>OU612045.1:977500-3932035 GCA_914767935.1 Coremacera marginata | reverse complement strand
AGTCAGGTAGCAAGTAAAACAAGTATATACCAGCTGCCGTACGTAGGTAGCGCAAAAATTAAAAATGCGCTCTCACTAATCCGGCTGTAACTTTTAAACCCGTCAGAACTTTTCCATGAAATTTTTTTTCTTAGAATCTTAAGAATATTTACTAAAATACGAAATTATTAAAAAAAAAGTCGATTTTAAAAAACTGCCAATGTTATGTCCCCCCTTGACAAACGTTGGCTGCATATTATCAAGGCCAATTGCATTGGATTTGATTGCAAGAAATCCTTGCAGCACATTAGTTTGACAAACACAATTGAAGTTAAATTGAGTAATATTCTGAAAAGTATTGTCGGTAACGACATAGTGGTTGATAGTTGAAGTGGGCAAGGGAGTGCCTATAAATTTTTTATTTAACGCGTTGGTATCTAGAGTAAGGGGTGTTAGTGCAGCGTCTTTGTAAAGACCAGTCTGACGAATCAAATACCTTTGCTTTGCTTCCTAAAACGAATCTGAACTTATCTCCAACGTAGGCGGTCTTTGCTTGCTTGGTCATCTTAAACATTTTACTTCATATTTCCTTGAATCGCGCATGCAGCTCGGGAGTCTTTAATCTTTTCCATCGATTATTAGCTTTATTTCTATTAAGTTTTTTAATCTGCCAGAAAACTATGGTGGTGGCTCGTTTTTAATGATTTTACTTTTTTTAGGGACGTACTTTTTGAATAGGTAAGCAAACTTGTTCATCAAAAGCCGCAATTGCTCGTTAACGGTGGTCATATACAAAATATAGTCCAGTATAGGCTATTCATTTCGGCATCAAGAGAGAAATCGTCAATAGTTTTAAAGTCTCATACGCTAGGAAGATTAAATCATGTTTCGAAAACACGAAAGCTGAGATCTGGTCATAAAGTAAAATCTTTTCAGAATCACTAACAAAAAATAAATCGGACAAAGTATTGCTATGAGTTGTGAAGTGAGTGGGCATGATTCGGTTAACTAGTAAATAAATGAATAAATTTTCTGCAAAAATTGTTAAAAAGAAAAAAGTTTAAAAAAAAGTGTATGCCCAGGTAATTTGTATGTTCAGGGAGTAAGACGCACCTGTAAAAAAGTCGTAGAACAAAAGATGTTCAGAATTCACAGTTACATAACATTTAGTTATTTGTTCCAATCAAAAAAATTGGGAGTTTTTTGGGCTTAAAAATGCTTTTATCAGTAGATACGTCAGATATGCCTCTACATCTTGAGAAATCATTTGGTTCTGATCGTGATAACAACCGGACGTGTTTTTTCTATCATGTTGTGCATTAAATGTGTAAAGTCTTTAGCATGTGATTTGCCTGTTACGTGCATGTCATGCAATGCGGTTTATCATAAACATTGCGCTAATTTTGATAACGAATAATTTAAACTTTTTAAATCTCATACAAATATTGTGTATCTTTGTGGCAAGTGTCTTGAGTTACAAGGTAGCCTTATTTCTGCTATTAGTCTTTTGACGAGTGAAGTTAATAGCTTAAAAAAGATGTTTTAGATTTCTTACAAAAAGAGGTCGTTGACCCACCGTCTAATGTCGTGGTTAATTCTTGCAAGGTTGAGTCTCTTAAGGCGGTCTTCTCATTCAAAACTCGTTTTTTGGACCCTTTTTAAAAAAATTCTTATTTGAAAACGCAAAGAATAATTGAAAACTTTTTTTATTTATTGTATTACAAAAGGTTCAAAGTAAATAAAAAATTTTTTTTTGCCTCGATACGTGGGCTGTTCAAAAAGTAATGAGACTTCAAAGTTGGTGGTGAAAAAAAAAAGGTGTCGTCACGGCGGCCACGATTCCGGGTCTCCGGAGCATCTGAAATGAAAAAAAAAAACGGGGTTATAATCAGTATAGATGTAATTCTCGGGTGAATCTGAAACTTAATTTTGTGATTTTTTTTGACAAAATGGCGGCCATTCAAAAAAAAATTTTAATTTCGGGTTTTTTTTTTGTAGTTTAGTGTAAAAAAAAAATAGTAAAAAATTTTTTAAAATTATGGTCGAGGTTCACCCGAGAATGGTGACAATTTTGCGTCGATTCCATTTTGTTTCATGAAAATCGGTTCAGTTGAACTGGAGATATCATGGCCGCCAGTTCGAAAAACGTGGGTTCGAGATAAACGCGTTTAAAGTTTGAAGTAATTTTTTTGGGAAAAAAAAAAAAAATCATAAATGTTTAAATGCAGTTTTAAAGAGCTGACAATTTTTACTTACAAATATTAGTCGGCGATGCCAGCTCCATACAGGCCACCTTCCTCTTTTTCGTAGAAACTGCTTTCTGCTGCCCTCTCTGCTCTGCGAGCCGTTCTGCCAGCTTTTGATGATGCCGCAGCTCGAGTCTCTGATCGGTTCAATCTGTCTTCATTGCGAGATAGTGCGTATTCGTATGCGTTTTTGCCAATCGCAATACCCATCAAACCCATAATTTTAAGTATGGGTATAAAACCGTCGTTGAAGAGGCACGTTGCAATGAAATTGGCCACTTCGATGGTGCGTGCGCCTGAGTTGATGTGTTTGGGCGAAAGTGACCAAAGAACAGAATTGTAGGACTCATTGGAATTCTGAGTTTCAGATCCAAGGCATCTTTCAAGCAAATTATCTGCCGACAGCGCTTCGTAAGCTGGTTTTATTACCTCCATCACCTTCTTGTCCATCAGACCTTGCTTCACAAAAAAGGCTGTATCTTCTAAAGTATTTCGAATTTCTAAAAATCCTTTAAGGGGCATATTCACAACTACCCAAGCTATAAATAAATGCAAACAAAAAAAGTTGAAAAAAAAAGTTGCTCAATGAGAAGACCCCCATAATTCGCCGCGCCTACGCCCCCGTAAGGCATCACCATCAACTAATTATGCCCTTGCTCGCTTGCGTCCACGTAAAACTGCTAGCGCTCCTGCTTCCTCTGCTGGGTGTTCATCTGTTGCCGTATGTACAGAAGTTCCTGCTAAAGTTTCTAATGCTGCTGCTGTTACTCCGTTGCTCTCTGATGATATTGCTCTTACACCTGCTGCTTTGCCTTCACATGATCTTTCGATGATAAGAGATAATTCTAATAGTGTGACCTATGCTAATGTGTGCTCTTCTGGTCATTCGCTCTTAGCTGATTATGCTTCTTCATCTTCTGCTATTTCTGCGCTGACATATGCAAATATTTTCTCTGCTGATCCACTGCTCTCCTATAATCGCCTGCTTCTTTTGCTGATATTCCGACACCAGCACCTGATAATCTGTCTACAAAAATGCCTGCAAAAAATTTGCAATCTGAGTGGCAAAACAACAAGAGCAATAAAAAGCGCACTCGTGTTGTTGTTGTTGGTAATAATGATATGACGACTTAGATGTTTTTGAATCGATGAAAAAAAATTGCTGTAAAAAAATTTGTTGGTGAGCCATGTTATTTCAAAGTCGTGGAAAAAAAAGACCGTGTAAGAAGAGAGTTCAGTGCATATATGGGCATTTCCAGAAAAAAGTCCACCGTGACCCAAAAATTTAAAGTTATAAAAAACTTATTATTAAATGTTAGTATCTAAGAGAACATTTCAATTTTATTGATTTAAGCAATTTGTACACAAACTCATTTACCATGACGATTAAATCGTCTTCACTGTTTCACAAATGTAATTTTCCCTTTTTTGTTTTCTTTCGTAAACGTTTTTGTTTTAGGAAAAATGGAAGGCATTGGCAAAAAAAAAATTAAAATTACTTAATTAACTAACTACTTAATTACACAACTGAATTACAGTGGAAATTTAAGCAACGTAACGCCAGTAAAGTCACGTCAGCTGACTAAGCCTAATAACAAAAAAAAACGGGAAAAGATTTGATTACTTGATTACTTTGATTACTGAAATTTGATTACTTGGTAAATAATCTTATATTATTCCAAAACTTTCTAAAAAATGTTTTATACAGAAAGTCTTGCCCAATTCGCAGAGTTTTGCAAATTTTGTAATCCAAGTCGAAAACTACTTCGGTTTTTTGTAACGTCATACCAGAGCATAGTTTTACTTATATCTTTAAGTCCTTAAGATCTATTGTTGTAATTCCTTCACTTAATATAGTGCTGTTTTAATTACTATGCATATATGAAAAAACTTTTTTAAAAATTTGACTTATTCATTAATAGCTTTTCGTACAAATCGTGCCTAACGCCAGTTTGACAATGCTCATATATATTTATTTATGTAGGTATCTATTTATTTAACTCGCATTTGACTGGAATAAGAGTTTTCTTATAATTGCTCTGAAATATTGTGTGACACACAAAAAAAAAAACACCCAAGATTTTCTCTACAATCAATAAAACCCATCCATAATTAAGTGAGCAGTTAAGCTGACAAAAGGTTAAACTTATTTTGAGTTCCGAAGAAAACCAAAGTTTTTAAGTTCTTCTTGGCCAAGGGCTTAACGTAAAAAGCTTTTGGCTATGAAATAAAAGTTTTGCTCTGCTTAATAGTTGTGCCCATGGGTGTGTGTGCAAAGATTAAAGTGCAAAGATTAAGAATTATTTGTTCATTTGCTTGTCAGCACTTCAAGTTAGATCCACAATAAATAATTTCGTCAAAAGTATTTGTTCGGCAAACATTTCACTATAAATTAAAGCTGTAATAAGTAGCTTTCATAAGTTTTAACTTTTATCACCTTTTATTAGTTACCTTTGCTTAAAAACTGGACTGATTGTAATCATTTAAGCTAAATAATTCCAAAGTTACAAAAATATGTGTGTCAACATAAGGGCAAAACTTTAATCCTTGCCAGACAAACAATCATTTACTAGAAATAGAGTAAAACACAAAGAGGTGCGAAAATTCTTCATTATATAGTATATGCATGCCTGCGTGCGTAGAGAGTAATTAATCCAGAGATTGAAAATTACGTTCTTAACCAAGCGCTTTAAATGAGTATCGTAGTTTTGTTTCTGTACGTCTTGCCAGCTGTATGCGTACATTTTTCATTTTCTCTTAAATTGAATTTTGTGTTTTGAAAATTAATTGAAAATTCCCTTGAAACTTATTTCTTATCTATGCATGTGGCGTTGTATGTGTTCAGGATATATTTAACCGTTATGTTACTGAAGAGGTCCCGGGTACCTTTTGCAATTTAAAACAAAATATTTGATCATTAATAAACAATCTAAAGGGCCAAGCTAACATCGATCGTAACATCGATCTAGATGAATATTCTACATAAATTATATAAAGGTACCCGGGTAACTCGTCAGTCTGATCAATAAGTTTTTTTCTACAGTCACATACGCTTAAGTGTACACGATGATTACATATAGGAATAGAAAAATTTCCAATTATGTATATGAGTTATATGAAATGTAACGAAAAGTGCCAAATTGATAAAATAGAGCTGTAGCTATATCTGAGTGTGTGTGTGTGGTTGGATCTAGTTACATTAGTATAAAAAATATAGTCAGAAATTGCAAAAAAACAAAAACGAATTTTTTTTTTTCATTACTGAATAATAAAAACACCGAACATCTTAACACTTCAGCATACTAACTTCAGTAAATATTTTCTGCGCTGGGTTTCCTTAAAATTTATTTTGACATATTGCAAAATTTTTCAAATAGTTTTAAGTAATTTTTAAGTAATCGAAAGTTTGTGCTCAAATGAGGCATAAAGGAGAACCCTTTTATCAGGCCCGTAGCCAAGGAGCTTTTTAAGGGTTCAAACCCTCATCAAAGGGTCTATAATATATGGGAATATAATGCAAAAGAGGTTTTAATATCAAAACTAAAAATTTTCCCTGTTAAGAAAAATTAAGGTGTACGTACGTTTATTCGAAAAAGCAAAATGAATCATTTTCAATTAAAAATTTCAAAAAATTCGTGTAAATGCACGAAATTAAAACAATTTCAGTTATTCCACGTGGTGCGGACTACTAAAATTTTGTACATTTGGTAAATTTTTATTTCAGGTATTTTCGACTTAACTTTCCAACTTGTATGAAAAAATTTGGTCCTGTATGAAGTCTAGTTTACGAATTATGAGCTTTGTAAAATCAGCTAAAATTAAAATATGAAGTTTTTTCGCAAAATCTTCTCTAATGAAATTTTTTTTTTTTTTTTTTGAAGCGAATCTTTTTACGCCTCGTTCTGTGATTTGCTTGGAGTGAAATCTGAAAAACTTGCGACAGATTTTTTCTTAGAACTTTATGGTTTCTTCATTGCGTGCATTTATTACAAGAGAATTTAAGAGTGGACCTCATTAAAGCTCGCAATCTCGCATATTCGTATTTGCGCAAATTTGCACAAGCGTTTTCATGAACACACCCAGCACTTTACGAATGGTAAATCAGCTTTTGTCAACAGAATTGAATTCATACGAGGTTTACGGACTAAAAATTTTCATAGAAATTTTTCGAGCACAGCGTAAACTTTTTTTGTATAGAAATAGAAAACAGTAGATATACGAAGTGAAAACTTGCGAGGTTTACGTGGTATACAAGACATTTGCGGTCTTTCATGAGAACCACTAATACTTTAATATTAAAAATATTTCTTTGCCTCCCTGGGGATTTGAACATGGACCCAATTGGTTAGTAGCTCTATACGCTATACACCAGGCCACCAAGCTGTGTTGGAAACAGTTGTTGATTCAATATTAAGCGCAATTGAAGCTATTTTACAGCACATCCAATAATCTTTTAATATATTTTTGTGGTTTGGGTAGCTGCTAAGCAACTTGCTACATGAGTTGATTAATAAATTTTTATGGTTTGGGTAGCTGCTGCAGCAAGTGGTTTGCTGCAAGAATCATCAGTGTTGTCACTTTTCCACAATTGTGGTAAATCCACCACTTTTTGGTTTCTACCACTTTTATCACCCACTATAGGAATTTTTCCAAAATCTTTTATATTTTTCACTTTTTTATATTTTTATATAAAAATGACTGCATAATAAATCAAATTATAGAAATTTTATCACAATTAATATTTTATTCCTTTTGGTATATAAAAAGTGGATACAGTACTGTTTTAAGAACATTATATGAGAATTATTTGCAATAAAACTAATTAAGCGTGAAAAAACTTACTTTATGGTATACTTTTTCTGATTTTTTTTCTGTAGGGCTTCAGTCAAATTTTTTCTTAACAAGAAATATATATTCCAACTTTTTTTTAAAATCTACCACTCATTTTAGACTCAATCTACCACTAATTAAAACATGCAAGTGACAACACTGGTCATTATCTTCTATTTGCCAACGCCATCTGTTAACAATTGTTAACATAGCTGCAGTTATATTTGATATGCAGTTATATTGATAACCAATGTGTGGAATTAACAGAGGTGTTCAGATCGATGGAAGTAGTCTTCGACTTTTAATCGATGGAATACGGCATCGGTCCTCACGTTGGACAAAGCAGGATTTTTTCTTATGTGAATGCGCTGTGTTGTTGGTGATACATGCTTTTGTTTTGTGTGTGAAGGGAAAATTAACAATTGCCCACAAGTGCGTTGAAATAACAGTGACTGTAACATGTAACAAAAAATATAAAATAATAATAAAATGTAATGAAATTTACTGGAGGGAATATTAACGTGTGTTTTTTAATTTACTTTATGTTATTTTAAATTTTTGAATTTGAAAGTATTTTTATTATAAAAAAAAAAACCATTAAATTATCAAATCTATGAAACTGTGAAAAAGCTTTACTCTTTCGTGTGCCCAACGACGCACCTGTGTTTTTTAAAACATTTAGTTTAGATGATTTCTTTAATCATGGTATCAAGTTTTCAAAAGAAAATTTTGACAATTACATTTCGTTTTTCGAGTTATTTCGACATTTTTACAATTAATTTTTTATTATATCGAAAACTTAAAAAAATTTGAAGTTTATCCTTGTAGTTGAAGTTTAAATTTGAATTTATATTATTATTATTGAAGTTTTGAAGTTATTTAAAACAGTAGTAGTAAATATACCAAAATGTGCTTCATTGGAAAAAAAGTGCTTAATTGCATATACAATTGCGTAATAAAATTGTGCTTTTCTAGATGCAGTTAGGCATGTAGTATGTGGCATGTACTTATTTTTTATATATGAATAAAAAGTTTTGTCTTACTTTATTATGTGTCTATTATATGTCTTATTTTATTTCTATAGTATTTTTCACAAATATGTAAATTTGTTAAATTTGTACAAGTCAAGCACATTACGGCACAACAACTGTAAGTATTCCTAAAAAATGAAGATCAGGTCTTCCTGAAATATATAAAAAAATCCCAAACATTTGTCAAAAAGCTTGCTTTTAGAATCAAGTTTATTTTTCAATACAGACGTTATATAAAATATCGGGAGTTTTTTGTTTATATATATTTTTTTTTTTAAAAGAAAATCAAATAAATTACTTTTTATAAAAACAGTGTTATGCATAATACATATGAGATGAAATCAAAAACTATCGTTTGTTTGTAAATCTCAACACCGAAAAATTAATTAAAGCATAAAAATTTTTTTTAGTGTTCACTGAACCTCTGAAGATTGTCCACTTTTTTTTTATTGCTTTCATATTGATCGTAAAATTTAACACGGGCTCTTGCTCAACTCCATTGAATACCTGCAGAGTCAATGATGTCGTAAAATACAAGATAGCAAAAAAAAACTTCAATAAAGGAGATAAGGAAAAAATGACAAGTTTATGTTTGTAAAAGCCATTAAGTAAGATGTTAGATATGTAACTATAGCACAAAACTATTCACGGTCTTTGTTTTTTATAGCCAATAAAAACAACGTAAAGTATATGAAAGCTACAAGTGCACTTAAGTGATCTAAGCTATCGATTGTTGCATTAAAATTGCAGATATTTGACTTACTTTTTTTATGCAAAAACTAAAGATGTGCTTTAATGTTCCATAGTAAAGTTGTAAAGCTAGCATTTGAAAATCTAAATGTTGCTCATACGCCCCGATGAGCAAAAGTTACACTCATACAAAATAAAACTGATTTATAAATACAATTGTTAAATTCAAATTTGTGGCAGTATCGCACAAAATGTAAATAAAGCTTCATTTGTCAATCCGGATTTTCGTTTGATAGTAAAGCATGCTATGTGCAAAAAATAATCTAACATATATTTGTACGTATACAAGGTATATAGATTTATTCATGTTTGTTTAAGCAAAACATTACCTAAAATTTATATGCATGAATATTAAGCAATATTTTTGTTTAAACATGCATGTATGCGTTATCCGCTCAAAAGCAGACATTTTTGAGTTACTGCCATATTGAGTATGCAATATCAAAAGCAATCAGCGCGTCAAGCACGAATCACAAACTTAATTAGCATTTATAAAATATTCACTTTTATTTTAAGCTCGGCTCATTTTAATTAAGTGGCTGCTGTAGTGATTAACTTATTTAAATTCTCCCATGTTTCAGTTACATATTCGTGATTAATATATTATATGTGTCAATTTAAAGCTATTAACGCTTCAAAATTGCACACACTCCAATTTACAGCCATGGTGTTAATACTGCGCATATAAAAACAGTTTATATGTGTTCATGCTTCATTATTTCTTAATTATACTCGTATTTTGTACTTTGTTCAGTCTCTTTGTTGGCGATAATGTTTACACACTTATTTAATATTCAGCGAACGTTTACGGCATAATTTTAACTACTTAATTAATTTATATTGACTGTTGCGACATAGCAATGAGGCTAAAAATTATCTATCATTAAAGTTATAATGAGCTTCTTGTTGCTGTCATTATTGTCTTTGACCAAAAAGAAAATTTATGAAACTCTTAAACGCACTTTTGGCGTAAACATTAAGTCCAGGACCAGCAAGCAGCTCGGTTTTATAGAAAAAAAAAACGAGCAAATTAAAAGGACAGTACATATTAGACCGACAATTTTTTTTATTGAGAAATTGGTCGTTAGGAAATAAAATATGTCATTGGGACCAAAAACAAAAAAAAAAAAAATTTTTGAAAATATCAACCCGATTTGTTAATAGTAAATGGACGCACTGGCTACCTAAAGTTTGGAAGAAGCTGTTACTGAATTGACACTATTCTGAATTGTTTCTGCACTTAAATGAAATCATAAACTTTGATATAATTTAACTTTATATTGCAAATAAAACTTTACCCCAACGCGTACTGTGTAAGGCGTATATTGACTTTGTCATTCCGTTTGTAACACCAATAAGGAGGCACGGAAGGTTAAGAAAAGTATATATTTTTTTTATCATCATTACCACCTGAGTCGATTTCCGTGTGTCCATCTGTCTGTTCGTCTGTCGTCTGTCCGTCTGTGGACGCGATTACAGCCGCAATTTGAAAGCTATCGCGATAAAATTTAAAATATAAGTTTATTTAAAAAAAAAAAAAAATCAAGTTCGAAATTGAGCAAAATTGGATGAAAACAATGCCTACCTTCCATACAGAGTGACTTTATTTTTACAGTAAAATCTCTTAAAAATCCACAAAAATGAAAGAAATGTCTTCAAATTTTGCACGTTAAATTTCATCTTCAATATAAATTCTTATTATGAAATTTGGAAAAATCAGATGAGAACCACGCCTACCTCCAATACAGGGGCTTTATATTAACCGTAAAATCACTTAAAAATTTGCTCAAATTAAAGAAAGGTCTTGAAATTTTCCACACAGGCTTTGATATTTAATAAAGACCATCACTTTGATATATGACAAATTTGGATGAAAACCACGCCTACCTTCCATACAAATTGGCTTTTTTTTTAAACGTCAAAATGCGCCTGGAGTTTGGCGCATAAGCTTTGATAAACCATCTCTATGATATATGGCAAGATCGGAAGAAAACCACGACCACCTCCCATAAAAAGTGACGTCATCAAAGTAGGAAAACTTTCGTACATATATAAAACTGAATGTCATCGTGTCTGTCGTAACTAAAGACTTCAAATATAAAGGGTGGTTAAATTTTAAGTGCCGATGTTGATTTTTAATAAAACACAAAATATTTAGGAAATTATTGTCATTTCTTTTTATTATGATAATATTGGTATGGTTTAATTATGTATGGAACAAAATATCGGCCAAATGGCCGCCGCGGCCTCGGCGGCACACCTCCATCCGATGGTCCAAATTTTTGATGACACTGTGTGTGTGTGGTTCTATGCCGTTAATGTGCCGAATTATCTCATCCTTAAGGGGGTCTTCTCATTGAGCAACTTTTTTTTTCAACTTTTTTTTGCATTTATTTATAGCTTGGGTAGTTGTGAATATGCCCCTAAAAGGATTTTTAGAAATTCGAAATACTTTAGAAGATACAGCCTTTTTTGTGAAGCAAGGTCTGATGGACAAGAAGGTGATGGAGGTAATAAAACCAGCTTACGAAGCGCTGTCGGCAGATAATTTGCTTGAAAGATGCCTTGGATCTGAAACTCAGAATTCCAATGAGTCCTACAATTCTGTTCTTTGGTCACTTTCGCCCAAACACATCAACTCAGGCGCACGCACCATCGAAGTGGCCAATTTCATTGCAACGTGCCTCTTCAACGACGGTTTTATACCCATACTTAAAATTATGGGTTTGATGGGTATTGCGATTGGCAAAAACGCATACGAATACGCACTATCTCGCAATGAAGACAGATTGAACCGATCAGAGACTCGAGCTGCGGCATCATCAAAAGCTGGCAGAACGGCTCGCAGAGCAGAGAGGGCAGCAGAAAGCAGTTTCTACGAAAAAGAGGAAGGTGGCCTGTATGGAGCTGGCATCGCCGACTAATATTTGTAAGTAAAAATTGTCAGCTCTTTAAAACTGCATTTAAACATTTTTGATTTTTTTTTTTTTTCCCAAAAAAATTACTTCAAACTTTAAACGCGTTTATCTCGAACCCACGTTTTTCGAACTGGCGGCCATGATATCTCCAGTTCAACTGAACCGATTTTCATGAAACAAAATGGAATCGACGCAGAATTGTCACCATTCTCGGGTGAATCTCGACCATAATTTTAAAAAATTTTTTACTATTTTTTTTTTACACTAAACTACAAAAAAAAAACCCCGAAATTGAAATTTTTTTTTTGAATGCCCGCCATTTTGTCAAAAAAAATCACAAAATTAAGCTTGAGGTTCACCCGAGAATTACATCTATACTGATTATAACCCCATTTTTTTTTTCATTTCAGACGCTCCGGAGACCCGGAATCGTGGCCGCCGTGACGACACCTTTTTTTTCACCACCAACTTTGAAGTCTCATTACTTTTTGAACAGCCCACGTATCGAGGCAAGAAAAATTTTTTTATTTACTTTGAACCTTTTGTAATACAATAAATAAAAAAAGTTTTCAATTATTGTTTGCGTTTTCAAATAAGAATTTTTTTAAAAAGGGTCCAAAAAACGGGTTTTGAATGAGAAGACCGCCTTAAGCTCTTGAATTGTTGCTGGCTTATCGACGCACACCTTTTCTTTCAAATAACCCCAAAGAAAGAAGTCAAACGGTGTCAAATCACATGATCTCTGCGGCCAATTGACATCGCCACGAATGATAATCCAAGAGGTGAGAGTGTGCCTCATCACTGAAGATGATTTTCTTCGAAAAATGTAAATGCAATTCCTTATGTTCATCATCATCATTATGTTCATCTTAATGTTCATCAACAACAAGCGTGAGAGGTGCAATTGTTGGGCAATTAGACGGCTCTTCAGCCACACTATCGCGAACAGCAGCAATATTTTCTGCAATACGAGCTGTACGAGCATGCACTGGTGTTTTCACATTTCCTACAGACCCGGTTTGCTCAAATTGTTGCTTGATTTTTCCGATTGTACGCACATTTGGACGATTAAATTGACCGAAAAAATCACAAAGTGCATGATATGCATTTTGATTTGAACGCCCATTTTCATAATAAGCCTGAATAACTTTTACGCTTTGCACGTTTGTGTATCTTTCCATGGTTCAAATTGAGTTAGTCTGAAATTGAGAAATGTCAAATGAAATGCAGAAAAAAACTTGACGTTTAGGTGTGGTTCACATTCAACATCGGCCCTTAAAATTTAACCACCCTTTACTTCAATACGGCCGAAGCTCTCGTCTTTATTATTTTTTACTTTATTTAGAGTTTTATTTTAATAAACTTACGTGTAAAAGTTAAAAAAAAACACAGAATAAAATAAAAAGATAGCAAATACAGACTAATATAAAAAATGCTAAGTATTATTATTATTATTCTCAAAAACACAGGCTTAAAAGCCACAACTGCTCCAGTAAGCATTAACTAAGCCAGTAACTACCAAATGATAATTTTTCAACTAAGTTTTGGTTTACAAAAATATTCTTCAACCTAAGACATGCTAGCATCACACCAGTGTACATCCTTGTATTGAACGTAAGTGTGCCCAATATTTGAATATATCTGAATAATTTAAAATCCAGCATTTGAATCCTAAGCGGAAGAACTAAATTTATTAAATAACATTTTTTATGGACGTTTATATTAGACATTTTTTGTTTGTTTTGTTTTTGTTTTTTGTTTTTTAATGAGGTTTATTTGAAAAAAAAAAATCGATTTGATCGTTTAAAATTTTAACTCTTAGCTATGTTTTCTTTTTGACCCAGCTCTTGCTTTAAGCTTGCTTGCATATTTTTCTCTTATTCTACAAAATAATAAATATTGTTAGAGAATTTGAATAAACACATCACTTTTATTAGGTCTAAATTTATTGTGACTAGATATTTGCCAAACATCAACTCTTAACATTAAGCAACTATGCAGAAAGTAATAAATAAGCATCATCAGAAAATCTATCTTCATTTAACGAAAATTCATCCAGCCTTCTAAGCTTCAGTAATAACCGGAAGTCATCTATCAACACCATCATAACAACTTAAAGGCAATTTAACAGTAGCGTAAGTAAAGAAACGAAATCTATAAATTTAGTGCTGGGAGTGCACGTTGTTTGGCTTAATCAATAGTTCTAACAACAAATTCATGATAAATGTTTGTGTCCTTTGGCACAATGTTGACCAATAATAGCTTTTTCAGCGTATCGGTCTACATGTTTGTCATTGTGGCAATAATCGATTATTGCAGCCTTGGTGAAAATTCAATTACCAGCAACATAAAAAGCAACAACATCAACAATAACAACAACGGCAACTCTGAAAGCATTCTGCTTGTATGAACACAAATTATCGGCCAACGTAAATTGTCGGTAACAACAACAACAACAACAAGAACATCACAACACACAGAAGCATGAGCTACATAGCAGTCAACCAAACATTTGAAGAATTTTCATTTTCTCTACGGTTGTAGTTTGTTTGTGCAGACAATTTGTAATATCCTTCCAAAGGAGTGAGTCGGAAATTAAGTCAATTTAAATATTGACAAATTTAGCGATATTTTTACGAGCAGTCAAGCAAATAGTTGAGTGTGCAATACTTTATTTTCCCCCCAAGAGAAAAGCATACAGGAGGTTATATTTACCACTTTCCTTGTTTTCAACACAGTTTATATATGAATACAGGCGCAGCCAGGACACTCTGTGCAGTTGTGTCATTAGAATTAAAGCTATTTTCAAATTACTTTTGCGCTTGCTACAGCAACTGCCAGAATTCATTTAAAAACTTTTTGCAGAAAAATAGTTTCATGAATTGAAGGAATTTTTATTTGCTTACAAATGATTTACTTGAAATTTGATTAAAAACAAAACATAATATTATGCATGCGCTCTAACAGTTGAAGCTCAAAAATTTAATCTTCCTAAAAGAAAAAACTTATTTTATACAAGCTATTTTGAGTCACATAAACTAGCGTCACAAAAACTTTTTCTCGGACTGCCAAGCTGGGATGAATTTTTGCAAAGAACCCAAAAAAAGCAAAAAAGCGTTGCTAACAGCTTTAACCCGCACAAGCAACCCCAGCAAAAAAACGCATTTTTTCCCCATTTATTAAATAAATAAAATGTGAGCTGCTGCTATACGTATTTCGTTAACTTCGTTTTATATATTGTTGCTATGCTGCTTGCTCGTCTTGAATAAAGTCGCTGTTGATTGCTATCATAATTTACAACGTCTAAAGGTGTTCTTGTTCTTCTGCATCAATACACATACAAACATACGCATCCATACACATAGCTATAGCAGCAAATTATAATGTAAAATGTCGGCTTCCGTATCCCGGATGTTAGATTGAAGAGATTGGAATACAAGGTACAGCTTTTGCATTACTTTGTTGCATGCGGTGGCAAAATCGGCTGATTGATTGCATTTTTATGTAAAGCGTGAATTGTGCTCTATGTATGAGTAGAATGCTAAATGATTCGAATTACTCAGCCAGAAGCTGTTAGCAAAATCCAAGTTGATAGCAAATTATTGGATTTGGAAATGTAGCCTATTGGTTTTCTTATATTTCTTTAATTTTTTTAAGTGGTTTTATATTGCTTGTATTATGTTTAGGAACTTAGTAGTTACTGTGACCTAATAGTTAAGCTTATAGCGACCTATGTGTATCGACATATAGTCGGCCGGGTACCAAAACTAAAATACTCCCCCTCCCCCCCCCCCCCCCGCCCAATATATTGAAGTAAATTCCAAGTCTTTAGCCACAATATACACGATTATATATTAACGAAAGTTTTCCTATTTTGATGACGTCACTATGTATGGGAGGTAGGCATCGTTTTGATCCGATTTTGCCTTATATCATAGAGATGGTTCATATTATATATCAAAGCTAATGTGCAAAATTTCAAGACATTTCTTTAATTTTTGTGCATTTTTAAGAGATTTTACCTTTAAAATAAAGCCACTTTGTATGGGAAGTGGGCGTGGTTTTCATCCGATTTTGCCATGTATCATACAGATGATTTATATTAAATATCAAAGCTTATGTGCAAAATTTTAAAACATTTCTTTAATTTTTGCAGATTTTTAAGAGATTTTACGTTTTAAATAAAGCCAATTTGTATGGGAGGTAGGTGTGGTTTTCATTCGATTTTGCCAAATATCATATTGATAGTCTATATCATATATCAAAGCCTATGTGCAAAATTTGAAGACATTTCTTTAATTTGAGCAGATTTTTAAGAGATTTTACTTTAAAAAAAAGCCACTTTGTATGGGAGGTAGGCGTGGTTTTCATCCGATTTTTCCAAATTTTATAGCCAAGATTTAGAATGAAGAGCAAAGCTTGCGTGCCAAATTTACTCAAGGCATTTCTTTAATTTTTGGGGATTTTAAAGACATTTTACGGTTAATTTAAAGTCACTTTGTATGGGAAGTAGGCGTGGTTTTCATTAAATTTTCTAGCTTCCTTTTTTAAAAATAAACTTATATTTTGAATTTCATCGCGATAGCTTTAAAATTACGGCTGTAATCGTGTCCACAAACAGACGAGCAGACGGACAGATAGACGGACACACGGAAATTGACTTAGGAAATAATGCTGATCAAAAATATATACCATTTTCTATACCTGCCTCGCCTCCTTCTTGGCGTTACAAACGGAATGACAAAGTTAATATACCCCTTACGCAGTACGCGTTGGGGTATAAAAAGGTTTGGATTGTGAAACCATAAAAATTTACATTAATTCACTTTAAACTAATCACATGTACATTCACATATGTTTATGTTAATATTTTTGAAGATATACCCAATAAACAAAATGATTCACTAATGTTATCGTTTAGGAATCGTTTTCTCGTACATTTCATTCATTAGCAATTATTAGTAGCGATTCATTTATAATATCGCGAGCGGGAGAATTCATCCTTCGTTAATGAATCGTCAAAGCCGAAAAAAAGCATTTCGTTAACGAGTCGCCAAAACTATAAAAAGCAATTCGTTAACGAGTCGCGAAAACTATAAAAAGCAATTTTTTAACGAGTTTCCAAAACTAAAAAAAGCAATTCGATAACGAATCATATAAATCATATAAAAATTAAAAAAAAAATTAAAAAAAAAAAAAAACAAATTTCAAGGTTACCCACGTCAAGAATCGAAACAACGTCACCTGAATGCTAGTCCGGCACCTTACACACTCAGCTATTTCACATGCTGGATATGTCTTGCTTAATTTGTTTGATAATAAAAGCCAGCATTCGCGAACACGGGTTCGAACCCCAACTTGGTAAAAAAAAATAATAATTTTTTTTTTTTTTTTTTTTGTTAATTAGGTATTTTTTTAAGATTTGACTTTTCAAAAGTTCGAAATAATTTTTTTTATCATTTTTTGCCCAATTTTTTTTTGGGCTTCGTTATACATTCGTCAAAAGCGAAAAAAGCAATTCGTTAACGAGTCGCCAAAACTAAAAAAAGCAATTCGTTAATGAGTCGCCATAAACTATAAAAACCAAAATATAAAAATATAAAAAGCAATTCGTTAACGAGTCGCCAAAACAACAAAAAGCAATTCTTAACGAGAACTTATTCATATGAAAATCTTCAACAAATTATAAGTGGTAATTATTTATATAAAGAATAAGCACGAAATAACATAACAGAAGAAAAAATATTTCACAAAATTTTTTCATATAAAAATTTATTAAAATTTATATTTGTCTTTTTTTGCACTTAAAATTAAAAAAAAACATAAAATTTAAAACAAACAAATATTCGCTTAAATAACGTTTTAACAATAGAAAGTTAATAAACAATACTTTTTTAAAAAAAATTTGTATATTGAAAAGTCGGAAAAAATTGTTTTTTTGTTTCACAACATCTTAAATAGAGTTAAAAAAGTCATGATTTCAATCGGTGCTTTCTTTAAGCATCAATCCAACCTCTGATGAAGCCGGTATGAAACTATTCGAAAATTTAAAAAAAAACGATTCACAAGCGATTCGTTATCGAATCACCCCTAGCAACAATGTTTATTGGGTAGTGAAAAGTTTATTCTTTAGTTTTATAGTTCCTAAAAAAATCCTGTTTTTAAGAATAATTTATGAGAAAAAAAAAAATTATTGTAATATCTTGAACCAATCAAAAGATTAACACCATTTTAAGTTAAAATTTTTGTGTTTTTGGGCATTTTTAATGTGCAGAATTATCGGAAAAAGTGATGTTTTCTCAAAAACTGGCTTAAAAATTAATTTTTTTTTTCGTAAAAAAATTTGAATTACTAGTATAATATGACTACCTTTCATATGATAGAACATTGTTGAAAAGAAGTTCTTTAAGCTTTATACAATAATTAATCAATTGATTTTTTTTTTCTCATTCTTAAGAGTTTTTTAAGTGTTCGATATAGAGCGAATCGAACGAATCTTCGTTATATAATTTTGATACTCATCGAATGGCATGCATAAGGAAGTGACCAGACTTAGCTAGCACATTCGAATATGATCCTCACAAAAGCAATATGCAGTGATTTTGTAGCATATGGATTGGAGAACTCTCTTGACTAATGTTTCACAAAAACAAGTGCTTAGTTGGCTCCATGGGCCCAACCAGAAATTATTTTTGGGGGGGGGGCTTTTAAAATAGGTCGGACTTACATGTAAAAAAACACGTTACTACAGCGGCTATTGTGCACTTATTAGTGAGAACGTTTTTTGCGCTAATAGTTCCTGGTAAAAACCTCAGCTAGGGCAAGCAACATCTTACTTTCATTCAACTTCTTCACCTCCAGTGGCGGACTGGCCATACTGGAGGATCTGGGAATTAAGGAAGGGCTGGTGCAATTTGGGGTCGGTCGCCGTATAGCACATAAGAAAATGATCCCTAACAGTTTTAATTAGCAAGTTTTAGTCTTGGTTCTAGACTTGCATTTATCACATATCTTTCAAATAGTTAATATTTTAAAGCACATTTTTTAATATACATATCAAATGAAAACAATTTTCCAAACAATGTTATAATATACTTTTATAAAAACTTAATAACATAACATTTGCTAGTATTCTTGATACTTTTTTTATGGAAGGATGGACTATAGAGCTCTTAGAAATAATATAATAAATTTTTTATAGAAATGTCTTCACAAAAAACAGGGTTGAAACCCAAAAACGTTTAGCTTAAGAAGGATGATAACTTGAAAGATTTTGTTGAATGCTTTGCCAAAGTCAGCAGAGAGTACGTCAACATCATAATCACTTAAGGTAAAGCATCAGGCAGAATATAGTAATCATCCTTTAAATTTCGTAACTTTTCAATGACATTGGCAAAGGTTGTATGAACAGAGGTTAACGACATTTGGGCACATTTGTGCACAAATTGGACGGAAAAACTTCGTGACCTTTATAGCATTGGCAGAGATTAGTTTTAGCTGGGGCAAATATGGCGGATCAAAACAAATATGCTGGGGCAAAGAGTTCAGAAACACAGTGGAAATTTGAGTGCTTAGTCCTGTCACATTTTTGTAGTGTATAGATACAAATAGTGGCCTGTGATCAGTGTGTTGGTTAGGAATAATATTGTTGCTACTATTTATGTGGGAAAGAAATGTGTTTTGACCGGATGTGAGTGCCATAGGTATCGAGATCCTTCATTCGAGGAGGAGACTTTATTCATACAAACGAGAAACAGACGAATGTTGCTATGAGCCAAAAATTGACAAAAAATATGTTACGTAATTTATGAACAGTCTCAAAGTAGCAAAATAATAAAACATTTTTTTGCCATCAAAAAACTAAGGAAGTGTTAACCTCATATTTCTCAATATTAGGAATTTCCTAAACTAGTATTTTAAGCTTATGTAATGCTTCATCTATGCTTCTATTAGTATTCAGTGCACTCTTTAAGAACCTATAGAATAAATTAAAATAAAATAAAAAACACAAATTGAAAATTTTAAATGAAATGCTTGCTTATATTATGCTAAAATATGCCATGGCACACAAACATAACAAATATTAACGCAAATAAGATTCAACCAGCTTTTCTTTCTACCACAAATTTCTCACCATGCTTTCATGATGCCAAGCACTGTTTACCGCTAACCCGAGGTCATATCATAAATCCGCCCAATTGACTGTTATTCGCATATTTTAGCGTTTAAAGTATTTTTCACCCTCATCAAGTTTGCTCATTACCAATTTACGCGCTACTACTTCACTCGTACTTTCCACATTTCGCCAATGGCACAAAAAAAAAAAAAAACAAATACTAGTCAGAGGAGTTGCTGTTGTTGTCTCTTTGTCTGTCTTTCTGTACTTGTGTTGGTATATTTACTTGTGTGACACTCTGTTGAAAGTCTTACACATTGCCTTCAGCTTTTGACTTTACATAAATAAAAAAATTTCAATCTTGTAATTTTTTACCCTACTGCACCTGCTCTGTGATAATATAATTTCAATTTATTATCATATATTTTTTTATTTTTGTCATTCCTATAATTTTGGGCTGCTACTGTTTTAAATAAAACATAAGTGAAAGTTATGACATGTTCTTGTTTTTGTTTGTACTCGTTGAACTTAAAATTGAAATTTGTAAAAAGACATGAGCTGAGTGAAAAATACTCACTGAGCCTGTGAGTATTGCAAGCTTTTTACACAGTTCAACAAACACAAAAATTATGGAATTGTGCTTATGGAATTCTGATAGATAGGAATGAAAAAAATACACATTAAAAGGCGTTTTAAAAGTTAACGTCTAAATATGATTTAATATGAGTTAAAAGTTGACACTATTTTTCAGCAATTCGGCTAAACAAAAATTGAAAACATTTTAAAAAAGTTAAGGTATTTACTTCCGAAATGTTATTATGTTAAACGACTTCTGAGGAAAAAGTGACGGATAATATTTTTTAAAATTATTTTTACCCTCTAGTGCCCTGCTGTTTGGCATTTTTTATTTAAAACCATGTAAAAGCTATATAATTGCGAATGCATTGAGTTCTCGAATAGTTTACAAAAATGTATCATATTATACGAGGGGTGCCTTTTATATTTCGGGATTAGAGAACAAAAACTAATATTAATCATCGAAAATCACTTTATTGTTTTTCAAAATATTCTCCATTAAGATCTATACACTTTTGCATGCGTTTGAACCAATTGTCGAAGCACTTTTGCCACTCTGATTGAGGTATCTCCAAAACATGTATTCTGAATGCCGCAACCGCTTCTTCGAGCGTCGAAAATCGTTGTCCACGCAGTTTATTCTTCACGGTTGGGAATAAAAAGAAGTCATTCGGTGCCAAGTCAGGACTATACGGCGGATGACCCATCAAATCGATGTTTTGGGTGCTCAAAAATGCAGTTGTTTGAGCCGATGTGTGAGAGCTCGCATTGTCGTGGTGAAGAGTGATCCGTCTTCGGCGGTTGATTTTCCTGATTTCTTGGAAGACAACTGGCAAACAAATGGTTGTGTACCACTCAGAGTTGACTGTTCTGCGTTGTTCTAGTGGTACGGTTGCGACATGTCCATATTTTCCGAAAAAACAGGCGACCATTTGCTTGGAAGTGCTTCGTGCGCGAACAACTTTTGTTGGATTTGGCTCATCTTGAAACACCCATACAGTCGACTGCTGTTTACTTTCGGGCTCATACGCGTAAATCCAAGATTCATCATCTGTCACGATGTCATAGACGTGTTTCGAAGCACCGCGATCGTATTTTTTGAGCATTTCCTTCGACCAATCGACACGAGCCTTTTTTTGAGCGATTGACAAATTGTGTGGGATCCAACGCGAACAAATTTTTTTGACAGTCAAATGTTTATGCAATATTGAATGTATGCTGGTCCCACTTATGCCTAAGGTTGCCTCAATCTCACGATAGGTAACATGACGATCTTGCAATATCAGTTCGCGCACAGCATCAATGGTTTTCGGAACAACAGCTGATTTCGGACGACCTTCACGAAATTCGTCTTGGAGTGAACTACGACCACGATTGAATTCACCATACCATCGATAAACACTGGTCCTTGATGGAGCTTCATCGCCAAAAATTGAATTAAGTTCATCCATGCACTGTTGCTGTGTTAATTCACGTCGAAAGTTGTAAAAAATAATCGCACGAAAATGTTCACGATTTAATTCCATTTTTAGACCGAGATGAATCTTTTAAGTTACTATAAACAACACAAATAGCGCTCGTATGTCAAAACGTTCTGAGTACGTATAAGCCAACAAATGTCAAACTTTGCGATAGAGCTTTCAGTTGACAGATTGCAACACCAGGGTTGCCAAGTCCCGAAATATAAAAGGCACCCTACGTAATGCGTTATGAGTCAAAAAATTAATTGCAATGGGCGTGCCATTTCAAACATGACATTGTTAATGCTGATTATTTCGTGCAGTCAAATTATTCTATTGCTAGCATGATAGTAAAACATTTTTTTTTCATTTTAACAAGCATGGGCCAGAGTTCTGCAGCGAGTGATTCATACTCTGAGTATACTTATCGTATAACCATGATTTCGCTGTACTTATATTCATTCATTCTCATAAAAATATTCATCATATCCATAAGTACCTGACTCATTTTCATAGAACTGAATATAAATCATACTCATACTCATTTAAAGTGAGTGTTTAGAGTAGGAGTATTATAAATACTCTTGACTCCTGCTGCGCAATGCTGGCATAACGCACAACATTGTTTGATGAAATTTCTCGCATAGAAAAGACAACATAGAAAAGTAATTTTGTTTTACTTATTTTTTTAGGCGTACTCGTAGATCCAGACATACGAAAAATCATGCAGAACGATTATTTTGACAAATTTCTGCAACCAGCAGAGTTAAAAGCATGGATTTGTCTAAAGAGCGTCATTAATTGTTTTCTTGAAAAAACTAGATCCCCAGATTTCAGGCAAATAATTCAAAATATGTAAGACGCGTTTGAAATAATAAGTGTCCATATATAAAAACCAAGATTCACTTTTTGCATCACATATAGACTTTTTCAAAAAGCAGCTATCAACAAAATGTGATGAGCAAGGTGAGCGCTTTCACCAAAACGTGCCTTCCGTCGGAAGAACGCTACAAAAGAAAAAATGTTCGATCAAAGATATCCGATTTCGGTTTATGGTTGCATGAGAATGACATTGAGATGCCAAAACACCGAGAAAAAAGCTTATGTTAAATTGAAAAATAACCTAGTTGTTATTTTATATGTTATTTTATTGTTAATTTATAAGATGGCTTTGGCAGTTTTCAGCCACCCAAGTACTTTATCAAAACGCCTAAGTTTTACATGTTGGCTTGTCAATTTTTATTGGGTGATAAATTAAGCAAGTATTTGTTAATGTTTTATACACTACTATAAAAAAAAAAATTGAATTTCAAAAATGTAACTTTTTTCGGGTTTTAGTTTTTTTATTTTCCTTTTCTTTGAAGCTGCCGCCTCTCGTTCTGTGATTTGTTTGACTGAAATCGGCAAGAACACGGTGTTTTTATTTTATCAACACCGTTTTTTTCTTAGAAATTGATGACTTCTCGGCTTTTCTTGCTGTTTGACGTCTATTATAACAAGAACATTAAACTAAATTAAATTAAATTAAATATCAAATACAAAAATTTTACCTTCGCATGCCGTTGAGATTCGAACCCACACCCACCGAAACCACTGGATATGAAGTCACTACACTAGCTTCGAGCCAAACTCTTTCGTTACGCTGAGTGATTTTTTCAACAGAATACTGCTATCAACAAATACTTTTAATACAGCATCTGTTAACATCTGTGAACCAAATATTTTTTTTGGCAGAGTATCGAAGTATGTATAGTATGTATGTCTGTTTATGTATGTATATATGTATGTATGTATAAAGTATAACAATAAATTGCTTAGGTGCATCAATGTAGCTATGTCAGCAAACAACAGCAAAGCTGCTTGAATCAGTTGGTAGACTGATGGACTGGCACCAAAGGTTCCATTGTTCGATTCCGCACGGTGGGTAAAAATTTTTTTTTTTTCTTTTCTTTTTGTTGATGAAATGTAACGAAATTTACTGGTGTGAATATTAACTTATTTTTTTAATTTAATTTATGTTATTTTTTAATTTAAAAAGTGGTTTTATTACAAAAAAACCCTTAAATTATCAAATATATCTTTCTCTCGTGCGTCTAATGACGCAGCTGTGTTTTTTTCCAGAAAATAGCTCAAAACTGCGCCTAAGCCATCCATGCTAGTTGTTTTTTAATTTTATATTTTTAGTTTTTGGGCTTAGGTGAATCAAATATTTTTTTTTTTGGTAAGGTATCGAAGTATGTGCTTTCAAAGCAATGTATTAAACAATAAATTGCTTAGATGAATAAGCATAAGTTTATAATTCCCATACAATTCTCTTCACCTAAGTCGACTTAGGTGATTTACCTATTGCTTTTGTTCTCGGCGAAGCAAAACAAAAAAAATTAAAAAATTTCATTTTTCTGTGATTGACTTGTATGCCGCTGTATTTTATCACAGCTAATTCTTGTCTTTGGCGGATTATTGTTAAATTTTGCTAGCCAATTTGTACTAAAATGTTTGATCTGAAATGTTTTCATAATTTTTTTTTTTTTTTTAAATAGGTTAATAAATACCCAGATAGAAGGGCAGGTGCTAAAGGGTTAAAATATTTTACAAAAATATTGCGCAACAAATTTTCTTCACTGAAGTCACTAAGCATAACAATATTTTAGAGATGCGAATATTTCAACTGCTTGATAATAGTGTAAACTTAAACCCATAATAAAAGTTATTTAGACGTAAACTTTTAAAACGCCAAAACACGTGTAACGTATATTTTTTTTTTTCTACTCTACCAGAATCGTTTAACAGAATTGCATAATTTTGGAAAAACCTTGAAATTGTTGTACTGTGTTTAGGCTTTTTTGGAGTGACAAAAATTTTTGCCAATTTCGGGAGCACAAAACAAAAGTATGCATAAATAAATGCGTGCCTTAAAACAATAAAGTTCAATTTACAAAGTAATTATATAATTTTATGCAATTAAATTTATATAATGTAATTATCCAATTAATTATGTTTTTACTAGGTGTGTAAATTAATTCGTAGCGTATAACAAAAGATAACGAAAAGTAACTATGGTACTCCATAACGTAAAACAAGTCCTTTTATCGTAGTGGAATCCGTATGCTGACGGAAAGATGAGAAAGTTCGCTAGCGGCGGACAAAATTTTGAACATTAAATCACATCACAAAGTAAAAAACTACAATATAGTTTTAAGTTTAAAAAAACCCCTACGGATTAAGTCACACCTAAATAAAATTTTTGATTAACGAATTTACTTAAAATATTGTCCACTTAATTAAGTTACAATCACTAAAAAGTTGGCAGTTTAATCTTTCAGTGCAAAATCTGCAAACTTTAAATAATAACAGTTTAGACTTAATCAAAAGGATTTTTGGTGTTACATTTAGAATAAATATCGATTTCACAAAATTTTGCAAATTGAATATGAAATATCCTTTGGATTTTCTTTAACCACACGTTCCCATACAAATGCAA
The DNA here is from genome assembly GCA_914767935.1 of Coremacera marginata. Taxonomy (NCBI): domain Eukaryota; kingdom Metazoa; phylum Arthropoda; class Insecta; order Diptera; family Sciomyzidae; genus Coremacera; species Coremacera marginata. Next base: position 3,906,648 of record OU612045.1, on the reverse strand, counting down.
CCCACATAAAAATACACATTCAATTACAAACAGCCTCACGTTCGACTTTGATGACAGTTTAATAATGTTATTGTTGTTATACTTCGGTTGCCCACAACTCCGAGCACACACACATAACGATACTCATATTTTTAAATCCGTATCGGATTGTACAAATACAGTATGTTTTTGCCTCTGGCTAGTTTTATTGGGGGTATTAGTGGGTTGTGTGTATTTATGTGTGCATGTGTAGAGTGTTGTTTAATTTGTATGCTTATTTTTACCCATGCTTCAGTCGTTTGTCACAATTTGCTACTTTTACCCTGGCAATAATCATTTGTTCAAGCTTCTAAAGCAAATCAATCGTTTATTGCTTTCTAACCCCTCCAACAATTGTGTGCATAAATGCTATCCATACTTAGATACATACACACATGTTTACATGTAGTTGTGTTTATTAAATATTATGTTAACATTGATTGACGGTATTGAGTTTTTATTTGTTGTTTTCTTTGGTTTTGTTTTGTTCTGTTGATTTTGATTGCTTTCAATTCTTTTACAGTTAATCAAACAGAATAAAAACTTTGAACACTGTGGATATCAGTCATATTTGAGGGGTTTGAAATGGTTTTAAATGAAAAGAAAACTTTTAAAAGGATTAGGATTAGAACAAGGATTAGAAGAGCAATAATTTCAACAAAAATTTTAAAATATTTTATTAAGTCAGAAAGGATTTTTTTAAGGAAAGCTTCTTACGTCTCGTTGATTTGCTTACTGTAATATCGCAAAAACAGACCGACAACGTTTTCTGAAATATTTTTTTTTGCTTGTGTCTATTCCAGCAACATAATTGTAATTGAAAAGATATTCCAAATCGCAACGCGTTTTGAACCCGCAAGACGAATAATCATCTTGAGACGGATGCTCTATACTCTAACTATTAAGTATTAGTTGTTTTCTCTTTCCTTGTCCGGTAGTTTAATTCGGAGATAGCAGTGTAAACTGGGATTGTGTTTTGACTATACTTATAGTAAATGCATAAAATACAAAGTTTAAAGGGCACTAGAAGAAAGTTTAAGGGGCATGTGGCTACCATGGCGCAGTGGGTAGAGTGCTTGGTCTATACGCCAGAGAACCCTGGTTCAATTCCCATCTGACACAGAAAGTTTTTTCAATTGATTTAATTTTTTTGTTCGGCCGTCACCTCTCTGCAGACAATGGCAAACCCCAGAGAGTAAAAATTGTCATGAAAAGTGTCTTGAGAACATAAGCCGTTCGGAGTCTGCATAAAAGTTGCAAGTCCAGTTCTTGATCATTTGTGTTCAAACATTTCACAGCGCGCACAACACAATTGATCATTAAAAGCTCGGTAAAAGTTCTTTCAAGGGCTGAAATGGTCATTTCGTTTTTTTATTTTTAGAACATTGAAATTCTCTTAAACGTCACAAATGTTGCCAAACTAGTTGTTTTTATTCTTACTAGCATCAGAAAAGTTTTTTTACAGCTAAAACTTAATTATCGCTAAAAATATATTATAAATTACCGCTTTTGTGTTAGTTTTTATTAAATTAATTATTAAGTGTTTGGAAATGAGTTGTCCAACAAAAAAAAAAAAAAATCCAACATGTTGATTTGACATTTTCATTTCACTGGACTTACAACAACTGAGCATTGAAATGACATAGTTGATGAAAAGACTTTCATTTAACACGATCGTTCACATTGCCTGAACTAATTGCGATTCACAATGCAACGTGTCCATATAAAGAGTGGATATAAAAGAAGTGTCATCTTAAAAATTTTCTAAAGTAAAGAATTTGGTAGAAAATTGTTCGCATAAAATTTCTTTCAAATCGGATGAATGACGCAACCACCTCCGATATAACCGAAATTGGTAATCTGGTATATTTATCAAAAGAAACTATTACAGAGCAAAATAATTTAGAAAAAGTACTTACATATAACACAAAAGATTTTGTGCTTACTTCTCGAATCAAAACCGCCAACTAACACATCCACATTTCATAAAACCAAAATTGATAATCCAATATATTTCGCAAGAAACTATTGCAGATCAAAAAAATTCTAATTATGATTTCACAATGATAATCATAAATTAGGAATGATAAAATCGAGATTTGAAATAAGAGGAAATTTAGTATCAAAGACAACCATAAGATAATTACACTGTTTAAGATGGGATAAAAGATTATTAGTAATATTATATGCGGATGGACATAGAAATTGGTTCTTATAAAAGGACATAAAAGCACACTTCTTTAAATTTAGGACAAGAGAATTATTTAGAGACCATATGTAAAGTTCATCAATTTGACTTTGAAGACGGAAAAATTACATTGATTACTGATTTTAGGAAATATTTTTAGGTCATCAGGGCACAGTAGACATTGTAAATGAATAAATATGATTAAAATATCGTTTATCTTCTTCTATATATATAAAAATGAATGTATGTATGTGGGTATGTGGGTATGTGGGTATGTGGGTATGTGGATATGTGTGTAAATCACGTATAGACTCCAAAACCACCGAACCAAACTTTATGCAATTTTTAGGGATACTGAAGCAACATTCGGGAAGTGTTCCTGTGAAGTTTGGTGTTGATTGGAGAAGGGGGCGTGGTACCTCCCATACAACCCAAATTGGCTCTATCGCCCACAAACCAAAAAAAATGCTTTATATCAAACGGTTTTAATCATATAAAACTAAAATTTAGTAATTTCGTTCAGATGGTTACTTCCGGTGACTGTGCAAAAAATGGGCGTGGTCACACTATATCTACGCCCACTTTTAAGAAATCATTGTAATTCCTGAGATGTTCAAGTTTTGATAGTGAATCTTGGTATGCAGGTGCTATGGATCCAAATGGAAGTCAGTATGTAAATGTAAATGTTGTCACGCCCACTTTTACCGCCCACAAATCAGTAAAAATGCTTTATATCAGACGTCTTTTGCCGTAGAAGACTAAGATTTGGTAATTTAGTTCGTATGGTCACTGTCCGCCAATGTACAAAAAATGGGCATGGCCGCACTATATCTACGCCCACTTAATCGAAATCTTGCTTATTCCTGAGCTGTACACGTTTTGATAGTCAATCTTGGAATGCAGGTGCTATGGGTCCAAGTGGCAGTCACTATGTAAATATAAACGTTGTCACGCCCACTTCTACCGCCCACAAATCAGTAAAAATGCTTTATATCAGACGGCTTTTGCCGTAGAAGACTAAGATTTGGTAATTCAGTTCGTATGGTTACTGTCGGCCAATCCACAAAAAATTGGCATGGCCGCACTATATCTACGCCCACTTGATCGAAATCATGCTTATTCCTGAGTAGTGCACGTTTTGATAGTGAATCTTGGAATGCAGGTGCTATGGGTCCAAGTGGCAGTTACTATGTATATATAAACGTTGTCACGCCCACTTTTACCGCCCACAAATCAGTAAAAATACTTTATATCAGACGGCCTTTGCGGTAGAAGACTAAGATTTGGTAATTTAGTTCGTATGGTTACTGTCGGCCAATGCACAAAAATTGGGCATGGCCGCACTATATCAACGCCCACTTTATCGAAATCTTGCTTATTCCTGAGTTGTACACGTTTTGATAGTCAATCTTGGTATGCAGGTGCTATGGGGCCAAGTGGCAGTCACTATGTAAATATAAACGTTGTCACGCCCACTTTTACTGCCCACAAATCAGTAAACATGCTTTATATCAGACGGCTTTTGCCGTAGAAGACTAAGATTTGGTAATTTAGTTTTAATCATTACTTGATAGTAAATCTAAGTGTGCAGGTACTATGGATCCCAGTGGCAGTCACTATTTATATATAAATGTTGTCACGTCCACTTTCAACGCCCACAAATCAGTAAAAAAGTAGAAGACTAGGATTTGGTAATTTAGTTTATTTGATTACTGTCGGCCAATGCACAAAAAATGGGCATGGCCGCACTATATCTACACCCACTTTCTCGAAATCATGCTTATTCCTGAGTTGTACACGGTTTGATTGGAAATCTTAGTACGCAGGTGCTATGGATCCAAGTGACAGTCACTATGTATATACAAATGTTGTTACGTCCACTTTAACCGCCCACAAATCAGTAAAAATGCTTTGTAGAAGACTAAGAATTGGTAATTTTGTACATAAGGTCACTATCGGCAACTGTTAAAAATGGGCGTGGTCGCACCATATCTACGCCCACTTTTTCGAAATCATGCTTATTCCTGCGTTGTACGCGTTTTGATAGTAACACTTCATACGCAGGTGCTCTAAGTGGCGGTCAATATATATATATAAAATTTGCCACGCCAACTTGTACCACCCGCAAATAAAAAAAAGTAACGCGAAATGGCCAATTTCAGCCCTTGAAAGGACTTTGGCCGAGCTTCTTATGATGAATTGAAATGATCGAGAACTGGACCTACAAGTTTTATGCCGATTCCGAACGGCTTATGTTCTCAAGAAGCTTTTCATGGCAGTTTTTACTCTCTGAGGTTTGCCATTGTCAGCAGAGAGGTGACGGCCGAACTGAAAAATTAATTCAATTGAAAAAACTTTCTGTGTCAGGTGGAATTCGAACCAGGGTTCTATCCCATATGGACCACACACTCTACCCACTACGCCACGGCCGCCACTTTTTTTACCCACAAATCAATAGAACTTCTATAAATCAGACAATTCTCATCGTTAAATACTAAAATTTGGTAATTAAGTTCATACGCTTACCAAAAATGTGCATGGTAGCACTATATCTGTGCCCACTCTTCAGCAATCATTTTATTTAATTTATTTATTTATGTATGTTTTATAGTTAATTACAATTTAACAATTATAACTAAGTAAGCACTAGCTGCCAGGGCTATCGGTTAGAAATAATTTAAATTCCTGAGATGTGAACGTTTTGATAGTCAATGATTTGATAGGTATGCAGATGCTATAAGTCCAAGTGGCGGTCACTTTTTATATAAATTTTGTCACGCCCACAAATCCGTGAAAGTATATAAATCCAAATTTACAGTAAAAGTCGCACTTTATCTACGCCGACTTTTCAGAAATCATTGTAATTTCTGAGCTGTACATGTTTTGATAGTGAAACTTGATATGTAGGTGCAATAAGACCAAGTGGCGGTCATTATACATATAAATGTTGCCATGCCTAAATGTTTGTTTGTATACGTATACTAGAGCTCCTCACAAAAAAAAAGGTGTTTTTGGGTCGGTTGCTCAAAATAACGCTTTTTGTTATGATGATCCCCCAAATATTTCGACAGAAGCTGGAATAGTTTGAAAAAAAAAAACAAAATCGAAATGGCCATTTCAAACCTTGAAAGGACATTGACCGGTCTTCTTATGTTCTTAATAACAAACGGTCAGACTTAATAGTTATTTTGTCTTGCCATGTTACTTTTGGTCAAATAAATTATCTATTCATGATAAAATATAGTGTAAAGTGAAGAATTAAATTGAATGAAATTACAAAAAAATGTACACATTTTTTAACATTTTACAATTTATTTGACTAAAAGTAGTATGGAAAAAAAGTAATTTGAATTTTAGTGAAAATAATATGAAAAAAGTTAAACCAATCCATAAAAATCCGCATTATCTTTGGTCCAACGGAAAAAATTTAAGATTTTTGATGCAAAAGAACTTTTTCATTACTCTTATTTCTGACCGTTTGTTTTTTTTTAACAACCATACCAGGCAATATTTTTAGTCGAAATTTTTTGGGGCTCATCGTAACATAAGCCATGGATTATTTTGAAGACCCGGACTAAGCAACTTTTTTTTCTAAGGAGCGTGAGGCGACTTAATGTATATACGTATGTGGGTATATGTGTATATCACTTAAGGACTCCGAAACCGCTAAGCCAATTTTTATACCAAAGCCTTGAGAGGGTTCCTATGAAGTCTGGTGCCGACCGCAAAAGGCTCCTTAAATACACCAAAAATTTTCGATATCGAACAGTTTTGGTTTTTTTTTGTAGGTCGCACAGTCTCGGAATTCAGTATTCGACCTCAATTTACACATGCCGTTCCACTGGTAACATTTTATGGGCGTTGGTCGAGGGTCGTGGTACTTTTCGGCACCCCAAATAGTCGGTATAGTTTTCGAAATAAGTCACACATCAATAAAACTCGGTACGAACTTACTATAAAAGTATGGCTTCACTAAAGCTACACCCTCTTTTAGGGGATAAGCGCTGAGCGCAGCGAAGCGCGCCGGGTATAAGCTAGTCTATCTATCTATATATATAAAAATGAATGTATGTATGTGGGTATGTGGGTATGTGGGTATGTGGGTATGTGGATATGTGTGTATATCACGTATAGACTCCAAAACCACCGAACCAAAGTTTATGAAATTTTTAGGGATACTGAAGCAACATTCGGGAAGTGTTCCTGTGAAGTTTGGTGTTGATTGGGCAAGGGGGCGTGGTACCTCCCATACAACCTAAATTGGCTCTATCGCCCACAAACCAAAAAAATTGCTATATATCAGACGGTTTTAATCATATAAAACTTAAATTTGGTAATTTTGTTCAGATGGTTACTTTCGGTGACTGTACAATAAATGGGCGTGGTCACACTATATATACGCCCACTTTTCAGCACTAATTTTAATTCCTGATATTTTCAAGTTTTGACAGTGAATCTTGATATGCAGGTACTATGCATACACGTGGCCGTCACTATGTAAATATAAACGTTGTCACGCCCACTTTTACCGCCCACAAATAAGTAAAAATGCTTTATATCAGACGGCTTTTGCCGTAGAAGACTAAGATTTGGTAATTTAGTTTGTATGGTTACTGTCGGCAAATATTCAAAAAATGGGCGTGCCCGCACTATATCTACGCCCACTTCATCGGAATCATGCTTATTCCTTAGTTGTACACGTTTTGATAGTGAATCTTGGTATGCAGGTTCTAAAGGTCCAAGTGGCAGGCACTATGTAAATAGAAATGTTTTCACGCCCACTTTTACCGCCCACAAATAAGTAAAAATGCTTTATATCAGACGGATTTTGCCGTAGAAGACTAAGATTTGGTAATTTAGTTCGTATGGTTACTGTCGGCCAATGTACAAAAAATGGGCACTTTATCGAAATCATGCTTATTTCTGAGTTGTACACGTTTTGATAGTGAATCTTGGTATGCAGGTTCTAAAGGTCCAAGTGGCAGGCACTATGTAAATAGAAATGTTTTCACGCCCCAAATTAGTAAAAATGCTTTATATCAGACGGTTCTCGCCGTAGAAGACTAAGATTTGGTAATTTTGTTCGTATGGTTACTGTCGGCCAATGTACAAAAAATGGGCATGGCCGCACTGTATCTACTCCCACTTTATCGAAATCATGCTTATTCCTGAGTTGTACACGTTTTGATAGTGAATCTTGGTATCCCGGTTCTATAGGTCCAAGTGGCAGTCACTATGTAAATATAAATGTTGTCACGCCCACTTTTACCGCCCACAAATCAGTAAAAATGCTTTATATCAGACGGATTTTGCCGTAGAAGACTAAGATTTGGTAATTTAGTTCATATGGTCACTGTCGGCAACTGCTAAAAAAGGGCCGTGGTCGCACCATATCTACGCCCACTTTTTCGAAATCATGCTTATTCCTGAGTTGCACAAGTTTGATAGTAACACTTGATATGCAGGTGCTCTAAGTGGCAGTCAATATATATATATAAAATTTGCCACGCCCAATTGTACCACCCACAAAAAAAAACAAAACGAAATCGCCAATTTCAGCCCTTGAAAGCACTTTGACCGAGCTTCTTATGATCAATTGTGTTGTGAGTGTTGTGGAATGTTTGAACACAAATGATCGAGAATTGGACCTACATGTTTTATGTCGACTCCGAACGGCTTATGTTCCCAAGAAGCTTTTCATGGCAGTTTTTATTCTCTGAGGTTTGTCATTGTCTGCAGAGAGGTGACGGCCGAACAGAAAAATTAATTCAATTGAAAAACTTTCCGTGTCAGGTGGGATTCGGACCAGGGTGTTCTCGCGTATGGGCCACACACTCTACCCACTACGCCACGGCCGCCACTTGATTTTTTTTTTTGATCCACAAATTAATAGAACTTCTTTAAATCAGACGATTATCATCGTTAAATACTAAAATTTGGTAATTAAGTTCACACGCTTACTCTCGACAGCTTTGCAAAAAATGTGCATGGTAGCACTATATCTGTGCCCACTCTTCAGAAATAATTTTATTTAATTTATTTATTTACTTATTTTTTTAATGTACTATAGTTAATTACAATTTAAAAATTATAACTAAGTTAGCTGCCAGGGCTATCGGTTAGAAATAATTTTAATTCCTGAGATGTGAACGTTTTGATAGACAAACATGGTATGTATGTGCTATGGGTCAAATTGGCGTTCACTTTATATATAAATGTTGACACGCCTACTTTAAACGCCCACAAATCTATAAAAAGGATGTATATCAGACTTTTTTTAGAGTAAAAGACTAAAATTTGGTAGATTAGTTCATATGGTTACTGCCAGAACCCTTAAAAAATGGGCGTTTCGCACGTTATCTACGACGACTTTTCAAAAATCATTCTAATTTCTGAGCTGTACTTGTTTTGATAGTGAAACTTGGTACGTAGGTGCAATGGGACCAAGTGGCGGTCACTATATATATAAATGTTGCCATGACTACTTTTTCTGCTCATCTATCTATCTGTAAAAAATGTATGTATGTATGTATAATAAGGCTCCTCACAAAAAAAAAAGGTGAACAAGTCGGTTCCTCAAAATAATGCTTAATGTTATGATGATTCCCCAAATATTTCGACTGTAGGAATAGCCATCCGTGAGCTGGAATAGTTTGAAATAAAAAAGAAAAACAAAAACAAAAACGAAATGGCCATTTCAGCCCTTGAAAATACTTCGACCGTTTGAACACAAATGATCGAGAACTGAATCTACAAGTTTTATGCCGACTCCGAACGGCTTATGTTCTCAAGAAGCTTTTTATGCCAGTTTTTACTCTCTGAGGTTTGCCATTGTCTGCATAGAGATGACGGCCGAACAGAAAAATTAATTTAATTGAAAAAACTTCCTATGTCAGGTGGTATTCGAACCTGGGTTCTATGGCATTCAAGCCATGCACCTCAACCAGTATGCCACGCAATGGTTTGAAATATGCTCTAAAAATCGAGTTTTTTATAAAAATATTTAATGGTGTGTTAGTTAAAAATAACAAACGGTCAGAAATAATAGTAATGAAAAAGTTCTTCCAATCTGCACCAATAAATTTTAAATTTTTACAGTCGGACGAGAGATAATGCAGATTTTCATTACTTTTTTAACTTTTTTTTTAATTACTTTCACTAAAATTCAAATCAATTTTTTTTTTTTGTTTTGCCATGTTACTTTTAGTCAAATAAATTATCTATTGATGATAAAATATAGTGTAAAGTGAAGAACTAAATTGAATGAAATTACAAAAAAATTTACACATTTTTTACATTTTACAATTTATTTGACTTAAAGTAGTATAGGAAAAAATTCGTTTGAATTTTAGTGAAAATAATATGGAAAAAGTTAAAACAATCCATAAAAATCCGCATTATCTTTGGTCCAACGGGAAAAATGTAAGATTTTTTGATGCAAAAGAACTTTATCATAACTCTTATTTCGGACCGTTTTTTTTTAACTACCATACCAGCCAATATTTTTCGTCGAAATATTTTGGGGATCATCATAACATACGCCATGGTTTATTTTGAAGAACCGGACTGAACAATTTTTTTTCCTAAAGAGCGTGAGGCGACTGAATGTATATACGTGTGTGGGTATATATGTATATCACGTAAAGAGTTCGAAACCACTAAGCCAATTTTTATACCAAAGCCTTGAGAGAGTTCCTGTGAAGTCTGGTGCCGATCGTAAAAGGCACCTTACATACACCTAAAATGTTCGATATCAAACAGTTTTGGAATTATAGGTCGCACAGCCCAGGAATTTAGTATTCGACCTCAATTTACACATGCCGTTCCACAGGTAACATATTATGGGTGTTGGGCGAGGGGGCGAGGGGCGCGGTCTTATTCCGCACCCAAAATTTTCGGTATAGCTTTCGAAATAAGTCACACATCAATGAAACTCGGTACGAACTTACTATAAAAGCATGGCTTCACTGAAGCTACGCCCTCTTTTAGGGAATAAGCGCTGAGCGCAGCGAAGCGCGCCGGGTATAAGCTAGTAATTAAAATAAAAAACAAAAGTCTCAAAATACTTTTCTGAATTGTCAAAAAGAACGATACACTGTCTATACTGACAAAAAAATGTATCAACTCAACCTAGGAACTCGTCGATACGAATAATGTTTTTCATATTTGTACGATACGAACAATGTTGTTATTATGGACGGATTCCAAGGTTGAGTTGATAAATTTTTTGTCAGTATAGAGCAGTGGTCTCCAAACACATACTTCTACAATTTTGAGTTTTTGTGCTTAAGTTAGTAGCTCTCTCGCTCTCTGCACTGATAAAAACTAATCAGCATAAAATAATTTTGACTAGTTTTTTCTTCATTCTGTTGTCAAAAACTTCTGAAATTGAACAAATATTTTCTACATTTTCTACAAACGGAAGCATACGAAGGATAGAAAAAAATAACAAAAAACTGAGCAGCGTAGACCTCTACTCTTGCAGTCTCAGCGCCAACTGAATAAAAGAAATTCGTGCGTGTGATCGTGTCGTTGAAATCTTCGAATTCGAACTCGAATACGCTTACTATGAAATCGAAGCCACAGGTATAGAGTAAAAAAAAAACCGCAGAGAAAAAAAGCAGAGAAGCGAGCGCTCCATTAGCGCATCTGAAGCGCTCCAAAAAATTGCTCATTTGATAATCCAATATATTTCGCTAGAAACTATTGCAGATCAAAACATTTAAATCATGATTTCACAATGATTATCATAAATTAGGAATGATAAAATCGAGATAATCGAAATAAAAGTAATTGCTCAAATATTGCTCATTCTCCTTGTGTATAACGCATTTTTTAACATAGTCATGTCATCAGATGTATGCGCTTCGCTCCAGCTGTAGAAAATATGAAATCGTAGCGAGAGCCGAGCGCTTTGTTCTCCTTGTGTTTGATATAAAAACGTAGCAAGAACCGAGTGCTTCTTGAGTGAAGCTTCTTGAGCTTCCGAGTGTTCTTCTTGTAGTTGATATAAAAATTTAACGAGATCTGAGGGCTTTGTTCATATCGTAACTTGTAAATCATATTGTCTTAATTTTTTCTTTACACTTAAAAAATTAAACTAAGGAAAAAATATTGAGTTTATCCAAAAACGTTTTTAATCCACCAAAACACCAGGTCGTTTTTGAACCATTGGCACATTTACATAAATCAAATACGTAAATATTTAAAATTTTTAAAACAAAATAAAAAACAATCACCCAGCCACGGGTGTGAACCCGCGCATCTCGCTTACAAAGCAAGCAACCCAACCAGGTTTATAAAAACAGAATAACTCATAAGCAAAACTTATAAGAATAACTTAAACAAAACAAAATTTAAAAACCAATCGCCGCCAGCCAGGTTTGAACCCGGGCATTTCGATAACAAGGCAAACACGTCAACCAGTCTGCCACAACTCAATTGAAAAATTTGTTTCTTAATAACAAATAACAGCAAGTTTGATAAAATCAAATCAAATCAAATCAAATCAAATTTTGTTTATTCACGTGAAACGATTTGATGAATTTATAAAGTTTTTCAAATTAATTTTTTTTTTTTTTTTTTTTTTGACATTAATATCTAATAATATCTTCCTTTTCAAGTGCAACGTTATCGTTACGAAAAGTGCTACAAATATAGCGCTATACAAACAGCACTACTTGCAAGGCGAATGAAGCGCTTTTTATGTGCATACAAGAAATGCGCATTGACATTTTTTGCTGGAAAGTTTCTGTTAAGGTTTTTTCTTTAAGTGTAGACTACATCTACTTGAAAAGCATTTAAAAAAATGCTTGCATTCAATATTCAGAAAAAAGTATTATATTCAATATAGTCAAACGTCCAGTGCAAAACCATGCTGGGAAAGAGAATTAATATTCGTAGTGGCAGATGTAAGTTGTTTTTTTAACAATAATTTCAAAAGGCTTCAAATTAAATAAGAGCTTAGAAATCGGTCTATAGTAAACAACATAACTTTTTGAACCTTTCTTATGAGCTGATGTTATGATTATTTGTGATTTATTGAGTGATACATATAAGTAAAAACTATTATTCTGAACATTTAGATTTACAAGTTGACGACTTTTTTATTTTACTTATTTTGTCCACTCGCATTACACCGTGCAGTGGCAGCTGTAGAAATATTTGTTTGCAAAAATATTTGTAGGCCAAACTATGCACAACATTATCAAATCTGTGTAACTGGGAAGAATCTTCACTACTATTAAGTGTCCAATGACGCATCTGTGTATTTTCAAAACTCCGCACTCATATTCTAAACTTTATATTGTATTATAAGTATATATAAAATTCGTTAATTAATTAAAAATAAATGCCTTCAAATATTTAGAATGAAGGCATCACAAGTATAAAATTTAATAGATCAGTGAAAAAAATAAAAATTTGGAGTGGTTTCAAAATCTTCTTCATAACTCATCAATCTGCTTTTTTGCAGTTTAAATTTTTGTCTTCTTTTGCTTTTTTCATTATAAATTCCTTTTTTCAGCTGCACATAATTTCATTTTTTTTTTTTTTTTTATAAACGTGACCCTCGTGATTTTTCTTCAACCAAGGCAATTGCAAACGAATACAGCAGAAAAAACAGCAAAAATTTCAAATCTTCTTATTGGTGTCATTCAAAAACTTGCTGTCTCAATGACAAGCTGCTGAACTTGACGAAGTTTTCAATGGGGAAAAAGGAAATAATCCTAAGAAGGTTAAGGGAACACGAACAAAGCTTAAATGACAGACAAACAGACAGTGACATGGAATAGCGTGGGTAACTACAAATAACCTTGAGAGTGTATGGAACGTGTTTGTCATTAACATGTTACTAGTTTATAAATATTTTAATTCAATTATTAAGCAATTTTTTATTAGAAATTTGTAGTTTTCTTACAGTAAAATGCTTTTAGTGGTAGTGTGACGAAAAACTGTTCTTATTTTAGTCTATTTTAAGAAATCAAAACCTACTAATAACCAATTTTGATATTTCGTTTAAAACTTCATCCATAATTGAGGGTGCAGAAGAAGTGTATATGTCTCATTTTACATCAACTGACTCTGCAACTAAAACATTAAAAATGAAGTTTAAATTAATTGCAACGGCAAACTTTGGTAACAACTAAGCACCCTATAGGAACAAACTAACTTGTTTTTAAAAACAACTAATTAAAAAACTAGTTTAAAATACACCAGTATATGAACTACTTTGCATTATATTAAGGCGGCATCCACTTCAATACTAAATAGTTTTTATTGCATTATATATGACGTAATTGAAATACTACTTAAAAACAAGTGATTGATAAACTACTTTGAATTATATTAAGGCGGCAACTACTCTGATTTTGGCATGTTTAAATTAGATTACAAGGTTATATGTATTGAACCATGTTATTTCATCAAATATTATTAACTTTAGGCCATCAGTAATAGTTTTCCATTGGTTATTTTAAAATAATTAAAAAAATTATTTAAATATAACTAATTTAACAAGTAGTTGAAAATATATGCAGACGAAAGTCAATTGACTTATTTAGCGGACATCACCATACAAAAGATGTTAGTTCGTTCTATGGAAAGAAGTCAGAATTTCAACTAGTTGTGGGTGATAAAAAACTACTTTATCAACTACTTTTAAATTAGTTGATTTTCCTACAGGGCAGTTATTGATGAGCAATCTGCTCAGTGAGTCGTTAATAGTTCTTGTTGTTCATATAACAAGTCTTGTGTCTAATAGCTGTTTGTTTTGCTAAACATTTGTAGCATTAGCTAGAATCAAATACTTAATAATTTCCATATAACATCCAATATGCAATTCGTTTATTATTAGCATAAAGGAGCATTGTTCAATTTTTCAGTTTTAAGATAATTTAAATGTAAATTTTAGGAATACTTGATGGTATTGAACGCTCGCTCGGTTTTCGTTTGAATTTCACTATCATACTATCCTTGAGGGTATTTCTTTCGCTTCCTTGCACACAAGCTGCACATTCTCTACATGTCATTGCCAATTGATATATTGGCATTGACCCAGCAAGCATTTCGAGTACAAATGCACTAACTTGCAACAGGTTGTTGCACAAACATACATTGCACACACAAGCTACTGATTATAAAATAACAAATGCAGTGAATCTAAAAAAAAAAACGAACATTCTTTCATTCGAAAACGCAACTGCAAATAAATCACTTGAATGCTGCTAGTTATGCGCTTCAACACATTCACACGTTTCGTTCTACATACATTCGCATTCCTGTCACTGAGTATCACTATATATATTATTTTCACCAAGTGTAATGGCTGGCCGTCCATGGCAATTCCTACAACATTTTTAGGTGTTTTTTTTTCTATTAGTTTTTGTGCAATTCAGCCTGTGTTTGCTATAAGTTTCATACTGTTGGTATTGGTTATTTGTATGCTTGTGTGTGATTGAAAACGAGTATTGGTGTTGGTCGTCTCTCTGTGGGTGTGTGCAAAATGTGCAATGATGTATGGACTGAAATAAATTACGTAATGCAAACGTTTGTAACGCATTCTAGGTGCACGCTACAGCTGTAGACGAGCGCAATTTAATTTGTATGTATGCAGTCGAGCTAACAAGAATTCTTTCTACACTTTGAAATGCATCGATTTGGAAGAAAGCTATTTTTCTTTGTTGAATGCAAGAAAAAAGGGAGGAGAAAATGGAAAAAAGCATATTTTGTAAAAAATAAAACGTTCGTTGGTGCACCGTCTATCGTTTATCGATAATAGAATCTTTTATAAGATGAATGAATAAAATAAGTTCGTTGTTAATACCCATGGTAAGCGCAGTAATAATCATGTGGCGTCCATTGTCAGACGGTTGAGTGCGTGGATCTTATGTCAAAAAACTGTGGTTCGTGGAACTGTGGAAAATATTACTTGCTTTCACCATTTTTTCAATAATGTAAAGCATTAGTGAGTAAAAATAGGCAATGTTAAGCTTCTGCTGAAAGTGAGCCGCTTGGAGTTAGCATAAAGCGTGAAGATTAACTTCCCGACCAATAGTGTGCAAACATTGCTTTTAAGAAACACACACAACACAATTGATCATAAGAAACACGGTCAAAGCCGTTTCAGCGGCCAAAATGGCAAATTTGTTATGTGTATTAATTACATAGATTTGCATGGTTTTTTTTTTACCGGATTTTGTGATTCTGAAGGTTTGTGACGTTATTAACGCAATAGTATCCGCTTAGTGAAATCACTTCATAGTTTTTAAAAAAACTTAACCTGAAAATTCTGAAAAACGCATTTCTGTCTATATTCGTATATTTATAACTGAACAATGATTCGAGATTGAGTAAAATTAACTAGAGCATCTATTTTGCAAACACTAAGTTTGCAAGAAAGAAATGAATTTTTGTTGTAAGGATATATGCACTTACAAATATATCGGAGTGATAGGAGACACTTGAGTGAGAAAAATTATTTTATTTTTAATGAGCTGAAATGTGCTAGTGGAGATTCACTACGGTCTAAATGCACTGGTGTCTAGCATTATCTAATATTCTTTTGGGTCACCTAATATGCCATAACTATAGCATTTTATCTATTTTGAGGTTGTTTTTTCATAAAATTCTGACCACATAGAGCAAAGCGAATAACGGCATTATGCTCAGCACATCGAAATTAATTGAAATTAACTATTTGGATCTAGCGTATTTATATAAATAACCACGCTAAAATTCTAATATTTCTTGGTAGCCTCAGAAAAAAATTAAATTTTCAAAAAAAAATTTCATTTATTTCGCAAAATTCTGAGAAATTTGCACTTAAAGTTGAAAGTTGGTAGTTTCAACCGATTGATTTCATTTTCACGCGAGCACAGCTCGGTAACGGTTAAGTTGGTGGGGATTGTTGATATACCGTTGGAAAGGTGGTTTCATTGCTTTTGTAATGAGCTATCAAAAATAGTTTTCTGAAAGCTAGTTTTTCTGCTAGAAACAGTAACGTGAATCAAAGTCGTAAAATGTAATTCACCCTGTAGCTCCTAAGAATGTGAAAATATACCCCCACTTCCCAAACGATTTTTTGCTCAGCTCGACATAACCTTTTATCTCTGGGAGTTATCTTTGACTCAAAGCATTCCCTTATTGATCATCTTAATTCCATTATTCCTAAAACGTATTCTATGCTTGCGTTTATTCGCAGAATTAGTTCAGATTTTGAGGATCCTCATACTTTCAAATGTCTTTACAATGCATTTGTAAGATCACGTTTAGAGTATTTAGCAATAATTTGGAGCGCATATTATGCCACGTCCTCTTCCCGCTTAGAAAAAATTCAAAAATTTTTTTTCAAAATTTGCATTACGCCCTGTATTTACAAATTGTATGCTCTTATATAATCCTAGAAGCATGTTATTGTATCTTATAACTCTTGAAACAGGAAAAAAATAAGCTAAAAAATAAAACTAAAAAGTTTTAGTTTTCATATATGACATTATATCTGGTAATATTGATAGCCCGGCTCTTCTGGAACTAAATACTTTCAATGTTCATTCAAGGCAGCTGCGACCTTTTAAACTATTACTATACCAAACCATTCAGAACTAATTATTTAAAAACTTCAGGCCAATAACAAGAACTTTATCTTTAAATAATGATCTATCTCTAAATAATTTATATAGATTTTCTGTTTCTAAACAAATATTTAAAAATTTTTTAAATTTTAAGTTATGTGTTTATATAACTCCATTAATTTTTCAATTATTAAAGGTTATATTTTATAGAGCTCAAGGTCAATGTTGCTTTCCGAAGAAAACACCTGAAGGAAAAACAACCAACAACAACAATACCCTATATAGAGTATCAATCACATAGCAGACTAGACAGCTGTTTCGTTGGCCGCTACACCAACTCATCAGCAGTGATTCTTGCTGTGATCCACTAAGCTCTTAATTTTCTACTTGTTTCACGAATGCAATTAGTAAATTACCCTGAATTGCGGTACGAGAATACAAATGATATGAAAGCAGCTTAAAGTTCTTCTAATTTGTGAAGCATACTTTCAGGGAAAGTATGTTCTATTATTCGAAGATAGATCAAAGCTTTTCTAAATACTCAAAGATTTTGTTGTGCTAGTTGTTGTTGCTCTTCTATTTCACAGTCGATCTTAGCTTCAGCAGTTAGTTGATATTAACTATGACGACATGAAGATTTGTTTCTTTTGAAAACTTAGATTTTTAATTTATTGTGTGTAAACACACACAAATAATCATATTTTCAACATAGAATTTATTTGTAAATTAATTACGACCTTCTTTCATAAGTTTTAAGTTATGTGTTTATATAACTCCAATAATTTTTCAATTATTAACGGTTATATTTTATCGAGCTCAAGGTCAATGTTGCTTTCCGAAGAAAACAACTGATAAATTTTATAAATAGTTTATTCTAACTGTAATTTTAAGTATTAATTTGATTGTTATGATCTAGTCTGTAAGGAATTATCCAAAGACTTAATAAAAAATAATAATAAAATAAAATATACGAGTATTAAGTACAAGTAAAATTTTTAGATCAACTCTGTCTACAAGAGTGCGTGATATATACATTTATATGAAATGTAAAAAGTGTTATAATACATAAAACAAACATAGCTTTAATATTCGAGAAATCTTGCTTACAAGTTTTCAACCGGAAAAGAATCCTTGTCACATGAATAGATACAGTTAAAATAACTTGAAAAAGACACAGTTTCGATAGTAATTCGCCTTCCATTGTAAGTGAATTTGTTGCTCTTGTTAATTTTTATGTTATCTTAAAATAAATTCCTAAAAATTCTCTTAAAATAAAAATAAATCTTCGGTCCTGTTCGAGTCGGCGATGACTATCGCATCCGAATGAACCACGAGCTGTATGAGCTCTACGAAGACATGGACGTAGTTCGGCGTATAACTGTGCAGCGACAACGCTGGCTGGGTCATGTCCATCGTATGGACGACGAAACTCCAGCGAAAAAGGTGCTAGAGGCGAGGCTGGTCAACGACGACGAGGGAGACCATGCCTCCGATGGATGGACCAGGCTGAGGAAGCCCTAACCGCACTTGGTGTGGTTACTAAGCAAATAATTTTATTAGATAATAATACCTTCGAGAAAATCTCTTTTTACAAAAGAATTATATAAGTTCACAACTAAACTAAATGCCAAAGCTGCTGATTTAACCTTCAGTTGGGCGCATCTGATCTAGTTGATACTAGCAACGATTTTTTTTGCTTTAAAGTTATTACTTATATATATATTACTACTAATAGCTTTATATATTTGTCAGATTTTTTTAATATGTTTTGAATTGAATATTGTTCTATTTTGTTAAAAAATAAAGTAATAATTTATTTTTTAACATAACTGCTTTTTAATTTATATCAATTTGATACACCACGCCTAGTCTCTTTAAAAAACACTGCGCCTGACGGAAGGTTAAGGCTGGGAAATAATTTTTAAGCTAACGAGTAAGCCAATCACTTTTAAATTTTAGGCATGGGTTTAAGTGCTTATAAGCTATATTTAAGAATGAATTTTGTCTCGCTAGCTTAAGAAAATCACACACTGTGAATGAAATGCTTCGAATTTAATTTTATATTTTTCTAAATAATACATTGATTGTTATTTAAATGACCAGGTTTTATTAAAAAAATTATTTTATTTAACAGTCACAATAAAAAAAATAATTGTTCTTTCCTCTGAATGAAATCCTGGCTACGCCCATGTGTGTTTAATTTTACATATTGTACATATTAATAACAATAACAACAAAAAGAAGCAATTACTGAGAAGCATTCGTCAAATGATTCGTTTCAACAAACGTCACGAATTTGCATTCATGATATTGACAAGAACCAAATCAATAACCATAACAACAATATAAGTGTTGGATTTTGTAAGGATTTTATGCATGATTTGTGAAAGTATGAATTGGTCTTCATGGAGTTTTCTATTTTGTGACTTTATTGAGGAAGTGACAATATCCAAAAATATAAACTTGTTTTAACAACAATAAATGCATGCAAATTGTCACATTGCTTGTATGTTAACGCACACAGGATTTGTTTTTGTT
Organism: Coremacera marginata; assembly: GCA_914767935.1. Classification (NCBI taxonomy): domain Eukaryota; kingdom Metazoa; phylum Arthropoda; class Insecta; order Diptera; family Sciomyzidae; genus Coremacera; species Coremacera marginata. Next base: position 3,887,334 of record OU612045.1, on the reverse strand, counting down.
TTTGCTTGTAAATTTGTTTGGCAAAAGTGACGATGCGCTATATTTTGTTTTTGATTTTGCTTTTTAAAAATTATTATATTTATTTTATTTTTATTTATTTTTATTTATTTAAGAGATAACGTTAACGTTAACGTTAAATGAAATACGAATTATATAATAACAACAGGTAATAAGCAACAATGAATAAATTTAACTTAAAACTAACATTAAGTGAATTAACTTGATATAAAAAAACAGGAATTAATCTTAATCTAAAAGAAAAGAAGAAAGAAAACAGCTTAAGAAGAAAGAGAAAGTATTAAGAAAAGTATTGAAAAATTGCATGCTTAAAGTTGCGTTTATTTTTAATTGATTTTATTCTAACGGGCAACGAATTCCAGATTCTGATTGCGTTAACAAAGAAAAGTCTGTTGGAGTTCAGAAAATTGTACAAAGGTATTATGAGGTTCAGATTTCTGTTCGATCTACAAAATTGTATCTTTTCAAATAAATATTTAGGTGTTTTTGTGTTAATTAAGTTATGCAAAAATATGCAGTTTCTGGCATCAAGATAATTGAAAATATCGCAACCTAGTATTTGACTACTCAAATGACTGATGCGATCTAACTTTTTAAGGCCATAAACGTACCTAACAGCGCTATTAAAAACATGTTGTAATTTCAGTTGGGACCTGGAATCAAGTTTACTATATACAACATCTGAGTATGAAATGATTGGCATTATGAGTTGGAGTACTAACTTTTTCCTAGTATCGACAGGTACAAATGATGCCGTCCACCTCAGGTTCCGAAGGGTATAGTAAACTTTACAAGCAACAGTATTAATATGATCTTTGCAAGAAAGTGTAGAATTGATATAATATCCAAGATTTTTAGCTTTTCCAACAAACTTCAGCCCTTCGCCATTTAGATAAATCGTTGGTAACTCAGACGTATTCAGACAAGTTTTGAAAATTGGTAAGACAAATGACTTAAGAGGATTTAGATTAAGCTTATTAGATCCAGCCCATTCAGTTATTTCACGTAAGTCTTCATTCATTCTAAAACATAAACTATCAACTTGGTTAAACGGGCTGGACAAGTACAGTTGAAGGTCATCAGCATAAGCATGCATGGTAACATGACGACATTTGCTAAAGATATCATTTATGAACATTGAAAATAAAAGCGGACCAAGGACTGAGCCTTGCGGCACCCCACAAAATAAGTAACAGATTGCGGACAGACTATTTCCAAACCTGACTCTTTGAGACCTCCCCACAAGGTAGCTATATAACAGACGGACCGCCGTGCTTGAAAAACCAAAGTTTACATATAATTTTTGACACAGTATTGAATGGTCAACGGAGTCAAATGCTTTCGAGAAGTCTAAAAGACATAACAAACTTATGTGCCCAAGATCGAATGGCACTCTGATGTCATCTAAGATTTTTAATATGGCAGTGGAGCAGCTGTGACTAGGTCGAAAACCGGACTGAAACGGTGACAAAAGTTCAAATCTCCTTATGTGTTCTGAGATTTGAACGGCCATGAGAGACTCAAGAGCTGTAGATAAGGATGAAAGCAAGCTTACAGGACGATAGTCCGACGGAACACAAGCATTAGATTTCTTTGCAATGGGGATGATTGTGGCTGCTTTCCAGACATCCGGAAAGTAAGAACTTGTAAAGCAGTGGTTAAATATATGAGTAAGTGGGCTAAGGACGTGCGGTAAAATAAGTTTAATAAATTTGATGGATATATTATCCTCACCCATTGCATTGGATTTAATCTGGTTTACACTTCTGGCAACATCATACTCGCTTACAGCAACAAACTCAAAACGTTAAAGAGAGTCAGGTGGGAACGATCTTGTGTCAAAGGCTAACACATTACTAGAAGACGTTGAATTGGAAATGAAATATTCATTAAGAATATTGACATCGAGCTCACAGTCTTCAGATTTCGCTTTGCAAACTCCCGCTTGCTTTAAATTATTCCATAGATTTTTAGATGATTGCGCTGAACTCAGCTTGGACATAAAAAAAATACGCGCTTTGCTGATTTGACTATAGCGTTAGCTACGTTTCTTAGTCTTTTGTGCTGTTCCCAATTTGATGCAGTTGGACTTCTTTTCCATCGATTGTATGCTCTATTACGATTTTTAAGGGCTAATTTGACATAATTTGTAAACCAGGGACAACTGCTGTTAATTAGTCGACGAGTGACTATTGGAACATGAGAGTCAAAAAGTTCACAGATTGTATTCATAAAAAACCTTATCTTCTCATTTACAGAACTGAATAACCAGCATTCTGACCAATTAATAGTTGATAGGTCCCGAAGCAAAGAGTCATAATCAACATATCGCTTTAATAAAATTTTGTATCTATTTTTTTTTATTTAATTTTAGTACAGTCTAAATACAACAACAATATTTTATACTATTTGAATTCAATTTGATACGAAGGGAAATACTGTATTTGATTTTTAAGCCATTATGTATTATTCTGAAGACATGTTTAAGATTTAAGATTTTTAAGAACATTTTTTGTTGGAATAAAACACAGAAATAACGTTTGCTACTTTCATTTCAATAATGCCGCTAGTTCGACATCTGTAATGGAAGACAATTTATAAAATATGGTATAATAATAAATGATCAAATTATAGAAGTCAGAATTAAATCTTAAGCAAAAATCAGTTTTAAAATTTAGTACAATCTAAGCTACAAATTTTAATACAAATTTGTATGAAAAATTAAAATTTTGGTGTAGTCATCTATGTAAGCTCATTTGTATTAAAATTTATTCAAAAATGTTTTAAACGTGTATTGAGTGCAGTCGTTTTTATAAGAAATTGTTTTGTAAATAATTTTGTTAAATTCCTTTAACCTTCGCCTTACGGAACAATTTTGTGTGCATCGTTTACTGAAACCCACCCGGGTGGCCCATATGATTCTTTATACAAATGCATATATATATTTTCACATATAAACATAAATATACATACATTCGTTTACATATAAACATATTTGATTTGTGGTTGCCAATTTCAAATACACTCAAAAAAATTTGTTAGTAGACACAGCAGAAAAGTCTGCTGAAAAGGGGAAAGCAAAAAAATTAGTTTATTCAGCAAATATTTCTCGCTATCGGTAAAGTTTTAACGATCGAATGCAAACAATTAGTCATTATGGCAGAAAATTTTCTTGTACAACAGTCAATTTTCCTGCTGATCAGTAGCAAACAAAATCTGCAAACATATTTTATTGAGTGTAGTGATAAGAAAAAACAGGTTTGGGGAGACAGAATTGCAAACTATTGTAGACAAAAAGCAACAAAAACACGTCACTGAGATTTCTAACGGTAATCGGAATATGCACAATGCTTTGTAATTTAGTTTCAACATCATACTTTGTTAGTTTCATCAAAACAACGTACTGCATAAGACGCATCTAAATAATTATAAAAAAAAAATATGAGCTGTAGAAATTCGTTTCAATATCTTTCGGCAAGTGCTGTTTCTAGGTATTTTTTATGAATTTTTAAACTCGGATTATTATATCAGTGAAATTATAATTAATATTCTCAAAGGTTATCTCATGAGGAGAGAGAAGAGTATTATCTCAAACTGATTGAAGACACAGCCGATTCTGACTTGGACGAGGCTGAGATATTGTTCGACGAGAATAATGAAGACGACGATTACATTCCAAACGAAGCACTAGTTGCTTCTGATACAGAACTGGAACAGCACGAAGTTGAAATAAACGCGGAGAGTGAGTATGATGAAGATCATGAATCGGCCAATGAAGACGCTGCAACATCATCGAATAATAATTTATTCTTCGACACTAAAGACGGTGTAAAATGGTATATGCAGCCTCTTAGCTTAAATCGCCACAGATCAAATAATATATTTCGTGATAAACTTTTTGTCGGCCCTAATCCAACTACGAAAAATTTGTCTAAAGTTGACACGTTCAACTGTATTCTCAGCTCTCCCATTAGAGATTTAATTCGCAGGTTTTCCAACAAAAAAGCGGAAGCAGTGTTAGCAAAATGGAATGACGATCATCCTGACAAGGATCGCCGTACCTGGAAGCCAATTACAGACGTAGAATTGTCTGCATTTTTAGGAATTTCTCTGATAATGGGCTGTCAAAAGTCAAACCAAGAGCAACTTTATGAACTTTGGCAAAAAAATGCATACCCACTGTATCGTGCAACCATGTCACGTGACAGGTTTATGGAAGTTTTAAAATTTCTACGATTTGACTGGCACGCTACCAGAATCGTCCGACAAGCACAAGATAAGGCAGCACCAATAAGAGACGTTTTCGACATGGTGAATTCAAATTTGCGAGATAATTATCGGCCACACGAGTCCATTACAGTAGATGAGCAGTTTTTTGGATACAGGCCGTACACGATTCACTCAATATATGCCATCCAAACCAGCCAAGTATGGTATAAAAATCTGGTGGGCTTGTGATTCGGCTACTTTCTACCCACTGCAAGGCCAAATTTATACTGGAAAAGTTGGTAATGTACGTGATGTCAACCAAGGCGAGCGTGTGGTCAAAGAATTAGTTTGTGAGTACAAAAACACAGGAAGAAACGTTACGATGGACAACTTTTTCACAACGCTGCCATTGGCCAAAGAGTTGGCCAATTGGAAAATATCCGTTGTAGGAACTGTTAAAAAAAACAAAAGGTATGTTCCTTGTGAATTCAAGCCATCACCATCCCGTGAAGTGGGATCAAGTTTGTTTGGCTTTGCTGAAAATGTGACACTCTGCTCGTATGTGCCAGCCAAAAATCGGTCAGTTGTGTTGTTGTCTACAATGCACAACAACAACGCCGTTTCAGGCCCACAAAGTAAACCAGATATTATTCACTACTACAACCACACTAAAGGAGGTGTGGATACAATGGATAAAATGCTTTCACAATACACAACCAAACGCGCAACATTGCGTTGGCCTTTGGCTATGTTTTTTAATATTTTGGATACGGCCGCCCTTGCAGCATTTATAATATACCAGGAGAATAATGCAGAAATGTCAAAAAAGTGGTCGCAAAGAAAGAGATTCCTCGAGAGCCTGGGCGAAGAGCTTTGTATGCCACTAATGTTGGAGAGATCCAAAAACCCAAATATTATTGGTAGATTTAGAATTAGATCTGCTATTGAATGCATTTTAGGTATGTATTTATTCTATGACATTTCATTATAAAAACTTATAATGTTTTGTTCTACTGTAGGAAATCCTTTTGACAGAACTTGCGCGGATGACGATTTTGAAGCGGATCCCATCCCAGAACGGGATACATCTGGCCGCATAAGACAAAAGGATAGATGCTATATGTGCTATATGGATCAGCAAAGAAGAAACACGCGTCAACTTTGCATAAAGTGTAAAAAGCCAATATGCGCAGAACATAGCATCTGCCAAACAAAATGTAAAAACTGTTACGTCGGTCCATCTACATCATTACAGAAATAATAAATAATAAAACATATTAATAAAAATATGTAGAACACATAGTAATTGAAACAAAAAACAATTCTTAACGTGTTTGTTTCATTTGCTAAGATTCAATAATATAAATATGAGAGAAGCTGAACAGGCACACCCGGGTGGGTATTCGTAAACCGCGAAGAAAAAATGACAAAATTAGAAAAAAAGGATTAAAATACTTGAAAATAATTATTTTGCGTAGACGATACAAAAACACTCTTAAATTTGTTCAGTGAGTCGAAACCCTAGTTAGTTTCGATCAAAATACAGGAAGTTATTAAGAAATCAAAATCCAAAAAACCACCCGGGTGGGCATTAGTAAGGCGAAGGTTAAAATAGTGTTCAGAAATTTCACTCCTTGCTAATGAAAGCGCAGCAATCTACCATTGAGATCTCAATTCCACTTAAACACCTTTCGAAAAGCCTCTCCCACACATTTAACGCCGTGTTGTAAGATGTGACTACTGTAGAAATTGACATTTCGTTTTCTTATTCAACTGTTGGCTACTCTCTCGACTTGTTGACTGAATTGCTGGTAATTTCATAACATCGAGACAGAAACTTTTGTGATTTATAGAAAACATATTTTCAGTTATGTCATTAATATATTTTTTGATTTTCAAGAAAAATTTAACGATATTTTTATCACTCAACTGAATTAACTATTTTCAAAATACTCATTTAAAAATAACTATACAAGCATGCATATATTAAACACGGCCTTCAAAATTTTGACTTTGTTGATTCCTTAAACGTTTCCATGTTCAAGCAAGATCAAGTTAGATTTATTTTCTTTCTCTGACTTGCCCTTCAACGGGGCTTATCTTTACTATATACCGATTTAATGATGTTTTCTACTGCCTCGTAATACTTAATTCCGCTCGACTCATAAAAAGCACTGCAAAATAATGGCACACAAGCTCATAACAATAAAAGCACACAAACACACAATCACACACACACACACAAACACCAAACATGAACATGTTTATAGGTTCTTATTATCTTTCCCTAGGTTTATCTTTCATCAAGCTTGACAATGCATTTTCTACGTCTGTCAAATGAGCGCATAATAACAACAAAACACATAGACACACACACACATTAGTACACAAACAACTCAATCATCACAGAATGGTACATAAGCGTACACAATTTACTCACACAAGTACACTGTAGATGAAACACTCACTTCACCAACACATAGATGCCGCAACTGCAGCAACTCGGACTTTATGGAGTTTACTTTAATTTGCTTACTTTGTACTAATGTGTGTGTGTGTGTGTGTGCCTGAGTGTGTTGGTAACAAGTAGGTATGTCAGTTCAAATTGAGTTGTTGTTTTTCATTTGGCTTTGTTGGTCTTGCTTTGTTTGTTGTTTTTCTTTTTTATTTTTGTTGCATTGCAGTTACCTTCAAGCGGCTGCAACTAGAGTACTTGCAATGTTTTTTCCCGCACACTTCCGTTGTTGCACCGGAAGTGCGCTTGTTGGACACCAGATTGGATGTTTATGTGTAAACCGGCATTGTAGTGGTGTACTTATGTGAAGCTGTTTTGTTGTAGCTACGAATTGTTGCATGACCTGATAGTAAATAAGAGAACAATGCAAGGATTTTGATTTGTTTTTTTTCTGCACACCTACAACCACAATGAGTGGACAAAATAGAATGACACAACAAAATAGCTGAAAATATTTTTGAATGCCACACCCAACACATGCATAAACATATTTAATGAGTGTAAATAAAGCTGAAGGTTAACAACTGTTGACATATGTCTGCCTTGAATTATGCTGTGTGTGTTTATGTTGTCAATTTACGCACACACACACACACACATTCGGAAACACATAATTTGCACTTAATCGTACTGGTGTCATTAAATTGTCGCTATGTGTGCGTGCCTGCGCACCAAATTTAATTGAAGTCGATGCTAAGTATTGATTGATTGCGCTACTCTTGCTCTGTTCATCTTTGCTCTACGCTGCGTGCGGTTCCTTGTTAATTGATTTTGATTGAAGCAACAGCTTTCCTTGCTTTACGTCATTCATGCTTTTGTGTTTGTCTATATGTCTGTTGTGTGTTTGTGGTACTGTATAAGTTCAAGAAAATGTACACAAGAAAATGCAATTTATTCTTTTCGCTCTGACACAAGGACAGCATCTGCAGGCTCAAAGGATTTGTGGTTGCTTGTCGTGCGGCAAGTACTGATTAAAAATTTTAATTGCAGCTTAATTGAGTTCGCGCAATGTAGAGTAAAGATTTTGTTTGGCTTATAAATACAAAATTGTTTGTTTTTTCCTATCTCCGATTCCATAGGGTATTTTTTGTAGCCTTTATGAAGTGATTGATTTAAAAGGTTGTGTTGGAAAAATACAAATTGAATCATGATATGATATTGTAATTATTATGTATATACATTAGGCTTGGCCGATATTTTGTTTTTTAATTTTAATACGAAATAGGTATCAAAAGTTGCGTATTATTGCATTGATTTAAAATACGCTTACCATTTTTGAAGCCAATGTAACTTTTGGCCCTCTACAAGAGATTTTCTGACTGAAATTTAAGGCTTACTTTTGCGCTGATACACTTACGATTTCTTCGGCCATCTACCAGAGCTTTTCTGACTGAAATTTTTTCAATTTTTATTTTTATAAAGAAAGTTTTGCCCATATTTGCAGCCAACTAACTAATTAGTCAGTAAATTCAATAATCAACATAAAAAGCACAGTTTTTGCAGAACTGTTTTGTTGATAGATATCTTCTAGATATTCTGTTTCATATGTTTTGTTTGGTTTTCACTGCGTATTAGTGATTTTTTTCATATGGTTGTTTATTTTGTTTAATTATTTTGTTTATTGTGTTTAATTTTAAGCAAAGGTAATTTTAATACTTAGTTACACAACTCGGAAATTCGCATAAATCCAAAGTTATAAAGAATTAAGTGAAATATCATGAAAATATTTTTTCTATAGTCATCCTAATTAAGATACAAACTAGTAAGGAATGGAGCTTCGGCAGGGTACCGAAGCTAAAATACCCCTGCCCCCCCCCCCCCCGCGGCCGTAAAATGTCATGCTCCCGTTCAATTCCACCCAATTTTCTAGACTACTGACTTTAATATAACTGCTGTTTGTCTCTGTTATTATGTGGAAAGGCAGTACAAACAAGAGAAGTTTCAGTCATAAAACCTCTGGTAGAGGGCCAAAAAGTAAATGGAATTAAAAAATGGTTAGCTTATTTTGAAACTAAGTAAAAAAAAGCAGCTGTTAGTTTCTATTTTGTTTCAAAAAAACGAAAAAAAAAATTCCATGTTTCATCGGCCTAGGCTAATGTATTAGAGAGGTTTTAGATTTTTTTCGAAGCAACATGTTAGCATCGGGGCTTGTTCCTTAACATGACAGAGGTTAATTCTGATATTTTCACGAAAAAATATTGGTATTTAAACATGCCTCAAGAGACCTCTCAATTAAAAATTTGGTTTATATGGGAAAATAGTTCTGTTCCCAAAAAAAACAAAAAAATCCCGAATATATTTTTATGTTCAAATTAAAAAAAAAAATAAAACTTGGTACACACTTTTTTTTCATTTAATTTTTCTTTAAAATGAGTCATGATTTTGCACTTTTGGAAAAAAAAAATTGATTTTTAAACATTATAAAAAAATTTTTAATTTTTAGATTTAAAAAAAAAAATTTAATTTTTTTTCTTGTTGTATTAAAAAATTCGCAAAAATCTTAAGTTATAAAGAATTAAGTGAAATGTCATGAAAATATTTTTTCTATAGTCATCCTAATTAAGATACAAACTAGTAAGGAATGGAGCTTCGGCAGGGTACCGAAGCTAAAATACCCCTGCCCCCCCCGCGGCCGTAAAATGTCATGCTCCCGTTCAATTACACCCAATTTTCTAGACTACTGACTTTAATATAACTGCTGTTTGTCTCTGTTATTATGTGGAAAGGCAGAACAAACAAGAGAAGTTTCAGTCATAAAACCTCTGGTAGAGGGCCAAAAAGTAAATGGAATTAAAAAATGGTTAACTTATTTTGAAACTAAGTAAAAAAAAGCAGCTGTTAGTTTCTATTTTGTTTCGAAAAAACGAAAAAAAAAATTCCATGTTTCATCGGCCTAGGCTAATGTATATTAGAGAGGTTCTTATTTTTTTCGAAGCAACATGTTAGCATCGGGGCTTGTTCCTTAACATGACAGAGGTTAATTCTGATATTTTCACGAAAAAGTATTGGTATTTAAACATGCCTCAAGAGACCTCTCAATTAAAAATTTGGTTTATATGGGAAAATAGTTCTGTTCCCAAAAAAAACAAAAAAATCGAGAATATATTTTTATGTTCAAATTAAAAAAAAAAATAAAACCTGGTACACACTTTTTTTTCATTTAATTTTTCTTTAAAATGAGTCATGATTTTGCACTTTTGGAAAAAAAAATTGATTTTTAAACATTATAAAAAAATTTTTAATTTTTAGATTTAAAAAAAAAAAAAAATGTTTTTTCTTGTTGTATTAAAAAATTCGCAAAAATCTTAAGTTATAAAGAATTAAGTGAAATGTCATGAAAATATTTTTTCTATAGTCATCCTAATTAAGATACAAACTAGTAAGGAATGGAGCTTCGGCAGGGTACCGAAGCTAAAATACCCCTGCCCCCCCCGCGGCCGTAAAATGTCATGCTCCCGTTCAATTACACCCAATTTTCTAGACTACTGACTTTAATATAACTGCTGTTTGTCTCTGTTATTATGTGGAAAGGCAGAACAAACAAGAGAAGTTTCAGTCATAAAACCTCTGGTAGAGGGCCAAAAAGTAAATGGAATTAAAAAATGGTTAACTTATTTTGAAACTAAGTAAAAAAAAGCAGCTGTTAGTTTCTATTTTGTTTCGAAAAAACGAAAAAAAAAATTCCATGTTTCATCGGCCTAGGCTAATGTATATTAGAGAGGTTCTTATTTTTTTCGAAGCAACATGTTAGCATCGGGGCTTGTTCCTTAACATGACAGAGGTTAATTCTGATATTTTCACGAAAAAGTATTGGTATTTAAACATGCCTCAAGAGACCTCTCAATTAAAAATTTGGTTTATATGGGAAAATAGTTCTGTTCCCAAAAAAAACAAAAAAATCGAGAATATATTTTTATGTTCAAATTAAAAAAAAAAATAAAACCTGGTACACACTTTTTTTTCATTTAATTTTTCTTTAAAATGAGTCATGATTTTGCACTTTTGGAAAAAAAAATTGATTTTTAAACATTATAAAAAAATTTTTAATTTTTAGATTTAAAAAAAAAAAAAATTTTTTTTCTTGTTGTATTAAAAAATTCGCAAAAATCTTAAGTTATAAAGAATTAAGTGAAATGTCATGAAAATATTTTTTCTATAGTCATCCTAATTAAGATACAAACTAGTAAGGAATGGAGCTTCGGCAGGGTACCGAAGCTAAAATACCCTCCCCCCCACGCGGCCGTAAAATGTCATGCTCCCGTTCAATTCCACCCAATTTTCTAGACTACTGACTGCTCATTATTCCAAGGAATATGGAAGAAGTCGGACAAACCGTATAGAATGAGTTCGATTTTAATTAAAGTGGGACGCCCCTGTTTAATTCCGCCCAATATTTTAGACTAATCACTGCTCATTATTCCAAAGAATATATTTGCCAAATTTGGTTGAAATCAGAAAAACGGTGTAGAAAGAGTTTGATTCCCACCCACTTTTGAAAGCTACTACGTTATAGTAAGGATTATATGTGTGAAATTTGGTTGAAATCGGAGAAATGGTGTAGATGGAAATAGATTAAAAATTAAGTGCTACACCCCCTAGCTAGTACCGCCCACTTTTTTAAACTACAAATACTGACAAATAATATGTGTGCAAAATTTGGTTTAAATCAGACAAACGGTGTAGAGGGAGTTCGATTAGAGTTAAATTGACACGCCCCTTCTCCAATTCATCCCACTTTTTTAGACTTAAAACTTCTCATTATACTAAAGAATATATGTAAGAAATTTGATTGAAATCAAACAAACGGTGTAGATGGAGCTAGTATTAAAATAATGTGCCACGCCCCCTGTCTAGTACCACCCAATTTTATAAACTTAAGACTGCTCAAATTACCAAGGATAATATGTGCAGAATTTGGTTGATTCAGACACACGGTGTTGAAGAAATTAGATTAAAAGTAAAATGCCACGCCCACTTTCTAAGTCTAAAGACTTCACATTACCCCATATGTGTACTTAGAATATATGTGTAAAATTTGGTATAGGTTGGATAAACGATGTGGGTGGAATTTTGAAAATAAAAGGTTTTCTATTTTGATGACGTCACTTTGAATGGGAGGTAGGCGTGGTTTTGATCCGATTTTGCCAAATATCATAAGGATGGTTTATATTATCTATCTCAAGGCCATTTCTAAGAAATTTCTGTAATTTCAGGAGATTTTTAAGAGATTTAGCTGTTAATAAAAATTCACTTTGTATGGGAGCTAGAAGTGGTTTTCATTCGATATGGCTCATTCTCGAACTTGATCTCCATTCTTTAAAAATAAGCTTATATTTTGAATTTCATCGCGATAGCTTTGAAATTACGGCTGTAATCGTGTCCACAAAAAGACGAGCAGACGGACAGATAGACGGACACACGGAAATCGACTTAGGGAATAATGCTGATCAAAAATATATATATTTTTCTATACCTGCCACGCCTCCTTCTTGGCGTAACAAACGGAATGACAAAGTTAATATACCCCTTACGCAATACGCGTAAGAAATGGTATATTTCGTAAAAAATGGCGAGATTACGTTTAATAATTTGTTCGTTAGAAACTTTTTTGCCAGAAGTCTGACTTTTTTGAAAATTTCGAGTTTACGAAAAAAATTCCCAATAACTCCACAATCTTTTAAACTTCCAAAAAATCTTTTAAAATCTTTTAAAATCTCCAAAACTTTTAACAAAACAGATAAGAAATAAACTAGAAATAGCTTTAAGCTACTTTGAACAAAAACTTAAAAAATCCAAAAATCGGATAAAAAATTTATAGTTGTTGGAACTTAGCTTTATTTTCCAAAAATCCTTAAAGTTCCCTTTTCTGGCATATCAAACACAGAAAAAAATCATAAAAATCAAAAAACATAGATGCAACCCAATTTCCCAATATATATTTGGGCAACCCTGGAACTCCTAAATTTTTTGAAAGAAAATCAGATATAGTTTTAAGAATTATTGAATTATTTCTAATGAGAAATCTAATTATAAACTCTCATTATTTATTTTAATCGGTAGTGCTATCTACCAACTATCATGTGAAAAATTTCGTTAAGAGTCCGTTTCATAAAATTGCGAAAAAAGTAGAATTCAGCAGAGTCCGAGTATAGGGCAAAAAAATTTCTCGAAGATATTTCGGCCCTTTCATGGAAAAAGTGGTGGACCAAATCCAGGAATCAATGGATAAAAACTAGTTAAAACGATGGTTTAAATTTTTTTCATGGCTAAAAATTTCTCATACGTTCATTTAAGAAACGTGCAAAAAGTTCTAACACTAAAGATTTTTTAACACAATTCCACTTTAAGAATTATAATTATCTGAGAAAAAAATACAATTTTGTGAAACTGCAAAGAATCGCATTAAAAAAAGTAAATTTTTCCACGATATTTTCGAAAATACTTCTTCATCTTCTTTTATATGAAAAATCCATTGCTCAAAATAATTTTCCTCACTTACGAAAGTTTTTAGTGCATTCAAAAAATAGGGGAAAGTAGGCAGTTATTTATTTTATGTTATAAGTGGTTTTTTACTTTAAATTGTTGTGTTGAAAAAATTCTCAGTAATTCGAATTTTTGGCACATTTCTTGAATGAACGTACTTGTGAGAAAGTATGCGAAGTGATTAATACTTTTTATTGATTGATTTCCGCATATTGGTGTACTTTTTCCATGAAAGGGTCAAAATATCTTCTAGAAGTTTCTGTCAGGCAGTTCGATCGTAAGAGATTTTATTTTTTTATAATAATCTATACTCTGGTTCTACAAAACTTTATTTAAATGGAAATTTTGTAAAAGGATTTTTTATTTTAATTTTTGCATTTTCTCATGATAGTTAAACTTTCGTTTCAGGATCCAATCATGTGAGCGCTACTGATTACAACAAATCTAAAAACACAAATCAATGAGAGTTAATAATCCGCATTCTTTAACTTAACTTTTCATTAAGATTCTTAAGATTTGCAGTAGTTAAATATTCCATGCTGTATGCAGACTTTTGTCCTTCACTGTCGATATGTATATATCAACCAAATTGATTTTGTTCTAAAAAATAAGATTTTAATTAATAATTTCATATTCCACTAAATCAAAAATTGTGACATGTCACATCTGTTACATGAACTTCAATTGAATTAAGCTTATTTAAAGAAATACGCTCACCCAACCAGATTTTGCTTAGCTAACTTGGCACATTTTGGTTGGTTTTTTATTTGCTATCTGATTTTTCTTTGCAGCTACAAAGAAATGAACATATCTCACGCTCATCACGTCCAACAGCAAAAGGTTTTTCAAATAAGCAGCTCTTTTTTTATTTTATTTCCATCACAATGAATGGATATCAAAGTAGTAGAGATAAAAAAAAAAGTAGCAAAAATACGCTTTCGTCAGCGTAATCCGTATAAATATTACCCAAGGGACAGAATCAAGGGCTTAAATCTCCAGTTTCAGCTACCCGCAAACAGTTTGTGTGGTGTATGTACACCACAACTATGTATATCAGTATGTGGTGAGTATGGGGCTCAATCAACTGCTTGGCATCTATCGAACTTGCTATCGCTTCAATGTCGAATTCGCATTCTGCTAACCATGAACATGATTTTAATTTGATGAACACACACAAGCAAGGTATTCGTGATTTTTTTTTTTTTTTTGCTGTCACTAACCTGCCTCTATTTACATCCCTCTTTTAAAACATACATTTCAATTAAATTATGTGTCTTGACATTAAATTTTGATTTGCAAAATCATGTTTAATTTAAAAGCGTGAATTGAATTTGTATAGATAAATAATTGCATTTATTTTGGTAACACGTTAAAATATGCAATATTTTCTTTAAAAATCCTCGAGTAAGCAGAAAAATCCAAAGCTAATAAAAGATTATACGCAGAATTAGAATGATGTCAGCTTTGGACAATTCTTACCCGTCAATCAACATAAATTTGAGTCACTTTTGTTGACCTTTTGTTACTATTTGTTCGTTTCTATTGTTTCTATTTTCTTGGCTCACCTTTTTTATTAAACAAATATTTATTCGCATTCACCGCTCCCATTCCTGTCTGACTTACCTATTGTGTAGGTGGCGCCATCTACGGTGAATGTTGCTGCTTTGCATTTGTTGAAAAATCTCGATGCAAAATCCAAGGCTGAGTTTTTGATGCTAGACGAAACGCGTCTGATCGGAGAACCAGGACATGACGAGGTGTTTGCTTGTGAATGAAGCAGATGCTGCTCCTGCTGTTGTTGCTGTGGTTTTTGTTGCTGTTGCTGCAAGTTAGTTGGCACTTGTTCATGTTGTTGCTGTTGTTGTTGCTGTTGTTGTGTCAGGAGTGGTTGTGTAGCTATTGTTGTTGTTGTTGTGCTTGTGGCATTGTTTGCACTACAGCGTGCAGATGGCGGCGTAGTCGTCACCTGTGTTGCACAGCCGGGTACCGGTACGACGGTACGCCGAAAATATGGTGTTGTTGAGAATGAGGAACTTTTATTGGACATAATTTTTGATTTTTTTTCGTTTATTTAAACTAGAGTGTATTTTATAAGCAGACGAAAATCTGTTATTTGTTGTTGTTATTTTCACGTTACACTTTGGGAAATATTTGAAAACTTTTTCTCAAAAAATTTGGCAATGAATTATGCAGCACACTTAAACTGGAAAAGTCTTATTAAACATTTTACTCGTATCAACCTGCTATGTGAAGCTGACACTTTGAACAAAAAGTTTTATAATATTTTGAAGAGAATTTCTTCGGCACGAAAGTTTCTTTGGCACAGTGTGTAAAATGCTTACAGGTGTGTAGAAAAATTTTTGAAATTTGCTCTTAGAAATTGAGAAGGGGTACACAGTTTTGTTTTTTGTTATTGAAGGCCTGCCTTCAGTTATCTGGAATATATTTTGAAATATTGAGTTTCAAGATTTTTCAAAGAAATTTTAAAATAGTCAAGCAAAATTAAAAAAAAATATGAAAGTTAGAATAACATAAGTTAATTTAAATTAAAAGCAGTTAAATTTTTCAATTGTATTAATTTGTATTAAAAATGCATATGCTTAAAATTAAAGTAACCCTGCAGAAAATGGACAAAATTTGAAAGTTCTGAACTAGTTCCAAAAATGGACACTACTGGTCCTTATACATTCTAAGTATTATTTGAACTGTCTCTGTTTATGTGTTGATGTCATACAAAAAAACAATTTTCGCGAAATAATTCCTTTTCGTTTATATCTGAAGGAATTCCACAATAAATAGTTTGAAACTGTTACTTTTTTGTTACAGTCAAATATTGTTTTCTTTTAAGGTTGTTTTAATTCTAAAATATCACTCAAATATAAACAAGACATAATTTCGACCCAACCAGAGTTCTCTGCTTCCTTTTCACCCTTTCAGCTGTAATACAATAAAACACCAAGAATGAAAGGTGTGATACAATCACAAGGAACGATACTACTTACTAATTGTATCATAGAGTTGATTGCAGGTATTTTCAAACCTTTTTCGTACCCACTTAACCTACGTACTTATAAATAAAAAAATAAAAAAACTTAAAACTGCTCTGCACTAAATGTCCTTTGTACTAACTCAAAATTGGCTCTAATTTCACTAGAACTTAACTAGCTGGTTTCTTGAATTGGCTGCAATCCCAAAAAAAAAACTTTTTTTGTAAACTATTATCTCTATGTTAAACTTCCAAATCTTGATCTACAATATGGACGTCAAACAAATTTTAAATATTCTCTTACGATTTTGTTTTATGTGAATAAATGTATATTTTATATTATAACCAATATACCCAAAATTAAAAACGCAAATAACACGTATTTTAGATACATTTATATTTTAGGTTTTAAGTATTTTTATCACAAAAATAATTTTGACATGAGTAAAGCTGCGCCTTTATTATATTTGTAACCGCAAAATACACCACAGTTTTATTCAATTTCTCTTTCTCACAATCGAAGCATAAAATTTTACGATAATGATACATTTTTGTGTCTTTCAGCAAGCAAAACAAAACAATTAGCAATGAAATTAAATTTGACTGCTATAGGCGAGACATGTTCAAAGCGGTTTTTATATAATTTTGCTCTTTTATTTGCCTATATTGCTTCCAATTAAAACTAATAGCTGAAAATACCAAAAATTCTTTAAAGATGTGCTAAGGCTGTTCTCAAAATCTAAACAATATGTATATTTTATCGGCTTTGATATTATGTTTAATATGAGAAATTTACAAAAATAAAAAAATATTTTGTGAAACTAATGTGAAGTCAATGAAAACTCAATAAAATTTATATAAATTTTTATTTATATCTTAGAAACTCCAAACATATATTTTAAAAGCAAAACAAGCTAAAAAATCAATTGCATCAATTACATGTAGTGACTTTCTGAGATCTGCCCCCAACAGTCTTTCTTATAATTTCTAAAAATAAAATTGACAGTAGTATAAAAATTGTTCATTGTCGAGATTCACAAAGAAATTTTTCTCAGAAGCAGGATTAACATCTAATAAGGTGCGTTTCATATATATAACGCGACTTCGAAATTTGAAATATTTTTGTAACTGCCAGCTTAAACAAAAGAGAATGTTTTGCGAATTTGGTCATCTATGCACAACAACAATAGTGAGTTAGACCAAAGTCTATTCTTATAACGGTACATTGTTTATTGCTAAATATTACTTTTAATGCCGTTTCATATTTATAAATCCACTTGCAATTATTCCTTCTGCTGCGTTTTAAGTGTAGAGATTAATAAAATTGTGTATTTAGTTTTCAACCCCTTAACAATAGAAAAAAATTTAGACCGGAATAGCTCGTGCAACCCAACATACTTGCGAAAAAATGGGAAAAATAAAAATTCTTAAAGAAGAAGGCTATGGAATTAAGGAAATCAGGAGTAGGTTAATCGCAAACATCAAAATTACGGCAAAACAAAATTTTCGGGCAAAAAAAAACAATACACACAGTTTAAAAGAGTTGCGGAGTTTTGTTGCTGAAAAAGTTTCCCGAACATCGGTATGGAGCATGCCACATCAGTGTAAACATATCCGTAGTGAACTTATGAAGTGTGTTTCTGCTCTTGCTAGCACACATAAGAGAATGAGCGTGGAATTTGCAAGAAGGAACATAGGAACAAATTGACTACCAGCCAGCTTTTCAATAATGTTTTAAAAAAGGGTCCCACGTTGAAGTTTTATTTTGACATGTCATATTTTCCGATAAGATAAAATAGAATCTTTATGGCCAGGATGGATTTTGACATTATTAATAATTTTGACATTGACATACGCCGCGAACCACTTCCGTTTTCAAAAATAAAGTTTTGTTGGAGAGAAAGTGATGGTGTGGGGTGGTTTTTCTGAAATTTAAAGTTCAAGCATGAAGAGCGCTGACTACTCGTGTGCTGGAGAGCAGTTTGACTCCACTTTTGGAAAAAAAAGGACAGACACAACTAATTTTCCAGCAAGATAATGCGGCAATCTACGTAAATCGAGATGGTTTCAGGCCAATAAAATTGATTTATTGGAGTAGCCGGTGTACTCTTCAGATTGTAATCCCATCGAGAATTTATGGGGAGTGCTTATACGCCAGGTGTATAAAAATAACAGACAATTTCGCAACGTGAAAGAACGGAAATGAGTAATTTTCGAAGAATGGAGTAAAATTGATTCAAACACATTAAAAAATGAATTGCAAGTATGCCAAAACGCATTTACAATATTATTGGAGCCAATGGAACAGTAATTTAATATATTTTTTTTTTTTTATAAATTCAATAAAAATCGTTTTTATTAAATATTTTGAAATAGCGTTATAAATATGAGACAGCATCAAAAGTGATATTAAGCAATAAACAATGTACCGTTATTAGAAAAGAGTTCACCTTTGCTCACTATTGTTGTTGTGCATAGATAACCTAATTCGCAAAACATTATCTATTGTTAAAACTGGTCGTTACAAAAATATTTCAAATTTCGCAGTGGCGTTATATTTATGAAACATACCTTATAATGACAAAAATATAACCAATGTCATTGCATAGATACTCGAAGTCTGTCTTAATTGTCAACTTCACTCTTCATTGTAATCAATCATTTCAAATTCTGATAAGCTTTTATGTGACAATTCAAGTCAATCAATCACAATGTACGAAATATTTTAACTTTAAGTCACAAAATTTTAGAATATTTTGTAAAACTAATTGATTGATAAAATTCAAATTTACACAGTTATTGTTGTAGACTTAAGTGATAAAAAACAGTTTTTGACATAAGAAACTTCAGTTTTATCTGCTAAAACCACAATTTTTCTATATTATTTTTAACTATCACTAGTAAAATATTATACGTATATTATAATAATACCTTTTTGAACGATACTGAACGTAAATGCCGTTGTCATGTACAGATTTTCAGATCTCAGAAAGGCTTCCTAAAATAAACTAGGTCACCGCAGTGGCTAAGCGTTAGCAGAGCTAGCAGCGTACGTTGAAGCTTTGACCCCCAATGGTTTTCGAAATTTTTAAGTATTATTATATAAATTTTTCATATGTAAATGTTATGAATTTTATATGCAAATGTAAATGAATTCGATGTTGTATTTTACACGTTTATTATATATATTGTATTATGTAAAATCAACGTAAAACAGACAGTTTACACGCTATGCGACTTGCTCAAAAGTTATGTCGCAGAAGAAAACTTAAGATGCAGAATGTTTTTTTTTATGCGTAGTTATCGAAAATATATGAAGACCATGAGGTTAAAAATTCATCAGTATGACTAATTTTCTGTGCATAATTTCCGGCTGATCGCAAAATATAATTACAGTTGGAGCGATGTAGGGTGCAGAGATATGTGCTTGCCTTTAATATATTAGGATAAGTTCAGCTATGTTAACTGTTAACTATAACATCTGATTATGTTAACAGATGCAACACAATAATGTATTAATAGATAGAGAATGATGTTGTCACTTGAAAATTTCAAATAGTGGCAGATTGAGAATTTGAACAATGGACGTAGATATTTTCTTCTTAAGAAAAATACAACTCAAGTCCTGCAGCAACATATAAAAAAAAAAGTCATATGGAGAATACCATTAAGTAATTTTTTTCAGGATTAATTAGTTTTATTACAAATAATTCTCATATAATGTTCTTCGTCCACTCTTTATATGTGAGGAAAAAAATTTTAATTGGAATAAAATTTCCAATATGGGAATTATTATGCAGTAATTTTTATATAAAATCGTTAAATTAAGTCTGAAATAAAAAAGTGGTAGATTTTGGAAAAATGCAATAGTGGGTGGTAAAAGTGGTAGAAACCAAAAAGTTAAAAGTATTCACAATTGTAGTAAAGTGGCAACACTGATGATGGCATCTTGTAGCAAGTAGCTTAGCAGCTATCCAAACGTAGTCTAGCAGCAAAGATGTGCTGCAAAATGGCTTACTTTGTAGCTAATATTGAATAAATGGCACTTCGTAACAGAGGGGTTTGTATCGGTGGGTAGTGTATAGAACTCTTAATCAGTGGGTAACTGGTTCTATCCCCACGGCGGGTGGGTGTTTTTTAAATTTGATATTAAATATTAAATTTTCTTGTTGTAAGAAATGCAAGCAACAAAGAAACCATAAATTTCTAAAAAAAAAATCTGCCGAAAGTTTTTCAGATTTCACTCCACTCCACGTTCAAATCACAGAAGGAGATGTGAAAAGCTTAATTTCAAACAAAATTGAATAGTCTTAGTATATTGAACTGCTAGATAAAGTTCTTTTGAATTTCGAAAATAATATTGCTAAAGGTGAGTGGATATAAAATATAGTGGGTATAAAATATAAAACGAAAATAAGGTGAGTAGATTCTCCAGCAAGATAATGCGGCAATCCATTCAGTAAAGTCTACAAAGAAGTAATTTAAAGACCATAAGTAGCAATTTTGTACTGGCTCGCTTGCAGCTCTGATGTGAGTTCAATTAAGAATATGTGAGCAATAATATTCAAGTCGGTGTTCAAGAATGGCAGACAATTTGAAAATTTCAAAAGCCTAAAAACTGCAATAACTGCGAAATGTGATAAAATTATTTTAAAAAAATTTAAAATATTTAATAAACTGAGTGCCTTGGCGTTTCCAAGAAGAAATTGTTATTAAAGTATCATATTCTTATAATATGATCCTAATATATAAAAGGCAAGCACATTGCTCCACGCCCAATATCGCTCAAACTGTAATTATTTTTTGCGATCAGTCTGAAAGTATGCACAGAAAATGTTGCCTTTTATGTATGTGCATACTTTCAGGCTGAACATTTTTCAGAACAGTTGTAAGAGCACTAGCAATAATAGCAAAAAATAATTAGTTTAGCGATTATGCTTCCAACCCGACGTAGGACGGGCTTTTATACTAGTATTATAATAATTGACAAAATTTTGTTCTTCTGATTTTATCATTTGTTCGCATATGAAAAAATATTTAAAATATTTAAAAGTAAACAAAATTTGTTTTCTACTAATTAACAAAATTTGTCAAATAACACATAATGTTGCTTTAATGCTTTAATCATTACTTCGTGCATTGTATGTTCAACTTTTAAATGTACATAATTTGAAAAAAAATTCTACTTTACACACGATTTTCTCGAAAAAATTTTTCAGTGTATTGAAACTTATGTCTTTAAAATTGGATCTTAGAGTATTATCTAAAAGTTCTGTTTACTGTAAAGTTTATACATAAAAAAAAGGGACGACATTTCTAATCCGCAATTTTCATATTACCAAAAAAATACTACCGCCTCTTGTGCTTTATATTTCTTGTATGGAAATTATGGAATTTAAAGGTTTTATTATTTTTAATTCACAATTTTTTAAATATTAATTGTGCTTCAAGTGCAACAATTTTTGGGAGGAACGAATAAAGTAGAGAATTTTTCAGAGAGTTAAACTAAATTATTTGAATGTTCATGCACTGAAAACAATTTCAAGGAAGTGGCGTGTAATTAGAAATTATTATTTGTTTTTTAACTTTTAATTTTAAAGTTTGATTACTAACATATTAGAGGGCAGAATTGGCCAGAAATGATTTAAAATAAAAACAAATATTTAAAATAAAAAATAACAAAAGCTCTTCCTATCTGTTTCATTATCTATCTGCCATTGATGTTGAAATTTTTTTCATAAATTAAACCTTTTATTTTAGTTTAATATTATAATTTAAATAATTCATCTTATTACCTAAAAACTGATTTAACGAGAGAGTTGAAATAATGGATGGAAGACAAAATTTTAGTATTTAAGTATTTAGAAAAGCCTTTATGCTCTATATTTTATCTATTTCACCTCGAACTTGTGTCAAACTCATAGAAGCCAAATAAGCGTAAGGGCTGAGATCTTTTGAGCTCTAATTTCAAATATAAGATTTCATAAATCTCGACATTTTAAAATAGCGTTTACTTGTGTCTTCTGATAATTTTACACAATTATAGAACCGTATAATTAATTAACATTTTAATAATAGATCATTTTCTTTTGGACTGATATTCAACCGATTTTATACTGTCAAACAATTATATCTACAAAAACAGCTAATTTTCAAAAATAATTTTAAGACAATAAGAAACCAGAACTCTATAGAATTTTTCTTGTATGCAAGATTTTCCTGGTTGTCAAAGAATACTCGTATTTATGATTTTTTATTTTTGATAAGAGTTTACCATGCAATATTTTCAGCAATAAATGACAGCAATTAAAATTTAACGCCTCAATGAAATGCATAAGTGAACGAAAGCTACTTTAAAAATAATAAAAAAATCCAAACAAAAAGAAACTTGCTGCATTACAAAGTAAAATTAAAAGATTATATTTAATCCAGGCTTGCTACTTCACCTCAAAAAATGAAGGTATGAAAAAACAAAATATGAAAACACATATTTAATTGCATGTTTAACTAAACTGAAAACAATTTAAACAACAACTTGTGGGTGTGTGCAAATTTTCGCACACCTATTTGTGTTTGTGTTTGTGTCGGTGTCGGTATCTGAGTCTGCTTGTACGCCGCCTTTCATTAACTTAAGTGCAGTTTTGCAGTGGAATTTGTGTGCGCTAGTTTGCGTTTATGTGTATTTACGAGGGTGAGTTGTTGTTTTTGCTTGTTTGGGTATAAGCCGAGTGAGTACTCAAAATTAGTTTGTTGTTGTTTTATTTTTAATTTCTTGCTTAATATTAGCTCATATTAATAACGACGCAACGAACAAGGATATTATTTGAAATGTGTGTGCTAAGCATATGCTTTGGGTATTTAGCACATAATTAACTAGCTTGGCGCTACTAATATTAATTGGACCTGACTTTCAAAATAGTCTCAAGAGTAAAAACAAAAGCAAGTAACAACAAAATTTAAAAAAGTTTTAAAGCAATTAACAAAAAAAGACATAATATACGAAAGTTATTGAATAATAAAATAAAAAAAATATTATATGGGCTTTATAATGCTTGCTTTTCACTATGTCATTTTCTATAGTTACACCGAGAAAAAAGCTTATGTTAAATTGAAAAAAAACTAGTATAATTTATAAGATGGCTTTGGCAGTTTTCACCTACCCAAGTACTTTATCAAAACGCCTAAGTTTTACATGTTGACTTGCCAATTTTTATTGGGTGATAAATTAACCAAGTATTTGGTAATCTTTTATACACTACTTTTAAAAAAAAAAAAAAATTGAATTTCAAAAATATAACTTTTTTTCGGGTTTTGGTTTTTTTATTTTCTTTTTTTTTTAAGCTGTCGCCTGCCTCTTGTTCTGTGATTTGCTTGACTGAAAGCACCAACAACACAAATTTTCCTTTATCAACACCGGTTTTTTCTTAGAAATTAATGACTTCTTGGCTTTTCTTGCTGATTGAAGTCTATTATAACTGAACATTTAATTAAATTAAATATCATATACAAAAATTTTACCCTCACATGCTGTTGAGATTCGAACCAACAACACCAAACCGATACCACTGTGTATGCAGACACTACGCTACGCATTGAGCCAAACTCTTTCGTTACATGGTGTGATTTACTCAATATTAATTACAACTGAAGCTATGCTGCACCTATCAACAGAATACTGCGACATACTGCATCTGTTAATACAGAATCTGTTAGCATCTGTGAATCAAATATTATTTTTTTTGGCAGGGTATCGAAGTATGTGCTTTCAAAGCAATGTATTAAACAAAAAATTGCTTAGGTGAATTAACGTAGCTGCACTTATGTCAGCAAACAGCGCAAAGCTGCTTGGATCAGTTGGTAGAGCGATGGCTAGTACCAAAAGTTCCAGGGTTCAATTCCGCGCGGCAAAGAAATTTTTTTTTTCTTTTTGTTGATAAAATGTAATAAAATTTACTGGTGTGAGTATTAAAGTGTGTTTTTTAATTTACTTTCTGTTATTTTTCAATTAAAAAGTGGTTTTATTAAAAAAAAAAAACATTAAATTATCAAATCTATCCTTCTTTCGTGTGTCTAATGACACATATCTAGTGTCTGTTTTTTTTTTTTTTTTTGTTTGCAGAAAATAGCTCAAAATTATGCTTAAGCCATCCATGCTTGTTGGGTTTTAATTTTGTATTTTTGGATTTTGGGCTTAGGTGAATCAAATATTTTTTTTTTTTGGCAATGTATCGAAGTATCTGCTTTCAAAACAATGTATTTAACAATAAATTGCTTAGGTGAATAAGCTTAAATTTTTAATTCCCATACAATTCTCTTTACCCAATCCGACTTAGGTGATTTACCTATTGTTTTTTTTTCTCGGTGTAGTTGCTGTCAATCAAATGAAAAATGATAACAAGTTGACATTTTTTCTACCTTTGACAATGTTGAAAAATTAAAAAACAACATAATTATCAAATACATAACGCAGCGAACACATGAGACTATTTGTGAGAGCAATTTCAATACATTGAAATTTTTTTCACCGACACTCTCACACTTTTTCAATTGCTTGGAACAATCAGGCTGCAAGTGGGCTGGCAACAATTTTGACATAGAGTGGCAAAGATTTGATATTTGTTTGGGAAAGTGACAAAAACACACAAAAAAAAAGCAGAAATTAATAAAAGTTTTTTAGTTTCTCTTTTTTTCATAATAATTTTTGACTTTTATGTCATCATAAAAATAACAGTGAAAACTAGGCTTTAGGAAGAAAAAATTTGAAATTAACAGGACTTGCTTTTGATTTGAATATAACAAAATTTTAATTTTGCGTTGAATGTTTTTCATGAAATTTGCGCCAAAAATATTTTTATTACCTGGCAACTGCAAGAATACCGAGTAACTAACAAAAAACGCTAATTCAAGCCATTTCAATTACTTCTTAAAAAACAAAATTTGCATTTCATGCTGGTCAGCAGAAACCAACGAATATTTTTTGAAACAAAATATTAAATTTTGCCAAAAACAAACCACAAAAGCTGCGCAAATGATGCCAATTACAGAACAGCGTTTAACGAAATATAAATAAAATACCACAAAAAAAAAACCGCAGACAATAACAAACTGTGAAATGGTGGTAGTCGTGGCAGCAAAAATTATTAAAAAATAATAACAAAAATAATGTGAGAGCACGAAAATTAGCCCAAACTCCAACTTCATCAAGGCTCTAAAGTATACTTAGCTAAATATGGAATTCCCTAAAAACAACCAATAAAAAAATATACAGAACATTCAGTGCTGGCACCAAGATGACAGAAAACCGAGGGTGCAAAAAATAACAACAAATAAACTAATGACTTTGCGTAAACCAAGCCAGCCTGAGCAAATTCAAGCGTGCTGAAAAATATTAAATTAACAATTTTTGCCGAAATTGGGGTCTGTTTTTATTTTTGGAGAAATTCAGCGAGAAATAAATACAAACGCAAACAAACAAAAAGAGCAACACACACACACACACACACACACAAATACAAGAGCGTAAAAAACGCGCACATGAGCTCACTTATTTAATATTATATAATTTACTTGTCGATTTCGTTTCACTTGCATACTTTTGGGGATAACAAGCTCCAAAGGGCTTCAAGCGCTCGAGTCTTGAATATTTTAACAGGCTTCAAAGGTTGGCGTGTTAATCCGTTATTGTTATTATGGCGGGTGAAATAATGAAATGATGACCAACAACAAAAAACTGAAAGCTTTATCAGATGCAGCACACAATAAAGCAAAAGATTAAATTTTTATAAAAAAAAAAAAAAATACCAAGTGAAAAATTTTAAATATAAACACAATAGAGTCATTTTTGGGTGGTGTTGAACGTAAACAAACAGGGTCTAAAAGCACGTAAATTTTAGCTAAAGTGGAAACTGTGTGAAAGGGTAGTTATTGGGTAGAAGGGCGGGGAATAAAATGTAAGCTAATCTGACTACAGCGATATGTTTGGATGAGCAAATAAATCAATAAATGGTGTAATTCACGTTAAATACGCTGGTATATGCTGGTTATAACGTAGGCAACAGGTTTCCTAAAGTTAACCAAAGAAATTCATGCATGTTGACATAACAAACAAAGCCATTTATTGTCAGCTTAGCAAATCTACCAGCTGCTACACTTAAAGCTAATACCGCTAAGTCAAAAATTTGCTTAAACTGCAAATTTAAAATGTTTTGCTCTAAACATTTAAAGTGTCTAAACTGTTTTTCAACTTGTAACAATTTAACTGGAAATAAAGTTTAAGGTTATTCTGCACATAAAAACTTTTCGGTTAACTTTTTATTTTTTAGGCACTTCGTATCTTTCAGTTAACTAATTATAAATTCCATCAAAATTTTGTTGAATTCCTTAATTTTTGTTCAATTTTCTAAATTCTTGAACAAAGTGAACATAGCTTTCATTTAGTGCCAGCAGGCTCAAATATTTTGCCTTTTAAAATTAGTATCTCATTTATTATAGTAGAATGTTAAATTCATTGTTAGAGTTATTTAGTTCAAGGTCACACAAGTTCGTTTTGAATATTTCAATGCTGCTCTAAGACAACTCTTAGCTTAAACCACACGAAAACAACAACAACTTTATAAAACTTAATAGCTGAACTTTTGCTGGTTTCTGCATATTTTAAGCTTATAATAGAATCAAACAGGAACACGTTGATGGGCAATAATTTAAGCAACAATAAGCAGACTTGAGATCCTTGCAAGGACTTCTTTGTTACTCAGTAAATTGTGTGCACAAACACAAGAATCAAGATAACAAAGATTACTCAGTTGAAGCTATTTTATTTTATCAGCATCAATGCTTAATGATCTGAATATGTTTGTTAAAACGCACTTTAGCCGCCGTAACAAAAAAAAAAAAGAGACTGTTAACAATATGACGTATTTCTGTTAATCCAAACCGCAATTTAGTTAAACTTTATAATTGCTTTGAACATATCTTATAATGCTTTCAATTTTGTAATTTTAGCAAAATCTCACTTCTGCTTAAAACATGGCTTAACTATTTCGTTGCTATTTAATTGCTTTGTTTTTAAACACTGCTTCACTGCGCACTTCATACAAATCGAATTTCACGCGCTTTAATCCCGTTACGTCTCATTCGTACCTTCCGGCATGTGCGCCAACAATAAACTAACAAAAAAAATCATTTCCTGCTTACAAAAGCGGAAGCTCTCACGCAGGCACACAAACACACTCACATACACACGCACAGATTTGTTGAGGTGGAAAAATAAGCGATAGCTAAGCTTGTGTTGCTTCCGGCAAACAGCTTCATCCAAAGTTTGCGCGTCAACTGAAGGCAGTTCTTGAAGCAGCTGATGCGCACTCTTGCAAGCCAAAAGGATTTTGCTGAAGGAAAAATTGCTCTTACTACCAGCACACATACACGCACACTCCGAAGGAAATTTACTCACGCATAGGTATGCGCTTTACACATATATGAAATAAAGAGAAAATAATAACACAGAGCTTTGGGCACCACAGTTCATGGCCAAAAGTTATCAGACAAATTTGTCAATGATTTAAACACTCTCATAAGTTTTTTATTGTTATGATTTACCAATAATTAGGAAATGTTTTAATTTTTTAATACTTACAACTTTGCTCAAAATTTGTTTTTTTCTCTTTCCTAATATACATTTTTCTTAGTTATGTCTTAGAGAGTAAATTTTACATATTTGCTTTTGAGATACATTTCACAATAAATACCAATCTACTCATATCCTTCCGTATAGAGAAAACAGCTGTTTTTTCTGTTATTATCAAAAACCTTGACAGTAAATATTGTTTGTATTAGTATGGGTACGATTTGAGAATATTGTTGGCAATGTAGAGAGAAAACTAACTTTCGTTATTAAAAAAATAAAGAAAATAAGAGCGTAAAACCCAGAGCAGAAATAAAGAGCAATACAAATATTATCTCGTAATATATATTTACTCTCCAAACTGAATACAGGGTGTGATTTGTAAAGATTGTTATTGCTATTTATTTACAAACTATTTCAGCATATTTTATTCTGACACTATATACTCCTACAAAACCCAATTTTAAAAGAAGAATTCATGGGTATTGAACAATAAATATGCACATGTTTCAGATTAAGTAAAATTGTTCATGCAAAATTTCGAATCATTTTGAATATACCGTATATGATTTATTTGTTGATACATAAGCCGCAATACCTTATTTTTTGACAAACATTATTAAAAGTTCTGAAAATAAAAATCTTATGCAATTTTTCTGTTTACCATTTTTTTAAAAAAAATAGTAGTAACCAAATGATTAAGAAATTGCATAAAATAAAATAAAATAATATAAAGGGTAGTTAAATTTTAAGGGCCAATGTTGATTTTGAATGAAATACAAAATATTTAGGAAATTATTGTCATTACTTTTTATTATGATAATAATGGTATGGTTCAATTATGTATGGAACAGAATATCGGCCAAATGGCCGTCGCGACCTCGGCGACACGCCTCTATCCGATGGTTCAAATTTTCGATGACGCTGACGTATAAGTGAGGTTCTATGCCGTTAATGTGCCGAATTATCTCATCCTTTAGCTCTTGAATTGTTGCTGGCCTATCGACGTACACCTTTTCTTTCCAATAACCCCAAAGAAAGAAGTCCAACGGTGTCAAATCACATGATCTTGGCGGCCAATAGACATCGTCACCACGTGAGATAAAACGACCATTGAATTTGTCGCGCAAAAGAGCCCTTGTTTCGTTAGCTGTGTGGCAATTGGCACCATCTTGTTGCCATAAAAAGTTCGTTATCATCTCACGATAGCGAACACCATTCATAGTAACTGGCTGACCGTCCTCATTTTTGGAAAAAATACGGCCCGATGATGCCGCCAGTCCATAAACCGTACCAAGCAGTGACTCTTTGTGGGTGCATTGGTTTTTTGACAATCAATCTTGGATTATCATTCGCCCAAATGCGGCAATTCTGCTTATTGACGAATCGAAAAAAAAAAAAAAACGAAATGGCCATTTCAGCCCTTGAAAGGACTTTGACCTAGCTTCTTGTGATCAACTGTGTTGTGTGTGATGTGAAATGTTTGTACACAAATGATCGAAAACTGAACCTACATGTTATATGCCGACTCCGAACGGCTTATGCTCTCAAGAAGCTTTTCATGGCAGTTTTTACTCTCTGAGGTTTGCCATTGTCTGCAGAGAGGTGACGGCCGAACAGAAAAATTAATTCAATTGAAAAAATTTTCTGTGTCAGATGCAGGATTCGAACCTGGGTTCTCTGGTGTAAGAGTCACACACTCTACCCACTACGCCACGGCCGCCACACGAATATTGACGAATCCACTGAGGTGAAAATGTGCCTCATCACTGAAGATGATTTTCTTCGAAAATTGATCATCCACTGTTGCCATTTCTTGCCACCCTTCTGACCATTGACTACGCTTGAAATGGTCAAGAGGCTTTAGTTATTGAGTCAATTGCACCTTGTATGCGTGTAAATGCAAGTCTTTATGCATAATGTTCATCAACGACGAGCGTGAGAGTTGCAATTGTTGGGCACGACGACGAGTTGAGGTGAACGGCTCTTCAGCCACACTATCGAGAACAGCAGCAATATTTTCTGCAGTACGAGCTGTACGAGCATGCACTGGTGTTTTCACATCTCCTACAGATCCGGTTTGCTCAAATTTTTGCACGATTTTTCCGATTGTACGCACATTTGGACGATTAAATTGACCGAAAAAATCACGAAGTGCACGATATGCATTTTGATTTGAACGCCCATTTTCATAATAAGCCTGAATAACTTTAACGCGTTGCTCGATTGTGTAGCTTTCCATGATTCAAATCGAGTTAGTCTGAAATTGAGAAATGTCAAATCAAATGCAGAAAAAAATTTGACGTTTAGGTGTGGTTCACATTCAACATCGGCCTTTAAAATTTAAGTACCCTTTATAATTTTTAAAGTCTTTATATTTCAGCCTTACCAAAAATGGATTTTAATGTACAACATTTTCAAAAATGTTGAACATTAAGCACAAACGGTACTAGTAAAAACTTAAAGTCAGTTTTAAATCTAAAAAATAGCCAGCTCAGAAGACACACGGCTTTTCAATGTATTTTATTTTAAAACTGCCCTGTAGGAAAATCAACTAATTTAAAAGTTGTTGATAAAGTAGTTTTTTGTCCACCATAACTAGTTGAAATTCTGACTTTTTTCTATAGAACGAACTAACATAAGTATTTTGTATGGCGATGTCCGCTAAATAAGTCAATTGACTTTCGACTGCATATATTTTCAACTACTTGTTAAATTAGTTATATTTAAATTATTTTTTTAATTACTTTAAAATAACCAATTGAAAACTATTACTGATGGCCTAAAGATAATATTTGATTAAATAACATGGTTAAATATATATAAACTTGTAATCTATTAAAAATCTGCAATTAAAACATGTCAAAATCAAAGTAGTTGCCGCCTTAATATAATTCAAAGTAGTTTATCAATCACATCTTTTTAAGTAGTATTTCAATTACGTCATATACAATGCAATAAAAACTATTTAGAATTGAAGTGGATGCCGCCTTAATATAAATCAAAGTAGTTTATATACTGGTTTATTTTAAATTGGTTTTTTAATTAGTTGTTTTTAAAAACAAGTTAGTTTGTTCCTATAGGGTGCCTACTTTTTAAGAGTCAACAAATATTCTGACAGATAATCAAAAATTATTTTAAAATTGAGAAATTAAACAATATGGACGATAAAAGTGTATTTATGGACAAAGAAGTCCTGACGGCCTATCTATAAGAAAACCAAAACCGTATCGGGAACGAAAAGTGTATTTCAGTGAACTTACTGATAGTGAATTACCTCCACAGTTAGGAATTCTTTACTGATATATTCCAAATTTGATATATTCCATATTGCATATTACAAAATTGCACCATTTTCTGGCTGTTGCATTGGTCAACCCTTGACCAATGTATACTCTTGTAGGTTCTATAAGGAAACAGCGCTTAATATTTTGGACAAGATTTATACAAAAATTAAATTTCCAACAATCGCGTAACCACTATAGATCCTGACACAAAGCTATGTGTATATTTAAGATTTGACACGAAGGGTTTTTATTTATTTGGGAGGTAATACCTTCTTTTCTTTTTAATTATAAAAATACAATACATTTAAAAAATGTTAATATTGCAGCACTGGAATATGGATTTGTCCAACTGCGACTCTGTAGCGAAGCTTAAGTTCGGTTTAGAGTCTGATTTATTAATATTTTCAAAATTTTCTGTAACAGTGTCTACCTCAATTTTATTTTTGGCCCTAAGAGTATTGTAATATAGTAATTATCTTCAAGTGCCAATTGCATATTTAAAAACCTTCTCCAACGTCACTGTCATTACTGGCTTGGTCCTCATAAAAGCCATTTACCGCCATATCTACAATTAATGCCAAGTTTGGCTTTGACCCACCACCAGTGACTCACTCTTATAAGATGTTCTGGCTCACTTGGCTGCCAGCTTCATGCTAGACAACATCTCTTTGCACCTATTCGCAGTAGCCGACAACCAATGAGCAGCCAAAATACCAGCAGCTTCGCTTCACGTCTTGTCCTTCTGCCCAATTGTTTTGTTGTCGTTTTTCGAGCTGTCCAAGCCACTTTTTCTTTCAAGGCAAAATTCCCTGAGGATTGCCATAATAAATTAATATTCTTGTTTTGCTGTAATATTATGAAAATAAGTTTGTTTGCTTACCTTTTTTCATTTGTTTGCTTATAGTTTTTCATCTTACTTGGGGGTTACACGTTCAATTTTTGTCTATCAAGTTGCAATTCATTCAAACTTTTTTACTAACACACTCACACTTTTAGAAATTGACCACCAACTTGATTTCAATTTTTCTTTTCAAGACGTGTTGTAATTTGACGGTCAATTTTAACAGCTGATCACAGTTATTGTAAATAAATTTTGCGCTTTCGGTTCACAAAATAGTTTCGTTTCACAAATATTCTGCAGCAATAAATAAATCAATGGTAAAAATCATAAAAATAATGATGTGTTGCGATTCATTGAACTGTACAGAAGCCATTAAGTTCTATGAAATATGAATCTTTCGTCATATCGACGAAATGATTTAAAGATAAAGACTTATGCAGTTTTTGCTGACATGATAATGTCTGTAGAGAATGTTAGGAAAAAACTTATGTATTTCTTGGAGCACTTTCAGTGAGGCAAACATTTTGAGCTGTTTTCTTGATGATGGAAACATCACATGTGTCAATTCAGATGAATTTTGACAAGCATTATGTATGATCAACTTGAAAGCAAAATCTTAAACGTGTAACTGCAGCGTTAAGCAACTTTTTCTGAATATCTTGCTTGTTTCAAATATTTTTTTTTTTGAAAAGCATTAAAAGGTATTTGTAATTCAGTCAAAATTAACAGTATTGTCATATTTTTAGAATATCTCTATGTTAGCTAATTTTTTATTGTTTTTTTTTTTTTTTTGTAGCAAACAAGTAGAGTGGAGTTTAAAAATGTAGTCAGTTTTGTGTAAAACCGATTTTAAGAGCAAGGGTGTGGTTCGTTATTGGTGAGGATGTTTGTATATATTCTGATTTGTTTGAACAAACAATCGAGTCGAGATAGAAAACACAATAAAAATTTTCTGATGATATTCTTAAATAAGGGCCTCCTGGAGTTTTTCGAAGAAAAAAAGACACTTTTTTAAAAATGTTTTTTTTTAAGCTGTATTTTATTTTAGACCAACTATTTTTTTTACATAAAAGACCTTAAATTTGTGGTGAGCCAGATATCTGGAGATTAGTTCATTTGAAAAACAAAAAAAAAAAAAAAATTCGTTTTAGTAAAGTTATTGGGCGTTTAATGGTTGAGTATTGAAAAAAAGAAATTTTTGACAAAATGGCGGGCGTAGAAAGAAAATTGCGCACAATTTGAGCACAAATTAAGGTAATTTTAGGTTATAAATAAACAAATATGTGTCCAAAAGAAAAATCGAACGATTAAACGCCCAAGAACTCTTTACTAAACCGAAAAAAAAATTTTTTTCAGATGAACCAGTCTCCAGATCGGCTATCAACGAATATTTTTTGGACCAAAATGTCGGGGATAAGTCTTAAGTACTTATAGGTAGGTACTTTAATAATGTAAAAAAATGTTGGGCTAAGATAAATACAGCTTTAAAAAAACTTCTTTAAAAACGTTTTTTTTTCTTTGAACAACTTCCGTAGGCCCCTAAGTAACATCACTGGACCCACATTTTTCTAAGGAAAATAGAATACAAATTGGCTCGCTTTGAAATTTTTGTACAAATCACAAACAAAAAATCTGCAAGAAAAAGGCTTTTAATAATTGCAGTAAAGTTAAGGTATATGTTGTTCCTTTTTTATAATAACTTCTCTTGTTTTTGCTTATAAGGCATATCTTGACACCTTTCAAAATAACGAGTAGCTAGAAACCAAATATATGAACAAATGGCAAATTGGCACAAAGGCCAAAGAATTTACAGTCAAACCTGTTTTTGTGCGGTCTTTTTTTGTGCGAATTTCTTTTTGTGCGATTTTATTTATGCGGTTTTTATTTTTATGCGATTTGTTTTGTGCGAATTTTTTTTTTTGTGCGAGTTGTGTTATGATATTTTTTCTTGTATGCGATCTTTCCTATGCAAAAAAAAACTCTGCACTAGCTGAAATTATCATTAAAAAGAGCAATAAAGAGAAAAGCGTAAGAGCAAAACGCAATTCTGAAGTTTTAGTTCTTATGATTTTTGTTTTTAGACATAAGTATAACCCGAAATGAATAATCATAATAAGAAAACAGCAAAAAGAAACATAATAACCGGTTATTGCGAAATTTATAATAAGCTTACAAAACGACCGTCATCACAAAGACTTATCACCGACTATATGGTTATCGCAGACAATAATTCCATTCCAATGGAAACAACTAATAACTCCATTACAATATCTTCAAGTGATGAAAGCGATTTCGAACCAGATCATCACAAGAAAATGCGCGTTGTGGACTATGACGAATAGTATTGATTAACTGATGAATTTATGTATTTTAATTAATTTTTTTAATATGCATTTTTTTAATGGAATAATTTTTCGTATTTTTCACATTTAAAATGAAGAATTAAAACTATATTTATAACGTTTCCGTGTGTAATTTATTTATTTATATGGCTTCGAGACCACTTTTTCGCTTTTTCATAGAATGTTTCCTAGGTGAGATTTTTTTTTATGCGGTACAAAAAAACCGCAAAAAAAAAATTTTCTTTATTAGATTACTTAAAGTTTTGTGTTATAGCTGTTTATGAAGTCTCCGAAGAATTTTTTTTTGTGCGATTTTTTTTTCTGCGGTCCCTATCTACCGCACAAAAACAGGTTTGACTGTATTTGAATCTTTAAAAACTTCAAAATTTGTTATTTTTAATTAAACTGGATATAAATTTTTTTTTTTTTGTTTTTGTGAAAACCTAATTATTTTTTTTATTTATATGATAAGATGAAAATTAAAAAACGCAATTCTAATCATGTGTTAAACTTGTGAAAAAAATTGCAAGAAAAAACTGCAAATTACAAATAAAATTGCTAAGAATATTTATTTTTTGATATTAACAGTGATATTAAATTTATGCTAAGTTCTTATATTGTCATTTTGATTTAAGAACATCATCAGTTTAAAAAGCAGTTCTGCTTACTTATAATAATATGATTTATAATTCGCAATTGTTTTGATGAACTTTAAAAAAATTACTTGACATAGTACTTTTCTGTCATAGTTCGTTTTCTTTTAGAAAAATTTTTTTTTTTATTTTGTAACAAAAACCTTGGAACAAGTCTAGTTTAATAAATCCGCATAAATTTCAAAAAGTTGCTTTGTACAAGGCATGGCAGAACTATAAATGTATCATGCGTACAAGGTAACATCTTTTTCGTAGATTATAATGGTATTGATAAAAAGCCACTATCTCCCCTGTGGCCCAAGCAACCCTTTGAAATTCAGCAGGTTTATTAAAATAGACTTAAGCCAAAACTTTTTATACTAAAATATTTTACTACCAAATTGGATATAAGTTTATGCGAAATTTGTTAACACCCTGTTTAATCTAACAGTTTCTTTTTAACAAAAAAAAGAGAGATTTCTTACTCTCTCTCTCTCTCTCTCTGTTTCTTACAGAATTAGTTAAGTTGACTTAAAAAAAAGTTGGCTAATTAAAACTTTTTCTCTTGGATTGTAAGAGTGTACTCTTAAAAGCACAAAAACTAAAAAGCTTTTACCTCCACACATAACTTTTAAAGCTTTGAACTTGACATACATAACACTCATATAAACTCACCACTTTAGAAATTCAACACATTCTAACTAAACAACAGTGTCTCATGGTTAAGGCAAGCAAATAGAAAAAGGACGATATTTTTAAATTTTATTTTGGACTTTTTCTGGCAACCTTCAGAGCTATAACTTGAGCTGTGTAACTAAGAGCTTGGAATAAATCACAGATGGCGTTGCTTACAGTCACTCGCATCTTACTGCTGTGACGGTGACAGTTAAAAAAATGTCAAAAAGTTTACACAGGCTCCATGCAGATTAGGTTGCTAGACTTAGATGAAAAAATAAAATATGTAGATAAAGTATGGTATGTAGCGTCAGTTATTGAGGAGTAAGTCAGCATGTAAACGCTCATAAGGTAACAGGTGTTTGTTAAAAAATATTAATATAGTTTTCGCACAAATATAACAGTTTTCAGACATAATAAACTTTATGAAAAACTTTATTTTTAGTTGCGTAACTTTTTTTGTGCATTCCTTAAATTTCATTTTACGTTTAAGATATTTAAGCTGTCTGTACGAGTAAAAAGTTTAATGAAATTTGCTTGTACATCTTAAATTTTCCCCACAGTCAAATTAGAAAAAAAAAAAAACAATTCTGTTTTTTTCACTAAAGGTAACTAGAATGTTTCATGTTTTAATTTTTATCTCATGCACCTTGTTTTCTCAACTTGTTTCCGGCTTCTTCAAGCTAATAGCATATTTAGAAAAAAAAAAAGCAAAAAACCCATTGAAGTTTCTTTGAAGTTTATTTCAAACCTTGCAGCAGCAACACTTGGGAACATAAAAATTACAAACAAATGAAAGAAGCATTCGAAACAACTAGTAAAGCAACTAGTTTTGTTTGAAAACTTTGATGTTATTTTATGGTTTTTCTTCCCCCATTTCCTTTTAAATAATGCTAGTTATGGGGCGGTAGAGAAAGCGTGTTGCCTTAGGCTACATTTGAAAGAAATATGCTAAAAAATATTTTTTTGAGTTTACATTTCATTTAAAATTATTAAAATTGAAAAATCAAATAAGTAAACTTCATGATGAAATTAAATTAATTTTATATGTTACTAGCTGAATACCCGGCTTAACTCGGGACTTGATATAAATAATTTTCGATTTCATTCGTCGATATGAAAAAAGTTTTCTCAAACTTTAGAAGGAATTTTGTGTGCATCTTCTAAACGGTAACATTGGCGAAATGAGCAAACTGTGGCTTCAACATCTGAAAATTATGAGAAAAAGTTAGGGAAATCGTGATTTGTGTGTGCGTGTCGCCGATCGCTTGCAAAAATATATTTTCAAGTTTTATATTGTATTCTATATATTGCAAATTTTTGAAAACAAATCAGAGCAAAAATGAATTTTTAGCAATTCGCGAGGAAACTGTATAAAAATAAAATGGGCATTGAAAATAGAAATTGAATTGTTAAAACAACGCCATCTTACTACGCAACTGACTTGCGCATGTGTTGTTGCGTACTCAAATACCAATGAACTCGGCATCAGCTGTCCTGATTTGTGAAAAAAAATGGAATATAAATACACATAAAGAAGAAAAAAATTATAATACTTATCACCCTTCGAGCTTTGCTCCACTTTACTGTATTTTGTAGTACAGCGCCCTCTGGGGGTTCAAGATATAGCAAAATACATAGCGTTAAAAGGTTCGCCGCACCCCAAAACGACATATAAAAAGCATTCTTATCGGATGAGTTGTTTTGAGTTTTTTGCGGTATTTGTGCAACAGCGCTCTGAAGTTTTCAAGATATAATAAAAAAATAACGCCAAAGCCCTTTCCATACTCGATAATCAAATCCTATATATTTCCGATACACAAATTCTCATTTAAATCGGATGAGCGGTTTTTGAGTGTTTCACGATTTCTTAAGTGATTAGTACTACAGCACCATCTGGTGTTTAAGATAGCGCAGAAAAAAAAGTCCAAGATACCCACCATATCCGAAAACTCCGATGTACAAATGTTCACGCAAATCGAATGTACAGTCAGGAGTTTTTCGAGATTTTTCGAGTGCCCTCTAAAAACTACCTTACCCGAAAACCCCTAAATACAAATTTTCATGTAAGTCGGATGAATGGTCTCGAAACTATAACAAAATTCGTGGAACCAGATCGCAGTGCCACCTACCGGGTCCAATTGCAAATCTAAACCATCCAGGGATCCATTTAAACACACACAACAAATTTCATCAAAATCGGTGCAGCCGTTTAGGAGCAGCTTAATAACACACACACGTACAAATTGTACAACAGCGCCCTCTACTTTTCGAGACAGAGCAAAAGAGATAACGCCAAAACAGTTGCCGTACACGAAAATCCATTAATAAAATTTTTCATCCAATTCGGATGAAGGGCTTTCTACTTTTTCACGATTTCTTAAGAATTCTTCAGCGCCCTCTGGTGTTCGATATAGTACAAAAAAGATAAGTCCAAAAAAGTCACCATATTAGAAAACCCCTTTATACCAATTTTCATGGAAATCGGATAAACAGCTTAGAAGTTTTTTAAAATATTTGTAAACAGCGCCCTTTGGTGTTCAAGATAGAACTGAGTAGATAAGTCATAAAAACTCGCCGTATCCGAAAACCTCTATATACGAATTTTTATGCAAATCGTATGAACGGTTTCGGAGATAAATTATAAAAACAAAATGCTTTAAACACGATCACAGCGCCACCTATCGGATCAAATTGTGAATCTGAACCATCCAAAGATCCACTCAAACACACACAAAAAATTTCATCAAAATCAGTGCAGCCATTAAGGAACAGTTTAATAACAAACACACGTACAAATTGGACAACAGCGCCCTCTAGTTTCGAGAAAGAGCAAAAAAGATAGCACCAGAACCCTTGCCGTACTCGAAAATCGACATTAACAAATTTTCATCCAAATCGCATGAGCAGTTTTGGAGTTTTTCACGATTTCCTAAGATTTGTACTAAAGCGCTCTCTGGTTTTCAAGATAGCATAAAAGGAATAAGTCCAAAACACTCACCGTATAAGAAAACCCCTATTTTCCAATTTTCATGCAATTCGGATGCACGGCTTAGGAGTTTTCCGAGGATTTTCAAAATATTTGTACTACAGCGCCCTCTGGTGTTCGAGAGAGAAAAGAATAGATAAGTCAAAAAACTTAGCGTGTCCGAGAACCTCTACATACAAAATTTTCTTGCAAATCGGATGAACGGTTTTAGACTTTTTCGACTTTTTTAAAATATTTGTACTACAGCGCCCTCTGGTGTTCAAGATAGAACCTAATTTATGAGTCATAAAAACTCACCGTTTCCGAAAACCTCTACACACCAACTTTCATGCAAATCGTATAGGGGACTTAGGAGTTTTTCGAAGTTTTTTAAAATATTTGTACTACAGCGCCCTCTGGTGTTCAAGATAGAACAGAGCAGATAAGTCATAAAAACTCACCGTATCCGAAAACTTCTACATACAAATTCTTCTACACACGTTACACATACGTTCTACATACAAACATACAAATTAAAAATTTTTTCTTGTGTATAAAATATATATAAAATTTATAAATTAATAAAGTAATTGTTGACCTTGGGCTTGGGTTTTTTTCACAATTTTTTACAAAAATGGCGGTATTTAATAAAAAAAAAAAATAATAATATCTTCACTACATTTGTTTTTTCAGGAACCACATTGCGTATGAGTAACATTAAATCTCTTGCAGAAGTTTTCTACAAATCTGTCAGCTGATGGTAAATTTTACACAAAACTTATGATTAAAACAAAGTTTGCGATATTTGTGTTTTTGTAAATTTTTAATACATATAAAAGTGCAGAAATCATTTTAACACAACAATAAACTGTTCCATCTTTCTACTAATTTCTCTAATTTTTGTAAAGAAGAAGGCTGATTTTAATGCAACGAAGTTTATAGCGCTGATATGTTTAATGACCATTTTGATTGAAATTGTTTCGAACTCTTTCTTGAAATCAGTGTTTTATTTATAAGTTTATTTTTTAGTTCCGCTGTTTAAAAATACTCAATTTATATTTATTGTTTTTAAAATCACCTTCTATTATGTATATTTTAAGCCACAGAAAAAAAGTTAATTAACTAAATAAATAAAATTCCTTGCTAATATATAATACAGTCTATTAAGGCAGCTTAGGTTGTTAAACTTGTAAAAAACTTTAAGCATTACAACATGTTAGTGAGTGCTATGCAATCAATTTCATCGCAAATTTTTAGCATATAAAAAAATGTGTGTTCCAAGTTAAGATATGTTAGCTTTTGCCACTATTGTAAAATTCTTCACATTCCATAGCCATTGCTGCTGGCGGCATATCAAGTAGGAATAGATTTACTGTTGGATTATGTGAATTGTTAAGCCTTGCAAAGATATCTCATTTTTTGAGTTTTTTGTACGCATCTGATACTCCTTTTTATCAGTATCATTGCTATCGCTTGTTTCCTGAGCTTACATTTGACGATTATAGACGCCAGTGAAGCTGTTTCATCCTGTTAATTTTCAGCAGCTATGCAGTTCCAAGCACGTTCAATCTGACGAGATCTAAATCGAAACGGAATCAATTCATGCTTGGGTATATGATGTAAGCGCATCATTCTTAAAATACCCAATCAACTCCTACTGCTTCGTTAGAATCTCATTGAAATATATGAGTTGTGACATTCGCAAAATTCATTAAGTTGGAACAAAACATTGATTGAATCATTCTTTCCAATTGAATAAATTTATCAAGTTGATGATCTGATTTAGTTGAGCTCCTTAGCTGTTTGCTTAATATTAATGAATGTTATGGCTTATAATGTAAATAAGGTTCCTTAATATTTGTTGGCACATTTTAATAATTTGTATGTTTAACTATGATGTAATCTACAGTCAATGTATTCCAGTTTTTTTATGTTGGCTAACAGCAGTTGCTTCGGAGCACGTACTTAAGTGGACGAACTTCTCGCTTAGGCGAACATGATTTTTTGTGTAGTATAACTGAATACTAAGAGCTTCAATAAAATCAGCCGCATTAGAGATTAAGCTTTCCAATAAGTTCTCCTTAACACGAGAACACGTCAAAAATGGTGTATAAAGGATTGCGCCTTCAAGTGAGCAAAAATTTAATTTACTGCGCACTTACGTCACGTGTGCTTGTCAACCAATGTTTTTGTTTTTGCGCAACTCATATTTTTGTTTGTTGTGTTTTCATTGAGTTTGACTTTCACAACTGACATCATATGAATGGCTGACAAAGCGTAATCTGTGTATGGGCTTGGTCAAACTATATATATAGGCCCACTTTTTTGAAAAGGGATGTGGCACTTTTGGAAACTATGTCTTACTCGAATAAAACCTACAGCCAAAATTTCAGGTCAATCGGCCTAGCAGACAATTAATGGATTTTTTAAAAAGTTGGCGTATCTATGACCACGCCCGTTTTTACTACAGTTACCTACAATAACCGAGCGAACTAAATTACAAAATTAAAGTCTAATACGACAAAATCGTTTGAAATATAGCATTTTCATTGATTTGTGGGCTTTAAAAGGGGGCGTGCAAGCTCAAGTTTAGTACAGCTGCTGACAGTACATACAAACTTAATTACAAAATTTAAGTCGTACCGATCAAAATTGTCTGAAATACATTATCTTTATTGATTTATAAAACGTATGTAGAATGAATGAAATGAAAGGAATGGAGCTTCGGCAAGGTACCGAAACTTAAATACCCGCCTGCGGCCGTATTGAAGTATATTCAAAGTCTTTAGCCACGACAGACACCAAGACACCAGTTTTATATATTGTATTTACGATAGTTTTCCTATTTTGATGACGTCACTTTTTATGGGAGGTAGGCGTGGATTTCTTCTGATTTCACCAAATATCTATATATCTATCTATATATTATATTTCAAAGCTCATGTGCAAAATTTCAATACATTTCTTTAATATTTGTTGATTTTTAAGAGATTTTACGTTAAAAAGAAAAGTCAATTTGTATGGGAGGTAGGCGTGGTTTTTATTCAATTTTTTTCAAATATCGTAGTCAGGATTTATATTGATAATCAAAGCTTACGTATGAAATTTGAATGCATTTCTTTTATGTTTGCGGATTTTTAAGAGATTTTACTTTAAAAATAAAGTCACTCTGTATGGAAGATAGGCGTGGTTTTCATCCGATTTGGCTCATTTTCGAATTTGATCTTCATATATTAAAAATAAGCTTATATTTCGTGATAGCTTAAAAATTACGGCTGTAATGTAATCGGACAGACGGATAGGCAGATGGACACACGGAAATCGACTCAGGTGGTGATGCAGATCAGAAATATATATAATTTATTATACCTGCCACGCCTACATATTGGCGTTGAAAACGGATTGACAAAGTTAATATACCCCTTACGCAGTACGCGTTGAGGTATAAAAATATCCAAGCAAATCAGACGCTTCATTCTTGAGTTATGGAATTTGTAACAAATTTCACAACTTTATTTTATATAGATTTATTTCGTTTCAATAAAGCAAGCTTATATAAGAAAATTTCGACATTTTAAAATCTTTATATCCTATAAATAAATTTTGACTACGTTTATGACTACGATCTCCCACCTACGTCACATCAAAGATGGCAGTCCTGCGCAATATGTTATCTGCATTCATTTTTTCATGAGCTTTCATTTTTTTTTTTCCTTTTACGAATGAGCATACTACAGTAAATGTTCGTCAATTAAGTATTATTGATGAAGATTAGTGTATTTTTCTCTTAACTTCAGAGTTTGTGCAAGATCTGCTTTCTAGTCTGATTGAATTCAATTTATTAAATGCGTATGAGTGCATGATGAGTTGCTTACTTTAGGTCAAATAATCGTTTTCGCCACTAGATAAAGACCTTCACACACTATTAGTTTTTGGTTACCTAGAAGAATGGCAGCATCATTTCTTTGGATACGAAAAATAAATGATATAACTTTTCGAAATAAATCACTGCTCACATAGAAGCAACAAAGTGGCTTGGCGTTCAAACCATCATTCTAAGAATGTGGATTAAAACTGAAAGATACAGGCTCGCACTAGTTTTCAGACTTAAGTTGTACAATAAGACCCAGACAGATAATGAATGATAAGTCAGAGTGAGAACAATACAAGTAAATATATAGCAACAATGACATGAAAAATATTAAAGTTTAATGAATATTCAATTTAATGATACTTCATTACTTAACCACTTGCAAAGCACTTGAATGCATGAGTAGTTCGGAGCTTGTAGGTGTGCTCAAAGATATGAGTATATCTGCCTAAAATGCCATTATAATGAAACATTTACACTTAGTCACACTTTAGTACAACCACAAACACTCACACACACGCACACCCATGCTTGGTGCTTTGAAATTGTTTTGCCCTCAGTTGATAGGGGCGATCATGTTGCTACAAAATCTTCAACTTGTGCCGCTGCTGAATAAATTATGCACATCAATGAGCTGACAACGCGTGTCGGAAGAGTTGCACACACGCACACAGCTAAGACGGCTTTAACGCATGTCGTCAATAAGTCTTCCAAAAGCTTGCCGTGTCGCCTTACACACACACACACACACATACAGCACGTCGCTACATCCAAGTATTAGATATTCCCACACGAATAGCAGATTCTTGTACATTCTTCGCAGTTTTATCATCGTATAAGAAGAACATTAGAAGAAGAAGTTGTTGTTTTTTACTACTATCTATTTTGAAGAATCAGCGAATTTGTAGCTGTTGTTGGCGGCAGACATAGCAATCAAGTAACATGACAGCCTTACAATTGCCAGCATTGATAATGAGTTGCAAATTTAAGCTAAATTAAATTTGCTGCTTCTTGTTGTGAGTTATATTTTTGCAGCTTCACAATTAATTTAAATATATTCATTTAAATTGGCAAACTTGGTAGATTTTATTTTTATTTCTCGTAACATTCATTGCAGTAATTAAGTTTTACAGTTTCCAAATGAGTATAAAACACATTTGCACATTTGAATGCCAGCTAAGTTCGGTATAAACTTCAAAGAGTAGTTTTAGTATTAAAATTTAGCGTGCCGACAACGACAAACTCTAATGAGTTTTTAATATAAGCGCAAAAGTTGAGTTGACGAATTATATTAAGAGCAGCCAAAGATGTTGGCAGCATTGTTGAATTTTGCGCTAATGAATTTTAATGTTAATGCATTAAGATTACTATTAAGCTATTTTAAGAACTTTGAGCCAAAAATTTAAAATAATAAAAAAATAAACATTCTCGAAGCAGTAAATGTATGGACGCATCTTTGAAAAATTATCTAATATTAAGCATGAGCTTTAAAGGCGTGAGAAAGGAACAAACTTTCGTTATTTTCTAAGCAATACTGCCTTAAATCCGATCATTTAATAATAATTAAGTGTGCTGTGGTTAACTTTGGCTTATGAGTGACGTTCACTTATTCAAGAGTCGACTGCAGTTGAGTTATCGAATTTGCTGCAGCAACTCCTTAAAGGCTGTTTTTTTCATTTTGTCAAAGCTCAAAGTCGCTTCTATCACAATAAATTTAAATCTAGTCATGAAAATTGCAATCTGTCGGAACTATTTATGCAGCTTTTCGTTTTCTTATCAGCCGCTGGCTCTACAACGTTTAGCAGCGCTTAATTATGCAACGTTTTTAGAAAATTTGGCAGCATGAACGCTTAAGGCTGCAGCGTGTGCCTAAAATGATGTGACACTAGCAAAGTACAGCTGTGGTCAAAATAATGGTAGTGTATTGGTACATGGTACATGTATTTGTTATCATGGTTTTATTTTGTATTTTCGAAACAACCCAATGAACATTCTGACGAGGGGTGATTTTTTTTAATTGTTTTCGAATAGTTTTGTTCTGACTTAATCAGTGATGGGCTTGATGCTTAAAGAAAGCACCGATTGAAATCATGACTTTGCTAAATTCCATTTAAGATGTTTTTAGTCTCATTGATACAAAAAAACTAAATAATTTTTTTCGACTTTTTAATATAAACTTTTTTTTTAGAAAAGTATTGTTATTAACTTTCAGTCCTTAAAACTTAGTTTTAGCGAATATTTTTTTTAAGTTTTATGTGAGTTTATATTTCTCATAAATTTTTATATGAAAAAATTTGAAAATTTTTTCTCTTTTCTTTTATTATATCGTGTTTGTTTTTTATATTAATAATTAACGCTAATAATTACGCTAAAAAGGGGGCCCCTTCGCACCGCCCCCATCCCCCCTCCCCCCGATGAACATAACACTTTTATTATTGTAAAATTTTTTTGGGTTTTTCTATAATTTAGCAGTTTGTTTTGAAAAAAGCATAGAACACTTTAAATTTATTATAAGATTTATTATTACGAAAA
The DNA here is from genome assembly GCA_914767935.1 of Coremacera marginata. Lineage (NCBI taxonomy): Eukaryota > Metazoa > Arthropoda > Insecta > Diptera > Sciomyzidae > Coremacera > Coremacera marginata. The sequence goes on along the minus strand of OU612045.1, from coordinate 3,842,355 downwards.
TAACATAGAAATTTCACGTTGTTATATTGTGTTTGGCCAACAATTTGATAAAAAATTTAAAAATGTTAACAGAGCTAAGCAGTAATTAAAGCTTTTCTGGCATTTAACAAGAACATAAACCAGTGGCGAACTTCGATATTCGACAATTGCGAATATTGTTACATGTGTTTTATTTTTTTTCTTATAGCACTTTGATATTTGCTTTGAACAGCTTTTTTCAATGACTGTGTTCGTTGATGATCATTTGTGTTCAAACATTTCACAACACACACAACATAGTTGATCATAAGAAGCTTGGCCAAAGTCCTTTCAAGGGCTGAAATGGCCATTTCCTTTTTTTTTTATGAAAAAAAGTTGGTCAAAAAATATTAAAAATCAAATAAATTTTAAACTTTTGTAAAGTTAAAGCTTCAAAAAAACCTAAACAACAAAATAAGAACAAAAAACATTTCTTTTTTTGGGCCAAGTTAAAGTTCAACCCATGTCCGCCCCGAATGGGTAAGGTGCCGGACAAGCCTTCAGATGACGTGGTTTTGATTCTTGACGTGGTAAGAATTGAAATTAATTGAAAGTTAATAATTATCACATTTAGAGTTTTTCGTATATAAAATAACACTAGTCTACCAATTCAGGAAATTTTTTTTTATTCAGAGACCTGAAATACTTTTTTTTTTACCTGAAAAGCTTTACCTGAAAGCTTTTTACGCTGATTCTAGTCTATACTCAGTTTTCCCCTAGTAGGGCGAAATTTTGAGATACAGGGAATTTTGCATTTTTTAGACTTTGATACAGTTATTCCATTCTAGAAACTAAACTATTTCATATAAGGCAATCAGTTGTATGTCATCTGACAGATAATTAAATAAGCTATCCAATACTGTATTAACCATCTGTAAGTCATGTTTTAAATTTTAAGTTTTTGGTTAATATTTTGAACTTTGACCGTCTTTCCATAATGTTTTAAATAATTTTTTAAAGATGTTTTAGTTTGATAATTTTTTTCCACACTAAGAAATGTGTATAGAATTTTTACACCGATCGGTGTTCCAGGGATTCCTACACCGTTCGGTGTTAAAAAACATCATGTCAAAGTGCTAAAATTTTATATCCGAAGGGGCATGTTTTTTCCACACCGATCGGTGTAAATAAGTAAATATCAGATAGGATGTTTGTTTTATACTTCATTAGGTGTTTATTTAGAACACGCAAAATGATTTTTTAACACCGAACGGTGTAATTTTTAATTATTCGAAAGGATGTTTTTTTACAAGTTTTTTTTATTCGAATGGGTAAAAAAATTGTTTACCAAATTTAATTTTGTACGTTTTTTCCAAACATGACTGCTAATCGCTTTTTACAATAAACAGGACAACAAGTTTTAATTCAATGAGTTTTTTCTTCAATTCTTCTCTGAGAAAAATATTTTTGAGCATATAAATATTATACTATATTTTTAAATTTGTACATTTGTATTACATAGGATTAAATAAATTGTATTGATGGCCTCTTCTGTATTGGTCACGTAATTCGGTTCGTCTTTGTATTGAACCTTAATAAAGCGTTCCATATTTCCACATAAAAAATTAACAAGAAAATTCTTTGAAATGCACGCAGAAAATTAGTTATTAAATAACTTTGTATCATAAGTTATTTATATAACTTCATCCCCTCTCAAATATATCGCACGACATTGAGTTCCGTCCAGGTGTTCTTATGAGACTTTTGAAGCCCCTGCCCAAATGTTTGAATATGAGCCAACATTGCTTCAGCAGTGACGCGTACTGCGGGTATTGGGTCAGGGGGGACCAAACTTGACCATTTGAATTTTTCAGCCTGGACCTCAAACACAATATATAAAAAAAAGTACCTTCCTGTTTTTCTTCTGTTCACTTCCCGATAGCTTTTAAAATTTCTATTCGGATTTCACTGGCGTTATTAGTGATAAGCGGAAGGCAAAAAAATTAGCGTGTACAACTTAGTTAAATTTAGTACAAGTTAAATTTTAACTTTAAATATTTTTTTTCTTTAGTTAAGATTTTCACTTTCAGTCATTGAAATTTAAATTTTTAATTTATTTTGCAATGATAATGTGATTTCAATGTTGCTCTTCTTCTTCGCCTTTCTTATTTCACACCGATCGGATAAGTTCAGCATTTCACACCGGATAAGCGGTGTAAGTAACACCATTCGGTGTAAAAAATATAAATATCTGCTAACCGGTGTAGATTTATCTTGGAAATTCCTTAGTGTGTATTTGAATTCCTTCATTAATTCCATTTTGCTCAATCAATATATAAGAACACTTTGTTTGTGAAAAAGCAAACTCTTAATATGTACTTCAAAAATTTGTTTATATTTCAAACAAAATGTTCTTTGGGATTCCATATAAATTGATTGAGAAACTTGGCTCTAAGACTTGTATTAATTTTTTTCATTTTTTACTTAACTCTGTCATATTGTTACTGGCATATTAATGAAGGAAATAAAAAAAAAAAATTATCATATTAAAACATCTTTGAAAAATAATTTAAAACATTATGGGAAAAGACGTTCAAATACAAAAACTTAAAATTTCGATTTTAGACTTAAATATCTCAGAGAAGAAACATGACATACAAATTGTTAATGCAGTATTGAGTAGCTTATTTAATTATCTGACAGATGACACACAGACAGATGATTGTTTTACATGAAACAGTTTAGTTTCTAGAATAGAAAAACCGGATCAAAGTCTAAAAAATGCAAATCACCCTGTATCTCAAAAATGTGACCTATTATTATTATTATTAATATAATTATTATTATATTATTAGGAGAAAACTGAGTATAGGCGTAGAATCAGAGTAAAAAGCTCTTCTAGAAAAGTATTTTAGGTCTCTGGATAAAAAACTTTGTAGACTAGTGTAATTAATATGATTCGTTATCGAATTGCTTTTTTTAGTTTGGGCGACTCGTTAACGAACTGTTTGTTTTTTTAGTTTTGGCGACTCGTTAACGAATGGTTTCTTACAGTTTTGGCAACTCATTAAACAATTGTTTTTTTTTTTTTTTTGGTTTTGACGATTCGTTAACGAAGAAGGAATTTTTCCCGCTCGCGATATTATAAATGAATCGCTTTTAATAATTGCTAATGAATAAAACGCTCGAGAATGCGATTCATAAACGATTACATTAGAGAATCATTTTGTATGTTGGGAAGTTATTGTCTTAAGAAGAAACCTGAAAAAACTGAAGAGTCGAATCATATTAGTAGCAAATAACTCAAAAACAATTAAGATCCTTAAACAAAGACGTTAAAAAAAAAATAGTAGTTAGGCTCATTTCAATAGAAATGTATGAAATAGCCCATTTCTTTCCATACATATTAGATAATTGTGAAATTATATCTATTTTAAAGAAATTAGTATTGGGTTTCGTAGCTTTTCTTTAAAATACTCTGGCACAGAGACGATACATAGAATTGATCAGATATCACTTCTTAATGGAGGTATTCCAAGCATGCTTTTTTACCTCGTCCTAATTCTGACAGCTATGTGTACTTCGTCCCAATGCTGATAGCTATTTGGATTGAGTCACTGCTGTCTGTACATGACACCACAAATCCTCATTTCGGCTGAGATCTGGTGAATACAGCGGGCATTCCATGGCACTAACCTCCTTAGTCTGAAAACACAGTTACGCGACCTTGCTTGTGTGCTTTGGGTCATTCTCCTTCTGGAAGACCCAAAGTAGTGACATTTCCTTGCTAACATATAGGAGCATAGCTTCTTGCATAATTTCTACATATAGGTAGCCATCCATTATTTCTCTGATCCGGTATATTGATCAAAATCCGTAAAAATCCGTAAGAAGAAGCCATTGTGAATTTTGGGCTGTATTTACAGTTTGGTGGTCACGTTGATATATTGCCGTGACCCCTTGCAACTATAAAGCACGATCTTGGACTCATCTGACCAAAAAAATATTCCTCCATTTGTCTGAGGCCAAATTTAGTGACCCTTTGCGAATTTCAACTGTTTCGAACTGTTTTTTTTTTTTTTGCAGTTTCTATTAAGCCTCCGATGAGTGAGAAGGTCCTAAGAGAAGGTTTTAGGGAGAATAGTACGCGGACGTGTGAATAGGTCCGTATGGACCTTGTACTGAATTTCACTAATAAATGCATGTTTTTGGGCATCATTATAATTTTTTTATTGTTTCAACACATAATTTACTTGTTCTGAACACAAAGACCTAAACTCAAAGACATTAGGGATGATGGTAAAAACAAAAAATTCTAAGAAAAATTCGAAGACATGAACTTTATTGCTTTCAAGGAAAGGCACAATATGCCAGCTAAGTATGGTTTGAAAGTATGGTGGTTATGCGACTCACAGAGTTATTATCCTGTGAAGGGAATGGTATATTCTGGAAAACTGCCAAACCAACAACGGGAGATAAACCAAGGGCAGAACGTAGTGCTGGATCTTGTGGAAAAATATTTAGATGCTGGCCGTACTATATACGCGGATAATTTCTTTACCACTCTTGACTTGGCGCGTATTTTGTTGAGGAGGAAGACCGCATATGTTGGTACAGTGCGCTACAACAAAACATTCATTCCACAGGAGTTCAAGAAGAACCCGAAGCGCACCATCAATAGTACATTATTTGGGTTCAACGAAGGGGATATAGCGTTATGCTCATACGTGCCGAAAAAAAATAAAGTGGTGAACGTGCTCTCCACAATGCACTACACCTGCCTCGTTGACGAGCAAACCGAGAAGCGGAAGCCCTATGCCATATTAGATTACAACGCCAACAAATGCGGCGTTGATACCATGGATCAAATGCTAGGCACTTACAGCTGCAAAAGAGCAACACAACGATGGCCGTTGGCCATGTTTTATAATATGCTGGACGTCGCTGCATTTGCTGCTTTTACGATTTACAACGAAATGAAGCCTATAAAAAGGAGTGACAGACGGCGGTCGTTCTTGTTACTGCTAACGAAACAATTGGCCACACCAAATATCGAAGAACGTGCCCTGAACAACCATATAACCTCATATCCAAGGATACGCAATGCGATGGAAGCATTCGATGTCAGGGTAAGAAAAACATCTTCAAATTCAAGAATAGAATATATTTTTATTTGTTTTTTATTTTTCTTTTCATTTCAGGTATTACCAAGACCGATGGAAGGCAATGCACCGTCGTTTGCGGCTAGGTCAAGTAGACCGTCATGTCGCCTTTGCCGTTCTGAGTACGGGCGGCAGCGGAAAACGCGGGCACACTGCTTCGGCTGCGGCAACGCCGTTTGCGGAGAACATAGCACACTTTTACATCGATGCAACACTTGTGCACAGGGCGGGGGACAAGAAGTACACGCTCAACAACAATAATTTTTAAACTTTTTTATAATAGTCTTAAGAAAATTAAAGCAAAAAAAAAAAAAAAAAATTAAAAAAATTGGAAAAATTTTTTTTGTATGTAGAATTTAGTTATAAACAATAAAAACAAAAAAAATTTAAAAAAAAAATTTTTATATGTAAAAAACATTATTTACAAAAAAGGTCCGTAGGGACCTTTTCACACGGCCGTGAAGTTCAGAACTGTCACTCATCGGAGGGTTAAAAAAAAAACAACAAAAACTTTTGAACGACGTTCAAACGATCACCGTGGGACATCAGACCTTAAAGCAATGCATGTCAAACGAAATAAAAAACATTTTTTCTTTTGTTTGGTTTTGCTTTTTTTTTTTTGCAACTCATCACTGCATCTGTTTTTTATGTTGTGCTGTGCTAGCTGAGCAGAAAAAGAGAAAAATAGAGAACAACATGGAGTTAATTGAAATTTTTGCAACACAATCAAGTGAAAAGAAAGTGATGAAGCAATTCGTGACATCGGGGATGATTTCTTAAAAAACATAACACTTTAATTTGACATATTTATTATTAAAATTTCGAAATAAAAATAACCACATATATGACATTTCAAAACTCGTTTCATAAAAACCGACCCAGTACTTTTGTAGTTTAACTGAAAATAAAAATTTGTACTTCAATTATATATAATAGTATATAGATAAATAAACATTATTTGCTTGCAATCTTTCAAGCACTCGTAATTCTTCCATATTATTCTGATATCATTTCCTTCTAACAAAATTTCTTTCGTTTTGATATTGACATATGAAAATTTGGTTTTGACAATAAAATTAATGCAAAAAAAAAAACTCACAAAAGCAGCACAATTATATCATGCAAGCAGCACAAGCAGCAAGGACTGCCGTTTAAGGATTCACCTAAATTGTTGTGCTTACTCTGGCATTAAGAAGTGAATTGAATTTTTTATTTCCACACAACTTTAATGGATATATGATTTTTTATGAGCTGCCAGCGCAAAGCACAAAAAGAGGGTCGCCACAATAAATTGCTCATGTAGCGCCATAAAAAATTAAATTATATGTATGTATATATATATATTTATATTATTGATGCATGTGGTGTCGTATTTGCTGTGCATGCCCGACAACAATTTTATAACGGGTTAGAAACAAGCTCGAGCGTCAGTTTTTTTTACAAAACCAAGTGATAAAAAAAGTTTAAATTGCATTTTCATTGCCACGTCTTCAATATCAAAAGTTGAATGAGTGCGGAAATTGAAAACTGCATTTTATTGCCAATTATATACGTAGTAAAGTTTGTTATTATAGTAGCTGCTTTTTTTGTTTATGTAAGCAATTTGTGATTATTTGGTTGAGCACGGATTTTAATCCTATTGATTTTTTTTTTTTTTTGGTATACAAAATAAGGCCAAAGTTGCTGTTATTTATAATTTTTAATAAGCAAAACTTTTCTTTGTGGCTTAAAGCAGAAACTTGAAACCTACGCCTCCTTTCATGTCAACATAAATATTACTTTTCACTGAAAAATTGCGCAAAAAGGCAATAATTTCTTCTTGAAATTTAATCCCTAAAACATCGTAACGTTAAATTAATAATATTGCGTGTCTATTTTGCTGATATATCTCCACAAGCTATGTACTTCCCATTTATAGCAACTTTCAAGGTTTTCTTTCAACTTTCAAAAAGTTTTTTTGGGCTAAAAAAGGCGTGCTAATGTGAAACTTTTTCCAAGGAAGAAGTTTTAATAGGGTGATATGTAAAAATGAAAGTATGTACAAAGTATGCTGTTCAAAGTATGATGTAAGTTATTTTTTATGGTGTTTATAGTGAATATTCTCCACGTGCTCAATTAAAGGTTGCTTATACGTCGTAGGAGCTGATTGATTTTTTTTTTCTAAATGAAAACAAACGAGTGAGAGACGTATTGTTTTGTTTTAACATGACCTAAATAATTATACAATTTAAGCTTCGCATTATATTTTTCACAACTCAGTTAATAGCGATAATATGCGTACTTTCGCTTTGTGTAGAATCCCCGAAATTATATATAAAGGAAAGACTTAATGCACTTTGTACGCAATTTAATTTAGTTCTGAGAATGAAAAATAAAAGTTCAATGCAGTATAGTTCAGCTGTTCCGTGGTTGTGTAGGTTAGGTTTGGTTAGGTAGAGGCGGCAGCCGGTGTATATGGAATACATACACCAGCTCACTTAGACCAGATAGGTCCATTGTGATATCGCTGCAAACAGGCTTTTATTAATAATCGAACCAACTTAAGCTCCTGATGAACCCTTTTAGACGCCTGACATCAGTCGTTGACAGGTCGTCAAGCTCATGAAAGAAGAAAGAGCCTTAATATTTGTGTCTTCTTCTGGCTAGCGCAGGACAGGAGCACAGAAGACGGGAGATGGTTTCTTCCTCTTTCTCATCCCTGCAGCTTCTACAGAAGTCATTTGAGATAACTCCTTACCTGTAGGCATGTCTGCCTATCAAGCAGTGCCCTGTGATGACAGCCACTATTGTGGCTAGTTCTGGGCTTGCCAGTGAGAGGAGGGCTCTCGGTCGCCCGAGATCTAGTGTCAGCCAGATAAGCCTTGATGCTCTGCATGTCGAGAATTCAGCCCACCTACTGTTGTCTTTCGATATGATATTGTTGCTAATTAGCAGCTTGAGAGTCGCTAACTGGATTCACCATGAATAGTGGCGCTCGTGTCCCATTTCTAGCGAGCTCATCTGCCTTTTCATTACCTTTTATGCCTTTATGCCCAGGTACCCATATTAGGTTGATGCTGAAATAGTTCGACATTTCCCCTCATGAAGCACGGCATTCTTTGGCTACTTTAGAGTTTGTGGCTACTTGTTCCAACGATTTTATCGCAGCCTGACTATCAGAGAAGATATAAATTTCCCGCTTAGAGACAACGTTTTTTGAAAGCCATGATGCTACCTCCCCTATTGCCATCAATTCGGCTTGAAACACGGTCAGGAAGCCTACGAGCTAGAGATACCGCAAGCTCTTTTGAGTAGACCCCGTACCAGACCTTGTCGTCTAATTTTGATCCATCTGTATAGAAATATTTTTGTATGACCCAGTATGTTCTAGGCGGAATAAGCGTACCATACCTTACTTGGAAGGAAAGCGGGGGCTTGCAGTAATCAGTTCTTGATGGAATGATGTTGAAGTTGTTAAGTATGGATGAGTGACCCGTTGTCATACTTTTAAATACCCCCAGTTCTGTAAGTCTTATCGCCGAACAGGCTGCTGTCTGTTTGGCAACCAGGTCCAGTGGTAGAAGATGAAGTATGGTCTCTACGGTCGCAGTCGGTGTTGTTCTCAGAGCACCGCTGATGCATATAGATGCCATTCTCTGCACTTTTTGGAGTTGTTTCAAATATGTGACCTTGTCTATGGAGGGCCAACATATTACTACTCCATACAGAAGAATAGGTCTTATGATCCCAGTATACAGCCAGTGAACGATACGAGGCGAAAACCCCCTCTTGTTCCTATGCCTTTTTTCCAAGTATAAAGTACCACTGTGGCTTTTTTAGTGCGCTCTGCTATGTTTAATTTCCAGCTGAGCTTTCTATCTAGTATAAGTCCCAGGTACTTTGCGTTATTCGCAAGGGACAGAACAGACCCATGTAGTATGATTGGGGTTAAGGATGGAATTTTATGTTTCCTGGTAAATAGGACTAGCTCTGTTTTCCGTTGTTGTGTAAAAATAACAGAAAAAAAGCATTTAATATTAGCTCTTGTTGTTGGGCAAATTCCATATATATTTCCAGAACTTTTGCAAGACTGCCTTAGTTATATGTCTTAGAATTATATGCCATGCAATTGAAAAAAATAGAAAATCTAGTTTCCGCCGCAAGTGCTACATGGTATGATGCAGTGCACTTTACAACCTCACTATATTTGCCCATATTTTTTTAATCTCAGCAAAAACATGTTGCATTGGCTTATTACGTCTCTTCCCTAACATTCTGCACTGACTTTCTCTGACTCTCTCTACCTCCTTTTTCCATCATTCTCTGTGCAGCTCTTAGCAGCTCTGTTGTTAAACTTTAATGTGGCCACAAATGGCTCATCGCAATTAGCCTAATTAGTGTCAAGCTATTGCTCCCAAGTGCAGCAAGTTTATGGTTAGCAAGAAATAAAAATTACAAGCAAACCAACAACCAGGCAAAATCAGTTGTAACTTGTAAAGCAACAACATGATAACAGAAAAAATAAAACTAATTTTTACTGCTTATAAAAATAAGCTCGTTACAACAAGCTACAAGTTTGTTCTTGTTGCTCTCTATCTAACTGTGCGCGTGCTGTGGTCGCACAATGATGATCTTTTAAATTATTTAAGTATTTAAAAGCATTGCTCTAAAAACAGCAACAACAACAATAACAATTGACAGGTGCAGCATAAAACATGCAAAATCCATTAATGTGCAGGAAATATTTTGATTATTGATTTATTGTGTTAAACTGTAATTAAAAAGAATATCTGTTTGACTTAGCAATTTCAATTTTTTATCGCTCAACTTCATTATTCTCATTTAGGTATCGTTGTCGAGATAAGTTAATTAATTGTTATTACGTAAAATTGTTATTACCTGTAGTATATTTAAACAACCTAAATTGATTGTTATCCATTAATTGACATGGAGATTAATAAATATGTTAATGATTATTAATAATGTTTACAATAACACACAAGAGATTTAATTTAGTTCATTTTTATAGGCACATAAGATAAATGTCACTTCCCAATAAACATTGTGGTGAGAGGTGATTTGTTAACGAATCGCTTGTGAATCGTTTTTTTTTTTAAAGTTTTCGAATAGTTTCATATCGACTTCATTAGAGGTTGGCTTGATGCTTAAAGAAAGCACTGATTGAAATCATGACTTTCCTAAACTCCATTTAAGATGTTTTGAAACAAAAAAACAATTTTTTCCCACTTTTCAATATACAAATTTTTTTAAGAAAAGTATTTTTTATTAACTTTCTATTGTTAATACGTCATTTAAGCGAATATTTTTCTTTTTAATTTTAAAGTGTTTTTTTTAATATTAAGACTTAAGTATAAATTTTCATAAATTTTTATATGAAAAAAATTTTGTGAGCTAATTTTTCTTCTGTTATGTTATTACGTGCTTATTCTTTAAATAAATAATTTCCGCTTATAATTTGCTCAAGATTTTCATATAAATGAGTTCTCGTTAACAAATTGCGTTTTGTAGTTTTGGCGATTCGCTAACGAATTGCTTTTTATAGTTTTGGTGACTCTTTAACGACTGCTTTTTATAGTTATTGGCGACTCGTTAACGAATTGCTTATTTTAGTTTTGGCGACTCGTTAACGAATTGCTTTTTCACAGTTTTGGCGACTCGTTAACAATTGGCTTTATCGGTTTTGACGAATGTATAACGTAGCCGAAAAAAAGTTGGTCAAAATATGATAAAAAAAAATAATTTCGAACTTCTGAAAAGCCAAATCTTTAAAAAAATACCTAAATAACAAAAAAAAATATAAAAAAAAAAATTATTTTTGGACCAAGTTGGGGTTCTAACCCATGTCCGCGAATGCTGGCTTTTATTATCAAGCAAATTAAGCAAGATGTATTCTGGGGCTGAAATAGCCAAGTGGGCAAGGTGCCGGACTAGCATTCAGATGACTTTATTTTTTTAATTTATATGATTTAATTAATAATATATTCGTATGATTCTATATATTATAACTATATGATTCGTTATCAAATTGCTTGTTTTAGTTTTGGAAATTCGTTACAGAATTGCTTTTTATAGTTTTGGCGACTCGTTAACGAATTGCTTTTTTCGGTTTTGACGATTCATTAACGAAGGAGGAATTCTCCAGCTCGCAATATTTTAAATGAATCGCTAGAATTAATTGCTAATGAATGAAATGTACGAGAATGCGATTCGTAAATGATAACATTAGTGAATCATTTTGTTTGTTGGGATGTGATGTATACATACAAATATGTATTCATACACCCAATAAAATTTTTTTTGTATTATTAAATAGAGTAGCATTGTTAAATTTCTTGTAAAAATTTTCGTTAATATTACCTGACTCTTGTTAATAAAAAAAATGTCTTTAATATAAAGTTTTTATTGTCATTTTTCTCTCTTTTGTCAAACAAATATTTATGTTTTGTTTTACTATTTATAACACTGTCTTTAGTAAGATCGGGTTTTCTTTAATCGACAATGCATGCTCTTTCTCTTTATTTTGCCGATTTTTTTGCTCACGACTGCAGTGTGCTCGAAGTTGTTGAAGTAACAAGGTGTTTGTGCTTGTAAAATAATTGTGTGTGTGACAAATTTAAAAGAAAGGTAGCGTTCTTAAACGTCTTTCTGATAAGCATTAGGGTTTTTTTTTTCTAAGTGGTGCCTAGTAGATTCACCAAAAATGCGCAATTAAAGCATGCTTAAAAAGAACAATCTAATTGCAGACATCAAAAAACACACTGATGCAGTCAAATATTAAAGAAATTATTTGTTTAGTGAAAAGTTTCGAAAATCTGCAAAATCGTGAATAATTTTCAATAAATTCAATAAATTAGAAGCAGACATATGTAAGCTGTGGTAAAATTAACTCAAAAACGTGTTGGGGCAAAAGAGATGCATGATTTGTGTGTATAAGGACGGAGTATATTGCCGTGTTCTGGAAGTATTCCTCTACTTGCAACAAGCAGCGGTTTCTCCGATTCATCCGATTTCTTATGAAATTAGACAAAAACCCCCCAATGAGGTGATAGCATGCATTTTGCAAAATAAGGCCATTAATTACACAACATTTTTAAAAGAAATCAGTTTGACATAAAGATATAACTTCTTTATTATAAAGAAAACTGTTTTTAAATCGAAACCATACCTTTTTTTTATTAACCACAAGTGTCTTTTCAGTCACCATGGGTACGTTTATACATCAAACATGAATTTTTACATCAACATTGATTTTTTTCAAATGTAAAGAGGTGCTATCTTCATATTAACATCAACAATTTTCATTTAACTTGATGATCTTGTTATTTCAAAGATACGACATTTCAAAGATGACAGAATTGTCTTTTCATATTAACAACATTTTTGTTGATTTCTCAATTCAACAATTTACATTTAGCCTGATGATATTGTAATTTGAAAAATACGACATTTTAAGGATGAAAAAACACATTTTAAAGATGACAAGATTGTCTTTTCATATTAAAAACATTCTTGTTGAATTCTCAACTATTAACATTTTGTATTTAACAACACCTAACTTGTAGCATTAACAAGTTATCTTGATGAAGTCAAAAATAAAAGATTTTCTTAAATAACAATAGGAAGACAATTTTCTTTAATGTTACAAAATTTTTTTTTTTTTGGTGTATAATAGCTGGTGTATAATAGCCAAAAAATAAGCCTGGTTTAAGCAATGATGTCGAATTTATATAAGAGAATCTTTTATCAAATGGCAATCATTTCATCAGATCTTCAAATTTACATCATCCTAAAACACTGGCAAAATGACGCTGAAATTAATTTTAAAAAATCTCTGATATTTTTTTTTTGTTTCTATTTTATGTGACTGTACATTTTTTAAGCGGTTTTAAGTATGCAGTAAAATACGCATGATAAATTGTTCCATAGTAAAATTTTTTACATATGCAGATTGTTGATAACTCCGCCGATAGAATAAGATGGCAGCTTCGACTTGTTTATTTTTCTCTATTTATTTCTATCCTTCCTTTTGTTATCTTTTGCCCTGAACCAAAAACGTAAATAAACTCAAAGAAAAAGTTTTTTATGTCAATGAATAATTTATTAAAATTGGTCCAATGTACAGTGTACACGCTTATTTGTAGGGGAGAGGCTTAAAGGTTGATATTTTAACGGTGTCTTAACTTAAGCTCCGACTGACATTGATGTCAAAAGAGTAGTTGTCACTTTTAATCTACTCATGGAGCGGACAGATGCAATAAAACAGTGCCTGTTTAAAATAGTGTAAAATATAAGTTCTTAAAAATAAAAAAAATTAAAATTGGGACTAACCTTAGAAATAAAGTTCATTGTCCAAAACATCTGATACATTGAATTAATGTAAAAAATCTTAAATTTAAAAACAGATACATTAAGATTACAAAAGCCCTCTTTCTGGTCAAGAATTTTCAAGATAATTTTGTTTTTATATGTTTTTGTTTTCTGTTTGTAGCAAAAAGACAATTTTTTTAAAAAAATTAAAACAATTAATTAAAAAATTAGTTTAAGAGTTAACTAACTGCTACACCAACCCATCAGCACTCTGCTACGACTTCTGCTGTCCACTAACATTATAACCTACTTAACACAATACTCTACAAAATCAATGGCGAAATCATTTGTGTCAATCAAGCAATTAGTTTTTCTTTAATTTAATGAATATGTTCTTTGAATGTAAAAACGAGTTTTTACGTTTTAATAAAATGCATTCTAAAGTCAGCGAATGTGTTATTTAACATTTTAAGCTCGTTGTGAAGCAATAACGAGAATGAGGGATATATTTCAATGAATACCGAAACTAGCAAACAGTACATTGAAAAAAAAAACTTAAAAAATTTCTTATTTGATCCAAAGAACTTGTTCTCTGAGTCAATGAATTATTCAATGACAATGAAAAATTCATTGATTTTAAAAACGAAATTTAGTTCAAAGTATGATTCTTAAGACTTTTAAAGTTCACAATTATTTCAAATGGTTCAAACTATTGTCGAGTAAAAAAAAGTTGAGAAAAAAAGTAGTAAAAAAATACTAATTTAACCAAACAATTTATGTTCGATATTTTTCACTTTACTTTTTTTTTTAATACTTACGGTTAGGAGAAAAAAAATATTTTTAAATTAGAGTTGGAATCGAAATTACTATTTGGATTTTATACTCAATATTTTGAGGAGCCAAAGTTAAAATTTTTTTGATGTTTTTACAAATGGTTCAAACTATTGCCGAGTAAAAAAAATTTGAGTAAAAAAGTTGTACAAAAGTACTCATTTAACCAAACAATTTATGTTCGATACTTTTTACTTTTCTTTTTTTTTTTTACTTAATTTATGTTTAGGAGAAAATAAAAATATTTAAATTAGAGTTGGAAATTACTATTTGTTTTTATACTCAATATTTTGAGGAGCCGGCGTTAACATTTTTTTGAGCTTGCTCCACAGTCCTGCTTCCTTTGGCGCAAAGAAGTCCTGCTTCTAAGGACAATGGATTTTTGTTTTTGCTTAAAATCGGCTTTCCTAAGAATGAATGGAGTAACAATTAGTTAATTCTTAAGAGGCTTTTAAGTTTTTTAGATGATTAAGGCGGTCTTCTCATTGAGCAACTTTTTTTTTCAACTTTTTTTTTTGCATTTATTTATAGCTTGGGTAGTTGTGAATATGCCCCTAAAAGGATTTTTAGAAATTCGAAATACTTTAGACGATACAGCCTTTTTTGTGAAGCAAGGTCTTCGTCAAAATGAGCTATTTGATTTGGTGATGGAGGTAATAAAACCAGCTTACGAAGCGCTGTCGGCAGATAATTTGCTTGAAAGATGCCTTGGATCTGAAACTCAGAATTCCAATGAGTCCTACAATTCTGTTCTTTGGTCACTTTCGCCCAAACACATCAACTCAGGCGCACGCACCATCGAAGTGGCCAATTTCATTGCAACGTGCCTCTTCAACGACGGTTTTATACCCATACTTAAAATTATGGGTTTGATGGGTATTGCGATTGGCAAAAACGCATACGAATACGCACTATCTCGCAATGAAGACAGATTGAACCGATCAGAGACTCGAGCTGCGGCATCATCAAAAGCTGTCAGAACGGCTCGCAGAGCAGAGAGGGCAGCAGAAAGCAGTTTCTACGAAAAAGAGGAAGGTGGCCTGTATGGAGCTGGCATCGCCGACTAATATTTGTAAGTAAAAATTGTCAGCTCTTTAAAACTGCATTTAAACATTTTTGATTTTTTTTTTTTTTCCCAAAAAAATTACTTCAAACTTTAAACGCGTTTATCTCGAACCCACGTTTTTCGAACTGGCGGCCATGATATCTCCAGTTCAACTGATCCGATTTTCATGAAACAAAGTGGAATCGACGCAGAATTGTCACCATTCTCGGGTGAACCTCGACCATAATTTTAAAAAATTTTTTACTATTTTTTTCTTACACTAAACTACAAAAAAAAAACCCGATATTGAAATTTTTTTTTTTTGAATGGCCGCCATTTTGTCAAAAAAAATCACAAAATTAAGCTTGAGGTTCACCCGAGAATTACATCTATACTGATTATAACCCCGTTTTTTTTCATTTCAGACGCTCCGGAGACCCGGAATCGTGGCCGCCGTGACGACACCTTTTTTTTCACCACCAACTTTGAAGTCTCATTACTTTTTGAACAGCCCACGTATCGAGGCAAAAACAATTTTTTTATTTACTTTGAACCTTTTGTAATACAATAAATAAAAAAAGTTTTCACTTATTCTTTGCGTTTTCAAATAAGAATTTTTTTAAAAAGGGTCAAAAAAACGGGTTTTGAATGAGAAGACCGCCTTAAGGAATAGTATGCACTAAAATACATCTATCATCCATATTTATCGCCCAAAAAGATTCGAAAATAAATTTGCAATAGATACTTTTGGTTCACTTGGTTCGTTTGTAAATTCACTGAGTTTTTAAATTTCAGTAAATATTTTGTCTATCTTGAACATTTATTCATCGCCAAAGATAACTATTTTCCGATTATCAAATCGCAACATCCTTGTCAGACACATAATAACAGCTTTTATTTATTTTTATTGCTCTTAATCTCTACAACGACAAGCATGCGTTCTTATATTATTTATGTTGAAATATTTGCTCTTGCCTACATGGCTACATGCCTACATATACACATGCCTACATAAGTCAACTGTATCATATTAAACTGTTTTGTGTTATCTTTGTGGCTTTCTTATTTCATTATTATTATTTTTATTATTATTATTATTCTATGACTTGATAATTCCATCTTTACACAAAGGCAGTCAATTGCAAGCCACTTTCATAGCTAGAGGCACAAAACAGTTGTCTTAAACAGCCTGCCTTCAACGCCTTGTATCTTATTTATTGTTTTTATTTTATCTCTTATCGAGTTATTATTATAGTTATTATTATCATTATTGTTTTTATTGCTTATGTTCCGTATGTTGCTGCTTATATGTTGGTGTTACTGAGCAACAATCACACACATGCAAATGTTGTTTTCTTCATTGAATTCAATATTTTTCTTCTGAAAATTTGTTGTTTTCTGACGCTCTTAGTATATGTTGTACAATTATTGAATGTATAGCATAAAGAAAACAAATGTTTGAATATAAATATGTGATTATTAGTAGAAGGAAAAAAGACACCTTTTTAATATTTAGATAAGGAAAAAGATTCACAGGTTAAAAATCAGTCCTATTTTTTCAGGCCAGATTTCATGTCTGAATTCAAAACAAAGTTTGACATTCATACCAGGAATCATAGATGAACATATAAAGAAAAAATTACACCAAATGTCAGGTCTAAAAAGGCTGACACTTGTATGGAAAAGTGAGGACTGCTTTCATGTAAAGGTCTGGCCTGAATTCCAGCGTAATCAGGCATTATAGGTTTATACCAATTTTTATAAAACACTTTAATTCTATCTCAAAAATAACTTTATTCGAAAATTACTCAGTGGAAATTTCAAGCTCGGATTACTTCATTTTTTTTTTTTTTGTTTTTTTTATTCTTTAGTTACTTGCACAACACTCTTGTTTTGGGTGTACGAGTACAAAATGCACGGCAACTTCTGCATAATTTACAATAAATTTTTTGATTCTAAGACTCACAAGTTTTTCTTTGTCTTACTATAAAAATTTATGTTGTTTTTAAAACTTTAAAAGATAAGTTTTAGAGGCAACTAAGCACTAAATTTTTTTGATAAATAAAAAATGCAATAATTTTGTTGAATTTCATTATTACTGTATTAATTTTATTAAATGTTGCATTTATTAATATTTCGACGCACTTGGGAGAAATTGCTAATTTTTCCTTCGCGCAATGCAAAAACTAAAAAAAAACATGTAGCAACAACAACACATACATACATACACACACAACAACACATACTCATTCACATCAACAAAAAAAACACCGAAGCTGATGATATCTTGTAGAAGAACCAACATTTTAGTAGTTTTTTGCTACGTTTGTTGTTTGAGTAGCTACTAAATATGTTGGATATGTAGGATAGCCAATACACAATTCTTTTAACATAGCTTCAGTTATACTTAATAATGAATCAACGACTCTGCATAACAAAGGTATTTGGATCGGGGGGTAGTGTATAGAACTCTCAATCGATAGGGTATGAGTTCGATATTCACGGCGGATCAAAGAAATATTTTTAATATAGAGAGTGTTCCGCAATTGAGTGCAACTATTTACGGAGGTGAAAGGTTATGTCGAGCTTAGAGAAAAATCGTATGGGAGGGGGGACGGGGGGGTCTATTTTCACATTATTATATTCTACAGGGTTAATTAATATGTCACGACTCTAATTCACGTTATTGTTTCTAGCACAAAAACTAAGTTACGGAAAACTTTTTTTGATAGCTCATTGCAAAGGCAATAAAATCACATTTCATCATAAAATCACACTCAAGCAAATCACAAAACGAGGCGTAAGAGCAGCTTCGTTTCAAAAATCAAAACTCATTACATGGTAATTATATTATTTTTTATTAAGTTTTTTCAAATATATCTTATTTATGAGAAAACACCGAATTTGCACACTTTTCCTCAAAATGTCTACTGAGTAATTTTTTATGCTAATCTCTTTTGTTGTGTTTAAAACAAGCTACATAAAAAAAAAAAAAAAAGGATTTTAAAAGTCTTGGTGTGGAAAATATCCAATATACTTAGATGTTCATATCTTAGATCTTATATCATATCTTAGATTAGAAAATGCTTGTATTTTTTATGATGAAAACCCCGCAAAGAAAAATATTTCTTAATGGTTTGACTATATTTACACATATAAATATGCTCTACGAGCTTACGACCAACTTCTCACATCCCAAGAGAGCATCAAAAATAAATCCTTGTCCATTAATTATCTGTCAAGATTTCCTAATGTACGCGTTGAACTGTAACGTCTGTCTATCTAAACCGTTGTTAGCGGCTAACAACACATAAAAATATGCTATTGTATAAGCACACATGTTTGAGTGTGTGTGTGTAGTTGAGTGTGAGTATGTTTTTGTGTTTATCACATTGATAATAATTCATTGTCTTAAATACTCTACGAAAACGAAAAAAGCCTGCAGTATAAGCAGCTCACTGAATTGGCGCTGAAAGAGTAAAAATAACATATTATTTTTATTTTTTTGTTTTTTTTTTGTGGCCAACCCAGGCCAGCGTAACGTCCAAAGTGGATGCTGCTGTTACTGCGTCTGCTCTTGATTTTGCTAGGCAGCAAGGAAGGCGCATTGGCTAAAATTGTGCTGCTGTTCTTGTTTACCGGAATGGAAATTGATTATCGC
Source organism: Coremacera marginata (assembly GCA_914767935.1). Lineage (NCBI taxonomy): Eukaryota > Metazoa > Arthropoda > Insecta > Diptera > Sciomyzidae > Coremacera > Coremacera marginata. The sequence goes on along the minus strand of OU612045.1, from coordinate 3,823,391 downwards.
ATTAATTCAACATAAAATAAGATTAACACGGCTGAAAAAGCAATTTGCGCGCCCCTTTGTGTATGCAATGGAAAATATTTTTTGAACAGCCACAACGATAATAAGCAAATCTAAGCCAGCGATCTTGCTCTCAACCTTGATAGTGGTGATGAAATAATAATAATAATGAAAATGAAAATAAAGGAAAGAGAATTTTGCACCATTTTTGTTGATTCATAAATAATAATTTTCTGCTTAATTTAAAGTGAAGGATAGGATGAGAAAATCGCATGCAACTATACCAGCACTAAGCAGTTCCAAATAAGTAATTATCAAATATAATCAGGAAAGTTTTTTGAAAATAAATGAGAGAATATTTTTACTGAAAACTGAATGGATTTATATATTTTATGCAAAACTCATGCATTTAGCTTGACAAAGACAGAAGTTTAGTTTAGTAGTTTAGTTTTAAACAAAATTATTCACATAGTAATCACAACTATTTGCATTAATCAAATAATATTAGCTGAACATAATATTAATAATAAGTGATTAATTAATTAGAAATTAGAAAAGACTGTGTTTTTAATTTTTTTAATTTACTGGTATAGGGAACATATGTATATAGACTTTATCTATTTTTGTTCTGAAACATCTTTTAAAATTATCTAAATTGTTCTAAATACATTTGGCTGGATTAGCGTATTAGCAAGTAATTTTAGCAGATGAAGCGTGTTCTTTGCTTGGTTTGAGCAGTAGAGTTGGCAAAGTGGCAAAGAGTGACATAAGACAATTAAATGTTTTCGAATTCGCAAATAATGGCATACAAGAATTAAAGAATATTTTTTACTCAAAATCTTGCAAAATATTCTCCAAGAGTTGTTTAATTATAATGTTAAAAAAATGCACCTTAAATAATAAGCAGACACTTGAAAAACAATTTCAAGAAAGTGTTTTTTCTCGCCTAAAAAACTTTAATGAGCCCTTAATTGGGCAAATATATGCTTATCTTTCAATATATATATTAGAATTTTTTTTGCATACTTTACACTAAAAGAAATTTAAAAGTATATTTTTCAGAAAACAATGAAAAAGTTTTCAATTTGTATTATTTGGTCAGAATTACTTGTATACGCAAATACAATATGACTTTTTCTCCAAATTAACTAAAATTAAATAAACCATTTGGATACCTTTTATGCTGATCTTAAAAATAAAAGAGTTAATTTATATATATTCAATTTTGTGTAAAACAGTTCTATACTTTACGTAAAATATTTTAATGGTTCCAATACATTTTTGAAAAGAACCTGGAAATATCCTGACTACAGCCCTGGTGAACATTAATTTGATGACATTCATTTAACAAATAAATGCTGAAATAAATTACAGAATTGGTTCAAATCAATAATGTATGAACTAGCAATTGACTGCAATAATTAATGCTACCAAATAGGACACAGCAAAAAAGTATTAGTAAATGATCAATATATATGTCTTCAAAATAGAAATATACACAAAAACTAATTATTTTTAATGGTATGTTAACACTTTTCGGAACAAGATAACAACAATGATAATAAAATGTGTATAGTTAACATGACCTTAAATATGTAAAACATTATGGACATGGCAAAAACAACAAACGAGGCTACTTTTACAAATAACAAGTCAACAACACTCATACACCCAGACAGAACTCATGCAGCATGGTACTTTATTGAGAATGTTTTTTAAAAAACTATTTGTTATAATTTAATAAACAATGTCTTACAATAAAAAACTATAATTAAAATAAACTCAGACTCTTCTTTTTCTTTTTCCAGAGCGTGTTGAAAAAAATGTGTTAAAAATAGGCAAAAGATAATAAGTGAAATGGGGCTAAGAGTTTGTGCTTTATTTTTCTTATGAGGGCAATTCGAGAATTCAGTGGTTCTTGAATTTCCCACGTTATAAATTTAAATACAATACTAGTCCTGACAATTACCAACTGTTAGTAGACTACTGTCAAATTTTGAGCAAGCTACGTCTTATGATTTGTGTTTGGTAGCCATTGAAAGCAAACAAACTCGATGAAAATGAAATTTCGATTAAAATGGAAATAAGTGAATCTCGTATACTCATCAAACATTATTTTTTGCTTAAGGAGGGACACGACATTCGCGGCAGAGAAAACAGACCTTTTTTAAAAATTCATAACTCAGTCAAAAACAAACATTTTTCCAAAATTTTTTTTATTATTGTAGAGAATTGAACAAATTATAAGAAAAAAAAAATTCAAAAAAAATATATTTTTCACTCCAACATGGTTTTATAAAGCTCCAAACTGGCGGCAGAGAAAAAAACGGGGCCTCGTGGTTGCAACGCTGGGAGTTGCAGAAATGGTCCGATCTGGAAAAAAATTACTTTTTTCAATCTTAACAAAGTTGGTTATCGTATGACACGAGCTTTTTTTCAATTTTTGGTGATGTTCCAAATTTGAAAGTGTGTTTTTTCGAAAAAAATATTGGCCCTTAGTAATAGAAACGTAAAAACTCACTTCTAAACTCAAACTTAGTTAGGTGATTCTAAGCTACTTTTAAGGTTTCGTAGTAATAAAACAAATCTAACAAAAGTCGACTTCAGTGCTTCTACTGTGAACTGATCTAAAATTTTATGTCTGAACGTACCCTTTGTTCGGTTTGCTTAACAGCTGATTTTATTATTTGCTTATTTTTTAAACACAAAGCAAAATAAATGGAAGCCGCTATAAAAGTAAGTTTCTTCTTTTGACTGCTTATGCTTATTGTTTGTTTACTTTATTGCTTATTTATTTAATTGCTTATTATATAATATAGTATATCTACCTGTAGTTTTTTTTACATTCTACATCATTGTAGAATAAAGCGTTTAAACGTCTTTTGTAGTTTTTCTTTGCACTTGTGCTTCTGGCATAATTTATTATTTCTAGATCCCGAAATATTTCATCGTCCATATTCACTACAATTGTTTCAAATGTCAATTTAAAATTGACTTAGAATCAGGCGAGCCACAACTAGATGTTTTCTAACTTAGAAGTGACTTTTTTGTTATTACTACTACCGATTGAAAGCTAAAGTCGAGTTTAAGAAAGATTCGACTTAGAATTTCTTTATTACTAAGGGAAATTGACTTTAAAAATTCATAAAAAATCGAAAAAAAATTTAAAAAGAAAAGCTCGTGTCATACGATAGCGAATTAAGTCTAAAAAAATACAAAAAAAAAAAAAAATTTCGTCAAAAAATGAACCCGCTAGTGCCGCAACCAGTACGAAAAACATGGTTTCGAGATAAACGCGTTCAAAGCTTGTGAACAAAGAAAAAAAAGGTTAAAAATTAAAAATGCGCTCTCACTAATCCGGCTGTAACTTTAGAACCCGTAAGAATTTTTCCATGAAATTTAGAAATTTAGAATCTTAAGAATATTTACTAAACTACAAAATTATTAAAAAAAAAGTCGATTTAAAAAAAACAGCCAATGTCATGTACCCCCTTAAAAAACCATCACCGAAACCAATAAAAGACTTGTTTAATACTATAAGGACTTTGCACCACCAATTTTAATAGATAAGAAGTGGTTTACTAAATTCACAACATATTAGAGCCCTATGAATAGTCAAATCGTGAATTTAATCGGGTAAACTTGCACCAAAGAAGACGATGTTGGGTCAACATAGTTATGGGGACAGCTTTTTGTGATGCATGCAGTGTCATTCATAACGATTACCTTGAAAAGAATAAAAATAAAAACGGCGCATATTATACACAGTTGTTGCACATATTTGACATTAATTTGAAGCCCAAACGACTGCATTTGGCGAAGAAAAAGAAAGTGCTCCTCCACCATGACTACGCACAGGCGCACACATCTGTGGACGTCACGGAAAAAAATCCATATTTGGACTACGTACTACTACACTATCCACCATATTCTCCAGATTTAGCCTCTGTTACTATTTCCTGTTGAAATGGCTCGGCGGTAGGAGATTTGGTTCAAATGAGTCATCACTGAAACAAACGCCTATTTTGAGCACCTTGATAAAACCAATTATTTGGTATGAATAATAAAATTGAAAATCGTTTGACTAAATTTATCGATCTAAAAAGAGACTATGCTGAAAAATAAAATAAAATTTTTACCAGCAAACAATTTTTTTTTTCAAAAAGTCACTGTCTTCTCAAGTTGCCCTCGCATAGTGAATATTATAAGATGGATTACTTTTTGTCGTGGTGGCCGTGACATTCAAGTTGAGGTGCGTGACTTGTATGCTATAGAACCCACGTTCAAATCCCATCTGACACAGAATGTTTTTTCAATTGAATTCATTTTTCTGTTCGGCCGTCACCTCTCTGTAGACAATGCCAAAGCTTAGAGAGTAAAAACTTGCCATGAAAAGCTTCTTGAGAACATGAGTTCTTGATCATTTGTGTTCAAAAATTTCATAACACGCACAACACAATTGATCATACGAAGCTCTGTGAAAGTCCTATCAAGGGCTGGAATGGCCATTTTGTTTATTTTTCGTTAACTTTTAATTAAATTATAAAATAATACTTTTAATTAAATTATAAAATAATTTTAAAATTTTTATGTTATGTTTATAACTCTAATAATTATTAATTAAGAGTTATATTTACGAGTCAAGTCTGCTGTATGATTGTTACTCTATACAAAGGGTATGTTTTGTTGTTTTGTTGGTTGCTTTCTTCAGAAAACAACACAGACCTTGAGCTCGTAAATATAACTCTTAATTAATAATTGATAAATTATTAGAGTTATAAAAGTAACATAAAAATTTATAAAAGAAGAGGTTTAATAAATTTACAAATAAAATTATGGAGTGCCTAAATATTAATAAAATGTTTGCCACTTTAAAAAAAAAAGCGCTGAAAAAAAATATCAAATCTGCTGGGCTGAAAGAGGTCCATTCAATAACACTGCTTCACAAAATTGAACAAAATGTTTGCTCCTAGAGGCTTGATAACTTTCTCGCCTTTTTCGATATAGTTGAAGATTTACTTTTTACATTTTTTTAAAAAAATTATATTGCCTTGGTTGCTCTAGAACTTTATAGAACCAACCAATTTACCTGTACTTAGTTATATTATTTTTCTATATAATATTGTTGTTTGTTTGTATGTATGTAAGCATGTTCCGTATAGACTCCTAAACTACTCGACGGGTTTTTATAAAACCTATATCAAACGATTCCCTAAATTACTGTGCTGAACATAGGCTATATAAATTTGGCCACGCCCAATTTTACCGCTCACAAATCAATAAAAATGCTATATTTCAGACGGCTTTGGCCGTATTAGACTAGAATTTGGTAATTAAGTTTGTATGCTGACTGTCGGCATTTGTACGAAAAGTGGATCGCCACACCCCGTTTTACCGCCCACAAAAAATAAAAATGATGATTTTTTTCAGATGGTTTTGATTGTATTGGACTAAAATTGGGTAATTTTGCTGACTGTCAGCAAATATCATTAAAATGGGCGTAGCTGTAGTAAGACTATTCATAAATAATTATAAATCACTAGCATAGTACCCGACCATGTTCGGATAGAGCTAATTTGAGTCGAATTGAATTAATAGCAAAGAAGGATTAAATTATATTCTTTTTGCTTGAAAAAATTATTTATTAAAGCCTATGTACACGGTCTTGGAGAGTCTGCTTAACATATTAATTTTATCATAACTTTTCATTAACTCTATCCTGCATTGATATATTTCTCAGTACATTTGTAAAACGGACATAGAGTATATTTTACTGCAGAATACATACACAGAGTGATTCAACAAATAGCTGAAATCACATTGATTGCGTTTTTTAAACTATGTTCGAGTGATGACATTGCGAAGACCTTGCTCTGCAGCCAAGTTTCTTCATATTATAAATGAACACTAAAGAAATAGAATCTTTGGAAACGAGCACAAAATGTTAAAGGATGATTTGAAGTTAAATGAGATTCGGCTCTAGTTAGAGTTTACACGAATCATTGCAATTATTCTGAATACTTCTACCTTCGACTTCTGTTGAAACACATAAAGGGTCATTTATTTAAGAACTGTAGATGGGGTGTTGCATGCCATATACCGCGTGGCATGCGGGAGGGAGTCTTCTCATTGAGCAACTTTTTTTTTTCAACTTTTTTTTTTGCATTTATTTATAGCTTGGGTAGTTGTGAATATGCCCCTAAAAGGATTTTTAGAAATTCGAAATACTTTAGAAGATACAGCCTTTTTTGTGAAGCAAGGTCTGATGGACAAGAAGGTGATGGAGGTAATAAAACCAGCTTACGAAGCGCTGTCGGCAGATAATTTGCTTGAAAGATGCCTTGGATCTGAAACTCAGAATTCCAATGAGTCCTACAATTCTGTTCTTTGGTCACTTTCGCCCAAACACATCAACTCAGGCGCACGCACCATCGAAGTGGCCAATTTCATTGCAACGTGCCTCTTCAACGACGGTTTTATACCCATACTTAAAATTATGGGTTTGATGGGTATTGCGATTGGCAAAAACGCATACGAATACGCACTATCTCGCAATGAAGACAGATTGAACCGATCAGAGACTCGAGCTGCGGCATCATCAAAAGCTGGCAGAACGGCTCGCAGAGCAGAGAGGGCAGCAGAAAGCAGTTTCTACGAAAAAGAGGAAGGTGGCCTGTATGGAGCTGGCATCGCCGACTAATATTTGTAAGTAAAAATTGTCAGCTCTTTGAAACTGCATTTAAACATTTTTGATTTTTTTTTTTTTTTTTCCCCAAAAAAATTACTTCAAACTTTAAACGCGTTTATCTCGAACCCACGTTTTTCGAACTGGCGGCCATGATATCTCCAGTTCAACTCAACCGATTTTCATGAAACAAAATGGAATCGACGCGGAATTGTCACCATTCTCGGATGAACCTCGACCATAATTTTAAAAAATTTTTTACTATTTTTTTTTTACACTAAACTACAAAAAAAAAACCCGAAATTGAAATTTTTTTTTTGAATGGCCGTCATTTTGTCAAAAAAAATCACAAAATTAAGCTTGAGGTTCACCCGAGAATTACATCTATACTGATTATAACCCCGTTTTTTTTTTCATTTCAGACGCTCCGGAGACCCGGAATCGTGGCCGCCGTGACGACACCTTTTTTTTCACCACCAACTTTGAAGTCTCATTACTTTTTGAACAGCCCACGTATCGAGGCAAAAAAAATTTTTTTATTTACTTTGAACCTTTTGTAATACAATAAATACAATACAATAAAAGTTTTCAATTATTCTTTGCGTTTTCAAATAAGAATTTTTTTAAAAAGGGTCCAAAAAACGGGTTTTGAATGAGAAGACCGCCTTAAAAGTGACAGCCATTGGAGAAATGCACTGCCTTATGCCGCCATCTCTGAAAAAGCTTTTCGACTCAGAGAGGTGTTTGCAATAATGCTGATTTGGCTTCGATTGAGAGTACGATTTACATGCTTGGAAAAACGTTTAAAAGTTTTCGGTTTGCCAGAACCCCAAAGAGATATAACTGAAGTAGATATATCCGAGGAGGAACTAAAATTAACTCCAGAACAGATAAATGTCTACAACAAAATATTACAAAGTGTAACGAATAATGAAGTGTAACAAGAAAAATTGTTTATTGATGGCCCTGGTAGTACTGGTAAGACTTTCCTAACTAATATAATTCTTGCTAAAGTTCGTCATGTACGAAAAATTGCAATTGCAGTAGCATCGTCCGGAATCGCAGTAATACTTCTAAGTGGCGGTCGAACTACTCACTCAACATTTAAGTTGTGGTTTTCAGTTTCACCATGCAAAACAACACATTCAATTCGTAAAAATAGTGCTATTGCAAAAGTACTCAAAGAAGCATCATTAGTTGCTTGGGATGCATGCGCCATGACACATAAGGTCCATACCGATGTTGTTAATACCATGTTAGAAGATGTTAGGTCATTAGGTCGTGTGATGGGTGGTGTAACTTTTTTATTCTCTGACGGCTTCCGTCAAACACTGCCGGTTGTACTTAAAGCTACCCGAGCTGATACGGTAATAGTTATCATGAAGAAATCAAATGTGTGTCAATATGTCAAGAAATTTCAATTGACAACAAATATGCGTGTCCATTAAAGAGGAGATCACGATGCCGCTATATTTGCAGCTCTTTTACTAAAAATAGGAAAAGGAACATTGCTCTTGACAATGGATTGCTTTATGTTTCAGATACATTGGGTAAATGCGCTTCGACTATAGACAATTTCAAATGTTTGCCCAGATAATGACAATTTGCGTCAAAAATCTGCCTCATGGTTATGTGGAGAGCTATTGTTTCCATCAAAAATTCAGATGTGGATGTAAAAGTCAATCGATACAATTGTTAATGAAGATGATGTGATTCCCTATCCAAATGAATTTTTAAATTCATTACGTTCATGCGGCCTTCTCCGCTATATAAACTAACATTTAAAATTAATCTGCCTATTATGTTATTGCGCAATTTAAAACCTCCACAACTTTGTAATGGAACCCAGCAAGTAAAGCAACTTTTATCAAATATTATAGATAATCTATATTAATTAAAATCATTATCTGCTTGTTTGTTTGTTCGTTTGTGTGTTTGTTTGACTTTAATACAAATCATAACGGCTTAACGGACATCGTTCAAGCTTAAAACGTGTATTACTTGCGCCCTTTAATAGGTAATTGCGTACTTAGTTTTAACCACGCTCCCTTTTACCGCCCACAACTCAAAAAAAAAAACTGCAATATTTCCGACTGCTTCGATTGCATGAAACTAAAATTTGGTAATTTCGTTCGTATGTTAACTTTCGGCAATTGTATCAAGAATGAATACATGTCATTAATGAATACAAGAATACATATCATAAAAATCATACTGCTTTCTGGGAGAAAAGTAGAAATGAACGAGCTGTGTTGTGATTTTAACATAAGTGCATAACATAAAGTATACGTGTGATTTTAAATAATCTTTATTTTATTTTAAATTTTCGAATATAAAAGGTATTTCCTTAAAGAAAAAACCATTAAATTAACAAATATGCGAAGCTGGAAAAAAGCTTGCGTAGCCGAACAAAGTTTGATTAAACCGGAATTGTAGGTTTTCAATTTATAATATACCTACAATGTCTTAACCCATTTTCGCCCGGTATCCGATCCTGTTGAAATTTTTTTGAGAATTTTGAAACCTAGGCTAATTTCTGTTAAGATCTATGTAAAGGCTAGCTTTTGCAGAAAAGCAAGTTTATTTTTTAAATACATGCTTTGACTTGCCATCTTTTGCCAGCCTGAAAGAATTGTTGATATTATCAATACTTTTAATTTTTAATTGAAAAGTGAAGTTTTTAGAGATTTTCAGTTGTTTGAAAAGAGTGATGGGGAGAAGCATGGTGGAGCTAAGATACTCTTCGTACATAAATTATAGCGAAAATTTTACAGATTACTAATGTATTGGTGTATTTTCCTTAAAATAATTATTTTCATATGGTTATATAATAATATATTAAATTTCTGTATTACTTGGCTCTTGAATTTTGCAACTAGAGATTTTGTAGAATTTTGTATGTCATTAGTTTTCTATCGCAGTCTAGTATTGCAGCAATTTATTTTTGCTCATACATTATTCACAGGCTCACAAGCGTTGGCAATCAAACCGTTGCTTGTGGCAATGATTTTCATTTCATCTTTTTTCCATATTATTTTTTATCGATTTATTGCTTTTTCACAACCTGTCTGCCTGTATCGTGCTTTATTTATTGCTTGTTGCCAGACACACTGCAAGCGTCAAATTAACATTTTGATTTTTTCTACACATTTACGTATGCGATATGCGTCACACAAAAACATGCACACAGTCTTAAGTCACGGCCATGCATGGCAATAAATAATAGAAAAACTTGAAAATCTTAAACTTGAAATTGAACCTTTTCTTGTCAATGTCTCGACTTTTTAAATTGACTATGAAAGATGGTTTTATTTCAAATACAAGCCGCAATTTAATATATCGTAAAAATTTGTATTTATTAAAAAAAAACAAATTGGCCATTTCAGGCCTTAAAAGGATTTAAACAAGCAAACTTGTTATGATCAGTTGTTTTTTGTGTGTGCATGTTATTAAATGTTTGTACACAAATGATCAAGAACTGAACCTACAAATTTTTTAGCGACTCTGTATGGCCCGTGTTCTCAAGAAACTTAAAATTACATTTTTGCCATTACTCTCTGAAGTTAACCACTGTCTGCAGAGAGGTGACGGCCGAGCAGAAATATGCATTTTAATTGAAAAAACATTCTGCATCAAATGAGAATTGAACCTGGAGGCTAACGATGTTCTTTGGTATACGTTCCACGTACTTAACCATACGGCCACGGCCACTGCAATAAATACTTAATCTAACAAATACAAACATTTTCAAATTTATCTCATAGATAAAAACTTTAAACACTCACCTCTGTTGTTAAATCTAGACTTAATGCTCCTTTCTAGTGCCTTGAACCTGTAAAGAAAGAAAAGAGGATAATCTTATTACTATTTATACTAGTAAAATAAAAGCTATAAAGTAAGACTGTTTTAAAGCTATCAGCTTATAACGAAAAAAACTGCTTTATTATTGAGCTGTCAAAAATGCCTACGAATATTTGAAGTGCTTGTAAATGTGGCTAAACGTCATCATTGAGCAAGATATCCTTATTGTATCTTTTCTACTCTAAAAATCAAATAATGCCGTAATAATTCTATGTGGTTTTTTTTTCTTTTAGCAAACACATTTTAGCACACTCACACATAAACACATGCTCGCTAACAACACCCTCACATTAATGTTCAGCCACATATGCTTCATTGTATTCAACATAGCACCGAAATAGCTGCCAAAAGTGCTGGTATACTTGTTGTTGTTGTGCGGTGTCATAAAAATAAACTACTACATATTAGTTGAAGACATACTGAACTTGGAAGTGCTGCTATTTGAGCCTTCATTTAGACATATTTTTGGCATGTTAAGAGTTATTGCCTATTATTAATCATGGAGAATAATAATCATTAGTTTTCCTTCATACCATTATTTTCATTTGAGTGTTAGTATGTGCGTGTGTGTTTGTGTGTTCGAAGATGTATATTCATTTTCAGAAATGAGTTAATTTGTTCAAAATAAATTAACCTTACTCTGTGGATCTGGCAAATCTAGACGATAATTAGCTTGGTTAAACTAAGTGACAATAAAGTCACTTATTAAATATGACCTGATACTTCATTCTCCACAAAACAATTCTAAAATTGTTCCTAGATTACATTATTTTATAATTCTATACCAAGGAGTTGAGGAGACGCCAAAGATTATTATTCTACAAAGATTAACTATAAAGAATATAAAAAAACTTTTTTAGGAATTCATAGCACATAAAAATAATTGTTCTTATTACACGCTGCCACCACTACTTCAAATTTACAAAGAGTATCTTTAGAACATATTTTGAATTTTAGTTTTTCAATTCATAATGTATCGTATCTTAACTCATTTTTGCCCAGTATCGGGTTCCGTTGAAATAAATTGAGCCTAATCAAAAAAAAAATCTACTAAAATTTTTAGCCTATAGTGAAAATAGTTATATAGTATATAAAATAGTAATAAACCTAGTATTATAATATAGGTAATATAATAATCATCTACTAATTGGGCAAAACGATACACTCAATTTGGGACGAAACTGGTTTTTGTTGCAAGGCCAGTTTATTTTAAATACATCCTATGAAATCTTAATGGAAAAGGCTAAATTGGCAACACAGGTATGTATTTTAATGTGCAAAATTCTTTTTATGGTGTCTCAAAAAAAAACCCCTAGTTTTACCAGAGATCGAAATTAACTATTATTTCTGTTTTTTAATAGAAAAAGTTGGCGATATTTCGAATAATATTTTATACGTTGCTTGATAACAGTTATTTTCAATTTGTATTTTTTATGTTGCCTTGTAACAGTTATAGATGAGAAAAATTTTTTACATTGCTCACAACTTTTAGTTTCAAAAAAGAATTTTTTACGTTGCCATTTTACGTCCCAGTTGGCAAAATCAGGGCTTCGAAGCGATAATAGCAGGGCTTCTAATGGATTTCGTAGCCCTTCCACGCTCATATCCAAGCCCATATACTTTTTTATATGGAATGGCCAAATTTCCTAGGCCCTCCGCTCTCCCTGCTTTAAAGAAGCCTGCTATAAGCACTCCTTTAAAATAGCTTAAAGAAGTGGTTAACCAAAACAATTAAAAAAATATATTTTTTTTTTTATTTCTTTTACGTATACCTCTTCTACCTATTTTCTTAATGATTGTATTTTATTTTACTTATTTTTGTCAAATAAAAATTGTTTTAAGTCATGACGTTGATTATTATTCAGTATTTTTGAACTAATATATATTTTAACTTTTATCGAAAAAGTTACCCTGAAATATAAGCAGAACCAGTTTTTGTAGGAAAAATATAATTGTTGTACTACCCTGGGTAGCGAAAAATTAGGCCTCATAGAAGCGCTCGCAAAAGCAGCGAGAATGTCATGTGTCTTACCGCCAAAAGTAGCAGTAAATGCACGCCTTCGTTAGAGGAGGCCTTACTTCATTGCCTATTGGGGTTATTTGATAGACATTATATGTAATTAAATCAACAATTTTTGGAGTTTCAAGGGGGTTTTTATATCGAGTTTTTGCGCTTTATATGTCTCCACTATGAATGAGACAGAATATGTGTACAATTATTAAAATTATTTTGCATTTCTCGAATTGATATCGAATTCGAAGCTTATCTTACTAAAAGCAAGAAGAAAAGACCCCTTTTTCGTTGGTCAAGACTTGAAAGCAATGAAAGTGAGAACAAAAGGAAACACGAAAAATTTACGGTACAGAGTCATTGGTACAGCCAATTTTTCTCCCTTTCGTCGCTTCCGATTTGCGGCAAATTGCCTACAAACTCAAACACTTGAAAGCAGGTCTTGCCCAATGTAAAAGGGGTGATACTACTTGACTATTTTCAACGCATATGTGATTGCTTTTCTATGTCTACGAAAAAGGAATCAGCGAAAGTAAGAAGCAAATGCAAAAAAGGAATTGCTTCAGTTAACTGCGCAGAAAGTTGTGCTTGCGAAGTTTGCCGAATGAATTGCTTCGAAACGAATTTCAGCAACTGCCAGCAACTAGCTGTTGTTTTCGTTTTCTTTGCTTTAACTTTAGTGTTTTGTCGCTCTAGTTCTTGCAGTTGGCAGACATAGTTAATGCAGAGTTTGAAAATTTTTGTTGTGCTTGCTTAACCCTTTCGATCCCATTGGGATATTATGTCCCAAATTAAGTTTAAACAGTTGTGCTTGCTTAACCCTTTCGGTCCCATTGGGATATTATGTCCCAAATTAAGTTTAAACAGTAGTATTGGGAAAACCACATGTAAGTTTTGGTGGTGGAGTAAAATTTCCATCAAAATTCTTATGATGTCAGAAGTAAACGTACATATTCTTTTTGAGGAAACGATTCATATAACGATTACAACTTTTTTAGTGCCTATAGCGGAGCAGATATTAGCTGCTGTGGCCCAGGAAGAATGTCTAAAAGAGCGATATGCTAAATATTGTTTATCACATGCCAATCAAAGAAAAATGTAGAAGGCGCTGTAATAGATGCTCAGCCTCTGGCAAAGAAAAACGAACATATTTTATATGTTCCATGTGAAAAGTAGCATTATGCGATGATTGTTTTACTCCTTTTCATCAATAAAAATATTCCAACATTGTATTTATATTTATCATCAATAAATATGATCATTATAAACCTACGTATTTTTTGGAAAGAGCACATAGAATTCAATAAAAAGTACCCATTTCCAAAACTACCGGAAAACATTCCAGGTAACCTCGTTTTTTCCCCCAAATGACTGTTCTTATATGAAAAAAAATTAATAAATCTAACAGAAAACTTTTGGGACTGAAAGGGTTAACAGCTATAATTTATTCCAGTGGCTTGCTGCTTCAGTCATTCAGTTTTTTTAAGCTTAAGATATCTAAGTCCCCTTTTCCCCTTTTTCCCCGTTTCTTTGGAAACAACGTACAAATTATTTTTTATTTATAACTGTTACGAGGCAACTCATAAAATAAAAATTGAAAATAAAAGTTATCAGCAACGAAAAAAAAATTCATTATTTATAATTGTTATCACAGAGCAAAATTAGTTTCTGCTGAAAATAACAATTACTTATAAATGCATTTTTTTTTTAATGTAAAAATACGCAATTTTTTTAAATAGTTCTTATAACATTTATGTCTCTGATTTTTACAAATTTCCTCTGCCATTCACAAGACACTGAGCGCTTTGTTCACGTAGTGAGTGAATCTACCATACCAACATTTAATATAACTAAAAAAAAATGTTGTACTACTGAATATTTCTAGTTATAATAGAAATAAACTTCTTACATTTTTAACTTCTTTCTAGTGAATAAAATCAATCAATTCCTGCACAGAAGTATATTAATTTTTAATGAACTTTGATTTATTTAAATATTAAGAACCCCAAAACTTAGATAACAATTTTATAACTAAGTTTTGGAGTCCCTAGTGCAAAAAAAAATTAAAATTGTTAGTATCTACATGAAGATGACATTTGACGATACTAAAGGATCCGATGTAGTATGCCTTGAGAACTATCAAAGCTATACTTCAATTCAAGTTTGAACTAAAAATACGAACTTTTTGAAAGGAGACCATTTTGACAGTTTTTTGCACAAAGGCGATTGAACACACGTGATGTCACAAATTGCTAACTAAATTTTTGTTTACTTACATATTTTTAAATGTAAGCCTACACCATACTATAACCACACCATAACCATATCATAACAATACCATAACCACACCATAACCAACCGTAACCATACCAAAACCAACCAAACCATACCATAACGACCCCATAACCATACTATAACCACACCATAACCATACCACAACCATACAATAACCACACCATAACCATACCATACCATAACCATACCATACCATAACCATACCATAACCATAACATAAGCATATCATAACCATATGATAGCCATATCATATCCATACGCCATACCATAATCATAACCATACCATAACCATAACATAAGCATACCATAACCATACCATAACCACACCATAACCATAACATAAGCATACCATAACCATACCTAAACCATACCATAACCATACACCATACCATAACCACACCATAACCATATCATAACCATACCATAACCACACTATAACCATACCATAACCACACCATAACCATATCATAACCATACCATAACCACACCATAACCAACCATAACCATACCAAAACCAACCAAACCATACCATAACGACCTCATAACCATACCATAACCACACCATAACCATACCACAACCATACAATAACCACACCATAACAATACCATACCATAACCATACCATACCATAACCATACCATAACCATAACATAAGCATATCATAACCAAATGATAGCCATATCATATCCATACGCCATACCATAATCATAACCATACCATAACCATAACATAAGCATACCATAACCATACCATAACCACACCATAACCAACCATAACCATAACCATAAATGTAAATATGGTAAAAAAAAAATATGCTTTGTTCATTTTCGATTACTTTAAAACTGAAACGAAGAAAAATTCTAAAAAAATGACACAAGCTCATCGAAAAAATGTCTATCCAAACATTTTTTTAAAATAATAATTTACAAGCATATCTCTAACTTTTTATATATGTTTTTATTTTTTTAAAGATCATTTTTTAACAATTTTAAAAATATTTCTTATGAAAAAATTTTGAGTATGCTAATATGGGTTGTATTGTTCCCATCGTATTATCTTTTCCAAATCTCAAAAGATGGCTCACAAAAAAAAACAAAAAACGTACATCAAGTCATGGTACAATTATAAGGTATGGCCGACTAGGAGAGGAATGAAGAAGAAAGCAGAATAAAGCGGGCTAGATGTCAGAATCAGCTGTTCATCTCTAGTTTCTTTATGTTCATGTTTCGTAGTTGATTTTAGGTTAAAATTTGTACAGGTGTTTTTTGCCAATTTAAGACTTCTTTCGAATTTTATAGTTGTTAATACACTGTTTTAATAGTTTCACTCAAATTATCACTAATTTAACACATGCGACCGCATTGTTTGCAACTTGGAAACATAAAATATTTTCCTCATTTCCAATTCCTAGGAAATTCGTCGTTTTGACAACTAGCCAACCTTTTCATTATCCACTATCCGTTGACGCGTGAGGACAGTGAGCTAACCAGCTCCACCTTATAATTCTGCCATGCTCCAAACCATAATAAGCACTAAGCAAAGCGGCCCTACCTTATACATAGTTCAGCCATGCATCAAGTGATGTAGCTGAATTGAAAACTAAAACATATTTTGAAGAATTCAACAAGCCGAACTTTACAAGTTTTTGCTCAACATTTCTATTGGTGACTTTTTATTTTCCCAAAAATAAGTTGTCATGAATTTATTTTTTTTTTTAAATAAATTCCAGTTACCATAATTTTATATTTGTTTAAGGTCTACCATCAATATGAAGGTACACCAATATGAAATTGATTTTTTTAACCTCAATGCTACACTTATAATTTTCCCCAAAAATATTCTTTTGAGATGTATTTGCAAAAGTAATACAACCCCTTTTTTTTCTTTAAATAAATTTCACTTAGTAGTTTAAATAGTTACTCAAAATAGCAGTTGCTTGAACTAATACAATAAAGATATACAAAGACTTAAGTCTCAAGCCAAAAAAGAGCTATCAAGCTCTAAGCCAATATCAAACTAAAAATTTAAAACAAAAGCATGTATTCAATTATAATTGTATGCTATCATAAATGTTTTGTGTAAATACTTTATCTGGCATAATACAAAACACTAATATAGAAACCTTAAAATGGTGACCTTATGATATGCAAGCACACACACACATTTTTGTAAGCCAAGGGATTTCCCTTATTAAATACAGGCTGGCACTATATGAATAACTTGATTACAAATATTTGAATATTTTACAATATAATGAAATTTTTGTTTTTTGTGCATTTGTGTGTTTGTAGGTGAATATTAATATTTTTTTTTTTCGCAAAAAGCATGATTCAATTTGCCGACCAAGTATTGAGCTACACGGACTGAAGCTTTAAGCTTACCTAATAATACTTATTCTGTTATATATAAAGGGTCTGCTGTCCCTCCAAAATATATTTGGCCTTACATTAATTTTTAGTACAAGCATACAAGGGACCACAGATGGATTCATTATAATTTATGGTAAGCATTCCTTATGGAATGCGGAATATATAAATAAGGTCACAAAAACGAGAAGTAATAGAAAAATATGAATCATGTTAATAAAAGCACACATAATATCCAATGACTTTATTTCATTTCGGTTATATTTAAAGACACTGTAATCAAAATTTTACGTCAACTCCGAGCAAGTAAAGGCTTAAGTGATATTTTTAAATGGACTCAAGTTATATACGATTCATTTAAGCTTGAACTGCGAAATTATTTTAAATTAATTATAAAGAGAAACTAAAATTTTTAATTTATTCATGGGATTTGTAGCAAAGACCAATCGAAAGATATTCGTTTGTAAATAGCAGCTGAGGCTGTGGCAAGTTTTTAAATATTTAATTAAAACAAGTTGTTTTTAATTGATGTTCGTCAATTCTTTTAAATGTTTTCAATTGACCTCTTTTTTAAATATTTATAACACCTGCTAATTGAATTCTCCGTTGATATTTCGCCCAATTATTTGAATCCCTTTGCAGTGTCAACGGATAACCGGGCAAATATTTAACGCTTTTTTGCATTCTTCTGCGTCGCCAATTCGACTGATCCGACGCAAGCTACGTGCTGAAGTGTCGCAAATTATGCATTCATTTATTGACTGAAACTTGTGTACGCGCAACAATGTTAAGCATTGCCAGATCGTAAAGTGCTAGTGGGTGAATAAATTATGCATTTTTCACGCACACCACAACACAACCAAACACTCATGCACGCAACTTAATAAGCACACAGAATCCTGAGCATATATATATATATATATATATGTGAATATGTTGTTGAGTGAATCACGTGAGAGCGGCTGATTTCGTGCTGGTATTTTTCTTTTATTTTTTGTTTTTTTCTACAATTTTCAGCATTTCCATTATGTGCTGAAATTGAATTCGTGGCTCAAAGCCTGAATAGTAATTGGAAAATGTTTAATAAGTGAGCTGACGTTTGATAGGTGTGGGTGAGTGAGTTATCGAAGGCAGAATATTGACTGCTCAGGAGTCATTCCGTTGCGGGTAATAATTAAAAAAAGAACTTTGTGAATAAAAATAGCAGCAAGCATATTTAAGATTATATTTTTTTCTTTCTCCCCCCAACAGTTCCACAAATAGATGCAGTTCTGTGCCACTCCCTCCAACGTGCTGCTGTTTAACCTTACGTTAGCATTAAATGTGAAAATTATGCAAATGAGCTGAGGGGCTGGAGCGGTGTAGTGTGTAAGAGGGGGTAAGAAATAATCAGCAAACGTTGTAGAAAATAGCAAAAACTTTGAGCTGTAATAATGTTGGTCATTACCAGTTGGTATGGATGCTTTTTTTGCCTCACTCAATATATATTTATTCATGAACTTGGCTAAGCGTGGCCAAGTGTTGGTCATTAGTTGTGGTCTAGATTAATGATGCTTTGGAATTGCTTTGAAAGCCATATTTGAGCAGCTAACAGCTGGTTTTCTTTTTCCTCAATCTTCTCATTATAGCTGACTGGAGTTGTGGCTTTTTTTATGTCAGATATTTGGCAAATTAAACCATTTTTAAGGCAAAAATGTTGATTCCTGAAACGGATTGATGCTGGTTTATTTTTCATTCAACACCCATTAATTTAATTACAAAATTTTATAGGTCTTCTCTCGAAACAGCTCACTAGATTTTAGAAATAATTATGGATTAAAAAATAAATTTATAAATGTCTTTTTTGAGGGGTCTCTAATTTTAAAACTAAATCTTTGAACGGCGCTCAAAAGTTTTTATTGTTGTTTTCAATAGCAACTTCCAAGAAACAGTGAGAGTGAAAGCGAATAAACACATTGTAGAGCGATCAAAATTTGTTCATTTTTGAGCGCAAAGCTACTGACTGAACACCTTTAGCGTGTTTAGGATTTTTTTATATAAAGTTTTTGCGCTCTATCTCTCTCTCCACACCCATTCAAAGAGTAATATAAACGTGTTAACGCTGTTTATTGATAAAAAAAAATGTCCGTGGCCAAGCCGCGAACCACTGTTGCCTGCTAGTATTTTAATATTAATACTTGTACGGCTTATCGTATGATCAATTGTGTTGTGTGTTCAAAACCCCCTCCTCTCCCCCTACCTGTATATAAATGAGAAATGAGATGAGAAATTCAGCAATGAGAAATTGTTTGGCTAAAGGATTTTTTTTAGTTACGATATTAAATTTACATAAAAAAAATTAAACAATTAAATTTTTTTAAACTTCGACATGCTTACAATTATTTTTACTTATGTCAAAAAATTTAAAAACACAATAAGCAATACATTTTCTTTATATCAAAAAGTATTGTGGCTTATTTCCTTCACGAACCAGAGTGCTCATATCGGATTACATAACCATGCAGTTAATGTTATAGCTGGTGGTGTTAGTGAAGTTTGTGGGAAGGAAACATCAATGAACTTGAATTGGCTGAGTTAAAGGCCTTAGTTACAAGCTTCTACAGTGTTTCGCCACATTTCAACTCTCCTACATGTGTTTCACTCAAGTAATGTTGAAACATAAACATGGACAGATTTTTCACAATCTTACCTTTGGCGAAGACTCTTTTATTTTGGAAGCTAACTATCGTTGGAACTTTGAAAAGAAAAATAGAGAACTGTTGTCTACTCTTTTTGGATTTCATGAAAAAGTTACCATCTATTCATATGTTCTGAAAGAAAAAAACAAAGCCGTGCTTCTCCTTAGCACGATGATGATACAATCTCTGCAGCAGCTCACCAAAAAACAGAAATGATTTTGTTGTACAACAAAACGATACTATGGATTAAATGTGTATGAAGTACTCCACCCAACGGCGAACGGGCAGATGACATCTTGCTTTCTTCTTCAACATCCTGAATATTGCAGGTGTTGCTGCATATGTTATTTGGAGCATATGCATTATGAAAAAAAAAAATATTTTTTATGATGTACTACACGAACCTTACACATTTTCTAATGGGGTACCTTGGTACTCGCATGGCTTATACGTGTTTATTTCTTCAAAAACTTTCAGGTTATTTATAATCCAAATTTCAATAGAAAATCGGTCAAACAATGGGGATCCAAGAAGGATTTGGCTCATCCTTTTTAGAAAAAACATTATTCTACAAAATGTACCCCGATGGGTATCCGGGTGCTAGGGTGGCAACACAAGGGTTAAATATTGTATAGGTCGAAGTTTAGAAAATTTCGCTTTTAATTTTTTTAAAATATTTGCATATTATTTGAATGCACGAAATGTTTTTAAAAAAATTTTTATTTTGACATTTTATGATTTTACGAACACCTAACTAGGATGCGCAGATACCCCAAATCTTGAACACAATCTAGGTACCAATAGACGGTGTATGATAGCCAAAAAGAAATAAAGTCTAAAGAATACATTTTTTTTTTTGTCCACTTTATGTTAAATGCCCCATATATAACCATCCCATCTAAACTCCTTTTTAAGCCAAAAATTTTGAAAACCTCCGTACCTCCTTTTTCGCCTTGAATCATCCTTTAATCCTCCCTTCATATCCAAATTATAACAGAAATTATAGTTTGCTATAATAACTTGAACATATTGACGACGACAGCAAAAAGCTTGTCAAATTAGAAAGGAAGCCAAATTCTCTCCATAAAAAATACATGTTAAAAAAATTTGACTGATATCGTAAGGTTGCAGTCGTCATCAATTTGTTCAAGCTATAAATTCGAGTTACGCAGTATACTACAAATTAGCATACTAAAGCCTATTCTGGCCATTAAGGGGGTCTTCTCATTGAGCAACTTTTTTTTTCAACTTTTTGCATTTATTTATAGCTTGGGTAGTTGTGAATATGCCCCTAAAAGGATTTTTAGAAATTCGAAATACTTTAGAAGATACAGCCTTTTTTGTGAAGCAAGGTCTGATGGACAAGAAGGTGATGGAGGTAATAAAACCAGCTTACGAAGCGCTGTCGGCAGATAATTTGCTTGAAAGATGCCTTGGATTTGAAACTCAGAATTCCAATGAGTCCTACAATTCTGTTCTTTGGTCACTTTCGCCCAAACACATCAACTCAGGCGCACGCACCATCGAAGTGGCCAATTTCATTGCAACGTGCCTCTTCAACGACGGTTTTATACCCATACTTAAAATTATGGGTTTGATGGGTATTGCGATTGGCAAAAACGCATACGAATACGCACTATCTCGCAATGAAGACAGATTGAACCGATCAGAGACTCGAGCTGCGACATCATCAAAAGCTGGCAGAACGGCTCGCAGAGCTGAGAGGGCAGCAGAAAGCAGTTTCTACGAAAAAGAGAAAGGTGGCCTGTATGGAGCTGGCATCGCCGACTAATATTTGTAAGTAAAAATTGTCAGCTCTTTGAAACTGCATTTAAACATTTTTGATTTTTTTTTTTTTTTTCCCAAAAAAATTACTTCAAACTTTAAACGCGTTTATCTCGAACCCACGTTTTTCGAACTGGAGGCCATGATATCTCCAGTTCAACTGAACCGATTTTCATGAAACAAAATGGAATCGACGCAGAATTGCCACCATTCTCGGGTGAACCTCGACCATAATTTTAAAAAATTTTTTACTATTTTTTTTTACACTAAACTACAAAAAAAAAACCCGAAATTGAATTTTTTTTTTTTGAATGGCCGCCATTTTGTCAAAAAAATCACAAAATTAAGCTTGAGGTTCACCCGAGAATTACATATATACTGATTATAACCCCGTTTTTTTTTTCATTTCAGACACTCCGGAGACCCGGAATCGTGGCCGCCGTGACGACACCTTTTTTTTCACCACCAACTTTGGAGTCTCATTACTTTTTACAGCCCACGTATCGAGGCAAAAAAAATTTTTTTTTTTACTTTGAACCTTTTGTAATACAATAAATAAAAAAAGTTTTCAATTATTCTTTGCGTTTTCAAATAAGAATTTTTTTAAAAAGGGTCCAAAAAACGGGTTTTGAATGAGAAGACCGCCTTAAAATGAATTTGAATATTTCGTACCTACGATTCTATCCGTTCATCAAATCGAAACTGGATATGATTCGCCAAATCTTATCAAAATTGAAATACACTTGGAATAAGATATTGACAATAAATTTCTTATTCAGTTCTTTAACTAAATTAACAAAGGTTTTTCATCGTTAAATAAAAAATCCTCCTTTTGAAATAGAAAACCTACTTTTTGGGAAAATTTGGAAGGAAATTTGATAAAATTGAGATGGGATGTTACCCATATGCTATATATACAGGGTATCCCGCAATTGAGTGCAACTATTTATGGAGGTGAAAGGTTATGTCGAGCTGAAAAAAAATCGTATGGGAGGGGGTCTATTGTCCCATTCTTAGGAGCTACAGGGTAAATTAATATTTCACGACTTTAATTCACGTTATTGTTCCTAGCACAAAAACTAAGCATCAGAAAACTTTATCTAATAGCTCATTGCAAAGGCCTTTTTTAATCACTTTTTCAACGGTATATCAACAAACAGCACTGACCTAACCGTTACCAAGCTGTGCTCGTTCAAAGATGAAATCTACCGGTTAAAACTACCAAATTTTAACTTTGAATGCAAATTTCTCAGAACTTCGCGTAATAAATTAAATTTTTTTTTATAATCAGCTTTGTAATTTATTCAATTTTCTTTTCAACGACATTAATAACATATATGTGTCTTAAAAAACAAAAAAGTTGGCTGTACTTAAAAAATTATACTTATTAGAAAACAAAGACATTATCTACTGCATAAGTAATTATAATGTCATTATTTACCATTATTTCCTAATAGGTATAATGTTTTTAGTACAGCCAACTTTTTCATTTTTTAAGATAAATTTATGTCTTTGGTATCATTGAAAAGAAAATTAAATAGATTACAAAAATAAATATAAAAAATTTCATTTATTACGCGAAATTCTGCGAAATTTCGACTCAAAATTGAAATTTGGTAGTTTCAATCGATTGATTTTATCTTCACACGAGCACAGCTCGGTAACGGTTAAGTATGTGGGGTTTGTTAATATGCCGTTAGAAAGGTGAATTTATTGCCTTTACAATGAGCTGTAAAAATAAGTTTTATGTAAGTTAGTTTTTCTGCTAGAAACAATAACGTAAGCCAAAGTCGTGACATTTTAATTAACCCTGTAGCTTCTAATAATGTGAAAATATTTTAAATTGGATATTTTGCACCAACTTTTTCTCTTTAATTCTTTTTCTTTTAACCCTAGGATGGGCAACTGATTTTCTGTCGTTAAGTTATCCAAGTGGGTCTGGTCAGACCAATAGAATGAGTTGTTTTGTTCAAAGTGTCCCAATGGCTAGACGGATGATCTGGTATGCAAAAAATGTCTTTATTTGTATTGTATATAGTAATAGATAGTATGTGCGTCTGCCGAATGCTAATTGCATATTTAGCTGTATGAGCAACCAAAACAACACCCGCAGATTAATATCAAAAAACGGCATTGTGCCGATTGCCACAAGAAACTAAGATTTTTCATGAATAAGCATGTTTTTGCGTAAAGTATTTTAACATACAGGAGAATGTTAAAAGTTCATAGATAAATACTGTTATGGTCTATCCACACCGCAGTAGGCAACCTTAGCACTGCAAAACTTAAAATTAAAAATATGTACTAAAAAACTAAGCAAATTGATTCAAAAGTATTCCTTGGATTCTGAATTGAAAGGTCATAGAATTCAGGTAGCTGTCACCAGTTGATTTGACTTGAAAATAAAGATATGCAACTCCAAAGTCAAATTTTGTCTGGCCAGACCCAGTTGCCCATCCTAGGGTTAAGCTTATATTTCTATATTTGTACAATTTTAATAGAAATTTTTTTTTTTCAATTAAATATTCCCAATTTTGATCATTTCTCAAAAAGTAATAGACAAAAAAAAAAAAAAAAAAAAAGAAATCAAGCTCTCAACCTCAACCTTTGTAATCTCTCTCTTGTTTAAATAAAAAAAAAAGCACATTCAATATAATTTTAAAAGTAAACTATTTTGCTTATAAAAATCCCCATATCCATGTTTTTCTTTTTATAATAGTACTTACTTACACACTTTTTATCGTAGCAAACCTTTTGAAGATGGAATCTAAAACAATTCCAAAATGCTCATACTTTAAATACTGCAAGACAGCAAAGTATCTCTTAAATTGTTGAAATATATTTTAAACTGAAATTTATTTCAGCTTAATCGAATATCAATTAAATGCATATGATGCAAAATAATCCAATTAAGATAAGCACTTGCATTTACAATACTTTAAATTTATTCTAATAACCCCTTCCGTCTGCCTCCTTTATCACATTATTTTCAAATCCTAACAATTCATAAGAAGCTATTTAAGGCTAATTTTGTTAGAACATACTTTGCAATACTTCGCATACTTCAGCAGCAATATGCTTAGGCTTATTCAATCAGAACATTCCAAGCTCTTCTGGCTCCTGTTATGTTCACTTTGCTAACTAGTTAACTCTATGACCTAAATGACAATAACTTCATTTCCACAAAATATATATATAGCATTAAAGTGAAGTAAATTTCTCGCAACTTGATTATTAAATTGAGAAAATCTACCAAATGCTGCTAGCTATCTATAGATGTGTGAGTGCTTTTCCTAGAATAAATATGTAGTTATGTGACGTATCCCTGTAGGAAAATCAACTAATTTAAAAGTAATTGATAAAGTAGTTTTTTGTCAACCACAACTAGTTGAAATTCTGACTTTTTTCCATAGAACGAACTAACTTATTTTGTATGGCGATGTCCGCTAAATAAGTCAATTGACTTTCGTCTGCATATATTTTCAACTACTTGTTAAATTAGTTAAATTTAAACTATTTTTCTAATTGCTTTAAAATAACCAATTGCAAACTATTTCTGATGGCCTAAAGATAATATTTGATTAAATAACATGGTTAAATATATATAAACTTGTAATCTAATTAAAATTTGCAATTAAAACATGTCAAAATATAATTCAAAGTAGTTCAAATACTGGTTTATTTTAAACTAGTTTTTTAATTAGTTGTTTTTAAAAACAAGTTAGTTTATTCCTATAGGGATATTACGCCAAAAATAAACACACACATGCTGACAGCTTCTAACCTCGCTTATTTTGTTGCAGCGTCAACATTTTCAACATTGCAGTCAGCCACTTTTGGCTGTAAATCTGACAAGTTATCTAGTAAATGTGTAAAATAATGTGTACGTGTATGTGCACTACGTGTGTGAGTGCCAACTTAAGCACTTATATCTTGCTGGCAACCTCTAAAAGTCTATATAGTCAGCTCCAGTGCGCTCAAACATGCTTATACTAAAGCATGCAAGCAAATCCCGGAGGCATCGAATTCTCATATGTAAGCAAAATAATTTTCAACGTTGCACAGTGTAGCAATTTGTTATTAAATCAGCTTAATTGCGCTTTTAGCTGTAGGAATTTTTTAATCATTCATTTTAAAATTTACAGGATGTTCACTTTAGGTTTAGTTGGCACATAATCTCTGGTATCTAGTATAAACAGCAACATTTAATTTATATAAAATTCAGTATAAACATTTTTTAAGTTGTATCACTGTTAATGAAAATAGTGTTTTTTTTTGGTTATGCTTAAATGCAAAAACAAACACATCAGAATGGTGAGATGCTTATTTTCAGGAGCTATGCTTATAAGATTTATTGAGATTGTTATCCTTTACTTGTGTTTCCATCATTATTGCATGGTTTAAAAATAATGCACTGCTTGAAAGTGTAGTCAACGTGTATTGTCCTGAAGGCTTTATCGGTAGACTATAACTGTTTATATTGTACAAATGACTCAAGATCATAGTGTATGCGTGAGTGTGTGTGTGTCTGGTTGTGCTTTCTATGCTATAAACAACTTCAATCTTGAGCTTAAATTTAATTTAAGTGTTCATTAAACTTAAGCTTTTGAGCTCTCCTAAGGGCAGACTAGCACACCTTTGAACTTCAGTTTATCCTAAATGAATTTAAATATCTACTTTTAAGTTAAATAATTTTATTATGATAAAATTTCTCAGCACTTAGTTTTCGTATATTCAATGTAAATTGCAAAGCCTAAATGCCGCACAGTGCACTTTGTTGATTCAAATCTATTAATTAAGGACTCTTAAAGACTTTTTAACCCTCCTTTTATTATGCAGAATGTTGATTGCGCTTTATGGTCATTAAATATATATGCATAAAGCATGACTTTTTTTATATGTATTTAACATAAAGTTTTTGCTACTTAAACTTAGTAAATAAAGCTTAATTAATATATCTTGTAAAATTTATTACATTTTATTAATATTTTAATTAATATTTTGCTAAATATTAATATAAGAATACTAGAACTTGATTAACTTTTTTAACGCTTTTAAGGTGCTATGAAATATCGCCCAAAAGAAAATTCGCTCAAAAAAATTAATGACATTACTTTTTTATACAAATTTGGATGATTTATCATATGTTAAGGATTTGTGTGATTTCTGCATTTTTGTTGGTCGAAATTTCGTTTTTTGTTTTTGGGTCCTAATATTTTGGGCAATATTACACTTTTTGTTTTTGGTTGATTTTTTTTAATTTTTTTTTTTTTTTTGTGATTTGCATGCATAATTTATTGAACTGAAACAAGCCTCAGAAAAATGGGAATTCTTTTAATTTCGTACATGGCAACCTTATCTCCTGGGACCAATGCAAAAAATTGCGCGATTTTGCATTTTTTTCTGTGAATTTTTGCTTGTTTGTTTTTTGACTTTTTTTCGTTTTTTGTTTTATAAAATTTCACGTTTGACTATTTTTCTTACATTTTTAAGTCATTTTGCAATTGAGTTATTCTTAATTTTTTTTTTTGCGATTTTTCTTTTGGGCAATATTTCATAGCACCGGTTTTTTATATTTCAATTTAATGATCTCTGATATCATCAAAATTATCTTTAGAAACACTTTGAAATTTTTGGTAGCAGCGACGTTATTATAGGATCCGATGAGATCATTAGTATTGTCATTAAGGCGGGACATGACATTCGCGGCAGAGAAAACAGACCTTTTTTTTAAAATTCATAACTCAGTCAAAAACAAACATTTTTCCAAATATTATTATTAAAGAGAATTGAACAAATTACAAGAAAAAAAATTCAAAAAAATATATTTTTCACTCCAACATGGTTTTATAGAGCTCCAAACTGGCGGCAGAGAAAAAAACGGGGCGTCGTGGTTGCAGCGCTGGGAGTTGCAAAAATTGTCCGATCTGGAAAAAAATGACTTTTTTAAATCTTAACAAAATTGGTTATCGTATGACAAGAGCTTCTTTTTTAAATTTTGTTTTCAATTTTTGGTGATGTTCCAAATTCGAAAGTGTGTTTTTTCGAAAAAATTAATGACTTTAAAAATTCATAAAAAAAAAATTTTAAAAAAAAAGCTCGTGTCATACGATAGCGAATTAAGTTTAAAAAAATACCAAAAAAAATTTCATCAAAAAATGAACCCGCTAGTGCCGCAACCAGTACGAAAACCATGGTTTCGAGATAAACGCGTTCAAAGTTTGTGAACAAAGAAAAAAAAGGTTACCTTCAATCTGCCATGACTGCTTCGTCATGTTGTGCCTTCGTTATCTTGTGTTGTGCTGTTTCTTATAGTTTTTTGCAATCGATTAGCAATTCAGGCTTCACCCTTCACCCTTCAAGTAGGTACGAAATAACAACCACCAAAAGCCAGGTAGCAAGTAAAAGAAGTATATACCAGCTGCCGTACGTAGGTAGCGCAAAAATTAAAAATGCGCTCTCACTAATTCGGCTGTAACTTTTGAACCAGTAGGAATTTTTCTTAGAATCTTAAGAATATTTAATAAAATACAAAATTATTAAAAAAAAGTCGATTTCAAAAAACTGCCAATGTCATGTAACCCCTTAAGTCATTACTTTGTTTATTCTTACCATTTTTTGCTTGTATTTTTTCTTAGACTCTAATTTTTGTAGTTCTCATTTTTGGCTTCTTGAGCTTAATCCGTAGGTCACCAATTGGAAGAAAATATTTTATATCATAGTGATTTTGAGATATTTCCTCCAACTACCATATAAATTTGTTGATGAATTTAAATTTCGATAGAATCTCACTCACTCCTTACTAGCCTCTGACGGGTTTTAATGACTCTACACTTCTATGTTGAGACTACAACTTTTAAACCAAAAAAAAAAACCGAATTCAAAATCATTTCAAATTAAAAAGTAGTTTCTAATTACTTTTGCTATTAGTTCCTTGGCCGCATTTGATAATTTTTTTTTTTTATGTAAAATTATATTGGAAATCTTATTATAATGATTTTTTTCTAATATGTTTTATTATTATAAATCTATTAATATCTTTATAAATGAAAAGTCCATAGGATGGCACATAGATGGCGTTACTAGATATTTTTTTCATATGATTTTTATTTAGTACCAACCGTCAAACGATACCTATAAAACTTTGACAACTATCTGACAATTGATTCGTGAGTTATAGCATTTTGTATGCAAATATTGTTATGAAAAAAAAAATAGAAAAATGTGAATTTCGAGTTTTGATAAAGCATTGCTTTTGATGAAGAAAAATACAATGGAAACCAATCAATGGCTTGATAAACATTATCCGGACTCTACTCCATCGAGACAAATGGTAGAAAAGTAGATTGCTGAATTTAAACGTGGCCGTACCAGCACAAATGATGCAGAGCGCAGTGGACGCCCAAATCAGACTGTTATACCACAAAACATCAAAAAAATCCACAAATTGTTTTTGAACGATCGCAAATTGAAGATGCACGAACTAGCTGACATTGTAAAGATATCAGATGGTAGTGTTTTTTCCATTTTACACGAACATTTGGGTATGCGAAAGCTCTGTGCAAAGTGGGCGCCGCGTGAGCTCACAGTCTACTAAAAACAACAGCGAATTGATGCTTCAGAGGAGTGTTTGGTGCAGTCAGCTGAGTGGACAGCAGTCGCCCAACCGAATCCAAAGCAAGCAAAGACCCAACAGTCGGATTGTAAGGTGATGGCGTCTGTATTTTGGGATGCGAAAGGAATAATATTCATGGATTATCTCCAAAAAGGAACCACCATCAACAGTGACTATTGCTGTGCACTTTTGGATCGACTGAATTCTGCAATCGCCAAGAAACGGCCACATTTGCAAAAGAAAAAAGTGTTGTTTCACCAAGACAATGCACCATGTCACAAATAGATGAAAACAATGGCAAAATTGAATGAATTGGACTTTGAATTGCTTACCCAACCACCGTATTCTCCAGATTTAGCCCCTAGCGACTTTTTCTTGTTTTCAGATCTCAAGAGAATGCTTTCTGGAAAGAAATTCAAGTCCAATGATGAAGTAATCGCTGAAACTGAAGCCTATTTTGTCGAGAAAGAGAAATCGTACTATAAAAGTTGTATCGAAAAGTTGGAAAATCGCTATACTCGTCGTATCGCTCTCGAAGGCAACTATGTTGAATAATATAATCGAGATTTATCAAAATTTCATTTTTTTTTCTTACTTATCCTACGGACTTATTGAATGACCTGTAATGAAGCCTTTAAAGTCGCCGCTAATAATCAAACTTTTATAAAATTAACACTTTCGATCACAGAACACAATAACGAGAGATTTTGTGATTTGGTGTATGCTCCACCTAACGACACCGACAAAATTTGTTGTGGTTTTTGCTGGTAAAAAAAGAAACTGGAATTTGAGAGAAAAAAAAACGAAATGGCAATTTCAGCGCTTGAAAGGACTTTGACCGAGCTTCTTATTTGTGTTGTGTGTGTGTTGTGAAATGTTTGAACACAAATTATCGAGAACTGTACCTACAAGTTTTATGCCGCCTCTGAACGGCTTATGTTCTCAAGAAGCTTTTCATCGCAGTTTTTACTCTCTGAGGTTTGCCATTGTCTGCAGAGAGGTGACGGCCGAACAGAAAAATTAATTCAATTGAAAAAATTTTCTGTGTCAGATGGAGGATTCGAACCTAAGAGTAAGAGTCACACACTCTACCCACTACTCCATGACCACCAATTTGATAGAGCTTCTCTTTAATCCAAGAATTCCAAGCAACTGACAAATTATGTTCACGGTCCGGAGCTGAAAACAATTTGGACAACTGACAGAAAAGAGATTTTGAACAGTAAACAGAAGAAGGAATGTTACCTTCAGCCTTGCCAAACAGAAAATGATGTGTAGCATACAGTAGATGCCAATAATTTTCTGTCACTTGGAAAACTGAGTTTCGCATAGTGTTGATTTTGTTTTTATTTGTTTTTTTTTTTGACAGTTATGGTGGTCGGCTGTCAGCCGTGCTGGCAGAATGCCATTTTAAATCAGGTAGATTAAAGTCACCCAATAATAAAATGTCGTCATTAACGTCAAGTAAATCAATTATGTAATCTATGCACCCCGAAAGGCTTGCATAGACGTATACACTACTCTTAGGAGGAACATACGCATTAAAAACATATACATTTGAGTTACAATGTATAACTTTAACGCAAATTAGTTCAATATTAGAACAGCAGCGAATATCAACAACAGAACTGACAAAGCAGTTCCTTACTGCCACCACCGACTGAAGAAATATTGTAAGTGTATCTGTCTTTTCTAAAAACTTGACAACTATTGTCAAACAATTCCAAATTAGTAATGCTTCCGTTCAGCCACGTTTCTGTTAACGCGATAATATCCTCAGAGCAATTTTGAGTTGATAGAAATAAGCTCTGCGTCTTAGAACGTAGTCCCCTTACATTTTGATAGTAAAGGGACAGCCTATTTACTTTTTTTGAGTCTGGCGGGCGGCTTGAGTCACCCTTTTAGACTTATTTTTTGCACTTGAACTCAGTAACAAGAATATTATCGGCCCATAAATTAGAGTTAAGAACAATTGTAAAATCATCAACTGTTAAAATAAACGTCAATATATTTTCTATTGATGTGTCGGGCTGAAGACGTGAAATGTGAAATATTTCTGGTCCTCGAAACTGCTCTTAAAGTCAAATGACTGTTAGGCGTAGTTGAAATCGTATTTGGACAACTAGTCAATGGAGGAATAGAAGATGGTGTATAAGAAATCACCGTATTATTATTTTCTGATGGCATTGCTGAGGGCTGCTCTGCCTTGGAAGGTCTGGAGGACGCCTTCCGACGCTTATTTTTGTTTTTGTTTTTCCTCTGTCTTTTAGAGCTTTTAAGGTCTTTTTCTGATGAAACTGACAAAATTCCGGAAGAAGCAGCCATGGAAGAAGGAACCGAAATGTTATCCTGAACATTAATTTCATCAGAACACTGGTAGTGCGTGTGGCACTGACTTCGCTAAAAAATGTAACAATTTCTCTAACATTAATATTTCATAAGTTAAGGCTTTCCCCAAAAAGCTTTATTTTAGAATAGAGTTCATCCGGGGACTGCACGAAGCACAATACCAGCGAAGACCAGATCGCACTGACATTAAGTCGTCAAGGCACGATTTAGAAATACCAGCACAAGAAACATGGAACATTCGCTCACATGGGCCAGAACAGCTGAACATAGGGAACAAAATATTCTGGCTTTTGCATTGCTCGTTCAGAGAACAAGCAGCAATATTATCAAAGGAAAAATAATCCATTGGAAAAATTTAAATTACTTTGTGAGCGTTTTTAAATGTAAAATGTGTTTTCAGGGTTGGCACGGTAAAATGCAGCGTACACAAAATGTTAAGCACAAAAACAACACTAGAGACTCTCACTTCACAACAGATAAACAAACACCGCACAAAGAGGAATAGAAAAAAATTTGGCATACAAACACTAGATTGTGTGAAAAACAACAAAAACTGTTCTAGATTATTAACATAAATTATGTATTCACTAAAACAGAACACTACGAGTATTAACAAAAGAGTTTTTTTTTTAACACATAAATACATTTCTTAATAGTTTTTAATAGTTTTAAATACTACCTAACGATTAACCAAAATTTTAAATTTTCCACAATACACACTTATAATAATTACTATTAAAACCCACACTAAAAAAACGACATCTATACCGACAAGTAGACGAGATCAACTGGAAATACAACAAGTGAAATCATAATGTTTACCGTTGAGTTTCTTAAACTCAACTGCTTTCATTGTAAACAGCAGTTTTTTCCATTGTTAATTTTAAGGGAGCTGGGTGTAAAACATACATTTTTATTGCATTTCATTGAATTTTGATTTATTGGAAAAAAAACTTCAAAACATCACTGTTGACATTGTAACAAAATCTCAAAATATTCCTCGTCATGATATCTGACAGCTTAAAATTCAAATAAAAAATTTTATTGACAAGCATCACACAAAAGGAAAAATAAAAAAATATCCAGCATATATAAAGTCATGTGTGTAGCGTAAAAAAGCAAAGGCTGCCACAAAAAAACTCAATATCCTTAATGAGAAGCAGCTCATAAAAACGCAATAAAGTCTAATGTCCTTAATCCTCTACTGCAATACACATTCATAAAAAGTTTTTTAAATTTGATACCATTTTTCTCTACATTATCTCTAAATTATGATGAGAACAACCCTTTTAAAAATAGATAACTCCACAATTAATCGAGCTTCTATTTTTTGTTCGTACAAAAAAAAAATTAGTTTTTTGTTTTTTTGGAGGTCATCCTGATGGAAAATTACATGCAGTTTTTTAATGAATTTACTTCAAAATAATGGCACATACGGGATAATATAGTGATATACGCAACAGAGATGAGAGATGTTTTTTGATGAGAAGACGAAACATGAAAGATATGTGTGTTGTGTCGTGCCGGCAGTGATTGCTTACTTCTTTTACACGACTCCATATAGACTCTAACAATTTTAGGTCTGGACAACAACAAATCCTTAAAGAATCTATTTTTTTTTTTTTTCTTTTTTTGGGATTTTGGTTTTTGCAAAGCCGCGTGCTACATTATGTACACTTGTCTGTCAAATTTTCAAAGTTTTGTCGCACTTTCTTTCTGTTAATCATTGCCTTGTTCATGATATGCTACATTTAGTTTTCTGTTCTGCAAGGCTTAAGGCAACATTCTTTCTTTTGTTTTCTCTTCAAAACACGTTTTCTGCCTGTTGTCTATATTGTTTTAAGCTTCGGACCGTAAACATAATTTGTCGGTTGCTTGGAAGTGTTTGGATGATCGATAAGCTCTCTAAAATTCCAGTTGTTTACTTTTATCCGCCAAAACAACTACAAATTTTGTCGGTATCCATCTTGTAGCGTGCACCCAAAATAATAAAAAATCTCTGATCTCAATCAATATACATATCAATATTATATGTATATAATATAATATATCAATATTATATAGAAAATCACATATAATTCCGCTTTGGTCTTGCAGAAATTGTGCCTATTAGCTTTTTCACATTGGAGCTCTGCATAAGTCACAGAAAATTACTGATGAGTTGGTGTAGCGGCCAACGGAAAAGCTGTATAGTCTGGTGGTGATTTGTTGTTGTGAAGAACTATTTTGTTGTAGCAACCTGTATCTAAATGAACATATTAAGTTCAATTAATTGTATTAGGATGAAATTTTCATTCGTAATCTTAAGTCGTTCAACTGCATTACTGTACAAATTTAGTGGTACCTCCATTACGCCAAGTCTGTCATACGTTTTAAATCAGGTAAAGCTATAGTTTGTTTTCAGTTCTTCTGTAGTTGAACACAGAAGATTTTTTAGCTCTTCCGTAGTTAAACACAGAAAATCCATTAAAAATTTAATAGTACAGCATCAAACTCAAAAGTCACAGTTACAAGATTAGAAGAAAAAAAAAAATGCTCATATCATTAAAGAGTATTCAAGAGAAGTGCAAAAGTTCTACACTGGCTTCCAAATAAATCACACTAATCGTCATCAAAGTTGCACATTAAAAATCGATTCATCTTCATAAAGCAAGCATCAGCGGAAAATTGGATTCTTTAAAGAATTGCCACAGCAAACGGGCAAGTCTGCAATGACTTAAAAAATGCATTAGATATGGGGGAAAACAACAAAAACATTGTCATTGAATTGACCCAAATTCAAAGATGGTCTTGCACAAAAACTACCCAAACCACAAATTTAACAGTATATATATACAGTATATTTCAAAGATGTTCTAATTCAAAAGATGTTTTGTTTTTATTTATTATGGATTTCTTTTATTCTTGTTTTTTTTTACTTCGCAACTATTGCGGCAATTTTTTATTTTTTTCTTTTTATTTTGCTCACACTCAAGCTGTCAATCTGCAGCAGACAAAAGAACAAAGGAAGCCAACAGACAAAAAAAAATATGCACGACTAAGACGAGAGAATAAGACTCTTCATACATGCTCGATTGCTTTGCTGAACTTGCGCGCTTTATGTCTTACAGTGATAAATAAAGACAAAGATGTGCAGATATAGGGATATAGGGCTCACACGCGCACACATATGCACACAATCCACTAACTGACAGGCAACAAAAAAAAAAAAAAAAAAAAACAAAAACTGTCCTTACCAACCTTTTGCCAGATTCATCGATCAATTATGAAAATATATGCTATGACACACTGGCACAGTCTGACTGTTAGAGTGTGTGTGACTGTACGAATTCGAGCGTGTTAGCTTACATTGCAGTGCTTGCCCCACCACACTCACTTGCGTTCTCTGCCATTTGTTTTTCAAACTTTTCTTTAACTATCCATCCTTTACTTCTTTTGACGCCTGGTTCCTTGTCGGGGTTGCATTTATGGCACGACCAGCTATCATGTCACGGAGAACTACTTCTGTTCTGTGATTCTGTGACTGACTGTGCCCAGCAATATGCTGTTTTAACTTTTGTATCATAGTTTAGTCCTTTTTCACTCACTTTTTTTTCCTATTATATCCCTTTTTTTCTCTGTCTCGTGCTATCGATATAAATTGCTTCCTTCACCGCGTGCGTCAAATTTGTTGCCCAGTTTTTGTTTACTACGTTTTATTGCTCCGTTGGGAGCAAATCAGTTTCAAATCGATTACTAAGAAATTTGATGCATTCGTATTTTTCCTTCAATTTTTTTGTTCGTACGCAGGCATTTCATTGAACTCTTTGCATGTTTTTATTTGATGGTCATGAATGGTCATGATGGCTTTGGGAAGCAATAAAAAACAATTTAAAATAACTATTGTGTGGTTAAATAAAAGTTAAATTACATGTTATTGATTTGAATGCGAGCATTCGAAATGTTTGTAAATGGACATTGACACAAATGAGTGATCCTTGTCATGTAACCATTATCAAAAATGACTGAACAATCTTATAAATTAATTTTATCAACCTTAAAACCGTTTTGTAATATGCACTTTGTTATTTGAACTCTTCAATTAAATCGAAACTAAGCAATTTTATACGTAAAAAGAAGTCGGACACATTAATAATGAATGTACAAGTGAAAAATAATGTTAAAGTGAAAAAAATTTTTATTATTTGATTATTTTTTATATAAATATACAAATATACTTTTAAAATATTCAATAAAACAATATATTATATATATATATCTTATATCTTATATTTAATATAAGATATAAGATATATAAGATATAAGATATAATTTTGTAAATGAAAAATCTATAGTTAATATTTTGACGGCAAGTCCTTTTTATTCTTTACAGCTTTAGTCGTTTTGGCATTGACTGTACCAATTTTCTGCATACCAGAGTATATAAGTATTTTAAACCACTCTTCCTTAAGGCGGTCTTCTCATTGAGCAACTTTTTTTCGACTTTTTTTTTTGCATTTATTTATAGCTTGGGTAGTTGTGAATATGCCCCTAAAAGGATTTTTAGAAATTCGAAATACTTTAGACGATACAGCCTTTTTTGTGAAGCAAGGTCTTCGTCAAAATGAGCTATTTGATTTGGTGATGGAGGTAATAAAACCAGCTTACGAAGCGCTGTCGGCAGATAATTTGCTTAAAAGATGCCTTGGATCTGAAACTCAGAATTCCAATGAGTCCTACAATTCTGTTCTTTGGTCACTTTCGCCCAAACACATCAACTCAGGCGCACGCACCATCGAAGTGGCCAATTTCATTGCAACGTGCCTCTTCAACGACGGTTTTATACCCATACTTAAAATTATGGGTTTGATGGGTATTGCGATTGGCAAAAACGCATACGAATACGCACTATCTCGCAATGAAGACAGATTGAACCGATCAGAGACTCGAGCTGCGGCATCATCAAAAGCTGGCAGAACGGCTCGCAGAGCAGAGAGGGCAGCAGAAAGCAGTTTCTACGAAAAAGAGGAAGGTGGCCTGTATGGAGCTGACATCGCTGACTAATATTTGTAAGTAAAAATTGTCAGCTCTTTAAAACTGCATTTAAACATTTTTGATTTTTTTTTTTTTCCCCCAAAAAAATTACTTCAAACTTTAAACGCGTTTATCTCGAACCCACGTTTTTCGAACTGGCGGCCATGATATCTCCAGTTCAACTGAACCGATTTTCATGAAACAAAGTGGAATCGACGCAGAATTGTCACCATTCTCGGGTGAACCTCGACCATAATTTTAAAAAATTTTTTACTATTTTTTTTTTACACTAAACTACAAAAAAAAAACCCGAAATTGAAATTTTTTTTTTGAATGGCCGCCATTTTGTCAAAAAAAATCACAAAATTAGGCTTGAGGTTCACCCGAGAATTACATCTCTACTGATTATAACCCCGTTTTTTTTTTCATTTCAGACGCTCCGGAGACCCGGAATCGTGGCCGCCGTGACGACACCTTTTTTTTCACCACCAACCAAGTCTCATTACTTTTTGAACAGCCCACGTAACGAAGCAAAAAAAAATTTTTTATTTACTTTGAACCTTTTGTAATACACTAAATAAAAAAAGTTTTCAATTATTCTTTGCGTTTTCAAATAAGAATTTTTTTAAAAAGGGTCCAAAAAACGGGTTTTGAATGAGAAGACCGCCTTAAGCACAGTTTCCAAGCATATTTTGTTTCTAAAGGTACGAGTCTTTAACGAATTTTCTAAGTGGGTACACAAATGCTCAATTACGTTTATATCAGCTGATTACGGACAAGTTGCAAGCAATTTAATTTTTAAATTCAGCCAACGGATTCGGATTCAGTGACCCATTTAGATCTACTGTTGGTTCACCCTAGCACTGAGTTCGTTAAAATACAAAAAATATAGGTGCCCACCCTATCCGCCATTTATAATTTATGTTTTTCATTATGCTTAAAACTCGTAAGAAACTTAAAAGCACATAAATAGCAATCCCAACGAATCAACAACAAAGTCCGGAACTACAAATACAATTTCTCACATTTCCTCAAAATTTTTAATCACGCACATATATATCACATTTTAGCTTTCACAAAAAATAATATCAGTATTACCAACTAATCGATCGACCAATCGATTAATCGATTATAAAGTAAAATATTGAATAAACAGAATATTTTTAATTGAATTTTGTATTTTATTTCTTTTGAGATAATCTCTCTCTCTCTCTCTCTTTTTCTTTCTCTTTGTTACTCACTGATTATAGAAGAGAACGAGTATATAGGGAGAAATAGTTTCACTTCTTTACTGTATATACGCTATACTGTTTCTTTTTTTTTATCCCCTACATCTCAGCACTTTTGACTAAATTTTATTTTTAAATTTATATCTATTGCTTGAGGTCTATAATGCCATTTATGACGCACAAGGTTATGCGTAAAGCACCAGACGTGCTGCCCAAGACCATTACGGCTCAGTCGCGGTATTTAGCAATCGAGCACAAGTTCTTCTGGGGATAATTTTTATCTAGATTCTTTTTCGTTTCACTAAAATGGTTTTAATGCAAACACAAAGCACAACCTATTTAAGCCTAGTCCAATCTGAGAGATGTCAGTTTGCCGTTGCCCAGGGTACATCACGAGGAGGTTTGAGCCAACTTGAGACAATTTCGACATGGATATTGCTGGTCTCATCAGGTTAAGGCTTGATGTTCCCTTCTCTCCCCCCCCCCCCCCCCCCCACCACTCATTTCTTACGAAGCGAGGTTTCAGATAAGATGATTCCTTATCTTTTTTAATCTTATAATAGAGAAGTTCATTCGAACAGCTGATCTGAGGCATATTGGCACCATATTTTAGAAGTGTGTTATGCTGTTAACGTATGCTGATGATATCGATATCGTTGGTCATAATACCCATAAATATCTGGTATCAACAAGCACCACTCCCAACGTCTTGGAACCCCCGTCACTGTTGACAACACCTCCTTTAACGTTGTGAATGGCTTTGTGCTCCTGGGGTCTACCACAAACTCTTCCAACAATATCAGTATTGAAATCAAACAGAAGGATACGTCATTTTATTCATCTGACATTTAACTACAAACACACACAAATTGAGTCCACCCAAAACTAGCACCTTTGTTGTATCGATCAGTGATCATGTCGAGTCTTGTGCCTGAAAAAGAACATTTGCGGCACGCATTGCTTTTCTTATTTAATCTTAAAAAAAGTTCTTGAAAGTCATTGTTTGCTGGTAGAAACATATGTTGAACACGCTCCAGATGGCCAATATTTTGAATAAAAAAAAATTAATATCCCTAGAAAACTATGTATTTTCTTTTTAAAAAAATGGGAAAACATCTAATGCATATGCAGCAAAAAAACTAGTTGCTCAGCAGTTTTAATGAAAAGACTTTGAGAGAAAGATCCTCTGCAAGATCAACAGATTAATGTACCGATCTACAGGCCGATGGAGCAATGAGCTGTATGTGCTCTACGTAAGTAAGAAGGGAAGTTTATCCCTTTCAACTCTACATTAGGCCTTGCTTATACATAAGATTCTCCATCCGATCGAAATATATGACTTTAAAAAGCTTCGCTTCTCTCGTGTTTCCAACGACGCACCTGTGTTTTTTTTTTTTTTTCACTTCATTAATGAAGTGGTTTTGAAGCTCACTAAAAAATTGAGTGCATGTGTGTTTTTGAGAAATTCTTTTTGAGAACTGTACGTTCTAACACTAATCTAAGTGGTTAGAGTGAGTTCTATATGTATTCATCCTTAATATACATGAGTATTTATATTCTTATATATACAAGGTGGTTCAATAAGTTTCTTAAATCACTCTTAGATGGCGGTAGTACATCCGCCATTTAATTTTTCTAAAAATGGTACTACTTTTTTTTAACAAGAGTAAAGTGTCATGTAGATCTGACAGCTCAGTCTTATATTTACAGCTGTTGAAAGTAGATGTGACACAGTGTGTTTATTTTTATATGGAAAAATAATCGTTCAGTTATTGAATTTTTACTTTTAAAAGGTGTACAACCAACATTAATTCATGAACAATTATTTGAAGTGTATAAGGTCTGCTCACCTTCACTTGCAACATCATATAACTGGGTGGCTGAGTTAAAACGTGGTATACAGGGCTAGAAGAAGAGACACGTCAAGGACGTCCAAAAAGTGCATCAACACCAGGAATCATAGCAAAAATACAGGATATGGTTTTGAAAGATCGTCGATTGACTGAGAGAAATTTAGTAGATACCGTACGGTGCCGCATTCGCTAACAATGGAACAAAAACACTTTCAAATAAGAATTTCTCAGCAACATTTGGAGCGTTTTAAAAAGGACAAAAAGGTTCTTAAACGTCGATTCATCACTTTAGATCGGACTTGGGTCTTCCACCTTGATCCTGAATCAAAACAAGAAGCAAAAGAGTGGTGTAAACGTAGTATTTCGGCTCCTAAGCTAGTTCGTGTTCAAAAATCTGCAAAGAAGGTTATGACATCAGTTTTTTGGGATGCAAAGGGGATTTTGTTGGTGCACTATCTTCAAACTGGAAAAAGAGTTAATTCTAAATATTTTTGCAGCATTTTGAATTAACACGACGCAATGATTTGTGAAGAAGGACCCGGTTTGCAGAAGAAAAAAGTAATTTTTCATCGAAACCTGCTCACAAAAGTCAAAAAATCATCGCTAAAATCAATGAATTAAAGTACGAATTGTTAAAGCATTCACTCCATTCATCAGATTTAGCACCCTCTGACTACTGGCTGTTATCAAAACTCAAAAAACTCGTACGTGGAGAACGATTTTCACCAAACGAATAGGTAATAGCAGCGACAGAAAGGTACTTTGGAGACCTTCTGAAAAGTCACTACAGCGATGTGATTCATAAATTAGAGGACCGTTGGAACAGGTGTATTGAGCTTCTGAGAGAATGAACTGAATAATAAAAAGCATTTCAAGCCATTAAATGAGATTTTTTTATTTCTATTCTAGAAACTTATTGAACAACTTAGTTTATATACACGATACATCATTATTTTCATTATTATCATTGCTATCATTATTATCATTGAAATCATTATTATCATCATTATCATTATTATCATTATTATCATTATTATCATTATTAGCATTATTAACATTATTATCATTACTATCATTATTATCATTATTATCATTATTATCATTACTATCATTATTATCATTACTATCATTATTATCATTATTATCATTATTATCATTATAATCATTATTATCATTATTTTCATTATTATCATTACTATCATTACTATCATTATTATCATTATTATCATTATTATCATTATTATCATTATTATCATTATTATCATTATTATCATTATTATCATTATTATCATTATTATCATTATTATCATTATTATCATTATTATCATTATTATCATTATTATCATTATTATCATTATTATCATTATTATCATTATTATCATTATTATCATTATTATCATTATTATCATTATTATCATTATTATCATTATTATCATTATTATCATTATTATCATTATTATCATTATTATCAGTATTATCATTATGTTCATAATTATCATTATTATCATTATTAGCATTATTAACATTATTATCATTATTATCATTACTATCATTATCAGCGACAGAAAGGTACTTTGGAGACCTTCTGAAAAGCCACTACAGCGATGTGATTCATAAATTAGAGGACCGTGGGAACAGGTGTATTGAGCTTCTGAGAGAATGTAAATGAATAATAAAAAGCATTTCAAGCCATTAAAGAGATTTTTTATTTCTATTCTAGAAACTTATTGAACAACTTAGTTTATATACACGATACATCATTATTATAATTATTATCATTGTTATCATTATTATCATTATTATCATTGAAATCATTATTATCATCATTATCATTATTATCATTATTATCATTATTATCATTATTATCATTATTATCATTATTATCATTATTATCATTATTATCATTATTATCATTATTATCATTATTATCATTATTATCATTATTATCATTATTATCATTATTATCATTATTATCATTATTATCATTATTATCATTATTATCATTATTATCATTATTATCATTATTATCATTATTATCATTATTATCATTATTATCATTATTATCATTATTATCATTATTATCATTATTATCATTATTATCATTATTATCATTATTATCATTATTATCATTATTATCATTATTATCATTATTATCATTATTATCATTATTATCATTATTATCATTATTATCATTATTATCATTATTATCATTATTATCATTATTATCATTATTATCATTATTATCATTATTATCATTATTATCATTATTATCATTATTATCATTATTATCATTATTATCATTATTATCATTATTATCATTATTATCATTATTATCATTATTATCATTATTATCATTATTATCATTATTATCATTATTATCATTATTATCATTATTATCATTATTATCATTATTATCATTATTATCATTATTATCATTATTATCATTATTATCATTATTATCATTATTATCATTATTATCATTATTATCATTATTATCATTATTATCATTATTATCATTATTATCATTATTATCATTATTATCATTATTATCATTATTATCATTATTATCATTATTATCATTATTATCATTATTATCATTATTATCATTATTATCATTATTATCATTATTATCATTATTATCATTATTATCATTATTATCATTATTATCATTATTATCATTATTGTCATTATTATCATTATTATCATTATTATCATTATTATCATTAGTATCATAGTATCATTATTATCATTATTATCATTATTATCATTATTATCATTTTTATCATTATCATTATTATCATTATTATCATTATTATCATTATTATCATTATTATCATTATTATCATTATTATCATTATTATCATTATTATCATTATTATCATTATTATCATTATTATCATTGAAATCATTATTATCATCATTATCATTATTATCATTATTTTCATTTTTATCATTATTATCATGTTGATCATTATTAACATTATCATTATTATCATTATTATCATTATTATCATTATTATCATTACTATCATTACTATCATTATTATCATTATTATCATTATTATCATTATTATCATTATTATCATTATTATCATTAATATCATTATTGTGTATACATATTTAGAATAATAGGGATATTTACACCAGACTCGTTAGTTTCTTAGTTGTTACTTGTTATTTCTTTATTATGCACTTTGTTTTTGTTCGATAATTTTACAAAAACAAAGTTAATTTTAGGAAAGTAATAAGTAACAACTAACAAGCTAACGAGTCCGGTGTGAAAACCCCCAATATTTTTACATTTGAAATTTGTTACATCTAATTTGTGTTGTAAAAGCAGTGTACGTATTCTTTGGTGATATAAATTTAGTTTAGTTGGTCTAATTTAGTTGGGCTCTTGTTACAAATCTCAGGCTACAGCAATTTTTCTTTTACTTTCCTAATGCATTCAGATCTATTGTGCGTAACGGACATCATTCATTTTGTATTTCTTACATTGTTTTCGATT
The DNA here is from genome assembly GCA_914767935.1 of Coremacera marginata. Classification (NCBI taxonomy): domain Eukaryota; kingdom Metazoa; phylum Arthropoda; class Insecta; order Diptera; family Sciomyzidae; genus Coremacera; species Coremacera marginata. Next base: position 3,780,146 of record OU612045.1, on the reverse strand, counting down.
TAAAGCTATCTTAATTTCTGTGCTGCTTGTTAATCTTGCCAATTATTCTCTTATTCTGCTTGATTATAAGTTATTTTTCTAGCATGACTTACAATAAATTACAATTTGATTAATTGTATCCTTATTATCCTTATGCTATACTTTAAGATTTTAAAATATCTGTCTTTTCGCTCTTTACTAAATGAAAAGAAATTTATTAGCATTATTTTTTTTTGTGCACTGTTGTTGCTGTTGTTACTGTTGAGCAATCTTCTGGAAGACTACACAATAATAATAATATTCTAGTGGATCGGTGCTCAACAATATTCACTAGTCTAACAAATTCTAACAAATTCTGTGGGAAAAATGAAGGTGTGCATTTTTTAAGACCAAAATGAGGAGCACGAACAACAACAACAGCAACTACACAAGCTATTACATCACTTGTTGTTGCTGCTGCTGCTGCTACCGGTAACGAATATAACGTTATTGCTCTTTTTGGTGGTTCTGGTGTTTTTGGTGTTTCGGCTGCTGTAGCTGCTTGTAACTTTGCTTCATTGAATATTGTTAAAATAAAAAAAAAAATAAAATAAAGATATCGTTTGTTCATTCTTGTGAACTACGATAAAAATACAAGGAACAACAATTTATTTACAGCAGTTTCTCCCGCTCAAACAACTGTATTTATTATCTCTAGCTACCATGGACTGATGTTTTTTTTTTGTTTGGAATGGATGAAGAACGTTGAATAAACCAAATGGTGCGAAAAGCTAACCGGAAGCAAGTCTTTGTTATGGTTAAGCAAATGAGTGCGTGTGGGTAGAAATTTTGTATACTTTTATTTTATTTAATATCAATACGTAAATGAAGATAAATTGAAATTTATAAATTTTGAAGAATATTAAATAAAATTAGCAAAAACCTGGCCTTAAATAAATATAAAAATGTATGCTTTTATTCGAGTTTTAAAATAAAACGAGAATAGTTAAAGTATCTATAGTTCTCACCCATTTGAAGATAATTGTTTTTCGTGAGAAGATTACTTTTTTGCTTGGCTCTCAGCTGTGTAGAAAATGATTTTTATGATTATTATTTTCATACATTTTCACCTCTGTGCGGCTTTTTTTTCTGCCCCACAGAGAATTCTTTACCTTCCTTACACACCCATACAAAAACATAAGATTGCATTTGAATAATTGAACATTCCCTATCTATGCTCTCAAGTGTGAGTAGCAAACGTGAATATAAATTAATCATTATGACAGGCTTGCAAACAGCACTCAACAAACTAAACTGACCAAAAATAGAAACCAAGAAGGGGGGAAAAAAACGTTCGCCATTGATATAGGCAGCATTCAACGCTGCATACAACGAAAGTAATGTAAATCAATGAAATTTTCATCAACCTGAAATGAATTCGTTACGCTTTTCGTTGTTGTTTCAGTGTCGTCTTTGAGTCAGTGTGTGTGCGTGTGTGGGGATCGGTTCTCTACAGCTACACATTTGCAATATTTCACTAGAAGCCATATTCGGTTATGGTTTGTTTATTAGTGTGTGTCAGTATGTTTACTTATGTGTGTTTTTGCGTGTGTCAGCATACAATGTATATCAAGTGCCTTTTAGAGTTTTATGCATCCACATCCTGACTTTAATTCTGACTGCAGAAATGATGAAAACCTATAAAAAAAAAACTCTTGTAATGCGAGTATAAGCAAATATATGAATAGTTGGATAGTTAGTCCAACTATAACACTTTAATACAACTTTAATACCCAAGAAAGTTCACAGAATTTCTACTGTTTCATTTAAGAAAACCGCTCAGTGCATGAATTTTCTGACACGTGCGCACAAAATAACTCCAGCATTAATTAAAATGTCAGCATAGACTAAACAGGGTGAGTTACTAGATATTTATGGCGCATAAAATAAATTTTGATGCTTCATAAATTTTAGATGTAGGCTTTTTAGCGAAATTTTAATGCACGAAAATTAAAGGGCATAAAATTTGAAATCTAAATTAATGGTCTGCAGAGATTACATTTTAAGTCCATTTTATCGTTAAATGATGAAGCTGGTGAGACAAAATCTTTAGACACTTGTTATTTTTATTTCTTATTATATGTTTATTACACTTTAAGTGCATACTAATTTTTTCAAACGAATACTCAAAATCTAAATTTAAATGTTAAAACCATTTTTTAGTATATGTATATGTAAGAAATTGTTTGATATTTGCAGCGTCCTTGCTTTTGACCCAAGGAAAAGCTCCTGTAAAGCGCACCTAAATTGGTTAAGTATTAGAAGTGGCGCTTTTTGTTTATCTTGTAATATCTGGCACCATTAATAAAAAACCAAAAAAATAATCATTGACTATTGGTTTCTACTGTGTATGCCCTTGGACTAACTTTCCAGATTAAGCCTTTTTATTAATTTCAGCACTGTTTCTGGCTTGGTGTCCCATATTTTTTAAGGAGGCACTGATGCCTCTCCCTAAAGTGAGAAAGTCTTATGCTGCAGATTGCCGGGAATTCTTATAGAATGTGCTCTGGAGTTTCATCTGAATTAGATAGCCCCATCTTCTTAAGATGGTATCTAAGTAAACAGTGACCTGTGAAAAAACTTATTAGAATTCTTAAGTCTGGTATGGTAAGCTTGAGTAAATCTTTCGATTTAGCTCTACTGAGAGTTAGGAATTTCTTAGCTTGCCTCTATTTATTTATTAATTTATTATATTCCCAGATCCTAACCTTTTCCGCAAAGTAGACTTTAGCAACACTACAAAATGGTTTGGGGCCAATAAGAGGTCGAGATGCCCCTTTTTTTGGCCAGGCAGTCCGCCCTTTCGTTGTCTTCTAAACCTTCGTGCCCTGATACCCACCACAATTCTACTTTGTTGTTTTGTCCCAGTGCATTTAGTGTTTCAACGCAATCAAAGACTAGTCTTGATTTGAGCTCATAAGGCTGTAAGGCCTTTAGTGTCGCTTGACTGTCAGAAAATATGTTAATATGTGCCTCCATAAATTTCCTACGGAGACATTCCCGGACACTTACCTCAATGGCGTAAGTCTCTGCTTGGAATATTGTTGAATTATGGTCCATGGGAAGAGCTTTTTGGAATTTGAGTCCGTAGGCCCTTAGCTTCCATTTCTCCGTTTTCTAATTTAGACCCGTCAGTAAACCATAACTGTGAGCCAGAATCAGTTGTGAAGCTCTTACTCCTCCACCGTTGCCTGTTGGGCAAAATATAATATGTGCTGAAACTAAAACCTTGCGCACCTTTGTGCACCTCAAAAGACTTAAGTATACTAAAAAGTGTGCATACCAAAATTATTGGTAAGAGCTGCGCAAACATGTCTGTCTCACTTACACTTGGAGTTGCCAGCGCTCACAAATTGGTACGCAGCAAACTTCGTTTAAATACAATTATAAGCTTCATACGAAACTCTATCTCCATTTGCACTTGTTATTAATTATCTGGTGGAAGAGTGGCATCTTTTTGTAAAATTACTCGTAGGTTTCTGAAGGGTGATCGGTTGTCTCATTTAGTGTTTGTAAAAATCTCATGTTTGTTTTTTCTTTGTTCCCAATAAACATTTTGGCGAGGGGTGATTCGATAACGAATCGCTTGTGAGTCGTTTTTTTCATTACTTTCCTAAACTCCATTTAAGATCTTTTGAAACAAAAACAAACAATTTTTTCCGACTTTTCAATACACAAATTTTTAAAAAAAAAAGAATTTTTTACTAATTTTCTATTCTTAATACGTCATTTAAGCGAATATTTGTTTTTAAATTTTATGTTTTTTTTTTAATTTTAAGTGAAAAAAGACTTCAATATAAATTTTCATAAGTTTTTATATGAAAAAATTTTGTGAAATATTTTTTCTTCTGTTATGTTATTTCGTGCTTATTCTTTATATAAATAATTTCCACTTATAATTTGTTTAAGATTTTCATATGAATAAGTTCTCGTTAACAAATTGCTTTTTGTTCTTTTGGCGACTCGTTAACAAATTGCTTTTTTCGGTTTTGACGAATGTATAACGAAACCGAAAAAAAGTTGGTCAAAATATGATAAAAAAAATTATTTCGAACTTTTGAAAAGCCAAATCTTTAAAAAAAAATACCTAAATAACAAAAAAAAAACAACAAAAAAATAATTTTTTTTTTTACTAAGCTGGGGTTCGAACCCGTGTCAGCGAATGCTGGCTTTTATTAACAAGCAAATTAAGCAAGATATATTCAGCATCTGAAATAGCTGAGTGGGTAAGGTGACGGACTAGCATTCAGGAGACGTGGCTTCGATTCTTGACGTGGTGAACTTTAAATTAGTTTAAATTTTTTTTTATATATTATTTCTTATTTCTTATATGATTTATATGATGCGTTATCGAATTGCTTCTTTTAGTTTTGGAAACTCGTTAAAGAATTGCTTTTTATAGTTTTGGCGACTCGTTAACGAATTGCTTTTTTCGGTTTTGACGATTCATGAACGAAGGAGGAATTTCTCCCGCTCGCGATATTATAAATGAATCGCTACTAATAATTGCTAATGAATGAAATGTACGAGAAAACGGTTCGTAAACGATAACATTAGTGAATCATTTTGTTTATTGGGTTGTTCTAAACAGCACTCGTTTTTATTTTACTGAACAAAGCTTTCAATGAGCTATAATACATTCACAAAATGTAAAAATATAGAGTTTGGCTACCACTGATATAGAGCAATCACCAGATCCAATATGTAGCTGCAGTCTACATTTAGACCGCGTTCATAGTGAATGTTTAAGCCTAAGCTTATTTGCATTTGCGCTTAAAGCAGCTTTATTGAGCTTTTTGTATTCATAGTGTGCGCTTATTGCTTGCAGATTAAAGTAGCTTATTGAGCTTGTCGGCTTATTTATTTCAAATTTAAGTAGCTAATAAAGGCTATTAGTGTTCATATTTTGCGAAGTCAAAGAAAATTTTGGAGTGGAAAAATAATGGAGATGGCAAAGAAAAAACTTGTATTGATTTTTAATGACAAACAGGTATTGCGTTGTTATTAGATTTTAAAATTATGGTTTGCATCCACTTTATGCAAAATTTCACAAAATAATCTTGGCCCACGACTTTATAAGATTCAGCTTGTGCAAAAATTGAAAATAGTTTGCGCCATACAATTTGTCAATGGACTGCAAATCAACTAGAAGTCAATCCACTCTCTTATAACAATATTCTGTTTAGTCATGAAGCTCATTTTTGACTCTATGGTCATGGCAATAAGCAAAATTGCCGCATGTGGAGTGAAGAAAATGCATGAGAGACCCCTGAGGCACCGTAACATAAAGGTATCAATGTTGGATGCGCCTAGTGAGCCGGTGGTATCGAACTATAGACCAGTTAATTGTGTTCCAAGATCGTACGATTTAACAACTTTGGATTATTTTCTCTGGGGTTACGTAAAAAAAAAACAAAAAACAATAACAGTTTATGTGAACAAACCAGCAACTTTGGACAAATTGGAAAATAACTGTGTACAAGTTTGCCAGTTTTGTGGTAAAAATCTCATTCGTGGTAATTTTTAATTGCCCTTGGGAATTTTTTGTTTTTGGGAATTCCCATGGTATTTTTTAATTAGCGTGGGAATTCCGTGTGGTATTTTTTAATTGCCGTGGGAATTTGGGAATTTTTTTTTTCATATGATTTTTTCACATTGGTTTAAGTTCATATGAAATCATTGCCATTATACGCATTAAACGCTCTGTTTACACCACGATTTTATGTCGTAAGTTACCTTTGTAAAATTCCTTAAATTTTTGTTGTTGCAAAATACGCTTCTGTAAATATAGCGCTCTTATGCTATGAACATCGTAAACACGGCGTTCATTGAATACCACTATTACATCTTTGATTTATTGTAGTATTTTTTAATGCGTATGGGATTTTTTTTGGGATTTTTAAATGCACATGGGATTTTTGGTGGTATTTTTAAAGAGCGCGGTATTTTTGTGGTAGTTTTTAATGATCGCGGGATTTTTTGCGGTATTTTTTAATTGCGGTGGGAATTTTTTGTTTATTTTGACCGTGGTAATTTTGGTGGTATTTAATTTATGGTACTGTGCGAAAAAGGTAATTTGCGTGGGAATTGTTCCGAATTTTGACAGGCAACCTTGACTGTGTACGAGCCATTGTCGAAATATTGCTCCCATTGCTTGAAAAAGTGGTCGAAAATTTGACTTCCGAAATCCGAGTCGGCGAAATACTTATGGCATAAGATTACCTTTATAATAAAAACAGTTTCTAGCTTATATCTTCTTTCAATTACAAGTTCTACACCTATAAAAAGAAACACCTGGTCTAATATTATATTATATTGTGATATCTGTTTTTATTTAACTAAACATTACTACAACGTTCTCACTGAAATGTGCATTTGCAGTTTAGAATGTGTGGCCGTTTGCTGCTCGTAGGAGTAAAAAGGACAAATATATATATTGCATTTCGTGAATGCGCATTTAGCTCTCAGAGTGAACATATTATTACACTTCCTCAAGCTTCCTCAAAAACAAAATAGATTCTTTAGCATTCTAGACAATAGTTCGCCCTAGAACTTGGAAAAAAAAAAAGTTTTTGAGATTTTTCAAGATAACAATCTCACCTCGGCCATTCGGTATAATCATTCTTAATCATTCTGCTTCGGAAAAGTAAAAGCCTCGGAAAAAGCAAAAGTCTGTGTCAGATAGGATTTGAACCGTGATTCTTTGCCACACAGTGCACGTACTAACCGTTCCACTATGGCTATCACCGAACAAAACATTTATATTTTAAAAACAATTTTTTTTTAAAAAATGTTTTGTAAATATTTTTTTCGGTTGTTTTTTGTTTATATGATGATTTTGTTTATATAACGTCATATTTAAAAATAATTCAAGCAATGTTTTTATCTGATTTCATGTTCTTTCCAGTGATTTTTTTTCTTCTTGTTTTTTTCTAAGAGTAGGTCATAGAAAGCAATAAAATTCAAGCTATAAACAATAAAGTCTACGAAATGAGTAAAATATTTTAATGGAGTGTAAATAAAAAAAGATAGTAAAACCAGTGAAACTTATATTTTGACTACTCGTATTTTGACTAATAAATTTGCATCAGCCAACGTACAAAAAATTTAATCTACTTAATGCAATGGACAACAATCAATAGAATTAACAAAACAGTTATAGTTTTATTTTATTTTTACGATCAATATTGTACTTGGTGAGATGACAACGTAAAGTAGTGCATCAGGATTGCGTTAAGTCTAAAAAAACTGCTTTGTTGCTTTTCAAATTCTTATTTTAAAATTAACTTCAATTATAAACAATACATGCATGAATTTTATTTGAATACCACTTTAACATGCCCATGATTAATTTAGTATAATGCAAGCACTTTTTATTGCTTGATTCTTTTAATTATCTTAAACGAAAAACTTTTCAAATAAAACTTTTCTCCAAAACATGCTGCAATGCATCAAATTCTCTTGCAACCTCTTGAGCTGTAGCTGCATCAACCAAACCGGTGCTCCTTCCAAATTAAACTTTCGCAATCACCTTGCTGCAAAATGGTAAATACAATTTTATTTTGTTTTTAGAGCAAATCACATCCTTAAATTGTTGAAAATAACAAAAGCAATAACAAACAACAACAGTTGTGTGCTATTATTGCATAATCGGATTATAAGTAACAACATATCGCACAATATAACAAACAGCCGTTGGATAGAACTTTAGATGAGAGATCAGAAAGTTAGTTAAAGTGCAGCAGAGTTTATTTAGTTTTAAGCAGATGTCAGCATGTGATATTTTTATAAAAAGATTTGATAGCAAAATTATCTTGTTTTTATATTGTTTTAAGCGAAATTAAATTCTTACTTGCTACACCAATTGCTACACTAGATATTTTCGGATTGAAGTCTATCATTTTTCTACAAATTGCATTTAATATAAGCATTAACATTTAAGATACTAAGAAGAAATATTTTTTTTTAAAAAAAACAACAGCTAATTACATTCTTTTGTATTTTTATTCTGAAAACATATGCTTAAATTTCAGTGAATACGTTCATAACTTAAAATATTATTTAAGGCAAAAATTACTTTCTCGAGGTAAATTATGACACATTCTAACAAGAAATTTCTTGTCATTATGATAAATCCTTTTATGTAGTTTCCGGTTTCTTATTTACAGCATTCGTAATCATTTCAAAACTTTCAGTTGAGCTCAGTGACAGTTATTCTTTTTTTTCTATTTCTATACACACACCATTCCTTAATGCACTTGCATTGTACTACACTGAAAAAAATTCAAAAACACAGCAAAAGAATGAAAAAAAAATATTGAACTATTTTTGTATATAACTGACTTTAATGGCTCATTCCTCAATATTTAAAACTTAAACCTTAAGTGTCGCGCTAGTGTGTCATTTCAGGTGTCTTATGTAAAGTTTGTTATTCATTTAGAAATTTGATAATGTTTTAAAAATTTTTGTATATTTTTAAAGAAGTTTTTAGTTTTTAAAAAATTATATTTTTGTTATTATTTTGTGACGTCATAATAATAAAATAAAACCCGACGGACAAGATTCCTCATAGAATATTCGGCTAATCGACTTAAGCTTTTTGTGGGAGAGTTTTTTCTTAAAGATTTACAAAATCACATGCACTTACGTTTACCCTCAAACTATAAGCATATTTTAAATTTTAAATTCTGCGAGCTATCATTTTTTATAAATCAAAAATTATGGTAAAAACTCGATGTCAATCCACAGTCTTAAAGTGTGTTATTTAATATGATTATTTTGTTTTATTATATATATCAAATCCGAGATATCTTGCCAGCCAAAACGGACCTACTTTCTTGGTGCCTCAAGGATTTTATAATTCTTCGTAATTATTAATTAAGTTACGTCACAAAAAAGAATAAATTTTATTTTTTAAAGTAGCATACTTCTTGAAAAATAAGCGAAAATTTTAAAATCAATATTTTTAATCATTATTTCGTAATTCTCCCGCACCAAAATCTTTCACGAAACTATATAAAAGTTCCCTTAAATGACGCAGTAGTGTGTCATTTCAGGTAAATAAGGCGTAGTGTGTTATTAAATAGTCAATACCTCACATCAAAATAACAGTACATGCTTTTCCTTATACAAACTCATGTTTAGCGAATGTCCCTCAAAAAGCCATTGTTTTTATTAGGAAAAGCTGTGATAGTTAATTGTAACTTAATACTTGAACTTTACTACCTAACACTTAATACTTAAAACTTAATACTTAATACTTGAACATTACTACCTTACACTTAATACTTAATACTTAATACTTAATACTTAATACTTAATACTTAATACTTAATACTTAATACTTAATACTTAATACTTAATACTTAATACTTAATACTTAATACTTAACACTTAATACTTAATACTTAATACTTAATACTTAATACTTAATACTTAATACTTAATACTTAATACTTAATACTTAATACTTAATACTTAATACTTAATACTTAATACTTAATACTTAATACTTAATACTTAATACTTAATACTTAATACTTAATACTTAATACTTAATACTTAATACTTAATACTTAATACTTAATACTTAATACTTAATACTTAATACTTAATACTTAATACTTAATACTTAATACTTAATACTTAATACTTAATACTTAATACTTAATACTTAATACTTAATACTTAATACTTAATACTTAATACTTAATACTTAATACTTAATACTTAATACTTAATACTTAATACTTAATACTTAATACTTAATACTTAATACTTAATACTTAATACTTAATACTTAATACTTAATACTTAATACTTAATACTTAATACTTAATACTTAATACTTAATACTTAATACTTAATACTTAATACTTAATACTTAATACTTAATACTTAATACTTAATACTTAATACTTAATACTTAATACTTAATACTTAATACTTAATACTTAATACTTAATACTTAATACTTAATACTTAATACTTAATACTTAATACTTAATACTTAATACTTAATACTTAATACTTAATACTTAATACTTAATACTTAATACTTAATACTTAATACTTAATACTTAATACTTAATACTTAATACTTAATACTTAATACTTAATACTTAATACTTAATACTTAATACTTAATACTTAATACTTAATACTTAATACTTAATACTTAATACTTAATACTTAATACTTAATACTGAATACGTGATAATAATTAATGCCCCTTTGTAGTTGAAGGGCAAATTTTATGCAACGTGTATCCAGACTTCATATTTTGTTGCTTCTCTCTTACAGCTTATTGCCACTCATGCTTTTGCTAGCAATATTCAACCAACAATATTTCCTTCGTCCAATTCAATTTGTCGTTTTTAACCCAGATTGTACTGCCACATAAATTGCATTACTTTTTTCTCTGCATAGTCTATGACTGCTTCTCACCTTCTGACTTCTGACTTGAAATTTTCTATTTTTTATGGATTTTTTTTCCACAGTTTTTTATATGCATAGTTATAGTTTTTGCATACACTTTTGTGGCATTTTTTTTTACAAGCAAGCAATACTCGAATAGTGATGATAATGATAACGATAATGATGATGATGATGATTGTGATGATGGTGAACCTTTCAAGTTGATAGAATTGCCAATGCAATTCTGGCTATGAAACTGCGATAAATAACAGTAAATTTGTAAATGTTTAATATTTTTTACAATGCACGTGTTTGTCTGTATGTGTGCTGGTATGTATGCAGGTATACAATTATTTTATAGGATATAGGTATAAGTGTCAGCTCAGGATACGGTGGCGGTAAAAATGATGATAATGTTCTTTGTGCACACTGAGAAAGCAACTCGTTGCATGGTAGCTGCTTGAAAGAGTCAAATTAATTACTTGACATTTATTATTAATAAGCTTTTGAAAAAAAAAAACTTTTAATTAAAGGACATTCGAATGGAGCTTTAATATGTACAAGCTTTGTTATATAAGGTTGAGTTTATATAATCCTCTGCATACTGTTTAAAGCAATCCTTTTGTTCTCTAGTATTTACATGGCACCTTGAAACCAAGGATAATGTCAATATTTAAATGTTCAATCGACTTGCGCTCCAAGACCCAAGAGTTAAGGTTTTTTGTGGTTGCCAAGCATTCAACGGCACGCACACAATTCATTGACGTCATAGAGCACACACACACACGCAGTAACAGTTATAACACGCAGTAACGCAACTTTTGGTATTTACTAGAAATTAACTATTATCAAAATTTGTCATGCTCTACTGAAGTCTACAAATTATTTTAATTGCATCAAGAAAGTGGGCACAACGAAGCACTAAATTCTATCAGTCGGCAACAAAATGCTTCAGATTAGCTGCAAATCAACTGTTTACATGGAATTTTCAAGCTTAGAGCAATATTATTCATTTATGCACGGTTGACCAAGAATTTTTTACACCACACAGCAGCAATCAATATCTGTCTTATGATAAAAAATTTTTGAAATACTCCAAGTTATTTTGGGCATTCTTAGCTTTATTAGATAATTATGTGTGTGCACTTCAAAGATTTATACTATGTAAATCGTGTCAAACACACACACCAAGCAACAAATTTTGTAAGCAATAACTGTGCTATCAACATAATTACACTCACACTCGCACATCCGCACACAAATAACACTTTCTTCAGTCACAGTCTCGGTAATTCTACAGACCCTAATTAGGCATTCATGTTATGTCTGCTGCATATTAAATGCCTAATTAAACTTCTCAACCGCTATAATAAGAGTTGTATTTATCCAATACTACAATATGTTGCCACTGAAGAAAGCTCCAATGTATTCACACACACACACACAGACTCTAACCTACAGTGTATATAATTTGTAGACAAAAAAAAATACTCATAGGCAACACACGTACGTGCTGCATAAGTTGCAACTGCGCGTTCTTCCCCGATTATTTATTTCCGACACTTAAGTGTACGTGGGTGAGAGCATGAAAGTGTTTTACAGAGTACGCGTGTGTGTGTGTATATGTATGAGTGCACGTTGTTAGTGTTGTTATAAGCACTTCATGTGCGTAAGTAGAAAATGCTTCTTTTTTTTTGAGAACGGTATTCTACAAAATTACTTTTTATTGTCCTTGCTAGGACAATTTATATTTATGAACTTTTTTCATTGTTGTTGTTTCTGTTTTGTTGTTTTTGGTTTTTCTAAGATAGCTCAAGCTCTTGTTGCTGGATATTTCGTACTTTCTTTTGTTTGTAGGTAGTAGGTACAATAAAAAGAATTCAATATACTTTTTTTAGCTTCTTATGAGACATAATTTTGTTCGCGTGCCTAGAAGTTAAAACAAAAAAAAAAAAAGATGCCTAGTTGAAGAATTTTCTATTTTAGATTTAAAATTTTCCTTCATAGGCTATCTGTAATATATAATGTACACATTTCAACATAGAAGACGATTTTGTTACTTTGCCGGCTGAAAGAATTTATTTAAGCTTTATCCAAACGCTAGCAAATCGTTTAATGAGCTTCTTTTAAAAAAATGTTCAACTTAAGCGAGCAGAACGACTTCATGATTTATATTTTATAAATGTTTCTTGAAACTAAGTCAAAAAAAAAGCTTATCCACGAATCGCCCAAAGAGAATTGCAATTAGAAGTTTTTTTTTTTCGAAAATCTAAATTTTGTCTCAAAAAATTCTGAAAAAATTTCACGTAGATTTCTGTTTATTCTTAATATTTTTTGTCTTCTTAAATTTGTGTAAGAAGCTGATCCTTTTCGAATTAAAATGATTAAGTTTTGGATTATGCATGCAATTTATAAGTTAAGCCACCATAATATCCATCTTCAATTAAAAAGTGGGCATGAGTAATTTTAAAGTAGCCTCTTCAAAAATAATTTTAAGCCCCTATAGATAATTTCTTCATACCACAATATTTTGTTTAGCCATTTATTGTGGTAGCCATCATTAATTGAAAAAATGGACAGCATTCAAAATACGGCACTCCAATTAATATTTTAAGCTCATAAAGATGCTTTTCACGTAAGCATATCTCATTGTAAAAACCATTAAGCTCTGTATTTGATGAATTTTTAGGGTAGCTTCCTCGTTTAAGCCGCCATATTGCGAAAGCCATTTTGAATGGAAAAAGGAGACACATGTCCCCCAAAAGTAGAAACTTCAACGGAAATTTAAAGACCCACCACTAAATGGGCAGGGAGAGTGGTCCGGTTGACAGAGAATGAGCCATTTATAGGTATCTAATATATAGAATTCATAAGTAATGCAATCTTCTAAAGGATTAAAAAACACAGATGCGTCGTTAGACACACAAGAGAAGCGAAGGTTTTTCTCAGTTTCATAGGTTTTATAATTTAATGGTTTTTTGTTTTGTGTAATAAAATAACTTAAGTTCAAAAATTTAAAATAACATTTTAACAAATTAAACAAATTAAAAAACACACGTTAGTATTCACTTCAGTAAGTTTTTTTTCAGTAAGTTTCTACATTTCTTTATTATTTTTTTTTTTTTTTTCTTATTGCATGTTACATTTACTATTATTTTTTTATTCGCGCTATGCAAAAACAAAAAAGGAAAACATTTGCCAACAACAACACAAACGCATTCACATAAAAATACTCTTGTACTCCTTATAGGACCTTGTTTTCAAAAACAACTAATTAAAAAACTAATTTAAAATAAACCAGTATATGAACTACTTTGAATTATATTAAGGCTGCATCCACCTCAATTCTAAATAGTTTTTATAGCATTATATATGAAGTAATTGAAATACTACTTAAAAACAAGTGATTGATAAACTACTTTGAATTATATTAAGGCGGCAACTACTCTGATTTTGACATGTTTTAATTGCAAATTTTTATTAGATTACAAGTTTATATATATTTAACCATGTTATTTCATCAAATATTATTAACTTTAGGCCATCAGTAATAGTTTTCAATTTGTTATTTTAAGGTAATTAAAAAAATAGTTTAAATATAACTAATTTATCAACTAGTTGAAAATACATGCAGACGAAAGTCAATTGACTTATTTTGCGGACTTCACCATACAAAATATGTTAGTTCGTTCTATGGAAAAAAGTCAGAATTTCAACTAGTTGTGGTTGACAAAAAACTACTTTATCAACTACTTTTAAATTAGTTGATATTCCTACAGGGCTGTTGTTTCGATAGCTGACAAATATGTTGAATATGTTGAATAGCCAATACACACTCCTTAAATATGTTGAATATGTTGTATAGCCAATACACAATCTTTTTATTCGATTATTCGATTATTCAATAGGTAGATTATTCGATCTGCTGCAACATAGCTTCAGTTAAATTTAACATTAAATCAACAGCTCTGCTTAACATAGCTTTTTGGATATGATGATAGTGTATAGAATTCGTGTATAGTACGAGTTCGAATACCATGGCGGACCTAAGATATGTTTTTAATATATTAATATTGCATTTTCTTGTTGTCATAGACGCAAGTAAAAAATATACGGTTATTACTAAGAAAACGGTGTCAGACAAAAAAATTTCGTTTTTGAGATGTCACTCAAGCAAATCACAAAACAAGGCGTTAGAAGCTTCACTTCAAAAAATGTATTTTCGTTTCAAAAGAGATGCATGTCTTGGTAAATTTTAAGGCGGGACATGACATTCGCGGCAGAGAAACAGACCTTTTTTAAAAATTCATAACTCAGTCAAAAACAAACATTTTTCCAAAATTTTTTTTTATTATTGTAGAGGATTTACAAGAAAAAAAGTTCAAAAAATATATTTTTCACTCCAACATGGTTTTATAGAGCTCCAAACTGGCAGCAGAGAAAAAAACGGGGCCTCGTGGTTGCAGCGCTGGGAGTTGCAAAAATTATCCGATCTGGAAAAAAATAACTTTTTTAAATCTTAACAAAATTGGTTATCGTATGACACGAGCTTTTTATTTTTAAATTTTTTTTCAATTTTTGGTGATGTTCCAAATTTGAAAGTGTGTTTTTTCGAAAAAAATATTGACTTTAAAAATTCATAAAAAATCGAAAAAAAAAATTAAAAAAAAAGCTCGTGTCATACGATAGCGAATCAAGTGTAAAAAAATACAAAAAAAAAAAATTTCGTCAAAAAATGAATCCGCTAGTGCCGCAACCAGTACGAAAAACATGGTTTCGAGATAAACGCGTTCAAAGTTTGTGAACAAAGAAAAAAAAAGGTTACCTTCAATCTGCCATGCCTGCTTTGTACTGTATGCCTTCGTTATCTTGTGTTGTGCTGTTTCTTATAGTTTTTTGCAATCGTTTAGCAATTCGGGCTTCACCCTTCAAGTAGGTACGAAATAACAACCACCAAAAGTCACGTAGCAAGTAAAACAAGTATATACCAGCTGCCGTACGTAGGTAGCGCAAAAATTAAAAATGCGCTCTCACTAATCCGGCTATATCGATTTCAAAAAACTGCCTATGTCATGTTACCCCTTAAGAGCACATTCAAATTTATGGATTTTGTGAACAATTTTATGAAGTTTTATGTAAAAATTAACGTAATTCCGTATTTTATGAAAATTTTATATATGGAAACCTATGCTTGCAAAATATTAACAAGAATATTTTTGTACAATATTTTGAATTAGTATAACCTGTTGTTGTTTTATGTGCAGGCTAATCTGAAAAAGTACGATTTCTTTAAGATGTTGGTTTAAATCTGCACAACTTAGTGTAAACATTTTATTTGCATATAAATGTATTCATTTTTAATTCAACTTCTGAGTATAAAAAATTGTTAAGTGAGAAGGTTTATAGGTGAGTAAACATAAAATGTCTTTTTTTTTTTTTTTGGTTAAAAAAAAATAATTTTTTTTAACAACATAATAGGTCTGTTCGCGTACTTTTACAGTAAAACTTGCCAGTAACAATTTTTTGAGAGTAAGAAAAAAATTCTCTCGCAATAATATGAAAATCTAAAAAAGTACCCGAACAGAAAATTTATTAAAATTTGCAATGCATGTCGAACTGTCAGAAAGCTGAAAAGAAAATAACAAAAAAAAAAAAAAAAAAATACGACTTTTAGCTAATAGCTAATTTTTAAAATTTTTAAAATTTTGCGCATGAAGAATGAAATTTTTTTCATGGTACATATGTTAAAAATATTTACAAAAACAATAATTTTATTTGCTTACCCATTTTTTTATTTATTTTGTAAATAATCTGTAAAAATCTGTAAATCTGTTTTAGACATTTGCTTTTTTTTTTATTTCATGAAAATTCTTGCAAGTAGAAAATCAGCCAGCAGAAACTTTTCAAAACTGGACTGAAGAGAAAAATCGTACTATCCTATTTTTTTCTCATTTGCTAGTTTTTTGGGTAAGCGAACGGATTTCTTTTAACAATTTGTAAAATTTGTAGAAATTGACCGAACAGACCTAACGAATAAATTCAATAATCAAAGTATTGGCCATCGCTGGCTTTGACTTTCTTCCATCTTCTTTTGCGACTGATGGATTCCGCACCAACACCACTGCTCGTCTTTTGAGGGGAAAAAATTCTTGAATTAATTTTTTCATTTCTTCGTAAGAATGAAAGTGCTGCTCCGAAAATCCGTGTTGCATCGATCGAAACAAGTAGTAAACAGAAGAGCCAAGTCTAGCGAATACAGCGGGTAGGGTAAAACTTCCTAATTAAAATTTTACAAAAAGTTTTTATTCAGTTTGCAACATGTGTACGATCATTGTGATGAAGGGAAATAACTGATTCGCGTCTTTACGCATATTCTGGTATTTTTTGCTTCAATGCTCAATTCAGTTTTATCAAATGTTGATGATAGCAATCACAATAATCGTTGCACTAGGTTTAAACAGTTCATAGTCAAGCACTTCCATCTGGTCTTACCGAATTCCATGGATATTACCAAGAAAATGGTTGGACTGAGTCTATCCATAATTTTGTGCACTTAGAATTTTTAAAATAGAACCACTTCTCGATCCAGATCCAGTAACAATTTAATGCAAAATTGCTTTAAATTTTTTGCTGATCAAGTCAAAATATCTAAAAAGATTTTTCGCCTTTCAATGTGTCTTTCTTTCAATTTATATGGAGCCAATGTTCTTTCCTTATTGGTCTTTCCCATGGCCTTTAAACATTGGAAAACATTTGTACGATCGACTTTCAATGTAAGCTGTTATTGTGGTTAAGCCGAGTCTTCATCTTATAATGCTTGCAATTCTGTTTCTTCGAGTGTTTTCTCAAGTCTT
Organism: Coremacera marginata; assembly: GCA_914767935.1. Classification (NCBI taxonomy): domain Eukaryota; kingdom Metazoa; phylum Arthropoda; class Insecta; order Diptera; family Sciomyzidae; genus Coremacera; species Coremacera marginata. The sequence continues at coordinate 3,762,858 of OU612045.1, read as the reverse complement.
CTTCTTTGTAGTCTTTGTTGTCGATGCCAAAATATTCACTTTTGAAAAAAACAATTCTAGGTTCACAAGCCCTTTGAGTTAAATCATGTGCACCATAAACTTTAATGAACAATCCATGACTTTCAGCGGTTTTCTTTGAAAAATAATGTAATAAAACTACCCGTAAATGTACCATATATGGCACAAAATTCAATATTTTCAAGGCAACAAAAAGGTTTGTATTTAGTTTTTAGCAATTCTTAAAAAAATTAATTTTCAAGAATTACATTTGAGCTTTATGCAAAGTAATTTCATGAAGCAACAGGTTGCCACAACAACAATGTTCTTTACAGAACAACCACCAGCAGACTAGACAGCTGTTTCGTTGGTCGCTACACCAACTATCAGTAATCTTCTGTGGGTTATGCAGTCCATTAACTTTGAAAATCTTATAAGCACACCTTCTGCTAAAACCAAAGCGGAATTGCAGTTGTGTGCTTTCCAATTTAAAAAGCAATGTTTTTCTACTTCTTAGCACAAAGCAAAGGTTCAAAAAATTGACTACATTAATTCTGCAAAGACTTGTTGTTGCGCTCTTTGTTTACTTCTTTTCACGATTCCATTCTTTGGCACCAACAATTCCAATTTAGCAAGGAGGTTTGTTGTCTACAAGGTTTGTAGAATCACAACTTTTGCTATAATTGACAGATATTTTCCCTCAAAAGCAAACCTAAACACAAACTATATATAGGAGGTATGCTATCTGTTAGTCAAATTGGCATTGTATATTTACACACATATGTGCACAAAAAAATATACTTCAAATCTAAAGAAATCAATTGATGGTGTATAAATCAATACCAAATAAAGGCAAGTTACATAAACATACAGTCCACTCACTCATCGAAACACATACATATATACTGACTCAATGACTCAACTAATGAAAGTCACCAGTATGTTGGTAACATAACCAAACAAAATTAATGGATGGTTGATTACAAAAACCATCAGTAATACGTTGCTTTTAAATTTTGTTTGACAATATTTAATAATAATATTATTAAATCCTGATAATACGAACAGCATAGGCGTGTATTACCTACACTCTAAATGACCACAAATGACACACTAAATGACCAGAATATCTAGAAAAATAGCACCCAATCGTTAGAAAATCGGGCTTCATTGAGCGCAATGGCCGATTTTCTAAAAATGAAGTACATATTTTTCTTCAAATTCACACTAGAAGTGTGAAATAGTTTAAAGAAAGCTATCCAATAATTTATGAACTATATCGCTAAATTGAAGAAATTAAGCGTAGTTGTGTTGAAATTTCTTATTCCATTTGAGTAAATTTTTCATAAGCACTTAATAACTGCATTCCCGTGGCACTAAAGCAGATCAAATCTCAGTGGAACAGTTTTAGATCAATTTTATTACAATTTGGCACCACTGGCAATGAAGTGCCAAAATACGAAAGCGAGCAGTGAGACGAAAACTCGAATAAGAGTAATTCAGAGTTGCCAACTAAGTTCGTTTTAAAAAAAGTGCTTTACGCTTGGTAGTATTTTAAGGTCAGAAATAGAGCCAGGAAAAGAGCTGGTTCTAATTTTTGTTTTTGCATTGGGAATAAAATAGAGCCACGCTCTAGATCAACGACCACGGGAATGAAGCTAATATAAGCACTTAATTTTTAGGCCAAAAATTTCTTCGGTAGCCCTGCGGTCTAAGCAAACCGATTACTAGTTAAGAGGTCCGCGGCTCAGACAATTTTTTTTTTTTTTACCTCTTTTTGAAATAGCAAGCAAGTTTTTTTTTATGATAGAAAGTATTTATTTTTTAATTCAGAAATTTCTAATGTTATGGTTATAACGAATTGAAAAGTTTGTTATGAATTTTATTCAAACTTTGCCCAAGCTGAGGATCGCGTTAAGAATTTGGAATCAAAACACCTTTATGAATTGCGCATGGTTTTGTTGTTGTTTAAAAGAGCTGATGAAATTTTTTCTAGAAATATAAAAAAAGAATTTTTGAATTTAATCACAAGTGGCTTACAAAACAAAGAAAAACTAAAGAAATATCTGAGTATTGCCTCATCCTTTAATACTTCTCTTAATTAAATAAATCATTGCTGTACAGTGTTGCAAGCAGTGGACTTGATATAAAGATCGTTTTTCTTCACATTACTTCTGATTTTATACAATTTCTGAAAATATTAACACTTAACATAGCCATCTTTATCTCTTATAAATAAGTGAAAACTTGTCTTCAAAACAAAGAGGCTGTTTTGATAACGCTTCTCGATATCAAGACCTCACTTTATTAAACAATGTAAAAATTCCTTCCTTTTAGGAGAAACCTCTGTGAAATATAGAAAAATCCAGGCTTGTGAATTGAAGCTACGGTTTCTTAATTTAAGGGAAGCAGATTTTTCTGAGTGTTAGGTGTATACACTCAATTTGTATTTCTATACTTTTCTCTACTATTATATAAAATTGAAGTACAAATTTTTGTTTCCAGATAAACTCCAAAAGTACTGGATGGATTTTTATAGAATAAGTTTTAACATGTCATATTTGTGCTACAGCACAGCAAAAGGACATTTTTATTTCGAAATTGTAATAATGAGTTTGTTTAATTAAACTGTTAAATTTTCTAAGAAATCATCCCCGATGCCAAGAATTGCTTGATCGTTTTGTTTTCACGTGCTAGTGTTGCGAGAATTTCAATAATCTCCATGTTGATCTTTACTCTTCTCTTTTTCTGTTCAGCTACCACAGCACAAAATAAACAACAAATGAGCCTCACTTAAGGCGAAAACAAAACAAAAGAAAAATTGTTTTTTATGTCATTTGACATGCATTGTCTTAAGGGCTGATGTCACACGGTGATCGTATGAACGACGTTCAAAAGTTTTTGTTGTGGCTTTCAATAGAAACTGCCAAAAAAAATGAGACTAAGTGCAGATAAACGCATTGTAGATCGATCACAATTCGTAAATTTCTAAACATAAGTCGAATGACAGAACACCTTTAGTATGTTTAAGATTTTTTGTATATAAAGTTTTTGCGCTCTATCTCCCTGCACACTCAACGAGTATTCAAAGAGTAACAAAAACGTGTTAACGCTCTTATTGATAAAAAAAACGTCCGTGGTGAAGCCGCGGACCGCTGTGGCCTGCTAGTAATATAATAATCAGGCTCGAGCTAAGCTTGAAAGACACGATTGAGGTGTTCTGCAAAATTATTTTAATAAAGTCGTAAATATGAATAATATTTACAAATTCGTACGCGACTTTAGATCTACTCGTGAGAAGGTTAAGCAACGAAAATTCACAAATGTATTCGCTACTGTCTTAAGATTTAAAATTAAAGGCGGAATTTATTTCGGTCATAGGTCACAGACTTTTTTGTTAAAGCTTGAAGATTACAAAGAAATCCCATATCAAGAATGTTAAAATCATTTTGGCATCACGAAAAAAAAAGAATAATAAGGAAACTCAAAAAACAATATTTAAAATAGCAACCTAACCAAAGCCAAATAGTATAACCCCAAAGATGATTTTCATTTTGTATTCTCGCTTTTTGGCTTAAATTTTAAAAACCTATCAAAGAAATAAGAAATAAAAAAATTTTAATTTTTGCATTGTTAATTTTAATTTAGATTTTAATAAACTGCAAGAAACTTTTAAAAAAGTGTATTAAATACTTTTTGTTAGGTAAAAAAATTTAAATATACGTATATATTCTTTTCTTAATAAATTGTGTGCCATTTTTTTCTTTTTAAATATTTTTGTCTTATACTTATATCGTTATATTAGCGAATTAACTGAGAAATGTTTACTTGTGTTCATTTTTATAATTGTATTTTGTATAAGATAATTAAGAATTCACAATATGGACCATTTCTCAAAATATTATAGACGAAAAGAAAAAATATAGTTCTTGCAATTAATTCCATTAAAAATATATAAACACTGGTGATACCAATTTAAGTTAGTTTAAAAAAAAAAAAAATATTCAAGAGCAATTTTAAAAGTAAACGATTATATTGGGTAACATTTTAATATACTTTTTCTTAAACTTTTTATCAAAAAAACCCTCACAAACTTCATGTGTATTCTCAATATTTTATAGTTTTACAATTATTCAATTTTAAAGAGCGACAAAATTAATATCTATTTTCTTATGAAATTAAAGTTTAAAATAAATTTAAGCTGCTTCTTTAATATAAGCGGCAACCTCCAGGCTTGTCACTTGTATTTTTTTCTTTTTGTATTAAATGTATCACAAACTCAAAAGCCACGGATTTGATTTTTACTCAGCTTCCATTCCACACTTCCTTGCCGGTGATTGTGTGCGTTTGCAAGTTTGGATGTGCTTTATTTGGTTGTTTGTGCTTTTGAACGAGCATCTTTTGCGCTGTCAACTTTGTTTGACAAAAGTTTAGATATGTCAACCCAAAAGAAGCAGCCAAAGAAAAGGTGATTAAAACAACGCCTCAAGGGTTGGCAGTGTTAAATTGTAGCTGAAAGTTGCTTTGCTATTTTTTTTTTCAGCTTATATCTCACACCCAAAAGAGAAAATATTGTGCGCCCATATATTTCATGAACATAAGACAGGTAAAAGGTAGCATAAAACAAAAAAGTTATGCAAGAAAACACACGCGTGTCCTGTAAATTTGCTTGAAGGCTGGCTAAGGTATGAAATGACGTGGTAATTTCTTGACGCCAACTTTGTAAAGTATTTGTTTGTAAAAGAAAAATAAGAAAAAGAAATAAAACTTGTTTAACATAGTTAAGCTAGAGTAGGGAAAAAGTATGTTGCAGAGAAATTATGTCAAAAGAGGCTTTAAAAACCTTGATGGGCATTCTGCAGCAAGCGGGCATAGAGCTTTCTCTGCCACCGTGCATTTCTTATGGCACCATGTAAATCTCTTTGGTTGCTAAGTGTGAAAATGCCCACCAATGTTTTAACAACACTTCTTTTTAATTGGAGTTCATGCTTTTACTTGCTGAGTCTGCTGCGTTTAATATAAAAAAATACAGGTGGGTCATTAGATACACAAGGGATGTTTTTTCGCAGTTTGATAGATTTGATATTTAATATTTGACGGATGCAATTTTTCCTTGAGATCAAATTATTACAGAGCCACATAGATATGGCCGATTTTCGGCCACAGGCTATACTAGCTTATATAAATACATATCAGTTTCCTTCGTTTGTGTCGTTTGCTCTTTTTTTTATTACTCTTCAGCAAGATTAGTGCAATGAATAATACAGATGCATGTAGCTACAGAGCTAGTTTATTGCTACAAAAAATTTTAATACTATAATACTACGCAGGCTTACATATGCAGAGACTGCGCAAGGTCGTTGTGCTTTGAAAACTCCATTTATTTTTTAAATAATAAAATTAGTTCGAAATATTTATGTTATTATTATTATATTTATGCCATTTAAAAAATATATTTTTCTTGGTTAGATCTAATTTCTATATTAAAATTTAAAATATATTTTTAGTTATTTATTACATAAAAGTTCTATTTATTAAGCAAAATATTGAAGAACATTTATTTTTAACCAAAATAGAAATAAAAAAGTTCAACAAATTCATTGCCAAATATATCACCCAAAATATTATACGCTTACACTTATGATACTATCGAACTGTGTCAACTTTTTTTTTGTCTTTGTCCTTATCTTGTCATATAGTGTAAATTCCAACATTTTGTTGTAAACTTAAGGCGGTCTTCTCATTCAAAACCCGTTTTTTGGACCCTTTTTAAAAAAATTCTTATTTGAAAACGCAAAGAATAATTGAAAACTTTTTTTATTTATTGTATTACAAAAGGTTCAAAGTAAATAAAAAAATTTTTTTTGCCTCGATACGTGGGCTGTTCAAAAAGTAATGCGACTTCAAAGTTGGTGGTGAAAAAAAAAGGTGTCGTCACGGCGGCCACGATTCCGGGTCTCCGGAGCGTCTGAAATAAAAAAAAAAAAACGGGGTTATAATCAGTATAGATGTAATTCTCGGGTGAACCTCAAGCTTAATTTTGTGATTTTTTGTGACAAAATGGCGGCCATTCAAAAAAAAAATTTCAATTTCGGGTTTTTTTTTTGTAGTTTAGTGTAAAAAAAAAATAATAAAAAATTTTTTAAAATTATGGTCGAGGTTCATCCAAGAATGGTGACAATTCTGCGTCGATTCCATTTTGTTTCATGAAAATCGGTTCAGTTGAACTGGAGATATCATGGCCGCCAGTTCGAAAAACGTGGGTTCGAGATAAACGCGTTTAAAGTTTGAAGTAATTTTTTTGGGAAAAAAAAAAAAAATCAAAAATGTTTAAATGCAGTTTTAAAGAGCTGACAATTTTTACTTACAAATATTTGTCGGCGATGCCAGCTCCATACAGGCCACCTTCCTCTTTTTCGTAGAAACTGCTTTCTGCTGCCCTCTCTGCTCTGCGAGCCATTCTGCCAGCTTTTGATGATGCCGCAGCTCGAGTCTCTGATCGGTTCAATCTGTCTTCATTGCGAGATAGTGCGTATTCGTATGCGTTTTTGCCAATCGCAATACCCATCAAACCCATAATTTTAAGTATGGGTATAAAACCGTCGTTGAAGAGGCACGTTGCAATGAAATTGGCCACTTCGATGGTGCGTGCGCCTGAGTTGATGTGTTTGGGCGAAAGTGACCAAAGAACAGAATTGTAGGACTCATTGGAATTCTGAGTTTCAGATCCAAGGCATCTTTCAAGCAAATTATCTGCCGACAGCGCTTCGTAAGCTGGTTTTATTACCTCCATCACCTTCTTGTCCATCAGACCTTGCTTCACAAAAAAGGCTGTATCTTCTAAAGTATTTCGAATTTCTAAAAATCCTTTTAGGGGCATATTCACAACTACCCAAGCTATAAATAAATGCAAAAAAGTTGAAAAAAAAAAAGTTGCTCAATGAGAAGACCCCTTAACTCATGTATAAGCCTTTTTTGTCATTTAAAACTTTGGCTCATTCAGTAATTCTATTGTACAAACTATTTAAGAGCTTATGTAAAATATTACTTTTATATTTACGCAAATTTAAATTTTTTATGAGTATGCACTACATTTTTCACCAAATTATTTCTTCTGCTCTTTATTTTAAACAGCCATTTTATTTATTGCTTATATAAAAATAAAAACAGCAAATTTCTGTTTGTACTCACATTTAAATAACAATTAAAAGAATACCGTTCTTGCTCAAACAACTCCGAAGTGCCTACAAGTGCTTAAATGTCACTTCCCGGCCGGATGCCTTTAGAAACCAAAAACTCAAGATCCGAGCGAAAGAAAATTTCCTGTGCTTATTTACACAATTTTTTATGCATCTCTGCCTATTAACACACAAACATTCACAGAGCAACACTTAAAAAAAAAGAGGTTAACAAGCAGCTAGGAACAAGCTATAATGGCTGTTTGTGCTACCGGTTCTTGAGAGAGAGCGAGGGAAACGCTGGTTCACATTATTTAGGCTTGCTATACGAAGCAGCGAAATAACCCTTCTTCTTCTTCTTCTTCTTCTTCTTCTTCTTCTTCTTAACCAACGAAACAACCAACTCGACCTTGCCTGAACAGCTCGAAAATAGTCGTCAACGGTTGTACGAGTGTTGAAAATAAAAATAAAAGCTCTCGTAAGCAAGCACAAAAATATATCCTAGTGACCTTAAGTGTCTCATTTTCAAGTGTCATGAGTCATGTACGTGAGAAGCACACTTTTGGGGAAAATGAAAACCATTGTTATAAAGCAGCATTTATTATGCATGGAATTGCGATATTTTTTCGGTCAAGAGTTTTTTGTTCCAAAGTCATCCAAACAACTGCCTGCCTGACTGACTCTAGATATAGTTTAAACCGTAGTTTTTGCGTCTTATACACCGAAAAATTACCAGTTCTTGTGCACTTTTGTTAATTATAATGTATAATTTTCTAGTGCAACAATTAAAGCAACATTTTTTTTTTTCTCAATTCACCCATGTTGAAAATTATATTTTGGTCTTCTCTTTACTTTGTTGTTATCATTGAAGTAATTCAAGGTCTTGTGCTGGGCAAATAACCAGTGCACACAGCTTGTTTGGGACTCCTTGTTGACAGTTTGTGCTTTTGTGCTTAGTTATTATTTATTTATTGCCCTTTGACCGTCATCACAAGTTAGCAGGAATTTTTATTAAGGGATTAAGTATAATGTTGCGCATACGCCATGATAGCGTGTTGAAACATAACCACAATTTAAGGATTAAAGTGAAAAGGGTCAAATTCGACTTGTTTGCGGCATTTGTTTTTTTTTTTTTTTTTGTCTTTTATTACAGCAGATGAATTTATCAATTCAGCTCTTCTTAATCTCAATTTCTTAGCATAAATATCAAATATTTATAGCTTGTTGCTCGTAAATATATCATAAAACAGCTTGTTTGTTTGTTGTTTTTTCCTACTCTTCAAAATAACAAAAGAAAGGCATCTGCAAAATTAAAAATAAATTCATAAAAAGCTTATAAAAAAATATGCATAAAAATAGCTGCAGGCAAAGCATTGCATTTTTTATGATATTTTTTACTACCTGAAAAGTCATAAAAAGTTTTTTTTTCTAGACTGTAAGCCTCACAAAGTGGAACGTTTGCATACTTCAAGGAGCTTTGCATAATAAAGAAGCGCGCCAAAATAACTTCTAGTTTTACCAAATCAAATATTGAAGTGCTGCCACTAACATAATATTGACAGTAGCAAGTTTTTCTAGCATTCAAAATAAATTACTAGAAAACATCTTAAAATGTATATTATTACACATTTATATAAGTCAAAATACAATGCAAATAAAAATTTCACAAAAAGTTGCTACTCTTTCTCTCCAAACTTTTGATTTTCGACTCTTAATTTGCATAAAATACATTTTAATTTTTTTCTTACTCCACTTATTCCTTTGTTCGCCAAAGCTATTGCAATCAACTGAGTAAAGCCCACATTATTTAGTTCTATCAATTTTCCACTCGAAAGAGTAAAAAAAAAAAAATAAATGCCGCATAAGACAAAATTTTAACCTAGATGAGGAAAATAGAGTACCATTTGTATGGGGGCACAAAGGTCAAGTGCACGTCACAACTGTAAGCTGTGAAGAAAATAACGCTAGGTCGAGCTCAATGTATTTTGCACATCTTCTTTGCGCACCAACCGCAACTTGGCTAAATTTACAAGAACAACAATAGCAACGAGCACAACAATTGCTGCATTTTACGATTTTAATTAATTTGGAAAGTTTCCCTCCATTCAAAGCTGGTGAATGAATGAAGTGAGGCAAGCCGACTAGGGTGCAGAATCCTTTCTGATTTAATTGGTTTTTTTTTCGCTGCCCTATTTGTCCATGCTTCGATGAAAGTTGTGGATTTAGTGTAAGCAATTAAATTAGCTTAACGACTTAAGTAATCGAATAGCAGCAAAAAACTTGTGTTACTTATTTAGTTTAAAGTAGAATTGATTGATATTTAAGATGTTTAAGTTTAAGATAAAATTCGTTATTAAATAAATATTAAGTATTATTGACTATATTAAACATGTTTAGCAAGTATAACATTTTTATTTCTTTTTAATAAAAATCCAGCAAACTAAACATGTGTAAGGCAGCACTGTGCATTATTGAGTTTTAATTATATTCTGCGATTTGTTTTGATAAAAATACGAACAAAAGCGCAGTAATGCGAATAGTTTTTTGTTGCTTTTTTCAGTCTTATATGTTAAATTTTAATGCCGAACTAAACTTAAATCCAACTTTAATCTTCCAGACCAGCAAAATGTATGAATCTATTTGATTACTTGTATACATCTTGCATACATGTTTGGCTGCATGCTAGCTAGCTCTGAGCTTCTTTCATATTTCATTTAGTTATCCATATTTTTAACCGACTTCAAAAAGGAGGAGGTTTTCAAGTTCGTCGGTTTCTCTGTTTTTTTTTTTACTATTTATAATAGCTTTCTTAACATTGATAGGACTAACGTCTTTCCAAAAGGCTTTGAAGCCCTGCCATCAGATTTTAGTTTTTGAAAATGGACCAATTAGAACACAGAGCCATCGTTTTTAATTGCCGTTAGGAATGAATTTTAATTTGGCGGCATTAGTTTTTTTTTTAATGCTCGATTAGCTTTATTTTGTACAATGCAAAATGATATTCATTTTAAAAATGCCTGAATTTGTGGATCTTATCGCAAGCATCCTTAAAATTGAGCATTGGAATAAATATGTGGGTGTGGCATTTATAAAAAAAAATATACAGTTTCGTTAGTATTGTAAGCGTAGACGCAGAATTTTTTGTTGATTACAATCTAAAAAATAAATACAAATTTACTATAACTATAATAGTAATCTTTTGTTTAAAATTCAGCTGGAGTGTAATATCACTGCAAGTTTCATTGTAAATATTCAATGTGTAAAATTATATGCAAACTTTAGTAAAATTAAGCAACATATGTTGAATTTTGCTGCAATATTAATATTAAACTATTTTTTCATCATTTATTTCATTGCCAATAGACATATGTATGTGTGTTGAATTTTCAACATCAAGTAAGCACACTCTAAAAAGTTTTTGTTGAAATTTACTGCAATAGTTGTAGGCAACAGTTTAGCTACTATAACTGTAGTAAATTTACACACCTTTATAAAGTTAAACATTTCTTTTTACTATTAATATTTAGTAAAATTCAACAGTTGGTGTTTAATTTTGCTTAAAATATATGGTAAATATTTAAGCTTTAATATATGTATTGTAGTTAACTTAAACATTAGTTGTTTAATGTTGCTATCATTTTTGTATTACTATTGCAAAATTACAACCTTTATATTAATAATATTCAACAACTTTTGTTTACTTTGACTACAATAATGTAGTAATATAAAATTTACTACTGCTATTTACTAATATTTAACATGTGTTTGGCATTAAAAACTGAAGTAAGCTTCAACTAATTTTATAATTGATTTAATTTTAATAAAAAGCACAAATCTGAATAAAACAAAAAAAAAACTTTCAAGTCCGTTGCACCAAGAAGCTATATAAATTTGTCGTTAGAGTTATAGAACTAAAACAGAAATAAAACAAAGCATTTTTAAAATCAATTTTGAAAAATTTATTAAGCACTCTCACACTCACATTCCTATATAAATATTGAGTACATTACAAAGCGAAAAATATTTACAATCTTTGCTTAAGGCGGTCTTCTCATTGAGCAACTTTTTTTTTCGACTTTTTTTTTTGCATTTATTTATAGCTTGGGTAGTTGTGAATATGCCCCTAAAAGGATTTTTAGAAATTCGAAATACTTTAGACGATACAGCCTTTTTTGTGAAGCAAGGTCTTCGTCAAAATGAGCTATTTGATTTGGTGAAGGAGGTAATAAAACCAGCTTACGAAGCGCTGTCGGCAGATAATTTGCTTGAAAGATGCCTTGGATCTGAAACTCAGAATTCCAATGAGTCCTACAATTCTGTTCTTTGGTCACTTTCGCCCAAACACATCAACTCAGGCGCACGCACCATCGAAGTGGCCAATTTCATTGCAACGTGCCTCTTCAACGACGGTTTTATACCCATACTTAAAATTATGGGCTTGATGGGTATTGCGATTGGCAAAAACGCATACGAATACGCACTATCTCGCAATGAAGACAGATTGAACCGATCAGAGACTCGAGCTGCGGCATCATCAAAAGCTGGCAGAACGGCTCGCAGAGCAGAGAGGGCAGCAGAAAGCAGTTTCTACGAAAAAGAGGAAGGTGGCCTGTATGGAGCTGGCATCGCCGACTAATATTTGTAAGTAAAAATTGTCAGCTCTTTAAAACTGCATTTAAACATTTTTGATTTTTTTTTTTTTTCCCAAAAAAATTACTCCAAACTTTAAACGCGTTTATCTCGAACCCACGTTTTTCGAACTGGCGGCCATGATATCTCCAGTTCAACTAAACCGATTTTCATGAAACAAAGTGGAATCGACGCAGAATTGTCACCATTCTTGGGTGAATCTCGACCATAATTTTAAAAAATTTTTTACTATTTTTTTTTTACACTAAACTACCAAAAAAAAAAACCCGAAATTGAAATTTTTTTTTGAATGGCCGTCATTTTGTCAAAAAAAATCACAAAATTAAGCTTGAGGTTCACCCGAGAATTACATCTATACTGATTATAACCTCGTTTTTTTTTTTCATTTCAGACGCTCCGGAGACCCGAAATCGTGGCCGCCGTGACGACACCTTTTTTTTCACCACCAAATTTGAAGTCTCATTACTTTTTGAACAGCCCACGTATCGAGGCAAAAACAATTTTTTTATTTACTTTGAACCTTTTGTAATACAATAAATAAAAAAAGTTTTCAATTATTCTTTGCGTTTTCAAATAAGTATTTTTTTAAAAAGGGTAAAAAAAACGGGTTTTGAATGAGAAGACCGCCTTAAAATTAAAACACTTTATTCAACACAATTTTTGTAGTTAGAGTAGCGTGTACCGGACTGATTAATAAGCTGCTTACTTGCTCATAACCAAACGTGAATGAGAATATGGTGCAATTATACAATTGATGTTGAAAATTCAACACACATACATATGTCTATTGGCAATGAAATTTATGATGAAAAAAAGGTTTAATATTAAAATTGCAGCGAAACTCAACATATGTTGCTTAATTTTACTAAAGTTTGTATATAATTTTAAACATTAAAAATTTACAAAGAAACTTGCAGTGAAATTACACTCCAGTTGAATATTAAACAAAAAATTACTATTATAGTTATAGTAAATTTGTATTTATTTTTTAGAGTGCAGCAAGTAAGCAGCTTATTATTCAGTCCGGTATCCGCTTCTCTATATCCAATTACAAAAATTGTGTTAAATAACGCGTTTTAATTTTAAGCTAAGATTGTAAATATTTTTTTTCCATGTAATGTACTCAATATTTATATTGGAATGTGTGCGAAAAGTGCTTAATAAGTATTTAAAAATTGATTTTAAAAATGCTTTGTTTTATTTCTATAACTCTAACGACAAATTGATATAGCTTCTTGGTGCAACGGACTTGAAATTTTTTCCTTTTTTTTATTCAGATTTGTGTGTTTTATAAATATTAAATCAATCATAAAATTACTTGAAGCTTACTTCAGTTTAAATTGCCAAACACATGTTAAATATTAGTAAATAGCAGTAGTAATTTTAATATAACTACATTAATGTAGTAAAACTAAACAAAAGTTGTTGAATATTGTTTATATAAAGGTTGTAATTTTGCAATAGTAAGACAAAAATGATAGCAACATTAAACAACTAATGCTTAAGTTTACTACAATACATATATTAAAGCTTAAATATTACCATATATTTTAAGCAAAATTAAACACCAACTGTTGAATTTTACTACATATTAATAGTAAAAACAAATGTTTAACTTTATAAAGGTGTGTAAATTTACTACAGTTTTAGTAGCTAAACAGTTGCCTACAACTACTGTAGTAAATTTCAACAAAAACTTTTAAGAGTGTATATTTGGTGATAAATTTGTTGTTCCAGTTTATTTCCATGATGGTTAAAAATAAATGTAATTCAATTTTATGTTTAATCAGTAATACCTAGGTTGCATGAGTTTTCTCATACAAATATTTTATGCATGATTTTCTCATACAAAAATTTGATTTTTTTTTTTCTTTTTAGATTTTGCTATTTAGTGACTTTATTAAAGAAGTGATAAAATCTACCCAGCCAAAATTTGGAAGATAAATTGTTTGCCTTTCGCAGGGGCGAAGCGAAAGCAATACTTTTGGAAGACATTTAAGCGAGATTCCTTTTGCGCGAAAAGAAATCGATTCGCTATCGTTACATCTGGGTGAAATATTTTTTTTTTTTTTCAAAATCAAAACGACACACTTTTGCCATATCGTTGAGGCATTTAAAAAATTTCTGCTCAATAAAGAAGACTCATTTTCTGCTCCTCAGTAAGAATCATTTTCTGCTTTTCTAGAAGATTCGCCACGATGGACTTTTTTTCCCACGAGAGAACAGAAAACGATAAAATAGCGAGCTCGCCGGCGAAAAATTTTTCTTGGAGAACATTCGCTTTCAGCTCTTTCGCGATACAAAATGCTGGCAGGGTAAAGGTATATCTTTGTACGATGAACATTAAAGGCTGTAGGTATGTATACCAAAAAAAATGAACAAAAATGTTACAATATTACAAATACAAATACGAAATACAATTACTAAAAAAAATGGTCAGAGATATTAATATAAACCTTTTTTATTGATTTGAACAATTACTAAATTACATAAAAACAATTTTTTTTGCGAGAAGAGTAGGACCATTTTGATTGCAGAATAACAAATTCTGTAATCAAGAGCTGCACAAAACATTCTATTTACGACACTTCACTACTATACAGTACTTCAGTGCACTGCATTTCACTGTAGCGTTGACATCGCATACACTAGTTCTATGCTTGAACTCAGCAACGAAACAAACACTTCATCAGTTCAAATGCTTTTCGCTACAGTAACAGACAATGCTTTTATTATGCTGCAGAGCAGAATATGAGAACATAAAGCGACACTACTATGAAGTAACAGATAATCATAGCAAGCTTAGCGAGTGCTTGCTTCAGTGTCGATCTTTGTAAACTTTATCTATTTGGAATAATTTTGTTTGTGGTAAAATGTTTTAAGACTTTTTGGCGGGAATCTATGCGTTACTCGAATCGTGCTAAACAGATTATAACATGACAAAAAAGGAAAGGGAATTTAGAGACAGTGCATTAGGTTCTTCTTCAGTTTTGTTCTACTTCAGTTTCGTTATATTGTTATTTTGCTTGAATGTTCTACTGTCTCTTTGTGCAGTTTTTGTTTGTATATCAAAACCTTTCTTCACTAAAGTGCTAGTTTTGATATGAGTGAGTAGGTGAGCGGAATTAGTTGAAAATAGAGTTCTTTAATCTGTAAAGTAATAATCTGCTCTGCAATCTGCTCTTTAATAGATTTGTAAAGTAAACACTTACACCAAGGTAGTGAAATTTTTATTTTATTTATTTATTCGAGTTTTTTTTAGTTTATTTTTGTTTGTAAGAAAATAACGCGTCTTTAAAGTTGATTTTTTAAAAAATGGGTGTAAATTTGAGTACACAACGAGCTGTAACTATATTTTCAGCCTCATTTAAAAGAAAAGAGTGAAATCACTACTCGTCCTAAGTGTTTACTTTAGAAATATATTTTTTTTTTTCAAATGATTACAGATCATATTGTTCTGCAAGCAAAATAGTCCTACTCTTCTCGCATAGCTTCATGATAGCATCACGTACACGCAAATCACAAAAAAAAAAACAAACAAAATTGTTTTTATGTACTTTGATAATTATTGAAATCAATAAAAAAAAAACTTTATATCAATATCTCTGACCATTTTTTTGTAGTATTCTTTCAAAAAAACCCCCTTCAGAATCGCTTATTTATTATAAAAGTGTCCTTAATACAAATCACGTTGTAAGACATAATTCTAGTTCAACAATTTAACACTTTTTGCGAGAAAGTATCAAAAACTTTAAATCAGTGTGTCATTTTGCTGAAGTGTAAACAACATAATAACCTTGTCAACCTTTCTGTCAAAAAAAAAAAAAAAAACATAATTTGCTGGAAAGGTTTTTTCCAAAGGACGGAAAACGAAAAGTGAATTCATTACGATAACGATACGATAAGTGCCGAGAGCACTTTGGGTTAGCCCGGCTATGCATTAACTTCAATGGACAATCCAAATATTCAAGGCAAGCGAGCTGCTCTAGCCTAACTAAACTATCACTGGGGAACGTAACTAATAACATTTAATACTCTTGAGACGAGCATTGAAGCTCAAACGCCCCCAATATGCCAAAAGACAGGACAAAGTGCATGTCACGTACAATTTTCCAGTACATGTTGCAAAAGTATTGATGAAATCTTATGAGTCTTTTAAATGGGACGTCCTACCCACCAACCCCGTATTCACCAGACACTACTCCTTCCGAGACGCAGAATCCGTATGCTGATTGAAAGAAGGGGAAAAGTTATATCTAACGATGGCAATTCTATGAATAAAATACATTGTATGAATTTTTAAAACTAAAATTCTAAGGTTACAAAAAAAAAACACTCTAAGAATTTATTTATGCACCCAATAAATTTCTTTTGAATAACTTCCTTAGATGTAATAGGATTACCTATAATCCTATAATTACCTATAATCCTATAGGTAATAGTATACCTATAGGATTTTATTGAATTTCTTTTTGACCCAAACTGAAGGGCGTTTCTTCATATAATGCGCTTTGTAGCTCACCACCATCACAAAATTTATCGTATAACTCAATGCTCTATTCAGCTCAATAACTCAATGCGCTGATAAATGCCTTTGCTGATAAAGAAATCATTTCATTTCAAACTACATCATGACGCAATTGAGTTAGCATATTACGCTGATTTAGAAATTGGTATTAAGTTTGGGTATCAGTCCAGAATTTTCGGATGCGCTACCCAAGTCTGCACTGAATCAGGTAATTTATAGATTTACTTTCCAAATCAAACGATATATAATGCAATATATATATACATATGTGTAAGAAATTGAAGGCGCTATTCAGCATAGTTCGAATGATCCAATTTAATTCATATATGCACCACTGTTTTATTCATTAAAAAAAAAAAACGAAATTATGAGCCCTTGAAAGGATTTTGACCGAGCTTCTTATGAACAATTGTGTTGCGTGTGTTGTGAAATTCTTGAACACAAATGATAAAGAACTGGACCTAAATGTTTTATGCCGACTCCGAACGGCTTATGTTATCAAGAAGCTTTTCATGGCAGTTTTTACTCTCTGATATTTGCCATTGTCTGCAGAGAGGTGTCGGCCGAACAGAAAAATTAATTCAATTGAAAAAGCTTTCTGAGTCAGGTGGGATTCGAACCAGGGTTATCTGGCGTACGAGTCCCTTTATTTATTAACTTGTTGCCATTTTGAAGTAAATTTTAAAATGTTCCCCTTATAGAAACTTCGTCTCTTTTCGCAAAAACTGGGACCGTCGATTTTCACAAGCTTCTCTTGATGCGAATGTTTTACCCATAAAATCATTCGCCATCGACATAAACAGTTAATAATCACTTTGCCAGGTTCGGGCTATAAAGTGGATGCATAAAAACGTTTCAACCAAGCATCCGGAGCTTCTGGTGAGTCACTATCGATGCCTAGCGTTGTTATCATGGAACAGAGTTCCTCTCCTATTGGCCAAAGCTGACCGTTTCTGGGTCTTCCTGCAGGAGGCTTATTTGTTGATACTGCCGATCTGAATTAAGAGTTTAGCTGTAGGGGAACAGCTCATAGCAGATGATTCCGTGGTAATCACACTAAACACACATCGAAAATTTCCTGACCGTCAATCTTTCACTTGACGTTCTCGTAAGTGACCCACTTTTCATCACCAGTCACCATCCGCTTCAGAATTGGGTCGATTTTGCTGCGATTCAGTAGCGATTCGCAGATAGCAATTCGGTCCGTAAATTATTTTGTAGTAAAATTGTGTGGCCTAAAATTCAAGTTGTTCCAAACGGCTTTTGTGTAATGTTTTGCTCTTGGACAATCGAAACGCTACTTACTTAAAGGTCGAACTTGACGGTTTCCATGATTTGATCGACATTTTCAATAATTGGCCTTCCACAGCTTGGTGCGATAGTACCGGTACGGAATTGATGTAATCGAAATTGCGCATGATTGGCTGTTACAATATCATATCACCATAAACACTATTTATACTTTCAGCCACCTGATTTCCGTTATTGCCTTTATCGAAGAAAAATTGCAATATATGGCGTGTCAAGAAAACTGAGTCAAGAAAATCACAAAACCGTCTGACAGGTTGATTAAGTGTGCAATTTTCTCTTTCTAACGTCATCTAATGTAACCCGATTGATTTAATACAGATACAAAACGAGATTTAATGCAAAGCCATCTATTGAAAAAATAATGAATGCATTTATTTTAACACACCATATTTAGTATTATGTTAAATCTGTTTTCGAACAAAATGAAAACTTAATTGTGATTAATATTAGTTATTTTAATTTTTTTTTTTGCAACAAAATTGTATACAGGGTGTCGCAGACTTAGAGTACTATAATGTGGGGGCTGATTCCTCGTGATGAGACGAGCAAAAAATCGTATAGGTGGGGGTGGTCGTAAATGCCCCCCTAGGGGGCTAGGAGGGAAAAACAAAAAAATAGGTGTCGTAACGTTTAATTCCATAGCTAACATATCTCTGCAACGATTAAAAAAAAACATAACTTTTTGAAAAGAAAATTAAATTTGCTTCAAATTATTTTTGCAAAATTTTCCCATGTATAAGCACCTGAAGTCAAAAAATTGGTTTTTTTCTTTAAAAATTCAACTTTCAAGGCAATTTTCTCAGAAAAAAACCAAATGTTTTATTATTTTTTATGACGCAGTTTTTTTCCTTGGTCAATTCTCTAAAAATTTTCTAAAACCGTAACAAAAAATTATGTCTGCGTACTCTGAGTTGGAAAACATTATAACTCTACGATCGGTGAAAGAATGTGTCGATTCAGGCATGTGATGCACTTAATAATGAGAAATTGCTTTTTTTTTCTTAATTCCGTTAAATCTAACTGTTTTACTAGTTATTGTAAGCAACAAAAAAACAAAGTCGCCTTGCTTGCATTAAGTACCCCAGTGGGAGGAAAAAGTGGTAGAATCGGAAAATCGATATTATACGAAAAATATTATCTCTGAGGTATAAACAATGTATGATGGATTTTTAGAGAATTGACCAAGGAAAAAAACTGCGTCATAAAAAATAATAAAACATTTGGTTTTTTTCTGAGAAAATCGCCTTGAAAGTTGAATTTTTAAAGAAAAAACCCTATTTTTTGACTTCAGGTGCTTATACATTTTTTGTTTATGACTTTATGGAAAAATTTTGCAAAAATAATTTAAAGCAAATTTAATTTTCTTTTCAAAAAAGTATGGTTTTTTTAATCGTTGCAGAGATATGTTAGCTATGGATTAAAACGTAACGACACCTAATTTTTTGTTTTTCCCTCCTAGCCCCCTAGGGGGGCATTTGCGACCACCCCACCCATACAATTTTTTGCTCGTCTCATCACGAGGAATCAGCCCCCACATTATAGTACTCTAAGTCTGGGACACCCTGTATACTAAAAATGTACTGAATGTATTTTTATCTTGATTTAAATATATTTTCTTGGCTCTAATTTTTTTTCGGTTTCTTTGATGAAAGAACTTCAAACAATTTCTATTGTCAGGTTGAATAAAACCTCAGCGTTTATCAGATTTTCTTCAGAATGAATCTTAAATTCCGTGCTCGAAGGTTATCTGAAACTTTCTAATTTTTAATTATAAGAAATATGATGGTATTTTATCATCAGAAACATTTTCAAGTTAATTTGTTTCATGAAAAAAATCCTTCGCTTTCCATCTCATTATCTTTTAGCCTTTCAAGCGTTTGCCTCGAAAATAGTAGCTTAAAAGCAACACAACCAGCAGAAAACCAAACTTTGTGTCATTTAAGACCGGAAGCTTTCAACTCAGTTATGAATGCTTTATTGATTGTTTGGCATAGAGTTTCTGTGCGAAGAAGATTAATGCTGCAGGGTTGCCATCTTATATGCAAATTGACCTCGACACTGCCGCCAACAGACAATAATAGTAGCAATAAGAAAATAAAATAGAACAAAAACAATAACCAAAATACAATTTAACCACACAGTGAATAAAGCAAGTCAATATCAAGACCATGAACTCCAAAACAACAAACACACACTTGTATAACTGTAGTTGTTCACTTAGCTGTAAATGGGCGAAACTGATTTGAACCGTACTGAAGTGCATCTGAAAACCAAGCGCGATCAAAGCACACAAAAAATGGGACATCATTATATGAGTATGTGTTTGAGTGTGTATGTGTGTGTGTGTGTGTGTGAATGTGAGTGGATGGTTGTGAATGCTATAAATGCGTCCTTGACTTTAGCAATACTTTGTAGCTATGCTCTCTGCTAACGCCTGTAAGTATGCAAGCGTTATTTTTCTGAGTACTGCGTTGTCTTTAACCCTGCCAGACATGAAGGCAGTGAACAGCACCCCGCGCACTCTTATAACACTGACATATATCATTAGCAAGTGGAAGAAGAAGAATAAGTAGAATAAAAAGAAGCAGCACGAAATATACTTACAGACGAGTAGTTGCAGTTATAGTGGATGTTGTTGTTGTTGCTGGTATTGTTGCTTTTATTGCTGTTGTTATTGTTATTTAATAGATATGCGCCCTCTGTACAGTTATTTTTGTTTTTGTGCCTCACTTTTGTTATATTGACTTTTTTTATCTATTTTTCTTGATGGCCTACAAATATTCAATTCTCATGCTCTGCCTTAAGCAGTTGCCTGTTTTTAGGCGCTTTTACGGCAAGACGTTCTGCGGGTCTTCTTTTTTTTTTTTTTTTTTTGAAGGCTTAACTTGTTGTCTTCGTTTGCTTTATTTATTTTTGCTGTCTAATATTGCATTAATGTGTAGCTGTTAAAATAAAGGCAAATTTATGACGTTATTTAAATTAGTTTTAAGTACTTCTAATTATTTTATATTTAATATTGCAATTGTATATTTTGCACTTTTTAAATGTTTTTTTTTTTTATTATAATTATTTTGTATAATGTTGTACATTTGTGTACTCATTTGAAATGCACATTTGAATTTTTTATTATTTTTTTACACTTTATATTAATTTTTTAATCCTTTATAATTAGCACTCTGCCCTGAGCATTTTTTATGCATTCTTTTATATATCGTCATTACTGAGTTTTGGTTAAATTAAAGCATTAACGCAGCTCAAGAGACAAGCAGTTTATTACCTTTAACTTAATAATGAGTTTTCTTATATGTCAGAAGGAAGTATATATACACAAAATGTTGCTGAAACATGCATCTATTTTACTGAATAAACGTAATCAAGCTCTTTTTAATTATTTATAATTTAATCAGTGTACGTATGTAGCTCAACTTGTAGCACACCACAGCGTATGCGCAATGTTAATAAATCCGTAACTACGCATAGCTTTGAATTATTGAACAATCAAATCAAGCAGTGGTGGTTCATAATGGAAATTTTAAGGTTCTTCCATCGACTCCATCGCTCCTGAACATGCTCCACACAGCCTAACATTACTATCGTTCTATCATAAATTCTGCTCACTTTTTCTTAGCCATTCATTCATCTATTCTGCATAACACGCCACTGTGAATTCAAACAACATATTTCTACAAAGCTAAGAAAGATTCAATCAATAAAAACTTCATCGAATTAACTAAGTCAAATATTCTTAACGCCGAATGCTATTGTTATTAAATTGGCCTATATTATTGGCCTTTGAACTTGTGTCTTGGCAATAAATTTTATTAAAAAAAGAACAGTAAAAAAAAGCACAATTCAAGTATTGTCCTGACTGGCATTCAGCCAAAATGCTTTATCATTATGGTTCCAGCAAAAAAAATACTGTTGATTAAGTTCATTGCAGGCACTTATAAAAAATAACCATAATTAAAAAACACACAAACAAGACAGCACACAATTTGTGTGACCCCAAACAATGACACAACAAATTTCCGGAAGTAAAAACCGAAGATAGAAACAAGTTATTAAATTTTTCAAGTGCTATTTTAGTGCTTAAAAAAGGACATTCTCGACATTTTAGTGTTCTAGATAAAAGATAAGCGCAGCCCCTTCTCCCCTGATATGAATGGACGCACACACTTACGTACGCTTTTTATGTCAGTTAATTAAATTTATCGCCAGTGAGCCAGTGGCATAGATAGATTTTTGAAATAAGGGATGCAATTTTTTTTTATTGATTAACGTAGCCAAAAACCGTTTTCTAATAATCGTAACAAAAAAAGGAAGAATTTATATAAAAAAAAAAGGAGCATTGAGCACTTTTTGGTAGAGAGCAAAACTACAGATTCGCGATAACATCACGCTGTTAGCGATATCATCACGCTGTTAGCGTAACAGAAATTATTGCTGTACAGCATTCCTTTTTAGGGACTACCTAGCATTGACCAAGCGGAAGACTGAAGCAATTATCGAACCGATTACCGATTACCAGGCGAATTACCGAAGCGATTACCAACCAATTGTAAACCCTTACCGATTACCGAAGCTATAAGCAGCCGATTACAAATTACCGAAGTGATTACCAAGCGATTGCCCAAACGATTATCAACCAATTACTGAAGCGATTACGAACTAATTACTGAAGCTATTACCAACTAATTACCGAAGCGATTACCAACTGATTACCGAAGGGACTACCAACTTATTACCGAAGGGATTACCAACCGATTACCGATTACCAAAGCTATAACCAACCAATCGCTGATTACCAACCAACTGCCGAACCAATTACCGATTACTGAAGCAATTACCAACCGATTACCAAACAAATTACTGATTACCGAAGTAGGTACCAGCCGATTACCAAGCCAATTACCGATTAAGCGATTATCAACCGATCATCGATTACCGAAGTGATTACCAACCGATAACGGAAACAATTACCGATTACCGAAGCGATAACCTACCAATTGCCAAAGTGATTACCAACCAATTATCGATTACCAAAGCGATTACCAACCAACTACCGAACCAATGACCGATTACTGAAGCAATTACCAACCGATTACCAAACCAATTACTGATTACCAAAGTGGGTACCAGCCGATTATCAAACCAATTACCGATTACCGAAGCGATTACCTACCGATTGCCAAAGTGATTACCAACCATTGTTCGATTACCGAAGCGATTACAAGCAAATTACTGATTACCAAAGCGATTACCAACCGTTTACCAATTGCCGAGCCAATTAACGGCTATCCAAGCAAAGTAATTGTGTTACAAATATAGAGTAAGTGCAGCGAATGTGGTATAGGCTGGTAATGTGGTATAGTAGCTTATTTCTGAATCTAACAGCATACGAATAACAGAAACAAGCAAAAGAGATTGCGGCTCTCAGAGAATTAAGAGAGCAACGACCTGTTTTATTTTAACTAGTCATTGTAAGAGTCAGTTGAAAAAATTCGCGGTTGGCTGAGGTCGACTTTTTTTGTGGTGGTGTTAAATCATATTTTTTTGTGTGAAAGGAATATTTCCAAGTTCTTAAGTTACGAATATAAATAATCGGTGAGTACTAAGTAAGCGTAAATTATATGCAATTGCTCCATATACATAGCGTTTTTTATTTTTTATAATAAAATCTACATTAAACACAAGTACAGCTATTGTGGCACAGTTTGAATCAGCTAATTTGGTATAGTGTACCACATTACCTTCCAAAAAAAACAAAATGCCGAAAAAAGGAGAAATAAGGAATTGGGAAGCAGGGGATATGAAAAGAGCTATACAGGCTGTTAGAGATGGTGAAATGGGTATTCTCTTGGCATCGAAATCATTTGGTGTACCCCACACAACTCTACAACGTTATGCAAGAAGCGAAAAGACCATTGAAGAGATTTTTGCAACTACGCTTGGTTGACCTCCAACATTAGGTGCCGATATGGAAAATGAGCTTGTTAAATACATATTAGAAATGGAGTCACGATATTGGGGACTTACGCGGGCAGATATTCGATCTTTATGTTTTCAAATTGCCACAATAAATAATATTCCCAACAAATTTTCTGTAATAAAAGAATGCGCAGAAAGATATTGGTTAAACGGTTTTATTAGACGTCATCGAAACGTAATAAGCTTTAGAAAGCCTAGTGGAACCAGTGCGGATCGTGTTCGTGGTTTCTCTAGAGAAAATGTCGATCTATTTTTTAATTTACTTGAAGGTGAGTACAATAAGCACAATTTTCCACCTTCACGTATCTGGAACGTAGATGAAACCGGAATATTAGTGGTGCCATCACAGCAACCACAAATAATTGCTAGAAAAGCAAAAAGCAGATTGGTATGATGACATCAGCCGAGCGTGGGTCACTGGTAACCGTCATTACTTGCATGAGTGCAGGAGGAGCGTTTGTACCTCCGTTTTTTATATTCCCTCATAAAAATCACAACCCACTTCTTATGAAAGATGCTCCACCTGGCTCGAAGTCGGCATGCCATTTATCCGGATGGAAAAGGAAAACAAAGGATAAAGGAAACAAAGCCATCTGCCACCGACCCAGTTTTACTCATTTTAGATGGTCATTACAGCCACACGCGCAATATCGAAGTGCTGGACCTAGCTCGAGGAAATAATGTTACCATTATTTCACTGCCTCCTCATTAGACAGAACATTTATGGGTCCTTTAAAAAAATACTACAATGATGAAATAAGAAGATATATAAGAGAGCAAGGAAGAAAACTGACACCTTTTGATATTACTGGCCTATTTAGTAAAGCCTACTTGAAGGTTCAAACTGGAGAAATAGCCGTAAATGGTTTTAGAGTTACAGGCATTTATCCTTTCAATAAAAACCTTTTCACCGATGCTGATTTCCTCGCAGAAAATGTAACATGTAGATATCTACATACTGTTGCTTTATTTCGAAAAGAAATGTGTAAGTTATAGATATTAATTTATTTTTCAGAAGAGCCAGCAGAAACTACACACTCAACAACAGCAGAAACCTCAAATGACATATCTGGGAACCGTAAGTTCTCTCAATATCTACATGTCAATATGATACTTATCTACTAAAATCTAAATTTTCAGGGGAAACCGCGAGCACAAGTGGAAATCTCATTTCTCCCTGGGAGGTTTCTCCAATACCTAAGTTGCGGCAGCCAGCAACGAATCGTAAGGGCAGAAAAACAAAGGCTACTGTCCTTACAACTTCGCCATACAAAAATGATTTAATGCAGAGCATCGAAAACATTAATAAAAAACGTAAAATTCCCCGAAGTGTATCTGTTAAAAATGTGTCTAAAAATGTTACCAGAAGAAACCTCGCGCTGATTCACATTCAAGTGAGAGTGATGAAAACGTCAATTTCAACTACACATCAGATGAAGAGGAGTATTTAGACTATCCACCTATAGAAGACACCTTGTGCAATTATTGCGATAAGGCTTATAGAGATGATGCAAATATAAAGCCATGGGTTTCATGTTTGCAATGCGAACAAGTTTGGGCTCATGAAGTTTGTATTCCTAAACGCAGTGCAATTTTTATTTGTTCTTCTTGCAATTAAGTTAAATCAATTTTGTTTGTTTTTTTAAGTATTATCAAAAAAGTAGAAATTAATGAATTTGCTATGTTTTCTACTAAATTATTTTTTTTTATCTTTATTTCTTTAATATGTTGCAATAAAATCATAACTAGTTAACTCAATATATATAATACCACAATACCACATTACCTGCACATTTTGTAAAGTCGTGTTTAATGGGATTTGCAATATATTCTCATATATGTCTGAAATTATGGGTTTCATGTGTTTCGCACATGGCTTCGTGGGAGCTTAACACATGTAACATGAAGGTGGTTAAATCTTATTTCAATCGGACAAATACTAAAAATTTGGCTATCTAAAAACAAATGGGTATACCACATTCGCTGCACTTACTCTACATAAACATTAACAAATATCAGTTTATACATTCAAGAACGCATAAATGGATAAAAAATTATAAAAAATAATTTATTTAAAATGATTCATGCATCAACACACAAGAGAAATAATAATTTTATACTTATCAATAGTTTCACTCTCTCTGTCAGAATTTGTTGACAGACCTAGCAAAATTCATAGAGTGGAGAAAAATTCACTAACATCTGAGTTATTACATATTGGCTTAATTACAGATAATCTTTAATTTAAAAAAAAAAATTATCAAAAGTATGTTTTCTATTAATTGATTGAGCATATTGTGCTTAATTACTATAAAGGCTGGTTTCTTAAATTAAAACTAATTTGATGGTAAATTCTTTTATTTTAATAGATAAGCAAGTAACTCTCACAGTAAACTCAAACTTTACTCGGAGTTTGTACAAAAACAGACCTTATGTCTCGATGAATCGCAAGTGCTGTCAACACATTTAATCGACACTACATTAAAAAATATATTTTATTAATATTATTATTTTGCTATTGAACAAATATATGGATCATGCCTCTTTAACTGAGTTTTTTTTTTAGGATTGTTTTTATCTGTTTAAAACCGAGAAGGTTCTTTATTAATAATATATCCCATCAATCAAAAAGTTTACTGTACATTAAAAAAACTAGCAAATAATATGTCTCCATGAAATAACTCTCAATAAAATAAGTTCTTTCAGATATTAAATATAGAAAAAAATTAAATAAGTCCCAATATTTGATAATTATTTCCTGATCAAATAAGTATCAACAAAATATATGAAATAAGTCCCACCCAAAAAAATAATACCCAACAGCAATTTTGTTTCGGTTTTTCCCTTACGCTTTTGTCTTACATCAATATCACAATTACTAGCAATGTTTTTTGACTTTTCATACATTTCCAATATTGCTGATTTAAATTTTTGAAAGATAACCCACTTGTGGTAATTATTAATTTATCTCTTAGAGCTCCCTAGCTAACCCGAGCGACAAGTGATAAATTTTATTATTTGCCGACATATTCAAAACACAAAGAAAGAATTTCGAAAAAAAACCATTTACAACTTCATATCTAGCTTCATTTATATGAAGTTTCTTCTTTATTATCAACAAATTTTCTTGAAAATATCAGAGCAAAAAAAATTAATCGAGGGGGATTTATCCCCTAAACTACCCCTCACCCTACCTACGCTAATGCAATGTGTTGGATTTTACTCCATTCTTCAGCCAAGTGTCTCTTGTTAAAATGTCGTCACATGCATGCGTGTCTGACTGATGCCAGAATTTATTCGAGCCAATGAAAAGCGTCATGCACTAAATTTTACGTCTTTTTGACTACTTAAGTTAGACATAATTTTAACTGCTTTGAGTTTGCGACAATTTCATTGATGTTTTTTTTTTATTGACTCTAAAGTACATATAATGCTTGGACACGCACCGAGGAACACTTTAAGGTGTTCAAATATAGGTCAACAATTTATGCAAAACGAGGAGAGCAACTGTTATTGGATCCATTTCGTGTCATCGTTTGCAAGTTATGAGTTTAGTTATGAGTTTTTTAAATAGAAAAATATTTAGAACATCTACCGAAAAAAACTGTAAGTGCTTTAACTTTTTTTTTTTATGTCAAAATTTAACTTAACTGTGTGTGTGTCTATTAAGTTTATTAATTTTCGATATTTATTTTCATTAAAACCTACACCGAGAAAAAAGCTTATGTTAAATTGAAAAAAAAACCTAGTATAATTTATAAGATGGCCTTGGCAGTTTTCAGCCTCCTAAGTACTTCATCAAAACGCCTAAGTTTTACATATTGACTTGTCAATTTTTATTTGGGTGATAAATTAACCAAGTATTTGGTAATTTTTTATACACTACTTTAAAAAAAAAAAACTTGAATTTCAAATATATCACTTTTTTCGGATTTTGGTTTTTTTTTTATTTTCCTTTTTTTTTAAGCTGCCGCCTCTCGTTCTGTGATTTTTGCCTGACTGAAATCGGCAACAACACAAATTTTTCTTTTATCAAAACACCGTTTCTTTCTTAGAAATTAATGACTTCTCGGCTTTTCTTGCAAAAATTTTTACCTTCGCATGCCGTTGAGATTCGAACCCACAACCAACCGATACCACTGTGTATGAAGTCACTACACTTACGCATTGAGCCAAACTCCTTCGTTGCGCAGAGTGATTAATTCAATATTAATTACAACTTAAGCTATGTTGCAGCATAACACAATAATCTATTGAAAGATTTTTGTTGTATAGCTATCAACAGAATACTGCATCTGTTAACATAGCAGCAGTTGTGTCAGCACCTACTAGCAAGGCTGCTTGAATCAGTGGTTAGAGCGATGGACTGGCACCAAAAGTTCCAAGTTCGATTCCGCACGGCGGTCAAAGAAATATTTTTTTTTCTTTCTTTTTGTTGACGAAATGTAACAAAATTTACTGGTGTGAATATTAACGTGTGTATTTTAATTTACTTTATGTTATTCTTGCATTTAAAAGAGGTTTTATTACAAAAAAAAAAAAAAAAAACCATTAAATTATCAAATCTATTCTTTTCTCGTATGTATAATGACGCAGATGTGTTTTTTTTTTCTTTTGCAGAAAATAGCTCAAAACTATGCTTAAGCCATCCATGCTAGTTGTTTTATAATATTGTATTTTTGGATTTTGGGCTTAAATATATTTTTTTTTTTTTATTTTTTTTTTGTCAAGGTATCAAAATATGTGCTTTCAAAGCAATGTATTAAACAATAAATTGCTTTGGTGATAATAAGCAAAGGTTTATAATTCCCATACAATTTTGTTTACCCAAGCCGACTTAGGTGATTTACCTATTGCTTTTTTTCTCGGTGTATGCTCAAAATTCTTTATCGGTAAAAAACTTTTCAGACATTGGCAAATTCACAAACGATCAACGAGTTCCCGAGGACTGGGGGCTTAAGGGATCAACCGCCATTTTTAACCCAATTTTTTTTGCTAACTTCACTCCCGTCTCCTGTCTGATTTCCTTTACAAATTGCATTTTCTGTTAAAATTTCATCCTCAATGCGCACAAAGCAAATCTTAGAAATATTTTTTATTTATGTATATGTGTAAGTGTGTATCAAAATATTAACACCCAATTAAGCCCCAAATAATGAAAACAGAAGGAATGCCAATGCAGAAAATGCAACATTTCTAATTTTAAATAATTCCTATATCCCCAAATGTCTGTTTTCTATGAAAATCGTGTTTTTTGCGCTGGAGTCAAAAAAAAAAAAATTATGGAAAAACAATTCTATATCATTTTTTTTTTATTTGTTTTTATTGATTTTATAAAAAAGCTTAATTTTATAATAGGCGACTGCAAAATCTTATATAGTTGGGGAAAGGATCTAATATTTTATTGCCTTTCACACAAAGCTAATCTGACCTTTTTTCGAAAGGCTTCAAATCTTCTAAACTTCTAAAAATCTGCTAAGCTTCTTAAACATCTTCTAAGCTTCTAAACATATATTATATACTTATAATATTAAAAAAAAATTACTTATTTATTTATATATTATTTATATACCTATCATTTATTTATTTTTTCTTTTGTTCTTATGTTTTTTTACTGGTCAAAAATAAATGCAAGTGTGTAAATGTATGATTGTGGTAAATAATCGGTGAAATTAAATTATTCACATTTTGAGTGAGTGGTTACCGATTTGCGATTACTTATGAATGAATTACTTTATTTACATCGGGATGTATATCTTTTACTTTTTCAGATTTTTCAGCATCTTTCAGGTTATTTTTTTAATTTTTCAAGTTATGTAGCACATTTGTGTTGTTTTTTTTTATATTTTACATAATTTACTGATTTTATGTAGCACATATGTTTTATTCTGCATGCATTTATGTTTTATTTAGTAGGCATTTAAAAAAAAATGTTTCTTAAAATAATAATTGGAGTTATAAGTAGAGCACAATTAAAAAATAATTGTAAACTTCAAATTGAGGATAAGTTATTTTGTTTAACTAAAATAATAATAAAGGCACAACATACGGACAAGACCGAAACTCAGTGACCAAATTAAAATTGTTTAGCCGGCTTTTAGCACCTTGCCTAGCGCTTTTGTACTGTGCACATTGTTCTATTTTATAATTTTTCTGTCTTTTCAACATATTTTGTGGGCTTAACTCATAAAATTTAATTTTTTCTGTTTTTTATAGGCTTAACTTACAAAACTGAAGTAAATTAGTACAAAATATCGCAACGCTACGCTAAACAACAAAATCGTTCAAATATTTGAGAATAGTTGGGTAGAGTTAATAAAATAAATTTCATCTATTTAATTCAGTATTTTTAAATTTTTTGAGTTTATTTCATCATTATGATACGCCTGAAAAATCAAAATTTGAAATGTTCTAATATAATCATGTTTGCGAAAAGAACTTTATTTGAATTAGCTTAGATGATTGGTCCATTCAAAATGTCACAACATAAAAATAAATATTCTAGAGCACTGTACAAAGCATATATTTAAAATTGTTTAATGAATTGATTCCCTTCGATGATGACACGAAGAGACATATTAAAGATGCGCAATCGAAAAAATTTCGAGGAAAAACAAGTCCTTTTTACTTGTTTGAAATTTTCAATACAATTCTTGAATCGAGTTTCTGCTCTACTACTAAATAATGTCCTTTTACTATTTACCACGCTACCAAGAAAGTCAAAATTTATTTTTTTTTTTTAGTTTTTTTTCTAATATGTAGGAAATTTTTTTCAAAAAACTCAACAACGAAGCTAGCTAAGCTTAGAGCACATATCAACTTTTTCATGTGCTAAAGATTAATATGCGGTGGTATTACAGATTTTAAGTTCAATTCTATTTTAAGTTTATTTTCGCTTTTCTACAATACACACTAATAAGTCAGTCTAGTCCTGAAATACTAATCTGCGTTAAACTGACGAAATAAATTTTGAATATTTGCATAAGTAAAATAGTTTTTAACTTAATACAAAGATACTAAAATTAAAATAAAAGTTTTTTCATTAACAAAAAATAGGACGTCACAACTAAAATAAACTTACCTATTTTGAAAATAAAACAAAAATAAACAGTAAGAATAGTTCTCAGAGTGAAAATAAAAATTAAAAAACTTAGCCGAATAAGCGGAGACCAGGGCCAAATTATTTTGCAGTTATAGCAATGATTTATGAAATTAAATGTGAATAAATAAAGCGAGTTAAAATAAAATGGCTTGTTCGACCCTTGTTTGGCCATGGTGCCCTGGTTCGACCACTGATTATTTTTACTAGGGAGTCCAGTTTTTAAAAAAATTTAACTAATAAGCCTATTATAGTGAGACGGATTTCAAAATTTTTTTTTTTTTTTTTTTTTTGAAGCGAAGCTTTTTTACCTCGTTCCGTGATTTGCTTGAGTGAAATTTCAAAAACGACACTTTTCCATTTCGATAACATTTTTCTCAGAAATTAAGTTTTTTGTTCCTTACGTCTATTATAACAAGAAATTCTGATTTCAATATATTAAAAATATTTATTTGATCCTCCGCTTGGAGTTGAACCCGCAACGTTGTGATTAGAAGTTCAAAGCACTATCCACTGATCCAAAAGCCTCTGATAAGTTCATTTATTGATGCAATATTAAGTATGTATTACTACAGCTATGTTGCAGTAGATCACAATAATCTCATATTCTACATATAAAAACATTCCACATAAAATGTTCTACTTGCTGCTACTTGCTGCTAAAGCACGTAATAAAATAAATAAAATAATATTGAACGTGTGTTTTTTAATTTACTTTATATCAATTTAAATTTTTTCATTTAAAAGCTATTTTATAAAAAAAAACACTTCTTATTAAATCTAAGAAACTCCAAAAAAAAATTCACTTTTCTCGTGTGTCCAACGACGCCTTGTGTTTTCTTTTAAGGAAAGGTATAAAGGGTGGTTAAATTTTAAGGGCCGATGTTGAATGTGAACCACACCTTAACGTCAAGTTTTTTCGGCATTTCATCTGACATTTCTGAATTTCAGACTAACTCAATTTGAACCAAGGAAAGATACATAATCGAGCAATGCGTTAAAGTTATTCAGGTTTATTATGAAAATGGGCGTTCAAATCAAAATGCATATCGTGCACTTCGTGATTTTTTTCGGTCAATTTAATCGTCCAAATGTGCGCACAATCGGAAAAACCGTGCAAAAATTTGAGCAAACCAGGTCTGTAGGAGATGTGAAAACACCAGTGCATGCTCGTACAGCTTTTACTGCAGAAAATATTGCTGCTGTTCGCGTTAGTGGGGCTGAAGAGCCGTCCACCTCAACTCGTCGTCATGCCCAACAATCGCACACTTTTTATGGCCCGAATTGGAAGATATGAATGTGTACGATAAGTGGTTTCAACAGGACGGTGCGACTTGCCACACAGCTAACGAAACAATGGCTCTTTTGCGCGACAAATTCAATGGCCGTGTTATCTCACGTGGTGGCGAT
Organism: Coremacera marginata; assembly: GCA_914767935.1. Classification (NCBI taxonomy): domain Eukaryota; kingdom Metazoa; phylum Arthropoda; class Insecta; order Diptera; family Sciomyzidae; genus Coremacera; species Coremacera marginata. Next base: position 3,730,697 of record OU612045.1, on the reverse strand, counting down.
GTCAATTAGCCGCCAAGATCATGTGATTTGACACCATTGGACTTCTTTTTTTAGGGTTATTTGAAAGTTTTGCCTCAGCGTCATCGAAAATTTGGGACATCGAATTGAGGTGTGCCGCCGAGGTCGCGGCGACCATTTGGCTGATATTTTCTTCCATACATAATTGAACCATACCAATATTATAATAATAAAAAGAAATCACAATAATTTCCTAAATAATTTGTGTTTTATTCAAAATCAACATCGGTCCTTAAAATTTAACCACCCTTTAGATTAGGGTACTCCTTTTACGCATTAGCAAACTGGCATCCGTCGTATACCTACTTAAAAGTCACTGAGAAGTTCTCATATGCATGTCCCTTTATATAAAAATCTAGTTTATATTGCTTAATTCATGTACAAAGCATTAATTTATAGCAAGATTATAATTTTGCAAATCTAAGAAAAATATTAATAATTTCAAATATAATATCCTTTTTTAATTTTACTCTTTGGTCACAAAAAATATTTTAAAAATGTATATAAAATTAACATAAGACCAAGCAACTAAATACAGGGTGACAAAAAATAAGTGTATACAACATTTTTCAATTAAAAATCTTTATTGTTAATGAAAATAGGTAAAGAACATTAAAAACTGAAAAAATAAAGCTTAACTAATAATATGTTTAGATGGTTTCGAAGTGGCCTCCTCTAGCGCGAATACACAACTTCAAACGCTTTTCAAAATTTTGGGCTATGGGCCGCAGCTCCTCCAACGTTATTCGATCCCACTCTCGACGTAATGCTTGCTTTAAAGATTTCAAACTTTGGTGTCGCTTAGCACAGGCCCTTGCCTCTAAAATCGACCATATGCTATAGTCTAGAGGATTGAGGTCCGGCGAATATGGGGGCCATTCTTCAGACGTGATAAAGTCCGGAAAATGAACTCTACACCACTCTTGTGTTAGTTTTGCTCTGTGTGCTGGTGCTGAGTCTTGCTGGAAACACCATCTTTCTTCGCCAAAGTGCAGTTGAGCCCAGGGAAGTACAACGGCTTCCAAAATCTCGCGACGGTACACTTCTTGATTAATTTTGACTCCTTGGTTCACAAAAATCAGGGGTGTCTTGCCGCTGGCACAAATTCCTGCCCAAACCATAATGGATTGGGGATTTTGGCGATGTTCGATGATGGAGGATGACCCAGGGGCTTCTGTTGACCAGATACGATCGTTTTGCCTGTTGTGCTTTTGCTCAATGGTGAACAATTTCTCATCTGTGAAGACGCAAAAGCAGACGACACCTTTGGAGCCGATCTTGCTTGTTCTTATCCGTTAACAACTGTCCTCTTTGGTGTTTGTAGGCATAAAGTCCAAGATCTTTTTTTGCCATAAGTCGCAATGATTCACGGTTAATACCCGTCTCACGAGCTATTTTTCTCATTGAAACTCCTGGATTTCGTTTAACACGTTTTTTAATGATTTTTTTGTTGTTAGAAGTGTTTACGGTTCGTTTTCTTCCTCTACCTGGTCTATCACCTCCATGGCCAAGCTCTTTAAACCGTTTAATTGCACGAGAAACAAGTGAACGGGCTATGCCAAGACTGCGAGCGATTTCACAATTTCGTTTGCCTAACTGGTGCAACACTATAATGACTAGAACTAGAACTGAACTTTAAAGCAAAACTAGAGCATTGAAAATAAATGTAACGGTTTCTAAAATAGTCGAAAAGCAACAACAAGAAAAAAAAACCGTTGTAAATATAATGAGTCGTTTTTAACAGAGCGGAGATGTTTGTATACACTTATTTTTTGTCACCCTGTAATTATTTTATTGTGAATTTTTTCATTTACAGAAATATAAAGGGGAAACTACCCTTTCATCTCCCTTCTCTCTGCGTATGCCTTTGCTTGTTATTGATTAGAATTTAATGTGTGATAATTCTATTTATAGTTTTTTCTGCTTTCGGCGTTAGATAAAAGTAATAAATAAAAAAGTGGATGGCTTTAAAATTGACTGATGGTATACTAGAAAAGTTTCTGGAAATAAATTTTTTAGATAATTGGCTCCAACTTGTGTCAGAGATGGCTCAATTAGCTCAATTAGCTCAAAAAATTGCATTTGGGGTAAAGTTTGTTTTGCCTCAGGTGTCTATTTCCAATTTTATTTTAACTCAAAATGAATTTATTACAAAACTGTAGTTTGAGTTCTTATATTATTTTAATACCTACTATTTTATAGGCAATATAAAAAATATATCTCAAAAGATACAAAGGAACACATCTACACTTTCTACAAAACTTTTGGAATTATCAAAAAAAAAAAACAAAATAATTTTGATTGAGAGCAAGCAAATTGCATATCATAACTTGAAGAGGAAGTCTGTTTTGTAGAAGCGAAAATATAAAGTATCAACAAAATGGAAATGGACTACAAAATTATAAAATCAACAAAGTTTGCTGCTGTCTCATTTGGGAAGCAATATGATAACAAGGGAAGAATAAAATAAATAAAAAGCTGTCAAGCACTTTTTTTTCTTCTTCTACGCTCATCAAATTTAGTCTGTAAGGACTGCAAATAGCTCCAAATGAGGCATACTAACACTATAACACACCATTAACTTAATTGGAATGTTTATGATAAAATCTAACCGAAAGTGTAGTGATGATTAAGTCGTCAGCATTAGCTAGGGAAATTTTCTTAATGAATCTATCTCCGTTTAGCTTTGCGTTAAGATATTCTTTAGACATACAATCCTTCAGAGATTGTTGCTTGATCTGAACTATTTGACATTCAACGCAAGCAACAGCAATTAATTAAATTTTATTCTGATAGCATGCCTGCGATTCAAGTTCTTGGATGTTTTGGCAGCTGCCAACGTCTTGAACTTTAAGTAGTTGGTGCAGCAGAGTCATCAGTTTTATATAATTACAGCAAAGCGAGGTAAGAAGTAAAAACTTTTAGACAAAAGTCGTTTATGAATTTCATGTCAATCATACGCCACGTTGTGCCAAATGTTTTTCAAATGGCTTTATAACTTTACAACACTTTATAAGTTGGCTTAAAATTAATTTCTTACACTTAATATTGTGCTCGTAAGACGTTGTATAACGCTGTTTGTAACTGTTTTAATATTTTTGAAATATTTCGTGCAGCTTGAAACAAATTTTGTTACTGATTGAGCGCACAGAACAGTTAACATTATATTTTTATAATAAAAACTTTTAAGTATTTTTTTTTTTAGTTTTTCTTGAATTCACTTATTAAATAAATAACGATTTAAATTATTATTTATTAATACACAATGCTTTTTTTGAGCACGAAAGCACGCGACACACTTTTTTTATGACGCGACAGGAACACGCGCTAAAAATACACTAACAACAACAAACTTAAGTGTTGTGGTAGTCGAGGGTAGAAGATACGCACGCACACTGATATATGTAAACAAAGTAGAGTACAACAAATACATGCAATGCTCTATAACAGTGTGGGTTACATTTATTGAGCAAAAAATGGCGCACGAATTGTTCCGTTGTAGCTGAAAGCTTCAAAACAACTAAACGTGGCACAATTACAAAGCCAAAAGCAACGGTTTTATTATAGCGAAGCAACAAAACAACAAACATGTTGTAGTTGCAAGTTGCAATGTAATGATTGCATGTGTTAACGGTTGGTGGCTGAATTCTTCTTGGTTGCTGTTTTTGTCTTACATACTGGCCTAACTTGAGCATGTGACATTTGGTTGCCAAGTCTCATGTTGCCATCGAACTCGAACTTGAATAGCAGTAAAAATAAATACCAACGAACCGGAAGTAAAAATTTTGGGCCTAAAATGCATTGTTGACACTGATTCGAATGCTAGCAAAAACACGTTGCATTCTTTTGATTACACTGCAGTCTCTAGCTCAGTTTGAAACAAGCACGAGGAATTTGAAAATACATGCATGTGTGTGTGTGTGTGTACTAATATGTTGACCAAGTTAGTTGCAAGCGAGGCAGATTTGTGGGAGTGAAATCAAGGGCGTCAAAAAACACTGACGACAGCAATTTCATTAAGCTGTTTGGGGTTTTTTTTTCGTGACTATTGAAGAGCTGCCAGTTTGTAGTAAATACAAAAAAAAAAATAAAAACTGCAGCCATAGCAGAGAAATTAAAAAAATGCAGGTTTTGAATATATTTTATACAATCAATCTTTAAAAATAAAATCAACATTATATGACGTTAAACAAATTCAAATTCAATTCAATTTTAGAAATTTTTATCTAAGCACATTTCACCACCTACTTGAGCACTTTTTATATAAAATAAAAAAACCAAAAAAAAAACAATTGCTGGCAACTCTGCATTATTAACATGCCGACATAACATACAAAAGTGCGCCAAACCTACTTATAAATTGAGATTCGCAGGCTTGAAAATAACAATAAAAAACACAACATACACACAAATAAATTCCTAAGCTAAAACTAAACTACAAAGGAATGAATATCTATAGAAGCAAAAGCACAGACTTGACACCGCAAATCTACGTTCACACAGCAACGCGCCCACACTATGTGCCTGAGTCTCTAACCGCAATACAAGCAGTCAGCATGCTCTGTCACTTCTTGCCAACATACAACAAAACATAATTGCTCAAACATAGCTGCCTACATAGTATTAGCAGCACTAACGATAGAAGCGTTCCAAGAACAAGTATCTCTCGGAATTTGAATGATTTTTTACCAAACCAGCACTAGGCATGGAAACGGACAGAAACATGTATAAAGCTCGATTTGTGTGGCAGCACTAGCAAAGTGTAAAATATGCGTTGTGTGTGAGAGTGCAAATATTTATTGCTTGTAAAAATATATTAAAACAATCAATTGCTGATCAATGAATTCATATTTCAGAGATGCTGAAATCGTAGAAAACACTCAAAGTAAAACAAAGGAATAAAGTTTTGATTTCAGTTTAATAAAAAGGTTTTAAGAATATATGTGCAATAAGTTAGCCCTACACTTTGTGGTTTAAAACGAAAGCAAATATGTACTGCAAATGTGCCATATGTATGCTATCATGTGCGACAGTTGGAAAAAAATATATTCTATCGCTATGAAATTTATGAGATTGTGCTCATGTGAAGTTAGCAGCACCAGTTATAATTTTTCGTAATTCGAAAGTTGTGCTGTGATGTGCTTGAGTTGTGCTGCATTGTGCCACATAAAAATTTAAAAAATTAGAATATCTGCCATTTCATTAATATGACCTGCATATGCAGGTTCAAAACACCGGCTTAAAATATATCTCCCTAATATACGCTTTTATATGGCATGCCATTAAAACAAATTCCTTCGCCTTTGTAGAAATAATAAAATGGCTTTTTAATATTTATATCTACAACTCATAGGAGTACAATATAGCAAATCACAGCACAATAACCAAATTGCTGAAGTAAATGTCTTGACTTAAAAAGCATCATATCTACGAAATCATAGCCTTAAAAATCAGCTTTTTTTTATCAATGTTGTACTTAATGAATGGCAATCATCGAATATAGAATACTTTCGATAAATTCCTTATAAAACTCGTGGGTGGTTTTGAGATAATTTTCAGAAGTATTATTCTCAAAAAGTGGTTGACGGTCCTTCAGTAGTTTTTTAATGTTTTGTGAACCATTTCTTCTACTATATTTAATAAAAAACAATAAATTAGTTTAATGATTTCATACACTGAGAAAAAAAACCTATTTCAAACTTAAACAAAAAATTTTAAAATATAAATTTAGCGCGTTTGTGTTTCTACAGAACAAAATTTAAAACAAGCGTGTTTAATTTTTTTTTTTTTTTTAAATTCTCATTTCATATTCTCACCTTTATACAATTTTCTCTTATTAATTCTTTTTTATAACAAAAAATTCATTGCTATCTGAGATTGAATTAAAAAATTATGTCTAGTAGAGTCATTGAGCAGACAATTGAGACCAAGCTGAGAAAAACCATTTGATTGTTTGAAAATATATGTATTTTAATTGGACTTACAAAATTTAAAGGTAAAATGAAATAAAAGCCTATTAATTATTTAAATATATAACATATTTCAATATTTCAAGCCGCAATAAAACAAAAGTCATCGACTGGAGCTTAGATTTAGTATTCGAGGGGTCCCAGGGGTCGCTGATCACGAATCTGACGTCAAAAACGCAAAAAAATTAAAAAAATGGCATCGAAAAAAGGGGGGCTTAAAATATTTGTTTTCAATATAAACACTTTTGTTTTAAATTTTATTTTTAAATAAACGTTTATAAACTGAAAATGTTTACATTAAAAGTATATTTAAAAACATTGTTTTGAAAACAAAAACTTTTGTTTTGAAAACAAAAACTTTTGTTTTAAATTTTACTTTACAAACATTTGTGTTTAGCTTAAATGAAATTGTTTAACCCTCCGATGAGTGAGAAGGTCCCTAGGGACCTTTTTGCCTTTTCAAACTGAAATTACTCCTACTTCGGCCACTACAACCTAAAAGTTACTCTGTATTCCAAGAGCATTTTGTTGCGCAACTTTTGGAAAAAAAATCAAGCCGATCGGATCATTACTTTAGGAGCTATTGAGGTTTTAGTGAGAATAGTACGCGGACGTGTGAATAGGTCCGTATGGACCTTGTACTGAATTTCACTAATAAATGCATGTTTTTGGGCATCATTATAATTTTTTTATTGTTTCAACACATAATTTACTTGTTCTGAACACAAAGACCTAAGCTCAAAGACATTAGGGATGATGGTAAAAACAAAAAATTCTAAGAAAAATTCGAAGACATGAACTTTATTGCTTTCAAGGAAAGGCACAATATTCTAATTTTATACTACTAGCAATAAACCAGTTCTTAGAATTTTTTGTTCTTAGTATTTTGTTCTTAGTATTTTTTGTTCTTAGTATTTTTGTTCTTAGAATTTTTTCTTAGAATTTTTTGTTTTAATCATCAACCCTAATGTCTTTGAGTTTAGGTAGACGTACGAAAGAGTATAAAAGAAGTTGTAGTTTCGTAAACCAAATCAGTCAAAGTTTAGACAGCGAAGAGTAAAATCGTGTGTGATAGAAACAAAAATATAAATAGGGCAGATGCAAGTAATTTGGACGTTGCTGAAATTGTTGTACGCCGTAGTACACGTTACCAGCAAATGACTGCGGATGAAAGGCGTGCAGCTGATAGTAGATTTGCTGATTTTATGGACGAAGACATGGATGAAGATTTTGATATTGCTGCAATTGATAATTATGAAGTTGAGGATGATGAAGATCGCACATACCAACCTGCTGAGAGTCAGATGCCGAAACTGAAGGATACGTCGAGTTAAATGAAGATACTGATGACGACGATGATGAAGAGGAAGAAAATGATGGACAGGAAACGAATGAAAGTTACTATATTGGTAAAGATGGCACCCAATGGAGTAAAAAAGCACCACCAACATCACGCACTCGTAATCATAACGTGGTCGACTTCACAAGAAAGAAACCAGGGCCAACAGGAAATATACACGACCCCTATACAATAATGCGTTCAATCATGACAGAGGAAATAATACACTTAGTGCTACGTGAAACAAATCGTAAAGGCAGGGAGGTTACAGCTGCATGGAATTTGGCGAATCCCACGAAGAAAAAGGAGTGAAAGCCAGTGGCAGTGAAAGAGTTTGACGCCTTTGTAGCTATTCTTTTGTATGCTGGACTCACAAGATCAAACCATGAACCAGCTATGGAATTATGGGGCGCGACGCGTTGCCCAATATACAAATATACAATATACAGCGTTGTCGTACGATCGCTTCATGTGTATAAAGCAATTTATTCGATTCGACAATGGAAATACTCGACAACAGCGACTCATCAACAGCAAAACTGCGGCTATTGACGATATTTGGCAAATGTTGCAACATAACTTGGCAGCAGCTTACACTCCTCATGAAGCACTAACAGTTGATGAGCAGTTGTTCCCTTACAGAGGCCGCACCCGCTTCACACAATATATTCCGTCAAAGCCAGCTAAGTATGGTTTGAAAGTATGGTGGTTATGCGACTCACAGAGTTATTATCCTGTGAAGGGAATGGTATATTCTGGAAAACTGCCAAACCAACAACGGGAGATAAACCAAGGGCAGAACGTAGTGCTGGATCTTGTGGAAAAATATTTAGATGCTGGCCGTACTATATACGCGGATAATTTCTTTACCACTCTTGACTTGGCGCGTATTTTGTTGAGGAGGAAGACCGCATATGTTGGTACAGTGCGCTACAACAAAACGTTCATTCCACAGGAGTTCATTCCACAAGAAGAACCCGAAGCGCACCATCAATAGTACATTATTTGGGTTCAACGAAGGGGATATAGCGTTATGCTCATACGTGCCGAAAAAAAATAAAGTGGTGAACGTGCTCTCCACAATGCACTACACCTGCCTCGTTGACGAGCAAACCGAGAAGCGGAAGCCCTATGCCATATTAGATTACAACGCCAACAAATGCGGCGTTGATACCATGGATCAAATGCTAGGCACTTACAGCTGCAAAAGAGCAACACAACGATGGCCGTTGGCCATGTTTTATAATATGCTGGACGTCGCTGCATTTGCTGCTTTTACGATTTACAACGAAATGAAGCCTATAAAAAGGAGTGACAGACGGCGGTCGTTCTTGTTACTGCTAACGAAACAATTGGCCACACCAAATATCGAAGAACGTGCCCTGAACAACCATATAACCTCATATCCAAGGATACGCAATGCGATGGAAGCATTCGATGTCAGGGTAAGAAAAACATCTTCAAATTCAAGAATAGAATATATTTTTATTTGTTTTTTATTTTTCTTTTCATTTCAGGTATTACCAAGACCGATGGAAGGCAATGCACCGTCGTTTGCGGCTAGGTCAAGTAGACCGTCATGTCGCCTTTGCCGTTCTGAGAACGGGCGGCAGCGGAAAACGCGGGCACACTGCTTCGGCTGCGACAACGCTGTTTGCGGAGAACATAGCACACTTTTACATCGCTGCAACACTTGCGCACAACAGGGCGAGGGACAAGAAGTACACGCTCTACAACAATAATTTTTAAACTTTTTTATAATAGTCTTAAGAAAATTCAAGCAAAAAAAAAAAAAATTAAAAAAATTTAAAAAATTATTTTTGTATGTAGAATTTAGTTATAAACAATAAAAACAAAAAAAAATTAAAAAAAAAAAATTTTTTATATGAAAAAAACATGATTTACAAAAAAGGTCCGTAGGGACCTTTTCACACGGCCGTGAAGTTCAGAACTGTCACTCATCGGAGGGTTAAAGCTCTATTTCAAAAACATATTCGTTTAATATGAACACAATTTCATTTAATTTGAACACATATTTCCCTCAGTGTATGAAAATATGTATGCCTATAGGCAGGCTTGCTGTTGTGTTTAACGCTTATATCAATGCTCTCTTATTTGCTACTTTTATCATATTTTATAAAATGTTATCAAAATTTCTTCAGTTTAACATAGCGTCATTTTTAAATGTATCAATGGGGGGAGGGGGTAATATCCCCTTTATTCCACAGTGCCTAAGCCTCTGATCAGACTTATAATTCTCACAACTCAATACAGATTAACCCATTATGAACCGATCCCCAATTCCATAGTGCGATTTTAATAGATATCAGTTTTCTGAATTAGCCATTAGCTAGCTCGAAGGGCCTTAAAATAGTTCATACATAAGAAAACTGTGTAGATTGGAGCAATTTTATATTTTCTTGCCATTATTCGATTAATTATCTAATTTGAAGTTTTGAGTTCTAACTTCAGTTTTGCAATTAGCGTCTAAAAAATATATCCATGGTTAACAAGGGTACTAAAATTTTCTTAACATTTAAAAAAAAAGGTATTTTATATATAAAGAACTGCAAAAAATCACTCGGAAAATTAATTTATTTACACTATTAAGAGTTTTTTTGCGTAAACAAATTGCATATTTTATCATGATCAGATGTAATGCAAACGGTAGAAAAGCTTTATTTAAAAGTTTAGTCATACTTAAGGAAAAGTCTTAACAACATTGTTAAAGGAGTTACTGCCGCTCGAAGTGAAAACTTAAAGCTATGAAAAACTGAAAGCTATGATATAACAGTGTTCCTTTTTAAATTTTGAAATATATTGTAGTACCAAATTGTTCATAATTACATCATTTTCTTGTATTCCAAAAAGAATACAAAAAGCTTATGGTAACTAAAGTAAGAAACAAAAATATTTCATTGGAATTTCTATAAGTATCGCGTAAAAACCGCATTGATCGTCGTTTTATATTAAGTAGTACTGAGTTTTTGATCATTTGACAAAAGCAAACCTAATGTTTCACTCAAAACCTCCATTAAAGGTAGATTTTCATCATTTGCAAAAATAATATTGAAGTCTCCACTTAGTATCTTAGATACATCGTCAAATTTTTCGGTTAATCTTTTTCTAAGATTTTAAAAATTTCTTCTAAACAAATCAACAAATTTTCTAATTAAAAAATCTGACCCGTAGAGTAGTCAAATTATGAGCTGAGTTCTATTATTTTTCATCCTTAACGCCTACCTCCTATCGGTCAACTTTCTGGCGGTCCCTCAGAATAAAACTAAAACGCTGCTTTATTTTCTGCTTGCCTGATAGCTGAATTAAAAATTCAGCCATTAACAGTGCAAGCCTTAATAGTGCTAACGTTAACAATGACGACAATAACATTGCTGACGTTGACAATGCAGATGTGAATTCATAACTTTTACACCACCAAAAAGTGTCCAACGCGCCAAAGGAAGATTTCACTTCAAAATCTCTATCTTATGTGTCTTAACAACATTGTTAGAGTAAAGTGGATGACTGCTTAGATCTTTTTTAAAATATATCACAATTTTATACTTAATTTATATTATTGATAGTGGTAGAAAGAAAGTTGAGAGGATTTTGAGAAACTTAAATTGATTAAATTAAAGGCAATATATTTGCCTCATTTTAAAATTTAAAAATCTTTATAGTTTCTTGTCCCACACATAACATCTAAAAATATTTTTTATGAATTTTTTTACTTTACCAGTTTCTTAAATATTTATTCAATTTCTGAATTAAGACAGACTTGACTAAATGCAAGCAGTGTAGCCAAAGATCCGCTTATTTTTAAAACAGCAAAAATTTGAGTTGCTCTGATTTTTTCTGCATTTAGAAGACACATCTTTTATAGATATTCTGTCAATATTTAATGACATTTAAATAAATGAAAATCGAGATATTTGGCGTTTGTTGTTAGCGTGTTGTTGTTGCCAGTCGAAAGATGAGTCTTGAACAATGAGCGAATATTGAGTTCTCCATTCAGCACTTTGGCTCTTAGTTTTAGAATTACACTGAAAATATCACGTTTTGTTGCCTATTACGATGGAGCACAAGAAGTTTTTGAAGCGAAGCTTTTTACTCCTCGTTCTGTGATTTGCTTAGAGTGAAATCTGAAAAATTTTCGACAGATTTTTTCGCTAGGTAGTACGCTGTTGAAGGAAAAAATTTGTTCAGTGCAGCCAAGTTCGCAACCATGTGTGGTGACTTAAAATGGAGAGTCGCTGGCATTGTATGCTCGTATATCTAATTGGCGTGGAAATTTGACATTCAACAATGAAAAAATAAGCAGTAAATATTTTTTCTGTATATATGTAATTTATTTTATGTTATTTTAAATTTTTGTGTTTAATAGTTAATTTATTAAAAAGAAAAAATGATTAAGCTATCAAATCTATGTAACTGCGAAAAAGCGTCGCTTCTCTCGTGTGGTCAACGACGCACCTGTGTTTTTTTTTTCTCTTTCACTTCTTTAGTGAGTTGAATCAAATGTTGAATCCGAAGCATTTTTTCTGGCCATTCAACTTGTGCGGAAGAAAACGTACACACATCTTTCGTAGGCAAAAATATTCAGTTAGAATGCAATAAATCAACGGCGCGGGTATATTTAATTCCACTTACATGTATTGCATCGAAGATTTTAGTTTTGTTTTTTATAAAATCACTCACTCTTACGATACTTTTTTCGTTCACGGCTTCTTTGAGATGATCCGCACGTTCGTCTTCATCCAAGGCTCTTCGACCTTCCTTGAATCGCGTTAATCTGTCGTAGATTGTTGAACGAGATACACAATCTTCATTTAACCAACTTTTATCAAGTTTACAAAAAAATTTAATATTTGCTTTTCGTTCAATGCTCATCTTACGACCGGGCATTAAAACAAATTAACAAAAGAAAATATCTAACAGATAGCGCCACTAATCTTGTAGGTGCGATACCTGTGTTCCTAAGTTTCTTCCCAAAACGCCTTACACTAGAACCTACACTTCCACAGTTTTCCAGAGCCAGTTCTTCAACTTTGTAAAATAACTTTTCTCACCAACATGATTCTATATTAATATAAAAAACTTTAAAAATATCTCCATTTAAGAAAAGTCGTGATCTATCTATACTGCAGTGCCTTCATCTAGCTCTAGCTATATTTTGTCCAAAAATGTTTTTTGTGGATTTATTTTACCCATTTATCCATAATGGGTTAAGTTCAAACTTTATCAGATACCCAAAATAATATTTCATTCAAACCAATCGCTGTTGTTAAAAATGCGTTAACGTGCGTTTTGCCAAGAAAGCCGACACGAAGCACACACTCAAACATACACATACCTAATACTTAAATAATTGCATTCAGATGTCATTGACAGACAGCAAAAGCGAAAACAATTGAAATATCATCATGCTGTCTGCGCACAACAGGGTGTAAGAAATTCAATGTAAATGAAAAGCTTTCATTTTGAAGCTTTTGCTGTGCAGCAGTGCAAAGTTTTGGAGCAAAATAAACGTTCTTACAACTCAAACCTTAGGTCGTTGCAACATGTTGGTTTCGCAAATGTTGCGTGAAACAAAGCTGTAGATATTAATGGCCGATTAGCTATGACACTATTGAAATAATCTGTACTAATTATAAATGACTCAATTAATTATTGATTTTAATAAAACTAAGAATTAAATTAATTTAATGAAAAACGAAACATAATGCTTTGATGACAAATTATTTTCTCTTTAATAAGATAAGAAAATATATAAATATGATTTTATTAAGTTATTATTAACTACTAAAAATATTTTTATATTAAAAATCTTAAGGCACAGATTATTTTAAGCATCACATCAAAATATCTGAAGCGAAAAACAAATACTTTAAATTCTAGTGAGCTGCTTGTAAAATATTCTCTTTATTTTCTGTATTCTTCCTGCAAGCTACGATAATATTCAAATAATATTCAAATTTTCAAATTTTATATCTACCAGTTCGAGCGGAAAATCAAGCAAAAATGTAAATGAAAAACATATCAAATATTCGTAAACAAGCAAGCTGCATTCATCAATAAAAATGCACATGCTCCAGATACACAGCACATGTACAGAACAAAACAAAAAACAAAACATAACAAAATAACTGTATTGTTTTGCTATTTGAAAAAAAAAAAATGTGAAGAATAAACAAGTCGAATCAACAAAAGCTAAGCAAACCGTAAAAATATGCGCATTAAACAAGTTTTCTAAATAAAATTCCTTTGTTTTTTTAAAAAAATTGGCATTTGTGTTATACTCACCTTTGGCGTTGATTAGAGTCAAGCTGCATATTGATGCCACAACGCGAACGAAAACTGCCAAAAATCTCCAAAGAAACACAAAGAGGTGGAAAAACTGCAGTATAGAGACCATCGTAAAAATAAACAAATGTTAAATGTAAAGCGTTGCAATCATTTTCCTTTGGCTACTTTTGTAATAAACTGATGTAAACAAGCTTGTCGTTTACAAAACAAACCATATTGTTACAATATCAAGAATTATGCTAATGAAGATGTTGTCGATAAGTGCCAGTATAACTACACTTCTAACATCTGTGTTCTTTGTTTTATTCTTATTGTTGCTTTATTGTATCAAGATAAACAAGAAGGTATTTAAAAGTATTACGATAAAATGTGTGGCAAATATTTGCAGAAAATTATTTTAACAAATTAAGAACAACAACTTTTGATGATTTCTTAATGTGATATACACTCTAAAAAGTTTTTGCTGAAATTTACTACAATACTTGTAGGCAACAGGTTTGGTACTATAACTGTAGTAAATGTACACTTCAAATAGATTTCAACATGAGTTTTATTTTATATAGTAGTGAAATTCAACACAAACTTTACTCTTGATGTTATAGTGAAATTAAACATAATTTGTAGAATTTCACTTCAAACAGTGTAGTAATATCTACTTTAATAATAATGAAATTTCACAACTGATGAGTAAAATTAACACCAAAAGTAGTAAAATTCAACAAATGTTGTTTAATTTTACTTCAAATCAAATAGTAATACAAAATTTACTTTTAATTTTTAGGAAAAATCATCATTTATTTAACAACAAGAAGTGGAGTAAAATTCAACACTTTCTTATTGTTTCTTCTTAGTACAAAACTTTTTTTTTCTTTTGTTAGAAAATAAAACTCAAAATAAAGCTCGAAGTTCATTCTGATATCCATTATTTTTTTTTTTTTTTTTTGTGCATTTGTGCATTGTGATGAACATTTGATGGAAAAATACACACTAGGTGATGAAAATTCAACATAGGCTGAATTTTAATACAATTTATGCAGTAAAATAAAAGCTTAATATGGATATTGCAGCAATATTAAACATATGGTGTTAAATTTCACTGCATTTTTCGCTTAATTTTAAACAATTATAAAATACTACAGCAACTATAGCATAATTACACTTCAGTTGAATTTTCAACAAATAATTACTATTCATATTAAAGTAAATTTAAACTTCTTTTTTAGAGTGTAGAGTATTTTTAACAAATAGCTAGTTACCTATATAAATGCTCTCTCAACAAAAGTATTATTCTTTTTCAAAAGCTTTTTAAACTTTTTGATTAACATCCTTCGCGATTTATTGAACATCATCGTGAAATATATTTAATTTTTCTTATAACTCTATATTTTACCCACTAGAACCCACACATCAAGATAATGACCTTCTAATTCTTCAGTAAAATTATTAACCTCTAGGTTCTCAAGACTAAATTTAGTATTTAATATAGTTATTAAGTCAAAAAATCGATTTATGAGTTTTGCTAGGCAAGTTATTTTTGTACCCAGCCCTTGAAAAATCGTAAAGAATCTTTTACAGAAATTAAATTCGATTTGAGTGAATAAATATTTTTAGGTATTAAAGAGTTATAAGCGACCATTTTTTCAATAGTACTTCACGGTCTTTACTTCTTAATAAATTATGAGTTCACTGAATAGTTGACTCAACAAATATCGAAAAAATTTTCGCACAAGCAAGCTGCATCTCATGTTTATGCATATCTTTCTGAGAGATTCCTCACTAAGAGCTTTCCTTTTAAGCAATTACTCAGGTCTTGAAATCCATCATAAACGAGATCTTACTCACAGGTAAATTATTGCGCATACTCAAAACTCATTTTTAAACTACTCAAAAAATTGATTAAAAAAGGAATTTGTCACTTTTATGCAAGAAAAACATAATAATAATAATATAAATGGCCATTTTAGCCCTTGAAAGGACTTTGGCCGAGCTTTTTATGATCAATTGTGTTGTGTGTGTTGTGAAATGTTTGAACACAAATAATCGACAACATGGACCTAAAAGTCTTATGCCGACTCCGAACGGCTTAAGTTCTCACGAAGCTTTTCATGGCAGTTTCTTACTCTCTGAGGCTTGCCATTGTCTGCAGAGAGGTGAAAAATGTATTCAATTGAAAAAACTTTCTGTGTCAGGTGGGCACAGTTCCATGGTTTTCAATAATATTGGTCTGCAAAGAATTATTTAACAAGATATTGTAAAACTATAATGAGGTTAGAGTAATTTGTGGAATAGATGAATTTCTTTAAACATTGTTTATCAGCAACAGCATTCAGCAAAAAATTATAAGAAAATATAAATTTTTTTAATTGATTTTAAAGCTTATACCTACTTTAGTAAATAATCGCACATAAGTAGTTGCTTTTGCAGTATTTAACCCTAAAATTACAATAAAAACAATCGTCCAATACCTTTCAAGTATTTACATTTTAATGTATTTATTTCGATGTGCCAAAATTGTTCACCATTTAGCCATAAAAAAAATACATGAAATTTCTGTTTCGTAAACAAAATAAAAACAACAATACTTGGCTAAGTGCCAATGCGTATTACGCACTCAATTTAATGTTACAAAAATTCTTGCAAAGCTAAACTTCAATTGAAAAGATAGAAGAGCGTAGCACTGTGAGGCGCCTTTTAAACAAAAACCAAAACAAAAAACATTTTGTCAGAACAAAACAAAACTTATGTCATTTGAAAGGTAATCTTCCATAAAAAAGTATATCCAAAAATGATTTGTGTCGAGCACGAAACCTTGCAAAGGTGAACTATTCTTTAAAAATTGCATACGTTTTCTGTTTTAGGCCTTTTCCACACGGAAAAACGGAAAAGTAACCCAACTGCAACACAATTGATTAGATAGTTGCAAGCCAATGCAATTCCAAACATTATTGCAACCTATGCTTTCAGATGAGCAAGCCACGCACAACGCAACATTAATCTCTCTTTGCAGCTTATAATTATATAAGCAGCGATATTTCTATACTTCTTCTATAACAAATATAAATTTGTTAACTGTTCGCTCATTGCTGCTTCCTGTATTCAAAATAAAAAACATAAAACACAATTTTTCTGAATATAATTGATACTTTTCTTAACTTGAAGTATCACACAATTGTTTTAAATTATCAGGAAAACTCAAGTCGCTGATATAAATTGCAGCAAGCTGTGTTGCATACAACTTATCGCAAACGTGCTGCCAACTAGTTGCAAGAAAGTTGCTTCATCTGAAGGTTCCAGTATACTTACATGAGCTAGCAACATTTGTTGATGTTGCGTTGTTTTTCAATTGCTCCATGTGGAAAAGGCCTTAAGATATCAAATCAAAAATTACCAAAACACTTTCTTTTCTTTTTTTTTTGTCAGTGCAAGAAAGTTAAATTTTTTGTAATAAGAACTTTTACTTTTTGTTATCTTACTTTTTATAAGATACTGCAGTAGTCCTCATTTTAAATTTTGCGGAAAAATATTGATAATTATAGTTTTGGTAAAACAAAAACAAAAATAGTCGATAAAACTTTAAGCTTGGCCATGTTTGACTGAAAGTATATCAGGTGTAGTAAAAATAAATGTATTATTTTCCGAATAGATGGCTTCAGTAATCTGTATTCCACATTGTTATAATTACTCTGACCCTTTTCTGTTTTTATTATTTTAATTCTATTTAAAATAGAATTAGAAGAGACACAACTCAAAATTTTAAAATTTTTAGGAGAAGCAAAAAACATTTTTTTTTTTCAAGGGACAACATACAAAACAAAGAGACAAAATAAATTTTTTTGTTTTAATTAAAGAGTGAGAAGATGAGTGAACAATTTTGATAGTTGATGGAGGTAATCACTACGAATAGTTTAACTTTAAGAAGTAAAAATTTGTAAATTTTGAGTTGTGCCTGTTTTGTAGATAGAGTGCGATATGATCCATCTCTATTTTTTAACAGGTAGAAATGAAAACGATTATCTTTGGAAAGTACAGTTAAAATTTTTCTAAAGCCAATCTGGAACAGGCCATATGAGTTCGTCATAATTAAAGTTCGTAAAAAGCTCGTAAGTAAAGTTCATAAAGTTCGCTGTGTTCTAGAATTCGTAATAGGGAAAATTTCGTCTCATAGAATTTTATTATAGGAAAGTTTGACAGTCACTACTAAAAATGTCTGTTATTTTATTCTATAAAACCAAAACCATAATTCAGCCATTTTTTTTAATATATGGTCGAAACCAAAACAGTAAACGAAACTAAAATTGAATATTTATATGGAAATGAAAATTTTTTTAAGTAACTCTTTTTCTATTAAAAGTAAGCACAAAAACATAAGATTTCGCAAATATAAGTATTAAAAAAGAAACAGTAAAGCATATAAAGCATATAAACATAAGATTTCGCAAATATAAGAATAAAAAAAAAAAAAAAACATAAAAGCATATAAACAGTAAAAAGTGAAACTTCAGCTCTGTATACACTCTTTCTCTTCTAGGATAAGAAATAGTTTAGCGTCTGAAAAGAAATACAAAATTCCATAAAAAATATTTATTAATTACATAATTACACTGTAATTGCGTTGTGCTTCAATTGGTAAAACTGATATTAATAGTTTGTAATAACTTATATATGAGATAAATGCCGGGCTCCAAAATTTTCCCGATAAGGTGAAAAGATTCCATCTAAGATTACACCAAATAATATTTTATTTATGATCTTGAAACATTTTCTAACAATTAAATGGCTTTTGTGATTTCATATCTGTTGTCAGAATTTCATATTTAGAGATGTGGTTAGGGTTGCCATCTAAATTTTTTATATATTCACAAATTTAGTGCTGGGCGAATTCCGACATCAGATTCGAAATTGGCGAGTCCCTTAAAATTTTAGATGACGTTTAAGACTCTTTAAAATACATTATATTAGGTGGCAGCCCTAACGTCAGAAATTACACAATTATGAAATTCTTACCTAAGTGTTCGCCACAGCACCGAACTCGTAAAAATAAAAAAAAAATTGAGATTGCGCCATCTTGACTTTTAAATTTCTGACATCAGATTCCAAATCGGCGGCGCTCTAAAAATGTGAGATGATGCTTAAAACTCTTAAAAATACATTTTATTAGGTTGCAAGTCTGTGGTAAAATTCAGGTGGCGGCCCTCTCCGCCATCTTGAATTTGTAAAATTCTGACATCAGATTCGAAACACGCAATACCATAAAACTGCCAACCACAGAGTCTCTCTTAGGCAGCGCTTATATACATTGCATGTGTTTATAAACAATAATCACAAAAAATGTTTCACTTTTTTGTTACATGCTTATAAACATGTATACGTATTTTTTGAAGTATTATCCTCAATAACAATACTCACATCGCCGCATAACTTCTAAGATTGAATATTAAAATAATATTAATTGAATTTTCTAATAATTTTCCGTTTACATGCGATTTTGTAGTTTCGGCTTCAGCCATATTAAGTTCGAACGGTCATAACTGAGAAAAAAGGCGAAAAGATCGGTCGAACACTACTTATGACCCACATCTAATTATTCTCCGTTATAAACGTAAGTGATTCTGTTACGCAAATGGTAACTAAATATGTCTTCTTTTATGTTTCCCATCATTAACCCTGTTAAAACTTTACGTCAGGTATGACCCACCCCTTATTTCTCTTAAGTTAAAATAAATTTGTTTCTTGGGTAAATAGTTACTAAACATGTTCCATTTTTGAACATTTTAACATCCTTTATCATATAAAGGATAATCCTTAACGTCAAGCGTATTAGAATTACATGTTTACAAAGTTTTATATGAGTACAAAAGTAAAATTTTTTAGGACCAGTATAAATATTATGTGAAAATATCTACATAAGTAAATAAAAATTTTAAAAAACGATAAGACAATTTTAAATTAAGCCAAAAGAATCAAACTGGAAGTCATCCGAAAATGCATCTTTTTCTTCACTAAAGGAAAATACTCAGACAATACATAGATTTTTGTGAAGCTTTTAAAGGTTTTGCTATTTTGTTGACGTCACTTTATATAGTAGTTAGGTACAGTTTTCATTTGATTTTGCTAAATTTCAAACCTAAAGTGCATATTTTAATAATTTTAAATCAAAATTTTAAGTAATTAGATTTATTTTTGTGGAATTTTAAAAGATTTACGTTTTTCATAAAGTCACTTTGTATCGACGATGAATTTTTTTTAATTTTTGTATCGGAGATACAAGGTGTAGTTTTTATTAGATTTTGAGGAAAGTTTTAGATTTTGCATATTTAAGTTTTAAGTTTATGTGCAAAATTTCATATCATAAAAATAATTTTTGTGGAATTTAAAGAGCTTTTACCGTTTTGATAAAGTCACCTTGTATGTGAGGTAGGCGTGAATTTCAATTTAGCCCATTTTGGAATTGAATTTTTATTTTGTAGATGAAACCCTATACGTTTGTTCGGATTTCATTACAATAACTTCAAAATATTAATCGTGATCACACACGGATCTTACAGAGTACACTTGGGGGTATAAAAAATATTTTGGAATGAATCCAAAAATGAGTTTATGTTTTTTTGGAAATTTCAATCACTGTTGTTACGTTTATGAAGGAAAAGTACAAGCTTGGATGAGCGCATATTAAAAAAAACCTTCGAACATCTATAAAATGCCCATACAAATTTAAAAAATACCACTTTCTTAAAATAAAAATCAAATAATAGATTGAAATTTAATTACATAAGTATATTAACAAACCAGTTTAATAGAGTTCATTTCATTTTCGTTTTTAAAAAATTTTGTGAAAAATTATAAAATTTTAAGTAAGCACTTTTCTAAACAACAAGCAACCGTCACACACAAAAATGTTTAAGTTTGACGAGTTGTAAAATTTTTTGGAGTAACAGAGAAAAGGAGTTCTTTTCCGTTATTCCTATACTATTTAGCATTTCAAAAATTTTGTTTTCTTTTCAATCATGTCTGTGTTTTATAAAATTAATATTTAGCCACCTAAGTCCCTAGGTACCCCTGCCCTACAATTGTTGGCAGCTTAACACTACCACTTAAGAGATATTAAAACTTTTTCTCCAGTTTTTATTATTTTAATGCTTTCTGTTGCCTAGTTTACTATTGCTGCTTTGCTTATTGTTGGCTCAATAATGGTGGCCGACATTATTGTTGCCAAGCAATAAAATTTTGTATGCTGTCAACTTTTTTATGATTAAAGTCAGAGTTTTGGAGGTCTTTTTTCAGTTCGCGTCAGTTTCGAGGCAATTATAAAAGAGGTGATACCAAGCACATGACTATGGCTATGCTTAAAAGTCATTACCGAATCGCTTTTTGTTGGTACTAAAACGTTCGCAAGGCTCTGTTTTAAGTGGTTGAATTATAGAGTATTTTGAATTTTAAAAAAAAAAAAAAACTTTTTGAATATTTTATTGAGTTATTGTGAAGAACTTATTATAAATAACTTCTTGAGTTACATACTGCACACAAAAACTATTGAGTATTTTGAATAAATGTTTAAAAACCAGTCATGTTTCTAAATTTTGCATAAAAGCATGAATATGTTTTTATGCTATCAGCTTTGTTAAAACTTATTGATTTATTTAACACGTTCGTGATAAAAACATAAATTTTTCAACAAGACACCTTCATAAAAGCCTTATGTTTTTTACATGTTTGCTGAGCATTCATTTTTAAAACGTTTCATCGAATTACGATGCTTACCGGTGAAAGTCAAACTACCATTGGTCACATTCTTGTACTTCCGCTGTGTTACGTGCATATTTTTTTAACTTGTCTGTGAGTCGAATTCCTTTTTCCTACCTTTGTGCCATTTTGATTCGATGTAATCTGCCACACTACTGGATTTTTGTTTTTATATTTTTTTTTTTATTTTTATTTTTGCCATATTGCTATTAAAGAAACTCCAAACATGCTGGTTGATTCAATAGTTCCCACGTGGCACTGCATGGGGGAAAAGAAAGCACAATATTTGTAACTGAACCCACGACGTATGAGTTATTTAAGTTAAAATTGCTCTCAATTCCTTAGAGCAAAGTTGTTGAAAGAAAAACCAAAAAGAAAAACAGAAACAAAAACAATAAGAGAAAACATCAAAAGTAAAAACAAAAACAAAAACAAAGTTTCAAGAGTCCTGAAACCCATCTGTTTGAGTTTTGAGTTGTGAGTAATTTTTGCTTTCAGTCTTGAGTTGAATTTAGTTGTTGGTTTTTACTCTACTGTTGGCTGCGGTAGCGAACTTAAATGGGAAATGATTGTTTGACTGAAATAACAGAGTTGATAAAAAAAAATATTTATTAAATTGTTCTTTTTAGTTCTTACCATTAATAAATAACTTTTGTTGTCAATAGAAAAGCTACTAAAAGTTTGACTACCGACCCAATTACTAGTTGAAAGTTCCAGTTCCAATATGTTTAAAGTACGTGTGAATGTGTGCTGAATTATAGCACTCGTTTTTTTTTTTTGTCGTTTGCTTTTATCAAATAACTTAAGCCAACTTTTCCATTAAGGCGTGCAAATATCAATTGACGCTTGCTGAGTTTATTATTAATCTTTAATGGAAGGAAATAAAAGTTGCTTTCGGAGTATGAATTTTATGTGGATTTAACCAAAGGGATTTTTTACTTGTTTTGAGAACTACAAGGATAATAATAAGAAACTAAAGTATGACATTTCAGTTAAAAAAAAAAAAAAAAACGAAATGGCCATTTCAGCCCTTGAAAGGAGTTTGACCGAGCTTCTTATGATCAATTGTGTTGTGTGTGATGTGAAATGTTTGCACACAAATGATCGAGAACTGGGACCTACATGTTTTACGCCGACTTCAAACGGCTTATGTTCTCAAGAAGCTTTTCATGGCAGTTTTAACTCTCTGAGGTTTGCCATTGTCTGCAAAGAGGTGACGACCGAACAGAAAAATTAATTCAATTGAAAAAACTTTCTGTGTCGGATGGAGGATTCGAACCTGGGTTCTCTGGCGTAAGAGTCACACACTCTACCCAATACGCCACGGCCGCCACATGAAATTTCAGTTATTTTCCATTAAAAAATTATATTTAGATTATGAAAAAAGATATTCCCTTAAATAAATTCTTACTTTCAAAAATCTCAAAAATAGTTGTATAAACTGACTCGAAAAGAACATAACTCAATCTAGACAGTTCTATACTATCCACAAAACCTTCCCGCAGCCATTAATTTCTGATGAGTTGGATTCAGTTTTATGTATAAATTAAATACTGAATGTTTTATGTATAAATAATTTTTTTCTGACTGTAGGTGTTTTAACTGATCTTACCTATAAATTCCTATATTAAATATACTGTCCTAAAGTTTCCTGCAATATGAAAATTATATGCAAGTTAAATGCAATATATATGCAAGTAATATGCAAAGAATATGCAAAAACCTATCAACGTAAAAATCTAAAATTCCAGTTTTCATTGCAATCAAGATAATTTTATAGTATTTTTTAATTATCTAACTCCAGTCGCACATATTATTTTGTTCGATTCCAATTTTATTTACGAATAGTTTATGTTACAATAAACGACAATAGGTTTTTCCAAATTTTGTATTGCGAACTGGTGACGTTTGTCGGTAAAACTGAGTTTAAAAGCAGAAAAGAACGTTCAACATCACAGGGCGTAACTGTAGCAAACTTAAATTTACTCCAAAACTGTTCTGTAATTTCAAGCGTTCTTGCATTACCCTCTCCTGTTAGTATTTGTGCCACTTTTAAAACCGTTTCGAATGAGGGGTTTCTTTTTGGAACTGCACCAATTTTGCAAGAAACGATACCTCCACAAGTTTCAGGTGCAGATCGTAATCCTGCGACTACATCAGACACTATCTGCATTGATTCTGTGAGAGCAGTGGCGTTTTTTTTGAAGATAAAATTAAAAAATAACAAAGTTGTAGAGACTAATAATTATCAAGCTTTTTAATATTTTTATCAGATTTTTTTTTTTCCTATATATAATTTTCTTGATTTCCACTTGTGAAGGAATAATATCACAAAATAGTATTCAACAGTATTACAAGACAAAACTGTCAAATACTACATATAAAACCATAATTTGCATATATCTTTGTAAACAAGTAAACTATAACAAATTGCAGTCAGAAATAAAAATATATGAAAATATTAAAGTATGCAATATATATGCAACATATGAAAGTTGCATGCAACATTTTCAAGTTGTATGCAAGTTCCATACAACATATTCAATTTGTGTGGAAGTTGCATGAAACATATTCAAGTTGTATGCAAGTTGCATGCAACTTATGCAAGTTGCGTGCAACTTATGCAAGTTTCATGCAATGTATGCAAGTTATATGCAACGTATTCAAGTTGTATGCAACGTATTCAAAATATATGCAATATGCAGAGTGTATGCAATATGCAGAATATGCAACATATATGCAATTGCATAGAAATCCGCAGTTTAATTATAACATTCTGCATTAACAAAAAACTGTGTTTAAACATACTACTTTCAAATATGGATTGACAAAATTGTGCTTTCACAAAATGCTGTAAAAGCTGCGATATTCATCATTTATATTTTTTTAAAGAGTGAAAATATTTCAATGGTTAAAAGTCTATGCCTAAATTTCTTTGCAAAAATATTATACATAGAACGCAGAATTTTGGAAAGCAAAATTTTGAAAAAAACAGTTTATTGAAAAACAGATTTTTTTTAACAAACAGTATTTTACAAAGCAGAATTTCAAGCACAGAATTTTTAAAAATACTGTGCAAAATTACAGCGTTTTGGCGACACAGATTTTTGAGAAGCAGAAAACTAACCCGCTACCATTTCTGAGTAGTTAAAATACATTCAACAACAATACATAAGTTGAGTAGTTGAGCATTAAATAATTTTTCAGAGAAATCTCCTAAGCCCTTCATTCACAGCATAGGTCCGTATGGTATTTACTTTAACATCATATGCAAAAATTGATCTCAATTTAATAAATTTACATAAATAATTTTGAACTAAATGGAACTTAAAAAAAAATATATCTTTACTTTCATTCAAAACCCATAATTCTGAGTTGATCAGTAATATCTATATAAATAATTTTATGAACTCAGAAATTGTCCCTATATTAGATTCTGAATTTCAAGTGCTTTCAATTATTCAATTATATGCGATTTAAATATAAGTTGTGGAAGAGTCTCAAACTAGAATTACAACTGGCACTATATCATTTAAACATATAGTTTTAATTATCTCCGATGGTCAATCCATGAGAAGCACTAAAAAATTTAAGCAGCAATATGTAGTTCATAATAAAATGCTCGGTATAGGGAATTTCTATCCTATCATAGGGAAAGTCAATCCTACAAATAAGAGACAATTTTTTTCTGATATTTATAAAACTATTAACACTGGATGATTATTACCATTTTGATCAAGATAATTATATTTTTGGTGCTTTTATATTTTTTACACAAAACAAAAGCACGTAAAGATCTTGAGTTTTTGAAAGCTGGAGACAGACAATCATGTTATTTTGTTTAATAATTTAAAAATAATCATGAGGTTTAATGTCTAAAATTAATTTTCATGTAATAAACAACGTTTGTAAAAGCAGCCGAGATATATTCATTTGATTACTTTGATAACCATCGTAACTTTAAGAATACAAAATGGCAAATATTTGCTATTCACGCAATATGAAAAGAGTTGTTGATTTGATAAAACATATATATTCCGGTAGATTGAATGCCTTAATTTTTTTCTATTTAAAGTACCGCTCATCCGCAGTTATTTATCAGCAGTTATTTAAGCTCTTCCTTGCATAAGAACTTAAATATGTGATGTTTTCGTATATTTACCTACTCAATAACATCAGCAAACATCAGCCAAAAAGCTAAGCACACAACTAAAAGTGTTTTACTTTCATCAGCGTCAACATAAACAGCTAGCAACTTGAAGCTGCTCAAATAACAGCATAACATATAATTATAAAATAGGCTAAGGAATGTGCACTCTGGTAGTTGCGATAACAACACAAGCACAAACACAAACAAAATCATAACAGTGGAGTTTGATGAAACAGGCAGCAGGCGCCACTTCCGCTTCCGATGCGATTTTATTTATCATCACAACAAATGGGAGCATGTAAATAAAACGCAAAATTGACTACTAAAGCGACAACCTCATAACTGTATTTTACCGCCATGCTGGTTTGTCTCTCTCTCTCTCTCTCTCTCTCTCTCTCTCTAACCACAACTCTAACCGATGCTTCACTTCTGACCCAAACAGCATCTCTTATGTTACATTATTTGACACGTGATTGATGGCAGCTGTCATAAGCGCTGGATAATGGAAACTTTACAAATATGCACAAATCGTGACCGCCATTTTTAGTTATTGTTGATGTTCTTGTTTTTTTACTTATATATTTTTAATGTGCTGCAGCTCCTGATGTTCCTCGTTTGTCTTTTAAATGCTTGTGGTGAAATCAGGGGCTCACATAGAGGAACATTTTGGGCGTTAAGCCCCCTCCCCAAACAAACAAAGAAATAACAATTAAACTATTCTATATTAAAATATGACAGCCGTAGCAAACTGGTTAAGGTGCGTGGCTAGTATGCAAAAGAACCCAGGTTAGAGTCTCATCTTGACACATAATATTTTTTCAGTTAAATTAATTTTTCTATTCGGCCGTCACATATCTGCAGACAATGACACACCTCAGAGTTTTCGCTGTAATTTTTGCAGCCAAAAAGCCGAAAAACCTGTTCGAAATTAAAGCCGATTACAAAAACACTGATTGGACCTTATCAGTGTGACTTTTGACCTGGAGAAACCCACGAAAATCAAATTGACACACACCATCTCTTTGTCGATTTTAAAGCAGCGTTCGATAGCCCGGAATACCTGCAAAGTTGATTAGAATTTGCAGAATGACGTTGAGCAACACACGCAGCTCCGTCAAGGTAGGAAATGACCTCTCCGAAACCTTCAATACCGAAAGAGGTTTCAGGCAAGGCGATGCACTGTCTTGCAATCTCTTCAACATCATCATGGAGTGGATCGTACGAAAGGGCGGTGTACATCGTAATGGCACCATTTTCTATAAAGGTGTCCAGCTCCTTGCGTACGCTGATGATATTGATATTGTGGGCAGAACCAAGAGAGATGTTACCGCTGATTGCGCCGCTATCGAAAAGGAATCAACCAAAGTGGGTTTGACGATAAATGAGGGTAAACCAAAGTATATGATGTCTTTAAACAAGGGAGCGCGGCGTTTAGACTCCCACGTTTCATCCGGCAGCTATAACTTTGAAGTGGTCAAGGAGTTCGTATACGACACCGTATACACCGCCATTAATACCAACAATACCAAATTCAGCCTGGAGATAAAGCGAAGAACAATAATTGCTAATAGGTGCTACTACGGGCTCAGTAATCAACTAAGTTCCAGAGCCCTCTCTCGATCGACAAAACTAACACTCTACAAGACGCTCGTTCTGTCTGTGCTGCTTTATGGCGCTGAGGCATGGGTAGTTTCGCAAACTGACGCAGCCGCTCTGGAGGTGTTCGAGAGAAAAGTTCTTCGCAAAATCTTCGGTCCTGTTCGAGTCGGCGAAGACTATCGCATCCGAATGAACCACGAGCTGTATGAGCTCTAAGATGACATTGAAGTAGTTCGGCGTATAACTGTGCAGCGACTACGCTGGCTGGGTCATATAACCAACGGAAAAGGTGCTCGAGGCGAGGGTCGCTAGTCAACGACAACGAGGGAGACTATGCCTCCGATGGATTGACCAGGCTGAGGAAGCCCTAACCACACTTGGTGTATCCGATTGGAGAAGGCGCGCGCAAAGAAGAGGCGCCTGGCGAGAGCTGATGAGGTCGGCCGAAACCTGGACACTGGTTGTTATGGCCACCTAAGTAAGTAAGTAAGTAAGTTCTGAAAAATGTTTAGTCTGAAATAATGTACATACATAAAAGGCCAACATATCACTGATAAATATTAAATGCATTTTCTATGCATATATTCAGGCTGAACATTTTTCAGGACAGTACATGTTGGAAAGAAACTGTAATAATCGCAAAAAATAATTACAGTGTAAGCGATATTAGAATCCTTTTAAGATCTTTTTAGTTATTTTTCTTTTGTGTACTCTATATTTTATTATCTTGCATGCTCCATCTCTCAGTAGTAAGCGAAAACTGCTCAAACAACAACTATTACTATCAACCAATGCAAGAGCTTATGAAATTGTTGGCAAGAACGGCCAAACGTGAAATTTTGTTGGTTGAACAATTGTACTCGCCAGCCTCGCCGGCAATTTCAAATTAAAAGTTACCAAAGCATTAAATTGCAGTAGCAAAAAATAAATAAAAATTATATGCAAGAATAAAAGAAAATAACTTTTTACAAAACAATTTGTTATTTTGGATACTATATTGTATTATATAATTTATTTTCATTAAAGAAGTTTAAAAACGAATAAATAAGAACTATTTTGGTTAATCCAAGAGCCATGAAAGAGTCCAAAGATTGGTCTAAGACTATGGAAACATCCCCAAGAAAACTTAAAAAAGAAAAATAAATCTACCATTTTTATTGTAATTTTGTCAAAATGTATTAATTTTCTTAAGAACTTTTTTACCGAATATTTCTATGCACTGTTCAAATCAAACAAATCGGCTTAACGCATTTATATACATCAATCAGTTTATTTCTGCATATTACACGGCAGAAATTTTAAGTTTAAATCTTAAGACTCAATTCTATTTATATTTATATAAGCTTTTATAGGTTTTAAAATAAGACCATCTAGTTTAAAATACTACATAAGAATACATATTAAGCTCTGAAGTTTATTTTTTAAATAATTGCGATTGTTATTAAAACTAGTACAGCTAAGGATGAAAAATCTTAGGTTTTGTTTTTTAAGCCCAAAAGCTTATTTTATAATCCCCCGAGTTTTCCTTTTGAACATTTTGGGCTTGGTTTTTAAGTCCCAAGTTTTGATAAAAATTGCGCTAAGTGCCCAAGTCCTGGAATTTTAAATTGTTTGCATTAGGTAGGAACAATATAAATATCCGTTTATAGCTTGCAGTTTTAAACATTGTCGCATTCATTTTTTCGCCAAAAGCTAAAAATTTTTAAGTTTTTTTTTTTTAATATTCGTTTCGAAATATATATGGGTTGTATTTTTTCCTTTTGACATTATGTACGTAGTTATAAAATTCAATTTTTTTCTACTTTTATAAACCTAGACTTTTTCAGATTATTAAAAGTTAGTTTTATGTTTTATTGTCACTAGCATACATTACATAACTACTTTAATTTACTTTTTCAATCTTATAAATTAAAAAGATTTTAAAAAATAAAAACTTTTAATAAACGTCTCTTCTTTTGTTCTCACAACACATGCATTTATAAAACTTTTGAGTTTGCTTTTCAAACCCAAAGTATGAAATATTTAAACAACTCCAAAGTAAAGTTTGAAATATTTTCAAAATAAAGGTTTAAGTTTAAAAAATATGACATAAACACAAAATAGTTCAGTGAAAACAAAAGACATTAAAAATTCAACGGCCAAAAAAGGAGAAATTTTATATAAATTATTTAGATAGAATTTACCTCTAAATTATAAAAAAAATTTCACCAAGTCTATAAAAAAAAACTTAAAATACCCTCCAAAATTGTTTTATGTGTGCGTCCCTGAGTGAGATTTGTTTTTTTTCAGAGCTTATTGTGTTGTCAGCCCAATTAATTTGTTGTTGAAATTTTCTTCTACTAGGTTGCAACATGACTGACTGCGCGTGTAAAGTTCGTTTTGAATAACATTTGTATGTGCAAGTACTGTAAATATTTTATTTTGTTTTTTCTTTTTAATTTTCATAACAAAAATAATCCTTGTGTTGGCATTTACTAGAATGACTTACAGCAGTTCAACATTTTTTTTTTGTTGCTCTTAAATGTTTCTTTTATTTATGGTTTTCTTTTTTTATCCTGTTTGTCTTTTTTCACTGCAGCCTTGACGTGTTGTTATTGTTGTAATGTTTTGAACTAAGATTTCATATCTTAATGAGTGACACTTTCGTGAGATAAGCACAACAGAAAAAACAAAAGAAGAAGCAGGAAGCAAAAAAAAAATTAATTACTCCACCGAGCGCTGCAGGGAATATTTTTAAATTATGTATTATTGTTGTTGAAAGAGCTTTTCAACAAGCTCAAACGAGTGAATGTTTTGACTTTAAATTCTAAAAATGTTTTGCTATGTATTAAAATACGTTGGCAGTGCGAAGAAGAAGGTACTTACTGTAGGTGAAACCTTCCGAATTGTTGTGAAAGGGGCACAATTTTTAATTTTAACAAAATGCTTTATATTTTTGATGATTAGGGCGCGTTTACGAGTTCACTTTACATTTTTTTGAGGAAAATTTTAGATTTTAACATTACATAACATAACATAACATAACATAACATAACATAACATAACATAACATAACATAACATAACATAACATAACATAACATAACATAACATAACATAACATAACATAACATAACATAACATAACATAACATAACATAACATAACATAACAT
Source organism: Coremacera marginata (assembly GCA_914767935.1). Classification (NCBI taxonomy): domain Eukaryota; kingdom Metazoa; phylum Arthropoda; class Insecta; order Diptera; family Sciomyzidae; genus Coremacera; species Coremacera marginata. Next base: position 3,700,424 of record OU612045.1, on the reverse strand, counting down.
AACATAACATAACATAACATAACATAACATAACATAACATAACATAACATAACATAACATAACATAACATAACATAACATAACATAACATAACATAACATAACATAACATGACATAACATAACATAACATAACATAACATAACATAACATAACATAACATAACATAACATAACATAACATAACATAACATAACATAACATAACATAACATAACACAACATAACATAACATAACATAACATAACATAACATAACATAACATAACATAACATAACATAACATAACATAACATACCATAACATACCATAACATAACATAACATAACATAACATAACATAACATAACATAACATAACATAATATAACATAACATAACATATCATAACATAACATAACATAACATATCATAACCAGGGCTGGTAATCCTAAGCAAATGCTTGGAAATGCTTATTTTGCATATATCTGGCAATTTTTTTTGGGTTATGCATATATTTGACATTTGTGCATATTTTTTCATATATGGCAACATTATTGTACATTTAGCGGAAAACAATTTTTTTTATAAGCTTTTTTATTTTTGGTGGTTGAAATGCCAAAAGAAAAAGAATCTCAAATGGTTGCTCAGTTTCCGAAAGTCTTGCGCTGCGACAATTCTATATTGTTTTGGCAATATTGTGAGTGGCTTATAACAGACAACCCCAGTAGTCTCAGGCATCATGGATGAATCGATCTATGGTGATTTCTTAAAGAAACTTGCTGCATAAGCCAGGCTTGCAGAATATTCTTAAACGCGTCTGTCTTGTATTCGTCAATAACAGACTTGCAGAATATTCCTTAACTCATCTGCAATGGATACGTCAAAAGAATAAAGAATAAAGCAAAACAGTTCTTGTCGAAAATTCTTTAAAGCATCTGTTTTTTTTCGTTCATCAAAAATTTGTCGAAAACTCTTCAACTTTTTGTCTTCTTTTCTTTCATTAAAAAATTTCTCGAAAATTCTTCAACTTTCTGTCTTGTGTTCGTTCATGACTTCCCTATAAAGTTTAATTTTTGCTTATATTTCGGTGTATTTTTTTCGTCAAAAGTTAAAATATATATCATTTTGTTAACGTGGTATAATAATGGCCTAATGACTGATATATCAATGATCACAGATTCAGATAATGTGATCCAAAGAGGAAAAATGTACAATAAAATAAAATAAAATCAATGAATAAATAAAAAAAGAAAAGAGAAAAAATATTTTTTTTAAATTTCTGTCTTTCGTTTGTTTACGAAACTTCCCCGAATTTGGAACATTTATATGAGATTTTCGTCAATGAAATGTATGGCCGAATCCTCATGTTTCGTCCATGAATCGGGAAAATTACGAATGATTCTCTTACGATTTCCTTAAGAACGGAACTACTGGGAAGTGTTTTTCTGCGGCGGAAAATTTTGGCTAGAAATCCTGGGTATACATCAATATAAAATATATATTACATACTTTGTGACTCCACAACTAGAAGTAAAGTGCTTCCCAATGGAATTAGGTTTGTTCAAATATTGCCCAAGTATTTCTTACAGATGTGAAAAGGAGCTTTTCCAATTATTCATCGGTTTTTAATGATAAGGAGATTTTTAGCTAATAATTTAAAAAGTATATAATCTTATACTGTAATACCGATATTATTAATACAAAGACAAAAATTAAAGTTAAACTTTTAATTGATTTAGCATATTTAAGAGCATATTTTGTTTATTTATCGAGCTCTTTTAAGCGCTTAAAATCAATTTTTTCATGCATATTTTTGCCAGCCCTGATCATAACATAACATAACATAACATAACCTAACATATCATAACATAACATAACATAACATAACATAACATAACATAACATAACATAACATAACATAACATAACATAACATAACATAACATAACATAACATAACATAACATAACATAACATAACATAACATAACATAACATAACATAACATAACATAACATAACATAACATAACATAACATAACATAACATAACATAACATAACATAACATAACATAACATAATATAACATAACATAACATAATATAACATAACATAACATAACATAGCATAACATAACATAACATAACATAACATAACATAACATAACATAACATAACATAACATAACATAACATAACATAGCATAACATATTTTAACATAACATAACATAACATATTTTAAAGTTTCGGCCAGTTTCTGCCCTTTCTCGTACACTAAAAGAGATATAAAAAACGGATAACACCCTTGAAATATATCCTTTGAAAATATAGGATTCATCATAAAATTATCAGACCCCCATTCACAGACACGACCTTATTTTACTCGGGCGAAGAAATGTTATGCAAATTTGATCCTATAAGAGCTGAAGTGGCCTAGCCCACAAAAACATGAAAACTAAAGCAGTACATTCATAGTATCTGTTGTGCATGATGTTGTCATTAGATTAATTTAAAAAATACTTATAGATGCTGCGTATAGATGGCAGCGTGAGAACAAACTTGTGCTTCAGACTAAGTGAGAAAAAATTTAAAACTTAACAAATTACCCTGTAGACTTAATAAAGCTGTTTCATATGCAGCACATTTGTATCTTTAACCCTAGAATACCAACCTTCCGTTCACTATACGTTATATTACTCGTAAGTAGTGAATAAATTATACGTAGTTTAGTACTCTAGGGTTAAATAAGGTTTTAAAGAAAATCATGGCTACAACCCCAAATGGAGCATTTATTTTATTAAATATTTTATTTCAACTACAAAAGTTTTGAAAAAATCCACATCGCTGAGCGGTAGCGGTACTAATCAAGGTAGTAGCTTACTACTGTAAGCATCTTCTAAATCTTTTTTAGTGCAACCTAGTATTTGGGTGCAATAAGAGAATTCTACTAAATTCTTATAAAGTGAAGAGTTTGCTAATATAATTTTTAATAAAAATGTCCTTCTGAAAATCGTCCCATTTATTCAACTTGCGTGATTACCGCAAATAGCGAGTAGGCCAACTTGCATGTTGCAAAGAAGGCCGTCAAGTGAACGCTTACAAAACCACCCGCCAACGGAGTGATTTTACGCAAAGCCAATTCGGTGAAAATGAGCTGATTTTGACGAAAACTACGTGTCTGTTCCAACCAATTTGATTTAAATATAGCATAGGGTAAAGCTTCGAACTCCAACTCCAACACGCTGCCATAGTAGCAACAGGGAAAGATTTCTATAGCCATGGCAAAAAAATACACCGTATAGTAGATGTAGGCAAAGATGTTGTCTACAAAGAAAAGCAAATAGGCGAGTACAATGCAAATGATAAGACCACTGGACAGGAATTGCGCCAATTGAGCCAAGGAAAATGTGCCTTGCATCAGATGAAAAATGCTGTAAAAATAAAATAAACTCAGTGATGCTAAAGCAAACTTTAACTCGAACAAGTTACACACTTTATCAAACGCTTGTGATCCTCGATACAAGCGATCAACTCCTCATCATTCTGAACCTTTGTCTTCTTCGCATCATGACCAATTTTTGCCACACGCAACGACAACAGACGTACATGACCGGCAAATATGCAGAGACTCATCGGCGCATAGATATCATTGGCCAAATTCTGCACAATTTGTATGGAGATCCCAACAAATTGATAGCAGAGGGCAGTAGCATAGTACCAAGCATTCGACTTCCAATCGAATGGAAACCAGGCTGGATACATCAAACGCCGCTCAGAACCCAAAACCACTGCCGCAGCGGCAGATACATTTGCAGTAACATAAGCTATGAAGAACAAGTTGCTAATGCGTTGGGCATCAACTTTGGTATGCTTGTTGAAGTAATACCGCTCATCAGCAGCCACTGCACGTTTGTCCAGTTCATCGAATATGACCTGTATACGCTCGATGTCACGCAGCTTGTAACGAAAGCAGTAGTGTTTAAAGCTGCAAGCTATGCAAGTAACATTGATGGCCAGATTTTTAAAAACATCCGCTTGCGTGGTATCGATAAAGAGACCAATAGTCAGATGTAGCGGATAGTAAATCGTAATGAAAATATTCAGCAGCCAATCGTAAAGAGCACACATTTTATGGTTGTAACCAGAGCGTATGCCAACCGCTTTCCAGCACCACCAAAAATGCTTAAAAATAACAATGCTATCGACTGCTTGAAGTAACATTTTTAATATTTAACTATCTCGGAATAATTCACTTTAAGTATGTGTTTTTGCTTACGACCTTTGAAGAATGAATTTAAATAACTCCGTGTGCTTATTATTTAACCACCTTCAAGAGGTTAAATTATTATTTGTTTACATGGGCTTACATTGATTACCTTTAATTGTAGGTTTCACAAATAGTTGCTTAATAGAGTTATTAAAGTTGAATTAAAGCATATGTAACACGGGTGGGAAGACAATCGGGATACAATTTGCAGATATTTTTGTACCCAAAACACACACTTAACATTTTTATATAGTCATTTTTAAATTTTTATCTATTTTGTAAACAACGAATTTTTACATTTTTCCTTTTGCCAAAACCCGAATTTTTTGTTGAAACCTAAAATTGAGTACAGCAAATTTTGCGTAGTTTAAAAACAAAACTCAAAAAACTAATTGTTTGATTTCAATCTGTGAGAAAAAAAAAAAACAAAAATTTGTGAGAACCAAAATGCCGACGGAAGCGTTAACTTTTTAGCATTAGATGTAAAATTAAATATAATATTAATAGAAAGAATAGGTACATAGTTTTATGTTTTTAGCTTATTAATTAAATTGATAGTAAAAATAGCTTCATTAGCAACATACATTCACACTGATATCGCTTTTGCTTACAATTTTCTTCTTGGATCATTTGCCCCCATTCATAGTCTGTATCAGCACCTGGTTTGAGAAATCGCTAAAAGAACGATTATTGAGAAGTGCGCCGCCTAATCGGCAAAGTTCTTGGTAAAAAGTGGATTCTTTCTGATGTTTATTAACTTTTAGTTTTACTCTCAGCGTATATAAGTAACTTCGTTTAAGAAGCTAACTAACGCCTCAAAAAGATTTTTTACAGCAATGCAAAAGAATCGATGGAAGTGGCTTGAAGTGGATTCTGTCTGACGCTTGTAAACTTTTCATTTAACTTCACTAACTTTGCTAAAGAAGCTAACGCTTCAATAAATGATTGATGATTATTAATACCTACTATACACTGAGTTGAAATATTTAATTTTTAAAAGCAAATACTATATACTATACTATTATGTAAAATCTATACTACAGGGTGGCCCAAATAAGACCAGCTGATGTGAAACACAAATAACTTTTTTATTTTTTAACATAATTTATTTTTCCTTTTTGCAGATTATAATTGAACTCTTGAAAATTTAAAATGAATACGTACAGTCCACAACAACGCATTAAAATTATCGATTTTTATTATTCTTCTCAACGATCAATTGTTCTGACGCAGCGAAATTATCGCCGTTTTTTTAACGTAAGATCAGCGCTCCCATCTTCCATGATTACAAGTTTAGTTCGCCGTTTTGAGGAACTGGGTTCAGTTGCCGACCGTCCAGGAAGAGGTGCTCGTCGAAATATTCGTACTGAAGACAACATGGAAGCTGTGCAGCAGAGTGTTGCAAATGAACCATCTGTCTCAACTCGTCGCCGTTCCGGCGAATTGGGTATACCCAGAACAACATTACAGAGAATTTTAAAGTTGCATCTTAAGATGTATCCTTACAAAGTTCAAATTGTGCAACAGCTTCTACCGCAAGACCCCCAACAACGACTACAATACGCTATTCGCTTTACACAATTAGCCACACAAAATGATTTTTTAAATAATCTTTTGATGACGGATGAAGCGCATTTCCATTTAAGTGGTTATGTGAATAAACAAAACTGTAGGTTCTGGGGCACCGAAAATCCAAGGGCAATACATCAGCATCAGTCACATCCATTCAGATGCACTGTTTGGTGTGGTGTTATGGCCATAAAAATCATCGGTCCATATTTCTTTGAGAATGAGGATGAAACGCCAGAAACGGTCTGCGGGGCTTCTTACAGAACAATGATCGACAACTTTTTGAGGCCAATGGTGGAGCAACATCCTAATTTGTGGTTTCAACAAGATGGAGCACCTGCGCATACTGCTAGGCAAACTATGGACATGCTGCGTGAAATTTTTGGTGAACGCATAATTTCAAAAAAATTAAATTTCCCTTGGCCTCCTCGTTCACCAGATTTAACTGCGCCCGATTTTTTTTATGGGGTTATTTAAAAGACAAAGTGTATGTTATCAAACCACAGACACTTGGACAGCTCAAGCAGAATATTCGAGACGAAATACGGCGCCTGCAACCAGAAACATTACGGCGTGTAATGCAAAACGCGCTAAAAAGAGCCAATGCCTGTATCGAGCAAAATGGTGGTCATTATCCTGATGTCATATTTCACACATAGTCACGTTAAATTTCCATAAAATGTATTTAACATATAAAAATAAATCATTTAAAAAAAAAACCGCTATTACAAGTGTTTAACATCACTAGGTCTCATTTGGGCCACCCTGTATTATATAAAATTGAAGTGAAACATTTTTGTTTCCAGGTAAACTCCAAAAGTACTGGGTCGACTTTTATGAAATAAATTTTAAAATGCCATATTTGCGCTACAGCAACTGTGCTGATAGGAGTTCTTTTACTTCGAAATAAGTATGTTTAATTAAAGTTTTAAGTTTTTAAAGAAATCATCCGCGATGCTACGAATTCCTTGATCGTTTTATTTTCACGAGTTTGTGTTGCGAGAGTTTCAATAATCTCCACGTAGTTCGCTATTCTTCTCTTTTTTTGCTCAGGAGGCACAGCACAACATAAAGGCCAAAAGTGAGATATATATAAATGCAGTGCTGAGCTGCAAAACAAAACAAAATAAAAGAAAAACTTTTTATTTCGTTTGACATGCATTGTTTTAGGGGCTGAGGTCACACGGCGATCGTTTGAACGGCGTTCAAAAGTTCTTAATGTTGCTTTCAATGGAAAATGTCTAAAAACAGTGAGAGTGAAAGCGGATAAGCACATTGTAGAGCGATCAAAATTTGTTTTTTTTTAACGAAAGGCGATTGAGTGACCATCTTTAGCGTGCTTAGGATTTTTTTTTATACGAAGTTTTAAAAATGTCAGTGGCGAAGCCGTGGATCAAACTTTTGACAGATAATCCATCTGATTGGATCGCAGGGCTATGAAGCAATTTTTGGTCTGCAAATTATCATAAGTGATATATGAAATAATTTCAGTTATAGTAAGCAACATATAACATTTTTACTATTTGTCATTAACACTGATGATAGATTGATAAGAATATTATTCCAAACACTTTAAATTTTTCCGTCATATTTTGTAATTAACAAACACTCTCTCTTTTGAGTGTATTAATTTTTACGTATAAGTTTAAGGGGGTCTTCTCATTGAGCAACTTTTTTTCGACTTTTTTTTCATTTATTTATAGCTTGGGTAGTTGTGAATATGCCCCTAAAAGGATTTTTAGAAATTCGAAATACTTTAGAAGATACAGCCTTTTTTGTGAAGCAAGGTCTTCGTCAAAATGAGCTATTTTTTTCGACTCATTTTCGAACGAAGTGGCATGAAGTAACCACCGAATTCCGTTGAAAATGTTTATTGTTAGGTAAAAACGTGTTTGCACACATATTCATACAAACATACGAATACACATTTCTGCTTATTTTAGGGGTTGAAGCATTTTTTGAGTCCAGGTGTTCAACTGAAAGCATCATTTAGTTCAGTTTGTATCGAGTTGAGCAACAGACGCGTGCGCTTCAGTGAACGGAAAAGTAAATTTTTCATAAATTTATTGTGATTTTTGTAAAATGGATCGGAAAAGTAATAAAAAAAAAAAAAAACGCCCAAGTGAGCGTCAGAATCGTGCTAAAAAACGCGGGTTTAGTGGAAATCAGCATCTTAGACCAGAGGATTCTGAATATACCAGTACATCGGCCAAGAAATTCAAGAATAACGAAGACGACGAAGTATCAATCAAAAACAATTTGAAGTATTGCATTCTCGAGTTCTGTTCTGTGTTTACCACGTTGTCAGCGTTGGTAATTTGTGCCTCATGCAAGCAAAAAATTGAGTTCTCAGAAGCCTCACCAAATGGAGTTGGATTTAAAATCGCTTTGAACTGAGCCTGCCCACGCACAACATATATTCCTTCGTCACCTATGATCGGAAAATCATATGAAATTAATCAACAACCAATGCCATGCGGCTTTTAGGGATTGGGTCAAAAGGTATAACCATGTTTTGTGGCCTCATGGACCTCGGACAAAGTTTGTCCAACAATCTGTACTATACTATCCTACAAAATTTGTACGTTGCTGGAAAAGCCATGTACGAACATGTCATTTCAAAAGCTATTGGAGAAGAAAAAGAGGCTATGATCGAAGCGAATCCAGAGTGCCATCCCACTTTATTTACTGTGTCGGGGGATGGGACTTGGAAGAAGCGTGGCTTTGCTTCCCTTTATGGTGTCACAACTTTGATTGCCAAGCATACCAAAAAAACTGTTGACACTGTCGTAAAATCTCGTCTGTGTAACAGCTGCAAATATTGGGAAGCCAAGAAGGAAGAAGAGCCAGAGGCTTACCAAATTTGGCTTGATACTCATGACGAAGAATGCACCATAAACCATGAAGGAAGCTCTGGGAAAATGGAGGTGGACGCTGTAATAGAGATGTTCTCCAGGTCGTTTGAAACACACGGCATAAAATATGTAAAGTATATCGGCGATGGTGATTCGCAGACCTTCAAAGGTGTATTAGATGTCGACCCCTATGACGGTGACCCTATAGTGGAAAAGAAAGAATGCATTGGGCATGTGCAGAAGCGAATGGGCACGCGACTTCGAAAAATAAAAAAAGAAAATAAGGGCATTGGAGGCAAAGGTGCGGGCAACCTCACCGACGAATTAATATCCGAGTTGACCACATATTATGGCCTTGCGATCCGCCGTCATCCTGACTCCGTGGAGGATATGAAAAAGGAAATTTGGGCCACTTTTTACCATAAGTGCTCCACCGATGATAAACCGCAACACCAAAATTGCCCCACCGGTGCGTCAAGCTGGTGCGCATGGCAGAAAGCAGCTGCTGAAGGTACGTTAGATAGCTTTCACCACACGTATGCACCTCTCGACAAGAAGGTGATGGAGGTAATAAAACCAGCTTACGAAGCGCTGTCGGCAGATAATTTGCTTGAAAGATGCCTTGGATCTGAACCTCAGAATTCCAATGAGTCCTACAATTCTGTTCTTTGGTCACTTTCGCCCAAGCACATCAACTCAGGCGCACGCACCATCGAAGTGGCCAATTTCATTGCAACGTGCCTCTTCAACGACGGTTTTATACCCATACTTAAAATTATGGGTTTGATGGGTATTGCGATTGGCAAAAACGCATACGAATACGCACTATCTCGCAATGAAGACAGATTGAACCGATCAGAGACTCGAGCTGCGGCATCATCAAAAGCTGGCAGAACGGCTCGCAGAGCAGAGAGGGCAGCAGAAAGCAGTTTCTACGAAAAAGAGGAAGGTGGCCTGTATGGAGCTGGCATCGCCGACTAATATTTGTAAGTAAAAATTGTCAGCTCTTTAAAACTGCATTTAAACATTTTTGATTTTTTTTTTTTTTTTCCCAAAAAAATTACTTCAAACTTTAAACGCGTTTATCTCGAACCCACGTTTTTCGAACTGGCGGCCATGATATCTCCAGTTCAACTGAACCGATTTTCATGAAACAAAGTGGAATCGACGCAGAATTGTCACCATTCTCGGGTGAACCTCGACCATAATTTTAAAAAATTTTTTACTATTTTTTTTTTACACTAAACTAAAAAAAAAAAACCCGAAATTGAAATTTTTGAACGGCCGCCATTTTGTCAAAAAAAATCACAAAATTAAGCTTGAGGTTCACCCGAGAATTACATCTATACTGATTATAACCCCGTTTTTTTTTTCATTTCAGACGCTCCGGAGACCAGGAATCGTGGCCGCCGTGACGACACCTTTTTTTTCACCACCAACTTTGAAGTCTCATTACTTTTTGAACAGCCCACGTATCGAGGCAAAAAAAATTTTTTATTTACTTTGAACTTTTTGTAATACAATAAATAAAAAAGTTTTCAATTATTCTTTGCGTTTTCAAATAAGAATTTTTTTAAAAAGGGTCCAGAAAACGGGTTTTGAATGAGAAGACCGCCTTAATGTTGCTAGATTGCTAGAAAATTGCTAGATCGACCATCAACGTGATTAGGACTTTAACCTAGAACCGCTGCGTGGTAATGAACCACTATAGGGCAAGGCAACCCATAATTGCATTATACTGGCTGCGGCAGTTTTTCCTTACGTAAAGTAACCAATGAACTTGTTTATGGCACTGATGCTATGTTAAACCCAAGCAACGCCCATAATTATAAAATAGTATAGATTGCTGCGGTGTGTATTTTGTTGGTATTTTGCTGCGTATAGGAAAAACCATGGTAGTATAAGTGAAGGTATTCGCATGGCTGAGAGCAGAGCACTTTAGCTGTCAAAACGAAATTTCTACCATTGAGACTCTCTGCGCAATAGAGACGAGTCAATACTAGACGAGTGACAAAAACGGTAACGCTTGATTTCACTCGCTATATAATTTTCATGCCGTGGGCTTTATCAAATTATAGTGTCCGGAATGCGCAAATAAAGGAGTTATATTAATTATACGAGTATATAGAAAATATGTATATATTTTGAAACATGAAACATGAATTATTCAAAATTCTAGCTCAGCCCAGTTGACGATATAGATAATCATAGTCAACGTGTTTGGGAACTGCGATACATATTTTTATTTTTTTGAATTTGACCACTTTGAAATCTAAGCCCTTCAAATATTAGCTATTATAGATTTTAAATTTTCATGAGGCTCACAGCCTGTTGCCTTCCACGTTAATTGATTAAGACATTAAATTCTGGCGTTCCTTACGTATGCAATCAACACGCTTTATGGAATTTTAATTACAAAATCAATCACTGCCTTTTGAGGAAACAATAAAAGCTGTCCGCTACTTCGCAGCCCTATGCAGTTAAACATTCCACTCAAGCATTAAACATTCATCAAGTATCTGACAATATGTTGAAAGCAATAGATAGTGAAGCTATTTTAAAAAAATATTTCATCTGCTGGAAGATTTTAGGTCAAACAACGGACGGTAATACTATGCTATGTGGCTTATATGACGTCTTGTTGAACATTTGCATAACCATCTTCTTCCCGCTTCATCTCACCATCGGACTACTTAATGCAAGCAATACTCAGGCGGATATCTTCAAAGGCCTTGCTCTCAACTTGACCTCGTTATCATGTAGCGTAAAACTATTTTTTTATCGTCGCAAACTGGAGCAAATGCAGGCGGTAGGCATCATTTTTTCGCAGCTCGATCAGCGTATTCAACACCAGGAGGAACGCGTTTACTTTACGCTTAAAATACGACGCGATGCCTACCGCTTGATCAATACATTCTTTGTACTATTTATGGCAACTATGATCTTGGCCTTTTCTGGTGTCATATCTGCCGAGCGACATCTGTTATTTGCCGGCTGGCTGCCATTAGATTGGCGTAACTCAGAATAAAATTATATCTGTGCTCTTTCCTATCAATGTATCAGTGTTGGACTGCAAATTATACAAAACTACGCCAATGATGTGTACGCTCCGTTAACACTCTGCATGCTGGCAGGACATGTGCAGATATTGGCGATGCGCTTGCGCAGAGTAGGCTATGAAGAACGTAATCCGCAAGAACTGGTGCGCTGTATCAATGACTGGCAGCATATAATTAAGTAAATTTTTCCAAATTTCTCATGTATTGCAATATTTTTCTTTATTATTCTCTTTTATTTTTAACTGCATAGAATCTACAACATTTTGCAGGACTCTATTTCACGCAGCATGTTTACGCAATTTACAATGAGTGGTTTGAACATCTGCGTTGTCATCATCTACTTACTCTTCTATGCTGAAGAATATTTTGATTTCATCTTCTTTACTGTCTACTTGGCCGCCCTTCTTTCGGAAGTATTTGCATGTTGTTTTTATGCCAGCCTCATAGATGAACAACTTCAAAAATTTCCTTACGCTATCTTCTCTTGCAATTGGATGGAACAGGATCGTAGTTTTCGTAAAAATGTTGCCATATTCAGTGCGATGAGCATCCGTGACGTAAGGATGACAGCTGGGGGCATGATGCAAATTAATCTGGAAACATTTTTGGAGACCTGTAAGCTGGCTTATTCGCTCTTTGCGCTTGTAATGAATTTGAAATAAATTAAATTATCTGTATAAGTTTAAAAAATTATGGAACTAAGTAAATCATCTGTTGTTTGCACCTTTTTCACTAAAAAAAAAAAAATCATGAATTTCTGAATATTCTAAATAAATTATTATAATATGCATTTTTCTTTTTTATGTACATTTTCTTGGTTTCTTAAAGTTTGTGGTTAGTAAGATTTTCAAAAAAATATTTCATAATATATTTTAAAGTATTACTTCATGTTTAGTATTTAGTATGGTAAAGTCTTGAAGTGAAATACAAAATCTTGATTCGTGTTCCAAATGATTATACTATTCTTTTTATATGACAAAATTTGTTTTCTCAAAAAATTGTAAGGATCTTTTCAAAATGTGATCATGACAATATTTAAATGTCAAATATCAAAAAGAAATGTAACAAAACTAAATAATAGCACTGCCTGTATATAACCCCTTAAAACAGGATTAAGGAGAGAGGTTTCTGGTAAATGATGCACCTTATTTTGAATACAAATTTTAACTACAAATTTTAAAATTTTAGGAATTTTAGGTAAAAATAAATTTTACGTAAAATTTATTACGGTAGTGGAATTGTAGAGCCTTTCAAGATATGCATTTATTCGTTGTTTTATAATACACAAGTAATAGATTTTTTCAAACCGTTAAAATGTGAAGTCACGAATTGACAAAGAAATAATGGCTACTCAAAGATTTTTACTTTAAACTCGATAAATCATGGATGAACAGAACAAACAATAATATTTATTAGTATTAAGACATCAGCACTCAAAAAATCACACCTGAAAGATTAAGGGGGAGATACCTTCATAATTGCAGAAAAATGCATTACCTTCATACCTGCATACCTTCATAATTACAAACATTTTATTTATATTTCGAATGTATTGCATGTTAAAAATATACTGTAGAAAGAAAAAGACGAAATCTTCAACATTTACGGAGTTATGGTCAAAACGTAATTTTTCAGGTAGTCAGCGCTTGGGGCAGAGCAATCTCCTTTCACAATAGATTATAAATTCTTTTGTTCCTTTATTCTTTTATTCTTTCTACAAAACAGGCACAGCTCAAAATTTACAAATTTTTACTTTTTATTGTTAAACCATTCGTATACCGAGAAAATTGAACGGCTTAAAATCAAAAACAAAAGTTCTTGTAAAACTGTAACCAAAATATCTTTACCACAATGAAAAAATCGTTTCAATAATGATTTATCTTTTAACTATACAAGTGCTGCATCATTGATGCATCAATGGACTGAAGTTCTTTGAAGCTAAATCAATGAAACAATCTTTGCCGTGAAGATAAAATATTTACTATAACGATTTAGTTCTTTGTTAACAAGGAATTGAAAAAATATGTGCAATCAACAACTTTTCCTTTTTTTTTTTTTTTTTTTTGAGAATGTTTTTTTTGTTTCAAAGACAAAGTCTGTTACTTTAAGGAATGTTTTCTTCAAAATCATATCTGTATATGAAGAATAAGAAAATCGTGTGCGAGTGCCAACATTGAATTGTAATTGTAAAAAACACACGTTCATATTCACACCAGTAAATTTTATGACCCTTCAAAAACAAAAAGAAAAAAAAAAAGAAAAAAAAATCTCTTTGCCCGCCGAGCGGAATTGAACTTGGAATTTTTGGTGCCAGTCCATCGCTCTAACCACTGGTCCAAACAGCCTTGCTACTGTTTGCTGACATAACTGCAGCTATGTTAACAGATGCTGTATTAACAGATGCTGTATTAACAGATGCAGTATGTCACAGTATTCTGTTGATAGCTATACAACAAAAATCTATTAATAGATTATTGTGTTATGCTACAGCATAGCTTCAGTTGTAATTAATATTGAATCAATCACTCTGCGTAACGAAGGAGTTTGGCTCAATGCGTAGTGTAGTGACTTCTCAATCGGTGGTATCGGTGGGTGTGGGTTCAAATCCCCACGGCAGGCGAAGGTAAGATTTTTAATTTGATATTTAATTTAATTTATTAATTAAATTAGCTTATTATAATAAGCTCAAGCAGCAAAGAGAAGCCGAGAAAAGACATTCTTTTCATGAAGCCATGAAGTTAAAATCAAGGATCTAATATTCTGCGTCCTTGCCGTAACGAATAAAAGTCTTTGTGCCAAAGTACATTTTCTCTACTTTTACGACTTTTCCTTGCTTTTTTAAAGCAAGTACGTCTTTGCCACAAGAAGTTAAGTTTTTGATTCAAAGTTTATTGTTATTGGGAATCTAACAATTTGTATGTCTTTGCCGTCACGATGTTTTGTCTTTGGGCACAATCTTACCTATAAAAGTCTTTGTGGCAAAATGCATTTTTTTTTGGTTTTACGATTTTTTTTTTCTCTAGATGTAGTGACTACCTCCATCAACTATCAAAATTGTTCACTCATCTTCTAACTCTTTTATTAAAAAAACAAACTCTTTTTGTATCTTTGTGTTGCATCTTTTTTTGCCTTAGTAAAATTCCTTTAAATATCGGGTTACATTTTTTTTTACCAAGTCTTTTCAATGATTTTGGCATAATGTGCTAAAGATTCACAATTTTGTTTAGTTCAGGAGTGCTGCCAGGCAATAGCAAGGAATGATTTGGTCGTCTAGGAAATGTTTTACTTCACCCAGAGAAAAAATCGTAAAACCAAATAATTTCTTTGATTTTAAGGCGTTCAATTTTCTCGGTGTTGTAAAATAATAAGGTTGAAGACCAAATTTGTTGTTAACTTTAAAAAAAAAAATAATAAATAAATAGAAAACAAAATTTTTACTTGCTAATTGAGCTCAGTGACAAGAAGCAGAGTCATCCTGAAAAATCACATTGTTGGAAAAAATGCTCTTTCCATAAGCATTTACTAGATTATATTACAGAATGTTTTTGTATTTAGTGGGATTATTTGTTGCTTCAACTATGGCCAATACTTCAATTTGATGATAAGAAAAGCATACCTAGATTATTCTGTTAATCGGTTGCCGAAATGCCCTTTGGATGCTATAACTTCGCTATAACGTTCCTTGGTTCTTTCAGCTCAACTCACACTTATCTGAGACTATCAGTTTTTTCCATTCATCTGCCAACCAAGATTTGTGTTTGGTACGGTGAGCACACAGTTGAGCCTTTAATAGTCTTCATCGCTTTGTTAAATAACACTGGTCAACAATTTCACAACTTTTTCGTGCAACACGAACTTTGATAGCTTGTACTGTTTAAGCTTTCTTCCCTCGTTATGACACTGAATTTGTTTTTCGGAAAAAAATTTTAAATAATCTTGAAGTTAGGAACTACGTTAAAACTTGAATCCATTCGTCCCTGCCTATTTAACTTTTGTAATATTATGGATATAATTACAAAATATTCCGTTTGGGAAATGAACCAAAACTAGATATTAAATAATAATTACGTATTATAGAGTATATTTGTAAAATGGAGATATTAACCTTCCGATGAGTGACAGTTCTAAACTTCACGGCCATGTGAAAAGGTCCCTACGGACCTTTTTTGTAAATCATGTTTTTTTCATATAAAAATTTTTTTTTTTTTAATTTTTTTTTGTTTTTATTGTTTATAACTAAATTCTACATACAAAAATAATTTTTTAAATTTTTTTAATTTTTTTTTTTTTTTTTTTTGCTTGAATTTTCTTACGACTATTATAAAAAAGTTTAAAAATTATTGTTGTAGAGCGTGTACTTCTTGTCCCTCGCCCTGTTGTGCGCAAGTGTTGCAGCGATGTAAAAGTGTGCTATGTTCTCCGCAAACAGCGTTGTCGCAGCCGAAGCAGTGTGCCCGCGTTTTCCGCTGCCGCCCGTTCTCAGAACGGCAAAGGCGACATGACGGTCTACTTGACCTAGCCGCAAACGACGGTGCATTGCCTTCCATCGGTCTTGGTAATACCTGAAATGAAAAGAAAAATAAAAAACAAATAAAAATATATTCTATTCTTGAATTTGAAGATGTTTTTCTTACCCTGACATCGAATGCTTCCATCGCATTGCGTATCCTTGGATATGAGGTTATATGGTTGTTCAGGGCACGTTCTTCGATATTTGGTGTGGCCAATTGTTTCGTTAGCAGTAACAAGAACGACCGCCGTCTGTCACTCCTTTTTATAGGCTTCATTTCGTTGTAAATCGTAAAAGCAGCAAATGCAGCGACGTCCAGCATATTATAAAACATGGCCAACGGCCATCGTTGTGTTGCTCTTTTGCAGCTATAAGTGCCTAGCATTTGATCCATGGTATCAACGCCGCATTTGTTGGCGTTGTAATCTAATATGGCATAGGGCTTCCGCTTCTCGGTTTGCTCGTCAACGAGGCAGGTGTAGTGCATTGTGGAGAGCACGTATAGCACGTTTTTCGGCACGTATGAGCATAACGCTATATCCCCTTCGTTGAACCCAAATAATGTACTATTGATGGTGCGCTTCGGGTTCTTCTTGAACTCCTGTGGAATGAATGTTTTGTTGTAGCGCACTGTACCAACATATGCGGTCTTCCTCCTCAACAAAATACGCGCCAAGTCAAGAGTGGTAAAGAAATTATCCGCGTATATAGTACGGCCAGCATCTAAATATTTTTCCACAAGATCCAGCACTACGTTCTGCCCTTGGTTTATCTACCGTTGTTGGTTTGGCAGTTTTCCAGAATATACCATTCCCTTCACAGGATAATAACTCTGTGAGTCGCATAACCACCATACTTTCAAACCATACTTAGCTGGCTTTGACGGAATATATTGTGTGAAGCGGGTGCGGCCTCTGTAAGGGAACAACTGCTCATCAACTGTTAGTGCTTCATGAGGAGTGTAAGCTGCTGCCAAGTTATGTTGCAACATTTGCCAAATATCGTCAATAGCCGCAGTTTTGCTGTTGATGAGTCGCTGTTGTCGAGTATTTCCATTGTCGAATCGAATAAATTGCTTTATACACATGAAGCGATCGTACGACAACGCAGCTTTGTATATTGGGCAACGCGTCGCGCCCCATAATTCCATAGCTGGTTCATGGTTTGATCTTGTGAGTCCAGCATACAAAAGAATAGCTACAAAGGCGTCAAACTCTTTCACTGCCACTGGCTTCCACTCCTTTTTCTTCGTGGGATTCGCCAAATTCCATGCAGGTGTAACCTCCCTGCCTTTACGATTTGTTTCACGTAGCACTAAGTGTATTATTTCCTCTGTCATGATTGAACGCATTATTGTATAGGGGTCGTGTATATTTCCTGTTGGTCCTGGTTTCTTTCTTGTGAAGTCGACCACGTTATGATTACGAGTGCGTGATGTTGGTGGTGCTTTTTTACTCCATTGGGTGCCATCTTTACCAATATAGTAACTTTCATTCGTTTCCTGTCCATCATTTTCTTCCTCTTCATCATCGTCGTCATCAGTATCTTCATTTAGCTCGACGTATCCTTCAGTTTCGGCATCTGACTCTTCAGCAGGTTGGTATGTGCGATCTTCATCATCCTCAACTTCATAATTATCAATTGCAGCAATATCAATTTCTTCATCTATGTCTTCGTCCATAAAATCAGCAAATCTACTATCAGCTGTACGCCTTTCATCCGCAGTCATTTGCTGGTAACGTGTACTATGGCGTACAACAATTTCAGCAACGTCCAAATTACTTGCATCTGCCCTATTTATATTTTTGTTTCTATCACACACGATTTTATTCTTCGCTGTCTAAACTTTGACTGATTTGGTTTACGAAACTACAACTTTTTTTATACTCTTTCGTACGTCTACCTAAACTCAAAGACATTAGGGATGATGATAAAAACAAAAAATTCTAAGAAAAAATTCTAAAAAGAAAAAAAATACTAAGAGCAAAAAATACTAAGCACAAAATACTAAGAACAAAAAATTCTAAGAACTGGTTTATTGCTAGTAGTATAAAATTAGAATATTGTGCCTTTCCTTGAAAGCAATAAAGTTCATGTCTTCGAATTTTTCTTAGAATTTTTTGTTTTTACCATCATCCCTAATGTCTTTGAGTTTAGGTCTTTGTGTTCAGAACAAGTAAATTATGTGTTGAAACAATAAAAAAATTATAATGATGCCCAAAAACATGCATTTATTAGTGAAATTCAGTACAAGGTCCATACGGACCTATTCACACGTCTGCGTACTATTCTCCCTAAAACCTCAATAACTCCTAAAGTAATGATCCGATCGGCTTAATTTTTTTTCCAAAAGATGCGCGACAAAATACTCTTGGAATACAGAGTAACTTTGGGGGGGGGGGGTTGTAGTGGCCGAAGTAGGGTAATTTCAGTTTGAAAAGGCAAAAAGGTCCCTAGGGACCTTCTCACTCATCGGAGGGTTAATATTAATGTTGATATATAGCTAATAATCACATAATTGACTTTAAAATACCTTGAATTCATTTTATATATAACTGTTTTTTTTTTTAAATAAGACTTTCATATATATTAAATATTTTTGTTTATTAGATTCATTTCAAATTTCAGTCTTTTCTACTTTCTAATTTCTACTTTCACCTGCAAGAAAATATATGCATCAGCAGACGATAAGCTGCAGTCTTTCAGCATAGAAAGTTATATAAATACGTACAAAGATCTCAATGTATATAACAAATAAAAAATAAAACACAATGCTAGCATTTTCGTTGACCTTAATTAAAACTGGCAGCATTTTCATAGAAATTTCTTCAAAACTTCCCCCCAAAATCCGCAATAAATTGATTTATTTCCAGAATTCCCCAATACTCAACCCCCAATACTCAACCCCAGGTACTTGATATTGATGTGTTGGGAAATGTTTTTGGGTGTCAGTTGATGGTGTTTACTAGATTTTCTCTCGAAAACTCAATTTGTAGGCAATGCAAGCTCTGTTAAGGTGCGTTGAAAATATTTGCGATGGTGAAATAACGATATCCGAGTGGATATGAGTGTTTGCCGGGTGGTGAGTATTTGCCTATTTAGGCTCAATTGCGTCAAGTGGGAATGTTTATAAATGTATAAATTTTCGTTATAAATTTGAAGGAAAAGCCAACAAAGGACGAAAATTTCCAATTATAAACTGTAAATAGGTTTTAATTTCATGACCTTGGCATCACAGTAGACATTAAAAATAAACGATAACAATTTCGAACTTTCCTCAGCTCAAAAACCAACTACAGACTTATAATTTTAGCTGTGGCCAGAATTTAATTAAAATATTTTAATTGCGGCATTGAGCTCAGATGAAATTATATAAGAGTCGTTGCTAGACAAGCGTCGATGGTGCTAGGTTTCATTAATATTATCTTAAAATTAGATTTTGTTCAACAACCGGAGAATCTTTGTTGATTGAAATTTAAACCATTCTGTGGAAGTTTGTATTTAATAAACACATAAATAATGAACATTTGAAGTGTAATATTCAAGGCTTTCTTATATTAAAACAAATCCTTGATTATTCAATCAGATACACTTTATGTGTGCTAAAAAAAAAAAAAAAAATAATAATTTCATAAAGTGATGAAAGCGTTCTTATATTCATGCAAACCCTTATTTACTCAATCAGATACACTTTTTGAGTGTTAAAAAGGTGCATTTAATAACTTCATAAAGTGATGAACATTTGATAGTGAAGAAAAAATTTGCTCCAATCTTTTTGCAAGATTTGCATCTAGTTGACCTGTCTGACGACAGTAAACAATGAGTAGGCCATTTTGCAAGTGGCAAAGAAGAAGTCAAGTTAATGTTTACCAGTCCACCTGCTAAGGGCGTCATTTTCCTCAATGCTAACTCGGTGAAAATGAGTTGATTTTGACGAAAATTGCGCGTTTGTTCCGTCCAATTTGAGCTGAAGATAGCATGAGACAAAGCTTCGAATTCTATTTGCAACAAACTGCTATAATAACAAGAAGGAAATATTTCCATGGCCATCGCTAGGAAAAACATTGTATAGTGTATATAAGATATAATGTTCTCCACGTAGAAGAGCAAATAGATAAGTACGATGCAAATGTTGAGACCACTAATCAAGAATTGTGCCAGTTGGGCAAACGAAATGATGCTCTGCAGCAAATGGAAAATGCTGTAAAAAGATAAGAGCTAGAATTACCAAAACAAAATCTATAATCATTTAAAACCCACTCTATCAAAAGCTTGTGATCTTGTATACAGGCCACCAATTCATGGTCGTTTTGTGCCTTCGTCTTTTGTGCGTCATATCCGATTTTTGCCACACGCATCGCTAGCAGATGTACATGTCCAGCATAAACGCAGAGACTTATTGGAGAAAAGGAATTATTGGCTATATTGATAATTATCTGCAAGCAAACGCCGAAGAATTGAAAGCAGAATGCGACAACGTAGTAAAAAGTATTCGACGTCCAGTCAAATGGAAACCAGGCCGGGTACATCAGATGTCGTTCAGTGGCCAAAATCACTGTCAAAGCTCCAAATATATTTGTTATAGCGTAAGTATAGGCGAAAAAGTTGATAACTCTCACAGCATGAACCTTGGTATGCTGTTGGAAGTATTGCAGCTCTTCAGCATCTACAGCACGCTTATCCAATTGAGCGAAGATTTCCTGTATACGCTCGATGTCACGTAGTTTATAACGATAGCAATAATGCTTTAAGCTACATGCAATAATGGTGATATTGATGGCTAAACTCTTGAATATACTCTCCTTGGTAGAATTGATGAACAACGCAATAACCAGATGCAGCGGATAATAAAGAACTACAATAAGATTGATGAACAGATCGTAAATGCCGCACAGGTATTTGTCGTAACCAGTTTTAATGCCAATAACCTTCCAATACCACCAATAATGTTTGTATATTGCATTACTATCGACTTTTTGTTGAATCATTTTTAATAGAATTGTAAGAGATGATTTGCAGTAAAAGAATTTTACGGATTTACTGCTTTGTTACACTTTTAAACTATTACTGTTATGTAAACATAATGGAAGTTCATATTTTATTATATGTACATACACAAGTCAAAAAAATTAATGGAAATCTGAAACGTTTAAAGAAGGGGTTTTAATTGTATGTTTACAATGTTAATTATATGTAATGTTAATAAGCGTGCATTAGCAGAAACATTATCATTGTTGGAACGATGTGCGCACAAACATGTGCGTACTCTTTTTAATGTCTTAAGAAATAAGGAATTTTATTGTTTACTTTATATTTGAATGATGCAACAAATACAAAATTTTTTGCTGTTTTTTTTTTGTTAAAAAATCGTTTGATACGATTAGAAATTTACAGATAGAGAAGTCACAATTAGAAAATTCCTAACGAAAATAGCTTAATAATTTCCAAAACGTGCAAAATACAATCATAATAAATTACTTAAAATATTATAAAAAATATGTGCTTAGTTATTGTCGGAAACTATGCATTTTCACATTCCTAGCACATGCTGAGAGAACATTTTTTACTACTCTTTCAAAATATTCGACTATGATACAAATGATCAGATATGTCTTTAATCTTTTGAAACCATCATAGAAAAAAAATTGCAATTGACGCTTTTGTAAAGTTTTCATTTTACTTCCGTTAATACCTTCTCTAAGTAAGCTAACGCTTCAATAAACTTTACGAACACAAGAAATTATGTGATCCTCCAATATGATTAATGTGAAGTCAATAAAAATGTACACCAAAAAAAAATGTATTTTTTAAGCAGTTAAGAAAAAAGAATCAAATCTTCTTCAATTTTACTTTTATTACCTTACCTTACCTTACCTTACCTTACCTTACCTTACCTTACCTTACCTTACCTTACCTTGCCTGACCTCACCTTACTTTTTCCTAACCTTACTTTACCTTGCCTTACCTAATCTTACCTTACATAACTTACCTTACCTTACCTTGCCTTACCTAACCTTACCTTACCTTATCCTACCTTACTTTACCTTACCTGACCTGACCTCACCTTTCCTTACCTTTCCTTATCTTAACTTACCTTATCTTACATCATCTTACCTTACCTTACCTTACCGTACCTTACCTTACAATACCTTACCTTACCTTGCCTGACCTCACCTTACTTCTTACCTTACCTTACCTTGCCTTGCCTTGCCTTGCCTTACTTTACCTTCCCTTACCTTACCTTACCTTACCTTACCTTACCTTACCTTACCTTACCTTACCTTACCTTGCCTTACCTTGCCTTGCCTTACCTGTCCTCACCTCACCTTACCTTACCTTACCTTACCTTACCTTACCTTACCCTACCTTACCTTACCTTAGCTACCTTACCTTACCTTACTTTACCTTACCTTACCTTACCTTACCTTACCTTACCTTACCTTACCTTACCTTACCTTACCTTACGTTACCTTACCTTACCTTACCTTACCTTACCTTACCTTACCTTACCTTACCTTACCTCATTTAAGCTAACCTAAATGTAATTAATTTTACAAAAAGTAATAGTCCCATATATCTTAAGAGAATACCTCTCTAACTCTTCGAGTTAAGGAGGCAAAAATACCATATAAAAGTCAGAGATCCTTGAAAAATAAAATTCCGAAATTGGTATGTTTTTAATATGAAATTGAAGTTATCATAGAGCTACTTCTTCTCGTATATCCAAATGAAAGCCAATCAATATTGGATATTTATATCTCACCATAATGCGCTGTAACGATCATATTGTCATTGCCATTTAATATTTAACAATGTTTAATATCTAATAGAGGCTAAAGTCTTTTTAAGTTAAGAATAGGCATTTTTTATTTAAAAATATTATTCGTGTTACAGATGTTGCTTAATTAGATTATAATCTCATTAAGATATTTATCCTTTTCCATGCAGAGTTTTGCTTATAATTTTGTTTAATGCCTATTTGTTGAATTTTACATTGTTTCTCTTAAAAATAAATAAATACATACATTTTCTTTGCCAATCACTAAATTTTGGATGTTTATGGAAACATCTGTTTATGTTGCAATACGTTAAACATTTCTTTATTTTCTTAATTTATGCGTATTATTAATTTTATTTATAAACCACAGTTATTTATTATAATTATATAATATATAATTATATTATAATATATAATTATAATTATTATAATTATTATTATTAATATTAATATTAATATTAATATTAAATAGCTATGTAAGGATTTCCTTTATTGTAATGAAGACAAGACAACTGCCTTTGGAATATAAAAACCTTTTCGGGAATCCTTAAATTATTATTTTTTTTTTGTAACTAAACCAACGCTCAGGGGATTCCCCTTTTAGATGCGAAAGCATTGCGTTGATTCGGAAGACGGTTGATAATTAATTAATTAATTAATAATTAGTTGGAGGGTAGAAAGACGGAGTAGTGACGGTGAAGATTTGCTTTAAACTTACACAGATCAAAACTGCCGGGGAACACGCTCACAGGGAGATTATTCCACAATCGTACCGTGCGACTAAAAAACGAATTATCTTGGTAATGCGAGGTTCTATTGGGCACCGATGCCATGGTAAAGGAATGGGTTTGAAAAGCTGCCCGAGTAGATCTAGGAAATACACGAACTGGTGGCGTCAGGCCATGTACCTCCCTTGAACACTTTCCATGGTAGAACCTACACAAAAAGTTTAGGCAACCAACATTGCGCCGATGCCCAAGAGAACTGAGAGGACGTAAAATGTTTTCATATCCTATCATATATATCGCACGGCGTTGAATTCGGTCTAGAAGCTTCAAATAAGATCTCGAAGCTCCTGCCAAAATGTGCGAATTGTACTCCATTTTAGGCCTTATATATGAGGTATAGATCACTCGAAGAACAGATGGGGTGAAGTATTGCCTGCACCGTTTTAAGAAACCTAGGCCCTTGGCCGCTTCTTTCGACACATGGAAAATATGATCATTCCAACGAAGGTCTGATTGTATCGATATGCCCAGAACGTCAAGAGCATCTGATTCCAAAAGATCTACACCATTCATATTCAAGGAAGCTAAGGGACAGTTCATCCGCTTGTTGGTTAACAGGCAACACTGGGTCTTGTTTGCATTAAACTCTGCTCTATTAGCAAAACCCCACTCGGAGATTTTTTTCAAGTCATTGAGAAGTGTGTCATTCATATTTTGCCTCTTACTCTCAATCTCCAAAGAACTCGGGCGTTTTTTGAAAAAATATGAATGACAAATGCTGCTGTCGTCCGCAAACGAATGAATTGGGTTATGAGTCAACGACAGAAGGCCGTTGATAAAAACCAAAAACAAAGTTGGCAATAGTACTGAACCCTGCGATACTCCTGCGTTGATGGCGTGCTCACTGGACGAAATGCCGTCGATTACGACACAGATAGTTCTGTCCTTAAGAAAGCACGTGATCATCCACCGAGCAAAGATACCACCGACACCGTATGCAATTAGCTTAGAGACGAGTGCTTTATGCCACACTCGGTCAAACGCCTTTGAAATATCCAGAGCAACAAGCCTGCTCTCACCGTAATCAAACAAAGCTAAAAACACAAATGATAACATTAAATAACAAGGAATGTACCATTAACTTTTGGCATTTTTAAGCAATGATGAAAATATGAGTAACATTTATATGCATAACGATCATACAGACGTCGAGCCTCATTAACTTCGATTCAATGCACTTAATTTTAAGATACGAATGTAATTCATTAAGGCAAGCTGGTTATTATTGTGGAATTTTAAAAAAAAAAATACATAATTGTCAAAACTTTTACCATTCAGCAGTAGATATCGATTTTATTTGAACTCATAGCAGGACATTTTATATTTTTATTAATTCAGCAAAACAGCTAAGTTGAAAGTTGGATTTTCTTTACGCTGCCACAGACATAAAAGAAAAGGCTATTAATTTGCATAAATTGCCTAATTTTGGGTTTTGTACTTTGCCAATTTTACGCTTTTAGATGTTCTATTTATATCGAACATGATGATGATAATATTTGTTTAACAAACATAATGCTATGGCTAGCAGCTAAGATGAAATAAATGCGTGCAACTTGGCAAATAAGCAAATTTTCTTAGCCTTCGTACTTGCAAGCTTATTGATTACCAACACCCTAAAACCCGATTTGCCACAATTAAACCGCGTACCTTAATTTAATTTAAAAACACTCATAAATAATATCATTATTCATGCTCAAAACTGAAACGTGCCACAAAAATAACAAGCTGAACATGTTGTGCAGCTTAAATATATCTCTTTAAAGTGCAAAAAAATATTGCTTATACAGCAAAATAAGCTAAAGTTATTCAAGATATTTAAGCAATTTCTGGTTTTTGTACTTAAATTCTCTTTATTGAAGCAGAGAACCAACTCACTATTTAGCTTCGCCTGACACAGCTATGACACAGCCATTTTAATCCCGGCTGTTGTTGACGATGAGGTTGATTAAAGTATTTTCAACATTATGCTAATTTTGTGGTAGATAAAAATTTATTTCGTAGAAAATAGAATAAGCACTTTGCTGAAATTACTTTTAATGATAATGAGGCTTAAATTTTCAAAACTTTACTAATTGGTAGACTCAAAAAAAAATAGCTCAATTATAAAAATCTTTCAAATTATATGAAATTATGTTTTAAATTATGCATTCAAAACTTTTGGGAAATAAGGGTGCAAAGCGCAAAAAGTCTTAATTTAATTAAAAATAATGAGTTCAATAAAGTTTAATCATATAATAATGACTTCTTTTGAATCTGTTAAATTCGAACTCAGATAACTATTTTTTTTTCTACAATGTTGTATTTCGTTACCCACCGACAAAGTCACTTTTAAACTAGAGATTAAATGCCGTTTCCATATGAAGTAAAGTGAAATCTCTTTCTCTCACTGAAATTTTCTAATGAAGTTTATTGCCAGACAAAAAAAAATCCAAGTAAGGTAATCGCCATAAGATTTTTTTTGCTTACTTTCAGGTGTTATAATTGTTCCACTCGAAAGATTTTTTACATTGAGAAATTGCATACTTTCAGGAAATTATTATTTGTGTGATTTGCTATCGATAACAGGGGCCCTACTCTCTATTTCGATGCAATAAAAAATATTCGCAAAATTGATTTGATTGTACGGATTTGCGTAGGCATCGCATAGATTGACGCATCGCAATACAGAGTAGGGCCCCGGGTAGCGCTGTGGTGTTCCAATCACAGCTAACCCGCTGATATCATTCGTCTCTTTCCAATTGTTCTTTTCGACTGAGCGATAATGTTTTTAACAGGTGCAGCTATTTAATTTTATTTTTGGTATTAATCGGGCATTTTCCGATATTAAATTTAAGTACGAATTGCAAACGGAAAGTTTACTCACAAAGAAAGGTCCCCAAGTGTCACTCACCGATTTGAATAATTTTTAGATATGTGATAGAGAACAAAAATCTAAGGTCGACGTATTTTTTTATACGTGATCAATCGATAGTTTACAGTTTCAAAATCGCGTTTTAAAATCAGCGAAAAATTCGTTTTTTTGCCACAATTTCACTATTTTCCATAAAAATATATATAGATTTGGTATCAAACGAAAGGTATTTTAAAGCCACACATGATGGCATCCATTTTTTAGAAATAAATTTCATTGTAATTTTATTGTTGTCATTTTTAACAGTATTTAGTCGATATCATAAGGAGCGCAATTTGGAAATTGTTTCATTTTCATTTATATTTGATTTAGGAAAATTCTAAAAGTTACCTTTTTTTTCAATTTTTAGCTTTTTATGTATTAAAATTTTCTTTATTAAAATATGCATTTATTTTCTTAAAAATTTTTTTTTTAGAGAATAAAATATTTTAGAGAAATATGGTTCAATTCCGTACTGAATGAAGAAAAAGTATATATTGGGCCATTGAATGCAGTGTGCGTACAATGTCACTCTTTGAAATTCGCATCGAAAGCCCCTGGATTGTGTTGCATGGTGGACAAAGTTAAAGTAATACCTTTGACACCACCCTTTTGCAAAAAACCTCATGGACCGAATTTCCATCTGCTAATCGCTGTTGAATCGCAATGAAATCGATCGACCCATTTTTGAAGCAGATGGTGACTGGTGATGAAATGTGGGTTACTTACGACAACATCAACCGAAAACGGCCGTGGTCGAATCATAGAAAACTGGCGCAAACGGTTGCTATGCCGGGATTGGCGGTTAGAAAGGTTTTGCTGTGTGTTTATTGGAATTGCCACGGAATCATCTACAATGAGCTGCTCCCTACGGCCAGACTCTTAGTTCGGACCTGTATTGTGAACAATTGGACCGTCTGAAGGCAGCAATAGCCCAAAAGCGCCCAGCTTTGACCAATAGGTGAGGAAATGTGTTCCATCAGGACAATGCCAGGCCACACACATCAAAAGTGACTCGCCAGAAGGTACGGGAGCTTCGTTGGGGAAGTTCTAATGCAATCATCTTATACAATAGTCCGGATCTCGCACATTTGGGCAGGGGCTTCAAAATTATATTTGGAGCTTCTGGACCGGATTCAACGACGTACGATATATTGGATAGGTGATGAAAATATTTCATCTTCTCTAAGCTCTCTTGGGCATTGTCGCAATGTTGGTTGCCTAAGCCTTCTGTACAGGTACTACCATGGGAAGTGTTCAAGGGAGATACATGGCCTGACGCCACCAGCTCGTGTGTTTCCTAGGTCCACTTGGGCAACCATTGCCTCTTTGCCCAATAGAATATCACATTACCGAGATAATTTTTCTTCAGTCGCTCAGTAAAATTGTGGAACAATCTCTCTGCGAGCGTGTTTCCCGTCAGTTTCAATCTGTATAAATTTAAATCAAATCTTCACCGACACTACTCCATCTTTTCACCCTCCAACTAATGCTTTCAACACAATGCTTTCGCATTTATAGGGGGCATCGCCTAAGTGTGTGTTAAATCTAATTATAATCTGGCACCAAGTGATTATCACCTGTTGTTGTCTACGGCGAATGATTTTGCTGTTAAAACATTCGCCTCAAGAGAAGCTTCGAGAAGAAAATCGACTGTCAGAGTTTTTTGACAATAGGCATGAAAGTGTCTATGAGAAAGTCACTATGAAATTACCTTCAAAATGGCAACAAGTTATCGAATAAAACAGTGTATATTTGAACTTAATTGAATCATTCTAACTATGCTAAATAAAGTCTTAAATTTTATGTAAAAATTATGGATTTCTACACCTGATATTTAGGTCCTTCAGTTTTGCTTTTAAAAACTTTGCTCAGTGGCGAGACACCGGAATCGAACCATCTTTTGAAGAACATTCAACAAAACTCAGGTGAAATTGTTGCAGGAGTGTGGCCTCAATTTTGAATTTCCATGTTTCTCGCAAAGATAATTGTACATGACATGTCCGCGTTTCGCTCATCATAGAGCCCATATTATACCTTAAATTTGTTAAACCAAGTGTACAGGGAAAATATCAAGTTTTGATTTTAAGTCTCATTTGTATTATTTTGGCTTTAATCTTAATTGGCTTTAATCACACTTTGGCTTTAATGGGGGGAGAAGAGGGGTTTGAACTCCCCAAAATTCGCCTGTGGCTATGGATCTGAATCACACTATCTTCCATTTCCTTTCAAACTGAAAATTAAACCATGGCATTAATTAAAGAGCAGCGCAAATACGACCTGTTAATCTCTGCACTTCAGCTAGAATAAAGAAATTAATCTTTTTTTTTTTTATGAAATCCTTGCTACACACTCTCGAGCTGGTGTAAACCAATAGCTTTCAAGAGTCATTCAATCATTCAAGAACTGCGTAAACTTATCCAAAACACGCTTAAATGGTTAAAGCTACTCGATAAATAGGCTAAGAATACTCTTACGATGGGCTGCCTGCTGCAAGGCACTGCAGCTGCCAATGAATGCAAATATATGCAGCATTACATATAGTGCAGATTTAAGTTCCACTCCACATTCATGATTTACATATAAAACTACACTGAGCGGCTATAAAATTTTCTCAACACGAAAAAAATGTCAACTCATGATATACCATACACGGTGCGCTTGAACAAAATTAAATAAAAAGTTCTTTCACTTGGAATTTTCTTTCAGATTCTTAAAATATATTGCTTCTAGATAATATAAAACCAAAAATAAAAATCCTGTATCTAGGGATTTTTAAAAAAATTGAGATAATTTTTTGCATTTGCATTTTTTATTATATTTTTTTTTAATTTCAGGGTTTTTTTTTAGTCACCTAAAAGCAAGGTTAAAAAAGAAAATAAAAAGAAGTAAAACATTTTTTCTCTTATTCACAAATACATATTAAGTGTAATGATGTGATTATATGAATGTACTTAAATGATTTTTCGATACTCGAATTAATTATATAAGTATATAGACCATTGTAGTGGCTGACATCTCGAAGAAGTCGTTCAGCAATATCTGGGTGAAAAGGTGATACTTTATTCAATTTCCGAAAGAAATCGAAATGTACCAATTCCACAGCCTCTATTGTTACCGCACGGAGAGAATAAGCATTTTTAATAACAGCGCTGTCATTCAAATTACAATCCAAGAAAATTCCAAGTGAAAGAACTTTTTATTTAATTTCGTTCAAGCGCACCGTGTATAACAATCTTTTCCGAGATAACATTTAAATATAAAAATCTACAAGTTTTTTCACTTAGCTTCAACTCGTTATCTTTACAGTGTAAGCAAAGGATTTCAGCGACTAATTCTTGGCATTCAAAATACTTACCACCAACACGAACATGCTCTCCAATTGAAACCTGCTTGTTGACAGTTCAGCTCCTGGGGTGCTCTATGTCCAAATGCAGTACTATGCATGAGATGTTGTGTGTGCGATTCCCAGTTTCATAGAAATAAAATTAGCATATAAATAAAATAAAATCATTCGAATTCGAGTTATTAAATCAACCGTGAGCAGCAAGCAACAATGTTATGCAAATGGCTGCAAGTTGTTCTTCCTGTTACTACTCTGTACTGTAATATAGCACACACAAATACATACACAAACTCAATGACGTACCCCTGTAGGAAAATCAACTAATTTAAAAGTAGTTGATAAAGCAGTTTTTTTGTCAACCACAACTAGTTGAAATTCTGATTTTTTCCCATAGAACGAACTAACATATTTTGTATGG
This sequence comes from Coremacera marginata, assembly GCA_914767935.1. Classification (NCBI taxonomy): domain Eukaryota; kingdom Metazoa; phylum Arthropoda; class Insecta; order Diptera; family Sciomyzidae; genus Coremacera; species Coremacera marginata. Next base: position 3,669,975 of record OU612045.1, on the reverse strand, counting down.
TGATGTCCGCCAAATAAGTCAATTGACTTTCGTCTGCATATATTTTAAACTACTTGTTAAATTAGTTAAATTTAAATTAGTTTTTAACTACTTTAAAATAACCAATTGAAAACTATTACTGATGGCTTAGAGTTAATATTTGATGAAATAACATGGTTAAATATATATAAACTTGTAATCTAATAAAAATTTGCAATTAAAACTTGACAAAATCAGAGTAGTTAACCGCCTTAATATAATTCAAAGTATTTTATCAATCACTTGTTTTTAAGTAGTATTTCAATTATTTAATTTATAATGCAAATAAAACTATTTACAATTGAAGTGGATGCCGCCTTAATATAATTCAAAGTACTTCATATACTGGTTTATTTTAAATTAGTTTTTTAACTAGTTGTTTTTAGAAACAAGTTAGTTTGTTCCTATAGGGACTTTACTCGATGTACCCAGTAGCAATAATATCCAAAGCAATTACTTAATCTACTAGATAACTTCATACATTTTTTCCACACCCATTCGTCGACGTAAAATCAAAGATAAATTAATTAAACATATTCCACGAAGAATAAAGTGACCAAAAATATAGTATTATGGATTCACTCCTAAAAATCTATTCATCTTAATCTTATTTATATTGAATAAGCTTTTCTTCTCTTTCTCCCTGATTTGTATGACTTCAACTTTTCATTAGAAGATCTATTGAAAAATAAATTGAAAACTAGATATTTAGAAAAATTTGTAAGCTTATGTATTTCTAGCAGGCTACAGTGGTCCGCGGCAACAAAAATTTTTGAACGCCGTTCAAATGAGCACCTTATGACATCAGCCATTAAGACAATGCATGTCAAACGAAATAAAAAACAGGTTTTTCTTCTGTTTTGTTTTATTTTGCAGCTCAGCACTGCATGCATACGTATCTTTCTTCGCCTTGCGCGTGGCTCATCTGTTTTTTTATGTTGTGTTGTGCTAGCCAAGGTTGATTTATAAGGTTGTCGCAGGGCTGATCGCACTCTCTTCTCAGTACCCATAATTGTCAAAACCAGCCAATTTTGCGAATGACTACGAAAGTAGAACGGATGATAATAGAGAGCACTTGTAGATTTTCTATGAGCTGTCAACTTCGATTTGACAATTTGGTGCTAGCTGAGCAGAAAAAGAGAAGAGAACAACATGGAGTTCATTGAAATTCTTGCAACACAAACACGTGAAAAGAAATCGATCAAGCAATTCGTGACATCGGGGATGTTTTCTTAAAAAACTTAACACTAATTAAACATCCTTGTTATTAAAATTTTGAAATAAAAATATCCATATTACTATTAGTAGCACAAATATGGCATCTTAAAACTTATTTTATAAAAATCAACTAGACGCTCGAGTACTTCATTATTTTATTTTTGATCTTGTTGAATTATTTTCCTCATGCACTTCGCAACCAGCATCCAATAAAAAGTATCGCTTCTAAACAAAGGTCTATATGCAAAAGGAAATATATTAGAAAATAGTTCAGTAGAATTATTAATATAAAATGATTAGTTGGATTACATACATGATAATCCATTCATTCATTCATCGATATATTCATCAAATTTGAAATTTTTTTTTTTAATCATGTTTTAAAATTGTTCCATACTTCTATTATCATAAATCCATAGTCCAATAGAAATGCAAAACATGAAAATACATGTTCGACAGTATTATGCTAGGGAGATAATCAAAATTTATTAATAAATTAATTTCTCTATGAGGAAACCAAGAAACACATCAGAGATGCGCAACAAAAAAAATGAAGAAAAAACAAATTGATTTTACTATTTAATAGCCACCGGGAGTTTTTCGAAAAAAAAAAATTCCGATTTTTAAAATTTTCTTTTAAAAAAAAAAACAGACCAACATTTTTTTACATTGTTGAAGTATAGCTATTGAAGACTTATCCCCAAAATTTTGGTTTCACTTTTTGATTTTTAACCTAAAACGAATTCAATTTTGTGCACAAAAAATCAAAATTTTCGTTTTACGCCCGCCATTTTGTCAAAAATTAATATGTTTCAAGAATGAACGATTAAACGCCACAGAATTCTTTAACAAGCCAGTCTCCAGATTTCTTGATCACCGCAAATTTAAGGTCTTTCGTGGCATTGCACTTTTCTACCTTATCGACGAATATTTTCGGACCAAAATGTCAGTGATAAATCCTCATAGCTATACTTTAATAATGTAACAAAAATTTGTGGTCTAAAATAAAACAAAGTTTCAAAAACAAAGTTTCAAAATGGTGTCTTTTTTTCTTTGAAAAAAATCCCGGAGGCCCATAATATTTTCAATAAAATTCCTGAATCGATTTTTAACTAAACCTACTAAATCATGCTCTCCTACACACCACGCTACTGTGCAAAGTAAAATTTTTGACGTAGAATTACGTCTGACAGCGTAGTTTGTATGGGGGTCTTTTTCGCAAATTATTTCAACTACATGTAACGTTTTTATTCATTTTTTGAGGTATACCTACAGCCTTTAATATTTATCTTACAAACATAATATATATTCTAAAATATCAGTTGCATGGCGTATGAAATCTTGAATAAAGACACAAAATAGCGAAAATATTCACAAAGTGCTTTACTCCTTATAACCCATGATCATAAATTAAAAAAATAAAAAACATTTATAAACTTGTTTTTAAGTTAAATAAAACACGTATTTTTTTAAAAAATCAATATTTTTATTAAATATCTATTTATTACAGAATAAAGGGGGTGTGACAGATCTGTGACATTGAGCTAATATTATATTTTTTATATATTGTGTGTGGAAATCTAATATGTATTTTAAGTACTTACCCAGTAGTGTAACTGAAAACTGTGTCAATTTAGGACAACTTACAATTTTTCCACAAATTTCCAATTTTTTGAATGCACCGACTTGTCGTGGTATTCGAACATTCAAAATAAACGTTAAATAACATCGCTAGTAGCGCCATCTCTGGGTGGCGTATTATTATAATGATGGTGTATTATTTCGTTAGTGCGGTATGTAGCAGTGATTCAGCAATAAGTTGAAAGGGAATAAATACGATCCGTATAAACTTAGTTGGATATTTTTAGTTTGTTACAGAAATGTCACAAGCGGCTACAAGGGGTTAAGTAAATGCTTATGTTGTTGGTATGGTATGGTAAAAAAAGGAACGCTACATCATGACGTTTACGAATATTTCTCAGAAACAGAAAAATTATGGTTATTCATTAATAAAAAATGGAAAGTTGCAATTATGTTAAATTTAGCTTTTTTATTTTTTAAAACTTAAAAAAACTAAAATTTTTTAGTTTAAAAACAAAAAATAAAATAGTCTTAATATATAAGAGGCGAGCACAATGCTCTGCACCCAATATCGCTCAAACTGTAATTATTTTTGGCGAGTATTGCAGTTTCTTCCCAACTTGTACTGTCCTGAAAAATGTTCAGCCTGAAAGTATGCACAGTGTATTAATTTGGTACTTATCAGCAGGGCTGGCAAAAATATGCATGAAAAAATTGATTTTAAGCGCTTAAAAGAGCTCGATAAATAAACAAAATATGCTCTTAAATGTGCTAAATCAATTAAAAGTTTAAGTTTAATTTTTGTCTTTGTATTAATAATATCGGTATTACAGTATAAGATTATTTACTTTTTAAATTATTAGCTAAAAATCTCCTTATCATTAAAAACCGCTGAATAATTGGAAAAGCTCCTTTTCACATCTGTAGAAATACTTGGGCAATATTTGAACAAACCTAATTCCATTGGGAAGCACTTCGCTACATCTTTACTTCTAGTTGTGGAGTCACAAAGTATGTAACATATATATTTTATATTGATGTATACCCAGGATTTCTAGCCAAAATTTTCCGCCGCAGAAAAACACTTCCCAGTAGTTTCGTTCTTAAGGAAATCGTAAGAGAATCATGCGTAATTTTTCCGATTCATGGACGAAACATGGTGATTCGGCCATACATTTCATTGACGAAAATCTCATATAAATGTTCCAAATTCGGGGAAGTTTCGTAAACAAACGAAAGACTAAAATTTTAAAAAATTATTTTTTCTCTTTTTTTTTTATTTATTCATTGATTTTATTTTATTTTATTGTACATTTTTCCTCTTTGGATCACATTATCTGAGTCTGTAATCTTTGATATATCAGTCAATAGGCCATTATTATACCACGTTAACAAAATGATATATATTTCAACTTTTGACGAAAAAAATACCCCGAAATATAAGCAAAAATTAAGAAAGTTGAAGAATTTTCGAGAAATTTTTTAATGAAAGAAAACAAAACAAAAAGTTGAAGAATTTTCGACAAATTTTTCATGAACGAAAAAAAAACAGATGCTTTAAAGAATTTTCGACAAGAACTGTTTTGCTTTATTCTTTATTCTTTTGACGTATCCATTGCAGATGAGTTAAGGAATATTCTGCAAGTCTGTTATTGACGAATCAAAACAGACGCGTTTAAGAATATTCTGCAAGCCTGGCTTATGCAGCAATTTTCTTTAAGAAATCACCATAGATGGATTCATCCATGATGCCCGAGACTACAGGGCTTGTCTGTTATAAGCCACTCACAATTTTGCCAAAACAATATAGAATTGTCGCAGCGCAAGACTTTAGGAAACTGAGCAACCATTTGAGATTCTTTTTGTTTTGGCATTTCTACCACCAAAAATAAAAAAGCTTATAAAAAAAATTGTTTTCCGCTAAATGTACAATAATTTTTCCATATATGAAAAAACATGCACAAATGTCAAATATAAGCATAACCCACCAAAATTGCCAGATATATGCAAAATAAGCATTTCCAAGCATTTGCTTAGAATTGCCAGCCCTGCTTATCAGCGACATGCTTGCCGTTTATGTATGTGCATACTTTCAGGCCGAACATTTTTCAGAACAGTATATTGTAAAAGCACTGTAATAATGGCAAAAAACAATTACAGTTTGAGCGTTAGTTCTTCCAACCCGTCGTAGGACGGGCTTTTATACTAGGGCTTTTATAAGAAGCCTAGCTGGATAAAAGAAGACTAGTTTTAACGAAAACTAGTAACTACTAGGCCGAGGCTAAATAACTTGGCACTTATAGTAAGAATTTATAAAATATAAATACATATAAAAAAAGCTAAGCATCTGCTGTTAAGATCTTGCGTTAGTCTTTATATCCTAACAGCGATTTTTTTCAATATCTGCAAGTGCATGAAGTTTGTTGGTGGAATAAAACCATAGAAGACAATACATAAGTTTCAAAAGGTTATTTTGAGAAATCTGAAATTTTGTAATTGTTAATTAGAGCTGGACTTTGTTGTAATAAAGCCAAATTTCTTCTTAAAAATTATGTTATATCAGTATTAAATTCCAATTCAAAGTTCTACACCTCTAAAAAGACACTCTTTATAAGAAATTTTTTTCTTTTAATGAATCCCCTTCTAGGGAGAAGGGAGCAACTGAACTCCTTCTACCCCCCGTGCGGTTGCCCTCGGTTTTGATGGTTGTATTTGGAGAAACAACATGAGTAGTATGCAAAAATTGCATAAACTACATGCATAATAAAGAGCAAGGCAAACATGTTTTGATAGCTTGATGTCAATCAGACGATTATTTCCAATGCTTATGAAATATACAGCAACAGAAAACAATTTTTATGTATATTGTTTTGAGCTCTATTCACCAAGTCAAAGCAGCCAAAGCATTAGTCTGTTAATCAAATTTTATTCTGTGAATTTATTTTCACAAAATACCGCAAAAGCATTTCAAGCATTCTGCATTTCATCACTTTTTCATGCAACATTAACATAACTCTAAATGCCACAAAAACACAAAATTAATTTCCGCTTATTTAGCTTTTCTAGCGCTGTGCGCCATTAAGTAAACCTTTAGAAAACACAGAATTTTTTATTTTATATTAATATTTTGTAATTGAGTGGTAACATTAAAAATTTAAAACCATTAACATTTCCATAAAGTTCAAAATCAAAAATTTCAAAATGAACGCTCTGAAAAAAAGCGTATTAGGAGCTGTTGTTGTTCAAACAATTCACTTTATATGAACTTTTCAGACACCCTAAAAGCACTTAATTTCACTCAAAATTCTGCTAAGATTGTTGCAAGATTTGTGCGCAGCTTGAAGTTAAAGCGCGCTTATTTGCCGCCACAAAGGAAGGAAGTGTCGAGGCTTATGCGTATGTGTGTGTGTGTGTGTTTGTTACATGCATATATGTTGGCAGCTGCTTACTTAAGCATACTTAAATGCATTCAATCTATTAGCAGCTATGGTGCTGCAAGCAGCAACGGAAACATTTTAACGCTTCCTGCAACTCCAGCGGGCAGAGTGATGAACTTCTTGCATTTGTGTTTCAGTGAATGAGCAGCTACAAAAAAAGTGACTTAAGAGTGCTTATGTGTAAATGTGTTGGGTGTGTGTCTACAATGTAATAAATTGAAGAACTTATTTCAAGTGGTCTGAAGCAATTTTTCAAGATTAAGACAACAAAAACATTTTTAAAGTTTAGATGACATTGAAAGTTGCTGCTGTTTCAAAAAACATTATATAAGTTTTTGTTTGTGTATTGTGAGCGCTGCGCAATTACACATAATTACATATAATAATGTAATTAACATTTTTGGTGTCTTTTTGATAAGCCGTGCAAATAAAAACAAATACAAAAAAAGTTGAAATACTGCTCATAAATTCAGAATTTTTATATCACGATGTTGATTTATTACACACACAAAAAAATATGCTCATTTATCATGATAAGACACCTAGACAGGATGTTTTTTGTTTTTTTTTTGTTTTTTTGCAAGCTCAGTCACTCAATCCTTGACAACCATTCGAAGAAATAAATGAACCTTCATGCTTCTGATATGAACCTCAATTGAAGCCATTTGTAAGCAGAGTGTGCAAAAGCTAAATGTTTAATTCAGCAACTTTTCCAACACTTAAGTTAGGGCCAGAATAAAAATAAATGCCACTTGGATTTGCCCCAGCATCGTTTTGTAAACGCTGCATTATTTACACTTTAATTTTTTTATTTTTTCTTGATTTTTTTTTTTTTATTTTTTTTAAGTGCTTGCAAAACAAACCCAAGCATGAGTCAGCTTGAGTACCACAGCGGGTATCGGTGTTGGCAATAATCAAGTCGAAACTCAGCTGCTTGAACGTTTTCGTTTTTGGGTTGTGACTCCCTTGTGATATGCTACTCAACATTTGGGGCAGGCAACTAAATATACGTGCGTTTTTTTTTCACTTCTAACAATATTCATTACACAGCAATTGCTGCCAAGCAAAAAAAAACCAATAAAAACAGCACAAAAAAAAATTGTGTCAAAAAAAGATAGTTAAAACGTGGTTAGAGCTTTTCGTGTTCAAATTGATTTGATTTAATTTTTAACTTTGCACTGATTTCTAGCTATTGCTCTCGAGGGGTTGATTCTGTTGCAGGCTGTCATGCTGTGTGCGTGTGTTTACATTTTATTTTACACAAAATTATTTGAGAAAAACCAAAAAAAAAATCAAAAAGAAAGCTTATGAATCAGTTGTAAGCAAGTTCATTGTAACTTATTCACTTTACTTCAAGTTAGTTTGAGTTAGAATAACAACCTTTTTTGCTTCAACAAAGAAAGTGTCAATTTTAAAGCAATCATTTGTGCTACAGTTTTTCTTATCTAAATGTTGGTTTAAGTTGAAAAATCAGTTGGAAAGAGTTTTGTTAAGTTGTCTATATCATGCTCAATTCATTTCAATCAGTTTAACTCTTGATATTTTTGTTCAATCACGCATTAAATGGATGGCATTTTTACTTACCTTCGAAATGTCTCATTTATCTTTGAATGACCCTTTTCTGCACTCAGAAAGGTGAAGTAAAACAAATTTAGAGCTTTAACTTACTTTAAATAAATAGAAAAATTATAGCCCAGCAAACCATAGTTGACGACTTTGTTGAAATTCCGGCTAATTCGAGACTATTTCGAGCTGTCTTAAGGAAATCGTTACAATTTCGTTACGCAAATATTGGAACAGTTTCACTTTTTGTACGAATTTATATAGAATTTCGTTATGCGACTGTTTGTACGACATATTGAAATGCAAACAGAGTAAAATTTCCTTTCTTTCGAACTGTCTGAACGAAATCGTAACTTTTTCGTAGCATTTTTGTTAAGACTCGCTACGAAATCGTTACGACATTTCGTTACGAAGTCGTGTCAAGACCTTCATATGATATTCTTTACGATTTCATAACGAAATCGGTTTCTGAAATCAGAAAGATTGCGAAATGATTGTTACGATTTTGTTAAGAATATCCGATTTTGTTGTGAAATCGTAATGAAAATCGTAACGTATGAAAAGCTTGGCACGACTTTGTAACAAAGTATTGTAACAATTTCGTAACGAGTCTTAACGAAAAAGTTACGATTTCGTTCAGACAGTTCGGAAGAAAGGAAATTTTACTCTGTTAGCATATTAATATGTCGTACAAACAGTCGCATAACGAAATTCTATATAAGTTCGTATAAAAAAACAAACTGTTCCGATATTTGCGTAACGAAATTGTAACGATTTCTTTAAGATAGCTCGAAATAGTTACGAATTAGTCAGAATTTCGACAAAGTCGTCATCTATGGTTTGCTGGGAGATTGGTTAATTTTGTGAAGATTCAATTCTACAGAACTATAATTTAAAAATTTGGCGGTGATATTACAACGTTGTTTTTTATCACTACCGAATGGAAAATAAATAGAAATATTATCTCGAAATGTATCAAATTCTACACAGTGTGATAAAATAACAACTAGAACGGAATCAGTATAAACTTTTACTAAAGAGTGGCTAAAGACTGGCTAAAGTAGGTATGACTTATTTAAATAAATTCTCAAACCTGTAACGAGTTTTGTTCCAAGTTGTTGAGGTCAGCTATGCCACTCCAGGATTCATCCAAATGATCTCGCAACCTCTCGTCAAAAATAGTTTTTCCCAGAAGAAAAAATCGCAGAGCTTGTCACGGGTGACCCGAACGTCACTCAATTACTCAAACAGAAGATTTTAGCTTGGGTGACAAAGAAATTCAATTTAATTTTTCAATTTATTTCAGATATTTTATTAGCATACAAGATAGATTCTTTTAAATGCAACGATTTAGAATAATCTAAGTAAAAATTACAAAATAAAAATTAAGAATACAAATTTAAAATTTAAAATTCAAAACATAAAATATAAATATTTTTAAACTTGCAATTTAAAACTAAAAATTTAAAAAATTCAAGAATTCAAAAATTTAATTTTATTATTGGGATAACAACCTCTTAAAAGGATATAACAAAGATACAAATTTTTAATGGATATAACCATAGGAGAAAAAAGTTATTTTAACTTAAATAGAGAAATAGATAAAGTGAAGCATTTGAAGTAAGTAATTAAAGAAAGAGATAGATAAAGAAAATTTAAGAGAAATAGTCAAGAATTAAGTGCTTAAAAATTGTTTTGTTGGTAACGCGTTTTAAATTATTTGGCAGTGAATTCCAAAGTCTTATTGCGTTAAGGCGGTCTTCTCATTGAGCAACTTTTTTTTGCATTTATTTATAGCTTGGGTAGTTGTGAATATGCCCCTAAAAGGATTTTTAGAAATTCGAAATACTTTAGACGATACAGCCTTTCTTGTGAAGCAAGGTCTTCGTCAAAATGAGCTATTTGATTTGGTGATGGAGGTAATAAAACCAGCTTACGAAGCGCTGTCGGCAGATAATTTGCTTGAAAGATGCCTTGGATCTGAAACTCAGAATTCCAATGAGTCCTACAATTCTGTTCTTTGGTCACTTTCGCCCAAACACATCAACTCAGGCGCACGCACCATCGAAGTGGCCAATTTCATTGCAACGTGCCTCTTCAACGACGGTTTTATACCCATACTTAAAATTATGGGTTTGATGGGTATTGCGATTGGCAAAAACGCATAGGAATACGCACTATCTCGCAATGAAGACAGATTGAACCGATCAGAGACTCGAGTTCCGGCATCATCAAAAGCTGGCAGAACGGCTCGCAGAGCAGAGAGGGCAGCAGAAAGCAGTTTCTACGAAAAAGAGGAAGGTGGCCTGTATGGAGCTGGCATCGCCGACTAATATTTATAAGTAAAAATTGTCAGCTCTTTAAAACTGCATTTAAACATTTTTGATTTTTTTTTTTTTCCCCAAAAAAATTACTTCAAACTTTAAACGCGTTTATCTCGAACCCACGTTTTTCGAACTGGCGGCCATGATATCTCCAGTTCAACTGAACCGATTTTCATGAAACAAAGTGGAATCGACGCAGAATTGTCACCATTCTCGGGTGAACCTCGACCATAATTTTAAAAAATATTTTACTATTTTTTTTTTACACTAAGCTACAAAAAAAAAACCCGAAATTGAATTTTTTTTTTGAATGGCCGCCATTTTGTCAAAAAAAAATCACAAAATTAAGCTTGAGGTTCACCCGAGAATTACATCTATACTGATTATAACCCCGTTTCTTTTTTCATTTCAGACGCTTCGGAGACCCGGAATCGTGGCCGCCGTGACGACACCTTTTTTTTTCACCACCAACTTTGAAGTCTCATTACTTTTTGAACAGCCCACGTATCGAGGCAAAAAAAATTTTTTTATTTACTTTGAACCTTTTGTAATACAATAAATAAAAAAAGTTTTCAATTATTCTTTGCGTTTTCAAATAAGAATTTTTTTAAAAAGGGTCCAAAAAACGGGTTTTGAATGAGAAGACCGCCTTAATGAAAAAAAGACGACTAGATTCATTGTATCTGAACTGTGGAACAAGGAAGAAAACATTTCTGGTGGATCTGCAAAATGTGAGTTTTTGGAACAGGTAGTTGGGGCTTTTCGAAGTGATAAGTCTGTGCATAAAAATGCAGTTTCTTGCATTGAGAAAACTAATGATATTGCACCCAAGGATGCGTTTACTATTGGCTGATATATGGTCAAACCTTCGTGTACCGTAAACATAACGAGCGGCATTGTTATAAGCCACTAATAGTTTATGAGCTGACCTTGAGTCTAGTTTGCTATAAACAACATTGAAATAAGTTATTATTGGCACAATTAATTGTATAACCAGTTTTCGTCTTGTTTCAGTGGGAACCAATGACGCAGTTTTTCGTAGATTTCTTAAGGAATAATAAACTTTAAACTTTAATCCATTTATTTTTCATAATATTACTTTTTTTTCATTAATATTCTGGTTTATTTTTACAATAGGGGTATTCTCTAGTCTAGTATATGGCCGTACAAATTCCGGAACATTTGCCCGATTGCATATTTCTTATTCTTGCACCATGCAACGGCCATATACTAGACATAGAGAATACTCATAATGTTTTTTTCTCTTTGTGTTTCTTTAGCAGTATTTGTATCAGGATTGCCACAGCCTAAACTTTTTCTTACCAAAATCCAAAAAAAATTTCATATTTCACGAAGAAAAAATTTCACATCCAAAACAGAAGTTTATCAAATACGATCAATCAAAAAATTAATTATTTAAAACGAGTCTTAAAGTATCCAACGAACATATTCAATTAAATGTATTATTTTATTGTTCATATGGTTGTATGAGTTCAAATTGTATTAATTTTTTTTTACATAATTAAGAATAATCATTAAAGTAACTTACTAACATGTTTAAAAATAAATAGCTAAGAGCCTAAAAACTTTCAATGTTAAAGCAAAGAAACATATACAGTGGGTGGCCAAATTAATAGGGACAACCTTTAAAATGTGATTTTATCGTTATATTAATTAATCAAAAATGGTACAAAAGTTAGTTTAGCTGTAAAAATAATAAAAATTCAAAAATGCATTTTTAAACTACTTTCATATGACATGGCATTTACTAATATAATATTGGAAATTAGTTAAAAATTTAAGGTCGCTAAAAATGCAATTTTGAATATTTAGCATCTTTAAGGTTGTCCTTATTAATTGCCCACCCACTGTATAACGATGGTTAAGCGCACAAAAGTGATAAGTGAAAATTTTTAAATTTCAGGGAAGGCTTCTTTTTTTTTGTAAGGAAAAAAGTAACATTGTTTGAAACATAGCTGTTTCACTTTTTGTAAATTGAAGTCAATTTAGAATATGCTCTACAGATATTTTTTCCATTTGACCGTACAAAGTGCGAATTATGTCCACTACTAATTAATTCTTTGGAAAGCATTATATTATGAATGGTATTTGTTAGGCCAAAAGACATGAACATTTCAAAGAGTTAGGTGGAAATTTTGGATCATTTGACGATCTCATATTTTTAGCAATTTATTATTCTTAAAATCTCAACATTTTCACTTTTCGTCTACTGACTTGCCATCTATCTGAAAGTTTCTTCACAAGCACAAAGTTTGACAACTCATATGTATTCCTTACACTCTTAACAGTACTGTCTCGAGTAACCCCGTGTTAATGTAGAGTTTCGTAACTGCGCAAATTGACCAAAATGGAATTTAGTTTCACGTTTTCACATTAAAACGTTATATCTTTATATTCAAGCACATACTTCAAGCATTGTATATACATTTATTTCTTTATTATAGTGGTTTTTTCTTGTTAGAGGTATAGAACTTTGAAATGGAATAAAATAAGGAGGAATTTTGAATATTGACATGAAATTGACTTTATTTAAGAGATAATCTTTTGGCATTATAACATTAAAATATAATATATTTGAATATATTTTCTGCCATATGACCACCACGGCTGGCTCGAACGTAATCTAATCTGGAGGTTCAATTTTCAATCACTTTTTCCAACATTTGTGGCCATAAATCGGCAATTCTGCGGCGAATGTTGTCCTTCAAGTGGTCGATCGTTTCACATATCCCCACAGAGAATAGTCTAGCGGCGTTAAATCGCACGAACTTGGAGATAATTCACGGTTCCGGAAGGTGGAATGATGCGGTTATCAAACGTTTCCTTCAGTAAATCAATTCAATGACACGTGCTGTGTGATATGCTGCGCCGTCTTGTTGAAACCACAGCTCCTGCTCATCATGGTTGTTCAATTGAGGAACGAAAAAATGAGTAATCATGGTTCTAAGGCGGACACCATTGACACCATTGACTGTAAGAAGGGCGAACCAATGATGCCACCAGCCCATAAAGCACACCACACAGTCAGTTTTTCTGGATGTAACGGTGTCTCAACATACACTTGAGGATTATCTTCACTTCAAATACGGCAGTTTTGTTTATTGACGTAGCCATTCAACCAAAAGTGAGCTTCATCGCTAAACAAAATTCTCTTATGATCTTGTTTTTAGTCTATTCACCGAATCTATGCCTTGCTAGGTGATCGTGTGTCTTCAATTCTTGCACGAGTTGGATTTTGTAAGCACGCAAACCAAAATCTTCCATAAAGTGGGTGGACACATATCCAATTCCTGTGCACGATGGCGGATAGACTGATTCGGATTCGGATCCACATCTCTGTGGATACGTATTATCATTTAGAGTAAGTGTTGTGTGAAAACGGTTCATAATTAGTCGAATTAATTGCTCCGAAGGACGATTTTGTTGACCGTAAAATGGACACAGTGCGCGATACGTATTTGGAACAGAACCACTATTATCAAAATAAATTTGCACAATTTGGAAGCGTTGTTCAGGCGTCAGTCTATTCATGTTAAAATGCCAAACCAAACTAAACACAAATCACTTGACAGCTGACAAAATGGCCGCCAGTTAAAACACTGTTGCTAACTTAAAGTTCTATACTTCTAAAAAAAACACCCTTTATTTGCACATTAGGGAATTTTACTGATATGATCGCTACAAACTCGCGTTTTGTGAATGAAAATCTGTTTAAAGTAAATATATTGTCGTTATTTTTTAAAAATTAGTTAAGTGATATTTTTCTTTTTTTTTTATTGCATAAATAGTCCTATTTGATGACCATCTCCAATGTTGACTACAGAAATTCTATATAGTCACTACTGTTAATGTCATCACTGTTAACGTTAGCACTGTTAAGACTTGCACTGTTAATGCCTGCATTTTTGATGCAGCAGTCAAGCAAGCAGAAACATTGCAGCGTTCTTGTGTTTTTTCCATAGGGACCCCCAGAAGGGTGCCAGATAGGCGTAGGATGTTCAGAAGAAATGTTGAAGGTTAAAAAATAATAGCACCAGTACATATATTTAGCCCCTCTAGGGATCAACTCCAGATAGATCTGAAGTATAATCAACAGTTTTTGTATTTTTTGTATGAATACACCCAGAAGTTTGTCAGATTGGGGGTAGATGTTTTCAAAAGAAATGTTAAAGAGCCAAAAAATAATAAAAATTTTGAATCTGGCATAAGTTATGTAAGAGGATTACGCACTAAAATCTCTACAGTGTTCCTTAACTCTCTTAAGCTTCCCTACGATATTTTTGCCCTTACTGGGACTAATCTTACCCAGGATTTCAAGGATACTGAAGTATTTGCGTCTGATTTCGTGGTGTTCAGAGATGATGGACTCGACAAAGATGATCTCTCCTCAGGTCGTGGTGTCCTTCTAGCAATTCACAATCGCTACAATCCAGTATTTGTAAAAAATTCCCACACAGCTAACTTTGAATTTATTTGTGCCAAAGTTTGTGTCGCTAAACGGAGTATATTCGTTATCTGCTGTTATATTCGACCTTCTCAACCCGTGAATGGTTACCAGCTTGCAGTGGACGCAATCGATTCACTTCTAGATCTAACTGATCCATCTGATACCATTATATTTCTGGGGGACTTTAATCTTCCCAACCTTCAATGGGTCCTGTCAGATGACGAGTGCCACTATTTTCCTTCAAATGCTACATCTGAAAAAGAAATTCTCTTTACTAGCTGTCTTTCTGACTCCGGCCTTTACCAGTTAAGCGGAGTAACTAACAATATAGGTAGACAACTAGACCTTATCTTTTCTTCCGACTTAGACTATTGCATAGTCTCAGCGAGTGACCATTTACTCTCAACACTTGATCAGTACCATCCACCTCTATCTCTTACCCTATCTTACAACCATAACATCATAAATACACACTTCGAGCACGCGTACAGTTTCAACTATCGGAAAACTGATTTTGTAAAACTAGAAACGTTACTCAGCGGAATCGATTTCCAACATCTCTTCGATTATGCTCACGAAAGTGTTGATAATGCTGTTGCTCTCTTCTATGACAAAATTTTCTTCTGCTTCACACAATCTGTCCCGTTTACTAAGCAGAACAATTTTTCGTCATCTCCTCCCTGGTACAATAAAGAACTACGCTCACTCCGTAATAAGAGGAATAAATTTTGGCGCACTTATTTAATCTCTCGCTCTTCTATTGACCTCGCTAATTATCTACACGCCTATAACCTTTTTTCTGCACTCTGTGAAAACCTATATGAGTCTTATCTTGCTCATATTCAAACTAAATTGCTGTCGGACCCTAAAAGCTTCTACAAGTTCATCAATATAAAAAGAAAATCTGATAACTACCCATCTACCCTTACTTTTTCAAACACCTCCTCAGATAACCCGGAAGTAATTGCAAACCTATTTGCAAATTTCTTCAGTCAGTCATTCACGAGTCACAACGATGAACTTGATTATGAATACTTTTCTTCGTTAAGGAACTGTGCTCAAACCTCGCTGACTTCTGTTGATATTACACTAGGTGATGTCTTAGAAAAGATCAGTTATCTAAAAGATGATTATTCTCCTGGTCCCGATGGCTTACCTGCTATTGTCATAAAAAAATTCGCGAACTTACTGGCTCATCCCCTTTTGACTCTCTTTCAACTTTCTATTTCTGTCAGTTTTCCCTAAGTTATGGAAGAATTCGTACATAATACCTCTGCACAAAAAAGGACCTAAAAATGAAATTTCTAATTACAGACCTATTGCAAAACTGTCATGTGCTCCTAAAATTTTTGAAAGCATTATGTATGACATTCTCTTCTTCCATTGCAAATCTATCTTTCCTGTTAATCAACACGGCTTCCTCAAGGGTAGATCAACTACCACTAACCTCACAGAATTTGTTTCAAACACTCTATGCTCGTTGGAAAGCGGTTTCGAAGTTGATGCTGTTTCTACCGACTTCAGTAAAGCGTTTGACAAAATCTCACACACTATCATCCTTCTTATGCTTAAAGCCTTTGGTTTTCCATCCCTGTTTATATCCTGGATCAAATCGTATCTCGAAGAACGCCATTATAATGTCATCTTTAGATTTTCCAACTCAGAATCTTTTACAGCTACCTCTGGTGTCCCACAAGGCAGTCACCTTGGTCCTTTGCTATTCGTCTTAACAATTTCTGATGTTGACGGCATCATCAAAGAATCCAATCTTTCTGTGTGCGCTGATGATATGAAAATATATCGGCGCATACAAACCAGCACCGATTCCCGAAATCTTCAAAACGATCTTGTCAGCTTTTCCACTTGGTGTCAAAAAAATTTGCTGGAACTCAACGTCAGTAAATGCCAAGCTATTACATATTCTCGATAAGCGACTCCAACTCCCCCCGAGAACCTATTACATACTCGGTAAGCCAGTTCCCTCTGTAAGCTCTTTACGTGACTTAGGTGTTATTTGTGACAAGGAACTTAACTTTAGGTCTCACATGGATAATATTATTAGTAGAGCTAACTCTGCACTTGGTTTTGTGAAACACTGGTCCAGAGAGTTCTCCAATCCCTACGTCACAAAATCTCTCTATCTTACCTTTGTTAGACCCATTCTCGAATATGCCAGCCCAGTTTGATCTCCCATTTACAACACCCATTCAATGAGAATCGAAGCCGTTCAACGTAGATTCGTTTCGCTCTACGTGGTCTTCCCGGTTCTGACAGTTTCAACTTACCTCCTTATGCCGACCGTCTGAAGTTGATTAACATGCATACTCTTGAAAAACGAAGGGAGGTTGCCGATGTACTCTTCATTCATCAACTAGTATGCGGAACCATCAACTGCCCTGCACTGCTTCACTTAATATCACTTAATACAAACCCACGCAACCTTAGGTCTATACCTCTCTTCCACCTTAACTTTCATCGCACCGAATTCACTGTTTAAATTTAAGTTTTTAGTTTAAGTATTTAAATCGCTTGTATTAAGCTTAAATAAATAAATAAATAAATTAGTTTTGTGTATACAAAGTATTGTACAAATACTAAAAAAGTGAAGTAATACAATGAGAAATACTAGTTTTTATTCTAATAAATAAATAAAGCGTGAATAATAAAATCATATGTTAAATTATATAAAATATAGTCTCTACATAATCTATAAAATATAGCTTTTTATATAAAAATATAAAACAAAAAACTATGAATTTTAAGATTATCATTTTACATCATCATTCTTTTATTCGTGGTTGCATTTGATGTTGTTATTTTATAAATCTGAGCTGAGAAGTTTCTCTATGCAATCTTAAATATATCCTTCTTCGTAACTTTACAAATCCTATTATCCCGTAAAATCTTTTTCGTTGTTTACTTTACCGACTTACCGTCAAACAGCTCTCAATTTTGCACGTATTTGCAATTGTGTGCAACCGTGATTTTATCGAATCCAATTTCAAATTGCGTGGCAAAATCACGCGATATTTTTTTTCCATATTCTTGCAAACATTGCACAAAAGTCAGTAAATAAAAAATATTATTCTTCTAAAAAAAACACACAATAGAACATGATAGAATTTTCTACTCTAGGACGCTGCATGCAAATTGCAGTTGTTGCAATTTCATCGCGTTTTTTATGGCTGCTTGTTGTTGCGTTGTGGTGTTATTGTGCCGATGCACAAATACAACAACATGTTTTGTGTGGCTCTGACTTATATTGAGTCCAACTCTGGTCACTAGGGTGTTATTTTCTATTCATATGCATTCATGTTGAATATTCATTGACTCGCTTCACGCGAATGTCCTTTCATCTGTTATGCTAGCTGCATGTGCTACAATAGAACGTTTGTTTTTGCATGCAACACGCTTTGTTGTTCGATCATTAAGATTCATGTTTTTTTTTTAGGTGTTTACAAAAATTCGGTCACAAACACAGCGCAGAAATCTAAACTCATAACGGCCTACATTTTGCCATTTAATTCCAGCGTTGTGCTCTAGCAATTTTTTGTTGACTTAATTTTCCAAACAGCTTTAACAAGATTTGAGTGGTGGACTATGTGGCAACATCATCTCGGCTTACAGTGAGTACAAAGCTTCCAAAGCGACAAAGAAACGAGCAACTGTTTCAACTCAACAGTCGAAACTCGATACCATCTGGCAGCAAATTGTTTTGCACAGACTATACCTGCCATGAACTGCAAGAATGGCGACATCAATGATAACTGCACAGAGTCCAAAGCTGCACTCCAATGTAAGTCAATTTCCGGTGATCGTTGGACTGTGAAGACTTTATTGGCCATGTAATTTGGCTGAAATCAATCTGTGGTTATATTCAAGCATTTTCTTTAACTATTTGAAGGTTAATAGAGTTGATTTTTTTATAAAATTAATTCAAATGAATGTATAGTTAAATTTTTTAGTACTCAATTGTTTTACCGCTGCGTAGAAGGAGAGATATATTCTTCCAAATGCGATAAAAGGTTAAAGTAATGTGTTTGAAAATAACTATTGCAATTTCAAATGTTATATTTGTGATTTTTAAAATGATACAGAATTTGAAGGAGAAAATTGTACATAAATGTTTTATTTAGAAAAAATAAGTTATAGTTACCTGTGTTGTTTGTAAGTACAAATATGTATTAATATATTTGAAAAAAATATATATATATTTGGGAATAGATATTATTTCCAATAAATACTGCTTAAAGCAATTAAAACAAAAATAAAAACTTAAACGTATTTTATTTTTGCTAAATAAATAATTGTTTTTATATATATGGTGTTACAATGTTTGTTTACATATATTCTGTATTTGTGTGAAATAAAAATTTGGAATTGTTAATACACAATTGTTATTTTTATATTATATTTTGTATTATTAATATGACACAGTTTCTGAAGTGAATGTCTTTTAGACTAAAAATTAACTTAAGCTGCATCTTCGCTACAGCTCTGAAGACCAGTGCAAAAACTGGAACTGGAGAACTTGTTGCGATTTTAAGGTCGCTCTAGTAATCCAATACTTGAAGTTTTGAAAGTATTTTCAGTTAAAACAAAATACTGCAACTTAAGAGGGTGGCAAAAAATTAGCTATAAAAGCTGGTGAATAGTGAATATAAAGCAACACAAGTTTTTCAACACTCTAACAGAGAAGTTAAAATATCTGAAAAAATAATATTATAAAAATTAAGACAAAATCTAAAATATAATAACTGGAAATAGCAAAAAAAAATCATAGTAGCTCTTGTGAAAACAAAAAAAGAACAAGAGCACTTTTGACAAATAAAGGTGTTGAGTGCGTTACCTAAAATGAAGCGGGTACGTCAACTTAAATAGTGTACATTTTTTTGCAAACACAAGTGTGCTTATATTACTCATAAATCATCTGAAATGGACAAGTTTTTTATGATGTGAAGCAAAATTTGACTGATTGCAAAAATATAATGACTAAAGTGAAATCTTTCATATACAGCTCTTGCTTAATTGTGAATTTGCACCATATTTAATGGCTACACAGTGTTATAATCACTCAATATATCACTGCTGTGTTTCACAAAAACAAAACTCTGTGTAAAACTATTAAAAAGGACTTTTGTGCTGTTTTATTGAAAAGTCATAAATTCAGGATTTCTATTTTAAACATGCTGATGGACATCAATAAAAACACTGCAGCGCAATAAAAAAAAAAAAGTGAAAAAAAAACTGACATTTGCTAAATGTATGTGGATCATAAAAAATTCCTCATACATCCTGTTAAAAAACACTTTCACTTCTATTGTGGCCTTTGTTTTTTGCTTTCATCCTGCTCATGGAGTCAACAACAGAAACACATACTACATCATATTTTAATAAAAATTCTCACACAAATCCAAGCACACAGGCACTCGACCATAGGATGCTCATAAAAAATTGACGCATATTTTGCGGACATTTTTAAAATTTTTTTTATTTCCTCTACGTTTTTTTTTTTATTATTTGTGTGTTAAGTGGTTTTTTTATGCCACTTACTTGTTTTCTGCTTTTGGCTACTGTCAAAAAAATTTAACATTCCTTAATGCCGCAGTATTTGCAATTGTGTTGGTGTTTGTGTTTGAGCGTGTATTTGTGTTTGTTTGCTTGTGGCCTGAGTGGCACTGGGTGTTTGTGTGTTTATAAATTTATATAAATCATAAGAGCGGCTTGAGTTTTTATTAGACTCGTTTTGGCTGGCTTAAAAAAACTTGAGTGTCATAAAAGTTAAACTTGTTGCCAAATAAAAAGTTAAGTATGCCGCTTAACCTTTTTTTTTATTTTGTGGCTTAATTTTATATTTCATTTTCGCTTTTATCCTTTTATCCAGCAGTCATTAACAGATGAGCGATTTTTCTCCATTGCTTGCATGTCTCCAAAAGTTTTACAAAAGCTCAATTTTTTTTTTATATCGTTTTCTTTGGCTTGCAAAAAAGTTTTTTTATGCATAGCTTTTTGCTATGAAATATGCTCGACCTTCAACCTTTTAACCTTTGGCATTTATTCTTCTTTTTTTTTTGTTTTTTTTCTTTAGCTGTGTCTACTTTTGTGCCTCTGTGGATTCGTTTGCAATATTGGCGCATCCTTTAGCTTGCATTCGTTGGATTTATCTCTATTGCAACAGCAACAAAAATCTTCACAATTCCAGCAGCCGCCACAGCAACAGCAACAACAACAACAACAATCTCAACAATCGCACGACTCATCAGATAATGAAAATGATTTTGGCGCCGCGATAACTTCCTCGGAGGATTACGATAGTCATCCGCAGTACAGTTTCTCATACGATGTGCAGGACGCAATGACAGGCGATGATAAACAGCAGGAGGAGCAACGCGATGGCGATGTTGTGCAAGGACAGGTTAGTGCAACAATATTTGTTGTTAATTATTAAAAAAAAAATTTGCTTTAAAATTTAAGATATTGCTTTACATTTATGCAGCCTTAAGCCTCAATTCCGCAAATTTACAAATGGCTTCTTTCTTTTTCATTTTAATAGTGCGACGAATAGCCTATGCATAAGTGTCCTGCCATATGATGTGGCTATTTAACTAACTATTTTTGATGCACTCATACGAAGATTTTCCATTATTTTCTAGAGAATATTCGTCCTTTTTGTTTAATTGATTGCACTCTTCCTCCTTCCCTGTATCTTTTGACAATGTCATCTACAGTAATTGATCTCATGTTCATTATTTTAGCAATTTCAATAAACGTTTTTTTTTAACTTAATAATTAATCACGAGTTCTATTTTTTTTATTGTCGAATTTTCCCCCTTGCGTCCGATTGCGTTTATTTACTTAAATTCTTATTTCGAGATTTGATGACGTTGCAATTTAAGGCAAAATATTTTATCTATCTAAGAGTTTTATTTTGCTTGCACTGGTTTTTTTTCAATATATTTGATTTTATTTTTGAAAAATATGTAAACTGATTTTGAAATATATCGACACAATAATTGTATGTGGCAAAAATCAAATTTTATAGGAGAGCGTTTTTTGGACTTGCTACATAAAAGTGAGCAATCCGCGTCACATTCTACTTATAGTTAAAAAAGAGAAATAGTAAATATAACAACAACTAACGTATACAAAAAAGTTTTGTATGGCACATGGGCAATTCCATGGCGGGTGTGACCATGATGCTCACATTTTTTTGTTATAATTCCAAAATAAAAAATTTATATTAAAAAAAAGGCTGCAATTCCTAAGGCCTTAAGGTTTAACAACGTTTCATAGCAGGTAGACTCTGAAAGAACACGATTTATGCTCAGAATGGTCATCAGCAGACTATGGCGGGTGTGACCTTAGAAATTTGAGCTTTCAAGGAATTATAACTTTCAGGATATATTCTGTAAATTTTCCGTAGAACGCACACAATAATTTTGATGTAGAACATTGTTTAAAGACTTTTTGATTGTATTAAATACTTACTGTATACAAAAAAACCTTTTTTTTTCTTTAAAAATAACTTTTTAGAAAACGTGTCTTAGTATGAACACTCGAAAAGTTGGAAAAAATAAAACTTTTTATTGACTTCATTAACAACGATAAACACGTCCCAAAATAATAAAATATTTACTTATTCGCAAAATACTCCAAGCGAGCATGCTTTAGGGCAATCTTTATGAATTCAGATAAATATGTACCGCAAACATACACAGTGACTGCATCCGCTCTTTTAAAGTTATACATTTTTTTAATAATTTTTTATTGTTTTGACGTCTTCCCTTCTTTTGTTTAAAAAATATATTTTCTGCACTACGTCGTCTTTAGATGCATAAAAAACGAGAATTTTACTTTTTTTTCTATTAGAAATTTGAAGCAGTCCATCGGTATTTTCTTAATACATTCTCAAGCCTTAATCGCTGTCCATAATGTTCTTTTTAAAGGTGCGCCAATATCATCCCAAGCGCCTTTGCCATGGCCAGTAGCAAAAAAAAAAAAGAAAAAAAGAAGAAAAATTCCGTTTCTTCATAAAAATTCATTCATAGAAATTCATAGCAATGAATTGATGATTTTTTTCCAATTCCATTCCTAAGAAATTGAGATATTCAATTACCAATTACAATTCCTGAAATGGAATTGACAAAATTTTTCCAAGTCCTTCCCTGAGGAATTGAGATAACTAATTACTAATTCCTAATTCCGAGGAATTGATATTGAGGTGGAATTAATTCCAAAAGGAATCATTACAACCTAGCTCTGGCAACCTCGCACTATTGTTAGAACCTTGAACTAAAGACTGATATGTGTCGTCAGTCGACAATGTCACTGAATAACTTAGAAACGTAGTTCAAAGTTTGCCTAGGGTAGAAATCTATCCCGGCTTATAGTTCTGAGAACTGAGTGTTCAGGATATCAAATTTCAAAGTGCTGCCAAATTGATAAAAATGGAAAAAAAAATGTATTAGTTTTTATTTTTCCATAATTGCCATTCTCTTGTAGACATCAATTTATCGAGTTGAATTACAAATAAGTATATTTTTTTTTTCTCTGTGCAGGGCCGCTTTACGTGGACATACCACAATAATTTCTCCCACAAGAAAAAAAAGCCATTTTAACATACGATAAAATATACAGTCAATTTTTGCGTAATTATAGGAATTTCAGCTACAATATTTTACTTATTGATGCGTTGTGATATGTAGAGCAAATTCGCATCAAAAAGTCAATTTCGGAAAAATGGCACATACGATAATTTCGAGGAAAAGGAGTCGATATATTTTTAATACTTACTTACTTACTTAGGTGGCCGTGACAACCCGTGTCCGGATTTCGACCGACCTCATCAGCTCTCGCCAGGCGCCTCTGCTTTGCGCGCGCCTTCTCCAATCGGATACACCAAGTGCGGTTAGGGCTTCCTCAGCCTGGTCCATCCATCGGAGGCATGGTCTCCCTCGTCGTCGTTGACCAGCGACCCTCGCTTCGAGCACCTTTTTCGCTGGAGCTTCGTCGTCCATACGATGGACATGACCCAGCCAGCGTAGTCGCTGCACAGTTATACGCCGAACTACGTCAATGTCTCCGTAGAGCTCATACAGCTCGTGGTTCATTCGGATGCGATAGTCATCGCCGACTCGAACAGGACCGAAGATTTTGCGAAGAACTTTTCTCTCGAACACCCCCAGAGCGGCTGCGTCAGTTTGCGAAACTACCCATGCCTCAGCGCCATAAAGCAGCACAGGTAGAACGAGCGTCTTGTAGAGTGTTAGTTTTGTCGATCGAGAGAGGGCTCTGGAACTTAGTTGCTTACTGAGCCCGTAGTAGCACCTATTAGCAATTATTGTTCTTCGCTTTATCTCCAGGCTGATTTCGTTGTTAGTATTAATGGCGGTGCCAAGGTATACAAACTCCTTGACTACTTCAAAGTTATAGCTGCCGGATGAAACGTGGGAGTCTAAACGCCGAGCTCCCTTGTTTGTAGACAGCATATACTTTGTTTTACCCTCATTTATCGTCAAACCCACTTTGGCTGATTCCTTTTCGATAGCGGCGAAAGCAGCGGTAACATCTCTCTTGGTTCTGCCAACAATATCAATATCATCAGCGTAAGCAAGGAGCTGGACACCTTTATAGAAAATGGTGCCATTACGATGCACACCGGCCTTTCGTACGATCCCCTCCATGATGATGTTGAAGAGATCGCAAGACAGTGGATCGCCTTGCCTGAAACCTCTTTCGGTATTGAAGGTTTCGGAGAGGTCATTTCCTACCTTGACGGAGCTGCGTGTGTTGCTCAACGTCATTCTGCAAAGTCTAATCAACTTTGCAGGTATACCGAACTCAGACATTGTTGCGTATAGGCAATCCCTTCTCGGGCTTTTAATATCCAAATATTAAATTTTAGTTTTTTTTTTACATTTTTAATACAAAATAGCAGTATATTTAGAAATAAAACACGCACACACGTTAAGTTTATTTAATAGTTTTGAAATAACAAAGACTTTTGGGCTTCGGTTTGTTGACCGTTCACCTTCCATGTACTTTTAGAACTCAAGGTTGATTTATAAGGTTGTCGCAGGGCTGATCGCACTCTCTTCGCAGTACCCATAATTGTCAAAACCAGCCAATTTTGCGAATGACTACGAAAGAAGAATGGATGATAAAAGAGAGCAATTTCAGATTTTCTATGAGCTGTCAATTTCGATTTGACAATTATGGGTACTCGCTCTCTCCCTTGCGACAACCTTATAAATCAACCTTGTTACAACTCAACTCCTTCTTTTATCATACTCTGATGGACGCTTCTTGTTTTCTCGCTAGTCTGTCAGCATTGCCAGCCGATGCCATTTGACAAACCTTTCGGAAAGAGCGATTAAGACTTTTCTACTTTCCTCTAACATATACTCACTGTAGGTGTTGAAAATTCAACATACATATAAGGCCGAAGCGAAAATCATAAATGCATAATTTTGATTTGGCTCAGGACTCATGAGAGAGGCATTGTAATATGCAAGCCAAGTACAAAGATTTGTTGCGCTCTGATTAAATCTTTCTTCCCCAGTTTGTCCCTTAAAACAGGGCATATTATAAAAACTAATTTTATGAAAAATCTCAAAGGCTGGTTCGGCTTATGCAAAGAACAAATAGAGCAACACAAAATTTCATCCTTTTCTGTCATCCTTATCTTTCTGCTCTAAAATGTCTTCAAAGCTTACACAAACTATTCGAAAAAATTTAATTGCAATGATTATTAGCTGATGTGGCACATACGTAGCCAAATATTTATTATGTAATTTTTTGCGATCCGAAGTCTTTTCCTATATAAATAAATAAATAAAGTATATAGTGTATATATCTTCACTTATATAAAATTTCATTTTTATCTTAACTCAATTGTCTACTCCCGAGTGTCCTTGAAAATGACGAATTTTATACAAGTATTTCTTGCGCAGTAAGTAAGAAGTGGATCAATAATTATTAGGTAGAAAAGCATCTATTCAAAATTTGGTCTAAATATAACAACACCTTTCTATTTCAAAATGTCCTTTAGCTTAATGATTTTAAGGAGATTTTTTTTTTCAATATTGTAGTCGATTTTAATAGATTTATGATCGCTTATTCCGAATTTGGCAACCAATTTTTGCTATATTTATTTAATGTTGCAATATTTAATGCGTTGAGCTGGTGAGAGTAGCAACATCAGCAGTTTATGGTAAAAATTCTAGGGATGGTTTAATAAAGGCAAGAATTCCATCTAAGATTCCAAACAAATACCCGCTATAATTCATGCCTTTGAATATTTCCAATATTTAACCAAATTGTCGTTACACCTACAATAGTAATGGATAAATAACATACTTATGTTCTATTGTTTGTGTCTGCCTTATACAAACTGTAAGTTTTGAATCAGCTTTTTATATTGTTTGTTTAAAAAAGCTGGACTCGCACAATTTTTGGACAAATTTTTTTACAATTATTCGTAAATACTAATATAAAAAAAGCAATGTGAACCTGTAGATTCACTCTATCTTATAGGTCAAATATAAGGATTTTTCCATTATCCAATATTTTTTAACAATTATTCAAACAGACTCGGGTTATTTTTTTTTTTTTTATTAATATATACTACATATCTCACCATTGAATAAAGATAGAAACAAAAAGAGTGTCATATTCAGAATCAGTGATCACAAATCTATTAAAATTGACTACAATATTAAAATAAAATTAAATCTTTTTAAAATCATGATGTTACAGAATATTTTGGAATTGGAAATACGAGTATTGTCATATCGAGACCAAATTTTTTTACAGACAATTTTCTACATTATATTTATTGATTGTTTTTGTGATTATTACTTTTGAGAAATATGATATTTTAAATATCAGCGGCTGGATAATGGGAACAGATCGTGATGAAAGTTCTTATTATACATTATCACACCGATATTTTTTTGATTTTATTTGTTAAAAATTTTTAAGAAATCGTTAATAAAATATCCTGTTTTTGGCTCCTATCCACTCGAATTTTTGGTGCGGTAATGTTTGGTATCATATCTATCGATCTCCCCTTTCGTGCCTTAAACTGTGTTTCAACAGGAGAGTTTGAAATGACATTTATTCTGACTGCGGACTTATAATGTTAGCCGATTTTCAATAGTCCTTTACAATTTTTCTTTTTTTAATATTTCTAAAAATTGCCACATAAGAATATTTGTATAGGAACGAGTCTGTAATTTCCCATCATCTCACCCACCATATTCACCAAACATGGCACCACCCGACTACCATTTACTTCGTTTGATGCAAAATGCCATCACTAGAAAACACTTTACTTCTGACCCTCAAAGGTCGAAGCCGTTTTCCGACGCAGAATTCAAAGTGATAGCAAGCGATGGACAATTGAGTTTAAGATTAACAAGTGCGCCAGCCGTTAGGCTTAAGCAACTTGGGATATCCAAAACCTAGGGTAATAGTTCATGAAACAGACAACCATGAACTTTGTGTTGAACCACAACACGGACCCGTTTACGTTTTAACAAGTAAAACATACGGGGCATCCGATGTGGCAACACGAACATGGAAGCTGTTTCACAAACACAAAGCATCACCCAGTGCCCTGAGGATTAGGAGCATTATGAATAATTACATTTTGCCCGTAATAGCAGTACCAGTTTAGACTTCCGTAGCGACGTACTTCCATCCATCTACTGGTGGAGAGGAGACCTACCCAATCTCTTGCATATTAAGACAGATATTCCAGCCCGGTCGTACCATTGCGCGACCCCGCCGGTCAATCTAGACCTGTGTAGCATTCACACAACCACAACCAGTACGAGACTCCCCGAAGGGCCAGCCCACGACAGTCATCTGGGCAACTCGATCCCGACAGATGAGGATCCACAACATCCCCGCAAAAAGACCAAGAATACACAAATGCAATTATGAAAAAGTGCATTCTTACACATGACTGTGCTCAATGAGCACTTAAGGGCTAGTCTAACAATTTGCAGTTGCCGACTCAGCTGGAAATTATTGCGCATGACCGGTACCTACTTTGGAGGACCTTTGCAATTGCCACTCTTACTCTGGCCGTTCGGATTACACCATCCAGACATAAAGTATTGGCCATTGTTCTCAGGGACTGCCGTGCTCAGTATGAGAACCCTTAGTTAAAACAACCAACGTCAACACTTCCCTCAGTGACTGCTGTGCCAGTTTGATGGTGCGAGTCAAACTCTTGACAAGCAACACTTCGGAAAGCCGAAGAATTGACACTTTGACGCACGCATGCCAACACTTCACATCCAGTATTTCCAGCCGAATTAAGGTCTCCATGCGGTGGATAGATAGGGTCTACCCCATCTGACGGGTAAAGACTGTCCCCGTACTAACAAGTTTTAAGGTCAATTGCTATACCTTCGCAGGCTTGTTTCATATCGATATACCGAATATGACCTGCTACCTAGATGGGCGCCACCCCGAGCTCTTGGTTGGCCCTTTTAGTTTTTCCGTTTGCAGGACGTATCCTACAAACAACCCTCCTCCTTTATCCTGGCTTGGGACAGGCAGGCGCAACCCTGGCGGAGTTAGCAAACGATGGACAATATTTTGAGCAACATGTCATTTCATTAATTAATTAAAATAAAGAATTATTTTCATACAAACTAGTTCGGTTTTCAATGTATACACCCAATACCTAAGGAATACAAAATTTCTTAAGGTATCGACACTAAAAATGTAGATGATCTTTTTTTCTTATTATGAAAATACGAAATTTATCGATTCTAAAGACACAAATAATTCCTTAAGTAAAAATATTACTATTCCTATTTCTTTTTTCTCACAGTACTCCCTCGTCGAGCCGGATGGTTCTCGCCGCGTTGTTGAATATACCGCTGATGACATCAACGGCTTCAATGCTGTCGTCTCCAAGCAGCTTGTCGATGAACGCCAGCGTTCACGACCACCTTCCAATGCCAACACCCGCAAAAACAGTTTCGAAGACTATCAATCGCAGATTCAGGCTCAGGCCCTAGCTGAGGCTCAGGCCCAATCTAATGTCTACGCAGAGGCGCAAGCTCTGGCTGAGGCACAACTACAGGCTCAAGCCAGTGCCATGGCACAGGCACAGACGCAGTCAAACAATCAGGCTCGCCTAGAAGCCGAGGCACAGGCTCGTGCTCAAGCACAACAATTAATGGAACAATTTCAGCAGCAGTACAATCAACAACAGCTGGAGGGACGTTTGCTGCAGCAGCAAAACATCAGAACATCGACACTTCAGAGTCAGGAACGTTTGAGCAACGATCAGGCTATATTGTTGGCCCAGTCGCTGCCTACGAGTGCACTCGGTCACTCAGTACATGCAACGCTTGTTTCACACCCGCCCACACTTCTAACGCGCCCATCAACGGGGCGTGTTTTCACACATGATCTCTCGGCATTCCACAATCACGGAAGTCGCTTTAGCATCGAGCGCACAGCGCAGCCTCAGATAGTGATCACACAGCCAGCCAGTGCCACGGTGCAGGCGCATATTCTTCACTCACCGCTGCTCCAGTCGCAGCTGGAGGCCAGTCTGACTGGTGCGCGTGGTTCTTTAATTTCGACGAAGATTATTTCAGGCAGAAACAGTTTAGGTGGAAATCGCTTTACACTGCAGCAAAGACAAGGTGCCAATGAGGAGCAACATCAGCAACTGTTGGACAGCTTAGATAACAGCGAGTCGTTGCGACTACTGAACAGCGGCAATAGTTTTAGCAGTAGTGGAAACGGAAACAGCATTGATGCCGGAAACGGGCACGCAAATGGCAATGGAAACGGAAGTGGACAGGCCAATGGAAATGGCAATGGCAACGGAAGTTCCAATGGAAATGGTGGAAACGGAAATGGTAGCAGAAACGGAAATGGCAACGGAAATAGTAATGGAAGTGATAACGGAAATAGTTTAGCTATTGATAATAACAGCATTAGTCAAAATGGCAGCCAGGAAAATGGAAACAACGGGAGTAATGGCAGAAGCGAAAACGGCAATGGTAACGGACACGTACATGGAAGGCGTATAGTAGGCATTTTTCCTATGAGTGGAGGTGGTGGCAATGGCAAATCTACATGGTAGATAAATAGCAGCGTACAAAAACAACAACACAACCGCATAGCACACAACGAAAAATGGACGAATAGCAACAACGATCTTATAGCGCATTAAGTGAAAACTCACACCCACACACACACACACACACATACTGATTGACTGCGGCAACAATTAATAGCTACTCAAACATGGACAATGATTTAACTACAACGAATAAATATTTTATAACTCGTTTTAAGCCACCAGAACGTATTCATTTATTTTAATATTTTCAATGAAAAACTAACAATTTTAAGACTAACAAAAAACAAAACTAACAATTTCTAGCAATATAATGTTTATGGAACAATTTTTTATACATACACTATAATGGCACTCAATGGGGATTTAGGGCTTATTTGCAACTTTTATTCAAAGTGATCTATTTTAATACTGAAAAATAGTTTTAAGCTTTATTAACAGCTTTGGCCAAAATAAAACTCATGTTAAAAAAATCAAAAAAAAGTACACATAAATTGCAGCTTAATGTTTAACTGTTAATTTATTTACTTGTTTGTTTATATATGTTTAATTAACTTTCATTTGTTCTCTACTAACATGCTAAGAATTTTCTTCTATGCTAATATTTTAACCTAGGCTTAAGCTTATGAAAAAAGAATAGTTAATATTTATACAAGAAAACGAAAAAAAAAAATGCAGATATTAAAGATTAAACAAGAATCAACCAGAAAAATTCAAAAGTTTCTTTTTAATATGAAAATGTGAGCTAAAGTTCATCAAAACAGCGTCAACTTCGACAAACATTGAATTATAGTCATCCTTTCCCCATACCACCTACACACCTCAGCATAGCGGTGAAAGCTCAAATTTGTGTTACAGCAAATTAAAACGAAAACTTAATTAAAGCAGCAGGTTGCTAGCAGCAGCGCTACATTACTGACTACGAACCCTGACACGAACTAAACAACAACGTAGCCAACACAGCTTGATGCAAGGCATTCAATTAACCAGGACTTTCAAGAAGCTATCTAAATTTCAGCTAAGTCAGCCAGCAACACACGCAGGTATGATGTGCTAATCTAACAAAACATGCAGAGTGATTAATTGAGTGAAGTAAAAAAAGTTTATAAAAACTCCGATCCAACTTTTGACCAACAGCAAAAAAAAACAAAACATTTTTGCAGTCACGTAGCACCGTATCCGATAACATTTTCATGCGCTGACTGTTGCATAAGGAGGTCAACACATTTTTAATCGGGTTCATAAACAAACCGAGTAGCTATGAGGTTCAGTTGATTTTGTCGTAGTTTGTGAGGTGTGTTTTTTGTTGTTGTATAGTGTAGTTCTTCTTATTATCCTGGCCACAGTGTTACAAACTTAGTGAGCAAATTTACTGTGGTACTTGAACGTCGTCATCTTGCTACGTGCAACTAAGCAAGAATATAGAAGTAGCATCAACAAATATTATCCTTGCATAGAAAAGCTAGAAATAACAAAAAAAAAAAAAAATAAAAGATTGCAACGTTGTTGCTTGTTGTTCCTGCTACCTACAAAATGCGTCCAAGAGTGAAATCGTGCAAGTGCAATTGGGAAGATTTTTGTTCGCTTTTCTCCATTTTTTCTATTTTCTGTTTACAGGATGTTTTTGGAGTAAACGGCAATAAGCTGCTGTTAGCTTAATTTACTTAATGGATTGCTGAGCATTTTAATGCTGCAGTTGTTAAACAGAATTTCAAATTTCTCTTTGTTGGCTGCTTTGCCGGTATTTCTGACTTGAACATTTGAAATTCGCAATAGTTTGTCATAATTTGTTTGCACTCTCGCATTCATTTAAGTGGCAAATGATTGCATTCAAGTCACTTCAGGTCAGCTGGGACTTCAAGTCCCTTGGTTGAAATCTGTTTTTTTTTTTAATTCCTTATTTCAATTATTGATAAAAATGCGAAAAAATTGCAGTCATGTATTTGCCAGGCCGCAGAGTGAATATCGAAATTATTGTTAGTGATAGTTCCCATTCAAAAAAAAATGTAAAAAAAAAAAAAAACACATATGCGTCGTCGGCCACACGACAGAAGCAAAGCTATTTTACACCCATATTTAAGTTAATATCTGAAAAATAGGCGTGGTGGAACGAAACGGAAACCGGATTCAGAATCAGCACAATCTTTTGATTAAGTATATTGCATACACACAGAGAAAAAAAAGTGTAAAATTATAAAATTTTCGGGTATAATTTGCCTACGACCTTCGGCCAGAATGAGTTATCTTAGTTTTTGTATAATGCAACAAAGGAAATTTAGGCAAACTTCTGCTAAAATGGGTTGCGGTGCATTTTAGGCAATATAACGAGTAAAATAGGTACTTGGTTATCATAACCTTAGGTAAGTTATACTTATCCTAGGGAAGATTTTCTAAGGGCCTTTGCAACAAGCTCTTGCGTTGTTCTCTTATGATTTGTTTTGTTTTTTTATCTCTCAGTTATGTTTGACACTTTTTCACATTTTTGTTTTTCTGTTTATAATGCACTCAATTTTTATTTAATACTGTTAACTCATCAGTAGCCTTGCGTGATCCTCGCTATGATCCAATATGCTGTTTTATGTTGTTTCGTCAATGTAACGAATAAATTACTGCGAAATGCATGCACGTTAGTACAAATGATCAGAAATGGAAAGCAAATAATGACCGCGTATGGCAGAAAGAGTAGTAATGAGAGAAATGATTGTAAACCCCTAATTTGCTTTTGCCCAAGTATCTTTGGAATATTATACAATTTTGGCATGCCTAAGTTGACAAAAAACTTATGAAATTTACACAAATTTCTTAGGCATCATACAGAAATAGTTACCCAAGTGATTTTAGGCAATACGCCGTAGTTATTTTTCTGTGTGTAAAAACTTATAAATTTATGTTACGAGAATGCATTCACAAGTCAAATCACAATTGATTGGGAATGGTGACAATGAAATCAAGTCATGCTTGCACAAAATGATTATTTAATCCAAATCGTTCAAAATTATTGGTGACTTAATTATTTTTTTTTTAATCTTATTCACGAAATTGAATAAATACTGAAATAAAAAATTATACTCATTGATTGCGACTTCATAGAATGCAGCTCCAAATGAGTGCAATATTACACAGCTTTGGCGATATCTATCACTGAGCGTCTTCCATTTTTCTCTAATGTGTGCGTTATAGATACGAGGGTGGTCCCAAAAGTACCCGACCTAACAAAGAAAACCAGGGTACAGTACAGAAAGGTCCGCTCGCGTATTTTATAAGCGTACCATTCAAAAAGGTACCTAAGAAATCGTACGCGCTCGCGGACGTGCACCCTAGAAAATATTTTATTGCTCTCGTCCACGAGCGCGTGCGTTTTGGTGAGACTTTGAAATGAGGTCTTATTAAGTGTACCTACCAAAACGTACGCGCTCGTGGACGAGAACATAAATGAGACTTTTAAAGCTCATGAGCGCCGCTCACGAAAATGAAGGCAGGAATGAAATCTGAGCAGTTTAGAGGAAAATTTAGCTCCTTGTAGAATCCATTGCAACTTTTATGATTTCTGTAGACTGTAGACAAAGATCTAGGTTCCATATATGGTACTAGTTTGGTCGTTGGAACTGTTTTAGGTTCTGTGGACATCTTGGTCAAAAATTTTGGATTTTTTTAGGTTCTTTGGACTCTGGTCAAAAATCAAAAATCAAAAATCTCGGATTTTTTGACAAATATATTCCATTTAGACAAATAAATTCCAATTGAAGAATTCTTGGAACTTATTAAGTGACTGCTAATGTTTGGGTTAAGTGGAACCAAGATCTGGGATATTTTTATCAAATACGTACCACTTCGACTAATAGGTTCCAATTGGAATATTTTTGGAACTAGTTAGGTTATTGAAACAGTTTTGAGTGTAGTGGACTTTTTGAATAAAATTTTTCTTGACACATAGGTTCCACTTGATCAAATGGATTCCACTTTTAATATCTTGGCAGCTTGTTGGGTCATTTGAACTTTTTTGTGCTAAGTGGATTCCTTGGACAATATTTTTTTAAAAAATAGAATTCACTTGAACAAATAGGTTCCACTTACACTCTTTTTGGAACCAGTTGAGTGACTGGAACTTTTTTGAAATAAGTGGTCTCTTTGAACACAAATATTGAATTTTTGACAAATAGGTTCCACTTGTACTATTTTTGAAAATGATTGGGACATCCTAACTTCAATGGGATTAGTGAACTTCTTGAAAAAACAATCATGAATTTTTTGACCTATTACCCAACTAGTTCCAAAAGTGCAAGTGCATCCTATATCTCCACAAAACCTAAAAAAGTTAAAATGATCTCAATAGTACCATAATTTATACAAGTGGAACCTTTTGGCCATAGAACCATATATTTTTGCCAAAGGAGTCCACCAAACCCAAAAAAGTTCAAATGACCCAACTAGTTTCAAAAATTTTGAAAGTGGAACCTATTTATCCAAGCGAAAACTATTTTCCAAAAATGTTTGTATAAGAAGTCTACAAAATTCAAAAAAGTTCCAATGACCCAACTAGTTCAAAAACTTATCCAAGTGGAAGCTATATATGCAAATGGAACCTTTCTGTCAAAAAATCCTAGATTTTTATCTAAGGAGTCCACTTAACTCAAAAAAGTTGCAATGACCAAAGTATTTCAAAAAATATTTAAAGTGAACGTATTTGTCAAAAAAACAAGATCTTTATCCAAAGAGATCACAAAACCAAAAAAGTTTTATTGACTCAACAGATCCAAAAATATTTAAAATGGAAACTATTTGTCAAAAAATGTTTGTCCAAAGAGCATACAAAACTCAAAAAAGCAGTCGACTTTTGTCTAAGGAGTCCAAAGAACCAATAAAAATTCTTTTTACCTACCTGGGAGCTCCATTATGCCCTGTATTCAATCATTGCCATGTACGGCTCACGAGCCGTCCCGTGAGCATAAATCGTCTCATTTACGTCGAACGCCTCCACTTCTTTATTGTTGGCAAAACTTTTACCACCGAGCCATTTTTTCAGGTTTGGAAAAAGAAAATAGTCCAAGGGGGCTAAAGCTGGCAAATAGATGGCATGAGGAATCAATTCGAACTTTAATTCATTGATTTTGGCCACCGCGATAGGGAATGTGTGAACTGGTGCATTATCATGATGAAACAACACTTTCTTTTTTTTCAAATTTGCTCAAAATTACTGCATTACTGCAATTACTTTGCATTACTCAAAATATGCAACAAGTTCGCAAAATACTCGCCGTTGATTGTTTTTCCTTTTTGAAGATAAACAATACAGACACCATGACCTTGCCCGCAGATGGAAATATTTTCGCCTTTTTATGCGCCGATTCTCCTCTTTCAGTCCTTGGTTTTGACTGTTTCTTCGTCTCAGGTGTGAAGTGATGAACCCATGTTTCATCCATGGTTATGAATTGAAGCAAAAACTCGGCTTTATTGCTATGGAATATCGCCAAGCTAATCGATTGGAACGTCCTCACGACGCAGTTTTTTGCTCCATTGTGAGCAAACGCGGCACCCAACTGGCGCACAACTTTCTCATGCTCAAATTTTTAATCAATATGCGATGTACAGCACTTTTTGAAATGCTTACACGTCTACTAGATCGCGAACTTTCAATCGACGGTCATCAAATACCATTTTGTGGATTTTCGTTACCATTTCTGACGTGGTCGCCTCATTTGGTTGGCCACTGCAATGTTCGTCTTGGCAACTCGTACGGCCTCTTTTAAACTCTACCACTCAATATTTTACTGTTGTAAACAAAGGAACAGACTCCACCAGAGTAGAATCTAGCTCGGCTTTGATATTGGTTGGACTTAGACCTTTCACATGAAAGTATTGTATCACATAAACATGACCAATTTTTTACATACTAACAGATTCACTGTGAGCGTTCCCTTATGAAGGCTAACAAACAAATACGAAACAACGTAGCTTCTTAAAACTTGGTACTTTATAAGGTTATTACTTTTTACCATAGTCATTTTTTAAAGCAACAACCT
Source organism: Coremacera marginata (assembly GCA_914767935.1). Taxonomy (NCBI): domain Eukaryota; kingdom Metazoa; phylum Arthropoda; class Insecta; order Diptera; family Sciomyzidae; genus Coremacera; species Coremacera marginata. The sequence goes on along the minus strand of OU612045.1, from coordinate 3,634,228 downwards.
CTATCTATGTAAACGTCAGGTCGGGTACTTCTGGGACCACCCTTGTAGATCTAGTAGGTAGTTAGGAGCGCTTAAGCTCGGGGGCTTGTATATTTATTCCCTCATTCTCAATAAACTGATATTAAACTGTTACATGAAATTTATACTAAAAATAAAAACGAAAATACAATTTGGATTTTGAATTTTATTTATGGTTTTTTAAGGTTAGTGGTTACATTGGATTTACTTTGATTTTCGTCAAAATAGAAACTGAATTATTTATCAATAGCTTAAAATATATTCGGTATTCTGAAATTTTTACTCAAACAGAGTTTCACTTCTTGGTAGAGCTCGATGGAGCTTTGTCACCCTTGGCTTTATTTTGGTTTTTGCTACCACCACCACCAGTCTTGCCTTTTTCACCATCAACTTTTGTCTTCTTGCCATCCGTCTCTGCACAACTAGCACCATCTTTACTATTTTCAACTTCTTCATCATCGCTTTCATAGTCATAGATACATTTAGCGTTATCATTGCAAATACGCTGTTGTCGTATCTCCAAGACATTCATTTGTATCTCGACAAAGGTGAAACGATGATAGGCATAGTATTCAGGATTTTTATACTTTGCATTTTTCGATGCATTTGGTCCAAGTTTTTCATCAGGCGAGCTAAACTGACGAAAAATGGAGCATGGCAGATAATGTGGTGCATCGAAGGCTTTGTGGTTAAAGCTTGTTGGCTTGTAATCATCCGGTGGATCTTTGGGTGGTCGCGGTGTGTTAAAAATCTCACCTCTTTTCACTCTATCTGTGAACTTGCGTAAACTTTGTTGTGGCTGATATTGATGTTTTTGCATTGGATTCAGTCGCAGAGTTGCGAGCAGACGGTGTGAAAGTTTTGTCAAAGTAGAATTTCTTGAACGATAAAATGAAGAATAAAACATTTCTGCGTTGTTTTGCTATGATATTTCTAAACAAAAAACATTTTAAAAATAAGAAAAGTTTATGTTTTGAATGTCAAAATTGGAAATGAAGGGAAAAGCAAGGAAGTAAAAAAAAAAAACGCAAACAAAACTTTCTGTACAAGGCTGAAGTTGTCTTAATTATAAAAGCGCTAAGGATAATAGCATTGTTAGGTCTTAAAAACCGTAATCATATACTGTAGATATTTTTTAAATGGCATCGGAACTAAAAAGAGCTTTATCCGGTTGAAGGAAAGTTAAAATCCGAAAAGCATTTATTTATTTACGTTGTCACGCTTCACGCTGCTGCTATGCTTAATAAAAGATCTAACTTGTACAATAAAACTCCTTCCCTTCTACTACAAAATGTCGCTTTCACAAATAGAGTGAAAGTTATGTACACAACTCGAACAACTTCTAGGCTCTGACTGGGTGTTATTAACGTTTTTATATTTAACTTAGCCAGAAAGTTTATTTTCACTCTCATATCAACCCTCCACACAAATAAAACAACAGCAAATTTAATGCATATTCTTGGCATTTCCTTCCTTTTATAAAGGTGTTGACGTTAAAGACATAAAAAAAAATGTGCGTTGCTTTTCTTCTTCTTCTGCTCCTTTTACTTCTTCGGCGTGTAATTCTTCTAAATGCTCAACTCATAAAATTTTTAAATTCTTTAACTTACGGCACGTAGCGGCATGACATGCATAAAGGACGCGGTATAAGTAGAACGTAGGAAGAAGGAAGAAGGAATGTGTGTCACTGGGCTTTATGTTAATATGAATAATAAAAATGCATGAAGTAAATTTTAGGCATGGATATAAAAATAATTTGTTGCTTATGGAATTCTGCACAATTTATATGTATGTATGTTGGTACGTGTGGGAGATTAATATGCAGTAATAACCACAATGTCATGCCAGACTTTGCAATTCAATTATGATTATGAGAATTGTATTATGAGAATCATCGACAGAATGCAAGCAATCCCAAAATATATGTTAATCATTAACATCCTGAGAGTACGCCATTTTGTTTAACATCGTCAATTTTCAGTACGACGACCTTCAAATCGATTACGCTTTTTTGTCGTTTTTTTGTGCAGTAAAAATTTAGCTCCGCCAATTTTGATTTATTATAGTACAAAATATGTGCTGCAATGTCGCCTACTTGTGCTCTCATATGCCGCATTAGTAAAACAAGTTCTTCTAATGATTTCATGTTTTGGAGGTTGTGCTTTGTTAGGTGGAAAGTTAGTTCCACCAGAAATTTTTTTTCAAAAATTCGAAAGATGTAAGGGCGATTTGCGTTACAAAGCTACGCTAGCCGCAATATCACACCAGCATTCATGTTTATAACAAACAGTGTAAAACAACAACAACAACAATATCAAGAACAACAACCACTATTACCAGGAAGCAACAACAACTACCAAGCATATACATTGCCTATACCTAAGTGTGATACAGCAGCAGCCACCACTGCCAGCGATACAAGCAAATTACAATCATCTACGCGTAGCGCTTAAACTTCACAACAGGTTATTGTTGAAGCTTACTTAAGAGCAACAGGTTAGGGACACAAAGGTATTTGATCGATTAGAAGGCAAAGTGTCTTGGCCTACTAGCTCGGCAACGAGTCTATTTTTGGCAACGAACTACCGAAAGGTGGATATTCGTGTTGGTACCAATAAAATATTGTTTTGAATAAAACAATAGTGGTATTTACGATGTTGGGCTAATGGCCGGGTAGATAAGCTGAGTAGCTAAAACAGCAGAACAGATTGTGAACAAACTTCGCTTTTAACGCAGCTAATCATTCAAAATCAAAGTAAAATATAGGGAAACGTCAGTCACAGAGTTGCATTTTTATACCCCAACGCCAACACGATTACAGCCGCAATTTTAAAGCTATCGCAAAGAAATTCAAAAAATATAAGACTATTTTTAAAAAAGGAAGATCAAGTTCGAAAATGGGCCAATTCGGATCAAAATCGCTTAAAGACGTAAAATGTCTTTAAAATCCGCAAAAATTAAAGAAATGTCTTGAAAGAGCTTTGCTCTTCAGTCTTAATCCTGGCTATGATATTTGGAAAAATCAGATGTAAACCACGTCTACCTCCCACTCAAAGTGCCTTTATTTTAAAAGTAAAATCTGCTCAAAGTAAAGAAATGTCTTGAAATTTCCATATAGGCTTTGATATACAACATAGACCACCACTATGATATTTGACAAAATCGAATGAAAACCACGCCTACCTCCCATACAAATTGGCTTTATTTTAAACCTTAAATCTCTTAAAAATCCACAAAAATTAATTAAATATCTTGAAATTTTGGATTTTAGCTTTGATATACAATATGAACCATCTCGATGATATTTGGCAAAATCGGATCAAAACCACTCCTACTTCCCTACAAAGTGACGTCATCAAAATAGGAAAATTTTCGTTAATATATAAAACTGAATGTCATCGGGTATGTCGTGGCTAAAGACTTCGAATATACTTCAATATGGCCGCGGGGGGATATTTTAGCTTAGGTACCCTGCCGAAGCTCCACCCTTACTAGTTCTGTGGTAGTTTAGCTACTCAAATCAACTCAAGAGTTTCTGTGTAGTAAAAGAGCTAACGTGTAGCTAATTTACATCAAATGTATTTTGTTGTTGTTTAAAGCTAATTTGCTCTTGTACTCATCTGCTAGACTAGTTGCCCTACATCGTGAATACCACTAATAAAATATAACATTGTCTTCTTTTATTATAAATATATCATGAAGGTATTTTCCTATAAGCCGAAGTTCATAGTCAAGCCCTGCCCGAGCGTACCCCTCTTCGTTTTTCTGAACACCAAATATACCCGAACACTATCAAGCGCACCCGAAGTAACTAAGTACCGAATATACCGGAATGCTGCCGAGCGCCCACGAATATACCCGAACGCTACATAGCGCTCTCGAAGATACTAAGTACTGAGTATACTCGAATGCTACCGAGCGCATCCAAAGTAACTAAACACCGAATATACCCGAACGCACCCGAAGTTACTAATCACCGAACACCCGAACTTAAGAACATCCAAGAGAGGACACCAAAGGCATAAACGACGATCTTTACAGAACGCCGAAGCTGTTACCATCACCATATTATTTGTTGTGTATTATAAAGAAAAGACTCATATTTGTAAAGAAAATTATACATTGAAAGAAATATAATTTAACTACAAATATAAATAAATAAGATTCGAGGGTCCTTCGTCTGACCCTGGAGCGGCTGAGTCATACCTCAGCCTACGAGAAAACCCAATTAAAATATGGTCTTATGTTTCATTATGTGGTTGAAAAATTTAGCTCCGCCATTTTTAATCTATATCTATACTATTAATAAATCTGTAGCCACTTTTTATGTTCACTCATCACGTTTAAACGACAACTCAGATTTTTATAAAATTTTGTACACATATTTATAGGTCAGCAGAGAGTGCAATAGGATACTTTATTTTAACCCATTAACAACCAATGTTACTATATGGAAACATATTCGTCTCGAATTTTCATTAAATACTGCATAATATTTCAAAAGTTTTAGTGCCAGTTTTTTAAAAAAAGTAAAATTAGCATGCAATAATAACTTATTTCTGCTCAATGGCATACATAGTTTTCACCAAAATGTTGCTTCAAGTCTAAAAATGTCTGTTTTTTATGGTTTTCTTTCGGCCCTAATGGATTAAATTGCACTTCGGTTAAACGAGAACAAAATCAATAAACGCTTTTAAATTTCCTTCAATTTGATACCAAAATCATGTATGTAGTTTGAAAACTGTGAAAAATTTTAGTACCAGATCTTTTTAGTATTAATTATAAGCTGAGAATGAGAGAAAAACGACTTGAAATTCACACTTTTAGCTTTGAAGGCAAATATTTCAGTCAGTTTGCAATGGATATCAATAATTTTTTTTGAAAAATGTTGTTTGTTAAAATATCCTTCAAACATAAGTTGAAATTTTTACTAAACCAAAGTATTAATATTTTTAAAAAATTTTTTAAAAAATGTTCAAAAATTTTTAGTTTAAGCCAAAAAATTGGATAAAAGTTGTTTTTGTTGTAAAAAAAATTAAATCCAAAATTTAGGTTTTCGATTTCCTATCAGATGATATAACAATCTTAAGGTTAATAATTTGTAGTATTACTTAAACAATAAAAAATCGTTTTGGTAGCGAAAAATCAAGCCTACCCACTATCAATTTTTGAATGAAAACTTTTTAAGCTAGTTTATTATATAACAATATATGTGCTGCGATGTCGGCTATTTGTGCTATAATGTGCTGCATTATAAAAACAATTTCCTTTAATGATTTCATATTAAAGAGGTTGTGAGTGGTTAGTAAGAATCTAGCTCTACCAGAAAATATATTTAAATTCAAAAGATGTGCTATGTTGCTATCAAATTGTGCTATAATGTGCCATTGCGATTTTATTAAAATTTGCAAATGTGTAAGTTTTACGTGTAACCTTTTTTTAAAAACTCCTACGCTGCTTATTTTCGGCTAAAAAACTTGAGTTGTAAGTAATTTGCTAAGGTTTGCTCAAGCTATGTTTCTATGTGCCATAAACGGTGTGCAAAAATTTAGCTCCGCATTTGCAAAAAACAATTTCTTCTAATGATTTTATATTTACGAGCTGGTGCTGTGTTAGTTTTCCCAGAAATTTTTTCAAAAATTCGACAGATGTGCCGCTGTGAGATTATTACAATTTGCAAATGTGTGAATTTTGTGAGTAAAACCCTTTTTTAAAAATTCCAATGCTACTTATTTCAGTCTAAGTTGTACGTAATTTGTTAAGTGTGCTCAAGACATGTTTCCATGTGGTTTTTTCGTCCTTAGATCACGATCTGAATCTTGTTTTGCATTGAGAATATAAACAACAAATGTTTCAAAACGAGACTTGGATCATTTCTTTTAACTAAATTTGAAGTTCTCACAACATATAATTTACTTTGCCCATTCTTCAACATATGCCAGTGTTTAAGCTTATTAGCAACACTTGACATTGAGCTGCTAGTCAAACTTAGAGCGCCATCAGTTGGTTAATAGCAACTTTTTTCATAAAAGTTAAATCGGATTGGATCACGCACCGAAAAAAACTCAGCTATTATGAGAACATTTGATCTGCACTTCAGCAAATATTTAAATTGGGTACGAAATTTTTTTTATATATGAAAACATTACATCATCATTTAAAGATTATAGGAAACTTTTCATAAATTCGGAAAGAAACTTCACTTCGTCAAAGTCTTTATTTATCGAATCAGCACTGCTTATATAGTCTTCACTCCTTTAAACGAAAAACTTTAAAATGCTAATCAAAAAATTTGTTTCTTATTTTAAAACTGAAAATCTCTGAAAAATATTACTTTTTCCAAAACCACTGTGCTAACTTCAATTAAAAACCTTTTAGGCCCAACGTCAAAGAAAAATATCACGGTATTTAAATTAAATAGCAACCTAAACTCAGGTTCATTATTTGTATTTAATATATGTAACTTAAAAATCAGTTTTTTAATAATAAACACACCAGCATGCAACATAAAAAGTAAATTTTTCCACAGGAAATGCGACTTTGTTGCATTTTTTTTCCTCTTAATATTATACGCCGCTACTTTGAGTTATGTTAACTACTACACCACCTGTTGTTATATTAATACAGAAGCATTTATAATTTATTTATTTTATTCTCATACACTTCCCCTCACCCAACCCTCATACTCCCCCACACAGCTTTGATCACTCACCGGTAGTGGATTTTTTTTCCTATTTTATTTTTCTTCTTCCTGCACTTGCTGAAACTTTTGAAATGTGTTTAACTTTGTGTCTATGTGTATAAAAGCTGTTTTTTCCTGCAGAGATAAATTGCACAAGCAGTGAGGATAACGGTACTGCACTGCAGGATAATTATTTGCTCTAATTAAATAAGTGTGAAAATTGCATTTAAAGCAATTTTTTCTATTTGAGACATGTTTGCATAAAGTCTTCCTCAAAAATGAAATCAATATAAATGTGAGTGTACTAGTAGCCTTAAAAGTAAGATATTCAGCAGTTTAAATTTTGTAGATAACACATATCTTTTCAAAAAATGCTGATTTTATAATTTCGTAAGCTGACGTTTTTTAACATAAGTACTAACAAGTCCCCAGGTATCAAAATCCAAATTTGAATGTTTTTCGGATATGCGATAGAACAGAAAAGTGCAAGGTGGACGTATTTTTTTTATATGTGCTCAATCGATGGTTTAAGATTTCAAAAACAGCGAAAATTTTGTTTTTTCGCCATAACTTCACTATTCCAGGGAAACATACACATATTTCAGAGAATCGTTTTTTTTTACGATTCTAAATCACTCGTCAAAAACCGAGTGCGTGCGGTTGCGCACAACAACAACGACTTCCACGCGAAGCATTCTCATAACAGCGATTAGCGACGAGTGCCGCTGCTTTCACTCATCGCTCATAAGAATGCCGTTCAATGATTCTAATGATTCTAGAATCATTCCTTTTGATTCTAGAGCAGTGGTGCTCATTCTACACCATAAACATTTTTGCGTCTGTGTTAGAGAGCTTTAAGCTTCTTCACTGAGAGACGTATGTTGTGTAAGCTTTCTGTTGACAGTTCTTTAATGTTTCAATTTCTTATTAAATACAAATGAAACTTTTAAATTGTTAAGACTTGAATTGATCAAAACTATTTACCGTAAATGTGTTAACGCTTACGGGTAATTGGGCTGATTTCTACTACATATGATGTCATATTTTGTTTTGTTATTGTTTAATGACTCTTATGTCATTATAACATATATTTTAATTAATCGTATGTTATTATAACATATGTTTTTATTAATCTTATCATGTTATGTTTTCATGTTATTATAAGAGCCGTCAGTTCTTGACTAAGGCTAAACTTACGACCTAAGAAGCCCTTAATTTTGCCGTACTTAAATCAGCAACATCGGTTGCATTCTGAGCAGATCTTCACCACTGTCTCATTTTTTCAAAAAAGTCGTTTTTTAATTTATGAAACAGTTTTGTTATCTCTTCCCCGCAATAAGAATCATACACTTCATGGGCTTTTCTGTAATGCCTTTCTAGGAAAAATTTTCTTAAAATTCTTACTAGTGAAGTGTAGCAAAGTAAACATTGCGATGCATTAAAAGCATTCATTATAAATAAATATTTTATCTGATGACTACCAGAAATCATTTCGAACAATATTAAATACACGAAAAATATAAATTTCTTTTGCGTGCATTAATAAAACTAAGCGACACAGTCTTTATCGCTTGAAGTGCCAAAGCGAACTGAGGTGATTTTTTATATGTGTGAGCTTTATATAGGTGTGAAAGCACAAAAGCTTTTGTGCACATTTTTGCGCCTTTGAGCAACAATGCTCCAAGGTATATTTAACAAGGTAGTGTCGTCTCGGAGCAGTGGGTACCGCAGCTGTTAAACACATAGTATATCATCATTTGCAAATTTTGTTACTTGTTTTGCTTTTATTCGTAAAAACCTAGTTTTGACAGGTGCGGTACCCAGCACAAGAGAGAATTTTAACTACTAACACTACCTTGTCTTATTTTACCATGCAATGCTCTAGAGCATGGTAGAATTATAAGGTAAGGTCATCACGGAGAGGAATGGAGTAGAAAGCAGAATAAAGCTACACTGATGTCAAAATCAGCTGTTCATCGCGAATTTCTTTATGCTCACGTTTCGCAGTTGTTTTTAGGTTAAAACTGTAAAAGGTTTTTTGCAATTTTAAGACTTCTTTCACATTTTGTAGTTTTTATTACACTTTTTTTATAATTATTTCACTCAAATTGGCACAAGTTTAACACCCGCGACCGCACTGTTTGCAACTTGGAAACATAAAATATTTTCTTCATTTGCAATTTCTACGAAATTCGTCGTTTTGACATATATCTTCCTTCTCATTATCCACTCTTCGTTGACGCGTGAGAGCACTCAGCGCAGCGGCCCTACCTTATCATTGTATCATGCTCTAGAGTCATTAAGGGGAATCGCAGTGGTGGTTGTTGTACGCAAACGCACGCACTCGCATTCGGTTTTTTATGGATGATTTATAGTCATTTGTTCAAATCATGAACTCGTTGCAGTTCTCTGACATATTTGGCATCAAACGAAAGGTATTGAACAGACACATAGGATGGCTAAAAATTATAAGAAATAAATTTTATTGTTATTTTGTTGTGGAAATTTTTAACCATATTTAGTCGATATCATGAGGAGCCCTAACCGAAATGGTTACCTTTTCACATATGTTTAATTTTAGATAATTTTAAAAGTTATCTTTATTTTTTGTTTGTTTTCATTTTGAACTTATTATATCAAAATATTCGGTATTAAGAAGTGCCTTTTTAAAAAAAAAAAAAATACAATTTTTGCTATAGATAAAGATGGATATCAAAAAATTTGTTTTTCTTGAGCTTTCTTTATGTGTAGATATTTGATTCGAAAAGTTTATATTTAACAGAGCTTCCACACAAACAGTGTGCTTCGTACTTGTTTGTCCGAAGGAATGAGAAAAAATCATCCGAAATTTAAATATATGATTTTCGATGCAAATATCTCCGCTGTTTTTTTATATATTTCACTCAATTCTTTTTTGTCAAAAAGTTCAAGAAATTTACTTGTTGTAAAAACTATTACAACAATACCGTTTGTTGTATATTTATGTTTTTAAACTGTTTTTCAAATGATCCAAAATATTGAATTTTTTCTCAAAAAGTCACATAAAAGTTATTTGTGTTGTAAAAATAATTTAAATTATAAATTGCATTTAAACTGCCTTTCAATTGGCTCAAAATATATAAGCTAAAATTATTTCAGTTTTGCACAAAAATTAATAAACTTTTTCCGTCATTAAAGAGAGGATTTCCCATTTGATTTTTTGTGGAAATTTATTTTTTTTTTATAATGTTCTTTTAATATTTTTAGCAAAATAGTCTAGCTTCAAAAAAAATTTATTTGAAACAAATCCCAATATTCCTTTCAAGTAATTACTTAAAATCTATTTTTATACCATGTGAATCTATAGTAACAAAACTCATTAGCTATATAAATTGTTCTAAATAAATTCTAAATTAATAATTAAATTTTTATAACTATCCTGGCTCATTTTTAGAATAGAATTGCTCATTCTTAAAAATGTTAAAAGAAACAAATATTTTTGCATTAATTAATTCTTTTATACTCATGTCATGGACAATTTTACTCTATTTTGTATAACATATACTTTTTTTGTCAACTGCATCGGAAATTTTGATTAAGTATTGAATCTTAGTCCAATGACGATGGGCTTCTAATATTTTACTCCAACGATAAACCTTCTCTTTACACTTTGGAGCTATACTCGTAATATAATAAATTGGAAAAAAGTATCTAAAAGTACTGTTGCCAACTTACTTTTCTGTATTTCAGTTGCATTACAAAAAGCATTACAAAAGCATTACAAATATAAGAACTATAGCAAAATATTTGTTTCTTCTAAAATTTTGAAAGTAAGCAAAGTTATTTTAAAAATTGTGCAGGATAAATTTTATAATTTACAACGAGTTTTGCTTATACAGACATGGTATGAAAATATATTTTTAGTAATAACTTTTGATTGGAATGGAGAATATTGGGATATTTTTTTCAAATAAATTTTTTTAAAGCTAAACTATTTTGTTAAAAATATAAAAAGAACATTTTTAAAAAAAGAAATTTCAACAAAAAATCTAATGGGAATTGTTTTTTTTTATAAAAACATTTAACTGTTAATTTTTGTGTTAAACTGAAACGATTTTGTGACGAAGTGTGACATGGGGGGGGAAGGGAGTCAAAAGTTGCACAAAAATATGTTACGTAATTTATGAACAGCCCCTTGTTAAGTTAATTTTTTATTGCAATTTAAGGTATTGCAATGTTCTTTTGGAAAAGTTTACAAAGAAATAATTAATAACTAAATATATTCAAATATTTCAAGTTCTAACACGAACATTATAATAAAATGATGTTATGATAATCTTTATATAGCAATTCCAAATAAACCTCTCCTTGTAAATGTTGTACGACTTCCCTATGGCTGAAAAACATGAATTATTTGAATGAAAAATCATAAAAAAATAGATTTTTTTGCAATTTCCGATAAACCTTGCCTTGAAGTATATGAATTTAATTAACTTATTTATTTTTTGTATAAATATTTTTGTTTTACCTTTTTCATAAAATAAAAATCATATGAATACATGTTATTTTTGTAATATTTTTATTTTGATTTTTTTTTCTAGCTTAGACCTCAATTACCGCTTCCCATTGGCGAAGCCTGTGCCCTATACTGCCACGTAAGCGTTTCTTATCGTTAACTTTTTTAAATAATGACATTGAACAAACATTTAACAGTTTTGGATTAAAAAACTCAGCCTGACCATGAAATTTATTTACGGTATCTTTCATCTGGTTATGTTTGATTTTTTGCAATTATTTTTTCAAAACGAAGTTAACTTAAAGTCTTTTCTAAAATTTTTAAACGTTAAAATCAAGATCAGTTCAGAAAATGTGATAAAAAATTAAGTCAGAAGTCATCTTTTTCTTTAGATAACAACTATTTTCAGACAGTTTTGATTTATAAGTCAAATTTTTAATATAAATCTTAATCAAATATAATAGTAAAGTATTTCAGCAATTTATAAATTTAAGAACTATCCGCTAATGCTCTATTGTGAACTCTTACTTTTCTCACCAAACAGCGAAGCTTTAAGCCATCTTAGTTTCGCTACAAGCCGCTAAGGAAAGCAAGCGCTTTTATTGCTAAAGCTAAAGCAGTGACAAGAACCTTCGCGCTGTTTAATTTGGTACAAAGTATTTCTCCACTAGATATCGTTTTTTGTGCTATGAAATTTATTTATATTTTGCACTCATGCACCCCGCACTGACCTACCACATTCATCCACCCTATACACACAAACATCAACAATGATTTTTTTTTGACGCACACACCTACAATACTGTGAACAAGTTCGTTTCTCTGACGCTTTACATTCGCCAAGCAAATTCATTGGTGCGCATATCCGGTCTCGCTGTAAACACAAAAACATCACAAACACACAGATACTAATAAATATTTATATGATTTTTTTTTTTTTTTTTTTTGTTGCTTGAGTTCTAAGAACTTTGGTTGATTTGGTTTTTGCATTTTTTAATGAATTCTTGAAATAATAAAAAGTGAAAACGTTAGATTTGCATTTTCTTGCTTTCAGAAACAAACATTTACATTGCTGACGATACAATCCTATTATTGAGAAGTCCGTATCAAAATATTATAGCTGTATCTGCTGTTGTTTATCTCGATATGTTAAGCACCGTTCTTACCTTCTATGCGCCGAACTGCTTAAACATGTTAATAAATGCGTTTATAGCGGATACTCGTATTTAAGTTAGTATCGCAGAAATCAGGGAGAAGTTACAGCATTACAAAAGATAACACATATTCAAATATATACCAAACAGATGAGGTAGTGAAAGCAGTTGAATGAACAGAACAAAACACCCTGTAGGAAAATCAACTAATTTAAAAGTTGTTGATAAAGTAGTTTTTTGTCAACCACAACTAGTTGAAATTCTGACTTTTTTCCATAGAACGAACTAACTTATTTTGTATGGTGATGTCCGCTAAATAAGTCAATTGACTTTCGTCTGCATATATTTTCAACTACTTGTTAAATTAGTTACATTTAAATTATTTTTTTAATTGCTTTGAAATAACCAATTGAAAACTATTACTGATGGCCTGAAGTTAAAAATATTTGATGAAATAACATGGTTAAATATGTATATATAAACTTGTAATCTAATAAAAATTTGCAATTTAAACATGTCAACATCAGAGTAGTTGCCGCCTTAATATAATTAAAAGTAGTTCATATACTGGTTTATTTTAAACTTGTTTTTTAATTAGTTGTTTTTAAAAACAAGTTAGTTTGTTCCTATAGGGCAGAATTTTATTTTTTTTTTTTCGTTATTTTACAAACGTATCAATTGCTCTTTGATCAGAGTCAAAAACTGTTTATAAAGAGTTCACATAGTTATTCAAAATGTATTGTCATATATAACTGTATTATTTTCAAAAAACAATGATGAAAACGAACATGTTAAATCAGCAAATTATAGTAAAAACTTTTTGCCAAATGTTGAATGTTTTGCCAAAAAGTTATTTTTGTCGATTTAGGTATTAATACCTTATAAATTTAATCAAAAGATGCAATATTAATGGCAGCTTAGAACTTTTTCCTTTCTACTTAAGGGGGTCTTCTCATTGAGCAACTTTTTTTTCAACTTTTTTTTGCATTTATTTATAGCTTGGGTAGTTGTGAATATGCCCCTAAAAGGATTTTTAGAAATTCGAAATACTTTAGAAGATACAGCCTTTTTTGTGAAGCAAGGTCTGATGGACAAGAAGGTGATGGAGGTAATAAAACCCGCTTACCAAGCGTTGTTGGCAGATAATTTGCTTGAAAGATGCCTTGGATCTGAAACTCAGAATTCCAATGAGTCCTACAATTCTGTTCTTTGGTCACTTTCGCCCAAACACATCAACTCAGGCGCACGCACCATCGAAGTGGCCAATTTCATTGCAACGTGCCTCTTCAACGACGGTTTTATACCCATACTTAAAATTATGGGTTTGATGGGTATTGCGATTGGCAAAAACGCATACGAATACGCACTATCTCGCAATGAAGACAAATTGAACCGATCAGAGACTCGAGCTGCGGCATCATCAAAAGCTGGCAGAACGGCTCGCAGAGCAGAGAGGGCAGCAGAAAGCAGTTTCTACGAAAAAGAGGAAGGTGGCCTGTATGGAGCTGGCATCGCCGACTAATATTTGTAAGTAAAAATTGTCAGCTCCTTAAAACTGCATTTAAACATTTTTGATTTTTTTTTTTCCCCAAAAAAATTACTGGCGGCCATGATATCTCCAGTTCAACTGAACCGATTTTCATGAAACAAAATGGAATCGACGCAGAATTGTCACCATTCTCGGGTGAACCTCGACCATAATTTTAAAAAGTTTTTTACTATTTTTTTACACTAAACTACAAAAAAAAAACCCGAAATTGAAATTTTTTTTTTGAATGGCCGCCATTTTGTCAAAAAAAATCACAAAATTAAGCTTGAGGTTCACCCGAGAATTACATCTATACTGATTATAACCCCGTTTTTTTTTTTCATTTCAGACGCTCCGGAGACCCGGAATCGTGGCCGCCGTGACGACACCTTTTTTTTCACCACCAACTTTGAAGTCTCATTACTTTTTGAACAGCCCACGTATCGAGGCAAAAAAACATTTTTTATTTACTTTGAACCTTTTGTAATACAATAAATAAAAAAAGTTTTCAATTATTCTTTGCGTTTTCAAATAAGAATTTTTTTAAAAAGGGTCCAAAAAACGGGTTTTGAATGAGAAGACCGCCTTAATCGTTTTATTTAAGGGAGTATTCCTGGTTGGCAAACATTTTTGTTCGTTTTTTTTTCATATTATTATAGTTTGAATATTTGAGAATATCGTCCTAAAAGGGTTTTTTTGAAATTCGAAATTGTTTTCGCCAAAATGCGATTTGCTTAATTTGGCTACTTTTTGAATGCAACGGCTTGAAGCAACCACCGAATTTATTAGTTCGGCGCGTTTAGTTCACTTTGAATTGAGTTATGAAACGGACGCGCGAGCGCATACAGTTTTGAAAAGTACAGTTTTGATAAAAACTTTTGTTTGTGCTAAAGACAATGGATAGAAAAAGTAATAGCAATAAAAATAAAAGAAACACTGGTAGCAATCGAAAAATTCGTCCCTTGAAACGCCAGTCTATCTCTGAACTAACTACATATTATGGCCTCGCTATTCGTCGTCATTCAGAGTCGGTTGCTGACATGAAGAAGGCTGTTTGGGCAACGTTTTTGCACAAAATCTCGACTGATAAAGCTTCACAGCACCAAAACTGTCCGACCGGTGCGTCGAGCTGGTGCGCCTGGCAAAAAGCGGTAGCAGAAGAGACAATCGACAGCTTCAAGCATACGTATGCCCCACTAAATCAGAGAGTCCAGGAAGCAATCAAACCTATTTACGAAGCACTGTCAGCCGATGGTTTGTTGAACAGATGCCTTGACTCCAAAACTCAAAACAGCAACAAATCTTTCAACGCAGTGCTGTGGTCATTCGCACCGAAGCATATGCACACCGGCGCACACTATATTGAGATTGCCAATTATATTGCAACTGCCATATTTAACGAAGGGTTTTTGCCAATACTTCAAATAATGAACCTAATGGGCATCCCGATTGGCAACGTCACATATGATTTCGCCATGTCTCGGAGCGAAGAACGTTTGAAAAGGTCCGAAGGCAGAGCTCTGGTCGCATCTAAAGAAGGAAGAACTGCCCCAAGAACACAAAGAGCCGCTGAGTCCTCATTTTTTGAAAGAGAGGTAGGAGTTCTTTATGGGACTGGCATTGCAGATTGATATATGTGAGCATTTCACCAAAAAAAAAATGTTTTATTGCCTAAAATGTTCTTTGAGTTTTTTCAAAATCACGTTTTTGAACTTTGAAGTCACTTTTCTCCGGTTTAACTGAACCGATTTGAATTTCAGAACAGAATTGTCGAATTTCTATAACTCAAAATTTCCATTTCAACTTTTTTTTTTTTGATGCAAACAAATAACATCAAACTAATACACGTTTATCTCGAAACCACGTTTTTCGAGCTTGCGGCACTGATTTCGCCCGTATTTCTACCAGTGCTGCGGAGTCGGAGTCGGAGTCGGTAGGAATTTTAAGACAAAGGAGTCGGAGTCGGAGTCGGAAAAAATGCACCGACTCCGGCAAAATATTCTGAATATAAATTAATTGTTCACATAATTTTGTACATTTTGTTTATAAAGCCGCCTAATTTCGCTGCTGAAAATTTCGTCGGGCATTATGTATTTTTGTCACCACAGCAGAATAATTATAAGCAAATGAAGTTAAAAAGTGCGAAAACGTCGCAATAAGCATAATATGTCAAAATTTAGCTAATGCCTAAATAAAAATAATGAATGATTCCAATAATTTGCTGCTGGAAAAGTGGCAAAGCGCTATCTATTGGGTACTAGCAAGATATGTTTTTAGCGGCTGGAGCTCAGTACTACTCTGGCGAAATAATAGAATAAAAAAAATAAAAAATATTTTTATCAACATTTAAAAAATACTTATTTAAAGTATGTGCAATGTGTATATTTTTAAAGAAAATCTTTAAAAAAATGTCGGTTTTCGGGAAAATCGGTGTTTTACTTCGGTTTTCAATTTCGGTGAAAAACCGAAACTAAAAAAACCGGTTATTCGAAAAGTAGGTTTTTTTTTAAGTGCCCATCCCTAGTTCTGAGCTCTACCGGCACGGTTGCTACTTTTCGCACGCGTTTGTTTATGATTGTTTTTTTCCACAAATGAGATTTTCTGCAAATATCTCGAAAAGTACCGATCCTAGAGTCTTCTATATAAAAACTGGCAACATCGTTGTTACACTTTCCGCCCGAAATTTTCCGCCCGATCGAATGAGCTGTGTCTCGTTTTTGCCAAAATTCTCGTTCTCCTGTAATCACGTTTTTAAAATGAGTGAAAATTCCCACGAACACTCACAAAATCTGATTGTGTGGGATTTTCGACTCGAGAGATATCTCATTCGATCGGGCGGAAAGTGTCATAAAGTTTTATCTAGAAGACTCTAAGATCGGTACTTTTCGAGATATTATCAAAAAATCTCATCTGTGGAAAAAAAACAATCATAAGCTCGTGCGAAAAGTGGCAACCGTGTCTACCGCTAAAAGCATTAATTGCTAGTGCCCAATAGATGACGCTTTGTGACTTATTCAGCACCAAAATATTTTTTAAAATTTGGTTCACCCTGTGAAATTATCGAGTACACGTTTAAAATGCAAAAACAACAGCTATCATTACAGAAATGTCAGTGACCGAAAATTTAAAATTGTATTGTGTTAACGGTTAAGAAATGGCAAATAAAATGTCGATAAAGTCAGCCGCTTTTGACTATTTTACAATTACGCCCGACGGAAAACATTACGCGTGTCAGTGTTCAATTGAAGATGAAGATGGAAAACGAAATTGTGATGCTAAAATTAGTATTTTTTGTGGATTAGATAAAAACGCTCCATCAAGAGCATCTAACCTTAAAAGGCACCTTCAGCGGTTTCATTTGGAAATATTGAAAATTGTTACTGAAAAAGATGATAATAGCACTCGAGGTAGTTCAGTGGCAAGAAAAGACCAGCTTTCAATAAAAAGCCAAGCTTCACTTGGAAAATTTTTTACAACAGACAAAGTAACAGTGACTATGACACCAGAAAAATTCAAGAGCTATATAATAGAGCTCGTTGTAAAGAATTGTGTTCCCCTGTCATTTTTTTCCCAACCGGCGTTTGTGGGTTTAAATGGAGAGATGGCTCGAAAGCTTGGTGTTTCCCTTGAATGAGAAAGTGTACGGCATCTTATAATTAGGGAGGCTGAAGATAAAAAAGAAGCACTACGAAAGAGTTTAAAAGGTAACTTTTTATTCGTTAAAATGGATGCATGTACACGTCATCGAGTGAACTATTTTGCGGTCAATGTTAGATATGTTAATGTAAATAATAAAATTGTAACTCGTACATTGGGAATAAAGGATACCCAGGCCCATCACAGCAGTGAATACATATGTAACTTGGAAGAAAATCTCTTAAAAAATTTTGAAATTCAAAAAATGCAAGTTCTAAGTATTGTTACTGACAATGCATCAAATATGATAAGCACTATTGGAAAAATTAACAGTGGCCAAGAAGGAAGCGAACAGCCATTGGAAGATGAAATCGGAGACGAAGATGACATTTTGGATGCTAATGCAGAGGGAGCATCTAAGCTTATTTCCATTCAACATATGCGTTGTGCTGTTCATACATTGCAACTTGCAATAAGAGACGGATTAAAAGACCGCTCTGTCGTTTCCCTGATTGGTAAAGTCAGGCAAATCGCTGTTGCTGCTAGGGTCCCCAAAACAGATGCTATTTTGCAAAGACGTGCTGGAAAAGGTGCCATTTTGGATCCAGCAACTCGCTGGGGTAGCACCTATCTGATGATAAAAATATTGCTTGAACTAAAGGATTTTTTTGCTGATCTCGATAATGAAAATCTTTTAATGACTGAAAATCAGTGGTCAAAAGTAGAAAAACTGGAAAAAACACTTTTACATCCCTTTACTGTCACCAAAAAATTACAGTCTGAAGATTTAACACCTGGAAAATTTTTATTAGAATGGAGAATTCTTATATATTCTTTGGAAAAGCAGGGAGGAATAATTGGAAATGACGAGAAGAGAAGTATCCCTTCTCGATAATGACACCTTGTTAGCTGCAATATATGTCGATTCTATGAATCGGGTATTGTTAAGTAGCGAACAGATTGAGACTGCAAAGAAAACACTCTTTAAACTGGCAATTCGTTTGAAAGGGCTTCAAGATCCACCTGAAGCATCTGATTCTCTGCAAGAATCAGGAAGTACCAACCGTACCGAGTCATCGTCCAGTTCAAATGAGGATTCTGACTTTGAGTCCTTTTTAAACAAATTGGAAAATACAAATATAAAAAGACGCCGGCTTAACAATCAAGGTCCATTGCGGGATATAAAAAAGCAAACATTTCATCAAGATTTTTTTAAAGCGCTAAAGGAGGTTGAAACGTTCAACAGGTCTTCCAAACTGGATGTAGAAGAAGCCATTACTATGTATCCTGATATTGTTCGAGAGGTAGCCATGATAGTAACAGCAATGCCGCCAACTCAAGTCAGTGTCGAACGGCTATTTTCAGCGCTAAAAATTATCAAATCTGATTTACGAGCAACAATGAAAGGGATGAGATCCTCTTTATCATCTCTTTAAGAGATGAGGCAATTTTATTTCTAAGAAACTCTTAAAATGTTATTAGTTTAAATTCTAATATTAATTTAATCACTTTGAACTTAATTTATTTTAAATATGTCGGAGTCGGAGTTGGAGTCGGAGTCGGAGCTCCAACAATTTGAGGAGTCGGAGGAGTCGGAGTCGAGGTCGAGATTTTTTGGTCCGACTCCGCAGCCCTGATTTCTACACCGATTTTGATGAAGGAAACTGCAATCGACGCCGAATTGTCACCATTCTGGTCCTTAGCTCAATCATAATTTTAAACAATTTTTTACTCATTTTTTTACACTAAACTACAAAAAAAAAAGACCCAAATTCGGTTTTTCATTTTTCAATGACCGCCATTTTGTAAAAAATTATCGCAAAATTATGATTGAGATAAAGACTAGAATTACATCTGTACTCAATCTAACGTCGTTTACTTTTTCAATTTCAGATGATCCAAAGTCGAGTTATCCGCAAGCAGCATACCTTTTTTTTCGACGCCAAACTTTGAAGGCCGACAACTTTTTGAACAGCCCTCGTACAAAGGAAAAAATTTTTTTTTATTTAATTTAATATGTTCTTAATACAATAAACAAAAAACAGAATTTGAATAACTCTTTGCGTTTTCAAATGAGAAGTTTTTCAAAAAGGGTACAAAAACAGCCTTCCAACCAGGAATAATCCCTTAATGCTTGATTTTAGAAAACTCTCAGATATCTGTGTTGTTTAGTTCATTCAGTCATTCTAAGCATTATTTGTGAGTTTCCCCAACAATTAAGACGGCACACGATATTTTATTTTTTTATTCTAAACTCGTTCTTTAAACCAAAGCAATTAAACGACGTTTCTTTTTTTGCAGCAAACATTATTGCTTTGGTCAGTCGCTAAGCTCTGGTCAGTCTATAAGTTCATAAATGAGAAATTCATAAATGACAGAACGTCAATGAAATTAATGCATATACAGAAAGCATACTGTTAAAAAATGTTTAAGTCTAACACTAAAGTGACGAATCACACAGCGAGATAGATGCATGACAATTATGCAGATGCGTTAAGCTACGAGAACTGTTAGAAAGTAAAAAGAAAGATATGATGATCGGAGTGAGGCATACGTAGTAGCATGTAAAATATGTTGATTTAGCTAAAGCTAAACAATAAGATTTATATGCATTTAATAACTGAACACATATTTAAAAACTTTTTTATCCGATATGCTTGGAAAAGTGTTGGATTTTTGTTAAATTTTTTTCTGCTACCTTTCCCTATAAAGCTGCAATGTTAACTTTAAGAGATAATAATTTTGTATGATATATCGCATATAATCAACTTTCTAAAAAGTCAAATCATTCTTGGCTGCTTTTGCTACACAGTTTCGTCCGAAAAACAAGAAAAATAATAGAAAATATTAATGAGATCTCTGAAGTCAGTAGTGAAGAAAATAAAATATTATTTTAATTATTCGAAATTTCAAAACACGCACAGCACAATTTGTCAAAAAAAAACCTCGGTCAAAGTCCTTTCAAGGGGTGAAATGGCGATTTTGTTTTTGTTTCATTCAAAATGTGTAATTTGGATACATTAGGCTTGGAACATTTTTTTATCTCTTTTGGCTTAGAAGTGATCAAAAACAGGTATGTGCTCGCAGTACTGGAAATACTCTGAAGAAAATAGTTATACGCTGACTTGCTTATAACTGTTTTTGGTCGCAGGCGAAACAAAGGCGTGTACTTTAATTTTGAGGTAAAAAAGCATTATAAAACAACTACATACATACCACAGGTCATACTACGTAGATTCTACTATTGCATTTGTTCACGTGCAATTGAAATTTGACCATCAATAAAGGTAAAAAGTATTCAGACAAAAATCACCCCTATCTAAAAAGATATTTCTATTTTGTAGTCTTATTACATGGTGTGAACGCCAATATTTTGATAGAATAATTCCAAAAGTTCGTGATACTGCGTACGTTCAGGAGTGCAATACAGTAGGTTGAACCTCTTGATCACGTTGGTGTTCCGAGATCCAGACTTTTTTAAATTTGAAAGTTGCGATCACCTTTTTGCCTATTACAGCGTAAATTCGAAAAGATAAACAAATACCAAAATACACTTTCATTATGTAAAACTGATCGCTGATTCTTTTTTTTTATATAACAATATAGTTCAGCTACTGCAGCTTTTTCGCACTTCCTCAGCATTAACCCATTTAAAGCCACAACCCAGTAATCATTGGAAAATATCAATGTTATGGATACCAGCAAGGCCGTAGATAGCGAAATATTGCTCGCAGAACAAAAAATTTTTTCCAAAATTAGAAAACAGTAAGGGGGAGGGGTTTCGCACTAAATTTTTTTCTAAAATTATTTTTGTAATCATTCAACAAAAACGATATCTATTAAATTGATCATAAAATCATTAAAAAAATTTTCTCGATGTTCGGGAAAGAATATTTATCAATAGTTTGTCTTTTTGAAGCAAAAAGTATCGTGGAAATAATTAAAAAAAAAAAGTTTTTGATATTTTTAAAATGACCCAATTTCACCCCTTAAAATAATTTTAGAAAAAAAATTTAGTTTCAAATCGCTCCCTCCTAAATTTTTCGTTTTTATTTTTTCGTTTTAGTTTTAGTATTTTAGTTTAGTTTTGAAAAAATGTTTAGTTTTGCGAGCAATATTCACTATCTACGTGCTTGATGGGTTGTGCTCAGGGACAACACAAGACATAACAACTAACCTGGCATATATAAATTAAATTACACAACTGTTTTTAATCCACTTTAGAGTTGACCTTTTGACAAATTAACATCGAAAACACTACAATTGTTAACAAAGGTACTCATGCAGTTTAAAGGAGCAGCAGCCATCTAAATTGTTCTACTGAATGGTAAATAACGTTTCTACTGCTTCTACGGTTAGTGTTAAAATTGATGTTAGAAAGTAGTTCTGGAGAATCGAATACGCCTACTATGAGTTGATGTAATTATACGATATCTGCAGATTTCCTTCTCTCACTTAAAGACTGCATTTTTAACAGTTTCAAACGATCCTCATAAGGAGGAAGGTCTAATGTGTCAGTTCGACTTAAGCATCTTAGAGCAAAGCGAACAAAACGTTTTTGTATTCTTTCTATTCGATCAACTTGCACATTGTACCTTGGGGAGACCAAACTTGACTTCCATACTCTAAGTGAGGACGCACAATTGCATAATACAACGTTTTAGTTGTAATCAAGCTATTAAATTTTTTTGGCCCAGCGTCTTATAAATCCAAACATTAAAGATGCTTTTTTACAAATATAATAAATATGAATGTTAAAATACAGCTTCGAATCCATGTATACACTAGGTCTTTGACGGTACTTACACGACTTAAAGCAGTATCTGTTATCTTATAATCAAAAATTAATTTATTCCTTTTACGCGAAAAGGTCATAGTTGGCATTTATCTGGATTTAGAAACAAATTATTCTTAGAACACCAAACTTCAAAAGATTTCAGATCAGACTAGAGTAGATGTGAATTGTTCTTTGAATTTACCGATCTGTATATTTTCATATCATCGGCATATAGAAGCATATGAGCGAGTTCTATAATGTGAGTTACATCAGTGATTGCTAAAATAAACAGAAGTGGTCCAAGGCGGCTACTCTGAGAAACACCTGATTCAGCAATAAATTCAAAGACAATACGCCTCGGAAACGTATTTGATAAGATCGCTTCACCAAATACGATTTAATCCAGTTCACAAAATATTGCGGAAATCCCATTAACTTGAGCTTTAATAAAATCAGATTGTGTGGTAACTTTTCAAAAGCTGTACTAAAGTCAGTGTAAACGCAGTCGACCTGGTTACCAACGTCAATCGAATTTAAGCAAAATGTTGTAAAATCGAGAAGATTAGACACAATGGATCTGCCATTAACAAAACCATGCTGACGAGTTGTTATGACTTCACCACAATGAATTTTTACCCGCGATCGTACACGATCCGCACAAAAAGTTTCGAAAACAATTCTAATTTTGGCGCAAAAATACAAGGTCCATCCTTCGGAATCTTGTGCAAGACGATGAATTCAATGTTCAGCTTTCTGCAAAACAGTTAGTAGCGTGGGATGCAATGAAAGCAGTATTCGATAGTTTTATTGGGAAAAAATGCATAGAAAATTATGTAGTTCTTCTACGTGATTTGCTGGACGCATTGAAAATATAATTCATTTCCGTATGTCTCTGAAAATTCATTTTTATCTGGACTTTTATCTGGACGGGCTCGAGCGGCCTAATACCCTCTGAGTCGAACGAGCTAGGCGTGCATTTTCATCAGACGTGCAAACACATGGAAACCAGATACAAAGGAAAAGATTTGACTTCTTTTGTCGCTGATATTTGTTGGTTCCTTTCTGGAAAATTTATTTAATCATTTCAATGATTAAAGTTAAAAATACCTGCAGAAATCGACAGAAATGTGTAAAAATTACTTGTTTTTCAAATAAAGACCATCAGAATAGTGGCAAAATTATAATTTTTTCCCGGAATCAGCGATAAATTTTATATTGAGAAAGTTTGTTTTCGTATTTTTTCTCGTTTCGAAGTTACGATGTAGTAGGTAAATGGGTGGTCGCAACGTTCAAATAAAAATAGTCTGATTCTCGGAACAGAAAATCTCTCGCAACGTTCTGAATCTCTACAAGAAAGCCGTTCCCACTATTTGTGCCAACTACCGTGGGATAAGTCTTCTAAATATCGCATATAAGGTCCTGTCGAGCGTATTATGTGAAAGACTGAAAACCATCGTAAACCAACTGATTGGGCCTTATCACTTTTGCTTCAGACCTGGAAAATCTACCACCGACCAGATATTCCCGCTACGACAAATCTTAGAAAAGACCCTAGAGAAACAAATCGACACCCATTATCTTTTTGTCGATTACAAAGCCGCTTTGGAATCACCTATTCTCCACTATGTCTGAATTTTGTATAACTGCAAAATTAATCTGTATATGCAGGATGGCACTGAGCAGTACCAGCAGCGCTGCTAAAATCGGGAAAGACCTCTCCCCACCATTTGTTACCAAACGAGGTTTCAGACCAGGTGATTCTTTATCGTGCGACTTAATCTAATTATGGAGAAGATATTAATTATCAGTGTCTATTTCGTGATGTTTCTCTGTTGCCATTTAATGACTGTTGGTTTCACACCAACATTGATGATAATCTTAAGTCTCTCATGGAACCAATTAAATTTCTTTTTGATAAACATGTCCCGTTACGTAATTGTAAAGTTAAAAATATATTTTATCCTTGGTTCACGCAACATGTTCTAGATGCATTAAGAAAAAGAAATAAAGATCGTAATACTTGGCGGAAAAATCCGTCCTCTCATAATTGGGAGATTTATAGACTGGCGAGAAATTTAGCTGTAAGTTTAACGTGACAGGCTAAAACGCAATATTTCTTGGCAATACTAGAACTCACTCTCCCGACGAAAATGCTGTAGAACATCTTGAAAATACTTGCAGTCTGCAGCAAAAAAAAAATTCCGATTGCACTTTAGATCCCGTTAGTCTTAATAACTTCATTGTTAATAATGCTGCTCCTTCTAATAATAATATTCTCCCAGTAAGTACTTTTCTTCCCAGTACAACAATCTTTTAATTTTTCTCCTGTTGTTGAACTAGATGTTGGAATAAGCATACAGATCAAATCGAACGCTATCTCTTAGGATAGCATTCCTCTTAAGTTTATTAAACTATTGTTGCCACACATAATACACCGTCTAACGCATATTATTAATTTCTGTTTTATGTCTTCATTCCCTGACTTTTGGAAAGTTGCCATCGTTCTTCCAGTAGCAGAAAAGGAAAAAGGCCCTTCTAATGACAATGATTTTAGGCCCATAAGAATTGTATCGCCATTGGCTAAAGTTTGTGAGAAACTTATGGTGCAACAAATAACGAACTATTTAGTTCATAATAATCTGCTATCCCCTTATCAATCAGGTTTTAGGTCAGTACATGTGTGTTCCTCTGCTATGGTTAGGGTCATTGACGATATACGGTCGGAATATGTTGCTGGTTCTATGACGCTTCTGTGTTTGCTAGATTTTTCCAAAGCTTTTGATAACGTTAACCTTAACTCTTATGTACAATAGTTAGCTTAATTATTTTTTTGGGTTCTGTGACAGTGCTGTTAATCTTATGTCCAGTTATTTGTGTAATAGATATCAAAAAGTTAAAGTTGGTCAATTGTCATCTGGGTATAAATCTGTATTAAAAGGTGTTCCACATGGGTCCATACTTGGCCCCCTCCTATTTTCAATGTTCATCAATGTAATTTTTTTCTGTTTGCAAACATGCATCTATTCACGCTTATGCTGATGACGTTCAGTTGCATTTATCTAGACGTACTGGACTTATTGATGACCTATGTTGCAGAATGAATGAGGACCTCTGCTGCATCAATGTGTGGGCCGATAGCAATGATCTTATACTTAATTCGTCTAAATCGTATGTGCTTCCCATTTGTAGAGTTAAAACATGTGTTAGTGATGTCCCTGATTTGTTTATTGGTCCAAATAAACTCTTGTGTCGAAAATTGTAAATCTTGGCTTCTATGTTAATTCTTCGCTATCCTGTGTCGACCATGTAAATAGTATTGTAAAAAAAAGTTTATTATATCTTGCGCAATTTAAGAATATCTACAAATATAACCCCAGTAAACATCAAACTTAAGTTGGTAATACAACTAATTTTACCTGTGATAACGTACTCTGAGGTCGTATATAGTAAACTGGACTCTTCGTCCATGCTAAAGATCCAACTTGCATTCAATTATGCCACGCGCTATGTGTATGGCCTCCGTAAATTTGATCGGCTGTCTAGTTTCCGAAATGTAATACTTGGATGCGGCTTGACAGCTTATCTTAATGCTAAAAATTGTATGTATCTACATTAGTTAATTCATGATAAATCACCAGGTTATCTGTATGATAAAGTCCAGTTTTGTATGTCCAGAAGAAGCCATGTTTTTATTGTTCCAAGGCTCGTTAATATCTTCTCACCCTTTTTTCATCAATGCCATTAGGTTTTGAAATGCTCTGCCACGAAGGATTGGGGAAATCATAAGGGGAGGACCATTTAGGCAATCTATTCTATCTTATTTCTCTACTCTATAGTTTTTTCCTCTATCTCTTATTCTTCTACTATTTTTAAATTAAATTTTTTTAAAATTTTTCTCTTTTTATAAATTTTTAAATATTTTTATAAATTTAGATTAAGCTGATATTTGTCTTATAGTTAAGTTTATTATATATTCTTTTATATTTAAGTTGATACTCGTATAATGATCAATGCTTATGCTGTACTATAAATAGCTTAGCTCTTAGTGTGCCCATTATACTTAAATCAAAATCAAATCAAATCAATCATTCGAGCTGCTGATCTGACAAGAGTGTTATACTGCTAGCGTTTGCTGATGATATTGATATCATTGGCCATAACACACGCGAAGTCAGTGCAGCATTCTCCAAATTAGAAAAAAGTCGAATCACATGGTCCTTGCAGTAAACGCAGATAAGACGAAATATCTAGTGTCAACAAACAAACAGTCCCAGCGTATTGGCACAAATGTCACGGTTGACAAAACCTCCATCGAAGTTGTGAAGGACTTCGTCTACCTTGGATCCAGCACTAACTCCACCAACGATACCAGTAGAGCGATAAAACGAAGGATAATTCTTGCCAACAGGTGTTACTTTGGGCTCAGTAGACAATTGAGAAGCAGAGCCCTCTCCCGACAAACAAAAGTCACGCTCTATAAGTCACTAATCATGCCCGTCCTCTTATATGCAGCAACTCTGATGAAAAGATTTTGGGAGCGTTCGAGAGAGAGAGAGAGAGATCCTTCGTAAAATCTATGGACCAATCTGCGTCAATGACGAGTACCGAATACGACATGTGCTATATGCCGACATCGACATAGTAAAGTGCATAAAAAACGAGCGGCTTCGCTGGCTAGGTCATGTTGCGCGAATGGAAGACGACGCTCCAGCGAAGAAAATATTCGATTCGGTAACCAGGGGCGGTCAACGCAGAAGAGGACGACCGGATCTCAGTTGGAAGGACCAAGTAGAGGACAACCTGACGAAACTTGGAGCTTCAGAAGAACAGAAATGGCTGGTGTAATTTCGTACACCAGGCGAAAACCGACTTACGGTTGTAAGCGACACCTAAGTAAGTAAGTAGAATCTTGGAACTACGACGTGATCCAGAGGTCCGACCACCTGCATTGCCTGCACTGCTACAGTTGCCCACAATAGAGTGCCCCTTAAAAATCGATGTTTTTTTTTTTATGGCTGACCCTCTTCATTTCTTCGTATGATATTAAAATAAATGAAAATATAATTTGGTGTGCCTAGGACCATGGGAACCCGTGCAGATATGCATCGGTACCTGTCAGACTTGTCGATATGGGAAAAAAGTGCTCAACTTTTCAAAAAACCCAAATAACTCTTGTATGAGTACAAGTTTTCAATAAGATGTTTCACAGCTCGTTTTTTATTTAATATTTTTTTAAAACAAGCTATCTAACATGAAAATTAGGCGAAAATTTTCCAAGTTGTGATTGTTTTACTTTTCGAAAAAAACTCCTTTTTGTTCTTGTTGTGTTAAAAAAAAAAAAATTGACAAAATCCAAATTTCAAAATGAAATATTATGGAAATATTTTCTTAAGCTTTACCTAATCTAGATGCAAAACAATGTGTAATTATGTTAAAATACTTGGCCGTTTTTTGGAGTGTTTGAGTATTTTTACGAAAAATATCGCCAAAAATCCAAAAATTAAAAAAAAAAACCAAAAACAGTACAAAATATTATTTTTTTTCAAAAGAAAAATAAAAAAACCGAAACTCGGGGTAAAATGTTATACCTCCTGAAACTTGGCTTTTTTTTTAAATTTTAAAAGTGGCTTTATCTTGCATTTCGATCACAAAAAAGATTATAAAAAATCGAAAAACGTATATTTCTCACTCAAAGTATCTTAAATAATTTTGAACAAAATATTTTTGATTTTCATTTTATACTTTGAATTCCAGGGTTGCCAACATATCAATTTTTCTATTCCGTTTTTTTTAAGTTGGACTTAGGTATTTTAACGAAAAAGTCCCCAAAAGTCGAAAATGCTCTTCTTTTTTAATGCTTATGCTCTTATTTCATTCATTTATCCTTCAACCACACGAAAACTAAATTTCTGTTAATTTTGACATGCTTTGATGCATGTCAGCACGAGTTGCCAAGAATTGAACCTTGTGATACACTACTTAAAACAGATTTATGGTTAGAGAACCCTACAACAATTACAACAAATAACAGTCAATCCAAAAACAGCAGATTTCTGCAAATTCACAGTTAATAATCTTCCAAAATTTTTAAAAACAGTGAAAATTCAAAATTAATTTTTTTGTAACATTAAAATTTTTAAAATAAATAAGTTATTTAAACTATATTAAATCCAGACCTACTGCACATTCTGAAACTTCTTGGTGTGACTTCAAAAACAAACGTTATTTGAGCTTAAATAAAAATCAAATATCACTTTAACTTTTCTGTGCAGATCATTAAAAATTAAACAAAAAGCAGCTTCTAAAAGTAACGGTTTTTGTTTACACAACGTTTACCTTGGGAATATATGGGAAAGATTTTTTGCCGCTGCAAAAGCATTTAATGTGACTAACTTTTATACAACGACCATGATAAAATTATAAGCTTAGCTTGACATAAACCGAACGCTGTCGGCGAACTGCTTAGGTGACCAGATGTGTCTATGTTCTAAATTTTTCTGTACTTTTAAGTTGTTGGTAAGAGATGAAAACTACAACAACAAGAACACCAGTAACTGCTGCCTTGCATGCTCCACACGGAAATTTGTTAAGATGTTAATCATGAAGGAAATCAGCGGCTGCAAAAGCCACATAGATTACTCAACATTTGTTAGAACCGTGAACTAAAGGAGGTGTTAGTTAGTATGGACAAAAAAAAGTGCTCATACTCGCACAATTAAGTACGAAACAAAAAAAAAAAAAAGAGTCAGCAAGTTGCGCTCACAGGTGCACTTGCGCAGTTGCAAAAAAGGCTACCAACAACCATGACACTCCTCCCTGCATTATACGCTGTTACTTTTGCTGATTTTCTACATTGAAAGGTTCAAATCACATCCACCTAGGTTTGCCAGCATTTATTTTCTGTTGTTTTTTTTTTTTTTTTTTCTATTTTTGCCGCAGCTAAAAAGGTGTTTTTGCAAAATTTCAAATTAGACACAGTATTTCAGCGCATCTATGGCTGATCCGTTTGCTCCATCAACATCACTTCGGTAGAGGAAAAGCCTCGTTTAGTCTTTCCGTTGCTTTATTTATTTGTGTCGTTTTTGTGCCACATTCTCACTTTTTGGCCACGTACTGCAGAAGTCAATGTTTTGTCTAGCTTGGAATATTCTTCTACTCTGTTTGTGCTTTTCTTAATTTCCTGCCTGCTTCATTGCTTAAGCTGTTTCTGAAGTTGCTGAAGTTACTGGAGTTTTCTATAATCTTACAAAGTCATCATCATCATCATCGTTTTGGAGGTAAACCAAACAAATGATTGCCGCGCGCGTCGCTAAAGTAGCGGCAAAAAAAATTGTAAGAAAAAAAGTAACGAAGGTTTCCCATCAAAGAGATCGTAGCGAAAGATTTTTACTCTGTGAATATTTTGCAGCACTAATCTAAGATCTGAGAAATATTTTAAAGCATTTTGCAGGCATGGCCTAACCTAAGCGATTATAATGGGTGCCCATTGTAATTTTTCAAAAACATTTTGGAATAATCAAATTTGTCTTTTTTAAATTTTCATATTTTCATACAAAAAAGATTGTATTTGCCAAAAACCAAATTAAGTCTGTCGCATCCGTTCCTAATTAGGAATCGATATTATATCAATACTATAAAGTTTCTTAAGGCCGGCAATACATTTAGAGGAGAGTAAAAAAGAGCGATATTGAGGTGATGGTTTTTATTAGAAGAAATGTGTTTAAATTTTAAAATTTTTAAAATTTTCAAATTTGGTAAAATATATACCACCTTGTTCAAAAAGAAAGTTTCATTCACACTGTGAACCGAACTTAACTGTCCGATTCGAAAATTTTTTTTCTTAGTAGGTTGCCACATGTGTCTATGACAAGGCTGCCAAATATCAGCGTCTTTCGATGACACTTGGTAAAGTGACAGTGTTTTGTTTACAACAACTTTTTTCGTGTCTTCGATTTTAACGATGGAAGAAAAAATTGAGCAACGAGTTTGTATCAAATTTTGTGTGAAAAATGGTTTCAACTGCGCCGATACGCGTAAAATGTTGGTGAAATCTTACGGTGACTCTGCTCTATCGTATCAGAAGGCAAACAAGTGGTTTAACCGACTTGTGAGTGGCCAAGACGAAGTAGAAGATGACCCTCGTACCGGGCGACCATCGTGTTCGACTACCGAAGAAAACGTTGAAAAAGCAAAGAAATATTGGTCAAAAATCGCAAGTTGATGATTAGAGAGATAGCAGAGGACGTCGGCATTTCAATTGGTTCCATTCAGAACATTTTGAAGAATGAATTGGGCTTGAGACGTGTTGCTGCGTGGTTGGTACCGAAAGAACTCAATTTCATGCAAAAAAGAGACCGAGTCGAAAGACATGCTGAACATGGTCGAAAACGACGAAGCATTCATCGAATCCATCATTATTGGTGATGAGACATGGGTATACAAGTATGGCATGCAAACCAGGCATCAGGCGAGTGAATGGCGGTCGCCAGACGAACCGAGACCGAAGAAACCACCTCGTTTTCAGTCAAAAAAGAAGGCGATGCTCATTGTTTTCATGGACTACAATGGTGCAGTTCACCATGAATTTTTGCCAGATCGTCAAACGGTCAATAAACAGTATTATTTGGGCGTTATGAGACGTTTACGTGAAGCAATTCGCCAAAAAAGACCGCAGTTGTGGCAAAACAAATCATGGATTTTGCACCATGATAATGCACCATCGCACAATGCTCATCTTATTCGTGACTTTTTTTCCAAAAACAACACGATAACCATCCAAAAGCCGGAAAATTCACCTGACCTGGCTCCGTGTGATTTTTTCCTGTTCGATCGAGTCAAAAAACAGCTTTGAGGAAGGCATTTCACCAGCAAAGAAGAGGTCATGGAAAAATCGGCGAACGCTCTGAAGGTAATACCAAAAACCGTGTTCCAGAAAGGTTTCCGTGACTGGAGCAAGCGCTAGCATAAGTGCGTTGCAGGGACTACTTTGAAGACGACAATATTGATTTGAATGAATAAACTTGTACTTTAATTTTTTTTCAATAAATGAACCTTTCTTTTTGAACATGGTGGTATTTTGTTTAAAAAAAAATAATTTTTTTTAAAAAACAAAGATGGCGCTGGCTACAACAATTGCTGTAAAAGAAATCTTTTTGCACTGCGGGCACTCTGCTGGATTCCCAAAAAGAAGAAATTTTAAAATTTCAAAATGTAATGAAAATATCTTGTGTCTAAATAAAGTCTTTTTTTTAGAATTTGTACGTACTTGGAAAAAAATTGCATTTTTTACTTATTTTTTGTTTCATATTTTGAATAAAACGATTTTAAAATTCTATTTTAGAAATCAGTTTCATTCAGAATGGTTAAAATGTTATTAAAAACTGTGCTTCCAAATATTGTAAGGATCGGTCAAGTAGTTTTTGAGCTAGCCTGCCCGCAGTTTTGAAAAACGTAGTTTTGAGAAAAACGACTTTAAAGTTATACAAAACAATTGCTTCAGAAAAGATGTTAGTTCTCAAAACTTAATGAAGTCACACACAAAATAATTCTTGTTAACATTCTTTAGAATTTTTCCCTTATGAAATATATCGGGTTGAGCAGATAAAATAAATGATATAATAAAATAGCAGCTGTAGTAACTTGATTTTTATATTATATCGAACTCACGCACGGGACTCTTTTCAAGCTAATTATCTTATATTTATCTTAAATTTATATATATATAATATCTTAATATTTAAAATATCTTTATAAATTTCTTTTTTTTACATATTCCTGAAAAGTTTTTAAGTCACTTAAAACAAAAATAAAAATTTCGATTCAAATGCCTCTACATGTATTGCCGGCCCTAATAAAATGTAATTAACTAAATCGGATTTCAATATCGACCAACAAAAATTAGCAGAAAAGCTTTGGGCCTTTGTCGCATACGTTACAATTTTAAAGACATATTAACTTTCAAGTATGCAAGGAATTGTTAATTTGTTTGTAACGAAAAAGTTTGTAACGAAGTCATTTATATAGTATTGACTCATTAGTTACGGATGTGACGAACTTAATTTGTTTTGGGGGGAATTCTTTATATATAATAAAAAGTCTACCATTTTTAAAACTCTTAGACTTTACTTGCTTATCTTTACTTGCTTTTGAATATGCTCGAATAAATAGATTCATTGTTATGTAACGTATGTGACAGATTTTATACTCCTTAATGCACTATTATGTTCAACCATTGAATTTATTTTAAGTAGTTGCCCACCTCAGCTTATAAGCTGCTTATATTTCTTTGAGCTTTTTATTTTATTTTATACTATTTCCTCTTTGTTCCTGTGTTCTTTCTCTGCACATGTTCTCGCTTGCACAATTTGCATAATTTGCATTTTCGCTCAGTCGTCAGTCCGTTCAGTCCGACAGTTTGTCAGTCAGTGTAACCGACAAACTACACATTTTGCTGGCCGGCTAGCTGGATGGACTTCGAGTTAAGCAGTGTCTGATGGTGACTGGAGTGCCCAGCAGTGCCTACTCTAAATGGCTGGCATCGAAATGCAATGCAAGTGATTAACTTGATTGAATTAAGACAACAAAATGAGCGCATCTCAAGTTGGACTAAGTGGGAAACAACGTTGGAGGTGATCGATATGAAATGTTGTTGAGCAGCGTATTGTTGTTATAGTCAAACAAAGCAGTTTTTTAGCAAAAAAAAATGAAAAAAAAATTGCTTAATTTGTTTAACTATAATGTTAGGCCTAAAAAGATTGCTGCGATTAATGATCGAAAATATGGTTGCCACCCACATTCTACCAAATAAGCAAAAATCCTCAAAACGCAATTTTTAGTCGAAATCTTTCAATTTACAACCGCAATTTTTAGTAATTTTTTTCATAAATTGTGTGCAATCATGCTTCATGTTCTGCAATCTTGTTAGTACCTAGCCTAGTTGCCTAGCCTTCGCTTAGCTTAACTACTTATAAACCCTTTGGTCACCAATCAATTACCTTGACACCGCTAACCAACCCACTTGCTCCCATTTGTGAATGTGCTGAGAATGCATTTCCATTTATAACAACTCACTTAGTTTACAAGCGAGCGACGCATGAATAAGGCTCCTCCGCATCTAGGCTGCTGCCACCGATAGGCTTGTGTATGGCATACAGCTGAAATCAATGCCAGGTAACAGCCTGATTTGCCCGAAACCCGCAACAAAGGCAAGACCAACAAAACAACATACAACACACCAAATTGGCTTTAATGCAATAAAACGCTTTCAAAAAGGACTTTAAAGAGTGAATTTAATATACGTTACTTTAGTTCAAGCAAAACAGAGACAACAACGCTTGCAGCATTTGTCCTGCGCCACCAGCTGCTAGATTTGTTCCATGTTTGCAGCAGGCGACGAATTTGAATTTGTATAAAAAGAATAGGATTTTTGTTATTTAAGCTCTAATAAGCTCGACTTAACGAAGCAGCTTTTCACAACTTTTTTTGCAGAGTAAAGTTGTTTTGGATATTTTTAGTAATTTAAAATATTTCTAAAAAATAATGTCATTTCATATAATAGTTCTGATAATTACAATAACCTACAATATATCAAAAAGGTAGAGGGGGGGAGGGGGGGGGACTGCCGTCAGAAGTAAAAACTTACAACCATTTCTGGAATTATTTCCCGTTGTCTTACATAAAATTCCTCTTTCTCACTTGAACTAGTATTATATTGAGCGGTAGTCGTGGATCATTCAGAAACACTACAAGAACATTTGGTATGAAAAATGAAGCCAAACGACGGTGAACCGAAGCCTAACGAACAGAACCGAAGGCATACCTGACCGAAAATTAGATTCGCTGTGACTTTTTTCCCTGCGAATGAAATTAAAAAGTTTCTTCGCAGAAGTTTTATGATTTTTTATAAACTTTTATTTTCTTAGGAAAACGAATAAAGGTTTGGGAGTACTGAGGAAATAAGACGAAAAATTGAAATAGTAAGTCAAAGATGGAATCGGAGGTAAAAGAGTTATTTAAACAAATTGATGTTCTCTTTCAGACCTATCCTACTAAGACCGTTTCAACATTTAATATAGGGGGACTCGACAAATTTTTTTCACAGTTGGTGACGCACCATATAGGACATAGACAAACCTAATGCTTCATTAAAAATTGTAAAATGCGAAAAGGTTCTTCACGAAACTCGCCTCAGAAAACAGGTTCTTCTCTGCCCCAAAAGAGAACAAAAATTTTAGTCATTTGTTACAAGATTAAAGAATCAAACGACATCGACTATTCCAACTCTTTGAAAAGATAATTACATCTTCACGGATTCTGCTGATAAAGCGAAACTGTTGGCGGGATTATTTGTACATAGCTCTACAAATCCAGCAAACAATCAGCCACTGCGTTTCATTGAAAGTACGTCTCTGCAATGTAGAAAATATATTTTCGTATGAGAGCAATTTAATTCCCTTTCGAACTTTGCTAAATTATGAATACTTTTCCATACAAAATTAAGCATTTTTTCCCAAAAACTCAACTTTTGAGACCCTTCATAACTTTCTTATATATGAAACGATGCAGATAATATTTTAGAAATCAAAAGTTAATATTTCAAATAAAATTACAAAAAAAATTTGACAAAATCTAAAATCTTTTTTTTTCTTTTTGTTATAACTTCTCAAAACTCGCAAATTTTTGAGTTTTTAAATGTTTTATTCGAGGTTTAGAAAAAATTTTTTACAAAAAATATTTATTCAAAAAACTTGTTACATAAGCAAAATATAATTCAAAATAATCTTTTTAGCTGGTTTTCAGAAAAAAATATGCTAAATTTTTTAAAACATTAACTCAATTTTTAATTACTTGATTTTCTTCGTTGGCCACAAATTGACCAAAAACACGTTACGTAATTTATGAACAGGCAAATAAAGATATTTTAAAAAATCTTTTTAATTTTATGTAACTCAATTATAAAGTTTTATATTGTATACTATTTTGTAAAAAAAAACCACATATCTTTTCCTGTTTTCACACCTATTCGATACATTGTGAGGCGATACGAAATATTGTCTGAAGAAAAATCGACAAAAAAATATGAAAAATTTTCATTCAAAAAAGAATTGGACGATTTTGCATTTTTGTTAATTGAAATTTCATTTTCTAGGTGGTTTTTCATTTAATTTAATTTTTTTTTTTGAGATTTTTCGTTCCTTGTACGTAATCTAATATATAAAAATTCTCGTATCACTGTGCTTGTGGTCGCACTCATCCGAAACGGCTCGACCAATTTGAATGAAATTTTATTTATATATTTGGTAGATATGAGAATAGGTCGTAAAGTATTTTTTACCCTCCTACACCGAGCAAAAGAACAATAGGTAAATCACCTAAGTCGGCTTGGGTAAAGAGAATTGTATGGGAATTATAAACTTATGATTATTCACCTAAGCAATTTATTGTTTAATACAATGCTTTGAAAGCATATAGTTCGATGCCTTGCCAAAAAAAAAAAAAAATATTTGATTCCCCTAAGCCCAAAAACCAAAAATACAAAATTAAAAAACAACAAGCATTGATGGCTTAAGCATAGTTTTGAGGTATTTTCTGAAAAAAAACACAGCTGCGTCATTAGACACACGAGAGAAGGAAAGATTTGATAATTTAATATTTTTTTTTTTATAATAAAACCACTTTTAAATTCAAAAATAACATAAAATAAATTAAAAAACATACGTTAATATTCACACCAGTAAATTTCATTACATTTCATAAACAAAAAGAAAAGAAAAATGGAAAAAAAAAAATTCTTTGCTCGCCGTGCGGAAACTAACACTGGAACTTTTGGTTCCAATTTGGTAAATTACCAAATACTTCATTAATTTATCACCCAATAAAAATGAGTAGTTGGGTGGCTGAAAACTGTCAAAGCCATCTTATAAATTATACTAGGTTTTTTTTCAATTCAACATAAGCTTTTTTCTCGGTGTACCCTTACCACCCACTTTTGTATAAACAGTTTCCAAATAATTTAATAGTCGTTCATTAATATTAAGTCATTTACATGATATGCTATAAACTATCGTCTATAGCGCTCCATTCCTCTTTCTGCCATAGATCCCATCATGGTAGAATAAGAGAAGGCAGATGCATTTCGGACTGTGCTCTATTTCTCATAGCCAAAATTGTGAAAATCAATAAAAATCACTTTTTTGTTTAAACTTTTACAACTAAAGCTTTCTCAATGGCAAGCGCCTCTCCAAAATGCAACTTCCTTCTCTTATTCTACCTACGTCATTCTTATATACAGCCGTGGACACATAAATAGCACAAAAATACATGTAGGGTGTTTCACATAAATTTAAATAGAATACATAGAGGAAAACAAGAATTTATTTCATGGTATTTGAGTTTACACATTAAAAATTTAATATCAGTAGTAACTTTGTAATTACGAATTAAAAATTAGAAAATTAATGAAAAATCTGAAATTGCTCCTTAGCTGAGGTGGACGTATAAATAGCACAATTTGGATTCTGAAAAAAAGACAGTGATTTATTTTTATTTTACAATGAGCTTACGAATATGCTTACTAGTACTTGGTACTGTATCCCGAATTGTCCAAAACAGCCTGACATCTTCGTCCCATACTCTCTACAAGCTTCCTGACCCTATCCTTCGGAATAGAGTACCAAGCCTTCTCAATTCCACTCCATAACTCATCCTAGTTTCGAAAGCTTTGGTTGCTTATGCTGACCTTCACACCATTCCATAAATTTTCTATGGGGTTGAGGTCTGGGCTTTGAGCCGGCCGATTCAAAATATTTATTTTTTCCTTTTTTAGCCAATCAACCACAACCTTTGCTGTGTGTGTTGGATCATTATCGTGCATAAAAGCCCACATAATAGGCATGTTCTCAAATGCAAATGGTTCCATCTGGTTATTAAGAATATCTAAATACATATTTTTGTCCATTATTCCTGGTATACGAAAAATTGGCTCAACGCTTTTGCCGGGAAAAAGCTCCCTTAGGATATTAAATTTCCTCATTTTTTTTGGTCCACTTTGGAATCAACTCTTGGCGTTTGAGGCACCGAACAAAAGTTTTTCCATCTGGTCCAACCCAATTAAATTTAGTTTTGTCAGTCCAGAGCACGTTCATCCAAAATTGGTCTTCTGTATTCACCTGGCCCCTTGCAAACGCTAAATGATCCTTTAAATTTTTTTTTTGTTAAGAGCGGCTTTCTTCGGCTAATGCGTCCATAAAGATTAGCTTCATGTAGTCTCCTAGATACTAGTTTTATAGAAACATTAATGTTATTTTCTTCATTTATTTCCCTCATAATTTGCTTTGCTGACTTGAAAGAATCAGCCTTACTTTTGCGAACTAAAAGTCTATCAGCAGAAGCGGTGGTTTTACGCGGTCTAGGATTTCGCGGCTTATTCTCGAAATTATTTGAACCATTTGATGTAACCAGCTTGAGTGGATTATAGACCATTTTTCGCGAAATTTTAAGAATATCCGTGATTTAAGATGGTTTTTTGCATTTTCGACTTAGTTCGTGAATTATAGACCTTTT
This sequence comes from Coremacera marginata, assembly GCA_914767935.1. Taxonomy (NCBI): domain Eukaryota; kingdom Metazoa; phylum Arthropoda; class Insecta; order Diptera; family Sciomyzidae; genus Coremacera; species Coremacera marginata. The sequence continues at coordinate 3,596,377 of OU612045.1, read as the reverse complement.
TTCCGGAATACAATGTTTGCCACGACACATTTTATTTAGAATCGGCGAAATTAGCTGAACAAAACTCTTAAATTTTTATAAACACCCGATCTTGTTAACTTTTATTCAACAACTAACATGTGTGCTATTTATATGACCACAGCAGATCGTACATGCCTATACAGAAAGAGATGGTCTGAGCAAATAAAAGAAAGTAACGGTACATCTCTCTCGGAGTTTTAAACAACGTCACACTTGAGTCTCAAAAAATTATAACAACAGTTAATGAATGCATTATTAGGTTAAAATGAAACGTTTTAAAAATAAGTTGAAATTTGTGCTATTTATGTGTCCATGGCTGTACTTATAGAGATATTTGATTGAATAGCAGCTCACACGTGATTTTTTGATTCAATGGCCGATGCCGACTAAAAGTGTTGCTGTAAGTACCAGAAAAGTTGATTATGCAACCCTGTGATTGATTGATGCAGGTCTTGAGCTCCTTCAAAATTTTGATTGATGTAATGAAGTCTTGAAAGTTCATTTCCGCTCTCGCAGAGAGTTGATATTTTTTTCGCTGGGAAAACAACAACAAATTTTTAATGATCCTTCAATTTGAATGACGTGTAAAAAGTGCCAATGAAAATAGTATATTTCAGACGGCTTTCGTCATGTTCAACTAAGATTTGGTAATTTAGTTCGTGTGGTTACTGTCAGCAAATGTACGAAAAATGGGCGTGGGCACACTATATCTACATCCACATTTCATCAATCATTACAATTCCTGAGTTGTATATCTAACTATATCTATCTATATCTATCTATCTATACTATTATATAAAATTTAAGTGCAAATTTTTGTTTCCAGGTAAACTACAAAAGTTCTGGGTTGATTTTATGAAATAACTTTTATGTCATATTTGTGCTATAGCACAGCAGAGGGGTATTTTTATTTCAAAATTTTAATAATATGTATGTTTAATTAAAGTGTTAAGATTTTTAAGAAATCATCCCCGATGCCACGAATTGTTTGATCGTTTTCTTTTACGTTTTTGTATTGCTATAACTTTAATAAACTCCATGTTGTTCTTTATAATATACAATAATATAAATGGCCATTTCAGCTTTTGAAAGGACTTTGACCGAACTTCTTATGATCAATTGTGTTGTGTGTGTTGTGAAATGTTTGAACACAAATGATCGAGAACTGGACCTTCAAGTTTTATGCCGACTTCGAACGGCGTATGTTCTCAAGAAGGTTTTCATGGCAGTTTTTACTCTCTGAGGTTTGCCATTGTCTGCAGAGAGATGACGGCCGAACAGAAAAATTAATTCAATTGAAAAAACTTTCTGTGTCAGGTGGAAATCGAACCAGGGTTCTCTGGCGTATGGGCCACACACTCTACCCACTAGCCATGGACTGCACTATTCTCTTTTGTTCTCTGCTCAACTTGCTCTGCTCTATTTTTCTGCTTAACTAGCACAGCACAACATAAAAAACAGATAAATCTCGCGCAAGGCCAAAAGAGAGATATATATAACTGCAGTGCTGAGCTGCAAAACAAGACAAAAAAATATGAAAAATGTTTTTTTTATTTTGCTTGGCATGCATTGTCGTAAGGGCTAATGTCACACGGTGATCGTTTGAATGGCGAAAGTTTTTTTTTTAAATAACAAAAACGTGTTAACTGTGCCTTGCGAGTCTTCTATTAAGGTAAAAAAGTCTGTTTCCCTCTGCTGCCCGTAATTTTGAACCAATTTAATTGGTTTTGTTTCATGTAGATGATTGCGGTACAAATTAAAGGCAAAGAAAAATTCCACACCCCCTTTTACTGCCCACAAATCAATTAAAATGATATATTTCAGGCAAAGGCGATGTGAAGAAAAGAAGATTCAAGATCGGTCTAAAAAAAGACACCTAAAAAATTCTGCACATTTTATACAAGGGAAGTTGTATTTCCTCGGAACAATTTTGCATTATTTGGTTTTTTTTTTTTTTGTGAATTTTGGTTTTTTTTTTTTTTTGTTTTTGGACCGTTTTTTCAATATTGTTAGCATTTTTTCATTTTTGTTGGGAGAAATTTCGTTTTTCATTTTGGACCATTTTTCATTCAGTTTTGGGTAATTTTCAGTTAGGTGGTTTTAAATTCTTTTGTTTTTTTTTGTTTTTGCGATTTTACTATTGGGCAATATTTGATTGCGCCGCCAATTATAGCTACATACATTTGCAAAAATATTTAACCAATACAAAATGATGTACTCTGAAAATTCTATTTCGAAATTTGCATTTTTTGCATTCTTAGCTTTTATCAGAAAGCGACTGTTTAAAAAGTTTGTAGCCCACTGTTTTGAATCTATAATTTAAGCGCACGCGCGGACTTTCGCACGATTGTTGCATTCCGTAGAATTGCTATAACAAGTGTTGCTGCCTCAAACATCCAAGCTGCTGCAAACGGAAGAAATGGTCCATTGCGTTTAGTGTTGTGCACAGTATACGGCTGTGATGAATGCCGTTTTTTCTACTAGCTATTGTTTTTGTTGATTTTTTTTTACGATGCTACACACTAACCACACCACACCATGCTGCAGCAAGGCAAAGCACACCAAATCAACCAATTCTTCCACCAATTACCAATTTGAGCAACGCATATGGTAAATTATCAGGCAACGCGTTGCATGCGAAGCTGCAGCTGAATCTGGCACTCACACTCGAATATAGCTGCTGATGCTGCTGCTGCTCCAGTTGTTTATTGTGCGCCATAAAAGGAGCTGCTCGAGTGGCATTTGGCTGGCCAGTGGCGAGTTGGTCCAGCAAGTTGGTGCCGCTATTTGCTTGGCTTTTTTTTTTTGTAGCTTTTGCATTTATCTTTTTGTGATTTTTTTTCCATTATTTTTCGTTTAAATGTTTACAGTGGGTTTCAGGAAGAACGAATGCATCTTTAAGTTGTTGTGGTTTTTGCTGTTGCTGTTTAGGTAGGTTGTTTATAGATGGTTTAGCAGTGCTGCAGAAAATCCATTGGGATGAAATTAAGTGCAAACATAAGAGCCAGCATTAGAATGAGCAAATTATACTGTTCATCTTCTTCTTATTCTTCTTCTTCTTCTTCATCTTGCTCCTTTTCTAGCTCTGCAGTTTTATTTTTGTTGCAACCAAATTGGTTAAAAGTTAAGTGTTGACTTTCATTAATGGGTTTACATAAGGAGGCTAGAAATGATGTTTGTTTTAAGAAAAACGGTGTTTGTATTTGAGCTATTTTTCTTCAAGTATACAGTCTTGGTTAAGATTTAACACAAATAGCTTTAAAGCTCTGCTAGTTTTAAGTGCAGATATATGAAGATGTAGCTATTAAAAGATTTAATAGTTCATAACAGAGTTTCTATTAATTTTATTGCCTTACTATGTGATCTTACCATATGGCAAATAATTATTGCAAATTGTTTTAGGTTTTTTTGCTATTTTAATTTAACGCCAGTTGGTCAGCTTTTAAAATTTGCATGTGCAAACTCTCTGGCTTGTTCTTAGAACGTGTCTTAAATTTTCACTTAATTTTTCTAGCTAAACCAAATGATTTCCTCTACACGAACTGCTCCAAATTGCAGCAGTTAAACAGTCCCATTTGCTGCAAAACTGGCTAGCAGGAATGTTTTTCTATTTTTTACTATGCCACGGTAAGTTGGCCATAGCTAACAAAGTATTAGCCATAAGCTTGTATCCTCCAAATTGTTTAGAGGCAGCTTTAAGTGTTGTCATTCAGATGGTGCAAATTTAAATGTGAGTCACTTTAGTATCGTTCGCTAACTCAACGAAATATTTTCGTAACGAATTAGAAATTTTTCAAAGTTTGGTCTGTCGCATTGTTCCCAGCACGTTTCCTTGATGGTTAATTTAGCTAGCCCGAATTTGTTAACCTTTTGGTATTTTGGCAAATAATTCTATTTTGCATTAACTTTACAAATTGCTCAATTAAGTGTTAAAGTCACAACAAGTAAGTTGCCTTTAAAGTGATGCTGTCAAGTTGATGTGCTGTTAATTGTGACACTGCGTGAATCGTGAATTTCGAAAGTCAGTGTAATCATAGGTTCTACTGGTTCTTTAGTGAATAATGTGGGTTGAATAGTTCAAATTATAGATATGTATAAGCGAAAAAATAAAAATTCGCATTAGAATTTAATAGAATTTAATATTCAGAGTATACACTGAAAAAAAATCGGCATGTTTTGAAATTGAATTGCGTTTTACCATATAAAATTTGAGATTTTTTTAAATATTCTCAATTTTTTTAACACATTTGTGATCAAATTTTATAAATTTGTTATTAAAGTCCTGTTTTTCATTACTGAAATCTGTGATATAAATATTAAATGTCGTTCTTAAATACTAAATTGTTTAATTGTTTAAATTGTAAGTAAAATTGTTCAAGTGAAAAATATTGTAAAAGGTTTTTCCAGTTTTCCCTGAAGATGATTGCCGACGACGATCGAAATATCGGAAATTGAAATAAGAAATTAAAGCTACAAAGTTTTTCATTTTTAATACTTTGGACCTTTGGAGCCCGCAGAATGCAACAAATAACATTGTGTTCAATTTTAAAACATGCCGATTTTTTTCAGTGCAGCTATTCAGAAAATATTTTAGTTATAAATACTATTTTCCTTTGAAAACTGCTTTCAATACAGTTTGTTTTATGGCCCTATTTTTAATTTTATGTTGTAACATTAGTCACCAAAGTTACAAAATATAACATTGCTTACAAAAATTGTATTATTTCCACAACTCAATGACAAAAAGTAACATCAAGAAAGAACAGAATCATATATATAAAACAAAGTGGAAAAAAGTGTTTCTTTTCCCTCCGCTGTCCGTAGTTTTCAACAAATTTAGTTGATTTTTTTTAAATATAGATAATTTTGATGCCTTGGTTATAGGCTTAAAAAAAATAGAGTTGCCAAATAAATTTTTGAATTTTTACGAATTCAAAATTACGTATTTTTCCATAGGACTGCCACCTAAATTTTTTTATTATTGCGAATTGGGTGTTGGGGCGAACACTAGCTAAAAATAGGTCACTGAATCCGAATCCGTTGTCAGAAATTCAATAAAATGATGTTATTCTTTATCAAGGGCTGCCACCTAAATTTTTAATTTTTACGAATTCAGTGCTGGGCGAACATAAGCTAAAAATGGGTGGCTGAATCTGAATACGTCGTCAGAATTTAAAAGTAGCGTACATTTTCCATAGAGTTGAAATCTAAAATTGTTTTCTTTTTACGAATACGGTGCTAGGGCAAACTTTAGGTAAAAATAGGTCACTGATTCGGAATCCATTGTCAGAATTTCAATCTTATGTAATTTTCTTACCATAGGGATGCCACCTAATTTTTTTTTTTTAATTTTTACTAATTTGGTGCTGGCAAACAGTACGTGAAAATTGGTCGCTGAGTGCGGACCCGTTATTTGAATTTAAAAATTATGTTATTTTCTTACCATAGGGATGTCAGCTATTTTTTTTTTTTAGTTTTAAGAATTCAGTGCTGGGGCGAACACTACGTAAAAATGGGTAACTGAAACCGCATCCGTTGTCAGAATGTAAAAATTCTGTAATTTTTTATCATAAGATTGCCACTTAATGTTTTTTATTTTTACAAATTTGCTGGTGAAAGAAAAAACACCTAAATAGTTTACAATTTTTAAAAAAAGCACTTCCGCTATAGTTCATATAGATAGACTCAATCCAGTTTTTCCGAATACAGAAACTTCACAGACACTTTTATCTACACAAACATAGCTGTATATATGTAAGCCTGTTAAAGAAATGCCTAAAAAAGATGCGGATGGTTGTTCAGCTACAGTCTGCGAAATAATTATATGTGACTAAAAAAGATACAACTTTTAAGCGTACAACTTCGATAACGGTAAAATGTAAATATACAGAAAAGTGGTTGCTGTCTAATATATAGGGTGTACTAAGAATTTGCTTGTCCTTTGCTTTTAAAATTTACCGTTATCTACAAAATTTGCAGTAAGCCTTTATTCTACAATAGGAAATAATTATATGTGCACCAGTAACAAAGGTATACAAATAATGGGGTTGCGTTAGTATTGGCCAGCTGAGGGTTCATCCGTACTCAGAATCGGCTCGTTATGTCAAGATTTTAAGATATTTAAGGTCATGTACACGGAAAATTTTAGGAACTCCTTTTTTTTTTGTGCTTAATTTTTACACAATTTTTTAAATTTACACAAAATAACTAATGTGTTGATACTAGAGATGCAACGGATAGTGATTTGACCGGATACCGGCAGCCGGATAGTACATCCATTGCCTCGTTGTCTCCAAATTAAATGTATTTCTAATTCGGCAGGCTAAAATATACGAATTGAGTGCTGCCATTTATTTATGGCAAATAAAGTTGAAAACACCTTTTACATAATAAAAATAATTTTTAATAAAACAGTACGTTCAAAAAGTCCATAGGATGGTACATGGATAGCGTTACTAGATTTTTTCCATATGATTTTGGCAGTGGACGTCCAAATCAGACTGTTATTCCACAAAACATCAAAAAAATCCACAAATTGGTTATGAACGATCACAAATTGAGGGTGAACGAGCTAGCTGACATTGTAAAGATATCAGATGGTAGTTTTATTACCAATTTACATGAACATTTGGGTATGTGAAAGCTCTGTGCAGAGTGGGTGCCGCGTGAGCTAACAGTCGACCATAAACAACAACGAACTGATGCTTCAGAGGAGTGTTTGGCACTGTTAAACCGCAATAAAATCAAATTCTATTATCAATATGTGACAATGGATGAAACATGGCTTCACTATTACACACTTGAATCCAAAAGACAGTCAGCTGAGTGGACAGCAGTCGACGAACCGAATCCAAGACGAGCACAGGCCCAACACTCGGCTTGTTAGGTGATGGCGTCTGTATTTTGGGTTGCGAAAGGAATAATATTCATCGACTATCTCTAAAAAGGAACCACCATCAACAGCGACTATTGCTGTGCACTTTTGGATCGATTGAAGGCTAAAATCGCCAAGAAACGACCACATTTGCAAAAGAAAAAAGTGTTGTTTCACCAAGACAATGCACCGTGTCACAAATCGATGAAAACCATGGCAAAATTGAATGAATTGGGCTTCGAATTCCTTACCCACCTTTTTTTCTGAGTTTTTCCTGTTTTCAGATCTCAAAATTATGCTTGCTGAAAAGAAATTCAAGTCCAATGATGAAGTAATCGCTGAAACTGAGACTTTTTTTGACGAGAAAGAGAAATCGTACTATAATAGTGGTATCGAAACGTTGCAAAATCGCTATACTCGTTGTATCGCTCTCGCAGGCAACTATGTTGCCTACGGACTTATTGAATGGCCTGTTAATAAAAGGTCTGTACTCTAAATTTTTGGTCCAATTTCTATGTCAAAGTCTAAGTCCAAGAAATTTCTTCTGGAAAAAATGGCAAAAGTGTCAAATTGCTTAAAATCAGATATTTACAAGTAAGCAACGAAATTCAAAACTAACAAAATCTCTTTGAAATAAATAAAAGCTATTGGAATAGAAACAGAAAACATGGGAAATTGTGTATAAACTGAATATAATTTGCGAACTTATAATTTCAATATTGCTAAAAATCTTTAATCATCAAGCCAGTCTTGGAGGTGCATGAAACAAATCTGTTTTTGACAAACAACTTTATTTGTCCAAAAAATGTATTTTAGTCCAAAAAATACGGGAACAGACTTAAATCTAAATAATTTTTACTCCTTTTTGTTCAACGTTAGTTCTCTTCTCAAAAGTTGTTCAAACCATGACACAATCATAAGGTAGGCTCATTTCAAAATAGCTGCTCAAAAGACAAGTTTTCCAACAACAAAGCTGTAGGGATGCTAGTCACTTGCTAATGGCAATAGTATCTTTGACATCTAGCTCCCTTTATTCCAGTTTCTCTCCAAACTTTGAATGAATTAAATACTTCAACCTGGCAATACTGAAAGCCATCAAATTAAAATAGCTGATTGTTTTGATTATATTATTTGTTAATTTGTATATTTGTCATGTTGTTAATAAAAAAATCGCCTTTTGTTTTCGAACTCTGAAAATTTAGTTTTTATTCACCATAATCTAGCTCTTCATAATTTTGAACGTTTTTCTAAGTTTTTAGTTTATATATGAATATATTATTAACTTTTTTAACTTTAATAAACAACGCAATAATTAGTACCTATTTAATTGTTATTTACTTAACAAAGATTTATTTACATAAAATAATTTTAAGAAACTTTCCGGCCGGCCGGATACCGAATACTGAGTTATTATCCGGCATGAGGCCGAATCATAAATTTAGGTCAGATATCCGGCAAACCGAATAGTTGCATTTCTAGTTGATACCCTTACTCCTTCATTCAAAGCATCTTTCTTGAGCATACACATGGACCAATCTTTTCACTTGTTGTCGTTTGACTTTGCTTTGTTGAGTTCACAGTTTATTTCACAGTAAGAAAATAAAATATTTCAACAAAAAATCAACGATTAAGTTGAAATAACAAATCGGTTGCTGCCTATATTGTTTAAATCGGTTCATAGATTCTATAATCGATAACTGGGAAAATCTTAAAAGTCATCCTATATTTCAAACTTGTAAATGAACCACCACGCTGCTTTATAAATGACACTCGGGAATGAAAAATAGCAAAACCTTCATAAATTACATAAATAAAACAAACCTTCATAAATAACAAATGTAGCAATTGCCTTGATATTTTCATACCACAAATTTCAGATTTAAAAAATTGTATGAAAACTACGCAAATTTATCATACCAAGTAACCCAATCATCAAAATAATAAAAACTACATTACTTTAAATGTACAGTACAACTTCGATAATCCGGACACATATAGTATGGGGTTGGTCCGGATTAGCGAGGTTGTCCGGACTATGGAAGTAACCATTTTTCAAACAATATTGATGCAATGAAAGAAAAAACTTTTCTTTCATTTTACATATATTTATTAATATGTAGGTTTTTCATTATATAAGTACCAGTAAATACATACAATGTACAAATACATACTATGAATTAAAAATTAACTTATTTTGGGTTGGACTATATTGTTGAGTTAGTTTGTTCGTGCTTTTCTTCTAGCCTCTTCAATAATAAAATGTCTTGCACATCCAAATCATTCTTCTCAGCCCACTAAATGCAAACTGGAAATGATTTCTTAGCAGACAAAGTATGCACGTACGTGAATAAGTGTGCAAATAACAAAATCGGTAAAATAACAGTTTTACCTGTCTTTTTACATAAGATAAAATTTGTCCGGATTGTAGAGGTAAAAATTCTAAATTGTCCGAATTATGGAAGTGTCCGAATTATTGGAGTGTCCAGATTGGCGCGTATCCGGGCTAGAGGAGTTGTACTGTACTTAAATAAGCCAAGACGAAGATCAAGATCGGCCAAGTAATCACAAAATTTCATTTTCTCTACAGAGTGATTAGTTTAGTCTTCAAAAATTATTTTAACTTAAACAAAACGTTTAAAAACAGAGAAGTTAATAAAATTATCAATTGATAAATGTCCAAAAAAACAAACTTCTTCACAAAATAACCGTAGAATCCGAAAAGGACTATTTCAAAAACAAACCAAATAATAGGTTTTATCATGGTCCTCAAAATAGGCGTTTGTGTAAGTGATAATCTCTCCATTCGACCCAAATTTATTACTGTAGAGCCTATTAGTCAGGTCAGGCAATAAGAAATAGTTGCAGGAGTCTAAATCTGGAGAATATGGTAACAGTTTATAGACCAAATTATGAAATTTTGCCATGGCGATTATAGATATTGTGGAAATTTTATTATTGTGGAAGATAAATTTTTTTCCAGCCTAATGCGGTGATTTTTGATTCAAATCAATGTCAAATCTGTCCAACCTCTGTGAATAATATTCAACAGTGATCTTTTTGCCCCATTCAATCTAATCCATGTGAATGACACCGGATGCATCCAAAAAAAAAAACTGTCGGCTTAACCGTGTTGACCGAAAGACCCATTTTGGCCCTCTTTGATGAACGTTCAACTCCACAAAAACTTCTTCGGATTGCACTTGAACATCACCAAATACTCTTCAGAATTGGTCACATGGCTACGCTAATGTTTGAGTGTGAGCAATCGCACGGTTAGTTTTTCATTTCCAAATACTCATGTAAAATTTGATGTATCCGCTCAGTTGAGATGACTTCAGCCTCAAAAACTTTCATTCACCAATCGTTCAATATTGTTCCATGGATTTTATCGACGATTTCTGGTGTGATCAACTCCTTAAGCGACCTGGGCGTCACTTGTGCTAATAACTCTATAGACCTCTTCTTAACTATTAAAATTGATGATGTAGAGCCCTTGTAGTATTATTGAGCCTTCTCTTGGTTTCAGTGATGGTTTTTTTACGCAAAAAATAATGCTTGATGAGCACTCGAAATAAAATTTTTTTCCTTATTTTCGTCGAAGTCCAAGAGGTTCACTGCTTTAAATGGCTGTCCGACAAAAACTAAATGGCTCAAAATTTGACTGTAGCCTTTTAAAAGACGGTCATTGACAGGCTCAGTGTTATATTTAAAGTAACTACTGTGGAAATTCAACTGATTTCTCACTCTCTCATCTTACATAAAAATTGTGGTCACATATTTTTCTACTCAAATACTTCATTTGTAATAATACTTCTTAAATACTACTTTGTTCTATTGTAATTCTGGATAAATTATAGACTGAAGAAAATTTAAAATTTAATACGAAATAATATACAGATTCAAGTTTTATAAACGAGAAGGTGAACAAAAATATTGTGAAACTTTTACATAACTTTAAAATTTACTAAGAAGTATACCATACAATCAATAATAGCAAAACTTTAAAAAAACTAGGTAGAGGGATTCAATGAGAAATATATTGAAACTTTACAATATTAGTTGTTCATCAATAGAGAGCTACAAAATAAATATATTAAAAAAAATGTAGATATTGAAGATATTGTAAAATAGATTAGATAATATATTTTGAATCTACCGGATATAACGTACGTTCAAAAAGTCCATAGGATGACACATAGATGGCATTACAAGATTTTTTTCCATATGATTTTTATTTAGTACCAGCCTTCAAACGTTACGTATAAAAATTTGACAACAATCTGACAATTGATTCGTGAGTTATAGCATTTTGTGTGCAACGATTGTTATTGAAAAAAAATATGAAAAAAAGTGAATTTCGAATTTTGATAAAGCATTGCTTTTTGATGAAAAAAAAATACAGTGGAAACCAAACAATGGCTTGATAAACATTATCCGGACTCTGCACCATCGAGTTATTTCACAAAACATCAAAAAAATCCACAAATTAGTTATGCTGGCATTGCTGACATTGTAAAGATATCAGATGGTAGTTTTTTACCATTCTACACGAACATTTGGGTATGCGAAAGCTCTGTGCAAAGTGGATGCCGCGTGAGCTCACAGTCGACCAAAAACAACAACGAATTGATGCTTCAGAGTAGTGTTTGGAGGTGTTAAACCGCAATAAATTCGAATTCCATCGTCGATATGGGACAATGGATGAAACATGGCTTCACTATTACACACCAGAATCCAAAAGACAGTCAGCTGAGTGGACAGCAGTCGACGAACCGAATCCAAAGCGAGCAAAGACCCAACAGTCGGCTTGTAAGGTGATGGCGTTAGTATTTTGGGATGTGAAAGGAATAATATTCATCGACTATCTCCAAAAAGGAACCCCCATCAACAGCGACTAACACTGTGCACTTTTGGATCGATTGAAGGCTGAAATCGCCAAGAAACGACCACATTTGCAAAAGAAAAAAGTGTTGTTTCACCAAGACAATGCACCATGTCACAAATCGATGAAAACGATGGCAAAATTGAATGAATTGAGCTTCAAAATGCTTACCCACCCACTGTATTCTCCATATTTAGTGACTTTTTCCTATTTTCAGATCTCAAAAGAATGGTTGCTGGAAAGTCCAATGATGCGATTACTGAAATTCAAGTCCAATGATGAAGTAATCGCTGAAACTGAGGCTTATTTTGACGAGAAAGACAAATCGTACTATAAAAGTGGTATCGAAAAGTTGGAAAATCGCTATACACGTTGTATTGCTCTCGAAGGCAACTATGTTGAATGATATAATCGAGTCTTATTAAAATTTTGTTTTTTTCTTACTTATCCTACGGACTTATTGAATGACCGTTACCTAACAGAATCAACTTTTTAATTATATGTTTTTGTTAAGAATTGTTAAAGAAATCATTAAAAAAAATATAAAATTTAAACAAAGCAATCCTCCTTTCTAAATATACAACATTTACTATAGAAAACATGAGCTTTTTACTATCCAATGATACCTCAAGAATACATATAATAAACCACTTTTGTTAAGAAAGACTGAAACGTTTACTTGCCGCATAGTTTTTTGTAATAAATCACACACGTATATGTATATTCTGACATTCTAAATATTAAAATTCATTCAATTATCACATCTGTTTTGCTTATACACAACACTATTATACGAGTCAAAAGCCTCTTCGGCTAATTTTTCTTGAATTCTTTTTCTTTGCTTTTTACATTTACAACGCATAAACTGCTTGTTACTAAATCTTTGCAAACACTTATTTTAAAAATAAACAACGAACACACCAGACAATAGCGTATAACTAATATGCTAAATGAAAATATATAAAAGAACCCCAACATTTTGAAGCATTTCAAAGACATGTTTTAGTTCAAGTAAGCGAAGCGAAACGAAGCAGTTTGGTTAAATTATCTATATTTTTCTTTAAGTTTTCTTAAGCTTAACTTAGACTTTAACTTAGAACCAAAGTCCACACAGGTGTTGAAAAATTTTGCCAATTATTAAATGTGCTCTGCTAACATAGCCATAGACAAGACATGTATGCTTCAGTTGCATACATAGAAAAAGCAGCAGAGATATTAGTCAAAACAGCGCCTGCTGTTCTTGCAAGTCCCTGAAGACAAGAATGATGATATCATGCTATGATGATGATAAAAAAAAATGCTTTTCACTCCAGTTACTACCGCTTGATGACCGCTGATATACATAGTTGATTAACATAGTTTTGAATGATTCCATTTCAAGTAGGACTAATTTATGCAGAAAATCATTGAAGCAATTATTTTAGACAACACTGGCATGTAACACAATTTGCAGAAAATGTGTGTGCCGCTTAATAATAAGTTACAAAAAGAATAATAAGGGGGAACAAAAGTTCAAGCTCAAAAACATAACAATGCTATTTTTCTCCCCATTTGCTATACAGTTTTTGCTCAGTTCTGTGCCTAGTACTTAGTTTTCTATAAATCATGGGCAGAAAAAAGCGCTTGATGTTGAAGAATTTATTATTTTTTTTTCTTTCTGCAGCATGTATAGCAGCATGTGAATGTTAATTATCTTTTTGCAGTGGTATTTAGCTGCTGTTGGTTTTTTAGCTGCTATTACTTCCTTAAACATCAGCAGGTTGTTGAACTTTCAATTGGCGTGTTGAAGCTAAAAGTTTCCGCTCAAGGTTAAGGCCACTCCAGAAAAAATACTACACACTATATTTAAGCTAATTTTTTTTTTAATATGATAAGTAAAGCACGTTCTGCCTAATATTTTGCCATGTAAACAATGACTTTTTCACATAATTTTAATATTTATAAAATACACTTTATACTGTTTTATTTTATATAAAAATATTTTGAAATATAATAAAAAAAAAACCTAGCACTCAAACAAATCAAAAAAAGACAAACATTTTTTCCCAGAGTTTCTATGCCTTATTATACGTTAATCATGAAAAAAACGAAAGACTTAAGACACAAACTAGCATCTTCGGCCACTTATGGCCCAAATAACTTCATTTACACTACTTAACAGCAATCAACACTTTTCTATGGTATTTTTACATTTAAACGAAAGACTTAAGACACAAACTTGTTTTTAAGCAAAAATTCTTTGATACCAAACATTTTGTCAAAGCAAAACTTTTATTACTAAATCGAATGTCAAGTAATGACTCTTTTTTTTTCTACAACTACAGGCGTATGCTAACAAATATGTCCACTATAAATTTTTCAAAGTACCGCTTCATTAACTCAACATTTTTCTTGTTGCCTCAGCCAGCATCATATAATGACACCTCTAAGTGTCATTAATTTGCCGTTTATTTTAAGCGCACACTCAAGCGCAAACAAATACATATGCAGTAAAAGATCATTTTAACTGCAAATTTATTGACCACTTATCCACGCGCTTACCACTAGCTTGAACTCATTTGCTCTTCCGCAATGTTGCATTTAGCTGCTCTTAAGTTATGTCGCGGCTAACTGGCAAATGTTCAAATATGCAGAAGATGCCGTGAAATTAAATTTAAATACATTTTTTCCAACAGCCACACTATCACACACAGATCTAAGCAACAAGTTAAATAAACGAAACTTCAAATAAAATAAAATGCAACAACTTCAAACAACATTTGATAGCGCTTAAAATTGATTTAACACTGTTGGTCAGAGTTGCCAACAATTACTTAAAATATATACATAAGCTGCTGCTCAAGCTTCATTTACTGCTGCTTTTTTTTTTTGTCAGTTGATTTGTTTTATAGTTTGTTGTTTTTTACACCCAGCACCATAGATGCCACTAAGAGAACACGGGAGTTATTTCAAACTCAAATCCCGTGAATTCTTCCAGTGCCATTAACTGTGCTGAGCTACTTCATGGAGCTGACATTTTTTGCTTTCTTCACATCATCGTCTTTATTATCTTTACTCACTGTTTTTAACTATTAGTGCTAAACTTACCTATTTGCGGAATTTTCCCCAGGGTTCAACAACTTTTGCAGCACTCGAAGCTATGCTTCCACCATTTAACTCATCTTAAAATCTGTGTTTGGCATTTTTTTTTTCCATAGGGTTGGTGTACTTTTGATTCGCTGGAGTTTGATTGTATAAATTTTCATTCAGTTGTTGGTCGTTTCATTAATGCAAGCTATATAAATAAAAAAAAGAATCCCACGATTTAATCAAAAACTTAAATTTTCCGTCTCAGCTCTATTTATTGCGCCAGCATTTTGCAGGAAGTCATTTTTACTTGCTCCACCCCCTGCGCACTGAAGAGCTGACAATAGATGGTGTGCGTGGGAATTTTTGCTGCCTGCTAAGTTATAATTTTATGCGCAGCCTCGCATGCTTTGTGGTTGTTGTGGTTAATTTAGTCTGGCGAGCTAAAGATAAGTTGCCATTCCTTCCTGAGAGTTTATTTGGAAAAAAAAATTATTTTATATTCATTTTTATATATATGCACTGCAAACAGAAAATGAAATATTATTTAATTGAAATTTTCAATATATTTTAATATACTTTTATTTGTAGCATAAAATTTGCTGCAGTTATTTATTTAATAAAAAGCGTAAAGTATGAGAAAAACAGAAAAAAAATAATGGTTATTTTAACTTTTGTTTTTAACAATAAGCGAAGAGTGAACAATTTTGTTTATAGAGCTTAAAGTTAAGACGTAAGGGTTAAGACTTTAGAGTTTGAGTGTAGAGTTCAAAATGTAAGACTTATAATTTAGAGTTACGAGTTAAAAATTAAGAAAAAAACGAAATGGCCAATTTAGCCCTTGAAAAGACCTTTACTGAGCTTCTTATGATCAATTGTGTTGTGCGTGTTGTGAAATGTTTAACACAAATGATTGAGAACTGGAACTACAAGTTTTATGCCGACAGTTTTTTTACTATCTGAGGTTTACCATTGTCTCCAGAGAGGTGACAATTAATTCAATTGAAAAACTTTCTGTGTCAGGTGTGATTTGAACCAGGGTTTTCTGGCGTATGGGCCACACTCTACCCAATACGCCACGGCCGCCACAAAAAGTTGTGTTTTGTGTGTTGTTTTGTATTTTTTTTGAGAGTTCTGACACTCGGCTCTCAGCCATGCATCTTCCATCTCTTATACCATAGCTTAGTTGATAAAACGAACCATTGTTAACTCATACATAATGTAAAGCTTTATATTTTCTTTTTGAATTTAAAAATAGCCATTAAGTAGCTCTTTTTTCTAATAATACTTATAATACAATCTCGAAAACAGCTACAATATGGCTTAATATTTTATCAAAATGGCTATATAACTAACTAATAATATTATTGGATAATAATATATATTAACTAATAAGATCAAAATGGCTAAATATCTAACAAATAATATTTTCAAAATGTAATGACTTAACAAATTTAAAAATGCTAGAATCTAGCCGGAAAAAAGCTTAATTGGCAACATTGTTCATGAATCAAGTGCCGAGAGTCAACAGTGAAGATTAAAGAGTCGACAGTAGGAGCTCACAGTACAATGTGAACTGTGAGGAATGAAGAACAAGAGTCAGAGTGAATAATGAGATTTCAAGAGTCAAGAAGAAAGATTGAAACATTTTAATTTTATCTAACATAAGATACAGTTAATCAAAAACGTTTATAGTAAAACTTCAAAACTGAGTGCAACTATTTACGGATGTGAAAGCTTATATCGAGCTAAGCAAAAAATCGTATGGAGGGGGGGGCATCCATTTTCACTATAATAATAAGATTTCGATAAGTTAGGTTTTCTGCTAGAAACAATAACGTGACTTAAAGTCTTGAAATATTATTTAAACCTGCAGCTCCTAAGAATGTGAAAATAGACCCCCCCCCCTCCCATACGATTTTTTGCTCACCTCAATGGCTCACGCCGTTGTTGTGACGTCAGCTGTGATAATCAAACTTAAAGAGAACACAAAAAATGAGTTGCGTAAAAGCAAAAACATAAGCTGACAAGCATACGTGACGTAGATGCGCAGTAAAGTTAATTTTTTTCACTCGAAGGCATGGTAGAATATGAGAAGGTAGATGCATTTCGGAAAAGCAGACTGCCGTAACGGCCAAAATGAATTTGATAGCTCATAGAAAATCTGAAAGCGATCAGAAAGCTTTGATTGATAAAATGTAAGCAAAAAAGTGATTGGTATTGATTTTGAAATTTTGGATAAGAGAAAGAAAGCGCAGTCCGAAATGCATCTACCTTCTTTTATTCTTCAATGCTTGAAGGCGAAATCTTTTATTTATTATTCTTGCTAAGACAAGAAGAATGAAGAACAAAAAGTGATGAGTAGATAAAGACGGAAAAAACTTAAGTAAAATTACCTAATTAAGTTACCTAAATATTTGTAATATATGTAGTCACGCTGCCAGGTAGCGTGATTTTGCCATTTTGTCAGAAATTTGTGAATAAACCGGGATAGCGCGGAAAAAATTGCTAGAAACAGGGAACATGAAGAGCTACACCCAAAAAAAAAAAATCAATTTAAAATCATAAACGCACTAGCTTATGTTCTAAAAATTTAAAATTTCCTTAGTTATAAGTAAATTTATATTAAAAAATTATATATGTATTTACATTTGTCTTAAGGCGGTCTTCTCATTGAGCAACTTTTTTTCGACTTTTTTTTTTGCATTTATTTATAGCTTGGGTAGTTGTGAATATGCCCCTAAAAGGATTTTTAGAAATTCGAAATACTTTAGACGATACAGCCTTTTTTGTGAAGCAAGGTCTTCGTCAAAATGAGCTATTTGATTTGGTGATGGAGGTAATAAAACCAGCTTACGAAGCGCTGTCGGCAGATAATTTGCTTGAAAGATGCCTTGGATCTGAAACTCAGAATTCCAATGAGTCCTACAATTCTGTTCTTTGGTCACTTTCGCCCAAACACATCAACTCAGGCGCACGCACCATCGAAGTGGCCAATTTCATTGCAACGTGCCTCTTCAACGACGGTTTTATACCCATACTTAAAATTATGGGTTTGATGGGTATTGCGATTGGCAAAAACGCATACGAATACGCACTATCTCGCAATGAAGACAGATTGAACCGATCAGAGACTCGAGCTGCGGCATCATCAAAAGCTGGCAGAACGGCTCGCAGAGCAGAGAGGGCAGCAGAAAGCAGTTTCTACGAAAAAGAGGAAGGTGGCCTGTATGGAGCTGGCATCGCCGACTAATATTTGTAAGTAAAAATTGTCAGCTCTTTAAAACTGCATTTAAACATTTTTGATTTTTTTATTTTTTTCCCCAAAAAAATTTCTTCAAACTTTAAACGCGTTTATCTCGAACCCACGTTTTTCGAACTGGCGGCCATGATATCTCCAGTTCAACTGAACCGATTTTCATGAAACAAAGTGGAATCGACGCAGAATTGTCACCATTCTCGGGTGAACCTCGACTATAATTTTAAAAAATTTTTTTTCTATTTTTTTTTTACACTAAACTACAAAAAAAAAACCCGAAATTGAAATTTTTTTTTTGAATGGCCGCCATTTTGTCAAAAAAAATCACAAAATTAAGCTTGAGGTTCACCCGAGAATTACATCTATACTGATTATAACCCCGTTTTTTTTTTCATTTCAGACGCTCCGGAGACCCGGAATCGTGGCCGCCGTGACGACACCTTTTTTTTCACCACCAAGTCTCATTACTTTTTGAACAGCCCACGTATCGAGACAAAAAAAAATTTTTTTATTTACTTTGAACCTTTTGTAATACAATAAACAAAAAAAGTTTTCAATTATTCTTTGCGTTTTCAAATAAGAATTTTTTTAAAAAGGGTCCAAAAAACGGGTTTTGAAGACCGCCTTAAGAAACTTAGAATTTTAATTTAAAAATCAAATTTTCCTTAAACAATATGTTTTTCGAGTAAGTGAGAAATAGCCAGTTTGACTTATTGCTTCTCTACTAACTTGTCGACAACAGTTTTTTAGCCTACAGCATAGAAAATCAGATCCTCGTCATTGTGGGGTATGAGTTCGAGGTAAGTGGTGGCAGAACATTTTTTAGTTTTCTTTGGATTTTTGTTTTTTTTTTAATTTTAATAAAAAAAAACCGCTTACTCGTTGATGTGGATATGTATTTGCATGTTATCGAATGTTAAAAGAGACGCTCGCCGACGTAGTTTTTTATTTAAGAGTAAATTGCGCCACTGTTCAGTAACAACTGAACTGGTGCGTAGGAATATCAACAAACTAGTATGCGAGCGAACCTGGTTCAATTTCCGCAGTGGTAACTTTCAAATTGAATAAAAATAATTGTTATTACATTAAATTCTTTGTAACTAAAAATCCACAATTATGTCAAATTTACAGGAACACAATACCACTAGCTTGAATGAAATTTTGTAATGTATTCAATTTTAAAGAAAATATTTTTAGGTTCTAAAATACTACTTCTCGTTTTAAAAATAATTTTGATTTTTCTTAAAAAGAAAAATTTCACTTTGATATAACAAAAAAATTTGGCTTTGGCGCTTTTACAAGTAAAATGTTCATTAAAATTTAGTAAATTTTCTTTGATTGTAGGATGTTTTTTTCTGAGTGTAAGAAATATTTTTAGTTTATCGAATCAACTGTTTCAAACTGTCCATGAATTTTGCTTAAGTGTCTTCTACATACAACATTGATTATATCGTTTTTAAAAAAAAAAACAATAATTTTCATTTTATTTCTCTGCCTTCCTCCAACGTGACAAATAATTGTTGAATAAGTTTTCATTAAAATTTTCATAAAGTTATTATGGCAAAAGTCAATTCAAAAATAAATTCAACATGATATTAAAAGGAAAAGTTCCCTAGTAAATTTTTTCTCAATTCTTTGCGTAGTATTTCTTTTTAGACGGTGGAAAATTTTTTGTAGCAATCGATTTTTGTTGAATTTTCAGAACGTAACAATTAGTGGCAAAAAATAATATTTGAAGATTTAAAAAAATTGTTTCGAAATTGACAGATTGTTGGGCTGATCTTTGATATTTTTGATATCAAATCGACTGAAATTTACTCTGCATTAATATTGTTCGTAAAAGTATGAACGCATTTGTTCGTTAAGTATTGTTGTTTGTATAGTAAAATGAAGTCACGTTAATTGCTTTTATTTTTAAAAGCTATAATTATTTTGAAAAAGAAGAAAAACCGGTGAAACCAAAACTAAAAAACGGAGAAAATAATTATTTTTCATGTACAATTATTTTTCAATTTATGAACATATAAATTTTAATAACTTTTATGAAACAATGTTGTTTTTTCTAAAATATTAACTTTATTTCAAATGTTCAAACATACAAATAAAATTATCTTAGGTAGATTTACTTTTTTGCTAGCCATGTTTATATTGAATAAGGTTTTTTGTTTCTTTCTTTCATCATAGAAAATTTGCTAATTAAGCTGACTTAGGTAAAAATAGTCGTTCCGGGTAGAAGGTAATATTAATATCTCAGCTCTTCACCTCAACAGATATTTTGCAAGCAGTGATTCCTATTTCTCATTCATAATAATCCCACTCCAAGTAGAAAGAATGTATATCTTTGATACAATTTTGTGCATTAAAGCCTACGAAAAAAATATTGAAAAAAAAATTAATTTCCTCAATTAATGCATAAAAATTCATAGCCTTGTAAGTCGCGCGTATAAACCAAATTGTTCCAGGCACAAGTTCTATCTTTAAATAAATGTATATTTTTTAATGCCCTTCTCCTCTTACAGATTTTCACCTGCTGAAGTTTGGTATAACACATCAATCTTTAACAAGTGTTTGAGCAAGAGTTCGAATTCTCACAAAAAAAGTATTAAAAATTCATTACGATCCCAATGATTGGATTAAAAATTAGACCAAGATTTTTGACTGTGTACCAACTCATCGCTTAAATATCCTTATCTAATGCATACCGATTTATGTTTACGTAACATCATAGTAACTGTCATACTTACTACAACCAAACTCAAAAACGGTAAAAGCTATAATTTGAAAGCCACACAAGGCAACCCTAGCAAATGCAGATCAATCTTTGATACAAAATAAAAAAAAAAACAATACTTTGTTTATGTCAACAGCCACCGAAATTTAAACTAACTTAGCAATAACACGCTGACAGCCTCCAAAGCCAAAAACATGACTACAAAAAAACCGTTTCAAAAGTTTTCACTGATAAGCATAAGCTTGCCAATAATTACACGGAAGGCACTTTTCCACATAGACAGCAGACAAAAAAGAAAAAAAAACATGAAAAGCAGTTAGCATAGAAAAACAGGCAGCATCGCATGTGTGTGGCACATATAACAAAAAAGGCATGATAACAGGAAAAACTTTTGACTATAAACTAACAAAGGAAAAAGAAGAATAGCAGGCCATTTCATGCCATTCAGGACTGTGTAGTTTTTACGCGGTATTTGTATGTAAAGGCTATAATACAATATTTATAGGCAGCATAAAATTTAAGCTTGATTTTTTGCATGTATTAAGAACGGGAAAAAATAAATACTCAACTATTGAATTGAGTGTGTTTTTATGCTCATGTGCTAGAATGTTGCACAAAACACTGAACTTAAACGTTGACAGTTTATTAGCGTAACGCATAAAGTTCACGTTATGCCTGAGCTGACACTTTTTATTAACGACTATAAATTATAAAACAAAGTAACAAGGGAGTATAGGGAGCTCAAAAACATAAAACATAGTAAAAAAAAATGTTTTTTACCTAAGAGCCCACAAAGTTTATTCTCTGCAAAAAAAAATGCAAATCTTTGCGCTAACAGAATTTCTTTGCAATAAAACATGATTCCGCAATTATTTTGCATAAAAGTTGAAAAAAAAGCTCAAAGGAAAACAGCGCACACAGCAATTATGGGTCAATTTTAAAGACTAATAGCCTAGTTTGAAGCTTGTTTGGCCGTTATAGCGGAAAAAAGCACTGCTCTATTCGTCTATCGGAGTTGAAAAATGTAGACAACTAGGGAAGACAAGTAAATTGAGTTGTCTTTCATTTGGCTGACTCCATGACTTAACAACTAACGCGGACGCGGGTGGTTGGCATGTAAACAGCCAACAACATATACAATAACAACAACAAATGACTTGAGACAAGCAACATTTATTTTGACCCTAGTTAAATTGCACACAGCACTAGTTTTGTTTGTTGTTTGGAATTGATTTACAAATTATTTCAAACTGTATAAAATTAGTCACGTTTTTAGAGGCAGCGCATCGCATAGGAAATGTATCTAAACGTACAACTGTAATTTTTCATTCACCGATCTGCTAAGCGAGTAGTTGAAATATTGTAGTTGATTTGTTTTAGCTTGCTTTGGTTTGGTTTGGTTTAGCTCAATTTTAATTGGCTTGTGAAATTGTAACGAGTTCGTAGCTTAAGTCTTTTGATTTTTCTCTAAACTTTTGAAGAAGTTTTTCTCAACTGAAGCTGAAAGCAATATTTTGTGTGATTTACGCTGCACTATAATGACGACAGAGTAGCCTGAGTTAAATTAAAAGGAGGATAAGTTGATTTTTTAATAAAATTTTTGTAGACCTTTTTTAAAGTTTCTCAAACTTAATGAGACGAGAACTTAAAAAAGAAAATTTAATAAAAAACTAGTAAGGGTGGAGCTTCGGCAGGGTACCGAAGCTAAAATACCCCCCGCGGCCATATTGAAGTATATTCGAAGTCTTTAGCCACGACATACACGATGACATTCAGTTTTATATACTAGCGAAAGTTTTCCTATTTTGATGACGTCTCTTTGTATGGGAGGTAGGCGCGGTTTTGATCCGATTTTGCCATAAATCATAGAGATGGTTCATATATTATATATCAAAGCTAATGTGCAAAAATCCAAAAAATTTCTTTAATTTTTGTGGATTTTTAAGAGATAATGCCAATTTGTATAGGAGATAGGCGTGGTTTTCATTCGATTTTGCCAAATATCATAGTGGTGGTCTCTGTTATATATCAATGCCTATATGCAAAATTTCAAAACATTTCTTTAATTTGAGCAGATTTTTTAGAGATTTTACTTTTAAAATAAAGCCACTTTATATGGGAGTAGGCGTGGTTTTCATCCGATTTTTTCAAATTTCATAGCCAGGATTAAAACAGAAGAGCAAAGCTCACCTGCCAAATTTCACGGCATTACTTTAATTTTTGTGGATTTTAAAGACATTATACGGTTAATATAAAGTCACTTTGTATGGAAGGTAGGCGTGATTTTCATCCGATTGGACCCATTTTCGAACTTGATCGTTCTTTATTAAAAATAAACTTATATTTTGAATTTCATCGCGATAGCTTTAAAATTGCGGCTGTAATCGTGTCGACAGACGGACACACGGAAATCGACTCAGGAGATGATGCTGATCAAAAATATATATATATTTTTCTATACCTGCCACGCCTACTTCTTGGCGTTAGAAACGGAATGACAAAGTTAATATACGCCTTACGCAGTACGCGTTGGGGTATAAATATGATGTTTGAATTTAATTTATGGAATAAATGAAAATAGATGAAATATGAAGGTAAACCCATTCTAATTTTAACTCTGAAATATTAACTTTCAACTCAATCTTTACTATTCCAACTTTACTATAAATTCTTCACTTTAAACTCTAAACTTTAATTAAGTAACACTTTCAACACTTAACTCCTAAGCCATAACTCTTAAATTTTAACTCTTTACTCTTTACTCTTTACTCTTTACTCTTTACTCTTTACTCTTTACTCTTTAGTCTTTACTCTTTACTCTTTACTCTTTACTCTTTACTCTTTACTCTTTACTCTTTACTCTTTACTCTTTACTCTTTACTCTTTACTCTTTACTCTTTACTCTTTACTCTTTACTCTTTACTCTTTACTCTTTACTCTTTACTCTTTACTCTTTACTCTTTACTCTTTACTCTTTACTCTTTACTCTTTACTCTTTACTCTTTACTCTTTACTCTTTACTCTTTACTCTTTACTCTTTACTCTTTACTCTTTACTCTTTACTCTTTACTCTTTACTCTTTACTCTTTACTCTTTACTCTTTACTCTTTACTCTTTACTCTTTACTCTTTACTCTTTACTCTTTACTCTTTACTCTTTACTCTTTACTCTTTACTCTTTACTCTTTACTCTTTACTCTTTACTCTTTACTCTTTACTCTTTACTCTTTACTCTTTACTCTTTACTCTTTACTCTTTACTCTTTACTCTTTACTCTTTACTCTTTACTCTTTACTCTTTACTCTTTACTCTTTACTCTTTACTCTTTACTCTTTACTCTTTACTCTTTACTCTTTACTCTTTACTCTTTACTCTTTACTCTTTACTCTTTACTCTTTACTCTTTACTCTTTACTCTTTACTCTTTACTCTTTACTCTTTACTCTTTACTCTTTACTCTTTACTCTTTACTCTTTACTCTTTACTCTTTACTCTTTACTCTTTACTCTTTACTCTTTACTCTTTACTCTTTACTCTTTACTCTTTACTCTTTTTAATTTTAAAATGCTGAATTTTAAAATTTGAATTTGTAATTTTGAATTTTGATTTTTGAATTAGAATCTAGAATTTTATCTTGGAATATCTTGGAACTTTAGATTATGAATATTAAATTCTGAATTTAATATTTTGAATTTGGATTTTGTCTTTCGAGTTTTGAATTTTTCGGTTTGCATTTTCATTCAGCATTTTTTTTTATTTAATGTTAGAAATTTTTATAACATTTTGAGTTACTCGGAAAGTAGGTACGGTGCAGTCTGGGTAGGTTGAACCTCCCCAGAACATCTCGCTAGAAAGGGCGTCAAATTTTTTACATTAAGTTCTCTGCAGCGTGTACACTGCATACTTGTGTAACGTTAACAGACTTCTGAGAGTTAATTTTTAAAAGTAAAAATAATTAACACTATTTATGGTACTCTTTCGTTTAATTTTAGTGAATTGTAGGCACAATTAAAGAGCATGCCAGTTTATGTTGCAACGGACTATTGCAAAAATGGCCCTGATAAGCTATACAGAAACCACTCAATGAACGTAAGAAGCAATTAAGCACTAAAGATTATATTCTATCGAATTCTTAATTTATTATATACGGCAGCATGTATATATATATAACCGGCGTGTATATTTATTGATATTTTATCAAACTGAATTTCAACTAAGATAGTATAAACAGCCCGGATAATGTGAACAGCTCTTACAAAAACTATTTCACTCTATCCAGACTGTACTGTATTTGAAAAGAGTGCTCAAGTTACTCATACGCCAACACTGAGAAACTCTGGGCAATAGTAACAACACCAAATAAAATAAAAACACTTTGCTTTTAGAAAACAATAAACTTAAAACATGCTTCACAAAACGCACGACAAATTAATTGAAAGCCCCAAAGTCTCACGCATTTATCTATGAGCGGAATTTTAACTTTGAACAAAACGATTGAAAAAAAAAATTATGCAAATTTATATGGGAATCCAATGTTTTCCATTTGCTACAACACATTCACTAATAGACAGTCAGAGCTCAGTATAGGCAATACTCGTAGCAACAGCAGTTAAAGAAGTCATCAACCAGCACTAAAGCGGCTTTCGCTGTTATTGTGCTCGTGGTTTGGTCAGAGTGTGTTGTTTTTTTTTATAATTTAATTGAACATATAAAACTTAATGACTGCTGCGTTACTAACCTTTTTGTTTGCTAAATGTTTAATGATCATCATTACCATCATCATTATGGAAATAAACATTTAGTTGTAATTGAGTGCATTTTGTGAGCATATAATTAAAGTTACAACTGATAGCTCTTTTTATAACATTCATCATAATATCTGTGGAAAGTTTGCGCAATATATGCTGCAGCACTTGTAGAAAAATGCAGCAAAAAAATATTTTTTTGTTTTTTCTCATATAACTAAAGATTGCAGTTGCATTGTTAAAGCGCGCGTGCGCATTACTTTTGCAACGACACAATTTAAGCCATAAATGGTGATATTTTACAATGGCGCCACTTCCTCTGTTGGCATTGGCCAAGTATTTTCAAGAAATATTCCACGCTGTTTGTTTGTTTGTTTGTTTTGCTAACTGCGTGGTAGCAGCGCAATAATAATTTAAGGCAAAAAAAAACTGCCAACGCTGCTAATAATTTGTGTTGCTTGCGTTAAGTGAAACAGCTAACTTAACACATTGCTGCTTATTGTCGTTTGCTGTCAATAAAAAAGAAATGCTGGCAAATAGCAGAAGTTGTTGTAACCGAACCATACCATAATTGTCAACTTGGCACTGATGACAATGAAGACAACATTAGTAGAAAAACATGAAAAACGGTTGTTTTCTTGCAACTGTTGCGTGGCATTAAACGATGCAGCAGAAGAAGCAGCAGCAGCTTTTTATTTAAAAAAAAAAAAATAAAAATCTAACTTAAATTTATGCTTTTGTTAATTAAAGTGACAGTTATAAGTTACTTTCTCAGTCACTGATGCAGTTATGCTTGAACACAAAAGACTTAAGCAACAAACTTTTTTGTGAGCAGCCAACAAAAGACTTAAGCCACAAACTTGAAATATTAGCAACTGAACAATAAACGCTGCAACGTTATAAAAACAACAATTTATAAAAAAATAAGCTTGAATTATTTTGGAAGATTTCCTTCATTGTGGCAACAATAACAACAACAACAACACTAACAGCTGCTGCAGTTAATTTCTCAATTTTCAATAACAAACGCGTGCGCGTTCCACTAACGGCACAACCCAGCAGCAGCAGCTGGCTACAAAAAGCCGTGATTTATTCGTTACTTTATTTGTGTCTTTTTACGTTTTGTAACAAACTTTAACGGTCTCTTTTTTTCATATCAACTATCAAACTTTGTAGTCGCATCACGCATCAATCTGGCACGTTTTTATGATCACTTCAATGAACGCTTTCAACAAGTTGCCGTCCCCCGCTCAGTCACACAAGACTGCTGCGCGTTGATCACTCGGCTGAGCTCAGCTGGGCAACCGAGTTGCATTAATGATGCGCCACATATAATAACAACAACAACTCTACCTGAGCACGAGTCTTGATGGACATTGGCTGGCTTTGCAGTTATTTATCAGCCATATATGAACATTAAGCTTTGATTGTTTGTTTGTTTGTAAGCATTCATGATATGCTGTTGTTGTGAATTTTTTGTTGTTATTTTTTATCACAGTGATCGCATTCAATTGAACAATAATTACGTTTATGATGTGCATTGAATTTTTAATATAAAATATTAAGTTTTTTATGTATGACCGACTCAGAATGTTGCCTGCATGCGCCAGACTCTTAAACATTGTGCTCATTGTCTGCTTAAAAGCGTTTCATTGATTATTCGTTAAAATTTTTTTTTTTTAACTCCTTGATTCATTTAGTATTTTTCAATGATTGCAGAAACTGTTCGAAATTACTGATTGCTGGTAAAAATGTTACGTATTTAGGTCAGCGTGAACTTCATTATATAGTACTGAAAAAAGAACTACACATAGCAGCATAAATCATTGCTACTCACAATTCATTTTCTTAACTTTCTTTGCTTTTTTTTTTAAACTCTTTATAGCTGACAATTTTTTTTATAGCTGAAGCAACAACATTTTTGTCAAAATTTCTGACTGCAGCACATTTTAACCTCCTAGCGTTCATAAATCAAAACAGCTCAGCTTTGCACATCGTTTGCCTATGACTAACGGGCTTAGGTGAAGGGTATTCAAGCATAAACACTGCAGCAGTTTTAGTTGTTTTGCGTCTAGACAGTCACAATACTTAATTTTGCACTCATACCTAAGCGGAGCAGCACTCAAATTTAGCTAAAAGTCGCGCACAAATAACACTTAATATGTGAGTAGTATTAGTTGTGTTGCTATGATGTGTAAAATGAACAACAACACGTGTTTGCAATTAACCTCAAGTTAACAAATAAAACTGTCGCTTTATTCGAGTGACATGAAAGATTTTTTTTCCATTTATTTGAGTTTAGTGGAAAGAAAGAGTTTAAAACAAATATTTCACAAAACAAGCTAGTTTCAAATGACGTCATTTCTTAAAAGCAGCAGTTGTTTAAATTTTAAATTAACAACAAAATAGCAACAAAATTGTTCATTTGAACCAATTGTTCATATTTGTATAGCTCTTGCCAGCTAGTAGCCTGCTGTGTGTTTTTAATTCAACGCACAAGATATTTGCACGCATTACTGAGCGTGCCATAAACATTTTTGTTTTTCTTTTTTATCAAATAAACAACTGGTACATTTATACCATAAAACATAGCAAACTTCACAGCACTTGAATTTAGCAACACATTATTTAAAAATAAATTGATTTAAATTATTGCTTTTATAACGATTCAACTCATTGCTATAGATAAACATTAAAGACACTCAGCAATCAACAATGGGAAAATATAAGAAAATACTTAATAAAAAATAGCTGTAAATTTGTGGGTCTGCACACAATATTTTCCAATACTTTGCACATTATTTGGAGCATGAATGACTGCTCTATGCTGCTAATTTAATTGCCGTTATAATACATAAATAAGCGCACACGCACATATAATGAGCTAAGAAATTATTAGTGCAATTTATGCATTAATATTTGCTTTAATATAATGATCAACTAGTTTTTAAACAAATATTTTTTTAAATTATTTTTAATAAAACTCTTAATGTTTTTGCATTAATTTGTTTTTTTTTTTTTCATGCGCCGCTTAGTTATTTGTCGATTCGTCATCGAGTCACACGCTCTACAAGCACCGCAATTACATCCGGTAATTTTGTGTAATTTTATATTTTTCCAATCTTGACGCTGATTGTCGTGTTGCTTTGACTACACGCCAGCATGTTTAAGTGTGTGTACGTGTATTATTTGTATGCATTGCCCGCATGTTGCTTTGCTCACTATTCTACACAACTCAGCTCTGACTGAAAAGTGAAGGGACTCATGAGAATTTGTTCGGAATTCTTGAGTTCTTGTGCGCGAAAAAAAGGCTATTTTTAATTCTTTTGCTCTTTCGATTTCCAACTTGTTATTTTTATTGCTAAGAAAAAGTTGAGGTTTGGTCAAGTTACTGTTCGTTATGCGTAGCAAGTGTTGAAAATACAATAAAACTCTGTGAGGATAATCAAATTGAATTCCGTTTGAATATTAATGCCAATTAAATGTTATAGTTGCCAACGCAGCAGGATTTCACTGGCACCCTACCGCTTAATTCTACCTATAAATGCAAAATATTTGTGCGCACTTTCAATAAATACAATTGAAGTGATATGTGAATGTCATGGTTAAGACATGGCAAGTTTCAAAAATATTAAAATTCAAGGCTCTATGATAAGCAAACACAACAAAAGCATTAATATTCAATAAAAAAAAAATAAAAATTAAAAAAACTGAATACTTTATTAATATAGCCTGTATAGGATTTCAAACAAAATATTTGATATGTTTAATCTATCAACAAAAGACTTAAGCAACGAACTTGCCTGAGAAGTTTTGAGTTAAAGGCTTAAGCGAGAGTATGCTCTCAGAGCGAGTTTGTCGCTTAAGTCTTTGATGTTATGGCAGAAGGTTTTTTTTATAGTAAACAAAGAAGTATTTAATAGATGTTAAATTAAAAATTGCATTCATATCCGAATAGAAAATTGCAATGAAATTACTTTAAGCTTACTATAATATTTAGTTATTTGGCTGCCTTTGGGCAAAAGAGCTGAGCAACGAGCTCTCGCTCTCTGAGTTCTGAATTAAAGACTTAAGCAAGGAGTTTGAGTCACTTGAGAGAAAATCACTCTTTTTTACATTTGATGACTGTGAAAGTAAGCTGTTAGCTAAACTTGTACAGATTCGAGTTTTTGAAGTGAAAAATTCTTCAGGAGCTTTCAGCACTTTTTTGTAGAGAGCAAAACTATAGATTCGCGATACGCTCTTAGCGACATCATCACCCTGTTAACGATATCATTTTGCTGTTAGCGATATCATCACGCTTTTAGCTCTTCAATTCTGTTGCTACAGCATTGCATTGTTATGGTAGGCAACATGTTCGGTGAGCTTTCTTCTGTTTTAGTTAGTTTTATTACCGAGGCGATTACGGAGGCGATTACCGAACCAATTACCGATTACTGAAGCGAATGTTAACCAATTACCGAGGCAATGACCAACTGATTACCGCAGCGATTACCAACCGATTACCAACCGATTACCAACCGATTACCGAACCAATTACCGATTATCGAAATGATTACCAACCGATTACCGAACCATCTACCAACGGATTACCGAAGTGTTTACCAACCAATTACCGAAGTGATTACCAACCAATTACCGAACCAATCACCGATTATCGAAATGATTACCAACCGATTACCGAACCATCTACCAACGGATTACTGAAGTGCTTACCAACCAATTACCGAAGTTATTACCAACCGATTACCGAAGCGATTACTAACTGATTACCAATTGCCGAACCAACCCATTACTGATTACCGAAGTGGGTACCGAAGTGATTACCAACCGATTACTGATTACCGAAGTGATTACCAACCGATTACTAACTACCGAGGCTATTACCGAAGCGATTACCGAAGCGATTACCAACCGATTACCGCCTACCGAAGAGGGTACCAACCGATTACAAATTACCGAAGTGTTTACCAACCCATTACCAATTACCGAATCGATTACCAACGGATTATCGAGCCAATAACCGATAACCTAACCAAAGTAATTGTATTATAAATATAATATATATAAACATTAAAAAATAGCAGTTTATACATTCCATAAAGCATAAATTGATAAACAGATACGCGTCGGATTTGCCGACTATAGCTACTTTGGAAATTCATAAAAGCTGTAATTTCATAGCTTTAAGTTATCACATCGGTAGGCAGTCCCCCACTGTTTTTTCTTGATTTACTTTCAGCCATTCTGACAGCTCGACCGAATTGCTCTCAAGTGAGTCAACCTATATTAATCAACCTTGAACTTAATTAAATGCTACTACTTATTTAAATGAGACATTATTTTTTTAGTCTTACTAAGCAAAATTAAATTTATCTTAAAACAAACATTTAGAATATGTGTGCATAAATAATCTGCTGCAATGCGTTCAATCTTTTCTACCATTTTTAAATAGAACATTAATTTTTTTTTTAGAAATTTGGAATTTGTGCCATAGAGAGATTGCGCAATTGAGCATCTTTTTTTTTAATTGAGCAGAAATTCGAAAATTGTGCTGTCATGTGCTCGGTTTGTGATATAATGCGCTCTAAGAATATGTAGAAAATTCTCATATTTGCAGAGTTTTTAAAAAATTATTATCACCCGTAATTTTTTTAATGAATTCGGTGATCTTACTAAGGTATGCTTTAATTGTACTGCAATGTTCCATAGACGAATGGTTAAAAAAACATCGAAAATTTCAAGGCCGAAATAGTTTTATTTTAAGATATCAGGTTATTTTTGTTAGTTGTGCCGGGGCTGGTTGAGGTTCAGATCGTGGTGGGCTCAGATTGTTTTGACTTGTGGCATGAAGTAAAAAGCAATGTTTATTAATTCGTAAACCTTTAAGGCAGAAATGGAATTTATTGCTAAAAAGTCAGTCCCACCATTAATATTATTAAGAATTAGCAATTGCCTACGGCTTTGCTTTAAAAGACGGCCAGTCAGCGCTTTTCCTAGCAGATTTTGTCCTTTTTGCACCTTGTTAATTAGTAACAAGAAAAGTTTTTCCCAAAACTTAGAGCTTGGCATGCTCTGATAATGTCAGACAGTATTAATGTCTTTCTACATTTGAAAGTGGAATGTTGTTATTCCAACCAATTTAAAAGGCATTACTGAGTATTTTTATTTATAATAAAATACTTCTCTTCTTCTTATTTCTTTCTTTAAATTGTTTTGTTTTTTGTTGTATATGGCAATTAGTTATAATCAATAATTTTACACACTCATCACTGGCTGTATTTTTTATTAATTAAGAAATCTCTAAATTTCTTGCCGATATTAGAAAGTCTTTTTTTCAAGCAACAATACAATTATTAAAACTTTGTATATTCATCAACAGTTTAAAATTCAATTTGTTTTGAACTTTATTCAATGTCGACTAAACGAAATACTCTCAGCATCTTTGTGAATAGCTACAAAAGTATTAAAATGATTAATTAATGCCAACATAGGCGCATTTTTTATAAGCTAGTTAATTGTTCAAAAAAGGTTTCATATCATCGCTGAATATTTCATTAATTAGACTTCAAGGGGGCTATTAGCCACAAGCTTGAAAAAAAAAATAACAAGAAAAAAACGCAGCAATTATTCAATAACTTAATAGAGCAGCATAATTTTGGTACAAAAAGAAGATTAATAGCAAAGCATAAAACTATTAACGAAATATTTTTTAACATTTTTCTTTTTTTCTTTTCTTTATAAACTCTAAGCAAAAAGGTGTTGCTGTGGCTTATAGCGAGCGTTTTAAAATTAAAAAAGTATTCACGCTGCAGCCAACAATTAAAAGATAAAAAAAAACTTATAATAAGCAGTATACAAAGCTTTTTAAAATGTTTTTCTTTCTATCACAAAACTAAAGCATTGATTAATTGTCTGCACGTTAGGGTCACGTGTGGCTATTTAAGGAAAAAAAACGAAGATGCCGCAGGTACCAAAGCGTTTAAAAATTTTAATTATGTCCTAGCAACACAACTGTTGAGCATCATCAACTTCGATTCATACAAAAAAAAAAAAAAAACAGCTACTTACACAAGTTCTGTCAATAAAATCAGTGTAACAGCTGGTATGCTGCGAGCAAGCAATGAGGCAGGAAATCAAGCACAAATCTTTTGCAGACTACACAGCAGCTAGGCAAGTTACAGCAACTGCTGTCCAGTACGGCATTCATCCTGCAAGACTTTGATTGACAAGCGCGTGTTGGAAAATATTGCGTACTTTTCTTTTTATGCCTTAGTGCTCGATCTGCTCGATATTGTGTGTCTTGGCTTGTGTCCCAGTATTAGCAGCTGGCGCTAACAGCTGCAACCATCCAGCAAGTGCAACAAAATCTGCAAAAAAAAGAAAAAAACGTTGCTTTAGACTCTTTCAATCAATAAATCTTTTCTTTGCAGCTTCTTTTTTTAGCTTAGCATTTATTTTGTCTACTGCGGTACCTACAGCAATTTTCTTTTAATTACTTCCAGTCGTTATATTTAGAACAAGTTAAGGCATATTTTTTTTTAAGCGAAACTCAGTGTTTAATGCAGTGAATTTTTTTTTTTTTTGTATTAGGTGATGAAACATAAAATGTGCTGCAGTGCAAAATATTGCAATTCTTATTGAAAGAATAAGAAGAATTTCATTGAATTGTATAAGTATATTATAAATTAGTATTCCTATTATAAATAAAACAATTATATACTAATGGCTCTTTCTTTAGTATACTTAAGACATTTTAAAAAATATCTAGAGATTTTTTTTTTGTAAAAATATTTCAACTGTTAAAGTTCATTCAAGTTCTATTCTTAGTATTGGCTCAGCAACAAAAACACTAAAGAAGTTATCATTAAATCTTTTCGGTGTAAATAACTCAAAAACATTTAAAAATTTTTTATTAAAAGAGTTTTAATAAATTTTTAAACACTATATTGAAACAAAAATCATTAATATTTATTCAAATGGAATAAATATTGAATGAAAATTTGGTGTTAAAACAAAAATTCAACATAAGACTTGATTTATAAAACTTAGGTTATATAAAAATATTTAAAAATTATTTAAAAATCTTGAAAAAATTTAAACAAAAACATTGTATAATACTTCATTTAAATTTATTCCTTTTTTGGCATCATTTCAGCAAAAGACTTAAGCAGCGAACTCGCCTGTGAGTAATAAAACTAAAGACTTAAGAAACGAACTTGCTCTTGTTCTCAGAACTCGAACTCAGAGCCAGTTTGTTGCTTAAGTCTTTCATGCTACTGCAGCAAATATAAAAAACGATTTTTAGGGTTATTCGTTACAAAAAAAA
Source organism: Coremacera marginata (assembly GCA_914767935.1). Classification (NCBI taxonomy): domain Eukaryota; kingdom Metazoa; phylum Arthropoda; class Insecta; order Diptera; family Sciomyzidae; genus Coremacera; species Coremacera marginata. Next base: position 3,562,472 of record OU612045.1, on the reverse strand, counting down.
AAAAGCATCAAGTCATATTTTTACAAAATAATTGAATTGATTAAATTTTTTCAATATATTTTATACATAATAATTTTTTTGTGCCATCGGTGAAGACTTTGCAACATCAAGACCTCTGAAACTTTTATTAAATCTTTTCAGTGTAAGCATTTTAATATCATTTCAATGTGATATAACTATCTTATTGCACTGAACACCCTTTTCTTAACGCACTAATTAAATCAATATCGAAAACTAACGATTCAATATCAGCTGAAGATATGCCAACATTATATGCCTTACATTGAAGCGCATAATTAACGCATGTTCGCAGGACGCAAAACAGGCTTCGCGAGCAACTTGACTGTGAGTTGTCGGCGTGGACATCCAATTGAAAGTGGAGCATGGATTCAAGCTACGCATGACTGGTTGACTGTCTGTATTTCAATTCGATATATTTGTCCGTCTTGCGGCACACATAATCAAGGTGTGAGATGTTATAGCGATTAATATGTTAAGTTGTGGCTTTAATGAATTTTATGCGTTCAAATAAAAAAGACATGCGAATTAAAAAGCAGCGATAGCAGCAAGAAAACATTTGCCACTGTTTGGCGGATAAAAAAGTGAAAAAAGTCAAAAACAAATGAGAGTAAAAAAAATCAAAACAGCAGTAACTTGATGACAACAAGTCGCGCAACATTGTGTGTGCACATGCACACAACATGTCGTTTAGAGTTTGTGGCGGTGGCAACGATGAGTACAACGCTGGCTGTTGCAGCACTAGCAGCCACTTCCTGATGTTTTAATCAGCGTGCAGCAGGTCGATAACTAGTTGTTTAGACACGGCCATGACCGTTCTTGTAAAATTAATCACGTTACATGCTGCTGAGAACGAACGTACGAAGGCGCGCGCCGCACATTTAACAGAGCAAAATAGGCGTGTTCAGCTTAATAAGATTTATTAGCAACATTTTCATGGTTCTTTAAGAACTGTATTAAATTATATCAGTTTTAAGCTGCAATAAATTATGTAGTTAATCACGGCGTGTGCGATACACTTTCACAGATAATCGGCTGGCATTGCCAGTGTTTAGAGAGATTAAATTATTTTTTTTCCTATAAAATTTTGTTGGCGTTAACATTAAAAAAAAAAAACGCAACTATAAACTCAGTTTAGTAGAAATGAAGAAAAAATAAATCTTTTAGAGCTTTGTTAACTTTTAAGTAAATAAATGCACTTTAGCTGTTTTTTGGAAAGTTTAAAAGGTTCAAGTTAAAGTTAAACATTTTAATATCAATTAAGTTGCATGCTTTACATAATTATACCTTCATATTTAGCTGCTGGCTAAGCTTTTCTAGTTTAAACTTTATTCCTTAAAATCAGTTTAAAGCTTAAGGCTTTATTTTAAACATATTCTATTTCCTAAGCAATTAAATGTTGACAGTTGTTGGTTTTTAATTTCATATAGAATACAACATTTCTTGCTAGTTTTATTGTTGTTTTTATTGCTATTTTGTTACGCACCAAACATAAATATCAATGATTTTCAGTTAAATGCTTCCTAAGGCTAAGTTGCTGTTAATAATTTATGCATTGCTACTGCTACTTATTGCTTTGCTGCGCTTCTTATGCTGCTGTACTCTGTGTTTTATTTATTTATTTATTGTTTAAGTTATTTCTTGACTTTCAAGGAATTGCAGCTGTACTCTGAAGTGCAGTCAGCCTACTTTTGTGGCCTCTGGAGCTGTAACTTCGTTTGAAAATTATTGCCGAAGGTTTCATTTATTGCTGCTGACTGTCTGACTGTTCTTTTCGTTATTGTTGTTGTTGTTGTTGCTGATGAAACTGATCATTGTAGCTGCTAGCTGTCAGTATGTTGTTCTGATTTTGATTGATTAAATGTCTGTGAGAAGCCTTAGAAGAACAGTGTTCGCTGCAGCTACATTTCTTTTTCACATTTTAACAACAAGAAAAACTTAAAATACTTTAAGCATTGAATGAGTTTTAAGTATTAGTGATGGCTCTTACAAACAGGGTTAATAGGAAACAGCTGTTGGTATTTCTTTTGCTGGTGTTTTTGTGATTTTATTTTTGTACTTTTTCCACTTTTTATGCTTGTTGCCACTGTCTTGCTGTCAACTGTGATTAGCTGCTCCATATCAGGTGATTTAATTACATATACAATGAAGTTGCTCTGATTGCTACTCCTTTGAGCTGCTGCCATTCATTGCATTTAATTCAGTACGGCAATTGTCTATGATAAAATGTTACAGCAATATATACATTTACATTTAGTCATTTTCTGTTACTTGAATAATAATGGTGATTGAATCTCGTTAATTTATGTTGAAGGCTTAAAGATTTAATTGAGTCCTTATCCTTAGCTTTTATTGAATACTAATTGATTGTAATTGTTACGACACACAAGTTTTTTAGTTATATAGATGCTAAAATAAAAATTAAATCTTTTATAAAAATGTGTACTTAAAAATTTTTTTCGTTGCATTAACATTTTTTTAATATAAAGTTTAATCTTTTCTTTTCTGGGAGTGTGTTATAGATACATTCCTTATTTCAGGTCTAAAACACATTAAGTGCTACAAAAATCTTTTTATACTTGTGGTCAACTTATTATTTATAGTAGCAGTTTAGTGATATTTTCTTAACTTGATGACTTCAAAAACATTCATATTTCATTTATATGAAAAATTTTATAAAAAAAAATTGTAAACATGCAAAATATGGTAATATCAAAAGCTTTTTAAGTTATTTTTAAGATACTTTTTCTCATTAAATATTAAACTATTATAAGTAATCTATTCTCTTTCACAACTCTTTCGTTTAAGTCATAGTATAATCATTCGAATTAGTATTATCGCGAGACCTGGATACTCGTAGAATGTCAAATTGATAAAAACAACAGTACCTCTGGTATTGTTTTAAAGAAAAGGTGCAAATTTTAGTTTAAAAAATACATTATACATAATATTACATTACTTAAATACTGATGAACAAATGTATCGAAAACATGTTTAAATTGCTTTTATCTTTTCTTACACCGAGAAAAAGGCTTATGTAAAATCAACAAAAACCTGGTATAATTTATAAGCTAGCTTTTGCAGTTTTCAGCCTCCCAATTTCTTCATTAAAACGCCTATGTTTTTTTTGGGCAATAGATTATCTAAATATTTGGTAATTTATATATCTATTTATATATCTAGTTTTGGTTTTTTATAATTTTTTTTTTTTTTGTTTTGATTTGCTAGAGTGAAATCTCAAAATGGCACTTTTCTTTTTCGACATTGTTTTTCTTAGAAATGTATGGCTTATTTGTTGCTTGCTTTTATTACAACAGAAACATTTGATATCAAATATAAAAACATTCTTTCGCCCGGCGCGGGGATCAAACACACTATTCACCGATTAATAGTTCACTACACTACCCATCGATCATTCGTTACGCAGAGGCATTGATTCAATAAAAATTAAAACTCAAGCTATGATGCAGTACAACACAATAATCTATTAATAGATTTTTGTTGTATGGCTATCAACAGATTATTGTGATATACTCCATCTGTTAATATAACATCTGTTAACATAGCTTCAGTTATAAATTTAATCAATGACTTTACGGAACAGGGGCGTTTGAATCGGTGGGAACTGTGAGTCGATGGAGTACAGATCGACTCTCACGGTGGGCAAAAAAATATATTTGTTTTTATGTGAATGCGTTGGTGTTGTGTTGTTGTTGGTACATGCTTTTGTTTTGTTTTTGCATAGTGCGAAGGAAAAATTAAAAATTGCGCACAAGTGCGTTGTTACAATGAATGTGACATGTAATAAAATAAATTAAATTAAAAATAAATTTAATAAACTGTACTGGTGTGAATATAAGCGTGTTCTTTTTTAATTTACTTTGTTATTTAAAATTTTGGATTCAAGAGTTATTTTATTACAAAAAAAAAACCCCCCATTAATTTATTATGTCTATGAAACTGTGAAAAAGCTTCGCTTCTCTCGTGTGTCCAACGACGCACCTGGTTTTTTTTTTTTTTTTTGCTGAAAACAGCTCAAAACTATGCTTAAGCCATCTATGCTATTGTTGTTTTTTTAATTTTTATTTTTAGATTTTTGGAGATTTTTTTCGGTAAAATACACAAACTCCTGCTTATTAGACAGTGTTATTCAACATAATTGCACAATTTTTTGCACCGTTTTTAAATTTTTTTATGTAAAACCAAAAAAATACTCCTCTGCTTGTCTTGTATAATTATTCATACAGTAGCCTCATATCGTCAATCATGAAGAATCTAGGTACAATAACGCAAATGACTTCGATGATAAATTATTTCCATACCATTTTGATAAAGTGTCGAATTTTCGGTGGTTTACCTACAATTTTGGGGAATATCTTATATACTTGGCTTAAATGAATCAACTATTTTTTTTTGGCAGGGTATCGAAGTATGTACTCTCAAAGCAATGTATGTAACAATAAATTGTTTGGGTAAATATACATAAGTTTATAATTCCCATGCAATTATCTCTTAGGTGATTTTACTATTGCTTTTTTTCTCGGTGTGTGTCTACATTACCTGAATGTGACGCTTTATGACTCATTCTTTGCGGGAGTGGGTTGAAATTCCCCTTATAAAAATGATCCGTGTCGAAATTCCCCCTCACAAAATTCCCATTTCAAAAATTTACCCTTTTCAAAATTCCCCTATTTTAAAATTCCCCTTTTGCAAAATTCCCTATTCACGAAATTTCCATTTACAAAATTCTTCTTTTCACAACACTGCACTCAGAAAATAATAAATGCACAAACCTTAGTAAACAAAATTTGTATAAAAAACAATCTAAGCGATCGTGATTAAATTAAATTTCTTTTTTTAGAATATTGTAAAGGGGATTTTTACGAATTTTATAAAAGGGGAATTATGTGTAGGGGGAATTTAGTAAAGGACAATTTTGAAAAAGAAGAATTTTCTAAAGGGAAATTTTGTCAAATGAATTTTGTCAAATGAATTTTATATAAGGAGAATTTTTGCCCCAACACATTCTTGGCAACATAGCTATTTATAGTACCAAGTGATTGTATTATGGTCTAAATCTCTTTTTGTGCTCTCATGACAAATGACTTTATTAATTTTTTGGTATCTCTACTGGACCTTCTAGGTATATTTGAAGTTAATCAAGTAGGAATGTAAATAAAACAAGCTCTCGTCACTTCCATATACATATATAAAATCCATTTTTTTTTTTATTTTTACTTCGATATGCATTGAACTCACATGCTTTGTTTGAAGCTTTTTGTTTTGTTTTTGCTTTTACTTTGCATCAGCTAAGCTGCAGTTTTCTTAACCATTAAGCATACAGAACTTTTTTCAGTTAAATTTAAGCTGAATCGGCAACTTTAAACTGTTTTTGATATTGCAAGTTCGCTGAACTTGATTGCAAGTGCATATTTATGGAGCGCAAAATTATGAAAATTAAAAATATATTTTATATTTATATATTATATAAATTTTTATATTATATAAATATTATATAAATATATATTATATTTTTATAAAATATTAAACATGTTATGTTGCTTATGCAATGCAATAATGAAGTTTTATTCATTAAATGCCTTCTATAAATAATAAGATTTACTTAAACAGAATATTTCATTTTATTACTTTTACTATTAAACGTTTTGCTTTTTACACTTTTTACTTAAAACAAAACTACTCTGTCCTTATAACAAATTTTTGTTTATATTATGGGAAAACTTTTCAAAAACAACTGAAATCCGCTAAAAATATAAACAACTAAAATTAATTTCATGTTCTGAGTCAATTCCAGCTGTGTACAAAATTAATACATAAATTTATTTTCAATTTAATTTTCACTGTCATCACTTAAAAGCGAAAATATTACTATTCTATTAAGAGATGAAGTGTTGTAAATCTATTTAAAACTTTAATAAGTGAATTGCTACAACTTCATAGCAGGTACTTAAAAGTATCAGATTTCAATAAAATATTTTTCCTGTGCTGTTTATATTGTCGCTGTCTAGCGTTGCAACAAGAAAATTTAATATTTTTTACTCCCCTCTTTTTTTTTTTTTTGCTTTAATTAGTAGCTGTTGACTGTTGCTTTCATTTATTTATAGCATCTAACCGCAAATCATATGATTTGCTGCATATGTAATGAGAAGCTTGTTTTATATGGAAACCAAGTCTGTCGGTATTTTTTTTTCGATTTTTGCACTAACAAAGTGTTGCTGTGACTATGAACTCAGTTTCAGTTCACACGCTTTCGCTTATTATTATTTTTTTTTTTTTTTAACACATAAAACTATCGTGAAACTACCTTTTCATGTGTCTGTATTTGCATCTTTTTGTATGCATTTAATTTATTTTTAATTTTTTATCGATTGTTTTGAGCTAATAAATTGTTTTTATGCTAAGCTGCTCTATTTTACTAATAGTTGTATTGCCAATATAGTTTTTATAGCTTTGACCTTTGAATACTGACAATAAGTAATTTGTTTAAATCAGCTTAGAGTGTTTGAGATATCTTTCATAGCTAGAAATAGTCATGAGTGTAATTTTTTTTTTTCTTTCTTCTTAAGTGATCTACTAATGAACACCTTATATGCTGCATTCCTATAACATCTTTACTGCACTTCCTACTCCCCAAGGAGTTGCTTTCGGACACTCAATCACATCTCATGATGATTCATTCAATCCATATATATTGTACCTATTTGTTCATTGCTAAGCAATCCCTGGATAATGCTCTCTATGGAATCGCTTTACTTGTTTTTGGGGATTTTCTTGCTGTGGCATCCAATCTTGGTCTTGGTGCTGACTTAGTTCGCTTCTATTGCATTGCATGCAGTTCATGACTCAAGAGGCGTAATTATGTTCACAGAAATATAACATGACTTCTGCTTTCTACATGTATGTTTGTGTGTTTGACTATGTTTCTATGCTGTCTATCTACATTTTGTTTCTACCTGCATCTGTTGTTCACCTGTACAGTTGGAAGTCTTAAGACATTGTTTGCTTATTTGTTTGAAGCTGATCTTCCAGTGAAAATTTCTGTTGTCGATATTGTTAACATGTTTCTGTGAAATTTAGTGGCACGATTATGTTGTCTAAATTTATGTCTGCAGAAATACTTGAGAATGTTTTGCAAAAGAAAATATTCAAAAATATCAACAAACGTTAATACAATTTTCAAAAACACAATAAGAAAACTGAAGCATATACGTACTAGAGAAGGCAGAAATGAAGAACTTTATATGAAATTCTTTTTTTAATTTTTTACTTTTGCAAGTATCTTTGTCTGATTAGAATATAAGAAAAAAGAAAATCATTGAGATTAGAAATCTATTATTAGCATTCCTCTTTTTTTTAACAGTAATATTGATATAGTTTCATTAAAGTGTACGGTATGAGACCTTAGGTACATTCTATATCTTGAGTTATATCTTGTGAAGAGAAAATCTCGAAATAACAAATTCATAAATCATAAATATAGTTCAATATCTTCATCATCACCAAAATCCATGAGTGTTTTTTGCTTAAATTTTGACAAATTTTCACAGCCACATAAAATAATCTAAAAAATAAAAAAATTCAAATACTTTTAAGTGATCCAACAATTCGCAATAAAAGAATTGGAACTTCTTCTTCTGCTTCTTGTGAGAAGATCACAAACAAGAAATTTAGAATGAAAGAAAATAAAAATTAGAAATACGTTATCATAAAATCACAATAGTAAATACGCCCGAAATGACAAAGTATCCCATCGTACATATCCAAAACTTATTATTTTAATATCGAGGCTTTTTTACTTAAAAATTTTAAATTTTAGGATTATATATCATATCATTTTTGATCTCGATTTGAAAAAGTAATAATGTCAAGTGGTTGTGTGCGAAAGTTTCGTTATGAATATTTTTTTTATGGCAACTCTGGACACGATGTTGCATTCGCGACTTCGACATGAACCACACCAACAACCAGAACAACAACATAAGCAGCTACTAAAGCATTTTATAATCTCATACAAAAATGTGAATTTTTCTTCTGAGATTTTACTATTTTGTGACTTTATTAAAGAAGTGACAAAATCCAAATTTAAATATTCGTTTTATTCGTCATGTAACTAATATTTCGGCTTATATTTTATCTTTATACGAGGAATATTAAAGGATGTATGTATACCCGTAAAAGTGTACAAAACGTTACATGTGCTTGAAAAAAATTTGTGAACAAGACTCCAAGCCGTGTTGTAAGACGAAATTCTATGTCGCATAGAAAGTCTGTAGTGAATTTTAAATTTCCTCAAATATTCTGATAAAAAAAGCATTTCCTATGAGTACAAGAATTTTTTTAAAGGGGGACATGACATTGGCAGTTTTTTGAAATCGACTTTTTTTTAATCATTTTGTATTTTAGTTGTATTCTTAAGATTCTGAGAAAAAAATTTCATGGAAAACTTCCTACGAGTTCAAAAGTTACAGCCGGATTAGTGAGAGCGCATTTTTAATTTTTAACCTTTTTTTTCTTTGTTCACAAACTTTGAACGCGTTTATCTCGAAACCATGTTTTTCGTACTGGTTGCGGCACTAGCGGGTTAATTTTTTGACGAAATTTTTTTTTTTATATTTTTAAACTTAATTCGCTATCGTATCACACGAGCTTTTTTTTAAATTTTTTTTTAGATTTTTTATGAATTTTTAAAGTCAATATTTTTTTCGAAAAAACACACTTCCAAATTTGGAACATCACCAAAAATTGAAAAAAAATTTAAAAAAAAAGCTCATGTCATACGACAACCAGTTTTGTTAAGATTTAAAAAAGTAATTTTTTTCCAGATCGGACAATTTTTGCAACTCCCAGCGCTGCAACCACGAGGCCCCGTTTTTTTCTCTGCCGCCAGTTTGGAGCTCTATAAAACCATGTTGGAGTGAAAAATATATTTTGTTGAATTTTTTTTCTTGTAATTTGTTCGATTCTCTACAATAATAAAAAAAAAGTTTGGAAAAATGTTTGGTTTTGACTGAGTTATGAATTTTTAAAAAAAGGTCTGTTTTCTCTGCCGCGAATGTCGAGTCCCTCCTTAAGTACAAATAAAATTTCTTAAGTAAATTCAAATTACAATTTTCTGCAGTCTTTCTGCTTTAAGAGATAAAAAAAATTTTTCTCTAATTACTTCATTTTGGGTGGCAAATCAGTTAAGGTCAGGTTGCTTTTTTCCAGAAACCTATAGCAGTTAATCTGTATTTAGGAAATGCTCCGTCTATTTTCCTACCTTTCATAACCAGTTAGTCAAAGTGAGTTCGAAAATTTTATCGAATATCTTTTTTCAGTTTGTTGAGTAGTGTAATTCTAACATTCACATAATTTATAAGATAAAAGTGACTTTTTCAAAAAAAGAACACTTTTTGAAATATAAGTTGTTAATAGTAAATGATGGCTACGTGTTTTTGCTATATGTGTAAAAGTAGGCAGTACGGGGACTGCTGACCGATGTGAAATCTTGAAGCTTTGAAATAACATAGCTGTTATGAATTTCCGAAATAGCTGGAGTTGGCAAATCAGACGCGTTCTACTCTATTCATCAATTTACGCGTTATTGAATGCATAAACTACTATTTTTTAATGTTTATATATAATATATTTGTAACACAACTACTTTGGTTGGATGATCGTTAATTGGTTGGATTATCGGTTGGTAATCGCTTCGATAATGGGTTTGTAATTGCTTCGTAAATCAATCGTTCGTTAATCGATTGGTAAACGCTTCGGTAATCGGTAGTTGGTTCGGTAATTGGTTGGTAATCGCTTCGGTAATCGGTAATTGGTTCAGTAATCTGGTGGTAATCGCTTCGAGATTCAGTTGGTAATCGCTTCCGTTATTAGTATTCGGTTGGTAATCACTTCGGTGATTGCTTCGGTATTCGGTTGGTTATCGCTTCTGTAATCGCTTCGGTAATTGGTAATTATTTGGTTATCGTTTCGGTAATCGGTAATGGGTTGATAATCGTTTCTGTAATCGGTGATCTGTTGGTAATCGCTTAAGTAATAGCTAGGGTAATGGGTTTGTAATCGCTTCAGAAATCAGTAATTGGTTCGGTAATCAGTTGGTAATCACTTCGGTAATCGGTAAGTGGTTCGAAAATCGGTTGGTAATCGCTGCGGTAATTGGTTCGGTAATCAGTTGGTAATCACTTCGGTAATCGGTAATTGGTTCGGTAGTTGGTTGTTCAACGCTTCGGTATTTGGTAATCGGTTGGCAATCGCTTCGGAAATCGGTAATGGGTTGGTAATCACTTCGGTAATCGCTTCGGTAATCGGTTGGTAATAGTTTCGGTAATTGGTTTGGTAATCGGTTGGTAATCGTTAAGGTAATTGGTTCGGTAATCCCTTGATAATTGGTTTGGGAATCGGTTGGGAATCGCCTCGGTAACGAAAGTAGAAAAAAGTGTCTTAAATTATAAAACTAATATTGCAACATAACTCCATACATATTTATGAGAATTTCCCTTCATTTTTTTATAATTTATTTCCCTTTCTAGACAAAATTCCCACATTAAAGCGCACTTCAGTTGCACAGTGACTGCACAATGCACAGTGCAACAAAAAAAAAAAACATTGCACGCAACTTCAGTCATAAATCTTTGCAACATGCATTAAAGCTCAACTGAAATATTAATAATAATCAATTATTTTCAACTTGATATTATACGGTTGTAGCACACACATACACGCACACACACAAAGCAAGCACAGCGCTTTTTGACACATCATAAACGTCAAAGAAGCAGCCTTATACAACAGCTGAGAACAAGAAATATTTCATTGAACCGCAATTCACTGACAACATGCTGCATGCAACATAAGCTATAGCAGCAGGATTTTGTATAGGTTTCCTTCATGGCTGGCTTAGCTGGTGTTAGTATTGCTGATAATGGCAGTGATGCGTTCAAATTTGCATTAAAGTGTGGACGATGAACGAAGCAACTCCAAACTCACACACAGTAAATCATGCGTGGCTGCAAGAACAGCAACAACAACTAAACAATGACACTTCCATTGGGAGTCTCCTTTTGTGTTGCAACAGCAGCAGCCACAAGAATTATCGTTCAACCAATCGAACTCATCATATGCTGTGTTGTTGCGACTTAAGCATGACTTATAGGCAATTAATCTTTGCTATCGCCTTGCTATGTTCTACTCAGCTGTGAGGCTACTCATAAAGATTTAAGGCGACATTTAATGAAGAATAATTTTGTTTAATGATGTTATTTTTTTAGCAGCAACTTTTTAAGTGTTGCTGAAAAATTCATAATTAGTAGCTGAAAAATTGATTTAAAACCCTCAACAAGTCAACCTTTTTATAAACCATCTCCTTCACTTCCTCTGCCTGTTTTGCTTAAGCTTCTTAGTTTCATTATTATTTATTAGCACTAAAGTGTTGTGTTCAGCATCACAACAACAATATCATTACATGCTTCCAGTCAATTGATTACTGTAACCAAGGATACCTTAGCATGGTTCGTCTACCACTCCTTACCATGCCCTACCATGCCCTACCCTACCCTACCCTACCCTACCCTACCCTACTACATTATCCAATCCTACTTAATGATGTTTGCTTGTATATCTGTTGCTCCAAGCACTTTTTGCCATAAACTGGTTTTATTTTTATTATATCATAATTGTGCCAAGTTTTGTATTTCATGCGCTCCTTTTGGTTTTTAGTTTCGGTTTTATTTTTTTATCGACCCTTTATAAGGTAGCTTGTTATCTTGTTGTTGCCTTATTTAGTAGATTATTGCATTTTAAATGTTTTTCATATGCATTCCAACACTTCTTCTCTTTTATTTATATATCTTCATATATCTGGATTTTGTTTCTTTAATGTTTTCCTCCTCCCAATAATGCTTCCTTTTTAACTTTTATGACACGCAGACTAATTGAGGAAAAAAGTAGAATGGATGTCGTCAGCAATGCTTATGAAATGCTTACATTGTTTAAGCAATTTTTAAAGAGATTCTGTTTGCAGGTACGACGATTTTGTTTAAGATATGGAAATATTTAAATACTTTTCGTAATTATTTAATGAAATTATTTTGCAATCTCATCAAATGAGGCAAGCGTAAGGTACAATGAACTAAGTCCGAAAATTTAGTTTTTTATTAAATTGAAATATTAGATTGTTTTGTTAATTGCAAGTCCGAATGAGTTTTTTTTTTAGAAAGTAATGACGCAAAACTATCATTTGGAGACATATAAAAAAACCTATTTCGAAAATTTAGTTTTTAGTAAATTGAAATTTATGTTGTTTTATAAATAGCAAATCCGGTTGATAGATTTTTTACTTTTGGACACTTTTATTTGGTTAAAGATAAATAGTTCTATTATTAAATTTGGTGGACATAGTTACTATATACTTAAGGCTTAAGTCAAGAAATTAAACAAAAAGCACTTAGAAAGCAAATGGAAATTGGTTTTCTGAAACATGTTAAAACTTCAAGCAATGTCACAATAAAAATTAAAATATATATTCAAATTTCTTCGTCATCATTAGCTTCTGCATCCTCTAAATCTGAATCAATGTCCTCTTTGGTGTCACTTGGCAAATTGTGATAAAAATCATAGAATGTTAGAAGTAACAAATTTGTTGATACACATTTATTGACATTCAAGACAAAATCTACTTTGAAACCCTCATTAACGCAGTTTGCTATTTCCTGCCACATCTAAAAATATCATTTTCATATTTTTCAAAAAAATTTCGTCCGAACATTTTCATCAAAAACTGCAAAGACTGGATCAAACAATAGCCCAATTTTGCTATTATTATTAATTTTGATTTCCTCCCCCTCTCTACCATCCCTTTTCATAAAAAAAATTCTCAACCTTAGAGACGTTTTTGAGTATGATTTTTACGGAGATATTTTTTAAATAACGGGTAACTATATAAAATTTAAACTAAACACATTCGGACATGCATATATTCTAAATCTCTTTGGAACCAAGGAATCAAGAAGAGCAACCAACTATATCATACCCAGTGTGAGATTCGGTACAGAATACACCACATCCATCCCCAGCAGACTAGAATGGGAAGAAATGGCTGTAGAATCCTACGGCAATCTCCAATTATATACAGATGGTTCCAAAATTTAAAGCGGAACTGGATCGGGTGTATGCTGTGAAATGCTGCAAATCAAAGAGTCTTGCAAATTCCCTGATTACTGTAGCGTTTTTCAGACAGAAATATAAGCTATTGAAAAAGCTGCACAGGCCATTTACAGGAATAATCTTATCCCCACTGGAGTAGTAATTTTTGGGAATAGCCAAGCGGACATCAAAGCACTGAACAGTAAAACAATGAAGGGTCAAGAGGTGCAAAATTTTAAACTTGCACTGAACAGTAACTGCAATACCCATAATGTCACTCTCTGCTGGATTTCCGGATATAGCAATATCGAAGGGAACGACGCAACGGATGAACTGATGAGGCGTGGAGTAACTGCAAGTGCAAACAGAACTCATACAGATGTGCACATTCTAATAGGCGTCATTAAAAGCCTTAAAGAGAAGAGAGCCAAAAGCCTTCGGATTCATGTTGGAGTTCTAACAGGTCATTACCCCATTGAGGTAGTGGCCAATAGAATGGGTATAACAGCGCCAGACTTCTGCCGGAGCTGCAATGATCCGGAAGAAACGGAAAAATAACTCAACTCCTATGCGAATGTCCTCATCTAAGGAATCGTCGACTCCGATATATGGGGAACAGATTTTTCAAAGACTTGGAAGAGTTAGTGGACACACCACTGCTAGACATCTGAAGGTTCATAAAAAGCACAGGATGGTTTGAGGAATAAATTGGAGCATGGTTAACACGGTACCAGAAACAATAAAAAGGGATTCGCAATGGACCTATAGGCTCATTACAACAATCACTAACATTGTAAGAAAAAACGGAAACGTGCGACGATTAGATACAACAACAATACAACATATATTTATTTTTATTATTTACTTAATTTTTTTTTTAATATTTTATATTACTTTTTCGTTTCTCGCTCTTTATTCATTGAGAGGAAAACTAAGAAAGTAACCATAGAACCCATTTTATATAATGTTAAAATTTTACAAATGTGACATGAGGAGGTAGAGGTCGGACGTGCGTTACATTACAAAAAAATATGCTGAGGACGCATTATGTTTGAAAAAGAAGAATTAGATTTTTTTTCAATTGAGCAATAGTTCAAAACTAATATTGAATTTCAAATATATGGTAAGTATATTTATTCTAGAAAATGCGAGTGTGAGTGTGACGTGACCGTGGAAGGAGAGAGTGAAAACTTTGTGACAATGTATGACATGGAGGAATGGGCCCAAAAGTGACCCAAAAACGTGAGTTGTATTACATGGAAGACCCTTAAGGAAAATCAAAGAAGTCAAATTATGCCTTTTTACTTCATTTTTTCATTTTCAGTGTGTTGATCCTTTGTGAAACTTTGAACTTTCAATTGACATACACGATTTTTTTTTTTCTCTCAAATTAAAACTGGTCCATACACTCTTAGTATAGTATTAAATATCTTTTTATTTGTATTCAAAAACTTTTGACATAGACGTCCTTTTCGATCTATAAATTCACTTTCTAAATATTGTGAGCAATAACAGCTGAAAGAACCAGGAATGGAACCAGGTCATAAAAATAATTCTTTTTCATACCAACGAAAAACAGTGTGTGGTGTTATATTAATGTTAATACATATTAAACCGGCCTCATTAAACGTATAACGAGCTTTAAGTCTTCAGAAAATCTTTTCTAAAACCAAAATATTACTTCAAACTTTTTTCTACCTCGTGAAAGAATGAGTCTCGAGAGCTGCTCGAGTGGTCCTGGAAAATACACAAGCTGGTGGCGTCACTTCATTTATTTCCCTTGAGCATTTCCCATGGTAGTTTCTGTACATAAGGCTTAAGCACCCAACATAGCGTTGATGCCAAAGTTGCGTCGAAGAGTTGAGAGAAGATAAAAATTTTCATCTAATAACATCAAATATATCGCAAGCCGTTGAATCCGGTCCAGAAGCTTTAAATATTATCTTCAAGCCGCTGCTTAAATAGGCGAATAAATGTTGGAATTCAGGCCTGACAGGCATAACCAAGGCCTGGCCTTCTTTGCAAACAGCCCTGATTTTTTCATACATGTATCTGGCTCTTCAGAGCTGATATTTGTTTTTACTTATATTCAATTTTCGTCTATGATTTCGGGTCTGAATATCAATTTTTATATCAAATTCAGATATGAAATCTGTCCTGAAATTATAGAGGAGTGATTTTTGTTTAATTTCTGGTTAGAATACAGATCTGTAAAAAGTAGGCCTGAATTATATACAAATTTCAGCATTGAAATTTAGACTGAACAATAGAAGCATGATTATGTTTAGAAATTCAGTTGAGAATTCCCGTCATACTATTAGCGAGTTTTCAGTTGTGAAAAACTTTGAGATATTTGAACTTTTTAAGAAATTTGGAACATTCCAAGACCCCCACAAAAAAACTGAAACATTTTTATGTTTTCTGCAATTGTATGAAAATAAATTTTTTGTCCCTTACCTGTAAAAAATTTCCCACACATTTAAAACTACCAGAAGATATCTCATTGTTTTCCTCACATTCTTAGAACTGAATTTTGTTTTTGTCTTGTTTTCTTCTTCGTCTTCTTCTTCTTCTTCTTCTTCTTCTTCTTCTTCTTCTTCTTCTTCTTCTTCTTCTTCTTCTTCTTCTTCTTCTTCTTCTTCTTCTTCTTCTTCTTCTATTTCTTTTTCTTTTTCTTCTTCTCCGTCACATATCAAGCTAAGCAACAACGCTTTGTAACCGAACTCAATTAACAAACAAATATATCTCTTACAACTTTTTCAATAAACAAGAGAGCGTGTTTTTCCGACATTTACTGCCAACACCTTCGGTTTCAATAAACAAATCAAATTATTTGTCTTTCTTTCCCACAATTTTGACCTCATGATGCCCAAAGTGTACGCAAATTTGTATGCCATAACCTATCGCTCGCTGAACATACCCACGAGAAAGTGTTGCAGCAGAGTTGCCAAATGTCAATAATTCCTGCTGTTCTTCTCTACAGGCACGTTAATAAAACATGTAAAATCAGCCAAATAAATATGACGAAGTAAACGAATAACAACAAAACTCACTAGAAAAAAAAGAGAACGTCTACACATTCATTTAATAAAAGTCGTGATCATGTTGCCAGGCTAGCAGCCAAAGACAGCATTCGAAAAACTATGAAAATAAACACGAGAACGAGCAATGAAAATAAGAAGATTTTTCTTAAAAACTCGTCAGCAGGCCCGACTTTGTACGGGAAGCATCAAAACAAGGTAAAAAAAAAAAAGATTAAATAATGTAATAGTTACAAAATATTGGTTAAAAGAAATTGCTACAGAAAAGAAGCTATAAAAATGAACAAACTCATTGTGGTGTTTAAGTTGGTAAAAACGAGTGTGGGTGCCAGAGGCTTTTTTTTTCCTTATATGTTTTGATCTTTTTATTTTGATAGCAACATGCAGCGGAGATTCTGTAAGTTGAAGGCTCATGCGTATGAATGCGCAAAAAGTTTTCATATTCAAGCGTTTCACGAAAATCAGTCTCAAAACTAAAAATGGAGTAGTTGTTATTGGAGTCGACCACAATTTGCTGCTGCACAATGAATTCTGTAATTGTTGAAAGTTCTTTTGGGTTTATGTTGCAGTTTATTTTTTTCTTTTTAATTAATTTAATATACTTACAACATTTTTTATCGCATAATAATTAATAGCTGTCAATATATTAGCTGAAAGTCACGCTTGCAAATCAATGACATTTTGTTGCTGCCCACTTTTGTTGCTTATAACATTTCCTTTATCACTCTTGCCTTATTTTTTTTTTTTCTTTTTTTTTTAACTGTGGTATTTGTGCTGGTTTATGTTGGCAGCCAAACTGACTAACATCCTTTCCCAAACCATCCCAGGCCGTCGTCCAAGCCGTCTTATAAGCATGTTGCTCATTTTGTAACCTGTTTGTTTGAATGCCTGTTGAACTAAAGCAGTTGTTAGCTGATTTGTTTTAGCTTGTTCTTATAGCAGTAGTAGTTGTTGTTGTTATTATTGTTGTCTTAATACTAGATCTCATAAGTTGGGCTTTAGTTTACTTATCGTGTTGGCATTAATAGTTTTTAGGGATGTGCATTAAATGTCAGCTTTTATTTAAGTTGTAATCTTAATCGCTAGTTAGCTGACATGATGGCAACTCTATAGTTCAGTAGGTTAATTTGAATTTGTTTTGCGAATTTTTAAGGGGGACAGCTAGATAGTTAGAGATGGGTTAATGGCATCGGATGATGCGGAAGTGAAGGCAATTTGAAATTATTGTACATTTGAATGAAGTTAATTAGCTTTGAAATTTCACAGAAGTACCACAATAAAGCTTCTTCATAGGCCATTTAATACGCCTGGCTTCAAATTTTTTTATATAACAGCTTACGTATCATTCCTTCTACCAAATACACTGGAAAACTTTTAGCTATTATTTGCTTGAAAGGGATTTTAATAATAAATAACAACTTTTAAATAAATTTAAATTTTATAATAATATAAAATATTGCAGAATCTCCGAACAGAAGAAGAAATTTAATCCCAGAAGGCTTTCATAATCTATAACTATCGGGACCCAAAAACCAAATGCCGGAATCCCTGAAAAAATCAATTAATTAGTTTTACATGTGTATGTAAATTTGCAAATTTTATAATAAATAGTCTTCTAATAAATATTCCCATGAAAATAAAAAATAATTAAAAAAAATTTAAATGGAGACAAGAGACAAATTTAATAAATTACACAGTGCAAAAGAAAACTTCGAATTTTATTTTTGTATCGGAGAAACCACTGTTTGTTTTTAGTAGAGGAGCATTCCCAGAACACGACCTCATACTCCGTTTTGTCGTAAAGAGTCGCAATTTTAATTTAATTAGTGGGTTCAGTCTGCAGATTGCGGGGCCATTTTGAATTTTTATTATAATTTAAAACGAGAAAGAGAAACATGAAGATCTTAAGGATCAATTTGCCCAATAAAAATGGTAAAAGAATTATATTCTCAACCTCATTTTTTCATATGAGTAGGAAATTAATAAAATTTGCTAAGGAACACGATGGAGGCACTTTTGAGACCCTTGCTACTAAAAAATCTTAGAAGAAAAATTTGTAAGACAAATACCAAACATTTTTATTTGGCAAATGAATCCTTTATAAGCTTTTTAGTGTTTTTCTTACTCATTTTAAATTTGAATAAAAATTCGAAATGGTTCCACAATCCCCAGATGTTTAATTACCCAATTAAAAAAATTAAGACCCTCTACGACAAAACGAATGGAGTATGAGGTCGTGTTCCGATACATTTTGGCGATCGCACGCACTGTGTTAGTTTTTAAAATTCTATTTTGCATCTTTTGTACTTTTAGTAGTCAAAGTCTCTTCTATGGTCAAATTATTTTCTACTGGTTTTTCAGTGGATGCCCCCCTTAAATATGAAAGCATTGCGTTGATTCTGCAGACAGGTTATAGTTAGTTGGAGCGTGAAAAGATAGAGTAGCAGCGCACGCAGAGAAATTTTTCGTTTAGCGCAACTGGAAAATTAGCCAATTATACTTCGATTGCGAGCTGTAGTAGCTGCAAACGAATATTCAGTTGTAACTAACGAAAATATAGCGAAAAATATCGAAAAAATAAAAAAATAGCACGCATTCGCTTTACTAAAAATAGCATTTCTATTGAATTTTAATATTCAAATTTTTATTTTATTATTAACATTTCTTTTAACACATAAATCCAATATGATTTGAAATAATTGATATTTATCTTACTTCGAACCCGGACTCGTCGATGTCTGGATTACTCCGCGCTCTGCTTTACGTGTTGCACCACCGTCAATTGAATTTTCAGTCGGCTAATATTCGCTTAGTGCTGCTGCTTGGAATTTTTTTCCGTTTATGGCAAAAGTTAAACATTTGTCATGGACAGAAGCTCGACAGAAGCCCGACAAAAACGAAAACTTTCCACCATATTTTTGTGGTGGCCGTGGCATAGTGGTTAACGTGTTTGATATGTATGGGAAACAGCCTGGGTTCGAATCTCCAGCTGCCACAAATTTGTTTTTCGTTGTTTTGGTTGGTTTTATTAGAAATTGAATTGAATTGAATTGAAATAGAAATTGAATAGAATTAGAAATGCAACAAACAAATTCTTTATTTGCCACAGTTAAAAAATGGCACGCGCAACTAAATAACCCGTTTTCCGCAACTTTTTCCGTTTCTCGTTGAAACTGTTGAAACGTTTGCAAAAAACGTTTCCAAGCACGATAAACGAAGTTCGTTAACTGCAAATTGGCGATAAACGTTTTTTTTTTCTCTGCGTGCGTCATTGAAGACTGAAGATTTGAAGTAAATTTACACAAATCGAAACTGCAGGGAACGCGCTGGCATACAGATTGTTCCACAATTTTATTGTCCGATTAAAGAAAGAATTACCTCGTTAATGCGATATTCTATAGGGCAAAGAGGCATTAGTAAAATAATGAGCTTAGAGAGCTGCCCGAGGGGACCTAGGAAATTCACGAGCTGAACCCTATCAAATAAATCGCATGCTGTTCAATCCATTCCAGAAGCTGCAAATATAATTTTCAAGCACCTGAGCATAAAACGGTAGTTAGCTGCACGCAAAGAAATTTTTCGCTTACTGCAACTGAAAAATACACCAACTATACTTCGTTTGCGACCCCTATAGCTACCGCAAACGAATATTCAGTTAACTCTAACGAAAAAAATTAAAACGAAAAATATCGAAAAAATAACAAAAACGAAACAGTTTTTTAGTTCATAAATTTAATATGATTTAAAAAAAATATACTTTCTTACTTCCATCGTTGGGAGTCGAACCCCGGACTACGTCGATGTCAAGTTTACTGCGCTCCCTGCTTAACCTGTTGCACCACAGTCAATTGCGTTTTTAGTCGGCTAATATTCGGCTAGAGCTGCTTATTTTTTCTGTCAAAAAATAAAAAATTTTTATTTAAAATGTTCGTTTATGAGAAAAGAAGTTCGTTTCCTACAAACGAAGCTTTAAGTTGTACTAAATAAATTCTTCATTTGCCGCAATTGGAAAATCACACACGCTTATGACAAACAAAATTTATTTCCTGCAACTAAATAACGCGTTTCTCGCAACTGTTTCCGTTTCTCATAACTGTTGAAACTATTGCAAAAAACTTTTTCAAGCGATATAAACGAAGTTGGTTTGCGGCAAACTAGCGATAAACGTTTTTGTTTTTGCATGTGACATGATCTCGGGATTATAACGGACTTAAATTATCTGAGATCACGTTATTCGGGAACCAGTTTTTGAATTTCCTTATTCCAGACCATGTGACACGTATAGCCGACATGGTCTATATCATAAAATAAAATCAATTGCCTTAAAATTCCTAACTCACATACTGTCAAACCATATTAATATCAAAAATAATCTTTCGTTATTTTTACCTTATATCGACCATTTTATTTGATCCGACATTCTCAATTTATCTTTTAACATTCTGAAACCTGACTTATAATTCATAATCAGTGACCTAAATAACACCCTTTTACTAAATTTTAATTTATTTGAAAATGTTTTTAGTTTTCGCTGTTCAGACAAGTTTTTTACGAGAGTAATTTGAGAAGTCAGTGACTTTTTGTTTAAAAGATATTTTTTTTCGTCAAAATAGCGTTTTTTCCAACATATTCTCTTTTAGATTGATTCATTAAGTCCAGCCTGATTGCAATTCTTTTATTCATTCCAAATAATAGGTTTCTTCATTGTCCTCAAAATGGGCCTTTATTTCAGTGATAATCTCTTCATTTGACCCAAATCTCTTACCGCCGAGTCATTACGAGTACGACCGGAATTCAAATCTTTAAACGCGTTTTTCTCGAAATTACTTTTTTCAACACGTTTGACATGATATCTCAACTTCTAATGGACCAATTAACTTGAAATTTGTTGTAAGCTTTTTTATGTATCCCTCTGTAAACTGTACTAGAGTTATGTAAAAATTTTGTTTTTTAATATTATCAAAAAAATCAAAACTTTAAAATAATACCATAAAATGAATTTTTTGAAATGAAAAAATTATTTATTTATTTCGAATTTTTCTTCTTGGTTTTTGCTTTTTTTTTTTTTGACTTTATTAAAGAAGTGACAAAATCCAAAGTTAGATATTGTTTTTATTCGCCATGTGCCTGATATTTTGCATATATTTTATCTTTGTACTATGAATATTAAAGACTGTATCCATACCCCAAAAAGTGAACAAAAACGGTGCATGTGGTTAAAAAAATTTGCAAAACAAGACCTCCATACAAACAACCGCGCTGTTAGACGTTATTCTACGTCAATAAAGAAAACGAATCAGATAAAAATGTTGGGCTATGTTATGAAGAACTTATATAGAAATGTGTGTAAAAGTCTTTAAATCTGTTTTCTGCTTTATGCATACTGTATAAAAATATATTTTATTGTACTTTTTCGGCATTACTTTTAACTATACTCTTATATTTAATTTAAGCATTTAATGCATATTGTACCCTAACTACAAAAGCGACGCAACTCACAATTGTTAAATTTTATCATTTTAATATAAAATTATATATAATTCTTTTACTTCACTTTAAACACAATTCTCTGCCTCTATACTTATTAGAATACCAAAAGTTGATTGAATAAAAAGCTATTTTTTAAACTAATATTGCTTTGTAAATTTCGAGTTGTGCCTTTTTGAAGTCAGCGTGCGTTTTTTAGTGGCATGATATTGATAAATATCTCGTGTTATTCATGAAAGTCAAAAAAGTGGCTACTCATGTTTGAGTGACGGTTGGCATTGGCATTGAGGGATTAACAACGATTACCTGCAACAGCAGTAACAGCATCAGCATCAGCGCTAATTCCAACCTTTTTACACCAACCCTTTTTTCGATTTTATATTTTTTTTTTTTCGAAGCTAGCTTAATTACATACTTCAAGCTCACGACCGGTAGCAATTATTACATACTTCTATACTAGGCAGGCTTACTCAACAGTCCCCACAACAATAACAACAGCAACATCAACTCGCATGCTGATGTTGTTGATGACAGCGACGATGATGTTGCTACTGATGATGATGTTGCTGTGACTGGCGCAATGATGATGAGCGCGGTTTTATTTTGTTTTGTTTTTTTGTTTTTTGCTTTATAGCGTTTTTGATTTTAATTTCAGACTGACGACTGTATTTGCCTCTAAGCTGCGCATAACATATTCACTAACTCAGCTAATTGCTGTTCAGCCTAGCAACTGTTCAGCAGTCTAGCAGTAACCGCAGGCTATACGAATGGACACTAAGTTGAATGCTTTTCTTCTGCTGAAGTTCTTTTGTTGCTGGCTAAAGCTGTCATAACTGCGGCGACTCTAGCAATATCATCATCAAGACGTCAACACATTAGAGGCGACAGCAATAGTCACAACAACAGCAACAAAACCAACAACATAATCATAAAAACCGGTGGTAAAGAATGGTGATAAGACCGTAGAAGCAGAAGTTGCCGCGTTGATGTTCATGACGCTGATGAGCAACAAGAACTTGCCTACAAAATTCAAGCTTTTACAAAATAAAACAAAGAAGCGTTTGAAATAAAAAGCATTGAAAACAGTTTTTTAACTGATTAAAACCTGATTATCAAAAATCAGCCACACTCAAAATAGGATCTTTTTTTCGAAAAATTTTTTATTTTATTCTCTTATTTAAGCTGCTCAACTCGAAACAGCTCAATCATTGGCTGTTATATTTAAGCATGGTTTACATTGTTATAAGCCAAAATACGACTTTGCGCTTAAAACGTGACTCGGCTAGGAAATCGTGGTTCTAGTCAAACAAACCGATTTTTGTTTTTTTTTAATTTTTTTGCCTCCCCTGTAGGAAAATCAACTAATTTAAAAGTAATTGATAAAGTAGTTTTTTGTACATAGAACGAACTATATTATTTTGTATGGCGATGTCCGCTAAATAAGTCAATTGACTTTCGTCTGCATATATTTTCAACTACATACTTGTTAAATTAGTTACATTTAAACTATTTTTTTAATTGCTTTAAAATAACCAATTGCAAACTATTACTGATGGTCTATAGATAATATTTGATTAAATAACATGGTTAAATATATATAAACTTGTAATCTAATAAAAATTTGCAATTAAAACATGTCAAAATCAGAGTAGTTGCCGCCTTAATATAATTTAAAGTAGTTCAAATACTGGTTTATTTTAAACTAGTTTTTTAATTAGTTGTTTTTAAAAACAAGTTAGTTTGTTCCTATTGGGTCCCTACTGCTTCAAAATCAAATACACGGTGGATTTATACAAATACAGCTTAGCATTAATATATATATATATATATATCTTTATCTCAAACAATGCGCTTGTATCTATTTCCTTATTATTTTGGTTTTTTCGCTTTGTTTGTTTGTATCTCGCATCAAAACTCATCATTATAGTTTTTTGTAGTTTTTTTTTTTTGTTTTTGTTTTGTGCCTATTGTGGTTGTTGCTATTGTAAGTAACGCAAAAGCGATTATTTTGTTGAATCTTTTTTTATTTTATTTTCATTTTTTTTTTTTATAATCATTAAGTTGACATCGTGTCGTGTCATTGTATGCGAAATTATATTAATTGCAACAACAACAACAGCAGGTACACAAAAAAACAACATTTTCTATATAATTTAAGTTTTATTTTAAACTACAAGCATGTTGAAATAATGTCAAATATTATAGCTTGGTATGTTTCACAAAAAAAAATCGTATGGAAAAAAAAGTCAAAAACATGACATCAGTTAATTGCGAAATTTAAGTAAAACACGCACACAACAACAAACAAGCGCAAAAAAATAACATCAAATACCGGGCTTGGATTAATTTAGAACAGGGTGAGTTCTCATTATAATAGTTAAAAATATGTAGAAACATGCTTATATGGGCTATATACACAAAGAAATATCAATCAGTTTGGAAAACTCTTTGAAAAAGTGTACCTTTTTATTTATAAAAATTACCCTTTCCATATTGAACGCATCAAAAAATCTTTAATTACGGGTTGAGCAACTCCAATTTTGCTTAAACCTTCAGAATTAAATTTTCTCGCGAAGCAAAAAAACTGGTTTGAGTAAAAACATTTGCGGATTTTTTTAAAACTTTTAACATGGCATTCAATTTTGGTTAAAATGGATGAATAAGCAAAATTCTCTAACTTCTGAAAAATCATAGATTCATCACTTTCAGAGTTTAGTCTTCTCACGTTATAAAAAAAACTAACTTGAGTAGTTCTCTAACTTTTTAAAAATCATAGGTTCATCAAGACTGCCTCGATTTGCACGTCTAAGGTTTCTGTAAAAATATAATAAAGTGTGCTTTAAAAAAGAATTGAAAAATTTTTAATGTTTCCAGTTTTTTAATTTCAAGGTCATATTTTGGATGAAGGTCTTGGAAATAGGGTTCCCTATAGGGTTTTCCCTTATATAAAATAAATAAAAAAATATATTTTTAGAATGTAACTTTTATTGCCTTTCCAACATCCAAAAATCTCGAAGGTTATATTTAGGATGCGCTCTCTAGGGAGACTTAACCCTTTCTTTCACAGAAACCTTTATAGTGGCACCCTACCTTTTAAAGCGGCAAGGGCAGGCAGACGGAAAAGCTAAATCGACTCATATGATGATGGTGTTCAAGAATATACACATTTTTCTATACTTTTCACGCCTCCTCTACGACGTTACAAACGTTGTAAAAAATGATATATCCCTTACGCAGTACCCGTTGTCTTGAACCTCTCATCAGGTTAGCATGAACATTTATACTCGTATACAGCGCACTCTATTTTCAACTTTTTGGCCAGGGAACTTTATGAAATTGATTCTTTGGAAGTCGTGTTTTAAGAGTGTTTTAAAAGTGAAGATTTTTGATAAGCATATACTCCATATTTTACTACTTTACATCAAAAAAGGCAGAAAACGCAACTTAAGCCAGACAAAAATTAGTGGGAGCATATGGCGAAGATGTGATTAAAGAAAGACAATGTCAGAAGCGGTTTGTCCGGGTCCGTGTTGGAAATTTTTCAATCATGGATTCTCCTCGTTTTGATAGTAGGTTGACGACGATCAAATCAAGACGCTAGTGGAGACGAACAAGCATTCCACAGTCAGCGAAATTGCGAGTGTTCTAAATTGTCCATTGGAAGCCTTTACGGTTTTTTAGAGTCCGCTGGTTTCGCCAGCCAAACGAATTGAAAGAAGTTCACAAAGTCAATTGAAATGGCATTTGCAATCGGCTCATGAAACGTGAAAAAGAGCTCATTTCTCAAGCGTATGATTACAGGTGGCGAAAAGTGAATTCTCAAAAACCTATCAACAGAAGAAGAAGCTGCTCAAAGAAAGATGAAGCGCAGAAGAGCCAAGCAAAAGTAAACATTAACCAGAAGAAGGTTATGCTCTCAATCTGGTGGGACTGGAAGAGACCTGGCTGTTCCCACGAGCTACTCCCACAGAATAGAATTATAAATCCTGAAGTTTACCATAAGCAAGTAAATACTTTGACAAAAAAGCTACAAAAAATTAACAGAAAGCCTAGTATAATTTATAAGATGGCTTTGGCAGTTTTCAGCCTCCCGAGTTTGATCATCAAAGCACCTAAGTCTTACATGATAACTTGCCAATATTGATTTGGGCAACAAATTAACTAAGTATTTTGTAATTTATGCATTATGGCTTTGACAGTTTATGCTTGCTTAATCAGTCGAACATAGTGTTCAAGCAACTTCAACAGATAAAGTTAAATAGATAAATTAATATGCAGGAAGAAGTATAAAATAAACATCTACTTAGGTAAACTACTGTTTATTGCTTTTGTACAAAAATTTTTAAAAGACAAGTACACTCAGTTCTGTTTTTACACGGTAGATACGTTCCCAAAGATTTCGTGCAAAAAAAGCTCGTGTAAAAAAATGCATTGCACTTATGGAAAAGTAGAAGATTGGTTCCAAATTTAACAAATCTGTAGAAATAATACAATAAACCATTTTTAAACTCATATCGGAGCGTTATAGCTAATATTTGCGTGTATTTTTATTTCATAAACTTATAAAAGAATGCAAAAAAAACAATTTCATAAACTTATAAAAGAATGCAAAAAAAGCAATTTCAGAAACTTAGAAAAGAATGCAAAAAAACAATATAGTACGAGTACACACACAATACAATAGGGACGACTGTTGACATGCATGTTTACACGCGGCAACACGGGAGTATAATAAAAATTAAAAATTTTATAGCGGTGAAAACTGTTAGTACTAAAATTGTTATTTTCAGAATTTGGGTCAATCGTGTTAAATCAAAATAAAGCGTGTAAAAACAAAATAAAGATTAATTTTTAATTCGTGTTAAATCAAATTCGTGTAAAAAAAGTAGTGTAAAAACAGAACTGAGTGTATATTGTTTTGTAGAAATTTACCCAAGTACTTAGATAATACTTCTTTATAAAAATGGACCAAACATTATTAATTGAAAAGGAAAGGTTTTTTTGAAAAAAATGCTGTATTGTATATAAATCGAAATTTTGTTGATGCAAGATAAATTTACATAGTCACTAATAAATGTGTTAATAGTTGATTATTGCTGCTCTAATTTAATACCAAAGAAATATTTTTGCACAAATGTCCATATAATCATGTATAATAACGAAAATGGCTTTGATGAAAAATTATGTTCAAACCACAAATTATGTTCATTTTGATTAAATGTCGAACTTTTCGGTGGTTTACCTACAATATCGGTTAAAATGTTATATAATTGGCTTGTTATAATATAACGCTTTTTTATTGGGGGGTATCGAAGTATGTGCTTTCAAAGCAATGTATTAAACAATATATTGTTTGGGTGAATAAGCATAAGTTTCTTATTTCTATTCAATTATTTTTACCCAAGCCAGCTTAGATGATTTTACTTGCTTTTTTTATTGCTTTTTTTCTGGATGTACAGAAATTGAGTGATGCCATACAACAGAATCGTCCTGAGCTGAATCGGAAGGGGTGATCTTACACCATACAAGTTCGGTAACACGCCAAAAATTGCTTGAGTTCAGATGGGATGTTTTGCACCATTCACCCTTTGGTCCTGCCCTTTCGTTCTCGATCCTACCATATGTAAAGCTTCATGCAAGACTCAGAATTGGGCAGTTGGAACGTCTTAGAGGGAACAGTACAACTGCTAAACGCAAATAATATTTCTCACTGTAAAATCATGACATAGGTGCTGACTTATGACACCTTAACATATGTTATATTGCTATGACACTTAACCTGAGTTTCCGAAAAGTGATAAAAAAGTAGTTCATAAAATCAATCAAATTTGAAAAATATATCTTTCTCGAGAAATACTTATTCAATTCAATTTAAATTTGTCTTGTAATGTATATAAATTACTTAAATCATGGTATTGTTTTGTTGTTTCCATAAAAATTTTATAATTTTTTTCACTATCTGGGAAGAGCTATGTGAAGAGTACAGATCAATGAAACATTCTATGCAGTTAGTTGTTTATGCGATTTTCGCTTATCTCAAAACTACAATATTCTTTTTTAAGTTAAAAATTCTTTAAACGCGTTGAGCACTTTTTGGTAGAGAGCAAAGCTTTCGCGATATCGTCACGCTGTTAGCGATATCATTACGCTGTTAGCGTAACAGAAATTATTGCTGTGCAGCATTTCTTTTTAGGTATTACCTCACATCGACCAAGCCGAAGACCGAAGTGATTAACGAAGCGATAACCAACCGATTACCGAACCAATTACAGACTGCCGACCGACCGATTACCAAACCCATTACCGAAGCGATAACCAACCGTTTCTCCAAGTGATTATAAACCGATTACCGAAGCGATTACCAACCGATTGCTGAACCAAGTGCCAATTACCAACCGATTACTGAACCAATTACCGATTAGAGAGGCGATTATCAACCGATTACCAATTACCGAAGCGATTACCAACAAATTTCCGAAGCGATAACCAACCGATTACCGATTGCAAAAGCGATTATCAACCGATTACTAAAGCCATTACCAACCCATTACCAATTACCGAAGCGATTTCCAACCGATTGCTGAACCAATTGCCAATTACCAACCGATTACTGAACCAATTACCGATTAGAGAGGCGATTATCAACCGATTACCGAACCAATTACCGACTACTGAAGCGATTACCAACCGATTACCGATTACCAAAACGATTATTTACCCATTACCGAATACCGAAGCAATTACAAACGGATTACCAAACCAATTAACGATTACCGAACCAATTTCCAATTACCGAAGCGATTATTGAACCAATAACCAATTACCGAAGCAATAACCAACCGATTACCGAAGCTATAACCAACCGGTTACAAAAGCGATTACCAACCGATTCCGAAGCAATTACCAACAGATTACCGAAGCGATTTTCAACCGATTACCAATTACTGAAGCGATTATCAACCGATTATCGAGCAAGTTACCCAACCAAAGGTGTTGTGTTACAAATATATTACATATACACATTTAAAAATAGTAGTTTATACATTCAATAGCGCATGAATTGATAAAAAGAGTTAAAAAAGTAGGACGCGTCTGATTTGCTGACTCTAGCTACTTTGGAAATTCATAACAGCTATGTTATTTCAAGTTTTCACTTCGGTCGGCAATCCCCCCACTGCCTAAATTTTTTTTAATTTTCTTCATTTCTTATGAGTTTTTTCGCTTTAATTCTTTATTCACCTCGAAATTCTCTTTAGAAAAATTTTTATATCTCGAGAAATACTTATCCGATTAACTTGAAATTTTCGCTAGCATAATTTAAAACATCATAATTTAATAATATTTTCATTAATTTTTCTTACTGAAAATGAAAAGAGAGTACAGATAATTTCTCAACCAATTTCTTTCAAATTCAAATTATATAATTATTATAATTTTTTTTTTTTTTGCTAGAAATTTATGTATATTTTTATTAATTGTTTTTTTTTTAAATATTTTAAAAACAAAAATTTCTTGTATAGTTATATACAAATATATTTAAATTAATAGTATTTCATAACTTTCTACTAAAATCTTTAAATATTGCCCAATGTTCTACTTAATCTTCACATAACTGGAATTTATCAAAACTTAAATGTTTAAAACTAGCGAATTTTTCATTTATTTGTATTTTTCTACGAGATTTCTATTCAACAAACTTTGTATGTTTTCACACAGTTTTCTAGCACCTTTTTTCTTTCATGAAGTTTCTGCAAATTTTGTAATTTTTTTAATATTTCAATTTATTGATAAAATTGTCAGATTTAGCGAGGCATATTCACCAAAACCCTTTTTTTAAAAAAAAAATCTGACGTTTGAAATTTATAATAACGCATATCAACGCATTCAAAAGTATTTCAAAAATTCCCAGAACACCAAAAGTGACATTAACCACAAATATTTTCAGCTATATAAACGGCTCAATACCACGAACTTTAAACTACGGCCGACAACCGCAAAACCTGTCAAGCGAAGCACTAACATTAAAAAAGGCTTTCAAAGTTTCCAGGAATTATGCGACAGCACTGACAAAACACACAAAAGGAACAGAAGCTATCCCAAGTTGAGTAACAGCAGCGGTAAACAAATTTTTATGGTGTTAACAAAGAAACAAACAACAACAAAAAAATTAAAAAAACATTCACATAAAACAGTGTTGCTGATGGCAGTAATTAAGATTACAACAAAAACTTACAAAAAAAATAACACGAAAAATAGTTAAAGAAAAACTTTGCCCGGTTAAAGTACACAAAGCGATATATAAAGAAATCAAACCAGAATTAGTTCACAGCGTACAGGAAAAGAAAGCAAGAAGCTCAACTACCACGAATTAGTTCTCACAACCTACCGCGGCGGCAGTTTAATATAGGTTTGAGGTAATTATGTGAAGCTAGATTTTTATTTTTTATTTTTTTTTTTTTTTAGTTCTCAACAACTAACCATTAGTTAAAGCTGGAGGCAAATTAAAGCTAGTCTGAGATTATTATTGGCTATTATAACGCATAATTTTACAGCTTTCAAATGCTGCAGATGGACGTAATAGATGTATCGATAATATTGAAAGAAAATATTAATGATGTAGAGCAGAAAAATGTTTTCTATGTTGCAACTTAGCATATACTGGGAAGTATTTTGTTTTTCACGTCTACTAAACCTACAATTTAACAAAATTACTACTTTGTATAACTGCCGCCATTTTAAAATTTTTTTTATCCAAATTTTAAAAGCCTATCCGAGGCATTTGTGTGTGTTAAACAATTCATAACAATTTCAACAATCATTAAAAATATTTTTAAAATGTTAAAAAAAAAAAATAGACAAAAAAACGATTAAACTGATCTCATGCTTGGTTGTTTGAATGCTTGACTAAACAAGTGGATGAAGTGTTTCATAAAGTGACATCATTTTGTGTTATTTTGAGGTAAAATGGCTCAAAACTTGAAACGTCGAAGCAGCAAATTTAAACAAAGTGAACTATTGAGTTAACTCAAATTTAACTCATTTTAAGATATCATGTTTTGTGAAGAGTGCTTTATCAAAACTACAGCGTCGATCAGTATTAATCCAGTTCTGACTTGTTGCTACTTCTTTCACATAGCGTTGTTTTCATCTCTACTTCCCTTCTTTTCTCACCCCTGCATTATTGCCTTTCATAAAAATTTCAATTACCAACGTTTTTTTACATTGAGTGCATTAAAAATGCAATATCAATTACAAAATTCCTGCTCCCAACCACTTGAAGTTTTATTCCAAATAAACCACAACAAAAACATCTACCACAGCTGTAGAGGAAATGTTGTTGGATGCAACATAACCTTCATTCTGTTGTTACCTTGACTTTTCAATGTGGAATTTCGTAAGAAAATTAAATACACATAAGAAAAAAAAAACTCGAAGTACAGATAAACATTTTTATGTAGCTAGTCACAAATATGTTTGCGCATGACCTGCAGCTAACACGCTCGTTGCGTGTTGAAGAGTTGTTGCCGCTGCTGTAAAGAAGTGACCGAATACGAATTCCACATCCGCTGACCAATGAACTTTTGCTGCTTATTTTAGATGAATTTTTCTGTTGAAATTCACTTTTTCTCAAAAGCTGACTAAGCTGAGTCTGGCTGACAGGCTGGCAACATTGGTAACATTGGCAACATTCTTGTGTACGCTTCAATTTGCTAACTTATGTTAACGTGTTTTGGTTGCCACACTGAGTGCGATGGTGTGTGTTTGGCTCAACTGTTCAAGGTATATCTTGCCACAGTCATTCAGGCAGGCAGCCATCCATCCATCCATCCATCCATCCATCCATCCATCAGTGGCACCAAAAAACTACAAAACAAAAAGCCAAACAAACCGACAGCAGTCCTCATCATCATCATCATCATACCTCACGAGTCTTTTTTTCCTTGGTAGAGGTCAGAAAATTGTGTGACTTTTATTCGTTGCTGCTATTGCGGCTGCTCGACTGCTTCTGTTGTTGCCACTTCTTAAGCTTGTGGCGTTCAGTTGTGGTAAGCAGAATTTATGATGATTTGCATACTTTTGCCGCTTGCCGCTTATAGGAAAATTTTCATTTCTTTAATATTTTAAATATTTTTAATGAAAAATGCTGCAAAACTAAGCGATAATTTATTCAATGATTTTATAACCTTTCTTTTAGCATGCCCCAGTTGAAACCTAAAGAAACTCAGCAAGCTCCTAACACTAATTCAATTGGTAAACTGTTGTTCAGTCACTTTATCACCTCTTCCTCCTTTTCTTATTGGCATGATATGTGTAAGATCATTTATAAACATATTTTTATAAATTATCAATCACTTTCCCAAACACTTTTTGTGTACTTTGGGATTTAGGTTGATAAAAAAAGCATACCATGAATAAACGCCTGTATCCAAGTTATAACTAGCGTCCGACCGAATATTCGGTTATGGCTACTTTTGGCCCATTTT
Organism: Coremacera marginata; assembly: GCA_914767935.1. Taxonomy (NCBI): domain Eukaryota; kingdom Metazoa; phylum Arthropoda; class Insecta; order Diptera; family Sciomyzidae; genus Coremacera; species Coremacera marginata. The sequence continues at coordinate 3,530,284 of OU612045.1, read as the reverse complement.
GGCAATTACAGCTGTTTTATTTATATTATTATTATTTCGTTTCTATATAACGAATTTTGCATGTAACGAAATAATTTTATCGTCCCTTCCAGATTCGGTTAATCTGGAAGAATCTTACAAATAGGGACGATTTTGGTTTCGGCAAAAATTATGGTTTTGGACGGACACTAGTTATTACTTACATCAAGGTTTATATATATATTCTTTAAGAAAAGCAAAATATTTTGCTTTTGGGTTCCAAAATTATTTTCCGCTCTACCACTCAACCGATTTTTCTAGAGCACATTATTTCAATTGTGCATATTTAAAAATGAGTGCAAATTAGTGCATAAGTGTTAAAAAATATGAGCTTTTTCGGCTTTTGGGGACTTTTCATTAAAATACCTAAATCGAATCTAAGAAACGGAATGGAAAAAATGGTATTTTGGCAATCCTGGAAACCTTTTTCGACAAAAATCCAAATATTTTCTTAAAATTATTGAAGGTACTCCAAGTGAGAAGTATATGTTTTTCGATTTTTTATTATTATTTTTTTTTTTTTTTTTTTGTGATCGAAATACCAGAAATGGGAACTTTAAATATTTATGAAAAAAAGTGTTTTTTCCTGAAATATGGTTTTTTCAATTTCTTGTAGAAAATAGCTCAAGACTATGTTTAAGTCATCGTTGCTGTTTTTTCCAAATTTTGAATTTTTGGATTTTTCCAAACTTTTTCGTAGAAATACTCAAACTTGAAATTTTCAAAAAGGTACACTTTTAACAAAAAAAATCATAACGATCAGATTTTTTAACATAATTACACAATTTTTTGCATTTTCACTTCATATAGCTTAAAAAAATATTTCAACAAGATTTCATTGAAATTTTTTCGAATTTGGATTTTTTCGATTTTATTCTAATACAGCAAGAACACAGGGAGTTTCTTTCGAAGGGTAAAAAATCACAACTCTGATAGTTTTCATCCAACTTTTTTATGTTTGAGAGCTTATTTTAAAGAAAAATTAAATAGAAAACGAGCTGCGACCATCTATTTTAAAATTTACTCTTCTACAAAAGTAATTTTGGTTTTTTGAAAAAATTAGCACTTTTTCCCCATATAACCCCAAGTACTGACATGTACCGATACAAGTTGGCACAGGTTCCCGTGGTCCTAGGTACACCAAATTTTATTTACATTTATTTCAACATCATACGATAAAATTAAGGGGCTATCACCTAAAAAAAAAAACAACTTCAACTTTTTTGGGACACTCTAACCTACAGCTTTCAAAATTTGTTATGTAATCAGAGCTGTCACTTTACCACAATTGTGGTAAATCTACCAATTTTTCAACTCATTAGGCCTCTACCACCTTTAACCCTTTTTGCTACTTTGTTATTTTAGTCAAAGTTTATATCATTTAAATTCCTACATAATATCCAATCATAATTCCAATATTATAAGATCTTCTTAGGACAATAATTTCATTATTTTTGCTTTATAATTTAGAAAAACCTTCAAAAAAAGCTAATAAAAAGCGAATCAATACCGTATTTGGAATATATTATAGTTATTGTTGCAATTAAACTGAATGAATTCCATCCCTCCCTCCCACCACCACCCTCTTTCTATATCTATCACTATCTTTCAACCCAATCCAACAGTATTTACAATTTTTAAGAGACAACACTGATATAATTCATTTTGACGTAGAATTATATGGGGGTCTTTTTCGCAAATTTTTTTTGGGTATACATACCTACAGCCTTTAATATTCATCGTACAAATATATCAGTTACCCACAAGTAAGCCACAAAATAGCAAAATCTAAGAAAAAAATACACATTTTTGTATGAGAATATTCATGCATAAAATATTTCAGTACCTGCTTATGTTGTTGTTATGGTTGTTGGTTTGGTTCGTGCCAAAATCACGAACGCAATATCGTTTTGTTTGTTGAAGTGAATCTTTTTATGAATATTTCTCAGTAACTGTGTTGTTGTTGTTATGTATGAAAAATTTACATATATATATACATTTAAGTTGTTTTTTTATCATTTGTTAATTTCTAACATAGCCTATCACAAATCGGTTGGTACTTATATCTTCTAAACCGGTTTAGTGGTTCTCGCGTGATTGTGGAAGATCCATGCAGTGTCACAACGTTTTTATATAGTAGTATAGATAGCGTTGAATTACATTTATTTGTAGCCCACATAAAAAGAACAAGAACAAAAAATTCATCACCAAATATGCCCATTGGCGAACGACTGCATCCGTCTTTGAAGACGACTTTCAAGACAGCAGGCAATCTTCGAGGACAGATCGCTGTACTCCTATGGCTGTGCTCGAAGACCATTTCAAACAAATTTTATGTTACACGTTTGAAGACGGCTCTGATACATGTCTTGCTAAGTGTCCGCATTCGTTTCAAGTTGCTACTCTTTTTGAACGATTTTTCTCGTTAATGTTCTCTCCTACAAATTTCCTACGTTTTGTGTTATTACTGAATTAACAGCGACATGTCCAGTAAAACATCAGCATTGTTACTCCGTTCTCGTCGACGACGTCTTCAAAGACAACGTGTTCGAAGACTATTTTCGCCACTGGGTATCAAACAAAAAATTCTACGTCTACACTTACGATAATATCGAAACAGTATATTTTTATTAACTCACAAAAGTATACTGCATCTGTATGTATAACGAAACGAACGATGTACTCGCAATAGCGCTGATATTTTTTTTAAACTAGAGCAAAAAACAAGTTTGTTCAGAGTTCAGCGCTATTTCAGTAAATTTAGAATTTGGTGTCGACCTCAAAGAGATATTTTAAAATTGTTGAAATAGTGCCAATATTTCAAAAATTCTGCACTTCAATTCTATGTATATGTTCCTTAATCGGAACAATTTCATGGAATGTATTTAATAGTTATTGTTTTTGACTAATTTTTTTACTGATTTTTTTTTTTATGTAATATTATTGTTCGTTTCTTTAATGACGTTCAGCATTCATTTCATTATACATAAAGTTACAGTTAGAGTCATATTCATCATTCATTCAAAGTTGGCAATTTTTCTTTTAACAACAAAATTCTTTTAAGACATAAAAATGTTATAAACGCTAAAAGGCTAGAAAAACAAAAACTAGGCACGTCATTCTTCTTCCTGAAAACCAGCTGTCTTCGTGCCCAATTATTTGCGTAGGCAGAAGAGCTATAATCGACTCCTTATGAACACGTTCAGCTGCAGTTATAAAGCATTTGATATCGAGTCGATGTAATATTTTCACATTCAAGGAAATCAATAATCAATGAGAATGTTTATGACTGTCACACACACAAACATCGACACATAACACACATACACGCATGCAGTAGCGCAGCCAAAGGAGTATTTTGGGGTTTAAGCACCCCCTTTCTCCCAAAATTATCGTAGCTAAAATAGAAGTAGGACACAATTAAAGTGACTCACACGAGAGGTAATCACAAGTTTTTATCAAAAGAATGAAAACCTTTTAAAATATCAATGTTTTATTCGTTCGTTTTATTCTTCGATTTGAGCATGGTGTGAGAAACACGGTGGTAGCGTATTTTCTCATTCTATTTGGTAGCGTATCTCTCTCACCAAAAATTCCCCTAGATCTCTCAAAAACAGGTGATAGTTCATTTTCAGCAAAACCCATTGGCAAAACGAAGTTTGTGAAAATTGTGTTTTTTTTAATTTTTAACAATATACGAGTATTCAATATAAAAATGCATAAACTATGGAGAACAGCACTGCAATGGCGCCACCCACTGAATGACCAACTAGGGCGAAAGGGCGTTTAGTTCCCTAGATAAAGCTGTGGTTGAAGTAATAATACTTTATTATTAAATTACCCCACATTCAATTCGTTACTAAAAACAAAAATGGCCATTTCAGCCCTTGAAAGGACTTTGACCAAGATTCTTATGATCAATTTGTGTTGTGTGTTGTGAAATGTTTGAACTGCACCTACATGTTTCATGCCGACTCCGAACGGCTTATGTTCTCATGAAGCTTTTCATAGCAGTTTTTATTCTCTGAGGTTTGCCATTGTCTGTAGAGAAGTGACGGCCGAATAGAAAAACTAATTCAATTAAAAAAACTGGGTGAGATTCGAACTAGGATTCTCTGGCGTATGGGCCACAATTTGTTACTTCACAATATAATATTATATAGAATTTATTAATTATACTCTAAGCGAAGCCAACAAACAAAAAATTGATTTGACACTAATCAACAGTTGCTCTGTCTCTGTCAAAATTTTTTGACAAGCGTTTGATTTATCTCCAACCTAAGAGTTAGATTTGTAAAACATCTATTTCCACTATTCATTTCAGTACCATTTCCTGACGCTACAAAACCGCTGTATATGGTGCTTTAGGAGCTTTTGAAAAACTAATTGGATTTTATTAAGATGATTTGGAAGGATATTTTGATGATTTAAAAATGAAACTGAATGTTTGGTATAAAGTTAGTAATAAAACTACAGATGGAAAAAATACAGTGTTTGAAGTCCTAGAAATGTGCAATAAATAAATAATCTCTAATATATTGAATTTACCAATCATACTTGAAACTTTTCCAGTCACTTCGTGTGAAAATGAACGAACATTTTCAGTACTTCGTCGACTCAAAACTTATTTAAGAAGCACGATGTTGCAAGATAGATTAAACTGTCTCACATAGCTTAATCTATACAGAGAACTGACGCCATCAGTGGCAGAGCTGTAAAAGAATGCAATCATTTGTGATTTAAGATCATTCAAATCATTGATTGTGATTTCAAATTTTAAGTCCCAATCTATGATTTGAAAAAATGAATGCAATCAATTTTTTAAAATTTCAATCACAATTAATGATTTGAAAAAACGAATGCAATTATTTTTTCAAATCATTGAATGTTATTTGAAATTTCAAGTCCCAATCAATGATTTGAAAAAATGAATGCATTCAAAATGAATTTAAATCACATGATTTAAAATCACAAATGATTGCATTCTTTTACAGCTCTGATCAGTGGATTTTATTTTAGATAAACTCGCTGAAAGTAAGCGTAAATTAAAATTTGAAAATATAGTTTTTGTTTATTTTGTTAATTTTAATCACAAGAGCCCTGCAACTAACGTTTTTTTCTTTATAAAGCAAACAATTGATCACAATTTTTTAAATTTTTAATTATTTTTTAACACATATAAAACACTTTTTATAAAAACTTATTTTTAGTAATCATTAGCTGCATTCCCGTAGTCGTTTCTAGAGCGTGGCTCCACTTTATTCACAATGCAAGGAAAAAAATTAGAACTTGCTCTTTTCCTTGCTCTATTTCTGATCTTAAAATGCTGCCAAGTTTAAAGCATTTTTATTCAAAACGAACATAGTTGGCAAATCTCAAAGTACTCTTCGTCGAGTTTTCATCTTACTGCTCGCACTCGTATTTTGACACTTCATAGCGAGTGGTGCCAAATTGTAATAAAGTTGAACTAAAACTGTTGCACTGAGATTTGATCTGATCCAGTGTCATGGAAATGCAGCTATTATGTAATTTGTCATTGTGGTGGAATTCTTTGTTTGTTTACTAATTTTACCATACTTTCATATGCAAATATTACTTCCAAATGTTGAAATTTACTACTGTGAGGTGAAGAAGCTGAATATTAAGATGTTGCTTGCTCTGGCTGATGTTTTTACCAAGGAACTATTAGTGCAAAAATTTGACACACTAACCAGTACACAATAGCCGCTAAAGTTACTTTTCTTTTTATATGTAAGTCCGACATATTAATAAACTCCCCCAAAAAAAAATCCTGGTTGCGCCCCTGCACGCATACACACCAGCTCAACGAGTAAATAAAACGATGCAATCACTCAGAGCGTACACGAATTCACTGAATACGCGCGCAAATTTCATGTTCCAACTACCACTGACAGCTCATGATAAAAATAACAACAACAGCAACTTTAAACCGACAACCACAGCAGCGGCAACAACAACAACAACAAGAACAACATCTTGAGTTACAACAAAATGACGACAACAGTTGCTGGAAATGAAGAGTCAAAACTCCGGCTGCTGCACCTCCAAAAATTAAGAAAATAAAAAACCAAAAATGAGCTGAAAAAACTGAGTACAAGAAATCAAAGTGAATTGATCTGAGCCCGCAATGAAAGCAATAGCAGAATGTGCTGCTACAAAAACAGCAAAAGAGGATGGAAACCTGTCCAAAAGGTAAGAAGAAGAAGAAGGTATTTGCTTTTTCTGTTCTTGTTTAATTTTTTTGTTTTTTCCCGAACATTTTACCAGCTGTTCTTTTGGTGGCGGTGCAGTAAAAACAAGTACACTGCAGTTGGCCAACAAAAAAAAATCTACGGAACGAATTGCTAAATAAAAAAAAAACTATAAAGAACGCATTTTTGCCTTGCTTTGGTGCATCATCTCCATGCTTTTGGCTGTCATCATTATCACAAGAGTTGAAGTTTTGAACAGCAGCAAAGACAGCACTCGAGATGCCTTCAACTCTCTGTGGCACTGAAGTTGAAGGAAATCTATGCTGCCGCACCTGTGGGTTACATACGGCGGAGTCATCATCATTCAACAACATTATGACGAGCTTAGAGCTCATCATGAGCAACATTTTTATAGCTGCCAAGAGCAACACTTTTAAATATCATTCACATAAACTCATCATATCCAACATCATCAGCTGGTTCAACTTCAGTATCATTTTACCCATTTACCCACAATCACTTGTAAGCTCCACATAATGCTGCTCAGCATTCTGATCATCATTATCATTTCCAAGCTACTCATCCCTGTCAGGTGCTTCTTCGACTCCCAACTTTTTTGCGCGATTTATTATATTACACTGATGTACTTTTAAATGTCTGCGCTACCTTTTCTTTTCCTTTTTTTTTTTTGTGTTTTTGCTTTCCTGGAGCTAATACAATATATGTTTGTTTTCCTTCGTTTCTCTTCAGCTGACGTTCAAACTGACAAACAGTAGCAATTGATTTCTCAACATAAAGTCGAGTGCTCCCAGAATTTGTGACTTTTGAATGTTGTCTGTTGTGAGTTGTGATTTTATGCAAGATAGATTTCAAGATATCTTTCCGTAAGTCGATTACAAAGAAGTCGCGAAGAAGAGCTTTCATTTGCATCTCATCGTGGGATAACTTAATTTATTTGTGGGCTTAGAGAGGACTACATTTATTTTATTACTTGCAGTTTTATTGGGTTAATAAAGATAAACATTTGGTGAGGGACAACAGGTAAAGATTATTTCGTTAAATTTAAAAAAAAAAAATATCTTTTAGCCAAAAAAGTAAGAATCTGTGTATTAAAAATTAAAGTTTTATAAAAACATAAATCTGAAAAAAAGACCCTTTATTACCTCTTTAAGAAAATCAAAAATGGATTTAAACTATATCGCATAATCATATCATCAGTAAGGCATTATCAGTTCATCATCAGTTACCGGAGTGCATCATCAGGGAGAATGTTTTCAACAAAAGATATACAGTGAATCAAAAAAGTTAACGCACAGTCAATTTTTCTGAGAAGAACTTTGCTTTAATTTGGCCAACTTTTTGATGCAGTAATAATTATTGCGCAACCATCCAATTGTCAATTGTTAATTAAGTTAGTGTTGATCAAGGCTGATTAATATAGGTTAAGTCACTTGAGAGAAGCTCGGTCGAACAGTCAGAATTAATAAAAGGAAATCAAGAAAAAAAAACCTGAATCTGTGCATTTTTTAGCTAACAGCTACTTTGACATTTCGAGCAAAGGCGAAAAAAGAGTTCTTTTCTCCCAAGTGGCTTAGCCTATATTAATAAACCTTGGTATTGTTCTTGATGTCGTGATTGAATGAGCAAAATGAGCAGTCATACAGAAATTTCGGTAGATGTTCGAAAAGTTATTAGAAACCTTCATGTACAGCAAAAATCTTATCGCGAAATTGGTGATATAGTACAGAGACCCTATACAAGTATGCGAAACATTATAAGACATTACATAAATAAGGGAAAATTAGAGCATGAAAGCAGATCTGGGGATCAATTCCCGTTTTGCGTTAAAGTGAAGTGAAAAAAAACTTTTCACAAACGTTTTCCTCTAACTTCACTTTTTCACTTCACTACGCACAAAAACGCGATTCTTGTTCGTCTAATGGAAAGTAGTTGCTGAATAGCATATAAGAGTTGCTGAATGCCTATTAAACAAAGCTTTTATGAAAAAATGTAAACAATGTATAAGAAAGAAGGAAACTTTTGCAAAAATTACTTCATCATTCATTTCATTTCATTTGCGCAGAAGATATTGGAAATAAATAAATATGAACAAGATAAGTTTTGCGACAGCATAAAACAGCCAAAAGTAGTAAAGAAAATAGTATTTACTTGTTATTGGCCATATCAACATTTTCCTCTAAATAATTGATAAAATACTGTTTCTGCGTACCGGTTGTCCTTTTTCCCTAAGCTGCTTTTCTTTTTACATTATTTAATTTTAATTTAAAGTCATTTTCTGTCCATAACGTGCGTTTGCTACCGGCGTTAACTTTCTTTCCATTTCAGCGAAAAATTAACAGCTGTTGCCCTTTTAGCACACAACGGGAATCGCATTTTCCGTGTAAAGGTGAAAACATATTTCACATGACGATAACGCAGAAAATGAATTGACCCCCTGGACGCCCAAAAATATTAACTCCACGCCAGGAGCGCACTGTAGTGGCTGCAGTGGCCCAAAATCCTAAGATTTCGGCTGTAAAATTATTCAATGAAATGCAGCAAAGTGTCAATAAAAACTTCGATCTCCAAACAATACGCAATACTCTACATAGAGCTAGTTTTCATGGAAGAGTTCCTGGGCGCAAACCATTTATTTCGGCTATTAATAAGAAAAAAAGGCTGGAGTTTGCAAAACTTCATGTACATCAATCGGAATCATTCGGAACAGTATAATATTAAGTGATGAACCGAAGTTCAACCTTTTTGGATCAGATGGTGCACAAAAAGTTTGGCGGAAACCAAACAATGAGCTCCAAGAAAAAAACGTAATTAAAACAGTCAAACACGGCGGTGGTAAAGTCATGGTGTGGAGGCGTATGGCGGCTTCTGGAATGGGAAATTTTGCCTTTATAGATGAAAAAATTACTAAGTGCTCTTATTTGAAATATCTTAGTGTTAAAAAGTTGGGCATGAGTGGGAAGCCATTTTTGTTCCAGCAAGATAACGACCCGAAACATGCCTCGTACTTTGTGCAGGAATGGCTTATTTACCATTGCCAACAGCTCAAAACACATCCATAGTCAGCAAATATGAATGCTATTGAACATATTTGGCAATTATTGGAGAAAAAACTTCGGAACCATAGCATATCATCAAAAGATTCACTAAAGGAGGCCCTTCGCCAAGAATAGGAAAATATACAAGTATACCCGAACAGACATCAAACCTAGTTGGGAGTATGCAAAGGCGCTTACAGGCAGTTATTCAAGCCAAAGGAGGCCTAACAAAATATTAAATGTATGGAAACCAAAAATAAATTAAAATTTTTTACAAAAAAGTTTAGGCACCTTTTTTTATGTAAAATTGTGACTTTTTTTTTTGTTTTTAAATAACATTATACATAAAAGTGAATACATACACTGTAATACATACATACATACAGTAGTAATACATACATACATACATACAGTAATACATACAGTGAATATTAAAAAAAACTTTCAATTTTCAAATGATGCCATAATATTTTTTTTCGTTAGGTGGTAAAGTTATTTAGAAACAAACTTTGATATTAGCTCTGTGCCTAAACTTTTTGGATTCACTGTACATTAGGGTGGGTCGCCTTATATGGGGAAAAAAATAGATAAAAAATGTCACCTTCTAGAATTATAGCTTACCTTGAAAATATTTCAGCATTTCAGTACCATCAAAAAAAATTTTTTTGGCTGTCCCAAAAAACAGTCAAAAAGGGTATTTTATTCATAACCTTGGCATTTTTGATCCGATTATAAAGTGCAGTATATCGTTGGAAAGGTTAAAGAGTACTACTTTGCGTTCTTATATTATTAACCTCAGATGTCATCTTCAAGTGGATATCTCAATTTTTATTATTTTTGTCACTTGCAACCCCAAAATTCCGATTAAAAATATTATTAAATCAAAGTGCTTTAAATAATTTTCGAGAAATTTATTAAAAACAAACGCAGTGCAGTACTCGCAAATTGAAAAAGACGACCTAAATTAAAAAAACATATAGTGGAGAGTAAAACTAATGCAAAGGCAAACTCTGAGCAAACTAGATCAAAAACTTAAAATGCAATTAAGCTCAATGCGATAATTGAGCTTTTTGAATGTTGCAAAAACCAAGGAGTTGCGTTCCTAGTGTTGCATTAAGCGAGATCGTGTTGTATTTTCAACATTTAATATGTTTAAAATTTAATAAGCGAGCAATTCTAAATGAAATAAATTCGCATAACGACGATGTTAATTTAGACGTTAATTTTATTGTACATGTTTTGAAAAACTTACAAATTGTTCCGAAATGAAAGATAGATTTGAATTGAAAAACTCAGCATGATTAGAATCAGATTTCAAAGTAGCTCACACTCTAAATCCTAATAATGATATTTCCCTAAATAGTATGACAACTGATAATTTTTGTAATCGTGGTCGCCCGGCTTTGGGTTTTGAAAATAAATCTTTAAAATCAAGCGATCACCAGATATTAATGGTTGCAACTAAACACGCTGCAGAGCACTCAAAACAGTCCGATTCAAAATATGTACTTGGATCTAATAAAATCATCAACTTTACAGTCTAAGATTCAAAAGATTATGAATAATTCAAAAACTGGTTTTAAGAAAAAGAGACCTTTGGTAGCTATAGCATTTATTTTGAAAAATCCAATGTCCAAGTCTTGTTATGTCTTGTTAACCATACCTCTTCTCAAAGGTTAGTAGAGATGCAGACGAATGTAATTGCAAATATAAGAAATTCTTCTAATATCAGATATCAGATTAATGCTCTGATATCAGATTAATTCTGTTTTGTTCTTAGCGTTTTGATGGGATTAGCAGTTATTTTGCTTATTAGCAGAATATTTGATATCTTAAATTGTGAAAGTGATATTTTCAGTGATGGCAATTTCCCGATCCAGTAAGTGATGAAAATTTATTTGCAACAACATTTATTCCGTTGCAAGGCATTTTCCACACTTGGTCAACGCAATTCCAACGCAATTCCAACGCAATTCCAACGCAACTTCAACGCAACAGCGAAAAAATTGAAAAGCAATACAACTGTAAACTGAATGCTTTCAGACTTGCTTCTTAATCTTGCAACATGTGTTATTATATAATATTGTATAATAATTCTTGCTTTTATACTTTATTGATATTTAACACTTGCCCATTTATACTGCAAACTATTTTTTCTTCTTCTAGATTCTATTAATGAAAAAAGGAACTAATTAATTAACTTATTCACCGTGACTAATATATAGCGTACTGCACTACAAATAATTGAATTCACAAAACAAACAAACTGATGCAACAAGCTGCCAATGAAAATTGCGGAAAGCCGCGTTGCATTGAACAAGTTGAGAACGTGTCGAGAACTTGTTGCGTGCAAGTTGCTTAATCTAAAGGTTCTGGTATAAATACACAGGCTAACAACTTGAGTTGGAGTTGCGTTGACCAAGTGTGGAAAAGGCCTAACTGGTACTAACGAAACAGTTGTATGGAACAATAAAAATTCCCAATCGGCGCAATATTGCCATCCAATAGAATTGAAATATGCTAAGGAATCTAAAGATTTAATTCTAAAACAGAAAGAGTTGATAGAGAATGAGATCAAAAACCTAAAACCTAATGAAATAAGTTTTGATGGTATTCAAATAAGCTGGTATTTTCTTTTCATCCTACATTTATTGATGCAAAAGTGCTCAATACAATGTTACAAGTAATGTCTATGCAAAGGTGTGTCTTTAAGTGTTATGTTTATCTTTTGTTCATACATTACAGGTCAGATTCGGTATAAGCGTATCCGCCTCTCGTATTCCGCCTATTTTTTAATTCCTCAGAATCAATAGTAACCAAACTATAGTTTTTATTTAGTAGTGATACGGCCCTTTGTTGGATCCCACTCATTTTTCCAACATGCGCGGAAACTACACGAGTCCTAGAACTACCCTATAATACCCTAGTAATACAATTTTATTAACAGTGCCACGCCCCTATGTTCAATCCCGCCTACTTTATCCATCATGCTCGGAAAAGATCCCATCCACCACTGTACCGAACTTCAATTACGTAGTCCCAATACTAGACGAGATACAGTTTTTTATTGACAGTCCCACGCCCATTTTTCAAATCCCACCCACTTTTTTCGTGCTTGGAAAAGATTTTGTACTAAGTATTCTGTATCAAGCTTTATTTAATTCTGTCTACGCATCGCCAAGATATGACTTTTGGCCATTTTAAATAATAGGGTACTAGTTAGAGAAATAATAGAAAAATTTTAGAAATAATAGCTATTTATGGAGTTTAGCAATATCTTGGTTCTTCCAAGGATATGTTTTCTTTACTGCATAAAATTCTAATTTTGTTAAAATATTTCTATCCCTTGAATGGGTCTACTTAATTGAATGCTCATCATTTCTTAAAAAATTTACTGAAAAATTAAAAATTGTATCGCATTTCTGAAGAATTTCGTCAATATAAAGTTCGAGGATGTTCATAGAATTATTCTTTTAGAAAGGTATAAGTTGTAAAGAACTAAATTAATTAATTTAACTTTCAGAATAGCTGATTAAATAGTTATCCTTTCTACTTTCGAAAATTTTAACGAGCTACTATTTTAAGAATAAAAAATTTTTTAAAATTTCAAGAAATTTTTGAAAAGAAAATAGTTAATCAGTTAATCAGCAGAACAATATTGCCCTGAATACGAAAATATATGTTTTGATTCGGATATCTCCATTATGATGGAGAAATTTTAGGATGAGATTCGGATTCGAAGTTTTATAAAAAGTAAACTTTAGTCTTAAGGTTAAAAAGCATTTGGGTCCAAGTCTAAAAATTGAGAATACAATTTGCTTTGTCTGATTTATGAATTCAATCCAAATGTCATCCTAAAAGCCTTTAAACAAAATTGATATTTACCACTTTCAGCCGATTATGGCGCGTTCTGAGCTTAACGTTTATGGCGTGCTCAGCAACTCTGACCAAGCCTCTGGTTGAATGCACTTTGAAGCAGCGCAACTTGAGTAACAGCATTTTTTTTTTTTTTTTGCAATTTTATTAATCAACTTGAAATATTTTGTACAATATTTCAATGGATTTACTTAAATTACTGCAGCTGTCAGCATAATAAGAGTTTATTTTTATTTTTTTTTATTTTTTTGCATTAAAAGTCACGTTTTAACCACATTTTTTAAATGTTCGGAAGAAAGTGTTTTTCTTTTCAATTAAAATTTTCAGCAAACACATTTTTCTGTATAACAACCTGCTAAAAACCCGGCTATCCAACAGCCATATTATCACCTTTTAAAGTTGTCCAAAAATTCAAAGCAACAAAAATATAAAATAACAAAACTACAGTGCGGCAAATAAATACATAAACGTTATTTATTGTTTGTGTCTGCTAGCAATTCGCACCTTTATGTTAACTCAATATTTTGTGCAGTTCAACAAAGTTGTTGGAATTATAAAGTTTTATTGACACCTAACTTTGTTTTACCAGCTTCTGATGAGAAGCTGAAATTGTTCTTAAAAAAAAAAAAAAAAAACTAACACTTTTATTTGAGCCAGATTTTTTAACACTTCACTGCTAAACAGTTTAATCAACTTCTTCAAAGTAGTCGGTGCTGTGGCAGGTAAAAATATTTAAGCAGCACTTTAGACCAACTTGAGCGACTGCTGATCGCAAACTGTTCTGCCGGATTGTGGCGATCGCAACAGGTAAGCTGTGCGATCAGCAGCAGCTACACTATACAACAACGTTTTTTGCTTTTGAGCCGAGTTATTTTGACTGACTGTCACGCTTGCGTTTCGTATAACGACTTGATGGTTGCTTGTGTGTGCTACGGCTTTTGTAACTTTTTTCGCTCTTTACAAGCTGGCCAAGATCGTGGTGTTTAAGCCAATACAGGGAAATAGTCACCAAAATATTGCTTCTCTTTCTTTCTATAGCTACGCCACGTTCTCATTCTAGCGTGAACACCTGTTCACGTGTAGCAGCTTGCCACTCGCACTCGCCTGTGTCTGGAGCTCAGATCAGGTGTTCGGCCAAGCATGGCCCAGAGTTTGTGTGTGTTTGTATAGAAAAAGTTTACGTGTTTACGTATTGCAAACAGGTGCATTTGACTTTATAGTTGTCTCTTTTTATTTGTAATCTACTCACTTTGCCTTCTCGCTCGCTCACTTCCGCTCTCTATTTTTCGCTCTCTTACTGCACACAGTCGCTTTTTTCACCTGTGTTTTAATTAACTCTCATATTTGCAACTCTCAGTCTTAGATAAAACATTTACAATTCTCTAGAGTAGTTTTAGGTCTCCCTGATTTCGCTCTTTTTCTTATGTATTTTTACTGTACCTTCCTGCGAATAGACACATTGTGTTAAGTTGAATGGTTGTTACTTTAATTATGAAAGGTTTTTTAATATCTTGACTTTTAGTTACTCTCAGCATCTAACTTTATGACCTGCTACTTTTTTGTCTCAAGACCCCTTTTTCTCTTCTCTTCTTTGAGTACTTTAAATCTTTTTGTTGTAGCAATGGTAACTTTTAATTAGCTTAGCGCATCTAGCTTTTGAAACCTTTTTACCTTACGTAACTCTTTCTCAAAACATTATTTTCTTTGTTAAATTATTGCCCCCTGCCGGCTATACAGAATTTCATCATGATTCAACATCTCCTCTCTTTTACCTTCCACCATTTATCATTTTGTATCTCATCTCTTTAGAAATAAATTTTTTGGTCTTTTTTGTGAGTGGTTTTTTTTATTTTTTTGGTTCTTCGCTTGACTTCCGTTGTTGTTTATAGTCCAGTTTCAATTAGATTTTTTGGTTTTTTTTTTTAATTTTTTTTATCTTTTATGTAGTACCTACTTGTTGGTCAGAGACCCTTATTTCCTGTTAGCTTGTGAAATTTTGTTGCTCTTTGTTGTTATTGTTGCTTGCTGTCTTCTTTGTCTGGCTGCTGTTTCATTTATTTCGTGTATTTTTTATTATTTGTTTGATTTCATTTTATTGTGCTTTACTAGACAGAAATTATAATATTTTTGTTGTAGTTGTTTTAGGCAATTTACATATGTATGAATAAAACTTGTGCAAAAACCTGGATTTTTTTTTTTTATTTTTTCATTAATTGCTGTTCTTTGACTTAAAGGTCTTAGGCCTAAAATTGTTCTGTTCAAATGAAGCTCTTAATTATGAGCTCATAACTAATGACTTAAGTGGAAGTCTTAATTCATGAAATGTTGTAATGAAGCTATAATTATGTGAATGTAAAAGCAAACCTGACTACTGCTTGGGAATTATTTCATTTTATCATAAAATAAGTCGAAAAATAATATCCGCTAAATCACTTGGTAACAAAATAATTTTATTTTTTTTTATCTTAATTGGTGTGCTATTTTAAACTTTATTGTCCTAATGAACTATATTTTAAACTTTATTGTCCTAATGAACTATAGCAGTGCACTCATTATTCATTATTTCCATTGCTATTTTTATTTTTACTTTTTTATCTGGCTACCAAAGCGACCATAGGACAATCCAATTTATAGTTATAGTTATGGTTATAGTTATAATTATAGTTATAGTTATAGTTATAGTTATAGTTATAGTTATAGTTATAGTTATAGTTATAGTTATAGTTATAGTTATAGTTATAGTTATAGTTATAGTTATAGTTATAGTTATAGTTATAGTTATAGTTATAGTTATAGTTATAGTTATAGTTATAGTTATAGTTATAGTTATAGTTATAGTTATAGTTATAGTTATAGTTATAGTTATAGTTATAGTTATAGTTATAGTTATAGTTATAGTTATAGTTATAGTTATAGTTATAGTTATAGTTATAGTTATAGTTATAGTTATAGTTATAGTTATAGTTATAGTTATAGTTATAGTTATAGTTATAGTTATAGTTATAGTTATAGTTATAGTTATAGTTATAGTTATAGTTATAGTTATAGTTATAGTTATAGTTATAGTTATAGTTATAGTTATAGTTATAGTTATAGTTATAGTTATAGTTATAGTTATAGTTATAGTTATAGTTATAGTTATAGTTATAGTTATAGTTATAGTTATAGTTATAGTTATAGTTATAGTTATAGTTATAGTTATAGTTATAGTTATAGTTATAGTTATAGTTATAGTTATAGTTATAGTTATAGTTATAGTTATAGTTATAGTTATAGTTATAGTTATAGTTATAGTTATAGTTATAGTTATAGTTATAGTTATAGTTATAGTTATAGTTATAGTTATAGTTATAGTTATAGTTATAGTTATAGTTATAGTTATAGTTATAGTTATAGTTATAGTTATAGTTATAGTTATAGTTATAGTTATAGTTATAGTTATAGTTATAGTTATAGTTATAGTTATAGTTATAGTTATAGTTATAGTTATAGTTATAGTTATAGTTATAGTTATAGTTATAGTTATAGTTATAGTTATAGTTATAGTTATAGTTATAGTTATAGTTATAGTTATAGTTATAGTTATAGTTATAGTTATAGTTATAGTTATAGTTATAGTTATAGTTATAGTTATAGTTATAGTTATAGTTATAGTTATAGTTATAGTTATAGTTATAGTTATAGTTATAGTTATAGTTATAGTTATAGTTATAGTTATAGTTATAGTTATAGTTATAGTTATAGTTATTAATGAATATGTTTTTGAACATTTTCAAGAAATTCGATTTTGACGTGTATAGGTCGTTTAAATTGATAATGAGGACAATTGGTAAAAGTTATATGGAGCGAGTCACAAAAAGTTTGTATATTTTAAACGGAAATTTTTATATAATGTAATTGACCGGTTTGGCCCAAATTTTATTCAATGTTGTTTTTACTTAATTGCAACTTTGAAAACAATTTTTTAAACTCGCTCGTTCGTTTCAAATAAATTGCATTTTTTTAATTGGCAAATAATGCGTCGAAAACTTTTCCACTCACAGTTAAAGTATTCTCAAAAAGATTTATAGGTCTGTACTGTAATTTTTTTTTTCTTAAGAGCTTCTCTAAAAGCTTCCGCTTCGCAAAATCTCCCGTGGAAATATCGAAAAAAAGTTACACAAAAACAATAAATATAGAAGCTAAACCAAATTTTTTTGCCTTATGCAAAATAAAACACTTGCAACATATTGCTACTAACGGTTGCTTCCGTGCAACAGCAAATAATGTTAAAATCTTTAGATTCTAAAAATTGCTGTTAAAAACCTCTAGTCTAGAGTTTGACTGAAGTCTTCATCAAAATAAATCTTAAAGTTGTAGAGCAAAAACTAGCAACAACAACCCTAAAAAATAGCAGCAACTCCCAACTTAGTTAACGCTAACTCAAACGTATAAAGTTCCACACGATTGCGCACACGTTGTTGCCAACTATGACCGCTGCGAATACCGCTCAACTTGAAATAAATTCAAAAAAACTGAATAAAAAAAACGAAACCAGCAACCGAGAATTTATAACCTTTGCGGAAAATGATGAATTTTAAACGCGAAAACAGGCCGAACGGCTTGATCGGCCGACCAGCTGCGTTGGAGCTGAACTAACCACGAGCCACGTCCGGATGCAGTGGAACGCACAGAGTGGTGTACCGATTGCCAAAGTAAAGTGAAGAGGCGGGAATAAGTTGTTACCTTTGTAATAATTGATTGCCAACGGTGTTGCTGTTGACGTTGCTGTTGTTGTAGCAGTTGTTGTTGCTGCTGCTACCGCTGTCTGCAAAATTATGAAATTTATGTAAAACACTGATTGATTAGCTACCAATTAACTCATTAGAATCTGACAGGATCAACAGCCACCGTTCTTACGCAGTCACAACCGGCAACAAAATCAGTTCTTCTTTAAGCAAGACAAGACAGTCGGACCGAGTGATGAAGGAGGTGGAGCGTGTGTCTGTGTTTGTGGCTGAAATCATTTCAGCGCCTGTTTGGATTATGTATTAATATGTCACTAAAGTGGAGCATCCGGAGTGTATGACACGCCTTTGTGTTGATAGGGCAAGAAATATTTTAATTTCGGTTTCTTAATTGAGCTGCACACAATTTTCATTACAGTTAAGGATGAAAATTGTAATATCGTTGAGGAAGCAGAATATAACGTGGGGTATGATTGCATGGTCACATTACTTCCGTTTTGATGATGATGATGATAATAAACGGATGTGAGCAATACCGTTAGTAGTTAACAACAATCTAGATAGTAAAAATTAACTAGTTCGCTTGGACGTTAAGTGGATATAAAGCAATAGGTATCAAACATGTGGATTTTAATGCCAGAGAATTAACTTTTCATTCGAGTAATTTTTTAAAGTGGGCTCGATAAAAATCTGAGGAAGCTTTAGAAAATTGGAAATAATTTTTAATAATTAATAAAATTGATTGATTTTAGCCAAACTAACTAACATATAAGTATATGCTTTATATTTAAACAGTATAAAAATTCTGAAAGATGACAAGTTGCAATTGACCTTCAATTTTAAATTATCCCATTTTCTAACATGAAGCATGCCAAAAATTTTAGAAAATTCCGCAAGCATATTCTAACATCTAAGTGAACAAATAGTAGCTTTTTCAATTCATTTACGAACCTTTTCGTAAGTTTTGTAACGATCTTTGAAATAAAATAATTTTTTATTATTTATTTTTGGTTGCAACATAATCATATTGATTAAGTTTTTATTTTTTTTTTTTTTTCTTTTTGTAAGCAGTGCATTGCACGGACTTAATATTTTCATTTTTTTCCCAAACACGCAGATTTTGAACAAAGTTTACGAACTAACAACTATTTTCTACAAACGAACTACTATTTTGTGCGAACAAACAGCTATTTTCTACGAAAGAACGAACGAGCAAAATATTTATTTTGTTTCCCTACAAAAGCGCACGGACTTAAGAGTTATTTGTGATTATACTCCTGGAATACCTACTTTCTACGAACGAATGAACGAACGAACGAACATGTATTTTCTACGAACAAACATCTACTTTCTACGAACGAATAATTTTTTTTTTAAATAATATTTTAATGTGAATTTTTACTTCCTTCTAGCGCAAGTAAAAGTATATATACCAATATTTAGTTAAATTACTGTAATAAAGACAATGTTTCGATAGTATCGTAAGTATAGACCTAGAAATTTTTGTTTGTCATATTTGGTAAAGAATTTATTATTCTTGTTCATTTTTATATTGGTTAAAAATAAATTTAATTCAATGTTATGTTTAATAAATTGAAACATATATTTCGGATATATACCTATGAGATTATTATTATTTTGCCTGCAGTAAAAAATATATATAAACATATATTTGAAATTAATTGAGAATTTAAACTTTAACCAGCAATTATATAATATATAATAAATAATTGGCAACAAAACAATAAATTCTTCGAATTTATTATGATAAAAATAAGTAGAGTTTTAAGCATAATTTTTCTCATACGAAAATGCGAATTTTTTTCTAAGATTTTGCTAATATGTGACTTTATTATGTCATTATTAACCTTCGCCTTACGAAAGATTTTTTTACACGTATTAAGCTAAATACAAAAAGGTCACCCGGGTGGGTATTGTTTAAGCGAAGGTTAAGCTCCCGGCCCCCCTGTATGGCTTCACCAGCCTGTAAATTTTAAATTTTTAATTTTTTTTTAAATTTTTTTGCGTATTATTGAAATATATAATAAAAAATGGATATTAAAAATATTTGTAGTTTTTTTGAGTGAATTTTAAAAACACCCAAAAATGTTTCCCTCTAGACCAACGTTCTTCAAGCCTCCATCATCAGCGGAACCCTTTTTCTATATTAAATTTGCGACGGAACCCTAAAATGTTGACAACTTTATAAAAGATATAAATTTGCATTTATTCATTAAAAAACAAATAATTTTATTTCATACAATAGAGTACATATTATGCAGAGCTGTGAAAGATTGTAATCATTTTACGTTTGAAGTCTTTTGATTTTGTTCAAATTCATTGCAATACATAATTCTTTTTCGGTACTTCTGACTTCAACATGTGAGATAAGCAATCATTTGTCATAATTTGATTGCAGTCTTGCAGTCATTTATGTGGCAATTGATTGCATTCAAGTAACTTGAAGTCACCTGGGACTTTAAATCCCTTAATTGAAAATTTTTTTTTAATTCATTGTTCATAATGTTTGAAATTTAATGAAATTCTTCATCACTTCCATATTTAAGTGAATATCTGAAAAGCTGAGCGGGGTGGAACGAAACAGAAGCCGGATTTAGAATCAGTACCAAACTTATCTTAAGTATAATGCGTAAAATTTTTGAAATTTGTATTGTAATGAGTTCAAAGTCAAATCACAATGGATTGGGAATACTGATAATGGAATCAAGTCATGTTTCTAGAAAATGATTAATAATTCAAAAACATTCAAAATGATTGGTGACTTAATTTTTCTACACCCTAGGATTCCGCGGAACACAGTTTGAAGAACGCTGCTCTAGACTAAGAAACTGCCTTAATTAATTTCTAAAGTAAGCGGACTGCGGAAATCACAGAATATTGCTGACGAACTGGTGTAGAGCCTGATATATTTTTAAATTTTTATTTTTTTTTACAGAAAAAAAAATAACCGAAATATAAAACTAAAGGCAAATTAGCAATAAACTTATGTTAATTTATTCAATGGTTTTGACAATTTGGTGCCTTCCAAGTTCTTGGATAAGACAACAGAGTTTTATTAGTTGATCTATCGAATTTTATTTGAATGACAAACTGTCAATATATTGCACAATTTAACATATATTCGTTCTATCCAAGTCTTTCTATATAATTTTACATAAGCTGAAGTGATGACTAAATCAAATTTGATGCATAGCCTTTGTGTATTTTACAAGAATTTTCTCAATTTTACAAACTTCAACTTTATCAATTCAAACAATTTGTTTATGTAGAAATTATCGAAGTTTTCATTTTTAAACCATGTTTAGCTTGCACAAATACTTTTGTCATTACACATTAGTTTTGCCACTCAGCACATTTTTCTTTCACAAAAGCCAACTGGTATGTTCTTACTATGGTTTGTTCTCTCGGTGTATAACTTGTTTCTTTCACCAATAAAAAATATATTTAACAAAACAGTTTCCCTGAAAATAATTGAGCAGAGACCCCTTAAATGTAATTTCAATACATTAGTTCTTTGGGACAATGAATTCTATATATTCATTCAGAGATTGCATCAAACTCTGTTAAATCTCTGGCATGTGTTAACAGAGTAATTTCACTTAAAAACATGAAGAAAAAAAACTCTGTTAACCTCTGTTAACACATGCCAGCGATTTAGCAGAGTTGATGCAATCTCTAGATAATAATTCATACTCTATGCTTAAAAAAGCACCTGTCAATGCACTTGTCATAGAGTATAAATTATTATCTATTTTTTCTTCATGTTTTTAAGTGAAATAACTCTGTAAACACATGCCAAAGATTTAGCAGAGTTGATGCAATCTCTAGATAATAATTTACACTCTATGCCAACAGCACCACAAACGCATTCACAATACAAACGAACCGATGCTGGAGACACTTTGTGGCAAATAAAAGCAAATTGTTGATAGTTGTAGCATAGCAAATACACAATCCTCTATCTATTGATAGATGGTGACGATATATTGCAGCATAGCTTCTGTTATAATTAGGATTGAATTAACAAATGTTTCTAACATTTGTGGCGTAGTGGATAGAGCGTTGGACTCTCGTTTAAGAGGACGTGGGTTCGATCCCCACGGGCAGGCAACAAAATATTTTTAGTATTTAATATTAAAGTATAAAATTTTCTTGTTGTAATAAGCACTAACAACAAAGAAACAATCAAATTTCCAAGAAAAAATCTGTCGAAAATTTTTCAGATTTCACTCCAAGCAAATCACAGAACGAGGAGTAAAAAGCTTCGCTTCAAAATATGCTCTATTTTTCGCGTCACTTGAATAGGTGCAGTTCCTTAAATAAAAAGAAAACAATGAAATAAAGCATCAAAAGCAATTTTTTTTACAAAACTTTTATTTAGTAATGGGTTGGTCACGCTTTATTTAAAATCACTTCAAATATTCTGTTTGGTAAGCTATTATAAAGACCTTTTTAAATGATTTAAGGAAATTTCACTCCATGCTACCCTTATCGCTGCAATGAGTGAATCTCGATCATCAAATTGCCAGCCTGATTCATAAACCTTGCGGCACATCCAACCATCATCAGACATTTTCTATGAGGCTTAAATCCGGTGAGTAAGGAGGCCAAGGTAACAAATTGACATTTTGGTCCTTTATGCAGCTTTTGACAATTCTTGTGGTGTGTATCGGGGCATTATCTTGCTGAAATGTCCATGGAATTGGTCCAAAAATGTTTGAAAATTTGAGAAAAGCCATTTCCAGTATTTTCTTGTATGAGCTTGCGTTCATTTTTGCTGTCTGAAACTCGAGATCAACAGTACCGTAAAAAGACACCGCGCTCCAGACCATCACTCCTCCTTCGCGACTATGGTGGCGGGACAGAAAACGCTCCTCCTTTCGTAAATCGTGGAAGTAATAGTTAAACCCACCAGGGCCATCAAAATTAAACTTTTTCTCATCTGAGAAAACCACGAATTTCCACTCTTCATTCCATGACATGGTTCAGTGGTGGTTTTTTTTTTTGCAGTTTTTTCAGATTTAGATGTTCGGCACCATTTATGATTCTCCTCACAATAGAAACACTAGCAATAACACCACTTTTCGCCTTTATTTTACTCTTCTGTCAACAACGGTTGTAGCCCTTTTTTGCCTTCTTCTCATGTTCTTCCCATAAAAATTTGGGTCTCGCAAAAAGCTACACACAACGTTAGCACATCAACCAATTTTGTTGGCAATTGCACGAGCTGAAAGTCCCTGCTCGGAATATGCTTAAATTTTCGCCTTTTTGGCGACAGTTAACAGATTCGCTCGGCCCATATTCTATCTGTTAAAGATTGGAATTCAAAGAAAAAAATTCCTACTATGATAAAAGAAACTTTTAAAAAATTTAGGATCAATCACCTGATTTAACAGCAATGCTTCGACTAATGTACCTACTCCAGTGACTCGAAAAATAGAACATATTTTTCTACTTGTTAACAAAAACTAATTATTACACATTAACGGTACAAATCTCAGTTCTCTCTTTCACCAGATTTCTGTAAAATTTAATAATCTTTAAAACAAAAACAAAATAAAGCTTTTCAAGAAGCTTGGAGCAGATAGATAAGCTTTGATATATTTGAGAATCTCTGAACCTTATCATGTGAGGCGCATTGCATCTACTTGGTCCGATTTTTGAACTGCTTACATTGCCAAAACTTCAATAAAATAAATAAAAATTACATAATATTGCAATTGCATTTCAGAAATGAATAATTAAAACATTTCGCAAACCCTTGAATTTCGGCAACAATTAATATAAGTGAGATGGCGATATATTAACACCTGTTACCACAAACAGCTCATTCGGCAAAAAATAAAGCAATATAATAAATAAAAATTAAAAGTTGCCAACAACGAACATGAATCACCGCAGGCAATAAATCGAATTCTTACAACAACAGCAACTATAGAAAAAATAACAATAAAAACAACAACAATAGATAATCTAAACCGGTGTTGCCACAAAACTGAACTCGGTCTAGAAATTAAAACATGTCGAACAAGCAACTTTCGGAAGATTTTGAAATTTTGACTTAACAAGAAATGAAAAAAGTTTTGCAATAAAAAAATGTTGATGAAGGAAAGACAAAAAACAAAAAAAGCAAAAGCAAAGAAGATTCTCGAGAACTAATTTAATGTTGAAAGGTGACGTTTAATGACGCTTATGTCATGAGTATCAAATAAATATGAAAATTTAAGAAGCTAACTAAGACATAACAGAGAGCAATTTAAAACATGAATTTTACTTAAACAACTACTTAGAAATATTTTAAATACACTTCAAAATTTCTATATACATATCACAAAGTTAAAAAAAAACAACGTATTAGTATGTTTCATAAGCTGAGAGCAATTTCCACAACGTCATTTCCTTATTTAAAAAACACCGTTTGCTGACAGTGTAACATGTAGAAAACTATTTTAAATACCATACATAAGAAAAGTTTGTGATATTATTTTTTATCTCGACAACAACATCAATTAATGATTCGTTCCTGTAGCCCATCAAACACCCCTATTCAAAGGCTAACCAAATGATAAGAATTGAAGCTCATGAAAGGAACTCTTGTAGCCTGAACTCTCCACAGGTGTGTACAGAAACAACGCAATTATTCACATCACCCCGTCATGGTTCGCTGATGACAACGAATGTCACACACATGAACCTGCATCATCATCATTATAAGCAATATATACGAATATTTGACTCTTGTTGTTTTAGTTTTTGTTTTCCTTAATTATTTTTGTTTTTCTTTTTATTTTCCATACAAGTTGTTAAAACTTGGCTATATACATAGTATATTGGCATATGTGGGAGATACTTTCAAGAGGAATAGACTTGGTGTTTCTGCTGGTTCTTATCGGATAATTAAAGTGAATAATTTTATTTAAATTTATCAGAGTAACAAATATAAGGGAACCATTGAAGTCTTTATATGTTTACTATATGAACGATAATAAACCGCAAACATACTTTAAATTGTAATAAACGAAAATCAACTACTTCAATCAAGCAACATTTCTATTTATTTTTGTAACTTTCCTTATTAACCCGTATAACTCTAGAACTATCTTTTCAAATCGAAGAAATAAGCTCTTTATATTAATTCACAAAGAATGCTAACTCATCATATTACAGATTATCTTCATACATAATAGAAAAAAAAAAAGAAAAAAATAAGACCAGAAATAAATAACTTGTATGTTCTTTCTTCATTTGCGTAAATGTGCACAGGTGTCGCTCTCAGGTGTGAATTCATATTCAAATTCTAGAGTTCATCGAAAGACTATGCACAACAACGATCTCACACGCATCGCTACTAAATTGATATGCAAGCCCAAGAAGTATGTAACAATAATTACAACACTCAGCAGAGACAAGGGGAGCAAACTGAGGACGAGTTCGTTTTGAAAAAGAAAAGTTGTATGAATGATCTACTCTAAGTCTAATATTAAAAATTTCAACGATCTTCATGGTTCTGGCTATACCCTACACTGTATAAATCCTAGACGGATATCAGTGAATTTTAGATAAACTTTACTTGAGTACAGTGAAAATAGTTGTTATTGAAATTTTCGAAAGTTTTTTGCATTATGATCATCTAGAATAATACTGATTGAAAGAAAATATGTTTTAAAAATATTTTGTATTATTTATTTTTAAACGTTTTTGTTTCTTAAATTTCATAAAATTTCTCTGAATTTAAATAACTACTCAGTGAAATATAAATGTCATCCAAACACTAGCCATAAAGCAATCCATTGCTATTAATGGAGCTCTCTATCGGAAGCCTTGTATTTCGTACACCTTTTTAACATTAGGGGTATTCACAATGTCGTGTATTTAGTCTTGTATTCTGTATTTGTAGTAAATATGGTTTCTGTGGTTAGTTACACAAGCAAAATGTAAGCAAATGTAAGACAGAAACCATATTTACCACAAATACAAAATACAAGACTAAATACACCACATTGTGAATCCCTTATTGTGTATTGTTGGAAGTGGTCACCCTTTTTGGGCACTTAAATGAGTATACCTATATCATAGCTCTATAGGGAACAATATATTTCATTCGACTAAATAGTAAAATTCTCATGAACTTTATTGACCAATTCTGACAGAAATTATAAAATCAGAAAAAAACTTATGGCCGCATTTTGTAAAACGCAAGCTATCACGTCACTTGGGGTTTCTTTGTCTGGCAATAAATTTCCAGTGAGAGAAAGAGAGTTTCTTTTACTACATATGAAAAAGGCATTGCCGCATAAAAAACCCCAAGTGAGGTGATCGCTTGCGTTTTACAAAATACGGCCATTACTACCAGGCATAAGATTTAAAAACACGTATACATGACTTTCCATTTAAACGTTTGATGGGAATAAATTTCTGTGTACAGAAAAACAAAACATCTCGTTTATTTCTCCAAATTGAGTTCAAAAGGAAGACTCGTCTATATGAACTTTTTTCCTTATATCCTCCTATACCCGAATACTACATTAGTAGACCACATCACGCAAAAACTTTCCTTTGAAAAATAGTTTGATCCCTCTCTAGAAGAATGGGAGTCTGGCAGCCCTTTATCAAACAATGCCATCAAAATCTACCCTGATGGATCAGAACTAGATGGCAAATTTGGAGTGAGAGTCTACTCAAACATTGCAGTGAAGCTGTAACTTGTCTTCAGATAAATAAAATATCGTCTATGGATATCTGCATACTATTTGGTAGTCAAACCGTTTGGAAAGCACTGGAATCTATTGAAACAACATCTAAAACAGTGCTCAGCTGCAGAACTCACTTGCACCGATACTACCGAACAACTTTTGACCCACAAGGAAAATACTGATATACCTCTCACCACATGCAAGCTACTTACAAATGAGCTATACCTAAAAAGAGCCAACAATATGTGGTGAATAGAATATACCATGTCAGGACTTGCCAGCACTTACATTAAAACACTCAGAAGAACTGAGATGGGATAAAATCAGTACTATAATAGATGTCTTAATGAACATTAGCTAATAGGTAACCACGCTCGAGGATTAAACAACCTCACAATGACTTTTCTAGAAATTTCAGAGACGAAGACGAGGAAGAATCCACAGCACACCTTCGCTCATAATCTTCGGTCTATCGAATCCTCTGCTTATAGCTCGAACTGGTTCAAATAGATAGGGAAAAATTGACCTCAGGTATCACAACGGACCTTACTGACTAAGTGTGCCTCATAAAAGAGAGCCACTTCAACTTTACCAAACCTTTTATAGGAATACTCGCTTTTTTCTGTACTCAAAGCTAGAACGATTGGAACATTCTACTAAGTTTATCATCGCTCTCTTATATAGTACAGCCGGTTAAAAACAAACAAAATATGAATTCTATATATTTTACTTTGAAAAAGATAAAAAAGATCAAACAAAAATTACGTGATTTAAAATTTTTAGATTCAGACTACACTCTAACAAAAAGTGGCAAGAATTTATTTTAATAATTGCTGACAACAGTGCCGGGTGCCAATAAAAAAACTTCGTCTTTTAAAAATGTCCATACAAAATAATTTTTTAGTTTTAGTTTCCCGTTTTACGCCCGCTTTTGAATTTATAAATAATAGTTCTTAAAAATTACTTAATTTTAATATATGAAAAAGCAAAAGATAATATAGTAACAACATAATTCGAACGTAGTATCTGAGAGAACCTTATTTTGTACTAAAAAGTTACATAAAAATTTTAATGAAAATTCAATTCAACACTGACAAGAGTATTGTTACTTTGGTTCCACTTTGCAATATCAGTGGAAGACACAGAGAAAAATCTTTTATTTTTAAAATAAAGCATCAAAATCAATATGTATAAGCACTTTTTCTAAATTCCTGGACCGTTTTTGTTAGTTGATTCGAAAAATCAAAAATATTTCTTAGTAATCGTTATTCTATATTAAGATCGTTCTATTGCTATTAAGAAATAACTTTTGAGAAGAATTAGGATTTTTTTTAACGAATGATAATTTCTTTTTTCAAACAAATTGGTTCGAAACCAAGTATATTTTGTAAAAACCATTCGTTCTATTAAATTAAAATTTTTAAAGACTTCTTTATCATTTCAGAAGCCAAATCTACTTATATGAATTAGGAATAAGAGATAATATATATTGGTCCGACAAGATGGTTCCAAAAATTAAAAAAATGACTTAAAACTAACTGTGCATTCTCCCCGTTTTAATCACTGTTTTCAACACCATCCCGTTTTAGTTAAAACAAAATTCGGAAAAATGGTTAATCCCACCACCTGGCAGCTTGCTGGCAACAGATTTTCTCAAAAATTGTTTAAAATTTCACAGCACAAAAATAAAAATATTTCGCGAAAGAAATGTGTGGAAATTTTTTTCTCTTACAATTCTTTTTCTTACGCTCCTCTGAGTTGAGTACATATTTCATTTTAATGCACACAACCATGATGCAATTAACAAGGTGGTAGTGATAGCTGACTATTTTGTCACGAACATCGAACTTCTTCTTTTACTTTGAACGTCAATATTTTATATGTTATTTTATTTTTTACGTTTTTTGTTCTCTACTTTATACTATTTTTGACAAGCTATGATCGCCAAAAGAACTGACGCTACTAACTTGATTATTGTTCTGTGTAAAATTTATTTGTAAAATATTAATTAAGGTCGTCGATTTTTTTCAAGATGGATATTTTCCTTTCAGTCTTCTCTGTCGGTTCATTTACTATGAGTTTGTTAAAATATCTTTATTACACAAAATCCATATTATAAAATCCTTCTACATTGTTTATCTTCCGGCCACATTACGGAAGTAATGGTTCTCACCAAAAGAAAAGAAGTACAAAAGACTTCGCAATAAAGAATGATTTCAATAATATCTTTAAGAAGAAAATTTCTAAGAAATTTCATTTATCAGTCTTAAAATACAGCGCTCACATTATGGTCCTATTCCAGTTGCCCTCTACCGGCTGTAGGGTACCCATTGCTCTTATCATATGAATTATAATTTATTTGCTGTTGCCACGCCGCGAATAGCTTCCTACTTATTTTTCAGATAATTACTTTTTTCCAACTCCTAGGAAAGCCAATGCACGCGCATAATTAACCCAACAAATAGGGGTGCTTCTGCTATCCGGCCCCAGACACATGCATATGTATGCAAATTCAGACAATCCGACACTCTGACTTCACTTTGGAATTTTTCAATTATCAGTACGAACGAATGAGAATAGAATAGAAACGAATTATAATTGGAATACGGTAGGAAAGCCAGAATTAAAAATAATGTTGGCCATTATAAGCGTTTTGCACTAGATTGGGTACATATAATTATGTAACTACAAATATTTATATAAAAAAGTTTCCCTATAAATAGTTATGCAAAAAACTTTAATTGTTTTACTAAGCAATTAAATCGAGTCCTGCTGGTATGTGAAGCTGAAAGTTTGTGGTGGTTGAATACACCGGTTGTTTTCTAAATTTGTCATTTGAAACAATTTCAATAAATCTATCCCTACATTTTTTAAATTTGAGCGTCAGTAGATTGGATTTAATTGGTGGTTAGCGTTTCTCAATTATTATTAGAAAAAAAGCACATTGACAGGTGTAGAAACATGAGAAATTTGTCACCTTGAGAATACAAAAATCATGATATAATGAACAAGGTAGACTACTAGTGTCCTCTCTTTTTGTCAAACCATAACTGTCAACAATCGTTGAAAATTTTTTCAGTTCGTTTGCTTTCTGTATTCTTATTTTCTATGAGCTTTGACAGTTTTGAGTCCAAGCTCGCATCAACCCTTGCACCTACCTGGTTCATTTTATCATGATAATAATAATAATATTTATATTACTTTTTACAGTTTTTAACATTTTTTTGTTCTTTAACTTTGTCCATGACTGCTTAATCAAACCCATCAACGAACAGACTTGCAGCCACCATAAAACTTGCAACAACAACACAATTCAAAGAAGCAGATTCCACGTCAATTTCACATCCTTTAACAACACCAAGATGTCAAAATAACGCGGCAGGGACACTACAAGACTGTCGTCCGAACTGTTATGTTTTTATGTTTGTTTTGCTTTGATTCTGGCTAACTTCTTCTTTACTTACATTTAATAGCTTTGTATGTGTTTTTGCGCCAAGCGATGCTTGCTTGTGAAGATGCCCTCCTGCACAAGGATGAAACTTATGTTGATGAGGCTGTTGATGGCGCTCGCTGGGCAGACGCAGATTACCTGGTGTGCCAACATATCGCACATTGCTGCAGATGATTTATGAGCAGCAGATTTAGGTTGCAGACAAAAACAAGTGAATGCAACACTTTTTTATGGCAACATAAATCGATGTACTACTGTGTTAGCTATAAATGGAGCGGGTATTGCACAGAAGCAAATTTTAGGAGTTACCTATAAAGTGTTAAAAAAAATAACTCATAAAAATGGATTTAAGTACAAAAAAAAATTTCATATTTCTCTATATCTTAGGAGCAATAAGAGTTAAATATTTGCACAAAGTTTATGAATCTTAATTACATCAAGATGATTAAAAAGAATTATTGAAATTTCCAAGCCAAGCAAATTCCTTTTGCTATGTTTATGTTCATCTTTATGCTTTGTTATGTTATCCTATGCTATGTTGTTTTAAAATAAACAACACTGTTCTGAATTGGGAATTGAATTTGATTTGAAATTGGAACTAAATTTGGAATAGAATGCAAAGTGATATTCTGCATAGTGATATACTCATGGGCGTTCACAGGTTTTTTCTCAGGTAGAAAGAAAGTTCACGCATATGTGAATTTTTCTGAAATGCTCATTAAAAAAATGACCTATGGAATTTTATTTTCTGAGATGTCTGATGGAAACTTTATGAACATCGTCGCGACTTACACCGTTCCACTACGTGAGATTTGACTGAACTATCAGGACAAAATTCAAAATTTTTGTAAGATGAATATTTTGTTCATTTAAAAATAAAAAACTTTTTAGAGTGGGGTGTACCTGAAACACCCTCCTTTATGCAGACTGCTCATAAGATTGGCTATACTGAAAAATACACGCTTAAATATTATTTTATAATTTTTTTTACATTTTCAACCTTAAAACACAAAGTTGTAGGGTATGTGTTCAAAATCATGAGGTATTGTCATTTTGTAGGACATCGTACAATTTTTAATATATTAAGGACTGTTCATATAATGCAAATATTTAAAAAGCTGCCAAAAATTCCAACCTAATTTTTGTATGTACTATATACGGGACTCAAAGTTAATAACAAGTGTAAATGTACATATGCGGTTAGATTTTATGGCAGTCTAATAAAATGAAACCTGAAAAAAAAAAAACAAAATGGCCATTTCAGCCCTTGAAAGGACTTTTGACCGAGCTTCTTATGATCAGTTGTGTTAAATGTGATGTGAAATACTTGCACACAAATGATCGAGAACTGGACCTACATGTTTTACGCCGACTCCGAACGGCTTATGTTCTCAAGAAGCTTTTCATGGCAGTTTTTACTCTCTGAGGTTTGCCATTGTCTGCAGAGAGGTGACGGCCGAACAGAAAAATTAATTCAATTGAAAAAACTTTCTGTGTGGGATGGAGGATTCGTACCTGGGTTCTCTGGCGTAAGAGTCACACACTCTACCCACTACGCCACGGCCGCCACTTTATATATCCCAATAAAATACAGATTAATGACTTCATACTTTTTCATAATTTTGTTACATATTACATGAAAAATAAAAGGATATATCTTTTTTTTTTCTTAATTATTTCTAAAATGTTTTTATGAGTATGTCACATAAATAATATATATATATATATGTGTTTTGGCTGAACTCTTGGGGGTAAGGGGTGAAACTGCCTCTTCCTTCTCTCCCCTGAGGGCCCTGAGGCCCTTGAATTGAACAATATGGAAATCAGCTGTTTTGCTTTTTGGGTAACAGTAACAAATACAGTAACGGCAAAGGTAACAGTAACCAGATAGTATAAATTATATAGAGATTGCATCAATTCTGCTGTTAACAATTTTTTTCCTTCGCAATTTTAGGCGAAAATAGCTCTGTTAACACATGCCAGAGATTTGGCAGAGTTGATGGAATCTATATATAATTTATACTCTCTGGAATAACAATAGCAATAACAGTAGCAGTAACAGTAACAATTACAATAACATTAACAGCCACAGTAACAACTACAGTAACAGCAACAGTAACAGTTACAGCTATAACAGTATTGTTGTGGTTTTTTGTTTTTTAATTACCAGATGCAATAAAGATTGTTTTGTAGCAACACGTTATCAACTTAAAATGCAACAAGCCATTGGCAACGCTTCAATTCGCACCCCATGCCTTTCATCTGTTCCTCACTCACCCATTCATCCATCCATTCAGACGCTTTTTCACTTGTCGGACATAAATCTTGCATAGCTTTTTATCTGCTTTTCTCCTGGTTGGTCAAAAACGCTATCCGTCAACTCATTAGATAATGGCCGGGCAACAGCGGCCGCGAATCATGGCAAAAATAATTGCAACAGCGCAAAAAGTACGCTATTGGGGCACAATATTAGCACGTAATTTTATATCTACTACTATATCTGTTTCACCCGTTTCCCCTCAATTTTATCAGTTGACTATCGGCTCCCCTAGTTTTTATAAGTTTTTTAATGGTTGTGTTGTTTTTGCTCTCTAGCCGCTTAACAACCGCAGGAAGGGTCTGCATAGACTTTATCTTGGTATGTTTCTTAAACTTATGAGTTGTGTTTTTTTTTTAACATTTTTTTTTTAGTCTCTGATTTTCTGCTCCGTTGAATTTAATGTTTTGTGTTTCATCGACCGATGCGCCAGCATGAATCACATCGCATCGCATCACGTCACGTTACGTTGCCATAATTTAGATCAAAGCATATTTTAATAATCAAAACGTACTTTTTGCCGATACTGTACTGCTTCATGTTGTTGCTATGTTGCTGCTTCTGCTGCGGCTGCTTCATTCTTGGGCGCGTTTTCTAATGGTTACCTTATGACTAGAGTTATTGTAAATGTTTTTGTTGTTGTTGTTGTTGTGGCTGCTGTTGTTAGCCACTTTGGGGCAGGTACTTTACCGCCACTTTTAAATATATTATTTTTATTTTACTTTTTTTTTCTTATTATTTTTGCACCGCCTCGCTTTATGGCCAAAACGCGGTATTTAAGCAACAAAGCGAAGAAAGTCTCTAAAATTTGCTACCAACTCTTGCCAATATTGTGAAGGGGAAAACATTTAGTTTCTAACGTTTCCTTTACTGATATCTGATCTTTATCGAGTTCAACTGAGCATGGCACGCTGCTCATCATTTCATGATCATTATCATGTTCATCATCATCATCATTTTCATTACTGTAATTATAAGTAGCAATAAAACGTGAATTGTCTAAAGTTCATCAGCTTCTTGACGCTTATGTGACAAAGTTCAAACTCGTTGCTGTCATAATAATGATCATGATTTCGAAAATCTGCTGAAATTCTGCTGTCATACCTTTTAGTTTTGTTCACTTCACTGTTTAGAATTTGCGTATCAATCAAAATTTTGTTCCAACTTTAACAATTTTCCAACTTAAATTTACAGTTATCTCTGTAATTTTGTAATTCTCGTTATGAGAAAACTCTTCTACTTAATTCTGTCTTCCTTGTTCTATGCCGTCTATGGCCGTGCGCTTGCCCCGCTTTTATGATTATGTTGGCGACAATGATCTACATAATTTCATAGTTTTTGATCACTATAATTTTTCAAAATTTCAAATTTCCAACTACTGAGCATAACGAAAAGCACTAGCAAACAAATCTTTAGTTACAACAACAACAACAACTACAATGCACACTACGGCACATTCTTTTGATTGCTACTTCTGCGCCATCATGCCATCCATGTCTTCTTTGGCAAGTCTGTGTAATCAAAATGTTTGCGCATGCGCAACCGCGCGTCTTAACAATTTGAGTTTTATGGAACGATATCAATTATTACACCTGTGAGCGCGCGCCATTTTTTATATTTTTAATATTTTTCTACTCAAAACTATAAGCGGCAAATTTAAGATAAGTTAATTTCCTAGAAAACGCAACTAAGCGAAGATCCTCTGGCATGCACAAGATCACTGAACTTCTTAGCGTTTCTCTTCTACCATTCTACCATTTTATTCTGAATCAAAGTAATGCTTCGCTTAATGCATAACTTTTTCCTATACTCTAAGCTTAAACACAGTCAATTAAAAAAAAAAACTAATAAAAAACACAAAAAGAAAATATAAGAAAAATACCCAAAGCAGCAGCAGATCAGTCAGATTTCCTAACATTCGATCATACTATCTACTGATCACTATGATGAAACCAAGCATTTTACGCACTTCTCATCACTTCAAAAGAACCTCAACAAGCCTTAGCTGCTAATCCTCAGTTTGTAAAACTTAAATTCTAAATGCAACTTTTAGCCGCTGTTAAAAAATTATCAATAATCAATTGTTGAGCGCTGCTGATCGATGATCATTGATTGCAGCCACTTTACGTTAAACCAAAAGCTACCATTCACAGCTCAGCATTTGGTATTTGTAGCGCTCTGCAGGTGCATCCTTTCGAAATGTGAAATTCAATTTAGACGCCATTCATATTCAATGCGTTCGTTCGTCGTTAAGCATTCAACGATTCAACTAGACCTTGATGGAGTCATCGATCGTTCTGTGAGGCTATCTATGCTCGCTCTGACTTAATTTATAATATTTCTCAATTTGCTCTGAGCTATTTCCAATAATCTGACAGCCATTCGGCAAGGTGTGAGTTTTTTCACTCAATTGTTGTTCGATCAATAGCCTCAACCGTGACGCGATGCAATCAAATTTATGGTAATGGCAACAATAAAACGATCACTGAAGGTTTGATGGCAAAAAGAATCACTTCAGTAGTTGATCGTGGAGTGTTAATGGAACGTAACATTGTAGCTGATATGAACAGAAAAATATGCACTTTTTCCTTAGTTAAAGAATTAGTCAATAATTGTCGTGTAAATAAAATCAGAAAATTCTCGAGAAAATATTTTCTCGACATTTTCTATATGGGCGTTTTCTATATTTTAAAAAAATAGGGATATGAAAGAGAAATTTTTAAATTTTTTCAACTTTAATATCGAATCGTAAATTTCTGTTTGAAAAAATTATTTTTTTAAGTTTTTGCAGAAGTGCATACGATTTTTGTCTTGAGTGTTATACCTCTAAAAAGTGTAAGTACCTCTGGACTTTAGCATTTGATAATTTATTTGTCTTAAGCTTAAAATTTAAAAAAAAACATAAATGGGTGTAGTAATTCGGCGGCTTAGATGTTGGTGTTGAAACAATACTCAGGGCTTTTAATGATTTTTTTAATAATATTGTTGAAAAAAATTCTGTACTAAAAACTTAAAATATAGAAAACAGTTAAAAACTAAACAAACATATACTTTTTTTTAATTTTTAATACTTAGGAACGCAAAATTATAGACAACACTCTTGGCATATTAATCTATACTTACAATAATATGCTGATTAAGTTTTAATAAGCTCTTTAAAATGCTACTTATTTAGTTAAACTAAAATTCATAAATCGTATGTTTTCTTGCAGTTGTGCACTAGACAGCATATTAGAAACTAAAATAAAGATAAGAGCAAATAAAATAAAACATAACACTCCTGACACAATGCGATGACAACACAAATTCCGGAAAAAAATTACTTTTATATAAGCTTTACAAATTAAAAAACATCAAAAACTCTCTGAAATGTATGCTGGCATTGGAAATCAATGAATTTCTTTTTATTTTTCTTTGTTTTCATTATTTTTTCTATATTGAACAACTGCAGGTAAGAGTGGGGTCAAATGCTTTTCTATGAAACAGGTAAGAGAGGGGGAAATGAAATGTGCCTTAACTCCAAATGCCTTAATTCTTATATATTATGGCTATTCACGATGTGGTGTATTTGCCCTTGTATTGTGTATTTTTGATAAACTTGATATTTGTAGGAAATTTTGAAAAATTACAAAAACAAAATACACAGTGTTCAAAATACAACCCTGCAGCTAAAATACAACCACGAAACCCTATTTAATGCTTTATAAATTTCGTTGTGTATGTGATCACCTGATTTTTACTCAACATCGAGGAAGCTACCGGTTGCGATATGTGTTTATTTAAAAAAATTAATATTAGTGTTTCGTTCATATTTTTTCATTATTTTGTAGGCATTGCAATTCTTATTTTCAAACAAAAGTATATTCACAAGCTAGCTGATTTTAAAAATACAAGACTTTATGGAAGGTTCGCTCACAATAAGTTGTAAATATTGTAAATTCTGTAAAAATTTGTCAAAAATACATCATTTTGTGAATATCCCGAATGTTTCTATTTTACAACAGAATTTTTTTTGTCCTATGTGGGCTTTGACTGTATAATTAATAAATTTAGAGATCGTACCTAAGTTAGGACTTAATATGATATTTGTTTAGAATTGGTTTGTCGTATGTGGTGATTTCACAATTTTTTAACTTTATGCTAAAACATACGGCACTTAATGCCGTAACAAAACAACAAACAAAATAATGCCTCTGAATCTCGATAACGACTTAAGATATCGAAAAACTGACTACGCCAAACGAAAGAGACACCCTCAATACAAAAGGAACCTATTCCGAACTCAAAACCGATAAAATGCCACATACGACACTTAATTTCTCAGGCAACGAATTGATAATACCATTTGAGAGAAATGTATTAAGAACTGAAAACATCAGAATAAGCTATATTCTTCGTAAATACTCTTTTATCATTCGCCAAATGACCTTGTTCGCTATGTTTAAAAATATCAAATATCAAACCATTGAAATATCGAACTCTACTTGATGCGAAGTATAGATGACCATGCTTAAAAATTGGTTGCCTTAAAGGTTCTCCCTTCCTTTCCTAAAAGGTAATGGTGTCTAGAATGTTGGTGTCAAAGGGTTTTTTTGGTCCAGGCATAACAAAAGTTTCTGCAGTCTATTGATCGCAGAATTGTCACAACCCACATAGAACGTTCTTTGACGGAGGCACCCGACTCAGGAAGTAAACTTGTCATGTCGTAACGCACATTCGCAAAATGATTTCTATTATAGCATAAATGTGTACAGGCCTTAAAATCGCCCATTTTAAAATATCGCGAAACCCTTCAGGAATTTTTCCCCCCCCCCCCTCCTTAACCACCTCTCAACCCATCAAACAGATCCTTCTTATGTGTTTTCATTGCCTCAGAAAAATTGCCAAACTTTGTTTATTCTTCAGTCACGTTTAGGTAAATTTTCCTTAACAAAATCGCTATAAAAAATCGCTAAAAAAACTATTTTCAAAGGTTTTTCTCTGTTACTTATTAAGTGTTGTTTTATATGAAATGATAAAATAGAACTGGAAAAAGTAA
Source organism: Coremacera marginata (assembly GCA_914767935.1). Lineage (NCBI taxonomy): Eukaryota > Metazoa > Arthropoda > Insecta > Diptera > Sciomyzidae > Coremacera > Coremacera marginata. Next base: position 3,492,875 of record OU612045.1, on the reverse strand, counting down.
AATTTTCCTTTTTATTAAATATAAAATAATTCCTTTTTATTAAAAATTCAATACAATTAACAATAAAATCTTAGCCCTTCAGCATATTTTTTTTAAGCGTTCATCTCCACCATAGATAATTTGAAAAATTTTTGAAAATATTATTGTCGCAAATAAAATTTGAAATTTTGATTAAATATGTTAAATTTTTCATTAATGATCTTTTATCAAGAAGTAAGGAAAGAAAACTATACCATTCTAATATTTTAACATGCGTTTTAGAGCTCTTTTTTTTTGCCATTTAGCAAATCTATAAAAAAATCCATATTGCATGAATAAATTTTACTTGTGATGTGAATTTGAGGGTTGATTTTACTTTATATGGTGGGAAAACCACTATGAAAGTGGTACAAGTATAAACGTTAATGGTCAAGGCTTATATATATGAAGAATTTATGGAGGAAATATAATTTAAACTTTCTTGAATAACCTTGAAACAAGTTTGAAAAAAGGCGTATGAAATTAATTCCTTTTGATTTGAAATTAATAGTTATTGTTATTACGTATATTTCCGCATTTACATTTCATTCTTTCCATTTTTAGAACAGATATCTTGCACCTACATTTTTAAAATTGTTTATACATTTACCATGGTTACCCAGTGAAGATTGAAGTCGGAACCTTTGTATCGGCAGCTGCACACATTATCCGCTCATCTATTAAGAAATTTGCTTGAAAAACATTGAAACTTAATTACTATTTTCCTTGAATTTCCTTAAGTAAAACCTTATAAAAGCCTCCACTGAAATCATTGGATATGTGCACTTAATTTGGCGACCATAAATTACTTCGATAGCTGTGCGTTCTATGCAAGCAGATTATCAGTCAAGGGTTCGACGCCGGGCACTGACAAATTTTTGTAATACTATGTATTTTTCTGTTTTTTTTTTTTTAATAAAAAACGTGTGATGACAAGTTTTTTTCATGATAGAGATTTACTTGAGTAAAAATCTTCTTGAATACTTCCTTGAAAAAGCTTTAATTGAATAAAGCTTTATATGAACTGCTATGTGGCGATCGTGGCGCAGTGGGTAGAGTGCGTGTTCAATACTCCAGATAGCCCTGGTTCAATTCCCACCTGACACAGAAAGTTTTTCAATAAAATTAGTTTTTCTGATCGGCCGTCAAATCTCTGCAGACAATGGTAAACCTCAGAGAGTAAAATAACTGCCATGAAAAGCTTCTTGAGAACATAAGTCGTTCGGAGTCGGCATAAAACGTGTAGGTCCAGTTCTCGATAATTTGTGTTCAAACATTTCACAACACGCACAACAAAATTGATCATAAGAAGCTCGGTCAAAGTCCTATCAAGGGCTGAAATGGCCATTTCGTTTTTTTTATGAGCTTATAAACAAGTAGATTAGTGAATATTAACAGACGAATGTCTGGGAGCAGACAAACGCTTTCGAATTTTTTAAAGAACTTTCCTGAAACATATGTTGGCAATACTGTTTTTTATAAAGAGAAACTTATTCAACTAGGTTGTTGATATTCTGCCTATCAACGATTTAATCTTCTTCTCGCTATTCCGAAACACGCGACAGACTTTTTTGGAAACCCACGAAGAGCTTCTGAAGCAGGTATCATATGTATAATGAAGATTGCATGTTCAACAGTTGCGATCTATGCAAAGAATCCAAGATTTAGGATGTAACAGCAGATTCAAACCCCAGAGCTAATTGATAGACCTAAATTTTCCAGAATCAGAGACCAAAACTGTTGAAATAGTATGTATTTTTATAGCATTTTTTGTATTGGTAGCTCTTCGAAATCCATTTCATTTCTTAATTTTGAGACAACTGCATTTATAACCCATCCATTATTTTTCTATAAAGTTGTAATTTGCAAATATGTACAAATTAATCCATTCTTCATACAATTTTCCAATTTTACTTCGGAAAAGATAAACTGAAATGCAGAAATTCCATTTGAAATTTGGTAAAAAAAATTATTCAGAAAAGATCAATCGAAATTCAGAAATTACATTTGAAATTCAGAAAAGATCACTTGAAATTCAGAATAAATAAATTGTTATTCAAAAATTAAAATTGACCTTATTACTCAATGATTAATGATCCCAAACTATTGCCATACTATTGCCATACAACAGAAAAACCTATGGTAATTATAGGGATTAATTAAGAGTATGATTTTTACTTGTTGCCTTATTTTAAATAGTTTGAATTTATATCTACATAAGCTTCATCTAAATAAAAAAATAAAAAACAAAAATATGATGATAATATGCTAATAGTATGGTAATGGTAAAAGTAATGGTAATGATTATGGTAATCTTTGAGATACCAGTTAAATTTTGAATTTTCAAATATATTTTCTCTGAATTTCAATTAATTTTTTTTCGAATTTCAACTGATCTTTCCTGTATATCAATTGATGTTTCCTGAATTTCAAATGGAGTTTCATTTGATGTTTTTTTTAATTTCAATTGATATTTTCTGAATTTTAAATGAAATTCTAAATTTCAATTGATATTTATTGAATTTCAATTGATGTTTTCCAAACTTAAATTAATGTTTTCTGAATTTCAATTGTTGTTTCCTGAATTTCAAATGGAATTTCTGAATTTCAATTGAATTTTCTGAATTTAAAATAAAATTTCTGAATTTCATTTGATGTTTTCTGAATTTCAATTGATATTTTCTGAATGGCAGTCAATTCAGACTTTTGAATTGATCTTTTCTGAATTTCAATTGATGTTTTCTGAATTCCAAATGGAATTTCCGAATTTTTATTGATTTTTTTCTGAATTTCAAATGGGTATGCTGAATTTAAATTGATCTTTCCTAAAAATTAAATGAAATTCTGAATTTCAATTGGTATTTTCTAAATTTCAAAGGGAGTTTCTGAATTTCAAATGAAATTCTGAATTTCTATCATTCTTCTCTGAATATGAATTAATGTTTTCCGAATTACACTTGGAAATGATGTAGAATAGAAATCCAGCTTCAAAAATTAAATTCAACAAACTCTTCAGTGAACTTTTTACTGTACAGAATAGAACAATTCTACGAAGCCCGAGTCAAATCTTATCGCTGATTTTAAAACGCAGCCGCTCGGAAATAAACTCTTTAGTATTAGCTACACGCTTTTCAGAAACTCGCATTAAACATTAAATGCTACCGAAAACTAAATAGAACCTATAAAAAATAATTTTAAATTAAAACAATAACAACAGTGTTTTGTGACTTTTGATTGTTGGTTTTGGGCTGTTTGTGACTTAACTGACATCGGCTACTCTATGAGTCAACCTAACTTAGTGAGTGTTTTAGTGGTGGTGGTGGGGCTAAAAATTTCAGTTAGGTCATAAAAATTATAATTAAGGTAGACAGCGTATGATACGCACTCGCAACATTAAAATTAGACACATCATCATCATAATCATAATTATATGGTAACTGTGCGGAGCGACATGAAGAAAAGACACACACTCAAACAACTACTGGGCACAATGGGCGCATTAGCTTGGATCGGTTGGGTAATTAAGAAATGCTACTGAATAATAAGAATATGTTATAAAAAATAAAAAATTCACAGAATTTTTTTATTCTTTTTGCGTTGGTAGAACTTCAACTTTTGATGACTTCACTTAACTTGAGCCACTACAACAAACATGTGTACATAGCTGTTGGTTATCATCATACTGTGGTAATGCTGTTTATGATATCTTATTATGTGAACATTAAAAGTCCACCTTTGTAGGTACAAAAAATAATACTGTGTATAAAAGCGAAAAAACCACATTGCTAACGTGGTTGTGTTTTAGTTGACGTGTAGCTTGGCTCGGTGGGAGGTCAAAGCTACTGGTGGGTTTATTTTTTTGCTTCTTCAACAAACTCTCTTGTTGAAGAAATTGCTAAGAATATTTATGATATTAGAATTGTATGAGCTTTGTTTTGTTTTTTTTTTTTTTTATTTTCCTTATAACTGACAACAAACAATGGCGACTTCCAAAATTGTTTTATATTTACATAAAATTTGAAATAATTTTACGAAATTGTAGCAATTAGTAAAAGAGTTGAAAGGTTAATGTTTTGAACTTGTATGGGAACTTTTTAAGCTGACCATTGTTTATTACTTTGTGGTAAACAGTTATAACTGCTTTGAACTAAAGCTTCTCATAAGCAGCCTAAGAACTGCAAATAAAGCTTTCTATGACTTTCTACCAAAATTAATATTGCGCAAAGTATAAGATACATTTTAATTAGAAGGCTTTTATCATAAAATGCTCATAAAGTATCAGTAGATCATATTATGTGAACTTTTTAGTTCTATCTACAAAATCGATCATGAATTTCAAAATTCATCATATATTATCAAAGACATGATTTGCCTTCTTTGTTGAGAACTCAGATCGTAAAAAGGAAAATTAAAAAGAAATAAATTTAAATTTTTAAAACTAATTTTGAATCATAAAAATATACCCATTAACTTTAATAGAAAAAGCAAAACTTTAAAAGAATTTTATGTAGTTTCGAAAATAGAGCTTTTGATTTTTAATTTTGTTGGGCATTTAAATGTTTCGATATGCTCAGAAATACTCACATTGTAACGGTACACTACAAATTTAAAAACTATTTATTATTTAATCTATATTAGAATTGTTTATTACTTCTTCAAATCACTTTTTTTTCGTTTGTTCCTTAAATTCAAAACATTCTTAATTTTTTTATAAAAGTTACAATTTTGAATTAATTAATTTTCTTATCAATTATCATTGGAAATAATCTTGAAAAAAGAATAAAAACACTTAAAGACATAAAAACATAAATATTCAAAATGTTCATCTGGGCAGTTGCGGGGATTGAACCCTGACACCCAGAACTATATTTATAAGTTATAATTCTAAGTAGAAACTAAAAAAATGTAAAAGACAATAACAACAACACTACGTACTGACGTACTGAGATATATTTAACTTAAAAATCTACTGACACTATTCACAATAGGTTTATAAAGCCACGTACTTAAAAAGGTTATAAAATGTCACATCAGGAGCGACTAGTAGGATTAGTATCGCTCAACCAAAAATTCTTCCTTGTTTAGCTCACTGCTTAAACTAAAGCTTTTGGTATATAGATTTTTTATTTTTTTGCATTCCATATGCTTGAATTCTGCTCGCCGTGCTATCTGCCCTTGCAACAGAATTCAAGCGTAGCAGTCGAACCTTGCGTTTGTCTGCCCTCGTAAGATCCCGAACAGAACCAAAGCCGGTGGCAGTTGTCGAACTCGCCGTGCAACAAAATACATGAAAATGTATGCAGCCGCCAACAATTACATCTATGTAGAAATTCACGACGGAAAAACGCCAGAATAGAATCTATTTTATTTTTTTCTTCGACGGCTGGCGGACCTCTCTCGGAGTGGCGTAAGTGATGCCATATTTTTGCTAAGAAACAGCTGTGTTCAGTGTTATTTTCTTAGTTTATTGTCATTTTCTTAGTTCTCATGAGCTTACGTTTCGTTTTGTGTGTCTGTGTTGCATTCATGTAAGTTCAAAACAAAATATGAAATAATTTTCTCCAAAATTAAGTATTCACACCGAAAAGCAACGCTAATCCGCCATCCGACAACCGCTCCTAATCTGGACGGGTTCTCAGCGGATTTCGCCGAGAGAGGTCCGTCACCCGCTTTTTCTGCTCGCTGCGCTGCTTAGGCGGCCCTTGCACCAGAACTCAAGTTGTACACAATTGGTATTTGCAATACTTTCTAGTCTCCTACTGCACCACTTCTGCACGCTACGCTGTGAATTCAGACGCCCAGACGTCTCAGTTCTCTTTTATTTTGCCTTTCACATTAGACATCTGCACGAATACATCCGCACGCCTCTACAAAACATTTGCTTGAAACACGTATACTTACATTCTATCATAGTCAAAAACCAACTACGATTGAATACACTACAAAACAAAAGCAAAACATTCCAGTACTGTACTCAAAACAAATGTGTTTTCAATATGAAATTCACTCGAATACTTGTGCTCGTATACGAAGTACACAGGATAGAACAGAAACACATCATGTATAAGCAGAAGGCTATGCGCTGTCGCATCACACAAACACACTTTCTCCTTCACATCAGAGCGAATTCGTGTCTTGAGTCTTTTTGTCATTTTCTTAAATTTGTAAAGTAAATTGTTCTTCACCTACTTGGTATAATTTGTATACTCGTATGTTTTTGGAGTATTTTAAAGAGAAACTGCTGCAGTTAGCTATGTATGCTGCAAACAAGTTATGTACACACTCTGTTAAGATCCAACCAAATGTTGTACAGTACTCGCTTCAGCCTGTGTTTGATTTGAAAGTACTGTACAAAAGTTTGAAAGATGCTACAAAATGTGGTACAGTACGAAAGTGTACACTTTGCTACAGGCAAAACAAATGTATTCATGCAGCTCTTTATTTCACATGCTTGCATTCTGCTTGCCGTGCTTTCTGTCCTCGCAAAAGAATTCAAGCGTCGCAGTCGAACTTTACGGTCGTCTGCCCTAGTAAATTCTTCAGATTCTGCTCGCTGCGCTGCCGAGTAAATATCATAAGAACCGATTAGATGTGATAAGAACCGATCCCCTGTTGTAAGAACCAATTAACTACGAACCGATTAGATGTGATACGAACCGATTAGCTGTCATAAAAACCGATGACCCCAACCGACAAAATAGCATAAGAACTGATTAGATGTCATAAGAACCGATCACCTGGAATATGAACCGATCACCCGAATTAAATATCATAAGAAACGATTAGATAAGAACCACCTGTTATAAGAATCGATCACCCTAACCGATTAATATTGTTAGGACCGATTAGATGTCATAAGATCTAATCACCTGTTATAAGGACCGATCACCTAAACCAATTAAATAAGAACCGATTAAATGTCATAAGAACCGATTGCCTGTCACACGAACCGATTACCTATCATAAGAACTGAGTACCCGTTAGATACTATAACTTTCGACTGTCACAATAACCGATTGTCCATCATAAGAACGGAGTATATATCATAACTTCCGACTACATACGCTGTACTGCACAGATTTTGTAATAATAAAAAGAATATCATAAGGAATTATAATTGTTCCATAAAGATTGAAAATATAAATTGAAATTGCGTTCTTATTTGCTGGAGGTTAAGTAGATTCTTCAAAGAATTCTGGGCCATAGACAAAACCACGTTACAAAAATCAAATATTCGCTTAGTCCTCTCTTACTCAGACTAAAACGTAGTTCTGAATTTCTAAAAATAACGAGGCCTCCATTTTTCAGATTATCGTAGGTTTCAAGGCTGAAATTTAAATATAAATCAGGCTTCTTTTTTACAGACCAATGAAAGTAATCAAAAAAACCAGTCCTATTTTATTTCGTGCCTAATTTTATACTTGGACTAGTGGCTATTGTTGTGTTTTTGTGTGTTGAGGTATTTGTTCTACAGCGCCCTATGGTGTTTTAGATAGAGCAAAATGGATAGCAACATAACATTTTAAGATCCCTAAATTGAAATTTGAATGCAAAATAGAATGAGTGGTTTAGGAATTGTGTGCGATTTTTTTAAGAACTCAATGCCTATTTAGGTGAAATTGTTATCTAGGTGTTATTAAGCAAATTAATTTTTTGATTTTTGAATTATTTTAAAGAATTATTAGTACTAATATTCTGCTAGATTTTGACTATTACCATTTTTTTCATATAATTTCATCGTATCTATTAGCTTAAGGTACTTATAAACTTGGTAATAAGCCGTGGTTATCTTCTGGAGCTTCTGTCGAAAAGCTTAGCTTAAATTGACGTCTTAATAATGCTAGATGAACTCAAGCTTAGACTCTACGCATCATTAATAAATCTCAAAGGTGAGAACCTGGTATTTTTTATCCGCTAAGTTCGGATTTCATATAAGAAATTCATTAAAAGTACTAGTACCTTTTTAAATTAAAAAAAAATAATGGCAAAATCGAACAGAAGAGGTTCCCTATAATTCACTATGGTCGAGCAAACAATTTTTTTTGGCATAAAGTCCAAAATTTTTGTATAAGTTTTTAAAAAAATAAGTTTCAAAAGCTTCAGAGAATATAATTCTAAGAAAAAATCTCACGTGGCAATACCGTTTTTTATACGAGCTATAAAAGTTGACGTAAAATCTAATCAATATCATTGTACACAGCTGTGCCAATAAGTAATAAAACAAAAATCGTGTGCTACATCTAAAAATTACCTAAAATTAATCATTTGTAAGGGATAATAAAAATAAAGGCACTTAAATAAGGAAAATGTAAAAAACTTTATTTTATTTGTTAAATCGTTTTTATAATATCGCGAATTGTGTAACTACCTCTTTTTACAAAAAATTAGAAATTTCATTTGTCTTCCGAGAAGTAAAAGTAATGTGGATTGTTTCGGATTGTTCATAAATTAACTCCGCCAGGTCAGCAACTGAGTTGCGCCTGCCTGTCCAAAGCCAGGATAAAAGAGGATGGTTGGCAGTAGATGCATGGAGGCGTAACATTCGTGGATAAGTCTTGTCTACTGTCGTAAAAGAGAAGAGTTCACCAGAGCTCGGTGTGGCGGCCAATCTGGTAGCAGGTCACTATGGTAAAACCTTGTGAAAAAAGCCTGCGATGGAATAGCAATGGTCCAGAGAACTTGTTAGCACGGGGATAGTCAAACCCGTCGAATGAGGTGACCTTATCTATCCACGGCAGGGAGACATGGTCTATATGGCCAACAATGTTGGATAATTGGTGTCTTTTAAGGCACGGTAAAAGTCGACCTTGTGAAGTCAATGGCACAGGTCAAAAATCGTAGGGACTTCGTTTAAGGTATGATAATTTACCATGCCTTGGATTGAAGTGCCAGTCATATACGAAAAAGTGCTATGTGCACATTCAAATACAGAAATTCTAAATGAATTTCTTGTCTCATTTGCCAGGATGTTGTAGACCCCCATTCGGCGGGACCGAGTTGCCCAGGTGACTATCATGGGTTGGCCCTTCGGGGAGACTCGTGCTGGCTGTGGTTTGTGCACATCGCTTGCACAGGTCTAGATTGACCGGCGGGGTCGCGCAGACGAGTTTAAGATTAACAAGTGCAACTGCCATAAGGCTTAAGCAGCTTGGGCTATCCAAAACCTAGGGTAATAGTTCATGAAACAGACAACCATGAACTTTGTGTTGTATCACAACCCGGACCCGTTTATGTTTTAAAACAAGTAAAACATAGGGGCATCAGGTGTGGCAACACGAACATGGAAGCTGCTTCACAAACACAAAGCATCACCTAGTGCCCTGCTGATTAGGAGCATTATGTAATAAATTACATACTGCCCGTAATAGCAGTACCAGTTTAGACTTCCGTAGCGACGTACTTCCATCCATCTACTGGTGGAGAGGAGACCTACCCAATCTCTTGCATATTAAGACAGATATGCCAGCCCGGTCGTACCATTGCGTGACCCCACCGGTCAATCTAGACCTGTGTAGCATTCACACAACCACAACCAGTACGAGATTCCCCGAAGGGCCAGCCCACGACAGTCATCTGAGCAACTCGATCCCGTCAAATGAGGATCCACAACATCCCCGCAAAAAGACCAAGAATACACAAATGCAATTACGAAAAAAGTGCATTCTTACACATGACTGTGCTCAATGAGCACTTAAGGGCTAGTCTAACAATTTGCAGTTGCCGACTCAGCTGGAAACTATTGCACATGACTGGTACCTACTCTGGAGGACCTTTGCAATTGCCACTCTTACTCTGGCCGTTCGGATTTCACCATCCAGACATAGAGTATTGGCCATTGTTCTCAGGGGCTGCCGTGCTCAGTATGAGAACCCTTAGTTAACACAACCATTTCTACACTTCCCTCAGTGACTGCCGTGCCAGTTTGAGGGTGCGAGTCAAACTCAATCCACTTCGGAAAGCCGAAGAGCCGACACTATTATGCACGCATGCCGACACTTCACAACTGTTGCAACACTCCCAATTAAGGTCTCAGTGCGGTGAATAGATAGGGTCTACCCCATTTGACAGGTAAAGACTGTCCCCGTACTAACAAATTTTAAGGTCAATTGCTATACCTTCGCAGGCTTGTTTCATATCGATATACCGAATATGACCTGCTACCAAGATAGGCGCCACCCCGAGCTCTTGGTTGGCCCTATCAGTTTTTACGTTTGCAGGACGTATCCTACAAACAACCCTCCTCCTTTATCCTGGCTTGGGACAGGCAGGCGCAAACCTGGCGGAGTTGGCGGGGTCGCGAAGTAGTAGTACGACCGGGCTGGCATACCTGCTTAGTATGCAAGAGATTGGATAGGTCTCGTCTTTACCAGTAGATGGCAATGAAGGTACGGAATGAAGGTACGCCATCTACCGGTAGCCAAACTGGTACTATTAAGGGCAGTATGGAATTCTTATTGCATACTGCATTTACAGAATATAGCACAGGGTAATGCTTTTGTGTTTATGAATGTGACATCTAGTACGTGGTTGCTTTTTTAGATGTCACTTGTATAATACAAGTCTGTGAAGAGTATTTCACTTGCACATCCTTTTGTGGTTGCCAATTTCAAACTGATGGAGCGCTATTTAGAGCAAAGTCTATTAGCAAAATATCAAGTCAATTGCTCCATTTTTTTGGAATTTTGATCACATCACTTGTATGGAAGGTAGTTGTGCTTCTTACCCGATTTTACCTGTTTTTATATAGGTATTATATCGATAGTACCAAAAGTATATGTAAAAGTTTTCAAGCGAATATCTCACTCCTGCGATTTTATGCAAAAAAAAAACTATATCTGGACCACTGCGTAATGATAGTAATTTACTTTTATATGGTTTTACCAATTGTCAATGATAAATCAAGATTATTCAGAAAGTATTTGATAAATATAACTATAAAAAATGTAAACGCATTAACCTCGTAACCACAACAGTGACAGTAAAGTTTCTTGCTTAAATTGATCTCAGTGTTGCGAGACGGTGCATTAAGATGACCGAGAAGTGTGCGAGCTTTGAGAACCATATCCCCAAAATTTCTGCTATTTTTGTACTGAATTACGCGTTGCTTGGCCGTGAATTTCTCGTTGAACGACGTCATAGACACTACTCTTGTCACTTTATTATTCCATTTTCGAACCAAGGCAGCTTGGCTGAATATCAATACAACTTGTTAATATTTATTAACGTTAAAAAAATAGGAAAATTTTGTGGAAACCTTTAATAAACTGTAAAATCAAATTAAGTAAAAAAATTGTTGTTAAATAACAGTTCTTCTCTTTGCTTTATAACAAACCATTGAGAGAAGTATAAAATGGTTAGAGTAAAAATACGCGACGTATATTCGAAAAACTAATAAAAATATTTATACTTTAGTACATTTCATAATGTAGACTTTTGAGTAATACTAGTCGTGAAAAATGCCTTGGTACTTATCTATACCGTTCAAACTGTTTTCTCATCCTATCAGCCGACAGTAGCACATAAAAACTTATAAATGTACTACACATGAAGGTACAAGAGTTACGACAGATAGATGACTGTCGATTGATAAGTAGGAATTTTTAATAACAACAAAAATAAAAACAACATCAGCAACAACCATGTAAAAAGGGCGTCAACTTTCGCTGGAGTTGTGAAGTAGCTGCAAAGTAAATAGAAAAAATATAAGAAAAGAAACAGGAACCAAATACAGGTAATTCTGTGGAAATTAACTTGAACAATAAAAAGGCATTTCTAACAAAGCCTATTGTTGATCGGGCTATTTTATTAGGTCTGTGTATTAGCCTCTATCTACCACATCGCCGACTTTGGTGCACTTTATCGCAAGATCATCTCTTTGAAGTACAAGAGATTAAGTTATAATGGGTAGCTGGGTGGCAACTATGAGAGGATGTTTATAATTTAATAGTTCATATAAAGTTTGCTTGCTTTTAACGTTACGTTGTTTGAAGCTAGATACATGTGTAAAAGTGGTAAAATTAATTATTAACTTGGTTATAGCAAGTTTGCAGAGTCATTATATTGGTTATGTGCCTTCAAAATATATCTACTTTTAATATTTTTATTACACTAAAAGTGACTTTTAGCTATGTGTAAAGAGCTATTTAAATGAGGCTGGCAGCTCCATAGAAAATTATAATTTGCATGCTTATCGTGCTTTTATCATAATAATTAACATCATTATAAAATTATTCTACAAAATGATTTTTTTTTTTAAATTGTTTAGTCAAAAAACTACAGTAATTAAATTTAATTAGTGTCATTTATCTTAAAAGCCAGAAACTTGTGCAGTCTTTTGTTTGCTCGAGCACTCCGTTGGCATTGTGAGAAAAACTTTTAATTATTTTGGGTACAAAGAAAAAAAGAGGAATTTTTTATATGCCACCCGTTGTGTGAATATTAAAATTAACAAAAATCTTTTTAAAACATGAACAGCTCCACTTCCAAAATGAGACCAAGCTATTGAGTCAAATCGAAAGCAAAAAATAGATGTGGTACCTTTTATATAAATATTGGTTCTACTATTTTGCGATACACTTTTTTTAATTCGTTCAATCAAAGAAAACACACGCGAAACTCATTTGTAACGCGTCGTTGAGTTTAGTAAACATAACGAAAAACTTAAAACTCAATCTGACCCCTGAACGCTTATTTTTTTTTTTTTTTTTTTTTTGCTAGCCTTTTTTCATTCTTCGTTTCTTCTACAAATCTTAAGTTACGCTTGGAGACCCGTAAGCATCGCGATAAGTTAATTTTGTGGCCTGGTGAACGCATCAGTAGGAAAGGGTAAAACACCTCAACACGTGTGTGTATGAATGTGTGTGTGTGTGTGTGTATGTGTACTGCTAAAATAATGTGGCAACATTGTTGAGTAAATTATACAACAACAACAACAACCAATTCATTGAAGAACTAACATATGAACACCTGTGTTCATGTCGTGAAGAATCGCGAAAAAGAGTAGAGTATATCGCTTTCTTCTGGCGCTGCTGAATTAGATTGGCGTGTCGTCATTAAAATTAAAACATACAACATTTTCATACGAACAAACAGACACAAGACACAGAGACAGACATACAGAAAGATAGATTGTTGGAAATCTGAGAGTGACTGTTTGTACAAACATACATATATCAACTCAAGGGTTCATTAAAAAAAGTGCTGTTCCAGGCAACTAGCTTGATTTTCTTCTTACTTGTATTTAGATTGAGGCAATTGAATTTTGTTGCAGTAAATATTTGGTCTCGCTTGGTTAAGAAGTTGTTTTACTGATAGTAGGGGAAACGCGTTATTGCGTTTTTTGTAAAATTTTAAATTTAACTGTAGTCAGCTGGCATTATAATATTTATAAATCGCTCGAACGTAAACCTCAACACAAGATAAAAGCTTTTAGAGTCTTATAATAAACTGGTCGAATTGACGAAGGCGGTATTACTGTTCGCGAATTTTCTATATATCATTCGAACTAAACGTCAAGAGCAGAATTATTTTGCAGAAATTGCTTGCAAATTATTTCGTTTTGTGCCATGTGCATTCAGAGAAACAGGTTGGAATAATGACCCTGATCAGGGGCGTACAGAGACTATATTGATAGGGGGTGTAGTTAGGTATTTTGGCTGACTGAATACCCTTAAGTCCTGACTATTTTTAATACAACATAATCGCATTAATCAAAGTTACTCATCCGTTTGACTAGTATAAATCTTAAAGTAAAAATCTTAAATCGTAAATAGATCGATCGACATAATATCAACTATTGAAACAGAGGATACTGACCATATAAATTCGTTTAGAACACTAAGCGCTTCGAACAAGCTATTTGCATTCAAAGATGTAACCGCAGCGGAGATAGAAATTGTTATAAAGCAGATTAATATAAACAAAGCATGTGGAATAGATGAGATTCCTGCATGTGTTATAAAAAATTCCTCAACAGCTATAGCAAAAGTGATGGTTAAATTAATATCATCGATTGTAAAAACTGGTATATATCCATTGAAATTCAAACGACAAAAAGTTTTCGACAGAAGCAAAACTCAAAACTATAGGCCAATAGCGACCTTCCCAGTACTTAACACTGTGGTTGAGAGAATCTTGAAGAATCAAATAATTGCCCACTTGGAAGAAATTGACCTCATATACAACCATCAGTATGGGTTTCGGCAACGATCAGGAACGCAACCGGCATTGATACAAGCGATCGATGATATATGCGGAAATCTGGATGGAGGCTGCTCAGAAGTGGGAGGTCTATTCATTGACCTGCAAAAGGCATTTGAATGTGTCAGCCACGATATTCTCATGAAAAAACTTGAGTTTGCGGGTTTTCATCATACTAGTCTAGACTTGATGCGAAACTACCTAAATGACAGGCAACAAATTGTAGTTAATGGAAGAGTCAAGAGTGAACCGGAGAGAGTCATCTGTGGAGTCCCTCAGGGAAGTGTGCTCGGACCATTACTGTTTTTAATATTTATTAACGATATAAAAAACATTACATTGAATGGCAAACTATTCCTATTTGCTGATGATTTTGCATTATTCTACCCAAGCGTGTCACGACTAGCCCTAAGAGCAAAACTAGAATACGATGTTTCTATTTTAAAAGAATTTTTCCGCTTCAACAAAATTGCTCTCAACGAAGAAAAAACAAAATTCATGATCTTTCACCACAACGCAATGTGACAGATAATTTTAAATTTACTATTAATGAAACAGAAGTAGTGGCGGTCGATCAAGTCAAGTTCTAGGACTTTTACTAAGCAATAATCTATCATGGAATCTTCATATTCAAAGTATACAGGAAAAGGTATCGTATGGTCTGGGCTTACTGTACAAATTGAAAAACAAACTTACATGTGATACTAAATTTCTAATATACATGTCCTTAGTTCATTCACATTTGTCCTATATGACAATGTGTTGGGCCTATAAAAATACAAATGAATTAAAAAAATTGCAGAGAATGCAAAATAGGTGCATGAAAACAGTTTTTAATCTACATTGGAGATATCCAAGCCAGCGAATCTATATACCGGAGCGGAAAAACGTCCTACCACTAGGAGGAATCTACAAATACCAACTATCATTGCATGTATATAAGAATCTAAGAAACATAAGTTATAATACAACACAGCTAAGTCAACATATGCATGGCTTTAATACCAGATACAGAAACAACCTAGTAGTAGCGAGATGTAGTCGAGAGGTCACAAAGCAACGCTACCTATATGCGGGCCCGAAAACTTACAATAATTTGCCTGAGAACTTAAAAATTGAAAGGTCAATTAGTTCCTTTAAAACTAACCTGAAGCAATACCTCCTTACTCAGGAACACTAACGTGATATTGTAAATACTTATACTTTTATATAATATCAATTATGATCTCATAGTAATTTAATTTAATAAACAATTACTACAATGTATATTGATGTAAATATTGATGTAAATTTCTGAATAATCTTAATCTAATATCAATTTCCGAACAATTGGTAAAGCCAGATAGGCTCACTCCTTTACAGCCTTGTGGCATTGGAGCAAAGAAAACAAAAATTGTAAAATATTCATTCTTCTCTATACTATTCTAAATAAAAAAAAAAAAAAAAAAAAAAAAAGGCAGTTGCCATTTTGCCCCATCTTTTTTTGATAGGAAGGAGTTTTGATAATCACTACGATAAGAACCGGTGGAGAATTCGAGATATTGTAACGTTACCAAAAATTTAAAAGAAGTTAAAAAATGCATATTAAAAATATTTCATCATTTAAAAACATTGTGATCCGCACATCTTCATGTTTGACCATCTAAATTCTAAATTAGATCTTGGAGTTTGGTTTGATAGAAAAATTACTTTCTCCCTCCATTATGACCATATCATTACCAAAGCTAATGCTATGATGGGTTTTATAAGACGTCATTCAACTGAATTTAATGATCCTTATACTCTCAAAACGTTATTTATATCATTAGTAAGATCTGTTTGTGAATATGGATGTGTGGTATGGGATCCACACCATGAGACAGATTGTATGCGTTTGGAAAAAGTTCAAAAACGCTTTACTCGTTTTATTATTTTTAAACTGAACTGGGGTTTTATGCCAACCTACTTGTCGAGATGTGCTCTTCTCGGTCTGAATAGTTTAGCCACCAGGCGAAAATTTTTTCTTATCGTTTTTGTTCGTGATTTATTGATGTCACATATAGACTGTGCGCCACTTCTCGCTCTAATTAATATATATGCACCTGAGAGATATTTTAGACCAAGAGAACTTCTATACATCCCATATCATAGAACAAACTATGGCAGAAGTGATCCAATTATTAATATGTGCTCAGCATTCAACTCAATAAGTGCTCGAATCGATTTCACACTGAACAGAAATGTGTTCAGACATAATATTTTAGATCTCATTAATACATAATTTTCTAGCATAATAGAGATAAATTAATTTGAAATAAAAAATTTCTTTTTTTTTTTTTTTTACTTTTAGCACTAATTTATATATGTACTTTTTATATTACATTGTAGAATTTGTCATATTGTTATCCCTAAACTGTAAAACGATTGTTGATAGTTTAGTTTAAATAAATAAATAAATAAATTGACGAGTGTAATATCCCAACCAACAATTATTATCTTTATTTTATCCTAAAGACTTCTTGAAGAGAAATTATTAAGATTGATACACTTACGATTTACTCTAAACGATATCTGTAAGATACTTGTAAAACTCTTCTAAGCTTATTTTGGCACTATATAAGTGTAAGTTGTAATTTTCAGAACGCCCTTATATCGGCCTCTTAGAGCTCTGAAACAAGATCAACACTCTAAGAAACATTGTCTTAGACAAGACTTACAGATCTCTTGCGGATATCTACTTTTAAGAAAATTAAGATGTATATACTCATAAGAGAGTTTTATAAGAATTTATGTATATATACAATACTACCAACACTATTTTAATATAACAAAATTTGATGTACCATTTTTTATTATGTTTGCAGGAAATTATTATATCATTAATATTGTATATGCGTGGTGTAGTATTTTATAATATAAACGCATAAATTTCATTGTGGTGGAAACTTTATCGTAAGAATCTCATATTGCACCTCGGTTAGAAGCTGTCCCCTTTCGCAAAAACCAACATTAAAAGTTTTATTTAATTAACAAATTATACTATACTCTCAATAAATGCACTAAAACGCAGTTTTAAGAGTTGATGTCTACATACAAGAGTACAGCTCTTACTACAAAATTAATATACTTAAGTAAGTCACATAGAAGAGTTGTATACTAAAGCGTATACTAAGAGAAATTTTGTAGGGCCACCATTTTTAAAAAGCATTCATTTATGCCAAGCAGAATTAACTCTTTCATTACATTAGTGCAAAGTTTACCGAACTAATTTCATTACTTTGCGTTGAGAGTTATCAATAAATTTGCGCTATAAAGAATATGAAAAATCTTCCTCAAAAGGTTGATTTATGTAACAAAAAATAGTTGTGTCTCGGTTTTGACTGTATGTCGACTTGAATCAGAATTTTAGTGGGCTAAGCTCGCCCTAGAATTCCTGGTAAAAATTACCAATTTCACATATCAATTTTTATTTTTATTTTAATTATACATTCATAAAATTCGTCAATGACTTACTCTATATTCAAAAAGAATACAAAATATTTATATAACCATCGCATTTATCAAGAATTAAAGTATTTCTTGATAAATTCACAAACAAGAAATTAAACTCATTGTATTGTAAATAAAATCTCTTCTACTCCCAGTTTAGGCCTACTTGATATTAGTACATGAGTAAAAACAACAACAATTTTCAAAGTGCACAATTCTGAAGACACAGAGCCACACAATTTGCACAATTCACTATCCTATTTGTATGAATTTTACATCACAGGCTGGGCTAACTTGAAATTAGTCCATGAGAACAAATTCCATGACTTATTTCTTATTAGACTATTCTAAATACGTCACAGGGCATAAACAATTTCAGTGATGTAGATGAACAAATTGTTTGAGTGCGTACGTGTATTCTAAACACATATTCTTAATGGGATTGGTAATTTTTTACTATGAAAATTTAGCACATTTTCTTCCTGGAAAGTATAACATCTTATGAATGGAAGTGAATACGTAAATTGCAGTTAGAAATTGTTCTGTTCTTTCGGAATATTTTTCTTCTGAATGAACCAAATTCATTGAACATAATTTGTACATACTTCTGTTCGTTTATTATATAGGTACCCTGAAATTTAAGCTAATTAAATAAAACCCCATTTCTTTTGAAAAATTATACATTTACAAGAAAGGGTTAAGAACATGAATACAGTTAAATCTTTTGTTTAGGGCAATTGCCCGATTATAAGAAACAAACATCTTATTATCAGAGTAACACTCTTCTAGTCAGTATGTTTCTCTTATATTCAGAGTGATACTCTTCTAGTCAGACCGTTGCTCAAATCAGATCAGACATCTTTAAATAAAAGCCTTTGAGATGTCTATAAGACTTAATCTATAATGCTAAAACTCTTGAGAGTTTGGCTCTGATAGCTGAAGTGTTGTAGAAGTCGGTAAGAAATGAATTGTAAGATGCAGCGTCTACGCAGTAATGCTCTTATAACACAACTCTTTTAAGCTACTATGAGATAATGTGAAAGAGAACAGAACACTTATAGACAACCAGTTTTGCTGAAAATAATCTGTAAGCGTATTGCTCTTGCTGAAGATAGTTTAGGACGTAATTAAAAACTAAACTTTTTCGTCCAGTGCTCAACTCTTAAGAATTGTTACTTGGGTAGCGTTGTTTTTCATAGTTTACTTTACTGTATAGGGGAGGGGGGAGGGGGGAGGGCGTGGTTGTACTGTACTACGAAAAGTAACGCAGGGGGAGCAAGGTAAGAAAGAGCAAAAATATTGGTAACGTAGTTTATGAACGAGCCGTAATAGTATCTGGATAATATCGAAAAAGCATTTAACCCTTCATCTACTGACGGTACTCATAAGCACCAATCTCTTTAAAACTTTATAGCATAACAACCATTACTTATATTCTGATGTTAAGTTGTAGAAACAGTCTTTTAACTCTATTTTTTTCATAACAGATGGCAGTAGTTGTTCTAGGCTTATGAATTTTGCAAGGAAGGAAGCTATTTTCGAACGGACATTGGGTTTTTCTGCAGCCATTTTGTACGGATTGAGGCTCTTATCTTTTCTTTGCTATAAATATATAATGTCAAACCATAGAGAAGTGTTGTATTTTTTTATTAATTCTGTATTGTCTTAGAATGTTATTTGCCCAACCATTATCAGATAACAGATTATGTATTGTGATTAACGGTCGAATTATTCGGTGATACTTATAAGTACCGCCAGTACACGTAGTGTTGGAGAAAAAATTATTTTCATTTTGTCCATATAATTATCTATAGTATTTCTATTTGTTATAATGTAATTATGAAAGTGTAGTGTAGCAATATGTTTTCGTATTTTTTATAGATTTAAATTATAGAATTTTCTTTTTTAATTATTTATTTACTTATTTATACTAACGCTGTCAAGAGCATTTGAAAATATTAGTATTGAATGTGAATTTGATCTTGCATTGCGAATAAAAAAATAAGTTAGATTTTAATATTTTAGTGTGTGTGGGTAAATATAATATACTTCACATAAAAAGTTTTCAAGCAATAGTAAAAAATTCTTTCCGTTTTTTTAGAATGCCCAAAAAGAAAGGTCTTACCATTCAGGAGGCTTTGGATATGTTGAAGGACCTGCCATCCGAAAATAGTGATATTATTGATGATTCATCTGATGAAAAAGTTTTCGTCAGGTTCTGAAGATGTTGACTCGATAACGGAAGAAGACCCTGGGTGCAGTAATAAGGGAAATCAGGAGCGAAGTCCTGGGAAAAAAAGCAGTACCTACCTCGAAATTTAAAAGTCAAATTGATAGACGTTGGAAGAAAAGAGATGTTCAGACTCAGGCTCCAGTTTTAACTCTAATATCTGGATTTGTAGATAATAGGTGTGTTTCCGTACTCTACACTGTGTAAGGTTTGTGTAAGTTCAAACTGAGAGAGTAAAAATGAAATGTGAGAGTAGTTGCAAAAGTACGGAAACAGCTTCTAGTAAGTTTCAAGTACAAAACAGCTGATCTTGACTGCGGACATGTCAAACGTAAATTGCGCCAATTAAAATTATGTCAATTTGCTTGTGAAGTTGATGCTTGTTCTTCTTGCTGCTTGTTCTTACTTTACTTTGTGTGCACTTTGTGTGCTCGAGAGAGCGGTTTTATGCTTGTTCTTCTTCTCCCATTTTAAGCACAGAAAGTACGGAAACAGAAAATAGTGTCCCACAAGTTACACAGTGTGAGTACGGAAACACACCTTATATTTTTGATTCTTTGCTTACTCCAACAGATTTTTCAGTAAATACTTCAGTAAATGTGGTTTACCCAAACAATGACACGTAATCGATATTTTCAAATATTTCAAATATCCATCTAAATGACCATTTATCAATGCCGGAAAATAACTCTGATAAAATGTACAAGCTGAGGCCCTTTATTTCTAGTTTGAATGAGAATTTCCAGAACTTTAGGATAGGCACTCAAATCCAGTCAATTGATGAAAGTATGGTGCTATTCAAGGGGAGGTCTACTCTAAAACAATACAACCCAAAAAAACCCATCAAGCGTGGTTTCAAACTTTGGTGCCGGGCAGATATGTCCGGATATATATATGAATTTGACGTTTATCATGGTAAGCAGACTAATAGTGACAGCTCAAAGAGAGGATTTGGACTGGGCGAGACAGTAGTTGATGAGGTGACAAATAGTCTGGCAGGCAAAAACCATATCATCATCATGGACAGTTTTTTTTCCTTCCTTGCCACTCTTTGAGTATTTAAAAACAGTTCGCACCATTCGTCCTGATAGACTTTGGTTACCCAAACTTATTGATGATAAAAAAATGAAACGAGGGGTCTTAGCTAATCAAATATCTGAAAGCTAATACACTTTCTTTCGAATTATCATGGAAACAACACTTGCAAAGTCCAAAGGAGACTCAAAGATGATACCAAAATTGACGTTACCGCACCCATTGTTGTAAAAGACTCTCTACAATTGACACATGGGTGGCACAAAAGACTTTTTAGTGGCAAAAATAGTGGCACAGACTTTTTTGCTATGCTAGAAATAATAAAGTCATATAGAACAAATATGTAAAGTCATATATTGCATATGTAGAAGTGCGTCGTGAGAAAATCTCGTCCCTCGAATATAAGCACTGCATTACCAAAGGATTACTTAAAAATTAAAACCACAACCAAAACGAAAACGAAAAAGGGAGACCTAAATCTAATGGGGATGAACAAACTTTTAGTGCAAAAAAGAGAAGAAAAGGAACTTTGTCTGTTTCTAATGATGTTCGCTTAGAAAATATGGGATGCCATTACCCAACATTCATGTCGAATCGAGGGCGTTGTGAAGTTTGTGCACTCAAAAATATTCAATCAAAACCACATTCAAAATGCTCAACTTGTAATATAATTTTGTGCGTAAATGAAAAAAAAATTGTTTTTATGATTATCAAATATGAATTTCTACCTTAGTTATGTATAAAACTAAAATTATGTCAATTTGATAATTTCTTTGTTTTTTTATTGGTGTTTTTTGGTTATATAGCATTTTTAAGAGGTTAAATTTTATTAGAAATATTATCCGTAACTGTATTTTATTATGAGGAAACTTATACATAGTGTACTGACGATACATTTAAGTACCACTTTAATTAATAAGTTCTAACAAATTAAATTTCACACCGGGGAGATCTTTTCTTGTATATTCTTTAATTATCAAATATGGCAGCTAAAAAAATATATATATGAAGAAATTTTCAGTAGTTCATAATGCAGTAGATAAAGGGTTAACAATTTATTTTCGGTTCTTGCTTTAAGAACACTGTTTTACTACTTCCAAAAAAAAATTTAATGTACAAGAGTTACCACCAATATTTTACATTTTGCCGAGCCATATGATGACTTTCTGCGTTTTCAGAATGTTTTCATCACTCCGAGTTTTTTCGTCAATGAACATTTTAAGAAGTCACTTCGAGTTTTCGTACTTTGCCTTACTTAGTGTATCATAACTTTGCTTCTGTTCACCAAAGTTCTGTTCTGTTCAATTTAATTTTATATTAAGGATAACACGTTGTAGTGTTCCATTTTTGACAAAATATTTTAAATCGTTTAATTTTTTACAAATTTACTTAATTGTAGGCGCTTACTTGAACAAAAAAACATTTATTTTATAATTTGCGTTTTGCTTTTAAAAATAATCAAAAAATTCTTCTGACATTATTTTTATACCCTAACGCGAACTACGTAAAGGGTATATTAACTTTGTCATTTAGAAAATGACAAAGTATAGAAAAATACAGGTATAGAAAAATATATATCGAAGAGTGGCAATTTACTTTCGCCCAAAGATATTGCAAACCATTTTAGCCATTCTGGGTCTTCATATTCTTTGGACTCTAACTTTTCAATCAACTTTATATCCGTCAAATATAGCCTCATTAACTCTTCTTTCATTGTCTCAAATCCATTATCAAAATCCGCTCTATCAACGGAAAAAGAAATTACATCTTTCGAGTTCGATATTGCCGTCTCTAGCTCCAAGGGTAAAACGCCCGGATACGATCAGATATCGTATCCTATGTTGAAAAATATTCCATCAAATCTGAAAACCAGAATCATAAACCTCTTTAATAATATTTTCAACTCTGGAATTTACCCGCAAGCATGGAAATGTGCCAATATTGTGCCAATTTTAAAACCGAATAAAATTTCAACAGAGGTCTCAAGTTACCGTCCAATTTCTTTGCTCCCATGCCTGGGAAAAACACTAGAAAAGATAATTGCCTCACGCCTAATGTGGTTCACGCTGAAAAATAAACTGATTTGTTCTAACCAAATCGCTTTCAAAAAAGTTCAAGGAATCTTTTGTCCAGCTTTTGACCGTATAGGTATCCATGTCGTTTTACGGCAGTTAAAAAAGTGGCGAGTTTGAAG
Organism: Coremacera marginata; assembly: GCA_914767935.1. NCBI lineage: Eukaryota > Metazoa > Arthropoda > Insecta > Diptera > Sciomyzidae > Coremacera > Coremacera marginata. Next base: position 3,469,731 of record OU612045.1, on the reverse strand, counting down.
CAAGATTTATAACTTTGTTAAAGCATTTCTAAGTAACCGAAATTTTAGAATTAATCTTAATAACACCCTTTCTCCATCCAAACCTCTACAAAATGGTATTCCCCAAGGTTTACCTATATCTGATTTTTTTTTTCATTGCTTTTAACGAAATCAGTAACCTTATCGCGAAATACAATGTCAATCACTGTATTTATGCTGACGATGTTATTTTATTTACGAAAACAACCAATTTATCCGCAGTGTCGAGAATGCTCACAGATATATTAAAAGACATATCTGAATGGTCACTCGACTCAGGAGCGAGCATATCTTTTCAAAAATGTAATTCATTGCACATATGTCGAAAAAAAATTGAAGTGGTTTTAATCTGTTATATGATAATATAGTTATAAAGAATGTAGAATTTCTTAAGATCCTTGGTTTAATTTTTGACAAAAACTATAATTTCAGACAACATTGTAATTATCTTAAGACCAAATTGTATTCAAGATTAAACATAAAAAAATACTTATCGTCAAGTTACAGTAATGTACATATTTCATCCTTAATTAACGCTACGAGATCGCTATTACTATCAGTTATTGACTACGGTCTACCGGTTTATGGTCAATGTTCGAAAAGCATTATTAAGCAATCACTCCAGCCCTACCATTGTGCTGTTCCTTTTTTCCTCCATTGTTGTGGAGCCTCCGAGCTTTTCCGACATCACCAATCAAATGCTTGCTGAATCCGGCCTTCCAGATATAAATGATCGCATCCAACACTGCTGCCTTCATCTCATACCAAAAATGTACTGCTCCAACAATGTCAACCTTCTAGCAGATCTCAGAAACGTAATTTCTTTCAACTATTTGCCATATTGTCAACTTGGCCAACACTATCAACATCCCACTACACCCTCGTTTGTGGAATACTAGCACTAATGCTCCATGGCTGTTGCAAGATTCTTCATTTATAACAAACCTGTTTTATTACTCAAAATCACACACAAACCCATCAACATTTAGAACCATGTTTGTGGAAATCAAATCTCATTTGACATCTTCTGACTGGAAATTTATCTAGACAGACGGCTCCAAAAACTCACACAGCACTTCTTTTGCTGTTGTAACGGATAACAAAATGTTAATCAAAAATGGTCTTCTATTCCCTCACTGTTCTATAATCACTGCAGAACTCTTCGCTGTTTACACCGCAGTTACTCATGCCGCATCCTCTAAAGGAAAATTTGTCATATGCACAGACAGCAAATCTACCTTAACTGCAACATAAAACTACCGCCACAATAGCCTTCGTATCCAAAACATCAAAGATAAGCTTATTCAACATCCCAATAAACTGAAACTCATGTGGGCTCCAAGCCACTGTGGCATCACGGGCAATGAATATGCAGATGAAGTCGTTAAATCCACTGCAAACTCTCCCTGTTTGTTCTTCAAAACTACAGAAAGGCATGACATCCAACACACAATAAAATCATACATCCACCAACAACACAGCGAGCAATGGCAATATTATCAACATAACTACAAATCCGTTAATCCCGATGGAACTACACCTACATATCCATCATCAAGCCCCTGCTGGAAAATAAAAGTATTCGCTCGACTCCGGATCGGTCATACGAAACTCATTCATGAACATCTTCTTCGTGGCGAATTGCCTCAGGGTTTTTTATTTTGCAATTCTAGCACAATGACCATAAACCATATATTAAATGCATGCCCTAAATTTACTACCACTAGAAACAGTATTTTTGGTCAAAAACTTCCAACAGATGTGTTAAAAACAGTAAACACTTTAAATATTAAAAATATCTACAAATTTATACTTCTATCTAATCTGAAAAACCGTATATTACTTATAACTGTCAGATATATATATGTATATAATATATACTATATATTATAACCGTATATTATATCTTTTCTTTATATAAAAATTATTAAAATTTATTTTCTAGTTTAAGTATGAATATGCAAGCCGAAAGCCTTTGTTGCTAGTGCTGCTTACTACGTATTATAATTATTAATAATTGTAATTCATTTTTAAAAATAAAAAAAAAAATATATTTTTGATCAGCATCACCTCCTGAGTCGATTTCTGTGTGTCCGTCTGTCTGTCTGTCGACACGAGTACAGCCGTCATTTTAAAGCTATCGCGATGAAATTCAAAATATAAGAAAAAAACAATTTTTTTTTCATATATTTTTTAAAAAAAGTTTTTAAAAAAATGAAGATCAAGTTTGAAAATGAGTCAAATCGGATGAAAACCACACCTACCTCCCAACGATACGATTTTTTAGTTGAATTTTTTCGCTTTCAATGTAGCTTTTTGGTTAAATATCAACATTGATTGATTGAAATTGAAGTAAAGGTAATTAATACAATTAAAAATTATTTGATAAAATATTATGAGATAAAATCTGTTATGAAGTCAACATTTTACTAAAAAACTTTCACTTTCAAATGTCGCCACGCAAATACACTATCCGAAAATTATTATTGAAATTTAATAATAACGATTTTTATTTATGACAAGAAATCAACAATTGATTTAATTGCTTAGGCAATTTTAACTAAAATTGTTATTTTTTTATTAAAACTAACAAATTTTTTCTGAGTGTATTTGCACATTTCGATATTTTCGAAGATAACATGCATTCTCTACATGCAAGTGATTTCTTGCACGTGTGGTTGCAGAGTAAAATTCGAAAATTCGCTTTCATTTGGAATGTAAACAAAATTTACTGATAAGACAAAAGTCTGATTAACATATACCACTCACTTTAGCCAATAATTTGCTTGAAATATTTTTAACGATTTCATTCAGTGTTCACTGTTAACAAAATAAAAACAGATTCCTAAAAGATACTTTTTTCACAACTTCTAATTGAGTCATCGATACAAAAAGTGTTTCAAACCAGAAGCAATCAGTGTTGAAATGAAGGCGCTTTCCATAGTGCTCTTCTTGGCACTGTTCGTTTCGACCAACATTACGGAAGCAAATGAATCTTATATATTAAAAACTGAAAGGTTCTGAAGAAATGTTGAAAACTTTTAAGTTTCGAATTTTAACTCTTCCTCTCCCCCAGTCTTCCTACCGATCTCAACTTTATGCCGACGCTGAGCAATGGACACTTGGGATTCACTGTATACGGCGATGCAATTTTCATGAACGGTCTGTATAATGGACGTGGCGGTAATAGTCGGCGCGCACGCATCCCCAATTGGCTGAATGTGAGTCTCACTAACTTGCAAGGTATCCAGAAGTGTTCCTATGAGTTGCACTTGCAAGATGGTTATTTCAGATCGCTGCAGACGGCTACTGATGTGAGTGTGGAACAGCGTTATTATCCACATCGCTATTTTACGCGTGCTCTAATCTTTGAGCTGCGTGTAAACCGAACGGTAGCAAAAGGTAAGTTTTAAGCTTTAATTAGTTAAATAAACTTTAATTTCCGTTGTTTCTCGCAACTTATAAACGTAGAGTCGTTAATTTTCTTTTTGGAAGCCAAGCCTGGAAGACCAAGCGAGGCGCTAAATTTTACGCAGCATGAGCCCTTAATACTAAGGGGGAAATCGCTTATAACGGAACATGAGCAATTTCAGCAGGAAACTCGCTCGATTGTTATTGCTTTCAGTGAGAGCCTGAAGGAGCGAAAAATATTGACAATGGCACCCGGTGAAAAAGAACTTTATTACCGTTATGTGCTGACGATTGATGAACGCGAAGAAGTGGCACTGAAGGAATTGCAGGATGGTGAGTAACTTCCACTTAAGTAAAAGAACTTAATAAGTAACTTATTTATTTACATTAGTTTTAACTACGGATGCAGAATCATTGCTGGAACTACACGCAGCAGAGTGGAGGCAATTTTGGAATGAATTTCATATCGATGTGGAGGGAAATATGGAGCTTGTAAGTTTAAAAAATTTAGACAACATAAAAAGACCTTAAAGCAAAAATTGGATCTAAAACTTTTTTCGAATTTTGAGTAAACACCTGAAATGGATTAAGGCCCCGTTTAAATTTTTTGAGTAAAAAACTGACTTTTTTGTATGACTGTATTTTTTTTTTTTTATTAAATATCGAAATAATTTCTTTTTCATTTTTAGTTGTCTTAAATTAACAATACTTTTCTTTTGCATCAATTCTTACTTACTTAGATGGCGCCTACAACCGTAAGTCGGTTTCCGCCTGTTGTAATAAATTGCGCCAGCCATTTCTGTTTTGCGCTTGCTGGCGCCAGTTGGAAGCTCCAAGTTTCGTCAGGTTGTCCTCCACTTGGTCCCTCCAACGGAGATACGGTCGTCCTCTTCTGCGTTGTCCGCCGATGGGTACCGAATCGAATATTTTCTTCGCTGGAGCGTCGTCTTTCATCCGCTCAACATGACCTTGCCAGCGAAGCCGGTCGATTTTTATGCGCTTTACTATGTCGTTGTCGGCGTATAGCTCATACAGCTCATCGCTCCATCGTATTCGGTACTCGCCATTGACGCAGATTGGTCCGTAGATTTTGCGAAGGATCTTTCTCTCGAACGCTCCCAAAATCTTTTCATCAGAGCTGCTCAACCTCTAGGTTTGTGCTGCATATAACAGGACGGGCATGATTAGTGACTTATAGAGCGTGACTTTTGTTCGTCGAGAAAGGGCTCTGCTTCTCAATTGCCTACTGAGCCCAAAGTAACACCTGTTGGCAAGAGTTATCCTTCGTTTTATCTCTCTACTGATATCGTTGGTGGAGTTAGCGCTGGAACCGAGGTAGACGAAGTCCTTCACAACCTCGTAGGAGGTGCTGTCAACAGTGACGTGGGTGCCAATACGCTGGGACTGTCTGTTTGTTGACACCAGATATTTCATTTTATCTGAGTTTACTGCAAGATCCATGCGACTCGACTCTTTTTCTAATTTGGAGAATGCTGCATTGACTTCGCGTGTGTTATGGCCAATGATATCAATGTCATCGGCATACGCTAGCAGCATAACACTCTTATAGAATATTGTGCTGCTTTGTCTCAGATCAGCAGCTCGAATGATCTTCTCCATGATTAGGTTAAAAAAGTCGCACGATAAAGAATCACCTTGTCGGAAACCTCGTTTGGTAACAAATGGGGGGGAAAAGTCCCTCCCGATTTTTACTGCGCTGCTGGTGTTGCTCAGTGTCATCCTGCATAGACGGATTAATTTTGCAGGTATACCAAATTCAGACATGGCGGAGTATAGGTGATTCCTTATTGGACTGTCGAAAGCGGCTTTATAGTCGACAAAAAGGTGGTGGGTGTCGATTTACTTGTCTATAGTCTTTTCCAAGATTTGTCGTAGCGTGAATATCTGGTCGGTGGTAGATTTTCCAGGTCTGAAGCCACACTGATAAGGCCCAATCAGTTGGTTTACGATGGGCTTTCACATAGGAGAGCCTTATAGGCGATATTTAGGAGGCTTATCCCACGGTAGTTGGCGCAAATAGTGGAATCGCCTTTCTTGTGGATTGGGCAGAGTACACTGAGGTTCCAATCGTTTGGAATGCATTCTTCCAACCATATTCTGCATAGAAGTTCGTGAATGCATTTAAATAGAGCTTCGCCTCCGTTCTTAAACTTCAACGCTGTCATCCATAATTGGGGTTTCCGGGATATCATCTCTATTGGCGGGATTGTTGTCGTCATCGCCATTCAGAAGACTAGAGAAGTGTTCCCTCCATAACGTCAGTGTACTCTGGATATCTGTCACTAGATTCCCGTTTTCATCCTTGCAGAAAGAGGCCTTGGTTTGCATCAATAGTTATGGTTATACAGCATGTAAAAGTTGAGGTCGCGAACGAAAGGTCTCTTGCGGCTTGCATGATATTTCCTCTCCAGGGAGCGAAAGACAAAGAGATCAAAAAAGGTCGCACGGCCTTATAAGTTATTTGTGATTCTACATCTGAAACATATATTTTCTACGAACGAACGAACGAACGAAATAGTTTTACTTTTTTCTACGAACGAACGAGCGTACGGGCAAGGCTCTGCTCTACCCCTTTAAAATAACTCATAAAATAACCTATAGAAGGGACACCTCTGAGAAGATCATCAAGATCGCTTGAAAAAAATTTTGTTTGTTTAACACTTTATTAACTACGAGGACATACCTTCGATTCGTATGAGTATAATTCCCAAAATAATAGAATTTTAAAATGTATAATTTTAATTTAAATTTTTGAATTTAAGTTCTATCTGGACTTAATTGAATTTATTTCCGGACTACTTTGTGGGTACACAAATTACTATAATTTGTTTAAATATCAAGGTTTTGTATTTTACTATCTATTGGTTATAGAATGAATATATTTTTCTCTGAAGAAAATACTCCTATGTCAACTTTTAATGATATTCATTGATAAATTGCTAAAATTTTTCGATAACTCATTGTTGCTAATGGATAGGAGATTAATGTTAAGGTTATCGGCTCTAACTTTGTAGTTCGATTTCTGTTCAAAAATTTCGAAATTTTAAATTGCGGGGAAAAAACGTTTTTTTTTTTTGAGACCGCAAGGAGTCGAAAGATTTTTAAATTTCTCCCTTAGAGTGCTTCTCCAAGCTATTACTATTCAAGCTATTATACTATGAACTCGAAGTAAAAAGAGGTATTATAAAACTGAAGAAAATATTAATTATTTTTTTAATAGTCTATCTATAAACCCTACCATTAAAAAGCTATTTAAAGTCCCCTCTTTTTAAAAAAGTACCAATTGTTAGAGAGGAATTTTTTTTAATGTATTACTTAGAAAATCTTTTGAAACAATCAGCCCTATTATGAATAAAATCTCCAAACCCCCTCCCCCCCGTCCTCCCGAATTGAAAAAGGGAGCTTTTCTTTTTTAGACAGGGGATAATGTTTTTAAAGATTTTTTTTTTTTTGTGATCTTAAAAATTGACTTGAGTTAAAATTGTTCAAGTCCCCTTTTTTAATTCCGGGCCAAATTTTTTCTCACGATAGGGCTAAATCTTTTGAAGCAAAGATCATTACGTTTCATTGCCGAAAGTGAAAATTTTTATAAGTTCTCACTGACCTCTGTTAGAGTTTTCAATTTTCTCTGTTATATAACAAAAAAAAAATTTTGGAACTCAAATTTGAACATTGTTTTTATTTATTCGTCATAAATTTTTCTTATTTTCCTTCAAAACTCCTTGGAAGTGTTTAATTTTTACTTGAAACCGTTTTATTATTCGAGCGAAAAATTTATGAGCATGAGTAATATTTTCCACACGAAATTTAGAATAGTTTCAAAGATTTTACTTATAAATTAAATGAAATCAGTTTTTAAACTGCCCATCATGTACTTTAATTGTTTCTCTTTGAAGGCTCAAACAATTAATGCTGGCATTTTCTATCTCGCCAACTCGCTACCCTCGCACAATGCCAACCAACCCAATATGCCATATTACGGCCTTAGTCCTACCGGCTTAGGACGTGGCAATCTGGATGCCGACTATGAAGGACACAATTTTTGGGATACTGAAATTTGGATGCTACCCGTGGTGACACAACTTGCGCCCAAATGGTCCATGGCACTCTTTCAATACCGTCTGCAGCATTTGGCTGGTGCTGAATTCAATGCGCAACAAGCTGGTTATAAAGGAGCGCGGTAAGAAAGCAGCTAGTTAAATAAAAATAAATAAAACAAGTTCACATTTAAGATTCCCATGGGAAAGCGCTTTCACTGGCACAGAAGTCACCAATCCATGTTGCCCTGAAGTAGCAGAATATGAGGTGCACATAACGGCCGACTTAGCGTTTGCCTTGCAACAATTCTATGCCACGACAAATGATCGTGAGTGGCTATGCACCGACGCATGGCCGCTGGTTAAGAAGATTGCCGCATTTCTCATCAGTCGCACAGAATTGGATGCAATAACGGAAGACTATCACATCAAAGGTGAGTTTGGTAGCTTAACCGCAGGCGCGTAGCTTAATGATGAGTCTTAAATTGATTCACTTTTTTTTTTTGTTTATTACATAAAGCTGTCATGGGTCCCGATGAGGATCACTGGAACGTGACCGACAATGTCTTTACAAATGTGGTGTTTAAGCTGGCTTTGGAATTCGCTAGGTTGGCTTTTTTTAAATTTCCATTGCATAATTTTGGGCATTTAAACTAGTTAACTCTACCGCATAGCTTTACACAGCAACAATGCAGCCCAGAAGCGACTTCAAACCACATGTGGCAGCACGTGGCAGAGCGTCTAGTGGTGCTTTATGATCCGTTGCTGGACTATCATCCGCAGCATTTGGGCTACCAGCCGCAGATGCAAATCAAGCAGGCCGATGTTGTTCTTTTAAGTTTCCCACTGCAATTCACAATGAATGTGTTCGTCCACTTTTTTTTTTCATTCAATCTTAATTTAAACATAGATCTTCTTTTAGCTCAACTCATTTGAATGACTTGCAAACGTATGCGCAGGTTACACGTTCCTCCGGACCTGCCATGACCTGGTCTATGTTTTCCATTAATTATCTTGATGCCGGAAACGCGCAGAAAGCAGATTTTTATTTCGAGAAAAGTTATCAGGACTATAAGCGTCCTGAATTCAAGGTTGTTATGATTGACTACTGTCGTGCTTTTTGATTGTGGACACTTTAATTAGGTTTGGAGTGAAAACATAATTGGGGTTGCTGGTTCCGCAAACTTTCTTACCGGCATTGGTGGATTCTTGCAAGCTATTATTTTCGGCTATGGAGGCATTAGATTTCATCGCCAAAATACTACCAACATAATGGAAATTAAAAGAACTCGTTTGCTGCCTCATACAAATGAACTAAAAATACATGGTTAGTAGAGAAAAATTAAAAGTATAGCTTATAGAAATATTTATATGTATCAAAACTCTACTCAACAAAAGGTTTTAAATTTGACAACGCTACATTCAGCATGCATATTAAGCGTCAACAGTCCACTTTGGAGTGTCTTTCTTTGGGTAAAAATGAGCTAAAACTAGAGATGGATAGCAAAACTCTCACACTATACGAAGGATTCAAAAGTGGGTGCTATTAAAGCTGCAAGCAATCAATAGCTTAAATTAATGTTGCCTTTACTTTCAGCTGTGTTGACATCAACTGTTAATATAACCATTGCTTAACAATTTTTTAGAGACATGGCTGCAAAAAATGTTGCAATTTTATTCTTGTTATAAGTATATCCTTATACCTTTAAATAAATGAACAGAATAATGTATAATATTGAAGGTTGAACTATTGTAGAATATTGAATTGAGTTGAATTAATTTATAAGCTTTATATTTAGTGATTAATTTAAAAGATCCTTAACATGCCTACGAAGCTATCTCAATTATTTATACTTTGAAATCGTGGTATTGCTGACAGACGCAGTTTGTTTTCCACCACTGAGTATGACATAAGGTGCCTTGGTTTCCTTTTGCTTCTGCTGCAGCATTGTAAGCGTGCCCAAGGGTGTGTCTGTCGAGCTCATGGTCTTCATTAACTAGAAAGAAAGGCAAAGAAATTACATTTTAATTACATATATTTTTTTTTTTTAAGGCCTAAGCTGCCACATGGGATAGTTTGTAACCTCAGGCTCCTAAAATCCGCATTTGAATTCTCAAAAATTACGAAAATCATAAATCTGACATTAATCCAAGGTCTATCACACCAATCCATTTTGGGTAGCGATAAACGTAAAATAAATTAATTGCAAAATTATTTATTTCTCATAATTTTAGAAAAGAAAAATTCGGTATATCTTTAATATTATGAAGTTTAAAAGGTTAAAGCACAATATTGATTTGAGTTGCATAATTTTTGGCCACCAGTGTATATATGGGGTGTATATATGGACTTCATGTCACCGATTTGCTTCAAATTTGAAGGGTTGATAGACAAACATAAAAAACGAAAAACAAGGGGAAACAGGGGGAAAATGACTCCAAAAATTTTTACTCAAAAATTAGTAACAAAAAAAATATTTCCGAAACATATATCGACTTCGAATTGTATGTAGTACTTTTGAAAAGGTAATTGAAACCACGCCCACCTCCCATAAAAAGGGAAATATTTTTCTCTTGTTAGTAAAGGCATTTTGCTGAAATTTTAGTTGTATTTATAGTGTTTGCACAATAAACTCAAAATTAGCATGGTTGGGCCAGAACTATGCCTACTTCCCATACAAAGAAATTTACTGAAATTTTGGTTGTAGTGTATAGGCATGGGTAACGCAGCAAAAATCGCTGCGCTGATACACCAACTCAAACGCAGTTTGCTGTATCAGCGGAATGCGTTAACGCAATTGCGCCATAGCGTAGTTTGAAATGCTATGATTCCTGTATCAACAAAAATGTAATCCACATAGTGAGGACCAACGCGTTGCGTTATGTGGTTAATTTTTCGAATGTGGTGAATTTTGTGGTGAAATGCTAAGCGCAAATTGGGTTCACTTAGAAAAAATAAATGTAATCAAATAAAAATCTTTAATCAATATATCTGATCTAAAGAAATCTTACTGCTAATAGATTCGTTAAAGATTATTAAATCCATACGTAATAAATACGAAATATAACTAAAGAAAGAGCAGATTAAAGCATCCACCAAAACTGAAGATATATTAAACTTCAAGCATGCAGCCAAACTGTATTTCGTTTAAAATTTGATGCCATCAAACAGATACATACGCGTACCTGGTATGCAAAACAAGTTCAAAGTTGGATCCAAATTTACTTCTGCTTCGAACACATCCAACAGTTTATTAAATTGACAAAACCATTCTGCGAATGGCAAAACATTAATAACAGTCAAACGCACTCCAAACATATTCCCTGCAACCCCTTGTCCTTATTTGTACAGAGTAATAATGTTCGCTTTTAACTTTCTGTTTCTATCCTCGATGCGCCGTACATGTGCAATTTTTGCTCGCTGTATAAATTTGCTTTTGCTTTGAGCGCGTCATTTGCATTACTGCGCTATTGCGTTAGTTTTATTAAAACAAGTGTATCAACGCAGTAACGCATTGAAGTACTTCAACTCATTAACGCAACGCAGCGCTGCGTTACCCATGTCTACTAGTGTAGTGGTTGTACGATGTTAGAAAATGGGAGTGGTAGGACCTAAAATGTTAGGCTTAAGTACGAAATATCCACGACAAAATCTCCAAGCCAAAATCTTTTCGTGAGCAATTTTTGTCGCTGGGGTAACGAAATACTCCAATGTAGCAGCTATGTTACTAGAGCGAGGTGTGACAGCCAAGAGTTAATATAAAAATAATTGAAAACTTACGCCTTCTTGTTCCATTTTCTTGAGACGCTTTTCGATTTTATTCTTGCCTGGTCCCTTGCCATGGAACTTGTGTGAAAGATAACGAAAAGCTTCTTTTGAACTGAGTATGCGTCCATTATCATCGATATAGTCTAACTTCACATTTGGCTTGAAGTTGTCCTTATCGCGGAAGTCCATAATAGGGCCAGCATAGAAACGCTCACGACGTCCCATTTTTTCATCTTCACTAAAAGTAAAAACAGATTTTAAAAAGCATTAGAGCTGTGTATCTTAACGTGGCGCGCATGCTTTAGAAGAGTGCAGTTCAAATGTTTTAGGGGCAACGCATAAATCATGATTAAAAATAATACGTCTTTTCTTACGAAATATTCATATTTTTCGTTATTGTAACTAAAAACTAAGAAAGATCTCCAAAAAAGTTAATTTAACAGAATTTCGTGGGTGAAGATGACTTCGTCTCTTGCAATAGATCTTCCAATTCAACTTATCTTCTTCATACAAAAATAAAATGTTGTAAAACTTACGCTGCTGTTTTATCTTCGATGGAATAGTTTTTAGCCTGCAAGTGTGCCATTTTTGTATTGCTAGGACGATTGTGCTCTTCTTTCTCCAGATAACCCTTCGAAAGAGCCAAGCGCAAGGCATTCGCCACACCGGCACCCACATCAGGTTCTTCATCTAATATCGCGACCTCCTCCACATCCTCGATAACATCATCCAGTTCCATGGGCTTCATAACATCCTCCGGATTGACTGAGTTCCAGGTGCCAGTGCTAGCTTCAGGCTCCTCTGCCTTAGCATTTATGTGATCATCACCAATTGTTTCGTTCACCTCATAGTCCATCATATCATTGGAATCCTCATCACGATTTCCGGCCATGCCGTAGGTGGGTATATCACCGAGTGTGCGACAGAATTCCGCTGTAGCATTGAGCACAATGTTACCATCTATGCGTACGTTGCCATTCTCCTCATCGGAGTCCTGAGTTTCGGTTTTTATTTCCTGCTTCAAAGATTCTACATCCAGCAGCGGTTTCTGAATAATGTTTTCTATTTGTTTTAGTTTTCTAGCCTTTGAAAGCACACGCTGTAAATCATCTTCGTCTTCCTCCTCGAATTTTGCATCCGTTAACATATCTTTAGGATCATTTTCTTCTTGTTCATCGTCAGATTGTTGAGGACGTCTGGCACGACGACTTCCAAAATGTTGTTCTCGCACTTCTTCATTGAGAGGTAGCAAATCCTCTACTTTGAGTCTTTGGCGCAATTTCTTCACCTTCTTTTTGGGTTTCTTGAATCTGTAAAGATAAAAGAAAAATTTTAAAAAATGTGCTTTTCTAATGTGTCGGATCGAATGCGTACTTAGCTAGTTCTACTTCGGAATATGTGTCCGTTGCTAGTTGTATTTTAGTATCTGCTAAAGTTTCCAGACGCTTGCCTGCCAATTTGGTTTTAATCTAAAAGTAAATCAATTAATGAAGCTTTTATTTTTGTCTTATTTCAAACTTACCTCCAGCATTTTTCTTCTATGCTCACGCTCCTCTTCGAAATTTTCGCCAATGACGAAATTTCTTTTCTGCTTTGGCTTGCCGTCAATGTCTTCATCATACTTCTCTAATATTCCACGTTCAATTGGGTTGCCAAAATGATCGTACTGCTCCTCATAGACATCGTAGCCGTAATTGAGTGGATTCTGTTTTTTTGTCTTGACATTCTTGCGATAACGTTCGTCATCAATCATATTAACATTGACAAGCGTATCGCCGTCCTCCTGATCTAAGACATCCTTGTCTTTGAGTGTAAGTATAACAGTTTTACCCTCTGAGAAGTCATCCATGTCGTGTTCGACACGCAGTCCTTTGAGGTGCCTGTCGTTGTACGCCTTGTGGCGTGCATTCCTCTTTTCCTGCTCCACCAAGTGATCGACACCGAACTCAGCGTCCATTTCTTCCAATGCTTTAGCACGTTTCGCAGCCTCCTTTTTCTGCTCCACTGCGTGTTTATTGCGCTGTACCCACTTGTTGACATCATCCACCTCTTCGTCTGACTCACCAAGCGTGCGTATGTGGGCCAGACGCTCCTCTAGAAAACGTTTCTCTTTACGCTGATTTAGCTTATCGCGCATTTTTTCTGCTGCTGCCTTGTCTTTTAAGTTGTCCGCAGGTTTGTGCAAGAACTCACCCCACTCATCCTTGTATGAGGACAGATCCTTTTCCGCAGCACTTAAACCTCTTTTGGCTTCATTGCCGGATTTAGATTGGATGGGTCCAGAGTCCACCTCCAGCGGTTTGAGACCAAGTTTCGCACGCAATTTATTTGTTTCCTCGATAGAGAGACTATCACCAGCACCATTTTCTGCTATGGGTGAACGAGAACGTTCACGATTTACGCGTTCTCGTCGCTCTTGTTGATGATGAGGTTGCCGTTCACGATCGCGTTCTCTATCACGCTCACGCTCACGCTCCGCACGTTCAGTACGTTCGGCACGTTCGCGCTCCATATCCCTTTCGCGGCGTCGCTCCATTTCGCGATCCCTTTCAAAACGTTCTCGGTCGCGTTCATAACGCTCACGATCCTTCTCACGCTCCCGCTCACGTTCTCGATCCTTTTGCTCTTTTTCGCGTTCACGTTCACGTTCTCGCTCCCTATCACGTTCCCGCTCACGTTCTCGTTCCCTTTCACGTTCCCGCTCCCTCTCACGCAACTTTTCACGCTCACGCCGTTCGTATTCCAGCTGCTTGGATTGAGGTGCCGGCGGTGGCAAAGCATGTATTTCACGCTCTTTATCCCTGGATTTACCAATAGCTGGTGGTGGTGGCACATCTAACGGCACTTCGACACAGTCGGAACCTGCAAGTATGAAATGAGAAATTTATTAATTTTTGTTCCATGCCGACTCCCATATTTTAAGACTTTTGTTAAGATTGCACTTCATTTATTCTTTATTTCAAATGGTTTCTCACAATTTCACCGTTTGCCTGGCCGCACCTGCAACAAAGGAGAAAAAGAAAACGCGATGATTTATCGAAGAACTTACTGAGAGTGTGCAGTTCTTGGAGGATTACGTTCAAAACTTTTTATTTTGCATTTAATCAATTTCATAGTTAATCGCTTTCTTTTTAATTTTAAACTGACAACGTAATCCTCCATTTGTTCTTATGCAATATTGCATCTACAAAACGTGAACTGCACATCACCTAAATCTAGAGCAGTTTCAGTTGTCACACTGACCCTTGCCCTTGACTTACTATCTGAGTCTGATCCCTCTATCGCAATGATCTGTTGTTCCTGTCGTGCGCGTTCCTCGCGGATGTGTTTATGATGCTTATGTCGCTCCTTGTGTTCCTTGTGCTTCTTGTGTTTGTGCTTATGTCGACGCTCACTGCGTGATTCCTCCACATTTTCCACCAATTCAACAACTTGTGCCGCATCATCATATAGCTTGGTGGTGCGATGCGACTTACTATGATGGCGACTGTGACTGTGCGAGCGAGCCTCATCCTCCACATTGACGAACCGTGCTTCAATGTCACGTACCTCATCCTCCGACTGTGTTTTAGAATGCGATCGATGCTTGTGTTTCTTTTCCTTTTTGTGTTTTTTACCAGTCGCAGAACCCATAGCAATTTTTTTTTAAATTGATAAATTTTTGCAATTGATTATTTTTTTCAGTTTTAAGCAATTGTAAAAAATTTCACTACTTATCGAAGTTGGTGGTCAAATACGTCTAATTTTCTGACAAATCAGTGACAGTTTCACTTACTGAAGATGTGTTTAAATTGCCGGTATAACAGGTACACCGACAATCATTTAAAGTCGTTATTGCAGTGTAAGATAACGTTGAATTTAAAAGGTCTGTTTCCCTACTCTATTGTAGCATGGTGCACGATATAATAATTATAGGGTAGGTGTGACAGTGCTTTTGTCGACCAGAATTTGTCAATAACACATAGAATAAGAGAAAACGAATAAGCAGCAAGACAGATGAAAAGTTAAACTTACAGCCCTATTCTACCAACATAACACAGCTCACCACATTAACAGAATAGTTAATATTAACAAGTTGTTAATGTTTCGTATTCTAGTGAAAATTGAAAAGCTCTATTCTTTACAATTTTGCAACGAGTGACATTTATGTGTTAAGCTAGATAATTATTGTGCAAATAATAAAAATAATATAAATTATAATTAATATTGAATTAAAATAAAAAAAACTGAAAAATGGAAGAATTTTTAAGTTTTTGAAATGAAAATGATTCATTCACTTATCTATGGTAGTGAAAAAATACTATGGTAGTGAAAAGGTGTCCAGACAATTGCAAGCAGTTGGCAAAACAGTAAACAAAGAAGTGAATATTTTAATAATTTAAAGATATTTTTCTTCTTAAATATAAGAGGTAGTGAAAATATTACCGATTTTCAATTAATAACTTAAAATTTTCACGTCTTCTGTCATTCAATATATATACTGTCATTCTACTGCCCCAGCTACAGCCAACCACAAGCAAAAAATGAAGACAGATGGCCAGAAAGTTGCAAAAGTGAGTGCGTGTGTGTAAGCAATTTTGTAAGAATCGTAACTGTCTTCACATTACTGCCTAGTTTAAGCACCGTGTAAAGGCTTCATTAGCCAAGCGTAGCATGTGGTAGCGCAGTGGGACGTTGCATAGCTGGATGTTGTCTCGAGGATGAACGAATATTGAAATCGTAGTTCAACGTTTTGCAGGCAGAAAATTTGTTATAAAGACACACATTTTCTTTCTTCTAGTATTACCTGCTCCTCGCCTATGGAAGACTTCATACTATTTTATATCTATATATAAATAGGTGAAGGCAAAACAGTTTAGTACCATTTTCACCTGTGTTTCTCAACCGATTTTGATGGCTTTTTTTAAATGTATCAGAGTGGGGAGAAGCACCGACGAATTTTTAAAGAAAAATGCTATCTGTAATACCCGGCGTTGCTCAGGGGTTGTATGACAACCGATTTTGATGATTTTTTTTTTTAATGAATCAGAGTATGGATAAGGAGTGCACCGAAGAGTTTTTTAAGAAAAATTCTAGCAGGAATTCCCGGTGTCACTCGGGGTTGGTATGGCGAAAAGAACGAATTTCAACCACTGGTGTGCTCTAGTATTATTAAATTTTACAATTTTTGGAGTTAAACAAAATTTTTTGCTTGTCTCACAGCTGTCGAGTAAAGTTCAATGTGAGAGAGTAAAATTAAATTTGAGAATAGTAAATAGTAAACAGCACCGATTTCAACTTGTTAACTTGTTACAAACGCAAACGGCAACAATTTTAACTTGATATTTCATATATATTTATATGTATTGATATTTAAAAATTTGTAAATATATTTTAAGTCGCACAACATAAGCAAACAACAAACGACAAATTGACATTTGCGTGTTCTTATTGATGTGTTCTTGGCGTGCTCCTCTTGATTGATCTTATTGATGCTTGTTCTTATGCAGCTGGAACAAATTTCTACTAGCACTCCGAGCAACTTTCGAGCTTGAGGGAGCGATATTATGCTTGTTCTTCTAGCTAGAAAAAGTACTGGAACACGTTTTAGCACATTGCAGGTTACTGCAATCTATGGTGTAATAATAATAAGGAGGTAGTGAGTTTTTGACAACACCATGAATTTGTTTTTTTCTGTCAAAAAATTTTGAGCGAAAGAGCGGAACTGTTGATAATTATCAAATTGTATTATTTGTTTGAGTTGCAAGAATATGATGTGTTAAAGTTTATTGTGCGTATTAAGTATAAATAAATGTTTAATGCAATTAATTGTGCCGTGTTGCGTTGACCAAAAGTTATAGCAGTTGTCTTCGTCAATTTGCCAAGTTCGCCAAGGAATGTTTTTGCCATTTTATCCAAAACGTATGTTATAAGGTGCCACCGAGCCTGTCACAATCATTTGTCAAATGTGAATATTTTTGTGTTGCTTTATTTTTCTTGAATCTGTGATGTATTTCAAAACTGAGAACAATCAATGTAACTAAAGTTCAGAATTGTTTGGGCTACACAATTAATATAACATAAAATTGTCCGGTGTGCTCATGTCAATTAAATATACTGAGAGTTGACAATACACAAACCTACGCGTTAACTTGAGTCCCCTTATGGTGTCTGAGGATTAGGCGTCATGACTATAGAATATTTTATTGAAATTACCAATCTATTCTTTTAAGTTTGCATGTTCCGTTAGTGCCTGTTTACATTCGCCTCACTTCACCGACTCATTTTGATGTAAGGCAGCTGCTAAATGTTCACACAGATCACTTCATCTTTTTAACCATGAGCAATTCAATTCAAGAACTCTTCGTTGTTGGAGTTCTCTCGAAGCTGAAATTTGGGTTTTATTGCACTTAAATATCCCAATTAACATTTAAATCTATTTGCACACAGGATTATTGTAAAACTAACAGAAAAAAACACAAATGACAAATCAAAGTGAGTCCCAGAACTTTCAAAAATTTTAAAATTCTTGCCCCACGAGCATTTCACGTTCCCACTTCCTCAGCTTTTCTGTAGACGTCAAAGTGAGTCGGTTGAGTGAAACCGTGTAATACTTCTCGCTCTTTCTTTAAATTTTTTAACTTATAGCTTGAACACATTGACGACGGCTGCAACGACAAGGTGTCAAATTAGGAATGTTTCTATATCGACGACAAAACGCTGCAGCACTAGACCGTATTCTCTCCATAAGAAATATATTACACTGTAACTACAAAACAGGCACAACTTAAAATTTACATATTTTTACTTTTTAATGTTGAACAATTCGTAGTGATTACCTCATTCAACTATCCAATATGTTCACTCATCTTCTTACTCTTTAATTAAAAAAAATCATTTATACTCTTTGTTTTGTATGGAGCCCTTGCTACTCCTGAAGTATTTAAAATTTTGAATTGTGCTTCTGTTGCAGATAGGGTGCAATATGGACCAAAATTTGACAGATGTGGATGTGTTGCAGTCGTCGTCAATGTATTCAAGCTATAAAATTTAAGCAACAATGCGCGCCCTTGACGAGCCAATGTCTGCCAGCGTTACAAAATTTTACAAGTCAAGTTTTAAATGAAATTTTATACTTTCATATCTATTATTTATATTTTCATTGTAGTTTTTATTGATTTTATACAAAAATACGCCTTCAATTTCAACATAAAAGTAAACATATTCTCCCCAATCATTGTCAGTGTTGTGCTTTTGTTTATTATTGTTAGCCCGCCCATAAACGGCGAACTGTCAAAAATGTTTGTACTAAATATAGTACTTTTTTTTGTTTATGATAATAGACCAAAATTTATAATTCTTGATACTCTTAATTAATAATTGAAAAATTATTAGTTATAATAATTACACAATTCTTGATAACATTATCGAGGTATGACTGCATTAAAGTGTAGTTGGCAATTCCAACTGAACATCACCATTTTTTTAATCCTTCAAAGCCGCCTCTTGACGATCTAAAAAGTCTTTAAAAACATTCAAGCGGTATATTTCTTCGCGTAACTCTTGGTACTCCAGGAACGAAAGGTCTCCACGCAAGAGTAGCTCACACTTTAAGTTAAGTACACGTGCGAGTTCCTTTTGTTTAGGCTGAATGTTTTTTGTTGATACTGGAGAAGCGGGAGTGTTCATCGGATCGATGTAGCAATCTGAAGATTTTGGGCTTTGCGACTCTTTATGTTTCTTCCGTAGGGAAGCGTCTTGCTGGTAGTAGAGGAAATTAACTTCAATATATTAAGTAATTGAGCCAAAATAAAAACCTTTGACTTAAACATCCACTCCATCAGCTGCAATAAGTAAACGAATGTATTGGCGTTGCCAATTGCAGCAAAATGTCTTGCATGCACTGCTTTATCATAAAATCGAGTTGCTGTCAAAAATTCAAACAAACTAAGCTGTGCGACAAAATAAACTGCAGAAATTTTATATTAATTATTGATTGCAAATAAAAAACTATAAATATATAAGGAAAAAATGAACGACTTCAATGAAACAACGCGCATTTTAAACGCCGAGTCCCAAGAGCAGCTTACGAAAGCACGTGATGCCGAGTTGAAAAAGATTCTAAAGTTACTCTTTGTGCTAGCTCAGCTGCGTCGCATGCACGCCAAGGATATGGATCTGGTGGACGTCGAGCAAGTAGATTGGGCTCTTAAAATGCTGAGTATACGCAACTATTTGCGTCTGAACAATGACCACAACGACTGCTTGCTAAGTAAGTTTCTTAAGTTTGGGTTTAATGAACAAGCGTCAACATAACCAATCCTTTACGTTTTGTTGTAGATTTGGATCAATATGGTTCCACTACCATTTCCTATACCGAAAGTAAAGCTGTTCGCCAACATCTTATCAAAAAGCTGCAAGTTGTCTGCCAGCCCATCGCTGATTTTGGAAAGAAAATGCGTCTTGAATTGCCGGAACTCTTCACTAATCCAAACTCTGGTTATACCTTTAATTCCTTTAGCACGGTAAGTGCTGGACAGGATCATACTTCCAAAAAAGGTTATGCCACACAACTATTGGAGCTAGAATTGCAACGTCGTGAAATTTTATTAAAATTAGTTGAGGTGTGCAATCGAAAATGTGCATACATGAAAGCAGCCGCCGAGCTAAAGATGGGTCCATATCTAGCACATGAGTTGGAGTTACTCAAGGTAGAGTCGAACAGGAACCATGTAAAAGCACTACTATTGCATGGCTTTTTGGCCAATGAACTGGTAACGCGTAGTGATCATAGCGTCAAGGCAATCAAGGAGGTAGAACAGTTTGTAAACGAGGAGTTGGAACGTGTAGAAAAATGATTTATTATATTAATGGTTTTTTTTATCGTCATTATGTTGACCTAAGAAAAGTTTGCATAGCCGTGTGCGGTAATACTTGTGCTTCTTTTTTACTTGTATTTAATATCTATGTAATAAAACTAAAAATTATACTTATTAGAAAACAATGATAAACAATGACAGTACAATTAGATATGCAGTAGATTGTTTAATAATTTTTTTATGAAAAATGAAAATTAAGTTAAATAAATTACCAGATATGGGGGTAATGCACTATTGTAATGTGCTAATATGCACTGATGGTGGGAAATTATTCACTACTTTTGGTGTTTACAGGTGAATTGAAAAATATAAGCCCACTATACATAAGTGATAGTGACTGAAAAATTTTTCGCTAAAAATTCATATAAAAATCAGAGTAGTGGATAGTGCACTAAGCATTTCACTGGCACTAGATATATTGAAAGAAATTATATTTTTCACCATTTTTATGCCAGCTTAGTGATAGTGAAACATCTCTCCACTTTCACTCTAGAGACTTTAGTGTTTTATTTTGTTGCACTATAACAAAATTGAGTGGTAATAACTAAATCTCTACTACACTCAAATAGTGCAAAATTTCACTACGTGAAAGCAGGAATTAAATATATTTCAATTCAACTTTTAAATATTACTGGCTTTGAAATTATTTTAGCCAGACTCGAATAAAACAAATCTATAACAGTAAAATATAACTTTCTAAATGGTAGCGTTTATTTTCGTTTGTGATAGTGAAAAATATAAATTCTTTCAATATATTTGGTGCTAGTGAAATGCTTCGTGCACTCAGAATTTATGGCACTACACCAACTCTGTAAATTGCAAAATTGATGAGAAATTTGCACTCAAAATTGAAAGTTAGTAGTTTCAACCGACTGATTTAATATTCACACGACCACAGCTGGGTACCGGTTAAGTCGGTGGGTTTTATTGATATACCGTTAGGGAGGTGATTTAAATGCCTTTGCAACGGGCTCTCCAAGGTTGATTTATAAGGTTGTCGCAAGGGAGAGAGCGAGTACCCATAATTGTCAAATCGAAGTTGACAGCTCATAGAAATTCTGCAAGTGCGCTCTTTTATCATCCGTTTTTCTTTCGTAGTCATTCGCAAAATTGGCTGGTTTTGACAATTATGGGTACTGAGAAGAGAGTGCGATCAGCCCTGCGACAACCTTATAAATCAACCTTGCGGGCTCTCAAAGTAAGTTTTTTGTAAGTCAGTTTTTCTGCTAGAAACAATAATGTGAATCAAAGTCGTGAAATATTATGTCTGTTTTCGTACTCGATTGTAGAAACTTGCAATGTGCTAGAACGTGTTTCCATACTTTTACTAGCTAGAACAAGTATAAAACCGCTCTCTCGAGCTCGAAAATTGCTCGAAGTGGCTAGAAGAAATCATGATACAATAATATACAAGGCTACATAATTTGTTCCAGCCAAGGTTGATTTATAAAGTTGTCGCAGGGCTGATCGCACTCTCTTCTCAGTACCCATAATTGTCAAAACCAGCCAATTTTCCGAATGACTGCGAAAGAAAAACTGATGAAAAAAAATAAATAAATAATAAGATCACTTGCAGATTTTCTATGAGCTGTCAACTTCGATTTGACAATTATGGGTACTCGCTCTCTCCCTTGCGACAATCTTATAAATCAACCTTGGTTCCAGCTACATAACAACAAGCATCAAGAATAACATAAGAAGAATAAGCATCAAGAAGAACATACAAATGTCAATTTTTCGTTCGGTTTTTGCTTATATTGTGCGATAAAAAATAAATTTACATATTGTAAAATATCAATATATATCAATACATATAAATAAATATAAAATATCAAGTTAAAATTGGCGCCATTTGGGTTTGTAACAAGTTAAAATTGGCGCTGCTTACGTTTGATAGGCAACCAGCTGTTTTCGTGCTTGGAACTAGCTAGAAGTCGTTTTCGTACTTTTGACACTACTCTTAAATTTAATCATATCTCTCATAGGCACTGTTTACACGTCATTCAAATTGAAGGATCATTCAAAATTTGTTCTTGTTTTCTCAGCGAAAAAAGAGATGAACTCTCTGCGAGAGCGGAAATTAACTTTCTACACTTCATCGCATCAATCAAAATTTTGATGGAACTCAAGACCTGCATCAATCAATCACAGGATGATCAACTTTTCTGGTACTTACAACAACACTTTTAGTCGCCATCGGCCAATCAATCAAAAAGTCACGTGTGAACAGCTATTCAATCAAATATCTCGAAGAGAGTAAAAGAGAACAAAAAATGCGATATTCTTCATTCAATTTTAATGACGTATAAACTCTGCCATATCAAACTTTATTCGACTTTTACTCAAAATTGTGTACGGAAATAGACCTATTAATAAACCCTGTAGCTTCTGCAACTACACAGAAGCATTTTTTCACCATTTGGTGTATTTAAACAGTTCTTGAAGTTAAGACAATATTTATTTATATTTAACCATATTAAAAGCTCAGATTTAATGAGTCCAAAAGCCTTTTTACTGCAAAGACCCATGGTTGAATTATAAGGTTGTTGCAAGGGAGAGAGCGAGTGCCCATAAATGTTAAATGAAGTTGACAGCACACAGAAAATCTGCAAACGCTCTCTTTTTCATCCATTTTTCGTTCGTATTCATTCCCAAAATTAGCTGATTTTGACAATTATGGGTGCTGAGAAGAGAGTACGATCAGCCCTGCGAGAACTTTATAATTCAACCATATGGGCTCTATAATGAGAGTTCACTCAAAGTTTTGAGACAAAAACAAAACTTTTTGTTTTGACGCCTTAGAACTTAACCAAACGACTACAATATAAAGAACTGTTTTGATAATGTTCATTTGTGTTCAAGCATTGCACAACACACACAACACAATTGATCATAAGAAGCTCCGTCAAAGTCCTTTCAAGGGCTGAAATGGCCATTTCGTTTTCTTTTTTTCTGCTGGGTAACTTCTTTTCATTGTACCATGAGAGAGAGTAAGCTCGAAATATTCGTCATTCATTTTGAATGTCGTCCAAGCTTGCAAGTTAAAATTTGGAACAATTCCCACGAAAATTTCTTTTTCCAACACGACCATAAATTAAATACCACCAAAAAATTACCACAAAAATATCACCAGTAAAAATCCCATATGAATTTAAAAATCCCATACGTATTAAAAAATACCACAAAAAATGTAAGGGATTTTACATACGTAACGTAAAACATTAAAGCGTTGTATAAACAGAGCGCTTAATGCATATAATGGCAATGACTTCATATGAAGTTTTTGCTTAATAAAGCCTGAAATACAATAGCGCGATAGTGCGATGCGCTGAAGCTATGCGAATTTGTTACGAAGCCTTACGCGCGTTGTCCTCGCAATCAATGTACAATAAGAAGCGTAACAATAGAAAAAATATCCATTTATTTTTATAACAATGTTAGAAATGCACAAAGAAATTAAAAGTTTAAATATCCTTCAACATAAGTATCACATAATTTATGGTCTTTTTACAATATAAACACGTCCACTTGTTTCAAAGTTAAAAGAAGTAACACATAACCTAGTGAAGCAGCAAAATTGTCACAACTTATAATCTTCTTTTTGTATTACATTTTACTAAAAACAAAATCATTTATAAAATAAAAAATTACAAACAGCTATTCGCTTAAATTGTTTATTATTTTTCAATTGCATTTTCATGACAACTCTTCATCGCATGCGTCGTTTTTCAAATTTTTGAAAATGTGTCGCATCGCACAATCGCATCGTAAAGCATTGTAAATTGCTACATAAAAACTCTGCTTATGAAAATGCTTTGACAGCTCATGCGAGATTTTTACGTTGTCTCGCAACGCACTCTCGCTCTATTGTACTTCGGGCTTAAATGTGAAAAAATCATTTAAAGAAAAAAGTTCAAAATTCCACGGAAATTAAAAAAATACTACACTGAACTCCCACGCTAATTGAAATATACCACTCTGAATTAAAAAAACCCATGGGAACTCACAAAAAACGAAAGTTCCAAGGACAATTCAAAATTACCACGAATGGGATTTTTCCCACATAGTTGGCAGCTGTGTAAACTGGGCCGAAGCAACATTTTAAATTGTATGCTGATTGGCAATACTTTTTCAAAACATCACAGCTGTCAAATTTTATTATATTTTGTTTACAATTTCGATGGCATAAACATACCGGCTGCAAATCAGTTGTAAAAATTTTAATTATAAAATGAAATCTTCGTTTTTAATGGATGAACCAGAAAGCAATGAAGATGAATTGAGGAGAATAATTACAGAAGCTGAGGAATGCACTGGAGGTGTCAGCGCTGTGCCGGCAACTGCAGACAGTGATGATTCGAATGACGATAAAGTATTCAATTTATTTTCTTAAAATGCAATCCTTGGAAAATTTTATTGCAGGATGAAACGGCCAGCGTGGTCAGCACCACCACAACGACAACTTCCCGTAGTAAATCACCTGGAACGCGTAAAAGCTTGAAAGCTTTACGTAGGAAATCGAAACTTCCCAAAGTGGTGAAACCGCTATACAAATACAAGTAAATTGTAGGTGTTGAGTTTTAAAGCAAATCTAAAACTATTTCCCTAAAGCTGTCACCTACGTGAAGATCACGGCCAGCCTTTGTTTGGCTCTCAATTCAACCATCATTTGAGCAAGGAGCAGGCAGTATTTGCCTGTGTGGGCAAGGATCGCATTTCCATTTATGAATGCCCTTTGAAATTAAATGGTTTGGATGTAGGGGGAGCAGATGCTATGGAGCCAATCTGTGGTATTCGTTTGCTGCAGTGCTATGCAGATCCTGACGTGAGTTGACTTTTCATAAATTTTAAATTTTATATCGTTGAATATTAGTAAATATTATAGTATTTTCCGTTTCCCAAAAAGCCTGACGAAAACTTCTATACTTGCGCCTGGTCATACGACTGTGAAACAGGTGAACCTATATTAGCCGCGGCTGGTTATCGTGGTGTTATACGCATTTTTAATCCAACCAAACATCTGTGCACCAAACACTACATTGGACATGGTCATGCTATCAACGAGTTAAAATTTCATCCGAAACGTCCACAAATTCTTCTTTCGGGCAGTAAAGATCATTCGTTGCGTTTGTGGAATGTTGAAACTGACGTTTGTGTAGCCATTTTTGGAGGTGTCGAAGGACATCGTGATGAAGTACTCTCACTAGATTTTGATTTGCTCGGAGATCGTATTATGTCCAGCGGAATGGACCATTCTTTAAAGCTATGGCGATTGAACAAACCCGAAATTAAAGAGGCAATTGAGAAAAGTTGCTGTTTTAATGCCACGAAAACTGCAACACCGTTTCCCACCATTAAAGAACACTTTCCAGATTTCTCCACACGTGATATACATCGTAACTATGTCGATTGTGTGCAGTGGTTTGGAGATTTTGTTCTATCAAAGTCTTGTGAAAATTCAATCGTATGTTGGAAACCAGGTCGACTGGAGCAAGATGCTGTAAAATCACCACTGGATTCAACGACAACAATAATACATCATTTCGATTACAAGGAGTGCGAAATTTGGTTTATTCGGTTTGCTTTTAATTTTTGGCAAAAGGTTTTGGCCTTAGGTAATCAACAGGGGAAGACATATGTGTGGGAGTTGGATAGCGCAGATCCAAATTTGACCAAATGCAGTACATTAGTGCATCCAAAATGTAATACGGCCATACGACAAACTTCGTTCTCCAAAGATGGCTCAGTACTGATATGTGTATGTGATGACGGCACAATATGGCGTTGGGATCGCTATGACTAGAGCTCTAAAAGTTCTCAATGTGCTTTTTTATTTCAGTAATGATTGGAAATTGTGTTAGACAAATACAGCATCCTGTTGGTAGAATATTAAGTTAAAATAAAAAAATTTGAAAATGTGAAATCAAGTATTGGCGGATTTCACGGCAGTTAGCAAGTGTAAAAGCAAACTCAAAAACTAAATACAAGTCAAAAAACTTTGCTACAAAAGCCAGACCTAAACCCTATTGTAAAAAGTCGTTGGCAACGCATCGAAAGTTATTTTTTCTATAATTGCATAAAACCATGGTAAAAGAAAAGAAGGTAGCATCAAGGCTGGTCTTGCTCCTGCTTTTTATTTTGCCAAAGTTTTGTTTTATAAGAAGCAAAAGTATTGTCCTTTTTTCACATTTTCTCAATATTTTATTTTTTTTATCTATTTATAGATATTTTAATAGAAAACTTTCAAAAAATTTAAATACGTCAAATCAACAAAAATCCGCTGATGCTTTGAACTTGTTTCATGAACTTTTCGTAAGCTTGCTAGACTCAAGTCAAATTTGCTCTTAGATCTTACACTTAATGTAAGACGTAATAATAATAATAGATATGATTTATAATAATACACTTGCCAGTCGACATGAAAACATGTACATTTTTAATTTAGAAATAATTCTTATGTGTCTATAAAAAAGTTATTATGTTAATATAATCTGTGGGTACTCTTTATCCTTTTTAATTGTTTAATATTTTTCGATTTTGAAATTAGCTTCAAGATAATAATCTTTTCAATAAGATTTCAACCATTTGTCGAGCGTAGTACAGAGTCAAAAGTTGGTTGAAACTAAGAAATCTGAAAAAACTTAATAGGTTTTTCTGTTGGTAAAATAAGGGACAGTAATAAAAATTTCTCTATCAATATGTTTTATATGCTAATTTGCCAAAAATATGCTTCCAACAATTTTATAAAGATTGAAAATGGATTCCGCTTATGCAAAATAAAAAATTAAAAAACTAGTTTGATACTTATGAAAAGCAAAAAAAATTTTGAATTTAAGCTAAAGTAGATTTGAAGTTAGAGAACAGTTAACGGAAATAAAATTTACAGCAAGAATTTCAGGTAAAGTTTATTTTAATTTTCAGAAAAAACAATAAGGCTAGCTTAAAACTAATGAAATGAAAACTGAAATGAATGCTGAAAAGAAAACTAAACTAATAAAAAATAAAAACAGATTTGATATTCAACAAACTTCTTTTTCGACACCGTTTTCTTAGAAATTGATGTTTCTTTATTGTTTGCGTTTATTATAAAAACATGATTTTAAATATATTTAAAGCTAGTTATACCTGGTGACAGTTTTTTGTCGACCAGCATTTGTCAAAAACGCATAGAAAAAGAGAAAAAGAATAAGCAGCAAAACAGATGAACAATTAATCTTTGTATTGATTTTGACAAGTGTTGGTCAACGCTCTGAGAAAATAGGTTGTTGTCAAGGCTACCTTGTAAATTATTGCTACTTGTAATTGTTGCTACACCCCGCACCTATATTGGAAAATAATAAATGTTTTCAAAACTTTTATTTTATCCTTTGTTTGACCCCACGCTCATTGGAACGGTTCAGAAGTGATGAAGTAACATACGGACACAATTAGATTTTTATATATATAGATATTTCCATGGCTCGCCGTGGGAATTGAACTCGTACCCCATCGACTTAGAAGTATATACACTACCCACCAAACAGAGATGTTGATTCAATATTAACTATAACTGAAGTTATGTTGCAGCATATTGCAACAATCTATTAATAGATAAAGTATTGTGTATTAGCTATTCTACACATCCAACACATTTTGCAGCTATCCAAAAATAAAAAAGTTGCTCTACTTGCTATAAGATGTCATCAGAATCGGCGTTTTAATAGTTATTATATTGTTACTACATTTACTTCATACTAAAAATATATTTGTTCTGCTTATATTTACATTTTTTCATTAAATTTAAAATATATATAAGTTTTATGCTGTAGTAAAAATAATAAATTCATATTTTTCCGAAATATATATATCCCTTAAATATAAAATTGAATTAAACTTATTTTTAACCAACTCAAAATTAAAAATTACAACAAATTGATCACCAAATATATCAAACAAAAAAATTCTACATTTACACTTACGATACTGTCGAAACTGTGTCTTTTTTCTTGCAATTTAAGATTTTTACAATCTTCACAGCGTAATCGCGAAACGAATCTAACCGCTGTTATAAGTTTGTATACTACCAATATAATATTATGTGTTATTTTTATTTAAAAATTGCGTATTTTTGTATGAAAAACGAGTCAATTAAAAATGAGCAACTTTAAACTAAATACATGAGTTTAAAAAGGGGTTTTTCGCTTAGTGTAGAGCGAATCCATTTTCTAAATCACTTTTCGTACACCTAAAAAAATGTGAAGTATAAATAATAAACTTTTTCGGGTTTAATTAAAGAACTAGGCTGGAATTTTAATATTACTCCGAAAAGTGTTATGAATAGTTTTTAATAGTTAATATAACATTTTTTTTGAAGAGTATAAGAGTGGAATAGACATGTTAATGTAACTCTGTGCGTGTTAGGTGAGCATTCGTTAGCAAAAAGCTATTTAAATCGGCATGCAGTGTTGACTATAAGCACAAAAAGTGAAAATGGATGCAGAGTGCGACATTTTTGAAGAAGTCGAATTTGTGGACGTGAGCGCCAATTCTGTTGCTGACGATTTGCTAGAGGCTCTATTGGCAACGTGGGAAATGCCCCCATTTATCTTGGATCAGTGCGAAAGTAAGTCTTAATGAAAAACTTATAGCTTTTAGTTCTATACCAAATCGAATATAATAAGTTAATGGCGTCTACAATTAGCGCTTCATTTTTTTCCATACATTTGGCGGCCATCCTTATATATAAAGTCATTATAGTTATAAGTGTTTTTATAAACAAATTGAAAATAAATAAAACAAATATAAAAATAGTTTGTAAATGTTTTTTTGCTGCGAAGTATTATGGGGTGTGAATGTTAATCCGCAGCGGTGTAAGGCTAACTCTTTTTTTCTTTGTGTTTCGACTTCAACATTTTCTACTCTGCTGAAGTGTATGCCATAGTATTTTCGTGGTTGACTGGAACCCATAGCGTAAAGTTGTTAATATTACTCCGCATCAGTTTAAGGGTTACTCTTATTTTCTTTGGGTTTCGACTTTAACTCTTTCTACTCTGCTGAAGTGTTAGCCTTACTATTTTCGTGATTGACTGAGAACCATAACGTAAAAGTGTTAGCATGACACCGTTTCTTTATGACTATAACTCTTCATTTTTTGGGTGTAGGGTTATGGACAATGTAAGGCTGGCTGTCACGGGTTCAATATAATTAGATGGTAGCCTTGACAATTGGCTATTTTCTCAGAGCACTGACCATTGTCAAAATCAGCTCTTTATGTAACAAAACAAGGTTTATTATTCATGAGTGAATTATTTATTATTTAAGTTCCTCAGCCCAATCCATTTTGCAAATTTAGCTAATTTACACTTTTTTCCAAAGCCATTACAAAGTTTTATTTATCATTATGTACACAATCTGTTTTCTGCTAATTGAGTTTGTCTTTTTTGCTGCAGGAACAGACCTATAGATTCTTATATTATGCGTCCGATCAAGATATATTGAACATGGTAGTTTAAATGTTCTCTTGTTGAGGGTACAGCACCTTCAAAATCAGGTTTTTCGAATAAAAGCAAAACAAATAACAAAACTTGCTTATTACAATATCCGACCAGCCTTATATAATAGATTTTTTAAACAATCGTTCAACGCTTGCTTAAGTACTCACTGTTTAAGGCTTTAAGGTTTCTGCGCACTTAACGGCACGTACGACAAGCCGGTCAGAACTATTTTGTTTTATATCTCCAACTCACACGGTGGTTGCCAATCAAACAATCTACTCGTCCTGTTGTTGCTTTCAATGGGAATCTGTCAAAGGCAGTGATAGCGAGAGCGGATGAACACAGATTGCAGCAATCAAATTTTTTGTTTATTTTTTGATTGCTGTACATGGCAGCATGGACATTTGATTTATCGAATCATTCGATCGATATTCAATTTTTGCCTTACCTTTAAAAAACATAATAAATGCGTTTATAACATAATAACAATTTGAAGAACAAGGGAACATTCATGCCATTTCAGATAAGTAATCGTGTTAAATTAATACCAAATGTTTTTATAGTATGAAATAAGGTGGAGGAGAAAGAGTAGTATATTTTAAAGAAGTGTCGAACGCAGATTGGTGTGTTGTGTGAGCTACCAACAATCTACCAACAACCAAAATTTAAAAGAGCGTAAGAAAATTTCATTGATTAAATTGTCAATAAAACAATCTTGCGTGAGTAGGTCAATAGCCACCGGCTTTTTCGTCAGCGCAAAAATTTCCATTTCCATTACCATTTCGTCGCTGGTTAGTGTGCATGTATTCATTAGAACACAAGATAGTGGCATTTTGTAGTTTCGTGTCATGTCTTAAACAAGCCGAAAAACCTTTAGGCATAATTTACTTTTAGCTAAAATTAATTTTTTTAAACTTCTTTTTTTTTGTGGATTATGTGTATTAAGCCTTTCTAATACCAAATATGGAAAATTTAATGGCCTCAATTGGTTTAGAAGTTATAGGTATCGAAAGTTGGGAAAATGGACATAAAAACTTTATTTATTTTCTAAATTTTCCTACGAACCTAGCATTATTGGTATCAAGAAAGGTTATGCTATTACCTATTCAACGAGCTATCAATCATTAAAATCCATGCATTACTTTTAAAGATATAGCTGTTTACATATTATGCACACTTGGCGGTTCACCCTTTTACGAAATAACCAAACGTAAGTATAAACATCAAATTGTATATAATATGTAAAATGCTATAACTTTAAAAGCAATGTATGGGTTTTAAAAATTGATAGATCGTTGAATAGGTGACAGCATAACCTTTCTTTTAATTAAAAAAAAACACAAGGTTTCCACGTTCATTTTCCCAACTTTCGAGCACTGTAACTTCTAACCCACTTGAGAGCGGGCCGAGCTTTCACCATTAGCTTTGTTAAATCAAAATACACATTTAAAAAAAAAAAATTAAAAAAAAGCGATTTCCACTAAAAATAAGTTGTTCCAACCTTTGTAAATAACGATGTGTTGTTTAAAGTCGATTTAAAGTTACTCAGCCTCTTATATGAGTTTATAAATATGGCTATACGTGTTCGACAGTTGCTGTATCTATAGCTCCAAGACGGGTCAACCATGTTTAATATACCTTCGGCTTGATCTATCTGAAGGGCTTTTGGTCATTAAAATTGTGTTAAGACATAGTTGGCAACGCAGGACATCATTTGAACTCGTGCTCTTTCATGCCGCTTTTTAAAAACCATCACTTGTCATCTCGCTTGTGCTCACGCATAGCTTACCAGTAATCATTGCCATTTTCATTATGGTATTTCGGTCTTCGCCGCTGTACTGCGCTGCGTTAAAATTGTTTTTGAATTCTTTCATTACACCAAATTGTCGTCGTTTTCTTTCGTACGTGTTCGTGTCGCGTTTTTCGCTGCGCTCTGAAGAAAATATCAATTCTTTGATAAACAATTACAAATAGTTTATTTGCCGAATTTCAAATGTTTTGTTTGTAAAAAATTCGTCTTAAATAATAAATTGAAAAAGTTTTACTAAAGAAGTGAGTACAAATTGCCAAATTTCTGTTAAATAAGTGACTGAAAAATGAGCGTGAAAGATGGTGCGATGCGCTGGGAATGTGAAAAAAGATAAAAATTATGTTAAGTCCTCGCCTCGGGTGGCTCCTCTGCGAGGTGCTCCAAAGGAAAATTGTTGTTTTTTCTTATTTTTCATCATGATATGCAAATAGTGTACAAATCAAAAGGATATTGTTGAAATGTTTTTGAGGCTGGGAGGAAACATAAAATGGATTTCCATATGTGCGTGCTTCAGAGTGTGAGTGTGTGTGTATGTGAAGCCTCAAAAGGCTGTATTGCTCAGGGCGGTACAACAATCCAAACTCAGGACTTGGATTTTCTATATATTAGAATGTCTGATGTGCTATCATGGCAGCAATCAAAAGGTTTTATTTAAGCTATGTTTGAGACCATCATTAATTCGTGATTTTTTGTTATTTTTAATTTTTGTTTAGAAAATACTTAAGAATTAACTTCTTGAACGAGGTCGATAATGTCCGTGGAGTGGAATGCATTTCTAAACAGAAGGAGGCAATCCATAATATGTCAGAATTAACGTTAAGATTATGTTCAACGATTGAAAATTGATCTCAAAGTAACTTTGCTGACTGCCTCATATGTCTTACAAAAATATTTTACAACTAATTTTAAACACGGCTATTCATCAAATTACATAAGTTGCTCAAAAATCTTAATTAATAACTTTGTAACTTATGGCATTCAGTTACATATTTTATAAAAAACTTATTGAACTAGGTTCCAGAGATTTAATAATTCATAAAATTGTTAATACTTTTAGAAAAGATATTTATGAGAAACATTTTGGGATGGATATCCAATTTATGGGCACCTCGAAAGTCTTGTATATTCTGATGAAACATTTCTAAATTCTCAAAAAAAGTTTTTTTTTTAACATTCATCTCTTTAAATTTTATATATCTTTTATGATGGGTTCTCACAATAGAACAACATAAATTAATCTTAAAGTACTCAAATATAACAACAATGAATAAAATACTTCAAAAGATGTAAATTTGTTTAAGGTTGGATGTATTCCATATTGAGACGTCCCTTGTCGCCTTTTGCTTTTACGCTGTACGTCTCAAAAGTATTGTTAAAAATTATAAAATTGATGAATAATACAGAAACCTCTCAATTTCGAGGAATCAAACTATGACTCACTGTCAAATGTCGCAATAAATTTTTTAAGCACTCAAAATAAAATGCAATTTTCTATGATTTTTATAGCTACAAGGCTACAAATAAGATTCTTTTATCAATTTCATAATTATTTTTTTTAAGTCATAAAAAGAGCGCAAATGCTTTTCTATTTTAGGGAATACACAAATCGTAGTGCTTATCTCTTGCTTTGTGCCATCTCACTCACACCAAAAGTATTTTCTCTGCGTTCGTTCTCCCTCACTTCGTGGCTACGTCTGTTTCTATTTCTGCTCAAACAATTCTTATCAGTGAACACCTTTTTGTACGTATCAACAAAGTATGTAAACAGAAATAAAAAGGTTAAAGGAAAGCAATAATGTACACAAAAAATACTTGTATGAATTTATTACAAAACAACAACACTACAACAAAACTCACACTAAACAATATTATTCATTTTTAACATATGAGCGGCTAGATTAAAAAATGACCAAGTCCAAAAAATAAAAATTAGATATTTTGGGAAAACTAAAACAAAAATTATTTTCTTAATTATTTATTAAAAACATTACATTTTTTTATACCATTTTGTTTCAAAACTGATCAAGTCAAACAGGCTTATTTTCAAAAGTGATCCAAGTCCAATAGTTTGAAACTAATATTTTAAAGAATTCTTGTATTTAATACATTTCAAGGTAATAATAAAGCTTAATTAAAATCATTCAATTTTAAAACTAGTTATGATAAACTATTCACTTTCAAAATTGATCAAGTCCATTTTTATTTGATCCAAAGTAGTCAAATCCAATAAGTTTAGTTTTTAAAGTATCCCAGTGGTTGTAATGAACTTCAAGCGGTCCAAGTCCAATAATTTTTTATCTATAATCATTTTTGTATTTTTTATTATTTATTTCTTATTGTATTTCAAAATTGGTCAAGTCCATTTTTATTTGATCTAAAGTAGTCAAATCCAATAAGTTTAGTTTTAAAAGTATCCCAGTGGTTGTAATGAACTTCAAACTGTCCAAGTCCAATAATTTTTTATCTATAATAATTTTTGTATTTTTTAATTAATAATCCGTTATTTATCAATGGATTTGACAACAATAGTCTGCAAAGTGCCAATCTTATATATATTGCAATTATTTATTTTTATCATGCAGTTTAAATGAACGTTCTCAAATCCGTTGATAAATTTGTTGCATATTTGCATCTGTTAAGCAAGTTAAACAAAAACTGTGAATCATGGTCCAGAGCAATTAAAAGTATGTTTTATTTACCTTCTGATTGGATAAAAAACACCATTTTTCCTCAAAAATGAACAAGCTCATAAGTTTGCCTGTTTGCCTGCTAACCTAAATCGTAGAGCAATATTTATGGTTTGTGTAAAAGAGTTACCATACAAATTTTGGCATGTCATTTATAAGGCTGATAAGCTTATTAGGTTTATACCATTTAGGACGATACTGCCCATTTGCATAATTAACTTCAATAAGCTCTTCTATATAAATTGCAATGCACCTGTTCCCGTATAAAAACTAAAAAGTGGACTTGTTCGTTTTTGAATCGAAAGCCTTCATATTTCGAATGATTTAAAAAACTTGACAACATTGTTGTTGTTGTTATTGCTATTTGAACTTTACGCTTGTTTTTGGTGCATTGCACTCTAATATGTCGTGATGAGAACATGAAAAATGCAATCAAAGCGGAAATTGACACTTGAAATCAAAACATTGTCAATCTTCGCCTGTCAGCATTTGCACACGTTTTGAGTTCAATCAATGTGAAAGTTGTTTTTGTACAATTATTATTTCTATACAAACTGTGCTAAGTTTTTATTTAATATAATCATTAATTTTATTTTTTTTTTTTAATTATTATTGATATTTTTTAGTTTCTTTTTACTGCACAATTATTGCTAAAAGAAGAAGCTTCAGAAAAATTTTCAACACAGGAATATCTATTGTTAATCCTGATGATGGAACTTCTGGTAAGTTTATTTTGTGTTTGTGTCGAGTTCTTGGTTGTCTTCCGCTTTTATTTCTTGGCACCATATTATATGTTTCCAAACCCTTCGAATCTTATTTAAACATGTACAAATAACAAAAAACCCTCAAAATGATTTATATGGCTCATCTTAAATAATCCTTTTCTATTACAACTAACCCAAAAAACATGTAAGCAACCCGAAAGACTAAAAATCAAACAAACCATAACTCAGTTGCATAAAGTAAAATTCCAATAAAAATTTTATGTAAAATAAAAACTATTTTATTCCAATAAAAATTTTATGTAAAATAAAAACTTTTTTATTCCAATAAAATTCCAATAAATTCTAATAAAAAATCTATTTAAAAGACTGAAAAAATCACGGGATTATTTTAAAAATAAAATGATTAAGAACGATAGAAATAAAAAATTCAGAAAGAAATTTATAAATTTAAAACCATTTTTGAAAACTTTTTAATGAAAAATTTTGTGTAAAAATTATCTTGATTCTTGACTGCGCCGAAGTTAAAATTTCTGCGCGTCCTCGCATATTCACGAAAGTATACTCAAATCTTTAAAGTTTTTATAATTTTGATGACATTCACTTGTATAGGGTGAATAGGGGGATAGGGGTATAGGGTGGTTTTTCAAAATTTCAAATTCGGATTAATTAATACTTGTGGAATTTATAATGATTTTACTATTTTGATGAGATCACTTTTGTATGGAAGGTATTGTATGAAATTTTCTTTTTATTATGCCAAAATTTAAACTCAGAGTGCGTATTAAAATGGTTGTACAAAATTTTAAGTCGGGTTGATTTTGTGACCGTTTTACCGTTTTGGTAAAGTCGCTTTGTATGGGATGTAGTCGTGGTTTTCATCCGATCTTACTCATTTTCGAACTTGACCTTTATTTTTTGTATTAGCTTATTTCAATAAGTTTACGACTGTAATCGTGTCGACAGCAGAGAACTGCAAAACTTACATAAAAATATTCATACGTAATCAACTCTGTAAAAATCATGCCTCTGCGTTCAATCGATCAGACATGCTCGAATGCACACACTTGCTGTTGAGTTAAATTCAATCAAACCGTGTGCTCTGTGATTGTAATCAACGGTTGTCTTCGGATTCATATTTCATGCTTGTTCGTTGGGCTCAACAACGATTTTTTTCATCAAGAATGACACGCAAAATGCAAAAATCACCACGTATGAGTTTTTTCATGTGCAGACAGAGAGAGAGAAAGAGAGAACAAGAAGAAGAAGAAGAAGAAGAAGAAGAAGAAGAAGAAGAAGAAGAAGAAGAAGAAGAAGAAGAAGAAGAAGAAGAAGAAGGGTGAAGTTTTTATTACGATTGACTGCAAACAAGGTTGATTTATAAGGTTGTCGCAGGGCTAATCGCACTCTCTTCTCAGTACCCATAATTGTCAAAACCAGCCAATTTTGCGAATGACTACGAAAGAAAAACGGATGATAATAGAGAGCACTTGCAGATTTTCTATAAGATGTCAACTTCGATTTGACAATTATGGGCACTCGCTCTCTCCCTTGCGACAACCTTATAAATCAACCTTGACTGCAAACAACTTAATTTAACTATTTCTTTGATTTCTCATTTACGAAACACATATCCGTATACACTTCAACGCCAATACTCAAATATGTGAATTCATTCCGTCAGTCAGCTCGCACAAACGACGACTTCAGCAGCATCATTTTATTTTATTCAACGTCAACACTCGTTCACTCAATCATGTGAGTTCGATCAGACGAACTCAGACTCAAACTGATACAAAAGACGCGTTCGCCAGTATTGTGCTGATTTTATTCAACGCTTAACTTTGTTGAATGAGTTGAGTTGAGTAAGAATTCCAGTGTATGATTTATTCAAGCAAAAAGTGAGTTTTGCAGTTCTCTGGTCGACAGACTGGCAGACAGGTGAACATGATCAAATCAGGTGTTGATGACTTTTTATAAATGCCAGGTCTACTTATGGGCGTTACGAACGGAGTGGCAAGATTAATGTACCCCTTAGCAGTGCGCGTGGGTGATATACAAATCAGGAAAAATTAAACAAAAATTCAGGAAATTATAAAAAAGTTAAAAATGATTTTTGATATATATTTGATATTTAATATATATGACTTTTTGATTTTTCGTTATTCCGTTATTTCAAGCATATTTGCCTACGTTGTTCTGCTTTCTAACTCCATTTTTCCTTTTCTTTATAAAAAGTGGATTATAAAATATGAAATTCTATTAAAAGGATAATTATATCCAGGTAAAGTGGGCGGCAGTGGGTGAGTGTGTGGCCCATATGACAGAGAACCCTGGTTCAAATCCCACCTGACACCGTTTTTTTTTCAATTGAATTAATTTTTCTGTCTCTGTTTCTGTTTCTTCTGTTTCTGGCCGTCACCTCTGCCATGAAAAGCTTCTTGAGAACATACGCCGTTCGGAGTCGGCATAAAACATATAGGTCCAGTTCTCAATTATTTGTGTTTAAACATTTCACAACACACAACACAATTGATCATAGGAATCTCGGTCAAAGTCCTTTCAAGGGCTGAAATTGTTTTTTTTTTTATATATCCAGATAAATGTGATTTGCCGTTGTATGGAATGTTAAAATAAGCTTGAAATGGCAATTTTTCAAACTTTCAGGAATTTTATCTACTGAACCAATTGTAAGTGGGCTTTTTTTTATATACTTATTTAGGTTAAGGAGGTTAAAGTTAATATAATACAAAAAAAAATTGGGGCTTGCCACTTAAAGTGTAATTATTCAAAAAATAGCTTTGTATTTATTAGGTATATTTAACAAATATATCAAATGTAGTGTTGATTTAAAAAAAAAGTATAAGTTTTTGTATATCAAATGAAAGGTAAATTTTCAGGCTTTAAAAATAAAATGGATTTTATGCACCTTAATACTGCAAATTTTTGAGAAAATAACTGTTTATCATCAATAATAAGTAAATATAAGATGATATCGCTTATAACATTCAATATATTGCTAAAATATATTGGATTTGTATTTTTTCTCAAAGATAATTTAATTATCTTTCAAATAACGCGTCAATATTGAAGATCAATTGGATATTGACAAAGATATCGATGTTTTTTGAACAGATCTTGTAGCAAGAAAAAATTTTTAAAAAATCGATAACTAGTTGAAGAATCGATTTTTTGTTCGCCCAAACCTATTTTTTGTTGTTTTGAATAAGAAAACACTTTCAATTCGCGACGCCCAGAAAATCGTAATCCTACCATGATTTCTTACAACACAGCAAAAATTAAGGGCCTTCGGGAGTTTTTCGAAGGAAAAATACACATTTTTAAAATATTGTTTTTGAAGCTGTATTTTATTTTAGAGAAAATTTTTTTTACAGTATTAAAGTATGTATGACTATTCAAGATTTTTCCCTGGCATTTCGATAAGGTAGTAAAGTGCAATTCCGCGAAAGACCTTAAATTTGCGGTGAGCAAGATATCTGGAGACTGGTTCATCTGAAAAAAATTCTGCTTAGTAAAGAGTTCTGGACATTTAATCGTTGATTTTAAAAAGTATTAATTTTTGACAAAATGGCGGCCGCAAAAAGAAAATTTTAATTTTTTGAGTACGAAATTTAGGTTACAGATCAAAAAGTATGTATCGAAAAACAAATTCATTAAAACATTTTAAAGACGAAATTGTGATTAATGCATAGCAGTCCCAGCTCCTAATGCCCTTCTTTTCCCCCCACCATTTTAAAGCTTCACGATCATTGAGCCAGCTGTTTGACAACCTTGTTTAATTAACTGCTTCGTAATTTTTTTGTCATTTGTCAATGTTTGCATATGTTTAATTTTTACTAATTACAAATGTAACACATGCAACTTTTTTCGATTAAATTAAGAGGCATAAACTCAATATTTCAATTTGTTAATAAATATTTTAATAGCTATGTTTTATGCTTGATCTATTTACATTGTACACAATTTCCATATCAACTTGATTCAAACAATTTTCGTCCTACGCTTTATTTTGCAACTGCTTGTAATGAGTTGCATAGTTTTGCTGTGTGAGGTTTATAATTATCCTATTAAATTGATTTATATTATAGTACGATTTATATATACAGTGGTAGACAAAAAAATAAATACGGGGCAATAACATTCGAATTTTTTTAGTGAAATGTGACGACAGTATTTTAGAATATGAAACACTTTGTGAAAGATAACAGTACGTTCAAAAAGTCCATAGGATGACACACAGATGGCGTTACTAGATTTTTTCCATATGATTTTAATTTAGTACCAACCTTCAAACGATACGTATAACAATTTGACAACAATCTGACAATTGATTCGTGAGTTATAGCATTTTGTCTGCAACTATTGTTATTGAAAAAAAAAAAAAAATGGAAAAAAGTGAATTTCGAGTTTTGATAAAGCGTTGCTTTTTTATAAAAAAAATACAGTGGCAACCAAACAATGGCTTGATAAACATTATCCGGACTCTGCTCCATCGATACAAATGGTAGAAAAGTGGATGGCTGAATTTAAACGTGGTCGTGCCAGCACAAATGATGCAGAGCGAAGTGGACGCTCAAATCAGACTGTTATTCCACAAAACATCAAAAAAATCCACAAATTGGTTATGAACGATTGCAAATTGAAGGTGCACGAGCTAGCTGACAGTGTAAAGATATAAGATGGTAGTGTTTTTACCATTTTACACGAACCTTTGGGTATGCGAAAGCTCTGTGCAAATATGGTGCAGCGTGAGCTCACAGAGTCGACCAAAAACAACAACGAATTGATGGTTGAGAGAAGTGTTTGGCGCTGTTAAACCGCAATAAAATCGAATTCTATCGTCGATATGTGACAATGGATGAAAAATGGCTTCACAATTACACACCAGAATCCAAAAGACAGTCAGCTGAGTGGACAGCAGTCGACGAACCGAATCCAAAGCGAGCAAAGACCCAACAGTCGGCTTTTAAGGTGATGGCGTCTATATTTTGGAATGCGAAAGGAATAATATTCATCGACTTTTTCCAAAAAGGAACCACCATCAACAGCGACTATTACTGTGCACTTTTGGATCGATTGAAAATCGCCAAGAAACGGCCACATTTGCAAAAGAAAAAAGTGTTGTTTCACCAAGACAATGCACCGTGTCACAAATCGATGAAAACGTTGGAAAAATTTAATGAATCGTACTATAAAAGTGTTATCGAAAAGTTGGAAAATCGCTATACTCGTTGTATCGCTCTCGAAGGCAACTATGTTGAATAATATAATCGAGTTTTATCAAAATTTTGATTTTTTCTTCTTATCCTACGGACTGATTGAATGACCTGTTATGTGTTTATCAAAATAAAGTTGCGCCAGGTGGCAGCACTTGCGATCATGTCATATGCAAGCGAATATGACTGTAAATCGAGTTGAGTCGTTGGAAAATACTGGAAAGTTGTTTCCGAATATTTTATATAAAAAAAAATCGATATATTACATAAAAACAGAGTTCTTGCAAGAGGTTTAATAATTTAGTTGAGCACAATTCATGTAATATATTTGTTATTTTAGACAATAAAATGAGGCGCAACAAGTATTGCTTTAAGGAAAAAAGAATATTATGAAAAAGATAAAAAATTATAGATTATCGTACCGAAACATTGCAAGCACTCTGAGGTGCTCTTTGGGAATAGCACAAAATTATTTTAAAACGATACACAAGGCTGAAAATAGAGATAGATTCAAGGAAAGCCACAAAAACAAAACTGATCGTTTAATAACCATAGAGGCAAAAAATATGCTTTTGTGTCTTAAAAAAAAAAAATTCTGAATGTAGTCGCATCCAACGGAGTTCAAAGACAGTAAGAAGAAAATTTGTAGATTACAGACTCCCACCAAGGTCACCACGTAAGGTCTCGTTATTAAACAAGAAAAAATTAAACAAAACAAAACAAATTAAAAAAAA
The DNA here is from genome assembly GCA_914767935.1 of Coremacera marginata. NCBI lineage: Eukaryota > Metazoa > Arthropoda > Insecta > Diptera > Sciomyzidae > Coremacera > Coremacera marginata. The sequence continues at coordinate 3,428,954 of OU612045.1, read as the reverse complement.
ATTAAATTAAACATAAAAATTAGTTCGGTAAAGAAGGAAAGGAAAAGTTGTGAAACATAGCCTGAAGCGAAATATAAGTTGTAACTTCTTCGGATCAGATAGCAGGCACAATATTAGACGGCCACTCAACACAGAATTTAATCCGAAATATACTAAAAAGACGCTAAAACATGGCTGCGGGAGAATAATAGTTTCGGCAGGTTTTTCATGGTATGGAGTTGGGCCAATAAATCTTGTGGAATGCACTATGACTAAAGAAAGCTACATTAATATTTCGGATAATGTTACGTTGCCTTTCGCTAGTGTAACTATGCCCATTATTTGAACCTATCAGCAGTATAACACAAACCTTAACACACGTTAAACTGTACCAAAGAGTGGTTTCGAAATAAAATTTATTGACCGGCTCAATCATCGGATCTTAGTCAAATACAAAACCTTTGGAAACAAGTTAAAGACATTATCGGTCTACAAAATTCTAGGAATAAGCAGAAGTTGTGGCAAAATATACAGGCCATGGAATTCTTTAAGTCTACAGGATTGAGCAAGTTTTAAAAACAAGGGCTATGCCACTAAATATTAAGCAAATTTTAATATTATAAAAACTTTCTATAAAAATAACAAAAATAAAATGTAGTGCTTTGAAAAATTTTAGATTTTTTTGTCCATTTAAAAACTGAACTAGTATGTTATAAATAGAAAAGAAAAAGAGATGCGGAAGAAATGAGGAACTTAAAAACACTTTTTATTAAATGTAAATTATCAAGTAGGTATTTCCTCAAAAAATAATTTAAGAATAAGAGCCATTTTTTTTAGGAAAACTTAAACTTAGTACATCGTGATGAGGTGTGCTTATTTTTTTGTCTATAACTGTATATATATGTATGTGTGTATAATAATTTGTTCTTGCTTGCTGTACATGACGGTATTTTATTTTATTTATCGTTAGTTAATTGTTTAATTATACCTTCGATTTTTTTTCCGTTCATTAACGCACTTCAATATTTGTCGACATGTTTTGGCTGTTGTTGTAAAGGATTTTGCGACTTTATCAAATTTTAATATTATATTGTAAATAAGCGCATGCTTAATTGGCTAGCTGCACTCAAAATGCTTCTGCAAGATACATTGAGCTTTATTTCTTTAACCAAAGTGAATTTTTTATATTCGAAGGTCTTTAAGTTTAGGTGTCTTAATAACAGTAATTAAGCTCACCTTTTATGTTTATGTTGTTGTTGTAGTGTTTTATTTATTGGCAACCGTTTAAGTCAAGTCGACCTGGTTGGCATAAACTAGCTCCGTTTGAATTAAGTACCTGACTTAATTCTAGCACATTGTCAAATGCAGATAGAAATCTTTTTAGTTTGAGCATTATTTATATTTGGTATTGTGTCTTTATAAAAGTTGGGCTCGTGAAGCGAGTTCAATGAAACTGTTCGTTTGGCAGAGCATGATTCATGACAGCTGTATTGAGTTTGTAACCCTGATTTGATCTTCTTTGAAAGATAAATAACCTACATTAAAATGTCGTAGAAAAGTTTTGTCCTGTCTTTTCTGAAAAGTCGCACAAAGCTCTGTGGGTTATTTAATATATACCCTAAACCAGAGGCGTAGTGGCGGCCGTGGCGCAGTGGGTGGATTGTGCGGCCCATACGCCAGAGAACCCTGGTTCGAATCCCACCTGACACAGAAAGTTTTTTAAATTGAATTAATTTTTCTTTTCGGCCATCACCTCTCTGCAGATAATCGCAAACCTCAGAGAGTAAAAACTGAAATGAAAAGCTTCTTGAGAACATAAGCCGTTCGGAGTTGAGAACATAAGAGTTGAAGTGGACATTTCGTTTTTTTTTTCTTTTTTACATGTTTGATTATTCAATAATTCCGAAAATTCACCAATGACGGTTTTAACTGTACATCTATGCAAGTCTCCGGGCTTGAATGGTATGACTGGAGAGATGGCTATGGCTGTCTGGAAGGTCATTCCTGAGTATCTAGAGGCTTTGTATGCAAAGTGCGTATCGGAAGCATACTTTCCTTCGGTGTGGAAGGAGGCTAGTGTGATCGTGTTTTTGAAGTCCCCTGACAGGCTGAGGAGTAATCCTCGGACATCGGGGCATCAGCCTGCTTCCGGTGCTTGGAAAAATACTGGAAAGGGTTATGGTGGAACGTCTTCTTAAGTGCGAGAGTGCTGGTCTCTGTGAAAACCAGTTTGGTTTTCGGAAGGGAAGAAGTGTAGCTGATGCGTGGTTATATGTGAAGAGGGTTGTGGGTGAAAGCAGATCCAAGTATGTCTTGGGTTTGTTTGTCGACTTTATGGGTGCATTTGACTATCTGTGCTGGGACAGTGTGCTCATGCGTTTTAGAGAGGTAGGTTGTCGGGAGGGTAAGCTCTGGAGGAGTTACTTTTCCGGCAGACGTGCATGCGTTGTGGGGTTTAATAGGTGTATGTGGATGGATGTTGTTCGAGGTTGTCTTCAGGGTTCCATCTGTTGTCCATTTATTTAGAACCTTATGACCGATGACCTTCTTGTCTTGATTGAAGGCCAGTCTCGTGCTGAGGAGGAGACTAGGGCAATTGAGGCCATGGGCATTGTGTGTGAATAGGGTGGGAGGGTTGGTGTGAATGTGGCCATGGATAAGACGGTGATGATGTTGCTGAAAGGCAAATTAGCACCCTCTCTTCATCCATCGGTAAGTGTGAATGGGGTTGCTCTCAGGTATACGACGCAAGTCAAATATCTGGGAATAACAATAACAAACAACAAATATCTGGCTGTGCGCCTCATGTATGAGGGCCTATTTGTTGCATGCGCAACATTTAGCGCTCCTTATGGGGTGATTTAGTCAGGTCTGTTGTGGGACAACGAAAAAAAATGCATTCCTGTTTGTCGCATAGTATCCACGGATTTGCAAGTGCTGTTGGGATACCTCCTCTTGATCTCGTGGTGATGCAAAATTTGCTCATGAGATCAAGAAGGATTTGCCTCCCTTATTGTTTGATTAGGTCTCGCATTCCGATGTGAGAGGTGTGAATGTGCGTGAATGGAAGGCCAGGTTGTTTGAATGTGTGAGGTCTAGATGGCAATCCAGATGGTATGAATGTGTTAATGGGCGGGTCACGTATAATTTTATACGTGATGTTATGTTTGTGGCTGGGTGCCCAGACTTCAGCTTAAGCTCAGACTTAAGCTTCAGCTTAAGCCTGGGTTTCCTTTTGACTGGGCATGGTTCCTTGAATGCATTTTTGTATCAGAGGAATCTGAGTGTGAATGAGTGTTGTGGGTGTGGGACAATCCGTGAGGATTGGTTGCACGTACTTTGTGATTGTACTCTTTATGAGGATATTCGCGATTTGCGTGCAATGGGGCTTTTGCGTGAGAATGGGGATTTCGACCTTGGGGAATGCGATTGCAACTAGTGAGCAAGCTTCCAGGTTGAATCGATATGTATGTGAGGTGTTTGAGAGGCGGCGCTTTAGGCCAGTTTAAGTTGTGATATTCACTGTGTGAATGTGTGTGTGAGTGGGGGCTATGGTCCAGTGTGTGACTGGTGTGTGTATGTTGCATGTGTGGGGCGGGGCTCATCTTTTTATGGGCGTTGTTTTTGATTGGTGACCAGTCCAGAGCTGTGATTGTTATGGAACAACGTTGAATTAAGCCTTCACGGCAGGTGTCAACGTTAAACACAAAAACTTAATTGTACATCTATGCAATCTATAGACACAAATATAACTATAGTAAATACTCGTTCACTATAGCCAATCAACGTTTCCATTTCGACAAATCACAAAAGTTCAGGAAATTTTCCACGCAATAAAGGCATTGGTTCACCAGCAGTATGGCATGTGAGGCCGTAGTGCTGATAATAAAAGTCGTTAACGTCCATAGCATCAATTTCAGGCTAAAAAATTTTCAGTCAACATCGTTCGGATATTCCCAATTTCTGTGATCGTCTCGAAATGGACAAACCTGGGTTTTCAGCCAAACTCTCAGCTACAGCTGAGATATTCTCAGTTGACCTAGTCGAGAACGAGCACGAGATGGTGCTTTTACATTGCTAAATTTCCCGGGACGTTCGAATTTATCTATTAATTTAACTATAGCTTTGCGAGAAGGTATTTGATAATAGCCATAAACAGTACAAACTTTACGAATCATGTTCACCATATTTTCACCCTTCACGTGGGAAATTTAAAATGACATCTTTTGTTGAAATACCCTTTATAAGCAAAGAACACATTTTGAACACTTGTTCTAAAATAAGTATATCCCATCTCCATATAAAAAACTGCATAAATGTTTCTTATAGAATAGCAAACTTCATCTTGTGAATGTATAAAATTGTAAGTAAGTTTATAATATTTGAAACTCTTCTCAAAGAGGTCAATTTCAACGAACTAGGTGTAGAAAAATTTCTGTTTTCAACCCTGAAAATATAAACGACAAAGGACTTGCACTAAATTTACTACACTTTACTTAACAATACCTGGATTTATTTCTCAAAATTCGAAACCATTTAAATTAAAACTGTGACTCCATTATTAATAAAACAATCTTTTTTTAATTTTTCAATCGCCTTGACAAGCGACTTAAAAACAATAACTGCAGCCACTCGTAGTTGAAGTCATCGTCATTTCTATCGTCGCAGTCGTTTTTGTCGTCAATGTTTTTTCGTCAAATAGTAATAAAATAGAAATTGGCAAACCATAAATCTTTGTCACAGTAACTGACACCAAAACCCACACACAGTGACTGCCACTACTGCTGCACATTGACGACTACTGGCGTTTTTTTAAGCAATCATTCTGAACACTATTTCATTGAAGGTTTTTCTAGCTGTTATAGTTTTTACTTCTATATAGTTTTATTTTAAATTAAGATTTGTGCGCAATCAATTTGAGCAGAATTTTATGCGGATACCTTATGTTGTGGTAATTGCATGCTTCTGTGTCATTACAGCAAAGTACACAAATTACAGCAAATCAAAAATTCATTAAGTAAGTAGCACCTTGACAAGACCACTGCCAGCCGACCAACCAACCACCCAAGTAGTTTTTACAAGCAGCTTCTTGCACTAGAAATTTAAACATTAATTATTGAATTTAAAATCTAATAAAGTGTTATTCCTATTTTTTCTTTAGCAGAAAAACGCTCCTATTTTAATAGTCAAGCACATATCCAGACCTAATGTCCATAGCGTGCAGTATTATTATTATTGAAACAACAACAGAAACAACAGCAATAGCAGCAAAAACCAACACCATCAATATCCACACTCCAGCACCGATCGTGTTGCTGTGATATGCGTATGTCTCGTGCTCTTCATTGTCGTCACTGTCAACTTGTTGTCGTGGCATATAGCTGGAGCCAGTGTTTGACTTTTATGCTTGTCTCCGAATGTTAAAACTTGGTCGTGTAGTAAACGTTCATCGTTCCGTCCATCACATTGGAGCAGCGTGCGTTTGTTGTGCTTGACAATCCTTAAATATGCTGCGTTCTAACTTTTGTTTTTGTTATTGTTTAATTTGCTGCGTGTTTGGTATCAGCTACTGCCAATAGTTGTAATTACAGCACACATACTTTTAATCCGTAACTTTTTCTTACGCATTTCTCTCTACTTTTCTGCTTTCAATGGAAAAAATAACTTTTCCAATTGCTGCTGATTGCGCCTGCCTTTGTCTGCAACCAACTTTTAACGTACCTTCGTTTTTCTTTTAAGGTTTCACACACTAAGAGACACCACATTTTTGGTCTCTAGAGCTTTACTAGGAATTCTAGGAAAATTGTTTTCGCCACTTGGTTTTATCGTAACTCTTTTGCTACTTACGTTCGCTGCGTTGCGTTTTTTTTTTTTGCTTGCAACAAGCGACCAAGGAAGGAGGCGCCTCTTACGCTATATTTGTGGCGTTTAGACAAGAACGCATGCTTGTAATTTTTATGGTCATTTCAGCGATGATCTGAAAATTATCCCCGCTCAACGATTACACAGAATTGCTGTGGATAAATTTTATTTTAAGTGTTTAAATGATGCTGCTTGCATTTAACAGCAAATGTAAAGTTTCATGAAATTAACGCTCAGAGAATGTGTTGGGGTCGAAAACGTGTTCTGGCTATTTTTTAAAATTTGCTGCTCACAAGACGGAATCGGTTGTTGCTCTGTGAAATTATTAAAGTTTTAGTATATAAAATGAATAAACAAAAAGATAATAAACTTCTTTAATAAAGCTACCCGGTTAGTTTCGAGCTATTTAGAGGTAATTAGAATTTTTTAAGTTTTATTTGAAAGTGAAACTCCGTGGTTGGCAGTTTTTGGGGGTAGCTGATTTCGGAATTCATGTCAAATTTTAAAATTCAAAATGGTGTAGGATCGCCACATATATTTTTTTTTTGTATTTTTGCGAATTCTTGTAATTTTGCAATTCTGACAACGGATTTGATTTCAAATCTAATGTCACTGGTTTAAAATTTTAGATGGAGGATAAGGCTGCCATCTTAATTTTAACCACAGTATTGCGACCTAGTAAAATGTATTTTTAAGAGTTTTAAACATCATTTAACAGTTGCCATCTACATTTTTTTTTTATTTTTACAAATTCGGTGCTGAGGCGAACACTAGGTAAAAATCCGAACACAAATAGTGGGTCTATCTGCCCCCATTTGCCATATTTCTAAGGGGGGAAGAAACACGTGTTTGACTTACAATTTGACTTATAGAATTTTCTTTTCTAAAAAAAAATTATACCCTCAAGTATGGTAATATTTTTATGATATTACTCCCATCCCTAAAAAATGGCAACATTTATTGTGCTAGAAAAGAATATCAATAGCTACCCTTGATATCAGCTGATGCTGTTAACAAAAAATAAAGACAGTCCACTGCGTCCTACGTGCGTTTTACAAATTACAATTACTGCGTCCAAAATTTGTAAAAACTTCTTGCTATTAAAATCAGCTGTTTCACAGGGTGGCATTGCCACACCGTCATTTTATAGAGTGTAGAAAGTGCAACACTTTAGCACTGCCAGAGTGTAACAATTTTCACAAAAGAACGCAATACCCCATTAAGGTTTAGCCTACGTTTAAGAAAAGAACAAAATATCTTGACAGCCCTAGCTTAGTGCAGAATAAGTGTAACATTTTTTTCTAGAAAAGAAAACGCTATTAGTGTGGACAGCTAAACACATGTTTCGTGCCCCCTAAAAATGTGGGATTTAAAACCCTCTATTTGTGCGTCTCAGAAATGTTTCCCCCCTTATAAGCCCCACAAAATGGTTAATTTTTTACCTATTTGGGGGGAGGGGGAATAGGGGGTATATCTGTCCCACATTCGCCATCTTTATAGGGAGGCACCGGAAAACGTGTTTGACTTTCAATTCGACTTACAGTGTACAGTTAAACACGTGTTTCGACATTCCCCCTTGTAAACGCCATTTCGTGGCGGCCGTGGCGTAGTGGGTAGAGTGTGTGGCCCATATCCCAGAGAACCCTGGTTCAATTTCCACCTGACACAGAAAGTTTTTTCAATTGAAATAATTTTTCTGTTCGGCCGTCATCTCTCTGCAGACAATGGCAAACCTCAGAGAGTAAAAACTGCCATGAAAAGCTTCTTGAGCACATAAGCCGTTTGGAGTCGGCATAAAGCTGGTAGGTCCAGCTCTCGATCATTTGTGTTCAAACATTTCACAACACACGAATGATCATAAGAAAAGCTCGGTCAAAGTCCTTTCAAGGGCTGAAATGACCATATCGTTTTTTTTTTATTTGCTAAAATAAAAACATATTATAGAAATATAAAAATATTTCTTTTATTTTTTTATGTATTTCACAAATTTCAAGTAGAAGGTACCACGTTCAGTCGTCCAATTTCCAAAATTTTCTGCATTGCTGTTGGTAATGACTAATTGCGCCTTTGTTCCAAATTTCAACAATACAGCTCATATAGCTCGTAAGATATCCACATATATAAATTTTGGTTGCTGGTGAGGTAGGAGTGACAGTCCACCAATTACGCCCATTTTTTAATATAAGCTAGTGGAAGCATATATGTCTTCATTATTTAAGTTTATGCCACCAAATCGATTTTCAGGACCATAGTGCATTGGTCGAAAAATGTACCACAAATTTTGGTATGTAGAGGGCCAATTACGCAAGTTGGCTCCTATCAAAAATGGTAGCAGAATTGAATTTGATTATTATGCAATACGCCTCTGTCTTGTTTGTGTTCGAATTCGCCCTAATATGAAGCGTGTGTGGCGAATTCGAGCTGACGTTCGTTTTTGAATACGACTGACATTTCTTGACGGATTTGACACAAATAAAGTAAAGAACGTAAAATTTTGCAAAGAAATGGCAAAAAGTCAATTAAATACGAAAAAGTAAGTGAAACTAATAAAATAAAGTGCAATTAAGTTGTTTTAACAAGTGCTTTACGTTTGGAAGTGAAATGCTAGCTCTTATCGAATTGCATAACAAACGAAAACGAAGCGAGGCGAGAAGCTAAAAGCGGATGGAAAACGAAGTATTTCGAGTTGTATAATTGCTCTCAGGTAACACATAGCTTCGAAAAACGCTTCGAAATTAAGCTTTGTACCAAGAAGGAGTGGGATAGTGAAATAATATCGCGAGTCACAAAACCACACAGTATAACATGGTACACGGACGGCTCCAAAACATTGGAAGGTATAGGTGCAGGGGTATATGGACCAAGAACCAGGCACTCGGTACCTATGGGGACAACACCCAGTATCTTCCAGGCGGAGGTCTTAGCAATACAGCTGTGCGCACAATTTAACCTGGACAGGAGTTACAAAGGTCAAGACATAATTGTGATGTCGGACAGCCAAGCAGCAATCAAAGCATTAGCTTCCTGTGAAATATCATCAGAAATGACATGGGAATGCCTAACAAAACTGAATGAGCTAGGCAAGAATAACACCGTTACTCTGGGTCCCAGGACATAAAGGAATTCATTGTAACGAAGAAGCTGATGAATTAGCGCGACGAGGCGCAGCCACACACTTTATAGGACCAGAACCATTCTGCGGATTGGGCACACACACTATCAAAGAAGAACTAAGAAGGGAGGAGAGACACAAAAGATCAAACCTCTGGAAAGCCTCCCAAAGCTAAAACAATCCAAAGTGCTCCTCAAAGATTTTAACTCTCGGAGAGCAAAATTGCACGTAAGCTTAGGCAAACCGAATCTAAGAATTCTTACGGGGTTTCTTACAGGACACTGTAAACTGAAATACCACCTGAAGAAATTGGGCATCGAAACCGACAGCAACTGCCGTTTCTGCGAAGAAGCGGAGGAGACTCCAATACACCTACTTACCAACTGTGACGCAGTAGCTCGCAAGCGCAAGGCAACACTGGGGAACTACGAGCTGAGTCAAGAGGAAATCTCATCCATCGAACCGAAAAATATTCTCAAATTCATCAGAGAACTAGGTCTGGATGAGATTCTGTAATCCGTCAAGAGCGGAGCATCAAGGAGGAGGTACAATAGATCTATATAGGTCGCAGTGCGCATCTCCAAACAAAACATTAACATTAACATTATTAACACATAGCTTCATTTACCTGAGTTGTCCAAAACCGACTAATTCTCATAATTAAATCTTTTGGCTGCATGCTCACGTAAATAATTTTATTATATTTTACATATATCTTTTTTTTTTGATTTTTTCAAAAATGGCCCCAAAAAAAATGTGTTTTCTTGTAGCGCTTACCTAAATAGGTAAAAATAGGAAATTCGAAAAATTTATTTTCTTCTGAATTGATATTTAACCAAATCGTGTATATTCGGAATGAGTTTGAAAAACCTTGCATATTTTTTCCAGAAATTGACTTAAACGTTAGTGATCGAAAAATCGACCAGCGGGCTAAAATGGGTAAGTTTCATTTACTTCAATATTAAATTGAAAAATAAGATATCCGTCAGTTGGTAATTTGACATTGTTGTGTTTTGCTTTTTCAAATGTTTTTATATTTTGTATATGCGAGAGCGCAACCTTTTGTGAGCACAACCATAAAGGAAAAATGACATGATTATTCAAAAGTTTTTGTCTAAATAATAGACATTTTTTTGAAAGAATTGCTTATCTAAAGTTCATCTGAATTTTCCACGAATAATCTCAAAATAATAAGAAACCATCCCGATTTTATTATGTTATTTATGTTCTAATTTTCTTCAAAATGTCTGCCCTTATATATATAATTAAGGTGAATTTACGGCAATAAAATCCACTCTGCATGAGAGGTGTCAGACACCCTGCAAACATTTCCTGTCGCCTCACAATCTCCAGAGAAGGGTTCTTAGCGATTCGCAAAAATAAGAGTTTCAAGAGTTTTACTTCATTTAAACGGTTTTTCAAAGCCTGCCTCATATTCCATCTTCCAACGTTCGCCGGAATGAGCGCAAGAAGATTTTTCAAATGTTTCAAAAACCGCGCATTCATCGCTTTGACGATCGAAATGCGATCCATCTTCCAACGATCGCCAGAATGAGCGAAGGAAGATTTTGAAAATTTTTCTTGAATCGCACATTCATCGCTTGGACGATCGAAAAGTGATCCATCTTCTAAAAAAACCCTTGGGAGAATCGCAAAACCAGCTTATCTTCCAAAGGCTTGCAGTGTATCGTTTTCTTCTTCCATTCATTAACTGAATCAATGTTTAATATCAATTGATCAATATTGAACTTGATATACAAGCGCAGAAAATTGGATACTGTTCAGCAAATAAAGAAAAAAAATTGAAACTAATCAAAAGTCGTAAATTCACTCAGGTGAGTAGTGAACATAATCAACTCGGCTCAAAGCAATAATAAAACAATATTTTATTTTTAATTAGCAGGTGCTTTTTAAATGGCTGCTGCTTGTTCAAATTCGAGCTCACATAAAGCATGAAAGAGTGTCGCCAACTTTACAATTCTGATATTTTTCATCATTTTTACTTATTGTTCCGGCAGTTTAGTATGCATATTGTATTTCGTTATAGTTTAATGGTTCGGCAACCGGATGTTTTGCTCAAGATGACCATTTAACGTTGTCGTTCTTTTGTCACCAATCGCAAAAAACATAAAAATCTCGTACGAGTATTAAGGCACCGCATAATTTTTTTTCCGTACGATTTTTAACACTGCCATGCATTCAAGCACTGTTGTTTTCGTCTTCAAGTCAAGTAGTTACACTTAACGTCATCTTTTTAAATTCTGCGTATTCTAAAATAAGTACAAAATTAAATTTATGCTCCTGAAAAAGTTTTCTCAGAAATTTTGTTGATGCTCTTTTATTTAATAAGTCATTTTTTAATTAAAGTGAAAATTATATTGAGCTGCTTAGTCATGAACTCCAAGTTGCCTGATGGAACTCAGTTAACACTGCGTTTTTTTGCCAAGCCATGCATAAGCCATATTTAACAAAAAAACTTTAGCAGGAATCCTACTCGATGTAATGCAAACATAAAAATTTCATAATTTACCGTTATTTACATCCCATTCCTAAAACAAAACTTGTAAATTACTATAATTTGTTCATTTTTGCACGAATAGCTTGTTTTTGTTTTACATTCATTGCTCGCATTTCCCGGCCCACTGTCGATACTTGATTTATGCTTTAACTATTGCTGGTTGCTTGCCACTGCTTCTACATTTGTTACCACTTCGTGTTAATTATTATTGACGTGTTTAGCATTCGGTTAATAGTTGTCGTTTCTTACATTTGTTTGTTGTTTGCAACTGAATTAGCAGCTTGATGTTATGTTGCTCCACACGCACGCGCAAACAAACACACTGACACTCGCTCTTACTTGTGAGTCGATCCTTTGGCTCTGATTAAACTGACTCTTTTGGCTATTAAGTGGGTTGTAGACACGCCATAAACACTTGTATTGGTGCACGTTCTTGAGTCGCGCGTTGTTTTTGTTAGCGGGCGGCGCCCAAATCCAATTGCATTTGCAATATGTTGCTTCTATTGTTATTGTAGTCATTCATTTGTTGTTGGTGTTGTGATTATTGTTGTACGTGCTATTTCGTCGCTTATAGATTGGTTATAGTTGTTGTTGACGTGCGTCTAAAAAACATTAAATTTATGCAAAACTATTGCAAGCGGAAAACTTAAAATACTCCCTCACTCGCTGTCAACAGAAAAAAGAAGGCGTTTAAATCGTATTCGTTGCATGTAAGATGTAAAATTTCCGTAGATTAACTTTAATATATATATTTGAAATTTTAACTGCTTTTCGAATGATTTGTGGACAAACTTTTAAAAAATTGCATTTGAAATTTTTTCATTATGATGTCAGAGTTTAATCAGTCTTGTGATGTATTGTTGTGTCACGTTAGTAAGAATCTTGATATTGCTAAATTTTTATACCCGTTTTCTTGAATGTATACCGGTGAGATGATGCACAGGCTGTACACTCTAATCGTCAGACCAGCACTGTCTTATGCCTCAGTGGTGTAGTGGTCGCAAATTCAAGAAGGAACGACCATTAAGCGGTTAGAACGAGTGCAAAGATCTGCAGGTATATGAATGTCTGACTGTATCAAGTCCACTCCAACTGCGGTCCTTAGCGTCATCATAGGACATACATCAATTCATATCCATATCCAAATCCAAATGCAGGCTGGGCTTAGCCCTCACAGGCTGTTCCATTTGGATAATATTGATACTTACCCACCCTCCTCCCCCTCCCCCCTTCTTAAGGAACATTTATCCCTAATCGGTAGCCTAAAAACAAGAACGTGAATTCTGTATGCCTCTAGACGAAATGCTTCAGAAGTATTGCTTTAACAGTAGCCTCTACGTAATAATCCCCCCTCGGCATAATTGGAAACACGGAAAATTAACACCATCCAGAAAAGACCTCGTGTGGCTTACAGATGAATGCAAAATGGAAGAGAGTACGGGAGTGGGAATCTTCAGAGAAAACTAACTAGAGCCGTTAATTCAGTCTCTGCCAAAACTCAACAATCTTCCAAGCGGAGATGCCTGCTGTAAACAGATGTGTCAGACTTAACAATTCAAATCACGCTGAAGGCAAAACCATTTTTATATTCTCTGGTAGTCAAGCTGCTCTTGAAGCACTAAAGTGGGAAATCCGCTGTCATTAAATCTTAGCTAGCTCTAGCGACTGTCACTGTAACTGTCACTGTAATCCTACACTGGATCCCCGCCCACAGTGTGGCTTTGACAAGAGCGAAAAAGCGGTCTCGTTGGCTAAACTAGGAGCAACCACACCCATCACAGTACCAACACCGTTCTGTGCTGTTGGGTAGAGCCCTTTTCAAAAAACACGTCAAGTTAATCACCTTAACAAAATCAAATGAATTCTGGTTAAACACTCTAGGGCAAAACTGCGCTGAACACATATTACTTGAAATCGCACCCAAGAAGTCAACATTTTTAATAAACCTAGACAAAAATTACCTCGGAGGATGGCAGGAATTTGACACATTCATTATGTAGACTCTGCCTTAAAATGAAGGATCCTATAGACATATTCTTATGCCCAGCCCTGTACAAAGTTAGGAAGGGTAACATAGGCAATGTCACAGTCAGACATCATGCTGATTTCAACATCAAAAACATCTTATGTTTTCTGAAAAAAATTTCAAATAAAAAAAACGGCTTTTTAATTTAGGTATGACACAATAGGTCTCACTTGAAGTCGAAGTGTCAGAGCTGTATCCATATCTATCTATGTTTCCAAATCTTTCCACTATTTTTACAAAACATAAAAATTGTGTGAATTAATTCCAGACCGTTTTAATTAATTTGACCAGATTAATTTTAAACCAGCAGGCCACAGTGGTCCGCGGCTTCGCCACGGATGTTTTTTCTTTATCAATAAAGAGCGCTAACACGTTTTTATTCCTCTTTGTGTGGAGTGTGGAATAAGTGTGGAGAGATATAAAGCGCATTAACTTCATATAAAAGAAAAAAATCCTAAATACGCTAAAGGTAATCACTGAATCGCTTTAAGACGATTTAATTCTTTTTTCATATGTTTTGCAGAGCAGCACTGCGTGTATATGTATCTCAATTTCCGCCTTGCTCGAGTCTTGTCTGTTTTTTTTTTTTGTTGTGATGTGGTAGCGGAGCATAAAAAAAAGTGCATTGAGCAACAAGGAGCTTATTGAAACTCTCGCAACACAAACGCGTGAAAAGAAAACGATCAAGCAATGCGTGGCATCAAGGATGATTTCTTAGAAAACTTAACACTTTAGTTTAAAATACTGATTATTAAAAATTCAAGAGGAAAATACCCCATTACTGTGCCGCAGCACAAATATAACATTTTAAAACTTATTTCATAAAAATCGACCCAGTACTTTTGGAGTTTACCTGGAAACAAAAACTTACACTTTAATTTTATATAATAGTATAGATATACAATAGATAAATAAGGTATTACAACCATTATATTTTCCGTTCAAAGTTTAATGTTATCATGTCTTTTGAGACGTGATACAATCTTGTATTCCTTATTTGGATGAATGTATTGAAGAATGGAACAAAATTCGTATTTTTTATTTAAATTTATTTCTTAAATAAAATAAAATCATTGAATTTCTTATATGAAAATTTTTTTGCTGCTTCTATATTGAAACTAAATCTCTCGATTTTCGAGCACCCGAGCTACCCGGGAATTTTTGAATTTTTGGGGTAATTCGAGCATTTAATTAAGGGTTCGCAACAATTTTGCGAAAATTATTCATAGCTTTTTACTCCCCAACAATTTGTTCTCAGCATACCTGCTCCATATGTGCCACCGTTCTGTTGAGGGTCCTCCTACAAAAACAAGAAAATATCGAAAATAGTTCATACTCTCCCGAATTAATCCCTAGAGGGGTGAAATGTAGAAACTGGACCTATAATTTCAACCACCTTAACATTTCTTTTGAACTCACCCACCCACTCACACTTCTGGGGGTCCCCATACAAAATCCTAAGAAAAAAGCCGATTACAGCGCGTTACAAAAATTATCTTTTGTTCTGTCCTATGCACCAAATATACCTTTTCGGAAAGAAGGGAAAAAATAAAAGTACACGTGTATCGTCGTTTTTCATGTACACGTGAGAATTTTTTTCTTTTTACGTTTTAAGATCTGTGGTGCCCCACAGTGGGATGGCTCCATATATTTGTTGGAAAAAAAATAATAAGGAGTTGTTGGAATTTGATTGGAGTTGGTGGATTCGAAAAGTATAATGGTGTACTGGTTCCAAAAAATTTTTTTTTAACATGAAAATAGAAATAGCTGGCGGAAATTCTAACAACAGGTCAAAACCAACTTACGGTTGTTAGCACCACCTAAATAAGTAAGTAAAGAATTTAGGTATTAACATAACCACTCTAAAAGAAATCGGTTTTTTAACCAACCCAAACCGGTACAAAAAGCCAATATCAATTTTGGAACCAGCGTTTCATAACACATTTAGAAATGAAGTTTCATCAAATTTCCAGAACTAATTCTATTTTTTCTAATAAATGAATGGAGCCATCTCACCGTGGTGGGGCACCACAGAATTTAAAAAAATTAAAATTCTGACGTGTATATGCAAAACGACAATGCACGTGTATTTTTATTTCTTTCCATCTTTCCGCAAAGGTATATTTGGTTCATAGGACAGAATGTGTGTAACGCAGTGTTATTGTTCATATCTTTCCCGTATTGATTCGTAGAGGGTTCAAATATATAAGCTGGTCCTATTATTTTCCTCTCCCCTCCCGCAAAATGTCTGCTCAACACACCCTGGCAGCCTTCTAGTGGTTCCCCTACAAAAAATACAAATACTAAAGAAAATTGTGGATTTTAGTTTATATTTCTTGCGAATTGACCCCTAGAGGAGTCAAATGTCCTCCTCAACATTTATTCTGAACACAACCCTATCTGTCATCTTTCTGGAGACAAAAAACAAATTCTTCGTGCATAGTTTTTACAGTGCGCATGAGCTCGCAACTGCCCGGGCATTGCACGGCTATGACCGAATACCCGCTAGTTGGTAGGTAACTTATTCCATAACCCATTTTTAAACAAAATATTTCAGATTTCGAAAAATCTAAGTTTTGATATGTTTGTTGTTTTTGTAAGTGGCTATTACAACTTTTTATACAATTTATGTAGCTTTTTTTATAAGCCTTATTTCGAATATTAGTTTAATGTGCTCATTTATATTAATTAAGAAGCTAATTAAAATTCGAGTTTTTTTTTTTTTAATTCTTGCTGCTTAAATAAATAAATGTGTTCACTTCAGTTTTTCCACACCTTAGAGCTCCACCTCCGCAATCGACAATACTGTAATCGGCGGTAAGCTGTACGGTTCAATGGTAATAGGATATCGTTGTAGTTGTTGTTGTTGTTGTTGTTGTTATTGTTGTTTCTGGTATTATTGATAGTGTTGCTCTTATTGGACTCCACAACTAGATCTTAGAACTCGTGCTATGGTGTTGTATGCGCCTAAGTCCTAAGTTTTTTTTTTGTTCTTTTTTTTTTTGCGTGCAGTTGTTGCTCTTTCTCAACAAGCAGCTATTAACTATAGTTGGTTCCATTCTTCTTCTTCTTCTTCTTCTTCGTCTTCATCATCTGTTCTGCTTCTTCATAAATAAGGTACCCGCAATCCCAGAAGCTTAAACATTAATTCCGACTGAGTCTCTAGCGCGGTTCTTACTACACACATTTATTGTTGTTTGTGGCGAATATGTTGTTGGTGTCGTTTGTGCTCTATCGATGCTTGATTCGTATTTAGTGTGAAATACGATTCCTTAAGATGTTTTTTAATATAATTTTTTTTTTTTAGTTTAATTTTGCAATTTCCACACTTTGTGGATCAGGCAGTGAGCGGCGGCAATATGTTGATCGGCCGTTAGTATTCAACGAGCTGAGTTTGAGATTTTTTTTTAAGCTTCGCAGTTTCATAGCTGGGGGTTGTTCGCTCTCTCTCCCCACTGGCTTGGGGCGTCTAGGCTATTCAGCGTTGGCCGCATGTTCTTCGGGTTTTTGCCGCGAAGTTTCAGTTTTGCTTCGGTTATGTTTTTAGTGCTTTAGTTTTTTTCTCTTTCATCAGGTTTTATTTATTTACTTTTTATATTGTGCTGTAAGTAAACAAGCACAGTTTTATTATTGTTGTTGCTATTGGTGTGTTTGTTGGTTGGTTTAATATTATTCTGCGGCTCTCCCAGCGGAAGGCGACGGCGGCACACTAGTTCGTCGTTGTTGTGTTCGAAACATTGAAACATTTGTTGATTTGTAATTCAAGTGACAAGACGTCAGTCAGTCAATTACTCCGTCCATCAGTCAGTAACTCATTCGTTCATGCAATCGGTGCTGATTCGAAGTTGAACATTGAACAACGCGGCGCGAGATTTTTAATCATTGTTTTTAAATTTTATTTTGTGTTTCTTGAGTTGTTGCAACTAGTATTGATATAATCAGTGATAAAAAAGTTTATTTAATATTCTATAACATTGTGTAATGTATGTAAACAAATAGTTTTTCCACAAATGCTTGGAAAACGTTGAATCTTCACGTCGTGGAGGGTAAATCTGCTCAATTTGCAAACAGCGCAACTATCTGGGATTGATTGCACCAAATTGTGGATCAGCATCAACATATTTAAAGCTTGGCGCCACTACTATGTGTAGGTTTCCCCTTCCAAACGCTTTTGTTTTTTAATCCCGTCTTTTAAGCGTTTAATACACTATTTATAATTTAACTCACTCAGTTCCCGCTTATTTTCTTTTTCTTCCATTTAAACTTATTCAGTTTCTATACTACGTACGTCATAGTCGTAGTGCTGTTGTGTCCAAATGAAAATGTCATAAATATTTCCTTTGTTGTTTGTTTTCACTTGATTTATAGTCTGGTGAATATTGTCGATAATGAGTTATTGTTTTGTTTTTTTTTTCCTGTTTGCAAAATAATGATATGCAAATTAGATAAAAAAAATTGCAATCGCGTAATTATTGATTGCTTCTTCCTTTCCGCAACATTTACTCCTACCTGCCTTTAAGCAATTGTTGAGGATGTAGTTAGAATTCTATTTTTAGCTTTATATTAATTTTACCTATTTACGGACTTGTAAACAATGGAAATTATTACTCAGAAATGTTTAAATTTTAATCCGCAGTTAATAAGGGAACTAAACGAAGTTGTTTTTTTAATCTAAGGCACGTTTTTTTAAATTTCTCCAGTTTTTCTAGCTAACTGTGAAATACGTTTAATAAGTGTAGAATACGCTCCTGAAATATTTTGACGAACTTCGTCTTAAAAAGTTATACATACAGTGCCGGACAATAAATAGCATCACTCATCCAAACTTCAATGTTTTAATTGAATTGAATTGATTTTTTTTTACTTTAATTATACCCCAGCAGAAAAGTGGACCAAATTTGAAATAGTTCTGAACTAGTTCCAAAAAGTATCAGTACTAGTTCCACTACAATACCATTTACTAAACGAACTGACGCTTTTTGCAGGTTGATGTCATAGGAAAAGACTGTTATCCCCATAAACACTAATTTTTCCCCATATTTGAACTAGTTGCTTAGGAAAATTTTTAAACTGATTGCTTTCGCAGTAGCCTAAATGTGGTTATTTTTGGCTGTGTGCATATTTTAAAAGGGTAAACATTTAGTGTACTGGAGCAAAGGTCCTAAAGACCTGGTGTTTCTATGATCTTCTTCATCCACTAATTATTTATTTTTTATTAGTATTATGAACTAAAATTCTAATAATTTCACAGAGCAACAACCGATTCCGTCTTGTGCGCAGCAAATTTTAAAAAAATAGCCAGAACGCGTTTTCGACCCCAACGCGTTTTTTAACTCCTCTCGTTTTCTACCACAAAGCGTTTTTTACCACAACGTGTGATCAGATTCCATTCAGTTTTTTTTCATCAATACTTTTAGAAACAAAAACAAGGTGAATTGTTCTACACTGAACGCCTTTTGTATTTTATCAGAGCTACTTCGGACTGCGCTAGAAATGAACTAGTTCACTTTTTAAAAAAAAAAAAAAAAAGAAATGGCCATTTCAGCCCTTGAAAGTACTTTAACCGAGCTTCATGTGAACAATTGTGTTGTGCGTACGCGGCACCCACTTTGCACAAAGCTTTCACATACCCAAATGTTTGTGTAAAATGGTAAAAACACTACCATCTGATATCTTTACTATGTCAGCTAGCTCGTGCACCTTCAATTTGCAATCGTTCATAACCAATTTGTGGATTTTTTTTATGTTTTGTGGAATAACAGTCTGATTTGGGCGTTCACTGCGCTTTGCATCATTTGTGCTGGTACGACCACGTTTAAATTCAGCCATCCACTTTTCTACCATTTGTCTCGATGGAGCAGAGTCCGGATAATGTGTATCAAGCCATTGTTTGGTTGCCACTGTATTTTTTTTTTATCAAAAAGCAATGCTTTATCAAAACTCGAAATTCACTTTTTCCATTTTTTTTTTAATAACAATAGTTGCACACAAAATACTATAACGCACGAATCAGTTGTCAGATTGTTGTCAAATTTTTATACGTATCGTTTGAAGGTTGGTACTAAATAAAAATCATATGGAAAAAATCTAGTAACGCCATCTATGTGTCATCCTATGGACTTTTTGAACGTACTGTTATTTCAATGAACTGTTTCATTTCCTTTTAAAAATTTGAAAGCATAACTGACAAAGTCATTCAACAATTCCAATAACAATTATATTTACAATATTTTAACAGTATTTTGTTTAGTAAAATTTTTTGTGCAGAGGAATCTACTCCGATAAAAGTTATATTTATCAAAGCCCGTAATTCGAAAACTGGTTTTTGCACAGCACCAATATCTTATACCCAATATATTATTTAAGTTATCTCATCAAAATAAAAATTTCTTTGAAAACCATTACTCAGCTGAATAAATTTTTATAAAAAGAACTGTAACTTTTTTGAATATTTAAGAATTTATTCAGTCGTGGATTTAAATTTAAATTATTTGCAAATTAAAAAAAATTAGAAATAACATTTTTTTAAACTTCCAAATTGTTTTTTAATTTGTTAACATAATAAAAAATAATTTAAAAATGCCGAAGTTTAAAAAATGTAATTGTTAATCTTTCTTATGAAAATTTGGCAACATATTAAAAAATCAACAAATCTCCATAGAATTGGACTGTATAAAGTGTTTTTAGAATTAAAAATGTTCCCATTATTTAATTAAGATTTTAATTAAAAAGATTTTAATTTAAGAAGAGAAAAAAAGTATATTTAGATCTTAGGTGATTTTCCGAAACCGAGGCCAAGTTGGAAATTCTAGATGTTTTGTATACCAAGAAAACAACAAAATGGAATGGGCAAAATTTTTAGTCATTCGCTTAACGGTTCATGGTTCATGGTTCATGTATTTTTTTTTTGCTTTATACAGCATTTAAAAATTTTAAAAAAAATCCATTCAAACCAATGCTTTCTCAAAGGTTTTGGGTCCAATAAGCTTAGATGTTGCCTAAAAAATGTCAACCTAATTTTTTTATAGTTTATAAAATTACAGCCATGGACACATAAATAGCACAAATGTCAACTTATTTTTTAAACGTTTCGTTTGAACCTAATAATGCATATATTAACTGTAGTTATTATTTTTTGAGACTCCAGTGTGACGTTGTTTAAAACTCCGAAAGAGATGTACGGTTACTTACTTTTATTTGCTCAGGCCATCTCTTTCTGTATAGGCATGTACGATCTGCTGTGGTCATATAAATAGCACACATGTAAGATGGTGAATAAAAGTTAAAAATATCGGGTGTTTGTAAAAATTGTAGAGTTTTATTCGGTTAATTTCGCCGATTCTAAATAAAATGGGTCGTGGCAAACATTGCACTCCGGAAAAAAGGTCTATAATTGACGAACTAAGTGAATAAGCAAAAAACCATCTGAAATCGCGGATATTCTCAAAATTTCGCCAAAAATGGTCTATAATGCACTCAAACTGGTTACATCAAATGGTTAAAATAATTTCGAGAATAAGCCGCGCAATCCTAGACGTAAAACCAGCGCTTCCACTGATTTATTGTTCTGAATGACTTTAGTTCGCAAAAGTAAGGCTGATCCTTTCAAGACAGCAAAGCAAATTATGAGGGAAATAAATGAAGAAAATAACCTTAATGTTGCAAGAAAACTAGTATCTAGGAGACTACATGAAGCTAATCTTTATAGACGCATTAGCCGAAGAAAGCCGCTCTGAACCAAAAAAAATTTAAAGGATCGATTAGCGTTTGCAAGGGCCCATGTGAATAAAGAAGACCAGTTTTGTAAGATCGTGCTCTGGACTGACAAAACTAAATTTAATAGGGTTGAACCAGATGGAAAAACTTTTGGTGGAGAGTATGGGACGAAGAAGTCGGGCTGTTTTGAACAATTCGGGATACAGTACCAAGTAATAGTAAACATATTCGTAAGCTCATTGTAAAATAAAAATAAATCACTATGTCTTCTTTTCAGAATCCAACTTGTGCATTTATACGTCCACTTCAGCTAAGGAACAATTTCAGATTTTTCATTAATTTTCTAATTTTTAATTCGTAGTTACAAAGTTACTACTGATTTTAAGTTTATAATGTTTAAACTCAAATACCATGAAATAAATTCTTGTTATCCTCTATGTATTTTATTTAAATTTATGTGAAACACCCTACATGTATTTTTGTGCTATTTATGTGTCCACGGCTGTATATACGTTCTAGGTATAATTTCAAATATATATTTTTCCGGATATCAGGGTCTTTTTGAGCATCAAAATCCACAATTGAAAATGGTTCTTTAATATACAAACTCCTTGCAGTTAAATTCCAATATAATGATTATGACTTATAAGCAAAGTTAATCTATCATTTGGCCAAAAAATGTTCATTTATTAAGCGAAGGTTTTTAAATTGGCTTTGAAAATGTTGAACCTTTTGAATTTTCAACTAAATTAACATCATTATCTCAGTTTATCTTAAAAAAAGTCACATTTTGAATTTAATAGTCCCATTTGTGTTATTTGTTCATACTTTCTGGATCCAGGGGGGAAAAAAGAGGGATTTGAACACTTGACTACTGGCTTGACTCTTTCAAACACTTTGACTACACGCTGAAAAATAATAGGCCTTCCCAAACATAATTTGCAGGAAGTATATATAATATGTTTCTGCATGTTTCTCGGAAACAATTAATCATAATTGGTTCCACATATAATATGATTAATTAATGCAATTTTTCTTAATATATATATTTGCATCTTAACATTATTTAATTGTACCTTAGCACTTCTTGTTTGAATTTAAAAACAATATAATTTGTTTTAAAGAAAATATGTTTTCATATAAATATATTGTAATTATAAATGGACTGAGAACACTTTTAGTCTATTACTATTTGTTTGCTTGGAAACATAATTTAGTCAAGAATAACTTTAAATATTCACGGACAAATATATATTAATTGGAGAATACATAATTTAATTGCAGTCAAGCAATTATTTTCAAAACTATAATTAAGAACAACATAATATATTTACCGATGATTGCACTATATTTACTTGGGAACATATTTTAGCAAAAAAAATGCCAAAACTTTTTCACTGTGATTACAAAATATTTGCTTAGAAGTAATTGTTGGTTTGAAGCAAACAAAATATGTTTAGAAAACAGTAAATAAGGTTTTCTCTGATTTAATTATGCTGAGAAGTAACCATATTATGTTTATCCGACATTACAATAATTTTTATGAGCACACATTTTCTAGTTGGAGAAAACATAATATGGTTGGATAACCCACTTTGCTCCCAAGACACTTCAAAACTCACCTATTTTTACTGCTGAACCGCCTTATTTTTCTTTTATTTTGTTTTTAATTTTATTAATTTGAAAACACAAACACTTTTAATTTAAACAAACATATTCAGAAACACTTTTCACAAGAGCTAAGCTTTTCAACACGTTTAGCGCGGCTGCTTGAAACTTAAAATGACGCCAAGACTTGGCAACTATTAAAAGCAAGCGCATAAAGCAACAAGGTTTCCGCTATTTTTCGTGCAAGTGCAAAAGAAACAGATATATGTATGTCTAACTGAACCTACTCTTCTCGGTGAAACTATAAACTTCTCAAAAGAAGTCAAATACTTAGGTGTGACGCTTGATGATAAACTCAGATGGAACTCATACCTAAACAACACCGTAAACAAAGCAAGGGCCTCATTATGGGTCAGCAGAAGCTTTGTAGGTAAAAACTGGGGCCTAAGTCACAAACTAATCATGTGGATGTATACTTCCCTCACGAGACCTATCGTCTTAAATGCCGCACCAGTATGGTGGAGTAAAATTATCTAAAAAAACAGCTCAAGCCAAGCTCAGCAAATTGCAACGACTAGCTTGTGTATGTATCACACGAGCGATGCGTTCTGCTCCAACTGCTGCTTTGGAGGTTTTGCTTGGTATACCACCATTACATCTTCTTGTTAAGAAAGAAGCTCTGCTCTTCGCAGTCAGGCTCATCATTGACAATAATTTGATTATACCAAGTAATACTCACTCAGCGCTGTTAGACGAAATAACCAAGGACGAGAATCTAAGGTTATTACCCTGCGATCTCTGCTTTCCAAAATTCAACTTCTACAAAAACTTCCAAGTCTCCTTCCCAAACAGAACCACATGAGAAAAAGAGAGGCCACGGTTCACTGGTGACTTTCAAGCCTGGTATACTGACGGCTCAAAGACAGATGAAGGGGTGGGAGCTGGAGTTTTTGGCTTAAGGCAGGGAAAATCTATATATGCCAGCATGGGCACAGGTAATTCAGTCTTCCAAGCTGAAGTCCACGCCATTGAGATCTGCCGAAGAGAGTATGTAAACAGTCCCACTAGGAACAAGAACATTAACATTCACTCTGATAGTAAAGCAGCTCTACTTGCACTTAGCGCATATAAAATCACGTCCAAACTCGTATTAGATTGCCTACAGCTACTTATCAAGGTATCTACCCATAACAGAGTCAATCTCATTTGGGTACCAAGTCATAGCGGCTATTTAGGTAACGACATGCCAACCACTTCGCTCCAAAGAACGAAACAATTCCTGACTCTAAGTGGAAGATCTATCAGACTTGTCACAGGTTTCCTAACTGGACATTGTAAGGTAAATAAACAATTATCAACCATGGGTATAGCCCAGGAAGATCTGTGTAGACTATGTAATGAAGATGAAGAAACAGCAGAGCACATCTTGTGTCACTGTAACGGTCTAATCAGGACCCGTCTTCGTTACTTAGGTGCATTGTACCTAGAACCGCATCTAATAGCGGATAGTTCACCCAAGGACATCGCTCGGTTCCTAACGCACTTAACGATTAAGGATGAACTATAACTTATAGAGGTTTGTTACAATAGGCCTTTGAGGCCGCAGTAACTAGGTGCCTTGCTCCCTCCTCACTTAATTAAATAACTAACTAACTATGTCTAGGCGAAACACATAAAAGAAAGGAGTTCTGTTTGTTTTAAATTTGCAGAGTTCTGTTCTTTTTGAGTTTAACAGTGATGCAAATACATTTTTATTGGGTAGAATCACACAATTCTATTTTGTCACAAGGATATTAATGTAGACGTTAGTTTTTTAGCTCAGGCAATTATATTAATGTTGGACACATCTAATATCTTCTTACATCGAAAAATAATGCTATTGAAGGAAAGTTCTTAATCATTAGGTGGTTCCCTCTGAATATTTTGTTGTTGAAACCAAACATATATAAACATATTTTTTCTCTGCGTGTAGTTTTTAAAGTTCAACAAAATGTTTCATACATGATATAATAATTGACAAGGTAGGAGTGACAGTTTTTTTATCGACCAGCATTTGTCAAAAACTCATAGAAAAATAGAAAATGAATAAGCATCAAAACAGATGAAAAATTAAACTTTGTATTGATTTTGACAAGTGTTGATCGACGCTCAACGCTACCTTGTAAATTATTATATGGTTTCATAGACTATTTTCCATTATTTGTCATAAAACAATTTTATTTGTTGCACTGTGTACAGATGTTGTCAAAATGGAAAAAATTTGACACTTTTATTTTTTGTATACTTGTAATTTGCTTGAAAATCTCCTACTTTACATAAATGCGTTACTACCTGCTGACGGTCAGGCTTGTAAATTAACTAAATATATTACGCGCAACACGGTTGCATGCATAACGGTCATAAATTAAAGATATGTTATAAATTATAATTTATCAGTACACTAATAAAATAACTAATTACAGCAGCGTGTAAATTAATGTTTAAGTAGAGCTCCTGGGCGGCAAGCAATTAAAAATTGGCAATGCGCATGCGCAACCTCTGCTGTGCTGCAGCAAGCAGGCAAGCAAAATATGTAACATTTTATTCGACTATGAAATAAATTAGATTTGGCACATTTGTTGTTATTGCTAATTGAATGGAATGGAATGGATTTGCGTGTGTGCGCCTGCGTGTGTGCGCCTGCGTGTGTTCGCTGTTAGCTGAATTTGTTCGCTGTGCGAATGTTTGGTGTTCAATTTGTGTTTTCATGAAATTATACCGCCCAACGCCCAAAAAAAAATTGCATTTATTTATTTTGTAGCAATTAAAATTGTATTTAAATTCAAAGAAATTCAAACATATCACACACACACACACACACACACACACACACACACACACACACACACATGGAAACGTACATGTTAAGCTGCGAGTGTGATTTATGAAGTTTGCTAAATTGACTCTGTGTGTGGTGGTTTCTGGTTGACAGTCAGTAATTTGAAATAAAAATTGTATTTTGAAAAAAAAAATCTTAAAAACATTTTAATGAAAAATGTATTTTGTCAAGTGACATGTTTGATGTATTTGTTATAGTAGTAATAATTAACTGTTAACAATGTTGCATAACATTAGCTTGTCGTACAAACAAGATTTACATAAGCTTGCAATTCTTACCACTTGCCTGAAAATCGAACCAAAACAACAACAGAATATCGAAAGCATATTTTCCAGAGCGTCATAACTGTCAACATAGTCTTCAGCATGTTAACATTGAAGTGTCATAATAATTAAATAATTACTTGTTGCGTCTGATAAGCTTTTGTCAGTTGTCTGTTCTGTAAAGCTTTATTGATATGAATTTTTTTTCTAATAATTAACATTCAATAAAATTGAGCTGTTTCTGCTGCGCATGCGTGGCGTGGGCTGATGATGGACGGCTTATTTTGCTATATTTTTCTATGGACTTAATAATATTTATGCAAAAATACGACTTTTGTACTTCTTAATTCTTATTGAAATTTTTGCTATACATTTAATGCAATTGAAAACTATATTGGCAATAAATATTATTACAGCCCGAAGGCAATTCTACAAGTTAAACAAAGTGTTTAAAGTTAGCT
The DNA here is from genome assembly GCA_914767935.1 of Coremacera marginata. NCBI lineage: Eukaryota > Metazoa > Arthropoda > Insecta > Diptera > Sciomyzidae > Coremacera > Coremacera marginata. The sequence goes on along the minus strand of OU612045.1, from coordinate 3,402,531 downwards.
AAGTCATTTTTTATTAATAAAGAAATTTGTGCGACACTTCACATCGCATTGAAAATAAAAATTATTCTAGTGCTGTGATTTTTATGAGGTGTCGATTTTGTTTTTGTTTGATGTTTTTTTAGAAATTTTAAAATTGTGCTATTATGTGCTCGGATTTTAATTTTATAAAATGTCGCAGAATTTTAGTAACGACTCAGGGGAGCATAAGTGTCATCCAAACACTAGCCATAAAGCACTTCATTGCAATGAATGGAGCTCCCTATTGCTCGGTGCCTTGTATTTCGTACACCTTTTATACATTGTGTATTGTTGGAAGTGGTCACTCTTTTTGTCCACCTAAAGGAGTACTAGCTCTATCATAGCTCATTAGGGAGCGATATATTTCATTCGACTAAATCGTAAAATTCTCATGAACTTTATTGACCAATTTTGACAGATATGATAACATTAGAAAAACTTAACTTACTACCAGACGTAGGATTTGAAGACACGTATTCATGACCTTCCATTTAAACGTTTGATGGGAATACATTTTTTGTATTTGTATTTATTTATTTACTTATGAATAACCAACTAGTTAAATAACATTTTGTTACAGTACTGGTAACTTATACATAATATAACATTTAAAAACTAGTGAGTTTAAACATTTAGGAAACCTTGAGGAACACCGGAGGTAAGGTTTTTTTTTTAAGGTTGGTTGGATAGGTATGATTGTAACCAATATGAGAGGTTTGAGTGAAATCCAAGGGAGGCGAGTTTAAATATTAAGTGCTTATGGGAGACCTTGTCGAAAGCTTTTGCAAAATCAGTAAAGATGACGTCGGTTTGAAGACCTACTTCAAAATTAGTAACGATAAAATTGCAAAAAAGTACTAAGTTCGTTAAGGTTGATTTACCTGATAAGGACCCATGTTGTTCTGGAGATATAACGTCTTTAATGTTAAAAATCAATTTATCGCATATGATCTTATCAAATGCTTTAGGTATAACACACAGTTTGCAGATCGGTTGATAATTTTTTATGTCTTGCTTAGGACCAGATTTGTGGATGGGGAACTATGTAAGAATGCTTCCAAATGTCTGAAAATCAGCCAGTTGACAAAGATTTACGAAAAATCAGGATGAGAGGCGTCGCCAGGGCTAGGGCACAATTTTTTAACGCAATTTGTGCGACTAGATCGAGAAAAGTTTTTAATCTGGCGAACAAATACATCGGCTCAGTAGTGTGAATTATCTTATATAACAACAAGAGTGTACGGAAATCTACCAGATTATCGCAGGTCATGCCATAGATTTTCTTAGCATATTGGGAAACATGATCTCTTCTCTTTAACCCATATACGTAACGAGCAATATTGTTGAAAAGAACGTTTAATTTGAGTTTACTTGAACTGTCACAGTTAGCAAACACTTTGCAACCATAGAGCATTACTGGAACAAAATAGGTTTTGGCAAGCAGCACTCGTATGTGAAGAGGTGTAAAATACTGAATTGTCCATAATACACACTGCTCCTAAAGGATCGATAGGTTTCATGAAAATGACAACAAAAACTAAAAATGAGGCTTGATTTGTAATTTTCTTACGATCAATAATATGTTGAAATTTAAGTCGGCGCTGCTCCTTTTTGGGAGCTAAGGGGTTAAGAAGTATTTCACGATGTTGATTCTTGCTATTGTTTCTAGCAGAAAAACAAACACACATAATACGTATTTAAAGAACTCATTGGAAAGGTAATAAAATCACCTTTTTAACAATATATCAACCAACATTATAGGCTTACTCGTTCCCGAGCTGTGCTCGTGTGAAGATGAAATCAATCAGTTGAAAGTACTGATTCTGAGAAATTCGCTCTCAAAGTTAAAACTTAGTACTTTCAACTGATTGATTTCATCTTCACACGAGCACAGCTCGGGAACGAGTAAGCCTATAATGTTGGTTGATATATTGTTAAAAAGGTGATTTTATTACCTTTAAATAAAAAATAGTTCTTTAAATACGTATTATGTGTGTTTGTTTTTCTGCTAGAAACAATAGCATGAATCAACATCGTGAAATACTTCTTAACCCCTTAGCTCCCAAAAAGGAGCAGCGCCGACTTAAATTTCAACATATTATTGATCGTAAGAAAATTACAAATCAAGCCTCATTTTTAGTTTTTGTTGTCATTTTCATGAAACCTATCGATCCTTTAGGAGCAGTGTGAATACACATAGCATGCTGTAGCACCTTCCCGACAGTCAACGAAATCAATGCTGCAACCATTTAATATGAAGCGAGAGACAGTTGAGATGTCAATGACTTTTTTGAAATCGCCAGAAATTTCGGCTTTTGGGGATAAAGGCTTAAACCGTTTTTTAGTGCCCAGTCAAAGATATTTTCAAGAACAGTATTTAGGTAAATGATACAGTCTAGTAACTTTTCACGTTTACAACTCAAATATACTTGGACATCGTCCACGTACATGTGAACGTTACAATTTTTTTAGAAAGTTAATGTATATTGAGAAAAAAAAGAGGTACCAACACCGATCCTTGAGCTATACCTCTTTTAATAAGGAGAAAGGCTGACACCACATTGTTAGCAGAAACAGCTTGCGATCTATTTGAGGGATATGATGCGATAAGGTTCACAGCAGTTGGTGAGAAGTTGAACATTTTAGATAGCTATGTGAGCACAATGTCATGGTCAACAGTGTCGAAGGCCTAAGAGTGATCTAGAAGAACTAGGAAACCCACCTTATTATCATCCAAACTCACCCGCAGTTCTTCAGTTCATCAAGTACAGCAGTGATGCCTGAATCCTGACTGTCTGTCTGTTATAAAGTCATATCTAATCATGTGTCTGTTGGATATGAACGAAAGGATTGCATTTGGACGGTACTCAGTCTGCGATTTAGGCACCGGCATGATTTTAGCTTTCTTCCATACGTACAATACAATATCAATTCGCAAATACGTACAATCAAATCAATTTTGCTATTTTTTTTTTGTCGTATCGCAATTTGTTTCATCATATCCAACAGCGTTTGATCTGATTGATAGGCCGCTTTTAAAAACATCAGCTTGACTAACACAAGAAAAATTTAAACTACTGCTGGGGTCAAATGTGCTGGTAGTGCTTTGATAGACATTTAACAGCGTGTCATAGAGAAATTTGTAAACAGTACAAAATTGTCTTAAATCGAATAGTTATATAACTTAAATAAATATTTTACCAACAGAAAATTAATCATAGGATTACGTCTATAACAAAAAAGTTATAAAATCTAAAATTCTCGTAAGTATTACTCGACTTAATATCTATTCAACTGAAATAGAACCGAATGAACTTTAACGGGTTACAGCACAACTTACATTTTTAAGCTAGAAATCTTGTAACAAATGTATACCATCTTAAAATTCGTAAATAAGCAACATTTGTTATTCTCTTGGGCAAAATGCAAAGTAAATCGAGTACATCACAGCGCAGTTTTCGAATTTCTTAAGAATATTAATGGCGGAGGTAACTATAAATTTAAAAACCAATCAGTCCTGCACATGATAGCACACATCGAGCACATAACGGCACATGTTTAATTTAGTAATAAATCCAAAATGGCGAAGCTAACTTCATGCACATAGTGAAGACAGTTGACAGCTATGGAAGCTTCAAGAGTATAACTTGTTGATTCTCGTGTTTGCACACCAAAGAACCGGAACTACACAGTTTTTGATCCGCTTAAAGGATTAACACGCCTGAAAACAATAGAAATCAATTACTTCCAAGATAATTTTTGATTCCTAACAATTTAGAAAAAAATGTTTTGTATATTGACAACTGTAAAATTATTTACAATTACAAAGGCTTGCCAATGTTAAATGATATTGTAAGCTCATTACTTAATCAATAATTATATGAAATTTTTTTAAATTTGCAATTGTCACTCACCAGAATAATGCCGTAACATAGCATACAAACGTAGTAAAAATCTGCATCTGGCACTCTAGTTGCAACTCCGACATTTTAATCAGAACAACAATTTGTAAATATTTCAATTAACGCACTGCTGCTGCACCGATCTACAACATAATTACAAGAAAAGCTGCCAAGAACACGAATACATTATTAAATTGAGTGTGAGTGTGTGTGTGTGTGTGTACTTCAGCTTATTTGCATGCATATATTAAAGACTCAAATAATATCAACTTCAACATTTGTTGTTTATGTTTTTCAAACTGTTTTGATCGCCGTTGCGACCTCGTAGAGCTCTCTGTGTTCATGAGCTTGCTTATTCGTTCAGTTAAATCTATGCAAAAAGGTGGAGCCGAACTTTTAGCCAGCCATTCAGCCAAGAACGCAAACGGATCACAAAGATGATTATCTCGGATTAGAGCTAAAATCAAGTCATGCTTGTAGGCGTACCCGAGCTAGCTGTCTCAATTATTGAGTTAGCTTATTTTTTGTGTGCAGTTTTTTATTATAAATTAATTGATTTTTTCTATTTTTCCCTTTCCACAGATTATCCGCCTGCCAATAGCTTTCCCGGCTATCGGGTAAATCCAGCCAACAGAATGGACACCGACGATGTTGAGTCTACGACAAGCAGCGCCATGTCTACGCTAGGAACGCTTTTTTCATTCACATCGCCAGCAGTCAAGAAGCTGTTGGGCTGGAAGCAGGGCGACGAAGAGGAAAAATGGGCCGAGAAGGCTGTCGATAGCTTGGTCAAGAAACTAAAAAAACGCAAAGGTGCTATTGAGGAATTAGAACGCGCCCTATCATGTCCCGGACAGCCATCAAAGTGTGTTACCATACCACGCTCCTTGGATGGACGTCTTCAGGTTTGTATTTGCCTTAATTGTTTTATTATTGCGTCCATTTTACTAAAATCTCTTCCAATTACCTTTAGGTTTCTCATCGCAAGGGTCTGCCACATGTCATATATTGCCGCGTTTGGCGTTGGCCCGACCTGCAATCACATCATGAACTCAAACCACTCGAAATCTGCCAGTATCCTTTCAGCGCCAAACAGAAAGAGGTCTGCATAAATCCTTACCACTACAAGCGCGTGGAGAGTCCTGTGTTGCCTCCAGTTCTAGTACCGCGTCACTCTGAATTTGCACCCGGCCACTCAATGTTGCAATTCAATCAAATGTCTGAACCGACAATGCCACACAATGTCAGCTACTCCACGGCAGGCTTTAATTCACATCTCAGCCCTAACAGTCCGCCTATTGCTTCGGTGGGCAGCCCTAGTTCAGTGAACTCTAATCCAACCTCGCCATATGGCAGTCTCGCGGAGACGCCACCGCCGGCTTATAGCCCGTCCGAAGATGGCAATTCTAATAATCCAAACGATGGCACACAACTGCTTGATGCTCAAATGGGTGATGTAGCACAGGTAAGCTACTCAGAGCCCGCCTTCTGGGCTTCCATTGCCTACTATGAACTCAACTGCCGCGTCGGCGAGGTGTTTCACTGCACCAACAACTCTGTCATTGTGGATGGCTTTACGAATCCATCGAATAATTCAGATCGCTGTTGCCTAGGACAGCTCAGCAACGTGAACCGCAACAGCACCATTGAGAATACACGCCGTCACATAGGTGAGTACGCAAATTTTACCTAGAAAAAATAAAGTCTTCATTATTTTAACTCACTTGGCCACTTTCCCGATCTTATTGCAGGCAAAGGCGTGCATCTCTATTATGTCACAGGGGAGGTGTATGCTGAATGCCTCTCCGACTCGGCCATCTTTGTACAATCGCGCAACTGCAACTATCACCACGGCTTCCATCCCAGCACTGTGTGCAAGATACCGCCCGGATGTTCACTTAAAATATTCAACAATCAAGAATTTGCTCAACTACTCTCGCAATCCGTCAACAATGGCTTTGAAGCTGTATACGAACTGACGAAAATGTGCACCATACGCATGAGTTTCGTCAAAGGCTGGGGTGCCGAATATCATCGACAGGATGTCACTTCAACGCCTTGTTGGATTGAGATACATTTGCATGGACCGCTGCAGTGGCTGGACAAAGTGCTCACACAAATGGGCTCGCCACACAATGCTATCAGTTCAGTATCATAAAGTGAGAGGAGTAAATTAAAAAAGAAACACAGTAACAACAAAAAGAAATGTTAGTAAATAGGTAATCATTTTTGGAGGCAACGAGAGTGTTGAGCGGAAATTAGCTAAGGATTTGCTTAAGTTTAAAGCATTAAATTAACTGTATTTAGCACTCTCGCCTCTGCGACACTATCTTAGATTGATGGTAAACAGCGAAAAAGACGGACGTTTTAGTTATACTCTTATTTTTATTTGGTGTGCTTTAGTTTTTTCACACTGATTAAGGATTTAAATGAACGATCCCAAAAGTAAAAATATTTTCTGTTGAATAAATTTTTGCACGTAACTAAGAGAAGGAGGAGGAGGAGGAGAAGGAGGAGAAGTAGGGAAGCATAAAGTGTGATTAAATAACTATAAAATACATAATTCACGTGACATTAGAATTTTATGTGTCGCAAGTATGTGTGTAAGTTTATACAAATATGCTTGAGATAATTATTTAAAAGTTTTAGATTTCAAGATTAAGAATTGCAATAAATGTTTTTTTTTTAATTTTTTCCACATAATAATAATTTAATTAATCTTTAATTTGATTATAGACATTAAATAAGAACTTTTTCTTAGCATTAAGCTCAATTTTATGTAACTGTTAGCTGCTTCTTGCTTGTGCCGCTGAAATTTTTAATCTATTTAATATACTACGTGTAATTTTTGATCTTCCTGTAGTTTTAAAACCAATTTTAGTTTTGTCCAATATTGTATTTGACTATTTAAAAGATAACTGTTATTTGCAAGCAGTTTTTTTTTAATAAACTAGATTTGTCGTTCAATGCAATATTGCAATATTATTTTCATAAAGATAATTTTGTTATAAGCAATTAAGTAATCGTTTTCTTTAAATACGTTTCATAATATTGCCGAAATAGTTATTTTTATTTACGCAATCTAAGTTTTTTTAAAAATTTATATTTACACAGATTTATTTTGGACCATATTATGTTTAGTTTTGTAACTTTAATGATCAATAAATTGATATTTTTATTGAAAAAACTCTTAATAAAAAACTTTATTATTTACTTATTATTTGACTTTATTTTGAAAATTACTTATTATTTTTTAATTGGTTTTTGAAAAACTTAAGCGTTAATAGTTAGCGACATCATCGTGATCTTTATTTCATTGTGAATTTGCCGACCGAAAACAGCGCTATTGTGAATTTTAGTGTTGTAAAAAGTTGCTGATCGTTTGCTTGCTGGTGAATACATGGCAGAATTTGAATTTTAAATATACCTAATTCTTCCATGGTTGAAAGGCAGAATGCTTCAATCCACACTCATAAATAACCAAGATAAATTGATTTGAAAGTTTGTAAAAACTTCTTGCAACAATAATGCGGCTTACACAACTACGATCTCGTGTGCCACTCGGCGGCCATTTTTACACAAGTTCACTCATTCAGAAGAATATTCGCCAGTGTGACACACATGCTGGCAGAAAATTTTGATTTGTCACAAGCTAAAAATAAAAACAACAACCATTATAACAAACTTTATTATTTACTTATTATTTGACTTTATTTTGAAAATTACTTATTATTTTTTAACTGGTTTTTGAAAAACTTAAGCGTTAATAGATAGCGACATCATCGTGATCTTTATTTCATTGTGAATTTGCCGACCGAAAACTGCTCTATTGTGAATTTTAGTGTTGTAAAAAGTTGCTGATCGTTTGCTTGCAGGTGAATAAATGGCAGAATTTTAATTTTAAATATACCTAATTCTTCCATGGTTGAAAGGCAAAATGCTTCAATCCACACTCATAAATAACCAAGATAAATTGATTTGAAAGTTTGTAAAAACTTCTTGCAACAATAATGCGGCTTACACAACTACGATCTCGTGTGCCACTCCGCGGCCATTTTTACACAAGTTCACTCATTCAGAAGAATATTCGCCAGTGTGACACACATGCTGGCAGAAAATTTTGATTTGTCACAAGCTAAAAATAAAAACAACAACCATACCCCTGCGTTGCACACTTTTTCGAACGCTTGCTGCTTCACAGCATCAAAAATGGTCGTCATGTGTAATACGGATAAGAAAAATCTTTAAGCCTGTGAAATAGTCGAAGTTTATATCGATCTCTGTTGAATGAAATTCTCTTTTACATTGTATTAAAATTTTGATTCGTTGTTGTAAGTTAGTTCAAACAAAAGCAAATATTAAAATTTGTTCTTAAAATTTATCAATAATTCAAAAATTATAGAAGAGTTGTTTTCCAAATATATAATCTCAGAAAGCAAGTTCAATACAGCAACCTAACTTACAAAATTGCTTCCAAATATAAGCATTGTATAGATCTTTCAACGAAAAGCAATGTAGGTATAGGTGATATTGTCGATATAATTACCTGCAAGAACATTCACCGGATCAAATTATCCAAGGTTTATAGAAAAATTAGGAAATTTTATTTAACCGTACAATCTGTATACATTGTATAAAATGAATTAAAATTGATTTCTCCGATAAAAATTGTATAAAAACAATTCTACAAAGTTTGTTGTAGCAGCAATGATTGCGTCTCTTTAGCTTAATGTGATAAATACAAAAATTTAATATTTGTAAATGTTTTTTTTTGTGGCGGCCGTGGCGTAGTGGTTAGAGTGTGTGACTCCTACGCCAGAGAACCCAGGTTTGAATCCTCCATCCGACACAGAAAGTTTTTTCAATTGAATTAATTTTTCTGTTCGGCCGTCACCTCTCTGCAGACAATGGCAAACCTCAGAGAGAAAAAAACTGCCCTGAAAAGCTTCTTGAGAACATAAGCCGTTCGGAGTCGGCGTAAAACATGTAGGTCCAGTTCTCGATCATTTGTGTGCAAACATTTCACATCACACACAACACAATTGATCAGAAGAAACTCGGTCAAAGTCCTTCCAAGGGCTGAAATGGCCATTTTGTTTTTTTTTTAAATGTTTTTTTCAATTCACTGCTGAAAATATCCTTGAAGGAGTTTCACATTAGCGAACCTGTTATTCGAACAAAATGGCGTGGCGAACCAGTTGGAAAAAGTTAGCATTCAAATTAAACCAACCTGTGCGTCAAACAAGCGATTAATTATTGTTGTTTTTCGCCGTAATTTTGTTATAGACATTAGAAGCGCAACATAAATGATAAGGATTTATGTTGGTCATGTTTTCTCTACGGAATTGGACAAGGTATGAAGATTACTTTCAAATTATAGAACATGTTCGACAGCAACCCTTGTTCAACGTAGAAAATCAAAAAAATTTGCTAACATTGCCAACATGTTCGTCAAACCAGCTTCTTAACATCGAACTGGTTCGAAAATGGCCGCCTTTTAAAGAACAGGTTCGCTTATATCTAATCCCTTTTAGAATTTTTATAGGAGGGAAATTTTTGGTTAGGAATCTACATTATTTTTGTTTGTTGCTAAGACAATTTTGCGTTCTACCTTCTTTTCACCAATTATTGTAAGAACGAGATTAAGAAATAGAGCGTGACATTGTTAATTCGCAAGTCCGGAATTTCATCCTCTTTATATAATTAGATAATATAAGGTGATTATTTGATTAGCCTGCTGCTTTTCTTCAAGCATTGCTTCAAAAATATTTTTGTGGTGACGAATGTAAGAAAAATCATCTATAAAATAGCGCTTTATAAAATATTAACAATTTATTTATGTGCAAAACAATTTATTATAACTAGAGAAAAAAATGTTAACTGTTGTGTGCCTCAAAGAATGTTTAATTTTAAGCTTTCTATGTGTGTTTTTTAAGTGAAAAAAAAACAAAATATTAAACCTTTAGATTCAGCAAATTTTTGGCCTTATCTTTTAATGCAAAAATTTATTATTTTTGCCAAGCCTTGCATACACAAAATTTTATAAAAGACAAAATGAATGCCTTCAAGTTTACCACATTTACAAAGAAATCAATGTAATAATGAGTTTTTTTTTTTTTAAATTAACGCGTGGTTTTTTGAGCTTTTGCTAATATATACAGAATATATATATGTGGAATATATCGAGAACGCCTTAAAGTTCTTGTTCTTATTACCTAAGCATACATTTAATAATAAGCGTTAAATAAACAATATTATATACAGCTTAGCTATCGATATCGTTTGGCTTACTACTGACGAAAGAGAGTTAATTTAATTTTTGAACGTATCTAGATTATAATTTCATTATGTAAAGTTTTTGTAAGTAAATAACCCTTGGAAGCTGATAAAATTACTGATTTGTAAAGCACTGTATTGAAATTTTAGAACAAAATCAGCACCTGGAAGTTTTAAACTTTTTTCTTATATCATTTGTATGGCTAACCATCGATAAACAGTTTTCTTATGTGCTTTTATGTTGCTTTTGCACTACAAATAATAAAAAGATCAAATAAATAAATTTTTGAGATTTAATATTAAATTGTAAAAATTATATATGAATTCGTAATGTTTGAAAATAAAACCAATTCAGGAATTAAATGTGTATAACTTAAGAAAAGTAAATCAAAAAATGTTTAATGCAAAATTTAAGATTATATCAAAAATAAAGTTTGATTCGTTTAATTGTAGTAAAATTATTTAATTTTGCTAAAATGCTTGAGTGGTAAGTTCAGTGTGGGAATTTTATAGTAAAATATTAGTTTTTTTATTGATTTTTATTATGAAACTTATATTAAATACTACTGGGTTACACAAAAAAAAAAAAAAATAAAAACAGTAATGCTTGATGAAATTGGAAAGAGTTCTGTTTGACCCAACTAGGCCCATATATCTGTGGTCAGAAGTGATAACAGCCTAACTTAAAATATCGTAAAGAACGATCTGGTATTTGTGCTGAATGAAGGGACATTCATGTATTTACAAGTTCCATGTTCTATTGTTCCGTTAACTATCTTCGTATCTATAAGGTCTATGTTCGATTGTTCCACTAACTTCCGTTAAACAGACGATGTAAGGAAAATAGAACATCTCGTACTTAAGATATTTTGATTTATACTGTTATGACTTGTGACCACAAACAACACAAACACAAACATATTTAGTCTGAAATTGTATTTTATTTATTAAATGGCAAATCAAATGCAGTGGATATCCAATTAAACGAATTATCCAAAATACAGTGTGTTACCCCTTGTTCGGGAAATCGAAAAATTCGTTATATCAAACAATTTTTTGTTTCCATTATTTCACCCCCTCTTTAATTAAATAGTTTGATGCGATTAATATTTGAAGACATATCTTTATTTCAACACTATAATTTAAATCATGTCTATTTTTTAGAAAAAGTCTTCAATTTATGACTGTTTTGTCGCTGTTTTGATTGCAATGCTTTTTTACACTGCTGTTACTTGCTGCTATCTCTTAATTCAAAAATCTCGACATTTCAATACCGTTTGCAACTGTCCATTTGATGTATTTCTCTAAACAATTAACTGCTTCTGCATGTTGCACTTTGCAAGCAGTTTCACTGATATGAGTACTGCTTTGCACATTGTCTTCATTGTCACTTTCATCGTAATCTAAAAAACGAACAACACAACTACACTCGCAAATGTCCTAGACTCCAAATAAACACTGAAAAATGTATTTGGAAATCCAAAAATTATAGCAATAATTTTTGGCTTATCTTGCTTCCTTTTCAAGAAATGGCGTTTAAAAGTTATATTATAATATCCAACCACATTTAAATTGTTTTTTCTATAGTTATAGCTAAAATTTTTTTATATTTAAATAACTTGAAACCGTTCAACAGAAAATATATCTTCATATAAATTCATTAAAATTTTTCCTTATATCAGTGTTTCTTCTATATACTTAAAAAGAAGCCATTCGTAGGTATTCGTTCGTGGACGATGATCAAACCGCAAACTGATAAATGAGAATCTCTGCGATGCTATTGAACCAGAGGCTGTCTTGATATATGTTGATAAACCATATTAACAACAATGTTGACTACAAATTGCTGATTGCTTGACTCATAACTTGGACGCAGCTAGTCTGCTTAAGTGTCTGCGGGATTTTTTTAAAAAATACACCTTTTTAATATTTAATTTTGAATCTGTGTTTGATTTTTTTTTTACATTATTAAAATATAGCTATTCAAGAGGACATTTTGGTCACACTGATATTTAGGTCCAAATATATTCGTCGATAAGGTCGAAAACTGCGATGCCGCGAAAGGCCTTACATTTTAATTAGTTAAAATTAAGTCACTCAAAAGAGTATTTGGCTATTTTGTATAACCAAGACATGAGAAGCAATAATACCATCCATATAAAAATCGATTGGTTCTTGTGTCTTGCTCATCGATATAGCTTGAACACATTGAAGACAGCTGCAACGACATGCTGTCAAAGATTCTATATCAACGACAAAACGCTGCAGCGTTAGATTAAATTCTCTCCATAAGAAATACATGTAAACAAATTTGACAAATTTGAACACGTCGTCTATGTGTTCAAGCTATACTTGCTATACCTGAACTCTGTGTTATACCTTACAGGCCGGGTACACAGAACAGTGCAAGTGCGAAAGAATACGCGTACTGTTTTTACATTTTTACTAACACACTCACATTTTCGGACTTGCAGCCTAATTACAGCGCTGCTTGCAAGGAAATTTCAGAGGCAGTGAATTTTAGCACTTGCTGCAAGTAAAAGTCAAAAAGGGGAATTAAAGTGATGCTTTTTGTGGATTTGTCCGGAATTTTCGCAATTTTATACAAAACGCAACACTAGTAGCATGTTGTCCGCATTTTTTGACTTCTTCACTTCAAGCAATACTGCAATTCATCGCATTCAACGACATTTTAAAATTAACTTGCATTAACACATTTGGACGCTGAAGCAACTTGCAGCTAATTTCAAACTTTTTTGCAGACAATATACATTCCCTTCTTGCAAGTGCAAGTTCGATAAACTCAATACATTTAAACATTTTTCACACTCATATTTTCGAACTTGCAGCCCACTTGCAGTGCTTCTTGCAAGGAAATTTTAGAGAAAGTCAATTTTGACACTTGCTGCAAGTTAATGTCAAACAGGGGAAATAAAAGTAATGTTTTTGTTGTGCTTTTGTGGATTTTTCCGGGATTTCCGCAATTTTATACAAGAAGCAACACTGGTAACATGTTTTCCTCATTTTCTCACTTCTTCACTTCAAGCAATATTTCAATTGCAGTGAGATCCTTTGCATTCGACGACATTTTTAAATTAACGTGTACTTGCACATGTGAACGCTGAAGTAACTTGCAGCTTATTTCGAACTTTCCACAACATGAACATGAGCACACAATAATATGTGTGGACCATGGCATAAGAACCCAGGTAGACACATTAAAGCGTGGAACAGAATGCGAAGCAGCTGTAGCGATCCGGGTAGTAACCTCATCAGCTTTTCAGTGTGTAGCACGCTCTGCCAAAAAAATATGTCCACAATGGCATAAGCGCTTCAGAGAACACTTGTTTATCAATTTTTTTTCGATTTTACAAATATTGAACACTTTCAACACTTATTTCGGTACGGACATAGTTTACAATATCGATTTGATATACTCAATCCTAAAAAAAGCACCATTAATAGAATTTTCAGAGCAGCGTAGTACTAAAAGTTAAAGTTAGCTTAACTTGCGCTACAACTACCACTACGAGCCACAGACGTACTACACATTCTGTGCGATTCCTTGCGTTTTGGATATTTTAACTTATGACAGGTCATACTACGTGCTACAAGCTACACCATTCTGGTTCCCACATAAAGCTGAGTTCCTAGAAAATGATATCCATGTACTGTCAAACTCAGAGTTAACATTGCCACCTGTTGAATTTTGTAAAATTTTGAGGTACAAAATAGTTTGTTGGGATTTTTTTGTCGAATAAAAATAAAATAATATGTTGAAATGCTTGAGCTTTTGTTTATGTTGTATAATTAAAAACAAAATAATATGTATAAATGACTTGAGCTTTTGTTTATGTTTTGAGAAATCCTACTTAGCTTCAGTAAAGGCTGGTTTTTTTTAAGAGATATGGCAGGACTGTATTTTGACATTAAATGGCTAAGAATTTTTGCTATCATTCTAATGAGTCTACCTGAGTTCTTATACCATGATGTTGACACTGGGCTAGCTGCGGCCATTAATGTTTACTTGTGAACATGCCTTGCTGGATTGTGAATTCCTACATTGATAATCACAACCAGTGCTGCCGTAGCGATGAAAAAAAAGTATCAACGAAAAGTCTAAAATGTATCCAAATGTAATCCATCCAGAGAAAAAAAAGTATCCACATATTAAATTCGAAATAACACCAACAGTACAACCTAAATACGGGTGGGTTGCATTGCGTTTCCAATTGCCACGCAAATGTTGTATAAGCGCTACCCAAACAAACGCTGCGTGAACTTCAAAAATCATTGCCTTTGTTCTTGTTTTTTCTTTATGTTCTCTTTTCCGCAGTCAAATTTACTACCGAACGCATTATAAAAATCGGAAATTCGAATCGGTAGCGTTAGTGTGTTGCGTTTTTGGGTAAGCTTCATACAAAATGTATGTGCATGAACCAATTTTGACGGTAACAGACGCAAGCACTTATTTAGGTTGCACTGTTACAGAGTATTTTTCCAAAATATGACAGAAGCACATGGTTTGTAACAACTAGAAATTTATTGAATTAAGATAGTAAAATAAAAATTAAAATTTTTTAAAGTCTTAATTACATACTCATTTATTTCAGTTTATTTATTTTCAGTTATCTCATTTATTTAAAAATGTGAGTAAAGAATTAAAATTGAATGGTTCATTCAGCATTATATAAAAAGGAATAAATGACTAGTATTTAAATAAATGAATTTGAAAAAATGAAATGCCCTTTAATTTAAAGAAAATAAGAATTTTAAAAGTATTAAGTTTTGACACATATTCCACCAATTTCAATGAAAGTCTATTATTCTTATCGTTTTCTGTAAGTTTCAAATCTTAAAATATAGGTTCAACGGCAATAAAGCCGCAAAGTAGACTTATAGAGTTCATCACAAAAATTTTAAAATTTTCTAGAAAAATTTATTGTAAAGCCTGTATGATACTTAATTAAGTTGATCATTGAAAATTATAACTAGAGCAGTTCAAATAGCACGAATGCATGGATTCAATTGGTGTAAGTGAGTACGCATATGGTACGAATTGGAGTAAAATTTGTAGAACGGACTGTATTTTCTTTGCAGTTTTTTTGCCGTTTCTTTCAACTCGCTCTTCGTTAAGTTTCGATCAAATATTTACTTTGCTGTTAATAATTAATTTGACATTTTAAGAGTAAACAAAACTATTTAAATAAATGTATGCTGAATTGGAAGTGATGTGTGTAGCTAATATAAATTTATTTAATGCAGCTGCTCTTAAAACCACCAGACATAAAAAAGTAACAACGTTTATCCTTTTCTTACAAAATATGTCTGTCCTGCCCACGCGCCACTTGTTTTCAGATTTTAAAATTGGACAAAAAAAATTAAGTATCATACGGGCATAACGCATTTTTAAATAAGTCAATATAACCCCAAAATGACAATGTTTTTTTACAGTTTTTGAGGGATTTAAGGGATTTTTACTACTTAAAACTTTTTTTATATTCTTCAAATAATCTTGGAAAGTTATTTAGAAGATTTAGAAATGTGAATATATAAGATTCTTTAGACTGTTTTGAATTAATCCATGAACTATCTTTAGTGATATAATTTTGGTAGTATTTTTTTTTTATTTTCATACAAATAATAAATCATATCTCAATTTGGGTTAAATGTCTAAACAGGCGTATACGAGTTATAGCGAGTGCAGACATTCGGTAAGTTGCAACCGTCTCGTTTTGTTTATTTTGATTTGATTATTTTGATGAGTATAATCGCAATAAAACAAGACTAAGCAAAGACAACGAGCTGCTATACTTCTTGAATTCTTTTATATATTTTAGCAAGCTAACATTTTTATATAGGTTAACATTTTTTTTTTAAATAAATGTATCCAAATTTACATTGAGGCTTAAAAGATAGTATCCATACATATTTTTAAGAAAAAAGTATCCAAATGGATACATTCGTATCCAAACGGCAACACTGTGTACAACCCTACAGAACTGTCAAAAGTGTTATTTAGCGAATCTTGCAAAGTTTTGTATATACTTCCTTGTGAAAATTAAGATCACTGAACTCGAAATGACTGACCCCATAGAACTACTGACCAACAAGGGTGATCGCGAGACTAGATTGCTATCCGACATATGGAATCCTATGATAGTGGCTGCTATCGGCTTTGGAGCCGCGATGTTTGTGAACTGGGGCAACCGTAAACCTTTAATGTCTGGTGAGTGTTGCCATGACGTAACATTGACGTTATGCTAATGTTATTAAGTATTTTCGGCAATTTATTTTGTTTTATATATATTTTTACAATTGTACGCTTAACAGGCATACAGATGCATATCGGACTCGCTGTGGGTGGCGGATTACTTGGCAAATACATAGACAATAAGCGCAACGATTATTTTGCAAAACGTGATGCGGTGCTAAGGCATTATGTGGAGCTGCATCCTGAAGATTTTCCCATTCATGGTGAGTTGAGAAAACTTTAAGTGTGTGAGATGTAGAGTAAGACTTAAAATGTGCATCTTATAATGATCAGTGACGCAGTAGTGGGGTACGTTTTGCGAATAATCAGGTTAAACCCAGCAAAAACTTCGCTTACATGTAATGTCTAAAATAATCTAAAAAAACATCAATAATCACTTACTTTCTGGCTTACAGAATGCATTACTTTAACATAGGCATGTCATTGGCAGTAAGCGATTGAAATTTCTTATACCAGAGAAGCACTTATTTAAATGTTTACCGGAGGCAGATAGATAATATCATACAATAATTTGTATTTGTTTATTTTATTACATGGAGGTTTTCTAGACTTCCCAAAAATCAACCTTTTATTAAATTCCTCTTTACTTGATTCTTACAAAGAACAAAGGTAAACAAATGTTATTATGAGTCATTACAATCTGCATTACTTACTTACTTAGTTGGTCGTAACAACCCGTGTCCGGGTTTCAACCGACCTCATCAGCTCTCGCCAGGCGCCTCTGCTTTGCGCGCGCCTTCTCCAATCGGATACACCAAGTGCGGTTAGGGCTTCCTCAGCCTGGTCCATCCATCGGAGGCATGGTCTCCCTCGTCGTCGTTGACCAGCGACCCTCGCCTCGAGCACCTTTTTCGCTGGAGCTTCGTCGTTCATACGATGGACATGACCCAGCCAGCGTAGTCGCTGCACAGTTATACGTCGAACTACGTCAATGTCTTCGTAGAGCTCATACAGCTCGTGGTTCATTCGGATGCGATAGTCATCGACGACTCGAACAGGACCGAAGATTTTGCGAAGAACTTTTCTCTCGAACACCCCCAGAGCGGCTGCGTCAGTTTGCGAAACTACCCATGCCTCAGCGCCATAAAGCAGCACAGGTAGAACGAGCGTCTTGTAGAGTGTTAGTTTCGTCGATCGAGAGAGGGCTCTGGAACTTAGTTGCTTACTGAGCCCATAGTAGCACCTATTAGCAATAATTGTTCTTCGCTTTATCTCCAGGCTGATTTCGTTTTTGGTATTAATGGTGGTGCCAAGGTAAACGCACTCCTTGACTACTTCAAAGTTACCTTAGTTATCAAAATACAATCTGCATTACTTAAAAAAAAAGTAATAGTATTTTGGGCTTTAAGTATTATGTAATGCATTAAATAAGCGAATATTAAGTAAAGGCATTACAGAATTTTGAAAATGTTTTGCTATGAATTCGGCTGAAAACAATCTTTCCAGAACGCTTTTTTGCAAGTATAGGAAGTATAAATACAAGAACAGCGGTAGTTCATGTTTGCATTAAAGTTGGAAATGAAGCTTAAGAGACCTTTCTACCGCTGGTTGCCTGCATAGAGTTTTTTTCTGAATTGAAAAATTAAAAAATGGGCTTTTGAACTTTTCTTTTTGTTTTAATTATTTAATTATTTTAAAATATCTGGTACTAATGAAAAATGTTGATAGAGGTTCATACTAAAACTGCATCAGATGAACATGTATGCACATTTGTATCCCGATCGGATGATTAGTGTAAGTCCATAATTTTACGGACAGCTAATTTCTGAAGGAAATGGTCAAAGTATGTACCTTGCCGGCTTGCATGTGTAAATGATGACACTTCTTATTGAAGCAATGATGAAAATAGCTTCCCACCAAAAAAAAAAAAAAAGAAGAAAATAAAAATATATAAAAAAATTCTGCAACGTTTGAGAAATTTATAATTCTCAAGTTGAGTTTCAACATTCCTTATTTAAGATTAAGCATTTTCTCAAACGCTATTTAAGGTGGAGTTGAGGGCATGAGAATATATTCCCAACAAATACAAAAAAAAAAAAAATAAATTCTGTAACGTTTGAGAAATTTATAATTCTTAAGATGAGTTTCAACATTCCCCAGTAGGAAAAGCTATCACCCCAAGATGGCTTCTTGACACATCCTTAACGACTCGGCGATCATACCCTACACTTCCAAAAGCCATCTCTTTTTTTGTATGGAGCTGCTACGTTGGGGGTATTAATCCCTTCGTCACATCTTCGTAAGAAGTGATTAGTCAAGAATTCGAGTACCTTCTTTTGGCAATGAAGGAAGGATACGGATTTTGTTTTGTTTTAATAATTTCGCTTTAATAAATCGCTTTGCAGCTGCCGTGCTCATCTCTTAAGGTATTAGTGCCTTTTTTACATACTTGGGGCAATAAGAAAAGATATATCGTTTTAAGGAGGTGTTCGCCTATTTACCGACTGGGTCCTTATCATTTAAAATTAAGCATTTTCTTAAACACTTCTTCAACTTGTGGTGGAGTTGCGGGTGATTTGAGAATATATATGTAACTTTGTGGCAAATATATTTGGATTTGCAAAAATGTTAGCTTGGCAACAACAGTGAATCATATGTTTTATTGTTTTATTGTGAAAAATATCGAAAGTTTATCGTGCCATTTCTTTAAAAATATCTGCATTTATTTAGTAAGGAAAACGTTAGAAAAAGTTTATTGTGCCATTTTTGTTACAAATAACTGCATTAATAATGCTAAGAAGCAAAAAAAAAAAATAAAAACTGATGTGAAGCATATAATAAATCTGTTAGCAGAGCATGAGTTGGTGGTTAGTCTTGCACATTCGGAGCACCATTGCGCAGAGGAACCTTGGCGGCAGGTGAGTCCAAAAGTGATGATTCCGATACAGAATTAGAAGAGTTTTAGAAGTTTGAACGATCAAATCAGTAGAGCTTAAGGAAGAGTTAGTAGTGTGGGTTGTAAAGTTTAATTTTTCAACCGCGGCTACGAATGACATATTATAATTATTTCGCAAATATATAGACAAAAAGAGTTTTTTACTCCCTGATTTAATAAAAATTTCTTTGCATAGGCACTTCATATATATATATATATTCCATTTGAAACCAAATAAAGATATGCCTTTGATATCAAGTTGAGAGTTACAAATTTCTCAAGTGGAGTAATACCTTTGAGATCAAGTTAGGAAATTTGTAATTCTCAACTTGATAACAAAAGCATATCTCCAACTAAGAAAAATCACAATATAAAAAAAGTGACATATTGAAGCCGAATAGCCGAAAAGTATCGAAATTGGCCGATACCGAATATACGGTCGGGCACTACATACAACCCACATAAGTGCAAACTCATGAAATGGCGAATACTTGATCTAACATGATTCGACTACGGAGTCGCCACCTCCCATATACCCTATTTGGAATCCTAAAACGACGCAATATGTGAGAAAGAGAGGCAATGTGGTTATGCCGGTAAATGTGAGAAAGATTATAGAAAAAAATACAAGACTTATAAGAAAAGTTGCATTCTGGCCTGCTCAATTCATCAAAGTCCAATTCATTTTATATCTCCCTTAACAATGAAGATAATCACTAAGGGGTGATTTTGTCTGACTTCTGGAACTAAATACTATCATTCTCCATCAAAACATTCTAAAAAATGTCTCACATAAGATTTCTACAGTTGAAACGAGAAACTTCATGCTTCTCACCTAGCTTATAAGCAAAACCGAGTTCTTTGTACTTAGAATTTATAATAGGAATTTTTCTAAATATTCCATTTTCGCAAAACTATCTAAAGTGGACTTACGCCACTTCTGCTCTAAGCTGCTCAAATATCAAAGCTTATGTGCAAAATTTCAAGGCATTTCTATAATTTTTGTGGATTTTTAAGAGATTTTACAAGGTTAAAATAAAGTCACTCTGTATGGGAGGTAGGTGTGGTTATCATCCGATTTGGCTCATTTCAGAACTTGATCTTTATTTTTTTAGAAGAAAGCTTACAGCAACAGTTTTGTGCAGCTCTTCGTTCAGGAGTTATGCCATTTTAAAGAAAGTGAAAAAATCGTGATGTAAACAAGCGAAAAGGCTAATTTTCCCATACAAATTTCTGTAACTTTGATTTCGGTAATCGGACTAAAATTTGCCTAGAAGGAATATATGCCACTCAATAACCTAAATCCCCAATTCCTTGCCCTCAAACCCGAGTTACAGATTTATCTTCGTCTTAGGTTGCGAACATAGTGAACGCCGGTTTCAGATCAGATTTTCACATTGGAGTAATAAAGCAACCAAGTCATCCATCTCTTTTGCTCTAATGTGTTTTCTGAGCTGATCTGCCTGCCTGTCTGAACCGGCGTTCACTATGTTCGCAACCTTACTAAGACATTCGAAACACTATGCGGCACCGGGTATTCCAGCTAGTTCACTAAAAAAAAAATGAAAAAAGCACACGAGCCCGAAATTCCTTATAGTTTTTTAATTATTTTTAAGTTTATGTTCCAAAAAACAAGCCTCTTAATCTCAAAATGTTTTTCTTTTTTATTTCCTACAGAGCGCAAGAAGTATGCCGATCTTCTTTTACCATGGGTACCAATTCGTTAAATCGGTTAAACGACTACGCATCGAAGTCACCCCAATGCTGCCTAGTCGCTACGATCCCGCAGCTGCTTATTTCAAATAAATAGTAAAATATAAAAAAATCACCGCCTGGGTACCACGGTGTTAATTAAATAGTAATTCGTATATAAAGAGCAAAACAAAAATGTTGTGATTTCTAATTCGTTAAAAAGAAAACAAAACCAAATACAATCAAGTTTCATGTAAAGAAAACTTACATAAAAAATAAACATTTAAATGTCAAATAATGTAAATTACAATTAAAAGCTGACGTTGGATATCGAATTGCATGCACACTTTGTAGTTTTAGGTCAAACCGCAAAAATATTTCGAAATAGCTGCATCAACTTGTCATCAAAAAAGTTTACTTGTAGTTTATATTCAGTTAGAAATAAACAAACAATAAAAAGACGAAATAAATAAAAAACCCGTTATTGAACCACAATAGTCTCAAGCATCACAAAAGAATGAATATGATGTTGCTTGCAATAAACTTCAAAACAAAAGAAGCTGCATATGCGAGTTCAGCATTAAAACAAATTTGGTAAATTTTAATAAAATTGAAAAGAAAAAACAGCAGCAAGTCTTATATCATGTTATGTTGTGTTGTGTTGTGTTGTTGAAAACATCTTGAGATAATTGAATAAACATTTTTAAGTTGCAACGTGTTGACTGCATTCGAACAAATTAGTAGTTGCTGCTGGCTGAATGTAGTATCGAAATGATGTCTAGAGAGGAGCTTGCTGCAGCTTACTCTTGTCTTAACCAGCGGATTATGGCGCATGTCTACAGCATGCATTTGTAGCTATGCCTCTCAGGTCAGGGATTTCCAGAAAGATGCAGTTAAATTTTTGTAAAATTTTTGAAGTTATTTTTCTATGAATTTAAGCGTGGCAAAACATAACTTATGGTATGTATTAAATTATAAACTCTTGAAATACTTTTAGTTTAAAGAATTCCTATTTACGATATTCAAATTTCTAGTAGTTTCCTCGAAAAGTTTTGAAGTGCAGCCCTGACGCGTTGAGCTTTTATTTGAAAGCACTCTCATGTAATGCCCTCTAAGTTGCAGCAGCTGACATGCGCGTCCAAGGAAAACCGTTAAAATACTCAAATAACTTGCATTGTTGTTGCTTCTGGTTGGTAATCAAAAACCTTTTAAAAGAAGAACAATATTTTCGGTTTTGGTTTTGCCAACATGAGCTGAGTTCAGTTGAGCTTCGGAAGTGGTTTGAAACGGTACAACGGAATTCTTGCAAATTATTTTTTAATGTTGAAAAAAAGTGAGGTAGAAGCAAGAGAAGAAACAAAAAAAGTTAATGCTCAAAAAATTTTATTTGAATTGTTTGTGTTTGTGTGCGAGTCATTGTCTTAATTTGTCAACGTCGTCGGTTTTTATTGTTGTGCGCCATTATATGTAGCAAAAAAAAAACAACCATTTTTAAAAATTAGAAATGGAAATAATTCTAAATGGTTCAAAATAACTTTGTGAAAATTTCAATTGTAAACTTTTGTGTAGCAAAGAAAACTGAAAAATAAAAAATACCCACTTAAAAAATAATAAATTGAAGACTAATCAATTCATGTGAAAAAATTCGAACATAATAACCTGCAATGAGCCTTACTTCAGCACGAAAATAAAACAAACATTTTTATGTATTGCTGCTTGTTAATATTTTCTTATGTGCCATTTCCGGTTTTGGCATACCTGTCATTATTGTCCTATATCGGTTAATCTTTGTTGAATCTTTGTTGTAGCAAAAAATATTTTCAAAATCAACACCACAAAAGCACAACAACAGAGCAGAAAAACTAAGAAAAAGGTCGAAGAAAGGATACAAATCGAACCAACAGTCGAACAAAAAAAAAACATTGTTTAACTGAAACTTTTTATGTCCAACGGGCATGCCTAAATAAGAAAAACAACAACCCAGCCAAAAAGTAGCAGAACAATTGTGCGTGGCAGCTGCGTAGTCAAGGAGTCTGTGTTGATTATGGCCAAGGTAAATGCTTGACTTATGCTAGCTTTGTACGCAGCTAAATTAAATTTTACGCTCGATCGATTTTTATGCCAATTTTTATTTCTATTAACATATTTCTTCTAAACATTTTTGTAGAGTCTGAGTTTTGAACAAAAGGGTTCAGTTTGTGGAATTAGTTATTTTTTTTTTGCCTTCTGACCGGCAAAATATAAAAGAGTTTTAAAAAAAAGGTGGAAAAGAAGCTCATTCCGCTCCCATGCATTAGTGAACTGTTATAGTTTTTTGTTTGAAATTTCAAGGACGAACCCAAAATCATGCAGGCGATAAGTTTTCAGAGGTGAACATGGCTGATATTAAAAATTCCATTAATGTTCTTTATTGTTATTTACAGGAGATGGATATATTAACATTTTTGTTGTCTCTGCAGAATGTTTTCGGTATAAATTTTTATAAAAAAAATTGAGTTAGGTAAGATTTAGAAAATTAAATCAACAGCTTTGGCCGTAAAAAAACGACGATTATGAAGATCCACAAAAATCAAAAAATGACCTCAAAAATGCCCTAGAAAAGCATTAAAAATGTCCTTAAACCCATAAAAATGTTATAAAAACTTAAATGAATGAATGGCCCGTTTTATGTTTCGAGAAAAACGCACTTAAAGCTTCAATCTTTAAAAGCATCATAGCGGTAAAACTTAAAAACAAAACTGTAACAATTAAATATTTTTTCTCTACAAGTTATTGTTTATATAGCATATATTAAGGTGTCCCAAAAAAGTTGATGTTTTTTATGTGGTACCCACTTCATTTTTTCGTATGATGTTGAAATAAATGTAAAAAAAATTTGGTGTACCTAGGACCACGGGAACCCGAGCATCGGTACGTGTCAGTACTTGGTTATTTGGGAAAAAGTGCTCATTTTTTTTAAAAAACGCAAATTACTTTTGCATAAATGTAAATTTTGAAAAAGCTGGTTCGCAGTTTGTTTTCTATGTAATTTTTCTTTAAAATAAGCTATCAAACAGGAAAATTGGGCGAAAATCTCCAGAGTTGTGATTTTTTACTTTTCGAAAAAATTCCTTTTTGTTCATGTATTAAAAAAAAAAATCTAAAAAATCCAATTTTTAAAAAAATTTCAATGAAATCTTGTGGAAATATTTTCTTAAACTATACCAAATGGAGATACAAAAAATTGTGTAATTATGTTGAATAACCTGGTCGAATATGAATTTGTCGTTATGAAAAAAAAAAATTTTACCTTTTTGAAAATTTCGAGTTTGAGTATTTTTACAAATAAAAATTTGGAAATTTGGAAAAAAACAGCACGAAGGATTTAAGCATAGTCTTCAGCTATTTTCTGCAAGAAATTGAAAAAAACCGAAATTTTTCGGTTGAAACTTAAAGTGCCCTTTTCTACCATTTCGATCACAAAAAAAAAAAAAAAAAAAAATTATAAACAATTTTTAAGTTATGTGTTTATATAACTCCAATAATTTTTCAATTATTAAAGGTTATATTTTATCGAGCTCAAGGTTGATGTTGCTTTCCGAAGAAAACAACTGAAGGAAAAACAACTAACAACAACAATACCCTATATAGAGTATCAATCATATAGCAGACTAGACAGCTGTTTCGTTGGCCGCTACACCAACTCATCAGTAGCCTTTTTGTTTTTTTTTTTTTCCGTGATTCTTGCTGTGATCCACTAAGCTCTTAATTTTCTACTTGTTTCATGAATGCAATTAGTAAATTACCCTGAATTGCAGTACGAGAATACAAATGATATGAAAGCAGCTTAAAGTTTTTCTAATTTGTGAAGCATACTTTCAGGGAAAGTATGTTCTATTATTCGAAGATAGATCAAAGCTTTTCTAAATACTCAAAGATTTTGTTGTGCTAGTTGTTGTTGCTCTTCTATTTCACAGTCGACGACAATTTTCTCTCTTTGGAACGTATACATTTTTTTTTAACTGCATCGGAAATTTCGCTTATGTATTGAATCTTTGTGCAATGTTGATGTGCTTATCATATTTTGCTCCTACCATAAACCTTGTCTTTACACTTTGAAGCTAAGCTCGTAATACCACAAATTGGAAAAAATCTCCAAAGATGCTGTAAACTACTTACTTTACGGCATTTCAGTTGCTTAAATAAAGTATTATAAAATTAAAAACCATGCAAAAATGTTTTCATAAATTTTCATGACTTCATAAAAATACAAAAAAAAAAAAAAAAAAAATTAGATGGCAGCTCTATCCGCCATCTTGAATTATAATACTGTGATATCAGACTCGAAATCTAATCCGTGGTCAGAATTTCAAAATTATAAGAATTCACAAAAACTCAAAAACTCTTGAAGGCAACACTATCCGCAATCTTGATTTTAAAAATTCTGACATCAGATTCAAAACTAGCGATCCCCTTAAACTGCGAACCACGTTGTCTCTCTTAGGCAGTGCTTATATACATACATATACAATATACGTGTTTATATACAATGTTTACAGAAAACGTCTCACTTTTGTTGTTACTTGTTTATAAACATAAACGAGTGTTTTGAAATTTTCCTGTTTTGTATTTTACCCGAAATATTTTTGAAATAAAAATCATCACATCGCCAAAATTTTCCCAAAATTTACTTGATAAGGAAAGGGATTTAACAATTGTATTTTTGAAGCGAAGCTTTTAACGCCCCGTTCTGTGATTTGCTTGGAGTGAAATCTGAAAAATTTTCGACAGATTTTTTCTAAGAATTTTATATGGTTTTTCTTTTCTTTGTTTCTGTGTTTTTTCCAACAAGGGAATTTAATATAACAAATATTAAAAAACATTTCTTCGCCTGCCGTGGGGATTTGAACACGTAAACCTTTGATTGGAAGTTCTATACTACACCCATTGAGCCAAATACCTTCTATATGATGAAGCATTGATTCAGTATTAACTGCAACTGAAGTTATGTTGCAGTACATACAATAATCTATTAATGTATTTGTGTGGTTTGGGTAGGTGCTAAGCCACTTGCTACAAGAGTTGATTAATAGATTTTTATGGTTTGGGTAGTTGCTAAACCACTTGCTACAAGAATCATCAGTATTGCCACTTTTCCACAATTGTGGTAAATCTAGCACTTTTTTAGTTTCTACCACTTTTATTACCCACTATTTGCATTTTTCCAAAATCTATATATTTATATAAAAATTATTGCATTATAATTAAAATTTTAGAAATTTTATTGCACATATTTTATTTTTATAAAAATTTTATTGCATATATTTTATTTATTATTACATTTAACACATTATTTTAGAACTGTTTTAAGAACATTATAAGAGAATTATTTGCAATAAAACTAATTCAGCGTGAAAAACTTACTTCATACTTCTTATGATTTGTTTTGCTGTAGGACTTCAGTCGAATTTTTCCTTAAGAAGATAAATATATTCCAAGGTTTTTTTAAAATTCACCACTCATTTTAGACTCAACCTACCACTATTTAAAATTTGCAAGTGACAACACTGGTCATCATCCTCAGTTTGCTAGTGCCATCTGTTAGCGCCATCAACTGTTATCATAGCTGCAGTTATATTTTTAATATGAAATCAACATCAAAATCTAACAAAGTTGTTTGGATCGGTGGAAACAGTGTCGACATATTAATCAGAGGGTGATGGGATCGATCCTCATGGTGGGCAAATTGATAATTTTATTTTTTGATGTGAATGCGTTTATGCTGTTGTTGGTACATGCTTTTGTTTTGTTTTTGCATAGTGCGAAAAAAATAAACAATTGTCGACAAGTGCGTTGAAATAACAATGACAGTAACATAAAAAGCTTCGCTTCTCTCGTGTGTCCAACGACGCACCTGTTTTTTTTTATTAAAAAATAAAAACCATATTAAAAACAATTTTAAATGCCATCAATTTTGTGTGAAATAGTCCCATATCCTTGCCGATATTATAGCATATTTGTACCAATACATTTCTGCAATAAAAACTGCCCCTCCCATGCCAATCCTGGCTACGGCCTTGTCTGAGATGACGGACAAAGTTTGGGGATGCACAGAAAAAGTATTTCTATTGAAAGCATTTTCCGCACCACACTGTGGCTTAGATTAGAATTCTAGTGCGAATTAAGATAAGGACCGTTAAAAAATTTTTTACCTAAAATAAGTTTTTAAAGTTGGTATCATAATTGTCATGAAATGAGGTATCTGATGACTACTATTATTTGAATTTTTAACCTACATAAACCTGAAATACCGTAAATTTAAAATTTAAGCTCTTTGGTGTATCACAATAAAAAAGCAACACAGTGTATTTCTAAGGGCCAGTTTTTAAGTACGAGTTTAAACTTTAGTCAAATTAATCCGAAATCATTTCAAGAAATGAACTTATATTTTTTTATATTGATAGCTATAATATACTTATATTGATAACGCTGTTCTAAAATTAATTTGTAAATTGTGTCAAATTGACACAAATGATGGATTCGGGTTAAAGATGTTAATCCAAAAAGAGCTTTTCATTTAACACATTATTCACCTCACCTGAACTAGATTTCAATTGACAGCGTCGTTTGTTTACATTAAAAAAAAAAAATATTTTTTAATAGATTTATTGCCGAAAAGAATATTTCGAACAATGCAAGTTTTTAATTCATTTTAACCTTCACCTGGCCTCGTGGGGTACGTACATACCCCACGTTCTTTCTCGTCGATTTTCGATATCTATACCTTCAAAATCGAAACTCGGAACGTAAACCGGGTAAAAAAAAAACAAAACAAATTTTTTTTTTCAAGTTTTACAGTTTTCCGGATTTTTTATGAACGCTAATCTTTATTTTTTTCAACTTGAACTATTTTATAGTTTAAAGTCGTATCTAAAGATGATCTCTGAATTTTTTTGAGACAAAATAATCAATATACTAAAATTTTTACAAAGATATTTAATCACTGAGGCTCTTACGTACTCCACGAGTCCAGGTATGTTACTCAGGATGAGCATGCCAGGTGAAGGTAAAATGCAATTTTGCAGAAATGTCATAAAAAAATTCTTACCATATGTGCGCAATTGCATGTTCATGTGGGAGAGGCAAGTTCAACTTCTTGCTTGCAATTTTCTTATACAGTGCTGGACAAAGAATTAGCACAATATGGAATCGGTTACTCTGCCACAATATTAATATCACTAGATTCAATGCAGCAAAATTTTGTTGTTATTTTTTAAACTACGTGTTCTTACTCTAGCATTTCATGGAAAAGAACCGTTACAAGTCACGTGATTATTTTTTTCTTAACAAAAGATCGGAGCAATCATTCAAGTTAGCTGGTCATTGATTTAGCACATGTTGCTTAATATAGTCTTATAAATTGATTTTAAGCAAATTCAATAAAGTTTTTATCGAAACACGGTTTGTTGATGTTTTATTTCTTTATTTAAAATAAAAAATTAATGAAAAAAATTAATTAGATGGGTCGAAAGTCGTCTTGCACTGCAGAGCTAAGAAAAATTATAATAAATATGAAAAATAATGGAAAAACTATAAATGAAATCGCAAACGATTTAGGACGCTCTAGAAAAATTGTTTACAATGCAATCCAACATTATCGGAAACATAAAACCACCACATCTATTAAAAGAAAGGCTTCTCCAAGAAAAACAAGTGCTGCTGAAGACAGATTAATATCGATGGAAGCGAAGAAAAATCCCTTTATTACATCCGCAGATATCCAGAAAAAAGTCAATCAGCATCACAAAATTGCAGTTAGCAGCAGGACCATCCGTAGAAGACTTAATGAGGCTCAATTGATAGGATACGTAGCGCAGCATAAACCATTAGTTTCAAAAAAAAATATTAAAGCTAGGTTAAATTTCGCCAAAACGTTTGGAAACAAACCATTATCATTTTGGAAAAATATATTGTGGAGTGATGAGTCCAAATTCAACCGATTTGGGTCTGATGGAAAGCGGCATGTGTGGCGTCCACCAAAGCAGCAGCTTAATCCGAAGTATACAATGAAAACAATTAAACACGGTGGAGGGAATGTTATGGTCTGGGCTGCGTTTTCATGGCATTGCGTAGGACCAATTGTAAAGATAGATACTAAAATAGATCAGCATTTATATAAACAGATTTTAGAGCGGCACATGGAACCGTTTGCAGAGGAAAATTTACCATTAAGATGGTCATTCATGCATGACAACGATCCTAAGCACACTTCACGGCTTGTGAAGCAGGTTCTTAGTGATCATCAAATCAATGTTTTGCCGTGGCCTGCACAAAGTCCTGATCTCAATCCTATTGAGAATCTTTGGAACGATGTGGAGAAAGCTGTACAACCGAAAAAACCACGAAATTTGGGTGAACTTTGGAATGCCATACAAGAAAGTTGGAATTCCATTCCCCTGGGGGCCTCGCAGGTTAGAAGCAGTTATACGCCAAAAGGGACTCCCTACTAAATATTAATATAAAAATATATTAAAACTCAGGTGAAAGCTTTTGTTTCAAAATGTGCTAATTCTATGGCCACAAAAAAATTTAGCCTTATATATACATATATAGAAAAACATTTAAAAATAACTTCCGAACTTAAATTAACTGTTTATTTTTAAGAACATTAAATTTTTTATTTTTCTGTAATAATGAACTTAAAATAAAACAATTAATAAATAAACATTAACAAGTCTTTTTAAAATACATGCTGCGTGTGCTAATTCTTTGGCCAACACTGTATATACATTTTTTCTGTTTGAATATTTATTTAATTTGTTTATTAAATAAATTTAAATTTATTAAACACAATGATTAACAATTATTAAACACATGAAATTATTATTAAAGCAAAGAAAAAGCTTTTCTGGCGCTAGCAAGAACTTAAACCAACTGTAGAACGTGTTTCGAACGCGTTTAATAATTTAACTCGTTTCGTTTCCAACAATTGTATACATTTTACTTCATCAAAACTTCATTTGAGAACTTGTTTTTCAATTAAACTTCATTAACTCGATTTAACATAATTCGGGGCTCGTTTTGAAGATGACATTGAACTATCATGTGATGTGTTTCTTTTTTGCCTAAGCTGAGCTTAAACGTTAAATTTTCGTAAGTTAAACTCGGTTTAATTTGACTAGACTTTAAACTTGTACTGAAAAACTGGCTCTAAGTGGTTTTCGAAAACTGTTTTTACTAATTTTCAATATTTTAACCATGGAACAAAATTCTGAGGGTTAGTATTGTATTTGATTTGAATTTTTATGCTTCATTATAAACAGTTTAAAAACAGCATTTGTAATTTTTTCGCTGACTTTTGGTCTCCCAATAATTGATACTAACACGGTCTTATCATACTTAAAAGCTCTTAAAACGTCATATAAAAGTGGTCCCGACAATATACCGTCATGTATATTCAAATATTGCTGTGATGAATTAGTAACTTCAATCACTTTGCTTTTTTCTTCTTCATTAAATCTTGCTATTTTCCAGTTGCTTGGAAGTCGTCTTTTATTATTCCGTTGCACAAGTCTGGTAACAGGTCTTTATTTATTTATTTATTTATTTCTTCATCTAACAGAGATCAACTCTTACAGACTAACAATACAGAAATTTATCTTAAAACATTAATTAATACTACAATAGAATGTTAACACAAGAAATAAAATCATATTACTTAAATTATAATAACTCAAATTATATAATAAAAAGGAAGGGAAGTTACGAGGTGTTCACAACATTACGCGCCAACAGGTGCAAAAATAATTGGTTTCTAAGTTGTTTTCTAGACCAATTATAAAATAAATCAATGAAGGCTAAAACTGAATTAGTCTCCCTGGTACATCGAGCTAAAGGCATTTTAGAAGCATAAACGGATCTATATAGCGATTCACTGAAGTGAAATTGGCTTCGGAGGTGCCTTAATGGAAAATGTAAGTTTAATTGAGACAACAGATCATCACACTGAACATTGTGGTGTATAAGGTCCCAGATGAACAGGATAGAAGACACTTTGCGTCTTAATTCAAGCGAGCAAATTCCAATTAGCGCACAACGGGTATTGTATGAAGGCACGGCGGGTAAATGCCAATTAAGCTTGTATACCACAAACCTAGTAAATCTTCTTTGAACATTTTCAATGCGATTTGAATGTATCTGAAACAATGGATTCCAGATAGTGAAACAGTATTCTATATGTGGCCTCACAAGCGCGGAAAAAAGCGTCAGTAGAGCATAAGGGTCCGAAAAGTCTCGAGAGTTTCTTTTAAGGAAACCTAACATCGAATTAGCCTTAGTTATTATAAAATCAATGTGATCACAAAAATTAAGACGCACATCCAACAAAATACCTAAATCTTTTTTAATGAAGACCCTATTAAGAATAGTTGAGTTTATAGAATAGTCCCAAAATAATGGAGAAGAGACCCTACAAAAAGTAAAACATTGGCATTTAGAGATGTTTAAAGGTAACTTATTAATCTCGCACCAAGAAATTACATCGTTAATGCCATTTTGTAATAAGTGAAAATCATTGGCAGATGAGATAGCTCTAAATAATTTTAAGTCGTCAGCAAACAAAAGGGCATTCGAATTTTTGACAAAACTAGGAAGATCATTAATAAAAAGTAAGAATAAAAGTGGACCCAAATTTAATCGATAACTCTTTAATCGATAGCTATCGTGGAATTGCAAAATTAAGCGCTTTGCTGAAGCTTTTCGAGGCAATCATTACTTCACAATTATCACATAGTGTTAAATCTTTATTATCTCCACTCCAACATGGATTTGTTTCTGGAAAATCTACGGTTACAAACCTACTTGAATTTACTTCCGAAAACATTGAGAATTTTGGAAAAGGTTTACAGACTGATGTTATATACACAGATTTTAGTAAAGCTTTTGATGTTGGTAATCATTAACTCTTAGTCTTAAAGCTATCTGTTGCTGGATTTCCCACAACACTTGTAAGATGGATTGAATCTTATTTATTCAATAGAACACGTTGTAGAACACAACGTGTTCTTTTTAAACTTGTAAAATCTCATGAGTTTCTTGTCACTTCTGGTGTACCTCAAGGAAGCCACCTCAGGCCTCTTCTTTTTTTACTGTTTATAAATGATGTGCCATCTGTCATAAAGCATTCGAGTATTTTAATGTACACAGACGACGTGAAACTATTTCTTCCTTTCAAAAATGCGAATGATGCTGTTCTCTTGCAAGCTGACATAGACCATTTTTATAGCTGGTGCAACGTGAATCGTATGAATCTAAGCATGAAGAAATGCAAGCACATGACCTTCACTCGAAAATCTGTCACATGTATTTTTAAAATTTGTGACCATACATTAGAGTCCTTCGATGTCTTTCATGATCTTGGAGTAACTATGGATACTAAACTTCGCTTTCATATTCATATTAATAAAATTATAAATCGAGCAAATAGTACTTTAGGTTTTATTAAACGATGGGCAAAAGAGTTTAATCATCCCTATATAACAAAAACCTTATTCACCTCTTTAGTGAGACCTATTTTTAAATATGCTTCAATTGTTTGGTGCCCTCGATATAGTTGTTACATTGACGACATAGAATCAGTTCAGAAAAAGTTTCTTTTGTTCTGCTTAAGCCATCTTTACTGCAATTTTAACTATCACCTACCACCTTATGATTATCGTCTGCAACTTTTAAATCTTCCTACTTTAAATAATCGGAGAGTTATGCTAAATGCTACTTGGATTTTCAAACTTTTACATGGATATGTAGACAGTCAATATTTACTGAGCAAAATTTACTTTAATATTCCTCTCCGACCTAGAAGATCTTTTGAGTTACTTTACTTATTACTTGCAAAATGAACCACTCAGAAGCGCTTGTAGAGACTTTAATTTTGTTTCAGATGCAATTTCTTTAAATGAATCCATTTACTTAATTAAATTTAATATTTTAGATTATCTACAGTCTCGCCACTAATCTGGATCATGCTTTCCAAGGATACGTAATATTTTCCTGTGATGTTTGGTAACAACCTGTACAATCTAGCTGTGTAGTTTAATATGATTATCCAGAGCGAGACCACGTCCGTCTCGCCTGGCATATGCCAGTTTGACGTCGTACGACTCGCTTTGCATGTGTGAGCTGTGCTCTAATCCATATTTATATAGATATACACGCTATAGATATTTTTGATTATCCAGAGCAAGACCTCGTTTGTCTTAGCACATGTATGAGCTCGACCTCGTCCGTCTAGCCTGGCATATGGGAGCACCGCTCTAATCAATT
The DNA here is from genome assembly GCA_914767935.1 of Coremacera marginata. Lineage (NCBI taxonomy): Eukaryota > Metazoa > Arthropoda > Insecta > Diptera > Sciomyzidae > Coremacera > Coremacera marginata. Next base: position 3,369,194 of record OU612045.1, on the reverse strand, counting down.
CTTCTATTTACTACTAAGAAGCTACCCGGATTGCATCTGTATATACCTGAAATCCTGAAAATTTTACATTTTTATAAAAAACTTTATTGTACATTAGGGTGGTTCACAGTTGTATAGAGAAATTTTTTTTTACCGGAATCATTTACATTTTTGAATCCTATTGATAAGTTTAGCATTGTGTAAAAATTTCAATTAAATAAGATGTTGTTTAGAACATGTTGTTGAAATCCGTAAAAATTCACAAAACATAAAAATTTTTGGCTTCATTCGTTAAAACTCTTGTCTACCACATTTGTATGCAGTAATTATTAATATTACCACAATTTGGGATCATTCCTTAAAGTGTGGGAACTTTTAAAGGGCCTGTGCATAATTTTTAAGGAAATTTTAGGGATCCCACAGCTTAGAAAATAGTTACAAATTATAAAATGTTGTCTCTACTGAAAATTTATTTTTTAACTACATACAAACAATTTTTGCTTTCGGTAAGGCTAAAGGTAAATAAGTTGCCACGGAATGCGAAAGTATTAACAAAAATCAATTATTTAAATAACTAATTTCACGTATAATATCCGTTCATTCATTGTGGAGAACATAAAAAAAATTGTTTTAATAGTTTTTGCATAACAGTATGAATTTTTTTTTAATAAAAATTTCAAAGATTTTGCGATTTTTTTGTACGGGTCTTTCAAGAAAATTAAGTTTAAAAAGCTCGCAAAAAGCACTTACTCTTGAAGGACAAATCACAAATATACTTTTCTTAAAAAACTTGTTATGTTTAAATCTAGTAACCTTGGTTTTTACTTTGTATTTGAATTTACTTTGTTTAAATCTAGTAACCTTGGTTTTTACTTTGTATTTGAAATGTGTCGAAAATATTTTTATTCAGTTACAATAAATTTTCACTGCAATAAGTTGCCTTTAAATCGCGATTGAAAGAAAAGCGCATAACAGTTCGGTTACAAAATATATTTTTTGGAGGATCTTTGAAATTGTTACCCAGTATAGTAAATTTGAATGTGTTGTGTTAATTATATTGTGTTATTATAAATGTGATTATTACAGATGGCCTCAACACGCAAAAAAACAATATTACACTTAATTGGAGAACCTGATGAAAAATTCGGGGGTTGTGTGCTACCAACAAGTCTTGAGGCCTTGCGTGTATATTTTTATTATCACAAAGTGAAAAATCTGCCCAAGAAAAAAGCTGTTATATTAGTAGTATCAGCTATTTGTGAAATATGGGATAAAGCCAGAGTGCCTGTGTCAGAAAACCGAAGTATTATACGGAAATTTGAGTTATTACTACAAAAATATCGAAATTTGTGCAAAAATAAAAAACGTGGAGATACCGCTCAGATTTCAAAAGAAACAAAATTTTCTGAAGCAATTGAAAAACTTTTTGACATTAGCCATCATGATGCTATAAACTTAATAAAAATTAAAGAAGATCAAGTATTTCTTTTGGATCAACGTTCCGAGAGAATGTATTTTATGGGTACTATGGATAAAAAATTAGCCAAAAAAGAGAAAAAACAGCAAACAAAGGCTCGAAAAAATGAAATGAGGACAGAGAAAGAAAATGACAGAAAACGTAGAGCAAAAGAAATTATAACCATTTCGGAGTTGTCATCTGAAAAAGAAGAAGGAGAGTCTGACTTAAGCGACGATAGTTTTAAAGCAAACATTCCATCAACATCAAATGCAAAAAGATCTACTGTCAAAAAGGCTGCTATTTCTTCAAATATTACAGCAGCTTTGGATAGAACAAATATAAGTGATCGGAAAGCAACTTATCTACTTGCTGCAGCAGAAAAAATGTATGGAAATAATGGTACTTTGTCATTAAGTAGAAGCAGCATCCGAAGGGCAAGGATAAACGCCCGATCAAGTCAAGCAACTAATTGTAAGGTATCATTTTCACCAGAAGGTCCATTAGTTATTCATTTCGATGGAAAACTGCTTCAGGCAATTTCTGGCGGCTCAAAAAAAGAAGACAGAATCGCAATTTTAGTTACAGGAGCCAATACAGAAAAGCTTCTTGCTGTGCCCAAAGTCGAAAACGGAACTGGCGAAAAAATTGCTGAAGTAGTCAAAACTACGATAATCGAGTGGAATCTTGAACACAAAATATGTGGAATGTCTTTTGATACCACTGCTGCGAACACAGGACGTTTAAATGGAGCTTGCGTTCTTTTGGAAAAAAACTAAGCCAACAGTTTTTGTGGCTTTCTTGTAGGCATCATGTATTAGAAGTGGTTTGTAATGACGTATTTAAAGAATTATTTGGTACTACAACTGGTCCAAATATGATTATGTTTAAAAAGTTCCGCGACAATTGGCCAAATATACAACAAGAGTTGTACGAAGTTTGTACGGATGACAGATTAAATATCCAACTACTGTCTTTAAAAAATGAATCAATAAATTTTTTAAATACAATTTTAGAAGGCTCATGCAATATCCCAAGAGACGATTACAAGGAAATTTTACAATTAGCACTAATTTTCCTTGGCAGAGAACCCCCTGGAGGTATAAAATTTCGAGCTCCAGGTGCATTTCACCATGAGCGTTGGATGTCAAAATTAATTTACGTCTTAAAAATATATCTCTTTCGAAAACAATTTAAAATGCAAAAAGGAGAGACTTGGGCATTAGTTGAATTTAGCTTATTTATAGCTTTAATTTATGTTAAATACTGGATAAGTTGCCCAATTTCTTGTGATGCTCCAGCTAATGACTTGAACTTTATCAAAGATTTAAAAATTTATAAAGAAACATCAAATATTGTTTACGAAAAAGGAACTGCAGCAATATATAGGCATTTGTGGTATCTAAGTGAAGAGCTGGTTGTATTTGGACTATTTTCAGACATAGTTGATTTTGAAACCAAACGAAAGATGGTAAAACGACTTAACGAATCATCTAAGGAAGAAAATTACAGATCCACCAGGTACCATGCAACTAATGATATTAGCGACAAAGGTTTACAAGATTTTGTTGGTCCAGCATCTCACAATTTTTTTCGAATCCTTAAATTGGATTCCTCCTTCCTGGATACGGATATAGAAGAGTGGAGTAAAAGTCTTCCATTTCAAATTGCAAAAAAGGCAGCGATTGGTCTAAAGGTCGTAAATGACAGCGCTGAGAGGGGAATTGCTTTAGCTACAAATTTCAATTCTTCAATAACAAAACAAGAAGATCAAAAACAGTTCCTTTTCCAGGTTGTGGAAATGCATAGAAAAATGTTTCCAGAACCAAAAATTAATGTTCTTTCAAAGAAAACAGTTTAAAACTATTATAAATAAATAAATAAAAATATTTTATAAAAATCAAAAAAATATTATATTCATATGTATAAGCCTTAATTTCAAAAGCATTGAGGCAGTTGTAAATATTATTCATTTTGGTAAATTTTTTTTGTGGTAGCTTAAGTCATCAAAAGGATTAAAAAAAGTCAAGTGCACTTCAACATTTTAAACTTTTACGTTTTTGGACCACCCTATTGTACATACATTAATTGTATTAATTTTGTCTAATATTAATTGATATAAAGCCATATGTGCTTTGTAAATAAATAATAACGTTGTTAAAAATAACTTTCAATGTTGTTAAAAAAAAGTAGTTGAAGGTATAACACATATTTTTTTTCAAATCGTTATTATATATGTGACAATCTCAAAAGAAAAATACGTGCAACCGTTTGCATCAGTTAAAATATTTGACATCGAAAGTAAAAAAGATGCTTTAATTCTAGAATACTAACATATTTCACTAACGTTATATTACTCGTTAGCAGGGATGGCCACGATTATAAATCACGATTACAAATAACGATTACTGATTTTGATAATATGTATTCAGATTGCACAGATTACTTGGTTTTTTTCGGAAAAATTACATTAAAAATAAAACTAAAAATTCTTTAAATAAAGTAATCGAAAAGGTAAAAATAACGTAATAAATATAAATCAAGTAATTAATATAATCTATAAATCTATATATATAATATAATCTATATAAATCAAAGTAATATAAATCAAGGAATTATGTGTTTTTTTTATATAAATCAAGTAATCAGTAATCCGACCTAGCACTCAGTGATTACAGATTACTTCTTGTTAAAAAATAATTTAAAATTTGTTTGTATTTGATAAATATTGAATCTGATATTATAATTTTGACGTACTTTAATTAGCCATGCTCGCAAATTCAGAGCCTCCGATTAAACACATGCACCACTGATTACTTTTGCATGATTACTCATTTCTTAGAAAAATCACTGAACACTTTATACTGATTACTGATTTTTTTTTTAAAGTAATTAAGTAATAATTTTGGTTATGATTGATTGTAATCAGTAATTTTTTTGTAATCATTACACGGAAGTAATTATTACTGGCCAACCCTGCTCGTTCGGAGTGAGCAAATTTTACGTTGGCTAGTATTCTAGGGTTAATTTAGTAATTCTTATTGCATAAGCTGCTGAAAAATATCAATAATCTATCTGGTATTTAATGTAATTTTAAGGAAAAATAAACGTAACATAAATAAAAGCTGAGTAAATGAATAAATTGATAATTATAAAAATTTCACTCATTTCTAAGCGGAAAATTAAATTAATTGAATTAAACGAATTGAAAATACACGCAACTTTGCAGACATTGAAACAATTCAAAAGTCATAAAAAACGTTATGTTTGTTTTAATATCCGATTTCGAGCAACTTTCACTGACATAAAAAAGTTTATATCCATAGGAATACAATGTAGCGAAAGGACTAAGTCTTAGGATGATTCTGATGTCAGATTCAGATTCAGTGAATAAAATTACATAAAAGACGATCTTTTCATCTTGTCATATTGGCTCATATAATTAATATAATTATATATAATTATAAATTATATATATATATAATTAATATATAATTAATACACTAAAACAGGCTTCTAGCCCACTGTGCGCCAGTTGGCGTTGGATTTGGTATCTTCCGTTTCAGTCAGCTAACGTGATCAAGCACAGCCGGTGTTTTATTTGTAATTTATATGCAAATTTATTAAATTCTATTGATGGAATTTTTTTACAAATTACTCTGGTTATTCTTTATGATTTCGGGAAATTGCAAGCTTTTTTCAAACCAAATAAAATGCATTTATTTATGATATTTCATCCATAAAGCTTTTTCATCATTGTTTTACAACTTTGATATTAAGTTTTTTATCACCACCAAAATGCTGACTGTAACCCAGTTTTTTCGTTTTTTTTTTCTACCGTTACACTAGCATTATTTCAAGCAAGTGTGCTGTTTTCCACTGTTTCTCTATCTGTGCCATAGATAAAGCTCTTTTACCATCATCACCACCCACCATTACTTCCTCAACATTTGGTCGAAATTTACGGCTCTTGTTTCAATATCAATGAGGCTCATTTGATGTTTGATTATGTAGCATCAGGGCATGAAATTTTTAGCCAGCCTCCTTTTTTTTTTTTTGTTTTTGGTTCTGTTGCGTTAGACACAGTAACATAGAAGAAAAAGCGTGTCGTACAAAGTTGATTTCTGTGTGCATTTTTTTTTTTTTTTTTTTAAAGTGTTTTGATGTTTATTTTTTTTATCCTTCGTTTCTTGGGCCCGCCTACCAATTTTGCTGTTGGGATAAATTATTGATTTTTTAAGATTATCGTTGTGTATTTATGATTTAAGCATGTGATATTGAATTCTTGAAAATATGTAAATTTTTCAATAGAATTTCAAGCAAGTATTTTGGAAGAATGATTACTGAGATTTAACTTTTCTTACCGAAAGTTTTATACTATTTATAAGCAATATAGGTAATAACTATTTTTACAAAAAATTAACAAATTTCAAAACAAGCAATGTATGAAGAAAAGAGTAAATAGACATTTCTATAAAAGAAGGCGGTCGTTTAATGCCTACGATCTTAAAAGTTCGATTTCCAATTATTTTAAGGGGTTACATGACATTGGCCGTTTTTTTAAATCGATTTTCAAAAATCGGGTTCAAAAGTTACAGCCGAATTAGTGAGAGCGCATTTTTAATTTTTGCGCTACCTACGTACGGCATCTGGTATATATTTGTTTTACTTGCTACCTGACTTTTGATGGTTGTTATTTCGTACCTAATTGAAGGGTGAAGGGTGAAGCCCGAATTGCTAAACGATTGCAAAAAACTATAAGAAACAGCACAACACAAGATAACGAAGGCATACAGTACGAAGCAGGCATGGCAGATTGAAGGTAACCTTTTTTTTCTTTGTTCACAAACTTTGAACGCGTTTATCTCGAAACCATGTTTTTCGTACTGGTTGCGGCACTAGCGGGTTAATTTTTTGAAGAAATTTTTTTTGTATTTTTTTTAACTTGATTCGCTATCGTATGACACGAGCTTTTTCTTTTTTAAATTTTTTTTTCGATTTTTTATGAATTTTTAAAGTCAATATTTTTTTTCGAAAAAACACACTTTCAAATTTGGAACATCACCAAAAATTGAAAAAAAATGTAAAAAAAAGCTCGTGTCAAACGATAACCAATTTGGTTAAGATTTAAAAAAGTCATTTCTTTTCCAGATCGGACAATTTTTGCAACTCCCAGCGCTGCAACCACGAGGCCCCGTTTTTTTCTCTGCCGCCAATTTGGAGCTCTATAAAACCATGTTGGAGTGAAAAATATATTTTTTTGAATTTTTTCTTGTAATTTGTTCAATTCTCTACAATAATAAAAAAATATTTTGGAAAAATGTTTGTTTTTGACTGAGTTATGAATTTTTAAAAAAAGGTCTGTTTTCTCTGCCGCGAATGTCATGTCCCGCCTTAAACATTCGAATTAAAATGATGTCGCAACTGTTGGAAACTAGGTTGACTCTATAGCACACTTTAAAATTATCTCTCTTTATTTAGATTAATTTTTTTCAGAAACTCTTATACTGTTAGATAACTCAATAAAATATTAAAAAATTTTAAGAAAACTTTACGAAAACTTTAATTAACTGTAACCCAAACAAATATTTACATTCATGCAGAAAGGAAGACAAACATGTTAAAAACTATCTAAGCTTACTACATAGATAGAAGGAATAAATTTCCTACGACAGAAACTGCTATTCAACTAAAGACACTGCAGCAACTCGCACACATACTCACATGTCAACCCAATTTCAACAGTTTCGCACACACATGCAACTGTCCGTCCATGACGTCTTCTACACATTCCCTATCCTATCGTAAGTCTGAATAAACATTGATATTAGTTTACTTGCCAGTTGATTTTCTCATTTAGCTACCTTCTCATTCTGCTGCGTTCATTCATTGTTGCTGGCTGCATCATCAGCCACGTAGCACAAAGTCTTGAAAACTAACAAACTTCAAACAATGCTAGTGGATACATTTATCAGAATTTGACTTTAAGACGTGAGTCAGTTTTAGTGCAGTGTGTGTGTGTGTGTGTGTGTTCTTAAACATGGCGACCATAGATATATTTCCTGTCGGAAGTACTAACTCATGCACTGTTGATCTTTCACGCTGAACTCTTCTTCCTCTTCTTCTTCTTCGTCTGCTTGTGTCTTTGTTGCAAGTATTTTGCTTGGAAGCACCACAAGCTTCATGCTATTTAATGTGGTTTTGATAAATTTTTCGTTAGAAAACGTTTATGGAAAATCTCGTTAGACTTTTAGGCTGAACCGCACTCGCACATGTGCTGGATAATGTGAACGAGCAACCTTGGCTGTAGTGCTACAAAATGACATTTTGTGTATGCACAATGAGTGTCACATCGCGTGGTGGGTCCTTTCTAATGCAGCAGCAACGACATGTTTTCACAGTCTATGAATAAATAATGAAATTAGCTGATTATAAAGGGTTTTTTTTATTTTGCTTTCCATAACGAGTTCGTTCGTTCGAAAGTTGATGGAGCATATTTAATAATTCATTAGTTAGACAGACATTTTGAAGTTTTAAAAATCTACGAAATTGAAATAAAATTTCAACATTGCTTCTGCTACCATATCTCATAATTTTCCATTTATTTTCCGATAATGCTTTTTCCTAACCAAGTCCAGAACACTTCTATACAAAGGCGAAAGGGACAGTTGTCTTTTCAGCAAAAAAAAAAAAGATGTATATTTTTTAAAATTGTATTTTATGTATAGACTGTAAATCAATAGAAAGGATTTTCATAGGTTACAACTTTTTCGGGATCTAGGAATAGATTTAAAAGTAAAAAAAAACAATTTCCTGTATTGTCTTTCCTTTTTTTTATCATTTGGACCTTGAATAAAGTTAACACCCAACTTTATCCCAATCGCAAGAAACAAGGACGAAACTGGACAATGGGTCCTTAATTAAATCTACCTTTTGGCATTCCCAAAAAAAAGTTGAGGTTCTGCAGCTAGTTCTAGTATAAATTTTCAAAAAGTTAACAACTGATCTTACATAATTTATGATATTGAACAAAATGTCGTGTTCACTTCTTTAAAAGTCTCGATAAAAGTCTTTATAGAAAAAGAACTCTGAAAAGGATTTAAAAAAAATTAAAAAATTAAATATTTTTTTTTTTAATGAAGACTTTTAAAATATAAATGTCTCATAAGATTCTTATGACTCACTTTTTTAAATGAAAGTCTTCAAAGACCACTGCCACCATTCAGCCGTTTAAATGTTATGCCTCATAAAAGTTAAAATTTTAAAAACCATGTGCAGTGAAACTTTTCGAATGGGAGGAGGGCGTGGCGGAAAATAATTTTGTTTTTATTTTATTGCACCTTATATTAAAGAGGTATGACGAAGTGGTTTTTATGCACATTCAATAAAATAAAACATTATCGTGATATATTTTTTGTGTTTTATGGGAGGTAGGCGTGTTTGTGGGCGGATTTGAAAATATTTTTGTCTGTGTTCTACTAAAGTCAACTCCAATTCACACACCAAATTTTATTGGTCTACGTCGAGTCCTATTGACACTTTTTGCATGGGCTTTAACTACTGTACTGTACTGTAAAATGTTTAAACATAATTGATCGAGAATTGAACCTACGTGTTTTATTTAGTTTTTACTCTCTGAGGTTTGCCATTGTCTTTGGAGAGGTGACGGCCGAGCAGAAAAATTTATTTAATAGAAAAAACTTTCTTTGTCAGGTGGGATTCGAACCAGGGTTCTCTTGCGTATGGGCCACACACTCTACCCACTGCGCCACGGCCGCCACATCCGGTTTTTTTATGTTACTCTATTTTTAATACTTATTGTTACTTATTTTTTAATATGATTTTACTTGCAGTTTTTTTGCAATTAAAACATATTTTATTAGTTTTGGCTTAGGATATGCACAGATAAGAACTTATATGAAAAGCTTTTTGCGGTTTTTTACTTTTCAATTAAAAGTTCTTTGATAATATAAATAGTAAGTGTGTTCGGGAGAAATTTTGAGGAGCAAAAAATAATAGGACCAACTCATATATTTGACCCCTCTAGGAGTTCAGCTACGGTCGATATAAACTATTTTCGACAGCTTTTGTGTTTTGTGTATGGGGACCCAAAGAAGGGTGATAGATAGGGGTTAGGTGTGTTCGGTAGAAATGTTGATGGGCTAAAAATAATAGGCCATACTCATATATTTGACCCCTCTAGGAGTTCAGCTACGGCCGATGTAAACTATAACAGTTTTTATGTTTTTTGTATCGAAGGCAGCGAATAAAGCAACAAAAAATAACACAAATATGCATTAAGAATAACATAAAGCTTATTGCGGGGAAAATCCAACATACCTGATTCTTATTCAGGTCACTGCAGCAGATTCTTGAGTATTCGTCTAGTTTATTAAGTCAACTAGAGAAATAACTGAAACAACGCGTAGATCGTAAGCTCACCTCAGGGCAAAACTGTATGAAAAGAGAACAGAGAACAAATAAAAAATTATTCTCTTGCGCTACACGATCTGTTGTTTACATTTATTCGCTTGCAGCTTTGCTTACAGTGACAGCCACAGCAGAGAATCAGGGTGTATTCACTTGATGAATATATTCATGCAGGGCTCTATTTGATATCGTCTAGATTATCTTCAGAAACGCTTTTGTTTTTTACATTTTTGTTTCGCAGAGACGTTATTAAAGGGTCCGATGAAATCTAATGATCTGCTAATGCATTCTCATTAAGCCAGCTTGTGTGAATTAGTCTGTAGTTTTTGTAGTTTTTATTTTTCGCTTCTTGATTTTCCTCCGCACAATGTTGCCATTTTCTTACAAATATTCCAATTAGCATAAAACACATGTTCTTATTATATCTGGCAGCACTGAAAATGGGAGAGAGCTGCTAAAAGTACAGGTATTCTTAAATTATTGAAAAAAGTCAGCAGTCTGAGAATTTCTAAAAAAGTTGAATAAAAGTCTGAAAACAAATAGTTTTGTAAATTGTTTTGCTGTCACTTGCTGTATATATTTAACATATATAATTTTAAAAGAAAACCATTTAATTTGTAGTTTTGGCGGGACTATTTGCAAAAAACTGTTTGTGAAAAAATAAATTTTGATGATTTAGCAGGGTATATTTCTATGAGGGCCGTCGTGGGCCCACATGGGTTCTTCTTTTCTATTTGTGGAATTTAATGTTGATGTCAAAGTATATAGTCTTATTCTTTGTAACTACTCGCAACATCAAGTTTCGTCTAAACTCGGTGTGGGTTCCTAGAAAATTGACTCCAACACCCCAAAGCATCCAAAAAGCAAAAAAATTTAGTTCGATGGAACAAAAGAATATTTCTAAGCAAAAAGTAAAAGACTTCTCCCGAAAAAAAATTTAAAAAGAAATGATACCTTTGAATGGCAGAAAGGAAAGATTTTTGTCCCGGTATGAGAACTGGTTAAAAGAGGAAGACGTTACATTTTGTTTCACCATTTAGCATGGGAGGTAGGCGTGGTTTTGGTTAAATTTCATTCATCTTCGAACTTGAAAGACTTTCATAAAAAATAAGCGACATTACGTTTGTAGATGCAGCCGATTCAATGTTAGTTCGTAAAGTTGAAAAACATCAAATTAACCCCTTAAGGATTAACGGTACATACCCCACCTTCCTCTAGAAAAACTTTTTTCTAGTTTTTATATTAGCCCAAAATATTCATAAAACAGTTTTGTGATATTTTAGACAGTTTTGGTTTATTCTAATCGCCATTTTCCAAGGGAGGTAGGCGAGGTTTTCATCTGATTTCGCTAATATTCAAACTTGAAATTATTTTTGACTGATAATGTGCCTCATATCGTTTCTAGATGCATAATTTCAATGTGCCATTTTTAAAGTGGAAAAACATAAAATTATCCTTTTAAGGCTTAGTATCTGGCGAACGGTATATATCCGCGGCCCCCCCTTTAGAACAGTTTTTTCTTCTTTTGAACCCATATATCTAAAAAAGTCATAAAATAATTTTGTCCAGTTGGTTTGTTCCAATCGAAACACTGTGCTCCGATAGCTCACCAATTGGAAAAAAGTGCTATTTTCTTATATCCATCTCATGACAAAAAATTTTGTGCAGTTGGAGTTATGTCCTTTCAACTTCCATTTAAATTTTTTGTGTAAAATCTGCGTTGCTACAGCTAATCTTCCAAAAATTTTCTGCACCAATTTGTTAAATTTGTTCTCTCTCTGCATTGATTCTTGTAATTGCTGCAGTCACTTCAATAACTTAGAAAAAACGCCTTGCAGTGTTGCCATCGTTACTATTTCCAAAGCTTTGCTTTGGGACATCAATACGCAGTCTGGTTTCTTCTCGGACTCATCTTGAATTCTTTTGTGTTTTTGTATTTTTCTTTGGCACTAAGACTGTTAAATTCTTTGTTGTTTTGTTCGAACTCTTGAAATTTTTTTTCATACACTTTCTTTAAGCAATGTTCCATAACACGGATTATTGCATGAAGTGGCGAAAGCCCCAGTTCATACATATCTTCGTTAGCATTATAAACCTCGCTATCGACTTTGTTGAATTGCTTTTACGTAGCATGGCAAAACAGTACACGATTTGGTTGATTTGTTTCCTACACAGACGTAAAAGGGATTGTAATATAAATGCTTTGATTTTTTCTTCATAAAATTTATACCTGATATTGCCTACGCAACTTTTCCATCAACTATTGTTAGTTTCAAATCGTAAATTTCAATAGAATTCCGTGTGTTTTAAGTTGTTTATTTCATTTATCATATAATTACATTTCTCTATTATGAGCTCAATTGTTTCTTTGGAATATGAGTATTCTATAGGGCGACAATACTGAACGGAAGATGGGCGATAATTTTTCCAGAACTCAATATTTTGTGGATTTGTGAAAGTTGTTGCTGTATCCATTATTAGTCTGAGGGGTACCATTAAATTCATGAACATGTACAAATCACACTGGTCCTGATCTTTAAAATAAAACTCAAGTGTCATTCCCACAATTTTTTCAAAATAATTTTAAGAGTAATAAAAAAGTAATTGATGCAAAGATACTTGTTTTGTATGGATATTTTGAAGAAATATAAACTTTAGCTAATTTTTGTTTGATTGATGATCAGATCATATGGTCTGATGAAACAAAAATGAACCGTTTACAGTCGGATGTAAACAGTAGTACTGGGCACGTGAACATAAAAGAATAAAAAAAAAACCATGTGAAGCAAACCGTAAGACATGGTGTTGGCAGCTTGATGGTATGGGGTTGCTTTACGTGGTGGCATGTGGCAAGGTCCTCTTGTGAAGATTTATGGTATAATGAAGAAGGAAGATTATCTTGATATTTTAAAAATCCATTTACCGGAATTTGTGGACTTGTGCATGTATCTAGAAGAGGAAATAGTATTCCAATAGGATGGAGACCGAAAACACATATCCAAAATTGTCAAAAAATAGTTATCAGAGCAAACTTTTCAGCAACTGAAGCGACCAGCACAAAACCCTGATCCGAACCCGATTGAAAATTTGTGGACTATAGTGAAAGGGCATTTGGGTATGTAGAAAAGAGCTTTCGAAAATATGACGGAGTTATTACGTCGGGTGCAGGTAGAATGGAGCAATATCCCTAGAGAGATCATTGAAAATTTGGTCAAAAATATGCCAGGGCTCATACAAGGAGTCATAAAAAAGAAAGTTCCTTGGACAAACTACTGATATTAGTCTAAATACTGGCGTTCTTTTGAAGCTGGTCGAAAAGTGCAAAACTGAGTGAATGACGAAAAATGAAAAATTTTTAAGTTTTGTTGTTGTAATTTTTGATTTTGTTTTACATGAATTGTTCTGGAAACAGAGTTTTGTTGTTAACACTTTAAAGAATAAATGCTGAAATTTTTATTAAGTTTTTATTGTTTAATATTGAAGAATTAGCAGGCTGATGAATGCTGAATTACGAAACATCCACTCAGTTTTCATCACCAGTGTATATCGCGAACTTCCGAGGAAAAAAGGATATTCCATGAAAGTCAATACATCAGCGCATATTATCATATACGTCATTCTGGATTCTTTTGGATTTTTTGTTTTAAAAGCTTACCGAAATTTGAAAATTAGTTGCAAAAAAGCGTTTTAGGCTTTAATTTGTTGTTAACTATTAAAAAACTAAATTAATTTGCATAATAACGAGAAATATTTCACAAACTACTTTTTACTTTTTCACAAAACACTTTTTTCACTTCTTAAAAATTATGAAAAAAATTTGAAAAGAGAGAGAGTTTGAAGCATATATCTACTCACATAAAGAAGATAGGGAAAAACGAAAACTATATATAAACAATTTGGGAATTTTTTATTAAGAAATGGTAAAAATTTTAAAATTCCGATCATAAATTTTTTTAATTTTACTTTTTTTTTCAGAACACTTGATTCTTTTTTACTCGTAAAAGACAATTTCATTATACTTTTCTACACCCAACCTTAACACTTAAATTGTATTAAAGCCATGAAGCTCAACTTTTAATTTAATTTATTGGCTTCCTTTTCACACATGCCCATAGAAATATAACAATAACTGCAACAATAACAAGGACATTAAGGCATTTGAGACACACAGTCAACACACAAAGCTATGTTGCAACTGCAACTGTATTAGTAATTTGCAAATTTTGCCAATGAAATGGCTCGAATGCACATAAATCGCTTAATGAGCTTGGCAAATAAAGCTGGACAGATACCAGCTTTCTATAACATGCCACACGCACATATTCGAATTGTGATTTTGGGAGTATGTAGTTGAAATTTACGCATGCAAATAAAAGGATTTTCACGAAAAATCGATTCCAATTTAAACATATTTAGAACATGTGTGTGTTTATCTTAAATGTCGTTGTACATTTGAGAATTCATAAATGTGTAAATGTAAATTAGTAATGAGCTTGTATATGTAGTTAATTTTATATTGGGCACAAGGTTTTTGTTGGAAAATTTCAAAGCCTATGCTTTGAGACTAGCCACCGACAAACTTAATGCCAGCTGCAAGCGATCCTTTGACAATTTACTGTCACCCACATATTTTTTAAAATTTTAATAAACTATGTCAAGCTGTAATAACATTTTTGATTATTTGAATACAAAGCCAAATTATAGCTAAAACTAAAAGAGATAATAATAAAACGTCGTTCATTGTCGTCACATGCAACGCAAATAAGAATGCTATTAAAAGCTGCTGCCATCAGAGCAAGCAAACAAGTAGCAAGCAACAACAATGAATTCTCAACATGGCAATAAGTATTGTCAAGGGCAAGTCCAACATCCGTTTGTGAGTAAAGCATAGCGTACATGCTGGGAAGGAAGCTATCAGTGCAGCGAAATTAAGCGTTACTATTTGCTCTTTGTATTTATCTTGTTCTCATATTAGAATCAAAACGAAAATAGAGGGAATGAAAGGAAGCAAGAAAGAGAGACAAATAAAATAAAATCATTTTTGAAGAAACTGCAGCAAATATAAAAAAAGCTAAAAATAGAAAATCAATTTAAGCAGTATCAAGCGTTGCATTAAAATCTAAAGTATACTTGCAGGCGCACTCGTATTGTATTGTATACATTAAATGCAAGCTTATAAATTATAACTAACTGCCTGATTTTGTATATCACAAACGCATACCAACGACAGGCAAAACACGAGAAGCAATAGAATTTTGTATATAAAAAAGTATTGCTTCTCGTGTCTTACTTGTCGTTGGTTTGCGTTTTCGATATATATAATTAAGCAGTAAAGCTTGCTTGTGAGCGCTTTTCTTAAGTTTTCTTTGTTATAACTACGCTTAAACGCTTTAAGGAAGATTAAAAAAGAAATCTGTAGATAAAAAAAAAACATTTATTTTACTTGTGTTTAAGGAGGTACATGACATTCGCGGCAGAAAAAACAGACCTTTTTTTAAAAATTCATAACTCAGTCAAAAACAAACATTTTTCCAAAATTTTTTTTTATTATTATAGAGAATTGAGGAAATTACAAGAAAAAAAATTCAAAAAAATATATTTTTCACTCCAACATGGTTTTATAGAGCTCCAAACTGGCGGCCGAGAAAAAAACGGGGCCTCGTGGTTGCAGCGCTGGGAGTTGCAAAAATTGTCCGATCTGGAAAAAGAATGACTTATTTAAATCTTAACAAAATTTGTTATCGTATGACACGAGCTTTTTTTTTTTAATTTTTTTTTCAATTTTTGGTGATGTTCCAAATTTGAAAGTGTGTTTTTTCGAAAAAAAATATTGACTTTAAAGATTCATAAAAAATCGAAAAAAAGCTCGTGTCATACGATAGCGAGTCAAGTTTAAAAAAATACAAAAAAAATTTCGTAAAAAATGAACCCGCTAGTGCCGCAACCAGTACGAAAAACGAGATAAACGCGTTCAAAGTTTGTGAACAAAGAAAAAAAAGGTTACCTTCAATCTGCCACGCCTGCTTCGTACTGTTTTCCTTCGTTATCTTGTGTTGTGCTGTTTCATATAGTTTTTTGCAATCGTTTAGCAATTCGGGCTTCACCCTTCACCCTTCACCCTTCAAGTAGGTACGAAAAAACAACCACCAAAAGTCGGGTAGTAAGTAAAACAAATATATACCAGCTGCCGTACGTAGGTAGCGCAAAAATTAAAAATGCGCTCTCACTAATCCGGCTGTAACTTTTGAACCCGTAGGAATTTTTCCATTAAGTTTTTTTTTCTTAGAATCTTAAGAATATTTACTAAAATACAAAATTATTAAAAAAAGATTTCCAAAAAATGTCATGTAACCCCTTAAGGGAGTATTCCTGGTTGGAAGGCTGTTTTTGGACCCTTTTTGGAAAACTTCTCATTTGAAAACGCAAAGAGTTATTTAAATTCTGTTTTTTTTATTGTATTAAGAACATATTAAATTAAATAAAAAATTTGTTTTTCCTTTGTACGAGTGCTGTTCAAAAAGTTGTCGGCCTTCAAAGATGGGCGTCGAAAAAAGGTATGCTGCTTGCGGCCCGGATAACTCGACTTCGGATCATCTGAAATGTAAAAAGTAAACGGCGTTAGATTCAGTACAGATGTAATTCTAGTCCCTACCTCAATCATAATTGAAAAATGAAAAACCTATTTTGGGTATTTTTTTTCGTAGCTTACTGAAAAAAAAAATAGTAAAAAATTGTTTGAAATTGTGATTGAGGTAAAGAACAGAATGGTGACGCAATTCTGCGTCGATTGCTTTGTTTCATCAAAATCGGTTCAGAACTACGGGCGCAATCTGTGCAAGCTCGAAAAACTTGGTTTCGAAATAAACGCGTTGAAGTTTTTTTAACATTATTTAGAACGTTATTTTTTAACATAAAAAAAAAAAAAAAATTTAAATGAAACATTTGAGCATGCAGTTTTAGAAAATGGACAATTCTGCGTCGATTGCACTTGGTTTATTCAAAATCGGTTCAGTAGAATCGAAGAAAAGGGACTTCGAAGTTCAAAAACGTGATTTTGAAAAAAACTCAAAGAAAATTTTTGGCAATAAAACATTTTTTTTTTTTGTGAAATACTTACATATATCAATCTGTAATGCCAGCCACACAAAGACCTCCTTCCTTTTCTTCAAAAAATGAGGACTCAGCGGCTCTTTGTGCTCTTCGGGCAGTTCTACCTTCGTTTGATGCGGCCAGAGCTCTGGCTTCGGACCTTTTCAAACGTTCTTCGTTCCGAGAAATGGCGAAATCATATGTGACGTTGCCAATTGGGATGCCCATTAGGTTCATTATTTTAAGTATTGGCAAAAAACCTTCGTTAAATATGACAGTTGCAGTATAATTGGCAATCTCAATAGTGCGTGCGCCGGTGTGTATATGCTTCGGAGCGAATGACCACAGCACAGCGTGGAAAGATTCGTTGCTGTTTTGAGTTTCGAGCCAAGGCATCTGTTCAACAAATCATCGGCTAACAGTGCTTCGAAAATAGGTTTTATTGCTTATTGGATTCTCTGATTTAGTGGTGCATACTTTTCAAAACTGTATGCGCCCGCGTCCGGTTTATAACTCAATTCAAAGTAAACTAAACGCTGTCAACATTCGAACACCTAAGCTCTATAATGTGTATTCATTTATTTTTAAAATGCGTACACAAACATTACCTACTACTAAAGAACGCGTGGTTACTTCAAACCGTTGCATTCAAAAAGTAGCCAAATCAAGCAAATCGCATTTTGGCGAAAACATTGCTTGACAAAAAAGGTCATATCTCCTAAAGTATTTCGAATTTCAAAAAAACCCTTTTAGGACGGTATTCTCAAATATCCAAGCTATAAAATAATAAAAAAAAAAAAAATTGAAAAAAAATGTTTGCCAACCAGGAATACTCCCTTAAGATTTGTCATCGTTTTGCAAGTTGCATGTAATTTTTACTTTTTGTGTCAATTTTTGCAATTACATTTTTTAAAAAACAGTTAAAAGTTCTCAATTAGAACCCATTTCTCACAAAATTATAAGTAAAAATTAATAATTTAGTTTTCAAAATTAATTCGATAAAAAAATTCAATGCAACCTGGTGATCTCTTTTTTTGGTTAATTAAGAAAAGGCACAATAAAAAAAATAATTTTAAAAAAAGTAAACGATTTTGCTTGGAAACATTCTCATATTCTTGGCTTTCATTTATAACTATTACTTATAGGTTTTTTTTTTTAAAATACCTCCCATGGAAAATACTGGCTACGGGCCTGCCTCTAGCGAATACACAAAACAGAAAAGAGAAAAACATTTCCGCAAAAAAAAGGGCCTTTGTTTGCATTTTAGTGTTGTGCATGTAAGTGTAAATACAAATATGGTTATTGTGTATATGTGTGGGTTAAAAATTTGTGGGTATCACTGGCACTTTAAGTGTGGGCGACCAGAAGTGGCAGACCAATCTTAACAACAAACGCTTGGCACACAATATAGTCGTGTATAAATGATAAACAATCAATATACATATATTTATAGGCTAGTCTGTTTAAAATAAGTTATAATAAGAAATTCTATACATTTATCGAAATATAAGGGACCATTTAGCCTCAAGTAACACGAGTTGAGTGACATTTTGTGCTATTTTGAACTTCCGCATTCATTGCTGTTCCATTAACGATGACATTTTAAAGCCGTGCCTGAGCCCAGTAAAGTGTTGCGAAAAATCTGACACTTAACTCAATGCCTCAAAGGTATCAAATTACATATTAAACATTAAACACAGTTGGCAACTCAGATTTAATGAACTGAAAGCCAGTTGTGTGCTTTAATAGGACTGAGTAAAATATGTGGGTATTGGTATCAGCTGAGTGAATCCAAGTTAGTATTCGCTCTTTGCATGTCAACTTATAATTTAGTAAAAGAAGGAGAAAAATAGCACAAAAGTACTTTTTAATAGCTGTAAAAATAAAAGCACAGGAAATAGTTTATAGCGACATTTAAACACAGAACAATATACATAATCACAAGCAAGAGCTACACACCTATACTTTCACACATCAACACCTTCAACTCAGTCAAAGGCAAAATTCTATATAAAAAAGCTAGCAGAGGACAAAAAAATATGCTGACCTGAAAAACACAAAAATGAAATTTACAGTACTGAAACTCAGCAAAATAAGAGCAGAAGATTTATATATATCGTGAAAGCACCAAAACGAATGCGAAACCAAAATTAGCTCAAGCTTAATCTTATTAAGCCCAAGTTACTAAAAACCATTAACTTTCAATGTTTTTCTCTATTATGAGCTGAAGTGTTGTAGCAATAAGTTATAAACTAACCATATTAACCTTATTCTTTGACAAAATTCTTGCTATATATTATCACGACAACAAATAAATTTATTAACAATGCAAGTCATTGAATGCCTTTTTTCCCCTCCAACTATTTTTTTCTTCACTGCTTTTGTTGTGCCTCATTTGTGCTAAGCACCATACAAAAGTTGTTTTATTATTATTATTTTGTTGTTTTGTGCCACGTTAGCAACTGTGCTGTTGTGGTAGTTGTTGTTGTTTTTGTTTTTGTAGTAACCCATATAAATTCATAATACATACAAACCTAGACTCATGTCACATATACAAAAAAAAAAAAAAAAATAAATAATAAAAAGTTGTAATGCCTTTTATAGTAGCTACTATAAAATCGCGTGCAACTGTGGTTTTGAAGTGAAATTAGGTTAGTACTGTTATTTCATCCCTTTCATTGCAGTTGGCGTTGCCGTGTCGCTGTCGTTAATGTCAGCAGCAGTAACAGCTTTTATGAAAAAAAAAGTTTCCAGTCGTGCATTTGTTTGGGTTCCAGGAAGGCTGAAGCAACTGTGATAGTACTTAGTATTAGTTCAGCTGAACTAATAATAAGGTTTGCATAATTTTTAGAAAATCTTAGAATATTCAAACATTTAAAGTTGTTGCATTTTAGTTTTGAATTTGTTGGAAGTTAATGATATAGTCAAGTTTTTATATAAAAAAGTAAGAAACTATCAGTAAGTTTTCTATATGGGTGATTTTACGTTAAGAGGTTGTCTGATATAAGAAAAGGCGGCGTGATATAAATATTTTGAAATATGTCTTTCCGAAATTGTACTATGTAATTAAGTATTTTGTATACTGCTTTTAGATGGTCAGTCAATTAATTCATTTATACGCGATTTTGTATCGTTTTGTATCTACCCTGGACTTATTGTCTCTACCCTGACATCTCGAGAGGCAGAGAAAATACGGCGAAAAATGAACACAATCGGAAGATTATAAGTCAATACACATTACAAACAAAGTTATAATTTGAATAAGAAAGGAATAAACCCTTACCAGGGGAGATACTGCATTCACCGACACATCCGCATATGCCGAGTGGCGTGATCGAACTGTCCGCCAATGAGAGCACGCGTGTGGCTTGCGCTTCGTTTGTTGTTAACTTCATAGCAAAGTCAATGCTTTGAGATTGAAAATTGTAACAACAAGAACTTTATCGACATTTTTTAACGGACGTAAAATTTCGAGGGTAGGAAACTTGAAATATAAAAGACAAAAATTTCGGTTTTTTTTTTAGTAGAAAATAAAAGTAATTTAATTTTTTTTTTTTTTAAATATTTACCCTTATAACTAATGCTTCCTTATGAAAATATAATGCTTAAATGTCTAAACAATTAGAATGTATCAAATTACACTGACTTCTTTGCGAGACAGTAAAGGGACAGGCCAGGGTAGATACTTTTTTCAAAGTTAACATGCAGTAAAAACTAAACTATGTTGATTAAGGCATTGCAAACGTAAACCTTTAGAAAAATTCTTTAAAAAATTTTTTTATAATTTTAATAAATTCTGCCAAAAAAGGACCGGCATTTGGTTAATAGAATAGGGTACCAGGCTCAACAGCGTTAAGTGGTAATTTAAGTTTTTGAAATAGAATAACAGTCAGCCGGAACCATTTTTTATATTTCAGCCACTCTTTCACAGCCTTGCAAATAAATAGTTCCATTTGCTTCTTTAGTATATTCAAATTCATATTATTGTCCATTATTCCTGTTATACGAAAAATTGGTCCAATGCAAATGCGTGGCAGCAAAAAGCTGCTCAAGCCATTACCTTGCCTCCTCCATACTTTTATGATTTCTTGTATACTGCGGGTCTAAGTCTTCGCATTTGAGGCGGTGAACAAATGCTTTTCTATCTGACCCAAACGTAAATTTTGTTTCGTCAGTCCAGAGCACATTATTCTAAAATTGGCTTTCTTTATTTATAATATGGGCCAATGTAAACGCTAAGCGAAGAGCGGATTCTTCGCCTGATGCGATAAAGATTAGCTTAATTTTATATTCTACGTACTTTTTTTCTTAATACATACTTTAAGGATATTTTATTAATTTATTTACTTAATAATTTGCTTCGGTGAATTCGGTGAAAAGGATCAGCCTTACTTTTGCGAACTATGAGGCTATCAATAGAAGCGATGGTTTGACGTGATCTAGGATTGCGTGGCTTATTCTCAAAATTATTCGAATCGTTGGATTTAATTAGCTTGATTGCATTATAGACCATTTTTCGCGAAACATTGAAAAAATTAGCGAATTTCAGCCGGTTTTTTATCGTTTCGAATTAGTTCTTGCAATAACATATTTTATAAGAATTGACGAAATTCACTAAATAAAACACTTAAATCATTTTTGAGGCTCGATCTAGCTAATTTTTATTCAGAAACCAACATGTTTATTATGCTTTTTATATTTCCACTGCAGATCGTACGTTACTATACGGAGAGATGGTCTGAGCATGTAACGGTACTTCTCTCTCGGACTTTTAAACAACGTCACACTGGAGTATCAAAAAATTATAACTACAGTACATTTGATGGCTGTATAACAGGCCCGGGCGCTCCATAGCTCACTGAGCGTTCTCTTATTTACCTTCTCTTAACTTTTCACATGTACACAAAGCTCACTACACAAGAGAATATAATCCAGTCGTTCGCTGACGGTGATGCTGTGATGACCTATCCCAGTACGCATTGGCAGATATTTGAAGGGCTACTAGCAGACCTTGAAAAGGATTTCGGAGGCCTACCCTACTCGTAGCCAAGCCCTTATACTTTTTTATGTGAAATGGCCGAATTTTCCATGCCTTCCGCTCTCCCTGCTTTAAAGAGGCCTTCTATAAGCACTCCTTTAGAACGGCTTAAAGAAGGGGTTAACCAAAAAAAATTACAAAAATATTTTTTTTTATGTATTCCTACCCTATATATTCTGCGATTTTATTTTATTTTACATATTTTTGTTATATAAGAATATTTCTAAGTCATGACGTTGATTATTAGTCTATATTTTTGAATGAATATATATTTTAACTTTTAACGAAAAAGTAACCCTGAAATATAAGCAGAACCAGTTTTTGTAGGAAAAATATTATTGTACTGCCTTGGGTAGCGAAAAATTTGGCCTTATAGAAGCTACTTTCTAATTCTGCTAAAGCATGCACAAAATGAGTAAAACAAAAAAACTCTTTCAGGGTCCACCCTAGTGTGACATAAAATTTATTGAATTCTAATATCAAATTCAAAATCAGCGACTGTGTAATACTGCCACGTGCAAAATGTAGTAAGCAAAAATACTTTCAGGGTACAACCTAGTGTCAAAAAATTTTTCTAATTCTAAATCAGCGATACTCTAATTTTGCCAGCGCATGCATCCCCCATCCCCCTTCCCTCCCATATCGTGTGAGTTTATCCCAAAACATAATGTCAGCTTTTTGATGATTTTCGACACTAATAGTCGAAAAAATTTCATTTCAGAAAATAACTGTTATTAGTCAACCTAAAAATTATTGCTCAAAAATATAAGTTATGCGGCAACCATGAAATAATTTTTCTTAAAAATAAAAGTTATTCATAACGTATATTTTTATGGGTTAAAATTGCCCAACTTTTTCTGCTGTGAAATATAGAATAACAATTATTTTCGGCCCCTGGTTATTATATACGTTCTATCCAAAAAGTACCGGAAAATAAATGATTATTCATAAAGGCCACTTAAAAGACTTGTAGAAATTATTTTTGTTGCCAAGTTAGCACAAATGTCCTCTTTTCTGTTGGACTTGGCAAAGACTCAAAAAATATTATCGTGGTATATAATATAATACCACTGTATTCACCTGATAATGCTCGAAGGGTATTATGACCACTATTAAAGCGGTTTGAAAATATAACCAGGGGCGTTACCCAGCCCTTAATAGACTTTAAAACCGTAGAGTATTAGTGGATGGAAGACTAAACTAGACTTGCACCCAATGGTATGGTCTTCAATAATGGGCGCATGTATCATCTTTTTTGTATCTATTTTTTTATATAATTTGTTAAATATTTTTCAAGAACGCTATGTATTATTTTTGAAAAATGAATAAAAGTAACATAAAATTTTTGCTGAAATAATTGCAAGCATGTTTATGACATCCCCATCACTATGAGTGCAGCTCTTATATTGGTTAAACACAAGGACGTACACTGCAACTCTTTACAAATTTCGTTGAATAAGTATTGCACACATGCACAACTGTTGGCACTCATCATCATCATCAACATCGTCATCAATAGCAGCTGCAACAACTTGCTGACGACCTGCATGCAGTGCAGGTGATAGCCTGAGGTAACATAACAACCCAGCAGCCAGCAGCCAGCAACCAGTAGCCAGTAGCTCTTTGTTAATGCTAAAAATTGAATTGCAATTGCAACAAACAACTAGCGATAAAACAACAACAACAATAATAGCAGCAGCAACACCTGCTGCAGTTGTATGCTGTGGCTATTGATGCTAATGGTGATGCTGCTGCTGTTGACAGTTTTGTCAACAGGAGTTTTAGGATACTCACTGGCAATTCACGTTTTGCCTTTATTTGTATTTGCATTAGTATGTATGTGTGATTGTGTGAGTGTGTGTTTGTCTGTTCGTGTGTTTGTTAGTGCAAAAGTACCAATTTCCTGCTTTTGTCTCATTTTGCTCCATCGTACAGCGTTAACAAAAGGAATAAAAATAAAATGAATGGAAATTATTTTGTAATTGAAACGCATTTTGTGTGCAGGGGGTGCATGCAAATATTTATGGTTATAACGGTAGTTTTGTGTTTAATTAAATATTTTTTTAAAACAATGAGTTTCATACTAACGAATGCGACGTATTTGTTGTAATCAAAAGTAAGTCTTTTGTTATCAAAATTAATTTTTTTGGACAAATTTTTATTGCAATTATAAAATGCTTGTATATTAAAATATATGGAACTAGAAGTATTTTAACTTTTTCCAAGAGCCTATCTTTCCTATCTACGGCGTGTTGCAAAATACATGTTATTTTGAAAAAATTAAAAAAGTGTTTTTTTTTTAAACGCTGCATGAGAAGTCCCCTTAAATGAAGGAAAAATTTTTGCATTATTTTATGCTTCAAGTCAAGCTATGCAGTGTGTATCTCTCAACCTATGTGCAAGATAAAAATTAGTGCAACATGGCGTATGCGTGATTTTATTTAATATAAAAATGATAGAAATGTTTTTCCTAGCTTGTAGCTCTTAACTTGCCAAATATTTTCCATGTCTTGAGAATTTATTGTTCGCAATTTGAAAAAAAATTGGTTCTTTGTTAAAAATTTTTTTAAATCGTTTGATCAGTGCTATAAAAACACTTTAATCGCTTTTATATCCTCAAATATTCTTGCTAATCCCCTTATTTGTTGATGTGTTCGTTAAAGATAAGGATTTTCTTTGAATTCTCTAATGTCTACATGCACTGAACACAAATTTTCTTTCAATTTTCTTTCACAAATTTACGCCTTCATCAAGGTCGAAGTACTTAGGAGCTTGTTTTGTGCAATAGTTGTAGCGAAATAGTTGAAAGCAGCACTTTTTAACACTGCTAACATATTACAAGTAGTGTTTTTTGTCTTACTAACGACAAATACATTTGCATAACTTGCACTTAGAGCCCCGCCCATTTTTCACGCACACTTTGTAATACTTTGAATAAAGTTTTTGAATTTTTTTTCTTCTTGTGGCAAAAGCTGCTTTTTGCATTTGTAGGGTGCCGACAGCTGTTTAGAAAAAAACAAAAACAGTTGCTGCAAATTGAATTGTAATAAGGTGTTCAGGAAACGGAAGTGGCAGCGCAGGAAGTGCAGTAGGCGCGCGCGATGCTCAAATGGAATTAAGTGAAAAGTGCTGCCATATTGCTTAGAAATTATGCAAAGTTTCTAGTTCTACTGAGTTACAGTTATTTATGCTAAATTTTTAAATATTTAAAAATAATGCTAAAACTAATAATGATAAACTCTGTTTTTATTCACAGCTCTTACCAATATTCCAAGTTAATATTTCTTGCATATTTTTTGACTTTCTATTAACGCAGTCATAAGTTAGTTTCTGCTGAAATAAGGTTAAGAGCTTCTTGTAATAAAAGCTTTTATGTGATGAATTAAGGCGTGACATTCATATATTACACAAAAAGCAGGTTAAATATAACAAAACCATGTTCTTTAATGGGTTGAAGAAATACTGCCTAGAATAAGGGATGCAAAAATGCTCACCGCAATGCTTGGCAGTGGTTAGTCTTAAAACAACCCCTGACAACACAAAATTACAAGGTTAATGCATTTTTAATAACACTCATCGAGTTAATGACTACAGCAACAAAAACAAAGACATGTAACATACAATGCTGGAAATTTTAATTCAGCAGATTCACAGCACAATAAACAAAAGAGCTGACTTAAGAGTTGTGGCTTAAAATGTTACAAAAACACACACATATGAATACGAATTACTTAACAAGGATAAAGACCCGTTATTTTTACTTTAAAGATTCAATGCAAATGCTGCTTTTTTAGAAGTTTCGTTTTTCAACAGGGATTTAATTGTTCTAAATTGGTCAGATCTGGCTATGCAATTGCCATTTGTGCTCCCTTTGGTTTGCCATTTTATCAAGAACTAGTATCAATTTTCATCCTACGGGTTGGAAGCATTTAAAAAAGAAGTAGTTTGATCAAAAACGTACAGGCAGAACTATGCCTGCAAATTGTGCAAAATTTATTTCGAAAATAGTGGTTCAGTTCGGGAATGTTATCATGCGCTACGTCCATTTAACGCTCGACATAATGGCCCATCCAAGCGGCTTATTCCATAAACCATGGATTTTTTTTTCATTTTGCACCATGTATACTCTAAATGCTAAGGCGTTGTACAGTGCGTACCAAAGATACAATTGCTGCTGTAGAGTGCAGTATTGAGAAGGACACAAATAAGTCGATTCCCAAGGCGCGCAGTAATTATAGCTGTGTCCATCCACTTTATGACAAATTTGAATCAAAGATCTCAGTGCATGACTTTATAAGATTTAGCCTGTGCAAGCAGAATTAAAGCCAAATGGCCAGCGTTTGCGTCTTACGTTCGGTCAATTGGCTGAAGATCATCTGGAAGTCAACAAACTGCTTTATCGCAATATTAAGTTCAGAGATGTGTCGCATTTTTGGCTTAGAGTTCAAAAAAATTCACAAGTGATTCTCGAGGCACCATTACATCCACAAAAAAAACACTACTGGGTGCGCTTTATGTCGCAGTTCCGGTCAATGTCGGACGTTATAGAGCCATGATTAATTATTATTTTGTGCCTCAATTGAACGGATGTTTATTGACGAAAGGTTTTCCCAACAGGACGATACATACATAGTATACTGAGCCCAAACAATAGTTGGACAAAAATGAATTTTGGTACGCTTCGTAAGGGTAAGCTTACAAAATCGGCTTATAAAATCATTAAGCAATAATAGTTGAAATCGGTTAGGCCCTTGGGGAAAATTCCTTGGACATATTTTAATTTTTATACCCCAACGAGTACTGCGTAAGGGGTATATTAACTTTGTCATTCCGTTTGTAACGCCAAGAAGGAGGCGTAGCAGGTATAGAAAAATATATATATTTTTGATCAGCATCATCTCCTGAGTCGATTTCCGTGTGTCCGTCTGTCTGTCCGTCTGTCCGTCTGTCGACACGATTACAGCCGCAATTTTAAAGCTACCGCGATGAAATTCAAAATATAAGTTGTTTTTTAAAAACGAAAGATCAAGTTCGAAAATAGGCCAAATCGGATAAAAACCACGCCTACCTCCCATACAAAGTGACTTTATATTAACCGTAAAATGTCTTTAAAATCCACAAAAATTAAAGAAATGCCTTGAAATTAGGCACGTAAGCTTTGCTCTTCAATCTTAATTCTGGCTATGAAAAATCGGATGAAAACCACGCCTACCTCCCATACAAAGTGGCTTTATTTTAAACGTTAAATATCTTAAAAATCCACAAAAATTAATGAAATGTCTTAAAATTTTGCACTTTAGCTTTGATATATAATATAAACCAATTCTATGTTATATGGCAAAATCGGATCAAAACCACGCCTACTTCCCATACAAAGTGACGTCATCAAAATAGGAAAACTTTCGTTAATATATAAAACTGAATTTCATCGTGTATGTCGTGGCTAAAGACTTCGAATATACTTCAATATGGCCGCGGGGGGTATTTTAGCTTCGGTACCCTGCCGAAGCTCCACCCTTACTAGTTTTGCATGATTTTGTGTGGGAGGCACAAACAAAAATTACCCGATCTTAACAAAACTCGGTCAGAATGCTAAAAAAAAAAATAAAGTAAGAGATCCGTACTAAAAATGGTTGGAATCGGATAAACCCTAGCGGTACCTGCCTTGGACGTATATTAATTTTTTTATAAGATTTTGTGTGGGAGGAACATGCAAAAGTTGACCGACCTTAACGAAACTCGGTCAAAATACTAGAAAAATAGAGCTATAGATGTGCACTAAATATTATTTTTGTAAAAAATGTCTGTTTTAAATAGCAATCAGTGAAAAAATTCGGTGAATTTTTGTACATATTCTAAAAGATAATAAACCAAACTTAAGATATTTGTTGGCACCAAAGCTGTACTCAGCGGAACTTGGAAGTAGTTATCTAATAAAGTTAAAACAATTTTCAACTTTACCCAAGTTTCATCAGTTATTTAAAAGTAATTCAAAATTCAATTGAATGTTTATCTTTTAATAACAAAACCATTTCTTTTACAATATTTTTACTGTAGATGAAAATCAAAAATAAGTTATTACTTAAAAAATTAGTTAACAAAAAAAAAAAAATTGCCTAAGTGCAACAAAGCAAAAATTGCACCATAAAAAAAAAGAAATGTAAAAAAGTATCGAATCTAAACAGGTGTAGTGTCTTTTAAACTCTTCTTTTTTTGGAGTATTTACCTTACAATGACACAAATTTTGTAAATTAGACAAACTATTTTGTGGCGCCACATCAGTTGCTTGAAAACGTGGCCAAAAATTGGTTTTCCAAAATGTGCTACATCTGAGCTGCAGTGGAAATCATATTTAGAAATCAATGGCAAAAAATTATATTTCTAATAAAGCCAATTTTCGGCTTAAAATTATGTTGTATCAGTATTTTATTTCAATTCATATTCTACACCTCCGAAAAAGCACCTTTTATATATCGTAAGCACATTTTTATTAATTTTTAATTTTTATTCACTTTGAAAATTGCAGTTTTGTTTTTTTATATCCATTGCGATTATTCATGCTGCATGTCACATGTGTGTGTTCGTTTCCACTTGTGCATGCATTTCACTTACGCACACAAATGCTAATTAACTGTGAATGCGGTGATATGCAAGCGTAACTGAGTCAAATTGTGCAAATATGCTGCGTTGACATTGCGGCGCATCATCTATTGACACACACACTTATGCACATAACACAAACAAACACACACACGAAGCCATATTAATAACCATTGCATCATAAATTAGTGTTTACTTCTACGTCTGGCTTATCTTTGCCTTAAATTGTTTTCTTTAGCAATCAATGAAATTTTGCTGCGTTTATTCACGTAAGTTTTTAAACCAAAAACTTTTTTGCAGAGAATTTAAATTTTAATAATTATTTAAATTTTTTATAATCAAAAATTCATTAGGTTTTGAACATAAATGCTTAAAGTCACAAAAGTTTATTGCGTTTATTGCGTTTATTGCTTTTGAAAACTGCCTGTATTAAATATTTGTTGAATTTATGTGAGGAAGTAAGAATTTATTGAATTTATTGAAAATATATTTTATTGAATGCAGACTTTAAAGAGTTGATGCTTTTGTTGAGAAAAGATTCTCGGCATTTAGACATTGACATCTAGAAAAGACATCGTTCCATCTAGACAATGTGAATAGTCTGAATAGTAAATGAGTATGAGCATGAGTATGAGTATGAGTATGAGTATGAGTATGAGTATGAGTATGAGTATGAGTATGAGTATGAGTATGAGTATGAGTATGAGTATGAGTATGAGTATGAGTATGAGTATGAGTATGAGTATGAGTATGAGTATGAGTATGAGTATGCGTATGAGTATGAGTATGAGTATGAGTATGAGTATGAGTATGAGTATGCGTATGCGTATGAGTATGAGTATGATCATGAGTATGAGTATGCGTATGAGTATGAGTATGAGTATGCGTATGAGTATGAATATGAGTATGAGTATGAGTATGAGTATGAGTATGAGTATGAGTATGAGTATGAGTATGAGTATGAGTATGAGTATGAGTATGAGTATGAGTATAAGTATGAGTATGAGTATGAGTATGAGTATGAGTATGAGTATGAGTATGAGTATGAGTATAAGTATGAGTATGAGTATGAGTATGAGTATGAGTATGAGTATGAGTATGAGCATGAGTATGAGTATGAGTATGAGTATGAGTATGATTATGAGTATGAGTGTGAGTATGAGTATGAGTATGAGTATGAGTATGAGTATGAGTATGAGTATTAGTATGAGTATGAGTATGAATATGAATATGAATATGAATATGAATATGAATATGAATATGAATGTGAATATGAATATGAATATGAATATGAATATAAATATGAATATGAATATGAATATAAATATGAATATGAATATAAATATGAATATGAATATGAATATGAATTAATTATTTTTTTAATTAATTTCGCTTAAAACTTATAATGCCATACTTATTAGTGAAATTTTATAAGGGATATTTTTACTTTTTGTGTTAATTCTTACAATTATATTTCTGAAAAGACACCAAAGAAATCTCAATTTGGGCCATTTCTTAAAAAATTATCAAAGACAAAAATCAAAAACTTATTCTAAAATTAATTAAATATAAAACTATAAAAATCCTTGTGATCTCTCTTTTGGTTATTTAAAAAAGACACGTTCAAGAAAAATTTCAAAATTAAATGCTTAAGCTCAAGCTTTTTTATTCGGTCTATGGGCCTGGTCACGATCTCACTTTTTTCTTTCTTTTTTCTTGAGTATCATATTTTATTATGCTGATTGAATTTTTTAGTTAAGATTATTTTTTAAAGTTATATATATTAAGGGGTTACATGACATTGGCAGTGTTTTTGAAGTCGACTTTTTTTTAATAATTTTGTATTTTAGTAATTTTCTTAAGATTCTAAGAAAAAAATTTCATGGAAAAATTCCTACGGGTTCAAAAGTTACAGCCGGATTAATGAGAGCGCATTTTCAATTTTTGCGCTGCCTACGTATGGCAGCTGGTATATACAGGGTTGTCAATATTCAAAGCGCCCATCTGGCAACACTGTAACTTTCCGCAGTGATGCGAAATCGACTAATGACATACCGCGTTTGAAGCGTCATTCCAAGCAAATGTTTACAATGGAACAGTACACGCCACGCCACGCAAACGCTCTAAAATTGTTTAAATTTACATTCAACAAAACAAGCCAATAGTGAAAACTCAACGTGCTTTCAAAAAAATAAATAAAGTGAAAAGTGCGCCTTCCAAGAAAACAATTTATCGTTTGTATGAAACTGAAAATCCACAAGAGATTCAAGAGGTACCTCTTCACGATGCAAAAGTCACTGTTTGGTGCGGCGTTTGTGCTAAAATACTCATTGGGCCGTTCTTTTTCGAAGATGATAATGGCCACAGAGTTACTGTCAATCAGGAGCGTTATCGCGATATGATAAACAATTTTTTCATGCCAATCGTTCGTCGAAAGCGTATCAGGCACTACTGGTTTCAACAAGACGGCGCGCCACCACACACAAGCCGCACTACAATCGATTTTTTGAAATGGGCGCTTCGAATATTAACTAGCGGGTTAATTTTTTGACGAAATTTTTTTTTTGTATTTTTTTAAACTTGATTCGCTATCGTATGACACGAGCTTTTTTTACGATTTTTTATTATTTTTTTAATTTCAATATTTTTTCGAAAAAACACACTTTCAAATTTGGAACATCACCAAAAAATGAAAAAAAATTTTTAAAAAAAAGCTCGTGTCATACGATAACCAATTTTGTTAAGATTTAAAAAAGTCATTTTTTTTCCAGATCGGACAATTTTTGCAACTCCCAGCGCTGCAACCACGAGGCCCGTTTTTTTCTCTGCCACCAGTTTGGAGCTCTATAAAACCATGTTGGAGTGAAAAATATATTTTTTTTCAATTTTTTTTCTTGTAATTTGTTCAATTCTCTACAATAACAAAAAAAAATTTTGGAAAAATGTTTTTGACTGAGTTATGAATTGTTAAAAAAGATCTGTTTTCTCTGCCGCGAATGTCTTGTCCCACCTTAAAACTTCACCTATAGCAACCAATATAGCAACAAATACGCTTAAAGCACAATTGACCACATTTAACGACGGCGATATAACAGTAATTCATACAATTTTATTGCACACATACAAACAAATTGTGAACTTATGCCGAGCTTAAATGCCAATGTTGTCGCTTTTTTATTTATTTATTTATAATGTAATTGTATGCGTGGGCATGAAAGCGCGCAAGCAGAAATATTCATGCACGCATGATAAAACCATCCTATATGCATGTGAAAGTGTGCAAGTGTAAATAAGTATGAATGTGCAAAGATTTATATGTGTGTTTAACTGAAATTTAAAATGATTTTCAATTTTATTGCTTGCAGCGTATGCAAGAGTATGGCATAAAATTGAATTGCATTCCAAAAAAAAGAAAAAAAAATATGTGCATGCTTGTATTTATGCGTGTACTAGGAAATGCATAAACATGAGCATATACAAAGATTTAACTATCCTGTTGTTGTAGTTGTCATGTGGTAAATTACCACACAAGTTTACAACATGATGTAAAATTCTAATAAACGTTGATCGCTCTGTAAATTTTATCCGTAGATGTTTGTGTGTGTGTGTGTTAGATGATGATGTTGTTGCTTATCGTTTTAAACTGTTAGTTTGACTGTGTATTTGTTCTGCTTGTGTGGTTGTGTAAAATAATTTTTAATACAGCATTTTGTTGAAGCGTGCAAAATGTTGGTGTTGATGTTTTAATTTTTCCCAGTATTTGCTTAAAGCTGCTTGAAGTTTGCTGGAACATCAATTAAGTTGTAAATTAAAATAAGTTTCTATAATAAAATTTTTTACACTACCTGCGTCTAAGACTTAACACTTTTTTTTATTAAATAATTAAAAATATTACACTCGCAGACGACTAAAAGTCTTAAAACTTTGCTCATCTAGTCGTAAAATCTCTCAGCTCATATTGGTTTTGTAAATTTGCTGAGAGTTTGCTGATGAATTGACTTTTTATATGAAAATCTTTAAATCTTATTTTGATATATAAACAATTTTTTGCAGCATCTTTTGGCGTATGATTTACTTTTATGACAACTCAATTTTTTTTGCAGATTTGCCATAGTTTTTTGCTGCATTTGCAGCTGTGGAAATCTTTGCTAAAATGCGCTAGTAAAAAAGTCAATCCATAGTTGACCCAATTCTTGACAGAAAAAAAACACAATTTGGAGGCTACAAGTTTTCGCAAAGTCAGTACAAGTCATGCTAGCAAAAAGTCTATAAATAAGCTTTTCCTATTTTTTTTTTCCCTCTCATAAGTACACGTTGCGCTTTTTTACCCTCCACTATCACTACGCTTTTCTCTTTTGTGTTGTTTTTTTCTTTTTGATTTGCTTCATTTTTCAACATTCAACAAAGCTACGCACACTACAGCTTTATAATTCATTACTTTTTTCTTCGTTGCTACTTTGACATTCGCTGTCAAGCTTAGCACTGTCAATGCATGTGATGCTTAGTGAACACGTGTTTGTATATGTGTGGGTTTTTCCCAACCATACCCCACTGACACTTTAGCTGGCTGACACCAACGCTATTTTGGCAGAACTGCAGGCTTAAAATTTATGTTATGCATTTCATGGAAGTTGCTATGAAAGATTTTAAAAAACTTTGCAAAAACTTGAGCTGCTAAGAAAGAAAAGTATGAAGAAGTATAAAAAAAAATATATCCTTAGGCAAGTAAAAAAATTCCATTAATTAAAGCACTACATATCTAAAGTAACAAGCTCGCACACATCTAACAAATTCTAAGCATTTGAAGCCTGCTCTTATTTTTTGACCCAAATTTTGCTTTAAATTTATTTCTGCTGATTTGTAATACAAGAAAAGCATTTCAAGTTAATGCATTTTTTTGTTTATTTTGAAAATGTAAACGTTCGTAAATCTTAAGTTAGCTTCTTAGTATCCAACAA
The DNA here is from genome assembly GCA_914767935.1 of Coremacera marginata. Taxonomy (NCBI): domain Eukaryota; kingdom Metazoa; phylum Arthropoda; class Insecta; order Diptera; family Sciomyzidae; genus Coremacera; species Coremacera marginata. Next base: position 3,335,644 of record OU612045.1, on the reverse strand, counting down.
GCAATCCAATCCTATTATTATCCTGCATCCAATAAACGAGAACATTCTTCATGTGCTGCTTGAGCATTAATCACTGTCGAAATATTTTGCCACATAAACTGCACGAAAAACCAACACAAGCACACACACACACATACACAGATGAACACTACTATTCAAGAAGGTAGAATAGTAGACAGATGTAGAAGTGAAAATATGGCAACTTGTTTCTATTGATTGTTCAATTTTGAAATTGATTTGGGAATAAGGTACTAACAACAATAACAACAACAACAACAGCTTGTTAGGTAAAAAAAAAAAAAAAAATTAAGCAGAACAAGTCATTAATAAAAATCCACTATACCACAAAATATGCAATGAGAGAAGAAAAGCGGCAATAAAAATGTAAGAGTTCGATAGACACAGTAGATGGCACTGATGAAAATTTCTGTTTTAGCTTTAATTGAGAAGTTTATTAATATCAGTCTGTTGTTAATACTATGTAAAACTTTATCGGCATTACAGTTTCACGGTTCAAAATCTGGTTTCTTCAAAAACTGGAAAACATTTAAAATTAGATAAACGAGAAAGTTATGATATATGAAGTATTTGTGGAAAAAAACTAGAATTAATGAAACGAAATCTATTTTGTTAAGGGAATAAAAATAATTCTTCATTCATTAACATATCACGCATTCCGTGAAAAAGTAAGCCGCAGACTCGAAAAACTACTCTTCTTTTATTTTTTTTTTTTGGTTTATTAGAACCACGTAAGTTGCAGTTTTATTATTAACTGATCAGAAAAATAAAAAATTTGTACCGGACTCTTACCTAAAAAATACGCAACGAAAACATATTTTAACTTACAAAATCAACACCACACGTATTGAGAGATAGCAACATATTGTCATCGCCTACTAAAGATTCTACATAAATACATGAAAAGAAAAAATTGTTTTGTAAACAGTGTGAAAAATTTTGAATTTTTTTTTTATACATATCCAAATACGAAACTATTTGGGACACCGAACGCAACCGAAATTTTAATTTTTATAATTTTTGTATATTATTTTGAATTTATTTAAAATAAAATACTGAATTCTGTACTTTAAACTTTTCAAACAAATAAAATGTTTCTTGAAAAAAAGCATTATTTTAACACATTTCTCTGATTTATTGATTTTTTTGAAATTAACTGAAACTGTGATATTTTGTGTCCTCCGTACGCAACCTAGAAGATACATTATAATTTGGTTAATGTTTTAGTAAATTGATTAAACCAAATTTAAATTTAAAGATACACATATACTGAACAAAACTGGATTTAAGAAAGAAAAATTTGAAATTCATTATGTACTCAAAAATGTCCCCGCACGCTCAACGAAATGCGTTATATATAAAATATACTGCAGAAAATAAACAGAATAACTGCATTTTGGACCTTAAAATGGGAGTGATTAGTGCGTTAGAATTAATTGATCAATGTGTTTGAGTTATTCTTGTTCAGACCGCGCCTAATAGAATATTTGAACTAAATCAGAAGAACTCTGGCCCCACTCATATTTAATTAAAAAAGACACAGTTTTGTAACACATTTCTTTAATAAATTTGGTGATAAATTTGTTATTTGTGCTCATTTTTATGATGTTTCATAAAGTAATAACATCAACATAAGCATCAACTGAAGCTACATTTAATGCATGATTTTTCTCATAAGAAAATGTAAATTTTTCTTCTAAGATTTTGCTATTTTGTGTCTTTATTAAAGTAGTGACAAAATCCAAGTTAGGTATTCGTTTCATTGGCCATGCAACTGATATTTTGCCCTATATTTAATCTTTGTACGATAAATATTAAAGGCTGTAGATACACCCCAAAAAGTGATCCAAAAAGTTGCACGTACTTGAAAAATTACTTATACAACCCGCGCTGTAAGACGTAATTCTACGTCAAAATATATAGTTAATAAACACATAAGTGAAAAAGTTCCTTAGTTTATGTTAAAGTCTTAAATGTGACTGTTAGTGTTCGACCGCATATTCGGCATCAGCTTCGGTATTTTGCGTAATCGGCAGATTTTTTAACCTTCAGCTTCTGCCCAAAACATTCGAATATTTTTGTATTTTTGCCGAATGTTTTTGCTTTGTAGGGCGGGTTTATATATTGTTCGTCTGCTTTTGCTATTATAACAAAATATGCTTTGCTCAAAGCACGAACATATTGTGACGTAATGCGTTCTAGGAAATCTCGTTAACCCATTAAGTCCGGGAAGAGCACAATTTTTATACGATGTTTGTGACTTATTTTCTGCCATAAAAAAATTAAATAAAAAATTCCAAACATATGTATTCTGCTATTTTTGAGGTCACTTTTTCGATTGGTACAGCCAGATTTCCATAATAATGACTTTAAGAATCAATATGGCGCATTTTGAATAAAAACAAAAAAAAAATTTTGCGTTTTCTTTTTGTGAATATTTTTCGCAACTATAAAGTTACTGAATCGATGCCAAACCACAACCAAAAATGCATAAAATATCTAAACTATAACTAGAACTATAACCATAATCACATAACCAGATTTCATTAAATGCTTTAAAATAACGAGAATATGTTTATTGGGGGGCGTCTGAGGTCGCTGATTACGAATTCGAAGTCTTTATTATGCAAATCTGGCTGCATCAATCGAAAGAGCGATCTCAAAAATAGTAGAATAGCTAGCTATGTTAGGAAATTTTTTACATTTTTTATGGCAGAAAATAAGTCTCAAACATCGTATGAAAATTGTGCTCTTCCCGGACTTAATGGGTTAAGGCGCTATCTTGCATTTTATCAATCTTGAGTTGCTAATTAATAGCTGAGAAGTTTAATGAGCTGTTTAGTTTATGACAACATCAAAAAAATTAATTAGTCAACATCTAAAAGAAAGGACTAAATTTTATCATTTTTTTTTAGTTGAAAAAAATTTTGTTAGTATTCGGCTTCGGCTTCAGTGTTCGGCCGATTATTTCCACTTTGCTGAACATTCGGCTTTGGCAGAAAATTCGCATTCGCTCGGACACTAGTGTGGCTATAGTAAACTTTACATTACACTTATTGAAAAAAAACAACAGAAATTTTGAACAAACTTTTTCAAACTTATTGATTTTATGTTCTTTTTAACTGCATTTTTAATTTTTTTCTAATGATTCTTGAGAGATGGGAATGTCTAAAAATGTAGGTTCGGCTTTAGTTCTGCTCCGCAATTAAACAACTTACAACCTCATATTTGAGATTATTTTACTTAATGCACTTCAATTCTGTTTAAATCAAATATTTTTCAATATTAAGAGGTGTATGCTTAGGTCAAATATCTATAATTTTGGAATTATGTGTAATCTTTTTAGGTGCTTTATAAGATAAGATCTTGTTTACAGATCTTAAATCTTAAAATATTCTATATGCTATCCTATTAATTTCATCTCTACTTTTAACGTAAAAAATGTAAGCATTTGTTTCCTTAACTTGCTTTCAAATATAAGCACACACAAATGAGCGCTGCGGGATAGCAAGTTGAAAAGTTCATCTATTTTTTGCGTAGCTTAAATGTTATGCAAGCATTTTTCTTGAGCAAGACAGCATATTTCTTAACTCAGAATTGAATTGTTGCAAGTATGTGTGTAAGTTACGTAAGTTTTCCTTGCATTTAGGGTGTGTTCATTTTTCATCTTCAACTGCAACGTGTAGCTGTATCTACGACTTGTATATTTGTCTCGTTGCTGCGAAACTGCTTGGAATTGCAAATGGAGGAAATAACTGAATATTACAGAAATTAGATTACTCCATCTTCTAGCTTTTCACTTTGTGAAGCACAACTTCACAACAGTTGCTATAAATAATCTCAAATACTTTTTTCAGCGTGTATTTGAGTGCGAACTACATGGCGTATGAGTGATGCGTAATTTTCTTTAATTTTCTTATTTTACTTAGATTTTTGACTTAACTCATGAACAATCAAATTGTTTAATAAGATTCTAATTGCAGCTAATAAAATTTAATGTTCACTACTTAAATTCGCTTCGACTGGTTCTTTCAAATGCGATGCTGCACAGTGATGCGATCAGTATTTTACTAACTTTGGAAAAGTGGGTGTGGTAGCTCAAATACAACTTAAGCACATTTTGCGCTATACCTTAGAAACGTTAAGAGCTATGCTAACAAAACTATTGGTAAATAACTAATCTGTGATCTTTAAAATTTTTGCAAAAATTTGGGTAGGAGAAAAGAATTTATGTGACTGTGACTTTTAGTGACAGTGAAGTGAAGTGACATAAATCAAAGAACTAAATATTCTTTTAATTCGCCATGCAAATAATATTTTGGCATACATTTACTCTTTGTACGATAAATATTTAAGGCTGTAGGTATACCTGAAAAAGTGAACAAAAACGTTGCATGTGCTTGAAAAAATTTGTGAAAAAGACTCCCATGCAAGCCGCGTTGTAAAACGTATTTCTACGTCAAAATAGCGAGTATAACAAGGAATGGAAACAACACGTACCTAAGTTCGGTACATATCACTTTTTGGGCCAAGTTTCAATAATTTTTGTATTTTATATAGAAATTGGAGGTAAATGAAAAAAATTATTCCTGAGCTCAGTGGATATTATCTGACAGTTCAACATGTTCAGAATTTAAAAATTTTTTTTCAAATTTTTTCCGCGTTGCATGACCTTTCGTAACACTGTGCGCTGCAGGTAAACTTAAACAATTTTAATCAAAATAAATGTAGATATGCAAAAAAAAAAACCTTGTTTCCAATTAAATTTTACTATTATTGTTGCAACAAAACGTAACAACAATGAATGAATAGCAATAAAATAAATGAAAACCTTGAAAACACGTTCGTGCGTTCTAAGAAATACACTAAATTAAGGCGCTCCGCTCATCAGCAATTTCTTGAAAATCTTAACAAAAAATATGTTGGTGTGAAGCGTTAATTTGCTCCGTGTTTTTTTTTCTAAGGATGTTTTTGTGCTTCGTCGCTTGTGAAATTTGCTGTGCGTGCCTTCGTATTAATCTAGGTTCGGAAAATTTGCTGTGGCAACTGTAATAGCAAAAAAAAAAAAAAACAAAAATCTGCGAAGGCAAAGATTTTTAATTTGTCTGTCCTGCATCTCGTAACTTTGCCAGCGAGCTTTTAAGTAACGCGAAAATACTGGAGTTGTTTATTTTGTTGTGCTCATTGTTTTTTTTTTTATTATCAATCTTCTAGTCCGGAACATAGTGTTTATGTATTTGTGAGATTTTCATGTAAAATATCCGCTTTTTCCGGTGGCATCAAAAGCAAAGTTAGAATGAAGGAAAGATTGCACATTTCAGAAAATGGTGGATCGATTTCCTGTTCTGTTGAAATTTTAGACAAGAACTTGTTATAGGATAGTAAAGCAGCATAAAACGGAAATGTATAATGAGAGTGAATTTTTTTTTGTTTGCTTATATTTATCTCTTGTTTAAGCTTGCGGCATACTTTGTGCTGTTTTGAGTATTTTTAATTGCTTTGTGCGGAAAAAATTCCATGTTTTTTCTTGACGTCCTTTATTTACATAATCTCAGACATTGTTGGTGTCATCTCTACAGGTAAGGCAAAATGCTGATTTGTCGGATGTGATTAGGACTTTGCTGAATGACATTAGTAAATAAAAAAAAAAAAATTCTAAGGGAAGATCTTTAAGCTTTTTTTAAATTCAAACAGTTACTCGTACTTTTTTATATATTTTATGTAGAAATAACAGTGGTTTTTTTTTAAAGTAGTAGATTAAAAAAAATCGACTGAAAAACTTTTATAGCCCCCTCTTTTCGTTCCAAGTTTCTTCTCAAACCAATTCATTTTTTAAAATTGCAGCTCATTCTCACTTGAAATAAATCACTGCATATTTTATGGCACTCTAAATCGCATCAAACTGTTCAATTTGTCATGCCCATAAAATTCAACACACACACAGCCACATGTATGCACATTAAAACACACACACACAATTCGCTCGTGCACACTCCAACACTAGCAGCAACTTCTTCAAATTTAATGCCTCAATTTATACTCACACCCAATATAGTCGTATATACATATAATTTATACACTTCACTAGAGCATTGCGTATATTTTCAATCTGCAGGACATTTTATCCAGCCCATTTATGCGTTCCAAGTTTTTCTCGATTTGTCTGGGTATCGTTTGTTTTGCATTTTTAGATTTTATTTATTTTGTAGCCACATAATATAATATATGCGCGATGATGTTCTTCAGCAAAAGAAGAAAAAACTTCGAAGTAGTGTGCAGGAGGCAGACATTTTTTGATGTCAGCCAACAAAGCTTGCACTTTATGTTGTCTGCTTTTAGGCAGCGCACAAAAAATTTATTTTAATTTGCAGCCAACACTGAACGAGTTAAAGATATGAACGAAACACAAACACACATATGCAAAAAAAGTATTTATTTGAGTGTAGAATAAAGTGATTTTTTATGGCAAATTTTCTTGTTTTATTTTTGCTACCTCTCACAATGTCAGTTGCTTTTAGGCATAAGCCTGCAAGTATGCAGCACTTTTTAAGTGCTGTTTCTCTCTCTGCTGCAATGTCAGCCAGTGTAGTTTGGCTACAAATGAACATAGCCTTGCTTCGTTAGGATAATGAAATGACATGGAAGAATAATAATTCTCATGTTGTGAAAAATCATGTTGAGAATTAAATATGGTTTCAAGAACGAATATATGTATCTATGCATGCAAGCTTATGTTTCGAGTGAGTGCGAGCAGATGATGTGCAACGACAGTATAAATTTTAATATCAATTTTAAACATTTAAATCGCTCTTTTAAAATAATTTAAAATAATAAAGTTAAAGTTTCATAATATATATAAGAAGAATAAAATTTATTGTAATAATATAAGGATTAGAGAAAAACAATGCAATTTTAGCTACTTACGCTAAAATGAAAAATTATAAATTTTTGGAAAAGGCAAAATGACAAAAAAAAAAAAGAACTGACAAGACATGGTTCAGTCAAGCAATTTTATAAAAGAAAAATGTAACAAAATAGTTGAGTTAAGTTGAGCATATAACAAATTTTGAGTTACCATAAGATCGGTAAGTCTTCTATGTCAAGTTAATAGAAGTTTCAAAATTATTGATGAAATTTAAAATTTGTTTCCAAAATGATACAAAAAAGTGACTATTTGCTTATATATTTTTTCCAAGTAATAATATACTTTACATTAACTGGTACAGATATAAAAATATAATTCGTTCGAAATATTCCAAATCTAATAAGTTTTCATCAGCCACCCTGTATATTGATAAGTGAATTGAATTGATGGTTTAATTTAAAGTTTAAAAAAGTTTGAAATTTAATTCGCAAATAGTGTCTATAAGTTGAAAATGTTGAATTTAAAGTAGAAAATTTGGATTCCAAGTTCAAATCTAGTATTGTAATAGTTTTTCATAGGGTTGGTATAAAATAAAATTATAAAAGTAAAAAATATAAAAAATATAAAAAATATAAAAAATATAAAAAATATAAAAAGTATAAAAAATATAAAAAATATAAAAAATATAAAAAATATAAAAAATATAAAAAATATAAAAAATATAAAAAATATAAAAAATATAAAAAATATAAAAAATTTAAAAAATATAAGAAATATAAAAAATATAAAAAATATAAAAAATATAAAAAATATAAAAAATATAAAAAATATAAAAAATATAAAAAATATAAAAAATATAAAATATATAAAAAATATAAAAAATATAAAAAATATAAAAAATATAAAAAATATAAAAAATATAAAAAATATAAAAAATATAAAAAATATAAGAAATATAAAAAATATAAAAAATATAAAATATAAAAAATATAAAAAATATAAAAAATATAAAAAATATAAAAAATATAAAAAATATAAAAAATATAAAAAATATAAAAAATATAAAAAATATAAAAAATATAAAAAATATAAAAATATATAAAATATAAAAAATATAAAAAATAAAAAAAATATTAAAAATATAAAAAATATAAAATATATAAAAAAATATAAAAAATATAAAAAATATAAAAAATATAAAATATATAAAAAATTTAAAAAATATAAAAAATATAAAAAGTGTAAAAAATATAAAAAATATGAAAATATAAAAAATATAAAAAATATAAGCAATATAAAAAATACAAAAAGATATAAATACATAAAAAATATTAAAAATATAAGAAATATACAAAATATAAAAAATATAAAAATATAAAAAAAATAAAATATAAAAATTATAAAATCGCAGTTCTGTATGCATTTTTCACAATATTACCAGAGTCGTTTGCTAGTCCAGTGAAAAATGAAACAAGGAATGATTTTACGGCAAAAAAAACGTTTTATTTATCAATATAGTCTCCTTTTAGCTCGATACACTTCGTCCAAATAGCTACTCGTTATGAGCTACTCTCTGGTGGTGAATCTTTTTCCGCCGAGCCATTTCTTCAGTTTTGGAAACAGAAAATAGTCCCTCGGTGCCAAATCTGGCGAATATGTTGGATGAAGAACCAATTCGTACTTCATTCAATTCGTTTGTCTCTAGTGTATAGTGATGGATCCATGTTTCGTCTACGGTTACTAATCGACGGAAAAAAATTCTTCTTATCTTTCTTCAACATCGCCAAACACGCCTTTGAATCAGTCAAACGATCGCGTTAATGGTCGAGAGTGAGCAAACGCGGCAGCCATTTTGCAGATAAGTTTTTCATATCCAAAGGATTTTGCAAAATGTTCCACACTCGTTCGTCTGCGATGCCTACGGCCTCAACCATCTCGCGCCCTTTAACTCTGCGATCGGCCAACACGATATTGTGAATTGTAGTGACCATTTCTGGTGTGGTTACCTCATTTGGGCGTCCAGAACGTTCGGCGTCACTTGTGCTTGTACAACCGCATCGGAATTCAGTAAATCACTTGTGAATCATTCCAATTGATGGTACAGAGTCTTTTCCTTGGGTTGGCTGATAATTTTTGTGCGCAAAAAATAATGCTTGATGAGCACACGAAATTCACTTTTTTCATTTTCGCCAAAATTCACAAGATCGTCCGCTGTCAATGGCTGCCAAACATAAACTAAGCGTCGCAGCGAGCTAAAATTTTGACAGTAGTCTACTAACAGTATGTAGTTGACAGGATGTAGCGGGAAATTAAAAAAATTCACTAACTTCTCAAACTTCACTCGTATTTTAATTTTAATTGGGAGAGGAATTTTCTCTCCATTTCATCTCGCTACGCCCCCTATGGTCAGATTTGCGTTTACAGAATTGCGTTTACATTTTATTTTTTTATAGATAAGCAACTATTCTTGCTTTAAGCTAACTATTATTTGAAATTGTTAATCAACGATACAATTTTATTTAACACTACTTCAAATGATCCAAGATAGAATATGTGCAAATATTGTGCAACTATTCGAAAAACTCACTGCCTACTTTCAGGCTGCCTATTTTCACATATAATACGATTTTATACAAATTTTCATAAAAATGTAATTACTTTAAAAATGCCATAACTTTTGTTTTTGTTAAAATCTGCAGATTTAATATGATACGAATTTTTTATTTCCTATTTCCCTTCATACTTTTCCATAGAAAAATATGTGCAAATATTGTGCAACTACTCGAAAAAGTCACTGCCTACTTTCAGGCTGCCTATTTTCACATATAATGCGATTTTCATAAAAATGTAATTACGTTAAAAATGCCATAACTTTTGTTTTTGTTAAGATCTGCAGATTTAATATGATATGGATTTTTTATTTCCTATTTCCTTTCATACTTTTCTAGGTTTATTTTTTTGTAATATTAACATACAATTTTTACAAAAACTTACCACACAAAAGACGTCGTAACTTTCTGAGAAACTGAAAGTATATGCTTCTACCCAAAGATAAATTTCTGGAAATGCTTATTTATTTTATTAACATTGTTTTCCGGCCCAGCCTAACACACACAAAATTTTTTTCTAAATAACGAAGCCTACTTGCAAACTTGTAAGACAAATACAATAATTCATGAGAATTATTTTGCCCTTCAATTGCAAAGTATGGGGTTTGTCATAAACAATCTCAGCGATTGTTCCACCCTGTGACTTATGTATGCTTTTCTAACGTTAGCTAGAAGTTCATTTTAGCAGTGATGAATGTTTGTGGTGTCCATTTTACATTATAATTATTCAATAAAAATACCTTTAAGTGCATTTTCTGGAGTTTTATGTAAACTTTGTGGTTTGTGTATCATTATCTTATAGCCAAGACATAAACCAAGGGCATTAGATAAGGAAGAAATAATCACCAACTCCACTTGATGTGAGTACGTTACTCAGATAATTTTTGTTGTTATTGAAAACAACAAAATAATATTGTTACAAAATAAATCGTTTTCATAACATAAAAATAGCGTAAAAGAACTCTACATATTTGTTTTTTATGTAGCTATCCCAGAGTTTTCAAACTTTTCAATCTTTTTTCCAAATGTTATAATAAAGTTGTTGTTTTTCTTAAAAAATTCACCAAATTTATGCAATTTGTCAGTTTTCAAATTGTTCAGTTAATACTAATAAAAAATACTGTGCTTTTATGTGTTTTTATACGTGTTTTAAGAAAAATATTTCCTTGAGACTTTAAACTCTTGTTATGAGCCTCTTTTACTTCCTCAAAAATCGAAAGCTTGAAAATTTGACTTTTTAAAAATTGAATTTTATAATATTTTTTTTTGAATACAAAAATAATCAAAACAGCATTTAAACCTAGCAGAATTGGCGATCTGATAAGAATGCTGATACTAATAGACTTCGCATCGAGGCTAGGAATCGCTGTAACGCAATTTTAAAACGCGAAAAGTTTCTTTACGAAACTCGCATGAGAGAACAGGTTCTTCTCTGCTCTAAAGAAAGCAAAAACTTTTGTTCATATGTTAAAAGAGTTAAAAATCAAACGTCCTCGTCAATTCCACCTCTTTTAAAAATGACCAAATCTTCACTGACTCGGTTGATGAAGCGAACCTGTTGGCTGTATTGTTTGCACATAGTTCCACATTCTCGGATAGCAGTCAGCCACTGCCCTTTGTCGGGACTAGTTCTTCTTCAATGAAGGAGATATATTTTCGTACGAGTTAAAAGAGTCCTGCAAATCTTAACATAAACAAAGCCTCTGGTCCTGATGGCATACCACCAATTGTGCTTAAAACGTGTGCTTCTACACTGGCTCGGCCTTTGCGCAACCTTTTCAACATCTCATACAGGACAGGAGTATTTCTATCTTGTTGGAAGATCGCAAATGTCCAGCCGATACCTAAAAAAGGTGATGCCACGAATTCTGCAAACTACCGACCCATTGCGATATGCTCTACGCTTTCCAAAGTTATGGAGAGCGAAATAAACTTCCACCTAATGAACTATCTAGAGCACAGCGAATTGCTAAGTGACCGTCAATATGTTTTTCGTAGGGCCCGGTCTACTGGTGACCTTATGGCGTTCCTTACAGAAAAATGGAACCAATGCGTTCACCTGTTCGGTGAGAGCAGGGTTGTTGCTCTGGATATTTCAAAGGCGTTTGACCGAGTGTGGCATAAAGCACTTGTCTCTAAGCTAATTGCATACATTGTCGGTGGTATCCGTGTCGTAATCGATGGCATTTTATCCAGTGAGCACGCCATCAACGCAGGAGTACCGCAGGGTTCAGTTCTATCGCCAACTTTGTTTTTGGTTTTTATCAACGACCTTCTGTCGTTGACTCATAACCCAATTCATTTGTTTGCGGACGACAGCAGCATTTGTCATTCATATTTTTTCAAAAAACGCCCGAGTTCTTTGGAGATTGAGAGTAAGAGGCAAAATATGAATGACACACTTCTTAATGACTTCAAAAAAATCTCCGAGTGGGGTCTTGCTAATAGAGTAGAGTTTAATGCAAACAAGTCCCAGTGTTGCCTGTTAACCCACAAGCGGATGAACTATCCCTTAGCTGCCTTGAATATGAATGGTGTAGATCTTTTGGAGTCAGATGCTCTTGACGTTCTGGGCATATCGATACAATCAGACCTTTGTTGGAATGATCATATTTTCCATGTGTCGAAAGAAGCAGCCAAGTGCCTAGGTTTCTTAAAACGGTGCAAGCGATACTTCACCCCATCTGATCTTCGAGTGATCTATACCTCATATATAAGGCCTAAAATGGAGTACAATTCGCACATTTTGGCAGGATCTTCGAGATCTTATTTGAAGCTTCTGGACCGAATTCAACGCCGTGCGATATATATGATAGGATATGAAAACATTTTATCTCCTCTTAGTTCTCTTGGGCATCGGCGCAATGTTGGTTGTCTAAGCCTTTTGTATAGGTTCTACCATGGGAAGTGTTCAAGGGAGGTACATGGCCTGACGCCACCAGTTCGTGTATTTCCTAGGTCTACTCGGGCAGCTTTTCAAGCCTATCCTTTTACCATAGCATCGGTGCCCAATAGAACCTCGCATTACCGAGATAATTCGTTTTTTAGTCCCACTGTACGATTGTGGAATAATCTCCCTGTGAGCGTGTTCCCCGGCAGTTTTGATCTGTGTAAGTTTAAAGCAAATCTTCGCCGTCACTACTCCATCTTTCCACCCTCCAACTAACTATCACCCGTCTTCCAAATTAACGCAATGCTTTCGCATCTAAAGGGGGCATCCCCTGAGCGTTGGTTAAGTTAAAAAAAAAACCTCTCTGTGTCCACTATGACGATATTGTCCTCCATCTTTTTGCGGTGTTGCTGTATCTCAGGCAAGTATATAGTAGTCAAAAAACATAACTTTTTTTGCAATTGTAAGTAAGTAAAAAAATAGCATATATAAAATTTAATTTTTTTTATAATTTTTGAAATTTTAAAACTTTTTCCCCAAAGAAATCGTGTTTGACTGTTCCAAATTTTATTACAAATTGTTTTAATATTTTTGAATAAAATCTTTTTCATTTTTTCATAAAAAGTTCGCACATGATCCATAAAACCTTTTCGGGTCTGATTAGATACTCTTAATGTTTTTCTATAAATTTCTATTTTCTATAAATACTTAAAGCTTTTAAAATTTTTTTAAGCAAAAAAAAAAAAAAAAAAAAAAAAAATTGGATTTCAACAGCTAGGGAAATAATTATGGTTTTTGGAACAGCCAAATTTTAGGTGTTTTTGAAACACCTATTATATATGTAGTAAAATTTCCTGGAACTTTTTTCTTAATATTAGTAAGGGCGAAAGATGTGAATTTTTTGTTAAAATGTAAAAACCTTCATACATACATAATGATACATAACGGATACATAACGTACGCAAAAAAATAGTGGTCATAGGGAGGGTTAAACGATAAAAACAAAATGGTTTCAAATTTATATATTTTTTTTTTACCGGTAAAACTTAGCTGTATGCATCAGAAATAAGAAAGGCTGTAGCTTTGTAGCCTTCAGTTTCTTACTGTATTTCAACGAGATCCATACATTTAAGCTGATTATTTTATGGAAAAAGGATACAGATTATGAAACATTATGAATAAATTTCTGCTCTTGCTTTTATAAGAGCTGCTGTTTTATTGCTTTTTCTTGGGGGGTTGTTTTTTTGAGCCAAACTAGGCTCTGAAGATTTGCATTTTTCATTGCATATTATTTTGCATTAATTTATGAGGTTTCATTGTTTATTTAGGAAGCAAAGAAGCATTTTTCTCGGCTTAAATTTATTTTATCATAAATAATACACTCTCACATTCACACACGCCATTCAAACACACACTCGCATGTATACGCCAGAACACTAAAAATAATATAGCTGCATGCAAAAAATTTTTGTTATCAGGATATGAATAAAATATGCGCACATTAAAGGATGAAACTACATTATTTATGCTGTTGTGGTTATATTGCTGCTCAATATTACGGCATGTTTTTGTTTTAACCACTAAAAAGGAGAGAACAAAAAAAAAAAAGAAGCGCTTATTAATAAAGTATAACAAGTGCGCTTTATTATAGGTCGGTCTGTCTGTCTGTTGCATGTTGTCAGTACAGAAAAAAAAAACAAAACAGAAAGAAAAATACCAAAAACAAAAACCATAACAAAGAATGCGTGTACAAGATACGCTGTTCAAGTAATAGCTGCTTGAAATTGCATATTTATAGATAATCGATACATGGCAGTGCTTTTGTTTTTGTACTCATGTTGTTGTTGTCTGTCTGTCTTACTCAAATAAATGTTAACAATTTGCGTGCGTGTGCTTGGAACAGGCTTCAATTGTGCCTGCGTGCGTATCCTTTAAATGTTAATCTACCATGAAAAACATGAAAGGATTTTATAGTGGATTTTCTCTGTTTTTGCTTTAATTTCCAGCTTTTGTTAACTTTCATAAAGTTTAACAAATTTTCTGCGCTTATTATTAGGCTGATGATGATAATGTTGTTGGCAGAAAGGATTTTGCATTATTGGCAAACAATTGGCTGCGATTTGGTTAATAAGCACAGCTTATTATGTAGACGTTTTTATTGCTTTACTTGTCTGACTAAGTGTAATAAAAGATTTTGAAATTGACAGCTGAGATTAAAGCATTGTTATCTGAGGTCAATAAAGCTATTAGAAGAAGATGGGTTTTATTTTTAGATAAAAACTTTTTTCTATTATGTTTCACATGCTTTTATCGTTTTATCCTGCTTTCAAAGGCATTTTTTTATAATCTCTTAAAATTTAATTTTGCTTCATTTCTATGGTCAAGGTCATAACAAAATTTCTTTAATAGGAAATCATTCATTGAGATAAGTTTACCCTGAACATTCAATGCGATTCAATTAATAAATTAAATCATGGGCTTTGTTGTCTGTTTTTATATTCTGATAAAAAAAACTGGAAAATTCAATCAGCACAGGTCATCATCTGACATTCCATAATTGAAAAATTATGGTAGAAATTCTTAATAAGAATGGGACGTAATATAAATAATAAGGTTATCTTTAATAATTTAGCTATCACTTTGACTTTGGATACTAATTTAATTAAACACAAAACTGTTCAGTATATTATTGTCGAAGACACACTTTGAATATAATCATCAGAGCATTCAACAGTGTGAAACAAAATCATGACTAAAATATTTTTGAAGTGAAATTTCCATAGCCACATATACAACAACACAGCGAATTAGATGGGAATAAAGCCGATGTAACGAAAGGTTTCAGTAACAATAAACAACAATACAAATCTTTCACACTCGGCAGTATAAAACGATTTTATAAATGAATAAAGTTTTTATTTCGTTTGCAGTGCGATTCGAATCCACTCTCTCGAATCTCTCTCGATCTTCAGATTGATCTTCTACCTTATGAACAACGTACTCATGTGGAGTGAAGTTACTGATTAAATATTAAGTTTTAGTTCCGCTTTTCTTTCTTATCTGATGGCATTGGATTGTGTCTTAGCTATATTAATAATAATGCACAAACCATTACGCTTAAAACAGAAAATTCCCTAAAATGTACTAAAATGTATTGCCATTGAATAATTATAATATAGAATTTTCCACCTTTTGTCCACCTAGATTCGAGACTTAACCTACTGTGTAACGTTTCACTGTTGCTTTGTAAATTTGTTACTACATCAAACAAATCTTTGCAGCAATATTGCATTAAATAAGTTTTTTATGTATTCGCTTTTCTATGACCTCCAAAATGTTCAAATAAAAAGAAAATACTAAGAAAAACACCAACTTTTATCTGCATTTTTGACTTCTCGTGACGCTAGAAATTAAAAGGGCGCATAAGTTGCAGCATGTGACTGCAACACACTGCATTTCACAATTAAGACCATTCGCCTCTTCATAGCTAAACACGCCTTAAACACACCCTTTACATGCCGCAAGTACGCGCATAGCAGCAAACACTTTGTTAACCTTGCTTCAGTTACGCTGCAAAAATACGAACTTTTCAAATAAACATTCTGTTGTTTGGCGAAAACAAGCAGAACTTTTGGGCTTTTTAGTTTTATAATTTTTGTTTTTTTTTTGTTTTTCCAAACTTTTCATGAATATGGAAAATTATTCACTTGCTGCAGCAAAAACATATGTTGCTGTACTGCATCTCGGTAGCATAGAAAAGAGTAGCGTCGAGGAGGATATCGTTGTTATAGATTTTGCCGCAGGCTCACAATCTGTGATTTTAATTTTAATGAAATCGTGCAACGAGTTTCCGCAATTGTATCCGGATGTGCATTTAATGCCTGATGCTGGGTGTGTGTGGTAGTCAGGAGGAGGCAAGTGTGCTGTGGAACATAAGGAGCAAAGGGTGGGATTTTATCAAGTTTGACTGCAAGTTGGTTGGCTGAAAACTTTTATCGAACTCATTAATATTTGCACAGTTAAGTGAGCAAATCGAAGGCATACGTTCGTTTCTAGATGAATTCATATGGTGCTAGCTTGTGACTGCACATAATTAAAATGTTCATAAATCATTCGACAGGATTAAGAAAAAAACTGTTAATTAAAGATTTTGAAAGTTAAAATTGAAGAATTTTTTAAAAACTTAGAAATACTTACAAAATTTTGAATATAAACTTTGAAAACTTGGAAAAATTCAAAAATTATCTACTCTGCATAAATATTTAAAATTTTCCATAAGTTTAAGAGAATTTCCCATGATATAATCTACCATTCCATTATAGTTTGTGTACAGGAATTCCAGGACATCAAATCTAATGCGCAAAATATGTAAAATCATTAAAATTTCCGCCACCCTCTGGTTTTTTGTTATTTTTCACATATAGTCTTTGTGAAATTTAAGCAGGAATTTTTGCGGTCAACTGGTATCAGGGGAAGTATGACATCATATCCTGTAGAACTCAACATGACAGTCAGCAACGCAAAAGAGAAAAGTGTGTTGAACCTGCTTAAAACACAAGTTACAAACACACTGAACCAGTTTATACAGCGTACTTTAAACAGTAAACAACAAACAACAAGCAAGTAAACAACCCTCAGAATAAACGCCAAAATAAAGGCGATAAACACGTCGTCAACTAGAGACAACAACGAAGAAGAGGTGAACGAAGTAGAAGCTCCTTTAAAATGGGGTCGGCTAAATAAACAAACGCAGCTTGATATAATATGAATGATGAAATAACTCAAGCCAGTAAAATGCATGCATATTTCGGGCATAACTTGAGCTAAATTTATTTATAAAGGGATGCGGGGGAGGGTGGGTGAAGAGAATTCAGTTATATATAATGTGTGTCATTACGAGAAGATGAGCTTTTAACCTTTGCGGGGCGTAATTTTATTTTAAAAAACTGCAAAATTTTGCATGTTCTTGAAAAATAGAGCCAGAAAATGATGTTTTATTTAGTGAGTACCCCTAAATCCTCTTTTTTTAATCAAGAAAATATGTATAATCTCATTGATCATTTCAATCGGGACCGTCGCACAGTGGTGCCATTTCTAAAAAGTGGTTGCGAAAATCAATTTTAGTGTGGTGGAATTCCGCAAATCTAATGAGGCAGTTTGATAAGCAATTGCTCTTAACTCGCGAATTTAACTTATTGGAGAAATGGTTGGCTCTGTAGAGCTGGTTTTTTCGAGTTTTTTAATTTTATTTATTTTTTTTTTTGTAGTTCAAGATGAGGTTAAAATTTTTATGCAAGTTATGAAATAAGTTATTTTTTTTTTTGAACATATGACATAAGCGGTTTTTGTACTATCAACTAACACTAAAAAGAAGTGTTGTTTTTTTTGTTTTGATGTAAGAGGTGACTGTACTTTTCCGAAACACTATTTTTACCTATTTTTTCAACTTCGAATGGACTCAAAAAAACAGTGCGCAAAAGTTTAAGTTCCGCCTACAAAAACTAAATATTTTGAACAGTTTTAAACACAATGCAAAAAGTTTTATTGTCGGGAAATGTCGGGAAAATGAGTTATATCGATTTTTATCAGGAAACCTGTGACTTTGGAATTTGGATTATTAGTTTTATTGAAAACACACAAATAATATAGCAATCAACATTGTAAATCGTTTTTCTTGTTGTGCCAATGCCAATCATTTCATCACAGAACACTAGACATGGGTAACGCAGCGCTGCGTTGCGTTAATGAGTTGAAGCACTTCAATGCGTTACTGCGTTGTTACACTTGTTTTAATAAAACTAACGCAATAGCGCAGTAATGCAAATGATGCGCTCAAAGCAAAAGCAAATTTATACAGCGAGCAAAAATTGCACATGTTGTACGGCGCATCGAGGATAGAAACAGAAAGTTGAAAGCGAACATTATAAATAAGCTCTGTATAAATAAGGACAAGGGGTTGCAGGGAATATGGCTGGAGTGCGTTTGTTACTGTTATTAATGTTTTGCCATTCGCAGAATGGTTTTGTCAATTTAAAAATGACTGTTAGATGTGTTCGTGTTCGAAGCAGAAGTAAATTTGGATCCAACTTTGAACTTGTTTTGCATACCAGGTACGCGTATGCATCTGTTTGATGGCATCAAATTTTAAACGAAATTTAATATATATAATAATATAATATATAGTTTAATATATCTTCAGTTTTGGTGGATGCTTTAATTTGCTCTTCCTTTAGTTATATTTCATATTTATTACTTATGGATTTAATTATCTTTAACGAATCTATTGGCAGTAAGATTTCTTTACATCAGATATATTGATTAAAGATTTTTATTTGATTTCATTTATTTTTTCCAAGTGAAACCAATTTGCGCTTAGCATTTCACCACAAAATTCACCACATTCGAAAAATTAACCACATAACGCAACGCGTGGATTAAATTTTTGTTGATACAGGAATCATAGCATTTCAAACTACGCTATGGCGCAATTGCGTTAACGCATTCCGCTGATACAGCAAACTGCGTTTGAGTTGGTGTATCAACGCAGCGATTTTTGCTGCGTTACCCATGTCTATAGAACACCATTTATTTCTTACTATGGTTGACGGGAAAGTTGTCAACGAATTGACTCATACAAAAGACAAAATAATGTGTCCAATTTGTAAAAGAACCCAAAGCAAATTTAAAAGCACCCACAAAAATATTGAAGATGGGGCAAATTACGAATACGGAATATTATGGCATTACATGCAAGAATAAGGTGCAAGAATAACTCTTCCACGAACTGGCGAAAGTTTCAATGAAAACAGTGCAAATAAGAACAGACAAGATGCGAAAAAAAAATTCAGGAAGAATTCGAAAACAAACTTGGAATAAGAGTTCACCAACCGCTACAAGGATTTGGAAATACGAATGATGAAAACATAGCCAATACATTGTTCGATAGAAATCAGATAAACGCAGAGATAACGGTTGTTGATGGAGAGATTATCAGAAGGTTGCAAGTTTTCCTCAATGTCTTGAACAGCAACGAAAACGTAAACTCAGAAAAGTATGGGATATTTAATTCATAAAAAAAAAAATCTGAAAAAGTGTTCACACCGACACTGCATAAAGTCCTGGCGCACGGTAGAGACATCATAAAATATCAGTCGTTACAAATTCTCGAAAACGGCAATACGAGGATCTGTTCAATATATTGGTCGCATCATCAGATCCGAAAATTTCATCATTGAGGCATGTCCGAACTTAAAAAGAGTTGAAGAAATATATTCCCCGGAAATATTAGATTTATTAGATCATTATATAAATATCGATGAATTTTTCACAAAATTTAGGTTATGGCCTTAAATTATAGATAATCATATAAAACTGCATGTTATAATAAATTTTTTTCTTCGAAACTAATAAATAATATTTTACTGAACATTTCGTTTTTATAGATTTTTACTCTTCAGAAAGCCTACCTTCAGAAATTAATCCCTTAGCGTGATGTAAGTCTATTTAAATGAAAGACGTACGTGAGATACCTAAATTCGTTTACGAGATCAAAAGATTTGCATTACCGGTGTTTTTAAAGTTTTGGGACAATTTTTTTTTTCAGGGTAGAAAAAAATTTTGAACTTTAAAGATTTTAATTAACTATGGATTTGTTCTCAGCAACCATGAAGTAATCATAATTAATATTTTTAATAATTTTTTCTAAAAAAACACTCATATGGAGAACTTTATATTACTAATTTGTACATCTTTTAGAACACCTAACTTTGACCATGAATACCAAAGCATCCCTACGGTCGATTCAAATAAATTTTTATGCAGTAAAAGCTATATTATTTTTCTGTCTATTTAAAAAAAAAAAAAATCATAGAGATATCTCAATTCGTTCAGAAGTTATGATTTTTGCATCGAGAAATGACAGATGCCGTCACTGTGCGTCGTTTTGAAACAAAAAAAATACCTAAGCTTAAAATTGGTGTGGAGTTTTGTCCAGCAGTAGCGAAAAGAATGAGAAATTTCTTTTTTTTTTTCAAAAATTATATAAATGAAAATAATTCTCTGTATGTTTGTATCTTTTGAGTTAAGAATTTTCACCATTTATATATGGACTAGTATAGTCTGTGGTGATTTTTGTTTCTTTTTTATTTTGATTGAAAAACGTTTGGCAAAGCTTAAAAAAAAAAAATCAAATTGACAAATATTTTTGCGTAATACAATAAATACAATGAAACCGAAATGAATTGTTATTGAAGTGAATCAAATATAAGTTAAATTTATTTCGTAAAGATTATATTAAAAAACTTATTGACGTGCATGCATGGTGGTTTGCTATATATGATTGGGTTTCATAGTATTCTGGATTGGTAACATGAAATTTCCCAGAGAATGCGTTTTCAGATAGCCTTTGATTGAAGTCAAATTTTAAATTTAAATTCAATTTAAATTTGAAGTTTTACTTGTATTAAAATAAAATTTCATACAAAATTAATGTCAAACACATATGTTTCCAAACATATATTTAAAAACTTGTCATCACTTTTACATTCCTAATGAATTCGCCACCAGTTTGCACGCTTAGAAAAAAGCACAATGTGAGCGGCAAACTGAAAACAGAAAAAAGTCTATTTTTAGCGTAAAGTCGTGAACTGTATTTTTCTTTACTGTGTGCGAATCGTCAACGTTTATGTGCACTTTCTTTGTGTCTATGTTTGGCCGACAAATATACACAGAAAATAGTTGGTCTCTGTTATATTCTTTGTTTTTTTTCTCTTTCTTCGCTCACATGCGAACGTAACCGAACTCATACCACAGTGTAAAGAAAAAAAAAAAGAAATCTAACGGAACAATCTTAATATAATGAACGTTTTTATCTTTCTCTTCTTTTTATGTGGATCTTTCATGTGTATATGAACCCACGATGGGTAGAATACATCATACATCATTTTACCTGTTAAAAACAGGTAGATTCCCATTTTCGGTGCTTCCCAAAAAAATCAAAATCGGTTGAGAAACATGGTAGAAAAGGTTGGTAAATTTTTGCCTACACCTATTTATATATATATAGAGATAGAAATGTCTTCACGAAAAATTCTTGGATTCGAAAGTTTGGATTTTTGTGAACTTGTTTCGAATTTCGTTTCGAATCCCCGATGGCGAATCCGAGATCTCGTATTCGTTTCGAATTCGAAACCCACTAGGATTTGGTGTTGGGAGAAAGCATATTTAATGTGCTTTATAATAACGAATATTTATGTCAAAAGTTTGACCTTTTTTGCATTCTATTTTATTGTTCAGCACTGTAGATTTCCAATGAATATCACAAAATTACAGTTTGCTTAGTTTTAAAAAGTTACTTACAATTAATTCTTTTAAAAAAATTACCATTACATTGAAGCCAAAAACATTCAAATATTTTCAAAACTACAGAAAAACACAGCACAATCAATTTTTAATTGTAAAAACGTAAAATATTTACAAATAATTTTACAAAACTAATGCCATAATGTTTCTGACGACTTCAAATTATTTTAAAAATTCCATTATTTTGACACCAAAAACAAAGATTTTTAGAATACCAAACGTTACTTAAAAATGAGAAAAAATCATCTAAAATTTAAAGTTTATTTCTAAGCAAATATCACCATTACTCATATTTGACACATACAAGGTCACATACACTTGATCTTAATATTATATATAACCTATATAACTTAATATAAATAAATTTATTAAAAAGTATTTTTTTTCCTTCTTTCTTTTGCAGGATCCCGCCTCGACACGCATACCACGCTTAGATGGCGTCTCCCGTATTCCTCAACCCGGCAGCCTACGTTCCACTTCCATAGCCGGACGCCCATCTCAAATCTTACGTCCGGCTGCTACGTTTTTGGCGCCACGTACCACATCGTTATGTGGCCTTAGGCCACCATCCAGTCTTAGCGCCAATCCGCTGAAGAAAAGCTCATCAGGTGAACGCATTAACAATGCCGTGAATATGATGAGCAAGAAAACCACCAGTGCTCTCAAGAAATTCTTTATCAAACCCGAAAAGCCTGTCACGCCCACAGAGAAAACTCCATTGCGGAATGTAGCAGCGCCGGCAGAGCAGCTATCCACGCAGCTTCAGAATCAACAAAATACGTCAAGCCCACATTCCGAAAATAAAGTGATGTATGGTAAGCTAATCGCCAGCACACCACGCCCATTTACCAGATCAGACACTTTTGTACGTGACGCCAATGATCAACTGGATATGCTGGACATAACGCATGACGTCATTGTGCAGTCTACACCAGCATCAAACACCACAAAAGATGCTTTATGCGAACGCACGCACTTGTTGGCACCCAATTCCAGGCATGCGCTGTATACCACCCACTCGCTAGAAAGTCAATCCAACCCACATCTAGGTGAAACTGTTACACTGGATAGTAACAAGTCGATGCAACATACACACACTCTCGATGGCACGCACACTTCGTGTGTAGGCTTCGGGCAAACCATCAATCTAGACTCTTCGCATGCGAGTAAAGAACTGAAAGATACACCCCAGCTGCTGGGAGACACAATGACCCTCACGACCAAGACTGACAACAAAATTTTGATGGATCAAACAGTGACCATAGATGAGACCTTAAATCACACCTATATGACTAAGGCTCCGCCTGTCTTTGAGAAACAGGCCACCTTCGATCTGACGGAGAGAGTGAAGGGTGATACGCGATCAGTAGACGAATTGCCTGTTTTTTCTACCAAGGACTCTCGTGAGGATATGCTGCTTCTCGAAGATATCTCAATGCCGCCTGAGTGCGATCTCGACATGACGCTCAAGTCCCACAACGACTACATGCATTTTCCGAATTTTGCCACAGAAAACCTGGAGGACACGTTGCCAGTTCTGGCACCAGATAAAGCTGCCATGAAGTTGACGCTCAACACGACCATGGAATCAGATCGCTTGCTGAATTTGACTCTTGACTACATGGAATCACCTGCTGTTGCTGGCCACAACCCCCAGAATAGCACTCAGTTACTCTACATGACGCAAGTTGCATCCACCAGTTCAACGCCCGAACGTTTTAGCAAATTTGGCCAACGCCCTGGGGTGCAGCAAATCTACCAAAATAGCCCGCTACCGACTAAGCTTCTGGCACCGCTGCTGCTAAAGGGTGCTCAGAGCGAACTCACACTACCAACACGCACGCCTGATGATGAGCTACTTAGTGAACCCATGGATGTGGATACCACGTTGACCGCATTGAGCGCTCGTCAAGAGCAGTTTTATGCTCACAATCAACAGGAACATCAACACCAGCTATCGCAACAATCGGAACAGGTTGCCAGCGCTGCTGTTTCGCTGCAGGAGCTAAACAATGCCGGCTGCGGCAAACAAAAGTCACGCTTCTCTTTTGGACTAGATTTGACGGAGTCTACCTTAGATTGCTCCATTGAGTTGTGTGACATTTCGCTATCCTCAACGGTGCTATCACAACCAGTAGCAACAAACTCAAATGGTGGCAGTCAGATGACACAGTCACCCACATCACAACAACAACAGCTGCTCAAGAAACAAAACTCCTTCGAGATGGATGAGAGTTTGGGCATTTTGACGCCTGATCAAATGAAGGAATTCCTTGACTCTACGAATACTACAAACACGAATAACCTTGATCTGCCCTTAAATGCCAGCCACAATAACTTGGGCGGTAACATAAATCAAAAGATGTCATTCCACGCCATGCGCTTTGATCAAACGCCCTCACCTGAAGAGCTGCCACTCGATCCGGTTGAGGTCAAGACTGATATTGCTGACGTTGTGTTGGCGCAGCAGCAACAACAACTTGCCGCTTTCTCGACTGCCTCAACGCAGCAACAGCGCCAACAGCTGCAGCAGCAACACTTGCAGTCATGCTCTCAGAGCACTGAACCAGCTTCTGTCAGCTGTGACACCGATTGCCGCTCTGCAGCCGATCCAATGACCAAATCAAGCGTCTCCAAGATATCAACCAGCTTTATAACTAGCGTCACAAGCGTAACGAGTTTCGACACTGGCTATCAAGGTGACGGCGAGATGTCGCGCCCAGCTTCACGTGGCTCCCGCGATCACTCACCTTCAAATGGACCCGCGCAACGCAAGTGTGGTCATGTGTCACGTCAGCCCAGCTTCAATCAACAACAACAGCCGCAGCAACAGCTACCCATACGGCGCCAAGATCCAATGACCGACTCGGATTTCTTTACGGAATCCGATGCCGATGATGTTTATCATCGCGGGGATCGACGCGCTCAAGTGATCGATGGGCAGTTGTATGGCCCAATGCTGCAGACTGGTTCGGCTTCAGTATTTATCACCGAAGATCCACAGATGGAAGACTCTTGCATGGAGTCGTCGGGCATTTTTACGGATGTGGAAAATCGCTGCGACGATGATCTAGCGTTGCTAAGACATCAAGATACGCAAGATGTTGATATGTCGCCAGACGGTGACTCCACCGATACGGTTAAGAGTAATCGGGTTGGCACGAAGCGGAGCACAATAACGCAGCATGAAAACGAAAGTGATGCAGTTGAGTCTCATGGTCAAGGTCAGCACCACTCACAACAACAACAACAGCAACAAAAGGAACAACAACAGCAACACTTGCAACTGAGCGACAGCCAAACTTCATCAACCATACAAAGCAGCTTTAGCAACGATCGCATCAGCATGACTACCGAAGCGGCCGGCACAACAATTTCCAATCGTACCTCATACTGTAGTGTAGACGATGGTGGTGGTGGTGATGGTGGTGGAGTCATGCATGCCGATTGCAAGAGCTTCGGATCATTGGAAGAAGCATTGGCTCTCAACGACACTGCTGATAAAGCTTCAATCAAAAGCTTTGGCGCTGGAAAGCCGCTAACTTCAGAACTAACGAACACGACTAGCACGCAAGACACTTCAGTCACACGAGTGAGTTCGCCGCGTAAACACTCATCGTTAACGTCGCTCTGCACGATCAACAATGTACACGCGAGTTCGTCTTTAACGCCGGTTTCTAAAGCAACGCATGCGACCTCATCGTCGTCGTCATCGAAGTGTTCATTGAATGGTGCTAATAAAATTTCAGTGAATGGTAGCGATACGTGCGCGAAAACTACGTCCTCGCGTTATTTAAAAACAAATCCTGCCAATCCAAAAACAGCGATAAGATCCTTATCGCCCACATCCTCTAACGCGTCCGCAACAAATTTACGCAAAACGCCAACGCCAAATAAATGGGAAGCGGTCATGAATAAGATCGCCAGCAACAAGTTGCTGATGAAGAAAAATTACAACAATGTCAAATCGAAAGTGTCCACGGGTGTGGTAGTCGGTGCAGGTGGGGTTGGCCTAGTGGCACCCACCGTTGCCGCTGCGATACGCCGCTCACCCTCTTGTGTTAGTGCTGGGCGTGCGAGTCCAAATACGAGCCCAAAAACGAAAGTGTTAAATTCAAAGTGCACCACAAAAAATCCACAGCCAACGGATACTGGCTCCGGACTGCAGTCGCCACAAGCTAAACGTTTGCTACAAGGTGCTCCAAAGCGGTGAGTCTTAATTTTTTTATTCTTAACCACTTAAAATGACATTCAATAAAATTTAATAAATAGTCATAAATAATAATTTGATTTAACGTTTTGAGGTTTAAAATAATTTCGACAGCTTTACGGTTATCTTATCACTTCGCGCTGTGGAATGCGCCGCTTACTTCGAATAAGATTTAATCACCGATAATTTTTTGTATTCACTTCTTTTCGGAATTATTTATGCTTGGTGTAGTTTTTGTTTATTTTTGTCTTGTTTTTGTTGCAAAGTGTTACTTCTTCTTTCTGTTTATTAGCGCATTCGTTCCAGTTTCGGCGTTTGTTTATTTATAAGTTTGTATTTTGTGCTCATTCTGTGTTCATAGTAATTCATTTAACTACTTAGGTACCCAGTCAGTTTTTTTTTTGTTCTGTTAGTTTTTTCATGTTAAGCCGCATGTGTTAAAATGTTTGCCATTAATTCGACTCCAGACAGTTCTGGAGTGACCAACTGAAAATTTTTATGTTTAAAACAGATAATATATAAAAAAAAAAAATTTAAAAAACTGTTGTTTGTACTGTTTTAAGTAATCTGTCATAGCATCAAAGTATTTTTGAAAGAAATTAAATCAAAACATTTTAAGACTTTTTATTGGAACTTAGGCTGTAATTGAATGGTTAAGTAAATAAATTTGATTAAATAAATTTTGATTATAAGGTTAAAGATTGATTGTGAAGACAATATATAAACAATGCTTTTGGAAGTAATGAGGAAAAAAAACGTTTTAGTTGTCATTTAATTCCCAATTTGATTGCATTAATTCTTTTTAAAACTACGTGATTCCCAAAAGCTTCAGGTTCAAATCTGCCTAGTATATTTTCATATCTTACGTTATGTAAAATTTTTAATATTGTCCTGGTTTTTACCGTTCATGATCTCAAAATTCACTATAGCTCTTTTTTTCTACATAACTGATACCATGAGAATGTTTTTTTTCTGACATTTTAAGCTCATTTAAATCTCTAACTCTATCGGTTGGTTCTCTAGATGAGAGTTTCTTTAGCGAAAATATATTGAAAACGGTAAAGTTGCGTCAGTCAAAATAGTAATGTTGTCACAATAACCTTTTCAGCAAGGTAATGGCGTAATCTTGAATAATCAAGATAATATGAAGATAAAAATAGAGAAAGAGGAGGGACTATTGCCAAGCCAAAGAAGGGAGAATTGTTATGTCACAGAAAAAAAAAAAAAAAATTTAGGCAGTGCGTAGTAAAAAATATATCACTTTCCAGATGTCAGACCTATAATGTGCAGTTGTGTTGTACTACTTACAAATAACGGATAGATTACTTAGATTAAAAATTAAGTAAGATTGGCTGAAAATTATGAAAATTGAGTTGAATAAATTTTTTCTTTGACCCTATTTTTATAATTTTGAAAATTTTGAGTGAGTTTGGCAAGTTATGTGTTTTGAAACTACTACTGAAAATGTCACCGTCTATTAGGGAGAAAAAATTAATTAGAAACAGGAATACTAAAAGGCATTTTTTTTTTATAGAGAAGATAGTTTTAAGTTGTTTTGAGTATTGATAATAAATGGTGTAAATGAATGATGAATAAAACTGGTAGTTTACATCGAAAATTTGTTATATACTTTTCTATAGCACTAAAATGTGGAATCAATACACTAAAAAAAAATATCTTTTAAGAACTAGTTAACTAATCTTCCCGAATAAATATTTCAGAAAGGAATTCATTTGAGATCTTCAGAAACGAGCATACATACAAGTTTGACAACAATTCCTTCCAAAACAAATTTTTTGTACTCGTAAAAAAGATTTACAAATGATATTATTTTTTTTTACGATTTCTTATAATTGTCTTAAAAATTTTTACATAAACTGAGAATGGATCTAGTATATTCTGTGTTCTCAGTCCGTTTGTACCACTTTTTAATAATTTATAAGCATTTAACTGTAAAAGTTACTTCAGTGAAACGTGTATATATTAATTATATTAACTTTTAACTGATTAAATTACTAAAGACAAGTTTTAGAATTCTTTACAGATAAATATACATGAAAAGGTGAAAAATAAAATTTAAAAAAATTAATGAAAAAATCTATTCAAAAATGCGATGATTGTAAAAAAATCACAAGTTCAAAATGTGTTCAAAATGTTTCACTCATTTTAGTCTCTCATTTTCGGCAAAAAATATTCTTTAACAAAATATCTGCATCTTTTAACATTAATAAGCGAAATATTTATGATTAAGTTTTAAGTTCGTTTAATAAATAAATAGTATTTTCGATAAAAATGTATTTTCTTTTAAATAAATATATAATCATATTAGTTATACAGGGTGTCCCGCAATTGAGTGCAACTATTTACGGAGCTGAAAGGTTATGTCGATCTGAGCAAAAAATCGTATGGGAGGGGGGGGGGGGGGGCGGGGAGGTCTATTTTCACATTCTTGGGGGGTCTATTTTCAAGTCTATTTCACGACTTTGATTCACGTTATTGTTATAAGCAGAAAAACTAACTTGCATAAACCTTTTTGTGATAGCTTATTATAAAGGCAATAAAATCACCAACTTAACCGTTACCGAGCTGTGCTCGTGTGAAGATGAAATCAATCGATTGAAACTACCAAATTTCAATTGTGAGAATGTGCAAATTTCTGAGAATTTCACGAAATTAAAATTTTTTTAAGATCAATTTTGTAATTTATTCAATTTTCTTTTCAATGACACCAAAAACATAAACATATCTTACAAAATAAAAAGTTGGATGTACTAAAAAAATTATACTTATTAGAAAACAATGATATTATCTACTGCATAACTAATTGTAATTGTAATTGTAATAATAAGTATAATTTTTTTAGTACAGCCAACTTTTTTATTTTTAAAGATATGTTTATGTTTTTGGTGTCATTGAAAAGAAAATTGAAGTAGTTACAAAACTGATCTAAAAAAAATTTCATTTATTGCGCAAATTTCTGAGAAATTTGCACTGAAAGTTGAAATTTGGTAGTTTCAACCGATTGATTTCATCTTCACACGACCACAGATCGGTAACAGTTAAGTGGATGGGGTTTGTTGATATACCGTTGGAAAGGTGATTTCATTGCCTTTATAATGAGTTATCAAAATTTTTATGTAAGTTAGTTTTTCTGCTAGAAACAATAATGTGAATCAAAGTCGTGAAATATTAATTAACCCAGTAGATCCTAAGAGTGCGAAAATAGACCCCCCCTCCCATACGATTTTTTGCTCCGCTCGACATAACCTTTCAGCTCCGTAAATAGTTGCACTCAATTGCGGGACACCCTGTATATACATGGTGAGTCGGATAGAGAGGTCCATCTGAAAGCAGGCGATTCCTTGGGATGAAAAAAAAAAAAAAAAATTCCATGGGAGTGGAGGGATTCTTTTCTTACACAGTGTTAAAAAATCAAATTTTAGGGTAAAATTAATTCGTACAAAATAAAATTTTAATAACCAATACAATATGGCGTCCAAAATTTCAAAATTCCCGAATTTCCAGAACCAATATTCTGTCAAAGAAGTACCGGAAAATGATAATTTAAAAAGTCCGCTTAAAGGGTTCGCAAGCGATCTGATATCATCAAGCGACCAAAAATCAATAATTTATCTTAAATCATCGTCAGTATTCACGCACCAAAATGAAGCACTGTTTACGGCCAATCAGCACCATTTTTTATGTTAATTCGACATATTAAAAATAGATTCTTTTACAATTTTTTGAAAAATAATTCATCATATCTTTTCGATTTTTCAAACATTATTTCAATGTTTTAAGTTCAGAAAACTTGCCCCTCAAGTCTTAAGGCTTTCAGAAAAATATTCGATAATCTTTAATTTTTTAAAATAACTCTCACGTAATTTGCAATGAATTATATAGAATGCAGAAAAATTTTAAAGCATTGTTTGATTAAGTCTATCAAATATTTTGTTGACTAAAGCCAAATTATGTAAAACTTCATATTTTTTGAATTTTGTTTTATCTAAATTTATGTCGAATATCAACTCAAGTTGCCTCAAGTACAAATATCGAAGACACGTTCTAGATAGATTTAAGGCCTAATGAAAAATATATAACTTACAAAAGATAACTGGAAAAAGAAATGTTTTTAAAACATCGCAATGACTACAATATTAACTAGGATGTCGATATTGTGACTTTTGCACGTTAATAGTTTCGTGAAAATAGTTAAAAAAATTTGCTCATAAAAAATTTCAAACATTTCTCTGATTTTTTATTTATTTTACAACCTATGGTCACCTTAACAGCTGAAGCAGAACATTTCGAGTTATTATGGATGTTTATCGTATAATTCTGCACAAATTTGTTAAATTAACCAAATTTATGCTGCCCAAAAAAAAAAAAAAAAAATAAGAAAACTGATAGACACACACGTACACATAAATTCTCTTATGTACGTTTATATTCTATAAATATTTCTATTGAGTTAATTATACTTAATTTACAAACAAAAATAAAATAAAATAAAATAAAAAAAAATAAAGAAAAACTTCTTTGATGCACGAATGCGTGCAAGTGCAACGACGCGTATATGAGCACAACATTAACAACAATAACAACAAGAAACAGCAAAAATAAAACAACATCAACACCGGCTTAGCACACAAAAAAAAAAAGATGCAGCAGCAGAACAAGGCACTCAGTGTGTCATGAAGTTGTCGCAAACTGTCAACTGTCAAGTGTGTATCTATGTATGTATAAGAGTGTCAAACTGTGTGTGTGATCGCATATATGTGTGTGCGTGTGTTGCGTGTTTATAATAAATTTATTACGAATTCAGAATTTAAATCAGCGTAACGTGAAATCATAAATAAAAATTACTAATCATTAAAGTAACGTGAGCCTTAAATGAAGTGTAGAGTAATTAATAAAAACAGAAATAACAACTACACATAAATATTACATCACACGTTTCAAATCATGATTAGCTGTTGTATTTTTGTCGTTTCTCCTTAAATGTTGCTTAAATGTCATAACTTGTTACTTGCTGGCTTTTACATGTTTTTCCTACTTGCCTATAATTGCAATATTTTTAACAGAGGAGCATTTATTTGGTGGAATAAAAAAAAGACGAGTTTGCATTTATATGTATGAAGTTAGTATTGACTGTTTTCGATTTTAAATGAAAAGCAAGTATGTGCTGTAGTGTGCTCGATGTGTGCTATTATATGCCATATTTTTTTAATAGTAAAAAAAAAAATTAAAAATAATAGAATAAATTAAAAATAATTAAATGAAAGCTAAACAAATAAGCAAAAAAATAAAATTGACTTCAAGTGTAGGACTAGTAATACTTTGACAAGAATTTGTGTATGTTGATTTTCTGAATTCATGAATATGGTGCGTAATTCTTCAAAAATTTTGTTCAAGGACTCAAAATTTATTAAAAATTGCTTTTATTCTGTAAACATGTGAAATTTTTAATCTCTCTGTCATTAGATTATGTAGTTAAATACAAGTACCGCATAGCACAAGAAACTAATTTTGGGAACAAATTAAAAGTGGGTTCATCTTTTTAAAAATTCGCATATATGCAAATTTTTATACATCTCTGTACGTAACATTGCAGCACAAGTCTAGCACATCACAGCACAATTTCTAAACTCTTGAAAAAAGTTCAGGACTAACTTCTATTCTATATAAATGTGAAGTTGTTAATCTCTCTATTATTAGATTATTGTAAGCTCAATGTAAGAACATTGGTACAACAAACCAATTTGGAGAAAAAAACTAAAAGTGGGTTCATCTTATAAAAAATTCATAAATATGAAAATTTTTATAAAACTCTGCTTGGAATTTTGCAGCACAAGTCTAGCACATCACAGCACAATTTGTAAATAATTGAAAAAAGCACAGGGCTATCTTCTATTCTGCAAACATGTGAAGTTTTTAATCTCTCTGTTATAAGATTATTGCAGCTTAGCAGGAGTATATCAAAGCAAAATAAACAAATTTTAAAAATAATTCAAAGTGGCGTTATATAAACAAAAACGAATTTTTTTAAAATCTTTGTACGGCAATTTGCAGCACAAGTCTAACACATCACAGCACAATTTTTAAATTCTTGAAGAAAAGTGCGGCGCCAATTTCATATCAAAAAAGTATTGTCTTTATAAATACCGTAAGACTTGGCATCAAGCTTTGTCATCATGGTTGTGGCAACCAAGCATATCCAAGTAATTAACTGAAAGTGAATGCAGCTTATTTGAATATTTTCCCCTTATTAATTGTCACGAGAAGTAATTTTTTATACATTGTAAAATCATCATAGCTGACATTAATTGCGGTGCACTTTCATAATTAAACATAAATCAGAAGATAAAATCAAGTATTTAACTTTTACACTACAACCATTAAAAAAAAATTAAAAAAGTCCTGTACACTCAATCATTGAAGCACTCAGTTAATCCAAAGCTTGAATTTCTCACGCCAAATCGACATGAATCCGTAAACTGGCAAAAATAAAATCACACCAAAATTCATGACGTTGACTATGATGATGATGATGCGCATTAATTCTGCATTGGTTGTGTGCATTGTTCATATAAATGTGTATTATTTCATCCATGATTTTTATTGTTTTTGTTGTGGTTTTATGCATATGCCTTTTTTACGTTAAATATTTTTTTTTTAGCATATTTTTTTTTTGCTCAACTAATTAGCTAATGCAGTGGATGCCGTCAGCACTTGCCTCATGTGAGCAAATGAGTGGCGGACACAACGTCATTTTCTGTCAAACAGTCATTTCGAGAATTGATGGCTTAAATTTGTTGTTGTTGTGGAGCTGATGATGGCTTCACCTTTGCTTTTATAGCAACAATAAAAAATTAACGCTTTTAATATAAAAAGTAAGCTATAAGCAGCACTTTTTAGTTAATTGCAGTGTTTCATGTTCTATGGGTAAGATAGGGTAATGTTAACTGTAGAGATTGATGTATATAAAGTTTGCTTTGGGGTCATGCAGTCATATTCTATATAGGATGTGCTAGGTTACTTTGTGTGAAATGAAACATGAATGGTTTTTATTTGTTGTTGTTGCTATTGTTGTCAAGGTAGCAAAACAAAAAAAAAAAAAAAACAAAAATTTAACTCTCTTACTATTGAAATTCATTCAATACAAACACTCAAAGCCAACAATAACAATGACCGCTATTCATTAACAAATTACAAACATAAACACAGTACAAAACATTCTCAAAGTTCGCGCATCTATGAGTTAAACAATAAATGTAGCAACAACAAAAACAACTTCAATCAACTTATTTAATAGCCACAATGTCAAAGATCGGCTCGACATGTGTGTATGTCTATGTATTTATGTGTGTTCAGACTACATCAACCCCTTTTTAAATGCTTAATGCTTCATTAAACTCCAAAGCTCATCATGATTAATTTATTTACATTTTTATTTAATTTTTTAATTATTTTGCATTAAATTTACATGAAAAGATTTTAATTGCAAAAATGCTAATTTAAGTGAACTTCACTCCGCGCTTCCTCTCAGATTTCAAAACATTTGATTACACACAATGAAGCTAACAAAAATAAGCTTAGAAGCTTTGGAAAAAATTATTTTTAATAAATAAAATCGCATTAGTTTGAACAACGACATTACTCGCTGAGTGCCTAATTGGTGTAGGATTGAGTGTGAGAAAAACGCCTCAGCGCGCTTTTTACAACAGTGTTGCCAGTTCAATATTAATAAATTCCATTGATTCGTGAGGAACTTTAAAATGGGGAAAATGTGAAAATGAAAAAATTTCACGATTTATAATAAGATATATTTTTTTAAGATATACGTAATTTAACAGAAATACGTAAATAGGTTATTTAAAAAAATATCATTTGCGCTCAAAAATAACGTTCTTAAAAGTATGATGTTTTTGTATGATGTTATTACTCTTTGACCAAATTTCATTTATATCTGACCATGATCTCTTGTTTTGTACAGTTTTAATCCTTCTAGTAACTCTGTTCCACTGTCGATATCGTAGCGTGATTATAAGTCCATTGATTATTTTCTGTTGTATGAGTATTTGTCTCGTGCTAGTTAGAATGACTGCTGGTTTATTCAGTCTGTTGATGAAAAAAATTAAATGTTATTGTCACTCAGGTAAACAGTGCGTTTGAAAATTTTGTACCTCTTCGAACACTTGTTATTAATAATCAGTCTTGTCCTTGGTATACGGCACATGTCATATTAGCCATTAAAAAAGAACAAACTATACAACAAATGGAAGAATCATCGTATTGTTGCAAACTGGAAGCAATTTAAGATTGCACGTAATCACGTTGTATCAGTAGTGAGGCAGTCAAAAAAACGATTTAACCACCGAAAATTAAACTGCTCTCTTCCTGCCAAGCAACTATGGAAAAATATTCGAAGTCTTGATGTTTGTAGTAAGATTGAGCAAAGCTGTGATATTGACCCCATCCTTTTAAATTACTGTTTTCTTTCTAATAATTCTGTATGTAATTATAACTTTCAATGTAGTGGTTGTCAGTTTTGTGATGCTAATAAGTTCTCTTTTTCTAACGTAGGTGAGAATGATGTAATAAAATCCATCATGAAAATGAAATCAAATGCTATTGGCGAAGACGGTACCTCTTTAAAATTTTTTAATATCATCTTATCATATATAATAGCACCACTGACACATATTGTAAATCATTGCTTTACTACCTCCTGTTTTCCTAAATCTTGGAAACTAGCTTCTGTTATTCCTATTGCTAAGGTTGCTCGTGCAACAACGATGAGTGATTATAGACCAATTAGTATTCTCTCCTCTTTTTCCAAGATTTGTGAGTCCCTTATGACCAATCAAATTAATCAATATCTTTTAACGCATAAGCTCCTGTCACCGCACCAATCCGGATTTTGCACCGAACATAGCTGCGCGACATCAATGCTGAAAGTTATTAATGATATTCAAACTTAATACGATGAAGGACACCTTACACTTCTTTGTCGATTAGACATTCCCAAGGCCTTCGATCGTGTTAATCACTCGATCTTAGTCCAAAAGATTAAACTATTGTTTGGTTTTAATAATAATGCAGTATACTTAATAGAAAATTATCTTGATGGTAGGATGCCGAGGGTTAAGGTTGGGGACTTGTTTTCTGCCTACAAGGCAACTAAAATGGATGTTCCACAAGAATCGATTGTTGGTCCTCTGTTATTTAGTTTTTTTATTAATGGCATTTTTTCAGTTTGCAATGACGTAACTGTACATGCTTATGCAGATGACATCCCATTATATTCCTCTAACCACATTGGTCTAGTTCAGGATTTATGTTACAGTCTAAATGATGACCTTAGCGCTATATCCAAGTGGGCATTCGATAATGATCTTTGTCTGACAGTTCTCCCAATTTATAAGGATAAAAATAACCACCTAGAAATCCCACCAATATTTTGAAAGATACAAATGGTTGTAAAGGTCAAAAACTTGGGATTTTATGTTAATTGTAAGCTCTCCAGCTTTGACCATACTAATAATGTTATAAAACGCATTTATTACACACTGAGATGCCTGCGGTTGTCTTCACATTTTGTACCTACTGAGACAAAAAAAAAAAAAAAGACTTGCAGTTCAATTAATAGTGCCACTAATAACATATTCTGAGCTTGTATATAGTAATCTCGACTATCAGTCTGCGCATAAAATTCAGGTTAATTTCAATGATGTGGCAAGATATGTATTTGGATTGAGACGCTTTCATCACGTATCAATTAGAAGTAAAGAATTTCTTGGATGTATTATTATCAACTATTTAAACGCAAGAAATTATTTATTTTTGCATAAATTAATATATAATCGGACTCCATCTTACGTCTATTTTGTGTTTCAAATAGAACGGGCAACCTTATAATACCTAAATTTAAAACTTTGCACTATAAACGGTTGTTTTTCATCAACGCCATTAAACTATGGAATTCACTACCTTGTAAAATAAAATCAATCATCAATTCGAATAACTTTAAGCATTCTCTTATGACCTTTTACTCAAATATCTAACTATCACTTACTTTTCCTTTTACACTTCTTATTCTTAATCTCACTTTAATTCTCGCACTATTTTTTTTATTACTTTTTTTATTTCTTTATGTTAAAACCTTGTTTCCTTTATTTATATTCTTAAATTAAATTAAATCTAAAATAATTAAGTTTTTATTGTTACTTAGTTTCTTTTTTTTTATTTATAAATTTATTTCTTTAAAGTTCAAAAATATATTGAATATGTAATTTGTTGATCTTAATTTTCTATTATCTGTTGCACTCTTAAAAGATGTCATTGGATCTTATTTTACTAATATTCTTCAAATAAATGAAATGAAATGAAATAAAAAATGTATGATAAGGCATATCAACTCTCGGTCTGTCAAATTGTGTACAAAAATATAAAATTACAATTCTGCATGGGATTTAATATTTCGTCTTTATTATGATTAATGAAATAAAGGTGATTATTTCTCTCTCTTGTCTCTATTCGAATTTTTTAGTGTCGCTTACGCTACGAAATGATAATGTTTGTGCTCCTTTTTAACTATTATATTCTATTGTTTGTGTTTACGTTCAAGGACACAAACTTTAACGCAGCAGAATAATGAGTGAAGTTATCAACGATACACAACATTAATGTACTGTTCTCTCAAATATAAGCTACAGTAGACATGGGTAACATAGCTATGCGTTGCGTTATTGAGTTGAAGCACTTTTTATTAAGGGTAACACACTAGCGCAGTAATATAAATAGTTTCTTGCTCGTTGTTCTTTGTTTGTTTATTCAAACTTGAATCTAACTTTAGACTTCCAACTTGTTTTGCAGACCAGATGTATTGCTATAGGACTCTGATTATATTTCTAATATTATGTCTAAGTGATATTAAATAGCACTTTCTTCACTACATAATTCAATGCGCTACCCAATCTATCAGAGCCAAAAAATTTACTTTATAACTCGACATGCTATCCAACTCAAAATCTCATTGCGCTGAACAAAATTGTTTTGATACAGGATTCAAAGGCTTTCAATCAACATTATGACGCAATTGTGCTTAAACATTTCGCTGATACAGTAAACTGCATTTGAGTTGATGTATTAGCGCAGATTTTTTTTGCTGCTTTTTACCCATGTTTACGCTACAGTACTTAAACATACGCTACGTTGGCGTTTTTTTTTTGATCACTGATAAAAATAATACGTGTATAAATGAAATTTGTTAAATAAAAATGAGCGAAATTAATAAAAATGTTTAATTTTTAACATACAGACTATGTCTTGATACTGGTATATTTTTTTAAATGTCATGTAGAAATTTAGCCAAACAATTATTTTCATGCCCGAAAAAGTATGTCTAAGTCAAGAGTAGCGTACCTGCATTCAATATATCGTCAACTTGAAGTAAACTTTTTTTAATTATTGTTCACGCAAAAGTGGAAAAAATTGTTTCACTTCACATAAAAAGCACGCAACCTAAAAAACAACATAAATACAACGACTGTCAGTTGCAGCACATTTAACCGCTATGTTTAGACAAGTGACAACGAAATGTCAACAGAGACATGTTTAACGCACACTGGTTACACTTACACACAATGATCTCTTTGCTAATATGCGCTGAGTTGTGGTAAGCAACAAATTATATAATCGAGAAGAAGAAGTAAAGACAACAAAATTAAATTTAAAAAAAAAAATTTGAAGGGGAAACCATGAATAATTGCATGACACATCCCATGAAAATGCTCTTTTAATAGAATCTTTAGTATACAGAATACAGCTAAAAAATAAAAGAATATAAACAGAAGTTCGATATAAGATTTTGAAGAAATTACATAGTGGTTATACTTATATGTAATTTTATATTTTATAAAAACTCACAAGCGATTGTATTTTATAAAATTAACAACTGAAATATTTTTCTCTCTATCACTATAACACTATAAAAACACTGAAACAAAGTTTTTCAAATAAATTATGTAACACAAATCTGTGGAAAGCAAGTCGCTGATTAATTATGATCCGTTTCAGAAATAAAAATGTCCATAAAATATCTCAATTCCATTAAAATCAACCAGTATAAGTTATATTTAATCCATCTAGGATAGTATTTGCCATCAAACAAATCAAAACAAAAACAGTGACAGCCAGAAAACTATGCACACTTTCATTTTCGAGCAAAAACAAGAAGTAGTGATTTGTTAAAATATCACGAAATATAAACATAAACATAAAATAACATATGAGTTGCAAAAATAAACATAAACCATGAGTGCCAATATATTATAAACTAGGAAAGGACTTCATGTAAAAAAATAAGAAGATGAATGAACACACCACAAGTAAAAGCTAGAGTATAGCACAAATGTAAAAATTGTTTCACACTGAATTATGCACAAAAAGTGATTTGTTTTTTATCTATAAAATCGACAAACAAAATTAGGCAATAGCTTAAGTTGAGGAAAACAAAGAAAACAAAATTTTCCGTAAATTCAACTTTGTACGCCACAAAAGTTTTTATGTTGCGCCTTGGATGCGAATTATAGCCGCTTGTGTAATATTTCCTTTAGTCATTTTTAGTATATGAAAAGCGAAGAACATCGTTTTAATATTTCTTTAAAGATCCAACTAATAACAAATGAGCATCACAAGTCAAAGCTAGACAGACTGTTACTAGGTAGGTGGCCATAGATAATGCACTGCTGGGTGCTGAAGTTTGAATTGGAGAATGGTGCATAGCTAACATTTCCCGATCACCACTTAAAATGCTCGCGGTGTTATTAAGAATACCAACAAATTTAATATGTTGTGGTCTATTTTGAAAGTTTATTTGTTGTTGATCCACTATTTATGGAGGTGAACGAGAATGTGTCACACGTTAAGCTGGAAAATGAGGAGGATGATGAGCGATCAAAACTGACCCAATTTGTACAGCTAAAATATGACTGTTGATCTTAATTGAAGTTGAAAGTGAGAGGTTGAAAGCAATTGATTGTGATTGAAAGCAAAATTTATGATGAGGTGAATAATGCAGTTCTTTTGAGGTGTTTATTTTTATGGATAATGTGGTGGAAGATATTTTAAGAATTTCAGAAAATTTTGAAAAATTTATTTGGAATGTTGTTTCAATAATAAATATAACATAAAAAGTAGTGTTTTGTATGGATAAGATAAAATTATTTGAAAAACAAAAATTACAATAAGAAAAATATGATTTTTTGCATAATTTTTTTTTGTGATATTTGTAGATTTTTTTTCGTATTTTTATGATAAACTTGTATTTTTATGTTAAATTCATTCTATTCGGTTTCTGTGAGGTCACTAAATTTGCTACTAGATAATAGCCTTAAATAAAAAATTCTTAAAAATACTAAATTTTGTGCTTAAAACATAAATTATTGAAAAATTTCTTGAAATTGTTGGATAACTTTCGTTAGAATAGAGTACAAAAGCTTATAATAATTTGTCTTGTTGCCACAGAATTGGGCCCTATGCCCATACACCATGTTAAAGATTTTGTTAAGCATTTTTTTACAATTTAAAAAATTTCTTCACCTTATTTAAAAAAAATTCATTGCTTGACTTTTTGTATGCATTTTTCATTGCTCTATTATTTCTTCTTGATAAATATATCTTGATATATATATAACCTGTAGGAAAATCAACTAATTTAAAAGTAGTTGATAAAGTAGTTTTTTGTCAACCACAACTAGTTGAAATTCTGACTTTTTTCCATAGAACGAACTAACATATTTTGTATGGTGATGTCCGCTAAATAAGTCAATTGACTTTCGTCTGCATATATTTTCAACTACTTGTTAAATTAGTTAAATTTAAATTATTTTTTAACTACTTTAAAATAGATCACTTAACAACTATTACTGATGGCCTAAAGTTAATAATATTTGATGAAATAACATGGTTAAATATATATAAACTTGTAATCTAATAAAAATTTGCAATTAAAACATGTCAAAATCAGAGTAGTTGCCGCCTTAATATGATTCAAAGTAGTTTATCAATCACTTGTTTTTGAGTAGTATTTCAATTAATTCATATATAATGCAATAAAAACTATTCAGAATTGAAGTGGATGCCGCCTTAATATAATTCAAAGTAGTTCATATACTGGTTTATTTGAAACTAGTTTTTTAATTAGTTGTTTTTAAAAAGAAATTAGTTTGTTCCTATAGGGTATAACTATAGTTACACTTATTCAAATCTCTGCTAATAACATTTAAATTAACAGTGCTCTGTAGATGCTGTTTATATCACTGCATCCTTCACTCTGCGGCTTCAGTTGCAAAACTTTCAAGTTCGACTGTGTAAATATATGTAATTCAAACTTAATTCATACAAATAGAAATAACATTGAGTGCAGTTATAATGAAGTGCGTTCATTAATTGTGGAATTTTTCACTGACATACTTTGGAAGGCGAATTGATTTGATGTAATTGCTGCTAATGCTGCATAGAGCAAACATGCATATAAACACTTGCTTATGTTTTTATTGCTCACACTCAAACTTACCCCTCACTCATTTACATTGCATTCAATTAATTTGAATTACAATTATTGAATTATTGCCATCAACCGTTGATTTACTACACGTTTTCCATACTTAACTCATAACTCATTTAATTAAAAGATTAAATTTAAGTGCTCCAATTTCTCTACACTAATTACTGAACTCATTAATATTTTACCTATTAAATTTTTCAGTGCTATTTTCATATATCTATACATATACGTATATATATAAATTCTCTCTGTTTTAAGTGAAAATTTTATAATTATTAAATGTAAATCAGGCTTTTTTTTTTCTATTTTCCCCAGTTATGTTTAAGCGGTTTAGGCCAAAAATGCTGAAAAGTTAGCTGTTTGAGCTAACTTAAAAAATTTAGCAACGGAAGTGCCTCAATTTTTAGGCGAAAAAGGTTTCATTGTGTGAGTATGTTTAACAGAGCACAACTTCTGCAATTTGTTTTGATGTTTCTTTTATTGTGTATTTGTGGATTTATGAATTTGTGTTGTTGCCGCAGTGTTTGTGAGCAGTGCAAAAATATTTTGGAAAAAGTTTCTGTGGTAAACAATTAAATATGATGAATTTTAAATTCACTTGTTTGGTTTTAAGGCTTTAATACTTATCATATGATTGTCATTTAAAATAGGTTAAAAAATACATTACTTTAACGCATATATCAAACTGTTTTTAAATGATAAAATACAGGGTGTCCCGCAATTGAGTGCAACTATTTACGGAGCTGAAAGGTTATGTCGAGCTGAGCTAAAAGTTGTATGGGAGGAGGGGGGGAGGGGGGTCTATTTTCACATTTTTAGGAGCTACAGGGCTAATTAATAATTCATGTCTTTGGGTAATGTTATTGCTTCTAACAGAAAAACTAACTTACATAAAATTTAGATTAATAACTCATTATAAAGGCAACAAAATCACCTTTCTAACGGCATATCAACAAACCCCACCAACTTAACCGTTATCGAGCTGTGATCGTGTGAAGATAAATCAACCGGTTGAAACTACCAAATTTCAACTTTGAGTGTAAATTTCTCAGAATTTTGCGTAAAAAATTAAATTTTTTTTTAAGATCAATTTTGTTATTTATTCAATTTTCTTTTCAAAGACACCAAAAACATAAACATATCTTTAAAAAAAAAAAAGTTGGCTGTACTAAAAAAATTATACATATTAGAAAATAATGATAAATAATGACATTACAATTAGTTATGCAGTAGATAATATCATTGTTTATCATTGTTAAGTTGGTTTGTTGATATACCGTTGGAAAGGTGATTTCATTGCCTTCAAAATGAGTTATTAAAATAAGTTTTATGTAGGTTAGTTTTTCTGCTAGAAACAATGTAGCTCCTAAGAATGTGAAAATAGACCCCCCTCCCATATGATTTTTTGCCAGCTCAACATTACTTTTCAGCTCCATAAATAGTTGCACTCGATTGCGGGACACCCTGTATACACATATTCATGGGCGTAGCCAGAAATTTGTTCAGAGAGTGACAACATAATTTTTTTATGTGACTGATAAAAAAATTAAAAATGTGCCAGTCGCAAGTTTGTAATAAAAAACAAATTAATGTTTTAAACAACCCGAAAATCGGGTGTTCTTCCCTATTTCGCTTTGGAAATCACACTTTCTCATTCACTTTAGTGCGAGTTCGTAACGTAAGTCTTTTTGCCATTTTTCCAACTTCAAACCATATCTGATCAACCGTACCTTTAATCAAATTTTTATTTTTCTAATGTTCAAGGGGGCAACTGCCCCTATCTGCCTTACCCTTGCTACGCCCATGCACATACATAAAAGATGTTAAATATAAAATCTCTTAGCATTAGACCAAAGTTTACTTCGAGAGTGCTTCGGTTCCATAAAAATATCTTTTTGAGTTAGTCTAAAAAAACCGTCAAAATTTAGCGATGTGTTTAAGACCTTAAACTCTCTCGAGGTAGGCAATGATATTAGGGGGTGAGGTTTTTAACTTTATTTTTAGTGACCCACCATAATAAACTACATAAAAAATTATCCGAAAATCTTTATCATTAGAACATATTTTCAGACTACTTTCTCAATCTTCACACCGTAATCTGAGTCATGATAAAATGCAAGAGAATATTTTTCAAGAACTTTAACAGAGTACCTCAAAATATTACACCACTGATAGTTTGTATTTTGGTTGTAAAATAATGATCCCGATAAATCTGTGTTTCAAAAATTTTCTAACACTTGTCCGTGTCAATTTCAAACAATTATGGTAAAATTGCAAAAATCTGGCTTAAAAGACCGTTTAATAAACAACTTTAAAAGAAAAGTTAACTTTTTGATCATCCTTTGTCTTGACAACGAAAGGCATTCTAAGCTTGTGAACGAAAATAACCGTAGTGTGTTAAGGTATTATAGCGTAGATTTGAGAGAACAGTTTGTCTCTCAAATCCACTCATTATTCTGTAGCATTAACATTTGTGTAGTTGAACGCAAACACAAACCATAACATTGCCATTCCGTAGCGTAAGTTATACAAAAATAACTTTAACATATGTTTAGCGGTTTTTGGGTAAGAATAATCAGAGGAATAAAACTTTTATCATTTTAATTATAAAGAAATTTTCGAGAAAAAATCGTTAAGGATATTAAAAATTCCTGTGACCCACCTTTTCATATTCTGGTTTTAACAGAGCGCAAGTTATGCTAAGAGTTACCGTATGCCGGTTGTTTTGATGACTTACTATATGCTAACATTACAAACAGCAGAGCTGTTAGAGAATGCAATCATTTGTGATTTTAAATCATGTTATTTATATTCAAAATGAATGCATTCATTTTTTCGAATCATTGATTGGGACTTGAAATTTCAAATCACAAAATTTGATATTTGAAAAATGATTGCATTCGTTTTTTCAAATCATTGATTGGGATTTCAATGATCTTAAGTCACAAATGATTGCATTCTTTTACAGCTCTGACAAACAGTACGGTATGTTTTTGTGGCGCATGGTACAGAATGATAGATTTTGTGTTCATTTTTTATGCGATTGTAGTGTAATGTCTGTATTTGCGTTCATGTACACAAACACATTAGCTACAGAATGAAGAGTCATGGCATATACGGTACACTAAAATATCGTATCATTTATTTTCGTTCAGTACTCTAAACAACGTTCGTTTCAGTAGCAACGTACAGCAGTTACTCCATAAAAGATATTATGAACCTGCATATTTATAAACAAGTGATTTAACCTTGACCCGATTCAAAAGTTAGTATATAGTACCAAGTGGCTATTTTTTAACGAAGTGAAGTTGTTGTTCATTGTTCATTAAAAAGTAGAATTAAAAACTTCCATACCAGCGCGTCCAATTTTCAACAATCAAAAGGTTGAATTTATGAGCTGCTTTTACAACAGTGTTCATTTGCCTTGGACCCAATAGCATCTAAATCAGCAGACCATTTCAGAAAAAAAAGATAATTACATATTACTCAAAATCGAACGCACTCATTGGTACTCCATTTAAGTATATCTGAAGTCTTAATAAAAACATAACTTAACACTTAAGCAAAAATTTTTTTCTTTAGCCCAAATTTTTAATTCTTAAGCTGTGTTATTGCCAGACAATAAAACCTGTTTTAATCACAAAAAAGCAAAAGTTTTTGATTTTCTTAGAAGTCAAGCTAAACACAAACACTTGCAAGAAGACAAGCTGTGCTTCTGCGAAAACCATTAACAAAACTTAAACTCGTTTCAAGCAATGTTTACTTAATTTTCTTAATAAACAAATTTAACTCGAAAAGAGAAAAAATATAAAAAACTCATTCATAGTATTTAAGCGCCAATAAATTGACCCTGAACTTGAACGTATTGATAACTTATACGAGTTAAAGCAATGACGCGGACGAGGTAAGCAAAGCTTAATTTAGTATTGACGTTGTTGGTTAATAATAAAGTTTGGTGTTGT
Source organism: Coremacera marginata (assembly GCA_914767935.1). Classification (NCBI taxonomy): domain Eukaryota; kingdom Metazoa; phylum Arthropoda; class Insecta; order Diptera; family Sciomyzidae; genus Coremacera; species Coremacera marginata. Next base: position 3,291,158 of record OU612045.1, on the reverse strand, counting down.
GTTTTTTTTTGTTTTATGTTTTGGCTTTGATATTCTTATGAAAAACGATGTTTTTTAGTGCGTTTTAAATTAAGCAGTATAGATTGAGAACAAAAACTTTTGCTTTCAGCACTTTTAAATATTTATTCGTTTTGAACTTTAGCGTTTTGTTTTTAATTAATCACGATTCATTGACTGATGTGGTGTTAATGTTCTCTTCCTTGTTTCTCGGTTTATTATGACTATTATATTTTTGTTTTTTTCGCATAGTTTTTATTTATAATTAAAACATGTGGCACGGTTTATTATTTAAATTTTAAATAAATTACAACAACTGAATGTGTCGATACTATCGATATCGTGAAAATCGTTGCCATGCGGAACTAATTTTAATTTATAATGCATAGCTTGTCCCGAAAGTTACAATCTAGAGGGCTAGAATTATAAAGGAATTTATCGATAAGAAGAATCATACAAAAAAAAACATAAATTTTAATAAATAGTAGATATTCATCGATAAAGGTGGAAGATTTTTATAATATTTATGGGTATATATCGATGAATTTTATTGATACAAATCGCTTATATTTAAAACTTAACAGTGTTAAATTATCGTAATAAACCTTTGGCAATTTTCAATTAGTAGCGGAATTTGTTTTTGTAGTTTATAGCCGTATATTTACCTTGTACAATAATACAATGTACATTGTACATCAATATGAAATCTTAAAAAAATCATCAATAATTTTAAATAAAAATTGTGATAGTAATAATATAATGTTAATGTAAGAAATTAATTTATAATAAATTTGTTCGTATTAACATATTATCGATAAAAATTATAGATATTTATTAATATAACGTGTCTACATTTGAAAATTGTAAATCTAGGTACAGATCTAGATACAAATCGTACAAATAGGTACAAATCTAGGTAAGATAATTCTATATAAAATCTAAAAATATTATAAACATTTCTTAAAACAGTTGTTATAATAATAATAAAGATAATTTTATTTATGAAAATAAATTTAAAAATCGGTTCGCATTGATATATTATCGATACAAATTAAAGATATTTATTGATATAACCTGTCCATATATCAGAATTTTAAATATAACTATCTAAGGCTTACATTTCAATTATCTATCCAACTAAACACATAGGGAATTAAAAATTAGTGTCGATGAAATATCTTTTGTAGACTCTCAATGTAAATCAATCTATAGAAATAATTTTTAATTTTAATAAATTAGCTAAACATTAAAATATATAAATATAAAGTTCTTATCAGGTAAGCCAAACAATAAATAATATCAATCAATAAAAAAGTTTTAACTTTAGAAATTTATCGGTTATTAAATATAGATATCGATAAATCGATAAGATATTGATTAAGCTCATATTTTTTTACTGAAGACCATGTTTTAAATTTTAGATGTTAATCAATACAAAGTATATACGAGTACATTATCAATAGGATATTAAAAATCGGTATAGATAAAAATATTTTATAGTCTATCGATGCAAATTTCATGAACTTTTCTAATGATATATGAATTATTCGATATATTTACAACAAATCAATATAATTTTAATTATTTATCGAAGTAAAATAAAGCTTCTTTTTACTCGACGATTCATATCTACCAATATAAATGATGTATGGAAGATATTAGCACAATTTATTTATATGGGATGTGGTGAGATAGTGGGTACGGTGGGGTGATGTGTAACACGGCGGTTTTTCGTACAAAATGTTAACATATGAGTGAATCAACAACTGTGATATGTTTCTTTTGATAGCATCTAGTTTTTCATAAGTGTTGGAAGTAGACAGAAAATCATTTCATTAGAGTTCTTAAAAAGCGTGAAAAATTTTTGTTAAAAAGTTATTTTTAAATATACAAAAAATAGCGCTTCGCATAACATTTTCTTCAGATTTTAAAAGTGAGTAGATATAAAATGTGGCGGCCGTGGCGTAGTGGGTAGTGTGTGACTCTTACGCCAGAGAACCCAGGTTCGAATCCTCCTTTCGACACAGAAAGTTTTTTCAATTGAATTAATTTTTCTGTTCGGCCGTCACCTCTCTGCAGACAATGGCAAACCTCAGAGAGTAAAAACTGCCATGAAAAGCTTCTTGAAAACATAAGCCGTTCGGAATCGGCGTAAAACATGTAGGTCCAGTTCTCGATCATTTGTGTGCAAACATTTCACATCATACACAACACAATTGATCATAAGAAGCTCGGCCAAGATCCTTTTAAGGGCTGAAATTGCCATTTCGTTTTTTTTTTTTTTTTTTTTGGATATAAAATATGCTATTGTTTACTATCTTTAAATATAACAAAAAATTTTAAATTTTTTCACGTTGTGGTAAAATTCCATTAGTGAGAGAAAAGTGACTAACATTGGGGTGATGTGTAACACTCACGGTGGGGTGATGTTCAACACATCTTACACATTATAATTGACAGTAAAGAAGCAACAACGTCAAACTCTGAAATGCAATCACATCATAGGCATTAAAAGAGATTGACCCAGTTCATACTATTCAGTCCAGACTAAAATTCCATTGTGGTAGAAAGTCAATGAAAAGCTGTGTTCTAACAATGCCACAGAAACGTTTAAAGTTGCATGAGATTTCATTAAGATCTTATCATACTTTTACTAAACATAAAAAGTCAAAATAAACATGACAAATTAAAGTTGCTGGTCTTTAAATCAATATTTTGTTGATGTTACACATCACCCATCCGAATTGAAAAAGACCAAAAAAACCATATTTGAAATTTTTGTCCTATTTCATTCATTTCTCAAAATATTCAATATCCATGAAAACACTTCGAATTGGTTCTTCTGCAAGGGATATACCTTACAACCAATCACAATTTTAATTTCTTACCACTTTTATTAGAGCAAATACGTGTTACAAATCACCCCACTTCAGCCTGTATATACTACCAGGCTACAGTACAATAGATATAAATCAGTTTAAGTTAAAGATATGTTATGTTATGTTATGTTATGTTATGTTATGTTATGTTATGTTATGTTATGTTATGTTATGTTATGTTATGTTATGTTATGTTATGTTATGTTATGTTATGTTATGTTATGTTATGTTATGTTATGTTATTTTATGTTATGTTATGTTATGTTATGTTATGTTATGTTATGTTATGTTATTTTATGTTATGTTATGTTATGTTATGTTATGTTATGTTATGTTATGTTATGTTATGTTATGTTTTGTTATGTTATGTTATGTTATGTTATGTTATGTTATGTTATGTTATGTTAAGTTATGTTATGTTATGTTATGTTATGTTATGTTATGTTATGTTATGTTATGTTATGTTATGTTATGTTATGTTATGTTATGTTATGTTATGTTATGTTATGTTATGTTATGTTATGTTATGTTATGTTATGTTATGTTATGTTATGTTATGTTATGTTATGTTATGTTATGTTATGTTATGTTATGTTATGTTATGTTATGTTATGTTATGTTATGTTATGTTATGTTATGTTATGTTATGTTATGTTATGTTATGTTATGTTATGTTATGTTATGTTATGTTATGTTATGTTATGTTATGTTATGTTATGTTATGTTATGTTATGTTATGTTATGTTATGTTATGTTATGTTATGTTATGTTATGTTATGTTATGTTATGTTATGTTATGTTATGTTATGTTATGTTATGTTATGTTATGTTATGTTATGTTATGTTATGTTATGTTATGTTATGTTATGTTATGTTATGTTATGTTATGTTATGTTATGTTATGTTATGTTATGTTATGTTGTTATCACCAGTAAACTTAACGTTTATCTTAAAGCCTCAGTAGCTGAAGCTTTATTAATAAGTTATGGTTTCAATTTGTGATTTTAAATTTAAAACTGACTAAATAAATAACATTTCCACATCAAGCAGAAAGTGTTGGGGGAAACGTGACTCCATTAACACCATTAAAATGTCTGGCTTATCAACATAATAAATAATTATTATCGATATTAGTTGTTAATATAACTCGATAATAATCGTTGTATATATCGATAGAATATATATATTTACCATACAAACTATCGATATCGATAAATGGATAGAAGAATTTCTTGTTTTTAACCAAATGAATTTATTGATTATTAATATCTTATCGTTTTAAGAAGGTTTCCTTAATTATTAAATTAAAGATGTCAATAAATGTATAACTTTTGAAGTGTCTTTTAAAATTGCTTAACTATTTTACGAAAACTTAGTGGTCTGAAAAAAAAAATTATTTTAAGCATAAGTTGTACTATTAAAACCAGCACAGTCTCTAAGTATCTTACCATATCTTAAGCTATCTCTTCCATATTATAAAAAACTAGCAAGTAAATAAAATAAAAAATTAAAATTTATTCAACATTCGACTACATCACGAACGTGCTTGATTAATTCATTTACAGATCTTCATCGAGATACTGTGTAATTTTTATTTTTTATTATTTTATTGATATTGTAAAGTTTTTTATTTGCTGCGATTGTTTATCAGTTTGTAGCGAATTTCATAATCAAACAACGTTTGTAGAAAACGTTGTTGCTGTCAAAGTAGCTACTTTTAATGACATTCAACTAAGCTGGGTAGGGTTGAAGTTGGCCAAACGTGGCTTAAAGGTGCTTTATTAAGAATTTTAAATATAAGCTTGTGTTTTTTGTTTTTTTCATTTAAATCTATACTTGTTATCTAAACAGAAACCTAGAAGTACAAAAACACCAACAATGGACATAAAACAGTGTTTACAAATAGATTACAGCGAACAGCAAGAAGAACAACTACATAAAAGAAGAACAACAATGTAGCAAAAAACACGCTACAAGGCCACAATTAAACTCGAAACAATAAAATTGGAATGTTTACATAAAGTTATAAATGTTTTTTTTAAAAAAAAGTAAGAAAACTTTAGTTAAAGATGCAAAATTTGTGTGTTGATTTTTATTGAACAGTACCTTGAAAAGCAGATAGGCAATACAGGCACACATTTTGTACAGTTGTCAAAATGAATTAAATAAAGTTTGGAAAAAAATTAATATTTGAAAAATTTTCGTGTAAAATTTCAAAAATTGTCATAATATTTGCTCAATTGAGTAAAGTGAGACAATTTAAACTTTAAATTTTAACCAAGTAATGGTGTATAATTATCCAACTTTGAATTAAACACCAATTTATTTTCATTTTACGCACAAACAGTCATTAGGACACCTTTTTTAAGTTATAAATCTTAAGCAAGTAATAGCCTGTAAAACCCCAACTCGTAGACCTCAGCCACTTTCCTAAAGTATTAAATTTACTGTCATGTCTAATATTTAATTAATATTCTTTACCCAAATCAATATATATTCCATTCACACTGCATTTAAGGTTAATTTGTTAATTTATTAGCAATAATAAAAATGAATTGCATACCAATTCATTGACCAGTATTTCTACGACGCGTACTTTTAACACGTTTGTTATTTCTGCTGTATGGAATTTAAATGTTCTTCAACTTTATGTAATGTCTTTACTTCGACGTAGTTTTCCGTGCATTTTCTTTTTGCTTTCATTATTGTTGTTGCTTACAATTCAATTTGTTCCACTAAATTTTATTTGGTTTCTGTGAAAGCCAAATAAAATAATTTTCTTGTTAACAAATTCGTTTAGCACCTGCTAGTGAATTTTTAACGATTATTACTATTCACTTGGCTTACATATAAATTTGTTAGTTGTTGGAAAATACATAAATATTTGTTTGTGCTTAAATATGTTTCCACTTAAGTGACTGTACACTCAAGGAGAAATATTTGAAAAATTTAACCAATGCCAAGTTCTAGTTTTGTATTTTATGAAATTAATGTTTAAGAAATTATGCTAAATTTTGAAGTTTCCAGATACAACAAATTTTAAAAATATCATGAATATTTAAAAAAAAATGCAAACGTGTATTATATCGAAATTTCAAGCGCGCACAAAGTAACGTAACCGAGATATTAAATCTAGACAACATTTTTTATCTATACCGGAAATCAAAATAAGTGTGTATTCGACAAATATCTGTTTTGTTTTTAAAATATTTTCTGTTATTTACTAGTTTTTCTAAGTTTCTGTATGCTTAAAATATTTACAATAAAACAAATTTATTTATACAAAATTAATGGATACTAAAAATATATTAAAATAACATTTAAGATTCTAAATGACCTTAGCCTCAATCAAAATGTGGCTTTTAAGTGTTGTATTATTTAAATTATTAATATTTGAGCATACTCACAAGGAAAGGTCCCCAGGTGTGACTCGCCGATTTGAATGATTTTCGGATATGTGATAGAGCACAAAAATTTAAGGTTGACGTATTTTTTTATACGTGCTCAATCGATGGTTCAGGGTTTCAAAATGGCGTTTTAGAATTAGCTTAATGCCCTGTTTAGGTAAAACGAAGCCTTCGTGACAAGATTCGTTCGTTTTCCGACGTGATCGTCCAAAATTGGGTGTTTGTATTATTTTCTTGCGTCATCGTCCAACATTACGTTGCTTACGTTTCTCAAATACTCTCACCGTGAGTACTTGTCAAAAACCATATTACCAGATTGTAAAAGTTGAGAATTTAGCGTAAAACTGACAAAAATCTTAAAAATTGTATGCTTATTACTGTCATTTATTAATAGGTGGCAATACTTTTTGCATCAGCTGTTTTGGTTGCTGACTTTTGGAGGAAATTAAACTGTTTTTAAATTGATTGCGAAAGTTTGAGACAATTTAGGCAAAAACTGTTTTCGGCAATTGCCTTCTACAGTTGTTGTTTTCTTTGTACTGGGAAGATTTTTTCTTAAATATACTTATAAAACAAAATTTACGTTTTTTTAGCAGCAACATCCATTTCCAGAACGATAATAATTTTGCTCTCGTCAAATTTTGAAGTTTCGTTCGGATTTTTTTTCTTACAAAGACCCAACTTCACACTGAGGTTACGTCTTCGCTCGTTACTGAGTCAGCTGTGTTCGTTTGTGTCTGACATTCTTCATACATGGATTCAAAACAGCTGATTTTCGTCTGTTTGACGATGCGTTCGTGAAATACACGCATCGTTTGTTTTACCTAAACAGGGCATAAATTTCGTTTTTTCGCCATAATTTAACTATTTTCCATAGAAACATACACATATTTGGTATCAAACGAAAGGTATTGAGAAGGCGCACATGATGTTATCTAATCATTAGAAATAAATTTTATTGTTATTTTGTTGTTGGTATTTTTAATAGTACTTAGTCGATATCATGAGGAGTCCGTACTGGAAATTCATTTCATTTTCACTCGCTGCCTATTTGCGCTTATGTTTTACTTGCTTTTTTACCTGCTTAGTCAACAAATTTGTTACTGTAGGTCTAAGGGAGATAGATACCCTTAGAGTCTAGCCGATTTCGACCATTTTCAGAACACATCTATTACTCTAGTTATTTGACTACCCTTCTGACGAATTTTTGTTAAGATTAGCCAACCTTTGTATGTACCTGACATTCAAAATCAAATAAATAATTAATATAGGTGCAAGGGAGGTACCCCTAGGGTCTAACGGATTTCAACCTTTTTCAGTACACATCTTTTATTCTATTTAGCTTTACTTCTGACGACGAATTTTCTTAAGATTGGCTAACCTTTGTATCAGAGAACTGCAAAACTCACTTTTTGCTTGATTAAATCATTCACTGGAATTCTTACTCAACTCAACTCATTCAACAAAGTTCAGCGTTGAATAAAATCAGCACACTACTGGCGAACGCGTCTTTTGTGTAAGTTTGAGTTTGAGTTCGTCTGATCGAACTCACATGTTTGCGTGAACGAGTGTTGGCGTTGAATAAAATAAAATGATGCTGCTGAAGGCATCGTTTGTGTGAGCTGATTGACGGATTGAATTCACATGTTTGAGTATTGGCGTTGAAGTGTATACGGATATGTGTTTCGTAAATGAGAACTCATAGAAATAGTTAAATTTAGTTGTTTGCAGTCAATCGTTATAAAAACTTCACCCTTCTTCTTCTTGTTCTCTTTTTCTCTCTATCTCTGTCTGCACACGAACAAACTCTTACGTGTTGATTTTTGCTTTTTGCGTTTCATTCTTGATGAAAATAATCGTTGTTGAGCCCAACGAACAAGCATGAAATACGTATCCGAAGACGTCCGTTGATTAAAAGCACTGAGCCAACACGAAGCACATGGTTTGATTGGATTTAACTCAACAGCGAGTGTATGCATTCGAGCAAGTCTGATCCATTGAACGCAGAGGCATGATTTTTACAGTGTTGATTACGTATGAATATTTTTCTGTGAGTTTTGCAGTTCTCTGCTTTGTATGTACTACCCATAACAAAATTACGTAAAAAACGAATATAGGTCCAATAGAAGTACCCCTAAAAACTGACCGATTTCAACCGCTTATGAAATTTTTGTTAATTGGCCTTAATTAACCAAGCATACAAAACTACATTATCATAAGAATACTTCTTCTATTTTTGTCCAACTTTTGTATGTGATCCAAGTACTGTGAAACGATTCGAATCTCAGCTTGGGTGAAGTGTTAATAATGCATTAATTTATCAACTCACAATAATAAAAATAACATTTAAAAAAGTGTCAACAAAATAACTTTTTATTACAAAAAAACTTAGTTACTTCAAACATTTTTTATTCCATCCATAAAAAAAAAATATATAAAAACACAATTTTTGCGCCCGGAGTCAAACCACCAACCTGCGCGTTAATACACCAAATGCTTACACTTTATAGCTATCGAAGCAAACTTTGATCGGTGAATTCAATACTTAAATGAAATGAGTAATAGTATTTTTCAACTATAAAGGTTGAATAATTCAACTTCTTATAAACATTTTTCAAACCTCAACTCAAGTTCAAAAAGTTAACTTTAAAAGTTTAAAAATTTATTCGAAAATAGAAATCTTGTGCGTTGAGTTTTAAAAAGTAAAGTTAAAAAGACAAGTGAGAAAATTGAAAAAATTTACGATTTGTTTTGCTTTCATATTTTGGGCTTAAAATTTAAGCTCTAAAGATAGTTTTTTCAAACTATTTAGATAATATTTTCATCAGAAAATAGTTGATATTTTTTATATACTATTTACTCAATTTAATAATGAAAATATCAAAATTTTTGGAAGAATTGTACAAAAAAGTTAAACTTACAAAGTAGAAATATTGAACCTTATATTTTAAACGCGTTTTCCAGTTTGCCGCCACACTCCGAAAATCTCTTTTCTTTCTTTTAATCTTTAACCTAATCATAGAACCAAAGAAGTTTTAACTGAATTGTAAATTCTTCCGTGTGCCTTGGTTCATAGTCATCGCATTTCAAAATTCAATGATACTTTGAATTCCGTTGAATTCCGTTCTCCAATATACTGTGTTTGTTTACACTTTAAAGCTAACTTTATGTATGCTTTTACTTCACATTATACACAACTTAAACTACGCTTTAACTCAATAATTAACATTAAGTTGAAAACAAATTTTTCGCCATATCACCAAAGCTAGATATAACAAAAACAACTTTTCAGTAACTTTTTTCATACTTTGTCGAGAAGCCACACAGCTTGTCATGAAATGAAAAAAATTTAACGTTATTTATTTAAGTGTTTTTATTTTGGAAACAAATAATATATGCTATGGTATGCCTTGAAAAGTAAACAAAAATACTCAGTTAAATAGAGTGACAAAATCTAAGAAAAAAATTGTTGAAAAATATAAATGCCTGAAACGAATTCCAAAACAAATTTTGTTGACGACTTAACTAAAAGTCAACTAAATAGTTTAGGCATTGAAATAAGTTCAATTAAATATGTATCTGAAACATGGAAATAGAACGTGGAATAATTTATGTGTCTGGAGTAGAGTACCATATTTTGATGGATTATAAGAAAAAAATTAAAAATTAAATGAAAACAAAATAACATTTTGTTATTGTAGAAAATTTTCTTTACTAATTACATTGTGAACAATTACATAACATTACATAACATTAATTATATAAGAGTGGATGAGATTTTCTACCTAGTCGAAAAAAAATTTTCCTTTATCGCATTAAAACTTTCCGGGAAAATTGAGCACAAACAATATAAAAAAAAAACATTTTCTCATTATTTATAACACAGTACGCTATAATGAATTGGATTCTGAAAACATGAGCTTGACTTGTTTTATACTCGACTACAACTTGACACAGAATTTCCATAAAACTCGCTCAAACTCTGACTTTCTGATAGGCACCTTAAAAGCGAAAATCAAGTCAACAACAAAAAACATCTATATTTAGAGCAAAGCAAATAAATTTATGCGATTATTTTTTTTTACTTTTGCGCAAGCAAACGAGCAAAGACTGTTAATTAGTCAAATGCCGCCAAACGAAGAAACGAACAAGCAATATGAATGCGATATGAAATCAAATAAGATGGAGACATGACGGCTGTAGCGCAAAAACTTAAGAAAGAACGCGGTATATGAAAGGTAGTAGTTGTGAGAAGGGCCTCAATTTCCTGAGCCAACGAGCACACAATGTAACTTGAAGAGAAATTAAAACATTAGAAAAAATATGCCTTGTTTTTCAAATAATTCGCTGTTGTTGTTGTATTTGTTGTTTGATTTCTAACCAATAGAATATATTTTGCTTTTTAGGTCTTGTGATAAAAAAAAGAACACCGATCCGACTCTTGATTTCAAGGAAATAACGTGATAGAATTCATTAGCATGAAAATAGCACAAATGGAAAAATACAAATACTGAATATGTTCAAAGAAACACACCAGTAATTAATTGGAAATGCAAAGTTATTTGAGTGAGGATCAAACTTTGTATCTCAAGTCATAAACAATAAGTTTTCTTCACATTTGCAAACAATGGTCAGCTAACGAGTTCATGTAAATTGATTACGAATAAAAAAGTTTTACACATCGTCAGTGTAGAGCTGGAGTTGAGCGCGTTTTCAACTGGGCTCTGCCATTATATTGTTGTAATTGTTATTGTTCTTTTTGTATGAACTACAGCTGAATCACTGAACGAAAAACACAATTGATCATAATAAGCTCGGTCAGAGTTCTTTCAAGGGCTGCAATGGGTAATTCTTTTCTTTTTTTTTTATAACCTGGATTACTTCCACCAGTACCTTAGCCAAAACATGTATAAATCAATTATTTTCTGAGCAATTTTGCTTGGCCTGAAGTCAATATGAGTACGAGTCTATTTCCGAAATCTTGAGAAGAGTTTCCCCATTTTTGTATTCTTTCCAGTTTTCTTTAAACTCTCATCGTGTAGATTGTCCGCATTTTCAACACACATTTTTCCATATATATTACAAATAACACCTCGCTTCTTGATGTTTCAGTGAGGTACAGTCTATATGTCACTCAAAAAATCATGTGTGGCAATATATTTGGGTTCAGTTGCAATTAAATAATATTAAATATTGAGATTAAATAGTTTTTAAATGCTTATATACGTACTTATTTTTGTATAATATTTTTTATGCATATCAATTTATTAAAATATTTTTTAGAACTTGTTAGATTTATTATTTTTATTGTATTATTGTTGCTTAGTCTGTTATTATTATCCAAAGACGTTAAAAAACAAATAAATAAATAAAAATAAATATAATAATTTTATTCATATAACGAAAGTGTGTAGAGTGTGTGGCCTATGAGCTAGAGAACCCTGGTTCAATTCCCACCTAACACAGTAAGTTTTTTCAATTGAATTAATTTTTCTGTTCGGCCGTTACCTCTCTCTCGGACAATGGCAAACCTCAGAGAGTACAAACTGCGATGAAAAGCTTCTTGAGAATATAAGCCTTTTGGAGTCGGCATAAAACTTGTAGGTCCAGCTTTCGATCATTTGTGTTCAAACATTTCACAACACGCACAACACAATTCATCATAAGAAGCTCGGTCAAAGTCCTTTCAAGGGCTGTGATGGCCATTTCGTTTCTTTTTCTGAAAATTGGCTTAGTTGCAATTAAACAATATTAAATAATGCGTTGAGATAAGATTCAGTTTTCATCACTTTACTACTTTTTGGTCTTAATTTCTCTTCATTTAGAACTCCTGAGGGATTTACTGACAATCCCGTCAAAATTTGTGGCCTATTCGCCAATCTTTTTAAAGAATCATTCTGTTCAGATTCTTTTACTCCTGATGGAGAGTACTTTGAATATATGAATTCCGAACCCAGAGTATCTTTGGAACATATATCCTTCACTCCAGAGGATATTTTAATGTATATTAGATCGATCGATGAGGAGTTTGGTGCTGGACCTGACGGTGTTCCTGCCGCAGTGTTAACACAATGCGGTTCCGTTTTGAGTCAACCACTTTCTTTATTATTCAATAAATCTATTAACGAAAGTTATTTTCCACTTTTTTGGAAAAAATCATTTATAAGTCCTATTTTTAAAAAGGGTTGCAGGAACGATGTTAGTAACTATAGGCCTATCGCTAAGCTCTCATCGATTCCAAAACTTTTTGAGCGGATGGTGTATGATCGGGTGAAAATTCACTGTGGGGAAGTCATAACAACTCGTCAGCATGGTTTTGTGAATGGCAGATCCACTGTGTGTAATCTTCTCGATTTTACAACATTCTGCTTAAATTCTATTGATTCTGGTAACCAGGTCGATTGTGTTTACACTGACTTTAGTAAGGCATTTGATAAGCTACCGCACAATCTAATCTTATTTAAACTTGAGTTAATGGGATTTCCACAATATTTTGTGAACTGGATTAAATCGTATTTGGTGGAGCGATGTTATCAAATACGTTTCCGAGGCGCATTGTCTTCTGAATTTATTGCTGGATCAGGTGTTCCTCAGGGTAGTCACCTTGATCCTCTTCTGTTTATTTTAGCTATCAATGATGTAACTCACGTCATTGAACACTCTCATCTGCTTATTTATGCCGATGATATGAAAATATACAGAACGATTAATTCTAGAGATAATTCAGATCTACTCCAGTCTGATCTAAAATCCTTTGAAGTTTGGTGTTCTAAAAATAATATGTTTTTAAATCCAGATAAATGCCAAACTATGACCTTTTCGCGAAAAAGGAATAATTTTATTTTTGATTATAAGATTAAAGATACTGCCTTGAGTCGTGTAGACACCGTCAAAGACCTAGGTATATGCATGGATTGTAAGCTATCGTTTAACATTCATATTGATAATATTTGTAAAAAAGCATCTTCAATGCTTGGTTTTGTAAAACGCTGGGCCAAAGAATTTAATAGCATGATTACAACTACAACGTTGTATTATGCAATCGTGCGTCCTCACTTAGAGTATGCAAGTCAAGTGTGGTCCCCAAGTTACAATGTGCATGTTGATCGAATAGAAAGAATCCAAAAACGTTTTGTTCAGTTTGCTCTAAGGGGCTTAAGTGGAACTGACATATTAGACCTTCCTCCTTATGCGGATCGTTTAAAACTATTAAAAATGCAGTCTTTAGGTGATCGAAGGAAATCGGCAGATATCGTATATTTACACCAGCTCATAACAGGTGTATTCGATTCTCCAGAACTTCTTTCTCACATAAATTTTAACACTAACCGTAGAAGCAGTAGAAACGCTAACAACTTAATTTATTTGCCATTTAGTAGAACAAATTATATGGCTACTGCTCCTTTAAGTCGCATGAGTTCCTTTGTTAACAATTGTAGCGTTTTTGATGTTAATTTGTCAAAAGGTCAACTCAAAAGTAGATTAAAATTAGTTGTGTAAATAGATCTATGTATACGCATGGTTAGTTGTTACGTCTTGTGTTGTCCCTGAGCCCAACCCATTTATTGGTGGGTAAATTTTTCCCACATTAACTTGTTTGTGGTCACGGGTATCCATAACATTGATATTTTCAATGATTACTGGGTAGTGGCTTTAGATGGGTTAATGCTGAGGAAGTGCGATATAGCTGTAGTAGCTGAACTCTATTGTTATAAACAAATAGTCTGTTGAAGAAATATATTGATATTGTATTACTTCACGTCTTATTTTTGGCACGTTTTGATATAATAGCGCAATTTTCGCACATTGCACAAGGAATCTTTTAAGCTCAACCCTGTTTTTGGTTAACCTCTGTATTTCTTCACCACTCGTTTGTATTGTTGTTATTATTGTTTCATTTATTACCCATTGTGTTCAACTTCCTTATATTTACAAAGCATGCAAGGCTTGGTTGAGTTTTGCCTAAGCTTTTCATTCTCATGCAATTGCCATCAAATGTGGCCAACTTCAAGTAGTAAATAGTTTGTATTGTTGCTTTTTGGAAACGCCCACCTTATGTATCATCATCATCATAATTTATCATTCATCAACACTGCACTAAATGCAATATTATTCGTTATCCAATTTGAAAAAAAAAAAATAAGATAAAAGTCAAACACAAAAGATTCCGAAACTGAAATCAGTTCGCTCCGAATCTCTAGCCAACATGCTATGATGAACAAGTGTTTATTTTTTGCTGCAGCTGCTGCTACCACCGGACCTGGAGTTAAAATAGATTTGAACTAAATTTTGAAGGAAGTCTGTGAATGAGGTTGAACGGGCGAGTGTTGGAGTATTTTTAGAAATTTGTTTTAGAGTTGTGTTGTTGTTGTTGTTGTCGCATATATTTTTGTTATGTTGCAGTTATAAAGCTACCAGATAAATATTATTTTTGTTTTTCGTGTAAAAGTTTTATGTAGTTCAAATAGCTTTAATAGAAAGCAAAAATTGTTTTAAGTTAAAAAAAAACATATAAAAATTTAGAGCTTTTTGAGCAAAACTTTGAATAATATTTATTTCGGTTATTTTGCCAATGATATAATTGTGAATTTCATACACTCAGAACATTACATAATGCATTATTAAAGCTTTATGTACAGCACAGATCATAACTTTACTAAAAAGCTACTTTAATTTTACTAAAAAGCTGCACTGAATAGCGCAAGTGTTGCATAAGTCTCTTAAAGTTTAAGAGTTGCATAATTGTTAAAATATGACATCAATATTGCTACAACTTTAAAGCTTGATGATAAAAATCCTAGGTTAAAAAAGAGAAAATCAAAGAAAAAGCTATCAAAAACTTATTGCATAAACGGGCAAGCATTATCCGGTTTTTCCTGTTAAATACATTTGTGGACATTTTTTATTTGTGGCTCGCAACCGTTAGTGTCTAAAATACGGTTTGTCGGTTAGCTCAACGCACAATAAAAAATAATCCTAAAAATGCAAGCTATTAACAGACCGTTGAATTTATTACTCATTTACTTTGGACATTATCGACTTGCTAGCTTGGTGTTGAATGAAGCTGTTGACAGCAGAGTGTGGCTTATATTGCCACCAATGACTTCAACATTATTTGCTTTGGCTTCACGCATGAGTTGCTTGCTACATTCGGTCAAAGCAGCACTTTGTCTGATGACGAGCTTGCAGTTGATGTTGGTGTTAAAATCATGGATGTAGCATAAAGATAATATTTAAGTTTGCACAGTTTAACAACCACAACTTGGATGCATTTTAGGTAGAGAGGTGATTTTGCTTGTGGTACAATCGATTAGGACAAAAGATAGTGTTGGTTCTTCGTTGCGCCATCGATCCACCTGATATAAGTGGGGCAATTAAGGTGATTACGGTTTTCAATGAATATTAAAAAACAAAATGAGACGACATTTATAAAATAATCTTAAAACAGTGGAGAACAAAAGTAGTATCTCCTACGTAAAAGATATGTGTCTTTAAAATTTGTCGAAGAACTTGTTTGAAGATCAAGCTGAAATTAAAATATATTCAGCCTTCCTCTTTACAGACCTGCATTCTAACCTGAAAAGAAAAAAAAAATCAGCTCTCTTTTACAGACCAGAAATCATAGCTGAACATTTAAAAAAAGTTATATGAAATTTCATTCCTGAAGAGGCGGACCTTTCTGAAGAGGTCAGGACACGGTCATGTCTGTCAGGCCAGAACTCTTGTATGATCAGGTATGACATTTTCTGCTGGGAAATATCATTAGATTATATCTTCATTATGTAAGATACTATAATTTTTTTCAACAAGAAAATTCTCCACATTCATTCCACATAGACTGATTACTAAAAGACGCCATTGTGTTTCTTAAAAACTTATTGAAAACACTTTGGTCCTTGGAACCGGAAATATATATTCTTCTATAGTTGTTAGGCTGCTTGATCCATTCACTGTCTACCATGTTAATATAAATGTATATAATGGAAGATTATTTCGAGCAATATTGTCACAACTCAAAACTTAGAATTTTAGATTTGAACATAGGTAAATGCTTTTCCTAATTACCATCGTTACAAACTTCAAAATCACAGTCATAAATTATATAAATACATCATAAACCACATCTTAGCATTTAAGTATAACATCATTTCTCTTTTATTATTCGAGATAGGAACGGGATGTCTTCTTTGAAAATTTAAATTTTGAACCTGCCCTAAATAAACGATATAATCTATAAGCGGTAACAACACATTTCCATTATGTTTTGAAAATTTCAAAGATTATAAAAAGGGAAAATTACATATCTGAAGAAATTAAGTTCTGTTCAAAAAACATGGGAGTACTGAACTTTGTATAACATTTTTTCAGAATAAAATTTCAAGTCGTACGAAATGCTCTAAGGTAACGGGAACTAAGGTAACTAAAAAAAAAATGTGAAACTGAAAATTTCCAAAATTAGAGGATTTTTTAATAGAGTTATTAAAAACTCTACAAATTTTCTTACTAAGCTGAGCTAAATTATGAACTTTCTTTATTTTCTAAGATTTCTGGGTGTTTTAACCAAAATTCAGAAAATTCAAGGAATGCCATTTTAACTTTCATGTGCTCGTCGGTATTCTACATGCGTCAAATTTTTGTTAAAAAAATTGAATAAAAAAAAAATGACACATCAAAAGTGTTAGTAGGTTGTCAGTAGCTTCCTAAAATTAACTAAGTAGTTTTGGTCGCTATCGGTATAAGAAAAAAAAAAATTGTCACCCCTAGACCCTACTTTTCAAAATTACCATCTCCTGGCCGGTAGTCGATAAATGTAAACACCATATAAAGATATGGGAAGTTACATCACTTTTTTACTTAACTCGAAATTTTTAGAATTTCAGCTCATCGAAACATCCTATTTTGTTATTTTTATTGTTCTTTTGCTTTTTTATGCACGTTTATTGATTGAGTACTTTGAATTTGATAAGGTTTTCCATACAAATAAAGGGTTTTTAGAGGTGTAAAATTTTCGAAAGGGTATCTGTTAAAGGGCAGTGTCATAATCTGTTCGTATTGTAGACATTTGTCTGCAATATACTTTGCAAAATATGTAGGTACTAATCGTGCAGAAGACAAATTAGTTCACCACAGGACATTAATATTATATTGAAGAAATAAAATTATATTGTTAAGTGTTTCTTCAGATTAAATGAAAACTTGCAGTAGTTTAAAGAACAAATGAACAATGACTTGTATAGTAGGAGGGGGTAGCTCGAAAAATAGACAACTTTATAGAAAAAGAAAATAAGATAGTCGTCAAGTGGTATGAAAATGCATTATTGGTTATCGATAGAGTAAAAGATATTGGGATAGTTTTTTCATACATTATTTCTGAAGCTTGATTTTTTTTAAAAAAATACAAACATAACATATAAAACATGTCTACTAATAATAAATGGGTTTTTCAATGGCGGAAGCAGTTGATTAATCTTTGTGTAAAATTGAAACAACTTTTACTAATAAATGTCATGTGAAAGGGAGTCAAAAATCCCTTTTTTTTAATTTAAATGATTTTTACAACAAAAAAAACTGCGTAATATTTTGAGAAAAAATTCAATATTTTGGACCTATTTTGAAAAAAAAAAAATTAAACATATAAATAGTTAGCTAATGGTACAGTTAAAATTATTTTTATTAAGTATTTAAGACAGGTCTTTAAGACCAAATAATTTAATGAAATATATATATATATATATATATAAAAACAGCGGAAATACTTGCCTCGAAAATCAAAACACTGAATTTCTGGTCGTTTTTTCTGTTTCTGGGATAACGATATTATAAGTGTCCGATCGAATGTGAACATTCTGACGAAGCCGAATGCTCGGCAAAGTAGAAATAATCGACCGAAAACCGAAGCCCAAGCCAAGTATGGGTAAATCCCAAAAATGTTCAACCACAGGTGAAAAATAAAAAGTTATTAAAATCTTTAAATGTTACAGAAACATTTAATGTTATTTATTTAAGCAATTTATACATTAATTCATTTAACATGATGATCAAATCGCCCGCAGTGTTTCACAAATGTAGTTTTTCTTTTTAGTAAATGTTTAGTAAGAGTTTCGCAAATGTTTTTGTTTTATTAAAAATGGAAGGTATTGGCTAAAGATAATAATGAAATGATTAAGGCACAGAAAGAACAACATATTAAATTTGTTTTTTAATTACTTAGTTACTAAATTAACCAATATTATTACAATGGAAAAATCTGAAACCTCCGAACAAATAAAATAATTTGCTGTGACCTCATTATGCCCTTAATAAAGTCGACGTATAGCTTTTCTGAAAGCTTGTACATTTGTAAAAATATTGTCTTCTGCCTTTTTTTATACGGCTGATAAATTTGCAGCTGTAGGCATAGTATGAACATAGTCCCAAAATGACTTTCGTTTCGTGAAACGTCCAAATGCATGTTTAAAATAAAAATTTTGTTATAAATTTGAGTTGAGTAAAATTTGTTTTATTTTGTCTTACTATACCAATAGATAGCTTTTCGTTAATATACACTTATCCGAAATATATCTCTGGATCGTATGAAAAATTTTTTCGCGTTCAAACGAAACGTCGGATACGCTGGGATTTGCCCATATCCGGTCGGACACTAGATGTTATACTAGTATAAAAAAAATACATTGCACTAAGAATTTCCATAGTTTTGAAGATATTTGATTATTTTATATCTTAAAATAACAGAAATTTTTTTAAAAATTAATTACTCAAATTAAATTGTATGAAGTTAGCTTGGAAGATCTTTTTCTCATAGGGAAAGATTCGCATTGAAAAATGGTTTTTCCAACCACTCCCATATTTTTGAAAATCTGACAGTTTTTGATTTTTAAAAAATAGTAATTTTTTTAAATTTGACTATTTTTTAGAAAAATTACTATTAAATCTAATCATCATATATATTTCACAAAGCACTGCTTATTGTAGGATATCTCCGAAAAAATTATTTTTTGTTGAAAAACAATTTCAACAAAGAACACAGAACTCTTAGAAGTCCGAATACGCTTAAGCTTTTCCTACACAAGCTCATTGAATTTTTTGGATATTTCAAGATTTCAAGTAGGCTTGTGCAGTTCTCTGCTACATACAATAGAATAGAACTGGATTATCCAGAGCAAGACCTCGTCCGTCTTGCCTGGTACATGTGGGAACTTGACCCCGTCAGTCTAGCCTTACATATGTGAGCTCTTATCAATCTATCTATTTGCTATCCAGAATATACGTACATCTTTTACATCATACCTGTTAACTCGTTTTAATTTAAATTGAATTGAATAAATTGAATTGTAAATTAATTTTAATATTATTATGCTTAGTATAGAATAAATAAATACATAAAAACTTTTCAACTGTAAAATTTTAACAGATTATTTCTTAGGATCTTGTAATTCGTTGCTTAAAATATTGATAACTTAAATTTCACAATTTTAGTTTTTACTTTGTATAAAGTTGTATAAAACAAGCTGCTATTTCTATTAATATTATCCTTAGTTTTTCTGCATATCCAACGGTCGTCTCTCACAACTACTTTCATTATAATTCAATTAAATATAGTTGCAATAAGATTATCATTTTGATTAACACACAAAAAAAAAACCACCGATGAACTCATTAATACTACGTTACTTCAGTGCTTAAAAGCTTAAAAAATGCTGTCATAGAGCTAAATATGGAAAAAGCTGTAATATTGGAAATCTCTGAAGTGTAAAGTGCAAAGCTGTAGTTTAAAATTAAATTTCAAATAAGTAATTAAAAAGTGAAATTTTGCTATAAAAGATGAGTTAAAATAATGGTGGTTCACTTCTTATATATATGAGTATAAAAAAGTATCTATATGACACAAGCTCAAATGGTTTTTAACTGCTTTTTTTGTATATGTTTGTTCTTTATAATGCTCTATTGTTCTTCTCTCACTCTATTCGTTGCAACATTATTATTTATATGCTTTTAAGGCATTTTTGCCACTTGAGACAAATGTCATTCGTAGCACATTTACACCATTATAATAGTCATATAGTTGTTATTTTTTTTTTTTGGCAGCACTTTATGGGTTTGACATCTTTTAATTGTTGTTTTTGTAGCTTTTATTGCTGCACTTTATTAGTGTTTTTCTTTTGTTGTTTTTTGTTCTTGTACTCCTTCTCTTTTTAGTGTTTGTTTTTGTGTTAGAATACTTCTTTTGTTTTCATGTTCGCTGTGGAGTTGTGCCAAAGTGGTAGCAATTTACTAAAAATGCTTTAGAAAAAAGAGTAGATAATAAAACATATACTGCATGCTAAAATGGAATGTGAGGGAATATAGTAGTTAATGTTTTTAGCTGTTTTTTGTTATAATTGTTATTGGCAAGAGTTACAAAAATTTTGTCCAGTTAACTGCCTTTGTAGCACTCTCATTCAAATTATTTGTTGTTTGTCAAATAAAGTGCTATTTAATTTTTTATTAGCTGAGCGTTACAGTTTATCTATGAACTTTAAATGTAGATAAGGGTTGCTATATACAGTGGGTCAATAAAGAAGTCGGACAAACAGGTAACCAAACATTAAGTATGAAAGAAAATTTGAAGGAAACAAAATATTGCTTTGGTTTATTTTTTATTTAGTATGTATTTATATATACTATTAAAAACAATAACAACATAATTTAAATTAGCTTCATTTTATAAAAAAAAAATAAAAATATAATTCGTGAACAAAATTCATGTCAAAAAAGAACTCGGACATTCATACTAAATTTTAAGTATAAATAAAATTAAAAAAAAACTTTTATTTAGAATTTTGTTGGCAAGCCTTTGCCTTTTTTAACAGCTTTTAGCCGCTTTGGCATTGACTCTACCAATTTTCTGCAGACGGAGGGATCTATTTTAGCCCATTCTTCCATTAAAGCATTTTCCAAGTCCTTTTTGTTTTTAATGGAGTGATTTTTTAATTGAATTTCCAAGTGGGCCCATAAATGTTCAATGACATGAACATTCACTGTGGAGGAGTTTCCAGTACTTTTGGACAGTTATACAATAACCACAAACGCACATTTAGCGCCTTGTGTTTGGGGTCGTTATCTTGGTAGAAGTGAAAACTATTTTTTATCCCCAATTTTTCAGCACTATTAACCAAGTTTTCCTTTAAAATGGCTAGGTATTGCTTTTGGTCCATATTGCCTTCAACAAAACACAAATTTCCGGGCCCAGCTGCAGACATACAGCCCCAGACCATTACGGAACCACCTCCGTGTTTAACAGTTGGGCGTACATTTTTCTCCTTCAGCTCTTCGTTTGGCTTCCTCCATACATATGATTGCCCATCTGATCTGAAAATGTTGAATTTACTCTCATCAGAGAATAAAACATGACTCCAGTACTCAAAATTTTTGTTTTCATGGCTTTTTGCAAAATTAATTCTTTTTTTTTTTTTACTATCCAGCGTTCATCATGACTCGAGAACAATTTAGGCCTTCCAGATTTTGTCTTATTTTCCACTGATTTATTAATTTTAAAACGTTTTATAACGTCGTGAACTGTAGAACGGAGCCTGTCAACTATTTCACTGATCTGCCGAACCGTTTTTCCTTCTTCATAGTGCCGTATAATAAGTTCTCGAACTTCGATTGAGCTTTGTCCACGTTGCCTACCCATTTTCACTTTTATTTTGGAAAATTGTTTGCTCCGAAGCTTCAAAATACACAAAAACTGCGTTAGTTTATTGCATCTACTACAAACAAAGCCAAAACTGTGATTCCCCTTTTTCAAAATGTTTAGTAGCAAACAGCGTTGCCACATGTCCGAGTTCTTTTTTGATGTTAATTTTGTTCAAGAATTATATTTATATTTTTTTTTTATAAAATGAAGCTTATTTAAATTATGTTGTTATTGTTTTTAATAGTATATATAAATACATAATAAATAAAAAATAAACCAAAGCAATATTTTGTTTCCTTCAAATTTTCTTTCATACGTAATGTTTGGTTACCTGTTTGTCCGACTTCTTTATTGACCCACTGTATATTGTTTATTTTTATTTAATGGTATTATCAATTTCGTTCAAGAAAGGATACATTGTTGTCATTATCTCATACTTCAAAATTTAAAATTTTTGAGAAATGTTAAGAGAAAAGTGACTAGTAATAAGATAGCTCCGATCTTATTTTCTTTTAAACTTAAATCAAACTTAAAAAATTTTTTTCAAAGCAGCTTCTCTAATGCTTTCTTAGCTTAATAGTCTAAAAACATGCTGGTTTCTGTTTCTGTTTCTGTTTCTGTTTTTTTTTTTTTTTTTTTTTGATGAGCTACTTCCGATCACCTATTATTTCCGCATACTTTTCATGCCATTAGAAATCTCTTGATTTCCGCAACGATTTCAATGAATTGCTATTGAAAAGCTTTACCATTCAGGTATTCCAAACAAAGCTATCTCCTTTTCGAAGCTGTTGTCAGTTTACCTATAGAAATTTTATCTACTTTTTCATCTCAAACGTTCTCAGCTTTTCACTCGATTTCACTGTATTTATGTCTGTCCCGATAGTTGCTAACTTATGTAAATGTGCTGCTGCTAAAGCGCCCCCATTCAGCCCTTTCCAGTCCCTCTCTAACCCTAAAACTTTTGCAAGGCACAGCAAGTGGGAGTAAATTTAGCATATTACTTTTTATTATTTTATCTTTTTTGCTTTATTTGCTTTCCCTATATTTTCACTCGGTTACATTTTAGCAACGTTATGCATTTGGTCGCCCAGCGGGTATTTTCTGTTGGCTGTCCCAATGCTCAAGTTGAAAACTCTGCTGGTTGCTCCAGTCTGCCAGCCTGTCAGGCTGTTTGGCACTAAGTTAGCTGCTTCTACTGCTTATCATGAGCGCTTAATAAGGTTCCATTAAATTTAATTGCAATTCGAGTCTGGTGTCCCTTGCACTCTGCCAACAACAACAACATCGGAAAGTACAGCTTCTGTCGATGATGATGAGGATGTTATACTTTGTTTGTGTATGTCTGTTTGTGTGTTGTTTTAGATGTTGGTTTATTCCGGTAAAGGGCGTCTTTTTTATTTCTTCTTTTTCTGCTATGTATTGCGAACTAGAGGACACTTTCAGTGGTTTTGCTCTGGTTTCCAGTACATTACGGCTTGGTTCCCAGACCAGATACAACTGAGTAGCAATTGAAAATGCGGTTGGTTGGGTTAAGAAGTAGTAAAGTATCTTATTTCAATTCAAAAATATTTTAATTTTTCTCTATGCTTCCTCCATTTGCAAAACTTCCTTCTATCATTATTTAGTTTATCTTTCATCATTTCATTATGTTCTTTTATTATATAATAAATTAATTTTACTCATCTTAATGTCTAACATATTTTCCATCGTGCCCCATAAGTAATTCATTATAAATTCGCTATTTTTTTTTATTGGAGTGAAGAATGCGATCATGTATTTTTCTTTGCTTTGTAACGTTGTGAGTTTTATGAGAAGATATATTCAGTAACGAATTTTAGAATTAATGTGAACTTTCAGTGAAAACTAGTTTATGGACTAGTTTATTTTGAATTTTGAAGAATAGATTTTATGATAATTGTTCTTAGTTCTTGACAGATACACACATTTCTAAGATTGTCAAAAACTTATTGAATACGAGTTATACCTGCTTTAGAATTAAATTACCTTAATCAATCCATATGTGAACATTGTTGTTCGTTTCAAAGTTATACATACATGTTTCGAACTGTATTAAGTCTATAAATAATAATTTGTCTTCAATGGATTATGTTGAATCTATAATTCTATAATAAAATATTTTAAAAGCTTTACCACAAGAAAAAATAATAAAATAGCTTAAGTTCTCAAAAGCATAACGCTGAGTCAAACTCATACTTTGGTGGGTAAATTTTTCCACATGAACTCAGCTCAGTAAGCTCAAAACCTTTTTTTAATCCATTTCGTTGAGAAATTTCAATAATTTCTGGGTTGAAGAGGTTAATGCTGAGAAAATGTGAAAAAGCTGAACTCTATTTGTATTACATGGTAAAAGCAAACGATTTAAGAAATTATTAATTTTTGTTGCTTTTTTCTCTTCATGGAACTTATATCCATTTTTATGAAAAATGTTGGTGTGTTTTAAGAGAAGATTATGAAAAGTGGTTTAAGATATCGATTTAAGAATTGTTGTATTTTTTAAAAAAGAATTTTAAAGTGGCTTATTTCTTCGTACTAATAAAATATTTGAGGCACTATAAAAAAGGTCTCTTTTGGCGAGCAGGATATCTCGAATGTGGAAAATCTGAAAAAAGCACGATGTTAAGGTACACACTTAAGAATCGAGTTTTTTGAAAATTTTAGATTTTAGAAAGTCGAGTCAAAATTTATAAACAAATTCTTATCATTTGACGGTAAAAGTAAGTGCATATGATTTTGTAGACATTTAAAACTTTGACGTCAATCCCTGAAAAACAAGTTGCTTGGCCCAGCACTAATTTTGGTCAATTTTTGAGTAATCTTGCCCACCGATTTTTTCTTGGGACCTTTAGGGATTTTATTATAACGAGGAAACAAAGTCACAAAAAAAGAGAATATTTATGTATAAAAAAAAAAAAATGTTTTTCCTTTAAAATTAAATACTTCTTTTAAAATATCCAAACATTTTTTATCTTGGATAAATCTTTTATCCTCTCTTAAAACACACATACATTTTTCGCAAAAATAAATATATAAGTCCCCTTAAAGAGTTGTGCGTCACTTGCGTTGCGTCACGTCAACGAGAAACATAAACATAAACATAAACATAAACATAAACATAAACATAAACATAAACATAAACATAAACATAAACATAAACATAAACATAAACATAAACATAAACATAAACATAAACATAAACATAAACATAAACATAAACATAAACAAAAACATAAACATAAACATAAACATAAACATAAACATAAACATAAACATAAACATAAACATAAACATAAACATAAACATAAACATAAACATAAACATAAACATAAACATAAACATAAACATAAACATAAACATAAACATAAACATAAACATAAACATAAACATAAACATAAACATAAACATAAACATAAACATAAACATAAACATAAACATAAACATAAACATAAACATAAACATAAACATAAACATAAACATAAACATAAACATAAACATAAACATAAACATAAACATAAACATAAACATAAACATAAACATAAACATAAACATAAACATAAACATAAACATAAACATAAACATAAACATAAACATAAACATAAACATAAACATAAACATAAACATAAACATAAACATAAACATAAACATAAACATAAACATAAACATAAACATAAACATAAACATAAACATAAACATAAACATAAACATAAACATAAACATAAACATAAACATAAACATAAACATAAACATAAACATAAACATAAACATAAACATAAACATAAACATAAACATAAACATAAACATAAACATAAACATAAACATAAACATAAACATAAACATAAACATAAACATAAACATAAACATAAACATAAACATAAACATAAACATAAACATAAACATAAACATAAACATAAACATAAACATAAACATAAACATAAACATAAACATAAACATAAACATAAACATAAACATAAACATAAACATAAACATAAACATAAACATAAACATAAACATAAACATAAACATAAACATAAACATAAACATAAACATAAACATAAACATAAACATAAACATAAACATAAACATAAACATAAACATAAACATAAACATAAACATAAACATAAACATAAACATAAACATAAACATAAACATAAACATAAACATAAACATAAACATAAACATAAACATAAACATAAACATAAACATAAACATAAACATAAACATAAACATAAACATAAACATAAACATAAACATAAACATAAACATA
Source organism: Coremacera marginata (assembly GCA_914767935.1). NCBI lineage: Eukaryota > Metazoa > Arthropoda > Insecta > Diptera > Sciomyzidae > Coremacera > Coremacera marginata. The sequence continues at coordinate 3,264,917 of OU612045.1, read as the reverse complement.
AACATAAACATAAACATAAACATAAACATAAACATAAACATAAACATAAACATAAACATAAACATAAACATAAACATAAACATAAACATAAACATAAACATAAACATAAACATAAACATAAACATAAACATAAACATAAACATAAACATAAACATAAACATAAACATAAACATAAACATAAACATAAACATAAACATAAACATAAACATAAACATAAACATAAACATAAACATAAACATAAACATAAACATAAACATAAACATAAACATAAACATAAACATAAACATAAACATAAACATAAACATAAACATAAACATAAACATAAACATAAACATAAACATAAACATAAACATAAACATAAACATAAACATAAACATAAACATAAACATAAACATAAACATAAACATAAACATAAACATAAACATAAACATAAACATAAACATAAACATAAACATAAACATAAACATAAACATAAACATAAACATAAACATAAACATAAACATAAACATAAACATAAACATAAACATAAACATAAACATAAACATAAACATAAACATAAACATAAACATAAACATAAACATAAACATAAACATAAACATAAACATAAACATAAACATAAACATAAACATAAACATAAACATAAACATAAACATAAACATAAACATAAACATAAACATAAACATAAACATAAACATAAACATAAACATAAACATAATTAATTGGTTAATAATTAAATTGTTCAATTAATGCACAATGAATATGATTTCGCTTCTGACATAACTTATCACAGTTTGCATTGTACAGATAAATATACCATCAGGTAATCTTTCTCAACCATTTATCGCAGGTTGACAGGTACTCATGATGAGACTTTTTGTCCAGAGCTTAAAATGGAAAATCTATTCACAGTGAACTTTATCAACATAACATGTAACATACACCTATTCTCCTTACTCTCCTCTCTTACAGAACACCATTGCACAATTTTCACATCATATAAGTTTGTCCTGCAATAATATTTGTTTGGCTAACAACACAGTGATTTATAAAATTTCAGCAAAAGTTTCATTAAAATGCGCTCAGTTTTGCAACTGATAAAGTTTTTTATGGTAGCACAAGTTCTGCAACGTGTGTGCTAGGGGCACATAATATGAGGTTAAAATAGAATCTACTTTAATAGATATAATAAAATAAAATGAAAAGGAAAATTATTATATAGGAAAAAAAAAAAAAAAAAAAAAATTAACGAAAATTATTTATTTTGGTCAACCAAAACCTTTTTGTAAGCGAAATTCATGTGTGTGTAACACTTAACAAAGAGTAAAAAGCGAAAAATTTACCATGTTTTTTGTGTTCACACTAATTGCATTGAAAGCATGGCAAAAAATGAAAAGAAAATTAGTGAGAAAACTCATATTATTCACTGAGTTTTGCACACTTTTAACGAAGGAACAGCAAAAATAAAAGAGGTACAAAAAGTCTGACAGGAAATAATGCAATGAACAAAACAAAAGAAAGCTTGGTAAAATATAGCAGTATTTCCGGTGCATAACGGTGCTTAAGAGTTGTTTGTTAATTGTGTCATGAACACACAGTGCTGCCATTTATTTGAAAAATGTATATTATAATATCGCTAAATTTGGCGACAAATTTTTTACAATTTGTTGTCGTTGACTCCTTTGAGTATTTATCTTTTACTAACTGCTTTGTATGTAACGCATTCGCAGCTAGCGGCTTTAAATTTTTGGTACCTCTGCACTTAGTGGAAAAACACTTAAAAACGCATTTATCACTTGGTACGCTATGCCATATCGCATCCCTCCTCCTCTCTCATCCGACCAATCGGTATGAGTGCTCACTGAACATGGATGAACAGTAATAATATCGACATCAACAGCAATGAAAGCAACAGCAGCAGGAAAAACAAAAACAACAACTGCCTGCTGCAACTTCCCGTCTCTACTATTTTTGGTAATAAAAGAAGAAACACGTTGGCACAGTCATTGTTGTTGTTGTTGTTTTAATTGTCTTGTTTCTTAATCTTTTGCCTCCATCGAGTTGAGTTTATCGAAGGTGTGCATCACTTGCAGCAGCTCTTTAAAAATAATTTTCACTGTCAAGGTTTTTTGTTGTTTTTTGTTTCATGTCGTACATGATTTGTTGTTTGCTTTGAAAGTGGATTTTATCAATTGACAGTGTTTCATTTTAATGATGTCGGTTATTTTTCAATGCGGTGAAAAAAGTGAAGTCACTTTTTAGTAGTGTGAGCATTTAAGCAAATATTAATTGATTTGTTTGTTTGCCCATAGCGATATTATATTCGAAAATGTAGAAATAAACCATATTCGTTAAATAACTAAACTGACACATTAATTTTTAAACAAAAGAATCAATAGAACCAAAAATATAATATAAGGGAATCTATTATCTAAATTTATTTTAATTGTAAAGTCAAATAAGTTAAACAAAAATGACTACAATTTAATGTTTCAGAGTATTCAAGATTTACAATATTTGCTCTTTTATTCAAATACTTTGCAGTTCAGTTCATCAATAAAATCAAATGTTTTCAAATAAACTTAAATCAAAAATAACACTACCACACTATTATTTATAAAAAATGTTTGTTTGTCTATTTAAAACTCGATTTCAAATAGAAAATGACTTTTAATTAAAACACATAGTACGAGTATATAACTTCTTAATTTAAAAAAAAAAAATTATTGAATTCAACTTTCAATAAATACAGATAATTTTAAGATAATTTTCTACTTTTTTAATACCCCTATTAAAGCTTTTAATCTGGCACCAGAGTACTCAATACTTCATCCTCTCAAAGTGATTTTCTCATAAATCAATCTTCTGTAAAATTTTAGTTTTGGTTCAGATAAGGTTTGAATCAATTTTCCACATTTTACAGTTATTTAAACAACAATAATAAAATTGCAATAATAATAAAATTTGCACTCATCAGCATAGCATTCGTTTTTGTAGTCACCACAAAAATCGTCTTAAGCTTTTTATGACCAATGAATATTTTAAAGTGTCTATTATTTATATAGTTATTTATACGTGTCATTTTTTTTTCTTATTTCTTACAGTGGCCGCTCCTACAGCAAAGACAGTCAAAAAAGTTCACAAAGTGATTTGAGCTGCCCGAGTGGTTCACCCAAATTGCTAGCAAAAACTCCTTTGAGTAAGTATTGACTTTTTATTTAATTTTCTATTTAGTTTTGTTGAAGGTTTGAGTACTTAAATAATAATAATTTGCAATGGTTAGCTTTCAAGTTAAGGAGAAAAAAATATGAAATGCAATAATAACCACAGTAAAGATGAACTGTAAAGATTTTATAAACTCATGGTAGTCAACTTCAATTAGTAAGTAAGTTTAAGTTAACTATGAAAAACCAATTCTCTTATAATGCTTTTTAAAAATGGCAGGAACTAATTAGTATATAGTTTGTTGGACTGTATTTGGACACACATAATAAAGTTTTGTAGAATAATAGTAGTTCTTGCACTTTTTTTGGCACACTGACAAAATTTTCAAAACCGACTACAATTGACTAGGTATTAAATTGTTTTTCAAAGCGAATTTTTAATTAAGAACATCCAGGAAAAAACATTGTAAAACTAAAGAAATTGCACTTTGCTACAAAGGCTTTTATTGGTTAGATTGTGCCCAAAGAAAAAACATCGTTACGGCAAAAAGACAAAGATTATTAGATTCCCAAGAACAATGTACTCTAAATCAAAAACTTAAATTCTTGTGGCAAAGACGTACGTCTATAAAAAAGCATGGAAAAGTCGTAATAGTAAAGAAAATGTACTTTGGCACAAATACTTTTATTCGTTACGGCAAAGTCGCAGACTGTTAGGTTCCCAAAAAATATACTTTAAACCAAAGACTTAGGGCCTTGATTTTAAGTACATATCTTTTTAATTGTAATATTCAAATTGCTATTTAATTGTTTACTGAAAAAACTACGCTGCAAATTTTGGATGAAACCAAAACAAATTTGAGCAAACTTTCTTTATTTACATTTTTTTTTTACATCCTTTTTCACTTGAGATTATGTTTTTTCTTTTAACTATTAAGAAAAACTTATACATTGGCAGGGGCACAAATAAAGCGCTGCTGCGGCGGACTATTCAATGTTAGCACTCGCACACAATTTTCTTATTCTTCGTATACAAATTTGATTTTGAAGAAAACATTCTTTAAAGTAACAGATTTTGTTTTTGAAACAATGAAGCATACTCTAAAAAAAACAAAGAAAAGTTGTTGATTTTACATACTTTTTTTAATTCCTCGTTAACAAAGAATTAAATCGTTATAGTAAATATTTTATCTTCACGGCAAAGATTGTTTAATTAATTTAGCTTCAAAGAACTTCAGTCTTTTGTTTCGATGATGCAGCACTTGCATACACCGAGAAAAAAAGCTTATGTTAAATTGAAAAAAAACCTAGTATAATTTATAAGATGGCTTTGGCAGTTTTCAGCCTCCCAAATATTTCATCAAAACGCCTACGTTTTACGTGTTAACTTGCTAATTTTTATTTGGGTGATAAATTAACCAAGTATTTGGTAATTTATACATTATTTAAAAAATAAATTGAATTTCAAAAATATAACTTTTTTCCGGGTTTTGGGTTTTTTTTCTCTTCCTTTTTTTGAAGCCACCCCTCGTTCTGTGATTTGATTTGCTTGACTGAAATCGACAAACTACACAAACCGTTCTTTTATCAACACCGCTTTTCTAAGAAATTCATGGCATCTCGGCTTCTCTTCGCTACTTGCGTTTATTATAACAATACCATTAAATTAAATTAAACATCAAATATAAAAATTTTACCTTCGCTTACCGTGGAGATTTGAACCCACACCCACCAATACTACCTATTAAGAAGTCACTACACTACGCATCGAGCCAAACTCCTTCGTTACGCAGTATGATTGATTTAATATTAATTACAACTGCAGTTATGCTGCAGCATAACACAATAATCTATTAATAGATTTTTGATGTATGGCTATCAACAGAATACTGTGACATACTGCATCTGTTAATACTGCATCTGTTAACATAGCTGCAGTTATGTCAACAAACAGTAGCAAGGCTTTTTAGATCAGTGGGTAGAGCGATGGACTGGCACCAAAAATTCCAAGTTGTATTCCGCACGGCGGGAACGGAAATTTTTTCTTCTTTTTTTTTTTGTTGATGAAATGTAATAAAATTTACTGTTGTGAATATTAATGTGTATTTTTTAATTTACTTTATGTAATTTTTGAATTTTAACGTTATTTTATTACAAAAACAACCATTGAATTTTCAAATCTATCCTTCTCTTGTGTGTCTACGCTCCTGTGTTTTTTTTTTTAAGAAAATAGCTCAAAACAATGCTATTTTTTTAAATTTGTATTTTTAGTTTTTGGGCTTAGGTGAATCAAATATTGTTTTTTTTTGACAGGGTATCGAAGTATGTGCTTTCAAAGCAATGTATTAAACAATAAATTGCTTCGGTAAATAAGCATAAGTTTATAATTTCCATACAATTCCCTTTACTCAAGCCGACTTATGTGATATAAGTATTGCTTTTTTTCTCGGTGTAGTTAAAGGATAAATCATTATTGCAACGATCTTTTCCTTGTATTGTGGCAAAGATATTTTGGTCACAATTTTACAAGAACTTTTTTTTTTTATTTTAAGGAGTTCAATTTTCTCGGTGAAGTTTCTTCGAACTTGGAGATACGAGGCATCTTTAAAAATATTGTTAAACTTTCGTAAGTTTTCTGTATTCAATGATGTTTTTTATATCATGTGATTAATAAACATATTATGATTAAGTATTTATTATTCACATAACGATGATACATTTTTCTATGTTGCAAAATCACTTTTACTAGTTTCAAATCCCTTTTACTGCCAAGAAATGTCATTTCAAGATTGTTACTTCCGATAATAATATTTCTCTGATCCAAAAACTTTTGGACTTATTTATTGAGCTGCAGTAGGATGATGTGTAACACCTGTTTATTCGGTCTAATGAAAGCGTTAAGAAATTGAATTTTTAATTAGTTTTAAGGCCTATCTTTTACAGAAGAAACAATTTGAAGTGAGTGTTTTCATGGCTGTGGAATATTTTGAGAAATGAAAGAAAAAGGACAAAAATTTCAAATATGGTTTTTCTGGTCTTTTTCAATTCGGTGGGGTGATGTGTAACACCAGCAAAATATTGGCTTAAAGATCAGGAACTTTAATTTTGTTTGTTTATTTTGACTTTCTATGTTTAGTAAAATTATTATGATAAGAACTTAATGAAATCTCATGCAACTGTATACGTTTATGTGGCATTGTTAAAACGCAGCTTTTTATTGAGTTCCTACCACGATTGGATTTTGGTCTGGGCTGAATAGTATGAACTGGACCGATCTCTTTTAATGTCGTTGATGTGATTACATTTCACAGTTTGACATTGTTGCCTCTTTAATGTCAATTATAATTTGTAAGATGTGTTACACATAGCCCCAGCGTGAGTGTTACACATCACTCCAATGTAAGTCACTTTTTGCTCATTGATGGAATTTTACCACAACGTGAAAAAATGTAAAATCTCTTGTTATATTTAAAGATATTAAAAAATATCACATATTACATCTACTCACTTTTAAAATTTGAAGAAAATTTTTTCCAAAACTCTATTTTTTGTAAAATAAAAAAAAATTTTTTAACAAAAATTTTCACGCTTTCTAAGAACTCCAATGAAATGTATGTCTGCCTACTTTCAACAATTATGAAAAACTAGATGTTGTCAAAAGTAACATATCGCAGTAGTTCATTCGCTCATATGTTAACATTTTGTACGGAAAATTGACATGTTACACATCACCCTATATTACACATTACCCCACCAAACCCTACTTATTTCCTTATTATTGCATATTGCCACTATTAATTGGAAAATCATTTCAACGCTGAAACTTTTAATTTGAAGTAAAAAATCATGATGTTCATTGACAGCGTTATTTATGTAACTCTATAAAAAAACATGATCTTCAATTTGTGCGATTCTCAACATTAAACGACTCCATCGTGGCATGTTTTTGTTTAGTAGGAATTCTATATTCCGTTTACGAATGCCATGTAAGGCTTGGTATGCTTGGAAACTTGCTCAAACTGGCTGACCATGAAGGTAACTTTTATTAAGAGTTGGCTAGAAAGCAAGCGCTGATTGTGTTTAACTGCGGCTGTGGCTAGGGTGCGATTTGCGCATGTTTGTTTTACTCTGTGATCAAGATGATTGTATCCTGAGTTGAAATGTTATGCTCATTGAGTTACTAAATACAAAAATTTTTATAGCTTCTTATCTGTACATATACGTACAATCAGTTAACATCACAAGGTTGATCATAACATATAAAATCATATCAAGCGTTATCTCATCACATAGTATATCAACGAATATGTGAACTTCATTATGATTACTGACATTAGACGTGTGACCATACAGTGGTTGATCATCACACGTGCGACCCTACCCCGGTTGATTATAACATGTTCACCACAATCACCACATGCAAAGTCATTGCACGGTTAACATTCCCATTAGTTGATCATTATCACATGCTTTGTTATTTCATGGCTGATCATATCACGGTAGATCATCTGATGATAGGTCATATGCTGGTTAATTTTTACATGAATCACAAAATGGCTGACTATTTTATGGTGATTATCACACATATAAACAACAGTTAGATGATACATAAGTGATCATCATTACGGCTATCATCACAAAGATGAACACCAAATGGCTGATCAGCACTTATGTCTGTAGTAAGTAAATATGTTGGTTTCTGTTCTCTCTTGACTTTAGTAGATTAAAAAAAAATCATAAATTGGACTTTATAATGCTTTCCATAAAACAGTATTATGAACATACAACTTCTATTTCAAAAAGATTTTTGATCAAGCAGTTCCGATGAAGATTCAGAGTGAGTACTTTGACTTAACTCTCTAGCCAGCCAGAGAATGAGGAAAAGGCGCTTTTGGATAAATATAAGTGCTAGAAAAATAAATTCGTTGGTTGATTGTCAATTCTATTGATAGGTTTGACGTTGGGGAAAAAAGTCTACAAATACAATTTACAAAATGCAAGGCAATTCTTATAAAACTATTAAATTTCTGTCAAAAGTGTAGATAACAAAAGTAAGTGTCAATTGAATCACCCAAAAAAGTCATTAATATAGCACACTTCAAAATAGATTTTTGGCGTAGAATTACGACTGACTTTGCAGTTTGTATGGAGGATTTTCAAATTTTTTCAAGCACATGCAACGTTTTGGATCACTTTTTGAAGAACACTTACTGCCTTTAAAATTCATCGTACAAAGAAAAAAAAAATTGCCAAACTATCAGTTATATGACGTACGAAACAAGTATATAACTTTGGATTTCGTCACTTCTTAAATACAGTCACAAAATAGCAAAATCTAAGAAGCAAGTTCACATATTCGTATGAGAAAAATCATGCATTAAATGCTTTAGTAGCTGCTTATGTTGTTGGCTTGGTTCGTGTCAAAATCGGGTTGGGGTCGAAATTGTCCTGATACATAATTTGCCCCGAATTTGACAATATCGCCCTGTACAAAAATGTGCTTTTTTTAAAATTGCCCTTAACAAAATTGTTCTTAACAAAATTCCCCCCTAACAAAATTTCCTTTTACAAAATTGTACAAAAGTAAATTAAAAAAGAATACGGTTATACTCTGAAAAACGATTTCGTAAATGGGCAAAGCGGTAATTTTGTCAAGGAAAATTGTGAAAAAAGGAAATTTTAAAATGGTCTATTATGGCGAATTTTGTGAAAGGCAACTTTGTCAAGGAGAAATTTCGACCCACTCCCGCCAAAATCAGGAACGCAACATCGTGTGGTTTGTTGACACGAATCGTTTTACGAAAATATTCCAGTAACTGCTTGTGTTGTTATAAGTATGTTTTTGTAATTTACTTGTACGTATATAAATATGCTATTGTTTTTGTGAACCTTCTGCAGCATTAATACAATAAATAATGCAGATGTATGCAGCTAAAAAAAATTGTATTATTACTACGCAAGTTTTTGCTTAATTTTATAGGCTTATTTTCCAATTTCTCCATTATTTGTCATTATTTTCTCTAAAATTTATATTGTGCAGAGATGTGAAAGCATTTTTACCTCTATTATTTTTTTATCAATTACAATTATAAATTAAAATGAATATAATCACTAGCTTTCAGTTCTACTGGCTTACTATTTTGTTACAAAAATATCTGCGACCACTTTCAGCATATTAAGCAACAGCCACAGCCGCATTCGCTTTAATTTTAAATGCCGCTTAAAAGTATGCAACATTAAATTGAATGCCTTACAGTTTGACTTGGACTGCAACCATTTTTGATGCACGATCAAAATAGTTGTTGCATAGTTTTGGGGAAAATGTTGCCGTAGCATGCTGCTCTTTAAAATTATGTTGCTAGCTGCTTTAAAAAAACAAGGCGAATTTAAATTTAATGCTCTTAAAACATGTTGTGAGATCATTTTTGTTGCGCGCTCTTTTTATAGACAACAACTCTTAAAATAAAAAACAAGCGCAGGTGCAACAGATTTTATGCTCTGTTGCATTGTGTGTTAACAACAACAAATAAGGCAAAAAGAAAATAATTTTTTAATAATGTTGCGGCTGTTCTGCGTTCAGCAGACAACAAAAGATAACAACTATTTGTTTGCTATACACGACAAACACGAAGCAAATAGCAAATAAGTTTCAAGACAAGAGCAGCAACAGACAGCGAGAAAAAACAACAACAACAACAACATGAACAGCAAAATCAAAAAAAGGTAAAACACGCCGATCGTGACCGGCTTATTGGATCGACAGACAGACAGACTTTCGAGTTGAAATATTAAGATACACACATGCTTGCATTGAGAGATACATTTTATAGATACAAAAACTTTAGTGTTGCGTCGTTAGCATTTTGAATTTTTCGAATTGCTATTCAGTCTCTGACGAGTGTGTCTTAAGTACGTTTCTTGAATGTTGGTATTTGTTGGTCGTGGCAACGTGAAACCCGTTGTGGATGCAAAAAAAATGTATCGAAAACCGCGCGTTAATGTATCTTATAGATTTTTTTGCTAAATAGTTGCAATTTTCTTAAAACAAATTTTAAAAATCGCGAATATCATGGTTATTGTGAGTGTGGATTGGCGCACAAAAAATATTAAAGTTCTTTCAATAAGTTGTGCTAGATTGCACGATAACAGCTGTTTTATGCTAACGCGCCATTTTTTTTTTCAATGAAATCAATTTATTAACCGGTTTCGAATTGTTTTTTTTTCCAAAGTGTTCTTAATTTTTTTTTTTTTTTCGAAAAAGTGTTCCAGATAAAAAGTGCCGCGTTAGTTAAATAATTTTTTTAGTATATTTATTAAGCGTTCATTAATTCACAAGGTTTTTATATTTTTTTAATCAAAAAACGACTTAAGCGCCCATTTTGCTTAACAGGTATTTTTCAGTTGTTATGAACTGGTCTGTAGAATAAAGTTGTTCTGGCCATTTTTAAAACAAACATCACAATTCCACTTGGTTTTTAATTCTTTTTTTTTTTTATTTGTTTGTAAAGTTTTATGATGACATTTTTGCTGTCAGCTTTAGAAATATTTATGATCCAACTTCCTAAAATAAATAAAGAAAAGTTAATGGTAATTACTGCGATTCTGTTAATTGATTTGTTGTTTTTGTTTTTAAAAATATTGACTGCTGTTGAATTTTATGACATTGAAATAACACGAGCGAGTTTTTACTGCTGTGCTGAACAGCATTCGCATGTAAAAAAATACTTTTACAAAAATAATGAAATTTTTTAAAGGAACTCTCAGTCACGCTTAATTTGCACAACAAATAATCTACCTTCTTTCCTTATGTTCACTCATGACAGCACCCTGTTAGCCTGGACACTGTGCATTTTCTTAACATCAACTCGTACTTAGCCGTTCATGTCTTTGTTCATTTATTTTATTTAAGTAGCTTTTATAATATCTCAGACTTCCGCTATTAAAACGGCACCATGTTGTTAGTTTAATTATATTTACTTAAATCTCAATACAGCTCATTAACACGTGCACTCAACTTAGTTTTTTTTTGTTAAACACAGTCGTTAACGGATACACACGCACGCGAACCAGACGCACGCATGGGTTGCCAAAAAAGCCAAAAAATGATTTCTGCACGTGTGTCATATGTAACCAGTTAGTTGGGGTCAGTCGGGCTATACAGGTTGAAGCTGTGGTTTTCGGTGACCTTGAGCCTTAATGTTCATTTTAGCAAAATGAATAAACTGTCAGAAATTCCCTAGAATAAGACGTAGTTGTCAGGCTGTCACATATGTGTATTATGTTTCGTATTTTTTTTTTTATTGCTAAATCTACTGGCACTTTGTCATGATGACCACCACCAACTACTTTTCCAGCAACCATCATTGTGTCAGCCTATTATTTGATTGTTATCGCTTCAATTTATTTTTCACTTCAATTACTGGCTTGTCCACCAGTAATGTTGTTGTTGACAATGATTTATTTTGTGCGCCTTTAATTTTCCAAATTGCCACCAAGTGATGCCACACATTTTAGTGTATGAATTTTGGACATGATGATATAATTAAGCGTTGTTGTTCCTACACAAAACACTATACAGCATCATGTTCAGAAATATGTCACTTTGACAGTTTATATATTGTTTTATTTGTTGATGTTGCTCTTAAACTATTTTATTATAATCGCTGTTGTGTGACTTGTTAAAAATAGTCACGTTTAAATAGCAAAGCAATAAATGTTTTATGCCCTCAAAGCTTTAAAGATTCGGTGTATATCATTAATAACGAGGATTTAACATGAAGCGAATGTTTATGTGCAACGTTGTGCAATCACAATAACATAGATGGTATGAAATTTTATAACTAAGGCTCTCGATTTTCGTACTAGTCAAGTACTCGAATGTTTGAGTATTTTCGGGTATTTCAAGCTACCCGGGCATTTTTGAGCTTGTCGTGATATATTTCAGAATTCACATAGTTTGACGAAAATAATTCATAGCTTCTCCGGAGTAGCCTCTATCTGCAGCCCTTTTAGGGGCCCCCCTGCAAAAACACAAAAAACAAAAATGTCTAACTATTTCAGTTTATATTGCCGAATCGATCTCCAGAAGGGTGAAATGTATGAGCTGGTCCTATAATATTCCCCAACTCAACATTTCTACCAAACACGTCCAAGTCTTCTGTGGGTTCCACTACAAAAAATATAGAAACTGGAGAAAATTGTCGATTATAGTTAATAGCTGCATTCACGTGGTCGTTGATCTAGAGCGTGACTCTATTTGATTCACAATGAAAAAACAAAAATTAGAACCAGCTCTATTCCTAGCTCTATTTCTGATCTTTAAATGCTGCCAAGTTTAAATCACTTTTTTCAAAACGAACATAGTTGGTGAATCTGAATAACTCTTATTCAAGTTTTCGTCTCACTGTTCGCATTCATATTTTGGCACTTCATCGCCAGTGGTGCCAAATTGTAATAAACTTGAACTAAAACTGTTCCACTGAGATTTGATCTGATCCAGTGCCACGAGAATGCAGCTAATATCTCTCTTGCATTGATCACTCGAAAGGTCAAATGCATGAGCTGGTCGTAATATTTCCCCCCCTCAACATTTCTTCTGGATATGCCCACCCTTCTGTGAGTTCGTCTACAAAAAACACAAAAACTGAAAGAATATGATGATTATAGTTCATATCTCTCAAGAATTGACCCCTAGTTAAATTTTTTACCTTATCCTATTATTTGGTTCCCATCAGTATTTCTTCTGAACACACATACCCTCTATCTGCCACGCTTTTTGGGGGTCCCTCTACAAAAACTACAAATTCTCTGTGCATTGTTTTTTTCATAAGCACGAAAACTTAAAACTACCCGGGCGTTGCTTATCAAATTACCCAGATAATGACCGAATATCCGGGCTTTCGAGCTGCTTTTTTTTGTTTCGAGTGCCTGGCTCGAAAAATTCTATAGCACTTTTTTGAACCCAATAGGGTGAAAATTTGGTTAGTTTGAAATTTAGTTTGTGCTAAATTTTTTCGAAAAAAAAGAATATACAGCACATGAAGGATATGAACAACAATGTGTAGCTAAGCAATTTTCCGGATGAAAAGTAAAAATGTGCATGCTTTAAACAAATTTCCTCATTCTACCTTAGGTTACCTAACCTTTGCTAAACTTACCTTACCTTACCTTACCTTACCTTACCTTACCTTACCTTACCTTACCTTACCTTACCTTACCTTACCTTACCTTACCTTACCTTACCTTACCTTACCTTACCTCACCTTACTTTACCTTACCTTATTTAACTTACTTTACCTCACCTTAGCATTTCAATGAACTGATTGAAAATGTAGAAGTAAATATTTTTTGTTATATTATACCTGTGATTCGGATATATATTTTCTATTATTTATAACACACTTAAAATTTCTTAGCCTCTCACCTTACCTCCTCTTATTTCACATTACCTTACCTTACCTTACCTTACCTTACTTTACCTTATCTTAGCTGACTAGCTTACTTCATCTTACATTCCTTACCTTACTTTACTTAACCTTACTTTACCTTATCTCAACTTACCATAGTATAGTGAAAAGTTTTGCATTATTTTAGGAATTGATCGAAAATGATAACTTAAATATTTTGTTATATTATATCTATAATTCGAATCTATTTTCTATTATTTATAACACACCTAACCTTTCCTAAACTACTCTCACCTTACCTTACTCTGTCATACTTCACCTTACCGTACCGAACCATACTGTACCTCAACTTACTTTACTTTCTCTTACCTTACTTTTCTTTACCTTACTTTACCGTACGTCACCTTACCTTACCACACCTTACCTTACCTTACCTTACCTTACCTTACCTTACCTTACCTTACTTTACCTTACCTTACCTTACCTTACCTTACCTTACCTTACCTTACCTTACCTTACCTTACCTTACCTTACCTTACTTTACCTTACCTTACTTTACCTTATCTTATTTTACCTTAGCATAGCATAGCATAGTAAAAAATTCTGCATTATTTTAGGAACTTATCGATAATGCTAATGTAAATATTTTGCTACGTTATACCTGTAACTCCAATCTATTTTCTTTTATTAATAACACAGTCCAATACAATTTTTGCAACAAAGTGACTTTCAGAGTTTGGTGGAAGGACTTTATGCCTAAAATGACCAGTTATTTTTTCATTCAGAGCAAAACAAATTTGTTTTTGCCTTTAATTTTAAATTTTCTTAACAAATTTTGGTAAACTTCCTTGGCATATCACGTTTTTCTTATCACAATATAGGGATATAGTATAGCTTTTGAATAGGGATACAAAAGCATTGGTACTAAAATTACTGCAGTTCTCTACAACTGTTAAAAGTTTTTTAATATACTGCTAATTTATTTATAAAACACCTTTAATTTTTATTCTGTGTATTTAAATAATCTTAAGTTGATTAAGATTTTTGAAGGAGACAATTTAAGAAGTATCTTTAATTGAATCAATCTCAAATCTTCGCTTGAGTTAAGAAACGACACTTAAACATGCCAAGAAGTGAAGTTTCAAGAGCGGAAACAGAACTCTTACAAAAGCCAATAATTTGACATTCAACTTTGCATGATTTCTTTAAAAGCTCCTGGCATATCTTCTATTCCAGGTTCATAGAATATTGATCAATGATTGTTCTCATTTAATAACCACTTAATGCTCCTTTTTAAAATATTAACTACCATCTGTCTTTGTGAAGATTTAATTTTTGTCAAAATTTCCATATGATGAACCGATGTTCATAATGTAGACAAATAAATAGAAATATACAAAATCTTCGGGGTTTTAGAAAAAGAGTATGGTACACAAATGTTTAGAACTTTTTAAAAAACAAAATTTGATATTTTTTTTAGAATTTTTGAACCGGCTTACAGTACAGCGAGAGTAGTTAAAAAAAAAAAAAAAAAATATACATCTTCGGGTTTTTTAATAACGTTATTCAGATGGTGTAGAAGAAGTATCAGAAATCAATAATTTTTTTTAAAACGGTAGTGTTTTGAAAATTTTATGTCGGATTTTCGTAGTCGTCATTACTCGGGCATAGCTGGTTCTCAAAAAATTACATATAATTGTTGTTTTTTTCCTAGACCGAACAGGTTTGAGTTATTACCTTGTAAAAGAAGGTGCGCTACCTTAAAATAAACATTCTTCAATACACATCTATACTAAAAATTTATGATCGGAAACTATTTTGCGTATATTGTGAGAAGCCACTATTTTTTTATCATATTTATTGTCGCCAGACGCATTTTTAGTATTGTTATATATTCGATAAAAATAAAAACCCTCAACTTGATTTACCCCTAATTAACGATTTTTCAAAAACCCTCCACAAAAAAAAAAAAAAAAAAATTAATGAGTGAAAATCCGATTGTAATTGAGAAACTAAAGATTCAAAGATTCACTAAAGATTAAATTTGGTTGTTGTTGAAATTAATATATTCTAATATGATAAATTGAGTCTAGAATAACCTCGTTATTAGAAAAAGTTTCATTGAAACAAAGAAAGTTTCTCAAATTGGTGTATTACTATTTCGGATTTTTTATTAATATAAAACATATCTGATATCATTTTTCATAATCTGAGTCTTAAAAGAAAATTGAAACCCAAAAAATGGTCTAACATAAATTAAAATATACAAGTCTTGATGTAAGTTTTCAGTAACTTTTGTAGAATTAGAAAATGAAATTGCAGAATATAATATTCTACACAATATAACCAAGCCTATACACACAAAAAAAATGTGTCTTTGTATTATTCAAGCACTTTACATATTAATAAAAATGCAAGTGAAAATTATAGTTTATTCCAGTTATTTAATAATTTTACTGAATTCTCAGAAAAAAAATAATGGGGCCACAGTAATATATGTTGTTAGCACTCCGATAATTACGGAGAACTGTAAGAAATTCTGAAACGAGGAGTAAAAAGTTCACATAGTAAAAAATATGGGAAGATTTGCAATATCAGGTTGGCAACTAAGTAATTGCAGATTTTTTTTAGAAAATAAAAGACAATTTTTTCATGGAACGAAATAACTTTATTCTGTAATGTATTGCCCATTTTGAGCAATGACCTTTTGCCATCTTTCAGGCAGCATCATAATTCTACGTTCATAAAACTTCTGGTTTTTATCAGCAAAAAGCTGAACCAGGTACGATTTGACATCATCATTATTATTGAAATTTTTACTATTCAAGGAGTTTTGCAAAGATCGAAATAAAAAGTAATCAGATGGTGCAAGGTCAGGACTATATGGTGGATGTGGTAAAATATCCCAACCAGGCTCCAATAATTGTTGCCGAGTGACCAAAGATGTGTGTGGCCTTGCATTGTCATGGTGGAATACAACACCTTTTCGATTTGTCAATGCGGGCCGCTTTTCTTCAACTGCATTGTTCAATTTTGTTAGTTGTTCAATGTAGACATCTGAATTGATCGTTCGGTTGGGTGGTAAAAGTTCAAAGTAGACAATTCCTTTGTAATCCCACCAAACTGATAACATAACTTTCTTTTGATGAATATCAGCTTTTGATGTTGTTTGAGCTGGTTCACCTGGCTTGCTCCACGATCTTTTCCGATTGATATTGTTGTAAACAACCCATTTTTCATCACTAGTTATCAATCGTTATAAAAATGGATAATTTTGTTAAGATGTTAATGCGTTGTGTTAAATGATTTTCTTTCAGTTCATGAGGAACCCATATATCGAGTTTTAGTACATAGCAAAGTTGTTTTAAGCGATTTTTAATGCATGTATGTGATACGTGAAGCTTCTCTGCAATCTCACGTATTGTACTGTGACGATCCGAATCGATTATTGCTTTGATTTGGTCGTCATCAACTTCAACTGGACGACCAGAGCGTTTTCCATCTTTGAGTGAAAAATCACCAGAACGAAATTTGGCAAACCAATTTTGACACTTCCGTTCTTTTAAAGCTTCGTCACCATAAACAGCACATAACTTTTTGTAAGCTTGCGATGCGTTTTTTCCTTTCCGGAAATAAAAAAGCAAGATGTGACGAAAATGTTCGTTTTGATTTTCCATTTTTCAACAGACGCCAAACAAAATCTACACAACCGATCAAAAAAATTTTTTTACTGAATGACAGTTGAAGTACCAACTATCAAATAACAAAATGTGTTTGACATTTCGATTACGTCAGCAAACCTAAAAATTCAACTAAAGCCATCTATGAGTGAAATCCGCAATTACTTAGTTGCCAATTCAATATTTTGTTGAGTGCATAAATTCGGCTCCAGTGAGCTGTAAAAAATTTATAAACATATTTTGTTTTCAACTTCTTAAAGTGAGCAATGGCTTTGTGCAAGCGCGTTTGATTGGCATACGAGCCTTGCCGTAGGCACGGTTCGTATCTCATCTCGGTCTTGGTTTAAGTTTCGATAAAGTGTTAACTTATCAATTTACAATAGCAATAACACTACATATTTCTCATTAATCAGTTTTTATCGTAAAAAAATTTGCCATCGTAAATCTTTTAGTACACATTTAGTAAATTTTACAGTGTTAAACATGCACGATTCCCGAACAAAATAGTAAAAATTTATGTTATTTTTGATCAATCCTTACGGTTTAATATTTTTCTTGCAATAATCACTTAACATTTTTTAAAAAGTCAAATAACCCAACCAAAGTTAAAAATCAACTCAGTTTTTTTCACACCCTTGAACTGGGTAGAATAACACTGAGCGTTCTCCATCAAATGCGTTACATTTATTTTGGTCAGTCTAGAAACACCTATTTTAACTTAATTACTAGACAACCATAACTCACATAAGCACTTTGTGTATTATTATGGCCAATAAAGTCAGCTGGTCCTCCAAAAAAAAAAAATGCGTAAAAATAGAATTTAGGCTTGAAGGCATCATTTAGGTAAAATTCAAATTTTAGTGTTAAGTCCATTAATCTTAACTCATTAAAAAAAAAGAAACCGTAATATGTCCGATACCCTTAATTTGTTGTGATTTGGTCTTTTAAGTGCGATATTGAATCACTTTGAACTTTGCATTTAGCCCTGGGTAATTTCCATTTAAAAAAAAAAATCACATAAATTATAAGATCAATTTTAATCCAATAAATTTTCTAACCTCTGCTATAGACTTTCACTTAAGCATGATGCACAGTTGAGTTATTAAGCGTATTATTTTTTCTCTATTTTGCCTGTAGACAATTTTATTTTCTTTATAATTCAAGCATAACGTTGGTTGGCTGTAGTTCTGTAAACCAACAACAACATCAACCGCAATAGCATTATAAACAACAACAACCAGAAACAACAATAAGCCATATTTTGCAGCTATGTAGCCAATTATATGATTTTATAGTGCAATATTTTAAGCTTATTTTCTATCAATTGATAGTTCGAAAGCAATCGCGTAGCTTTTTTTTCATATACCCTGAACAAAAAAACATAAGTATTTTTGCCTAAGTCAACTTAGTTAGAAAAATTTTGTATGAAGCCTAGGAAACTTGGATAGTTCAACAAAAAAGTTGTTGCGAGTATATATGTACTTGGTTAGAAAAAACAAAGATTTGATAGTTATTGCCTTAATTGTAAAGGGAAATTAAAGTCAAGGTAAAATTACCGAAGTGTACTTAGGCAAATTTTAAATAAAAATTAGAAATTTGTCTAAGAAAAAATAACACAATTTAAATTTTTTTTTTATGATATATTGACAAAGATTCTTTGTTAAAAAAAATATCTCAAATTTTTTGTATTCTATACACAACTTTTAGTTTATTGTACATAAGTTTTTTCTGTATGTATTGATCATATAATACTGTTTGGAGTTGATTTTATTATTTTGGTTTTTAAGTATTCGAAATTGGCGGCTACCTCTTTTAATTTACATATGAAACACTTAAATGCTGATGCTGATCGCTGTTAAAAATCCACACTAGAGCTGATCTGGGTTTGTAAGAACTTTCTTAACTTGAGTGCTTGATTGCGTTTGAGATCTTTCGGCGATAAGTTGCAGTAATAAAAAAAAAAATTAATTAACTCCAGTAATCTGGAGTGCTCTTTTTACAACAAAGAAATGTTTACCGAGTCAATTAATTTAATTTTTTAACAACTAGAGCAATGCTCTGTATAAAAAATCAGTTCAGCTTATTCTGTTTTCCGTTTCCTTTTCTTTACGTCGTGGCACTTTAGTGCTTCTACGTCGTATATTTAGCTTAATTCTTTTAGTCGCATAGTCGTTCATATCAAGTCGCTCCTATTGTGCGAATTGTGCCTTTTTTTCTAGCAAATTCTTCTCCAGCTTTGCACCTTTAAATTACGTGAAGCATTCTATTCGTTTTTTATTTTTCTTTATTGTGGTTTTTGTTTTGTGCGCTTCACAGCAATTTCTGTGTATTGCGAAATTATTTCCATTTCTTTTTTATTTTGTTGTTAGTTCTCTTGCATTGTTTTCAATATTCTGTGGAAAAAATCCACATAATTACAAAAATCCGAGTGTTAAAAGCGTCTTAGTCGCTGGTGGTTGGCAAGGCGTCACGCTCGCGTAACGTTACGTTATGTTAAGCTAAACAATAGTTAAAGCCAAGTTGATATGGTGCATTATAGAGTCAAGAAGAGAGGCAGTAGAAGGAGTTTTAAGCCAAATAATTAACATTTGCAATTTTATGCAAAGCTCGTAACAGCTTCTTTTGTTATAATTTGTGAAATTTACAATCTAAAACCTGTAATATGGCTAAGAATATACAGTTAACATTATAAGGCTGTTGAAATCATTTTAATAACTCGATTGTGAAATTTCTAACCACTTAAATAAAATTATTACAGAGTGTTAAGTGTTTCACCCATCAAGTTTTCAATAAAACTGTTGTTATACTTTCTTCAGTGTTTTAATTTTCTTATAATTTTCCTGCTTCCAATTCTTGCACCTTCAAAGCTATGTCACTGCCAAGTGTAAGGTGTCAAAAACAACGTAGCAAAGACATTTTTTCTCATGTCAAGCATAGAAAATTGCTAACATGTTTCACTTTACAATACCTGTTTGGTAAATCATACTCGCCGGCAGCCATGGAAAATCGATTCTGCCAACAGCAGTGCCACAGCACAGTGGAAGCAGCAAAGTCAAGGGAGCCACCTCAAAGTAATGACAAAATGCTGCATTATGTTAAGAAAATCAATGAAACCTCGTTGCCAATGAGTTGTTGGCATGACTGGAAAATGAAAGAACGTGGGAATTTTCTCAATAAAATCGTTGATAATGGTAACTGCTTGAAAAGATTTTTTAAGAAATATGTCCTCATTAAAAACCATCATCATTTATAGTAAAAAAAGTAGCAGATGCTCATAGCAGAAATTCGTAGAAAATAAATGATGCTTTAATGTGTTATTTTCATGTCATCAGCATAAAACTTAATTTATAATAAAAATAAATTAAGAAAAATAAAACAAATACAAAAATGTGTAGCTTACACAGCCAATTCTGCTGTCCTAGATTTAACAACAACTTAATTGATTCAGTTGTGATGATTAACTAATGGCAGACAGTTAACAGCCAGTTAATCATTTCAATATTTTGTCACTCTTTCTAACTGATGAACCTGAAATAAATATTACCTCAAGTGAAATTTTTTTAAGAGCATAAATTAAAATAAATTAAATATATCTAGCATTTAGAAGTTCAACAAACTAAAGACTAAAAGCAGCACAATTTTATTTGCTCCAACAAAAGTAATAATTTAAGATGCAGTGATTCAATTTTCTTTACTCTGATGCACTCGAATTATTTATATCTTCAGTGTTTGATATTCTGTTTAATAAATTTTTAGGATTTAAAGTCTTCCAACTCGTAGAAGAGAAAATAAAAATTCAAAAAGAAAACTCAAAAGCAAATTCCTTTATCAGATTTGGTAGTATTCCTGTCATTATGCTCTTTATTAAAACAACCTATTTTTTCTATTCTTTTGATTGATTTCACAAGTTGACTTTCCTGCAATTTTTTTTGAAATTTTACTTCATTTCCCTCAAAAAAAGAAGCCAATTCAATCTATAATTTTACTTTTCACTCTTAATTTAAATTGTCATGAAATCGTTGGCACAATCCTTTTTCCTTAAATTAATGTCGTCACAGTACATGATGTGGGTTAATTTTTCATAACTGACTCTTTAATCCAACATTGAACCCTTTTGACACCAGAAAGGTAGGCACACCCTTTATTAATTTGTATCCTTTTAAAAATCATTTTTACTCGGTAAGAATAAAAACTTTGAAAAGCTCCAATATATCGGAAGCTTCTTCAAATTGCTTTAGAGTATATCTTACTCGTACATGTTTTCTTTCTTACTTATTTAATGTTCTTAAGTGTATGAATGTATGATATTTAATGTGTGTTATCTACGACAAAATCTTAATTTTTAGCCTCATTTCAATAACACAGGCGGACAAAATAGCGTGAATTGTTTCCTCCGGTCGCTGCATTTAAATTTAGCTGGCCTGTGTGCATGAATATGAATATGAATATGAATATGAATATGAATATGAATATGAATATGAATATGAATATGAATATGAATATGAATATGAATATGAATATGAATATGAATATGAATATGAATATGAATATGAATATGAATATGAATATGAATATGAATATGAATATGAATATGAATATGAATATGAATATGAATATGAATATGAATATGAATATGAATATGAATATGAATATGAATATGAATATGAATATGAATATGAATATGAATATGAATATGAATATGAATATGAATATGAATATGAATATGAATATGAATATGAATATGAATATGAATATGAATATGAATATGAATATGAATATGAATATGAATATAAATATGAATATGAATATGACTATGAATATGAATATGAATATGAATATGAATATGAATACAAATTTGAACTTAAGTATATGGGCATTTCCGCCGAAAAGTCCACCGTGAGACGAAAATTAAAAGTTATTAAAAACTTATTATTGAATGATATTATCTTAGAGAAACATTTTTAGTTTATTGATTAAAGCATTTTGTAGTTGAATTCATTTACCATGATGATCAAATCGTCTGCACTGTTTCACAAATGTAATTTTTCTTTTTAGTTAAAGTTTCGTAAATGTTTCGAAAACGTTTTTGTTTTAGTAAAAATGGAAGGCATTGATTAAAAATAATGAAAAATGGTTGAAGCAAGAAGAGGCAGAATATATTAAATTCGTTTTTTAATAACTAAATCACATTATTACTTAATTACCGAATTACTTAACTACCCAAATGAATAACAATGGAAAGTATGTCACGTAACGCCATGCCACGTAACGTTTCATACTAAGCCCAATAAAAAAGAAACGAGAAAAGTGTTTTAAATTTGATTACTTTGAAAATAAACTTATACTATTTCAAATCCTTCTAAAAACAGTTTTATACAAAAACTCTTGACAAATTTACAGAATATTACTAATTTTGTGATCCAAGTCAAAATCCACTTCTATTTTTTGTCACGTAACGTATCATTTTTGGTGGGTTCTATCTAAGAGCCGAACTTTTGACAACTCTTAGGTTTTACACCTTGTATAGTGTGCTTAGTAAGCTATTGGAATATCAAAATAAGGAACTTGTAAGTTAAATTTTTCATTCTTTTTTCACTCAATAAAGTCGTACGATCGTCACGTATGCCACCACGGAAATGCCCATATAATAATATGGATATGAATAGGCTTTTAATAGGAGAAAAAACGAAATTGCCAGTTCAGCCCTTCAAAGGACTTTGATCGAGCTTCTTATGATCAAGTGTGTTGTGCAATGATTGAGAGTTGGACCTACAAGCTTAATGCCGACTTCGAATGGCTTATGTTCTCAAAAAGCTTTTTATGACAGTATTTTACTCTCTGAAGTTTGCCATTGTCTGCAGAGAGGCGACGGCCGAACAGAAAAATTAATTTAATTGAAAAAAACATTCTGTATCAGATGGGCTTGGGTTCTATGGTATATACACCACGTATCTCAACCAGTATGCTACGGCCGCCAATTTTACGGTGAAGGACGCTATATTTTATACAGTTTTTTCTCTCTCGTATTAAGCATTTCTAGATTTACACAGTAACTTATTCTTATTTTATAATATGTATATAAAATTCAGTCTATCAGAAAATTTCAAAATTCGACATGTTTAATTTATTCAAAAACATGTTTTTCTTAAATAGCAACAAACAGATTAATTTGTTAATCAGTTGATTAATGTATGACAGCCGTCAAAATGAGTGCCTTATTAATTCTAACAAGTACTCAAAAATACACGCACAACCACCCACTGCACCCAGACAGCTCCAAATTGTGTTGCTCCAAATTAATATCCTCACTTGTATGCACAATTTCGTAACATAAAAAATTGTTATTGTAATTTTAATATTTCCAAAGAATTCAAATAGAAAGAAAACATTTGATGTTTTTTTAAAAAAAAAAAAATCACCATGTTTTTACTCGATTCACGAAACTACGACTAGAATTTCAAGCAAGCTGCACCAGAGGGAAATCCACATAGTTTTTCGTTTTTGCATTTTTGCATAGCTTATGCAAAGTATAAAAAACAACAATAAAAACCAAATATAACGCATCATAGGCTATTTTTGCATAAATTGAAAAATATTTTAAGTGCTTCAAAAACATGTGTGGATGCTGCTGCATCCTTAACGCATATGCGATCCCAAATTGTAGCAGGAAGATGTAAGCAAAAAAGCAAACTGTGTCAATACGAACACATTTATATTATGTATGGCAATAAATAGAAGAAAATCGTAAATTTTTAAAAAATTTCTGCTAATTTTAGTAGTAAAGAAAATAACATTAAAATTTTTTTTTGAGAAGAGAAGAAGAAGCTAATGGAGAAGAGCAAATGCAGCGTTTGTAACGTTAATTAAGTGACTCTATATTTGGTCTTTATGGCTTTTTTTTTTGTCATGGCAATAAATATAAAGATAAATATGAAAGATTTTTTCAAGTTTCTTATGTGTTTGTTCAAGTACTGAGAATGTTGCAAAATAAAATTTAGTGGATGGCTAAATTGTGATAAATTCATAAAAAATTAATTCATTTTCAATGTTTTCGATAAAAAACTGAAAATTTTAAGATGTTTAAAATTAGCATAGCTTAAAATAAGTTTTAGTATTATGTTTTGAATATTTTCGATTTTAAACAAATCTTATACAGTACAAATACAAAACTCTCGAAGTACTCTTAATTATTCAAAAAAATCGAAGTCGAACATGTATTATGAACTTATTTTAGATTAAAAGTTCGTTAAAGACCTTCGTTGTAAATAAAAAAAGAGTTACTTCAAAAAACTTTAATAATCGCTTAGAACATGAAAATGACCAAAAATTTTATTTCGTAGATTATTTGTACCTAAATGTAGTTATGGCTACTTCAACTTTAAACAGAATTGCGTTATTGTTGAAGCTGCGTTCTGTGGGTAGTTATAACGAAAAAAACACACAATTTCTGGAGCTACTAGAGTGAACAAATCCATGTTCATTAAGCAAAAATCATTGAAGCTTATAAGGCTTCGAATTATAGACTTCGAACTCAGATTTTTCAATATCATAATTAGGCGGATTTTTCTTATCGGGACTTAAGTATATAATATTATCTCATGCCAAAAAAGATAAATAATTCCGACTAAATATGTGTAAAATAGTTATAAAAATCTCATGTATGATTTATTTGTGAACTCGAAAAATCATCTAAAAGCGAACTTATGGTATATACATATACATTTTATTTCGATTTAAATCAGATGATTTTTTTGAATTCCCCAAATGAACTTCATATAAAAGAACTAGAATTCGAAAAAAATCGAAAAAACCAACTGAAACAATCTCAGATCTCTCGTTTAATTAGCAATAAAACATCATTTAACATGTCGTGGTGTAGCTTTAAATGTCCACTTTCACTAATCTCTTAAAATTTGCATGATTTATATAATATTTTTATTTAATAATTTAAGGATTTTTTGGCTTTTATGTTATGTAGACGACGTTTTAATTTAATGATTTGCTTTATTTAAAATTTTTAATATTTAGTCGAAGGACTTCCAGTTTTAATCATAGGCTTACGAGTTTTTAATGTAGCTCACATGGAAATTTTTTGTTTTATTAACCTCTAAAATGTTATATTTTTTGTTTTAAGAAATGTAAGTGTTAATTTTAATTTCATTCTTATATCTAAAAATTACGAATGAAAACATTTTTTTGCTACTTTTTTAATTTGGAAATATTTTTGAAGTGGCTTGAACCATGACTCAATGGCTTATATATATGATATCTTAAAGTTAATTTCTGCAGTAGTGTGACCACCGAAATCATTAAATGAGCCAAATTAAGATATGGTGGCGAAAGAAAGAATACAATAAAAAAAAACTAGTAAGGGTGGAGCTTCGGCAGGGTACCGAAGCTAAAATACCCCACCGCGGCCATATTGAAGTATATTCGAAGTCTTTAGCCACGACATACACGATGACATTCAGTTTTATACTCGTATACTAACGAAAGTTTTCCTATTTTGATGACGTCACTTTGTATGGGAGTAGGCGTGGTTTTGATCCGATTTTTCCATATCAAAGCTGAAGTGCAAAATTTCAAGAGATTTCATTAATTTTTGTGGTTTTTAAGAGATTTAACGTTTAAAATAAAGCCAATTTGTGTGGGAGGTAGGCGTGGTTTTCATTCGATTTTGCCAAATATCATAGTGGTGGTGTATGTTATATATCAAAGCCTATATGCAAAATTTCAAGACATTTTTTTAATTTGAGCAGATTTTGAAGAGATTTTACTTTTAAAATAAAGCCACTTTGTATGGGACGTAGGCGTGGTTTTCATCCAATATTTCCAATAGCCAGGATTAAGACTAAAGAGCAAAGCTCACCTGCCAAATTCCAAGTCATTTCTCTAATTTTTGTGGATTTTAAAGACATTTTACGGTTAATATAAAGTCACTTTGTATGGGAGGTAGGCGCGGTTTTCATACGATTCTGCCCATTTTCGAACTTGATCTTCCTTTTATTATAAATAAATTTATATTTTGAATTTCATCGCGATAGCTTTAAAATTGCGACTGTAATCGTGTCGACAGACGGACAGACGGACACACGGAAATCGACTCAGGAGATGATGCTGATCAAAAATATATATATTTTTCTATACCTGCCACGCCTCCTTCTTGGCGTTACAAACGGAGTGACAAAGTTAATATACCCCTTACGCAGTACGCGTTGGGGTATAAAAATTGGTTTTCTTGTCTCGACACGCCTCAAATCCTAATGCAATGACAAAAGCTGCACTCTTAAATGAAAATATTCTAATAAAATTAAATTATTTTTTTGCGTCGACATTCAAGTATCAGGACAATCAGCGTCAGCTTTGTCTAGTGTGGCTTAATTTTGAACATGTATTTGTTGTTGCATAAGCTCATTTAAATATTTAGTGAACACAAAATATGTTCTTTAAAAATTCAAGCCAATTGAGCCAATAAACCAAACGAGCCACAAGCAGGGCACCGCTGTGCCAAAGCATGTCCGTGTTGCTACATATTTATGTGCTCAAGTGTTTTCTACTTGCTCCACTTTGCTTAGTTTTCGGCTTTATTCCAAGGATGATTCTGCTTGTTCATCTTGTCTTTTTTTTATGATGCAAATGCGATTTTCTTCATTTGTACATATTTTATTTTGCTATATTTTTTATGCAGCTTTCGTTGTTGTTGCCGTTCTTATTGTTATTTTGGACTGAATGAATGCATATTATTGCGTAAATAATGCAAAAGAATATTCGTCAGAGCGTCTTCATTATGGATTTCCGGCGACTACGTTAGCATGATTTTATTATTTAAAAATGTAAATAAAATGGAAAAACCAACGTCATCCATCCACCTATTTTTTTTTTTACACTGCACAATTTAAGAGTTAACTTATTGGCCATTAAATTGCTGCAGCTGACGGGCTAAAATAATAAAATGCAATAATTTTTAAAGTTGCCAACATCCAATTTACAAGGTAAAGGTTGCCGCCATATAGCAGCACCTCAAAGCACTTTAAAAAAGTAGTTAAAGTTTGTTAAGTGTTTAAAATTTATAGCAAATGCTAAGATTATTAAGGGTATTAAAACTTTCAAGTATATCTGGTTTAGCAATCTATAAATCGAATTCGTGAGTAGTATAAAGTTAAGTACCTGAATTTCACTGCTATAATTGCTAGGTTTAAGTTCGAGTTCGTAAATGCAAGAATCAAATCTAGGTTTTCTGGATTCTCAAATCGATGAAACTTTCAGATTATTGTGTTATTTTGTAAAAAATAGGAATACCCAAAATGTTCAGCTGCTTCTCGTTTGATGAAAAAAATGATCTGTATATTCCAATTGTATTCCAAAACGGTTGGTTACTAAAACAACCCATCTTTAACCCATCAGTATCCAAAAAATAGGCTTATTTTGGTTTCAGAATTTATTCTTAATTCATGCTTTATACGTTGTGAGTATTTTATAAACAATTTTTCGACTGGCATTAATATTACCTCACTTTCTGCAGTCATCAGTTTCACTTTTGTACCGTCTTTAATAATAGGTCTGCATTGATATAAATCTCAAGATTTTTTTTATTTTTTCCTTCTCGTACTAAAGAATATTAATTAGACTTTGTTTGTTGCGCACAATGTTAACTTGATCCTTGCATACCCTCATAAATAAACCGTTGCCTTGTAACAACTGCGCCAAAAAATTAAAAAACAACTACTTTATTTACACCCCTAACCAACACACATACCCAATAAATCAGCTTAAATTCTCTGT
Source organism: Coremacera marginata (assembly GCA_914767935.1). NCBI lineage: Eukaryota > Metazoa > Arthropoda > Insecta > Diptera > Sciomyzidae > Coremacera > Coremacera marginata. The sequence continues at coordinate 3,236,888 of OU612045.1, read as the reverse complement.
GGTGCATTAAGCCTAAAATCCACTATCCACTCTATGCGACAACCAAGCGAACCCAAGGTGCACACAAGCTGGGTTAATTATTATTAATTATTTAAATTCATCATTTCAAAACTTTTAAGAGTTATGTCGTAAAAAACATCTAAATTAGTGCACTTACCTACGTATGTGTGCGCAAAAATTATAAGTGTCTTATATCATCTGTGTGTGTTTGTGTGCGGCACAGCAACCTGTGCGAAAAACCTTGAGAGATTCATTAAAGTAAGCTTGAAATTGTTAATTAGCACGGAAAAGTTTTAATTAACTATAATTTTGAATGAAAAGCTAAATGGGCCCAAATGCATTCCCAGACTTTGAATGATGTCATGTTTGATGGTTGTACAAAATGTTTGATGCTTGTACAACATGTGATACAATTTAAATTGAGCCTATATTGTCGTTTTTGTATCTTTTATACAAGCAACATTTAAAAACTCTCTTTGGCATCCGGTATGGATTTCTTTTGATTGAGTCATAAAATGTTACGCTACAATTTACGATCAATAAATTAAGTTTGCTATCTTTTTTTCTATTTTTATCGTAAAGAAAAACTTGATGAAAGCTACCAGAATTTATTACCTGTAATGCGAGGCAATGACACTTTTTTCTTACCAAAAATTCTCCCTTGACATTTATGCGGCCAACTTAAATATCAGCATCTAAAATTATCATCGCCAAACGTTGACGCAAAGATCAAGAGAGCTAATTTTGTGGCACCCCAAACTGTGAGATTGACATGACATTAGCAACTGTCAACAGCACACACTACAACTTCATTACACATACACACTAAGAATAAAACGCACGTTCTCGCACATCGTGGAAGTGCTTCGCATTTAGAGCGTGCCTGTAACTATATTTAGCTTAGCTTCCGCTGCTGTTATTTTGGCTAAACTCCCAATTATTTGCGTTTCCCGGTTTGTTTTTTTTTTTTTTTTGCATTTTGCACGCATGCTTATCAAAACTGAATGGCTAATTTGTGCAAAAAAGCAAATTTTTTAAAGTAAAATCATTTTTCGGTTGGGACATTTACAAAACATTGTAGGAAAAACTTTATAATGCTTTTAAGATATAAGAGTGTAAGATGGTGCAAGATAGATGAAAAAGCTTAAAATATTTGACATAAGACGAAAAAAACGAATGCAATAAGTTCGATAAATGTTAGAAACAATATAATAGGGCTGTTCACAATCAGCTGCAAATGGTCTTGCATCATAGCATTTGCAAAATGGTAGAGTATAGTTTAACTGTACACTAACAAAATATGCAGATATGCATTTACTACGCTTGTGTACATATGCAACACTAAAACCTATAGTTTATATATACTATACATATGCAATACTAAACTTTAAGCTCAGTAAATAAAGTCAGTAAAATAAAGTTGCTAAAAACAAAGATATTTAAAATAAGTAAATAAAAAAACGAATTAAATGGAAGAAACCCAATAAAAAATTCATTTAAGAGTCAGTGAGTAATGAGCTGTTAATTTCATGCTTTTCAACAAGTATTGCAAAGTAAACCGAAACAGAGCGCTCAAATTTGCAATGTCAAATACTCGAGATTGTGAATAACCCTAATATGAACTATTAATAGATAACAAATACACGATTTGAAAAATTAAATTCGAAATTCAAAACTTATTTAAAATACCACATAATTTAGAATATTTCAAAATTCTTAATTTTAAATTTCAAATTCTGAATTCTAAATTTTAAATTCTAAATTCAAAATTCAAAATTCAAAATTCAAAATTCAAAATTCAAAATTCAAAATTCAAAATACAAAATTCAAAATTCAAAATTCAAAATTCAAAATTCAAAATTCAAAATTCAAAATTCAAAATTCAAAATTCAAAATTCAAAATTCAAAATTCAAAATTCAAAATTCAAAATTCTAAATTTTAAATTCTAAATCCTAAATTCTAAATTCTAAATTCTACATTTTTAATTCGAAATTTCAAAATTGAAAGCACTTAATTCAAAATATAAAATCGAAATTGCAAATATAAAATTTAAGAGTCTGAATAAAATCGAAAAGTAAAAATTCAATTTTTAAAACATTAAAGTTCAAAATTCAAAATTCAAAATTGAAAACAGAAAATTCAAAATCCAATCCTCAAAATTCGTAGTTTGAAATTCGTACTAAGAAGACAATATTCAAAATTCACTCTGAACCTCTTGATTGCAGAAAATTTATTTTTCTCGATTGTTCTTTTGAGACTTTCTCACTCTCTAGCGTCGCATAGTGGGACAAAGATCTACTGTTTCACCCAAATCGATTTTGTGGTGATAATATTTGAGCTAGTGGGACATATTTTGTTTTAAATGTTTGTTTTTTAATTTTTTAGCAATCAGTTAAAATAGTAATTTTTACTAAAGACCAAGTTTTTCAAGCTAAAATTGAACCTAAAGTCAGTTTTTTTTTTAGAAAATTATATTTTCGAATTATTTATCAACCTATCTAATTTTTTGAATTTTTTGAGTCGTTTTTGGATTTTCCAAAATTCAAAAATGTATAAAAAACTTCTGGAAAATTCACAAAAATAAAGAAATGGGTTAATTCTAAGTGTTTTGTACACTAAGATTTTTTTGTAAAGTGGATAATTTTTGAAAACAAAATCATAATCGTAAAGGTAAGAAATGGTGTCGTTTTTCTTTTAATTGTCTTATGAACAAATGATGTGGAATCTTAAGACCCCCATTGCGCTTTCTTATATAGTTGAATGTAAATGTATAATTATTATAATCTAACACAATAAATATTTGAACTCAAATTAGAGAACTATCTTTTATTCTTTTCAAGAGCAAAACTGATGACAGAAACATGTATTCTATATTAAAAAAATCTACACGATTAGTATGATTAGTCCAAAATTCAGATGTTGATTACATGGACTTCCATATTAAATTTTATAGTTACTTTTTACCCTTCTTTTAAAAGAGGCTTAACAATTCTTTTTTCATTTATGTATTCATTTTTAGAAACTAATTCGAAGTGGCTTGATGAATTTTTTACTGTTTCCCTTTTGATCTTCTCAGAGAGCCATCATAATTTAGTGCATGCCTGTGTGTCGTATGGCATCCATGGATGCTTTAGAAGTGTTAGAAGAGGAGGTACCCACAACTCTTGATCTTGTGGGTTTGCAAATCTGCGTTGCTTAACGGATCAAGACAGAAGTGCCTCTCTTATTGTTTGAATGGGTATCGCTTGAGTTTGTGAGGTCTAGAAGGCAATTTAGATGGAATGAATGTGTGAATGGAATAGTTACGTATAATTTTATGTATGATGTTATGTTTGCGGATGGACGTCCAGACTTCTTCTTTACATTAAGTCTGGGCATGGTTCCTGGGCGAGCAAGCTACCAAGTTGAATCAGTATACATGCATGTTTGAGAGGTGGCGCGTTCCAATCATGTGTAAGTTGTGATATTTGTGAATATGTGTCCGTGGGGTCTATGGTCCGTTGTGTGAATAATGTGTGAATGTATGAGAGGAGTGGCTTGGTCTTCTTTCTTTGCTTTTTTTTTGATTGATGACCACTCTGGAGCTGTGATGGGCTAAAACTGGGAGTAGCCGAGGCTTATTGCTACGAGGTCTGTCAAAGGACTTTACAACTAAAATAGATAGCAACCCCTGGCTTATGCCAGGCTGATTGGAATGGGCTGGAACTTCGGGGAGTCTTTCGTTGTGTTATAGCTTACTATCCTTATTGCGGGCAAAGCTATTATCCAGCTCGGTGTGACTTGCATTCTCCAACTGGGTGCCATACCCTCTAGTATGCAAGTCGTTTAAGATAGGCCTTCACCCCCACCAAGAGTTGCGAAGTGTCATCATGACATGGAGCTAAAATGGTACCTTTGAACCCTCAAAAGCGCTGACCGATGCAATGTTTCGGTTCTAATGCTACGAGTATGAAACAACGTAGAACTAAGCCTACACGGCAGGTGCCTACGTTGAACACAACACATCTTGTTTCTCTTTTGAAAAAAAAAAATTCCAAAATTATATGCTGAAGCTAGCAGTTCCACTAAAAAAAAAAAATGAGGTACTGAGGTGAAAAGGAAGATACAATCGCTTTATCAGTTGATGAAGATTAAACTGACTTAATCTCCGTATGGTGTAGCATGAATAACGTTAATAAAGTCCTGATAAAGGAAAAATACTTATTTTTTAAAATAATTTTTAACGTTAGTATTATGCATGATACGTATATAATATACAAGGTAGGAGTGACAGATTTTTATCGACCAGCATTTGTCAAAAATGCATAGAAAAAGAGAAAACGAATAAGCAGCAAAACAGATGAAAAATTAAACTTTATATTAATTTTGACAAGTGTTATTCGACGCTCTGTGAAAATAGGTAGTTGTCAAGGCTACCTTGTAAATTTTTATATCATGGTATCATGATTAAAAGAAACATTGATGGAAAAAAACTCCTTGAATTTTTTATGAATTTTATGGTTGAATTTTTTCAGTGTTTTTTTTTTGGAGACGTTTTTAGATTTTCCCAAAAAATGTTTGAAAATGAAAATTATTATAGCACAGTATAATGATTTAACAAATTTGATGGAAAAAACTCCTAGAATTTTTTATGAATTTTATGAATGAATTCTTTCAGTGTTTTTTCTTGAGACATTTTTGGATTTTCCCAATGTTTGAAATTGAAAATTCAGCCAGACAAATGAATAGATAATTCAAAAACAAACATTAAATAAAAAATATGCCCTCTAACTATCAATTTGACTGGAACAGTTTGTTTTGTGCCACTGTGCATGCAAAGAGCCTTATTATTATTTTGGCACCCATTTATTTCGATGTCTCTTAATATGTTTGTAGCAAAAACTTGGGCGCAAAAATATTAACTTAAGCACTTGGTTTTCGACACTTCTATTTTCCCAGGCAAATGTTTTTTTTTTTTTGAGGTTTTCTTAACACCTGCTGTATGCCAACAACTCATCGTAGTCCCCAGTAATAAATTTTTTGCTCTTCCACTGCCAAGACGTGGAAATTGGGTCATTTGTTCGCTGTCTGCTCCAGTTTCTTTGTTTTCCTCAAATTTTATGAAGATCGCATCTAGCGAAAATAATTTACAGCCGTTTTGTTTGAAAAAAAAAAAAAAACAAAAAGATTCATGAATTATGGGAATGATGTGATGCTGGTGTGTTGGAAAATGTCTGCAGTCTGTGATGTTATTTTTATGTTTTTTAATGGCCGATTACGAAATAGCTAAAATTTTTCAATTATGAACTTTTTGTGTTTTGAATATTTTTTAGGCTATTCATCATGTGGATTAAGATTTTTTGATGAGTTTCTCTGTTTTTTGTTGGAACAAAAAAAACGTTTTATTACATTTATGTATATCACTCATTCGCAATTTATAAGAGCGATCAGTAATAAAGAAATTTGGAGAGGGGTTTTTTTTTTGCTAATGAGCTGCTTATTGAACTAATTTATTTGTGTTTCAATTTGAACATAAATTAATTTCAAAATTTACCAACGATATGCAAGACATGAGAAACAATCTATCTTCCATATGAAAATCTATTGTTTTTGTGTCTTGACAATTGTAAGTGTGTTTTTTCGTAATACAAAGTGGAGAAGTTAATGGAAGTTGGAAGTTTTTTAGTACAGAGCAAATATTTTTAATATAAAAATAATCAATTATTTAAGTTATCTTAAGCTTAAGCTCAGCAAACTAGTGGTGTTTTTTGAATATCATTAAAAAATAGCAAATTATGTTAAAATTTATAGTATTCAAATGATTATCATCTTAGCTTAAAACGATTTCCAAATCTTTTTTGAGTTTAATTTTTTGTTTAATAGAGCAAATAATTTTGTCTGAAATGATCACAAACATGTTCATAGTGTAAATCAACTCTTATTGGTACCGATATTGATTGAAAATTTAGTGTCAGGTTTATTTAACCTCCTTACAGCCTTTATTAGTGGAATTAAGATAAACAAAAATTAAAACAAAACTTGCGTGAACATCTTTGGATGTATTAACTGTTCGAGATACTTTATATACAATTTTATACCAAGTCGAATTGTGATCACTTAAAAAAAAAACAATATATAAACTTTGAAATTTTTAAAGCAATGTTATAATAAACAAATCGGTACGAGTAATTAAAAAACAAAATTTCCATTGATCTTTAAACTCTAGTCTTGTCTCTACAAATTGACTTTTTAGTCCGATCAATTAAAGCATATGTGATAAAAAAAAACAACAAATATTAATAAACAAACAAGGTCATAAAGCAAACCATTTGACAGCAGCTGTCATCGGCATTAGTGAAAGCGTAAAAGCGAACGCTAGATGGCGCTGCACAAACGCACACATTCCCAGTTCAAATGACAGTAAGAGAGAAAAACAAAACTCACCCGCCGATCCTAACAGCCTGGCATCAATTAGCAAAAGCAGAGAAAATGCTGTTTATAAAAATCAGCAACGACTGTAACGAGCAACGTCCGCATGCAGAGCCCCCATGCGTCAAATAAATTTGCGCTAAATAATAAAAAAATAACGTAGTTAAAAAATAAAACAAAAATAGAAAATACATAGCCTGTCAATGTCAAAAAATTGCAGCAAATAAAAAATGTTCATGCACAATGATATGTCGCAGTCATATGTGAAGCCTTTAGTTTTGCCGCCATTTTCTTTTTGTTTGTTAATTTTTGATCTCTGCGCGTGGGTGTTTTTTTTTCTGAGTTAAGGAAGCGAAAATAAAACCACGAAATTAGTTCGAACGACAACGAACACGACTAAACCACAACTCAAACCACATTAAAAAACATCAGAAAAAAAAATCAACAGTAATCACACAAAATAGACAGTAGTAGAAAACAACAACAATAATAATGGGCGCTCATGGATCAAAGGAAAAACTTTCGCGTTCGTATTCGGATCGCTTTATACACAGTCAGGTGATCGAGCGCGAACGTTTTGGAAGCTTTGGAAAGCGCGCGAAAGGTAAGCAAATTATTTGAATTTTAAGTATTTTAACCATAATTAAGGAAGTCAGAAAGAGTTGACCGGAAATAGGAAAAAGGAAAATTTAAAAGCTGTGCTTGTTAAGGCAAACAAAATTTTAGTTGAAAACAACAAAATAAGAAAAAAAAATTAACAAAATAAAATAAAAGCTACTAAAATTTACACAGTAGAAATTTTGAGTTTGCAATACAATAGTTTTTTTTGGCTTATTTTTACACTTTGCAAGCGAAAAAAATTTCGAATTTTCATATACAACAAAATATTGCAAACAATGAGTTTTCATCTACTTTTGTGCAAAACTCCCGCTATGTGAAAATTTTCAAACAAGCTTGTTCAAAGAGTGAATCACAGCAAAAATTAAAAAAAAAAAATCACTGCCTCTAGTGTAGAAAATAAAAATCAAAAACTAATTTATAAATTATTCAAATTGAATTTCGAACATGAAAGAAGAAAAAAGAATTTATTTGCATGCTGAAATAGACGATAAAAAAATCTGCATACCAATCAGATACTCAGCTTTAAGAATACCCGCTGGTATTTTAGTTTGCAAATAAAAGCTCATGCATTTGTATGAATATGTTAACAGGTGTTAGTATTGTATGCAAATGTATTAAAGATAGTGTGTATGTGTGTGTGTTCATGTGTGTGAATTTAGTAAGAGAGCAAATATAAAAATCTGCAATGAAAACTTTAATCCCAGCATACATTTTGTGAAGTAAACGTAAAGCATTTAGCATACAAATTCGCTTTAAGCTTAAATAAATTTAAGAGTTAAGATTTTTTTTTAATACTTCGCAATTAGTTTAAAAGAGCTCATGCTAAGACTTTTTCAGTTATGGTTGACAAATAGGTAGCATAATTAGCCTTTTAGTTACCTTGTTCATTATAACATGCTTGAAAGTTTTCTATTATAAGCTTTTATTTAACTTGCTTCGTTCGTATATATGTATATATGTATGTATGTCGGCAAATCTTGCAAACAATTTTTCGACAGCTTGTGGATCTCCGACTAAGCTGAAATTTAGCATACATGTGTAAGCCCGGTGACAATGAAATATTATGAAATTTTGCCACACCCACTTTTACCGCCCAAAAATCAATAAAAATGCTATATCTCGAAAATTACTAGGCCGATTCAGATGAAATTTTGGTAGTAAATTTCCTTCAAGTAGAAAATGGGGCTTAAGAAAAAAATTTGACCACACCCCCTTATACCGCCCACAAACTAATATATCTCCAAAACTACCGGGCTGTTTGAGCTGAAATTTTGACAGTAAATATCCTTCAAGTATTGTATGGGTTAGAAAAAAAATGTTGCCACACCCCCTTTTATCGCACACAAATCAATAAAAATGCTATATCTCCAAAACTACTAGACCGATTCAGATGAAATTTAGGTAGTAAATTTCCTTCAAGTAGAATATTGGGTTTAAGAAAAAAATTTGACCACACCCCCTTTTACCGCCCACAAATGAATATATTTCCAAAATTGCCAGGCTGTTTCAGCTGAAATTTAGGCAGTAAATGTCCTTCAAGTATTGCTTGGGTTAGAAAAAAAATGTTGCCACACCCCCTTAATCGCCCAGAAATCAATAAAAATGCTATATCTCCAAAACTACTAGACCGATTCAGATGAAATTTTGGTAGTAAATTTCCTTTCAGTAGAAAATGGGGTTTAAGAAACATATTTCAACACACCCCCTTTTGCCGCCCACAAATTCATATATCTCCAAAACTACCGGACTGTTTCAGCTAAAATTTTGGCAGTAAATGTCCTTCAAGTATTGCATGGATTAAAAAAAAATGTTGGCACACCCTCTTTTACCGCCCATAAATCAACAAAAATGATATATCTCCAAAACTTTTAGGCCGATTCAGCTAAAAATTTGGCAGCACATTAACATCAAGTAGGAGATAGGGGTTTAAATTTGGACACACCTCCTATTCCCGCCCACAAATCAATAAAAATGCTATATCATTATAAAGTATATAATGCAATAAATAATGTAAATGGTATAAATAATGTTAATATGTACTGTTAAGGTTAATGGTCTAAAAAATTAAAATGCTATATGTAAGGCTTTTAAAATAAAAGATGCTCATAATAAACCTTTAAGACTAAAGAGTAAAAAATAAAAAATATATAAAAAATTTTTTTAAAAAATAAGCTTTTATTTAAAACCAAAACGTGGACTAAAAAGAAAAAAATAATTTCAGTAACATTTGTCATATATGTATATAGTAGGTATATTCTAATTTCAGAAGAACCTCTCTCTTGGTTACCCATCATCATAATAAAATCGTAAGTAAATAGGTAAGTTGTAATAGGTACAATGTAAAATACATTTAAATTTTGAAAGCTTAAGGCACAAATATTGTGCAGTACACCTGTATAATGGATCGCGGTTTATATGCAGATAAGCCTACTAAAAGATTCAATTCCACTGATATTGTGTAATATACTTGTATATTTTACATTTAGAAAATTTTTAAATTCATATACGTCCTTAGAACGTACCTATTTATGTACGCTTTTATTATGATGATGGGTAACCAAGAGAATGGTTCTTCTGAATCTAGAATTTACCTACTATATACATACATATATGACAAATGTCACTGAAATTTATTTTTTTCTTTTTAGTTCACGTTATGGTTTTAAATAAAAGCTTATTTTTAAAAATTTTTTTTTATATTTTTTTTTTTTTGTCTTACTTTCAAATAATTTATCTATACCTAATATTTACGAATTATCTAATTACTGTCTATCAATTACAAAACTTATGAAACTATTCGAGTAGAGATTTTTGAAAGCAAAGATTTGCATAAAGTTGTTAAAGCTTTTTTTTTTTAGTTTTTATGTTAAAAAACGTGCTTCGAACACAAATATTTTTCTTACCATTACTACATTCAACTGCATTTACAACAATTCCGATTCTTAAAGACCCCGCCAAACAAACATTTTGTTTACATAAACTACTCTTCATCGCTCATCGATTGCGTGTCTTTCAACCCTTCCACTGATTTCAAGGAATCCATCAATTTTCTGCACATTTGCGAGCAAATCGCATTTATTTGCATTTGCAAATCCATTTAAACAGGCAAAAATTTGTTTACAATTAGTTTTGCTCAATTACAACAAGAGTAACGTTATGCTTAAAAGTGCGTTTGAGAAAAAAAAAAACATCACCCGCTGAAGTCTGCGTTAAGATACCAATCAATTTCGCTGGAAATGTGTTCAAAGCGAATAGTTGGGGGAGTTGATGGAGTGAGGCAAAAAAAAAAAAAATTATTTTCTTCTGCTCTAGTGTTTAATCAGGAATTTTTTAAGTCTCACGTTCAAGACATAAAAAATGCTTTATTCGATTCGCTCGATGTGCTAGAATGTGCTACGGAATGAAGCTTATATTATTATAAAGTAGTGAAGACTGTACTTAAGCAAAAAAAAAAAAAACAATTTGAGACATCCTTCAACACTTTTTATGTATGCTTCTATAAATGTGTGTATGTGTTTGCTTACAGCAACAATGCGTCATAATTTTTTTTTTGGTTGCAATGTGGAAAATGCGGAAAGTACGTGACTGAACATATGTTAAGAAATTTAGTTTAACTGAATAAATGGAATGATAGAGAGGCTCAAAATAAATTTATGCTTAAGTTGTAAGAACTTTTCTTGTAAAAAATAACTGTAGCAATTTTTGATTTTAATTCATATGCGCCAGATGATTCGCAAATGATTAATACTGACAATGAGTTCAAATTCTCATAAAAATTTGTTAACAGATTTTACAAAATTTTCTTTATTTGTCTTACAGGAGCTGCTAAAAAACGTGATGTACGCAATTTAAGCATATCACCCACTGATTTAGGACCACCTCCAAAGACGCAACAAACTGCCAATGGTGCATCAACGCGTCCGAAATCGGCCAATCTTACCTTAACACGTAAGTAAAGAAATGTTTATTAGTATTCTTAAAGTCATAAAAGTCAAGGACACATGTGAGTTAAAAAGGTTCTTCAGAAGTAACCTTATGTAAGTTGAAGATTGCAGCTAAGGAACTTATTTTAGTATATAAAAATGGAAGACTGAACTATCGTTCAGTGGTTCGCATCGAAGTAAAAGTTGGAATAAAATAGAATAAAAGTTTTCTTTGATTTTATTTTTGGAGAACTTGGTTACAGACATATTCAATCTTCAAATACTGATTCGAAAAAAATAAAATTTTTATAATTTGCGTCTTTATTTGTGGATTATAATTCTTTTGTCTACACTCACGGAACTAGCGATGCTATCAAAACATCACTTCTACTAGCCGCAATATTGCGGCTCTGAAAACCTTAATATGTGAGGTTGTGACAACCTCACACGAAGTTGTTACAAACAAGATTCAATGGTGAATTTGATGTTGATAGCCGAATTGTGGAAGCTTGACAACTTCACAAGAAGCTGTTGAAACTTTCAATTGTGAGAGGAATTCGGCTTTGATTGCCGAATTGTGCAGACTGTGAAAAAACTTTAAAAATTCCACAACGCACAACTTCTATTAATTATTATATTGAGATTAAGGTAAATCCAAAAAACTTTTGGACTTTTATAAATTCGAAAAAGTCGACATCCAGCTTTCCATCTTCTATGTGTTATGAAGGTGTTTGGTCTCAATCATTCGTTGAATCTGCAAATATTTTTGCTAAATTCTTTTGCTCTAATTTTATTACGGGCTATGGCAATAATAGTAAATATTAAAAGTAAATATTGATTTTGGTTGTTTTCAAATTTTTTAAATTGATATCTCGAGATCTATTGCTGATTTAAAAAACTCGCAAAAAAATGATGTAGATGGATTTTCTGCATTTCTTTTTAAAAAGATGCCAACATGTACTTTTAAAACCGCTTAAAATTATTTTTAACAAATCGTTACAATCAGGCATTTTCTAGGATGCTTGGAAAATTTCTTTCATCACAACAATATATAAAAATGGTAATAAAAATGAAATAAGTAATTAAAAACCAATTTCTAAGCTATCAAATATTTCAAAAATTTTTGAGCGTATTATAAAACATAAACTTTCATTTGAAATAAAGAATATAATTTGTCCTAATCAACACGACTTTATGCCGATCTACACGATCTACAGCCTCAAACCTAGTCAGTTTGAAAATGGATTTACAGTTGACAATATCTATACTGATTTTTCGAAAGCGTTTGATAGGGTCTCGCATCATATTTTACTGAGAAAATTCTTGAACTTAGGATTCCATCTAAATTTTGTTTCTCGGGTTAAGTCATACCTAAGCAATAGAATATGCAAGTTATCTATTGAGGGATCCATGTCGGAACCGTTTATAGCGTCATCAGGGGTTCCTCAAGGGAGCATTCTAGGACCACTTTTATTTATAATATTTATAAATGATGTGAGTTCCTGTTTCATAAACTCAAAGTTCTTGATGTTTGCCGACGATTGGAAAATCTTTTAAAGAATTGCTGATAGAAAGGATATTATTGCTTTGCAGGCTGATATAAATAATCTGTATGAATGGTGTTCTAAAAATCATTTATTTTTAAATATAAATAAATGTTTTCACGTTTCATATTCTAAGTTAAATAATACAGTACAAAATTAATACAGTTTAAATAATCATAATTTGAAATCAGTCACTTTAATTAAAGATCTTGATGTAATATTTGACTCAAGTTTTACTTTTATACATCATCTGAATTATGTAATTCCTAAAGCTTATTCTCTATTAGCATTTATTAAACGCAATAGTAATGAATTTATAGATCTATATACGCTTAAAATACTGTTTGCCGTTTTTGCCATATGGAACAAATCACAATAAAACATTTAATCGAATCTTGCCATGCAATTGCAGATATAAAACGTGAAAAAGGATGTAACCACGACATCGTCTATTTACTCACCAACGTATCTATCGAAAATATTAAAACATTCAATGTATTTTTGAAAATGTTAGGATTATTATACAAAATTTAGTGATATGTTATCTTTAAGCGGAAGGCCTTATTTGCTAAAGCTTTATTTAGTCTTTTCAAAAGTGTTGTAATATATGTTTACTTTAGAAAAGTCAATAAAAAAAAAAAAAAACGCTGGTGAGATCCAACTTAGAATATGCTAGTTTTATTTGGAATCCATTTTACAATACACACGTGAATCGTTTAGAACGTGTTCAGCGCAGATTCCTCAGATTTGGACTCCGTTCTATTAATTTGCAGATTCATTTCCGTCATATGAAGTTCGATGTAAGTTTATTAACTTGAAAACTTTAGAAAATCGAAGGAAAATTCTATCCCTGATGTTTGTTTTCAATATTATTTCTGGCAACACGTTTCGTATCTTCTGGAGCAAATAAGCTTTAATGTACCGTTAAGAATATTAAGAAATAGTGCACCCTTTAATATAGCACTTCATAGGACAAATTATGCTTCCAATTCGCCAATTGTAGGAACGTTGCGAGAGTTTAATAAATTATCAACTGAGTATTTTATAGATTTCTCAGTATCTAAAGCAATGATTTACAATCATTTAGCCTCAATTTATTAATGTTTTACTTATTATTACTACTCATATACATGTCTACCAACTATCTAGTCAGTAAGGAAACTATTCCATTGATTAAATAAATTAAACAAAAAAAAAAAATTGTTTGCCAATTAACTGATAGGTTACCAAATTCAATTTGTACTTACACCGTTTTTTCCAATTTCACTTTGTTCTAAAAAATTAAAAATAATAATAATTTCAGATTTTTTCTCTTTTTTCAACAAGCACAAGCATCGCAGTGTGTATTTCTCTCTTTGTGGCTTGAAAATAAGTTGTAGTAGCCCCAATACTGAATATATCACAACTGTAAACACAGTTATTATTTTCGAAAGACTCGAGATTTTCGAAAGTTGTTTTTTTTTTGTGATCATTACAGATTCAACTACGGTTGTGAGAGCTCTTACAAAGTTCTAACAATTAACTTTCGGACAGGGCGACTTCTTTTCTTATATAATTACTCTAGAATGTCTATTAAAGCCCGAACTTTTCCACCGTAGCACCGTATACAAAATTTAGTTATTCCCTGAGTGTGTAAAGAAGACAAGTCGATAAAAATATCTCAAATTATTTTCAAAAATAATAATCTGTATAGTGATTTAATTAATTTTTCTAATATTTAATATAACATAATATTTTAAACCTCCACTTTTATAGGCACATCTTTATGAACAATAATTTTATTTAGTAAGGTAGTAAGATGATCTGTATATTTTAGAAAATCGATGTCACATAAAACCTAAGCAAAATATTTGTCTGTTTCAATTCTGTTTCCAAGAGCACTTGGTTTTTATAACAACCTATTGATAGACTATAGCAGAATGGTCAGTAAAAAAAAATTAAGAAAACAATCTCTATTTAGACACTCGTCGGATAAAAGTATCATTAGTATAAATACTAATTTTTGACAATCGTTTTTCAGAAAATAATGGTTGCTAGTGTTGCAGCTAGTTTTAATTTATAAGTTAAATTACTTACTTACTTAGGGTGCGCTTACAACAGTATGTCGGTATTGGTCTGTTGTAAGAATTTCCACCAGCCATTTTTATTTTGCGCTTGCTGGCGCCAGTTGGAAGCTTCAAATTTCGTCAGATTGTCCTCTATTTGGTCCTTCCAACGGAGATGTGGTCGCCCTCTTCTGCTTTGACCGCCGCTGGGTACCGAATCGAATATTTTCTTCGATGGAGCGTCGTCTTCCATCCGCTCAACATGACCTAGCCAGCGAAGCCGCTCGATGTCGGCGTATAGCTCATACAGCTCATTGTTTCATCGTATTCGGTACTTGCCATTGACGCAGATTGGTCCCTAGAACTTGCGAAGGATCTTTCTCTCGAAAGCTCCCAAAGTCTTTTCATCAGAGCTGCTCAACGTCTAGGTTAGTGCTGCATATAACAAGACGGGCATGATTAGTGATTTAGAGTGTGACTTTTGTTCGTCAAGAGAGGGCTCTGCTTGTCAATTGCCTACTGAGCAGGGATGATATTTGGGGGCTTTTAGGGCTTTATTGGGCCCTTTTTCATTTCAAAAGCCCTTAGGCCCTTGTTATTCATTTTAGGCCCTTTTGGAAAATTCTACCAAAACAAAAAATCGGAATTTTTTAAAAGAAAAGAATATGATTGGTTAAAGTATATGATTTCAATATGCCAAAGAAAAATCGCCGTAAAAATAAAATGAAAAATTCCCCAAACGAAAAGAATAAAAATTTTTTACACAATAAAAACGAAAAAATGTCCAAAATTTTTTTGGAAAAATGTTCCAAAATGCAATTCAGCGGCGTTGTAGTGCTTGACAAAAATAATATAAAACAAACAATATCCGCCGTCACGAAGGGTATAATTTTTCGGGTATAATTTAGTAGTAAATTAATAATCCCCTGTAAAAATATTTGCAAAGATTTCATTAATTTTATTCGTTTTTTGATGTAATTTATGAACAAGGGGTGCATGGACATTATGTACGGATAAGGTCCAGATGGTGTTTTTTTATGATTAAATGATTTGCCCTTTTACGTAATAATGATTTTTACCTTCCCTACAAGGGCGAACCATTTTATCGTAACGAATTTAAAATTTCCTAACTTTTCGGTAAACAAAAATTCGGGCGTTTTTTTTATTTTTAATTTGGCAAAAATGCCCGATTTTTTTCGGTCCCAAAAAGCTTATTTTTCGGGCCTTTCTTCCTTTTTAAGTATTTGCAAAAAAGATCCTAATTTAATTGGTATAAACACCCGAAAAAATTACATAATCGGTAGAAATTTCGGTCATTGTTTTTGGACGAATTAAGCCCGATTTTGTATGGAAAATTTTGGGTTTTTTTGTAATTTTTTTCGTTCGTAATTTCTGGAAGCCAATTGTAAGCTATCTATGATTTATTTCGTAAATAGAAATATCTGGAGAAAGAAAAAAATTATCTTTTAGCGATCATGAAAAGGTAAGACGACCGCGGGGGGAGAGAGGTGACGGATAGGCTTCGACCGATTTTAGTTAATTATTTGAAATTTTAAAAAACATGATAATCGAGTGATAAAAATAAAAAAGAGCTATAATTACCATTTCACTAGTGGTCAATGTGAACTATCAGTTAAAAACAGAAATCGAAATTGCATCCAAAAAAGTAGGTGATTTTTGTATAAAAAAACCCTCAGCAAAAGTCCAATTTTTTCGGTGATTTTTCTTTTGAATATCCCATTCTTTTTTTATTTCATTCACCCCAATTTTGTATGAAAAATGTTGGGTGATTTTTCATTTCATTTCTTATGTTAATTTTTATTGTTCTCAGTAAAACAAGTTTTGTTATATACAGTCATTGTCCCATTAAGAGCAGACTTTTTAGTAATTTCAACAAGCTTAGTTTATTTCCCAAGTTGAGTTTAGATGAAAAGAGTGAACCCTAGTCCCGCTTCATTAATTAGACTTCTTGCAAGTCTTATCAGAGAGTCTGCATTAAATTGCTTAATTAGTTCTGCCATTCTACGACTATTTCAAGATGGAAATATCTGCTGTGTGGTTTTTGTGGAAAAGCTTTACAATTTTTATTTATCAAATTTAGTATTGACTTATCAGAATAATGTTTTTATTAAAAATTTTCTTGTAGAAACACTTTATCTATAGATTATATTTGGCGTATTTTTAACGTTTACAAACAAAGCGAGAAAAAAAATCTTTTTGAAAGTATAACCTTAAACCATATCACTTTCACCCAAAATTTTTGATTTCAGATGGAAGTGATTTCATTTAATCATTTTAATAACAGTTCTAAATGAGTCATCATCATCATGCGTGGAGCGTGCATTTTCTGCCTTAAAATTAGTTTAAATTAGTAAAACTTTGGTTCAACCGTAACCTTAGATCCACATTTTGCTTTTAATTTTTGCTTTAAAAAATAAAAATCAAATCTTACCAGTTATTTAGTGTTCAAAAATTATCGGTTAGATTTAGTTTTCCATTTTTGCCTTAACAAATAAAAAGCAGCAATAATTATTACTTTTTGCTCAAAATTTTAAAAGTCAAAATATAATTATTATTTTTTGCTTTTTATTACAAAATGCATAATTGGTACGGTTTCTGATATTGAGTTACAATTTTTTAAATCTTAAAGCCCTATTAATGTCAAATTGGCCCTATTTTTATATGAATTTTGGCCCTTTTACAGTAAAGCCAATATCTTCCCTGCTACTGAGCCCAAAATAACACCTGTTGGTAAGAGCTATCCTTCGTTTTATCTCGCTACTGATATCATTGGTGGAGTTAATGCTGGAACTGAGGTAGACGAAGTCCTTCACAACCTCGAAGGAGGTGTTGTCAACAGTGACATGGGTGCTAATACGCTGGGACTGTTTGTTTGTTGACACCAGATAATATATCGTCTTATCTGCGTTTACTGCAAGACCCATGCAACTCGACTCTTTTTCTTTTGGAGAATTTGGAGAATGCTGCACTGACTTCGTGTGTGTTATGGCCAACGATATCAATATCATCAGCATACGCTAGCTAGTAAAATTAAATATTAAATTTTATCAACACCAATTGGAAGTTTTCGCAATCAAACTTGGCATCTAAGAACACGAGCTTTTGTTAATGACGTATAAATAACCCTATAATACTAACCTTCCGTTCACTATACGTTATGTTAATTGTAACGAGTGAATAAATTTTATTTAGGTTAGTACTCTAGGGTTAATTGAAAAACACAGGTGCGTCGTTGGACACGAGAGAAGCGAAGCTTTTTCGCAGTTGCATAGATTTGATAGCTTAGTAATTTTTTTTTTTTTAATAAATTAACTTTTAAATTCAAAAATTTAAAATAACATAAAATAAATTACATATATACGTATACAGAAAACATATTTACTGCTTATTTTTTTATTGTTGAATGTTAAATTTCCACGCCAATTACATATACGGGCATATAATGCCAGCGACTCTCCATTTTAACTCTCCACACATGGTTGTGAACTTAGCTGCACTGAACATATTTTTCCCTTCAACAGCGTACTACCTAGCGAAAAAATCTGTCGAAAATTTTTAAGATTTCACTCCAAGCAAATCACAGAACGAGGAGTAAAAAGCTTCGTTTCAAAAATATATATTAAAGAACGCACACGAAACGAAATGTAACAATTATGCCGATGTCATGCATGCGTTTGTTAATTCCTTATTTATTGATATCATCTATTTTTTTGACACTAAAAAATGCACTTGTCAACGCACTTGTGGGCATTGCTAATTTTCTTCGTACCAACAACACCACAAACGCATTTCCAATACAAACACACCGATGCTGGAGACACTTTGTGGTAAATAAAAGCAAATTTTTGTTAGTTGTAGCATTGCAAATACACAATCATCTATATCTATTGATAGATGGTGACGATCTACAGCAGTATAGCTTCTGTTATAATTAACATTGAATTAACAACTGTTTCCAACAGGTCTTTGTGGCCTGGTGGTTAGTGTATTCGACTCTCATTTAAGAGGATGCGGGTTCGATACCCACGGGCGGGCCAAAAAATATTTTTAGTATGTAATATTAAAGTATTTAATTTTCTTGTTGTAATAAGCGCTATCAACAAAAAGGCCATCAAATTTCCAAGAAAAAATCTGTCGAAAATATTTCAGATTTCACTCCAAGCAAGTCACAGAACGAGGAGTAAAAAGCTTCGCTTCAAAAAAAAAAGATTTTTTTTGTATTACTTCAGAAGAGTATTTATTGCTTTAATTATCTTTTCTCCTAAGAAAAATGTGGTGATTCTTGATAATTAATCAATCTCTAATGATCAATGATCTTGACTCTCTTGATAGATCAGCAGGGAAGTTGGCTCAATTGACGAAATTTTTCAAAAAAAAAAAAAAAAAATTACTTGATGGTCACAAAATTTTTAAAAATGCATATTTTTATCTCATGAGTCAAAATATTAACATTTTTTTTTTTTTGGTTTAAGCAATCTTTGCCTTATTTATTTTTTTTTTGTAGGTCCTACATTTCTTTATCCTAAATCGTGGTTTTATAACAAGTACGATTGAATTAAAAGTTATAGATTCTACAGAGAGATCTCGAATAACCTGAGAAATACTATTTTTATTTTTATATGTGAAATAAAATATATTTTTTTGTCTTCCTATACCATTTATTGGGCTCCATCGCAAAGTTGCAATATGCTTTCAATCTTAAATGTCCTAGTGAAATCAGTTATTAAGCAGTTCTACTTTCTGCGTAGAGCTTTTTTTAAATTGCTTTAGTAATATTAATTATTACAATAAATACAAAATTCAACAAAAAACAATTTCAGGACATTCAGACCTCTAATAATTTATTAGTGAACATTTTTTTATTATTTTTAAATTTTTTAAATCCTTTCGAGATTTTAAATTAGTTTAATTTTACATAGCAGTTTTGATAAAAGTCCTTTTATTTTCACCAATTAATTAAATTTAAAATTGATTGAAACATAAAATGTAGCTCTGAACGGTAATCCTCTTCATAAGTATCAAAAAGTGTGAAGATTCCTATGTTTAGCAGAGACCAAAACCATTGGCTGGCCTTGCCTCAATGCCTCTATATACCATGCGGCAGTTGTGCTCCTCCAAACGCAAGCGTGCCTCATCGGCATCGCGATGTGTCTGCCCCGACCATAAACGTTCAGCTACAGCGCTTACTCGGGGAAAAGTTGTAGGCAGCACATTATACTCATTTATCCATTCGCTCCACAAACAAGCCTCGCCTCCAATAACATGCTTCTTCTGCTCCGCAGTTCCTTTGAAGTCAGTTGGTTCAACTGAATAGAATTTTTCCCAATCTGCGCCCGTATCCAAGACATACAAATACCAGCCATCGCTCATTATGACATCAATACCACGTTGTGTAATCTTAGACATGGTAGCCTTGTAATCGTACCAGACTTGAGCGATTACGCCCGCGGGAAAGTCCATCCATGCATTCTCAAGCATAGCCTAGAAGAAAAAGTAAGTTTGTCTTGAAAAAGTCTTTATGTGTGTAAAAACAATCAGAAAGAAACCTCCTGCCACATCATTTGTTTCCAACCCATAGCGGTGATGTTTGAAGAAAAACGTTCCAGATACATATATGAGAGATCGCCATTGTCTAGACCGCGTGCAGTAAGATATTTTTGTATCTGTGGATTCGATTCCCAGCAGCCAGAATCGACTTCATCAACACCCAGGTGAAGATATTTGTCTTGAAATAGAGACCCTATTTCGCTGCGGAAGTTGGTCAAATTTATATAAATTTTTTAACGGTAATCATTCAAATTAACGCTCACCTAAAGAATTCATAGAGAAAATCGAAGGTCTCTTCTTTTGTTGGATTAAAAGGTCCCAATTGACCTGCATACTCGCCATAACACTTCGTCATGAGTTCGGGATGTGAGGCACCCCAGGAAGCAGTGTGTGCTGAAAATAGTTTAAATATTTGGATGTTCTTCAAAATCTCAAAGATTCACTCCACTCAAACCTGGTGTATCGAACTCGGCAATCACGCGCACTCCACGTAAACGCGCAAACTCCACGATTTCCTTAACATCAGTCCGTGAGTAGGTTAGCTCCGGCCGATAGGCACCTTTTGCGGACAGTTCAGGGTAAACTGTGCTGTTATAAGGAAAAGACGAGTCATCTGTCATGTGCCAGTGGAAGACGTTCAACTTGTTGTAAGCCATGCCCTCGATGAGCTGTAGTATTTTTTGCTTGCTAACAAAATGACGCGCAGAGTCCAACATCAGGCCGCGATACTTAAAGCGGGGTGCATCATAGATTTCGGTCTGTGGAATGCGTAACTAAAACATGAAGAAAAATAAAAAGGAAGCAAGAATTAATTGATTTTTTGCAACACAGTGGCAGGTCAGCCACTGTTATTAACGAGTCGTAAATAATTACCATGCCATTCGGCATTGGCACCAAAAGCTGTGACAATGTCTCTAAGCCGCGCAGAATGCCCCAAATTGAGTTGGCAACAACTCGACCATCACCATAAACATAATCTGTGAAGAAAGAAAGAAGCACAGCGTCAAGGAATGAGTTTTTTCTTAAATATTTTGCTGCGTCATGCTCACATGATTCATCCATATCCAGATGTGGTAGCGTTTCGCAGACAGCAGTTAGATTGATGCTTATTTGTGGTATGGTGCCAATAACGGATGTGGCAGGAGCCTTGGTGTATCCTTGGGTCGAGTTTCTTATAAGATTGGTATAGCGCTCCAGAGCTGCTTTTAATAATAGGCAATCCTTGTTAACAGCCTACAGGGCATAGTTTAGCGTAAAACACAAGCATAACAAGATAGTTTTTAAGTAATTCTTACAACAAGCAGCACAGTTTTAGGATTCACAGCATAGAACTTGCCATAATTGTGCTGCCACGAAGGTTTGGGCCAAATTTCTCCTGCAAAACATTCAAAGTGTTAGAAAAAAGGAAATATTTTTAACTTCATACCTATAGTTGCTTGAAATTCAGGTCCATATCCTAAATAGCCGCCTTCACAGCACACAAACCCAAGTAAGCTGGTTGCTAGGATTAATAGTTGGTAATACATTTCAGTAGTTTTAAGCACAATAATTGCGTAGACCTTTCACTGAAAATTCTTGCCTGAGACTAAACTAACTGAGAGAACACGCTTAAATAGTAAGAAAAGAAGCCAATTCGTTAATCTAAGCCAATTGCTTTGACTCATTGACACTTGTGTCAATATGTTTTCTTAAATGGTTGACGTTGTTTTTGTTTTGTTTTCACTCTACAATTTCTTGGTAGCAGATAATAATTTTTTTATCATTCGCCATAGATATGGTGGTGACTGGACAATTTGCAGCGTTGTGCCAGGCACATTATTTAATCTATGTCTATTATTGTTATCAGACAAACTTCTGTTTTTGATTTTTTTTTATCTTCTTACACACATTTTTTTTACACACAGACGCTATGCTATAAACAGGCAAGAACCGTGATTTTTCAGGGGAAAACATGGTTTTAACGAAATCTAAATAAACACTCAAAAAAATTGTTCAGGAAATATAAAATTAAAAAAACTAAAAAATATTTTACTTTTTGCTAAAATGTGGTAAAATTTTGTGTGGACAAGTTGAGATTTATTTTATAATCTTATAGTACAAAATTTCTAAATGTTATTGCCTGAATGCATTGTTGGTCCTTTTTTTAACCGACTTCAAAAAGGAGGAGGTTCTCAAGTTCGTCGGTTTCTCTGTTTTTTTTTTTTTTTTATATATTTTTTTTTTTTTTTTTTTTTTAAATTAAGTACATCGATAACTCCTAAACCATATGCCTGATTACCATAATTTTTAAGGAACAGATAGATATCATAAGCATGGAGGTGCCCGTACAAAAGTGGGCGGTATTCGAGAACGGGGCGTGGCAATAATAGATCTCGCAATACTAGATACTACTGTATCTCGAATAATATTGACATTAGGGTACTGCAATTTAGTGTAGGGGTAGGCACAATTATTACAAATTACGGACAAGAAAATGGGCGTAATTCGACAAATGGGCGTGGCAATATTAGAAAAACAGTGTATCTTGAATAATTTTGAGGCTAGAGTACTGCAATTTAGTATAGGGGTAGGCATTATTATTACAAATTATCGTCAATAAAGTGGGCGTTATTCGACAAATGGGCGTGGCAATATTATATTATAGTTTTATTATCATAAACATACTAATTTCTTGATGAATACAAATGCTTTGAAGTTGGCGCTTCTGATTAAAAGTCTGATTATATTAGCGCCGACCTTAAAAGCTTTTGTATTCATCAAGAAATTAATATATTTATGATAATAAAACAAATAAGAAAAAAATTAAGATAATAAGATTTCATATATAATAATATGTTTAAGTAAATTATCAAATATGACCAAGAAATTAAAAGGAAAAGTATTTTTAAAATTATTTTTTACTTTGTAGTGATTTTATAGTCGGTTCTTTTTTTTTTTTTTTGGATTTCGAATTAAGAGTGCGAAAAATATAATAAGGTGATAGTTTATCAAAAACTAAAAGTAAAAGTTTCTATGTATATTTGAGTATTTCCGTAATAAAATTTATTATCATTACGTGATTAAAAATTTAATTTAAAATTTATCCAGATACACTATTTTAGATACAACTTTACTAACAAGGAAAGGTCTAAACGTGTCACTCTCCGATTTTAATGAGCTTTGTATATGTGATAGAAGACAAAATTCTAAGGTTGACGTATTTTTTTTTATATCCGCTAAGTTCAAGGGTACTGAAATTTCACGTCATTCGGTATATATTATAAAACATTTGTTGTTGTTGATTTTAACAAATTTTTACTCATATTATATTGATTACGTAACCGTTTCTTTACCATACTTGTGTATGTTAATCCTTATATAATTAAGTTAGTTCTCTCTTTATTTTTTAATTTAAGGTTTATTAATTAAAAAATTATTTTAAAAAAATGCGCAATTGTGTAAATATTGATTATTAAAATATATTTATTCTTTTAAATAAAGTATAGAAATGGGTATGAAAAATTTTGTTTTTTTTAGAATAAACTTTTTGTATTCAAATTTAACGGTAAATGTTAATATTTTATGGGGCTGACATATAAGAGTGGTTTTATATGTGCATTTTATTCCCACAAAACACCTTAAATTTTTCAAAAAATCCTTGTTAACTGATCCTTGTTAAAAATCCTTTATAATAGTTAATTTATAATATATGAATATATATATAAATAGTAAATAACTATAAATAGTTAATTTTATAATAGATAAATATAAAATCAAAATGATAAGATTGTAAGGGAATATCTCTTTCAATATCTAATGGATTTGCTCCATTTAATTTTAAATAATACTTTAGTTAATTTAGATTGAAAATATGTTGTCTTATTTGTTTTTCTTTTTGTTTATTTGTATATATATATATATTTTTCTTTCTTAAATAAGCTTGTAAATTATTAAATTTTCCCAAAAACCAGTACTAAATCAGATTTTTTATAATTATTTTTTGTAATACAAAAATTACGATTTAGCACCCAGTTATCAGGGCCGCACCCATATAAAATTAGGGGGGGGGGGGGAAGAAAGCTGGAGAGAAGGAAAAGTTTAAGTTTTCCATTTATATACTTGTTCAAATTTTTGTAATACAATTTAGAGGATTATGCCATTTTTAATTTTTTTCGGTAGTTTAATTTTAAATGTCTTCTGTTTTCACTTTCACATCCCTGTGAACATTTAGAAGAGCTAGACTACTGAGCCTTGCTCATCCAGTTTTACTTCTTACTTATGTTTTAAGCCTTCGAAGCGATGAAAACGTAAATTTTTCTGAAGCTAAAGACATCGTCAATCTTGGCCCACACAGGCGAAAATTTCCGTTTATATATTTTGCCGTCATAAGGAAGAGTGCGGCATCTAGTGCGGTTTTATAAATTATTCATCTAGTTGCAAACACTGCCTTCTTAAAAAATTTTTGTTTTTGAGGTCTTGGTACCTATACCCTTTTTTTACTCAACTCCAGGTATATCCCACACCACGAGTTCAGATGCACTTCATTCGATTTCACTTGATTCTTTGGTGTTAACAGTTTATTCCAATTTTTTTTTCTGCTTCATAACGTAGGTAGCCATAACAAAATATTTTAAATTTTCCAAGATTCCTCTCATGGCCCAGAGAATATCTTTAAAACATTTTTTTACTGTTGGACTGAAAATAAATTCATAAATGGATCCAACGAGATAGCGCCAGTTCCTTACCACAGAATACAGAAATCGGTCCAATAAAAAGTAAGATTGTTCTGGAATGGGTGGGGAGGAAAAAATAAATATAAGACAGCTAAAAAAGATTATTCAACATCATTAAAAACAATCCTCACTTCTAGTAAGAAACGCTCATACAAATTGGAAACTATATTTTAAAGAAATGTTTGGAAGGTGAATCACTATAAGAAACATTTAAAAGATTTGTTTTTCAAAAAATTTCAAATTTTTACCACCTTTTATTATTTTTATTTTCAGGCTAGCAATCTCGTCTATTAAACGATGAAAAAATTTTGTTCGTTTAATTTTCAAGTTTCAAAACATGCGTTCGCATAACAGAAAGCAAAATTTTTATGTCGGTAGAACTGTTATATTCCCATTTTCTGTCAAATTCGTATGAAAACTTTTAATGATTGTTTTATAAAAAGCAAAAACTAGTTTCTTTCGTCTGTTTGACGAAGTACCTATTCGTGTAAAATCAGTTTGTTTCGCATTAGAGAAAGTGGCTGTAAGTGTTATGTATTTTTATTATATCTTCGCTTTAACCCTAATAGTATAGATCCTATATATCGGTAAGATGGTTGTGATGATATATTAAATTAAAATAAGCAAATTATTTTCTATATAGATGCGAAAAATGAAGTAGATACGGCTTTTCTCAATGTTTTTAATTTAATGAAATCATAGAGCAAACAAAAAAAAAGACGGTTAGAACAGAGTTTTATGCCACAGTTTTTGTATAAATGCTTAATTCTTTAAAATAACCTATAGTTTTAAAACCTTTATTAGTTTATGAAAATCTCTTTTTAGTAAAAAGTTATTTACTATTTTACAAATAATATTTTTTAAGAATTATGTTGTTTAAATTTATAAAACTTTACAAAGATTTGCATTTTTTTTTATAAAGAAATGTAATTTAAGAAATAAAAGACAACAATTTATAACAAACAAATTTAAAAATTGCTATGTTCTGAATGAAACATTATTATATTCTTATTCTCGTAAATACAAGAATTAATTTTTGAAGTTAAGTTTACATCAGTTTGGTAACAAGCTTATAGAATAGAAATAAAAAACATAAGTTTATGGCTTGAAATGCTTTTTATTATTCAGTGTATTCTCCCAAAAGCTCAATACACTTGTTGCAACGGTCCTCTAATATATGGATCCCATCACTGTTGTGGCCTTTCAGAAAAACTTCTGTCGGTGCTATCCTCTTTGTTTGACGAAAATCGTTTTCCACGCATGAATTTTTTGAGATGTGTAAACGACCAGAAGTCAGAAGGAGCGCTAGATCTAGCGAATAGGGTGGATGCTCCAACAATTTGTACTTTATTTCACTGATTTTAGCGATAGTTCTTTGACTTTTGTGAGCAGGTGCGTTGTCCTGATGAAAAATTACTTTTTTCTTCTGCAAAGTGGGCATTTTTTCACGAATCTTTGTGGCAAACTGATCCAAAAGGTTGCAATAATATTTACAATTAATTATTTGGGCAGTTTGGAGATAGTCTACTAACGAAATCTCTTTTGCATCCCAAAAAACTGACGCCAGAATCTTCTTTGCAGATTTTTGAACACGAACTCGCTTAGGTGCCAAAGTACCAGGTTCACACCACTCTCGAGCTTCTTGTTTTGATTCAGAATAATGATAGTAGACCCAATTTTTATTCATAGTGATGAGTCGATGCTATAAATCCGATTTATGCTTTTTAAAACGCTCCAAATGTTGCTGAGAAAGTCTCGTTCGAATGTGTTTTTGTTCCATTGTGCACACACCTTTTTCAAACCCAAAACTTTACTTAAAATATGACTCATACTGCCTAATGAGATGTCTACGGCTTCTACTAAATTTCTCTTAGTCAGTTGATGATCTTCCAAAACCGTATACTGTATTTTTGCTATCTGGTGTTCCTTCCTACCGCATCTCCGTTGGAAGGACCAAGTGGTGGACAACCTAACGAAACTTGGAACTTCCAACTGGCGCCAGCAAGCGCAAAATATAAAGGACTGGCGCAAATTTTTACAACAGGTCAAGATCGACTTACGGTTGTAAGCGCCAACTAAGTAAGTAAGTATCTGCTGTTAATGCACTTTTTGGACTTGAACTGGAAACTCAACAACCCAGTTGTACACTGTTGGAAGTGCAGCTGAAGAGTACAGTTATAAACTTCAAATAATTATTTATGAGTTTTTTTGGTTGCACTTGATTTTTTCCATATTAAAAAAAAAAACACTGTGATACATCTTTTTTGAACAGCTGATCTACATGATACTTTACCCGTGTTTATAAAAAAGTAGTATCGTTTTTAGAAAAATAAAATGGCGGACTTACTACCGCCATCTATGTGTGATTCTAGAAACTGATTGAACAACCTGGTAATTAATCGAAAAATGTGGAATGAGTAATAACGATTTTGGTTTTAATGTCACTTTGTTAAAACTATGCGTGCAGTAGTGACCCTTGACTTTAAATTGTTGGCGAGACAGGCGAGTATAATTGTTCAACTAACAAAATTTTCACTCCTCGCCCTTTCGGTTGTTTGAGCAGTTTTCGCTTGCTAGCAAGCAACTACTGAGAAATGAAACATTCAAAACAATAAAATATAGAAAGCATTAGAAAAGTAACAAAAAATGTTATAATTTATTTGTATTAGCTATGTAATTATGATTATAATTTTATTCGTTCATTTGGGGGAACGGGGAAATGGGGGCCTAATCCCCCAAGAGAACCCATGTGTGCGCGTCTACATGTGGCAACTACATTTCGACACATTCCAAAAAGTTTCGCATAAGCTTCCTTTGATTTCACTTGCACACAAAATTTTGAATTTTTTATTATTAGCTATTTAAATAAACGTCAACATAAATGTTTATCTTGTATGTTTATTTACACGCATCGGTGGTTCAGTGGTAGAATGCTCGCCTGCCACGCGGGCGGCCCGGGTTCGATTCCCGGCCGATGCAACATAATTTTTATTTTAATGTCCAAAAAAAAATTAAGCTTCGTTCAGCTGTCATTTTAATAATTTTCCTAAACAATGATTTTCATTGCTGCTGCTGCTCATGGTCTTGACTAAAATTTTACTTGGCCATTGGCCAAAAGCTTAAACCAACATAATCATGATTTCAATTACTTTAATAGAATTTTATTACTAGCAATCAATGTGTCTACCAGAGATCTGCAGCAAGTCATTATAAACATAGTTGACTCGAGTATATACGCATTAATTTGGCTTCTACTTCATATTCAGACTTATCAAAAATGTTGAAGCATTCATAACACGCAACTTAAATCCAATGCTTCAAGAGTCATACTCTGACTCACAGTCGAACGTAGTCGGTATGATTCTAACTTCATTTCAATAAGTACAACATGTTGTGAACAACATGCACAAGCACTTCAAAGGAATGATGTGTTTTTCAGGGTTACCAGCTCTGGTATAAATTAAGAATTTTAGTTTGATAAATGCTATTATTGAATTGTTCTAATGCTATTGACTATATGGTAATTTTTTTTTACATAACTAACAATTGAATCACTACACTCTGCTGATTTATCAATTGAGTCAGAACTGCTGATTTATCATATTTAAATAATGTATTTTCATTTTTTTATGTGAATATACGTGAAGTTACTTATATAATTATTTTGCTGAATTTAAATAAACAAACTTTATTAAATTGAAATTTATTTTTATTATTTCTTTTGGAGAAGTTCCCTTTATATACAAGGTGTGTTATTTGACTTTTACACCATTTCGTGAAACGCACAGCGAAATTCTATAAAAAAGTGTTTACTGCATCTTAAAATCCAATTAAATGTATTTCGTTATAAAAAATTCTATGGTAACCCTGCTTCTCTTCTAACAGCGAGCGTAAGTTCAAAAACAGCCACTGCGTTTGACTGGAAAAATTCGCACGCATTCCTAATGAACTATGGGACTTTAGCTTGAGGTATGAGTACTTTGTTTGAGCTATGGGTTTTCGGTATGATTTATAACAAGTTCTTTGATGTTGCAGAGTATTTGGTAGACTTTGACGTTCGATTGACGAATCAAACATTGAACTATGATTTTCTTTCTGTAGCAAGAGTGCTTCGAGTAGTAGTGGTGGTTTTTGTTTGAAGTGCACGCACTACAACTCGGTTTTGCATGAATCACTATAAGTCGCAAAAACGTGACTCGTTGCAGATCTCTGGTGTCTACAATGTATTTTATGGTATTTTTTATCGTGCAGACTTGGTATGGCACTGAGAAAAAAAAAAAACAATTTTTAAATCAACTTTTTTTTTTGTCAACGCTGAAAATTATTTAGTTTGCATAACGACTGCTTTTGTTGTGCTTCATTGTGGTTCTTTGACATAAAGTGGTGAGGAAAAAAGTTTTGTGTTGCAAAAATATCGAAAAAAAATTGATAAAACTTAAGATTTGACATGATTTTGCTTTAAATTGATTGTGTTTTCAATTTGACTGATTTGATTGAAAAAAGTTTGACACTGTGTTTTAAAAATGCTCAAATTTCCGTGAGCATTGTGTGAAGAGTTTGTAGAAAATAGCTTTAGTTCAACTTAAGTTATGGGTTCAAATTAGCTTAAACTATTGCTCCTCATAAGGAATTTATTTTAATTTTACAACACATAAAAGCGTACAAAAATGCAAATCTTGATTTGTCCAGCTTATTTGTTCGTATGTAGCTGTGATTGTTTTAAGTCTAGCTTAAATTATAGCCACTGTTTTTCCCATATATAAGCTATAAGCTATAAAAACGTGAATTATATAAATCTTAATTTTAACATAAAAAAGTTTGAATTCGTTGTATGTTATACGTTGTATTACTTAAACGAATTTTTATTGTTGTAGCTGATGTGATTAATGTTGTTGTTCTTGTTGTGGCTGTTCATATTGCACATGCAATTTTATTGTTGCATGTGCTGCATTTTAAATTAAGTATGGCTCAAGCTTGTGGCTTCTCGTTATTGTTGTTGTTGTTGTTGCTCATAATGATAGCTGCTTGATTGCCTATAAAAACACTGTGAATACGCTCTGATTTCACAATGTATAACTTTGTGATTGTTGCTATGAAAGAGACTCAAATTATTTTTACAAATGATATAATAAATATCACAATAAAATTAATAATAATTGGCTTGAATAGCACAAAACCGTATAACAAGGAAATCTGAGCAAAAACAAAATATTTTATGCATCGGCCGGGAATCGAACCCGGGCCGCCCGCGTGGCAGGCGAGCATTCTACCACTGAACCACCGATGCTGTTTAATAGGGTTAAATTTGGCGACATGCGTCCAATCAGCTTGTCTCAGCTTGTAATGGAATGGGTTAAACCTAGTTTCATTTTATTTCAGTTGAGCTAAAAATAAAACTTAATGGTTATGAATAAAAAATTTAAAAAATTTCCTCAGTAAAATATCAAAAAATTTTGTTCAGTCTGAGAACAGAAAAGAAAACCTGACTGAAATTCTATACAGAGCAAAATAAATAGAAAAAGCTTCTAACCAGAAAATAAACTCAAAAAATCATGTCCGATTTTATGGTTTAAGCGCCACATTAAAACAACCCACTCAATATCTCAACACATTCACTCAAATCGAATGAAGCTACTTTAAATCCGGTTGTAGCTCGATTCTGCTACTTTTGGGTGTTGTTGTTTTTGTTGTCGGCATATCAATAACCAACAAGTGGTTGGCTACTCAAATTTGTAGCCCACGTTGGCTAAGTGTACAAATTTGTTTAAATTAGTTCACATTTAGAGATAAGCGTTTTGACAAATTTTTATTTTTAGAAGAAATAAAGCTAATTATATAAATAAAGATAGAAATAAGTACTTCCAAGAATGCTCAAGATTTTTGTATTATTTCTTATTAAGTTCGTGTGTTAAACCACTATTTTATTTGCGTGCTTCTCTTGCAATTCTAACAGTTTTTGGCTTCCCAGCTTATATCCGTCTGTATTACTTAATTCTTAAGCTGCTGCTATTGCTGGTGGTTTTTGCTCTGCTGTTGGTTGTGTGTGGCTTGGAAATTGCTGAGAATTTGAAATTAATTTTAAGCATACATACAATCATATCATACATAGCCATGTAAGTAGAACAACATCACGACGGTCGGCATCATCCACATCAGCGTTTGGTCGCTGTGGTTGTCCTCGTTGTTGTTGTTGTTGTTGTCGTTGTCGTATGTCTGGCTCCAAGCTCTATTGTAACTAAAGTTATGGCTTACAGTGTATCTATTGTTAACAGTTAAAGGCAGCTAACAATAATCACAGCTACTCAAAATAAAAAAAAAAAAAAGAACGCTACTCATAAAAAGACATTTTATGACTCTGAGTTATTTTTTTTTTATGTGATTCAATTAACTTCGGATGTACCTTATGGCTTTGTGGGTTAAAATTGTGTTTTATTCCATTAAAATCTTATACTATTTAGTTAATTTAATAGTTTTTCTAACAGTTAGTGGTCTAGAGTTAATGTGATGCAATTTGTTCACAGTTTGACATGTTTCTGAAAGACTTTTAAGATGTTATAAAAACATTTTAATACTTAAATACACATCTAAAATATGCAACAAAAGTTGTTAACATTTTTATTTTACTATTCGAGTTTCAATATCGCTTTAAAATAACCAGATTATTCAACAAATTTACTTTAGATCCAGAAAAAAATGTTATGCAAATTTTAAGAAAACTTAATCAATCTCGAGTCTAATATAGAGAAAGGCTGAGAAAACTAAATTTAAACAAAATAAAATCTAGCTAAATTAAAATTGAAATTTAAGATAATAATCTGCAGTAAATCATTCTTGTGAAGAGTATATAAAGCATTTTAATCTGCTAGACGTGAAGGAATTTTTCGAATCCACCAAGTTTTGAAATTTAGAATAGACTTTTTGCTAGAAGGTCACTTAACTTCTATTAAACAATATTTTTAATATTTTTTAATATTTTAATATTTTTTTGTGGCATCACGTCTGATTTTCATAATATATAAGGTTCATATGATCATTATGGTTGATAGTTTTCTTACTGTTAATTTAAATATACATGTAAAGCTTATCTGCCTTTTTTGGCCCTAAATTTAAATAATTTGAACTCCATAAAAAAAAACAAGTCTATATATTGTAAGTTTCTTTATATTGTAAGCCAAAAAACCTATTTGTATACCCATTATTTGACTACGCCTTAAGTGCAGTGGGACAAGATGATACATATTATGACGTAACCTTACCTTACCGAAGATTCTTGTGTCATTGATTTTAAGTGGTGAAAATATTCAGTAGATAAAACTTGTTATAAATTAAGATATGGTGATGATTGGATCTTATTGCCTTACCGAAAAAAAGGTTGGTAAATTTCATACCGACACTGAACCGGTTATCGAAAATATATACGACAAACCCCATGAATTCAATAAAGTCTAAAAGTCAAATATTCCAGCTGACTATAATTTTTTCGACGAAAAAAGTCAGAAAACTCTTTTGTAATTCAATATGAATTATTGCAATATCTCGAGAACCGTTCATCCAATGTTGTACAAATATGTACAAGCCCATGCCAAGACTGACCAAGCATACCCTCAAAATTTGAATAACACCATTGGAACCATTCAGATGTGATGGAATAACATACGGACACCATTACATTTTTATATATATAGATAAATGTACTTTTTCTAAGATTTTTCTGTTTTCTTACCCATAAGTATACAATAAATGTTCAAAATTGTACTCAGGTTTTTTTTTAATAATCTGCCTTACAAACCTTAGAATTCAAAAAAATATTTTGATACAATTTTGGAAGTAACATCTAGTCACTCAAAAGTCGGAACCTCATAAATCAATATTGAGAAGCGTGTTTTCAAAAGCATTAACCTCGTAAGTCATTTGCAAAGTTTTTTAAAATATATTTAAAATGAATTTTGTTCCGTTTTATTTGTTAATAAGTCCTTTGAACATTTTTGTTCTTGTTCTTGTTCTTTATGGAAAAATTTTGCAAAAGTAATTTAAAGCAAATTTAATTTGCTTTTCAAAAAAGTATGGTTTTTTTTAATCGTTGCAGAGATATGTTAGCTATGGATTAAAACGTAACGACACCTAATTTTTTGTTTTTCCCTCCTAGCCCCCTAGGGGGGCATTTGCGACCACCCCACCCATACAATTTTTTGCTCGTCTCATCACGAGGAATCAGCCCCCACATTATAGTACTCTAAGTCTGGGACACCCTGTATACAGTTTTGGACAATATTATGGGGTCATTAATAACATAGAAATATACATTGAACTTTTAGGCAATGCTGATACGATACAAAGCGAAAACTTTGGGGAAATTATTTATAGATAATACTACGTCCGAAAATGTTTGGTTGGATACAGTGAAAACAAACGGTAAATTATTTATTTACTAAATATTTTAAAAAGCAAAAGAAGCAAGTGAACAAAAGGATAGGATCAGCGTTTTTAACACCATTTAATTATTAATTTTGTAATTGAAATAGACATTGTGAGTTATTAATTTTAGTTAACTATTTTTTGACAGAAACCATATTAGGTCGTTCAAATAAGTCCCATGCTAACCATTTTGTAAAAGAAGAGCGCGATATCATTATGAAATTAAGAAATAGAGGGAAAAGCCAAAGAGAAGTAACACAAACGAGTGGACGTTCGCAAAACTTTGTATACAATGCTCTTAACCCTGGGTGGTTATACTTATTTTACATACTTTCAAACAACACGCAAATTTCCTATATATAGATATTTTTTTTTGCGACAACGCATTTTAATTAACTGCTTAACAATAACTAACATTGTAAGAAAAAACGGAAGCGTGTGACGACTAGAAACAACAACAATACAAAAAATAAAATACTATTGCTTCGTCGATTCGACGAAGTATAACCATCCAGGGTTAAGCCAATTAAAACACAATTTAAAAAAGGCAGACCACGTAAAACAACTAAAAAGATGACGATCTTATTGAATTAGTGTCAACCCGTGACCCATTTAAAGGTTCTGCTACAGTAACAACTGAACAGAGTCCTATTGTTCTGTTAGGCGGAAATTTGTGGAAAAACATCTTTTTGAAAGAATATGGCGAAAGGTTCCGATGCTGTCTTATCAACATAGAAAAAATCGTTTGCTGTTCGCAAAATCCCAGAATGATTGGGCAGGTGCGGATGATATCAAAAAAGTGCCGAATTGTGATTTGATCCGAGGAAACAAAAATAAATTGTATAGGGAACGATGGAAGAACATTCGTTAGACTCCAAAAAAATGCAGCTACAATCAACGCTATACCATTAAAATATGTAAGCATGGTGGTGGTTGTATCATGGTGTGGGGTTGTTTTTCACTGCACGGCGTTGGATCCATATTTTGGTCCAAATACTCAAAGAAGTAATGCTCCCGTTTGCTGAATGGGTAATGCCGCTGAAGTGGCAATATCAACAGCACAATGACCCATAACACACTTCAGGTCTTGCAGAAAAATGGTTTTCGGATAATGGAGTCAATGTTATGGTTTGGCCTCCGCAGTCACCAGACCTTAACTTGATAGATAATTTATGAATGTATTTATAACATCTCTTTTTTCTGTTTTACTATTTTTTTGCTTTGACCCTATTTTTTGTATTTATGTCCAATGAAACTTTCACTTCTGTAAATAAAATATTTCTTATAACTATGAAATAAAATTATTAAAACTTTTAATTTAAGATTTTCTTAACCTATCAAACGTCAATGTTGCTTTAAAGCAACGCTAACTTTAAGAAAAACTCAAATATCAACACATTACGTCTTGACTTGGAATTTTGGGAAGACAAAGTTTATTATATTGGGTTTCAATGTAGCTAATAAACCTTTAACTTTCTTGAGGAGGAGAGGTGTATGTACCTTTGGAGTGTATAAGTATGAAAAAATCACTTTTTTTGTTTACATTGTAGTAAATTTAAGCAAAGGTGCTATTTTGACAGAAATGTAAAGCCAAAAGATGAAACTAAAATTTCAACAAATAAAAGCTCCATTTCAAGTAAAAATATAACACTTTTACGATCAACGTTGCTTTACGACCAAAACCCATTTTTCGGGAAATCAGAATTTCGGTTTTTTTGAAACTCATAAATTGTGTTCTAGGAATCAAAATGAGCAATACCTGAAAAATTCATCGAAATCGGCTGACAGAATCACACCGCGGCGGTTAATGGGTTAAGGTATTGTTGAAGGAACAAAACGAAATAGAAATGTTAATTTAATTATTAACAAATTTTTTCTTTAAGATAAACGAAAAAACTCCATATGAGTGACCCTTATATTGTCCACAAATGTAGAACTATAAATCGATGTGGTGGGAGTTCGATTCCCACCGCAGTTCATGAAATATTTTTTTGTTTTTTTTTTTGTTGATGCGAATGCGTTTGTGTTGTTGTTGGTACATGTTTTTTTTTCCATAGCGCGACAGAAAAATTAACAATTGCCACAATTGCGTTGAAATTACAATGAATGTTACATGTAATAAAATAAATAAAACTATAACGTAATAAAATTTTCTGATGTGAATATTAACGCGTGTTCTTAAATTTGCTTTATGTTATTTTAAATTTTTGAATTTTAAAGTTATTTATTACAAAAAACTAAAAAAAAAAAAAACAATAAAATAATCAATTCTTTGAAAATGTGAAAAAACTTCCTTTTCTCGTATGATCAACGACGCTTCTGTGTTTTTTAGGATATTATGCCAGTTGAAAGTTGGTTGGAAGCTTCTATTTTGCTTGGAAATAATTGGCGAGTAGCTGGAAATTATTTTAATCACTCCATTGGCACTTAAATGAATGAACTACAAGTTTTTTGTATTCTACCTAGTTATATAAAATTGTATGGTTTTTAACTTTTTTTTTGTGTTCGATGAATGGCCTTCGAGTAATTTGAGTCAAAAGCTGTAAAACCAAAAAATGTAACTATAAAGTGGATGTAACACGAAAGCTCACTAGATAAAATGGCAGAAATTTCTTGTATCTTAGTTTAATTTCCTTATTCTGGTGATTGACAACTGTAAATTTATTGACAAGCTAGTCTTTTATGTGTTATATTTTGGTCCAAGGAGTTGAAAAATTTCGAAATGTTTCGCAAATTTATTTGTTCTGGAAATTTTTTATGGTGTTGATATGTTTATCCTGTTATGAGCTTTTGATTACGTTTTAGAATAAGAAATTTTTACAGTTGTCAATAAATTTACAACTGTCAATCACTAGAATAGGGCTATAAGTGTCAATGAAGCGATTAAAATGATTTCCACTCGACACTTATGTGAGCGAATTTAACCTGGGGGCCAATTCCTGTTCTGCGTTATCGTCATGTGAAATATGTTTTCACCTTTACACGGAAAATGCGATTCCCGTTGTGTGCTAAAATGGCAACAGCTGTTCATTTTTCGCTGAAATGGAAAGAAAGTTAACGCCGGTAGCATACGCACGTTATGGACAGATAATGACTTTAAATTAAAATTAAATAATGTAAAAAGAAAAGCAGCTTAGGGAAAAAGGACAACCGGTACGCAGAAACAGTATCTTATCAACTATTTAGAGGAAAATGTTGATATGGCCAATAACAAGTAAATACTATTTGTTTTACTACTTTTGGCTGTTTTATGCTGTCGCAAAATTTATCTTGTTCATATTTATTTATTTCCAATATCTTCTGCGCAAATGAAATGCAATTAATGATGAAGTAATTTTTGCAAAAGTTTCCTTCTTTCTTATACACATTTTACATTTACTTTTTTTTTACAGTTTTTACATTTTACATTTACAGTTTACATTTTTTCATTAAAGCTTTGTTTAATAGGCATTCAGCACTTCTTATATGCTATTCAGCAACTACTTTCCATTAGACGAACAAGAATCGCGTTTTGGTGCGTAGTGAAGTGAAAAAGTGAAGACGTCAGATGAAAACGATTGTGAAAAGTTTTTTTCACTTCACTTTAACGCAAAACGGGAATTGACCCCTGGCCTATATTACAAAACTTAAAAATTGAGTTTGATAATACAAACTGTTTTAATTATAATAAGTTCAAATTAATTGTAATCTTCTTAAAAAATTTATGAAATAATATTAGCGTGGTGATCTTCAATTTTAGATAATTGGGTTCAAGGCAATTTTTTCTCTAAGCAATCAATACTCAATATGCTCAAGATTCATACCAATTATGTTGAGCTAGCAAGTTGAAGTTGATGAATTATTCAATCATTCTGTAAAGGAAGGAAAAACTAAAAATATTCAACTCTAACATTGACCGTCAAACTTGGCTTGTTTTTAATCAACCTTTCAGCTCAGTTGAATTTATCAGTTACTAATATTTGCCCATACTGTTGCATTGTGGCCGCCATGTTTTTTTTTATCTATTTCTGATGACTCTATCACTGATGAAATTGTTGAATTTTTCGACATCAGCTATGATGAGCATGCTTAAACAACAAGGCAGCAGTAACAACTACATTTTTGATATTTTCCTGAAGTAAAATACCGTCAGTCATGTTTGTTGACTGACTTCGATTTCATTGCTGCTTTACTTTTTTGATTGATTTTTGTTTAATTTCTACTAGTGATGTGTTCTCCTTGACAGCTGAATAAAATTGTCTATGTTAATAAAACAAACTGCTAAAAAACTTCAGTTCAATCAATTAATTTTTGCAGGTAATGCATAAACTTTTTTGTTAATTCATTTAAGCTTATAGAAAGTTTTGATATTAACCTCAATTTTTAAATTCTTTTGGTTGTTTTTTGTTTTGGTATTAAAATGTATGCTAATTGAGAAACCTGTTCCAACTGATCTTATCGCAGTGCTAATTCATTGTGCTCTCACAGCTACGCTACAATTTTTAGTCAGAGCAATTCGCTCCTTAATGTCTCTCGGCTGCGGCGAATTCAACTGAATGCTTATTTTTTTGATAACATAGCATACGGTACAAACAACAAGTGAGTAAGATAACATATGGACATAATTTCTTCTACTAAACCACTTTTATTGGAACCGTATAAAATGTCTCTCTTTGCTGCCAATAGTTTTGTAAAATAAATAAAGGTAGTCACACGGCTGAGAGCCGAATACCGTAACACTCGAAAAGAAGCAAAACAACATTACGCGGAAACTCAGTTTACGACTCAATATTTAGTGACGGAAAATTATTTGCATTGATTTTGACAGTTACGGTAGGTGAGAAAGAGAGTTTGTACTCTCAGCCGCGACTTCTTTTCATTGTGCCATTGTTGTGTCTTATGCCGTTTTCTTTCCTCCGCAAAAATTGTGGTCTCTGGAAGTACAAAATCTTTTGCGTTTTGACCTGAACTCAAAAAATGTCGACCTATTTTTAGCCCAGAAAAGATAACAAAACATGCCAAATTTTTTCAATGATGTGTTGACTGCTCTGTTGTTTATTTTTTTTTTTTGAAACTTCAAAAAATGTACTTCGATGTTTGGTTTGCATCGAAAGTCATATCTTTAAATTTCGGATGGTTTTTTTTCCATTCCTTCGGACAAACAAGTAAGAAGCACACAGTTTGTAAAGAGTGGTTGAATTTTAAGGGCCGATGTTGATTTTGAATAAAATACAAATTATTTAAGAAACTTTGTCATTTCTTTTTATTATTATAATATTGGTATGGTTCAATTATGTATGGAACAAAATATCAGTAAAATGGCCGCCGCGACTACGGCGGCACACCTCCATCCGATTGTCCAAATTTTCGATGACGCTGAGGCATAAGTGAGGTTCTATGCCGTTAATGTGCCGAATTATCTCATCCTTTAGCTTTTGAATTGTTGCTGGCTTATCGACGTACACCTTTTCTTTCAAATAACCCCAAAGAAAGAAGTCCAACGGTTTCAAATCACATGACCTTGGCGGCCAATTGACATCGCCACCACGTGAGATAACACGGCCATTGAATTTGTCGCGCAAAAGAGCCATTGTTTTGTTAGCTGTGTGGCAAGTGGCACCGTCCTGTTGAAACCTAGTATCGTCCACATTCATATCTTCCAATTCGGGCCATAAAAAGTTCATTATCATCTCACGATAGCGAACACTATTCACAGTAACTGCCTGACCGGCCTCATTTTGGAAAAAATACGGCCCGAGTCTTGAAATTCCTCAAAATGCAAAATTCATACAATTAAAAAAATTCTTCCTCATGCTCTTTTAACACTGGGTAATAAGGGTTGAAGTCATCAAATTTTCGTAATAATTTTTTTTAAAGTTTCACTTTGGAGAGTAGTAAACCAAAATTTACCTATCAAAATGAAATGTATCTTATAGCGAAAGATGGTAAATTTTATTGTCTTTTAAGCAAAAGCAAATTGGTAAAAATCGTTTAATCAGTTTCTTAGTAATATGCAAAATACTAAAGAAGAAATTTAATGTTTTTTCAAAATAATAAATTTTTAGCCAAACACCCTTTAAGCGTTTTGCGCAACCATTTACCGTTTGTTAATATTGAAGTGTTGTATACCAAAGTTCATATTTTTAAAAGTAGAATCAGAAATCAGCGTGTCCCGGTAACTTTTCGAAAATGTCGAAAAAATGAAACGGTCTAATCTACACATACGAAAAGTTCGAGAAAAAGCAAAATTGTTGATACCAAATAATGTGTTTATCTATTAGAAAAGTTAAAAATTAAAAAAAGTAAGCAAAAAAAAAGATAACTTTTAAAATTAGTTTAAATTAAACATAAGGGAAAATAAAACAATTTCAGGTACGGGCTCCTCATGATATCGACTGAATACTGTTAAAAATGTTCACAACAATATAACAATAAAATTTATTTTTAAAATTTAATTTAAAAATTAGTGTACTTATTGAATACCTTCCGTTTTATGCCAAATATGTGAATAATTTCATGGAAAATAGTGAAGTTATGACAAAAAAACGAAATTTCCACTGATTTTCAAACGCCATTTTTAAACTCTAGGCCATCGATTGAGCACGTATAAAAAAATACATCAACCTTAGATTTTTGTCCTCTATCACATATCCAAAAATCATTCAAATCGTCGAGTGACACCTGGGGACCTTTTCTTGTGAGTTAAAAATTGATTCTTCTTGAGACCTGATCTGATTCTGATCTCTTAAATTTTTTAAAATAGTATGTCTAAAATTGTTCAAATTAATGCTCGTAACTTTTAAAGCCTTAGAGATGCCATCCTTGATGGAATATCATTTTTTTGGAGATTTTGAAGCTGTACAACTATTCCAACTATTCTATCATACTATTGTATTGTACCATGCTTATCCTTAATTTTTTTGTAGAATGCTATGTTTTGTAACGTCTACAGTTTGATATTTTTTTTTTTTCATTCTCTTTCTTATTGTTTATAATATTTTGAATAGTTTCTCTTTAGCAATTGTTTTTCTCTTACTTTCTCTGGTATTGTTTTATCTCTCAACTTAAATTCTCGCACGCTCTTGTATTTACTTAACTATCGCCCTATCAACAATTTTACGTTCGTTATTCTTGTGCATATTTGTTTTAAAGTTGTTGTTGCTGCTTTTATTCTGTTTCCATAACAGGTGTTTATTGCTGTTGTTATTCTTGATTTTGCTTATGGAATCAGCTGCAAGCTTGTTGTTACTTATAACTGTTGGTTCGTCTTAATACCCGTTCGGCGGGTTTCTTTTCAATTTTTTTTTTTTTCTTTCCTTTATAGAATCTTTTATTCACTTTTGCATAAGGCCTACCCCATCCTATTCCCCTTTATTTTACTTTACTTTAAAAAGAATTTTGAAAAACAGGCTTTAAATGTGGCATGATTATGATTGGTGTTACGATATGAGCAGTTATTTTTTTTTCTCACATTTGATTTTCTCACACGTTATTTTCATACAAAGCTGAAAGTAGGCCTGAGCATACTTTTTAATTTGTAGTTCTTTTTCACGATTTTCTATACATTGATCGTGGCCAGTCATCAAGTGTTAATTGGAAGTGGGCACTTAAATGCGCAGCAAGCTCAGCGTCTTCATCTTTATATCGCCATTACTATGATTATCAGTATAGACAGTTTTACTGCCTGGTAAAGTGTTGCAAGTTGATTTAATTGAAGTTGCGTTACATTCAGTTTCAGTGGATCAGGTGGGCGACGTCTTAAGCGCGATTAGCAATCACTGCACTAGAGTTAAGAAGGTGTTAAATATTTGTAAAGTTATTTAGAGTTTTGCGATTCACTTATTTCTTTGAAGTCTTTTAATTTAATTAACTTCTAATTAAATTTGTAATTTTAATGAAGTATGTTTGACCGCCTACAATATACTACCTAGTTATACATTTAACCTACACATATTTTTTAGAAATCAATCACTAAGTCTAAAGTTCATGTCGGAAAGTAACTACTTTTGCAATTTTGGTTATACATACTAGTCTACCTTTATAATTAGTTTTCTTGAGTGACAATTTTTTTTATGTCACAATCAACCTTCGTTTTAAGTTGTTTAAATGTTAAGCTTTTAAGTATCACTCATAATATTCGTAATTCAAACCAAACCTTTTAGAAAAATTTCGCTGCAAAATTAAAAAAAAAAAACATTTTTGAGTGAACATATTTTTATTTTCACTCATAACTTTGAAACTCTTCTAGCTTTTGTTTTGTTTCCAAATTTTTTTTTTCTTGTTTTCAGTGAATAATTTGACAGTCCTAAAAAAAATACAAATCATTACAAACTAAATTTTATTTTGATATACTTTTAAAATAACTTCAAATCAAAATCAAAAATTTATAGAACAAAAATATTTCGTCCTTTTTTTTGTACAAAATTAATACCTTTTGGACATTTTTTGCTGTCCTCAAAACAAGGCTCTCAGCTTATATCTGCAATACCAATAACGAAAACAACAACAAACAATTTTTTTATCTATACAATAATTCAACGAATCATCAACTATAAAAACATTGAATGTCACGTCAAAAGCAGGCGTTTTTTATTAGGTAACCGTAGAGTGTCCTGATAGGAAGAAGAAACGTTAGGAAAACTATTTTTGTCAACAACCAAAATATAATGTTTTGGAGTATAATAGCAAGCAAAACAAAATTGTGGCACAAAAAACGTAAGTGTTCAATGTGTATTTATAAATATGTGAAAAAATATGTAAAAAAAAAAGAAATGAACTCACCTATGCGTTGCAACATGTTTCTAATAAATCGTGAGAGAGACTCATGTATAGCAACATTAAAAATGTTTACAAACTGCTTCAGTGAGCGTTAAGTTTAAGCAATGCCTAAAAGTATGCAATGATTGTTGTAAATTTTATTATGCTTTCATTTGGGCACGCTTAAAAAGTGAGCAATTAACACTCATACAAATAAATAGAAAACAAAATGTTGCATATTAAATAAATCTGTCTAAATTTAAAAATTATTTTATGAATATTTGATGTATGTTTTTAAATTCTTATAATCTTATTAATAAAATCGTATTCTCAACTATTTTTTTTTTATATTCTCTGCAAAAGCATCTTCAAAACAATCTCAATAACAACTTCTTCTCTTCTCTTTTATTTGTAGAAAAACGCGTTTTGCATAGTGTTTCCAGTGCAGCGCTCTCAGTTCCATCAACGACTACTACTAACACCACCACTACCACTAGCACAGGCACTAGCAACAACATCAACAAAAGTACGCCGTCCATCAAAAAGTTTACGCTTCTCAATACACGTCGTACGGAAGCCTTAGTGGCCTCAGCCACCACTACCAAGCCATCAACACACCAAATTAAATCGCCTCTAAAGGGTAAGTTTTTCAAAATAAAGTTTAACTTTTCATTTGGATAATTTTGCAAATATATTTGTGCTGTGCTAATTACGCCTGCCAGCACTGTTCATTGTGAACAACAATTGCGTTCAATGCAGCATGAAAACTTGCAATTTAATTCACATCAGTTTCCGCGAGTTTTCATATTTTTGGTTTTAGGTTTTTTCCGGCTTTTAGGCCATTATTTAACGCTTCACTGATTTTATTTTTCAAAATAATAACAAATATTTGAGTGATGCATAAAAAAACTAGCTATTGTTTATTGTTTGCCAAAAATGGCGGAAACACAAAAACAAAAATTTAAATCTTTTTTAATTAATTATAGCACAATATATCCGTTGAGTTCTGCATTTATGTGCTGTTGGTTTTTCTGGTTTTAAAAAAATTTATTTCATTTAGTTGAGGCCACGTTATGCAAAATTTGGCAGTTTTGTATATGTAATAAAAAACATTTTTTAATCTTTGGTGAGTTTTTTTGCAAATGCATTAAGTTTTTAACAAATTGATTACGGATATTAAACCAGCTGAAAATTTCAATGTTCAGCTAAATCATTTTCGGTTTAGACTTAAAATAAACATTTTAGGTCAAAAATAAACTACTTTTAACCATAACAAAGCCAAATTAAAATATTTTTATTTAGCCTTGTTTTAACGTCTCTTTAAAGATACATAAGCACCAAAAAAATACCAAGGAACATTTTTGCTCAAAAAAAAAAAAAAAATATATATATAATATATATATATATATAATATACATATATATTTTTAGCTGTGTAAACTTTTAACTAAATATTTATTGTCGCACAAAACACACATTTTTTGACGTTGTTTACACTCGGCTCTCCGCCATCATATATTATGGGTAAATGTTTGTTTGTACCAGTTATGTTTGCTTGAGAAAATACACCCAAGCCTCAGAGGTTACCAATATTTCTTGTAGATTGATGATACAATTTTCAGAATAAGCAAATTTTTTTAAAATAACACTGTTCCCAGTGTTGCCGTTTTGGTTCAGTCGGACCAAAATTGCTAAGATTTGCTTTAAAAAAAATGGGTTTTGGTTGGTTTGTTGCGATTTTCCGTTATTTTTTTAGTTTGAAAACTCAAACTAATCTCTAACTTTCAATCTTATAAATACAGTGAAGGACAAAAGTCTGCATATAGTCATGAAATTGAAGCGAAAAAAGTATTCACACAGGGCATTGTGCTTATCTTTTTAAAGCAAACTTGACAAAAAAAAAGCGATACATTTTGATTTTTATTACATCTTATTTGAATACGGATTACCAACTCTCATTAATTTGTGTTTTAAGATCTGATTAAATAGGTAGCGCTCACATAATTGGACCCCGAAACTAAAGTTTAGCTATAATACGAAAATGTTAAAGTTTCATAAAGAATCCTTTAACGAAATT
The DNA here is from genome assembly GCA_914767935.1 of Coremacera marginata. Taxonomy (NCBI): domain Eukaryota; kingdom Metazoa; phylum Arthropoda; class Insecta; order Diptera; family Sciomyzidae; genus Coremacera; species Coremacera marginata. The sequence goes on along the minus strand of OU612045.1, from coordinate 3,192,839 downwards.
ACGATATAAGTAATATTAAGTTGAGACAGAGCATAGATTATTATATAAAATTTAATTTAATCAAAATCCATTACTATCGAACGGCCAAAAAAGCTTTCTCTATTAAGAAATGGTAGAAATCCTTTCATGAAAATAGTGAACTGAAATCCGGAAATCAATTGTTTAAAACTAGTGGATCACTTCGTCGCACTTTCTTACAAGTATGTTGATTCAAGAAACTTGCAAAAAAAACACCAAGGATTTTTTCAACACAATTTAGGGGGAAAAAAATTTATAATTAAGAATAACTGCCTACGTTCTCATTTCTTGTGAACGCATTAAACACTCACCTAAGCAAAGAAATTTACTTTTGGAGATGAAATCTGTTCTTAAATAAAAGAAAATGATTTTTTTTTTCAAAAAATTTGGGCAAAAAATTATTTTTTTTCAAAACTTCCTTGCTAATTCATAGAATCGTATTTTTTTCTCAGATATTAACAATTCTGAAATTGTGAAGTACGAATTCTAAATTTTCAGAGCCTTTTCCACATTTTTTGAAGTTAATTACTTACGAGAAAGTATACCGGAGTAATTTACTAGTTCTGAGTTATTGATTCTCGGATTTTGGTCCTCTTTTCTCATGACAGGATTGAAATTTATTCGAGTAAGTTTTTTTTGACCGGCCGTAGCGCAGATCGATTGTGAGTGATGGATTTCACGTCAATTTAACTTTTTTATAGAAGTATGTTCTGTGGCCCAACTAAAGTTTACTTAATTTTTCTCAATTTTGTAAAAGAATTTTTTATGAAATTTTTACATTTTCGTATAATAGTTAAACCTTTATCATCATCATTTATTAAACTTTCATCAGTCATCTCTAATTAAACTGCGTACTTAACTTTTCATTCGGATTCTCAAGTTTTGCAGAAATCATACTTTTGTCCTTCACTGTATGTATCTCAACTGTTTTTTTTTGTTTTTTTTTTTTAATTTTTTTATTTATACTTTGATAATTTGATAATTTGTTTTGTTTTACTTTAATATAAGTTGTGTTCTATTTAAGCATAATTTTTTTGTATTTTGAATTTTTGGTAGGCTGAGAGTAATTTTGTTAGATGTTAAGAAAAGATTTGGTAGGACGAAATTTTACTAAGTGGCAACACTAGTGTGCATCAAAAAGACACGTGTTTTTTTGTGCGTAAGAAACTGACAACAGTTTTTAATTACCTTAAGGCCTCTAATCACGAATCTGCTACCCGAATTTCTCCACCACGTCAGTATTTTGCATAATATCAGGATTCAAGATCAAATAATTTCTACAACAGAAATTGGTTTAAGGGATAATTTGTGCTTTTCGGTAAAAAAACATACTCTTAAGAAGTTTTATAAACGATACAGATAATGCTGATTTATCGCATGAAAGAAGCACTCTCATTCGTGTGGGACACAATAAACAATACATTTTTTCATATCAAAAAGTATTGTTCCTCGTTTCTTTAACGAACGAGTGTCCGAAATCATTCGGATTACATAAATATGCGGTTAGTTAGTTTATTTCCATATAATCACTTAACATCTGAGCAATTCTTCCTAATTATTCAGTTCGAAATATTGAGAAATAAGCCGTTGGCTTAACAAACGACCCCATGTTGCGTTCGTGATTTTGGCATGAACCAAACCAACAACCATAATATCAACATAAGCAGCTACTGTAGCATTTTATTCATAATTTTTCCAAACGAAAATGTGAATTTTTCCTCTTAGACTTCGCTATTTTGTGACTTTATTAAGGAAGTGAGATATTCGCTTCATCCGCCATGTAACTGATATTTTATCGTTTACTTTATCTTTGTACTATGCATATTTAAGGCTGTAGGTATACCCTAAAAAGTGAACAAAAACGTTGCATGTGCTTGAAGAATTCTTTGCATAAGTCCCCCATAAAAACTGCGCTATAAGAAATAATTCTACATTAAAAGTTTAAAAAACTTACCCCTTTCTCAAAGCGTCGAAACGAAAGATTTAACATAATATATTCATTTTAGGTCCTCTCCAATGGTACGCATTTTTTGACCAAAGTAAGAATGTTACTTATGAATAGACAAAAATGCTTTTTTCATAGTAGATCTCCCTTTTTCATCTATATTTTCATGTCAAAAAAAAAAAAAAAAAAAAAAAGGAAGAAAGGGTTCCCAAAGAATAAATTAGCCCAGATCTACCATAACTAAGCAATATTGACCACAACGGCCTATTTGAGTCTTATTTCACTTATATTCTGTAAACTGTTGTGATGCTGACAAAGACAAATTTTAAAATAACAGTCTATATGCAAAAAAAAAAAAAAAAAAAACGAATTTGCCATTTCAGCCCTTGAAAGGACTTTGACCGAGCTTCTTATGATCAATTGTGTTGTGTGTGATGTGAAATGTTTGCACACAAATGATCGAGAACTGGACCTACATGTTTTACGCCGACTCCGAACGGCTTATGTTCTCAAGAAGCTATTCATGGCAGTTTTTACTCTCTGAGGTTTGCCATTGTCTGCAGAGAGGTGACGGCCGAAAAGAAAAATTAATTCAATTGAAAAAAACTTTCTGTGTCGGATGGAGGATTCGAACCTGGGTTCTCTGGCGTACACACACTCTACCCACTACGCCACGGTCACCACAACAGTCTATATGCAAGGATATTCAATATTCAATATGCAAGTCGTAGGCCTTTATGGTTGCCTCAAAATAAAAATATATTCTTAACGCATGAAAACTACAACGATATGAACTGACTTCATAAGAAATATATGGGTAAATTTAAAAAATATGGATATGACAGAGAAATTTTAAAAATTTTCAACTTTAGTATAGTCGAACTGTAAACATGGCCGCTGTTGAGAAAATTAATGTAGAATCCAAAATCACTGTAACGCTCTTTGTTAAAAATTTTGTTAGATTAATTTTATTACGTTTTTTGCAGAAGTGCATATGATTTTTGTCTTGAGTGTTATATCTCTAACACGGTGGCGGCCGTGGTGCAGTGGGTAGAGTGCGTGGCCCATACGCCAAAGAACTCTGGTTCAAATCTCACCTGACACAGAAAGTTTTTTCAATTGAATTAATTTTTCTGTTCGGCCGTCACCTCTCTGCAGACAATGGGAAACCTCAGAGAATAAAAACTGCCATGAAAAGCTTCTTGAGAACTTCTAGTTCCCGATCATTTATGTTCAAACATTTTCAGAACACGCACAACACAAAATATAATAAGAAGCTCGGTCAAAATCCGTTCAAGGGCTGAAATGGTCATTTCGTTTTTTTTTTCGTTATAGGGATATAAAGTGTTTAAATCTACAAAAAATTTCCGGATTTTAGCATTTGATAGTTAATTTGTCTTATGCTTTTAAAGAACAATTAAAAAAAAGGTTAGTTATTCATAGACGTTGGTGTTGAAACAACACTCAGGTCTTTTAACGATTTTTTAATAGTTTTGTTGAAAAAAAAAATCTGCACTAAAAACTGAAAATATAACAAACATCTAAAAACTAAGCATCAAATACAATCACGCTTTTTGTTTTAAATACTTTAAAAACCAAAATCATAGACAACACTCTTGACATATTAATCTGTACTTACTATAGTCTGCTGATTAAATTTTAATAAACATTTTAAAATTCCACATATTCCACTAAACTGAAATTGATAAATCGTGTGTTTTCTAGCACTTGGCGGCTCTTGACGGCATATCAGTAACTAAAATTAAGATAAGAGCAAAAAAAGTGAAACATAACACTCCTGACATGAATCGGCGAATACACAAATTCTGAAAAAAATGTACTGTTATGTAATTTATTTTTCTTTCTTTTCGTTTTGTTTTTCTATATTGAATAACTGCAGGTAAGAGTTAGGAAAAATGCATTTCTATGAAATAGGTAAGAGAGGGAAGAAAATAATAGCTTCTAAATATTGAACTATGAAATTTGTCTAACTCCAAATGCCTTATTTTTAATATATTGTTTTTATTTTACAACAGTATTTTTTTAGTTTATTTATGTGCTAATTTTTTGAGGGAAAGGGGGTAGCATATTCGTCATAAGGATTCCTTAATTTATTGAAAAATCGTTGTCGGTATATAACTCACATTTTGACTGTCGCACTGTGTAATTAAACAATAGCAGTATTTCATTGTTTTTTGTTGTTGTTGTGGTTTCCTTGTTATGTGGGTGGAATTTGGCACTGGGTATTATTGTCAGTATTATGTCAGTGCATATAATTTGCCCAACTGACTGCAAACCACGCTAACACTGTGATAATTAATTTGTTTTTTTTTTGCAAACTGCGCTTAACTGTTAATATTATGCAATTTTCAAGCATTCACTATAAATTAACATATTTAAGCAAATTTTCTGCAATTTTTATGTTTTCACATGTTTTCGACAAATAAGTATTGAAGTGTTTTTAGGTTGCTTATTAATTTTTAAAAAAAAAAACATTATTGCTATAGTTAAAAAATTTCAAATTCAGCGAAGCTGCAACAAATTCAACATTTGCACACAGCAAAAAAAAAAAAAATAAATAAAAAAAAAATGATAAATATTACCAGTTGCCAGCAATAATTGACAGCCTGTCTTCTATACAATACAACCAAGTCACGCTAATTTATTGCTTATTGTTATTTTTATTCAATCTTCAAGTTTTTTGCAAGCCATCAAAAGAGATCATTTCAATTCAGTTGTTTTTAAAATTGTTTTCATCTGATTTTTGCATCATTATTTGTAAAAAACGCACGAAATTTCTTTGTTTTTTGTTGCTTTTTGCTACGCATTGTAAATTCGTCTACAATTAAAACAATAACAAAAATTACAACAATAGTGCCTGGTATGAAAAGTAAAAGTCATGAATTTTGCAGTTTTTTTTTCGGTTTCTGTCTGTCTTCATGCTCCAAAATCTAGTGGAACGTCTAGCACGGCGATGTTCAAAATATGAAACGAAGGCTCTGCGTGTTTAATGTAGCAAAAGTATTTGACCATAACGCCAACGCGTACTTTATGATTTTTGGCTAAAAAAAAACAGTAGCAAAAAATTTTGAAAAAATTAGGTTAAGCTTGTTTTTTTATTAATATGAAATTTTATGCGGAGATTAGTAGAAATGCTGACGTTTAGTGAAAAGTTTTAAAATTCAATAAATTTATTGAAGATTTGATTTGTGATAGAACATTTAGTTCAAACTTTCAACTAAAATATTATGGGTAAAACTTTCTCTAAAAATTTAAAATTTGCTATATAAACATATATATTACACTAGTCTATCAGAGACCTCAAATACTTTTCTAGTAGAAGTTTTTATGCTCATTATACGTCTACACTCAGTTTTCGCCTAACAGGTCGAATTTTTGAGGTACAGGATGATTTACATTTTTTATACTTTGAATCCGCGTACAAAGCTCTTCTAGAAAAGTATTTCAGATCTCTGAATAAAAAACCTGGTAGTCTACTAGTGTTATTAGATGGGCCTTTTTCACGTTTCCCTACGTATTTTGGAAAAATTATTTTATAAGATTATGTTATAGTTAAGTCGTATTATAGTTACTATCATACGTGAGCCATCTTTTATTTAGCAAGTTTTACTTTTTATGAATTTCGCTATTATTTTTGACTTAGTTTTCAATATTTTCAATGTTTCCAATATAACTTATGTTCCTTTAAAATTAAAATATCCTCAATTTAATATTGTTGGGCATCGGATATGCTCTGGAGATTATGGTTGAATATCGAGTTTTTATGCTCTGTCCTATTTAGTACCGAAGCTCATTTTTAGCAAAAACTTCAACTGCATTAGAAGTGCCCACCTCATTGGCGAAGATGCTACAGTTTTATCAGTCTTTTATCATTTCTAAGCTATGCATATTATATTTTCAGATTCATTTCAAATCATCTATGCTCTTAAGGGGAAAAAACTTTTAGTTGAATAAAGTAATATTGATTTGTGAATTGTAATTTATACTACCTGTGCCGCGCCCTGCAAATTTTTATTTCAGTTATATTATGAAAGTCTGCAAGTATCTTCCATTTTCTTCATTTTGCGTTTTCGAATGACCACATGTATTGTTTAATGTAGAACACACACAAATTTAAGTTATGGGTTCATGTTTCGCCTCCTTTTTAATTTTCTACAATTTTATTCCAATCACATTACTTTGATGAATGGTTGCTTCATACCAAGTTTTCATACTATTTTGTATATTGTTCAAAAGAGAGATAAAATTTACAATTCGAGTTGAAATGGGAAGTATCATGCCATCTTTTCTGTCACTTCATTTTTGTTTAAGAACTAGCTGGCCCGGTAGATGCTGTTTTGCTCTTTCTGGTAGATGATGCATCGTTTTGTGGAATCGACAAATGAAATTTTGTGGCAAATGTGGAATCGACTTGTACAGCCACGGCCTTTGGTGTTAAAGATAAAACAAAATATGTGTCACAAAACCCTTGCTGTACCCGAAAACACCAATATAAAAATTTTCGTGCGTATTGAATCATCGGTGTAGGAGTTTTTGGCAGCTTACCCAATCGCATCGCTATCTACCGGGTCCAATTGTGAATCAAAAACACCCAGTAACCTGTTCAAACACACAAAATATTCCATCAAAATCGGTACAGCCGTTTGGGAGTAGTTCTGTCAAAAATAACTCCTAAAAGTATGCAATTTAGTTGTTTCATTATTTTCACAGTCTTTCGGCTGAATTTTTCCGGTTTTCGTATGTAGAATGGGGTGACCGAAAAAAATACAACAAAAACTCTGCAAGCAAATCGAGTAATTTCTCGAGTTATGGAATTACAAACATCTTACAGGATTTTGTTTTATATAAATAGATTGACTACTGGGCCGGGTACATTTAGTCTGTATGTTATTTGAAAAATTGGGCGTATGTATGGTACGACCATGCCCTTTTAATTGATTTTTTGGGCTGGAAAGGAGGGTGTGGCAGCTTTTTTCTAAGCTTTACCGTACTCGAATAAAATTTACGGCTAAAATTTTAGATCAATCGGCCCAGCAGTAAATTTTAAATAAGCGAGCGTAGCAATAGTTTGACCACATCCATTTTTGATGTAGTTGCCGATAGTAACCATGCGAAGTAAGTTAACAAATTAAAGTCTAATTTGACAAAAATCATCTGATATATAGTATTTTAACTGATTTGTGGGCATGGAGACATGGAAACTCAAGTTTGGTAGATTTGCCGACAGAATCATACAAAAAAAATTAGCAAATTTTAGCTTCATGCGACCGAAACCGTTTGAAATATATTATTTTTCTTGATTTTTGGGCGGTGAAAGGTGGTGTGAGAACACAACAAAGAAATTCTCAATCAAATCGAACGCTACGTTCTTGAGTTATGGAATTAGAAACATGTTTCACGACTTTTTTTATTTATATGTATGTAGAGTAGGGTGTCCCAATAAAGTTGAAATTGTTTTTTTTTATAGCACATCCCCTTAATTTTTTCGATGATGTTTCGATCCAAGTCGTCATCATGGGAACCCGTTCCGACTTGGATCGAAACAAGTCAGTACTTGGCGTTATGTGAAAAAAATGGTAATTCTTTAAAAAAATCCCAAATTACTTTTGTATAATTGTAATTTTTCAAAAAGCTGGCTCGCAGCTCATTTTCTATTTTACTTTTCTTTAAAATAAGCTATCAAACATGAAAATTTACAGAAAACTACTAGAGTTCTGATTTTTTACTTTTTGAAAAAAAAACTCCTCTTTGTTCTGATTGTATTGAAAAAAAAATTTAAAAAAAGTCCAAATTTAATAAAAATATAAATGAAATCTTGTGGAAATATTTTCTTTAACTATACCTAATGTAGATCCAAAAAATTGTGTAAATTGTGTAAATTGTGTAGTGAAAAATTAAACAAGCAATGATTTTTAAGACAAAACAAGTTTTATTTCTCAATAAAGTCTCGTTTTGGCTCGATACACTTTGTCCAACGTTCCGCCAATTTTTTGATTCCATCCGAAAAATACGTTTTTGGAAGGTCCTCAAAATAGGCCTCTGTTTCGGTTATGAGCTTCTCTCTGGTGGTGAATCTCTTTCCACCGAGTAATTTTTTCAGGTTTGAAATCAGAAAATAGTTGCTGGGGGCCAAATCTGGAGAATATGCTGGATGAGGAAGCAATTCGTATTTCAATTCATGGGTATGTGTAAGCGCGCGCGTTGTCTTGATGCACAGCGTCAAAACAACCTATTAAAATAGACCAAATCAAGGAGATTTTGAGAGAAAATCTTATTAAAACACTCACTCTTTATTATTATTATTATTATTATTGTTATTACTCTTTATTATTATGATAATCACATAGTTTCAAGAAAAATCTTATTATTTTTTAAAAGCAAACTTTATAAAACTACTCGTATAAGAAAGTCTTTTTAAAAATATGTGATTTTATTTTCAATTTTAAACGTTATCTTCTTGATATTTAAATCGGAAATCTTATTTATTTATTAATTTATAAACAACAAAACAAAACAAAGCATTTCAATATCATGTATTTATGTATACATAAAAAAGGCAAAGTTTTCTTCTCTTCGTAAATTTAAGTGGGATGAGTGAGTGAGATGACAATATCATTTAAAACATTTCCACATATTGTCCTTCATTCAATAATGAATCTTATTAGGCAATGTTTGATAATGTATAACAGTACGTTTAAAAAGTCCATGGGATGACACATAGATGGCGTTACTAGATTTTTTCCGTATGATTTTTATTTAGTACCAACCTTTAAACGATACGTATAAAAATTTGACAACAATCTAACAATTGATTCGTGAGTTAAAGCATTTTGTGTGCAACTTTTGCTATTGAAAAAAAAATGGAAAAAAGTGAATTTTGAGTTTAGATAAAGCATTGCTTTTTGATGAAAAAAATTCAGTGGAAACAAACAATGTCTTGATAAACATTATCCGGACTCTGCTCCATCGAGACAAATGGTAGAAAAGTGGATTGCTGAATTAAAACTTGGTCGTACCAGCAAAATGATGCAGAGCGCAGTGGACGCCCAAATCAGACTGTTATACCACAAAACATCTAAAAAATCCACAAATTGTTTTTGAACGATGGCAAATTTAAGATGCACGAGCTAGCTGACATTGTAAAGATATCAGATGGTAGAGTTTTTACCATTTTACACGAACATTTGGGTATGCGAAAGCTCTGTGCAAAGTGGGTGCCGCGTGAGCTCACAGTCGACCAAAAACAACAACGAATTGATGCTTCAGAGGAGTGTTTGGCGCTGTTAAACCGCAATAAAATCGAATTCTATCGTCGATATGTGACAATGGATGAAACATGGCTTCACTATTACACACCAGAATTTAAAAGACAGTTAGCTGAGTGGACAGCAGTCGACGAACCGAATCCAAAGCGAGCAAAGACCCAACAGTCGGCTTGTAAGGTGATGGCGTCTGTATTTTGGAATGCGAAAGGAACAATTTTCATCGACATCTCCAAAAAAGAACCACCATCAACAGTAACTATTACTGTGCAGTTTTGGATCGATTGAAGGCTGAAATCGCCAAGAAACGGCCACATTTGCAAAAGAAAAAAGTGTTGCTTCACCAAGACAATGCACCATGTCACAAATCGATGAAAACGATGGCAAAATTGAATGAATTGGGATTCGACGAATTGCTTACCCACCTACCGTATTCTACAGATTTAGCCCCCTAGCGACTTTTTCCTGTTTTCAGATCTCAAGAGAATGTTTTGCTGGAAAGAAGAAATTGAAGTCCAGTGATGAAGTAATCGCTGAAACTGAGGCCTATTTTGACAAGAAAGAGAAATCGTACTATAAAAGTGATATATCGAAAAGTTGGAAAATCGCTATACTCGTTGTATCGCTCTCGAAGGCAACTATGTTGAATAATATAATCGAGTTTTATCAAAATTTTATATTTTTCTTACTTATGCGACGGACTTATTGAATGACCTGTTAATAAGGTTTTCTCTATAGAAATAAGAAGATTTCTCTATGAAAATTTCTTCTCATTTGGTACTATTAAGAAGAAAACCTCATAAAATAGCTCAATAAGGGGATCTTCTTGATTTGACCTAATGGTTTTTTGCTCTGTGTGGTAGAGCAATTTTTTCTCGCCAAATGGGGAAATTTTTCTCTTTCAAAGCGTCGGTCCAGAAACGGTCCAATTCGACTGCATAGTATTCGCCATTGATCGTTCTTTTCGGTAGAAGGTAATCGATGTAGATTATACCGGGTTCATCCCAAAACACTGTCGCCATAACCCTTCCGGAAGATTGCACCGTCTTCGCCTTCTTCGGAGCAAGTACGGCCGGTGAAATCTACTGTTTCCACTGCTCTTTTGTCTCTGGTGTGTAGTGATGGATCCATGTTTAGTCCACGGTTACTAATCGACGGAAAAAAATCCTTCTTATCTTTGTTCAACAACGCCAAACACGCCTTTGAATCAGTCACACGATCGCGTTTATGGTCGAGAGTGAGCAAACGCGGCACCCATCTTGCGGATAATTTTTTCATATCCAAATGATTTCGCAAAATGTTTCACACCCATTTGTCTGTGATGCCTACGGCCTCAACAATATTGCGCTCTTTTACTCTGTGACCGTCCAGAACGTTCGGCGTCGCTTGTGCTTGTACGACCGCATCGGAATTCAGAAAACCACTTGTAAATAATTACAATCGATGGTGCAGGGCTTGGCTGATAGTTTTTTTGCGCAAAAAGAATCAGAAATATATTTTAGAATTCTTAAAGTTACTCCGAGTGAGAAATATATGTTTTTCGATCTTTTATATTTTTTTTTTTATTTTTGATAGAAATGCTAGAAAGGGGCCTGTTTCAACAGTTATGTCTTTTTTTCCGAATTTACTTTTTATTGTTTTGCAGAAAATAGCTCAAGACTACGCTTAAGCAATCTTTTTATTGGTTTTAATATTTTGGATTTTTGAGGATTTTTTTCGTAAGAATACTCAAACTAGAAACTTTTAAATAGGCATACTTCTAGCAATAAAATTCATAACGACCAGGTCATTCAACATAATCGCACAATTTTTTTGCATCTGCATTAGGTATAGTTTAACAAAATATTTCCACAAGATTTCATTTAAATTTTTTCAGATTTGTATTTTTTTATTTTTTTTTTTTTTTAATACAACAGTACAAAAAGTTTTTTCTAAAAATAAAAAATCGCAACTCTAGTAGTTTTCGTCCAATTTGCGTGTTTGATAGCTTATTTTAAAGAAAGATTAAATTAAAAACTAACTGCGAACCAGCTCTTTGGAAATTTACACTTATACAAAAGTTTTTTGGCCACCAAGTACTGACATGTGTCGATGCAAGTCGGCACAGGCTCCTATGGTCCTACACCCAAAAAAAAATTATTTACTAAAATCAAGGAAATTTTGCGCTAAAGTCATCATATCCTATATTTAAGGATGCGCTTTCCTTAGTTTAAGTGAGTTTTATCCTAAAACTGACGATATTTTCTTTGATTAAAGCAAAATTAGTTAAACTAAGGAAAGTGCCATTTTTAAATATAGAATATGATGACTTTAGTGCAAATTTTCCTTGATTTTAGTAAATTATTTTTTGGGTGTAGATACACGAAATTTTATTTACATTTATTTCAAGATCATTCGAAAAAATAAACAACTTCAACTTTTTTGGGACACCCTAATATATATATTTTTTGTATATATTTTTTTTCTCGTTTATTTTGTGTGTCGCAGCAACTTTTCATTAATCTTCAATATCCGATTTAAGCCTATATTTCTACGCATGCACAAAAATCCATCTAAAAACAACATAAATTTAATGCTTTATAAAAGCTGACCATAAAATGTCATAAATTTCCCCTTTTTACACAAACACAACAAAAAACGATGGAAAACGTGTAACCTTTTTCCAAAGTCAAGTAAATGTTTTGACAAATGTCAACTAATTTCAAAGAAAAGCGTAAAAAAATCATATTAAAACAACCCACACATAGAAACACACATATGCATACATGTTGTGTGTGTATCACATAAAAAGAATAAAAATACAGTCGTTAAATAAATAAAAGGTAATCAAAAACAACATTAACAAAAAAAAAAAAAAACAAAAAAAAACACAAAAAGTTGAATGAAAATGTTAAAGTAGGAAAAAGAAAGATGTGCGGGTTCTTTTGCTGATATTCAAAGACATTAAGATGATGGTTTAAGAAGGTGTTGTAAAAATTTATCACACAAATTAAAGCTGACACGCAATAAACATGACAACCCAAGCAGCCAATGAGTTGTTGACAAGCACCTATTTTCAACTGGTTAATGGGAGTGATAAAGTTTTTAGGAGAACATAAACCAAAAGCAATATTTTATATACAAATTATTAAAATCGATAAATAGAATATAACTTAAAGCTATACAAAGTGCGCTTTGGTTTAAAATAGTAACCTTAAAATTTAATACATTCATGAACTCATTATTGCTATTAAATAAAATGCATATGATATGGTTTCTAGTTTAGTTTATGTTGAAATAATGAATAAAATTGGTATTAAAAATACAGCAAAAAAGTGCAAAACTGAAATTGTTAATTGAAATTAAAAAAATTTTCATATGTAGCTGTTCAAATGTTTTATTTCCCTAGTTAAATAAAACTTTTTCAGCCTCACATAACATAACTTCAAGCATTTTTGTAAAAAAAACTTTTTGCTAATTTCATACATAATTTGTTAAAATTGTTAAAATTATTTAATTTTTAAAAAAGAAGAAGAAAAGAAGCAAAAGTGAAAACATTTCAAATTGTTTTTAAAACCAAAGTTAAAACCGCTTAACTGAAATATTGCACACACACGCATCTATAGACTCACACAGACACACACGCACACACATACAGACTGTAGACCACTTGTTGAAGTGCGCCATTAAAAAACCGCCAAGGCGTCGGAATGAGTTGCAATTTAATTGAAACCGACACGCGTTTTCATTACATATCAAATGCACTGCAATACATAAGTTGTGCACTTTTATGCAATTTTGTTGGTATGAGTCAGTAAATGTGTGTGTCTGTGTGTTAATAAGCACTTAAGTATGCTTTTGTTGGTGCTTTAACCAAAATACTTTTCAGTATCAAAGCCAAGGTAATAAACAAAATTAAAAACCGACACAACAAGCGTCAGTTTGAAATGCGCGCAAATTGCAGCAGCTAAAGCAGTTAAAAGGAATTGGTTTTAAATGCAAATGTTGTTGACTTAATAAACCAGAGAGAGGGGGAAAAAAACGAAATGAAGACATGTGACGACATTTATTGCTTAAGCCGGATGGAAAAGCGCAATTTTGTTAGACAGTTTTTATGGTAGTCAACTCAACAATTTAGTATTATGTAAAGGGAAGCAACATATTGTAAAAATGATGAGATAATAAAAAACCAACTAACTTCATTAGATAACAATAACTAATTTTTAAACAGTCATTAAGATATGAATAGTAAAGGGACTTGATTGTCAAACCGGAAATCTGAGGTTAGGCATCCGGCTTGATCGCTGCACAGTCTCCGTTTTTGATGCATTCAACTTAATAATGTTTCTGCCATTTTGTGTGTTGCAAAATGTACTGGTCACTTAAGTATACTGGTTGTATATCGAAAATATTTTTTATAGCACCTTTAATATTAGTTTCAATAAAAATTTTTCATAAGGATGTCAAATTTCATCAGCGCTAGTGAAAAGTATTTTTTTTTTTTTATTACTTGGGTGCTTGCCATCTATATCTTATATCATTTGTGACTTTATATTTCCCAAAATACAAACCAAATATCTCAAAATCTCAATAAACCAAACGAATTCGTTTCGAATTCGATATGAAACCGAGTTCTCGATTTGCTATTAAGTCCGAGAGCGGGAGAAATGCACACTTCATTCTCGAAATGAGATTTTCAATATAATCGAATCACTTACGAAACGAGAATTTAAGAATTAGCAAATCATTTTCGAATCATTTTAGCAATTCGTGTTTGAAACGTAATTTTTTTAAATATTCATTACTTACACAAATCGATTATTAGAAGGGTTTTGACCAACAATATGCGTTGCTTGCGACATTTGGCAGACGATGCTCGAAATATTGGATCATTAAATAAATTCAGTGCATTTATATATGAAAATTTCTTACATGCAATTAAGCGTAAGTCAAGGAAAAATATACAATTTTGTACTCAAATTTATAATAGTCAAGTAGAGCAAAGCATATGTCCAAATTGATATTGGTGTCTTTAAGGAAGGGTCATTTAAGAGATATCTCACCCGAGTTCTTGGATTCGTTACTAATTCGAAACTAACCCGAGTTCGTTTTGTGGTTTATTGTGTTTACAAAAAAAATAAAATTTACCGAAAAAATATATATGTAGCTAAGAGTAAAACGATATGTATGAAGCCAAAAAATCTTCAGCCTGTAAATATCGTATATTTTTGAAAATTCCTCATCAAAAAAATGTTTTTTTGCTTCTAAAAGCTAAAAGCAAAAAATGTTTTTTGCCGCGACATAACTTTTCTGCCTGAGGGCTTATATATTTCATTGGCAGGGTAATTTTTTTTAAAATGAAATCGGTAAAATTAGGTCCTAATATTTTTTATACAAACCTCTTATTTAAATCATAACCAACAACCTATCAAAAGCTCCCTATCATACCATGTACTCACTTGTAGATATCCGCGTTCAAAATTCGCCGAAACCGGCCATCTGCCAATATCTCTGCTCCTCTTTATCGGACGGAAAATATGCTTAAAACGAAATTGCAGATCAAATAGTTTTCTTTAAAGATGTCCTCAACAGTTTTATCATAAAATCAACAGATATGTCTGAACAGGCCAAAGTAGAACTATTGTACTATGAGCCGCTTTTTTCAACTCTTATTATTTATTTATTTATTTATTTACTACATTAGTCTTTGAACAATATTTCTTATAGACTAGTACAACGGATAATTGAATAATTATGAATAAAATTACAAAATAGTATTAAGAAAAATTCTCATTTGACTCTTGGATATGGAGAAATCAACATTATGATTGCAACTTATGACATTAAATAGATTAAGAGATCTAAAAATAGGCGCATTTGCAGCATAGTTCGTGCGACACATATCCAAATAGAAAGGATAAAAACTTCGTAGAGTTCTAGCCGGTACATTAAACTTAATCATTTCCACCAATTCAGGACTATCAACGACACCAGAAATGATATCATGGATATAAAGTAGAGAAAGAATATTTCTCCTAATCTCCAAAGACTTAAGACCAATTAAGAGACATCTTGCACCATAAAATGGAATCGAACCTTCGATATTAAAAGAGCGTAATGCAAACCTAGTGAATGATTTCTGGACGCGTTCAAGTCTCAACTTATGCGTCGTGTACTGGGGGTACCAAACCACGACCGCATACTCAAGTCTAGAGCGAACCAAGCTAATGAACAACACTTTTAACGTATAAGGATCCAAAAAGCAAGAACTATTACGACGAATAAAAGCCAGCATGGCATATGCCTTTGGAATAATATAGTCCAAATGTGCAGCAAACGAAAATTTAACATCAAAGACAACACCACTCTATATGTACGTTAAAGCGCCTCACGCTCCATGTTCGGATGATCGATTCCTCAAAACAAGCCTTGGCTTATGTTTTGATCCCCAAATATTCTGGAATGGCTGGAAAATTATCTAAAAATTTGGTTTTTTGTAAAAATTTAGCTTGGTTTGATAGTATAAAAAAATAAACTGCCGGAAGCAATAATAATGAAAAAATTTTTTCAATCTGCATCAAAAAATTTTAAATTTTTTCCGTCGGACCCAAGATAATGCGGATTTTCGTGCATTGTTTTAACTTTTTTATATTATTTTCACTAAAATTCAAATTTAATTCTTTTTTCTTTGCCACATTACTTTTAGTAAAATAAATTGTCACAAATAGTGTCAATTTTTTGTTATTCAATTCAATTCTTCAACATACACTATAGTTTATCATTAGGTTTCGTGAGAAATTCTGATATTTTTTCACTTCGAATTTTGTTTTCCAAACAAACACAAATTCCAAACAAGCAAATAACCAAAAATACGCACAGGAAGTTAGCGTGTGCATAAAAACTGTTGGAAGGACTATAAAACCATACAAAGAGACTTTTTCTTTATTGAGGAAACCAGCTTCGGAGGTTTTTAAAGAATCCATGTACTTCGGTACGTGATGCAGCGACAAAAGCGGGAACATCGAAATAAACTGTTCAACGAATTAAAAAATTTTACTACCTGAGAAGTTATTAAGTGCATAAAGTACCTAATAGGTCAGAAGAAAAAGACGCTGAAGCTAAGAAGAGGGCTCGAAAAATTTATCGCGAGCACCTGACCAAATTTGACTGCGTGACCATGGATGATGAAACGAACTGCAAAGCGGATTTTAAGCAGTAACGTGTGCATGAATATTATACTGCGATCCAAAAGGGTGGAGTTACCTCAAAATTAACAACACAAAAGCCTACCAAATTTTCAAGGAAATACATGGCTTGGCCGGTCATTTGCAAATGTGGTCTTCGCAGTAAGAACTTTGTGACAATTCGCACCATCAACTCTGAAATTTACATCAGAGAGTGTCTGGCGCGGCGTTTGCTTCCTGTTATACGTCTGCACCAGTATAAGTTCAGTATTATTTTGGCCATACTTAGCATACAGCTCTCTACGCCCATAGAACGATGGTTTAGTACCAAGCCAACAATGCCACCATAGTTCTAAGATGTGTGTATTCTCCGAGTTGCTCCGAGCTTTGGCCAAACGAAAAATATAGCGCTTTAATGGAAAGAAATCTTCCATTAAAGAAGACCAAACAAATTGTGAAAAACATCGAAATATTTCGACATAAATGGCAGTCAAAGAAATTAATGATCAAAACGTAATGGAGGACCTTAATCAAAAAGTTAACAAATTATTTTAAGTGTATTTTTTTTTGTGCAACTCAAAAATAGGCTTATTTAAGAAATTTTTTTTTCAATTATAAATAGAAAGAATTTTTTAGAAAAAAATCATTGTTTTTTGTGCTATAAGAAAAAAACAAAGACATTTTTTTTCTGGGACAGACCTTATTATGGAGATAACGTAACCATTGTAGGTTCGATTCCCGCAGGCTTTGTTTTTTTATTTTTGAAAATATTCTAATACAATCGTTTATTAAAATTAAATTCCATGCGGAAATTAAACTTATTTGTAATATTTGACGTTATTAAATTGTAATACGGTTTCGGTGTCGCCGTATATATAATACAGGATTCACTAAGATTTTAGTTCGAGATTTTTGACCATGTATGAGATTAATATCTAAGACTCAAGGGAGTTGTACGAAAAAAAAAATTTTTGTTTTTATAACGGTAATTATACACTCTCATTCTGTCGATCGTACAACAAAAATATCACAGTGATAGTTAATGTTGCTACCGTTTATTTACATATTAATGTGAGCTATTTACTCCAAAATCAGATAATCTGTTGATCGGAGGTGAAAACTTATTATGAGAAAATTTTACAGAACACTAGAGAGTATAAGACAACGTAATAAAAATAATTTTTATGAAGCGAACGAATAATTTTTCTAAAAAAAAAAAATATTTTTTGAGTTTCAACAATTTTTATTTTTTTAACGTACGGGAAAACTTTAACTGATTTTTATTTTTACTCAAACTGTTGAATTCAGTTTTCAAAACTGATCTTAAATCTTACCAGTATGATAGCTACATCATACTTTTAAAGTTATTACGTTAAAAGTGATGTTGTTTTAAAATTCGACTTTTTTACATACTTTTATTTATAACTAGTAGAGCGGTGAGAATAGACCCCCTTCCTTACGATTTTTTCTTGTCTTGACCTAATGAATCTCCAGCTTTCGAATTAACCTCGCTATCCGATTCACCCTTTATGACTCGACTAAGCTCAGAACTTATAAGAAGTATCCCATTAATTTCGATTGCAGAGATTTTGTGGATTTAGTCGACTTAGATAATGACAACATATTATCTGAACCTCCATTTAATGCAAGCATCTCACACTAACACTTCTTGAAATACATAAATTCTAATGAAATAGCACTGCCAGATCCAGGAATTCCATCGCACATTCAGGGAACTGAGAGATGTGTGTAGTTGCTAACGCATATCTCACGATGCGTAGTTGCGAAAAATCGAGATGATCTTATGGCAGTGACTCAATATAATCGTACTCGAATGGATTATAAAAAAAGACTTTAAAACTTACAAAATAAAATATAAATTTTGGCTTGAGAAGATGAAGTAGAAAAAAAGCTGAACATTAATGAAAAATGTCGTATTTTTTCCATATAATAGCATTTCTAAAAAAAACCACGCTGTTTTTAAAAATTTTTCAAATGCAAATTTTAATATTTCTCAGTCTGAGCTAGGCTTTGATTTTAGCCCCATAGTTTTTTGGGAAAACTGTTTTAGAATTCTATGTATATTTCGTTTTTGCTATACGCCTTTCGCATTTTTTTTCACCCACATATTTTGACCCACCCTAATACATATACTGTCTCATTAATAGTGAAGACATATAAAGTGCAAAAACCCGATATAAAAACAACCCCTTGATACGTATACTACAAAATTTTTTGATTTAATTACATATAATGTCTATAGAATAAATATATTATAACATAAAAATATATTTCTCTAAAATAGCTCTTACCAGGCAACGTAAAAAAATATTTTTTGAAAGTAAAACTTAAGAGCAACGTAAAAAAGTTTTTCTCGTCTATAGCTGTTACGAGGCAACATGAAAAATACAAAATACTTGCTATCAAGCGTCGTATAAAATATTCTTGAAAATATCGTCAACTTTTTCGACTTAAAAGAAATAAATAATAGTTATTTTGGATCTCTAAAAACTTCATAGGTAAATGTCCATCCACACCACATCAGTAAACCTTAGCACTGTTAAGCTTTACTATGAAACTGTCCAACTCAATCCGAATTTCTGGATTCAGAATTAAAGGATCATAGACTTCAGGTAGCTGCCAGCTGTTGATATGACTTGAAAAAAAGATATTAAACTCCAAAGTCAAATTTGGTCTGGCCTGACCCAGCTGCTCATCCAAGAGTTAAAGCAATTATTTTTTATACTTCCTTTGGTCTATCTGGGTGTAAATGTTCTTGTATGTATGTTTAGAAAACCAAACTAATGCGTGCCAACAAGTCTACCCAGTCTAGTCTTATGTAGTGTGGCATCTTTTTTGCTTACCATGCTTATTATTTTTCTTTTTATCTTTCTATGCGTTTCGCCAATTAGGTTTTTCACCTTTTTGCGTCCTTTTTTTCCATTTTTGCATGTAGCAAAAATAAAGAAGTAATGAAATTGAATACAAAAGCAGAGCTATAAGTTACTATAGCTCTAGCTTGGAGTCTTGGCAGCCGACCAACATGCTACTATAATTGTTAACAAATGTTGTAAATTAAGTTATTAAATTGAGGCTGAAGCTGGAGCGAGACAAATAGAGCAACATGCGTGTAAAGTAGAAGAGAGAGAGTGAGATAGAGTGTTGGAAACAAATCGAAGTTGGTGTTGGGAGAGTGTAAAACAATAAAGTTTCGTATGGAAAGAACTTTTGCTAATGAGATTAACGAGGTCATTTATTTTGCAAAAGTTGCCATAACTTATATAGACTTACATAGCTACAAGTGTAGCAATAAAAGTGTTGCCCACTTTTTGCTATTTATGTGAGGAACAAATGTACGCGCCAGCAAAAGTGACAGCTTTAGTTTAGCCTTTAATGTAACAATTTCCCGCGTATTGTACTTGATTTATTTATACCTGATTGATTATATAAAATAAAATCAACAATTTTAAGGTAATTATAACAACAACAACAGAGAAAAAAAAACATCATATAAGGCTAATAGCAATTTAATTAAGCCCTAACAATTAGTGGCATGCCACGCACACACTCGGCTAGTAGCAAAAATAACGTGCTGCCAACATCACAATTTTCATCACAAATGAGCAAATCAATAAATTGGATTGAAAATGTTTTCATTTTGTAGAGTGACAAAAGCGCAAATTGGGGGAATTGTTCTGTTTTACGATGTTGCTGCTGCTATCAATGTGGATGCTGATGCTGGTGCTGATGATAGTTTTGATGTTGATGTTGATGCTGGCCTTAATGATTTGACCACTACCATCAACATGGTCATCAGCAACACTTTGAAGCAATTTAAGCAGCTTTAATATAAAAGCACAAAGTGAAAGAAAATTTTATGTGAAATAAAATGCGAAACGCAAAAATGAAAGTGTGGCAATATTTATGCTTTTAATTAAACTTAAATTTAAAATGCATATTTTTTATTATTGCTCATATTTTGGCTTAATAATTTGTTTTTGCTGCCAAGTTTAAAATGATTATGAAAACTGAACCAATCCATCATCATCATTATCATCATAATTAAATGATATTTGATCGTGAGTGATTAAATTTTAATTAATTGGCGCTCTTATTAATAATGATGGCCGGCTTTATTTGAGTTTAATGCTCAAAAGCTCTGACTATAATTTAATTAACTTGTATACCGTTATTTCTTGTATAATAAATTTTTTCTTATTTAATTTTTATTGCATTTTGTATTATATTTTATAGTATATTTTTATGCTTGCAGTGCTTTCACTTTTGTTACAATTTCCATTGCCTCACTGTGAACTTCTGTGAAACAATGCAAAATATAAGTTTATATATGTTGGCAACATTGTTGGGGGAAATGTGCGCTGTTCGAAGAAGGTAGTAAAATGCATGTTTGGAAAAAACAAACACTTCCTTTCTTAAGAGGAAGTCAAAATATTACCGGATATAAGACAGTTGTTGCATAAAAAGTAAAAATTTTATGGAGCTATCTTCGACAAAGCTGAAGTAAAAATTACACCAAATCCGTTCATATTAATTTTCGAAACCTTGACATAAGAATAATGGTTTGAATGCAAACATTTATTATCTCAATTTTATCTTGGCACATTTTATGAAAAATTGCCGTTTAATTACAAAATCTGAGGTAATTTAATATATTTTAATGAGATTATTATTTTGGGCGCATTCCGCGTGAAACCTGACACGTGTATTTTATAGTAAGCTTGGAAAGAATTTATTATATATACAAGAACAAGCTTTTGTGTATTTCTTCTTTGAACAGATGCAAGTCGCATGTCCCAGTAGTCACTCAAAAATATAAGGAAGTTCTTTCCTGACCTCAAACATGACTTTATAATTTCAATACTGCCTAGAAGTAATAGTAGTAGACATATAGTGCACTATTTAAACATGTTTTAATAGTTAAGGCAAATATATTATGCTTTCGAGACTGTTTTGAAATGTGTCCCAGTAGTCACAGAAAAGCCTGATTTTATTTCAATGCTGTTGTTTATAGCATAACTTACTTTTCTGGCCAAAAACGAAATAGTTACAGATTCTTTATATCTTACTTGAGTGTTAAATGGCTGAATGTATTAATTAATTAGGACGAATGCCGCGAAGAAAAAGGACATCTTGAAAAAAATAAAAAACGATAAGATATAAACGATAGCTCAAGAAAAACAAAGATTGGAATCGAAAACAGAGAAAAAAAAAATAGACACGATTTGAGACGTGATACAATCATTACAAGGTAGAAGTGACAGTTCTTTTATCGACCGCCATCTTTCAAAAACAGCAACGAAGAGAGAGAATAAAGCAACAGAAAAAAAGCTATAATACAATAATTATCAGCAATCCAGCAAGGTTTTGAATGTGGTGCGAAACAAGAACGCATAAGTTATGAAGAAATATGTGATTGCATAATATTTGTTGCTGCTATCTTGAGACACTTGATAATATTTCGTTTATTGTTATGATTATAGCAATGTGGAAACTTCCAAGAATACAACAGTACATGGACGCGGCGTTCGTGGCAAATGGGAATGTGGTTGCGGTGCAAATGCGGGACGTGGCAGCGCTACTACCAACACAGCGTTCATACAGATCACTGGAGTATTTTCGGAGGAAGGAAATAACTACATTAATTGGGTTAAAAACTGGGTGATAAATGTGATTAAAATAATTTATTATTTCCACATATTTTTACTTGTCCCGCAAGCCACAAAGACCTGTCCCAGTAGTCACAATTTGTAATACACCTTTTTACTTTTTTTATAAAGGCAAGCATACTGATTCTTAATCGAAATGGAAAAAACACCGAAAAAGCTGACTTGAATATTTAAATGGTTTGGCTAAAATTCTTCTTTGAGTGTTCAAAGGCAGATGAGTGGGATTTTTCAGTGCCTCGCTAGTCACATTCATTCAACTATTAGTTACACAAAACATAGAAACTATTCGGATTTATTTTTAAAGAATTATCATACTATAGCTATTGACCTCTACTCTAAAACATATTTCATTGATGTATAAGTTATGATGACATCATTATAACTCATAGTTGATCAAATCCTGGAGTCAAATGTCCCAGTAGTCACAATGGAATGCCCCTTTGATAACTTCATTTTTGTATAGTAGGTAGGCGTATTTTTCCTTTAATATTGCCAAATTAAAAAATCATTATAAAAATCAAATCAAGTCAATAGGTATATTCTAGTGGGTCGATCTCCATACAAAAAAAAAAAAAAAAAAAAATTTGGAAAAGTGTTCCTTTTATTTTAAAGATGACCTTGAAGCAACTAAACAAAATTGTTTTTGCACCCCCTGAAAAGTGAAAAGCCAATATTTAATGCAATTTATAATTTGCTCCATTCCACTTTATCGTATTTATGTACTTATGAGTCGTTTTTTTTTTAGTAAGTTAGTAAGTTAGTTCAGGAGGTCCATATTTTGGGGTAACAGGGCTTACCAGTCTACTACTTCCTAAGAGTATTTCCTAAGATCGGACATGAAATGCATAAGTTATGAAAAAAAAGATTATTTTGGCAGTTTTCCGGGGGTCCAAAAAATGTTTTTTTTTGTTTTTGGAGTTATCTCGAATTCAATAATTCAATCTTATCGTTTTAGTATTTCCCGGGCGATGTGAAGAGCGAATTGTAGTCAGACTGAAATTACATTTTGAATTATTTAGCCCCAACTATTGCAAATACCTGTCATTACTCATTCAAATACATTTTCTAAAAATGGAACTCATGGCGCTATGCTATATATGTACAGATTTGAATACTACACAGATGATCTCTGATATGATTTTGTAGCATAAAATATATAAATCTATTCTAAGATATAATTTGCTTCTACTGCTTCAACAAGTATTTAGTTTTAAATAAAAAGCGATTCCTATTATTAAGAGTAATTTTTGAAGCGAAGCTTTTTACGCCTTGTTTTGTAATTTGCTTAAGTGAAATTACAAAAACGACTTTTTTTTTACACAGTTTTTTTTTTAAATTGATGTTTCTGTTTTGCCTGCTTTAATTATAACAAGAAAATGTAATATTAAGGTATTAAAAAAAATTTCTTGGCCCGCAGTGGGAATCAAACTCGTGCCCCATCGATTTTTAGTTATATACACTACCTACCGATTCAAACATCTCTGTTACGCATAGTCATTGATTCAATCTTAAGTATAACTGAAGCTATGTTGCAGCAGATCACAATAATCTATTAATGATAAAAAAAATGCATAACTTTTGTTAGTTTTTGTTGTTTGGATAACTACTTGGTACTCATATCAGTGTTGTCATTTTGCCACAATTGTGGTAAATCTACCACTTTTTTTACTTTTTGGGTTTCTACCGCTTTCGCCACATACTGTGTGCATTTTGCCAAAATCTACCAATTTTTTATTTCAAACTAAATTTAACGATTTTTTTTTGCCGCTATATTTAAACGAAAATAGAACTCAATTATGATGATAAGGTAAAGGATCAAAACAGCATTTAAAGTAGTTTCTTATGCTCTCAAGAAATATTTTTGTTGCTTGAATAGCAATAGTATTCTGAATACACTGACGTCTTATTATATAAAATTCAAAATTTGTAATTTAGCCTTACTCCTAAATTGCTTTACATAATGAACAATCTTTTTACTCTTATTGGTTAAGTACTTCTCGAGATATCTTTTAGTGACATATGTTATAAGGATACCTAATTTTTTAGCTATTTGGGACAACTTAATTTGAAAAATTTCTTTAATCCTTTTGTTGTAGTATACGTTTATAAAGTTATTTCAAATTTTTATTTTTTGGAACGGTCCAGTTGATGGCATATTTTACAATTTAAGCAACAGTTCTAAATTTCATTTTAATTAGACTGAAATAATTTTAATTTTAATTCTTGACTTTTTAATTAAGAGCGACCTCAATGCCTTTAATGCCAATTTTAATTATGTTATAATAGTTCAGCTTCAAATAATATAGCAATTCATTAAATTAAATTAAAGAAAAAAATTGTCTAATTTCCTCAAATGTCTTTTAGTTTTCTCTTTAATTATGTTTACGGCTTTGTAACTGATTTACATAGCTTTTTGGCGGCTATAAAGCACTTTTGCCAACTTTATAATTTATAGTACATATTTTATATTATATTCATACTATTATTATATGCTATATTTTCGCTTGCTTTGTTGTTTAGTTTATTGTTTGTTTTCATTTTGTCTGGAGCTTCTTCTTCTTCTTCTTCTTCTTCTTTTTCATATGCTATAACATAGCCAAGCTAGCTGTATAAGCCTGTAAAACTAACTGGGCTTGTTTGCTTGGTTGAGCTCTGCTACTTACTCGATGTCTAGCAGTCTGTCCGACCATTAGTTTGTCTGTCTGAGCTGTGGTTTTCATTACTATCAACGACTTACAACTCGCACTTACTTCATGTCTTGCCATCATTTTCTATTCATGCTGCTTTTTATTATCTGTCCGTTCGTTTGCCTGTCTGTCTGTCTGTCTATTTGCTTGTCTAACTTGGCCATATACAACGGCAGCGGCTCTAAAATCTTAACAGTAGAAACCAACACCAAAACTCTTTTCGACGCATTCATTCATTCATACAATTTTTGCTTCGTCGAACGCAATTCAGTCGCTTTTCGTGGTCTTCTCTATACAAACGTTTCTTTGTAAAACACGGATTGAAGTTGAAGTAGTGGATATATTTTTAAGTCCGTAAACAGTTTGTACGAGTAACTTAGAGTATGAAACGTGAATGTCGGAACATTGCGGTTTTTTTTTTAATGAATAGAGTAGGTTTTTTGACCGCGTTGAATTTCAGACTAATTAAAAACTTGTAACAAAGTTTTGAACTTTACATAAAAAAATAAATTTCAGGGACCATTAAAAAGTAATGAGTAAAATAATAATGAATAAGGAAATATAACTTAATTTGAAACATATCGTATCAGCTCTTTATACAATAATATATTTTTTACTATAAAAACATTGAAAAATTCTGAATAATTGAACTATAGTCAAAAAAGTACAGCTTAAAATAAAGCTCTGTGTTCAACTCATTGATAAAAGTATTCATCAATTAAAGTGAACTTCTTTTTGAACCCTCAGTTGAAACCAACCCTCGTGTATAACAGTTATTTTTGCAAAGTTAGACTAGCACTGTAAACATTCCTTAATAAACTCTTCGCAAGGATACACCGCAACATGATGACAGACACTTTGGCCTGGCAACTCTGGCGCACATAGTGCACTGGCGCTCATTAATAACGATTTTTCACTCTCAAAAGCACTCTGAATTACTCAATTTCACCCCTAATAACAGTATTTTTTCGCACTCACACTCTATGCAAAAAAAAAACTTCGTGTAACTAAGGCTGAATTGAAAATAAAAAAACTGTAAAAAAAGAATATTATGGGGCTGAACGACTTCGTGGCGCTGTTCTACGGTTCAGCACAAAATCTACAGACAACAGCTGCTGTTGCACCAACAAACATCCAAATGTTGAAGAATCATAAAAATTCAAAAAAATTAATAATAAACAGTCAGCAACAACAAAAGCAAGAAAAAATACTATTAAGTGATTTTCCCACATTGCAAACGAGTGAAAAGAAATTAAAAAATAATAAATCAAATCATGTTGCAAACAATTTATTGGCAACTCTAACCCAACGGCAACAGCAGCAGCAGCAACAACAACAACAACAACAACAGCAACCACAACAACAACGTCGTCATGGTGCCGCAGCATCTTCTTACAGCGAATTAGATTTGTATCGAGCGCCAGCGCTGCGCAAAAAATCATTTCTATGGAATTCTTTTCGCATGCCAAGAAGACAAAAAGGAGGTGAGTGCAAGGAAAAGGTGATAGGTGGTGGCTTTGGGGCCATAGAGCTCTTAGTAGGGTAGGGCAGGACATAGGATACTGAATGTTGACCTAAAGTACTCATACATATCAATACAAGTGCTCAAAAATTTTGCATCTATTATGGAAAATATGCAAATCTCTTCAGAGATTTTTTGGATAAACACGAAAAATTTCAAAGCGGATAAAGAATTCATTTATACTACTAGATAGTTCATATAAACTTTATTGTTATCTTTTACTATCTTCTTTGTTGCTCCATAAAGCTTGGTGTAAAGAATTCTAAAAACTAAACTTTGACTCAAAAACTTCGAACTTTTCACTAAAAAAAAAAAAAATAAAATAATAATTATTACTTACAATTCAACGATTATTTAATAAAATAATTTATTTTAATAAATACATTAATAAATATTACGTAAACTTATATTTTTCTTTAGTTTTTCGAAACCACAGAAAAAGCCTGTTCTTCTAGAAATCATTTCTGATACAGATTTGAATAAAATAGATAATGACGTTCTATTATAATATAAATTTTAAATTAAATATCAGTTTCTTAATAATTGTTGAGTTTTTTATCTTTAAATAGTCTGTAATCTGAGCAAACAATAGGAAAATATAATTTTGTGATATTTATTTATCAGTCGAGTTTCATTGAATTGAATTTTTTCAAAGACAAAGGATTTGAAGTCGTACTAAAATACTTAAACATTTCAGGGAAAAATCAATATGCACGAGTTTAACGCAATAGTAGCTAACTGCTGGTTGAGCTTTTAAGACAATATGTAAGTTTATCTTTTAGGATACTTGAGCCAGACTTGTAGACACTGTGGGGTGTTTTCGGGCTTAAAACCCCAAATAAGGTTCAGAAAGTATGAGAGAAAGTATGAAAACTTGATATTTTCTTTCTTAAGGAGGGACATGACATTCGCTGCAGAGAAAACAGACCTTTTTTTAAAAATTCATAACTCAGTCAAAAACAAACATTTTTCCAAAATTTTTTTATTATTGTAGAGAATTGAACAAATTACAAGAAAAAAATTCAAAAAAATATATTTTTCACTCCAACATGGTTTTATAGAGCTCCAAACTGGCGGCAGAGAAAAAACGGGGCCTCGTGGTTGCAGCGCTGGGAGTTGCAAATTTGTCCGATCTGGGAAAAAATTACTTTCTTAAATTTTAAAAAAATTGGTTATCGTATGACACGAGCTTTTTTTTCAATTTTTGGTGATGTTCCAAATTTGAAAGTGTCTTTTTTCGAAAAAAAATATTGACTTTAAAAATTCATAAAAATTGAAAAAAAGGCTCGTGTCATACGATAGCGAATCAAGTTTAAAAAAATACAAAAAAAAAAATTTCGCAAAAAATGAACCCGCTATTGTCGCAACCAGTACGAAAAACATGGTTTCGAGATAAACGGGTTCAAAGTTTGTGAACAAAGAAAAAAAAAGGTTACCTTCAATCTGCCATGCCTGCTTCGTACTGTATGCCTTCGTTATCTTGTGTTGTGCTGTTTCTTATAGTTTTTTGCAATCGTTTAGCAATTCGGGCTTCACCCTTCACCCTTCAAGTAGGTACGAAATAACAACCACCAAAAGTCAGGTAGCAAGTATAACAAGTATATACCAGCTGCCGTACGTAGGTAGCGTAAAAATTAAAAATGCGCTCTCACTAATCCGGCTGTAACTTTTGAACCCGTAAGAATTTTTCCATGATATTTTTTTTCTTAGAGTTTTAAGAATATTTACTAAAATACAAAATTATTAAAAAAGCCGATTTCAAAAAACTGCCAATGTCATGTAACCCCTTAAGAAAAAAATTAGATAATGATGTTAATTTATTTGAAGAAGCAAATTGAAAAAACTTCGCTTCAGCAGTGAGAAATTATTTGTCTAAAGAAAGGCTTTCTTTATAAAGGTCACAATCATTTTTCTTTAATTATTTATTAGAAGTTTGTATATTAAAGTAAT
The DNA here is from genome assembly GCA_914767935.1 of Coremacera marginata. Lineage (NCBI taxonomy): Eukaryota > Metazoa > Arthropoda > Insecta > Diptera > Sciomyzidae > Coremacera > Coremacera marginata. The sequence goes on along the minus strand of OU612045.1, from coordinate 3,164,584 downwards.
GATACCATAAAACCTCTGATATCCGAAAAAAATATATGTATCAGAAATTAAACGTCGGATGCATATGCTACTGCAAGCTTATAGCAATCCAATACTTTCAAAAAAAATTTGTTTGAGTGGATTTTTTTTTAAATTTTGAAAAGTTGTATTATCCAGACAATACATATTCGACAAAACTAAAAAAAATTGTAGGATATTTCACGTGAAGCGAAAAACTAAAACTATACAACTTGTGTACACAAATTTCATGCTGTGCAAACTCTAGTTCCAAAGTTACGGCTTTCGTAAAATCACCTAAAAGCTAGAACATAAAAAAACAAAATGGCCATTTCAGCCCTTGAAAAAACTTTGATCGAATTTCTTCTGATCAATTGTGTTGTGCGTGTTGTGAAATGTTTGAACACAAATGATCGAAAACTGGACCTACAAGCTTTCATGGCAGTTTTTACTCTCTGAGGTTTGCCATTGTCTGCAGAGAGGTGACGGCCGAAGAGAAAAATTAATTCAATTGAAAAAATATTCTGTGTCAGATGGGATTTGAACCTGGGCTCCATCGCATACAAAACACGCACCTCAACCACTATGCGACTGCCGCCAAGCTAGAGCACAAACATTTTTCTAGTTAATTTTTTACAGTCAATGTAAAATTACTGCTTTTTTCAAATAAATTATTTCTTGCGGGAGCGGTACCAAGTCTCAAGAGATAAAATATGCACCATAGACAAAATTTCCAAGTTAATAAATGTAATATATATATAAGTCAAAATATCAAATCAGAAAATCTCCAAAGACAAAATATTCAAAATCATAATATTCAAGCCAAAATCACCAATTTTTTTTTAATTAAAATCTAAACACTTAGCATATTTTTTTGTAATTTCTAATTCAAACAAAAACGCTGTGCAAATTTTTTTCCATAAGAATTTCATTGCTTTGATATCGATTTGAATAAAGCAGACTAACTTGTAATATTGCTGTTAAGTTTGATTAAGATTAATTTAACTTTTATTATGTTATCTATACCTACTAAAATTTTAAACGTCCATAGCCTGTTTAATTTCAAAAAATAAACACTCGTCTTCATAAATGGTGCTTTTTACATTTTTGGAGATTTTGGAGATTTTGTCCTCGGCTATTGTTGGTTTGGCGATTAAGTTTTTGAGATTTTGAATTTGGATATTTTTTTTGGAGATTTTAGCTTTAGATATTTTGGCTTGGAGATTTTGGTTTGGATATTTTGTCGTGGATATTTCGTATTCATCCCATTATAAATGGAAAAATATATATTTTGAAGTGTCCAATATTAGTGATCTTTTTTGAATGGTTGGAGAGACGTATTGTTTTTTTTTTAAGAAAAGAAAAGGATAAACGTTGTTACTTTCTGTTTCTGGTTCTGGTGTTTTTAAGAGCAGCTGCATTTAATAAATTAATATTATACATTTACCTTAAATAGTTTTGTTTACTCTAAAAATGCCAAATTAATTATTAACAGCACAGTAAATATTTGATCGAAACTTAACGAAGAACGAATTGAAAGAATCGGCAAAGAAAATACAGTCCATCCCAAGGTTCATTAATATAGGTTAAGTCACTTGAGAGAAGCTCGGTCGAACTGTCAGAATGGATGAAAGGAAATCAAGAAAAAAAAAAACACGAATCGTACAATTTTTTTGACAGTTCGAGCAAAGGCGAAAAAAGAGTGCTTTTCTCTCAAGTGACAACCTATACAGGGTGCCCCGCAATTGAGTGCAACTATTTACGGAGCTGAAATGTTATGTCGAGCTGAGCAAAAAATTGTATGGGAGGGGGAGGGGGGGGGGGGCTCTATTTTCACATTCTTAGGAGCTACTGGGCTAATTAATATTTCAAGACTGGTTTACGTTATTCTTTCTAGCAGCAAAACTAACTTACATAAAACTAATTTTGATATCTCAATTTAAAGGCAACGAGATCACCTTTCCAACGGTATATCACCACCAATCTAACCCCACCAATTTAACTGTTACCGAGCTGTGATCGTGTGAAGATGAAATCAATCGGTTGAAACTACCAAATTTCAACTTTGAGTGCAAGTTGCTCAGAATTTCGCGTAATAAATGAAATTTTTTTTAATCAATTTTGTAATATATTCAATTTTTTTTTCAATGACACCAAAAACAAAAACATAAATCTTTAAAAATAAAAAAGTTGGCTGTACTAAAAAAATTATACTTATTAGAAAACAATGATATTATCTATTGCATAAATAATTGTAAAGTCATTATTTATCATTATTTTCAAATAAGTATAATTTTTTTAGTACCTTCGACTTTTTCATTTTTTTAGATATGTTAATAGTTTTTATGTCATTGAAAAGAAAATTGAATGAATTTCAAAATTGATTTAAAAAAAATTTCCTTTAATACGCGAAATTCTGAGAAATTTCCACTCAAAGTTGAAATTTGGTAGTTTCAACCGATTGATTTCATCTTCACACGATCACAGCTCGGTAACGGTTAAGTTGGTGGGGTTTGTTGATATACCGTTAGAAAGGTGATTTCATTGCCCTTAAAATGAGCAAAATAAGTTTTTGTAAGTTAGTTTTTCTGCTAGAAACAATAACGTGAATCATAGTCGTGAAATATTAATTAGCCCTGTAGCTTCTAAGAATGTGAAAAATTACCCCCCTCCCATACGATTTTTTGCTAAGCTCAACATAACCTTTCAGCTCCGTAATAGTTGCACTCAATTGCGGGACACCCTGTATTAATGAACCTTGGTCCGTCCTACAAATGTTTTACCAATTCGTACTATATGCGTACACACTCACACCAATTGAATCCATGCATTCGTACTATTTGAACTGCTCCAGTTTTCATTTTCAATAACAAAAATTCAGCAAATAAAATGAAGTATCATACAGTCATAACACCAATATTTACCAGAAACAAATATTATGTTGTCGTTTCTTCCATTGTTTCAATCTTGTCTGTTAGAGGTTTAATATGACTTTTTCCAAAGAAGACTTCTTAGTTAAAAAAAAAATATTTTGAACCCTCAAATTCACATATGGGCAAAATTTATTCGTGCGATCTTGATTTTTCATAGATTTGCTAAAAGACAAACAAAACAACTAATACGTGTAAAAAATGCAGTATTATTTTATTTTTTCATTATCCATGATAAAACAATTATAAAATCGATTAAAAAATTTGCTGGTGAGCTGAGGGCTAAAAACACTTTATACAGTGATTAGAATGGGAATTGGATCATTTTTTTAGTCATGCTGTAATATTTTCATAACAAAAATTAACGATACAATTTTATTAAACTTCAGACATTTTTAAAATTATTTCTTAAATAAAAATAAAAAAAAAAAAATTCAAAGTTCAAAAAACGCATTTTTCATAGTTTTATTTCAATTTTAATGTTTATTGTTTTCATTTTTAACTTTAATTTATTTTGAATTTTTGTTTTGGTTTAATAAGAACAAATCTTATACATTACAGGTATAACTTAAAATAAAATATTCCAAATTAATTTTTTTCTTTTGAAAATATTTTTTAGTTTGAGTCCATTACGGAACCAATTGTCAAATTTTCCACAAAAAAATACTATTCTTATAAAAATTTAATCAGTAAGAGAATCGTCTTCAAAAGAGTCATATTTTGATTTTAGGTGATTTCTCCTCTATAATTCTCAAACTTGTATATAAAATATTAGTTCTGTGCGAAGCCTAGTGGACGAATACGAATATTTTGTAATGTAATGTAGAGAAACACCCGCTTATATAATCGAAGCTTTCTTTGTTTCACATTTATTTTTTCTAATACAATAACATTAGTTCTCTTAAGTAGCGCTCTTACCTATCACCACATAGACCCCCCTGGAAGTTCTCTCTGTCTCTGCTGAATTAATCATCTTATTAATTAGATAAATTTCTCTTCTAACACCTTTTAGTTAATCATTTCCTCGATCATTAATCTTAAAACTACACCATCGCTTAGATGTGTTAAAATTTTAAAAGCCATTTTTGCCAAATTTTTTGTTTTACACCTATGTTTTTCTGGTGGCTTTTATTTTATTTTTTTTTTAATTGCTGTTTGGTTTTACTTAAACATTTCTATGAAATTTATTTCTGCCATTATGAATTGTGTAAAATTTTCTAACCTTTTACGGTTGATTGATGTTCTTGCTATGCTTTCTCATATGTGGCGAGACAATTCGGAAGCTGTGCTTGTTTTTTTTTTTGACTAAATGTTTGATGCCAAAAAACTAATTTACTTGACCTAAAAACATAACAAAATAAAAATGCTGGCAGTATAAGAAATGAACTTTGGCTGCATGTCAAAGAGGTGTTAAGAAGAGGTCAGGAGAATATCTCTCATGTCATTTCTTTAATTTTGTCTTTACTTTTCCGTGCCATTATAATTACTTAATGGATTTGTGTGATTTTATTTCACACCACTAATTTCGATAGAAACACATAATTATTCATGCATGTTTTATTCTTAATTCTGTTTTTATCCCGAAAAATCTAAAATATACATGAAACATTAAGTTTGTTTGTAAATTTTCCATTATAAAGACGCTTTAAATAAACCTATTCCAGAGAAATTACATCAAAGAAAACCGCATTTTAAGAAGTATCATAAATTTCATATGTTTCTTCCATCAATACGTAATGAATGTTGAATCAATAAAATGTTTTCGAGCAGCCATAAAAAGAAAAAAAAAAATGCAACGGTCTGTGGATTGATACTTTTAACTTTTTTAATACAAACATATTTAATGCGATTTAATATTAACTTCAGATACGTGAGAGTTTTTGGAAAATTATACAGTTTTTTATTTTTATGTTTAATATTTCCGTTTTACGGAAATTTAATGACTTTTTCTTCTTCTCTATTTCTACAACAGACAGCATTGATTTTTGCTTGACTTTCTTCAGAAAAGTTTCCATAACGTCTTGGAAACTACAGCTGAGTTATAGTTGAGCAGTTTTATATCTTCGGCGTGATATATAAGTTATGTATATTTTTAACTATATTATATTTAAAGCATAGATCGTGTGACACTTGCCTTTGTTTTATTAGCTTTCTATACATTTTCCAAGAATAGTTGAAATATTACTTTGCCAAACGAAGTGAGTAGAGAAAAAAAAAACACCAAAGTCAAACCGTCAACATGAACTCATCATCCACATCTTTGCACTAGCTTTCGTGTTCAAAGCCATTATTTGCCGTCAGTATTAATATTTATTTGATCTCGTTACTTGGAAATTTCGCAAACATATCCGTCCATTATATTTGCCGTTTTTGCAAACAAAAGTCTTTAATTTAGTTTTTTTATTGCTTTTTTCTTGTGAATAAATTTTTTTTTGGGCTATACCATAACATGGCCTAAGGTGTCTGAACCGCGAACGTGTCTTTGCTTGATATTTATATTAAAACGTAATAAATATGCACTCTGAAGTTTTTTGTGAAAAACTTAAAATTAAACTTGAACGATTTGTTTTAATGAACTAGTTTTTTTTTTAAGCTGAGTGATTTATGTAGGAAGTTGTACAAAACAAAAAAATACATACTATATATTAATAAGGTGTACATTTATTTGTTTCTATTTCATGCAGGGGCCCTAAAGCAACAGTTCAGAAAGTTGCGGTTTGCTGGTGCGGTAGGTTCGTGCCTTGTGGCGTTTCTTGCCTGTCTTTGGTTGGTTTTTGCTATTAGCTCGCTTATCTTTTACAGGCATTTGTTAAAGCTGTGCTTTTTTGGCACACATTTTGGCGAATACTTAAAAAGCTTATGAGTTCAATTTGCTTGTTGTATAACAGTTTTTTGTGCAATCTTATCTACTGTAAGACACTGAGTACTGTTTTTTTTCTAATTTTTCGTTAATGGATTTTAAATTGTTTTCAACATGTTTTTATTTTTTTTTTTTAATTTTATTAATTTTATTTTTAGTTTTTATTATGTTGCCAGCTTGGATATTTTACACATGCATTTCTTGCACATGCGCCATTTTTGTTTCCCGGTTATAATGGCGTCCTCGTCCGAGGTTTTTGTATCACGGCTTCTCTCTGTACAGCTTCGTTCTCTATTGAATTTTACCATAATTGTTTACGCTCTCAGCTTTAAATCGTTTTGAAATAGGCATTAAATGGTGCATAGTATGTAGACAGTGTTTGTCCGCAAGGAGTACTGTACGTAAAATACAGCATCCTTGAATGTACGATTGAGTGTTGCCAGATAAAATTGTTTTATAATCAAAAGTAGAGTGAAATGTTTAGTTAATCCTTATAATGGATTGTTTTTTAATTTGAAATTTTAAACAGAAAATAGTCAGGGCCATGCTCTTGGATATTTCCGGTTTAAAAAAATTTTAATTAATTATTATTTTTGATAACATTATGTATTAGCTTTAGAAAGGTGGCAGCCAGCATATTATATCAAGAAGATACATTTTGTCAACTGCAAGACTACGACTATTCATAATTTTATACGACTTTATATTGCGCAATAAAGGGCAAAATAGTTAACTATACCCGGATCTGTAAATTTGATATATTTTTGTTTTTTAATAAATTGTTTTAGTTGCTGAATCTGACGTCAAAAGGTATTTCTAATTCTTACACAGGGTTCTTATGCGGTGTGTTTTTTTTTTTTAGGTAAAAATTATTAAATGCCAATATTTTGAATAGTTCACTGAGCCAAAAAATCAAAGGGACTCTTTCGTGCGATTACCCTTAAACGGGCATTTATGGCAAATGTATTCGATTTAATTGTAATATACTTTGTTTCAAATATAAAAGCACTTTGGCACGTATTTGAAATGCGAAAATCCTTAAATTAAAGTTAAAAAAAAAATTAAATTGAGGTGAATCATATTTGATTTAACTACGCGGTAAATTTAATTTTTAAATAAAACATTTAAATCAAATGCGTATGCGCTACATTTAAAGTATCCATAATATTGAAATTAACAACGTTCTCTATTTGCATCAAATGCTTTTACATTTAATTACAATATAAGTGGATTAGCCTTTATTATTAGGAATAAATGAAATGGGGCAAAATCGTTGTTAAAACCCATTAAATTAAATGCGTTTTCTTTGATTTTACTACTTTTTTTTCATCATTGTTTGAATACAATTTCGGGCATATAGCCACCTTGAATGAATCTTATGAGGACCATCCTTTCGTTTAAGGTTTGCACCACTTTATCCTTTTTAGTTTATATTTAGAATGTTGATTTCCAACTGGTCAGTCGTAGCTGGTTTATCAGCATAGAACAGTGACTTGACGCACCCCCACAAAAAGGAGTCTAACGGAGCCAAATCACATGTGATTTTCCCCACTAAGGTGGCCAATTGACAGGCCCATTTCTTGATATGATGATTCTGTAATCAAAAGTTAGTCCCGAGAAAGAAATGGTTTCACGCGCTGTATGGTAGTTGCACCACCGTGCAAGAAACCATTTAACACTTAAAAAAAAAACGAAATGGTCATTTCAGCCCTTGAAAGGACTTCGACCGAGTTTTTTTATGATCAATTGTGTTGTGTGTGTTGTGAAATGTTTGAACAGAAATGATCGAGAACTGGACCCTACATGTTTTACGCCGACTCCAAACGGCTTACCTACTCTCTGAGGTTTGCCATTGTCTGCAGAGAGTTGACGGTCGAACAGAAAAATTAATTCAATTAAAAAAATTTTCTGTGTCAGATGGAGGATTCAAACCTGGGTTCTCTGGCGTAAGAGTCACACACTCTACCCACTACGCCACTATTTAACTATTTAACTATTTAACTATTTAACCATTATTTTTAACTATTTAAGGCGGTCTTCTCATTCAAAACCCGTTTTTTTGACCCTTTTTAAAAAAATTCTTATTTGAAAACGCAAAGAATAATTGAAAACTTTTTTTATTTATTGTATTACAAAAGGTTCAAAGTAAATAAAAAAATTTTTTTTGCCTCGATACGTGGGCTGTTCAAAAAGAAATGAGACTTCAAAGTTGGTGGTGAAAAAAAAGGTGTCGTCACGGCGGCCACGATTCCGGGTCTCCGGAGCGTCTGAAATGAAAAAAAAAACGGGGTTATAATCAGTATAGATGTAATTCTCGGGTGAACCTCAAGCTTAATTTTGTGATTTTTTTTGACAAAATGGCGGCCATTCAAAAAAAAAATTTCAATTTCGGGTTTTTTTTTGTAGTTTAGTGTAAAAAAAAAATAGTAAAAAATTTTTTAAAATTATGGTCGAGGTTCACCCGAGAATGATGACAATTCTGCGTCGATTCCATTTTGTTTCATGAAAATCGGTTCAGTTGAACTGGAGATATCATGGCCGCCAGTTCGAAAAACGTGGGTTCGAGATAAACGCGTTTAAAGTTTGAAGTAATTTTTTTGGGGAAAAAAAAAAAAATCAAAAATGTTTAAATGCAGTTTTAAAGAGCTGACAATTTTTACTTACAAATATTAGTCGGCGATGCCAGCTCCATACAGGCCACCTTCCTCTTTTTCGTAGAAACTGCTTTCTGCTGCCCTCTCTGCTCTGCGAGCCGTTCTGCCAGCTTTTGATGATGCCGCAGCTCGAGTCTCTGATCGGTTCAATCTGTCTTCATTGCGAGATAGTGCGTATTCGTATGCGTTTTTGCCAATCGCAATACCCATCAAACCCATAATTTTAAGTATGGGTATAAAACCGTCGTTGAAGAGGCACGTTGCAATGAAATTGGCCACTTCGATGGTGCGTGCGCCTGAGTTGATGTGTTTGGGCGAAAGTGACCAAAGAACAGAATTGTAGGACTCATTGGAATTCTGAGTTTCAGATCCAAGGCATCTTTCAAGCAAATTATCTGCCGACAGCGCTTCGTAAGCTGGTTTTATTACCTCCATCACCTTCTTGTCCATCAGACCTTGCTTCACAAAAAAGGCTGTATCTTCTAAAGTATTTCGAATTTCTAAAAATCCTTTTAGGGGCATATTCACAACTACCCAAGCTATAAATAAATGCAAAAAAAAAGTTGAAAAAAAAGTTGCTCAATGAGAAGACCCCCTTAACACTTAAAGTCGCGAATTATTTGCTCACCATTGACGGTTACGTTGGCTCCATCTTCAGTGTTGAAAAAGTATTGACCAATTATGCCTTCTGTATGCAAACTATACCAGACATTAAAATTTTTTGGATGTATGGGAGCCTGGAGAATCTCTTCAGAATTGTTGTCACTCCAAATATGACAAGTTTGCTTATTTATTTACCTGTTAAGCTAGATATGTCCCACATCGCTGAAGATAATATCACGGTAAAAATTCGGTTCAACTTCCAATTGAGTGGATGGGAAAAAGCCGAGTTGTTTAGAACGGCGTCGAACCGATAAGTTTGGGTAGTAGGTGACACTCATCTCTGCAGCGGCTTCTTCGGTACACACAATAGGAGCTCGTATTGGATGAATATTGTCCATAAGACTGAATACTGTCCACCCCTGAAATGATTTTAAAATTGATTAAACGTCTTGATTTTGACGTCAAACTTTACACTCCGAATATGATCCCCATTCAGCACACGACTTGCTTCTACCATTAATTTTTTAATGGCAATTTAAGCGATATTACAAAGAAACAAATCTACCATTACAAACGAGACCATACTTTCTAACAGTTAGATAACAAAAGTCTAGACCTTGGATCTTCCATTGAATCCCAGCCTAGATAGTCTTTCAATGAGACAATGAAGGACAGGTATCTAGCCTAGGACTCCATTGAAAAACTGGTATGTAGGATTACTGTAGTGGCTGCTGTTTAGACAAGATGAATTCCTAATTTTTTAAACTTTTCGTAAGTCATTCTTAAACCTCATACTTTAATAAGCTATTTTAGTAACTTTTAAAAAAGTTAGAAATATGGTCTCGTATATGTTTATTTGTTATCTCGCTTAAATTGCTATTAATTAAAATCTTGGTAGATGCAAGTCATGTTCTGAATAGGACCATATTTACAGTGTTAAAATTGAAACGTTTTATGAGTTTCAGAGTCATTTCCGGCTTTTTGTTTCCAAGGTTAGAAATGAAGGTTTGCCTTTCCAATAGAGAAGTCTTGCACTGTGCTTTGCTAAGCATGCACTCAAGAAATTGAACTCTCCATTTTCTTAATACAGACCACATAGAGCAAGTTTTAAATAGACCCATCAAAGACTTTTTAGATTAAGGCTAAAAATATTCATGATATCGTCAAAAAATATTTTGGAGGTCAGTAACAAATTCATTTGACATGATTTGTTTAGCTTGAGCTAGTTTTTTAAATATTCATATAAAGGGTCCGCCAAATAACTTTTTTTTTTTTGAAAATGCAAAAAAAAAAAACTACTGAATATTTTCTCAAATTTCTTTTTTTATTTGAATGTACAATTCTTCCGGTTAATAATGGAAAATAATTTCATTCAAATGGCTGCTTCGGCTGGCCATGCAGTAGCCTACACGATCGGTCCAATTTTTAAGCACATTATCGATTGCGTGCAGCTGTATTTCACCAATGGCTTCACGAATATTGTCCTTTAAAGCGTCAATTGTCTCTGGCTTGTCGGCGTAACACTTATCTTTGAGCACCCCACAAATAATAGTCCAACGGTGTCAAATCGCAGCTCCGAGGTGGCCAAACGACATCAGCTCTGCGGCTGATAATGCGATCTTCAAAAACAGGGCGCAAAACATCGAGTGTAGCTTCGGCTGTGTGGCACGTAGCGGCGTCCTGTTGAAACCAAATGTTGCCAATATCCTCCTCTTCAATTTTTGTGAACAAAAATTCGTTCAGCATGGCTCGATAACGATGGCCATTGACTGTAACGGCCACTCCTTGCTCATTTTCGAAGAAAAATGGCTCAATTATGCCTCTGGACCAAAATCCGCACCAAACAGTGACTCGTTTTGGGTGCATCGGCTTTTCAATGTATGCGTGCGGGTTTTCTGTGCCCCAAATGCGACAATTTTGCTTGTTTACATACCCGCCAAGATCAAAATGAGCTTCATCTGAAAAGATGATTTTTTTGGCAAAATCGGCATTTTCTCTAAGTCGATCGCAGGCCCACTTAGCGAAGCGAAAACACAACCATATTCGTTCAGCGGAAGGATGAAACTAATTATCTGTCAAATCAGACATGTGCTAAGTGTTACCATTCACGAAATAAGCACTAGTTGAAAAAAAAACCTTAGATGGCGGACCCTTTATTTACAATTAAGTCTCTTGACCACTAGAATGGCCCATGCCACGAAATATACCCTCAATTTCTGGTTCTACTTTTTTTTTATTTGTTTCAGTACATTCAGATATCGGAACAAATCTGCATGCAAGCTTATATGCTAATAAGTCCCATTTTGTCTCTTTACGGAGATAATCTTGGTGTCATATATTAATGAAATATGCTAAGGAATACTCGTATCATATTTTCTTTTCCACACATTATGTGGAAAATTATGTCGACGTTTGAAAGCCTTGTGCCACCTCTTGACTCTGTACACCTATTTTTTTAAATTGTTATCGCTAAAGGGCAAAATTTTAGTTTCAGAACTTTAGTTGGGCATTTTCTCTAAGACCCAGCGATTTCAATATAATTATTCTTTGCAGTTTTTTAACAATTGTTTTTTGCCAACTATCATCTAAGTTTAACAGATAACTGAGGAAAAATACACGCTGTGGCATTAAGGTGGCAACGCCGTAATATCAACTTTGTGTTACTCATATAAAATTTTTAGTATTGAGTGTGGTGGGAAAACTCGTTAGTTATTGCTTGTTGCCAACATGCCATGATGAGTCATCTTGTTGTCCTGAATGAGCACGTTGTTGGGATTGCCCTAGCATATCGCACTCTTTAGCCTTCTATCTCATTTCCACTCACTTGTTAATCGTCCTTCGTGTCGTCACATCAACGTTGTGATGATGAAACATTGCATAATAACGATAAAACTGTGACACACTGACACTCATTGAGAGCGCTCGTCGGCTATGTTAAAGGAATGTGTTATACGGGCACAACTATTGCAGTGACTTTCAAAGAGTACCTAGACAGGGTGATTGAAGGGATAATTATTTTTAACTATACTTTTTGCAATAAAATAGTAAAATTATTATTAATCCTAATTTTTATAAGGATACTTATAAGAACATTGAGGATTATTTTAAGATAAGGATAATTTTATAAGAATTAATAATTAGGAGTATAATTTGTATGCTATAAACTGTAATAAAATTAAAAAAAATCTCTTAGTTCGGTATATATCGAAATATTTCGTTCATTATTTCCTTTGTGTTCTGCTCATCTGGAGTGTATTGCAATATTAATATATGAGTCACTAATAATAACGCATATTTATACAAAACTACAAACAAACATAAATCATTATGTTAGGAATAACACTTGAGTTCTAATGAAATAACAGCGCTAAAAAAAACTTTTTATATTAACAAAAAACTTGCTTAGAAAATGTCTAATCGCAAACCTACAAGTGGCTTTTAGCTTTCAAGTAGCTTCAACATCAAATTTACTAAATAAGCAATTTATGCAAATAACTTTTGTGTTGTTTTGTTGTAAGAAAACAATTTTCTCATTAAATTTTGACATAAAACATGCGTATACAAATATTCCTCAATTTCCATCATACTTCAAGCAGAACAGACCATAATATTTGCTTAAGAATGAAGTTAAAAGCTTTGCAATAATAAAAGTTTCTCTTTCAACTTAAGAGCAATGCTTAAAACTTAATTTCGGAATAATTAAAAATTCGGAAAAAAACGTCCTAAAGAAATTTTAATTTATGGGGTAGGATGTGACTTTTATATGGCTTAATTATTCTTGTCTTAAAAACTGTAGACCTGAGTAAGAATCTGGAGTAGCTTGAATGATTCTATAAGCTGCCTCCTTATTTTTGTTTTGCGTTGATGAACTATCTCAGCTGATGAGATACAAAAAAGTGGATGGGTAACAATGAAGAAATTGTGCCTTATGTTCCCACCATTCGAGCAAATTTAAAATACATTAATGATGTTGAACCTTGCTTTTTTTTTTTGCTGGCTTTATTTTGTAAGTGTAACTTTCATTTTCCTACGTACTTTTTTTTCTATTACCTATTAAATTAAGTGGCAGCTACTTTTTTCTTATTGTTATTTTTATTATCTGAGTTTTTTAGTGTTTTTGTTTTTTAAGCATAAGCTTAAGTTTAAGGTTCAGTGATCTATTATTACTGTGCACGATGCTATTTTACGCTGCTGTTGCTCACACTTTTATTTCTGATTTTTCTTGTTGTTTTTTGTTTTTTTTTTTTTTTTTTTTTGCCAATGCAATAATGAGTAGGTGGCAATTGGCAATGTTTGCTATTTTTTGTTGCTGCAGTTGTTAACGAAATTATAGTTTATTAAGTTGTTAGGCGACGCAGTAAAAAAAGTTAAACTTGCAGTTATATCTTCAAAAAACAAAAAAAAAAAAAAAGGAAATAAAAAAACTTAAATATCGAAAGTAATAAAAAAAGGGGAAAGTTATATAAGAAGTGCTTTATTTGTTCCTTGTTTAGGATGCAATTTTAGGAGTAATCGGGAAAAAATTAAACCATATTGCAAAAAGAGTAAAAGTGTAACAATATTAAAATTAATAAAATCAAGCCCAGACTAAAAAAAAAAAAAATATAAAAATTATATTAAAAATACAATTTTGAGAAACAACTGTATTTTGAATGAAAAAGATGCGGTGCTGGTGGCATTGCTGCTTCAAAAAAATACCAAGGAGTAAAGGCAACGTTGCTTACGAACAAGGTTTATAAATTCATTTTTAAATTTTTAGCATACATTAAATCAAACAAATATTATAAAAAAACTAACTGAATTCTAGGATAGTTTACAAGTGGTGCTACATATAAAATTCTGATTGTTTGATTTCAATTTGTGAGAAACAAATCACATTAAAAATTAATGCTTAAGGCGGGACATGACATTCGCGGCAGAGAAAATAGATCTTGTTTTAAAAATTCATAACTCAGTTAAAAACAAACATTTTTCAAACATTTTTTGTTTATTATTGTAGAGAATTGAACAAATTAAAAAAAAAAAAAAATTAAAAAAAATATATTTTTCACTCCAACATGGTATTATAGAGCTCCAAACTGGCGGCAGAGAAAAAATCGGGGCTTCGTGGTTGCAGCGCTGGGAGTTGCAAAAATTGTCCGATTTGGAAAAAAAATCACTTTTTTAAATCTTAACAAAATTGGTTATCGTATGACACGAGCTTTTTTTAAATTTTTTTCAATTTTTGGTGATGTTCCAAGTTTGAAAGTGTGTTTTTTCGAAAAAAATATTGACTTTAAAAATTCATAAAAAATCGACAAAAAATTTAAAAAAAAGCTCCTGTCATACGATAGCGAATCAAGTTTCAAAAAATACAAAAAAAAAAATTTCGTCAAAAAATGAACCCGCTAGTGCCGCAACTAGTACGAAAAACATGGTTTCGAGATAAACGCGTTCAAATTTTGTGAACAAAGAAAAAAAGGTTACCGTCAATCTGCCATGCCTGCTTCGTACTGTATGCTCTTGTTATCTTGTGTTGTGCTATTTCTTATAGTTTTTTGCAATCGTTTAGCAATTCGGGCTTCACCCTTCACTTTTCAAGTAGGTACGAAATAACAAAACAAGTATATACCAGCTGCCGTACGTAGGTATCGCAAAAATTAAAAATGCGCTCTCACTAATCCGGCTGTAATTTTTGAACCCGTAGGATTTTTTTTTCTTAGAATCTTAAGAATATTTTCAAAAAGACAAAATTATTAAAAAATTATTTCAAAAAACTGCCAATGTCATGTAACCCCTTAATGATTGCAATTAATACTAATTATGTTCCACTTAATACGAAATAGTTCCACTTTTATTCAAACACTATACGTATCGTATTATTAATGAAAACATTAATCATTCAATTGAAATATCTAATTTTAATAGCAACTACTGTATATTTTTCAATAAAACACACCAAGAAAATGAATTCAATGTTTTTGAGCAATTCAATCGTTTTACAGCAAATAATTGTATTACTTAACAAAAGAGGTCATGTCGTCACGAAACTTCATTAATGCTCTTAAATAAAATAAAAAATACAGCGCGCTTTGTATGGGGGTCTTTCACTTTTTGGGGCATACCTACAGCCTTTAATATCTATCGTACAAAGATAAAATATATGTCAAAAACCAGTTATTATTTAGAATTAAAGGAATATCTAATTTTGGTTTTTCTCATATCTTGAATGAAGTGACAAAAAAGCAAAATCAAAGAAAAACTTCTAATGAATGGAATTTCGGCAGGGTACCAAAGCTAAAATACCCCCCGCAGCCGTATTGAAGAATATTCGACGCCCTTAGGCACGACAGACACGATGACATTCACTTTTGTATATCTAAGAAAGTTTTCCTATTTTGATGACGTCACTTTGTATGGGAGAAAGGCGTTGTTTTAATCCGATTTTGCCAAATATCATAGAGATAGTGTATATTAAATATCAAAGCTTATGTGCAAAATTTCAAGACATTTCTTGAATTTTTGTGGATTTTTAAGAGATTTTATTTAAAAAAAAGCCAATTTTTATGGAAGGTAGGCGTGTTTTTCATTCGATTTGGCTCATTTTCAAACTTGTTCTTCCTTTTTTAAAGAGAAGTTTATATTATTTGAAATTTCATTGCGATAGCGTTAAAATGACGGCTGTAATCGTGTCGACAGACGGACAGACAGACGGAAACACGTAAATCGACTCAGGTGGTGATGCTGATCAAAAATATATATAATTTTCTATACCTGCCACGCCTACTTATTGGCGTTACAAACGAAATGACAAAATTAATGTATCCCTTACTCAGCACGCTTTGGGGTATAAAAATTCACATTTTTGTATGAGATAACTCATTGACAAAATGTTCCAGTAGCTCCTTATGTTGTTGTTATGGTTGTTGATTTGATTTGTGCCGCAATCACGAACGCGTGTCGTTTGTTGAAATGAATCGTTTTACGAAACTGTAACTGCTTGTATTCTTATTGTTTATTGAACATAACATTGCATTACATTTATTTTTAACCAACATTAAAATTAACAAGACTAAAAAATGTATCATCAAATATTTTTCCTAATTCTTTTTTGCTAAATATTGCCATTGTTAAAATATCAGTTGTGTTGAAAAAAGAATATGCCTAAAATATGCCTTATGACTTTTTTCAATATTTAACACTCTCTATACCTAAATTGTGCCATCGACGTTGTAACTGAAGTTAGTCGTATTCCTCTGTCCTCTGTTTCTTCCTCGAAAAATAATTATTTTTTCACAGACCCTTTTTTATCTGCATCACTTTTCCATTACATTTTATAGCATTCCATTTAGGGTTTTTTATATAATGTTTTATTAATTTCTATCCTTTTGGTATTTGCTACACATGCTTGAATGCATCTTTGTAAATAACACATGCAAGAATAATACGCTTAGTGTTTCTTGCTGCTGAACTCTCCACTCATTTGTTTCAAGTCGTTGAGAAAATAGTTTAATTTTACTTTAAAATTTTGGGAAATGTTGATACATTTTTGAAAAATATTTTAAATAAACGTTCCTTGATAAAAAAGTTTTTGGCATAGAATTATTATTAATCACAGTAGTAGTATTTTCATAGAAATTTTGAATATTTTGTGGAATAAAGAAAAGTTTAGAAAATTCCAATACTTTCTTTGGACCGAAACAAATTCCGTTTTAGAGTTGATTATTCAGTTTAAGACTGTTAACTATTTAGTTTTTTATATCTGTTGAATTAAACTTTCAGTAATAGAATTTTTATGTAATAGTGTTGATAAATGCATTTTCCAAATTTTTTTTTCGCTTAAGATGTTAAATTTTTTAGAATAATTAAAAATAGTTATGATTGCAAAATTATATATTAACTTTATTATTATAAATCTAAAACATTATAAATAATTTATAATAAAACTGGCTTACAGCCAAAATTTACAATGAATGCCACTATCCATTTCTAATGTAAAATCAGTCGCTAATTCTGAAAATCTCATTTTTATTTTTTTTGTCACTCTGTTGTCGAGATATTTATTTATATGACAATATAATTAGTCAAAATGCATAAATAGACAATCACAATATTTGAGTGCTTTCGTTCAATTAAATACAACTTTGCCATTTTTCAAGATATTTACTTTAATAAAAATTTCAAACTTACTAAATATTTTGATTTCTTAACAAAATTTCCGTACGGTGGAACCCTTAATTTTTATGGAACCCAATTTATGGAACCCTACCATAAATAATTACAATGCTGCATTAATCGCTTAACTGCATTAATGTATTGTATTGGAAATGGTGTTAATTGATTATTAAAACAATTCAATCTCTTTCATTCAATCGTTTTATTAGCTTACATGAACTTTTGAACTCTAACATGTGCTCTCGCACCAGCCTTAGGAATCATAAATTGAACAAGGCCTTCAATGGCGACGGGACGCGCTAATTGATGCTGGCACACTTTGTTGGATCTCCAAAAGCTGAGTTGTTGACTCATAAGAGATCGTTACAAATAAATTATTATCTTTGTGGAGAGGGCGGGTCGGTTCTATTCCTCCCACGAACTTTCTTTCCGCTCTACTCAACCTCTTAGTGCTTAGAAGCACTTATTTTGATAAAAAAGCAATAAAAACCAAACCAAACTCTCTTCCATGCTTCCAACATGTAGCAGCAATTAAAAAGCTATAAAAATTATCGTGTTAGCTCACGATCATAATGCTGTAATTCAATATGGATCAATATGGAACGTGCAGTGAACATGGGAATAAAGATTTTATACTCTAGTAATTTTTTTTTTATGTTGGCTACTTCTACAGCATAATTTCAATATAATGATCGTCTTTGTGCTGATGCTAGTTTCCACAAGCTGAAGCTGATCATTATATTGATTATAGTCCGTATCTGGCACAAAATCTTTGAAAATAACAGTTCTGCGGTGCCTTATTTCGCCAAATCTTCTAACTTTTCTACTTAAGCTATTCTCTAAGAAGTCGCTTGAAAGCTTTGAAGAATGATCTTGAACAAACTTAGGCGGAGCCCGCCAGCTACAACGTACCACCACTTGGTCTTCATCTCGAATGCCGTTAGTGGCCACAATTGGCCAAAAGACGCTAGTTGGCAAGACGCAGACGCACAGTATTAATAAATTAAGCGTTATTCGTTCGATCAACGAACACGCGGCTATCTGCTACAACAAATAATTTGTTGCGCCTGGCTGCTCATGATGAAGTTAGTGATGATGATCAAACACTGCAAGATCATCTGCTGCTACTTGGCGCCATTTGTTTAAAAAGCTTTTTAATTTCTTCTATTATTTGAGTGAAAAGAGATAGCTTGTGTGTGTGCAAAAGAGACACAAAGATAAATGTTTGCAGTGTTGCATGCAACTGTTGTTCGTTGCTGTTGATGCTAATGATTTAAGTGGAAATCGCGGTCATACTTCGTTGCACAAATAAATAAATACCGTTTATAATGCGATACTGCTGTTGTTATTGTTGGTTTTGTTTATCGTTGGTGTGGCTAGCTATCATTAATTATTCAAATTGCTCAAAAAAAAAAAATACTTAATGAATACGAACAGCTGTTGTTGTTTAATTGTTGCTGTTGCTTATAAAGCAACTCAGTGCATGAGTTTGCAGCAAAAGCTAAAAAACTAAGCAACTTTATACTTGTACTATAATTCTCAAATAACAAAAAAAAAAAAAAAAACAAAAAAAATAACCATTAGTTTAAAAGTTTTTTATACAACCCTATACCAACCCCCAGTTAAATGTAAGTAAAAATCTTTGCAATTACTTTTATATTTTAATTGATCGTGTTTCGATCAGTCGTGAACAACATTAAAAAAATGGTTTTTATTATAATGGCTTATATCTTTTCATGTTTTCAAAACTTTACTTATGTAAAGATCTCAATATTTATCGACATGAAGTGTCTTTATAAAATTCCATAGTTGAATTATAACGTTGTCGCATGAGTGAGAGCGAGTACCCATAATTGTCAAATCGAACATGAGTTGACAGCTCATAGAAAATCTACAAATGCTTTCTTTTTTCACCCGTTTTTCTTTCGTATTCATTCGCAAAATTGTCTGATTTTGACAATTATTGGTGATGAAAAGAGAGTGCTATCAGCCCATGCAATATTCGATGAATAAAAAAAAGTCGCTAATTAAAAAAACTTTCAAAATTTATAATGAAGTTAAGAATTTCAAAGTCAGTTTTATATACATCTGTATGAATTTGATGAAGAGGACGTTTTGGGCAGAACGCATAAAACTTCATTTAAGTGGATAAAAAGCAAAAAAAAATTTTTAAAATTTATTTTTGGCCTTCATTTTCTTGTTCGAAACCTCCAAAGAACTAAGAATTTTTTCATTAGGTCAAATTTTTATAGAAGGAAATATTTTTTGATTCTCTTTTTGGAGATTTTTAAAATACATTTTCCGAAAATTTTCTAGAGAACTGCTGTCATTAACTAGAGGAATATGTTTTAACTATGGCAACGAAGATTTCCCTAAATATTTTACGGTGTTGACGTTTAAATTTAAATGCATGCAAGTTATAGATATTAAAAAAAAAAAAACAATTGAGCAATCAAGAGAATTAAACAAAACCGTCAAGATCGTTCTTTAAGCTTAAAGAATAAATTCGAAATTATCTGTACTTCTGTATCTGTACTTCTGTACTATTATATAAAATTGAAGGACACATTTTTGTTTCTAGGTAAATTTCAAAAGTACTGGATCGATTTTTATGAATTAAGGCGGGACATGACATTCGCGGCAGAGAAAACAGACCTTTTTTTAAAATTCATAACTCAGTCAAAAACAAACATTTTTCCAAATTATTGTAGAGAATTGAACAAATTACAAAAAAAAAATTCAAAAAAATATATTTTTCACTCCAACATGGTTTTATAGAGCTCCAAACTGGCGGCAGAGAAATAAAACGGGGCCTCGTGGTTGCAGCGCTGGGAGTTGCAAAAATTGTCCGATCTGGAAAAAATGACTTTTTTAAATCTTAACAAAATTGGTTATCGTAGACACCAGCTTTTTTTTTAAATTTTTGGTGATGTTCCAAATTTGAAAGTGTGTTTTTTCGAAAAAAATATTGACTTTAAAATTTCACAAAAAAAATTTAAAAAAAGGCTCGTGTCATACGATAGCGAATCAAGTTGAAAAAAATGCGAAAAAAAAAATTTCGGCAAAAAATGCACCCGCTAGTACCAGCAACCAGTACGAAAAACATGGTTTCGAGATAAATGCGTTCAAAGTTTGTGAACAAAGAAAAAAAAGGTTACCTTCAATCTGCCATGCCTGCTTCGTACTGTATGCTTTCGTTATCTTGTGTTGTGCTGTTTCTTATAGTTTTTTGCAATCGTTTAGCAATTCGGGCTTCACCCTTCACCCTTCAAGTAGGTACGAAATAACAACCACCAAAAGTCAGGCAGTAAGTAAAACAAGTATATACCAGCTGCCGTACGTAGGTAGCGGAAAAATTAAAAATGCGCTCTCACTAACCCGGCTGTAACTTTTGAACCCGTAGGAATTTTTCCATGAAATTTCTTAGAATCTTAAGAATATTTACTAAAATACAAAATTATTAAAAAGAATCGATTTCAAAAAATTGCCAATGTCATGTAACCCCTTAAGGAGTTGATTTCTCTTGATTCTAGACATTTGTGAAAAAAGACAAAGCTTGGATAGTATCCTAAGTATAGATGTAGAATTTTTAGTTTGATATATTTGGTGATGAATTTGTTGATCTTGTTAATTTTTATATTGGTTTAAAATACATTTTATTCAATGCTATGTTAAATAAATACAAATAAATATTTTGAAAAAATATGAAGTTATTTTTCTAGCAATAAAAAACTAATTTATGGGCATTTCCTCCGAATGTTCCACCCTGAACAAAAAAATTGAAGATTATTAAAAAGGTATTATTTGATGTTATTATCTTAGAAATTTTATTTATTTAAGCAAATACTTGAATTCAATCACCATGATGATCAAATCGTCTGCATTGTTTCACAAATGTAGTTTTTTTTTGAAGTAAATGTTTAGTAAATGTTTCGTAAACGTTTTTGTTGTAGTCAAAATCGAAGGTATTGGGTAAAGATAATAATGAAATTATTGAGGCAAGGAGAGAACGTAGTTGCTTAATTACTCAATTGAATTAAATGGAAAAAGTGTCACGGTTCGACTCAGTTTTTGGTTAAGAAAAGTTCAGAAGATATTTTAATCAAGCAAAATACATTATAAAGTAACATTATTTCATAAACTTCTAAAATTAGTTGCACAAAAAAATTGTGACAGATTTCGCTGATCTTTAACTTTCTATATATGGACACGAAAATTACTTCAATTTTTGTCACGTTCGAACTGCATTTTTTGGAAACAGGTTTATGCCTACTATAAACTTTGGCACTAATATAAGAGCTTTAATGCAAACTAATAGGAAAATATATTTTTAATATGGAATAAATATAATAATAATATAATAAATATTTCGACTACTTATATAACTATATACATATGTTTTATTTATTGTTTTAGTCTTGTTGAAAATAAACAAAGACAATTAAAAATGATACAATGTAAATAAGTTCGTGATTCTGGCACCAAACCAACAACCATTACAATAACATAATTCGCTACTGAAGCATTTTAGGCATAATTTTTTTCATGCGAAAATGTGACTTTTTTCTTCTTCGATTTTGCTCTGTTGTGACTTTGTAAAAGAAGTAACAAAATCTTAAGTTAAATATTCGTTTCATTCGCCATGTAACTAATATTTTCGCATGCATTGTATCTTTGTACAATGAATATTAAAGACTGTAGGTATACCACAAAAAGTGAACAAAAACGTTACAAATGCTTCAAACAATTTGCGAAAATACAAGACGCTAATGGTTTCAAACGCTTTTGAAACCATTATCATTTGAATTTCAATAAGACATTCTTTTACAAAATAATAAATTTTCAAGGCTAAAACAAATAACTTACAAAATATACATTTTGTTCACAATCCAGGGCAACTGATCTATACTGCGGGGGAATTTTTAGGTCTTGAATGCTCCTCAATGCTATGGAAACAAAATATATATAGAAGCTTGGTTACAAAATTTTGCTATTTTCTTAGCTATTCCAACGACAGCTGTATCAGCACCAGACATAAGCTCTCTAAATCCTTTAGATTAAATACTGTTGTGCATATTATATTAACTGATCTTTTATATTTACTTTGCACATCTCTCACTTAAAGTAAACTTTAATAAATTACTGCTTGCTATAATTTTTTTTTTCAACTAGAAGATTTGCCTTTGTCACCCACACAATGTTGCGAAAGTTTAAAGATTTGAAAATGTTAACCGAAATCTTAGCTTTTTCGTAATTTTAAAAACAGGCGAACAAAAAGCTTTGCAACAAATGGTGAATACAAAAAAGTCCAAACAGCCAGCACATAAGCAGCAACAATAACAATAGGCTCATCAACAGCTTGATTATTATTAATTGTTGAGTAAAAATGAGACTTCCTCCGCCTACTCCAACTCCTCCTGCCATAAAAGACTTTTCTTTATTCATTCATGTTATGCAAATTGTTGATTTTCATGGCGTTCTAAAGGCCGCTACTGTTTTTGGACGGCATGACGTCATGTTGCTATTGCTGTTGCTACTGGTGCTGGTGCTGTAAATAAACAATTAAAAGTTCAGCAGAACTTCTCATTTACGCATTTTTTTCTACATATCAAATCTTAGCTCATTATTCATGCATAACAAGTGTTTGCAGCGCTGCTTCCACAAATTGATGGTTGGCAGTTCAAATTTTCAGTGGCACTGAGTAGAAGCTTTGGGGGCAGAACAGCAGTGATGTTGTTGCATAAAAAGCTTTCACTGCTTTGTATACCAGAAAATATATTTAAACAAAAAAAAACATAAATTTTTTGGCACAAAAATTATTTTTGTTGTGGTTGTTTGTGATGAGTACTCGACGGCGACCGAGTACTACGCGTTCTGATCATGCTGGCGTTGGACGAACGCCTAGTTTTCGAAAACTTTAACGTTAGTGTGAGTCTGAAGTGTTCGAAGTGCAAACGCTAGATCGGTCGCATGAGATTTGTCGTTACGAAAAATGTTTCCAAAAGATTTTGTGGTGTTGATGATGCAGTGCGAAAATATGAAACAAACGCAAATATTATGATATTAATTGAAAAAATTGTATTTAAAATAATGAAGAAGTGTGAAAAGTTAAGAGTCTGTTTTAAAGCTTAAAGTGCTTTTATTTTTTTGTGGTTACTGTAAATAAAATATATTTTGTAAAGAGTCTTCCAAAATTTAATGTTTTTTTCTTTCGATCTTTCAAGATTGTGGCTAAAGGCTTGATGAAAAAAAAAAAATAAATAAATGTACAAAATAAACCTGATTATTTTGTTCATCATTCAAATTAAAGTGTGTGATGTATAAACTTCAATTTTGACAAAAATTATTTTGTAGAAAAATTTGTGTTGAATATTTAATTTTGCATAAAGCTTTAAATTTAACGCATAAGAAAAAAAAGTAACAAAACTAGAAAAAATTCGAATGGATTTAGCAGCAGCTAATATTTGGAAAAGATTGTGACTCCGAATTTGCAGAATAAAGCACTTCAAAGCTCATCACTTCCATAACATGCTGCGAAGTGCATCGCAGGAGGAAAGATTTGCACATAAAAAATGCAACGCAGCAGACGCTACAGACGACAACACTATCAACAACGCCGCCGAGCACCCTGTATATCAAGCTCTCAAAATAAACAGCAACAACAACAACAAGAGCAAGAGCAGCAGCAAACATATCCAGAGCAACAGTCAGAACAAGTGCAGCAACACTCACGCTGCATACGTTTTCGTTCAACAATCATTAATCGTCAAGCTCCACCACCTGAAGGTGAGACCACAAATGAAGCTGCCGCAAAAGCTTCATCGTCGTCTACGTCGCTTCCACGCAATGACCTTGAGCACTTTGAGGTAGTTTGTCGCATTAACTACGGTGACTTCCGAAAAGTTCAGGTGCAGTTCATAGCAGCGGATCAAAAAATCTGCGCCTTTGCTTGGAAGCGCAAACGCCGAATGCAGCTGCGCCAACAACATAAACAACATCATCATCATCATCGTGATGTGCGCAGTGATGATGAGGCTGTAACTGATGATGGCATTGAAGCTAAGGACGTTTTACCTGTCACCGATGGTGAGCGGGAATGTTTTCAAGGGAATGTGCGTTTAATGCCAGCGGTGGAAAACTCTGCGTTAGTTGGAAAAGATGCTGATCTTCATAACGAAAAGTTAGAGAAAGTTGTGGGTGACACCTCATCTAGTGTCAGTGTTGTTGATATTGATGATGAGGTTTTTTGGCCAAAACTAGGAGAGGGCGATGGTGGTAAGTATGCGGCGGCTTAACACAGAAGAACGTAGAAACTTGAGTGAAGTAATAAAATTATGTGATGTAAATAAAAAATTCGCTTACTAATGAGGATTTCTTAAAAAAAAACAGTGCTTCTCCTACGATAATGCTCTCGTTAAGAAAGGGTTCACAACTTTTATATCGTAAACACTGCCAAGTTTTTCACTCATTACAATTTCACCTGACCTACAGTTAGACGAAAAATTTCTTTACTTTTTCTTTATTGTGACCATTGTAACCATTGTAAATTGCTGTGTTGTAAAACGTGACGTGTTGCTCAATTTCTTTTTCGATTTGAATTTCTTTGCTTCAAGCAGCTAATGTGAAAACATGACAATACTGTTGCATTAATGTTGCTTAAGCTACTTAGTAATGCACGCTTAAGAAATTTTTGCATGACAGTTATAGTGGCACCTTTTATGCCTCTATCCATATGCAAAACTAAATTGGATATGTAACTATTGTCTGCAGTTTTTTACAAATAAATATGTTGCCTAAGGCGTCATATTTTCATGTAAAAACAGAAAATATTGATATTTTCTTTTGTTTGAAGACAATATGTGTTTTTTTATTGTTGAATGATAAGTTTTTACATTTTCATGCCATAGAAATTTAAGCAACAGATTTTTTTTTAACACAAACCAGTCACTGAACTCTTTAAACACTTTTCTTTTTCCTTCGCAATCTTTCTATAAAAATGTTTCTTATCATGAAAGGACAAATTTTTTTGTGTAATTAATTCAATTTTATTGTTCATAATGTTTTTACTTATTAAAACCTATAAGTACCCATTCTTGTGATTTATGATTTTTAAAGAAAACTTACGTAATTTTGAAAATTATTCGCAGCAGTTGCTTTATATAATTGTGGTAAACTTTGAAAAAAGTAAAACATATTTTAACAAATGCTGTGCTAGGTAATCGTACTGAGCCGTTATGTGTTAAGGGGTTACATGACATTGGCAGTTTTTTGAAATCAACTTTTTTTTAATAATTTTGTATTTTAGTAAATATTCTTAAGATTCTAAGAAAAACAGTTCATGGAAAAATTTCGACGGGTTCAAAAGTTACAGCCGGATTAGTGAGAGCGCATTTTTAATTTTTTTGCTACCTACGTACGGCAGCTTGTTTTACTTGCTACCTGACTTTTGGTGGTTGTTCTTTCGTACCTACTTGAAGGGTGAAGGGTGAAGCCCGAATTGCTAAACGATTTCAAAAAACTATAAGAAACAGCACAACACAAGACAACGAAGGCATACAGTACGAAGCAGGCATGGCAGATTGAAGGCAACCTTTTTTCTTTGTTCACAAACTTTGAACGCGCTTATCTCGAAACCATGTTTTTCGTACTGGTTGCGGCAATAGCGGGTTCATTTTTTGACGAAATCTTTTTTTTGTATTTTTTAAACTTGATTCGCTATCGTATGACACGAGCTTTTTTTCGATTTTTTATGAATTTTTAAAGTCAATATTTTTTTCGAAAAAACACACTTTCAAATTTGGAACATCACCAAAAATTGAAAAAAAATTTAAAAAAAAGCTCGTGTCATACGATAACCAATTTTGTTAAGATTTAAAAAAAAGTTTTTCCAGATCGGACCATTTTTGCAACTCCCAGCGCTGACACCACGAAGCCCCGTTTTTTTCTCTGCCGCCAGTTTGGTGCTCTATAAAACCATGTTGGAGTGAAAAATATATTTTTTTTATTTTTTTTCTTGTAATTTGTTCAATTCTCTACAATACTCGTAATAAAAAAATTTTGGAAAAATGTTTGTTTTTGACTGAGTTATGAATTTTTAAAAAAAGGTCTGTTTTCTCTGCCGCGAATGTCATTTCCCACCTTAATTTGTTTGAAAATCTTCTAGGGGTTAAATATGGATTTATTTTTTCAAGCTGTTTTTAATATTTTCTGTTGTTTGTAGTAAACACTACTCGCGGTTTAAATATGTGAAACATACGATGACGATGTTGTAAACACAAATAAGACCGACCCACCAAGTATTTATACTTACTTTTATGATATTTTTTTGGTCGATTTCATCATTTAGAGCAGAACATCTGGCAATTTAACATTTGTAGATATCCTCAGAGATATTTTTTTTATACATATATATGTTTATCTTTGGCCACAATTAAAAAAAATTCAAAACAATAACATGAACAAGAGAAAAATTAAAAAAATAATAACAACAGTTAATAAAAGTTTACGCAGAACTGTTGAATGAATAACTTAACTGTACGCTACAGAAAATATTTTAGTTTTTTATGAAATTGTAGAATAATTTTTATATAAAAATATTGCATTAAAAATATTAAAAGTGCGAGACAATGTGACGTCACCAGTGTATTGTGCGCAAAACTGTGCACATTAAAATTTCAATGCCTGCATATATTCAAGCAAGCTACGCAATTTCAACCCACAAAGCCTCTAGCAGACTAACATACAATATATACGTTAGACAGTTTTCCTATTAATTTAGCTAGTATGTGTGCATGCCTTCGCGTCAACATGTCTGACCGGCCGGATGTTTAGCACCTTTATTTGGCGATGCGTTATAAACAAAAAACATTCATCGTTGATCGATAATCATTAACAATCAACAGCATTTAATGAACGTTATATAGCAGCAAATTGGTGATTACGATTAAAAGCGGCAAAGGATTTTAGCCAAAATATGCTTACAATGTTTCGGTTAAAGAGTAAAAACAAAAATAATTAAACTGCGTCAGTGCTGCAGGAAGCTATAATTATTTTTATTTGTTTCATAGACCTGCACAAAAAACCGGCCCATTTTCAAGGTTATCAAGTAGTATAGGCGCTGAAATTGTTGTGATTTTCCGTTCTAATCTAAATATTGAGCGCCAACTTGGCACAAGCTTTTTAATTTAAGAAATACATTTTTTTTTGTCTTAATACAAAAATAAGTATTTATAAACTTGTTGCTGTTATTTTTGGCGCGCTTTTTCGGCTTGCTTGGTCGGTTTAAGTAGCTTATTTCGAAAAAATAGATATTTTTAATTTTTGATTTTCTTGGCACGCGTTCTATGCTACTTTAAATGATTTAAGTTTACTTTTTACAATACAATTAGTCATGTTTAGAATTGCCAACTGCGCGTATAATCAATGTCTTAAGACGTAAAGCGTTTTTTATTAATTTATTGTTGAGTTAAATATTTAACGCCTGTCGTTTATAATGTTTAATGACAGCTTTTTTATAGTTTTGAAATAAAAGATTTATATCTTTTTGTAACATTTATAGCATACACATTAGTTTAGTATCAACTCGCCAATCAACTTAATAAATCAAAAATTGAATGATTTCTGTATTGATAAAATTATTAGAATATGTAAAAGAGGGTATAAAACAATCGAGGGTATAAGATTTTGAGGATATTGCGTTCTTTTTCTTTAATAACATAACTCACATACACTTATTTTTCTGGAGAAGCATTTAATATTTTATACATACATATTACATACTCAAACTATTTCAAGATATCCCTATAATACGAAATATGGTATTATTTTTTAAAAATATTTGTATTCTAATACAATAGTACCGATACAAATCTGAAATATATCACATCTTTTACGTGAGTTTTTCCGAATTTTTTTGGAATGAATTAGTCACAAAATCTATTTTTACATTATCAAAATTATATTAAGGATTATATAGTATTATATATTCTGATTGCACATTCTGGAAGTACAAATTTTTTTGCGTTATTAAGTTAGTTTTAATGTTTTTGGAATACTGACGTTATTGAACAAAATGTGTCATAATGGAAAACGAGAAAATTAAATATTTTTCTACGATTCAGCCTTTAAAATGACTTTGACCAAGTTTCTTCTGATCAACTGTTTTGGTTATGTTGTAAAATGTTTGAACACAAATTCAAACTAATGTTCGCAAGAAGCTTTAAATGGCAGTTTTTACTCTCTCAGAGAGTTTACCGTTTGTGTTTTGCGGTGACAAACATTTTGGTGAACTGGATCATCTGAAACAAAAAATGTCAATGGACTTAGTTAAATAACAATATACACACGGCTAAAAATCTTGGAGTAATTTTTAAACCAATGGCATTAATACTTTTCAAAATACTAGATCTTTTTTTAGTCAAAGCTGTGCTTAAATTTACAACTTAGTACATTTAAAGTACTTTAGTACATACGATTTAAAATTGAATACAAAATAACTAAAAAGTAGTAAAATCGGTTTAAAAAACAAGTACAATTGGAATAGCTTTTGAATTAAGACAGCCTTGATATTAGATTCAATACAACATGTATTACATTTTAAGCCACGCTGTATTATATTTTAATTCTTTTCGTCTTAATTTTCAGATTGTTATGATTCAAAATTCTTATGATTCAGAGTTACTTTTTCGGTTAACAAAGCTTTATAATACAATTTTTGTGAAATATTTTTTATTTAATTTTGGCGGACAAGCAACGTTTACTGCTTTCATTTCAATAATGAAGTGAGTTCGAAACCTACAATAGGAGTTAATTTAAAAATTATAGAATAAAATAAAAAAAAAAATAAATTGTGTAAACAAAATCAGGTTTGTTTTCAGTGCGCTATGGCTTAAAATCAAATACAACTTGTAATAAGGTTTTTAATCCACATCGGGTATTGCAATTTAAACCCATGCGGGAATAAAACTTAGTTTTAGTATTTGGCGTGGTTTAAATTTTAATACAATTTTGGTGTCATCATATATACAGTACAGAATTTACTAAAATTTAGTCCAAGATTTTTAATCGTGTAAGAGCAGCAAACGGAGCTAAAGTAACTTTTTTTTGCAGGTGGGAATTCTTACTCTAAAGCAGTCATCGAAAACAGCTGTTATAACTTCACGTTCAAAGCGAACATCAAAGTGTTAAATTAAAACATAAAATAACTAAAACAAACGACTTTGTGACGAAGTATGACAAAGTGAGGGGGGAAAATTGGCCAAAAACGTGTTACGTGTTAATATAACTTTCGAGTGGTAAGAGAGATATTGCTATTTTTATAAGCAGAAAAAAATACAAAAATATTATTAAAAAAATACTAGTGATAACGTCCCGAAAATCGGGTGTACTTCCCTAATTCGCTTTGGAAATCACATTTTCTCATTCACATTGTAGCAAGTTCGTGTCTTAAGTCTTTTTACCATTTTTTCAACTTTAAACGTTCATATCTGCTAAACGCTATCACTTTTCAAAAATCTAATAATTTTCTGCATACCTACAGGTCATGACCTTTCTAATGATATATCAAGTGTTGCTGTAGCGTTCGTAGATTTGCTGGAATAAGGGGACCCTTACCGGAACAAATATATATAAGATTAATTTTACAAAAAAATCAGGGGTACCCTTTATTTTTCAATGACAGAAGCAGTTGATTAATCTATATATATATAAAATTGTAAAAAAAAAATCTGTACATGAAATGTTTTTTTGAAATTCTTTTTGCGATGGACGTTTTGAATGACGCTGAGTCCAAAAATCGCATTTTTTAAATTTTTGTCTGTCAGTCTGTCTGTGAGTTTGTCTGTCTATCTGTTACAGTATCACGCGAAAACCACTGGATGGATTTAAATGAAACTTGGTATCTAGGTTCCTTATATCCCCGGTCATAATATAGGCTACTTTTTATCCAATAAAAAGGGTTGGACCCGGTAGGGGGCGCTGCGATCGGATTCCAGGCATTATTTTTCTTAGCTTATCTCCGAAACCGTTCATCCGATTTCCATGAAAATTTGTAAGTAGAGGTTTTCGGATACGATGAGTTTTTATGACTTATCTAGTAGTGCTGTAGTACAAATCTCTTAAGAAATCATGAAAAAGTAGAAAACCGTTAATCCGATTTGGATGAAAATTTTTATTAAAGGATTTTCGTGTAGGGCAACTGTTTTGGCGTTATCTCTTTTGCACTGTTTCGAAAACTAGAGGGCGCTGTTGTACAATTTGTACGTGTGCATGTTATTAAACTGTTCCTAAACGGCTGCACCGATTTTGATGAAATTTTTTATGTGTGTTTAGGTGGATGCCTGGATGGTTCAGATTCGCAATTGGGCCTGGTAGGTGGCGCTGCGACCGGGTTCCACGAATTTTGTTATTATAGTTTATCTCCAAAACCATTCATCCAATATACATGAAAATTTTTATTTAGAGGTTTTCGGGTACGGTTGTTTTTATGACTTATCTATTTTGTTCTATATTGAACATCAAGGTCACTGCAGTACAAATGTTTAAAAAATCTCAAAAAACTCTAAGCTGTACATCCGATTTGCGTGAAAATTTTTACATAGGAGTTTTTGGATACGGTGTGTATCTTGGACTCTTTTTCTGCGCTATCTCAAACACCAGATGGTGCTGTAGTACAAATCACTTAAGAAATCGAGAAACACTCAAATACCGCTCTTCTGATTTAGATAAAAATTTGTATATCGGATATATAGGTTTTGATTATCGAGTATGGAAAGTGCCTTGGCGTTATTTTTTTATTCTATCTCGAAAACCAGAGGGCGCTGTGTACAAATACCACAAAAAACTCAAAACAACTCATCCGATAAGTATGATTTTTATAAGTAGTTTTCGGGTGCGGTGAGTCTTTTGGCGCTATGTATTTTGCTATATCTTGAACCCCAGAGGGCGCTGTACTACAAAATACAGTAAGGCGTAGCAAAGCGCGAAGGGCGAAAATTATTATTTTTTTCTTCTCTATGTATATTTATATTCAACTTTCTTTTTTCGCAAATCAGGACAGCTGATGCGGAATTCTGTGGTATTTGAGTTTGCATTAACACATGCGCGAGTCAGTTGCGTCGTAAGTTGGCGTTGTTTTGACATTGCAATTTCTATTTTCAATGCTTATTTAATTTTTGTCCAGTTTCCTCGCGAATTGCCGAAAATTCGCTTATGCTCTGATTTTTTTTTCAAAAATGTGCAATCTATCGAATACAATATAAAACTTGAAAATATATTTTTGCAAGCGATCTTCGGCATGCACACATAAATCACGATTTCCTTAACTTTTTCTCATAACTTCCAGATGTTGAAGCTACATTTTGCTCATTTCGTCAAAGTTACCGGCATGAAAGATGCACACAAAATTCCTTCTAAAGTTTGTGAAAAGTTTTTTCAAATCGACGAATGAAATCGAAAATTATTTATATCAACTCCCGAGTAAAGCCGGGTATTCAGCTAGATTTTGTATAAAACTAAAACTTTTGCTAATGTATGTTATATCATGTCAAAGGGAGTAAAAATTGCAATTTTTAATCTCAATTATTTTTACAATAAAAACAACTTTTTGAGAACGCATTCAATGTTTTGGGTTTTTTTTTGAAAAGGATTCAAAAAATTGATATGTTTATTAAACGGTACTGCTGAGATAAATATTAATGAGTATCTCCTTTCATTGATCTTTAAGATAAAAAAATAGAATTGAATGAAATATATGTAGACACAGCGGATATACTTTCATCGATAGCAAAAACTATGAAATAATTCTGATAGGTTTTTCTCATTCTTAAGAAATTGATATTAAATAAAAAAATTTATTGTACATTTTTTTATTTTAATATGAATGTACACTAACACCTACCATAAAAATTACCAACAGAATGGTGAAAACCACAAAAAGACCCATTAGGTAGTTCGGAAGTAGTAGGCGAACGGGCACAAAAAGCGACTTTGTTTTATGCTATTTATAGATGTAAATGCGTTAATTTTAGACACTTATTTATTATTGAGTAAAATATTCAACACCTATCGCTGCTTATAATGCTTAATGAATGCCTTTTTTTGTAGTTTTGAAATAAAAGATTTATATCGTTTTGTAACTTTTATTGCATAAAAATTGTTTTTTTTCTCAACTCACCAATCAACTTAATAAATCAAAAATTGAAAGTTGGTCAGTAAATTTTAAATTAACAAGCTGGGCATTTTGTATTTTGACTCACATTCACATCGTTAGTTTTTGTTTTTTTATTGCTACCAATTTTGCAATATATATGATTTTTCCTTTCTTCTTGGAACCAGGCCAAAATTGTTATTATTATTATTAATTTCAACTGAATAGACTTAATTTTGATTTTTTAAAATTTCAATGTTCATTGATGTCTGTACTTAATAATATTTAAACAACTTTATTTTGGCCATTAAACGCTTGGCATTGTTTTCATAAACGATTAGAAACACCTGATGCCGCCTGTGTCTATGCTTCACTATTTTACATTTTTTTATTGCAATTTCGTTCATTCATTAATTTTTTAATGCCTTAGCTAACATTAAGTTAATTCCATTCACTGCTATTCAACTATCAGCTGTTCATTGATCACGCCTCATTAATACGCACCAGCTCAAGGTTATGCAGATCAATGCACACCGCCCGCTCGCCTGTACGGCTTGTTTTAGGCACACGACGTTAACAACTTCATGTCGCTTAATTGATTAACAAATTTCAACTTGGCCAACAACGGCAAAGACTTTCCTTTAAAATGGGCAGCAAGGTCAATTAGGGCATATTTGCCTGTTTCACTAACATGTTACAATATATAAGATGCAATTTAAAATTTAATAACTGCAATACACAAAAGTTGGCTGGTTTTCCCCCACTTCAAGGCATGCAAGTTTAGAGAATAACTCAATACAACAACGCTGTGTTATGAACTCATATTTCTCCTTTCTTTCGTGTTTGAACTATAACAGGTTCTCTATCTTTGGTAGCTTCACTCGGAAAAATTGTTGCTTCCCTGCATTCTTAATGCAACAAGCTCCAGCTGTGTTGACTAAAAGGTCGGCGAAAATATTTTTTTTTTTGCTTTATTAGTGGCAGCAACTGCTGTTCACTTTCTGAAAATTTCAAAATGAAATTAAAGTCAAAGAAATGTGATGAGCATTGAAGAGTTACAAGGACTTAAATTTATGTGAGGTCATTGCTAAATATGAGAACTTAAAGTAATATTTTAAGTCTTATGTTATGGATATAATAAAACGTCAAGAACATTATGAGTCACATATACCCGAAAGTTAAAGTTTGGATTAAAGCAATACAGAACTTGTAGTTTACTTTTTCATTTGAAGCAATAAATGAAATATTTTTGACAACTTTTAGTCTATAAAAAGCTTATGTTCTCTTATGAACTTCTTTATATTCTGATTCTTTATGTTAATTAACCGATTTTAAGTGAAAACTAATTTAATTGCTAGTAATTACAGAAATGACAGAGCACTAAATGAGTGCTGCTTTAGATACAATAATTATAACTAGTACACCGAAATAAACTTAAGACAAATTAAAAATAAACTTATGTAAATTTATTCAATGGCTTCCGCAATTTGGTGCCTTCCAAGTTCTTGAATAAGACAACCAAGTTCTATTTGTTGATCTATCGAACTTCATTTGAATGACAAATTGCCGATATTTTGTACTTTTTTTTTAACATATGTCCGTTCAACTCAAGTATTTTTATATAATTTTACATAAGTTTAAGTGATGCCTCCATCAAATTTCATACATGGCCTTTGTGTACTTTAAAAAGTATTTTCTCAATTTTACAAACTTCAACTGTAGTTATTCAAACAATTTATTTTTGTAGAAAATGTCGAAGTTTTAATTTTTCAACCATGTTTAGCTTGCACAAATACTTTTGTCATTACACATAAGTTTTGCCACTCAGCTACATTTTTCTTTCACAAAAGTCAACTTGTATGTTCTTACTATGGTTTTTTTTTCTCGGTGTAAAACCGAGAGTAATTAAATTTAAAGACTGCGATGTTTAATTTTTCACGCACATTTTGTTTTTCAAAAACATCACATAAAATGCATTAACGTTTGTGCAAAATTTCATTTTTTATTAACTTGCTTAATAAACAACAAACGGCTTCGTCATTATCATAATGACGTTCACCTCAAATCCTGGCTATTGCACCTTAGCGGACCTCACGCTGCGCATGCGCAAAGTTGGAATTTTCATTGAGAGACTAGCTGAAAATGTTAAAAATGTTGCGACATCTGGAATGCTGTTATGCGCATTAATTCCAAATATTGACATATCAAAAAACACTTGTTTTTCCAATGTTGACTTTGCTGTTGCTTTATTTTTGACAACCATATTTGTCATGTTGTGACAGCAACATGTGCTGTGTAGCTAACTGGCGCTGCTGCTGCGTTTTTCCCTCAACCAGCAATGAAGTGAAAATGTGGAATGCATTATTAACTAAGCAACAGGAAAAATAAACCAAAAACGAAAAGCACCTTTATTAACTGACAACAACAGAAACAACAACAACACGGAGTTGTTGAACTAATGCACAGAGTTTTTGAACTACTAACTAATTAATGGGATTTTTCGCTTTGTCAAAACGGCATATTAATATTTTCAGGGTCTTTTATTTTTCATAATTACAAAATTTATATAATCGCACTTGGGCGTCTGGTTAAAAAAAAAAACACTAAAAACTATTACCTAGACTGGTATTTAACTTGACATTCAATTTTTTTCACTTCAAACTCAACTTTTTTCTGTTAAGGAAACTTTTTACAAATCAAACTTCTAACAATTTATAACTTTAAATTCCACCACTATACTTACCAATACAAAAAAAAAAAAAAATTATACTGTCGCACCCCTGGCTGACATCCTGGCTACGCCCCTGTAATCGTAATAA
The DNA here is from genome assembly GCA_914767935.1 of Coremacera marginata. Taxonomy (NCBI): domain Eukaryota; kingdom Metazoa; phylum Arthropoda; class Insecta; order Diptera; family Sciomyzidae; genus Coremacera; species Coremacera marginata. The sequence goes on along the minus strand of OU612045.1, from coordinate 3,129,422 downwards.
TTTTGCTCTTTAATTCATGGTGTTTTATTGGTTCATCGCCCAAAAGTTATTTTGTAATTTTTATTTTTGTTATTTCTAAACGTGATACACTCAATTTGGTTTTTACATGCATAATTTTACAGCGTTCATTATTTACAAAAGAATTTCCGATTTGATTTTAAAATCTTCTTCATTGGAGTAATAAAATTTATTAACAAGTTCAGCAACCACAATGGCCATTAAAATTTGCCGCCATAGAAACGCCTTCTAGTGACGCGCATTAATTTAAAATGTTGCAATATAAATGCAACGCACTTTCTCTTGGCCCTCTTGTGCCAGGCGTGTGGGCGATATTCATAAAAATAAAAAAATTCAAGAATGACTTCATCTTTCAAGTGGTTATGAATATCTTTTTACTTGAGCTGAAACATATCCAAGTGCATTTAAAACTAGCATTTTATAATTTTATAATGTAAGGCAAAGTTTATACTAGTTAGGAGTTGCTGATATTTAGAGTTGCAATAAATTTTAATGAAAAGTTTTTTGCCCTTGAATATGATACCAATTAAAAAACTAGTAGAAGTAAATAAAAAAAAAAAAACGAAATGACCATTTCAGTCCTTGAAAGGACTTTGACCGAGCTTCTTATGATCAGTTGTGTTGTGCGAGTTGTGAAATGTTTGAACATAAATGATCGAGAACTGAACCTACCAGTTTTATGCCCACTCCGAGCTCCGAATGTTCTCAAGAAGCTTTTCATGGCAGTTTTTACTCTCTGAGGTTTGCTATTGTCTGCAGTGAGGTGAGGGCCGAACAGAAAAATAAATTCAATTGCAAATTTTCTGTGTAAAGTGGGAAGTGAACCAGGGCTCTATGGCGTATGGGCCACGCACTTTACCCACTGCGTCACGGCCGTAGAAGTAAATACATTTTAATTTAAAACTTCGATCTAGACTGATTAAAGAAAATCCGAACGTTTAAGTGCGTGGAAAGTATGCTATAGAACCGCGATAGAGTCCGAGTTTAAATCTCATCTAACACAGGATTTTTTTCAATTCAAATTAATATTTTTGATAACTTCTTAAGAACATGAGCACTATTTTGGAAGGGCCCTACTCTGAGCGTGATACATTCAGACCTATCGTGAGTATTTTTTCGCCCGATATCGGAATAGGGAATTTCCGTCTTTAAGATAACAGGTAAGACTTCATCTTTTTATTTTTTACACTTATGATTATTGACAGTTGATGAACAAATTTGCATTAAAATTTTTCAAAAGAACTTGAGCTTAATCTTCAGAAAATGAAATCCTCTTTTCCGATTCTGGGTGAGAAAATACTCACGATAGGCCTGATTAAGTTTGAATGAATAATAAATATTTAGTGTTTTATTGACCAATTCCCTGTACTTTTTTGACAGAATATATAAATAATTTTACCCACGCGCTTATGCAAAAACAAAAATATGTACAAGCAAAAACAACAAAAAGCATTTCAATTTAATTAGAGCGTGTTTCAGCATTTCGGTGTAGATAATTTGAGATTGACTCAGTTATATTATGTGAATAAAAACAAAAAAATAATTATTTTTAAAACGAAAAACAAAACTAAAAAATTTGTATTATTTTTTTTATATTTTAAAGTAAAAATTTAATTCATAAATAATAATTATATTTGGAGTAAAAAAATTAATACTGGAATAATGACGTTAAGTTATCGTTAAGCGATATAATTTATGTTTATAAAAATAGATGTATGTATGCAAACATGAGGGTGTGTATGTCAGGTATAGACTCCGAAACCGCTAAACCATTTTATGATATGAAATTTTCAGAGAAACTGTAGCAAAGTCTTGAGAGTATGAGTGAAGTTTGATACCGATCAAACCAAAACAACGAAAATTTGCGATATCGAATAGCTTTAGAATTATAGGTCATACAGCCTCAGAGTTCGGTGTTAGACCTCAATGTACAATTGCCTTTTCACAAGTAACATTTTTAGAGCGTTGGACAAGGGGCGAGTTTTTAACAGTCCAAATTTTCGTTACATTTTCGAACTATAAGTCACACATGAATATAACACTATACTATTAGTCGTGTCCTTCAAAATTGGCAAAATTTAGAGAGCATTGGACATAGGGCGTGGCGCCGCGCATTCAAGCTTTGGAATTAAATATCGAATAACAATGAAACTCAGTATGGAGTTACAAATTGGCCAGCTATTTCTACTTTACTACTGGCTAGGGCAATAAAAGCTGGGCCTGTCTCCGCCCATAAAAGCAAAATTTTCGATACAGAATAGCTATGAAAGTAAAAGTTGCAGATGATTGAAACTCAGAATAGAGTTATAACTTGGTTATGCCCTTCTACTAGAAAATTGTGACGAGCTTTGACCAAATGGGTGTGAGTCATGTTCATACAAGTAAAATTTTTGATATCAAATAGCAGAGACTGCAAAAAATAATTATTTTTAGATGTTTAAACCAAAGAAGAATTGGGGAACAATTGTTCATCCACCAATTAGAATTCTTTCACATTCCAGAACATTCTAGAACATAATGCCCCATGAAGTTACCATTAGAATACCTTCACATTCTAGAACATAATGCCATCTATTGACTTTAAAAATTTGGACTTTGAAATTTTTGAGAATTCCTTTCACATTCTAGAACATAATATCCTTTTTTTTTAATTTAAAAATGTTAACTTTGAAAGTTTCATCTGATTTTTATTTTTTTGAAGGATTATTGGTCTGTGGTTGTTTTTGGTGCCTTGAATAAAGTTTTATTTGAAATGACTTCAATTAAAGTAGAATCTGCATCAGCACTTTTTTATTTTTATTTTATTTTATTTTTATATTTTTCAAAAATTAGTGCATACGATTAAGTTCGTTTACGTACAAATATGGATACAGACATACATCTCAAACTGACGATTAATATAAAAGATATAAAGCTATAAAGATGACTTAAATTTATATTAAAATTAGGGCAATAACTTTTAGGATAAAAAGATATGTTAAGTTGAAGAAAATATTTGAGAAGAGAATTAAAACAGTAGAATCAAGAGAAGTAATTAAAGATAAGTTGCTTAAAGTTCCGTGAATTGGATTCGCGTTTATATTGAACAGGCAAAGAATTCCACAATCTTATGGAGCTAACGAAAAACAATCTTGAAGAATTCATGTAATTAAAGCTAGGAATTGCAAGATTAAAGCTTCTTGTAGATACACTGAACTGAAGCTTTGAGTATAGTTAGGTGACCCTGAATGAATTAGTCTATGCAAAAATACACAGTTTCTAGCCTAGCCAGATAATTAGAATATTACAGCAAAGAATGCGATTGCTCAGGCCAATGACATTCCCAAATCGTCTTAGTTCATATACATAGCGGGCCGCATAATTAAAAGCAACTTGCAGTTTATGTAATGAGTGTGAGTCCAGTTTACTGAACACAATCTCAAAATAATTTATAAATGGTAAAATTAGTTGAATACCAACCATCGCTTAGTTTCCATTGGTGTGAACTCGGCAGTTATTCTAAGATTTCTTAAGGTGAAATATATTTTACTTATAACGTAATTAATATGGTCCACACGAGAGAGCGAGGAGTTTATTCGAAACCCGAGGTTGGTTATCTTGTCAACAAATTTTAATGAAGTCTCACCGATGTATACGGGAGGAATGTCTTCAACTGAATATTTATAATGAGATATTGGTAACACAAATGATTTAATCGGGTTAAATTTAAGCTTGTTACGTGATGCCCGTTTACCAATGGAGTCTAAATCTTCATTTACTCTACAGCAGAGATCTTCACATAGACCAATTGGGCGGGACATATAAGGCTGAAGATCATCTGCATACGCATGCATTGTTACATTTTTTGGAATGGATAATATGTCATTGATAAAAATTGAAAATAGGAGCGGTCCAAGAATTGAACCCTGTGGTACTCCACTTTTCAGGTTTTTGAAATTTGAATATTTTCACCTAATCTTGACCCTTTGAATTCTGCCATCAAGATAAGTTTTACTAAAGTAGACTGCAGGTGAAGAAAAACCAAAGTAGGTCTCTAATTTAGAGCATAGTAACGAATGGTCTACACTGTCAAATGCCTTAGAAAAATCAAGAAGGCAGAGTAGATTAAGATGTTCCTTCGTTGTTTAAATATTATATTGAAACATTAAAAGATTGCTTTCAAAAGGTCGCAGCTAAAAAATTTTGCAAATTCTCCTTCTTGCACTAAACTAAAAAAATGTTCTCGTGTACTAAAAAAATTTCAAGTTCATAAAAAACAAGTTTTTCTTCAATTGATAAAGTCTTTTAATATTTGAGCGTTTCTGTTAGCCGAAAAATCTTGTTTCTATAAAAGCTGACATTTATTTTAAAACCTTGTATAACAGAAAAAGAGAATAAAAATTGTTCAACTCTGATCAACATTATTTTTACGAAATCTCCCAATTTGATGGAGTTCCGACTTTATGTATAAAAATTTTAAATAAATATTATTCTTTATACATTAATTACTCCGGATCACAAACATTAAAAACATTAAACGGTTAAGTTGGTGGGGTTTGTTGATATGCCGTTAGAAAGGTGATTTTATTGCCTTTATAATGAGCTATCAAAATAAGTTTTATGTTAGTTAGTTTTTCTGCTAGAAACAATAACGTAAACCAAAGTAATGAATTATTAATTAGCCCTGTAGCTCCTTAGAATGTGAAAATAGACCCCCCCCCCCCCCCTCCCATACGATTTTTTGCTCAGCTCGACATAACCTTTCAGTTCCGTAAATAGTTGCACTCAATTGCGGGACACCCCGTATATTGATTTTTAATAATATCAAACAGCAAATATATGAACCACACCTAAATTTAATTATTTCTAGATGTTATAACGTATACCTATTTTTACGAAAATCATAACATGAGTCCTTTATGTTTTATGTTCCTTTTTTATAAACGGATTAATTTATATTTATTTATTTTAGCGGATCAACTATTTCTTAGAATTTTAACAAGTTTATTAATTTGAAGGTTGAAAAAGCATCCTCGGCCATTACTCGGTTTGGCTACAAGGTTCAAAATAAGCCAAAATTATGTGCGATAGTTTTTCCAAATTGGGTTATGTAAGAAAAATAGGTCTAACTATATTTGAATTGTAACAAGTCGAAGGAGGTGTTGTCAACAGTGACGTGTTTTTCAAGATTTATTTTTTTATATTTTCTTAAATATTGACATATTTTGAAGACCACAACTGTATTATACTCTAAGCAGTTCATGCTTGTATTGGAGCACACATAAAATCACTTGATTTCTTCATAAATATCAGGCTATTAAATTTCCAAGTCATTTCTTAAAACTTTTCCTCAATTAAGCTAAACTTTTGCCAGTGCTGCCAATTTACTATTTGATTACCATTTCCATGCAATACCACTTTTTATCTCGGCCACTTAAATTTAAAGTTAATTAAAACAATTCACAACTTGTACTAACTTTATAGTTAAAACAAAATAATTGGCTTAAACACTAGAAATGTGCACATTTTAATGGTCAGTCATGGTTGACAATTTAAGCCAAATTTGTGCGTCGTTTTCCGCCACAGACTAAACACCAAAGTTTCTACACCACAACAACAACAACAACAACAACAACAACAGCAAATATACAATTGCGGTAATTGCAACTTCCACAAAATGGCATTTAAACGAGTTAAATGAACAGTTTTTGGCCAGTTGGTGAGCCATGGAAAAAAACGCACATAAATTAATCAAAGCTCAATTTGAAGAGTAGTTGGCTTAAAAAAAAAAAATGCAGTCTTAAATAAATTAACAGAAGTTATTGCACTTTGGCTTAAATTATTGGCAATTAGCTGGTTAAAGCAATTAAGTGGCAATGCTGTTGACGTTGTACAAGCTATTGCAGCGATGACGTTCAACATGTGTTTTATGGCACTTGAAAAGTGTTGCCACCAAAATCAAAAATTATTGTTGACAGTGGAGAAACTTAATTGAATTATAAAGTTTTACAAAGCGTTGTATATACAATTTGAAATTAAAGGCGGCAGCACGTGCCTATCAGCAATAAAAGTGTTGCCATTTATGTATGACAACATTATTGAAATTGAGCAGGAAATAACCTCAAAGTGATTTAAAGCAGTGTTTGTGAAATGTTTTGCTCAATTTTTTTTTATTTAGCTAACAAAAACTTTTACTGTAGTTTAACTTCTATGATTCTTCACATAAGATGCATCATCTGTATCTGGGGTTATTTGTGAGTCACTAAATCTGCGTCACAACTTTGAACGCATGAAAGTGGAGATACGGCAATAAGTAAAGTTTTATATCTGACATTGTTAGCTTTTATTACAGAAAATGTAGAGATTTAATATTTTTATGCAATCAAATTACTCACTTTTTTTTTCTAAACAGCAATGAATGCAAATAGTTTGATTTTTTTTTTAAAGATAAAACTTATATCTATATAACTGGCTCTATACAGTATTATGATCCTATTTGAAAGCTTTAAAAACTTCTTCCACTTGCTTTTAATTTCTTGTATAGATCTTGATTTTTTTTTTTTTTTGTATCTTGCAGATCACAATCATCTAATAACAGCTCCAGCACAACAGCAGCAGTCCATTTCAACAACAACTATAACAACAGCAACAAACAATAAAAGTGGCATCGTCTCTATCAGCAACAATAGCAACAGCAGTAGCAAGGCGCAGACACCAACCACAGAAAATCATGAAAACACGAATGGCTCGCAACATTATCTTCACAACAACAAAAACAAACAAAATAATAATGTGACAACAACACGCAGCAGTTCACAAACTCCATCGCCCATTTTGAGCCAGCAACATGGCAGAAAAATCAACAACATCTCCTCCACCATTGCGGCCAACGCCTCGACAACAGCCACAACTTTGGAGAAGGTAAACAGTGTGAATCCTTGTTTTAATGCTTAGCGCCACAGCAAAAGTAATTCTCTCCAAAATTTCAGAAAAATGCTTCAAAGCTGCAGTCAAGCTCACGCAAGCTGCTGCAAAAGCAACAGTGTTCCTCAGAGAATGTCGTGACTCAGGCATCTCCAAGTGCCGTGGAACTGCAGCAGACGACAAAAGCGTTGAAACATCATCAAACGGGATTTGAGGCAATGGGTGTGCTGCTGCAGTATCTGGTCTTTGATGTAAGTACTTGGAGGGTGTGTGGATTAAAGTTAGCGCCATATAATTTTAATTTGTAGTCAAAGTTTAAAAAGTTACAAACAAGGAGCGGGGTAGTTAGGAGTAGCTTCAACTGATTAATTACTCCCTAGAGAAAACATATTTTTTCGTAGGATGGCAGCTTAGAAGTTTTCTTCAACAAACTCTGTGATTTATGCTAAAAGCTAAGAATTTTCGAAAGCCTTAAAGCTAATTTAAATTTTTGAATTGTTTTAAATTTTTGGCTAAAAGCTTTTAAGTTTTTCAATGAAGCGTGATATTTGGAAACTTTTTTCAATTTAGAGCATGTCCTTGATATAAATTATGCCCAAATGTCGCCAGTTTAAAGCTTGTCGAGCACTTAAGAAATGTCCCTCAGCCGCGAACGAGCTTACAAGCAGCGACACAAAATTTCGAGTCCTGCCAGTCTGCCAACATGTTGATAACTAGTTAAAAATAAATCGCAAATCAGGCGTGTGGAAAATTACAGAGTTTGTAAAATTCATGAAATAACAGGTACAGGGCAGGTCAGCAGGATAGCCTAAAGGACAAAAATGAAAACAACATGAAAATAATTTAATCACTCTGACTGGCGCCAGTTTAGAACTGCACGACAAACTCGGTACATTTTCTCTGGTCACACATAGACACTCATTGTTAATACACACATACAAATCTTTAAATAAACAGCAAAACCAAGCAAAACGGAATGAATATTTTTTCGATTCGGCAATTACTACTTTGCTCTAATAATTCTTTAAATAGAGCAGTAAAATTGTTATGCTTTTGTGAATTTTGTTTTTTTTTTCAAAAAATTTGTTATAATCCTGGCTTAAAGTTGAACTAATTTTGTTTAATTGTGTCCAAATATTTAATCCTTGCAGTTATCCTTGCACTCTGTTTGCCTTAATTATACACTAAAAGGCAAGCAGAACAGCTTTTCCTGATTTCAATATCCCAGCTGTTTGTTGAGCTGGTAAATCCTAGCTGGTTTTAAAGTTCACGCATATTGTTCACAAGTATCGGCTTTGTTTTCTTTCTGTTCTAGTGTTGAAGCTCCTTATTCTTCTTTTTGTATTGGAATTTCAAAAGCGTTGCATACTGTGAACACTAGTAGGTGTAAATATTTTTATAACAATTATTAATATCTTTAATCTTCATATTCTTTATAAAATAGCGTAAATGTATGTAGAAATAGAAGAGTGTGAATTTTGACAGATTTAAAATCGCTTTCTTAAATATCAAAAAAAGTGATTTTCAAGTCGATTAGAAAGTCTTTAATATTCTATATTCTAAAAGTTTAATTAAATTAAAAGTTTTAATCTTTTATATGAAAAGCTCGGGGTACATGTGGTTTTGTCTTACTTACTTACTTAGGTGGCCATAACAAGCCGTGTTCGGGATTCCGTCGGCCTTTTCAGCTCTCGCAATCCTTGCGCAAGCCTTCTCCAATCGGACACACCAAGTGCAGTTAGGGCTTTCTCGGTTTGGTCCATCCATCGGAGGCATGGTCTCCCTCTTCGTCGTCGATCAACTATCCTCGCCTCAAGCACGTTTTTAGAGCTTCGTCGTTCATACGATAAAAATAAACCAGCCAGCGAAGTCGCTGCACAGTTATACGCTGAACTACGTCAATGTCTTCGTAGAGCTCATGCAGCTCATAGTTCATTCGGACACGATAGTCATTGACGACTCGAACAGGACCGAAGATTTTGCGAAGAACTTTTCTCTCGAACACCCCCAGAACAGCTGCGTCAGTTTGCGAAGCTACTCATACCTCAGTGAAATAAAGAAGCGCCATAGTTTTGTCGATCGAGAGAGGGCTCTGGAAATTAGTTGCTTACTAAGACAGTAGTAGCATCTGTTAGGAATTCTTGTTCTTTGCAGTATATCCAGGCTGACACCATTGTTGTTGTTAATGGCGGTGCCAAGGTATATACACATCTTGACTACTTCAAAGTTATAGCTGCAGGATGAACCGTGGGAATCTAGACGCAGCGTTCCCCTGTTTTTTTTTAAATTTTATTGGTCAAAGTAAACAAATTACAAATAAAATTGTTATAAACACATAGCTACTACGTCCTTCAGCTTAACATTTGAAATAAAAAATCAATTTATAAAAATTCAGTGAGTTAACAATTTTGAAAATTTAAGAACATGATATAATAACACCAGGTAGCTTTGACAATAGGCTTTTTTCTCAGAGCGCCGACCATAAATTGTCAAAATCAATACAAATTTTTAATTGTCACCTGTCTTGCTGCTTATTCATTTTCCCTTTTTCGATGCGTTTTTGACAACTCCTGATCGCCTACAGAACTGTCACTCCTACCTTGTAATTATTGTATCATGATCAAGAATAAGTATTCGTTAGAGTGGCCCTTGGAACAATTTTTTTTTTTTTAAATTCAAAATGTGCATTGGGCCTCGAAAAAATATTGATATTTAAACGTGCCTGTAGCGACCACTAAATTGAAAATTTGATTTATATGGGAAAATAATGCTGTTTTTCCAAAAAAATCCAAATTGCATTTTGTTAAACTCAAATTTTCTGTGCGCACTTCGTTTGTCATTTAATTTTTCTTTTAATTGAGTTATTAAAAATGAATATCCGATTTATATTACGAGAATTATGATTTCTTACTTAAAATTAAATTTAAATTAAATTAAAATTAAATGAAATTTAAATGAAATTTTAATTAACGTTAATTTAAATTCAATTTAAATTTAATTTTAAATTTTAAAAAATTCAGTGACATTTCTTGGAAATATTTTCTAAAACTATACCTAAAACAGATACAAAAATGGTGTGATTATGTTTAATAATTTGGTCATTACGAAATTTTTTGCTTGAAGTATGCCATATTTTGTAAATATGGAGCTTGAGTATTCTTATGAAAAAATTCCCAAGAACCCTAAAATACAAATTCTCAAAAATCAATCCAGATTCATTTCTGAGAATTTTCTAAGAATAGTTTTGAGCTATTTTATGCAAAACATTAAAAAAACCAAAAAGTTATAGCTTCTGAAACTTTTTTAAAAAAATCCTTTAAGTGCATTTTCTTTCATATCAAACATAGAAAAGACATCATTAAAAATCAAAAAACATAGATTTCCATTTGAAGTGACTTCAATAATTTTTAAATATATTTCCGGTTTTGTTTCGAAAAATTTTGGAATTCCAGGGTAGATAGATATATAAAGATATATAAAGATATATAAAGATATATAAAGAAAAATTGGGTTGCCCCATTGAAAAAGTTTAATGTGTTTCGAAATTCAATTTTATCTAGTAAAATATTGATAAATATGATCTTCTTATTCTGAAAATTTCAATGTCTTAACTAATATTAAAAACCTCGTCTACTGAAGATATAGCACATGGCACCTAGTAAATTTCGATCATGGCCGAACTAAGATGTTAGTTACTCTTCTTAAGCTCTTTTCTCTCTTCTTTGATTACACATTTTCTTAACGAAAATTTTGTCGCGTGGGCTATGTCGCGTGAGTTACGTCAAATATATTTTGGAAACTCAATATATTTTCAAATAAGCAAAGTTCATCATTAAAGTGGGTTTATTATGAAACTTCACTGTTTTCCCATTATTTAAAAATTAAAAACAAAAACAGGTTATATGATAAAATTCGCTGAATTTTTACCATCTAAAAGTGCTTGTAAAACACAATTCCTTTTTTTGTCGCGTGAGTTACGCCCATATTTACCACTGTTATTCTTAATTAGTTACATGAACGAGAATTTTGGTATATCATACCATTACTATTTCTTCTAAGGCATATGAACATAAGAAATTTTTTTACATTAATAACATAAACATTCGAGAAAACGATGCTTTAAGTCGTACGCATGTCGCGTGAGTTACGATGGAAATGCCCATATATTTTATTTTATTCAAAAAATTGTTTTTCTTTGGGACTTTTTACAAAAATTATGTGTTATAAAAAGTAGTACAAATTTATACTAAACAAATTAAGTCACAATATATTAAAAGCGCTTGAGGGTTAATCAACAAAATATGCAACTAAAAATTAAACTCATCCGTACTATTCTACTTTGTCTTTTATATTATATAATCTTTTATATGATGATTCTTTGAAAGTATTTTTGTTAATAATTAAATAAATATTAATTTTCGTCCATAATTTAAATGTGTCTAAATTACTAACTGGTGACCGGCAGGCAACACTGTCTGCTATCTTCTGACTAATCGACATCGTCGCGAAAATTCTTTGCTAATGTCTTATTATGAAGAATAATAATAATAATAATCAGTGAACGATTCGCGATATTTTGGAAAAGATTATAATTATTATCTTTTAGGATTGTGTTTTGAAGCTCTAAGTAAAACAGGTAGCCGAAAAGGTGAAATCCTTGATTTGTGATATAAAGGTCATGAACGATGCTATTAATAACGCAAAGTTTAATGAGGCGTACTTTCCAAATGAGTTATTAATGAAAGGTACTATAAAATGTTTAATGAACATCTTCGACAGGTACTGGAGAGACTACTATTTTGCCTGAAAATGACAACATATGTTATAACATAAATAAGATAAATAACATACCCGGTTAATTATGGCCATGATTCTGTGATAAGTTAAACTAGTTTGTCAGTTAAATATAGAGATAGATTTTACAATCAGCTGATTGTCTATTTGTCCTATAAATTTTATTTTTGTTTTCGTTGTTTTTGTTGTTTAGTATTTAAAGACATTATCATTTTGTGTTTGTATTGGGGTTGTTAAAAAAGTCAGTACAATTTTTATTTACAGTAAAGACTCAACATTTATCAATAAAAAATAATAGCCGTTTTATTCCATCACCTTCTCCAATCTCTGTGGTAGCTTCATTCTGCGCAGGTTGAAGTCTCCACTTTTCTCTAAGTCAAATAACCTCTCAAGGTTCTGTTTGATAAGGCTATCATTATCAAAGATTTTAGCATTCAGTGAGTTTTGGAGCGAGCGAAATATATGGTAATCCTAGGACGCAAGGTCTGGACCATAGGGTGGATGGGGCAAAATATCCTTTCCGAACCGGAGCAATTTTTGGCTAGTCACCAAACTCGTATGAGGTCTGGTGTTGTCGTAGTGGAAGACAATCCACCTTCCTACTGGCCAGCTCAGGACGTTTCTGTTAGCATCGCTCAATTTCTGTAGTTTCCCACAATCGTCTTTAGAATTTATTGTTATCCTATAGAAGTATGTAGCTCGTATTATACAACCCCAATTCAACGCCACCAGAATTTTCTTGTGGTGAATGTCTGTTTTTGCTTGATTCTTCGGCGGTTCAGCTTCCACTTTACGTCACTTGTTTTTCAGGGTTTTCAGGTTTCATGGGCCGCTCGCAAATTTCAACTCTACTGACTTTGTGAATCTCTTCCAATTCGTGCGGGACCCAGACATCCAATTTTTTGATGAAACCAGCGGACTTTAAATGACAGTGATTGCTTCCAACGTCTCACTGTCGAATGCTTGTTTATCTCCACAAGCATTTTTATTTGGCCGTCGTCAATCTCCAAAGGCCTACCAGAACCTCTGGCCTCTGACGTTGTCTCTCTTTAATCACATCTTTGCCATACTCTTGCGCTATTTTTTGTTTGGCTTTAGTTATTTTTTTTGTCTTTTTTGAAATAAAGGAAGAAAATATGGCGTATTTCCTCATTAAAGTTCTCAATTTTTAAAATACTCTCAAAACACAACTTGCAGGAAAGTAGGAACAATTATATTAATTTATATATTTTTAATGTAAATAAACATGTAAATAAATTATACACACAGATATTTCACGATTATAATGATGCCTATCAGAAAAAAAAACGAAGTTTAGTTATGAACAACTCAATACTTGAACGATATAAAAAAATATTTAGCGTACCAATCCATGAGCGTGTACGCAAATGCGACGATTGATGCTCATGAGCATCGCAATGAATAAAAAAAAGGGTATGGTGGAGCTCCAAGATAGGTCGCAGGATTTGTTATTGTTAGTTATAATTGCTGGAGAATTTCTATATAATTCTTCAATGATTTCTCGGAAATTTGGCGATAATATCCCTATAACAAAAATCATTTATTGTTGTGAATGGCGCGTGAGCTGTCTCATGAGCATTAAAAAAATCTCATATGCGTTCCTGTCAAAGTCCCACCAAAACCGTACGCGTTCGTGGACGAGAGCGATAAAATATTTTCTAGTCTGACTAGACGACCGACTTAATAGGTGCCAACCTTGACTCTCAAGAAATGATATTTATAATTACACATTCATTCTTGCATGTCTGGCTGTCATCAGTAATTATTCCAAATCCTTTCGGTGCGCAAACAATTTGACTTAATTATTTACTATACTGATTAAAGGATTTTGCTGATTGCATTTCGGTAGCTAATGTCGCTAAGAATAATTTTAATTTTTCCGTCTAGCAGCAGTTGGAATTAGAAAAAAATTTGTAGTTTTGTTGCCTGGGCATAATGTATAGCAACTATTCAGAGAATTTATTGGCGCAGACAAGTTAATTCATTAGTAATCCTGTAGTACTTAGTTACTAGTCACAATTAAATTTCTTTGCTGAAAGGCGCCTTAGTTTTATATATTTAATGTTGTGAATTCCTTGAATAACCAAAAATTATAATCACTATTTAAAATTTTCTATAAAGCTCAAAAGTTATAATCACAAACTATCTCCATCAGCGAGTTTGTTTAAATAACTGCCAAAATAACTTTTAAGCGAACTGATAAATCTATTAAAATAAGGTTTTTTCTTTGTTTACTGAGTGCGTTGTATTTTATCTTGAAAAGCATATAAATGACGTAATTTCAGAATTTGTGTACTTGCCCTAGCCTTGATTTTCTGTCCATCACTGTGCCAGCAAAGTGAGCTGCTTGTCCTCTAGCAGCTTTTCTACCTGTTTGGTTGTTAGTCTCTAAGCTACTTAAACAAGAAGTTTTGTTTTAGTTACAACTCATAATTACCTGACAGAATTTTTGTATACCTTTCCATTTTGCTCTTCTTTGCTGTTGTGCTACTATTTCAAACTCTGGCATAGAATAGTAATCCAAGCTGTCGTGACTTATTATTGTCCTTAATACTGCTGCATTCCTGATCTAAGGTGATATACATGTTGTTGTGCGTAATTCTTTTCTTTTCCTGCCAAAAATAGCTGGCATTTGAATGTTTTTATTATCATGTTATTGTAGCTTCAACGAATGAGGTATATTAAGGCCAGGTTAAGGAAATAACTTTGGTTTTCACACTAACTTGTTAAATATTACAGCAACATCTAAATAAATATTGTTTTAAGTAAAAATTTGTCTGTACTCTATGCATGCCATAGATGTTTTAAAAAAAATGTATGTTTAATGACGGTAGTTGCTGAACTAGGCTCGTGCTTAGCAGAATTTCTAAAATTACAGGGCATACGGAAAAGGTTATGATTGTAGTTTAGGGTGCCCCAAAAAAGTTGAAGTTGTTTTCTTTTATGTGGTACCCCCTTAATTTTTTTGTGTGATGTCGAAATAATTGTGAATAAAATTTGATGTACCTAGAACCACGGGAACCCGTGCCGACTTGCATCGGTACATGTCAGTACTGGGTTATATAGGAAAAAGTGCTAATTTTTCCAAAAAACTCAAATAACTTTTGTACAAGTGTAAATTTTGAAAAAGGGGGCTCGCATCTCGTTTTTTTTTGTTAATTTTTTTTTTTAAATTTTTTCTATCGAAAAAAAACTCTCTTTTGTACTTGTTGTATTAAAAAAAATCTGACAAAATCTAAATTTGAAATAAATTTTAATGAAATCTTATGGAAATATTTTCTTAAATTATACCAAATAGAGATGCAAAAAAGTGTGTAGTTATGTTGAATAACCTGATACCGAATCGCAGCTTCAGTGAACGTACAACTCGTTGCGGAATTGTGTTCAACTCGTTATTGAATTGCATTCAATAAACACAATTTTACGTGACGAGTTGTATGTTCACGGAAGCGGCGATTCGGCCCCTGGTCGTTTTTGAGTTACAAAAAAAAATTTCGAAAAATCTGAAAATGCATAATTTGGAAAAATAACAGAACGGATGATTTAAACATAATGTTGAGCTATTTTCTGCAAGAAACGGTGGCGCAGTGAGTAGAGTGCGTGGCCCATACGCCAGAGAACCCTGGTTCAATTCCCACCTGACACAGAAAATTTTTTCAATTGAATTAATTTTTCTGTTCGGTCGTCACCACTTTGCGCAGAAATTTAAATTTAGTTTTCGTATGTTTTAGGGATGTTTTAGTGGATAAGTGTAAAAAAATAAAAGCATATTCCGACTTTTCGTTAAAATACCTGAATCCAAACTAAAAAAAAGAACTGAGTGGAAAAAAACAGTATGTTGGCAACCCTGGAATTCGGACATTTTTTCGAATAAAAATTTATAAACGTTTCATTTCAAGGTACCAAAAAATACCATACCAAAGATAAAATATGTTTTACTGGCTTATGTGGTTTATGCAACGCTGTTACCTCCAAAAATCTATTTTAATGTGATAGTTTTTTTCATTATAAAATGAGACAGTTTTATTTTCAATTGACAACGATCTTCAGCATCACTCATAAATTTTCCCAATACTACAGCTTTCAATAATATATTCCATACACATATTTATTAATAATCTCCCAGGAAAGTCCTTTTGTTTGTTGGGAAAAAACTTCTGATGTGGTAAAACCATTCAAATATGGGAAATATCGTTAATTAAGAAATTGTAATGACGGATAAAAGATCAATACTAAGAGCGATCAATGGCTTAGTTTTTCGATTAACTTTATTATTAATATTATATCTTGTGTAAGTTAAAATTGAATTGAGATAGTTTTAAATATAATAAAGTGATTATCAAAACTATACGACACCAAACAAATTTTATTATGCACCCTCGCCAAATCTATGTTGATTACAGTTGGAAGTAAGCTCAAATACAGAATGAGAAAGTATCTTTGTCAACTCTAATCACTGATTTGAAGGAGTACCGTTAGCTTGCGTTGAAAAGCTTTCATTACTGCAATCGTATTTCCAATAAAATAAAAAAAAAAACGATGTCTTAAAAACATAACGAAATCTTTTTAAACTTTTACTTATGATATTACCTAAAATATTCCTTTAGGAAACAAAGCGCTTTGAAACTACTTTCAAAGCAGTTTAAAAAATCATAATAGCGCTTTGTTCTCGCTTATAAATAGTCATTTTTTTAACATTGGCATGTCATTGGGAAGAAGACCTTTGTTCTCGCTACGAAAAGTGATTTAAAAAAGCGCTTTGCTCTCGCTACGAAAAATGATTTCAAAGAGCGCTTTGCTCTTGATACGAAAAATGATTTAAAAAAGCGCTTAGTTCTTGCTACGAAAAACTGATTCAAAAAAAGCGCTTAGTTATTGTTTCGAAAAGTGATACGGAACTCCACAGCCTTCCATCTACAAATATCATCAAAAAACGAGGCTTTCTGTTAAATTCTTTTGGAATGAATGACTTACGACATGAATCTTTTATTTATTTTTAATTTTTTATCAGATGTCAAGTTTCCCATTCCAAATGAAACCCAACATTTTTTTAATTATACCTAAGTCAATGAGATACATTGCGTCTAGAGGGAACTGTGTAATCATTTGAACACCAATTTTTTCCAAAATATGTTCGGCATTGACAAAACGTTTGCAATGATATTTTTTATCTTTTCGCATTTGAAAGTCGGAATCTGTTCTTAATTCTGCAACTGCAGTACTATAGGCCAGTAGTTTTTTTTATAGCTACCTGGTAGCGCTTAGAGCATCCAGCGGAGGAAGTATGACCGACAGTTGCCGTAACAAATGCTCTCGCAGGAGCATCACAAACAAATGCACGCAATTTAATAAAAACCCTTCTAACGTTGACAATAGCACCTCTTTTACTTATACTGTCCATCCCCAAAACAAAGTAAAGCAGAAAATCATTAATATCTTCAGGTTTCCTGTTGCAAAGCTATGCTCCAATATGAAAAGGTATGATATTGCCGCAGTTTGATATGGAACCCAAAATAGGCCACAAGGCTATTGCAGAGCTTTTGTATAAGAGTTATCCGTCTATTCCAATATCTACTTCTAAAATTTCAATATCTTCTGCTAACGACAACTTCAAATCCTGACAAATACTTCTCTCTAGCCAATAGTGGAAGTAGTTTCCCGGACTGACTTCACGCGTGCAAATAGTGGTATTATTTTGCGCCCTTGAAAATGAATTTTTTGTTGAAAAGGGCACTTTTAAGCCCACTCTTTGTAGAACTCGCAAAATGCCATCACTCGCGTCTTGCCTAACTTTCAATTGCACTACTCATTCCCGAATTTCTTTTGGAATGTCAATTTCTGACGAAATTTGTATTGTTCTTTCGAATTCTATATTTTCACTATTGGCACTTTGTATGCAATTCACACCTTCATGGCTGAAATCTGGTAAAACTTGTGGTGTTGCATTTTCTACCGCACGTTGCATATAAGCTGCCCTGCTATGTCCTTCATTTTCTGCTGCTGTTGCGCCTTCTTCGTTTGCACCAGCAAGCGCAACTTCATTTTTTATGGTGTATATCTTTGCCCGAACTAATCTTTTAAAATGGCGTTTTGAATAACCGCACCACTTCCCACTCATTTTATTATTTTTATAAACTTTTTTAACTTTCACTATTTTGCTGACTATTTTGCTGAAACACTTTCACGAATTAAACTTCCCGCGCATACTAGTGATGAGTTAGGACAAGTAGTGATGAGAAAAAAAAAATATATCGAACTAGTACGACAGCAACGACAAGATTTACGAACTACGAATAGTCAAATTAGGGAAAATCGTGAAAGCAATGCAATTTTTTAAATCTCAATGCGTAGCGAGAGCAAAGCACTTCTCAAAAGCACTATTCATAGGCAGAGTGAAGCCCTTTTTACTTGGTTTTTAACAAAGCACTTTGAAATTTCCGATAGGGATGGTTTGAGTCTTGAGAATAAAAAAAATAACGATGTCTTAAAAACAAACTTTTACCTGAAAATAGCATATTTTATAGTTTACATATTTTAATTAAAAAAAACATTAAACATTAAAAAAATTTTATATATGTTAAAATTATGAAATCTTAAAATATAATTTTACTAAACCTTAAAAAAATACTTAAAAAATTTGACTTTGTCATCAAAGTAACAGGCGCTGTGGAGCCCATCAAAAAAACTGGCAATTTCCTGAATCTCCATTATTTCAAGGCCCTCCTTCGAGTACACACCGTATATTTTGAATAAAACCGAAACTGAGTCACTCAAGTTTGAAAAAAAAAATATAGTTTGAGTTTTGAGAACTTCAGCTTCTTCTGGAAGTTCTGGAACACAAATATCATTTTCCATTGTTACGGATAACTTTACAAATACACTTTACAACCAATAAGTAGCATTTTTTGCAGTTATTATATTCCTAAAGGTTGATTTAAAAATACATCAACCAGAATTTTTGTTTAATTTTAAATGGTACCTTCTTAAACTGTGCAGAGTAAATATAAGAAATCATCTTATTAGAGTTTAATAATTAATCTACGTCATTGTATTCATTCAATAAGAAATCTTATTAAAAAATGTTTGATTGATTGTAGCTTTTTTTGAAATTTTAATAAGATTGTCTCTATGGAATTAAGAAGATTTCTCTATGGAAAATTCTTTGAATCTGGCAGTATTATTGCGCAATTAAGTGATCTTATTGATTTTATATGGTAGTTTTTTTGCTTTGTGTAGTGCATTGCTAGCTAAAAAAATATCAACTGAGTAGATATTCCTAGATATTTATCATTTATTTTCAATCAACCTATTCGATACACAATTGTTTTTTTTTGTTTTTAGAATTAAAATAATTAAGCAGACTTCTTCTAATCCTTTCTTCCGATCTGCCGGATTAAAATTAGTTCCAACAGTTGCGGAACAAATGTTTACCACTTCATACAGATAACAGAAAAACCGCACTTCGAGCAGTTTTTTTTTTCTATGTTTTACTTTGCATTGAATTGGGCTGAATACCTCCGTGACTCCCGCTGTTGTTGGAAAACTCCCTTTCGAGTCCGAAATGTGACTCTTATAATTAAATAGCTCTAAAATATGCGAACCACAAATATTTTTGTATCATCTATATAGCTCAGGTTATTGTATGGTGGAACGCCTACATCAACACCCTGTCGCTGAAATAAAATTTTTGTCTATAGCAGAAAAAGGGTTTTGGAATATTATATTTAGTTTGAGAATTTGAGAATTTTTAAATCACGTTGTTATTTCGTTGAGCTGGGGCGGGAAATTCCCGTCATAGGTTTAGAAGTTTATGATCTTGTTTTTATATTTACTTTACGATGCATTTAACCACATGCAAAAACAAAAATATTTCATCTATTTGCAATGCATTAAATGTATGGCTCAAGGTTTTGTGAATATCATTACTCAGGGTTGTAACTTTCCTTCTTTCTAAAGAACTTGCCTTGATGTTCTTTCTTACCTGCGGTATAGAGCGGTGATAAAACTCTGCGAATGCAGGCAGTCAGACAGGCAACTATTTTATTTGCATGATTTTTTTTTCCTATTTAAGCGCCGTGATATACAAGACAAGCTCAGTGTTCATTAAGTAGTTCAGTGTTTAACACGCTTACAGAAACTATTTTCGACTTTGAAAACATTTTTGAAATACATTTTCAAGTCACTCTTATAGAGATATTGCATCTAGTCAAAAACCTTCAACAAACATGTTGAAACGCTTAAATTTGATGGACGAAGAACTATCCACTTGGAACTCATATCGCACAGAGTATATGGACAGTATAGGTTTAAGGGCAAAAATTCCTAAGGTAAATTGAAATAAATCATCTCAGTTGAGTGAGAATAAATAGATATTATATACAGCAGAGTTGAATACGGAAATTTTGTAAAGTTCACGAAAATTTCCACTTCATAAGCCGAATGTTAAACAACATTTTTCTGGGATTGCAGGTAGCTTTAAAAACTCTAAGGATATTGTTCTATTTCCATTTTTTTTGTTTGTTCTGAAATAAGAGAGAAATGATTTGATTACTAATATTTGGCAATCAATTTGAGAAATAAAGCCTTATTAATGTGCATTTTCTCATTTCCAGCTTGATGCCTTTGCTTGTCCTGCTGTTAAACTCGAGCGCACCAAAACCAAAGAAAGTCTTACAAAGACGATGCATTTGCTAGATGAGGCCAAAAGTGTCTGCAATGAACTACAATATCAGCTGTGTGATAAAGAGCTCTATTATGCTCAACGTGAAGAGGAGCTGCAAGCGTTGCATCGCTGTGAACTCGAGAAAGGTAAGAAAGCTCATAATTGTGTCTTTTGTCAACCAAACTTATTTTCACTCTCTCTTTCTCTCTCTCTCTCAACAGCTCAATTGAACCTCTCCGAAGCAGAATTGCGTGCCAGCGAACAAATCTCTGCATTAAAGACGGAGATTCGTGTTATGGATATCGAGCAGAAACGCTCTCTCGATTGTTATCGTCTCGAAATGGACAACAAATTGGCACAAAATCAGAAACACCTTCTAGCCGCTGAGCAACGCGAAAAGGATTTGATAGAACGCGTGGCTGCTCTGGAGGCCAGCGAACAGAATCTCAGAATGCAGCTACAAGCTGCGGAAGAAAGCAGCACTCAACGTCTGCAGGCGACAAATCTCAGAGAGCGTGAGCTCTTGGAGAAGATCAGAGTGCTAAACATAGAAGTGGATATGCTGCGTGAAACAAAGGATAGCAGCGAACGTGAACTGAAGGATAAACTTAATCTTTCTCAAGATGAGATCTCTGTGCTACGCATCTCATCGCGACGCAATTTGAATAGTGAAAGCATGGAGCGTGGCAGCAGTTCGCCGCGCAACTCCAGTTCTACATCAGTTGCTGCAGCGGGTGCTTTGGAGATCACACGCCTGCAAAGCGAAGCCGAGAGCCTGCGTTGCGTGCTCGAGTTGAAGCAGAAGGAAATCTCCAAGTTGACTAAGCAAAATGAGGAGCTGATGCGTGATGCGGACGAGCGCAACGCGCTGCAGGCCAAGATCTCGGTCTTGGAGTCGAGTAATGAAATGTTACAGTCGGAGCTGGAGATCAAGTCAGATAAGGAAAAGTAAGTAGCGAATGAGTGTGGGAGTAGTGAGTGAGAAACTTTAGCTAATAACAATTTTTTTTCTTCACCAGAGATTTCCTGCGCCAAATGGACGATATCCAGAAAGCCTTCAATCACGAGACTGTAAAGCGTACGCGTCTCTCCTACGACAACGAAGCTCTACAATGGCAGCTGAAGCAACGCTCCGAGCAGTTGCACATCGTTGAGGCAAAGCTGCAGGAGCTTTCCTCTCACGATTTACAGAACAGTCAGAACTCTAGTCTTGGCTCGCACTCCTTGAACCGATCTTCGCAAAACGGTGCGCCTCTACTGAATTTTCAATTGGAAGATGATGTGTCTCCGCCCGCCTCACCCATTATCAAGGCAGTCATCGAGAAGACCGACTCTGTGTCTTGGGTCCTAGAGATGGATGATGACACACCTGAGGCAGCCGCTTCCAAGATGGTCAAGCGAGCAGGCTCTTTTCGTTCGGTCGAACGTAGTCCTTCGACCCGACGTCAGTTTTCACAGAGTGCTAGTGCTGCTATGACTTTGAATGGCATCAGCACGTGCAACGGCGGAGCTGGAGGGCCTAATCCGTTGTCGCAGTCCATGTCTGCTGCATCAGTTATACATCAACATTCCAATGGCACCGCCGATTTTTTAGGACGTGCCAACTCGCGCATACGCTCTAAATCGGTAAGCGTTAAGAGTTCCGAACCCACAGCTGCTGCTGCAAGTAACAAGAGCAACAGCAAAAAGTTGCTGCGGCAATGCTCAACCGGTAATACGCGCAAACAAGAGTTGGTGCCAGGCGCTTGGAAGGACCCCATCTGCTCAAGCTCACCCTACGCTGGAGTGCGTCCACGCAGCTCTACCATGAAGTGCGCCGCCGAACAAGATGAAACATTTTTTCGACGTACCTCATGCAAACTAATCACTTGTGATACGTCAGCGCTTAACACGGGTGAACTTCTGGAATTGCGTGGTCTGCCTACACATACTTCGGTGCATGAATTGAAGGCACACAAGAAGAATCAGCAGATACAGGAATCAGCGGGCGAGGCAATGGTTTCGGGCACCAACTCCGAGGACGAGGGCTGTTCGCACTCTTCAGATGAGGTGGTTAGCTCGTCGACAACATCCACATCGTCGGCAGCATCAGCCACATCGGGATCCTCCATGTCGCTCAATAATATTAAGAATCATCACCATATGTCGCTAGAGGAAGAGGTATTGTTGCTGGACAAAATTAACAGCTTGAATGGCACGCCTATGGAGGTGAGTTGGTCCGATGATGCAGATACCTTTACAACAAACGCTAGCTCAAGGGTATGACAAGAGGACGACGAAGACAGCTTTTAACACTACAACAACTTTAAATATATAGCTAAGAGAGCACGCCATTGAGTGGTGCGTCGGAGAGTCAATATCGAGTGGAATGGCGATAAATTATAAAAAAGAATTTTTTAAGAGCACAGTTTTATGCAAAATGTAGAAATTTAATTTATGTATGTATGAAATTTAGGACAGAATCATGTATGTTTTTTATGTTATATGTATGTTAACAAGCAAATAAGAAGTAGGAAAAGAAGAAGACAAAGAAGAGAGCAAAAACGCAGTAAAGCGGAAGCAAGCCTTGTTTTTCTTATTTTAAAAATTTTTGTTTAGTAAATATTTTATTTTGATTGAAAACTAAAAAGAGAGAAGTAATAAAATTGCATTGAAAAAAAAAAGATTAAAATTTAAGCTTTTGAGGTAAGCAGAAGTAGAAAAGTAGAATAATAAGAGAGCATCGCAACTAAAATGTTAACAGAAGCCGTCTAAGAGAGAAACGTGTGAGTGTTTTAAAAGAGAATTGTTGTGCTTATCTGTGAGAGCGAGAGCTAATTAAATTGTTTGTGGCTAATGTAGGTTTATACCTTTTTGAGAAAATTCGCATTGTTTTTAAGAAAAAAGTAAAAAAAAAATAAAGAAAAACCCGTAATTTGCAAGAAACTTTAAAAGTTGCTAGTTTTAAAAGATAAAAATGAATAAATTTTGCATGCTAGTAAAACAGATTTTAAAAACTACACAATTTTTGTTTCCGATGATGCGGATACATTTAGAACCAACGCCATTTAAACGGTATGACAAGAGAACGACGAAAAAGCTTATAAGAATGGATATAAAACGGGACAAAAAAAAAAATTATGAACTTAGCAAGTTATAAGTGCAAGCTTTAATAAAGAAAACCCGTCATTTGCTGGAAAACTTTAAAAGTTGAATCAAAAATTAATAAATTTTGCATGGTAGACAGTTTTGAAAAACTACAAAAATTTTGTATTTTGCTTTAATAAAGCTTAAATAAATAAAAACCAGTTATTTGCTAGTAAACTTAAAAGTTTTAAATTTTTTAAAAACTACTAAATTTTTAGTTTTGAAAACTTTTGACTAGCATGCAAAATTTTATATAAAAATTTTGTAGTTTGTAGTGTAGATTTTTGTATTGTGAGACTTTTAAGTTTTCTAGCAAATTACGTCTTTTTTATGTTAACGTTTTATTAAAGCAAAAAACTTTTTTTCCAAAAGTCGTTCTCTTGTCATACCGCTGAGCTAGCGTTGGTTGTAAATGCATATGCTTCGTCGGAAACAAAAATTTTGAAGGTTTTCAAAGCTGTTTTACTAGCATGCAAAATTTATTGATTTTTTTTTGTGCAAATTTTAAAGTTTTCTTGCAAATGACGGGTTTTTCTTTATTTTTCTTTCTTAAAAACTAAGCAAATTTTCTCAAAAAGACCGAAACCTACATTAGCCACGCACAATTTGATTAGCTCCAACTTTCGCTGATAAACACTTTATTTCTCTCTTAAAACACTCACATGTTTCTCTCTTAGACGGTTTCTGTTAACATTTTAGTTGTGGCGCTCACTTATTAATACCATACATAGTAAACCTCAAAATGTAGGTTTCTGCCTACAGGTTTACATTTAATACACTTAAGAATTTTTTGTTTCTTTTAACAATTTATGCAAAACACTATGAAATAAAATATACAAATCAATGTCTAAAATAAAACAATAAAAAAGTTACAAAAAATTTAAATGTTATGCGTAGCGTAAAAGCTTAGTATTTAAAGTCTATAATGTTTCAATCTCAATTAAAACCTAAAACTTAAACGCAGTCTCATTATAACTACTCTTACCCACTCATACCCATATGCATTGAAAGCTTGCTTAAGCGCTGCAAGACCTTCATTAAATAAGAATTTAAGCATTCATTAGGAAATCTTTATTTATTCAATTATATTTTAAGCAAAGCCTTCTTTCAATTTCATCTATTATTTAATTCAATAAAGTATAATTAACATTAACAATTTAGCTCTAATTCTGCACCATGTATGTACATTTAATAAATGTCTTAGCCACACCCTGTATTAAGCAAGAAAAAAACAGAATATATTATGTATGTAAAAACAAAAAAAATTAAACAAAACCAAAAAGTTTTAAAATTAGTTCTAATCGCAGCAACAAGTGAAAAATGTTCAATAAACTCTTAATTTAAACTTCAAGAATTCCTAAAGCAACGCTAGCTGATAAAAAGCTTTAAAGCTTGCTTGGGATGTTTGTTAGTTGGAAGAAAACAGTAAAAAAAGCAAATCAATAATTTGCTGGTAAAAGTTAAGCTAAGCAAAACTTTTGCAAATATTATGAAGAGAGTAAAATATAAAAATAAAAAAAATATAGTAATTGTTTCAAACTTAAAATTGTGCATTTTTATTACTCGTTATTATAGTAGCAGAGGTTTAAGGGGGTCTTCTCATTGAGCAACTTTTTTTTTCAACTTTTTTTTTGCATTTATTTATAGCTTGGGTAGTTGTGAATATGCCCCTAAAAGGATTTTTAGAAATTCGAAATACTTTAGAAGATACAGCCTTTTTTGTGAAGCAAGGTCTGATGGACAAGAAGGTGATGGAGGTAATAAAACCAGCTTACGAAGCGCTGTCGGCAGATAATTTGCTTGAAAGATGCCTTGGATCTGAAACTCAGAATTCCAATGAGTCCTACAATTCTGTTCTTTGGTCACTTTCGCCCAAACACATCAACTCAGGCGCACGCACCATCGAAGTGGCCAATTTCATTGCAACGTGCCTCTTCAACGACGGTTTTATACCCATACTTAAAATTATGGGTTTGATGGGTATTGCGATTGGCAAAAACGCATACGAATACGCACTATCTCGCAATGAAGACAGATTGAACCGATCAGAGACTCGAGCTGCGGCATCATCAAAAGCTGGCAGAACGGCTCGCAGAGCAGAGAGGGCAGCAGAAAGCAGTTTCTACGAAAAAGAGGAAGGTGGCCTGTATGGAGCTGGCATCGCCGACTAATATTTGTAAGTAAAAATTGTCAGCTCTTTAAAACTGCATTTAAACATTTTTGATTATTTTTTTTTTTTCCCCAAAAAAATTACTTCAAACTTTAAACGCGTTTATCTCGAACCCACGTTTTTCGAACTGGCGGCCATGATATCTCCAGTTCAACTGAACCGATTTTCATGAAACAAAATGGAATCGACGCAGAATTGTCACCATTCTCAGGTGAACCTCGACCATAATTTTAAAAAATTTTTTACTATTTTTTTTTACACTAAACTACAAAAAAAAACCCGAAATTGAAATTTTTTTTTGAATGGTCGCCATTTTGTCAAAAAAAATCACAAAATTAAGCTTGAGGTTCACCCGAGAATAACATCTATACTGATTATAACCCCGTTTTTTTTTTCATTTCAGACGCTCCGGAGACCCGGAATCGTGGCCGCCGTGACGACACCTTTTTTTTCACCACCAACTTTGAAGTCTCATTACTTTTTGAACAGCCCACGTATCGAGGCAAAAAAATTTTTTTATTTACTTTGAACCTTTTGTAATACAATAAATAAAAAAAGTTTTCAATTATTCTTTGCGTTTTCAAATAAGAATTTTTTTAAAAAGGGTCCAAAAAACGGGTTTTGAATGAGAAGACCGCCTTAAAAAAGCTTTAAAGGTATGTACCCTTTATGTACCCTATTTATAAAGGTTTTTTTTTAAAGGATACTAAAAAAAAAAATTCTCAGAGATATTGATATAGAGGTTTTTTATTGATTTCAACAATTAAAGTGCATAAGAAAATTTTTTTGTGACGTCATTTGCGTGTACGTGACGTCATGCAGCGATAGTTTATAATCCAGCAGTTAAGCTTGGAAAGAAGCTTGGTGGAAAGTGGAAAGAAGTCAAGACTATATTTAATTATTAGGCTGGGTCGATTTTCGGATCGGGCATGAAAAGTTATTAAAACAAACAAAAAGAGGGGACGATAGGGGTGCACTTTACCCTATCACATCTATCTCACATTTATACGTTTTTATACAAAAATTTATCGTAGAAAATTCCTAAAGAAAAAAATTCAACCAATTCATGGTATATTTTTTAGAATTCGTGATATTAATTAATATTATTGATATTGATAATCCGAATTTAATTCAATTTTTTTGCGCTCAAATTTTGCTAAAGATATTCTTTTTATTCAAATATTATATGGTGTGAATTTGGGCCAAATCGGCTTACATATGTATATATATATATATTTTTTAAATCGACCACAGTGCCACCTAGGGGGATCGAAAAACACAAAAAAATTTTGGAGGACCACACGAGCACTTTGAACGTTGTGAATATAAGGTGGATAGCTTCAGTGGTTCAGCCGTGATGGTCAAAAATACATAATACGCACCAACGTTAAGATTATGCCTGGAATTTTGTGAATTTTTTTCTTTATGAATTTTTTACGATCAATTTTTGTATAAAAACGTATAAATGTGAGGCTGGTTTTAGGTTGAATTGGGTTCGAGAATTGAAATTCTGGCATCAGTTTTGTTTAAGCTGTACGCGCTTATATACAAAAATTTTTTGAAAAAAAATCCTAAGGATAAAATTCACAAAATTGAAGATGTGATAGGGTAAAGTGCACCCCTATCGTCCCCCTTTTTTTTGTTTTTTTAATAACTTTTCATGCCCAATCCGAAAATTGCCCAGGCAACATCAATTTTTTTACCTCCATACAAATCGACCCAGCCTATTAATTACTATAATACATTCTACACCCAACTGTTTGCCAAACGAAATCATTATTAATTGAAAGAAGGAAGCATAAGAAATAAGAAACCGTTGGGTTGCCTATCATTTTCTGGTCAAGAGTACAGGATTGCCAGGTATGAATAGGGTAATTTAAAACGATATTTGCACTCATCTGTTTTCTCATTGAAATTTTTTATTTCTATACAGATAACTTTATTACGAACACGATGGTATTGAGTTGCCTAAGTTAAATCGGTCAAGGCTAGGGGTTACCGCAATTTTAAACAGTGAGGATCATGAAATTTCGTGAAAATAAGTTCGACGACAAGAGAATCCTTCACAAAAATTTTGTTGAAATCAGATGAATTAAAAGCACACCTCCCATGTAACCGAAATCGGTAAGCTGATATATTTCCCAAAAAAAAACAATTATCCCAGAATAATATAAATTTGCATACATGGTTTTTTTGTCACAGAAAATAGTTGATGTAAAAATGAATCAAACCGGTTACCTAACACGCTCATCTCCCATATAGCCGAAATCGGTACGGTTCATACGCGAAAAAAAAGTGACCATCAGTTTGACGGCTTTGAAAAAAAATCCTTATTTTTCGCTATAAATTTTACTCACTTTTTGAGCGCGCTCAATTCTTTGAAAAGGTGAGCGCGTTCAAGTTTTTGTAAAAAGTGAGTGCGCTCAACAAGTGAGCGGCTCAAAAAGTGAGCGAAATTAACAGCCCCATTTCCTCCTTGCAAGAAGTGAGCGGCTCAAAAATTGAGCGAAATTTATAATAGGAGTAGCTTATTAAAGGCCTCCAGGAGTTTTTCGAAGTAAAACCGACACATTTTTAAAAATTTTTTTGAAGCTGTATTTTATTTTAGACCAAAATTTTTTTTATATATAAAAGTATAACTATTCAAGACTTATCCCTGAAATATTGGTTAAAAAATATTCGTCGATAAAGTAGAAAAGAGCAATGCCACGAAAGACCTTAAATTTTGCGTTGAGCAAGATATCTGTAGACTGGTTCATCTGGAAAAAATTTTTTTTTCCAGTTAGTATAGAGTGCTTGGGCAAGTCAGATTTTTTTTTTTTTTTAGACTTAATCAGCACTCAGAGAATGCCTCCTATAAATGCGAAAGCATTGTATTGATTCGGAAGACGGGTGATAGTAAGTTGGAGCGTGGAAAGAAGGAGTAGTGTCGGTGAGGATTTGGTTTAAATTTACACAGATTGAAACTGCCGGGAAACACGCTCGCAGGGAGATTGTTCCACAATTTTACTGAGCGACAGAAGAACGAATTATCTCGGTAATGCGATGTTCTATTGGGCAAAGTTGCAATGTTATAGGGATGGGCTTGGAGAGCTGCTTGAGTGAACCTAGCAAACACACGAGCTGGTGGCGTCAGGCCATGTATCTCCCTTGAACACTTCCCATGGTAGTACCTGTACAGAAGGCTTAGGCAACCAACATTGCGACGATGCCCAAGAGAGTTGAGAGATGATAAAATATTTCCATTACTTATCAAATATATCGCTCGTCTTTGAATCCGGTCCAGAAGCTCCAAATATGATATTGAAGCCCCTGCCCAAATGTGCGAATTGTACTCCATTTTCGGCCTAATATATGAGGTATAGATCAAACGAAGATCAGATGGAGTGAAGGATTTCTTACACCGTTTTAAAAAACCAAGGCACTTGACTGCCTCTTTTGACACATCAAAAATGTGATCATTCCACCGAAGATCTGCTGGCATTGATATGCCTAGAACGTCAAAAGCATCTGACTCCGTAAGATCTACACCGTTCATATTGAGGGGAGCTAAGGGGCAATTGATTCGCTTGTGGGTTAACAGACAACACTGGGTCTTGCTAGCGTTAAACTCTGCTCTATTAGCAAGACCTCACTCGGAGTTTTTTCCCAAGTCATTATTAAGTGTGTCGTTCATATGTTGCCTCTTCCTCTCAATCTCTAAAGAGCTCGGGCGTTTTTTAAATGAATATGAATGGCAAATGCCGCTGTCATCCGCAATCGAATGAATTGGGTTGTGAGTCAACGACAGAAGGTCGTTGATAACAACCAGAAACAAAGTTGGCGATAGAACTGAGCCCTGCGGTACACTTGCGTTGATGGCGTAGGTGTACGCCATCTCCATCTCTCTGGACGATATGCCATCGACTAGTAATATGAATATGCTCACTGCAAATTTAAGGTCTTTCGCGGCAATGCACTTTTCTACTTTATCGACGAATATTTTTGGACCATAATGTCAGGGATAAATCTTGGATAGTTATATTTTCATAATGTGAAAAAAATTTTGGTCTAAAATAAAATACAGCTTAAAGAAAAAATTTAAGAAAGTTGTATTTTTGTCTTCGAAAAACTCCGGGAGGCTCTTTACAATAGCTGAGGAAATTCTTGATTTTTGAGAAGTTTTCGATAGTTAATTCACTTACATGGCACATATTAATTATATAATTCCGAAGCATATTCTCTGCTTGTACTATGCCTATACTCATAAATTGCTTTTCGCATCCTTTGTATGTTCGAAACTCGAATGTGTCGTTTTTTGGAGCCCATATTATGCAATACGCTCTGCAAGACTTGGGCGAGTGCAAAAAAAAATTTCTGAAATTCTCACTTAGATCTTTAAGCTTTGTTGAGCCATTTCCCTCATATAATACGCGATGCTTGCTTACTCGACTTCAATCTCTCGAAATCAGAAGAAAAATTCGTTCTTTAATGATTAAAGATATAATCTGATTTAATCTTTTCGATATAATTTCAGGTCAAATGCACTGCCCCAATTATCTGTTTAATCTTATTAATTTCTTTTTTCCTTCGCAACAATTACGTCAACATAACATGTTTGGCAATCTATTTCATAATAGTAACTATGCTCTTAATGAGCCAATATCTAGAACTATGAATGATTTTACTTTGCTCTTAAGAACTCATAGCATTGACTTTTCTATATATTTATTCTAGTCTGTAAGGATTGTACCATAGACAAAATAAACAAATAAATAAATAAATAAAATTTTCAATTTGATATGATCGTTTTTCTCTTTGAACACAAGTCTGAAAAAGACTGACGTATTTTTTGTTTTGCAAATAAGTTTCATCGACAATTAGATATCTAACAACTTTTAACCTTTATTATTTTTGCACTTGATCGAATAGTTCTTGCAATTTGAATTTTTGTATTTTGCCGGATGTTGTCTTCGGGAAGTCTTTTACTGGTATCACATATCGTGGTACCTTGAAATGAGCTAGCTTTCCTTTGCAGAATTCTTTCACCTCGTCACGTGAAATAATTTTAGTACCATCGTGAAGACGCACAAAAGCACATAGTTCTTCACCCAAGCGTTCATCTGATACGCCAATGACCTGGTGAAGATATTATATTGAATATTGAAAAAATTTAACATTGTCAACGACTTACATGAGTCTCAATGATGTGCGGATGTGAATTTAGGAAATCTTCCACTTCTTTGGGAAAAATGTTTTCACCACCTCGTATAATCATTTCCTTCAGGCGCCCAACAATGCGTCCATAACCATCTTCCTGCATTATAAATTGGTCGCTGCAAAGGTATTTCAATAATTTAGGCATTAATCCATTTTAAAAACCTACCCCGTGCGTAGCCACTTGTCGGCTCCAATGGCCTCCTTAGTCTTCTCTGCGTCTCCATGATAGCCCAGCATGGTAAAGTAGCCACGTACGCACAGCTCACCTGGCTGACCGAAGGGCACCATGTTGCCCTCTGCATCGATCACCTTCGCCTCGGTGTGATCCTGTATGAAGCCGACTGTGTTCAGTATCTGTTCCTGCGTGTCACCGGGTCGAGACTGAAAGATTACTGCCGTTGATTCAGTTAGACCGAACACTGTGCGCACCTCCTCCAAGCCCAGCACATTTTTTATATCCAGAAAGAGCGCTGGTGAGCAGGGAGCACCACCTGTGATTGCTTTTTTAGCG
The DNA here is from genome assembly GCA_914767935.1 of Coremacera marginata. Taxonomy (NCBI): domain Eukaryota; kingdom Metazoa; phylum Arthropoda; class Insecta; order Diptera; family Sciomyzidae; genus Coremacera; species Coremacera marginata. The sequence continues at coordinate 3,098,018 of OU612045.1, read as the reverse complement.
GTTTTCAGTGGCAGCTGTAACTCTTTTTGCTTTCTTATAAGATCCACGTACATGGTAGGCGTGCCATGTATTACGGTACATTTTTCATTGATGATGGCTTGTAATGAAGCCTCCGCATTAAAGCCGGGCGAGGGTAACACCAACGTAGCACCATGGCTCATGCCGGCCATGATAGTGATGACGGCACCGAAGGCATGGAATAATGGCACCTGAACGCAGATACGCTGGGCTTCTAACTGATTGCGATTGCCAACATGTATACCGTTATTGACGAAGTTATAGTGACTCAATACTGCCGCTTTCGGTTGGCCCGTTGTGCCCGAGGTGAACTGCACGTTGCAGGGTGTATCGGGGCAGATAAATTTTTGACATAGTCCCACCTGAAGCACTTCTTCACGATTGGCCATGTCAAGAACCTGATCAAAACTTAGGGTACCTTTCTGAGGTGCTTGTGTATCGATAATTACAGTGCGCAGATGTGGCAGCCGCGTGCTTTTGATGTTGCCAGGCTTACTTGTAGACAATTCTGGACAAATGCTAAGCAGAATTTCATAGAAATTTTGCGTCTTGAAGCTTGCGGGTGCCACAATGGCTTTGATGTTTACCTTCTTCAGGCAGTACTCAATTTCGGGTCCCTGGAATGCGGGGTTAATACCTACAGAAATGAGACCAGCTCGTGCCGCACCTAACATTGTGAGGTACCAATGCAAATTGTTGGGACCCCATATGCCGATATGATCACCACGCTGTAGGCCCAATTTCAGCAAACCTGCCGCCAAACGGTCCACTACATTGAGCAGTTCGGTGAACGTGTGCCGCTTGTTCTCATGACACGAGACGATAGCCTCGTTGCTGCCGAAATCACTAACAACACGTTGAAGCTCTTCGCCTACGGTGCGATAGACAAGTGGATGTGATCCGATATAGTGGTGGTAACTTGGTTTGGTAGGCTTTGCTGCGGTTTGTATGGAAAGACTATGCGAGAGGAGAAAGAAGAGCATTAAAAAATAGTGTTAAATGAATGTAGCCTAATATTATGCAATATATTTTGTACATATTATACAAGTTACTGTGTTTCGTGGACACAAAAATCGAAACATTTAAATATGGAATACCTCAGACTGACAGCTTTTTTCAGTTATTTCTATGTTATAACAACTCATTTTTAGCTCGATTTCGATGTACATATTAAATGTACATATTTTAAATGTTATCATAAACGTAACAGCACTAACAATTTCAAAGAGATAATCAACAAGTAATTATAGAAGAGTTTGAAGTGTTTGGTACCGCTTATCGGTACATTTATTTTTTTTTGTGTGCTATTTAGAACAATACAGATTAGAACAAATACAAGAATGATAAAGATTAAATATCTTGTTTTGGTATATTTTTATTTTGGCACAATTGTGAATTCCCATAATATATATGTATATATATATAAAATTGTAAAAAAAAAAAAATCTGTACATGAAATATTTTTTTGAAATTCTTTTTGCGATGGACATTTTGAATGACTCTGAGCCCGAAAATCGCATTTTTAAAATTTTTGTGTCTGTCTGTCTGTCTGTGAAACTTGGGATCTAGGTTCCTTATATCCCCGGTCATAACATAGGCTACTTTTAATTCAGCAAAAAAGGTTGAACCCGGCGCTGCGATCGAATTTCAGGCATTCGTTTTTTCAGCTTATCTCCGAAACCGTTCATCCGATTTGCATGAAAATCTGTGAGTAGAGGTTCTCGGATACGCTGAGTTTTTTTGACTTATCTACTCTTTTCCATCTCAAACACCAAAGGGCGCTGTAGTACAAAATTTGAAAAACCTCGACAAACTCCTAAGCCGTGCATCCGATTTGCATGAAAATTGGAATATAGGAGTTATATGATACGGTGAGTGTTCTGGACTTATCATTTTTGTGTTATCTTGAACACCAGAGGGCGCTGTAGTGCAAATTTTTTAAAAAGCGTCGAAAAACTCCTAAGCCATTTATCCGATTTACATGAAAATTGGTATATAGAGGTTTTCGGATACGGTGAGTTTTCATGACTTATCTACTCTGTTCTATCTTGAACACCAGAGGGCGCTGTAGTACTAATATTTTAAAAAACGTCAAAAAACTTCCAAGTCGGTCATACGATTTGCATGAAAGTTGGTATATAGAGGTTTTCGGAAACGGTGAGTTTTTATGATTTATAAACTAGGTTCTATCTTGAACACAAGAGGGCGCTGTAGTAAAAATATTTAAAATAAAAAACAACCGACTACAAAATCACTACAAAGTAAAAAATAATCTTAAAAATACTTTTCCTTTTAATTTCTTGGTCATATTTGATAATTTATTTAAACATATTATTATATATGATATCTTATTATCTTAATTTTTTTCTTATTTGTTTTATTATCATAAATATATTAATTTCTTGATGAATACAAAAGCTTTTAAGGTTGGCCAACTTCAAAGCATTTGTATTAATCAAGAAATTAATATATTTATGATAATAAAACAAATAAGAAAAAAATTAAGATAATAAGATTTCATAAATAATAATATGTTCAGATAAATTATCAAATATGACCAAGAAATTAAAAGGAAAAGTATTTTTAAAATTATTTTTTACTTTGTAGTGATTTTGTAGTCGGTTGTTTTTTTTTTTTAACAATTTTTATTTCTTCCTTTTTAGAGAATATGATAAATTTCGAAAAAAGTGTATAAACAACATAAATAAAATTGTTCCGAAAATATTTGTTCTATTAAAATCTGAAAGTTTGTTGGTTATTTCAAATATCTGCCTCTTAAATTTAAATTAGATGTCACCTGTTTTGAAATTATTATACCCATTCTTGTAACGAGTTTTATTACCCTAGTGTCAATATTATTCGAGGTATAGTGTTTTTCAAATATTGCCACGCCCCTTTGTTAAATAAGCGATCACTTTCTGTAGCGATATTTCCCATAATTGTGCCTACCCCTGTACTTTATTTCAGTACCCCAGCGTCAATATTAACTGCGATAGTGTTTATCTAATATTGCCACGCCCATTTATCGAATAGCGCCTACTTTATTGACCATAATTTTTAATAGTTCTGCCTACCCCTGTACTACAATAAATTTCAGTGCCCTAGTGTAAATATTATTCGAGATACACTGTTTTTCTAATATTGCCACGCCCAGTAGTCGAAATCCGCCCACTTTCTTCACCGTAATTTTTACTTATAATGCCTGCCCCTATACCCTATACCAAATTGCAGTACCATAGTATCAATATTATTCGAGATATACTATTTTTCTAATATTGCCACGCCCATTTGTTAAATAACGCATATTTTCTTGACCGTAATTTGTATTAATTGTGTCTACCCCTACACTAAATTTCAGTACCCTAGTGTCCATATTATTCAAGATACAGTGTTTTTATAATATTTCCACGCCCATTTGTCGAATAACGCCCACTTTATTGACGATAATTTGTAATAATAATGCCTACCCCTATACTAAATTGCAATACTCTAGCCTCAAAATTATTCAAGATACACTGTTTTCCTAATATTGCCACGCCCATTTGTCGACTTACTCCCATTTTCTTGCCCGTAATTTGTAATAATTGTGCCTACCCCTACACTAAATTGCAGTACCCTAGTGTCAATATTATTCGAGATACAGTAGTATCTAGTATTGCGAGATCTATTATTGCCACGCTCAGTTCTAGAATTCCGCCCACTTTTGTACGGGCACCTCCATGCTTATGGTATCTATCTGTTCCTCAAAAATTATGGCAATCAGGCATATGGTTTAGGAGTTATCGATGTACATACATTTTAAAAAAAAAAAAAAAAAAAAAAAAAAACAGAGAAACCGACGAACTTGAGAACCTCCTCCTTTTTGAAGTCGGTTAAAAAGAAACAAAAACGGAATATGAAGCACAAAACAAGAAGGGTAGGTTTTTTACCTGAAACAATATTGTCAGCGCGCCTATATGAATTTCTTCGGTTATTTTCAAATGGCTCCGTTGAATATTGAATTTTTTTTAATTTTTGACAAATATTTTGCTGTTGCATTTCTGGCAATTTCTTCTGCCACATTTTGTTCCAGTGGCTCAACATCGTACTCATCAGAATGCGCACTCATTTATGCAACGCATTCTTCCTCCATTGTGAAATCATCGTCGCTATCTACTACAGATTCTTCTGCTTCACTTCCAGATTCGGAATCCATATCATATTCGTCTCTTTGACGGCTTTCACGTAGATTTTTTTTCAATTTTTTGGGAATCAATTGAATACATGTATAACCCAATAAAAGTATGCGGCAGATAAAAATCACTTCAAAATTCACTAAAATCATTTATCACTTCAAACAAATTATTTCTATAATGTGATAAATAAGCATTTATATAAATCTTTAATGCGAAATCGTCTTGATTTTGGATAGGTACCCGATTAAACGTATTTAAAAAAAAAAAAAAATAAATAGATTAAAAGTTTCTCGCATAACAAGAGATGTTGCTATGAATAATAAAAATATTCGCAAAATATTCAGTGTACGAATACTCATATCTGTGTTTTTTTTATTGCTTTATTCGCTACCTGCTGGTGTATATAAAGAACCGTGTTCTTACTCTCGTCGTTTTTTATTTGTGCATAAAGTGTGCAAGTGCAGGTATGAGCACAGTAGAAAAGCTATAGAGTAAACTTTTATATTCTACAGAAAGCAAATATATTCAAGTAGGCAAAAACATATACTCATGCAGGGCTCTTATTCGTTACACACCTGTTGCATCATTGCACTGTACAGCAATGTTTCGTCATTAATTGTTAAATATATTGAATAACTAGACTGCATTCTCAGAAACTAATGACAAATACGTGGATATTGAGTTTGTTTTTAATTTATATCTGTTATTTAATGTTTCTATTTATGTATGCTTCTTTTTCATGACTATAGCTGCATAAATTTTCCATTGAACTTGTCAATGCAAATTGCATAATGCATCAACACAAAATGTTTTTTATATACAACGGAAAAATTCTAAAAAATACTGAATACCCATGGTGAAGTTTTGCACCGCCTCAATTAGAATACTTTATTTATTGATGCTATTTACGGTATCATATTTTATATGCATATGTTATTTCTTTCTTAGAGAAAAATTATCAAGAATCTAAGTAAAACTTCCTTAAATCTAGAATTTCTGTGTTGAAACTTAAACCTGCTTCACCAAGTTAAGCAGAAATTTTTTGAGATGAGTTATCGGAGTTAAAATATAAATAAAAGGTATTTTAAGCTTTGTTTAAGCTAAACTTCGCTTTTAATCGAGTTGAGTTACTGAAACTAATCGCTTCATTTTGTATCACGAATAAGCTCACCAACGATCAGCAAGACACGAGAAGCACTATTTTATTCCATACAAAAATCGATTGCTTCTCGTGTCTTACTTATCGTTGGTGTGCTTATTCGTGAAACAAAATGAGAAAAAGTGTTTTAAAGTTTTCAATTCCCATATAAGTTGTATTAAAGCTTTTTTAGTGTTTATGCCATAACTTTGGCTAGGATCACCTTACAAGTTCAAGAATTTATGTGTAAGTAGAGATATTATCAGACAATAACTCAGTTCGGTCTTAGTTCGACTTGAGCGATTACTGTTTATTGCCAGAAAAATATCGGTTTATTTTTCGAAGTAGTTTCTGCCGGATATTGCTTTTCCAAAAACTAGTACGTTTTTTATATATGAAAAAAAAAAACTATAAACTTATCTTTAATTACGTAACACACTTCCTCTACTTCGTTTTTAGCCACAACTTACTGTCTGAGTATAAATATTGGCGTTTTACTGCTGTGTAGATGAAATGTTTTGCACAAATGTCGCGAAATCAGCTGAAAGTTTAGACTTAACATGATGAAAAAATATAACAAAATATTTTTTTTTTAAAACTCTTCAACACAATAGTTTAAAGGCGAAAACAATAAAACAATTATTGTTTGCTTAACTTATCACGATAATAAATGCAACAACGATCACAATAAAGCGCAACTCACGCGACGCAGCGTAACGAAGTTCACTTTTTATCAAAAGCTTGCTTTACTTTTAAACAAATTCAAGTCGCCACACAAAATATTACATGTTAAGCAATTTTTTATAAGAATTAAATTATAAGAATTTAATTATTTTTAAATTCTTATTTTCATGCAAGCTGCTTAAAGCTGCTTAAATATTTTGGAATAGCTAGCGATTCACACTGCGTCTGAAATAAAACTGATTGAAGATTCGAGTGTTGGTGGCAAAGTTAACATAAAAAATATTCTGAATTTCCTCATGCTCTTTCATTAATAACACAGGTCAACAAAAAAAAAAAAAAAAAAAAAAAAAAAAAAAGAAGGAATAGATGTGTTGTCTTTGCACTGAAACCCATAATTTTTAAAGTACTATTGTGTGCTAAAACCGTATTTCAAATTTTAAAAATTTGTGCAGCATAGGATTGGAGAAAATCTCGGGTAAAAACTAATTTTTACTGTTAAAGGAATTTGATTTCTTATGTTTAATATAAAACCGATGTTCAAAAAGGAACTCTGCATATTTTTCCTCTTTAATTGTTGAAAGGAAACCAATCAATACAAATTTTGAAAATGTCAAAGCCATAGTTTTTTCTTATAAATATTTTTACTAAAATGTTATTCATACGTCGTGATAAAAAAAATTTATATCACATGTTTTAAAAATCGTATTGATTGGATTGTTTTATGAATCAAAGGATATAAATATGCATCGTGCCATTTTTAAGTATATTTAAAAAAAAAAAATAACAAAGAAAAACACATCTCGCACTTCAGTTTTCGATAAAATCGAATTTTTAGCCTCAGCTAAAATTAAAAAATTCAGCTTAACACACAAGAATTTGTCATTTCCTTTGCAATGACAAATATTTTATTTTTTTTGTAGACCTATGTGAATTTTATCGCTCTCTCGTTCTCTTTTACATTAGCAGCTATTAACAAGCCTCAACTTATTCTTACCTAGTATCTGGCGACATTATCAACAAATCTTATTCATTCAGTTTTTTACAAATTATTCTATCAATCCCAATAGTTAGGTAGATAATAATAATAATAAACAGCTGAGAACAGCTGATTAGCTTTTTGAGTTGAACGGGGAATTGATTATAGCATAGAGCTTTGTGATATTATGTATATAAACGAGAGTCAAATAAATATTTATAACAGTTGCTTTTTTAAGTTTTTGATCCGATTAGATTTAATTTTTATGAAAAAGACGATTTGGATCATATTTTGTTGTTACAACATTTAAGAAAACGGTGTATCAGTTACACAAAAAAACGAGATGTTAATTTGAAACAATATTAGTTTTGGGTGCTTATTTCTTACTAGAGAAATAAAACTTCAAAAATGGATTCCATGAATCAAAAACTACTAGAATACACTTTTTGTAAAAGGAAAAAAAGAAAATAATTTTAAATTTGTCCACAGCAAAACCCAATGAAATTTATCGTACACCCATATAAGTGTGTCCCTTAAAAATTGAATTGAACCTTTTGTTTAAAAATGTATACTTATTTGGGTTTAATGAAAAACTTAGCACTTTTTTCCCATAACGCCAATTACTGACATTTATCGATGCAAGTCGACACGGGTCGACCGTCGGTCCTAGGAACACAAAATTTTATTTACATTTATTTAACTCTTCACTCCTAAATGTTCTGATTCTTACCTTGGCTTTCAACCTCGTGTAAGATGACGAAAAAAGTTTAATAAAATTTGAAAAAGCCACATACTTTGTTATTTGAACATCGCTCTTCCGAATGGTGTGCAAAATATTTTTTAAAATATTGCAATTTACACTTCATTTTTGCAGAAATACCCCAAAAAAATATAAATAATATGTTTTTTTTAATCGCAATTTTCTTGATGATACCGGATCTTGAGTGCATTGAAATGCACGTATAACAGATGGTTCGACTTCAATGAGAAAGTTTTTTCATCCCGCAAATTGAAAAACAACTTTTTTTTTTATTTTTTATTGTTTCTCAATTTTTCGAGTTTCATCATAATGTAATGACACTTAAATCATTTCTTAAGTTTTTTAGTAATGCCTATTTTTAGAAAATATATATAAATTTATCAAAACGTGAATTTTGCTGCTATAGAAAATTATTCACAGCTTTTATTGTAAGCCCGTTCTTTGCCTTTGAGTCTTCAAAGTTGTCCGAAATGTTTTACTTTTAGTTGTTACATCAGTTTTCATCCATTCATTTCAGTTTTGAACATCCATTTAAATTTTCTGTATAAGCGGCTAAAGAAGTTTTACTTAAGAGCCTATATAGGAATCCATCTTAAATTTTCTTCAGCTATTTCTTTTTTTGGTTTTTTTGGTAATCTACTTGGTAAGAAAATTGTTTTTGTTGCACTTGGTTTTTTACTATTACTTGCCAAGACAAAAAATTGCCAAGACAAAAAATTTTTTTCCGGCGAAACCCTTATTATGGCTAGGTTGTAGGTTTCCAAAAATGGGTCTAAAATGGTCAAAAAATTTTGTCGCTTTTCCGTTCATCTGGGCAGCAGGGACAAATTATATGAAAAATCAACATTTTCGTTATAGTTATACGCTTATTTAAAAAAAAAAACAACAAATTAGTTCGTATCCCTGTAGGAAAATCAACGAATTTAAAAGTAGTTGATAAAGTAGTTTTTTGTCAACCACAACTAGTTGAAATTCTGACTTTTTTCCATAGAACGAACTAACATATATTGTATGGTGATGTCCGCTTAATAAGTCAATTGACTTTTGTCTGCATATATTTTCAACTACTTGTTAAATTAGTTATATTAGTTTTTTAATTACTTTAAAATAACCAATTGAAAACTATTACTGATGGCCTAAAGTTAATAATATTTGATGAAATAACATGGTTAAATATATATAAACTTGTAATCTAATAAAAATTTGCATTTAATTTATGTCAAAATCAGAGTAGTTGCCGCCTAAATGTAATTTAAAGTAGGTTATCAATCACTTGTTTTTAAGTAGTATTTCAATTACTTCATATATAATGCAATAAAAACTATTTAGAATTGAAGTGGATGCCGCCTTAATATAATTCAAAGTAGTTCATTTACTGGTTTATTTTAAACTAGTTTTTAATTAGTTGTTTTTAAAAACATGTTAGTTTGTTCCTATAGGGATGTTATGCCAAGCGCTAAAACATTAATAATGCAGAGGCACATTGCATTTTCTTCAACGAAATACTATGATTGAAAAATCAGGTTAAGCGCCACGGGTGCGTTTTCGCACCCAACCAAAGGTAATGCATATATATAACAATTGCATTTCCTTACCGTTATAAAGTGAATCATTTATTATATTTTGATTTATTTTCATCACATTAAGATAATTGTAAAACATTTTATCCTCCGTTAAGTATTTATTTGAATTTTTTTAAAATTAGGTCAAAAATTGAATGTTTTTATCTGGTAGGGGGGGGAGAGAGTATTGCAGGAGGAATGCTAAACACGAACTCGCAATACGAAAGCTAAAATATCAAACATTGTTTTTATGCATTAACCTCAAATAAAACTTACACTTATTGCATATTAAAAAATATCCAAAATTTTGGGCGCGAAAACGCACCCTTTGGCAAGAAATGTGTTAATCCATCAAGTGTTATTTAGATAAGTCTAATTTTATCAGATTTTTGGAGAGAAAGAACCCAAATAAACAAATTTATGCAAACTAATATATTTTTTTAATTACTTGATTACAAACCGATTTGCGAGTTTGCAAATATTTTACTTGAATCGCAGGCTATGATTATCTATTTACTTGTGTCGTGGAGTGGTTAAAATTTATTTTACTGCCTCCTGTCGCGCCATCCATCTGAGCTTCTATGCTACAAAAATATATTTGGCCACCCCATCATTTACCAAATATGTGAATGCAAACTATTATCGAAGTCTTCTTTACTAATCATATTTTTGATCAGTCATTCCAAAAATGGAGGCTGGAACTTTATGGTAAAATCTACTTTGGTATCAACATTGAAGCAGGGTACAGACGACCTTGAAAAATTAAAAATCTGTTAGTAGTCAAGTTAGGTTGTTCGATATGGTTGAAGACAAAGTCCTTGTCAAAATTTATTATGATCTATCTCAGCTCATCTCATTTGAATAAAAAAAAATCCTACTTGACACAAAAAAAAAAACTAAAAATCCAGGCTGTTGGTTATTATATATTTATATATAAGATAATAAAAATAGTAAAATTTTACAGTGTGCCTGAAAAATAAACTGTTGGTTAAGAACGTTTAATAAAATAAAAATTCAAGTTGTGCTTGAAAAGAAAGTTATCCTAAATTAAGTGCAATTGAATCTGCTAAATCCATAGCTTTGTTTCCAATTTTTCTGATAAGGCCTACTGGCTTCTGTACTACGCTCGATGGCCCTCCGTTTGCTCCATCGTCCATTCCTCCTAGATCCTGGCCAGTGCCAGTACAGATAAATCCTGTGAGTTAAAATATATACATCGAAAATTATATTAGAATAGATTACAATATATAGATTGAAATGTTGAAATAAAAAACGACCATTTAAAGGCAGTTTTCACTTACCAATTAGCAAACCGAGAACGAAAAAGCCTTTAAACTTAAAAGTTTCCATCGTAATAAACGTTTGTATTGTGTATCGATAAAACTGTGCCCATTTGAGTAAGATTCTACACTTTTATATGGTAGATGCTTCAGATTAAGTTCCTGTTTTAATGTACTACTTTTATGCAAAGTCGCACCTTTGAAAACATTCAATTTGTAAACTATTATTGTTTTCATTGTTTCCGCTACATAAAAGGAAGAAGTTTTCAAAAGCTAGTAGGTTTTTAAACTCTTTCTAAAAAGTTTGAAATAACTGCACTTACATGTATTTGGATAGCAAATAGTAGTAGAACAATAGTCTTCAAGCTCATAAAACTCATGGGATGAAATTCAGACACACAAATATTGATTTTTTTTTTTTATATTGCTTAACACTTCGCAATATTTTCAAAATTAGTTAACACTGAACCTACCGTTATTTTGGGCGTATTGCATAAATATAAGATAGTTCTGAGAGATCGATCTGGCAAGTTTAAGCTCAAGCAGTGGGTCACAAGAGTTTTCTCAGTTTTAACTTCAAGCATAAATGAGCTCGATTTTAAAGTCCCCCCTTGAGTTTGTTATGTAATTTGATCGAATTGAAGCTCGTTTCATTTTGATTTTAGATATGGTTTGGCATTTTGGTTGGCAAAAATAATAAAAGTGCAAGAATCAGATTTCTGTAAAATTCTGGGATCGCAAATAACGATTATCGCTATCAATCAATCATTTAATAGAAATTATTTTTTGTTAAATATTTTTTGATCAGATATTAAAGTTATTTTTTGAACGTTTTTTTCGATCAGAAATAAAAGTTATTATTTTATTGTATTTTGTTATAATCAGATTTAAAAATTATTTTGTAATCGATATTTTTTTCAAACAGAAAGAAAAGTGATTTTTATCGTTATTTTTTGTCGATACGAAATTAAAGTTATTTTATAAACGTTATTTTTTCGATCAAAAATAAAGGTCGATTATTCGGATCTATCATATACTTATTATTCCGACCAGATATTAAAAATATATTTTTGTCGATATTCTTCAGCTCGGAATAATAAGTTATGTTTTCAATAAGAAATAAAAATCATTTTGTGTTTGTTATTTTTCGATCAGGAATACATGTTTCTTCTAGATCGATATTACTTACAAGGAAAGGTCCCCAGGTGTCACTCACCGACTTGAATAATTTTTGGATATGTGATAGAGGACAAAAATCTAAGGTCGACGTATTTTTTATACGTGCTTAATCGATAGTATACGGTTTTCAAATCAGCGAAAATTGCGTTTTTTTGCCACAATTTCACTATTTTCCATAGAAATATATACAAATTTGGTATCAAACGAAATTTTAAAGCCACACATGATGGCATCCATTTTGGAGAAATAAATTTCATTGTAATTTTGTTTTTGTAATTTTTAACAGTATTTAGTCGATATCACAAGGAGCGCATTTTCGAAATGGTTTCATTTTCATTTATATTTGATTTAAGAGAATTTTAAAAATTACCTTTTTTTTGTATTTTTAAATTTTTAACTTTTTATATTAAAATTTTCTTTATTAAAATATGCATTTATTTACTAAAAAAAAAAGTTTTTTTAGAGATGAAGACCACAATATGGGTATCAAAAATTTTGTTTTTTCTCCAAATTTCCGTATGTGTAAATATTTGATCGGAAAAGTTTATATTTAACAGGACTTCTATACAACTTTGTGCTTTTAACTTGTTTGCCCGAAGGAATGAGAAAAAACCATCAGAAATGTAAAAATATGACTTTCTATGTAAATATCTCCGCTAGTTTTCAACACTTTTCACAAAAATTTTTTTTTTGTTTTAAAGTTTAATAAAAGTACTTGCCAAAAAATATTTTAACAATACCAATTACTGTACATTTGTATTTTTAATATTTTTTTCAAAAAAAGCCCAAAGTATTCAATGTTTCCTCAAAAAATTACGTAAAATTTGTTTTAGTTGTAAAAAGAATTTAAATTAAAAATTGCATTTTAAGCTCCCTTTCACAGGGCAAGACATTTATTAGCAAAAAATGATTCAGTTTTAAACAAAAATTTACTTACTATTTCTATCATAAAAAAACAAGGGTTCGATTTTTTTGATGAAATTAATCTTTTTAAAAATGTTCTTTTTATAATTTTTATAAAAGAGTATAGCTTCAAAAATAGTTTATTTGAAAAAAATATCCCAATATTCTTTTCCAATCAAAAGTTATTCCTAAAAACCTATTTTCATACTATGTGGATCTGTTTTAACAAAACTCCTTTTCTGTTAATTGTTAAGATTCTATATCCTTCCCATGCTCATTTTAAGAATAATCATGCTCATTTTGAAAATTTTAAAAGAAACAAATATTTTTTATACTTTTCAGTTATTAACCCTTGGTTAGTTGGGGTAACGAGTTACCATAGTATGGAAGCTATATTACTGGAGCGAGGTGTGGCAGCCAAGGGTTAATAGGATAGCGCATATCTTTCACACTCATACGACAGCTTTCAATTGAAAAGGCTTTTTAGTCGAGATGAGAACTTATTACACTGAATAAAATAATATGGTCAGTCACTGTGTGAACTTCATGCTGTAAGGTTGTGGCCAAGGTTGATTTATAAGGTTGTCGCAAGGCAGAGAGCGAGTACCCATAATTGTCAAATCGAAGTTGACAGCTCATAGAAAATCTGCAAGTGCTCTCTATTATCATCCGTTCTTCTTTCGTAGTCATTCTCAAAATTGGCTGGTTTTGACAATTATGGGTACTGAGAAGAGAGTGCGATCAGCTCTGCGACAACCTTATAAATCAACCTTGGTTGTGGCTGCTCGCTTCTGCGTTGCCTTATTAAATACGACAACATAGCATTAGCGTGTTTGTTTGTTCATTTGATTTGATCAGTTGTTGTACGAACTTCATGCTGTTAAGATGCGGCCGCTCTATTCTTCGTTGCCTAAGGTTGCGAACATAGTGAACGCTTATTGCTTAGTCGAGCTAAAAAACACATTGGAGCAATAAAGAAACCAAGTCATGAATTTCCTTTGCTCCAGTCCTTTTTTAAGGTTTTTCGCAACCTTATAGAACACAACAAGCTATCATTCTCGCGTTATGCTGTGATCGTACGAATGAACAAACTCGTGCTTTTCGTTCAGTGCAAACTATTAAAACAAAAGCTTTGCAATACAATCACAAAAATGAGAATGTATAATTTTGCGCACCCCTGTTTTAAGCACAATTAATTAGGTGAGAAAACCTGAGGTTTACATTTTAAACACCATTAATTAATGGCGTAACTATTTTTATAACTTCTTTTTTTGCCGGCTGTTTTCTACATACCAACAGATGTGCTGCTTGTCCATTTTGAAAGGCTCTGCAGTAATTTATTAAGCAACATTTGTGATATTGAGCTTCCATGTGGAACCATGTGCCTAAAACCATGCCATAGGTTGAGTCACTAGAGAGTAAATCGTTCTCTTTCGGCTTTGTTTAAACTGTCAAAGTAAGCTGTTTTTCTTGATTTCCTTCCATCCATTCTGACAGATCGCCCGAACTGCTCTCAAGTGGCTCAACCTATATTAATCAACCATGACCATGCCTGTTTGACAATTCTGCTCATGTGTCTGAAACAGCGTTTGAAGCGGTCTCGTTAAGGAAAAATGAAATATACTTGTATTAGAGTCTAATGAATATATTCACTAAGTGAATAAATGCTCACTGATTCTCTGGTGTAGGAGTAGACTGCAAGCGAATAAATGTAAGCAACAGGTCGTGTAGTGCAGAGTAAATCTTCACCAGAGATTAACTACTTTTTTATTCTCTGTTCTCTTTTCATACAATATTGCAGTGAGCTGAGCTTGCGAGCTTTGCGATTTCAGTTTCAGTTTTTTCTCAGAGTATTTAAAAAACTACACAAATATTCAGGAATGTGCTGCAGTGAACTGAATAAATGTTAATATTTTCATTTTTTTAAGATGATAAATAAGCATTTATATAAATCTTTAATGCGAAATCGTCTTGATTTTGGATAGGTACCCGATTAAACGTATTTTTTAAGAAGAAAAAAAAAAAATAGATTAAAAGTTTCTCGCATAACAAGAGATGTTGCTATGAATAATAAAAGTATTCGCAAAATATTCAGTGTATGAATACTCGTATATGTATTTTTTTATTGTTTTATTCGCTACCTGCTGGTGTATATAAAGAACCGTGTTCTTATTCCCGTCGTTTTTTATTTGTGCATAAAGAGTGTAAGTGCAGGTATGAGCACAGTAGAAAAGCTATAGAGTAAACTATTATATTGTACAGCAAGCAAATACGAGTATATTCAAGTAGGCAAAAAAGTGTACTCATGCAGAGCTCTAATTCGTTAACACACCGGTACATCATTGTTTCGTCATTAATTGTTTAATATTTTGAATAACTAGACTGCGTTCTCAGAAACTAATGATAAATACGTGGATATTGAGTTTATTTTTAATTTATATCTGTTATTTAATGTCTCTGTTAATGACAAATACGTGAATATTATGTTTGTTTTTAATTTATAACTGGTTTTTAATGTTTCTTTATGTATGCTTCTTTTTCATGACTACAGCTGCATAAATTTCCCAATGAACTTGTCAGTGCAAATTGCATAATGCACCAACACACAATATTTTTTATATATCGCCTCAATTAGAATATTTTATTTATTGATGCTATTTACGGTATCATATTTAATATGCATATGTTATTTCTTTCTTAGAGAAAAATTATCAAAATTCTAAGTAAAACTTCCCTAAATCTAGAATTTCTGTGTTGAAACTTAAACTTGCTTCACCAAGTTAAGCAGAAATTTTTTGAGATGAGTTATCGGAGTTAAAATATAAATATAAGAAATTTTTAGCTTTGTTTAAGCTTAACTTTGTTTTTAATAGAGTTGAGTTACCAGAACTGAAACTTATTTCTATATCTAGAGAAATAGTGCTTTAAAGTTTTCTATCTCCATATAAGTTGTTTGAAACCTTTTTAGGTGCTTATGCCATAACTACCCTGTAGGAAAATCAACTAATTAAAAAGTAGTTTATTAAGTAGTTTTTCGTCAACCACAACTAGTTGAAATTCAGACTTTTTTCCATAGAACGAACTAACATATTTTGTATGGTGTTGTCCGCTAAATAAGTCAATTGACTTTCGTCTGCATATATTTTCAACTACTTGTTAAATTAGTTATATTTAAATTATTTTTTAATGACTTTAAAATAACCAATTGGAAACTATTACTGATGGCCTAAAGTTAATAATATTTGATGAAATAACATGGTTAAATACATATAAACTTGTAATCTAATAAAAATTTGCAATTAAAACATGTCAAAATCAGAGTAGTTGCCGCCTTAATATAAATCAAAGTAGTTCATATACTGGTTTATTTTAAAGTAGTTTTTTAACTAGTTGTTTTTAAAAACAAGTTAGTTTGTTCCTATAGGGTATGGCTAGGATTACCTTACAAGTTCCAGATTTTGTGTGTATGTAGAGATATTATCAGACAATAACTCAGTTCGGTCTTAGTTCGACTTGAGCGATTACTGTTTATTGCTACAGAAATATCGGTTTATTTTTCGAAGTAGTTTCTGTCGGATATTGCTTTTCCAAAAACTAGTACGTTTTTTATATATGAAAAAAGCTATAAACTTATCTTTAATTACGTAACACACTTCCTCTACTTCTTTTTTAGCCACAACTTACTGTCTGAGTAAAAATATTGGCGTTTTACTCCTGTGTAGATGAAATATTTTGTACAAGTGCCGCGAAATCAGCTGAAAGTTTAGACTTAACATGATGAATTTTTCTAAAACTCTTCAACACAATAGTTTAAAGGCGGAAACAATAAAACAATTATTGTTTGCTTAACTTATCACGAAAATAAATGCAACAACGATCACAACAAAGCGCAACTCACGCGACGCAGCGTAACGAAGTTCACTTTTTATGAAAAGCTTGCTTTACTTTTAAACAAATTAAAAATCGCCACACAAAATATAACATGCTAAGCAATTTTTTATAAGAATTTAATTAAAAGAAATTAGTTATTTTTAAATTCTTATTTCATGCAAGCTGCTTAAATTTTTTGGAATAGCTAGCGATTTACACTGCGTCTGAAATAAAACTGATTCAAGATACGAGTGTTGGTAGAAAAGATATCATAAAAAATATTCTGAATTAACTCATGCTCTTTTCATTAATAACACAGGTCGACAAAAAAAAAAAGGAATAAATGTGCTGTCTTTGCTCTGAAACCCATAATTTTTTATGTATTGTTAGGTGCTACAATCGCATAATAAATTTCAAAAAACTTTCTTCAGCATGAGAATTGGGAACATTTCGGTAAATCCTCGGGTAAAAACTCAATTTTTCTGATAAAGGAACTAATAATAAAACCTATGTTAAGAAAGGCACTCTGCATATTTTTCCTTTTTAATTGTTGAAAGAAAACCAATCTATACAAATTTTGGAAATGTCAATGCCATAAATTTTTCTTGTAAATATTTTTAATGAAATGTAATTCATACACCATGAGAAACAAAATTTATATCACGTTTTAAAATTCGTATAACAATCCAATCAGTTTTATGAATTCAAAAAGATAAATATGCATGGTGTCATTTTTAATTATATTAAAGAAAAAAGAAAAATATTTAAATATTTAGAATTCGATAAAATCGAATTTTTTGCCTTATGAATTAAAGAGCTGCACAACTGCAGTTAATTGCTGCTTCAAAACATTCTTATAAGAACAGAATTAAAGCCAACAACTACATTAAGAGAACGATCCTAGTGAGAGTGTAAACGAATCGCTTAGAATGGAATGGAAATCTCATGATACAATAATTTACAAGGTAGCCTTGACAACTACCTTTTTTCTCACGAGCGGCGATCTTTCATCTGTTTTGCTGCTTCTTCGTTTTCTCTTTTTCAATGTGTTTTTGACAACTCCAAATCGCCAACAGAACTGTCACTCCTACCTTGTAAATCATTATACCATGGTGGCGCTTGGGTGCATGGAATCATGATATAATACTTTGAATTAGAACAGCAGAGAAAATGCCGGCTAGTTGTCAAAATCAGCCGTTCATCTCGAGTTTCTTTGTGTTCACGTTTGGCAGTTGATTTTAGGTTAGAATTGCTAAAAGTATTCTTGTTTTCTTGTTTTTATAACATTTTCACTCAAATTATCACAAATTGAACGCACGCGGCAGCACAGTTTACAACTTTGAAAACATTATATAGTAACTTCGTTTGCAATTTCTAAGAAATTCGTCGTTTTGACAACTAGCCGGCATTCTCATCTTGCACTATTCGTTGACGCGTGAGGGCACTAAGCGACTCGGCCCTACCTTATCATTCTGCCATGGGAGTGACAGTTTTTTTGTCGACCAGCATTTGTCAAAAGAAAAAACGAATAAGCAGAAAAACATTAATTTTGACAAGTGTTGGTCGACGCTCTGAGAAAATAGGTAGTTGTCAAGGCTACCTTGTAAATTTTTATATCATGCATTGAATATTCTCAAAAGAATACTCTCAATATTAAGGTATTCGTTTGAGAGTACTCCCCAATAGATGAACAGAACCAAGGTTGATTAATATAGGTTAAGTCACTTGAGAGAAGCTCGGTCAAACTGTCAGAATAGATGAGGGGAAATCAAGAAAAAAAAGTCTGAATCTGTACAATTTTTAGCTAACAGCTACTTTGACAGTTCGAGCAAAGGCGAAAAAGACTACTTTTCTCTCAAGTGACTTAACCTATATTAGTGAACCTTGAACAGAACATTTGTCGTTTAATAGCCTAAACACATTGATGGCGGCTGCAGCCGTGCATCATCTGTCATCATTTTTTACATGTATTTCTTATGGAGAGAAACTGGTGTAATGCTGCGCTAGCCGTAGCGGCTTTATCGTCGATATGAATCATTCCTAATTTGACAGCTTGTCGTTGATAATAAATCAAATGAAGGGAAATATTTGGTTTATTTGTGTAATAATTTGTTACTCACATTATTTACATTCATACTTAATAAAAACTAAATTACTTGGCATGATCTGATGCCATGGCAGAATTATAAGTTAGGCTGAAGTTGGAGTAAATAGGAAGCTGTATGTCAAAATCAGCTGGTCGAATTATAGTTTCCTTATTGTTGTTGTTGCCTATATCATTTGATGTTTAGCGTTCTCACAACGTTTAGCGTTGCAAAATGTGTTGTTTGAGCAACCATTTAAATGTGAGCCTACCTTATAATTATATCATGATCTGAAGCAAACAACACTAAAGCAACACTAAAACAAAAGCCAAAATTAACGAAATTCATTTGAGAGTATTCGCAATACTTCGAATGCATTCCATAAGAAGCAGCTACAAACGACTAGATGATCAATATTCGTTATAGCTCTCTCAAAGAAAATGGCACATTTATTCGCTCTTCAAAACTGATGTTTCGCACTCATTCGTGCTGATTTGAAAATGCTTTGAGAATATGGAATACTCTGAGAGAATGCATAGAATGGTAAATAAAAGGAAAGCATTTCTGCAGCTCTTTATTATAAATGAAAATTCAGCTTTAAAGCC
Organism: Coremacera marginata; assembly: GCA_914767935.1. Classification (NCBI taxonomy): domain Eukaryota; kingdom Metazoa; phylum Arthropoda; class Insecta; order Diptera; family Sciomyzidae; genus Coremacera; species Coremacera marginata. The sequence goes on along the minus strand of OU612045.1, from coordinate 3,078,784 downwards.
TATATGATACTTCATTAAATTGATCATTGAAAATGATAACTAGAAAAGTTCAAATAGTACGAATGCATAGATTCAATTGGTGTGAGTGAGTAAGCATATAGTACAAATTGGAGAAAAAAATGTGGGACGGACTGTATTTTCATTGCATTGTTTTTGCCGTTTCTTCCAATTCGTTCGTAGTTAAGTTTCGATCAAATATATTCTGTGAAATATTTTGCTGTTAATAATTAATTTGACTTTTTTAGAGTAAACAAAAGTATTTAAGAAAATTAAATGCTGAATTGGAAGTAATGTGTGCAGCTAAAATTAATTTATTAAATGCAGCTGCTCTTAAAAACACCAGATACAAAAAAGTAACAACGTTTATCATTTCCTTACAAAATATGTCTATCCTTCCCACGCGCCAATTGTTTTCAGGTTTTAAAATTGGACAAAAAAATTAAGTATCATTCGGGCTTAACACACAAGAAAGAAATAGACTCATTCCTTTGCAAAGAGAATTTTTTTTTTTTGTAGACCTGTGTCAATTTTCTTGTACTCTCATTCTATTTTACATTAGCAGCTATTAACAAGACCCAAGTATTTCTTACCTAGTATTCGGCGACATTATCAACAAATCTTATTCATTCAGTTTTTTTACCAATTATTCTATCAATCTCAATAGTTACGTAGATAACGATAATAAACAGCTGAGAACAATTGATTCGCTTTTTGAGTTGAGTTGATTAGAAAATAGAGAGTATATACATATATATATATAAACGTATATAAACGAGAGACAAAATAAAATGATTTATAACATTAGCTGCTTGTTTAAGTTTTTGATCCGATTAGATTTAATTTTAATGAAAAAGACGATTTAGATCACATTTTGTTGTTACACTGTCTCTGTCTAAATGAACTTTTAAGAAAACGATGTATTAGTTAATCAAAAAAACCAGATGTTGATTTGAAACAATTTTAATTTTGGGTTCTTATTTCTTACTAACTTCACACACACCTCCTGTTACATTTCCTTTACAAATTTTATTTCCTTTGAATATTTCACCCTCAAAGCGCCAAGAGAAGTATAACTTCAAAAATGGATTCCATGAATCAAAAACCACTTTTTTGTAAGAAGAAACAAGAAAAAAAAAATTAGGATTTGTCCACAGCAAAACCCGTTGGAATTTATCGTACACCCATTTAAGTGTATCCCTTAAAAATTGAATCGAACCTTTTTTTTAAAATTTATAGATAAGTCATTTGGGTTCTTTGAAAAACTTAAAAATTTTTTCCTTTATCGCCAATTACTGACATGTGTCGATGCAAGTCGACACGGGTTACCGTGGTCCTAGGAACACAGAATTTTATTGCCATTTATTTAACTCTTTCAGGCCCAAATGTTCCGATTTTTACCTTGGCTTTGAACCTCGTGTAACATTATGAATAAAATTTAATACAATTTGAAAAAGTCACATACTTTGTTATTTCGCTATTTCAAATGGGGAGACTAAAATTTGCAAAAAATTGCAATTTACCCCTCATTTTTGCAGAAATACCCCATAAAACGCAAATATAATTTTTGAAGCGAAGCTTTTTACTCCTCGTTCTGTGATTTGCTTGGAGTGAATTCTGAAAATTTTTTGACATATTTTTTCTTAGAAGTTTATGGTTACTTATTGCTTGCGTTTATTACAACAAGAAAATTCAATACTTAAACATTAATAAATATTAAAAATATTGTTTTGTCCCGTTGGAATTCGAACCCGCACCCAATTGATAACGAGTTCTATACGCTATCCACCAGGCCAGCAAGCTGTGTTTGAAACGTTTGTTGATTCAATGTTAACTATAACAGAAGCTATGCTGCAGTAGATCGTTACAATCTATCAATAGATGGAAGATTATGTATTGGCTTATGCCAATGAGATGTCATCAGTAACAATGTGTTTTGTTTTTTCTTGATGTGAACGCGCAAAGGAAAACTCTTTGGGGGTTGGAATTAATTTTAAAGGTTTTTTTTCGGTTTTTGAGCATTTATTTAGAAACAACGGTACAATGTATATTATTCAAAGTATTGTCCATCGTTAGCTACAACATTTTCCCATCTTTCTGGCAGCATATGGATTCCGCGCCGGAAGAACGACTCGTCTTTTGAGGCAATCCACGAATCGACCCATTTTTTGGTATCCTCGTAAGAAGTGAAAAGCTGCTTAGCCAAGCCATGCGTCATCGATCTGAATAGGTGGTAGTCGGAAGGGGCTATGTCTGGGCTATAAATCGGGTGGGGTAGCACATCCCAATTCAGCGCCTCCAACGTTTCCTTGACGGTTCTTGCAACATGTGGCCGTGCGTTGTCATGTTGAAAAACCACTTTGTCGTGTCTTTTGCCATATTCCGGCCGTTTAACCTTTAATGCTCGGCTCAATTGCATCAATTGTTGTTGGTAGCGCTCCCCAGTGATGGTTTCGTTAGGTTTTAGCAGCTCATAGTACACGACACCCTTCTGATCCCACCAAATACACAGCATAAGCTTGGCGCCATGAATATTCGGCTTGGCCGTCGATGTTGATGCATGGCCGGGTGGTCTCCACGATTTTTTCCGCTTAGGATTATCGTAATGGATCCACTTTTCATCGCCAGTGACAATACGATGCAAAAAGCTCTTCCTTTTATGCCGTTGAAGCATTTGTTTGCACATGCAAAATCACCGTTCAACGTCTCTCGGCTTCAACTCGTACGGCACCCAATTTCCTTGCTTTTGAATCATTCCCATGGCCTTCAGGCGTTTGCCGACCGTTGATAAGTCGACTTCCAATGATTCTGACAATTCTTGAAGGGTTTGACACGGGTCTTCATCGAGCAAAGCCTCCAATTCCTCATCTTTAAACTTTTTCGGCTGGCCCGGACGCTCTTTGTCTTCCGTATCAAAATCACCACTTTTAAACCGACGGAACCAGTACTCACAAGTAGAAATCGATGGAGCATAGTCCCCGTAAGCCTCAGTAAGCGTGCGTTGTGCTTCAACCGCTTTTTTCTTCAAATGGAAACACAAAAGTAAATCTTCCCGCAAATTGCGTTTTGTTGGAACGAAAGTCGACATGTTCACAGAGAAAAAAATATATGTTGTTTACACTTCAGTGGAATGACACATACTGAAAAATGAAGCTTAGACAATGTGCTTTGAAATGAATATAGTCACAGGTGTGCCCGATGCGATCTATTGATAGTTACGCCATCTCTTAGAAAACCTTTAAAACTAATTCCAACCCCCATACTTTAAATCCAAAGTAAGTTAATTAAAAAAATTATAAAGTGCGAAAGCCAGCCTTTAAGAAACACGGTTGCTTTTCGTCTCTCTGTCCGTTCTCTTCTCTCTTTTTCATTCATTCCAACCAATACACTAGCACTACCATATCGATCAATGCAGTGCAGTTACAAAACACGATGCTGGTGACATCTTGTAGCAAGTAGATGCAAATTTGTTGTAAAAACGTAAACAAAATTTCTATAAGTACATTGAGTTTTTTGACAGCAAACAGGCATCGGAAATTTTTTTCGCTAGGTGGTACGCTGTTGAAGGAAAAAATTTGTCCAGTGCAGCCAAGTTCACAACCATGTGTGGAGAGTTAAAATGGAGAGACTCTGGCATTATATGCCCGTATATGTAATTGGCGTTGAAATTTGATATTCAACAATAAAACAGTAAGTAGTAAGTATGTTTTGTGTTAATATGTAATTTATTATGTTATTTTAAATTTTTGAACTTAAAAGTTAATTTATTAAAAAGAAAAAATTATTAAGCTATCAAATCTATGTAACTTCTTTCTTGTGTCCAACGACGCACCTGACATTCTTTTTTTTTTTTAATCGCAATTTTCTTGATGATTCCGGATCTTGATTGCATTGAAATGCACGTATAACAGATGGTTCGACTTCAAAGATATGCAATGAGAAAGTTTTTTTCATTGCGCTAATTAAAGAAATAGCGTCCGAAATCAAAATTTTTTTTAATTTTTCATTATTTCTCAATTTTTTCGAGTTTTATCATAATGAAATAAATAAAAAATTAACACTTAATTATTTCTTACTTCTTTGATAACCTATATTGTTCGAAAAAATATAAATTTATTTATTTAAAAAATTGAATTTTGTTGCTGTAAAAACATTATTCATACCTTTTATTATAAACCCGTTCTTTGCCTTTGACTCTTCAAAGTTGTCCAATTTTTTAAAGTACAATGTACCAAATTTTTACAAATATGTGAGTTTCAAAACACGTTCGGTTTGACATGGAATCACCGATATACATGCAGAACATAAAGCCTGCCAATTGCGGCGAACTTATGTGGCGAAATGTTTTACTTTTGATTGTTACATCAGTTTTCATCCATCCATTTCAGTTTTGAACATCCATTTCAATTTTCTGTATAGGTGGCTAAAGAAGTTTTACTTAAGGTGGGACAAGACATTCGCGGCAGAGAAAACAGAGCTTTTTTTAAAAATTCATAGCTCAGTCAAAAGCAAACATTATTCCAAATTTTTTTTTATTATTGTAGAGAATTGAACAAATTACAAGAAAAAAAATTCAAAAAAATATATTTTTCACTCCAACATGGTTTTATAGAGCTCCAAACTGGCGACAGAGAAAAAAACGGGGCCTCGTGGTTGCAGCGCTGGGAGTTGCAAAAATTGTCTGATCTGGAAAAAATTACTTTTTAAATCTTAACAAAATTCGTTATCGTATGACACGAGCTTTTTTTTAAATTTTTTTTCTTTTTCCTAATTTGAAAGTGTGTTTTTTCGAAAAAATATTGAATTTAAAAATTCATAAAAAATCGAAAAAAAACTTAAAAAAAAGCTCGTGTCATACGATAGCGAATCAAGTTTAAAAAAATACAAAAAAAAAAAAAATTTCGTCAAAAAATGAACCCGCTAGTGCCGCAACCAGTACGAAAACATGGTTTTGAGATAAGCTCGTTCAAAGTTTGTGAACAAAGAAAGAAAAAGGTTACCTTCAATCTGCCACGCCTGCTTCGTACTGTATGCCTTCGTTATCTTGTGTTGTGCTGTTTCTTATAGTTTTTTGCAATCGTTTAGCAATTCGGGCTTCACCCTTCAAGTAGATACGAAATAACAACCACCAAAAGTCAGGTAGCAAGTAAAAGAAGTATATACCAGCTGCCGTACGTAGGTAGCGCAAAAATTAAGAATGCGCTCTCACTAATCCGGCTGTAACGTTTGAATCCGTAGGAATTTTTCCATGAAATTTTTTTTCTTAGAATCTTAAGAATATTTACTAAAATACAAAATAATTAAAAAAAAGTCAGTTTCAAAAAACTGCCAATGTCATGTAACCCCTTAAGAACCTGTATAGGAATCCGTCTTAAATTTTCATGAACTATTTATTTGTTTGGTTTTTTTTTTGGTAATCTACTTGGTAAGAAAATTGCTTTTGTTGCACTTGGTTTTTTACTATTATTTTTTATTTTATTTTATTTTTGTATTTTAACCCATTTCTGGCCAAGACGAAAACATTTTTTTTCCCGGTGAAACCCTTACTATGGCTAGGTGTAGGTTGCCAAAAATGGGTCTAAAATGGTCAAAAAATTTTTTCGCTTTTCCGTTCACCTGGGGCAGCAGGGACAAATTATATGAAAAATCAACATTTTCGTTATAGTTATACGTTAACTAAAAAAAAAAAAAAACAACAAATTAGTTTGTATGTTATGCCAAGCGCTAAAAAATAATGCAGACGCACATTGCACTTCTTCAACAAAAAACTATGATTGAAAAATCAGGTTAAGCGCCACGGGTGCGTTTTCGCACCCCACGAAAGGTAATGCATATATATAACAATTGCATTTCCTTACCGTTATAAAGTAAATCATTTATTATATTTTGATTTATTTTCATCACATTAAGGTAATTGTAAAACGTTTTATCCTCCGTTAAGTAATTATTTTAATTTTTTTACAAGTAGGTTAAAAATTGAATATTTTTATCTGGTAGGGGGAGAGAGTATTGCAGGGGAAATGCTTAACACGAATTCGCAATACGAAAGCTAAAATATCAAACATTGTTTTTATGCATAAACCTCAAATAAAACTTACACTTATTGCATTTTAAAAAATATCCAAACTTTTGGTTGCGAAAACGCACCTTCTGGCAAGAAATGGGTTAATCCATCAAGTGTTATTTAGATACTCGTAGCTCATAAAAAGTCAAAGAAACGTAAAAGTTAAAATAAGTCTAATTTCATCAGATTTTTGGAGATATTTTTTTAATTACTTGATTACAAACCGATTTGCGAGTTTGCAAATATTTAACTTGAATCGCAAACTATGATTATCTATTTACTTGTGTCGTGGAGTGGTTAAAATCTACTTTACTACATCCTGTCGCGCCATCCATCTGAGCTTCTATGCTACAAAAATATATTTGGCCACCCCATCAATTACCAAATATGTAAATGCAAACTATTATCGAAGTCTTCTTTACTAATCATATTTTTTGATCAGTCATTCCAAAAATGGAGGCTGGAACTTTATGGTAAAATCTACTTTGGTATCAACATTGAAGCAAGGTACAGACGACCTTGAAAAATTAAAAATCTGTTAGTAGTCAAGTTAGGTTGTTCGATATGGTTGAAAACAAAGTCCTTGTCAAAATTTATTATGATCTATCTCAGCTCATCTCATTTGAATAAAAAAAAATCCTACTTGACACAAAAAAAAAAAACAAAAAATCCAGGTTGTTGGTTATTATATATTTATATATAAGATAATAAAAATAGTAAAATTTTACAGTGTGCCTGAAAACTAAACTGTTGGTTAAGAACGTTTAATAAAATAAAAATTCAAGTTGTGCTTGAAAAGAAAGTTATCCTAAATTAAGTGCAATTGAATCTGCTAAATCCATAGCTTTGTTTCCAATTTTTCTGATAATGCCTAATGGCTTCTGTACTACGCTCGATGGCCCTCCGTTTCCTTCATCGTCCATTCCTCCTAGATCCTGGCCAGTGCCAGTACAGATAAATCCTGTGAGTTAAAATATATACATCGAAAATTATATTAGAATAGATTACAATATATAGATTGAAATGTTGAAATAAAAACAACCATTTAAAGGAAGTTTTCACTTACCAATCAGCAAACAGAGAACGAAAAAGACTTTAAACTTAAAAGTTTCCATCGTAATAAACGTTTGTATTGTGTATCGATAAAACTGTGCCCATTTGAGTAAGATTCTACACTTTTATATGGTAGATGCTTCAGATTAAGTTCCTGTTTTAATGTACTACTTTTATGCAAAGTCGCACCTTTGATAACATTCAATTTGTAAACTATTATTGTTTTCATTGCCTCCGCTACATAAAATGAAGAAGTTTTCAAAAGCTAATAGGTTTTTAAGCTCTTTCTAAAAAGTTTAAAATTACTGCACTCACATGTATTTGGATAACAAATAGTAGTAGAACAATAGTCTTCAAGCTCATAAAATTCATGGGATGAAATTCAGACACACAAATATTGATTTTTTTTTTTGCTTAACACTTCGCAATATTTGCAAAATTAGTTAACACTGAACCTACCGATATTTTGGGCGTATTGCATAAATATAAGATAGTTCTGAGAGATCGATCTGGCAAGTTCAAGCTCAAGAAGTGGGTCACAAGAGTTTTCTCAGTTTTAACTTCAAGCATAAATGAGCTCGATTTTAAAGTCCCCCCTTGAGTTTGTTATGTAATTTGATCGAATTGAAGCTCGTTTCATTTTGATTTTAGATACGGTTTGACATTTTGTTTGGCAAAAATAATAGTGTTGGAGTGCACGAATCAGATTTCTGTAAAATTCTGGGAGCGCAAATAACGATTATCGCTATCAATCAATCATTTTATAGAAATTATTTTTTGTTAAATATTTTTTTGAGCAGATTTGAGCAGAAGTTATTTTTTGAACGTTTTTTTCGATCAGAAATAAAAGTAATTATTTTATTGTATTTTGTTTTAATCGGATATAAAAATAATTTTGGGATCGATATTTTTTTCAAACAGAAAGAAGAGTGACTTTTTATCGTTATATTTTGTCGATACGAAATTAATGTTATTTGTTAAACGTTATTTTTTCAATCAAAAATAAAGGTCGATTATTCGGATCTATATTATTCCGACCAGATATTAAAAATACATTTTTATCGTTATTTTTCCGATCGGAAATGTAAGTTATGTTTTCAATAAGAAATAAAAATCATTTTGTGTTTGTTATTTTTTCGATCAGGAATACATGTTATTTCTAGATCGATATTACTTAGATCAGAAAAAAATAAATCATTGAAAAAATGATTTTTTGATCGAATTCAAATTAAAAAAAATTAATCGATTAAAACAGCACATTTTTGCATCATTTTAATTGGAATTTCTTCAACTGCTACATTCTTTTTTTTTTACTCTTACTTCTACTACTGCTACTGCTACTCTGCTACTCTTACTTCTATATCAACTACTGTGTAATAGTGCAACAGCACTCGATTAATACTGTTATTTTCTACCTTTTCCTTGTTCAAATCCTTGTGCTATTCATTATCCAAATAATTGCCCTTATTCTTGACAAAATCCCTGTCCAAATGCCTTTCCAAATTTCTTTTTAATCCATGTCTAAAATCTTGTCTCATCCTTGTCAAACTTGTTGTCGAAATACCTGCCCAAGACGGTTTGTTTGCATGTTAGTAAACGTGAGTTCGAGAGTAGTACGTATGAACTTTATTTTTTATGCTGAATTATTTTTTCATTTTCAACTCAGTAAGTAACAGTTTTATATGTACACTAGTAAGACCCAGTTGACGTTCCAGCATCCATACTTTTTTATTTGTGGGCGGTGAAAGAAGGTGTGGCAATAATTTTTTCCCATAAACCGTCTCGTGCTCGGAAACAATCTACTGCCAAAATTTTAGCGCAATCGGCCCAGAAGTTTTGGAGTCTCTATGATTACTTTAAAGTGGGCATAATTATATTGCCACCACGCCCGTTTTTAGTTCAGTTGCCGACGGTGAGCATACAAATTTAAATACCAAATTTCAGTCTTATACGACCAAAACCGTCTGAAATATATCATTTTCATTGATTTGTGGGCGGTAAAAAGTGGGCGTGGAAACCCAGTTTTGGTACTATTGTCGAAAGTATACAATTGTATACAAACTAAATTAAAAATTTTATTCTCAAACAATAGAAACAGTCCGAAATTTTGCATTTTTATTGATTTGTGAGCGGTTAAATGGGGCGTGGTCAAAACTAAGTACGCAAAAATCTAACCTAGGACGTAAGCAATGCACGTTTTACATGCACATTGTGCACAAATAAACAAAAAAAAATGATTTTTAATAATTTAGATGAAAAAATAACGATTTGAACGATCTGAACGAAAAAATAACTATAAGAAATAACTTTTTGTTCTAATTAAAAAAACAACGATATAAAAATCATTTTTATTTCTGATCGAAAAAATAACGATAAAAAATAATTGTTATATGTATATGATGTTGAAAAAAAATTGATAAAACATAATTGGTTTAAGGTGATTCCTATAAAAAATTAAGGGAGTATTCCTGGTTGGAAGGCTGTTTTTGGACCCTTTTTGAAAAACTTCTCATTTAAAAACGCAAAGAGTTATTTAAATTCTGTTTTTTTTTATTATATTAAGAACATATTAAATTAAATTAAATTTTTTTCTCCTTTGTACGAGGGCTGTTCAAAAAGTTGTTGGTCTTCAAAGATGGGCGTCGAAAAAAAAGGTATGCTGCTTGCGGCCCGAATAACTCAACTTCGGATTATCTGAAATGGAAAAAGCAAACGGCAGTAGACTCAGTACAGATGTATTCCTGGCCACAACCTCAATCATAATATTGCGTATTTTTTATTTATTTTATATTTGGGTATTTTTTTCCGCATCGATACTGCATCGATTACACTTGGTTTTATCAAAATTGGTTCAGTATAACCGGAGAAAAGTGACTTCGAAGTTAAAAAAATTTGAAGAAAAATCATAGAAAATTTTAAGCAATTAAACGTTTTTTTTTTGTGAAATACTTACATATATCAATCTGCAATGCTAGCCCCCAGATTGAATGATTGATTAATTTTTTTATGAAACATTATATATAAGCATATAATGAAATTACAGATATTGGACATTAGTTAATTCTGTAGCTCAAGGAGCTAGTGGCGAATGCAAGGTATATACATAAAACTTACAGATAACACAATGTCGTTCGTGGGGCTTAAAAGTAGATATACACATTTTAAACAAGATACTATTTTTTGATTAATAATTCAATAAGATAATTTAAAAATAAATCAAGTAGGTGGTAAGATAATTATTCCTTCCTCTTCTTCAAAAAACGAGGACTCAGCGGCTCTTTGTGCTCTTCGGGGCAGTTCTACCTTTTTTTGATGCGGCCAGAGCTCTGGCTTCGGACCTTTTCAAACGTTCTTCGTTCCGAGACATGGCGAAATCATATGTGACGTTGCCAATCGGGATGTCCATAAGGTTCATTATTTGAAGTATTGTCAAAAAACCTTAGTTAAATATGAAAAAAAAAAAACGAAATGGCCATCTCAGCCCTTGAAAGGACTTTGACCGAGCTTCTTATGATCAACTGTGTTGTGTGTGATGTGAAATGTTTGTACACAAGTGATCGAGAACTGGACCTACATGTTTTACGCCGACTCCGAACGGCTTATGTTCTCAAGAAGATTTTTAATGCCAGTTTTTACTCTCTGAGGTTTGCCATTGTCTACAGAGAAGTGACGGCCGAACAGAAAAATTAATTAATTTCAAAAAATTTTCTGTGTCAGATGGAGGATTCGAACCTAGGTTCTCTGGCGTAAGAGTCACACACTCTACCCACTACGCCACGGCCGCCACGTTAAATATGACAGTTGCAATATAATTGGCAATCTCAATAGTGCGTGCATCGGTGTGCATATGCTTCGAATGCGAATGACCTAAAGTATATATCCTAAAGTATTTCGAATTTCAAAAAACCCTTATAGGACGATATTTTCAAATATCCAAGCTATAAAAATATGCAAAAAAAAAAAAAAATATAAAAAAAAATGTTTGCCAACCAGGAATACTTCCTTAAATCATGAGAAAAATCATGTGAAAACCGGAATCTATGACTCCCTAGCTTCATATTGCTACATTTAAAATTATATTACTGCAAGTTTTTGTGAATGATCTTTTAATCTAGAAATTAAAAAATAGTCGTTATATTCCATCCTTGGTATAATTGAAATAGACAGTACGTACCTGAAGGCAACAGTATTTCGTAGTATGGCCTTTACTATGTAAAACCGCCTAGCATCTTCTTAGAATTGTATCAATTAGTTTTTGACAGGTTTTGTCATGTATTACAAGATCTGTTTATTTCTTCCACTAGAGCATTTTTATTTGTACATGGTAAGACGTCAATATTATTTTGCTCAGATCATTTGGCTACCACGGTGTGTATTAGATCGAGGTCCTGAAGTTCACAGCAAAGGCATATTGTACTCCGCATAAGACAGCTTAACTTTTTTCAAGATTTCCAGGTACAATTCCATGTTTTCTTTTATCCAATAAATAAGGCCCACTTCAGAATAGTAAAATTAATCCCAAATTTTAATGTTTCCATAGCCGTGTCTAACTGTGCTCCTAGGATTATGTTTTTAGTTCCTGCCTCTTCGTTCAAAAGCTCTACCGACTGAATTAAATATTTTTTTTTTTTTTTGGTTTCGTCGAAACAAAGTAGAAACTTGGTGGGTATGAGCAAATTCAATTCGTTGCGTGCTGTTCTTGGCGCTTAGTAGAGGAACTTTGTTTTGCCCATGGTAAACGGTCATTAATATATTTAAAAACTTCTCACACCTCTCAAATAAATACATGAGAGTCTGCAATGTAATTTCTTTTTTTAAAATTATTGCACACTCAAAATATACCCAAATTAATTCCAATTACTTTCGCACTCTTATTATTATGTCCACTGAAAACTCGATATCTGCGAAGAAAACTAACGGTGCTTTTGAAAAATTACCCGAAAATAAAATGATTTATATCAAAAATATATATAGAATGAAAATAATAAAAATTTTTTTAGTTAGATCAATTTATAAGTATTCTACGAAAAAATAACATGTACTCTTAATACGATGATAGGCTCTCAGTTTTAGCCACCACTGTATATTTTTTCAAAAACATGAAATAATAATGGCCTTCCAGACTTATACATACATCAAAGATTATAGATTGAAAATAAACTGATGTATCAGATACATATTAAATAAAACTAGTAATCCCGTCTGGCGTTAAAACGCCAAAATAAAAAGCATCAAGAGATAGAAAATGTCGTTTTTATATTAAAGAATATTTTTTCATTTAAACCAAGCATTTCATGGAAACTTTCTATGTTTCTGTTGAATTGTTGAGAACCTCAGTTATTGCTTCTCTTAGCATTATAATAAAAATCAAGCACATACATTTAGGCATTTTAAAAATATTTTGTTTGTTTTATAGAAACTGTTTAAGCTTTTTTTAAAAAATAAGAATATTTATGAAAAAATAAGACCTTATTGCACATCTACAGAGCAAGACCTTTCAATTGCTACTCTATTTATGAAAATCGTATCTACAATACATATTTGATAGTCATAACAAAAAATGAGCTTGCGTAAAAATGATATAGATAAAATCAAAGAAACATAAAAGCAGATGGATAAAGTTTTTTTTAATAACTTTTGTTTGTTTCTTTCTTTTAAGCCTCGTTAGGAAAGCGAGAGCGGAGGGCCTGAAAAATTTTCCCATTTCATATATAAAATAAAGTATACTTGTCTATGAAGGTTATGTAGGCCCATGGTAGAATAAGACAAGGTAGTGTTAGTAGTTAAAATTCTCTCTTGTGCTGGGTAACGCACCTGTCAAAACCAGGTTTTTACGAATAAAAGCAAAACAAATTACAAAATTTGAAAATTATTATATTTTATATTTTTGACAGCTCCAGTACCCACCGCTCCGAGACGACACTACCTTGTTAAATATACCTTGTGTAAGCCTGCCAGTAGCGTTTCGGGCCTCTGTCATTACCAACTGGGCCACTTGTTCTTAACTGAAGCAGCGTTCAATATGTTGGATATCACTGAAAGCTTCTACAAATACATACTTTTAGGCACTTTTACACTGAGAAAATATTATGAGAACAAAATGAACTGAGATAAATTGGATTGAATCAGTAATATTTTTAATCGATTACCCAATCATTACCTTATGTTACACATTCCGAACGAAGAAGTTTAAATTAACAGCGTAAATTCGCTTTACTTCAAGTAAAGTTCTTTAGAAAATCGAACCTTTCCGAAAAAATATTTCCAAACTCCCAAATTGACACCAAAAACCAAAGAAAGAAAGCAGTTTACACTACTTATTATTATGTAATATTAAATAAAATTGTGCCATTAAGGCTTAATTTCTCTGGGTCCACAGACTTAGGAGTTATAGTTCATGAATGAGCATATTGTATTAAAAAATGCACATCCAAAAAGGATGGAAAAGGACTCTTCACAGACCTGTATTATACAAGTGACACCTAGAAAAGCAACCACGTACTAGATGTCACATTCACAAACACAAAAGCATCAATAAGAATTCCATCCTGCCCCTAATAGTACCAGTTTGGCTATCGGTAAATGGTGTACCTTCATTACCATCTACTGGTCAAGACGAGACCTATCCAATCTCTTGCATACTAAGCAGGTATGCCAGCCCGGTCGTACTACTGCGCGACCGGTCAATCTAGACCTGTGCAAGCGATGTGCACAAGCCACAGCCAGCACGAGTCTCCCCGAAGGGCCAACCCATGATAGTCCCCTGGGCAACTCGGTCCCGTCGAAATGGGAGTCTACAACATCCCAGCAAAGAGACAAAAAATTCATATATATATACGGTTTGTCAATATTCGAAGCGCCCATCTGGCAACACTGTAACTTTCCGCAGTGATGCCAAATCGACTAATGACATACCGCGTTTGAAGCGTCATTCCAAGCAAATGTTTACAATGGAACAGTACACGCCAAGGGAGCGCTCTAAAATTGTTGAAATTTACATTCAAGAAAACAAGTCAATAGTGAAAACTCAACGTGCTTTCAAAAAAATAAATAAAGTGAAAAGTGCGCCTTCCAAGAAAACAATTTATCGTTTGTATGAAACTGAAAATCCACAAGAGATTCAAGAGGTACCTCTTCACGATGCAAAAGTCACTGTTTGGTGCGGCGTTTGTGCTAAAATGCTCATTGGGCCGTTCTTTTTCGAAGATGATAATGGCCACAGAGTTACTGTCAATCAGGAGCGTTATCGCGATATGATAAACAATTTTTTCATGCCAATCGTTCGTCGAAAGCGTATCAGGCACTACTGGTTTCAACAAGACGGCGCGCCACCACACACAAGCCGCACTACAATCGATTTTTTGAAATGGGCGCTTCGAATATGGACAACCCTGTATATATATAAATATAGAATTTTTGTTTTTGACTGTGCACATAGCACTTTTTCGTGTCTGGCTGACACTTCAATTTAAGGCATGAATCCCTCACCATACCTCAAACGAAGTGCCTACGATTTTTGACCCGTGCCCCAAACCTCACGTGGTCGACATCTTTCTGTGCCCTAAGACACCAAATTAACCTTTTATTGGCCATATAGACCATGTCTCCTTGCCGTGAATAGATAAGGTCACCTCATTCGACGGGTTTGACTATCCCCGTGCTAACAAGTTATATGGACCATTGCTATTCCATCGCAGGCTTTTTTCACAATGATTTACATAGTGACCTGCTACCAAGATGGACGCCACCCCGAGCTCTTGGTTGGCTCTAACTTTTTACGGTATGGGACGTATCCCATTACCAACCCTCCTCCTTATTCTGGCTTGGGACAGGCAGGCGCAACTGACTTGCTAACCTGGCGGAGTTATTCAGCTACACAGGAGTCCAAACCGTCCCGATCTGGGGCAATCGGTGGACCAGTTTCAGGTTTATATCCTTTGCCTCCATAGTCTTTTTGACCTTCGCCTACATCGTTTTTTTCGCCATCGTCTCCATCGTCTTCTTGCTTTTTGTCTCCATCGTTTTTTCATCATCATCTCCATCGTCCTCTTGGCCTTCGCCTCCATTGTTCTCTTCTCCATAGTCCTCTTGGTCTTCGCCTCTATCGTTCTCTTCGCCATCGTCATCGAGGCCTTCGCCTCTATTGTCTTCTTGGTATTCATCTCCATCGTCCTCTTCGCTTCCAACATCCTCTTCGCCATCGACGTCTTGACCAGCGCTAGTGAAAATAATACCTGCCAGTTGAAATTAATTTTCAGAATGTAGAAATATATAGCTACTAGAGATTACGCTTCGAAAACCGTGTGTACTTACCTACTTCGCTTTGGAAATCACACTTTCTCATTCACATTAGAGCGAGTTCATTTCTTAAGTCTTTTTGCCATTTTTTCAACATTAAGCCCTCATGTCTGCTTAACGCTGCCACTTATCACCACCGCAGCTCAAAACTTTTCTAATGATATATCAAGTTTTTCTGTAGCGTTTGTAGATTTGCTAGAAAAAGGGGACCCTTACGGGAATAATAGATCATAACTTCACATACCAATCAGCAAATAGAAAACTAAAAAAATTTTCAACTTAAAATCTTTCATTGTAATGAGCGGTTGTTATCTATACTGATCAAAGTCTGTTGTTCTGATCTAGATATGGCGCTTTTATATGGTAAACGTTTGAGGTTATGTTACGGTTTTAATGTGCTATTTTTATGCCATGCCATGTGGATGCTAAGGACTATAGATACAAAGTCCTCACCTGGATATTATTAAATTTTTGAACAATTTCTATAATTATAAGGTAATTGATTTTTCAAGTTATACCAAAAAGCAAAAAAAAAAAAAATTGAAGCCTGCAACTAAAGGCTGATTTCAAACATTAAAATGTAATATTTGTATATGTACTATGTTATATTATATTTGAACTTCTAAAGTTATAAAATCTATGCAAGCAATGTGCTAAAGAATTCCTCTAATTCAGCTGAAAATAACACAGAACAACGGCAACAAAGTTCAAGATGTTTGATGGTCGATCACGGATACTTAACAAGATCACAAACACAGATTTTTTTTTCTATCATGTCTGCATTTTTTGTAAAACCAGTTTGAATATTTATAAAATGATATATATACCAGTACACAAAAATCGTTGTATACTCAGTCAGGGGCGGATCCAGAAAAATATTTCGGGGCACCTTAAAAATATTAATGCACGCTATATGTGTATCGTCGTTGGACGTGCAATACCGCGTATCAGCCATTTGCACACACACGGTATTTGTAAAATTCTACAGGAGTGCTGCTCCTGCTTACTTTTAAACTATTGAATAGATTTTCAACTAAACTAAAAACATTTATTGAAATTAGATACTTGCTTTGTTCTTAAAACTACATTTAAAGGAAAATCCGCACTATATTAATTAAATCAAATTGAATTAAAATCCAAATTTATGTTTTGGCCTTTTTGCAATATACGCGGAATTGCAAGTGGCTGATATGCAGTATTGCACGCCCAACGACTATATGCATAGTATCATATATTTATAAAATATGTAATCAGTAAATCAAATCAACTGTGTTTTAGATTAAGGGTGTTCACAGTTTAAGTACGCAGGTCTGTTTAATTTAAGATTTGTTATTTTTACGCCAACTTACGTAAGCGTATTTTGCTTTGTTGTTGTTTTGCATGCAAACGCAAATACGCAGGCACGCTTAAATAAAAGTAGCCCTTGGGCGTGTTTTTTGTGTCTCGTATATAAGAGCGTTACAAAATTATTGAATACGGCAGTCACACATGAGGTGCTCACAGTTCCAAAAATAACAAATTCTATAAATACGCTTTGTTAATATACGATTAAACTGTGAATAGCCCAATTGCAAACTGATATTCATTTTTCTTGGCTTTTTTGATATAATGCCGATTACATTTTCGCACTTTACCACCAACACTTTTTTTTTTTGCCAACACTTTAATAAAAAATTTAATTTTTTGGAACCTAGTTCACATTTTTTAAGGTCACCATTACTATTTTTTTTTTTGCGCTTTGAAAACATGGTCGTATTAAGGCATATATTTTCAATTCATTATTCAAATTTTACATTGAAAAATTAATGCTTACTATTAAAAACGAATTTTTCAAAAACTCCATACACAAATTTTTCATACAAACACTTTTGAACTAAAAGTGGGATTTTTAGTATTTTTTGTACTTCTTACTGTACGTTTAAAAATTTCAGATAGTATACCTCCTACGGCTTTTCTTTTATCAAGGAATAAAAGAAATAAATAAAAAAATAAATAAAAATTATATAAATTTGGAGCATAATTAAAAGCTTTCGGAGGTATATTACTAGCTTCAAAATTATATACTACCATAAGAAGTACAAAAAATACTCAAAAATTACATTTTTGATTAAAAATGAAAGTGTTTTTTTGTGTAAAAATTGTGTAGGCAGTTTTTGAAAAAATTCGTTTAAAATAAATAGTAAGCATTAATTCTTCGACGTACAATTTTGAGAATGACACAATAATGTTTTAAAAACTCCAAAAAATAGTCGTTCTGAACTTGAAAAATGTGAATGATATTTTAAGTGGACAAACAAATTTTAATTTTTCTGTAATGTGTTGGTAAGAAACTGCACATTTATAAAATGTGAAATGTGAAAAAGATTTCTTAAAAAAATCCTGAACATTTTTTTTTTTAGAACTTAAAGTTTTGAAGATTTGATGTCCGAATGACAAATTTTTATCTTTTTTTTAATTTTTCACTATGTAAAAATTACGATAAATATGATATTATTTCTATTTTTGAAATACTACTGATGTGAAAAATTTGAAAAAAAAACGGTATTGTCAAAATCACTTTTTGGATCAAAACCGTCCGATTTGACATGGAATCACCGATTACTGTTTAAATTTACTGTTTACTGTTTAAATTATTAAAAAAATCGATATTTTTCTTTTTAGTACCCTTAGAGCACATAATAAACACTAGTACATCACATTTAAATACAGGTTCTCAGAGAATTTCGGGGGAAGGGGTTTGAACCCCCAAAATTCTGTCCCCCTGAATCCGCGCCTGTCCTCAGTGATCAATTATTTAAAGCATATCTTACCAATACATAAATAGGCGAAGGCAAAACAGTTCAGTATCATTTTCTCCTATGTTTCTCAACCGAATCTGATGATTTTTTTAAATGAATCGGAGTAGCGAGAAGGAGTGCATCGAATAGTTTTTAAAGAAAAATGCTAGCTGGAATATTCGGCGTCGAATTTCGATCACTGGCGTACTCTAGTATAAATAAACTAGTGTTAACGCCCCGAAAATCGGGTGTACTTCCCTAATTTGCTTTGGAAATCACACTTTCTCATTTAGATTGAAGCGAGTACGTGTCTTAAGTCTTTTTGCCATTTTCTCAAATTTAAACACTCATATCTGCTAAACGCAAACATTTTTCAAAAATCTTCAAACATTTTCTGCTTATCTACACCTCAAAACCTTTCTAATGATATATCAAGTCTTGTTGTAGCATTTGTAGATTTGCTGGAGTAAGGAGACCCTTAGAGGAATAAATATATAGAGAATGGCGAATAGTATTGCGTATTCAGATTTTTTCAATCATGACAAAATTGTTTGTTTTAATGTTTTTAAATAACTTGAAAATAGGATCTTTCTTAAAAAAGTTTCTTATTATTTAACATAGATCTTAAATTAAAAGTTAATACATGAATTTTGTTGAACTAAAAAAAAAAATGGAATTGAAAATGATGTTTTTTAATCCTTAAATAAAACACTACACCTGAGCTGCCTTAAATGAGAATGAATGCGCACCAATGGTTTTTGATTGCACATAACTCAGTAACAACTCAGGAAAAAACAATATTTTTTAAGGTTTAGACAAGAAAATTTTATGAGAAATTCAATGGAGATTTTACTTTTTGAAATTTTGTTAAAATGAAAGAAAATTTGCTTTAGCAAAAGATCTTTAAACAAATTGAAAATAGGACCTTTCTTAGAAAAATTTCTTATTATTTAACATTGCTCTTAAATAAAAAATTAATACATGAATATTGTCGTTAAAATAGTCTACTCTAATTAAAACTTTAGATAAGTACTAACAAATCAGTCTGGCCTACCTGATTTTTGGGAGCTCTTAGTTCAGAAATATGTTGCTTGTTGCGTTAGAGACGCAAATTTAATGTCATTCAATGGTTGCAAAGTGCAACATATTTGTCAATATTGAATAAGAACTCTAGAGCATTGATGGCCATTCTAAAACTAGCATACAAAGAGCTTTTCATGCTGCCATAAGAAGCTCATGGCGGCAGAGAAAGATTTTTGCCCGAGAGCATCAGAATGTCCCTCAATGCTTTAGCGAAATAAAAAAAAAATGACAACATTTACAATTTTTAGGCGGTGTGAATTCGCTCGAGTTTGTCATTTAAGGGTTGGGGGTATCTCAAAATCGATTCTTAAGAAAAACAAATTGTTGGCATTTTTGGAATCAAAGCCCCAAAACACAGAAAAATTCCTGTAAGAAACTATGTATTTTTTAGTGTTATTATGTAATATTAAAATAAAGATAGTTTAGAAAAAAGCTTTTACGTTCAATTTTAAAGGAGTTAAATAGTTTTAAGTTTTGAATCCAGACTGAAGTTAAATAAGGCTTACGACAGCGTTAGCAAATGACCTAACAACACCCAAAATGTTATTAGTTACGCAGGTAACCAAACCGCCTTTACTTGTAGACTTTTTGCCCCCAACGTATTTTTGGTTTTCGTAGGCTTGGTTTGTCGATTGATTGCCCTGTTGTCCGTCGCCTTCATTGACATCGTCCCCAACGTTTCCATTGTCTTGGCCTTCATCTCCATCGGACTTTTTGCCTTCGTCATTTTCGCCTCCGCCTTCGTTTCCACCTGCGTCTCCATCGGCAGCTTGGCCTTCGGGTTCACCATCCACTTGGCCAGTGGTAGTGCAAATAATACCTGCGAGTTAAAATAAATTATTTAGAATGTTGAAATATATAGCCACACTAGAAATGAGGACTTCACTTACCAATCAGCAAATAGAAAACTAAAAAAATTTTCAACTTCAAATCTTTCATTGCAATTAGCGGTTGTTATCTATACTGATCAAACTCTGTCATTCTGATTTAGATATAGCGCTTTTATATGGTAAATGTTTGAGGTTATGTTCCTCTTTTAATGTGAGACTTTTATGCCACGCCATGTGAGTTTAAAGACTTTGAATGCAAAGTCACGTCCTTGATATTGTTCAGTTTGTGAATAGTTCCTTTTTTTCTAAGTTTATTCATTTTTCAAGTTATCACAAAAAGTCACAACAATATATCGCGCCCAAATGATTGTGAAAAAAAATCAACTCTTCAACTTACGGTTGGTTTAAAATAAAAGAATATTTGTATATTTTATATTTGAAGCTCTTAAGTTTTTAAATCTATTCAAACGTAAGTATGAACAATGTTTTAATTTTAAATTCTACTGATTTGGCAAAAAACTAAACCGAGAGAAAGTAAAAAGTGGAAGATGTTTGATAACCGATCGTAAATTAATAAAAAACACTTAACAAAATGGCACATTCAGATTTTTTTTATCATATCTGAATTTTTCGCGAAGCTGTTTAGAATTTTATAAAATGATAAATGTTCTAGTACACAAATTTGTATGTTATTAGAATTTAAAACCTAAAATTTACACACAAGGACTTTAAAATTATCTATGTCAAACCTTTATATAATTTGAAGACACTAATTTATTTTGCTGTTTAATCAGTTTTTGGCCGCAACCTGAACGCATTAGAATTTCGTAATGAAATTGTCAGACTTTGTTTTTAGTGATCAAATTAAAAAAACTAGAGTACGCCAGTGATCGAAACTCGACCTTTTCCTCATACCAGCCCCGAGCGACGCCGGGTATTCCAGCTAGATTTTTCTTCAAAAACTATTCGGTGCACTCCTTTTCCCTAGTCTGATTCATTTAAAAAAAAAATCATCAAAATCGGTTAAGAACGCTGGAGAAAATTGTACTGAACTGTTTTTCCTTAGCCTATTTCTACTCGTATACAGATTCCAGAGTTTAAGATTTTTCGATTTACCATTTTTCGGCTACGAAGTGGTCGAAAAACGACCAATGGCCCAATGTGTATACAAAAATTTTTAATAAAATATTGTTATTTTTATTAAATGAATTATATGTAAACGTGACATGTGAAAATATTACAATAAAAGTATACATATTATTACACAGGTAACACATAGTTAAATTTACCTGCGTTGTTCAAAACCGACTGATTCTCATATTTTAGTCTTTTGGCTATATCTATATCTATATCTATATCTATATCTATATCTATATCTATATCTATATCTATATCTATATCTATATCTATATCTATATCTATATCTATATCTATATCTATATCTATATCTATATCTATATCTATATCTATATCTATATCTATATCTATATCTATATCTATATCTATATCTATATCTATATCTATATCTATATCTATATCTATATCTATATCTATATCTATATCTATATCTATATCTATATCTATATCTATATCTATATCTATATCTATATCTATATCTATATCTATATCTATATCTATATCTATATCTATATCTATATCTATATCTATATCTATATCTATATCTATATCTATATCTATATCTATATCTATATCTATATCTATATCTATATCTATATCTATATCTATATCTATATCTATATCTATATCTATATCTATATCTATATCTATATCTATATATATATCTATATCTTTATTTTTTTTCAGGTAAAATCCAAAAGTATTGGGTCGATTTTTATGAAATAAGTTTTAAAATGTCATATTTGTGCTGCAGCACAGCATAGGGGTATTTTTATTTCCAAAATTTTAATAATAAGTATCTTAAAGGTGGGACATGACATTCGCGGCAGAGAAAACAGACATTTTTTTTTTTAAATTCATAACTCAGTCAAAAACACACAGTTTTCCAAATTTTTTTTATTATTATAGAGAATTGAAGAAATTACAAGAAAAAAAATTCAAAAAAATATATTATTCACTCCAAAATGGAAAAACTGGGGCCTCTTTTACTTTTTAAAAATTACTTTTTTAAATCTTAACAAAATTGGTTATCATATGACACGAGTTTTTTTTTTAATTTTATTTTCATTTTTTGGTGATGTTCCAAATTTGAAAGTGTGTTTTTTTCGAAAAAAATATTGACTTTAAAAATTCATAAAAAATCGAAAAAAAAGCTCGTGTCATACGATAGCGAATCAAGTTTAAATAAATAAAATTCGTCAAAAAATGAACCCGCTAGTGCCGCAACCAGTACGGAAAACATGGTTTCGAGATAAGCGCGTTCAAAGTTTGTGAACAAAGAAAAAAAAGATTACCTTCAATCTGCCATGCCGGCTTCGTACTGTATGCCTTTGTTATCTTGTGTTGTGCTGTTTCTTATAGTTTTTTGCAATCGTTTAGCAATTTGGGCTTCACCCTTCACTCTTCAAGTAGCTACGAAATAACAACCACCAAAAGTCAGGTAGCAAGTAAAACAAGTATATACCAGCTGCCGTACGTAGGTAGCGGAAAAAGTAAAAATGCGCTCTCACTAATCCGGCTGTAACTTTTGAACCCGTAGGAGATTTTTCTTGAAATTTTTTTTTTTAGAATCTTAAGAATATTTACTAAAATACAAAATTATTAAAAAAAGGTTTAAAAAACTGCCAATGTCATGTAACCCCTTAATTAAAGTGTTAATTTTTTAAAGAAACCATCCCCAATGCCACGAATTGCTTGATCGTCTTCTTTTTACGTGTTTTTGTTGCGAGAATTTCAATAAATTCCATTTGTTCTCTTTTTCTGCTCAGCTAGCACAGCACAACATTGAAAACAGATGAGTCATGCACAAGGCGAAAAGAGAGATACATACGTATATAAATGCAGTGATGAGCTGCAAAACAAAACATGCATTTGACATGCATTGTCTTAAGGGCTGATGTCACACGGCGATCGTTTGAACGGCGTTTAAAAGTTTTTGATGAGTAAAAAAAAACGTTTTAACGCTCTTTATTGATAAAAAAACAGCCGTGGCGAAGCCGCGTATCACTGTGGCCTGCTAGTGTACAATATTATGCCGAAAAAAAGTGTGAAGAAACAATAACAGACTCTTTAATAGAAGAAGCTGTTGAAGAAATAATTTTTAACGAAGGTATTTAGTGTTTTATATAAAATTAGGTACATTCGGTTTTATTCAGTGTTGCACATGCGTAGCATTTGTAAGCCACAGGTTTTAAGTGTTGCATTGTTGCAACAATATAGCCAGTGCAAATGTGTATATTTTGTTGGTGTAGTGCAAATATATGCAATAATATTTTGCAAATAGACTCATGCTAGACCATTTGCACTAGATCGTGAACTCCACCATTGCTTCTTGTGTCTTGCTCATATAGTCTTTAATGCTTTTTTTAACGCAATTGCAAAAATTTGTCATCAACTTCGACATTGCACATGTCTATGTTGAACGTGTTGAGATGCCTATTGACGATTGTTCTAATTTGTGAGATAATATTAAACTGGTAGAGTGTGCAGTGGGACAAAATTTTGAAATGACATAAAAAACTTAAAAAATTATTTATTAGAAATGATTCACCACCAGTTGGCATAATTAGTATTTTAATACCTATTTTGGGATGCACAATGGGGAAAATTGTACAATAGGGACCTTAAAATTCTAGAAAAAAATTTATAAAATATTATCTATTGATGACCAATTAATGGGACGGATTTGACCTCTTTCACATCGACAACACTGACACATGTATACACATATATAAGTTTTTCCTTAGTTTAGTATAATATTGTAAAATTATAGCGCCACTTTCAATATTTGCGATAAACTTCAAGCTAGGAAGCTGCAAAACTAATTTGCCTTCAAAATACCATATCACAGAGGGTGAAGTCAAGCAGTGATCGAAGTCCTTGTTAGCCACACATACCTTTTTATTTTCCATGCCCATTGAATTCTGCTTTGGTATCACCATAAAACCATTGAACATATCCTAAAAGTGACCGATGTAGAGTCTACAAATCAATCAAAGTTAGTTTATTAGATTTTGTTGGCATCAAAGACCTTGGTAAATTTTCTGCTTATCTATCTCATCGGAATTCAGATCAAATAGTCCAGCTCCCTTTTTTTTGTCACAAAAAAAAAAACAGGCCTCGCAGTTGGTTATTATATATTTATATATATATAGATATAAGGATAGTGAAATTGTACAGTAAATCCGGAAAAGGAGGTAGTGGGTAAGAAACTTGGGATAAAATAAAAAATGAAGCAAAAATAAATACAATGCAAGTTGGGATTCAATAGAACATTATCCCAAAGACTGTGCAAGTGTTTCTACAACATCAAAAAATCTGTTTTCTGCTGTTCTAAATATACCGGGTTGTTCCTCTGCTCCTCCATCGTCCTGTTGGCTGACGCTAGTACAAATAAAACCTGCTAGTTGAAATATGTATGAAGAAATATAGTATAACAATTAAAATGAGGTTTTCACTTACTTATCAGCAAACAGAAAGCGAAAAAGATGTTCAACTTTAAAGCTTCCATAGTTATAAACGTTTGTATAGCGTACTGATCAAACTATGTTGTTTTGAGTCAGATTTTACACTTTTATATGGTAGATGCTTGAGATTAAAGTTTCCGCTTAAATGTCCTACTTTCATGCACGCCGTGTAAGTGTTAAGATCTATAGATGCAAAGTCACGTTTTCGATAGCATTTAATTTATGAACTAATTATGATTTTTATTTTTTCTAGAAGTTTAACAAAGCAATAGAATTTTATTTATTACATAAATATTTAAATTCCAATACACACATGTATTTGGAAAAAAAAATATTTACTAGTCTTCAAGCTCATGAAATTCATGGGATGTGTTGGTTTAGAAAATTAAAGTGCAGACGCATTGTTATTGGAAATAAGTATTGCTACTATTTGCCTTGTTTCGGAAAGATATTTTTTTATTTGATTGATTTTTCCATGTCAAAAATTTGTTTTAATTTACTAAACAAAACAATTATACATTTTGTGCTCAACAATAATACATTTTAGACTTAACTACGTTAAATTTTTTAACTAAAACACCATTAAATTAAGAGTAAAACTTTTTGATTTAACAATGAAACGATGAAGTGTATTAAACACTCAGTCACTTTTTAAAAAATCAGACAAAATTGTCGTTGGTTTCAAAGCAATGATATTAATACTTTTTTGAAGCGAAACTTCTTTAGACGTGTTGAAAACTGTTAACGTTCCCACTGTTACAGTCAGTTATATTAACGTCAGTTAATATTTGCACTGTTGATGTATGCATTTTTGATTCAGTTACCAGACAAGCAGAAAAAATAGCATCGTTTTTGTGGTTTTTGTATGGGGTTCCCCAGAAAGGTGGCAGATATGGGGTAGGTGAGTTGAAAAGAAATACTGAAGCGCAAAAAATAAAGGGACCAGCCAATATAATTGATCACTCAGGGGTCAATTCGGGAGAGATATAACCTATAACCGACAGTTTTTGTATGGAAGTATGTGTTTTGAGATAAAATGTTAAAGGGTGAAAAATAATAAGACCGACTTTTTGTGTACGGGACCCGCAGAAGGGATGCTGATAAGGGGTAGGTGTGTTCAGAAGAAATCTTGAAGATAAAAAAATCATAGGATGCGCTCATATATTACACAATTAAATTGGCCCTCTAGGGGTCAATTTGCGTGAGATATGAATAATGCTCGTATCTATACTGTATTTCGCAGTATTATACTGTAATTTCAATCCAAATACTGCATACTGCATTTTTCCCCAAAATACTGTATCTTACTATACTGTTTTGTCGCTGGAGAAAAAAATGAAATTTTAATTTTTTTAACGCTCCGAAATTCAACTTAAATTCAAAATATCAGACACAACAATGGCAACACAGTCAAAGCGAATTCAAACGTTGCGAATATTGACACATGTAAACGACGAAAATCGAAGCGTACATAGCAACATATAATATATTTAGCTGTCTCTTTCTTTCCGTTTTAATTGTTGTCTTGTCATTATTCTTTCATATTCAACGCGCGTCACTTGGAGTTTGCTCTCGATTACTAATTTAAAAGAATAAAAAATGTCGAAAACAAAAGCTAAAAATATATTGACCGAAAAACTTCGTGAAAAGTATTCCTCTCTCGAAAAAGCAGCAAAAAGTGAAAGTGATGTTTTTTGCAGAGTGTGTAGAAGTACATTTTCAATTGCATCTGGTGGTAACGCGGATATTGCGCGACATGTTACGGCAAAAAAACATAGACATGCTTTAAATGCTGTGCTGCTTCTGCCAGCACGTCCATAAAATCACATTTTACGTCGGATTTGGATGCACATATAGCGGCAATGGAAGGAGTGTGGGCCTATCATGTGGTAAATTCCAATCACAGTTTCAAGTCGTCGGATTGTGCCACGAAAATATTTAAATCGTGTTTTCATATCAAAAAGTTTTCGTGTTCTCAGAAGAAATGTCAATCAATAGTCGTCAATGTTTTCGCATCGCACGCCCAAAAATTGCTTGAACAAGATTTGAAAGAATGTAGTTTTGTATCAATCTACATTGATGCATCGAACCATGGAAATATTAAACTTTTTCCCGTGCTCGTTCGATATTTCATTCCAACTGTCGGTGTGCGTGTTAGAGTTTTGAATCTAACCGAAGAAGCTGGTGAAACTTCTACTATTATATCCGAGCTCATAGAATCGGCCGCCAGTAAATTCGATCTGAAGTTGAAAATCGTTTGCTTCTGCGGCGACAATGCAAAAGTTAATTTTGGTGGAGACACTCGTGGCGGCCAGAATAATGTTTTATACCGATTAAAGCAGTGGCTCCCGCATTTGATTGGCATCGGCTGTGTCGCTCACATTACACACAATGCATTAAAATTTGCATGTGACGAGATACCATTCGACGTAGAATGGGTTGTTGTTAAAATATATTCCCATTTTTACCGTAATACTGTACGCGTGACGGCACTGAAGGAATTTTGTCAATATGCAGATGTGGAATATGACAAATTGCTCGGATATGCAAAAACACGATTCTTGGCTCTTGCACCAGCTATCAAACGTATTTTGGAACTCTATGATGCTCTCCAATCGTATTTCCTTGCACATGAAAGAGGAGAAAAGCAGCTGAAGAAGTTTTTGAGAAACGAATCATCGAAATTTTGGTTGATGTTCGTGCAAGAACAGGTAAAAAACTTTTTTGTTATGTAATTCTGACAACTCCACTTAACTTAACATTTTCCTCTATTTTTTTAGGCTGAATTGTTCGTTAAATACGTGCTAAAGATTGAAGGTGATGATGTCACGGCAATTGAAGTGGCACAATCTTTGAATGACCTTGGAGAAACACTGAAAATGCGGAAAGAAGATGATTTTTTGTCACCAGCAACAGCAGCTGAGAAAAAAAGACTTATTGACGATGGATACAATTCAGAAGAGATGGCTGCTATCTGCAACGAATTTTTCGGTAATATTTTGCCTGCTTTTGTACAGCTCTTCAATGATTTGATACTAATTTTTTCTACTAATTTGCAGACTCTGCACTCTCCTATTTCCTCCTTTGGGCAGCACCATTTGAGCCGCTGAAACTTTTTGCGTGGGCTTCATTGAAAGAAACACCAAAATGGAGTGATGTACAAGAGGTTATGAACAAGTTGAGCGAAAACAATCTGTGCAATGCCAACGACAATGCCGCTAATTTGCACTCGCAATTCCGATATGTTAAAAACTACTGTACGAGTGAGAAAATCTCGCAGTGGAAGGATGGCAAAGTTTCGATTGTGAATCGTTGGGTCGAAATATTTACTCATTTCGAAAACGCTGATTGTGAATACAAAGAAATGGCTACGATCGTTGAATACATTCTATGCTTGCCAGCCACTTCAGCATCGGTCGAGCGAATCTTTGCTGCGGTAAACAAAACATGGACATCAGACAAAACTCGATTGGATGTGGAAACGTTGAAGGCGATTATGATCGTAAAATGTAACTTGAAGTATGAATGCGTTGATTTCTACAAATACCTTAAAACAAAGCCGGACTTGCTTCGTCAAATTTCTATAAAGGATAAATACAAAAGTTGAAAGTTACTAATTAGCTCTTTTCTGTAATTTTCATTGAATAAAATGAATACTGTAAAAAATACTGTTTTTTGAAAATTGAAATACTGTATTTTTCGGATTTTTGAGGCAAATATACTGTATTTTGACCAAATCAAGATACGAGCATTAGATATGAACTATAATTGATTATAATTTTTGTGCTTTTTGTATGGGCACCACCAGAAGGGTGACAAATAGGAGGGAGTAGGTGTGCTGAGAAGAAATGTTGAAGGACAAAAAATAAAAGGACGAGAACACCCATAGCCTGTTGTGCTCCATACAATTGTTTCCACAAACGTATCCATTCTACATACATTGTTGTCTCCTGCACTACCACTATCAACAACAACCTCAGTCGTTGTCACAATTACCAACGCCACCACAGCAACAGCTCACAAGCTCTCGCCTACTCGTCGCACGTATAGACCAACACCACCGGGCGAAAATCACAGCGGAACAGCAAAGTACCCATAGCAGCGACCATAACAACAACAATAAACAGATCAATAACTAAAAATTATTTAAAATTTTTTAGCATTTTGTAAAATTTTTCTAAATTTTTTTCTTTTTATTATTTTTATAAACACTTTTCGACAGGTTTTGTTCTTCTTTAATAGCTTACCACGAGACACACGATACATTTAGCTTTTACACGGCTGGCAAACGATCGGGTCAGAAGGGTCGATCATTTTACTCCATAGGCACTCCACTGCACCCAATTTACAGATAGGAAAAAATAGGTACATAAAGTTGATTAGGTATATAATAATAGTATATTAAAATGAGTCTTCTACATACACCCACTCACCCTTATCACACATCCACACAATCACACACATCCAACCCTCCCACACACCCCTCTCACTTCGGCGAAGGTGACCATCACCATTCTTTAATAAATTTAAATCCACTTGATGCACCAGCGCATCCCGAAATACTCGCCATCCCGAAATATTGCCACAATTTTGGACTACGTGTCCCGAAGCATTGTTCGCCCACGCAGAAATTCAATCTCAAACCAAGGCAATTTCGACTGATACGACAAAATACGAGTACCTAGTCACTGCTCTACCGTAAGAGGTAGAAAATGTGGTGACTCAATACTACCACTACATATTTGACTCTTTTAGAGGTAAATTCAGGAGAAATATGAACTATGAGCGACATTTTTTCTGTTTTTTATGTGGGGATCCCCAGAAGGATGACAGATAGGGGTAGCTGTGTTCAGAAAAGGTTTTTCAGAAAGGTCTCCTAGAAGGGTCCCAATAAAGAGATTAGGTGTGTTTAGAGGAAATATTGAAGGGTAAAAAATAATAGCACCAGCTCATATATTTTTGAACTGTCTAGGAATCAATTCGGGAGAGATTTATTTTTATTGAAACATTTGATGATTTTTTCAAAAGGTTCTAAAATACACGAAAAAGATTTACAGACAAATTAGACAATGTACCTATGATATTAAGTGGAGAGCTTAATATGAACTTCGCAACAGCTGACTTTGTCCAATGATCGAAAACTAAGTTCTACTAAATATAAAACGACGATCGATGTGGTTTTTACACAATACTCACAGAAAATTTCCATCAAAAATGTCACGAGAGGACTACTGTATCCTTTTAGAAATATAATCAAATGGTCGAAATGTAAATGATTTGATACAATTAATTTAAAAATGAAAAAACACAAACATATCTATTTTAGTTCTTTAAATTTTTCATTGCTTTAAGTTTTCATTTCGGTTCACAGCCCTCCTGCTTCCTATATTTTTTTGTACACCGAAAAAAATGGACATGTTTTGATTACAATGATATAATTGTCAAAATGTACTTTTTAAAAACAATTTGTGATCAAAAAATACTTTAAAACAAATTTTGTCAGAAAATGAAAATTATAACATTGTGATAAATTTTTAAACATGTCGATTTTTTGCGGTGTATATGTGATTCACTTAGCTGCTAATGTTTTATTTGTTCAATCAAAGTTTTTACTCTGAGAACATTGCCGTGTGCAAATGATAAATCACATAAAGTTCTTCTATTTTTGTAAGTGAGGTATAAGTAGTCCCTATACTTTTTCGAAGATAGATGAAAGCTTTTACTACTATAAGAGCTTGTGTATCACTAGTTGTTGGTGCAGACTACTGATGAGTTGAATTAGCGGCCAACGAAACTGTATATGTACACATATTTTCACATAGACCTAGTGCTCGAAATATATTAGTCTTTGCAATTGAAAACTTATTTGAAATATAAACACATAACATAAATCTTATCAAAAATATTGCAATTTATTAAAAAAAAAAATATTATATGTACCTAATTTAAAAAAAGGACACATTTAATTTTCAACAAAACCCGAAAAAATGATTTTCAGTGCATATTTCAAGCGCTTCCAAATTAACATTTGAAGTTTACCTTTTCAGATCTACTGACGAATTTGCAACCATTTGTCCATTGCATTCAAATAAAAGACTATTAAAATTATTTATTTCGTTGCATTTCTTCAAACAA
The DNA here is from genome assembly GCA_914767935.1 of Coremacera marginata. NCBI lineage: Eukaryota > Metazoa > Arthropoda > Insecta > Diptera > Sciomyzidae > Coremacera > Coremacera marginata. Next base: position 3,047,943 of record OU612045.1, on the reverse strand, counting down.
TTCCTTTAACTTGAATTTTTGTATTTTGCCAGATGTTGTCTTGGGGAAGTCATGCACAGGGATAACATAACGTGGCATCTTGAAATGAGCTAATTTTCCTTTGCAGAATTCTTTGAGTTCGTCGCGTGAGAGAGCTGCTGAACCATCGCTGAAACGTACAAAAGCGCAAAGCTCTTCGCCCATGCGCTCATCTGGTACGCCAATGACCTAAAAATTGTATTGAATATTATTAAGAAGAGCTTGAAATTGATGTCAGCGGCAGTGACTTACATGTGCCTCGGTGATGTTCGAATGTGAGTTGAGGAAATCTTCCACTTCTTTGGGGAATATATTTTCACCACCTCGTATAATCATTTCCTTCAGACGCCCAACAATGCGTCCGTATCCATCTTCCTGCAGCACGAATTGATCGCTATCGAATATAAAAATCTTTTAATTCACTCTTTCAATTCAATTCTTTCAAAACCTACCCTGTACGTAACCATTTGTCAGCTCCAATGGTTTCCTTGGTTTTCTCTTCGTCTTCATGATAACCCAGCATAGTTACGTGACCACGCACGCATAGCTGACCCGGCTGACCGAAGGGTACCGTATTGCCATGATCATCGATAACCTTCGCCTCGAGGTGGTCCTGCAGATGACCAACAGTGTTTAGTATTTGTTCCTGTGTATCATTAGGACGAGACTGAAAGACTACTGCTGTCAATTCGGTTAAGCCCATTAGAGTGCGCACTTCCTCCAGGCCCAGTATATTTTTGATATCTAGAAAGAGTGCCGGCGAACAGGCGGCACCCCCTGTCAATGCCTTCTTGGCTGTTTTCAGTGACAGCTTTAATTCTTTTTGTTTTCTTATGAGATCCACATACATGGTGGGTGTGCCATATATAACGGTGCACTTTTCGTTGACGATCGCGCGCAGTGACGCTTCAGCATTAAAACCGGCCGAAGGTAGCACCAGCGTCGCACCCAAGCTCATGCCTGTCATGATACTAACAACGCTACCGTAAGCATGGAATAGTGGCACCTGCACGCAAATACGTTGCCCACTCAATTGACTGCGGTTTCCAATTTGCATGCCGTTATTGACAAAATTATGGTGACTGAGCACAGCCGCCTTTGGTTGGCCCGTAGTGCCCGAGGTGAACTGCACGTTGCAGGGTCTATCGGCACTAATTACATTTTGACGTAAGGCCACTTCTCGTACTTCTTCGATATTGGCGTAGTCTAGCAGCTGTTCGAAGCTCATAGCACCCTGCTGAGGCGACTGCGTGTCGACGATGACGGCACGCAGATGTGGTAGCCGCGTACTCTTTATGTTACCTGCTTCGCTCGTTGCTAATTCAGGGCAGATATTCAGCAAAATTTCATAGAAGTTTTGTGTTTTGTAGCTCTCAGGCATTACTATGGCTTTGACGTTGACCCTCTTGAGACAGTAATCGACTTCAGGTCCCTGGTAGGCTGGATTAATGCCTACAGAAATGAGCCCTGCACGCGCTACACCCAACATTGTGAGGTACCAGTGCATGTTGTTGGGCCCCCAGATGCCAACGTGATCGCCATGCTGTAGACCTAACTTCAACAAACCGGCTGCTACACGGTCCACCACATCAAGCAATTCATTGAATTTTTTCCGCTGGCCCTCATGGCACGATACGATGGCCTCGCTGCTGCCATAATCACTGACGGCACGTTGCAGTTCCTCGCCAATGGTGCGATGCACGAGTGGCTTGTGCCCCACATTGTGTAGGTAGCTTGGCTTGTATTGTCGTGTTGCGGGCTGTGTAGATTGGCTAAGGAAGAATGTTGAAGTGTTAAGCAAAACAGTTTAAGCCTAAGTGTATGCAATAGTTTTAATAATATTTTCAATGATGTGAATATTCAAGTCGTTGGTTTGTGTATCGGAAAAATTTGTTACAAAGCGGTAATTGTGAATGGCTCACTATCAGAGCAGTACGCATGTTTCACATTTTCGGCTCGTTATAACGAATTTAGTTTAAAAATTAAGCAGAAAATTTTTTGCTAATATATCTGTGGCGACATGGAATAACGACTAAGCACAAAATATCGTAAAAAAGCGATATGGCATTTCCTTTTTTACCAATATTGGGAAGGATTCAGAAATCCATTTTTTGCACAGAATAGATAACCACTTATGTCTGCACCTATTTCGTTGGTTTAACGGTTCATATATTTCCGAGAAAAGCTACTTAAATATCGTTTTTTACTATATTTTGAGTTTAGTCGTTATTCCTTGACGCCACAGATATAATATATATAATATATGTCAAGTATCGGTGATTCCATGTTAAATCGAACGCTTTTCAAAACTCACATATTTGCAAATATTTGGTATTTTCACGTAGATAGTACTTAAAACAGAAAAATTTTTGGATATTTTTCTTTCATTTTTTTCCATATTTTTCTTTAATTTTTTTTTGCAGGAAAATGAAAAAAAAAAATATCAAAATTTGTCATTCGGACATGTTAACAACAACCAATTTAAAAACCAGTTAATCAACACTTTACAGAAAAAAATTTTTTTTTTGGCCACTAAAAGTTTTATTCACAGTTTTCAAGGTCAGCACCACTATTTTTTGTTGGCGTTTTAGAAATATTTTTGTATTAAGGCATTCATAATCAATTCATTCTGAAAATTTAACTTTGGAGAATCAATCGATACACTTTTAAATGAATTTTTCAAAAACTGCCTGTACAATTTTTAATTACATATAGGATTTTAAGTATTTTTTGAATTTCTTACGGTATTTATAATTTTTCAGCTAGTAATATACCACCGCCAGCTTCCTCTTATGCTTAAAATTATTATATTTTTTGGTTTGTATTTAATTTCAATTTTTAATTTCAAGATTAAATTTTTTTTAAAATGTTTTTTTTTTTTATTTTAACTATTTTAGATGATGGAAAAACGGTCGGAGGTATATTACTTGCTAAAAAGTGATTTAATACATTAGGAAGAAAAAAAAAATACAAAAATTCCATTTTTAATAAAAAATTACAGCATTTTGTATGTAAAAATTGTGTAGGCAGTTAGCATTTAGGAAGATATTTTCAAAACGCCAAAAACATAGTATTGCTGACCTTGGAAAACGTGAATGAAATTTTTAGTGGCCAAAAATATAAAAAATTTTAATGAAAGTGTTAGTTAAAAATTACACTACAAAGAATATCAATTCAAGGTCTTTAAAATAAATGCTCAATACTTTTTTTGTAGGACTTGTTATAGTTATAGACTGTTATAGTTATATTCTACTGCATGCACACATGGCAATTTTTAATTTTGTTTTTCATTTCCAACAGTGTATAACTAACAAAAAAAAAAAAAAAAAAATATGTAAATAAATTTATTTTTTAAAATCATTTCAACGTGCAAAATTTGAAATATATCGAAACCATCAAAATCAGTCTCTGGACAAAAGCGTTCGATTTGACATGAAATCACTGATATGTGACTGACATTTTTTCAAAGTCGTGATAAAGAAATATTTTTCATATACTAATAAAATATTTCTCAAACAATTCTTTCCTTAGATGATATATTAAAATATTGCCAGAACTCTCCCATTTATATTTAGATTTTTTTTTATATGAGATATATATTTTTAAAGTTTTTGAAACAATTAATGAAAAATATTGTAAAAATTGTTTGATACTGTTATCTTGTATTGCATAGATTAAAATGGAGTTTAAAAAGGTGCTGCTTCCCCTGCCCCCATTCGCACAACAATCTTTTTGAAATTCAATTAGTTTTATTCAACAATATTGAAGACAAATTTTGATATTGGTTTTTAAAAATTACACAGTAAAATAATATTTGTCAGAAAATACTTTAAATTATTTTCACATTTTTATTTGTAGGTTTTTAAATTTTTTGTTTGTCCTGTAAAATATGTGATTTGTCAGTTTAACTTTGTCAGTGTTTCAACGTATGATCATAAAAATTATAATTTAAGTATATGAAGATGATAACTTTTGAACTGAGTTTTGCAAAAAACAAATATCTGGTCTTTCTGTCTTGTGTTAAAAGAGAGACAATAACATAAAAGCTTTATTTTCATTAAATGTTTAGTTTATGAATTTTATCTCTTTAGCGACGATATCTTCAATATAATGCTTAATATTTTTTTTTTTGGTTAAAACAATTTATGTTTTTTATTTTTTAAAAATCTACAAGTTCGAAGAAGGTACCGTTAGAGACTTATAGCTTGTCTGGGTCAGGCACTATTAGGCTTAAAAAGCTAAGACTAAAAACCTAAGACAAACGAAGACTAAAATTATCCTAAAAATTTCTAAGACATCAGTTGATATGTACGCATTGAAGTACTGATAACTATTCGTATATTTAGATGAAATAATAAGGATAATTCTTACTAAATTCCCTGAATTTCATATTTTTGTTTTTAAATGGTATTTTCCAAAATTTTGGACTCGTTGAATTAATAATGAGCATATAATTTTACAAAGGATTCGGCATATTATTATATATTAAATATTTAATAAAAAAATTTTATATAAAAAATAAAGCTAGTGTAAAATATAACTTAATGCCATAGAAGATTCGATTTGATTCGAAGTCGAAAGTTCATCATTTGGAAATATATTGCATCTATGGGATAGAATCCAACTTTGCCCTGTAGAAAACATTAACTTTAAAATTTTTACGATTACTTGATGAGTAAGAAAGATTCAAAGTGCAAATGGCGAGAAGAGGAAGTTCTTGCCAAGGCACTCAGATTTTTGTTCTTAAGAAATAATGAGTAGAACAACATTTTTACAAAGTATTAATTTCTATTTTTCTTTGTCTGGTTTTACGGACTCACTCACCATCTAAGAGTAGTGGTCAACGTTGAGTTTTTGGTAGTTAGATCAAACTTTCTGCATAAATGACGCGAAATCAGCTGCAACTTAGAATTTAACATTTTTACGAAATTTAATGACTTTCAACTTTTTTCTTTAAACAAACAAACACAGAAATACGGCTAGGAGCAGCTGGAGCGACGTGCTACTCTTTTCACAAGTATATCAATTTAACAACCTTGACGATGATAAAATCCAAAAGTCAAATCCTGACATGGATCTCCTTCAGTGTAAACGAGCGACACGTACAACGGTTCTAACGCAATTATTTGTGCGTTTTGCAGATTAGTTGCACAGTAACCGTGGTAATATATAGATTTCGTCGCCAATCTCTCCTTATCAATTGCGGTTTATTTCTTATCGATGGATCGACCTTAGCAAAGTTAGCTCAATTACAGTTATGATATTAACCTTTACGTACTTCTTTCATTAAATTCTATTTTCTTAAGACATCATTTGTTAACATCTACATTCTTATCAACTTATTCATACTAATTGATCAGCTTGATAAGAAAAGAAATTTTCTTGATAAAATTTTGGTAATATTTTGACGATACAGAAACCAAAGTACTACTTTAATTATACTTATAAAAAGATAGTTAAACAATTAGATTGAAATTAAAAGTAGCATAGGCAAAACATGGTAGATAAGAGCTTTACAGCTCTAACTTAATTCCGCAATATTTCTGGTGAATAGCTTATTTTCACACAAATCAAAAGGCTTTTTTTTAACTCAATGTTAAGGTAACTTCGATGTTAGAATTTCGGTCAAGTGAAATTGGTTTATCCAAATATTTTCAATATATTTAGTATATTTTGAAAACTTTAAAACTTTATTTAAATTAGAAGACTGTGACATTGATTGAATTAACATTTGTTTCCTTTATTTTTATGCACATATCAACACATATTTTTTTTTTTTTTTTTTTTGGAAAAATTATTCTTAAAGCAAAATGCAAAAATAATTAAATATTTAGAAATCCGAATCAACGAAATCAACAGTGAAAAAAATATCAATTTGGTTGTTTGTGCAGAGTTTTCATAATATATCTATTATATACGTATTAGTTCCCGTAAGAAAGAGCTTTTAAAAGTTTATAAAAGGTTTTACTATTTTTTATTTGAACGCATTCATGCACTCTTAAAAAAGTAGTAAAAGAGCGCGATAATGAGAGAGAAAATTATTTCTTCTCTACAATTTTTTATTTGAGAAATTTTGTCGAGTAAAATATGGTAAACATTTTTTTTGTGCAATTCTTGTGCTCAAAAGATTCCCAACCATTAAAAACATTGTTGTTGTTTTAAACAAAAACATTAAAACATCGAAACATTACAACAATCTTTTTCAATTGCAATGCCTTAACGATTACATTGCATAAAAAAAAATGTATTTTATAGATTCTAAGCCAAGAAAAGTTTATGTGAATTAGATTAAATGCACAAAAAGCATCCAACTACTATTCACGATCAGCACGCATACTTGTCACCAAGAACCACAAACCACTGCCGACTTAGTTGGCGCTTGTAGCTTCATCATTTAGTGATCTTGAAGATTATTACTACAGTTTTTATCTAAAGTCTTTCTAAATTGGTGTTCACTGGGGTTTTTTTTTATTCTCTGGTTCATTTGTTTTGGTTTTTTTTTGGCGAGACTTCGCCATTCAACGTGGGAACTATATTCGTATGAGAGAGTCACTTTTGAGAGTCAACTTTTGGTTTCCAAAAGTTTATTTTGGCCACAGATAAACACAATAAAATAAAGAAGAACAGGTTTTTAGCGAAATTTTGCTGATAAAATCCCAAGATAGCGTGTTAATTTCTGACAATCTACCAATTATACTTTGAACAGAGAGTGCGCGTTACAGTGCCGTAACCAGAATTTCCCTTGGGGGATTTGTGATATTAAAATAGTTATTTCAAATGTTAGAAAAATATTCGGATTACTTTTAGCGCCAAGTCGAGAAGTTTCAAAATTTGTTTTTATTGTGGTTTTGGTTATATTTTTAATCACAACAAAAGTGTTTGCCATTTGGAAGAATTTTTGTGGAAAAATTTATGCGGTAAGAACATTTTTAAAAAAGGTTACAGTTTTTTCTAAAGATATTTTAATTTTTTTTATTAAGCAATAAAATCATTTTAAAATTTTTTTAAAGTTTTCTCGAAATATATACTTTACATTTTTTAAATTCATAGTATTGTTATAAAAACTTAAAACATAAAAACTTTTTTATTTTGTGTGGAAATTCAATTCTTGTTATTTTTTTAAGCCTTTAATGTTTGAAAAATTATTCTTAATATAAATTATACTGATTTTACTTTTATACAAATTCTGTATTTGTAAAAGTGACACATTTAAGGCACTCCGAGAGTTTTTCGAAGAATATTTTTGAAGCAGTATTTTTTTTAGACCAAATTTTTTTTTACATTTTCAAGTACACCTATTTAAGATTTATTCCTGAAATTTAGGTCCAAAAATTTTAGTTGATAAGGTAGAAAAGAGCAATTCTGCTAAAGACTTTAAATTTTGCGGTGAGCAAGATATCTGGAGACTTGTTCATCTAAAAAAAATTTCTTTTTTTTTCGGTTTAGTAACTTTTGTTACTTTTTGATTTATAGCCTAGAACGACCTCAGTTTTGTGCACAAGCAATGAAAATTTTATTAATAGGCTCCGAATAAGTGCACAAAAAAACAAAAAACGAAATGGCCATTTCAGCCCTTGAAAGTAACCAAAATATCTTTGCCACAAGGAAAATATCGTTAAAAAAATAATTTGTGCTTTAACTATGCAAGTGCTGCATCATCAAAAGTAAATAATGAAGTTCTTTGAAGTTTAACTAGTGAAACAATCTTTGCCGTGAAGATAAAATATTTACTATAACGATTTAGTTCTTTATTAACAAGGAATTAAAAAAAAAAGTGAACAACTTTTCTTTGTGTTTTTGAGAGTTTTTGCATTGTTTCAAAAACAAAGTCTGTTACTTTGAAGAATGTTTTCTTCAAAATCATATTTGTATACGAAGAATAAGAAAGTTGTGTGCGAGCTTTATTTATAATAAAAAAATAGAAAAATTTAAAATAAAAAAACCGCAGCAGAGCTTTATTTTTTTTTTACATATATATTAAGTGCAGTTAAGTGTCATTTGTGTCAAGTGCAGAATTTTCTTCTTCTTATATAGAAGCATTTCCAAGAACTGCAGGGTGTGCAGTGATCTTTGAAGAATGAAAAAGGGATGTTAAAAAAATGTAAGGAAAGAAAATTTGCTTAAATTTGTTTTGGTTTCATTTATAATTTGCAGCGTAGTTTTTTTTTCAGTAAGCAATTTAAATAGCAATTTCAATGTTACAATTAAAAATATATGTACTTAAAATCAAGGACCTAAGTCTTTGGTTTAACACATTTAATAATATAATTTAATTGTCTTTGGGCTCAATCTAACCAATAAAAGTCTTTGGTTTTACGTTTTTTTTCCAGGGTGTACCTACATGAGATAGCCAACCTACGGGCGTTTGACATTTTTACAATAAAATCAAAGATTTTTTGTTTGTCAAAATATGTTCGAAATCCGTACGGTTAATGAAAGCGGACGTATATTAGGACAATTCAGCCAAATGCACTCCTAACTTTGGATAGCAAATGGCACTTGAGTATTTGAAAAGTATTGTGTAAAACTTTTACTGAACAAAATTTTTTGGCTACATCTGGCACCAATATGATCAGCTCATATTATAATTTCCACACCACTCTGAAAAAGTTGGTAGCTCCACATATTCCATTAAAATGTCTGGAGCACCAGTATAGTAAAAATAAAAAAAAATGGTGGACAAACTTACGGGTCTGTGCAACCTATGGATTCCTTATGGGGGGGAGGGGGGTAGAGAGTGGTCGAACATTTGTGCCGAAATGTGACATGGAGGGCGGAGGGAGGTCGGTTGTGCGTCACAGTAAAATTTTTGAGTTCAGTTTTCACAATTTTAAATTTTTTAAAAATGTAATTTTATTGTAAATATTGCTTTCTTTTTTTATCAATAAAAAACGCACCTAACATAATAAAACGAATGCATCACAAACTGAAAAAGACAGCTAATACTATGTTTAAACAAAGCAAAGGTATAAGAGGCATTTGAAATACCTTTAACAAGTGTAGCAGCTTAAAAAAAAATTTTTCTAAAGCAATCATCGAAAACAGCTGTTAAAACGTTACAGTCAAAGCGAACATCAAAGAGTTATAAAAAAATAAAACAAACAGCAATTTTCACAATTGTCGAACATCCAAGCTATTCATTTGTGTTTAGCTCTGACCTGATATGGTCAAATTCTTCATAAGTTTGTTGGTCAAACACAAAAGAACAACGTGAAATTTCCATGTAATTTCCATGACAATAAATCTTATAATAAATATAAAGAGTTCTATGCTTTTTTCATAACAAACTGCTAAATTATTAAAAAAAAAAAACCAAAAAAATATAAAAAAATTAAAGTGTGACGTTACATCAGTGCTGGGCGCGGGGGTTCAAGACTTTGTGACGAAGTGTGACATAGCATGGGGAGTCTAAAATTGATGAAAAACATGTTACGCCATTTATGGACAGCCCCACATAAAAGTATTATTATTTATTTATACTTTTACAAGCCCATGGGGGTATTTATCCCCAAAAATTACACCCTAAGCTACAACTCTGGCCTGACGGGAGAATAGCCCCTAAATTAGATACTACCATCTGTGAAATACTAAAGCATTTCATTAAACAAGAGACAAGGTTGACAGCTGGCTATTGTCTCACGAACGGCGAACATTGTTGCCATTTAGCTTTCTACTTTACCTTTTATTTTTTTTTTGCATCTTTGTTCTCTACTTTACACTTTGATAATACACTCTGATAATAATGTTCTGCAGAAGTATTGTTACTACTACATTGTTTTTTATATCATGTACTAAAGCCAATCAAGTGGAAAATAATTTCTAACAACTATCCCAAGTATTGCCAGAAAGCAGTGAATAAAATTCCAATTTTTTGCATTCTTAGAAATTGTTTTCCCTGTTTCTTACTCTTAATTTTCCCGTTTTCAAATTTATAAATACTCGCAAAAAAAACTTTGCATAAAATAACAACAACAATTTTACTGATAATAAATATTAAAAAACTATAAATGAGGAGCTTCTTATCTTTAGAGAGAGAGTTCTTATCTTTAAATTCAATTTTTTACATTTCAAATGTGTTAATTTCAATTTGCACATTTCAAATCTTTACACTGCAAATGCACATTTTTACAGATCAAATCCAACTTTTCACACTACAAAAATTACTGTAAAAACTTTTATTTGAAATTGAAAAGTTGAGCTTGATTTGCAGAATCTTTTATCCAATAACACTGCTGTAAGTTGACAAAGTATAAGAGAAAAATATAAATATTAAAAATAAAAACATATTTTGCATACTCTTTTTATTGCTATGGATACATTAAACATTCCGTGATATTGAATGGATATAAATCAATTTCAAAATATTTTTTATTAAGTTTAATATTTTTATTTAAGTCTTCAATAATTTTTTGCCTCTAAACGAAAATGAGAAAAAAAAAAAGTACAAGGCTTCAGAGTTTAATCAATGTTTTAATTTATTTATACCCTCTAAAATACCCTCTTTTACACGTTCTAAAACAGTAGCGTTTCATTTGAATTTTGAAAAAAAATGTGGGAAAAATATGCCCAATTGAATGTGGAAACTATTGAAACTATTTATTTCAATCAGATTGGTTCTATAAAAGTAAAAACTGTAAAGATATTAAACCATTTAAAATGCATTTACAATTAGAGATAATATATTTTGGTTAAGAAAAAGTATTTCGAAACATTTTAAAAATAGCTTTAAAACTACAGAAAAATCACGCGAAATGGGCAAATTCTGGCAGCTCTATCGGCAATAATTTTTCGATCACAAACACTCAACGTTTGCTTTTTTTATACTCTTAAGAGCGGGAGAGTCTTTCAGTGTTAGAGAGTCTATCATAAAGTATCTTTTATTTTTCAGAGCACCGTACGTAGAAAAATTCGCAAACGTGCTAGATTGGTTTTGTTCCACGATTTTGTTTGAACTTCGTTCTCTAGCGGCAGTTTGATAAAAGCTGTTGTATTCGGCGGTATTTCAACGTTAGACCCGTTCACGTCGGCTGAGAAATTTGAGCATACATACATATATACTTAGTTACATATATGAATACACAATATAGAATAAAATGAATTCGATAGTACCGCGAAACTGCCACCACAGCTTTAAACTATTGAGCAGCTCTTACGTCAGCGGGGTGCAGAGTACTGTCAATAAGCGTGAATTGTTTGTATTGTGTTAAATGCGTAGCTATATTTAATTGATAAACTCTTTTAATTCATCTCAGCCATTACAATCCGGCATACTATCATCAGCTGGGAAAAGAGCGCTTGCTCTATCGTAATTTGGGTCAGCAGTTGCGACGTGCTACCGAAAAGTACGGTCGACGTTTGGCGCTTATCTCATGCGCCGAACAACAACAACTCACTTTCGATGAGGTCAGAGAAGAAGTCGGTATTTTGGCAAACCATTTGCTCTCGCTCGGACTGCAGCGCGGCGATCATGTTGGTATTTGGGCACCCAACAGTAAACAATGGTACATCAGTTTCTTAGCCACAGCACTGGTAGGGATGCCGTTGGCCTGCATCAATCCCGCATTGCAGGCAGAGGAGCTTGAGTTCGCCTTACGCAAAGCTAAGGTTAAGGCACTTATTACTATGGATGCCTGCGGCAAACAAGACTTTGTGCAGGTGCTCTCCGATATTCTGCCGGCAATGAAGGCAAACCAGCCTTTTGAGTCGACGCCAGAGTTGCCAGACTTGAAAATGTTGCTCTTGAAATCGAAGAAAACCTGGCAGACAGCGCAAAACTATGACGCTCTATTTGAAAATCCTGCGCGCTCACATAACATCGCCTACCTATACCTGAAATCGGGTCTTATACCTCCCGAGAGCACCTGTAACTTACAGTTCACATCTGGCACTACTGGCGTGCCCAAAGTTGCTGAGCTGTCTCACTTTAGCTGCGTTAATCAGGCGCATTTGTTTGCCAAAAACCTGGAGCTGCAGGTGGCTCATCGGAGCATCTGCTTTAATCTGCCCTTTTTTCATGCCTTCGGAACGTCTACCTTGATAGCTGCTCTGGAGTATGGTGCCACGGTTGTGGTGCCTAGTGCCAATTTCAATAGTAATGCCGCCTTGGATGCAATTGAGCAGCATGGCTGTAATGTTGTGGTCGGCACGCCCACCATGTATGTGGATATGATAGAAAAGCAAACGAAGCAAAAGCGTTGTGTGGACAGCTTGGAATTGGGCATCGTGGGTGGAGCGGCATGCGCACCTCAAATCAACAAAGAATCGATAAAAGTCTTTGGACTAAAGTCGATGAAGGTGGGCTATGGTATGACAGAAGGCACAGCCGGCTTCTTTGCGCAGGATAGCGACGAGAAATCAGAACAAGCTGTGCAAACCGTTGGACGTTTGTTTGAACACGGTGAGGCCAAGGTCATCAATGAACAGGGCGAAGCTGTTAGCTTTGGTCAACCTGGTGAGCTCTGCGTGCGCGGCTTTTTCAATATGAAGGGCTATTTTGAAGATCCAGAAAAAACTCGGGAAGTACTCAGTCAGGATGGCTGGCTAAAAACGGGGTGAGTCACGTAAAGCATCGTTTTCAATGAGTTCATTTAAATCCCTCATTAAATTTTAGCGACGAGTTCATTCTGGAGGAGAACGGCATCGGGCGCGTTGTGGGTCGCAAGAAGGAAATGGTTATACGTGGTGGTGAAAATATTTTTCCCGTCCAAATCGAGGACGCACTACACCTTCATGATGATATTCAGGAAGCTCACGTTATTGGCGTACCTGATGAGCGCTTGGGGGAGGAACTTTGTGCTTATATACGTCTTAGACCTGGCTCGCCTAAGCTTTCCCACGACGATTTGAAAACTTTCTGCAAGAAACATTTAGCTCACTTCAAGATTCCACGCTATGTGCGCTTTGTGGAGGACTTTCCAAAGACGACATCGGGCAAGATACAAAAGTTCAAGCTGAAAGAAATGTTTAATCGTGAGGCGTAAGCTTAAAACAACAGTATAGTAAAAAAACTATCAGGTGCATTTGTGGTCATAAAGTTTTATCTCTTCTTTTGAAATGCAAAACGGTATTGTAAAATAATTTATGCGGGATTATATTAAAAACTATTTTGTTACAATATATAGAGATCATGTTTTTTATGTCTAATTTTTTTTTTTAATATTTTCCAAAGATGAGAAGTTTTGTTGTGAGTGCACGTTTATACCATTAATTTTTATTTTCAGATCATTGCATTAATATTTACAGCTTTTGAATCTATTAAAGTTTTTGCTTTTATTTGTTTAGGCCAGAAAAAAAAAATATTCTTGCATACCCCTGAAGGTATGCTTTATAATAAACAGCAAACTTCAGGCGCTGCTAGCGTTGTGCAAATGTGAGAATTTAAGAGAGTGCATTATGCAAAGCAGGAAGTGAATAAGAGAGTTTGCAATAGTAAGAAATTTTGTTTTTCAGAGTTAACATCTTTTTCCAAAAAAGTGACTAGTTTTAAGTACGTGAATAATTTTGATTTTTTTTTATTCAAAGAATTTGAAGTTTAAAAGTTGATAGTTGATATGATATGCATCAAGTTTTTTATACTAAAAAATTTTAATTTTAAGTGCAAAAAGTTTAATACGAAGTGCAAAAAGTTTGCTTTTGGTTTGTACAAGTTGGCACTTGTAATATAAAAAGTCAGAATTTGAAGTTAAAAATCTAATATAAAGTGTTTTACGTCAGTACAAATTAATTAAATTAAATCCGTACAATATTATTAAATTGTACTTCATTAAATAACATTTTAGAGATAAAACTTCGAAGAACAACTTTTTTGTTTTAAATAACTAAATACTAAAGTAATGAAAGCTAAGGAAATACTATTTTTGAAAATGCGATTTCATTTTAATAATAGGTTATATTTGGTTGCAGTGTAAAATTGTACTTAACAAAAATAATGCTTTCAAAAGAATAGGGTTTAAATAGTTTTTGGCTAAAATCTAGTTTGATGAAACTGCTTGAGTTTGTTTTTGGAAAACATCATTAAAAAGAAAAATAATGTAAAGCTCTACAAGTTTTTTTCACTGATTGTGAACTAAGTGTTACTAACGTATCATATATAGTAGATAGTAAATAAATTAAAAGTAATTATTTAACGTGAACTTAAATGGGAGAGCAGCAGGGGGCGATGGGGAGAGCAGCATTTTTTGAACACCATTATAATCCACGCAAAAAATGCTCAATGATTTAAAATTAAACATTTAATTCATTTATTTATTTAATAAAATAAAATTTAAAATTCATTTAATTAATAAAATTTTACATTCGCGATGATCGCTAAAATTCTTTTTGTAGTTTCTTAACCGTGAATTACGTGAAATAGTAGAAAGTACATTTATTATTATTATAAGAAAGTAGTACAGTTGGATGAAGGCTGCAAAATACATGCCAACGAAACCTTTTATAATTAAGCATGTTCACACAGAGAGTTTAGTTTGAGTTTCCAGTACAAAGTTGAGTTTTGTTGCTGAACTCAATATAAACTCTAGAGTTTCCAGTACAATTTGGCTGTATTGAACTCAACTGAACTCAGTTTGCTTTCAGAGTTTATCAAAACTCAATTTGAGAAATGCCTAAAAGTATGCTAATGTTCTGAAAAAAAAAGCTACGTTCAGATCAAATTTTTAGACCGTACAGATAGATAACAGCAGATAACTGCTAAAACTGATCTGTACTATTCAACAGCTACTGGCTAAAACTGGTCTGTACTATTCAACAGCTAACTGCTAAAACTGGTCTGTACTGTTCAACAGCTTCCTGCTAAAACTGGTCTGTACTGTTCAACAGCTACTTGCTTAAACTGATCGATAATCAATCAATCAATCACAATATCGATAATCAATCAAACAATAATTCAATATGAATGAAATATTCAATAAGGCCTTTCAAAACATCTGAAAGTCATCGATCATAGTTATAAGTGGTGCTGCACATTTTCCGAATCGTTCATCATATGGATTGGTACAACGTGGGTTCTTGCCTTGATATATGTCAAAATTTAACATGTAACCGTTTGGCCGATTGGTTTACCTTTAAAAAACTGCTTGCAACCGTGTCGTCCATTGTCATCGTAAGATAAATGTTGTGTTGGGTGATAGTTCTTCAACATATTTGACTTGAGATGGTCCGTAATTGGACGTAGCTTCCATAGCTTATATTGGTTATCAACAGATGTGACCAAATTGGGCTCAAAATGTAGTGTAATTAATATAAATAATATTTTAATAAAGAAGTTTAGCTATTTATTTAGTAACTTTAGATTGCCGTTTTTTATTAGTAAAACAGCCTCATCAACAAGAACAACAACCACAACAACAACAAGAGTAAGAACAACAACAACAACAACAACAGTAAGAACAACAACAAGAACAAGAACAACAACAACAACATTAGTAAGAACAACAATAGCAACAGTAAGAACAACAACAACAAGAACCATTATAAAAAAGCAGCCGATTATGGGCGTTCACTATAAACGCAGCCTTAGCTTATATTAGCTTAGGTTGGCTTAGCTTAGTTTTTGACATATCAACTTTAAATTCTTATCTTCTTTTATTGCCCTTGCACTTGACCGCAAAAATTGTTTATTTATTTTATAAGTAACACAAAAAAAAAACATGTTTGAACTTGTCCATTGCTGCCTTATCTTGAACTTGCGGGTTATGAGTGCGCTTACTATGAAGCTTGGCTCTTATCACTTTAACCTTGAAATTATTATTGAAATTGAAATTAAATAAAATTAAAATCCGTACCCCGTACCAGGATGGGTATGGGTGACGTCATCGGCATACAATAACAAAAGTCAACTTCTAAAATGTTCTCGACGTTTCTGCATCTCGAAGCTTCTAGAAACGTCCTGTCTCTTCTTGGCATTGGCTAAGGTTAGGTTGATTCTGAAGTATTATTTGTATAGGATCGCGCTATTTGCTATCTCCCTTTCTCTCTCTTACTATCAACTTCTCTCTCTCCCTTTCTCTCTCACACCATTCGCTTCGACATACAATGACATAAGTCAGCTTCTAAAATGTTCTCGAAGTTTCTGCATCTCGAAGCTTCTAGAAACTTCCTGACTCTTCCTGGTTGCTATGTATTTCGTTTACTCATGCGAACTCTGATAAGTATGCCACCACGCAGTCTACGTTAGAAGTCTTATAAATATATATTTATTTTTTGAGTCATTGCTATAACTAATGCGAGGGTTAAGAAAAAAAAACAAAACATGCAAACACTGATAAGAACTCGCTTGACTACCACTACCGATAATGTAGCGTATAAAATTATGACCAACGCTTAAAGCAAAGAAATACCCCAAACTTGTTAATTTAAAAAAGTTTAAAGCAAAGACATACATCAAACTTGCCAATTTAAAAGTATAAATAAAGCAAAGACATACACCAAACTTGCCAATTTTTAAAAGCTTACATCAAAGACATACACCAAACTTGCCTACTTTTAGTGTATAAAATTATGATCAACGCTTAAAAGCAAAGACATACCCCAAACTTGCTAATTTAAAAGTTTAAAGCAAAGACATACCTCAAACTTGCTAATTTAAAAGTATAAATAAAGCAAAGACATACACCAAACTTGCCAATTTTTAAAAGTTTAAAGCAAAGACATACCCCAAACTTGGTAATTTAAAAGTATAAATAAAGCAAAGACATACACCAAACTTGCCAATTTTTAAAAGCTTACAGCAAAGACATACACCATAATAGCTTTTAGCAAAGACATACACCATAATAGCTTTTAGCAAAGACATACACCAAACTTGCCAATTTTTAAAAGCTTACAGCAAAGACATACAGCAAACTTGCCTACTTTTAATACATTTTAGCAAAGACATACACCATAATAGCTTTTAGCAAAGACATACACCTTTGCACATTTTAGCAAAAAGCCCCCCACTAGATGGCGCTGGGCCAGAGTGACGTCATCGGCTTGCTCCTTCGCTCCTCCTGATCCAGAACCCCATATCGTATCTACTAAAAGCAAATGAAAATCAGTTGCTTAAAATTTTCAAGCATTCATGAAACTAGACAAATGACATGAAGGAGGCGTGGCGTTAGGCCATGTTTTTGACGAAAAAACCCTGTGAGAAAAGTGGGTGAGTATTTAAAGCCAAACGCGCTTAGCGGTGAGCGAATATAAGAGCAGTTTTTCCACGACAGATGTTGGGCCGGCTACTACAGAGCCAGACGAACTTTTCAATCAAATTGTGGATACGGATCTATTGGATCCAATAAATGTTCCCTTCACGAAAGTAAAAGGACACAAGTGAACGCATCTACTTCAAAGCGAAGCAAACAGGACGATCTTTTTGATAAAAAGATTTCGAAAATTTAAGAAGAGCAGGAACAGCAGCCTTAAAATTTCAATAGCTCCGCAATTTTTAGAAAAAAACTGTTTACAAGTGATTTACACACATTCAATATTGCTTGTTTTTTATTGGTACATTTATGGAAACAATAATAAAGATATCCAATGGGGTTTGAAGTATGTCTTTGAAATTATGAACTGTGATTAAAAATATTTACAAACGAATTGATCCTCATACAAGGAATAAGTTCATATGTGTTCTTTGTTTTCTTGAATATTTATGTCGTCTTATGCTTTGATATTTTAGGTTCGCATTTTGTAATGTTGTGCATAACTCGGATTGCAACGACATTATTCTTAGCAGTATTTAATTGTACACCATGAATATCGTTAAGGCAAATTCGGAATTTATTTTTGAACTGGTCGAAAACTCTTTCAATAATGTTTCTGGTCGTATTATTTTTTCTGATATCTTTGTTGTTGAGATATTAATATGAAACTTTGTCGAAAATCGCTATGCTTAACTCCACCTTGCAGGATATTTTGCATTTCCAAATTTTTCGCCTTGTTGAAGAAGGTCTTCAAATTCTGGAGTCATGTGCAGAACCCACCAGGTTACAGTATATAATATTTTGCTGTTCGCGTCATAAAGAATTTAAACGTTTAATGAGTAAAAGCTTTTCCGGTACCCATAGTGTACACCCAGATCTCCATGTAGATTTTTCATTTGGGTGCAGTTGATTGCACCAATGCGCTGTTGAAATTTTGTCCAAAAATCTTATTTCAATCTTTGAATTTCTTTGCCGCTTCCGGATAGGAAACAAATATCCCCATTTTAGAACCCAAGGCGGTTGACACGTCTCCGATGACCATGGTCAGTACTGTTGTGAAAACATTTTTTGCATAAAATTACATAAAATAACAACATTTTGTGATATTAGAAGATTTTGGAAGAAGTCGAAAGAGTTCTTCTCTTCAATAAAATCTACTAACATTCTTTTGGTACTGCCCTTTGGCTGCGTATCGTAAAAATGTCCAGCATTTTTAATTATGCGATCATATTTTAAAAGTTGGATTATATATCTTGCAGCATCTTTGTCAAAATTTTGATTGGATCATTTTCTTTTTATTTTGAAGAATTTTGTGTATCCAAATCAACCTAGAAATGATTTGAAATCTGTGTCGGCATAGCTGTGTAAAGGATCTTTACGATTTCTATATTCAATTCTTTTCATTGCACTTTCCAAGTCCTCCAATATTTTTAAATAATGTAATATATGCAAATACTTAACATTTCGTTTTTTCCAATTTTTAATAGTTTGAAGTTTAAAACATTGCAAACATATTTATAGAATTTGTTTAATGAGCTTTAGCAAAGGCTTAGTATAGGCTTCAGCTGCTGCTAAATTAATGTCAACTTTTTGAAAATGTTAGCTCGTTTTGTTTTATTGGTAGGAAAATATCGGAAAGCTGACGCTAAAATTTAGTATCAGCTTTTTAGTAAGGCTGATTGAGTATATTATTGGTCAGTCGAAGCATTATCGATATGTGGCTTAAGTTGAGATGGAAAAGAGGCATTGATGGGGTGGTATTAAGCGGCATCAATCGGAGCAGTGCCGGACAATTTGTTATTCCAGTCGGTAGTTGATGAATAAAAAATACATCGGCCACTATTCTGCTTTTTTCAAGAGTTCGCATGTTAATCAACATCAAATGATCAGCATAAGTAGGTGGATTGAAACTGTCGGAACCTAGTAGGCCACGTAAAGCGAAACGAATGAGTCTCCGATGCATGACCTCGATACGCACCGAATGGTTGGCATATAGATGTAGGGTTTTAAGCTACAAATAGTTTTCTCTCAATGAAAACACGTCTTTTTTAATATATATAGTATTTTAATATAGATAGGTATAGTTTTATTCACAAAGTTATGTTATTAAGTACTTCAAAAGTTTTATACATAAAGTTATGTTATTAAGTACTTCAAAAGTTTTATACACATTAAACAAAACACCGTCCGATGTCGTGCGCGTCAAAAAACCAACTAACTTCGTCAACTCGTCCAGCCCTAACCGTCCTTATTTTCATATATTGTCTAATATGTCTGTCCGCTTCTAGTATAATGTCTAGGTGTTGCCACCCTTTCGTCTGGTCGTTCGTTAAGTCCCGTTCCCACATTCGGCCGTCCTGGCTGGTCATTCGTCCCGAATGATGGATGCCATGGCTTCATAAATTCGGCTACCGTAGTTGTTTTATTAGAGCCTTCATGGGTGCCCAATTTCTCGACGACGTACCTTCCATGGTTCAACTTAGCTGTCACCTTGTAAGGTCCAAAATATTTCGGCTTCAGTTTCAAATTCGTCCCGTATTGAGTCCTTTTGATTGCAACTAAGTCGTTAATTTTGTAATTGGTCTCGATCTTTCTTTTAGTGTCGTATGTTTTTCGGTTTTCCTTCTGTATCCTAGAAATATTGTCCTGAGCTTCCCTCCTCAGCTCCTCTCGTGCTGTATTTAGTTCGTCTATGTATGAGTCCTCTAACCATTCTCTCAAGTCTGGATAGTCTACAGTTCGCATATCTAACCCAGTAAGTATCCTGAAGGGCGTGGCTTTTGTACTTCGTGGAACTGTATTATTAATAATTTGTTGAACTTTTTCTACGTGACTGTACCAGTGAGTCGGGTTATTGTGACACAGCTTTGAGAGCATCGGAATAACAACCTTATGTATACGCTCAACCTGCCCATTGCCACGAGGCACACCGGTTGCGATGAGTAGGTGCTGTATTTTTTCGTGCTCGCAATATTCCCTGAATTGATTTGACGTAAACGCGGCGCCTCTGTCCGTCACTATCCTTTTCGGATTACCAAAAATTGCCGACTGCCTACGAAGCCTATCAATTACCTCCTCTACACCGGTGGACCTTGTGGGATACAGCCAAACAAATTTAGAGAACCCGTCAACAACTGTAAAAATATGATTATATTTTTTTTGCGTCTCTGTGAGTGGACCAACGTGGTCGATATGATAGGTTCCTAACGGTTCACTGGCCTTATCGATTGGCGTCAATAAGCCTTCCATTTTTCCCTGTTTTGCATTCATTATTATGCACTCCACACAACTTTTTACTACTCTGCCTACCTTAGAATTTAAATTTGGGATAAAATAATACTTTTCAACTAAATCTTGAGTTTTCTTGGATGCATAATGGCCCTGTCCATGTGCTAATTTAATTATCTCCTCTTCCATTTCAGAAGGTATTACCAGCAACTCTTTAACTGGATCTTTGTAAATCAAATCGTTTCTCAAAAAGTAATCTTCGTAATGGTCTTTTTCTAAAATTTTTCTTACGGCCCTCAACCAGTCATCTTTTACCTGTGCTTCCCGTAAACGAAACTTTACAGAACTCTCAATTAACAGACAATGAACCCGACTTAAAGCATCGACGTGCTTCATACGAACAGCTGACCTATGTTCAATTACAAAATTGAACTCCTGCAAATACATCGCCCACCGCATGATTCTGTCCGGCACGTCCTTCTTTTTGATTGTCAATGCAAACGCATTGCAGTCAGTGACGATTTTAAATCTCTGGTCTTTAACATAAATTCTCCACTTCCTTAAAGCCTCAATAATAGCCAGAACTTCTAGTTCATATGAACTGTATTTCTCTTCTGATGATGTGGTTTTTCGACTCATATATTCCACCGGGTGAAACAACTGGTCTTCAGAGTCTTTCTGCAGCAATACTGCCCCGTAACCATATTTTGATGCGTCCGCGTGTATCTCTGTCTCTGCAGAAGGGTTATACAATTTTAACATGGGTGCATTGATAAGAGCTTGTTTTAATCCCTGAATAGCAAGTAGTTGTTCCTCATTTATTCTAAAACTCTCTTCTTTCCGGAGTAAATCAGTCAAAGGTTTGGCTACCTTGGCATGATTTTCGACAAACCGTCTAAAATATGACGTCAATCCTAAAAAGCGTTGTAGTTCTTTCTTGTTGCGCGGTATTGGAAAATTTTCAATTGCCCTAGTCTTTTCTGTCGATGGTAAGATGGCTCCATTTTCAATAATGTAACCCAAGAAGTTTATTTTGGCTTTCAAAAACTGGCATTTCGACCATTTAATGTGCAGACCATTTTCACTCGCTACCTTTAAGACCTCTCTCAACTTTCGAATTCCGTCAGCGCTATCCTTGGCTGGAATAACGATATCGTCCATATATATCACCACCGTCCCGTTACTCAACAAATTTCGGAAAACAGCATTAATGTACCGGCAGAACACTGCAGGTGAGTTCGAGATGCCAAAAGGCACAAAAGCAAACTCATATTGTCCATTATGTGTGACAAATGAGGTATATTTTCTGGAACCAGGCTCTACTGGTACATGAAAAAACCCGTTCATTAAATCTAAGGTGATAAAAATATTTGCCCCTTGTAACCTTTCCAATACCTCATCCATAATTACCATCGGGAAATTATCTTTAATTATTTTCGCATTCAACTTACGATAGTCACAACACAATCGTTTGGATCCGTCTTTCTTCGAAACCAATACGATCGGTGACGCGTACTCAGATGTACTTGGTACAATAATTTTGTCATTTAGCCACTCTTGGATTTGTTTTTCAATAATGCACTTGTCTGCATACGAAGTTCTTCGCGGAAGTTGGTATACAGGCAAGTCATCGGTTAACACGAGTTTCATTTCCACTGGGCAACTAGCCGGTTTTTGTGGAGTATAATTAGCAATCAGTGCTTCCAATTGGTAAGCATCTTGTTTATCTAAATGAGATATGTCCAAATCAGGTGCCTTGGCTTGTGCTTCAAAATCACCACTCAAGCACAAAGCTTGAAATTCGCTTAGTAAAATGTTTTTCTCTTCTAACACTGCATTGACCTTATCTTTGCTCTTAAATTCGACACTGCCCTCCTTGACGATAATATCTACCTCTTGCAGAATATTATTCCCCAAAACCGCTGCATAAACCAAATCACGCTCCCTAACAACATGAAATGTTATAGGTAAAAATAAGCCATCAACAGGGACATCGACCTTAAAGCTACCCATTGTCTTGAGTTCGCCAGTACCGATTCCCCTCAGAAGTAATTTATCCGAATTTAGCTCAAAATCACCCAACATCATTAAGGTGTCATACCTGATTATGCAAACGTCACAGCCCGTGTCTAATAACGCACTAAATGAAAAATCATTTATGATCAAATCGACGAAAATCATTCCACCCTTCGATTCACTCATTTTGTGCGCAACATTTTTCTTGATTGTGTTGATGCGTTCCATCTTAATAACTTTTTCACCCTCTTGCCTATTCTTACATTGGTATGAAAAATGGCCTTTTTGCTTACATTTAAAGCAAGTTATGTTATCAGCAGGGCAGTCTTTTGCCATGTGGCCCTCTTTTCCACATCTATAACACTTCTTCTTACCTTCATGCTGCTGCGATTTTTTCTCAAATTGATCACCTGAAAATTTTTGCGATGTACCTAACTTGTTTGACGACAAGAAAGGACCCTTTATTTTTTCATAAACGCGCATTTGTTCCCTCAATTCCTTCAAATTTTTAACTTGGTATAAAATAGTTTTGTTCTGTCTTGTATCGGGTATGCCCTCCACAAAGTATTCGATAATACTTCGTTCATCAAGCTGAATTGGTTTTCCCATTTCTATTAAAATATACAAATATTCTTGTAGACTTTCACGTGCTTGCTTTCGCCTATTCCTAAGCGCGCGGTGAACTTCAGATGCGCACAATTTTCCCTCAAACTCTTCTACTAAAGCTTCCTTCAATGCTAC
Source organism: Coremacera marginata (assembly GCA_914767935.1). Taxonomy (NCBI): domain Eukaryota; kingdom Metazoa; phylum Arthropoda; class Insecta; order Diptera; family Sciomyzidae; genus Coremacera; species Coremacera marginata. The sequence continues at coordinate 3,024,760 of OU612045.1, read as the reverse complement.
CCAACTACGAATACCTATTAAACCTCTTGTAAATAGCTTGGCTGCACCTTTTAAAAGTTGTTTGGCATATACATATTTTTGCAATCCATTCCATCCGACCGTGTCGGCGATGTCTTCGAATTCCCCAACCCACTGGCGCACATCTTGGTTGTCATTACCTGTAAAAGAACTTACGCTATCTTCAATATCACGTAAAGTAAAAAACGAAGTAGAAGAGCCGCCTACCGCAACATCAGCATATTCAGAATTTGTCGATTCGTCATCACTAACTGGTCCTCTTGCTATATTATAATATCCAAATAGTCTGTTTTGTAATTCCCCTTTTTGACCAGAAATACTCAAGTTAAGTTCTCTTAGCTTTTCTTTTAAATTATTTACGTTCATTGAAAGAATTGCGTTTGAATCCATTTTAAGCAATATTTTCTTAAAGTTTACTTATAAAAATATACGAATCAGATACTAAACATACACTAAAAATAACAATAGTTTCAAACTGCTGGTCTGGTCACCTTAAAGCTGCTTCTGCGATGATTTCTTAACTCTTTGTTTTGTTCTTTGTTGTGGGTGTCAATTTTTGCTTCGCTATTCAAATTCGCCGCTGATTAAAAAATATGTTGTCGGTTTCTCAATAGACACTCTCGTTGTTTTCGCTCGTTCTGTTCTTGCGCACGATTTAAATGGTTCCAGTTGTTGCTTTTTATTTATTTGTTGCTTTTATCGTTGCTCTCAGCATACATTACAAAAATTATGCGTTGACGCTCGGCATTCGCTACTCGCTCGTTGAATTCGCCTTGCTCGCTATTTTGTTGACGTTTAACTGCTGCTCGTTGCGCTCAGCCTCAGAAATGAATGCGCTCTTTGCAGATTGTTGCTCTCAGCAATGAATATTTCTTCGCCGTCTGTTGATTTCAAAAATGTCGCTTTTCGATCGACACTCTCTGCTTTCCTTATTAAATGCATTAACTTACATGAAGATAAGGGTGGGTTTTTTTTGCTGCTTACTTGCTGCGTGCTGACACTCAGACGTTGCTATTTTTGGTTTTATTAAAATTGTGCATTGAAATGCAATCGTTGCATGTCGCCCTCTGCTTCAATGAAAATCAAATACGTTGACACTCAGTCGTCGATTGCTGTCCTCAGCCAAACAGAAAAGATTATGCGCTGACACTCAGTCGTTGCCTGTTGTTTTCCGTTTCACAGCAAAATCTGCGTTGACACTCAGTCGCTGCTTTTGCTCTCCGCTCACAAAAATTATTTTGTTGACACTCAGTCGTTTTTTCCCGTTTCACAGCAAAATCTGCGTTGACACAAAGTCGCTGCTTTTGATTTCCGCTCTCAAAAATTAATTTGTTGACACTCAGTCGCACACTCAAAGTTAATGCTTTTATAAAAAGTTATATATTTTGTTTGGTAATTGTTTATGCATGTTCAAACACTGCGCGTTGACCATCTTGGTTGCAAAAAGAAGTATGCGCGGACACAAAGTCAGTTAAGGTTTTTGCACTCACATTGGAAAATTTTCATGCATTGACACTCAGTCGCCGCTCGCTTCTCGTTACTTTTCGTTTTTTTTTTTTTTTTTTTTTCTTTCATATAACATAAAACTGACACTCGCTGCGTTTCACCGCACTCAGCAATGTAAATTTTTATGCTTTGGCACTTATTCGTCGCTTCACATAGTACTTTGTTCCGGAATGTTCTAAATGCGTTCAAACTCAATTTAAACACTTTGCGTTCACCATATCCCGGTTGAGCCCCCAATTGTAGGGTTTTAAGCTACAAATAGTTTTTTCTCAATGAAAACACGTCTTTTTTAATATATATAGTATTTTAATATAGATAGGTATAGTTTTATTCACAAAGTTATGTTATTAAGTACTTCAAAAGTTTTATACATAAAGTTATATTATTAAGTACTTCAAAAGTTTTATACATAAAGTTATGTTATTAAGTACTTCAAAAGTTTTATACACATTAAACAAAACACCGTCCGATGTCGTGCGCGTCAAAAAACCAACTAACTTCGTCAACTCGTCCAGCCCTAACCGTCCTTATTTTCATATATTGTCTAATATGTCTGTCCGCTTCTAGTATAATGTCTAGGTGTTGCCACCCTTTCGTCTGGTCGTTCGTTAAGTCCCGTTCCCACATAGATGTGACCAAACCTGGCTGGCATATTCGAGGATGGACCTTACAAAGGTGAGGTAAAGAGATTTTATAACGTTTGGGTTACAGAATGCCCTGGAACAGTATTTTACAAAACCACATTGGCTCTGTCAATGATATTGCCAATATGGTAACAAAAATCAAGATTTTTATCGCAAATTACACCCAAGTCCCGGAAAGAACTTACTGAGGCAACTGCTTGGCACTTACTGACGTTGAGTTTCAGAAAGTATTTTTGACACCATATGGAAAATTATAATCAAACACTAAAACCTTTAAAAATTTTATAGTTTTACAAATTAAATAAATTATTGATTGAAAATTCCCTTAAATGGAGTTAGAAATTAAATAACTTCATATTTTTTTATGGGATCTTAGGACGAGTATGTTTCTTTCAATTTTTTTTCGCCAAATGCAAGTTCTTGGTATGAGTATAACATTTCCTTATACAATAAAAAAGTGGCAAATTTGCACTGATTGAACAAGATTGGGAGCCCTTAGGATAACCTTATCAATTTATTTAAAAGAGAGTGTAGCGCAAAAAATTACGGTTTACTTAAGAGTAGTTGTTAGTTTGAAAGAGAGTTTAAGCATGTCTTTTTAACGAAAGTTTTGTTTATTCAAAGAGATCAAAGTAAACAAAACTTTGTTGTGGCAACAACTAAAGCATTACCATAATATAAACAAAATATAAAAGTTGAGAAAAATTTTTTTTATTATACTTCTATTGATAAAAAATGTAGCATAAGTAACAAATTGTCTTGATTTTAAAATGCTGATGAGAAGTATGCTTATGACTACAACGCAAACATTTTTTCGCCCATAAAAGTTCTATTACAATATTACAATATGTTATAAGTTAGAAAATGACAGGAATTGACTGGTAGGTTCAACAAATCAGGTCTTATTATTACAATATTACAATATGTTATAAGTTAGAAAATGACAGGAATTGACTGGTAGGTTCAACAAATCAGGTCTTAAGATCTTTTCAGCCTTAGTTAGTGGTTACATCAGGTTGACCCAAGCTCCTTAAGAATGTAAAGGTGGTCAAATGTTTTCCTATTAACATTTTTATGAGCCGGTCTTCTGCCGGCGGAAACACGCTACACGCGACGCTTAAGATTTGGCGCCAAAAAATATGCAACACAAGCAACAGAAGCAACAAATGTAAACAAAGCCTAGAAACACGCGCACAAAACTTCGTTATGTTGCCAAGGCGGCTTCCGGTCACATGGCTTAGAGCAGAACCTGGTTACCTGGCAAACACGTTGAGCAATAAAGCTGCGTCTTAACGCGAAAAAGTCGGAAGGGTCCGCTCTAAAGAACTTCTTAAAGGAAAATCAGAAACTCGGAGGCGCTCGTTTGATACGGTTGGATTTTGAAAATAACGGAAAAGTGCAAAAAATACACCTCAACACCAACAAAAAAGTTAAGTTGTGGGGATTTTTTTATACATACATATATATATATTTATAGTATATAAAAAAAGTGTTTTATATGTGTTGTAGTGTGTGCGTATGTGTGTGCCAAACAGAACGCAGTTGTTAGCCATGAATTCGGGTAACAAGAGTGACAATAAAGTCGTTTAGGCTATAATTAGATATAAAAAAAAAAAAAATATGTAAGCAGGATGCAGTATAAAAGATTTATAAATACCCAAAAGAATAGTGAAGAATTAAGAAATAAAAAAATGAACGACCATATTAAAGCCTGCTTTAAGGCTGAGCGACGGTAAAATCAATCTTAAGCAATGGAAAATCAATGTTTAATACATTAAATAAAAAAGAAAAAGAATTATAAAAGTAAAAAATTAAAATCAGTGCAAAATAAAATGTTTGGTTGTGATTCGTCTCCGTGTTGTGTAATCATTGTTGTTGTTACGACAGCAAAGTGAACCTTTTTGAGTGGAGTGAATTACTTAAATGTGGAAAATTAGCGCATGAAATAGTTCTCAAAAATAAATATGTGGATAACACTCAATTGAGAAAACCCTTTTTTTTATTTTAAATTCCATTATATCCATTAAATGTCCCAACCGGGCAAACGTGGTGCTGCTCGTGGTGGCGGCGTCGGCCGGAAGCCACCTGCCGCTGCTGTTGCCGCGATAGCAGGAGCGTCTTTTGCCAACATAACGCCGGATGATTCGACTGCAAACAGTGAGCGTGCAACGCCTGCCAGCAAGGCAGATAGTGAACTAAAGGATGATAGCTCAAGCAATGGTGATAAAAAGGATCTTGATGGGCCAGCACCAAAACCTCCCAGTGCGGGTGCCTCAATCCGTGAGGCATCTAACAAGGTGCTGGCTCTGGCCATGCGAAGCGAATGGACGCCCATTGAACCCGAACTGAAGAAGCTAGAAAAATATGTCGCGAATGCAGGCGAAGATGGCTACCATATGCCGCTAGCAGGAATTCACGATGTGGTGGGTATATTTTTATCTTTTGGTTTATTTTTTTTTTTTCTTTAAAACTCATTGCTAATATCGAGTGAGATACTTTCCACACCTACTCCGCTTGTTGACCTCAATTTCTGTCTGTAACTCAATTCATACATATTTTACGATCTTCGAGCTCAAATGCTTTCATTTTTTACTCCGTTTTACTATCTGCTAACATTGTTGTAATTTGGCGGTATAAATAACAAATTGAAGGCAACCCTTTGAATTTGGAACATAACAACCAAGACATAAAAAACTACAACAAAAAACTTTAATATAAAAATAACGCAACTTAAAATAGCTGTATTTGTAACAAATACCCATAAATTTTTATTGTTGCTCTTGTTGTTGTAGCAACTGAGGGAAACCATTTTGTAAGAATCGAATTGCAATACACAATAAATACAAATACAATAAAAATAACAGACTATCAAATATTGGTGGTGTTTGGTAGAAAAAAGCCATGATTCAGGGGCTTGTAGCCACTTGTCTTATAATAACCTAATTTTTATATCATTCACGGCAACACGACTTAGATGCAATGAAAGAAAGCATTGATTATTTTTATATATATATTAATATACATACATATATATTAATATGCATACATATATATTAATATACACATATATATTAATGTGTCTGGCCTAGCGGAAATTCCGCCATTTTTGGCTTTGAAAGAAATGTTAACAACTTTGGCGTCTGTTTTTTGTTAGAGACAAAACGAAAATTTTTGTTGATATCAAAAAAAAAAAAAAATTCTGATTTATTACTGAAAGCGTGGGGCATAAAAAAAATATTGATTTCATTAAAGTTTTTAAAGGTATTGAAGTTTTTATGAATAAAGAATACCTATAAATGCTTCATATAAAAACATAAAAGCTATTCGATATTAAATCATATAAAAACTTTTCAATAGGGGGTAGAGGTCTTTGAGAAATGATCCAAATTGAGAATTTTAAATTTTCTTTCAAAAAATATTATTGTGAAATTTAACAAAAAAACTAAAAGTTTCCCTCACAAAATTTAACTAAATCAATAGCATAAGTTTAAAACAACAATAATTAAAAACAAAAGGTAATACAAAATTTAATAATGTTTTTAAATAAAGATTTACGTTTTTAAATCTAATAAAAAATATAAATATAAATTCTCGTTTAAATTGAATTTTTTTTTTTTTTTTTATTTATTTCACCGGTTGAAATTATGAATCAAGAATATACATATATAGGGCATTTCGTCTGAAGAGGCGACCAAAAAAATTGTGTATTTTGATGTTGTCCTTTTTGTCTATCTATCACCTCCATTGTAAGCTTGAGTACAAAATTTGGCCCTGTGTGAAGTTTAGTTCTAGTTTTGTAAAAAGTCAAAATACGACTTCTTTTAAAGCTTTTTCATGATTCAAATTATATTCAAAAATAAAATTTGAATAAATAAAGAGTATTTTTTTAACCACGAATTTTTTTTGTAATTTTTCGAGATAATAAAAAAATAATTTTAAAATGTCGAAGACAAAGAAAACTAACTGAAAAAAGTCATTTAATTCGCAATAAGAAAAACTTTTCCTTACGATTCTTGAGCTGAATAAATTTTCAAAAAAGATTTATTAGACATTTTTTAGGGATTTAAATAATTGATGCAGTTGTTGATTCAAATTTGGAATTTTTTTTTTTGAAAAAAACTAAACATTAAATAGAAATAACAATAAAATTTTTTGAAAGCCGACATTTTTCAATTTTTTTTACAAAACAAAAAATGATTTTAAAAATGCCGAAGTTTAAAAAAATTAGTTTTAACTTTTCTTATGAAAATTTCATACCATGACAAAAAAAAATTATCCAATTACCCATAGAAGTAAAAAAAAAACAAAAACGAATTGGCCATTTAACCTTTGAAATGACTTTTGACCCACCTTCTTATTATCAGTTGTATTGTGCGTGTTGTGAAATGTTTGAACACAAATGATCGAGAACTGGACCTACAGACTTTATGCCGACTCAGTTTATGTTTTCAAGAAGCTTAACATGGTAGTTTAAACTCTCTGAGGCTTGTCATTGTCTACAAAGAGATGACGGTCAAACAAAAAAATTAATTCAATTGAAAAAAAAATTGTTCTTCGTCGGATAGGATTCGAACCTGGATTCCTTCGCATACCAACGACGCAGCTTAATCAGTATGCTACGGCCACCCATTGAAATCACTATATTTAATATTTTTACAGTGTTTTAGTGTTTAAATGCATAGGTTTTTTTAAAAATATTTTTTTCAACTGAGAAATCTGCTTCGAAGAAAGTCATATTTAAATTTAAGATGATTTTATGAAGGTGTAATTCGGAAACCAGAATTCGCACCGGAAGAAATTTTTGTACACAAGTTGAATAGTTTAGAGGTATAATATACCAAAAAAGTATGTTCCAATGGATAACATTTTTAGTTATCCGGTTTACGTAAAATACCCCATAGTTTTATTAGTTTCGTACAGTATGTATTTTCTGTAATTTGTATTTACAACATTTCAAAATAAAAGAAAATCCTTTCAAAGGAATATTTTCTCAAGGAATTGTGATAAATATGCGCTTGCATTGTGCATAAAAAGCGGTCAACCTAATATTATATCATATTATGCAATTTTATTCGTTCGTGTCGAAAACGGTAATTCGATATACGTAAACGAAATTCTTTAGTTAAGATAATGGCTTTTATAAGCAAAGTTATACTTTTATATCGTTACTTTATTGAAAACGATAACTTTTGTTTCTACAAGTTTATTTATATCATTATCTTAATTTTTGCTAAAAGGAAAATATTATGTCTTAATTTTAAAAGTCTTATTTTTATAATTATTTGTATAATTAGTGGGATTAGAGGGAGTTTGAAAACCGAAAAGCACCGCCATGACAGAGGGCCTGATTATTGCTGCATATATTTAGGCTTATTTTAACTAAACCGTCTTTACTTACCCTTTTCGGTCTCGAGGGATAACTAATAACCTCAGCTTTTGAAAGCATTTTTAAAATTTTTATATTTAAAAAATCAAAAACATCGTGCCATCTAGCTTTTGCTTTGTGATATATCTTCCTTCTAAGCCAGTCTATGCAAACTTCTATAAGCTTTACTGCTTTTTTCAAAGTAATTTAAAGACTAAACGGATAACATGTTAAAAGATTTATTATAGTATTTCTTTATGACTTTTTTTCGAATTCAATATTAATATTTTTTCGAATTAAACAAAAGAAAGTACTTCAAAACTGGGATTTATTAGTTTAAAGGGGATGGTACTGTTTTAAAACCGAAAAAAGGCATGTTTCCATGACGGTTTTTTTGGAAACATGAATAATGTTGGTGTATTTATTTCATATACATGTTATAGATTGGCTTCTTAAGTATTTTTGGAAAAAAAATTATCGATAAATAAATCCAAGGCAGCATTTCTTTCTAGAGGCTAGCGGATCATATGAAAAATCAAAAATTCATATTAGTTTAAAGGGTAATTTTTCCCTAGGTAATACCGAAGAGTTTTTTTAAAATGTTTTTTTTTTTTTTGTAGCGTTTGTATTTTAAAATAGGAAAAAAACCGCTTCGGCATTACCTGTTGATTTATGTGTAGAAATACTATAAAAACTGTAAAAGTACGTGTTCTTACTTACTAAGGTGGCCATAACAACCCGCGTTCGGGTTTCGGCCGACCTCATTAGCTCTCGCCAGGCACATCTGCTTTGCGCTCGCCTTCTCAATTGGATACACCAAGTGTGGTTAGGGCTTCCTCGGCCTGGTCCATTCATCGGAGGCATGATCTCCCTCGTCGTAGTTGACCAGCGACCCTCGCCTCGAGCACCTTTTTCGCTTAAGCTTCGTGTAATGTATTTATGTATGTATTTAGTAATAATAATATTCATGCTGTGGTACCTTATGTGCCAAGCGTTATCTTCAATAGTTTGTAAGTACATATTGCTACTATATTACCTTTATGCATGTAGTGTAAATACCCACATGTGTCTATCATTATATATTAGCCCTCTTATTATTTATGACATACCTATATTGTAAGCTAGGTTCTTGATAACTTAAATAAATGACTCTCGTTCATTTTACCGAGATCTGAATACGAGATATGTGGTTTCATTTGAGTAAAGATAGTACACTTCGTCGTCCATACGAAGAACATGACCCAGCCATCGTTGTCGCTGCACAGTTATGCGCTGAACTACGTCAATGTCTTCGTAGAGCGCACACAGCTCGTGGCTCATTCGGATGCGATAGTCATCGCCGACTCGAACAGGACCGAAGATTTTGCGAAGAACTTTTTTCTCGAACACACCCAGAGCAGCTGCGTCAGTTTTCGAAACTATCCATGCCTCAGTGCCATGAAGCAGCACAGGTAGAACAAGCGTCTTGTAGAGTGTTAGTTTTGTCGATCGAGATAGGGCTCTGGAACTTAGTTGCTTACTGAACCCGTAGTAGCACCTATTAGCTATTATTGTTCTTCGCTTTTGTTATTAATGGCGGTGCCAAGGTATACGAACTCCTTGACTACTTCAAAGTTATAGCTGCCGGATGAAACGTGGGAGTCTAAACGCCGCGCTCCCTTGTTTGTAGACAGCGTATACTTTGTTTTACCCTCATTTATTGTCAAACCCACTTTGGCTGATTCCTTTTCGATAGCGGTGAAAGCAGCGGTAACATCTCTCTTGGTTCTGCCAACAATATCAATGTCATCAGCGTACGCAAGGAGCTGTACACTTTTGTAGAAAATGGTGCCATTACGATGCACACCGGCCTTTCGTACGATCACCTCCATGAATATGTTGAAGAGATCGCAAGACAGTGGATCGCCTGTATTTTTCGTTTTTGTATTTTTGTAGCAAAAACTTTAAAATTAAAAAATTTGAGTCAGTAATAAAAAAATTGTCTCTCAACACTAAAACTAGCAACTTTTGATAAAACGTCAAAAATTTATCGTGGAATCTAGTCAAATTGTTTAAAGGTTTTATGTAGTTTTCTTCGTTAATATTATCATCTGTGCTATCAGCATTATCAAAATTTATCTGAACAATTTTAATTTCATCTAACTCTAATAAATCCTGACCTTGGAAAACAGAAACTACCAACTTTTGACAAGTGACGACTTGCAAGTTTTTACTAGATGAACTCTGTGTACAGATACTTGCAAATTTTGAGAAGTATGGAATATTTACTCTCTCATTGTCGCTGTCTTCTGCAAGAGATCTAAGGTATCTCCCGTACACCAGAATAGAATTTAGTAAAAACTTTAACAAGTTTCCGAAAGTATGCACTCATTTTCAAGTACGGGAAATGACCTTATGTTGCCTACACGAGTATCAGATAAAATGCTCCCTCTTAGAATGAAAACAATTCATAAGTATTCCACGTGGATAATTAAATGGTCGTTAAGAAAATAATATGATTATTTGAATATATGCAAAAAGCACATTTCACATATTAATGATTTTTTTTTCTCTTTTGCAGAATACCGGAATGACGCCACTGATGTATGCGACCAAGGATAACAAAACATCCATCATGGACAGAATGATTGAACTTGGTGCAGATGTTGGAGCCAGAAATAATGTAAGTGAAAAAAAAAAAACCATAAACAATAACACATAAATCTTAAACTAAAAACATAAATATTGATTTATTCAAAAAATAAAGAGACCGGCAAAAATTAAAAAAAAAAAATCCTTAAGTGTGCCAAACCAATAAAATAAGTTCATGTTCATGAAGAAAAAACAAAAAAAAAAAAAAACTGTTATATGCATAAATAACATTCATTAACATAACAGTAAAAGTTGGTCAACTCTATATATGGCCAAAAGGTTCTACGCACCATACAAACAAACAAACCAACCAGTATATGGTATCGTAGTATATGTTTGCAGATTAGAAATTTAATAAATAGGAAGTATATAACACGCGCCACCGTAAGAAATGTTGAGAATACCAAATACATAATACGCTGAATAAGCAGAAAAAGTTAAACAATTCGACATTTTATAGTTTTTGTTGTTTCAATCTTTGACCGCAGCAAAAGTTGAGGAAATGCTGGTCATGGTTTTATTACATGCTGGTCAGGTCAGCAGGCGCTGACACTTCATGCGAGAAATTGTGCAGGTTATAAATGTACATTACGTACGCTAAATGATGTACAGCTAAGTTTAGAACTAAGATGACCCAGAAAGTTTAATATGAGGAATGGGATGGTAGAATTTAGAAGATATATGAGTAGCTAACAAGATCGCGTTGTGGATTGTTGGTTATGATATGAAGTTTTTGAATAAGTGTGATAGAATTAACTTTATGCCCGAAAATCTTGGTGTCAACTGAGAAAAAATTTAATAATAAAAGACGATTGTCTACACCTTTTTATAATTTGTGTAGAATTGTGCAATAAATACCTCAAAACGGTGCGAAGTTTTTTGGTGGGGGACTATAATAGTGCACATATATTCAGCCTGTAGCCCAACAAGAAGCTTGTTGTACCAGACGGTTATAAAAAAATAACAGTAGACGAATAATAAACAAACGCCTGACCATTAATACTTAAGGAGCCACTTCAAGAAATATCCTTGACCTAAATTAAACACAAGGCGAATGCTTAAGAGCTCACATAAAAAGAAAGCTTAAATAGTTACGCAAAAAATCTATTACAAAATAAGGTGAAATAAAAATAGTAGTACGAAATAAATCGTGTTGAGCGCGTCAATAGTTGTGAACTTGGACACACTTAGCTGTGGGAAAACTAATGAAAAAAAAAAAAAATTATTCCATAGATGACTGACAACAACTGTTCAAGTTTAAATATGCGAAAAATAAACAAAGATTAGCGAAAAAGTTGCAAGTTTTTGGTATGAGGCTAGTTTTTTTATTTTTAATTAAAAAATACAATTAAGGAACATTTTGTGGCTATATTCACCTTGAAATGTTTAAAAAAGCCCAGCTATAGCTATGTTTGGTGCCGCCTTTTTGCAACGTAAGCAACCATTAATCAAACACTTGTTAACTGTTGCAGGTAATAGTTTTTCTTATTCCCTCTATTTTCGATTTTCACATGGGCCAAAGGTTAAAACTTTGCGAAAACAAAAAGAAAAAAAAATAATTGTAATTAACGTGACCGTATAAGTAATAGACACACCAACCTGAGTGAAACTTGTACTTGTCACACATACTCACACCCAAACACAACGTGTTATTAATATGCAGTTTATTTTAATGAAAAGCTAGTCAAAAGAGGCACTTAACTGAGCCATTTTTCATCATTTTGTGTGCCTTAAGGCGTTTCAAGAAGTTTTGCGAATATAACAAAATGTGTCATTATATCAAGCAGGGGCCCACACAAGGGGATTTGGGGTAACTAACCCCCCAATTAACGAAAATAGTATAAAAATCATTTTTATTGCGTATTCTAAATTTTATTGTTTTGCATGTTTTATAAAACTTGGTAGTTGCTTGCTGCTAGTCGAATAATTAATTATAGTTGCTAGTGTCGTTAATAAATTAAAAGCACAAAATAATACGTACTTTTTATAACTGGTGACCAAAGTGAAAAATTTAAGCTATGTAAAACTAAAGATATGAAAAAGCAGTGTTTTTAAATTTTCAAATTAATTATAGTAACAAATCCTTTCGTTATATTTTATAAAGGAAATAACCTCCTGTATAGTTAACATCAAAATCTCCACTTAGCATCTTAGGTACATCTAGGCCTACCAGATATTTTTTTGAAAAAAAATCGGGATTTTACGAAAAAAATTCGGGACATAAGCAAAAAAATCGGGACAAAGATGTCTACAGCTGCAGCTTAGAAAATATATTTTTTATACAAAACTCACTGATAGCGAGCCAAAATTAATAATAAAATCCATATGGAAATATAATTTTTAAAACTAAAAACTTTTATTATTTATCAACATACATTATCACTTACAAATTTACAATTTGCAGATCTAGCAGATTAATGTAATTTTTTGTGTTTTAAAACAAGGCTATAAAATTGTTTACAGTCCATTCCAAAGTAAAACTTTATTGTTGTATATATTTGCTTTTACATTTTCAATGGTGAGACGATTTCAATAATCTGTCTTCAAACTGATTCTCTCAGTGAAAACAGTCTCAGTGGGCGGTGGGCTTGATTATAGTAAGAAAATCCATTTTTCAATTGGTTTTTTATTCATTTAGGTAAAAATTTAGTGATGTAAAAATAACAACACAGGAATTATTTTTGAAAAGCTATACAAATAATACAAAAATAAATATTTTTTTGAAAAATCGAGACATTTGGAAGGGAAGACCTAACGCGGAACGCATATTTTTAGACTGAACATCGGGACAACCTGTGTAAAGATCGGGACCTGGCAGCCCTAGGTGCATCGTAAAGATTTTCGGTTAATCTTTCTTCGAGCATTTTAGAACTTTCTTTTAAAAAACCATAAAATTTTCGAATAAAAAAAAATTTCTCAAATATATGAGCTGGTCCTATTATTTTTTATTCCTCAACATTTCTTCGGAACATACCTTTATCCTATCTGACCCTCTAGGTTCCCCAATCACATAAAAACTGTGGCTGAAAGTTAATTTCTCTCCCAAATTTACCCGTATGGGTGTCAAACATATAAGTTGGTCCTATTAATTTTAACCTTAAACATTTTTTCTGAGCATACCTAATCCCTATCCGCCACCCTTCTAAGGGTGCCCTTACAAAAAACACACAAGCTGTGGAATATAGTTCATACCTCTCCCAAATTGATCCCTAGATGAGTCGAATATGTAAAAAAAAAAGAAATTACCATTTCAGCCAATGTAAGGACTTTGATTGAGCTTCTTATGATCAATTGTGTTGTGCGTGTTGTGAAATGTTTGAACACAAATGATCGAGAACTGGGCCTACAAGTTTTATGCCGACTCTGAAAAGCTTATGTTCTCAAGAAGCTTTTCATGGCAGTTTTTACTCTCTGAAGTTTGCCATTATGTGCATTAAGGTAACGGCCGAACAGAAAAACGAATTTAATTGAAAACCCTTTCTGTGTCTAGTGGGAATTGAACCAGGGTTCTCTACCCATTCTACCTACGCACTATACCCACTGCGCCACGGCCGTCACCATATAAGCTGGTTCTATAATTTACCCTTATATACCACTCTTCTGGGGGTCCCCATACAAAAAATACAAAAACTTTGCTATGTTTTCTGCTTTCCTTGTAGCTGAACCAGAAATGCAGGCATTAACAGTGCAAGTCATAACAATTATATTATTGACAGTGATCACATTAACATTGATGACGATAAAACTAACATTGCTGACGTTAACATTGCTGACGGGAATTCATAACTTTTACCCTTACTAAAAGGTGCTCAATGCGCCTAAAGAGGTTTTATTTCAAAAACTCAAGGCCCCCAAATTTTTGTCTAAGTGCGCCTCTGCTGTTATGCACTTTTAGCGGTTGACCTTTGCTTGTGATGTTCTGTCATCAAATTGTGGCTTAAGACTATTATTACTGCTGTTCATAAGATTTATTATTCTAGGACACTCCTTTCTTTTTTTTCCTCCCAAATTTTGTTAAAATTAATGTTTGTTCAGTACATTACAAAAGCATGCGGAAAATTTATCAAGCACATTTTTCTTTTTTACCAACTTCATGTCACATCTAACTAAGGTGCAGCAAACGTTTTTCATTGCTTTGCTATCAGCGTTTTACTTTAAGTTATTAAGACCTGCCATCACCTCAATTATAACCAAGTTACCACTTCTTAAAATGAGATCATTTCGAATATAAAGAAATTTTTCAATCTAAATATCTAAGGTTTTAAGGTTATTAGGTCAGTGTGTGTGAGGAAAGATCAACAGTGTTAGCATGCAAATGTATTTTCAATCTGAAGGAGTGTTCAGAATAGTGTAAAAAATGCATTTTTTGCTGCTTTAGAGGTGCTGCATTTAGTTACCAGCAAACACACAGTCAGGTATTTATTCATACCAAGGCATAAGCTTCAGTGTGTGCTTGTTGTATGTGCCAGGGCTAACAAATATTTTTCTTATGCAAACTTGATGCATCGTATGTGTGCTTGTGTGTTTCTGTTGGCTATTAGCAAACATGCAAGAAATGCATCAAATGTGACCCTGACTTCTAAACATTTGCTAAAGAAGATTAAAAAGGTGCTCCAATTAGTCGCAAAAAAGAAAAGAAATCAATCTCAAGTTGAAGTATTTTTACATAAATCCAGGGACGTCACGGGACATTTCAAAAGAACAGGCAAACTATGACTTTAGTCCCCCCCCTCCGCTAGCTGATAGTTTTACACGATTTTATCAAACTATTCTACCATGCATTACAATAAAGAATACAATATAATAGCGGTAAGGCGATATGATTGGAACAAATTTTCTTAATAGTTTTTTTGAGAATTTCAAGTTTCTTATGGGAGTTTTATACAGTCCAAATAAAAATGTAAAATTGTGAAAGATTTTGGCGAATTTAGTCTACAAGAAAAGCAGCACTGATAACTAATGTCGCAACGAAACTGAAATGATGGCCAAAAGTGAAACTGAAACTCTGTTTATAATGTTTGGTCGAAACCGAAATCGTTGTTGAGATTAATATGAATATACTTATTAAGATTTTAAAAACAATTTTCTTTTTATAAAAAGTAAGCAAAAAAAAGAAAATTAAATTTCATACATTTGAGAATAAAAAATTTGATACCTACAAAATTAATTTTCATTGATTAATTTTTTTCTTTTTTGTCATATGTCATATGTCATACAAAGTATGAGATTTTGCATGAGATTTTGAAGTTTCTGTTTCGATTCTTTCTGAAAATTTTATTTATTGCAACCCTTATATGCAGTAGATAACTGTCATGAAATTATTATAAGTCGTGCAATTAAAACTTTGAACTCCAATGTAGGTTAGGTTAAGTGAGTGCGATGTGCAACTTTCCATTGTGGTTCCCTGCGCTTGTAGGCCTATCGGAAACAACTACATGTACATAGATCAGGTGGAGGAAGGTTGGTTGAACCAACCGGTGCTCCGAATGAATTTCAAAACACCCTTCAATGGGACAGCCGCAAGTTCCTCAGTTCTGCGTACGGTCTTCTTCCCGTATAGCGAAGCAAATGTTGTTGGAATTAGTGAATTAGCATTTGATGGTTTCTATCTACTCGACATCTCCACAACTTCTGTAGTCGTCAGGGTGAGGGATCTCTAGCCTCGGTGCCATTGTGCTGATAGCACAGTCCGCCTTGAGGGCCCCCATCAGGATGCGATAATACCCACTGACATGGGCGTAGCCAGGATTTTGCTCAGTGGAGGAAAATTATTTTTTTTATGTGACTGATAAATAATTAAAAAATGTGTCAGCCGTAAGTTTGTAACTAAAAATAAATTAAGCTTAATAAACATTAATAAATTCTATGCTTTCAATTATAAAAAAAATTCAATTTCTTAATTTAATGCTAAAATTTTTATTTTTGTAATGTTCAGGGGGAAAATGTCGCCATGCCCTACACTCGCTACGCCCATGCCCACTGGTAAAAGAGACTTAGTCCTTTTTGCGCAGAATCTCGGCCACGGACATCGAGAAATAACACAGTCGTCTCTGTAAGTCCAATAGGAGTTTGTGTTCTTTCTAGCTTTATCATCTATTCTTCTCTTGACTACTCCACTGGGGATCATGATCGTTATGTGGACAGTGCTTCTTACAAGTTCAGAGTCATTTCTTGCCAGTCACGATCTTGTTTTTTTGTCACGATCACCTGGGACCCAGTAGAAACTAACCTTATTGTCTCAAACAGATTTTAATTTGATCATCTCGTTAGAGATTGCTTTTATCGCAGCTTGTCTGTCCACAAATATTATAATACTAGGTGAAGCGATTCCTAGCGGTTCCTCGATTTGAATGCCAGAGCCACTTGTTCAATCGCAAATATTTCTGCTTGAAAGAGACTACAGTAATCTAGTAGTCTGTATGACAAAGATATTTGTGGTGGCTCGCAGAAGACTCCGGCTCCCGTGCCTTCCTCCATTTTGAATCCATCACTGAAAATCAGGATGTCGTGTTCACTCAATTGGTGATTCAATTCCCAGCTGTCTTTTTTTCGAAAAATAGAGGGAGAGTCTGTTAAAATCAATTTTCGGGGTTATGCAATCAGAAGTGGAAGCGAGATCAACAGGACTATAATTTGTGAGTTCAGAAGCGTTTTCATATGTCCAATGCTTCCAAAGCTTTGATTTTTTTTAGGCGGAAATCCACTTTAGCTGTCCTGGTTTTCATGAACTTGTCCATAAGGGTCTTACCATACCCTCCATACATTCTTGCCGACGTTGATAGCTATGCACCTATTATTCCTAAACAAGTCAGTCTCTGTTTTCAGGACATCGTGTTTAGGTCAGCAACGTCTATATGGCTTTCCATAATACAATTAGACCATAAGGTAGAATGGGGCTAACGATACCCGTATACACATCCAATGGATTCCAATATAGTATCTATCTACAATATATTATTATTACGCAAGCGCATTTTTTTGTGATGGCAATCAAATCTATACCATGGGCGCGATTTTCATAAATAGGGTAGCAATTGAAAGGTATTGCTCTGTAAATGTGCAATAAGGTCTTATTTTTTCTAAAATATTGCATATTTAAAAAAAAAAAAACTGAAAAAAATTTCTATGAAAATATTTTATGAAATAGATTTTTATTATAATGATATTATAAGTAATAACTGGGCTTCAAAGATAAAAATAGTCCATAATATAAAAACAAAATTACATTTTACTAAATATTTTTTATTTTGTCGGTAATGAGGTAGCGAAATTAAAAAGATAGAAAAAAGAAACTTTGTAAAGTGAAACTTGTACCCGAAAAAGTGGAGATCTTTAAGGAGATGTCTTAGGCATATTTTGATAGGTTGAACTTTCTTCTTCCACGAGATTTAATCCGTTTTTTTTTTATAATATTTAAAAGATTTGTTTTTTGAAAAACTATAAGTTGCCATTTAAAAATCATTTCACAGCATGGCTATTTTTTTAAGTATTTGAACGAATTAAAAGACTTTTCTGAGGGGCTTTCAGTTGTCTAATACTAACAATTTCAACTTAAGCATACAATTACAATTAAATTGTGCTACTGCAGCTTCACCCCACTTTTTCAGCATTCATTTTTACTTTAATACACATGCCACATTGGTTAATTTTCGTTTTTGCTTTTGGGTCATTCTTCCAAAAATTTTTGTGATTTTTTTCGTGTTCTTGGGTGAAATTTCGTTTTTTATTTTTGTGCGATTTTTCATTAATTTTTAGGTAATTTTTTATTGGGTGATTTTTGATTTATTTTTTTGGGCAATTTTGCGGAGAGGCAAAAATTTCAGTACTAAACACATTTTGAATATATGTATTACATGAATTATTTTGTTTTAACCTTAAGAGATCGATTCTGTTGCGGTAACGTTAACCTTATTACCGAAGAAATTCACCGTTTCATAATTTTTACACCCGTTTGGTATTTTGCAATCAAGCGTTACCAGTGAATACTGTTACCATGTCCTTAGATGGTAACAAGCAAAACAGCCAGATGCAAAAAAAGAGCTTTATTTCAATATTACGACGTATCACAGCGTTGCCGGTAACGAATTTCGGTAACAAGATTACTATTACCGGTAACGCACAGAATCGATCTGTAAGTAGTAGGGACCTTTGGAGACAATAGCTCCTCTAATAGTTATCCATTTTTGAGGACTAGTAAAAAAAAAATTAGAGTGGCGGCCATGGCGTAGTGGGTAGAGTGTGTGCCCCATACCCCAAATAACCCTGGTTCAAATCCCATATGACAGAGATAGTTTTACAATTGAACTAATTTTTCTGTTCGGCCGTTACCTCGGCAGTGCTCGGATTTTGATGCCCTTAAAAACATCAAAAAGTGACCTAAAAAAATGACTTAATGTCCTGAAAAAGCATTAAAAATACCCTTAAAACCCATAAAAATGCCTTAAAAATTAAAATTAATGAAATATTTTTAATTGTTTTTAATTAAAATGTTTTGAGCTTAAAATTTAAATTAATGAATATATTTTTTAGTTGTTTTTAAAGTAGGCTTTTTAATTAAAATGTTTGTAATTGAATTACGTTACAATAAAACGCAGCGTATATTTTTAAATTATCAAATTAAAACAACCATATATTGGTATAAGCTGTCTTCTATATCGAAAAACTTCTTTCCAATTCATCACAAACAAGAGCGCATATTTAAAAGATGAAATATCGCTTAAATCCGAATTTCCTTTCAGTTGCATATCTCTATTTTTTCTTCTTAAGGCGGTCTTCCCATTCAAAACCCGTTTTTTGGACCCTTTTTAAAAAAATTCTTATTTGAAAACGCAAAGAATAATTGAAAACTTTTTTTATTTATTGTATTACAAAAGGTTCAAAGTAAATAAAAAAATTTTTTTTGCCTCGATACGTGTGCTGTTCAAAAAGTAATGAGACTTCAAAGTTGGTGGTGAAAAAAAAAGGTGTCGTCACGGCGGCCACGATTCCGGGTCTCCGGAGCGTCTGAAATGAAAAAAAAACGGGGTTATAATCAGTATAGATGTAATTCTCGGGTGAACCTCAAACTTAATTTTGTGATTTTTTTTGACAAAATAGCGGCCATTCAAAAAAAAAAATTCAATTTCGGGTTTTTTTTTGTAGTTTAGTTTAAAAAAAAAATAGTAAAAAATTTTTTAAAATTATGGTCGAGGTTCACCTGAGAATGGTGACAATTCTGCGTCGATTCCATTTTGTTTCATGAAAATCGGTTTAGTTGAACTGGAGATATCATGGCCGCCAGTTCGAAAAACGTGGGTTCGAGATAAACGCGTTTAAAGTTTGAAGTAATTTTTTTGGGAAAAAAAAAAAAAAATCAAAAATGTTTAAATGCAGTTTTAAAGAGCTGACAATTTTTACTTACAAATATTAGTCGGCGATGCCAGCTCCATACAGGCCACCTTCCTCTTTTTCGTAGAAACTGCTTTCTGCTGCCCTCTCTGCTCTGCGAGCCGTTCTGCCAGCTTTTGATGATGCCGCAGCTCGAGTCTCTGATCGGTTCAATCTGTCTTCATTGCGAGATAGTGCGTATTCGTATGCGTTTTTGCCAATCGCAATACCCATCAAACCCATAATTTTAAGTATGGGTATAAAACCGTCGTTGAAGAGGCACGTTGCAATGAAACTGGCCACTTCGATGGTGCGTGCGCCTGAGTTGATGTGTTTGGGCGAAAGTGACCAAAGAACAGAATTGTAGGACTCATTGGAATTCTGAGTTTCAGATCCAAGGCATCTTTCAAGCAAATTATCTGCCGACAGCGCTTCGTAAGCTGGTTTTATTACCTCCATCACCTTCTTGTCCATCAGACCTTGCTTCACAAAAAAAGCTGTATCTTCTAAAGTATTTCGAATTTCTAAAAATCCTTTTAGGGGCATATTCACAACTACCCAAGCTATAAATAAATGCAAAAAAAAGTTGAAAAAAAAGTTGCTCAATGAGAAGACCCCCTTAATATTTCACCTTCATACATGGAATTTTTATTCAATACTTGCTTAAACTTTCTGAATACATTCTCACCAGTATTGTCAAGTTTCTATGGCTCGTGGTATAGATTGAAAATTACCATTTTTTTTCTGAAAATGTTGAAAATTATAGCCTTTGTTTAATTGCTGGAATGCAATGTTTGAATATATTTAACTGCTTTGGCTTGAAAGCCTTTAAATGTATCTTCGAAATATTTTACTGTCTCAAATTATAACTATTGTAAAATCACTGAAAATGATAAAAAAATTATGTCAAAATTCATAAAAAGACCTAAAAACACAGAATTGGCTAAAAATTACAGAAAAACATGCCCTAAAAATTTTTGTTCCCAGTACCTGGAGATTAAGAACGGTGTTTTTTCAAAATCAAAAAATTCATTTGTTATAGCAGAAAAAAGTTGACATGTCAACAAAAGCCGAGCCCTGGCTATAACCATTATAGCATCCATCATAGAAAACTCCTCATACCATAGCCACCATAAACAGCTATTTTACTATACAGTTATTACTATAAGAGTTATATGATAACCATGAACTATGTTCATCATACCGTATCAACCGTACCAAATTATCTCTACGTATAACCATAATATCATACCCAACACGAGTATTATATTGTTTTATATATCTCACGCCTACTTTTGCTTGAGTGGACATGCCGCTATTATTTCTTGCAAACATCTTTGTAAAAGTTATATTAAACTCCATTCCTTATTAACTGAAATAATGAGAATTTAATTGAACACTTCTCAAATATTGGTAAGCTTTCAAGTCATTACAGTCGGTCATTCTCCTAGTGTATAAGTGTATAAGCCAGAACTGTTTTAGTACACTTCCGTTCAATGACTTTTGGCTTAGAGCCAAGTCATTATTTTTTAATATATTTCTAGGGTAAAGTAATAATATTTTGCTATCGATTTTACTTGATCTTTTGGTAAATTGCTGATTTACTGTATTTTTTTGTATTTTGAAAACGCAAACCAACGGCAAGTAAGACACGAAAAGCAATACTTTTTTACATACAAAATTCTATTGCTTCTCGTGTTTTTCTTGTTGTTGGTTTGCGTTTTCGATATACAAAATGAGAAGTTTGTTTGGTTTGTTGAAGAATTGGTTATATTGTATAATATATTTTTAAACAAACTCTTCCGTGATCGTTTTTAACAATGACTTAATAGTTGAATAAATGATTGATGAAAGTATCCATTTTCATTTGTAATAACAATAAATGTTTTTAATTAAATTTTTCGAATTTTTATTCTTTTAATACCAATAATTTATGGAAAAATGTGGTCTGTTGACTAAAAATGTGAAACAGTTCCATTTTGTATTCGTTTCTGAAGCAAAATTTGTTCAGTTCAGATAGAAAAAGTTCATTAGGTAATTTCTTAACCTACTATATTTATATTATACTTACGGTGACACTCAGTTCTGTATTCGAAAAACTGATTATTCTGTATGATTTATTTTCAAATGAGAGATATAAATGTTCTGTATTTAAATATATATATTTATATGTTCTGTAATTGTACTGTGTTGTACATAATAAATTTTATGAATGTAAATAAAATCCAGAAAAATGGATATGAATGGAATAACAGATTCTGAAGTACAAATAAAATCATGTAAAATATAAAAAGTATTGATCTTTTTAAAGTAAAGTAAGAATGAAAAAGATATTTTTGAAGCGAAGCTTTTTACTCGTCGTTCTGTGATTTGCTTGGAGTGAAATCTGAAAAATTTTCGACAGATTTTTTCTTGGAAATTTGGTGGTTTCTTTGTTGCTAGCGCTTATTACAACAAGAAAATTTAATGCTTTAATATGAAATAATAAAAATATGTTTTGGTTCCCGTAGGGATCGAACCCGCGTCATATTTAATGGTAGTCCAATACACTATCCATCAGGCCACAAAGACTTAATAGAATGAGTTGTTAATTCAATATTAATTATAACTGAAGCTATGCTGCAGTAGATCGTCACCATACAGCAATAGATAGAGGATTGTGTATTTGCTATGCTACAATTATCAAAAATTTGCTTGTATTTGCCACAAGGTGTCTCCAGCATCGATGTGTTTGTATTGTGAACGCGTTTGTGGTGTTGTTGACAACACAAGTTTCTAAGTGTCAAAAAAATAGATGATATCAATATATAAGGAATTAACAAACGCATGCATGACTCAGTGCAGCCAAGTTAACAACCATGTGTGGAGAGTTAAAATGGAGAGTCGCTGACATTATATGCCCATCTATATAATTGGCGTGGAAATTTGACATTCAATAAAAAATAAGCAGTAAATATGTTTTCTGTATATATGTAATTTATTTTGTTATTTTAAATTTTTGAATTTAAAAGTTAATTTATTAAAAAGAAAAAAATTATTAAGCTATCAAATCTATGCAACTGCGAAAAAGCTTCGCTCCTCTCGTGTGTCCAACGACGCACCTGTATTTTTTTCTTAAATTTAATTTAAAAATTAATAAATAATGTTAATTAATGCAGATATTTATTATATGTTCTTTGATTTCAAATTACAATTTTCCAAAAATAATTTCTTTTTTCGATATTACATAAAGTTGGTTTCTTGAAACATCTATGAACGATATTAAGAAATTATTTTTTTTCGAATATCTGCTTTATTTTACAAATTTTTTGATTTTGCAGGATAAAAAATTTTAAAATACATAACATTAATAAATAAAGTGTTTTCTTATGGGACCGACCACTGCACTTTTCTTCATCGCATTTCATATCAAACCAAACATTCCTTCAATCACTTTATTTAGACCGAAAGTTGTAGGCGAAGCAGATACTTTTTCATTGTGTTTGACAAATTTAAAACTTTTGTAGAACTAAAAAAAAAAAAAAACGAAGTAACTCTAGCAAAGAATAATATAACAAAAACACAATTTTCAAAGCTACGGCAACAAAGGTCGCTGGGGCGAGTTGCTCAGAAATCAAGCGGAAGCTAAGCACCGGAAATGAGCAATTTTCCACAATGTACTGTAGTTGTATTGTTGTTTTAGTTAAATAAAGAAAGAGAGAGAAGGAGAGACAAATAGCTAAAAAAAATATTAACTCATTGCTTTGACCTAGTTACGAATGCGAACGTTTGCAGGTTGAGTATCTCGGTGTCAAAAGTAGGCTTTCATTGTGAAGCCTAGTTCAATGGCCCGGTAAATTTTCACAATTTTGTTCTGATTTGATATGTAGCTGAAATATTGTATTAAATGCTGAAACGAATGAAGTACGCATTTAAGGCATCAATTATATGTCGCTTAAGCGTCTGTTAATGATGTTACAAAAGTTGATTTACACTCAAGTTGCCTTAATTCTAATGTAACGCAATTAATTTATAATTATATTATTGAACAAAACAACTAACAAAAAGACTATATTTTTTCTTCTCTTGCTTGCAGGATAACTACAATGTACTTCACATTGCTGCCATGTATTCGCGTGAGGATGTCGTCAAGTTGCTGCTTACCAAGCGTGGTGTGGATCCCTTCGCCACTGGCGGGGTAAGTGTTGAAGCAATAAATGTAGAAAAGGGCTTCTTACATTGTTTTTTTTTTCTGAACGGAAAAACCAGCGTGCGAATTTAATTTTGTGTCGCGTAATTTTCACCCCGCATTAATCTGAATCTATAATTTTGGTTTTTTTTTTCTGAATTTTTGTTCGTTCTTGGAATTTAAAAAATTTCCCATGGCAAATTCAAGAGCTAAGAAAAATTCCTGCGTGTCATCAAAGCCTTAAGGTCAAATAACTGTGCTCTACATGCGACTTAAACGCTGCAGTGGGTCAACGTATGTGCGGCACTATCAGCAAGGTTCGCGCGTCGCGTGTTGATTTCTTATTTCGCGCGCGACTTCAAGAGCGACCCATTAAATTCTTCAAGGTTGGGTTAATTAAGCTAAACTTGTCCTGCAAGCGTAAGAGTACAGATTTAAATGCAAAGTTAAGTCATTATTTTGGAACAACACGTGCTTCGTGCCTTGGTTTTGAGGGAAAAACGTTAAATGCAGCGAATTGCTTTAAATATGTTTGTATTTTCAGATATTTTTTGTGAAATTTTTATAGTTTGTGCTTTAACGTTATCTTATAAGGATCTTTAGGTAAAATATTATTGTTTTCATTTGAATTCAATTCTTCGCATTTACATAGTTACGCATGGATTTGCAGATATATTTTTGCATAATTTTGCATAATGTTCAAGTAAGATTGTAATAAGTTAAAAGCTATATGGAAATTAAACTATATCCTAAACCCTTTCAGTCATATTATCCAATATATTGAGAGATATCAATAGAGAGATATTGGATAGAAGATGGATAGAAAGATATTTTCGTACATTGCAAAATTCTTCCGTTAAGGAGAGAGATTTGTTTATATTTTTTTCTAATGTGCTTTTAGAAAAATTATGTATTTCACATTTATATACACCACTTATAAAACTTTCTTATAACATTTTAAAAGCCTTTATTTGGAGTGTAGCTAATAAAAATACATAGCCGCCGGAAACTCATCTCAACTGGGGGCAGAACATTTTTATCACAATAAAAAATTTGCTTACACTAAAACATTTTTTATTATATTAAAAATGTCTTTATGATAAAAAATCATACCAATAAAATATCACAAAAAGATTAAAGTGTAATATCATCTTTGATTTGGCTCAACTTTTGTTTTTATTGGCTTATTGATTAGAAAACCAAATCCGGAGTTATAAATTTATCGAATCATATTTCAAAGCCAAAATGGGTTCCTTTTTTAGACAACGTAGCTCCGTCAATTTAAATTCGATTTTCTTAAATAGGGAAAAAATATAAAAAATTTGGAAAAATTGCAGTAAGATGACCTTATTCAGAATTTCAAAGTTTATTACCGTGGCTGGCATACAGACGTTATAATTTTTTTTTCATTTTCATTACAGTAATTTTTATACCCCATCGCGTACTCCATCGTAGGGGTATATTAACTTTGTCATTCCGTTTGTAACGCCAAGAAGGAGGCGTGGCAGGTATAGAAAAATATATATATTTTTGATCAGCATCATCTCCTGAGTCGATTTCCGTGTGTCCGTCTGTCTGTCCGTCTGTCGACACGATTACAGCCGCAATTTAAAAGCTATCGCGATGAATTTCAAAACATAAGTTTATTTTTAAAAAAGGAAGATCAAGTTCGAGAATGGGCCAAATCGGATGAAAACCACGCCTACCTCCCATACAAAGTGACTTTATATTAACCGTAAAATGTCTTTAAAATCCACAAAAATTAAAGAATGACTTGAAGTTTGGCATGTAAGCTTTGCTCTTCAGTCTAAAAATCAAAAAAGTCGATAGGAAGTTGTTTATATATATATTGTTGCTTTTAACCGTAATTCAAATGAAAAGTAAGCACTTTTGGGATACATTTTCCGAGGAATTCAATGAAATATTTGAATTTCGAAAAAAATTTCATTCTGTTTTTGTAAAATCCAGTTTTTCACAACCACATTATTTTTACCGCGGAAAGGGGGTGACTGCCCATTCTGGTCCCCACTTCCAGCACCCCTGTAAAAATAGCATAACATCAAATAAAAAATGGTTTGTACGAAAAATTGGATGCATGAAATTGGTATGCAATTTGTGAAAATATCTATACCAGCGTTACTCAAAGTGTGCTCCGCGGCTCCGCAAGGCCTCTGTGTAGGCTCCGCGAAAATACTGGCTGATGCTTTAGAAAAAAAAAACGCAGAAAATATTGCTCATTATAACTTTGGACAAACAAAATTTTGTTTCTATTTCAATAACAAAATTCACATGCAAAAAAATTGCGTTAACACACAAGCATAACAGTACGTTCAAAATTTGGCACATAGATGGCGTTACTAGATTTTTTCCAAATGATTTTTAATTAGTACTAACCTTCAAACAATACGTATAAAAATTTGACAACAATCTGATAATTGATTCGTGAGTTATAGCATTTTGTGTGCAACTATTGTTATTGAAAAAAAAGTGAATTTTGAGTTTTGATAAAGCATTGCTTTTTGATGAAAAAAATACAGTGGAAACCAAACAATGGCTTGATGAACATTGTCCGGACTCTGCTCCATCGAGACAAATGGTAGAAAAGTGGATTGCTGAATTAAAACTTGGTTGTACCAGCAAAATGATGCAGAGCGCAGTGGACGCCCAAATCAGACTGTTATTCCACAAAACATCAAAAAAATCCATAAATTGGTTATGAACGATCGCAAATTGAAGGTGCACGAGCTAGTTGACATTGTAAAGATATCAGATGGTAGTGTTTTTACCATTTTACACGAACATTTGGGTATGCGAAAGCTCTGTGCAAAGTGTGTGCCGCGTGAGCTCACAGTCGACCAAATGCAACAACGAATTGATGCTTCAGAGGAGTGTTTGGCGCTGTTAAATCGCAATAAAATCGAATTCTATCGTCGATATGTGACAATAGATGAAACATGGCTTCACTATTACACACCAGAATCAAAAAGACAGTCAGCTGAGTGAACAGCAGTCGACGAACCGAATCCAAAGCGAGCAAAGGCCCAACAGTCGGCTTGTAAGGTGATGACGTCTGTATTTTGGGATACGAAAGGAATAATATTCATCGACTATCTCCAAAAGGGAACCACCATCAACAGCGACTATTACTGTGCACTTTTGGATCGATTGAAGGCTGAAATCGCCAAGGAACGGGCACATGTGCAAAAGAAAAAAGTGTTGTTTCACCAAGACAATGCACCGTGTCACAAATCGATGAAAACGATGGCAAAATTGAATGAATTGGTATTCTCCAGCTGTATCCCCCCGCGACATTTTCCTGTTTTCAGATCTTAAGAGAATGCTTGCTGGAAAGAAATTCAAGTCCAATGATGAAGTAATTGCTGAAACTAAGGCCTATTTTGACGAGAAAGAGAAATCGTACTATAAAAGTGATATATCGAAAAGTTGGAAAACCGCTATACTCGTTGTATCGCTCTCAAAGGCAACTATGTTGGATAATATAATCGATTTTTATCAAAAATTTGTTTTTTTCTTATTTATCCTACGGACTTATTGAATGACCTGTTACTTATTTGTTGAAGCGAGTTCAACGTCGAGTTCGGACCAGTGATCTGCTCAATTCAACTCTTAGTGCACGCAACCCGAAGAATTGCGAAGAATTGGTCGAATATCTTAATGCTGTGCGATCATGCTTTGAGACTTATTTTCCCGAAGAACAGAACACTAAAATTAAAATGCATTCAATAATTCAAAATTATTTTGAACACAACTTGCAAAAGCCTGAAAGTATATCAATCGAGATTTTTGAATAATTTTTAGAAATGTCATTAGACACCAGTATGGAGTCACTGTTCAAAACAATTCTTCTGAATGGTTTTTAGCGCAGGATCCCGTAATGAATATCTATTTCTTTACACAAAAGCCCTACATTTTCTCCTCTCGTCCCCAACAATTAGCCTATGCAACTACAAAAACAAAATACCGCAATAGACTGGATGCCGAACCTGATATGAGAATTCAACTCTCTTCTAAAGGGCCTCATATCAAACAATTAATGAAAAATATAAAACATTTTCATAACTCACATCAGATATTTCATTATATCTTATGTCATTTAGTAAAGTCAATAAATAATTTTTTGTTTCTTAATAAAGAAAATTTATTTAAATAATGATTATAAAAATAAGTGATGATTGTTATTAAAGACTACATATAAAGCAGGTTTTGATTTTCTTAGGGCTCCGTCAAATGTTTCGTCTTCCATCGGGTTCCATCGCCAAAAAAGTTTGAGAACCACTGATACATACTATTATATAAAACTAAAGTGCAAATTTTTGATTCCAGGTTAACTTCAAAAGTATTGAGTTAATTTTTATGCAATAAGTTTTAAAATGTTATATTTGTGCTACAGCACAGCATAGGGGGTTCTTTAATTTTGAAATTTTAATAACAATTATGGTTAATTAAAGTTTTAAGTTTTTTAAGAAATCATCTTCGATGCCACGAATTGCTTGATCGTTTTCTTTTCACGTTTTTGTGTTATTTAGTAGGTCGCGGACTACTGTGGCCTTCTAGTTTTTTACAATCTGAGTTTTAAAACAAATTCACGTCAATTCTTGATCAGTGTATATCAGGTAATACTATCAGATAATTAAGAAGGGATTTCAGAAACCAGTAAGGTATATTTATTTTCATATAGTGGCTAATTATATTATTGCTAAAAAAAGGTAGTCAAATTCAAATTTCTTCGCTGTATGCATTTGAATTATAGAAAAATGGCTTAGAGAAATGCATCAATGAATTGCATAACCAGGAACCAGTCAGGTATTTTTTGATTGTTTATCTTATTTAAAAAGAAACAGGTCCTAACATGTAAAATCTACAAACAAAGAAAACGAGAAGGAAACTGCAGAAATTATTGAATGAGATATAAATATTAGTATATATGTTCCGTTTTTGTTTACAAAAAATTTTCAAAATAAATTTTATGCAAAAACATGATAAGCCACAGACTTTCTTAAAATTATTGGTTTCCACTATCCTTTCATCGACAATTTTTGGCCATGTTACAGAAGGCTTCTAAAAGCAATAACTGCAAGTATTAAAAGTACGATTACATAGAACGTCTGTTTTTTACATTTTTTTTTTTTAAGTTTCAAATGCGAGTATTTCAAAATTTTTATTTTGTGGCTTATCATGTTTCTACAATAAGCCCTTCAATTACAATTCTGCCATGCCTTGTACCAAACAACTTTCTGAAATTTAAGCGGGTTTATTAAACTAGACTTGTTCCAATGCACGTATAGCAAAGTAGTTTTCGTTAATCAAGAACAAAATTTTGTATTGAAATGTTGCTCTATACGCCATTGAATGGGGCGTATGGGGCAAGAGGTCACCAAAAATTTCTGTTTGTAGGGATTTAGAGCAAAATGGACTCGAAATATCTCAGATTCGCTTCAGAAAGATAGCCAAAAACGGATTGCAGATTTGAAAAATTTGGTATCAAAAACCCGGGATGGTACCATTAACTCAAAATTGTCAAAAAGGCGCTTGGAGCATATGAATCTCCGGAAGACGATGTGTGAATGTCTTATAAATTTCAGAATAAATGGTAGTAATATTCTTGCAAATGCCTTAAAATTAATTTCACTTATAATAGATCTGAAAATAAACAAAATTTTCGTAACCAGGCAGACAGAATTATTTGTGGTATCTATAATAAATGTAAGGGTTGCTTTGCTACTGAGTGAGTGGCTCTTGAAAAGTAGTTTCACTCAAAATTTGCATTGAAATATTTTTGTTTGTTTTTGTTATAGTTTTATTACCAAAATGTCTGTCAGGTTATTTGAAGCTATCTGAATGATATGTGTTCGTTTATGTGAATATGTTACCAGCTAGATATAGAAGTTAGAGGAAGAGGCAGTACAGTCAGTCAATTCCGACAATGAGAGAAGACAATGCTGTAGATAATATATGATATGAGAGAAAATAAAAACTCCCATAGATGATGAGTTAGGATAATGTAAGATAGAGCTTAAGAAGTAACTTGTTGCTAAGATATCAGATCAAGAAAGTGACTTAATTTGGCTTCGAATTAAAAGTACGAGTAAGCAATATTATATTTTAAAGAAACTTTACATATCGTTTAAATAAAAAGAACTAAGAATCGTAAAGACACGATTGAAACGACCATATAAATCTGAATATTAATTTTGAAATCATAGAAAATATATATTTAACTATGGTCTGTTAGAAGATGTTACAAGTTGACCCTCAGTGTTTGTATAGCCGACATAAATATAGAAGGTGTTCAAAAAAGCTTGGCAAATTTACTTACACAAGAGTTCAAAGTTTGTGAGTTCGTTAATTTCTTCGCATTGCAGCGCATTCAACAATCTAATGGAATTTTCCACCATGTTACTATTTTGGTATGCTTCTCCACCCCCAGCAAGTTACACGAAATGTCTGTCAATCTGTAATTGCAAATCTAGCCGTTCTGCTCAATGGAAAATATTAAATATTTTTAAGTATTTGATTGCAGTTGTAGTTTAGATTTCATTTCAGTAGGTCTTATATTGCTGATTTTGTTATTAATTAAAGAACTCAAAAGTAGTTTATAAAGAAACAAATTTGAACTTCAGAAATTTTGAAAAAGTACATTTTTAAAGTGCTCTGAAACAAATTAACATTGTGACCCGCACTGCTTTTGATCAAATTGTTTCACTTTTACGAACTTTGGAACAACGTTTGAACGTAATTGAAATATTATCATCAAAATTTTTTTCTGTTTTAAGTTTGAACAATATTTCAATGCAATTGATTCACATCATGGATAGTAATTGAAATTTAAAAAAGTTTCATTATTTTTTTTTTTTTTTTTGGTAAATTTTACAAAATTTAAAAATTAATTAAAAATTAAAAAAATATAAATCAATAACCATTATCATTTTACATGTATTAAATTTTGTGTTTTTCTTTTCAGTCTCGGTCACAGACACCCGTTCATTTGGTATCAAGTCGGCAAACGGGTACCGCAACAAATATTCTGCGTGCTTTATTGGCGGCAGCGGGAAAAGACATTCGACTTAAGACAGACGGAGTGAGTATAAATAGTTTAAAAATAAAAAAAAAAAAAAATTAAAACAATTACTTTTAATAAACTATCAATATGAGCTACTTAAAAAACTTTTTTGTAGTTTTAGGTTTATTAAAATAAATAATAATTATAATAATAATTAAAAAAATTAAAATTTTTTAAAAATTGAACTGCGCATTTAAATAAAAACAAGAAATATTTTTTAAAAAAAGCTTAAATATCTAAACTTTTGGAATTTTTGAGCCAAACACAGAAACTGTGATTCTTGCAAATAACTGTGCTATGCATGAAATTTTCTATTGGTGGTGCCATCTAGTACCAACGTAAACAAAATAGTATAAATAATAGAAACAACAAAAATAAGAAAAAAATAAAAATAAAAAAATTAAAAAAAAATACCAAAGGAAATCGATGCAAAGGAATAAACGGTAAAAAAGTTTGCCAAAGTCAGCTATTTAAGAAATGTTTTATGATATTTGATACACTTGCATACAGACAGAATAGAAGAAATTCAAAGTAGTTACAACGACCCTAGACAGTGGGGCGATAGAGCAGCATGAAAGCGTTTTCAGTCCACTCTATTGACTGCCTACGCCCTCTATTCGCCCATATCTCGTGCTGTTCTCACGGGGTGTAAAGTGAAATTTTCTATTATCACGCAATTTAACGCTAAGCTAGGTTCACAAGGATTCGTTAAATTGCAGCAGTGTCTGTGGGGTAAAGTTATGTTAATGTTAAATACAGTGGAACAAATTGTTGCTAACACTAAAAATTATTTATTCTTGATAATAGACAGCAATATTAACCAGCGGTTTATAAAATATTGCCAAAGCATTGAGGTTCTATTCCACTGCAGGCTCATATACACACACACACACACACAGACAACTAACTGTCTGCAACTTGGGCAACAGGCCTGCTATGCAGGTCTTCTCGACAGCATAACTGTTCTTAATGTTTATTTATAACAACTTGCAGACAATATAATGCTCTGCCGCTATTTAGCCTTAGCAATTCTTAAATTTTGTTACCATGAGTAACAGCAAAAACAATATCATGTCAGCTTTTAGGCGCGTAGACAACAAAGCAACACTTTATATGTCGCGTATGTCTGTCGCAAAGGTAACGTACTCTTCTGTTGTCTGCACCCTCCTCCAGTTTATACTTTTAGCCCACAGCTTGTATGAAATGTCAGACTGGAAAGTGGAACAGCAACACTTTGTCTGTCAGTGCAAAGTTCTAGTTATGGCAAACTTTGTCAGCGGAATCTTATGCAATTAACACTTTATGATGTAAATTTTTAATTTATATTTACAGTGCTGGTGTTTGATGGCGAATTTTGATGGAAAATGTTGCAAAACTAATTATATCTGATTGTTTCTGAGTGACTGTGTGGCAAACGTATCCTATATAAGACTTTTAAGAATATATTATCTATGCCCTTTTCCAATTATTAAAACATAAATAGCCAATTAAAATATTTTAAAATTTCTTTAAATATAAAGTAAATTTTTAATAAGAGGAAAATCAATTTTTTAAAACACTTGAAGTAGTTTCCAAAGACAATTTTTTGAAAAATATATATTAATTATAATATAATAATTAGAGTGAGAAACACCAGCTGTAATTATAAATGCTACAAGTAGAAAAAGAATCACTATTGAAAATACTGCAAGTATATAAATTGTAAACGACGTTTAATGATAATCGGGCTTGCGTTTCATGGCCAAATGATGGCTTGAGAAATATAAAGACTGTGGCTTAATAAATACACTCTATTCCTTTATTAAAAATATGTATTTATTAAAATTTTTTATTAAAATTTTTTATTAAGATTATTAAAAAAAGTTAAGTGCTTTCTTAAACTGATGGTCAAATAAAAAAAAAAAATGTTTTTTGAGGAAATGTTTTATATGAAATCTTATTATTTGAATTTTTTCTTATTTGTTTTATTATCATAAATATATTAATTTCTTGATGAATACAAATGCTTTGAAGTTGGCGGTTCTGATAAAAGTCTGATTATATTAGCGCCGACCTTAAAGGCTTTTGTATTCATCAAGAAATTAATATATTTATGATAATAAAACAAATAAGAAAAAGATTCAAATAATAAGATTTCATATATAACAATATGTTTAAATAAATTATCAAATATGACCATGAAATTAAAAGGAAAAGTATTTTTAAAACTATTTTTTACTTTGTAGTGATTTTGTAGTCGGTTGTTTTTTTTTTTTTTTAAAGTTTTTATTATTATTTTACCGTTTTCTTATTTTGAAAAAATTTGTTAGTTTTTCTAGCTACGGCCCTGGGCTGACACATTGATGGCACCACTAGGCTCAAATCAATGTCAATATTTGAGCAAGTTTCACTGAGTTGTTTGTGAGTGACCATTTTTTGAATTAAGGGGGCGTTCATTAATTACGTAAGACGTTTAGCGGGGCAGGGGGTTAAGCTGAATCTCACTCACTCTCACGTGGTGTTGAGGGGGATTCTCGCAAAGATAACGTAAATTTTTATCCACAAGAAACAGTGTAGAATTATGAAATAACTAGGTTAAATTGAGTAAAACGTGTTTCTTTACTAAACTATGACTAAATTAGTCTATCATCAAGTAGTTACTCTTGAGACCGCACATGAGTCTCCTCATGGACTGAATTAGAATGAATATTTTGTCACCAATTTTAGAAGTTCTCATTTAAGTATTTTATTGTTGGATTTTTTCATTGTGATTTTAGACTACTTTCTCAGTAGTCTTAAATACTACTCTCAACTAGTATTAAATAAAAATAGTTAAATAAATTACTTTTTTTGCAAAGTAAATCCAATACAATGAAGTATAGATTAACATATTTACACTGAAAACATGCATTTTGAACAATCTCACGTGAGATTAGAGGAGAAATATCACGATATCTCACTAGGAGAGAGTGTGGGGTTAAAAAATCGCCAAAATCACCTCAAGTAATTAATGGATGCCCCCTAAAAAACTTTAGATTTTTTGTAACAAATAAAGAAATGAATTTTGTGATTTGATAAAGCATTATTTTTTAGTGGGGAAAAACATTGTGCAAGTAAAAGTTTGGCTTGACAACTTTTATGGTTAGTATGCTCCATCGAAATTAACCATAATTTCATGGTTTGCTGAATTCAAAGGTGGTCGTACAATCACTTCTGATGAACTAAGTTAAGATCGCTCAAAAGAGGTAGCAACTGAAGAAATGATTAACAAAATCCATGATATCGTATTAGATGATTTGAAAGTGAAAGTGCATGATATAGTTAAGGCTGCAATGATATCAATTGGCTCAGTGATTTCAATTTTGCGAGATAATTTGATACAGATAACGTGAAACTGTAGTGAAACATGGATTCACCACTGTAGATCAGAATCGACACAATAGGCAAAACAATGGGTTGGGCGAAGTGGATGAGGACGAAAATGTGTTGGCCAGTGTTTTTTTTGGGACTCTCACGGTTACTACTGATTTAGTATCTTGGAAAAAATAACCAGCGAATATTATGTGACCGTTTATTTTATTTTATAAAATAGTTTATTTTAGCAAGACAATGTACCACTCTATAATTTATTTAAAGCTATCCAGCATATTCCCAAGATATGGATACCAGCGATTATTAACTTTTTCAAATCTCAAAAGATGGTTCACGAGAAAAAGATGTTTATCAAATGATTGAAAGGTGAAACTCAATACGTATTTTGAAATCTGGACAAACCATACAAAAGGTTCAAAGATTGCTGGGCAAAGTGTGTCGCTAAAAAAGGAGTTTGTTGATTAATAAACATGAATTATGAAAAGAAATAATATATAAATATACCATAAGCTTATTTTTCTTGAAACAATACGTTTCTCAAATAAATACTTTGAAGCTTATGGAGTAACCTCTTAATTATATATATTACAATTATTAAAATTCTGCAATGAGGGAATTAACAAACGATTAATATAATTTTCAGCATATTGTACTAACATTTATGACTTCTTCATTTTTTTATAAAATTTTTTTTATTATTATATTTCGTGTATTTTATTATACGTACACTTAGAACTAGTTTCTTTTATAGTACAAAGCTAAAATAAAGCATATAAACTTAAAGTTAAGATAAGTAAAACTTATATTATAAACACAAATCAAAAACGTAGATGAAGAGAGCTAGAAAAAAACGAGAGAGGGAGGGGGAGAGAGAAAGACAAAGTGACAAACAGCTCGAGAAGAAGAGGTAGAGTAGAAGAGTTAGACATTTTTAGAAGTATTAGGAGATGAAAAATGCTTCAAGAACGCATATATGAAGAGTGTTTTCGATGCTATAGGCTTTATATAAATTCTGTATTCTAACGGCATTAATAAAGAATATTCTTGTAGAGTTCAACAAATGTGGCTTCTATTAGACCGGCAAAATTGTGGTGTATCACAAAAAGTCTTTAAAATAAGAGCCTTAAGAAATTTTTATTGTTAAAAGTTATTATTTATAATCAAAACTAAATCATTAAATAAGAGTTTTTAAATAAGAGTTATTTATAACTTTTAATTTTAACTCTTATTGGGTAACTCTTAATTAATAGGAGTAATTTCTTAACTTTTTATGATTAAAAGTCGGACATAAGAGTTAACAAAGACTTCTATTCTTAAAAATATTTTATAAAAGTCTTTCAAGACTGTGGAGGAGGTTTTCAAGTTCGTCGGTTTCTCTGTGTCGAGAACTGGGCATGACAATAATAGATCTCGCAATACTAGATACTACTGCATCTCGAATAATATTGACACTAGGGTACTGCAATTTAGTGTAAGGGTAGGCACAATTATTAAAAATGGCAGGCATGAAAATGGGCGTAATTCGACAAATGGGCGTGGCAATATTAGAAAAAGATTATATCTCGAATATTATTGATACTATGGTACTGCAATTTGGTATAGGGGTAGGCATTATTAGTAAAAATTACGGTGAATAAAGTGGGCGGCTTTCGACTGCTGGGCGTGGCAAAATTAGAAAAACAGTGTATCTCGAATAATATTGACATTTGGGCACTGAAATTTATTGTAGTATAGGGGTAGCCAGAATTATTAAAAATTACGGTCATTAAAGTAGCCGTTATTCGATAAATGGGCGTGGTATTACTAGATAAACACTATCTCAGTTAATATTGACGCTGGGGTACTGAAATAAAGTACAGGGGTAGGCACAATTATTGGAAATAACGCTCATGAAAGTGGGTGCTTATTTAACAAAGGGGAATAGAAAAACACTAATATATATATATATAGCACTAATATAGAAAAACTCTAAATATCGAATAATATTGACACTAGGGTAATAAAACTCGTTACAAGAATGGGTATAATAATTTCAAAACATGTGACATCTAATTTAAATTTAAGAGGCAGATATTTGAAATAACCAACAAACTTTCAGAATTTAATAGAACAAATTTTTTCGAAACAATTGTATTTATGTTGTTTATACACGTTTCGAAAATTTATCATATTCTCTAAAAAGGAAGAAATAAAAATTAAAAAAAAAAAACAACCGACTACAAAATCACTACAAAGTAAAAAATAATTTTAAAAATACTTTTCCTTTTAATTTCTTGGTCATATTTGATAATTTATTTAAACATATTATTATATATGAAATCTTATTATCTTAATTTTTTTTCTTATTTGTTTTATTATCATAAATATATTAATTTCTTGATGAATACAAATGCTTCGAAGTTGGCGCTTCTGAATAAAAGTCTAATTATATTAGCGCCGATAATATATTGATATATTTTTTCTATGTTTTGGGAAATTGTTGATTTAGATAGACATTAGTCTTTAATTAAACCTCTAATCCTACTAAAGAAAATTGAAAATTCTTTTTTTTATCTGATTCAATTTCATATATAGATCTCATTTCTAACGTTATATAAGTTTTGTTTTCGAAATACATAGTTTAATTAGAGAACTCGAGATACTTAATTCATTCGATATATGTATTTTTTTTAATATGTAAAATTTCGCGTTGTTGTAATAAATCTTTAAATTGTGTTATTTACCAAAATAAATGTATTTATAAATAATACTATTAATACTAATAATACTAATAATACTAATAATACTAATAATTCTAATAATACTAATAATACTAATAATACTAATAATACTAATGATACTAATAATACTAATAATAATACTTTTGCTTTACAGAGAGGAAAAATTCCGCTGCTACTTGCTGTTGAGGCTGGAAATCAGTCGATGTGCAGAGAATTACTATCAGCACAAACGGCGGACCAACTGAAGGTGAGTGGTAACAGGAGTATTCGAATAAATTAAGCTTTTCTGGTTCAACAAAGCCAAGGATAGCTGAGAAGAATATTAATATTGCCTTTAGGTCCGAGGAACCTATTCTAACAAAATTGGTCACAAAAATTGCTATAGAGAGAACTATATAATTATAAGGAAAAATAAATTTTTGAAAAATGTAGAGATATATCTGCCAGCTTAATAAAAAAGATGCATTTGTTTAACATGAAGTTTTATAACGTTAAAGATTTCTTATTAAAGATTATCAAAAGTCATGTATTCGCAATAATTCAGAGCATTTAGGGGGAATCTATAAGATTTTATAAAAAAATCTTACGTCACCATCTAGAAAAAAATTACAAAAATACGTACTCGTATATGATATTATTAGAGACCACAAAAAATATTAAAAAATTTTTTTTTCTTGTACCGTTAGTCGTTAATACCACTCAAAACATTTTGGTGTCGGCCCAAAAATCATGTTTTAAGGATTTACGTTTTATTGTTTATCTTTATTGCTAAGATTAAAAAAAAGGGTCACCAATATGAGACATTTTTGAAATTTCATTAATAGCGCTCTTCTTAAAACATTAAAATTTCCAGAAAAAATTTAAAAATACCATTTTAAAACCTTATTAGTACGTTAACAGTAAGTTTTTCTTCAAAAAGTGATTTTTTCAAAAATACGGCAAAACTCACTATTCAAATTTTACAGTTCATTGGAAATTAGTGGAACGAAATATATATAAAAAAAATTTTGATTTTTAAAATGTGCATTTTGTTCGATAGAGGGTTCGAAATTTGGGACATTTTTCGTACTTTTGTATGTTTATATATTGAAGAGTAAAGACGAAAAAAATAAAAAAGAAATGGTCAAATACTTTGAAGGTTAAAAACAGTGCAAATAAAATCGATAAAATTAAATATTTTTGCAAACCTTTTAGTAATTTTAGTACAACTCATACATAATTTGACAGACTTAAATTTTTCACTAATAAAAAGTACGGTCTTAGAAATATAGATATAAGCGAAATCGTAAATTCTTACAACATGCTTTTTGGAACGATCCCAAAACACGAACGGTAAAAGAAATAAAGAAATTGAAAAAATATTTTTTGTGGTCTATTATAATATATACATATATATTTGTCAATTTTTTTTCCAGACGGTGATGAGATTATTTTTTTTTTTAATGAAATCCCATGGAATGAGCCTGAGTTAAGTTCTGTTCTGAATTGCGAAATTTTTTTCCAATTGAAAAAATAAAAGTTCTGGAAATGTCAATTCAATTTCTTTAAAACCGATGTAGCTTAAAGCTAAATCGCGCAACAAGAAACATAACTTCGAATACCTTAATGGTTTTTAGTTGCCATTGGTACTATATTTTGATTATGCACATTGAATAACTTTTTCTGGTTAATATATAGAAAAAATATTGTTTCAATGTAAAACGTCTGTGATCTTACACTTGTTTTTCTTTAAAATCCTAAGCAGAGCAAAATTGTTTTTAAGTTCCAAAGCAAATTTTTCAAATTGCCTCAAAAGTTCACTAAAGAACTCAAAACAATATTTTGTTGTATTTAGAATTTAAAAGAAGAATAAATGTTAAACTAACTTTAACTTTGACCTTGAGAAAATCGTTTTTCGAGCTTACTCATAAAAACTCTCAATAGCGATGATTCGTGGGCCAAAGGCAATGAAAAACCGTTAAAGTATTTTAGCTATGTTTTTTTGTTGTACGGTTTTATAAGTAAAAATCAAATATAGAGAATATGTATAAAAATTTAAAAAATTAGTCATTTCATATTTATTAAAATGGGATTTTCGCCTCCAAAACTGTATGATTTTATAATTTGAATTGTTTTAGTTATCTACCTACAATTTTCTATAAGCCTTTGGTATTTATTTTTAACGACGTCGGTGTCGTCTACTTCGAGAAAAAAATAAAATCAATCACTTTGCCGGTAGCAGAAATTGCAATAATAACGCTTTTGAAAACTCTGATGACAGCATTTGATTAAGCGTTGACTTTTATTTGGCAAATGGTAGACAGGCTATTACTATATTCGATATAAATATTTTTAAAAAATTCAATCCAGATAGTCTAATAAAATTTGCTCAAAATGTAAGCTTTGAGCACTGTCGGTTTTAAAGATATTTAGCTGAAATTGCTAGAATTCTTATTTTCGCAAATTGTAAAGTTTGTAAAAGTAAAAAGTTTTGCAATTTAACTCATCTCATGCCCACACTATCATTCTTTTGAACTATTCTCACAGTAACGCTGACATTATCTACATCTACTCTACATCTAACTGACATTCAAAATGTTTGTTCTCGTTGACACACGTCGTATGGTAAGAATTTCAAGCCACATTGTTTTAGTGCTTAAATTGACTATTAATAAGAAACGTTGACAGCAGCTTCATTAAAAATGCATACAATATATCAAACCAATAAATGAGTCACACCCAAATAGAGAAAGGTTTTTCCAACTCAGCCTGCAAGTTTTTATGACTGCAACACATAAATCAATTGACACACTCGACACAGAAATGCTGAGCAAGTTCTGGGTTTTAGCCTTGAAATGGCATATTCAAAGTGTGTTGCGAAAACATGTAGTTTCAAACATTTTTTGGCACATACCTCAAGGTGCATAGAGCAGTTTATTTTATTTGGTCATGTTTGTTTAGCAAAAGTGACCGATCGAAAAACGCAATGAGTGCAAAAACAAAGAACATGAATAGCAAAAACAGTAGCAAGTTGCACGCAATGGTTCGGACTAAGAAATTTTATTTTTTACACCTAATGTTGGTAACCCTTGTCAAGTTTTAGACGCACCTATGTGGGTTACGCGGCAAAAAACTTTGGGAAATAAAAGCGTTCATTGCATACGCGTTTTTCTAATTGTGGCTGACTTGCAGTTAAGTGGCAAAGTTGTTGCTATTTTTTGTTTTTGTTATGCGGGGTGGTCTATGGTAGGCGTAGCAGAGAGTCAGAGATCTATTGTATGACTTTAACTGCGGTAGCGACGCAGAAAATCAGGCAGTCAAAAGTTGTTGCGTGTTGATTGAAATTTCTGAAGAATTAATGTGACAAGACTGCACGCAAGCATACCGTAAAGTGGCTAAACTCATTCGTGTTGCATTTTTATAAAATACCGTAACAAATGCTGATGCCTTTTGACTTTGCTATGAAACTTATGGTCATTACCTAATTCCAACCCAATCATGTTACTAAACATTTTTTTGTAATAAACTTGCAATTTCTAAAAAAAATATCAACTATTACTTACTTTTGCGGTGGATTTTTAAAGTAGGTCGTAGTTGAAAACTTCCAAAAAGACCGCATTGCTAATGTTTAACCGGTGTTGAAGAACTTTCTGCATTTCTTTAGCATTTAATTTGAATTTTTAAGTGTGCAACCAAGAAACTTTGGCACTGCTTTTAGCTAGCAGCCACTTATAACCAGTGTTGCAATTTATACCAAAATATTTAATAACTCCACGTTTTTCTTACAAATTTTAGGCAACGTCGGCCAATGGAGACTCGGCCTTGCATTTGGCCGCCAGACGGCGAGACGTCGATATGGTACGAATTTTAGTTGATTACGGCACCAATGTCGACACGCAAAATGGAGAAGGTCAGACACCGTTGCATATAGCGGCCGCTGAAGGCGATGAGGCTCTACTCAAGTACTTCTACGGCGTCAGGGCTTCGGCTTCTATAGCAGATAATCAAGGTAGGAACGCTTGATTTTTGTCAATTTCGATGAATTAACGCTTAGCTACTCGCTACAGATCGCACACCCATGCATTTGGCCGCGGAAAATGGGCATGCTCACATCATTGAAATACTTGCCGACAAGTTTAAGGCGAGCATCTTTGAGCGCACTAAAGATGGCAGCACCTTGATGCACATTGCTTCGCTCAACGGCCACGCTGAGTGCGCCACGATGCTGTTCAAGAAAGGCGTTTATCTCCACATGCCGAACAAAAATGGCGCTC
Organism: Coremacera marginata; assembly: GCA_914767935.1. Taxonomy (NCBI): domain Eukaryota; kingdom Metazoa; phylum Arthropoda; class Insecta; order Diptera; family Sciomyzidae; genus Coremacera; species Coremacera marginata. Next base: position 2,983,657 of record OU612045.1, on the reverse strand, counting down.
GCAGCATTCACACTGCAGCAGCCTATGGACACACGGGCATCATCAATACGTTGCTGCAGAAGGGTGAAAAGGTGGATGTTACCACCAATGTAAGTATTTCTACAACATGTCTCTGAGCCACTTTGTTAAAATAAACTCTCTTCAGGAAAACTACACCGCCTTGCATATTGCCGTGGAATCAGCCAAACCTGCTGTTGTGGAGACTTTGCTGGGTTTTGGCGCAGATGTTCATGTCCGTGGTGGCAAATTGCGTGAAACGCCACTGCATATCGCCGCACGAGTTAAGGACGGCGATCGTTGTGCCTTGATGCTCCTTAAGTCCGGCGCTAGTCCCAATTTAACTACCGATGATTGTCTGACGCCTGTCCATGTGGCAGCGCGCCACGGGAATCTGGCAACGCTGATGCAACTGCTCGAAGATGGTGGCGATCCGCTCTACAAATCCAACGTGAGTCTAGCAATCAATGAGAATAAAGCTCTTAATATATTTTCCACTTTCAGACTGGGGAGACGCCACTGCACATGGCCTGCCGTGCTTGTCATCCAGAGATTGTAATGCATCTCATCGAAACGGTGAAGGAGAAACATGGTCCCGACAAGGCCACCACCTACATCAACTCCGTCAATGAAGATGGCGCCACTGCGCTTCACTACACTTGCCAAATAACAAAGGAGGAGGTTAAAATACCCGAATCGGACAAAGAAATCGTGCGCATGCTGCTCGAAAATGGCGCTGATGTTACGATACAGACACGCACCACCTTAGAAACCGCCTTCCACTATTGTGCCGTTGCAGGCAACAACGATGTGCTCATGGAGATGGTATCGCACATGAATCCCACCGACATCCAAAAGGCCATGAATCGCCAGACGTCGGTGGGTTGGACACCGCTCTTGATTGCCTGTCATCGTGGCCACATGGAACTAGTCAACAACCTTCTAGCGAATCATGCTCGCGTTGATGTCTTCGATATAGAGGGCCGTTCGGCTCTACATCTGGCAGCCGAACGGGGATATCTGCACGTTTGCGATGCGCTGCTGACCAACAAGGCTTTCATCAATTCGAAATCACGTGTTGGTCGGACGGCACTGCATCTGGCGGCAATGAACGGCTTCACGCACTTGGTGAAATTTCTCATCAAGGATCACAATGCCGTCATCGATATCCTAACGCTGCGCAAACAGACACCACTTCATTTGGCGGCAGCCAGCGGCCAAATGGAGGTATGTCAGCTTCTGCTTGAGCTTGGAGCTAACATAGATGCGACTGATGATTTGGGTCAGAAACCCATACACGTTGCTGCCCAGAACAACTACTCGGAAGTGGCCAAACTGTTTCTGCAACAGCATCCCTCACTGGTGAATGCCACCAGCAAAGATGGCAATACCTGCGCTCACATCGCAGCCATGCAAGGCTCGGTGAAGGTGATTGAGGAGCTAATGAAGTTTGATCGTTCCGGCGTGATCTCGGCTAGAAATAAATTGACTGATGCCACGCCGCTGCAGCTAGCGGCCGAGGGCGGACATGCAGATGTGGTTAAGGCTTTGGTGCGTGCCGGTGCTTCGTGTACGGAGGAGAATAAGGCTGGCTTTACCGCTGTGCATTTAGCGGCGCAAAATGGGCATGGTCAGGTGTTGGATGCGTTAAAGAGCACGAATTCTTTGAGAATAAGCAGCAAGAAATTGGGACTGACACCGTTGCATGTGGCAGCCTACTACGGACAGCAGGACACTGTGCGAGAGCTGCTAACAAGTGTGCCAGCTACGGTGAAGTCGGAGCCACCCACGGGGGCAAGTCTGTTTGGTGAGTTAGGCGCTGAGTCGGGCATGACGCCGCTGCATCTGGCTGCATTTTCTGGCAACGAGAACGTGGTGCGACTATTGCTGAATTCAGCGGGTGTGCAAGTAGATGCGGCAACAACGGAAAACGTAGGTGTTGAGATTGTGTAAAAAGAAGATTCAAGCTTAACATGTTCTTTCCACAGGGCTACAATCCACTCCATTTAGCCTGCTTCGGTGGTCACATGTCAGTGGTTGGTTTGCTTCTGAGTCGCTCGGCAGAACTCCTCCAGTCAACGGATCGACATGGTAAGACGGGCTTGCACATAGCTGCCATGCACGGTCACATACAGATGGTGGAGATTCTGCTGGGTCAGGGTGCAGAAATAAATGCAACCGATCGCAATGGTTGGACGCCACTGCATTGTGCTGCCAAAGCCGGACACTTGGAAGTAGTCAAGCTGCTGTGTGAGGCGGGTGCCTCGCCCAAATCGGAAACAAACTACGGCTGCGCAGCCATATGGTTTGCTGCTTCAGAAGGACACAACGATGTGCTGCGCTATTTGATGAACAAGGAGCACGATACCTACGGTCTGATGGAGGATAAACGTTTCGTTTACAATCTGATGGTGGTATCCAAAAATAACAACCACAAGCCAATACAGGAATTTGTGCTTGTGTCACCTGCGCCAGTAGATACAGCGGCCAAACTTTCCAATATTTACATCAATCTGTCTACAAAAGTGAGGAAAATTTCAATGCGGGTATTCATATCAGTCATTAATCTCTACTCCATGAATTCACTAGGAAAAAGAGCGTGCCAAAGATCTTGTAGCAGCTGGAAAGCAGTGTGAAGCTATGGCCACCGAACTATTGGCTCTAGCAGCGGGTTCGGACTCTGCGGGAAAGATTTTGCAGGCCACTGATAAACGTAATGTGGAGTTTCTCGATGTGCTCATCGAAAATGAACAGAAGGAAGTGATCGCACATACAGTGGTGCAGCGTTATCTGCAGGTGAGAATAGATTTGTTTTGTCACTTATTAGAAATTTGTCATATTCTCTTGTGTTCCCACAGGAACTCTGGCGCGGCTCCTTAACCTGGGCCTCGTGGAAAATTCTGCTGCTGTTAGTGGCCTTCATTGTGTGCCCACCTGTCTGGATTGGCTTCACATTTCCCATGGGCCACAAGTTCAACAAAGTGCCCATCATCAAGTTTATGTCTTATCTCACCTCGCATATCTATCTGATGATTCATCTGAGCATAGTGGGCATAACACCCATCTATCCAGTGTTGCGTCTTAGCTTGGTCCCCTACTGGTACGAAATTGGGCTGCTCATTTGGTTGAGTGGTCTACTTTTGTTCGAGCTGACAAACCCGTCCGACAAATCGGGCTTGGGATCAATTAAGCTGCTGGTGCTGCTGCTTGGCATGGCTGGCGTTGGCGTGCATGTGACGGCATTCGCCTTTATCTCCAAGGAATACTGGCCTACGCTGGTCTACTGTCGAAATCAATGTTTCGCTTTGGCTTTTCTGCTGGCGTGCGTGCAAATCTTGGACTTTCTCTCGTTTCATCATCTCTTCGGTCCATGGGCCATTATTATTGGGGATTTGCTAAAGGATCTGGCGCGTTTCTTAGCGGTGCTGGCTATATTTGTGTTTGGCTTCTCCATGCATATCGTGGCGCTAAATCAGTCCTTTGCAAACTTTACGCCCGAAGACCTGCGCAGTTTCGAGAAGAAGAATCGTAATCGTGGCTACTTCAGTGATGGTAAGTTGTTCGTTGAATATTTCTTAGATTTTATAGTACTTGAGGCAATGCTGTTTGAGAACAATGCAATGATTTTGTTCTTAGATGCATTGTCTCATTTTTATTTTCTTTCATAATCCTCAACCTAAAATTGTTTTGATAAGTATCTGGCTTGAAAAACAATAATCGAGCTCAATCGAATGCATGCTGAAACACACAGTTATTAATTTTTTTTTTCAATAATCGAATAATAATCGATCGAATCCTTCGCTTATATCTCGCAGATGATATGCCCACACCACGTCCACCTCCTACGGATCGTTATATTGAGAGCCGCAGCATGTTGAGCGAGTTTCGACGCAAGCATAAAGATGATCGTAAGTTCTAAGCGGTCCTTTGTTCACGCTCTCTCTCTCTCTTTTGCTCCCAAGAATGTCGTTCTCAATGTTGCCTTCAATGTCGTGTTTTTTTATATCTTTATACATTCCAGTCAGTGTTGTTTAACCTATTCCGGACGAAGCTAAGCTACCGTTTCCCAAAACAAAAACAGCTTTGAATGTGTTTTCCTTTTTTATAACTGGGCATGTTTTATACTTATTACTGAACAACTTCGTCCTTTTTTAAACGCTGCATCCTTGATGTTGTCTATCGGTGTTTTGTTAAAGTTTACTTTTAAAATACATTTTTTATGTGTGGAATGGCCTGTTAATATATTAATTTTCATTAATGCTCTCGGTGTTTTCTTCACTAATTTTGTTTTGTTTTTTCTTTTTTATTTCTTATAATAATGTTACCATGAGTTCGCATGCGCATAAATTTGGAATGTTCTGATTATATTTTTGTTACTTTTACTTGCTTTTGCACCAAATTCATACATCTTTTATACTCATGTTTTGTTAAAAATTTGCGCTGTTGGAAATATTTTGGTGCCGCTTGGGGCATTTCGGTTTCAGATGAAAAAATGGCAAGGAAAATAGAAAAAGTTTTGGAATGCAGCAAAAATTTATGAGTGAAGATACATTCAAGGTATCTCCATTGTGTTATATTTTTGATAAATTATTGCAAAATTTACAAGACGGTTGAGTAAATAATTGGGGTTCAAATGGTGTATCAAAAAAAATTTTTTAAAAAATCAATTTATTCAATTTCAGGATAGAGACCTTGTACATCTTTTTGGTATTTTCTTTTCTTTTATTGTTATAAAAAAATAATTCGTTTGAATAATTTTAAAAATAATGCTATAAATAGAAACCAAATTTTTGTTTTAAAAGGGATTTTTCTATTACGTGCTTATTGGCGTTTTGTATATAATTCAATTTAATAAATTTTGTTTTTGTGCATAAACTTAAATTTAATACAATCATAAAATTAATCACAAATGTAGATTTCATGAGTAAAACCAAAACATCGTAAATACTTGTTATATTTTTATGTTCATAAAAACGAATTTGTTTGTCAGAAAAACTCTTGCTTTAAACACACATGCAATGTAGAGTCAATAAGAAAGAACTATATTAATGATCGTATTTGTAATCAAGTCATATTAATAGGCAAATACAAGCGTCTATACTCAGCATGACGTAATCGATCGAACCCATACATCGATTATTGTGAACAAAAAACCATTATTTTTAACAAACAAATCTTGGCTGACTAAAGCTTATAGGAACTAGCTTTTATTATTAAAACTCAACATTTTCTAAGGATATGGAATGAATTAGATATGCAAAATGCAAGTACAAATAAAATGCTTTGTGAATACCCCAATTATTAAATGTTGGAATTTTGACATAAAAAAGATTAAATTTTTATTTGTATCACGAAAAAGCACACTAACGATAGGCAAGACACAAACAGCAATATTATTTTCCATACAAAAAACTATTGCCTCTAGTGTCATGCTCATAGAAGATACAGGTACAGAGATACAGAATGAAGGGGTTAATTTTATTTTTAGTTTATATGTTTAGACTAGAAATATTTTTTTAACGCATCGATTTTCTCTATATAGTATTTTAATTTTATTCATCATTCAATCAATTGCACCATTTTGTGTTTTAATAAAAAATATTTTTATAAAGGTTTTTTCAATTAAAATTTAACTTTTTTCACTTCAGTTTGAAATATTTACGGTGATATTTGGTGTATAAAAAGTTAAATTTGTTCTGTAATATGTCGCATTTGAAGTGTAAAAAGTTGAATTTCATTTGTAAATAGTTGCATTTGAAGTGTAAAAAGTTGAATTTTAAGGTAAAAACATATTTTTTGTCAAAAATATTGAATACGATGGCATCAAACATATTCGTATACTTTGTGACGCATGTATTATTTTTGTTTTTTTTTTTTAAACAATTAAAAAACGTTAATGTGATGTAATTTTTAACCGCGTTGTTGCTTTTGCTGCTGCTTTCCACACACAAAAATGCCACCAGTACCAAGTATTTAAAAGTAAACCTGTATTTGTGACGAAATCCTTCAGGAATGCGCTGCTTTTATTGTGTTCTAAGCACATAAAAATCTCACCTTTGTTTATAAACAACAAAACACACGCAGCTGCATTGTTGTACCACTGAAATCTCATAAAAGTAGAAACTAACTTATATATGCCTTCAATTAAAAAAATGCGCCTATAAATATGCAACAAATAATGCCACAAATATGAAATCAAAGGACCGATGACACCATTTCTGGCTTTTGAGCGTCTCTTCTTTGCCGTCTTTGGACAAACAACCACTGTGGACATCAATCCAATGCGCCACTTGCGTCCCGAATGGACCGAGGTCCTTTTTAAGCTCGTGTTTGGCATTTATTTGCTTGTCTCTGTTGTAGTTCTCATTAATCTGCTCATTGCAATGATGTCGGATACTTATCAACGCATACAGGTTGGTATCGTTAACAATAATATAACTAATAGTTTTTTTTTTTTGTTTTTTGTTTTCTCTTCGTTGTTGATTTTTTTCCTTTCAATGTTTTTGTTTAAACGTTTACATCAACTATTTATTTGAATGAAATTGCATGGGCGTCATTGTATCGAATGTGCGCGTTCATTATCTATATTTTTTTTTTTTTTGTGTTATTTTGTGTATTGGTGATGGGTCTTCCACCCACACGTGTTCTTAGTGCGCATGCATCCAATCAACTCGTTCGAGCTGCTATTCTTTGCTGTCTTCGGTCAGACGACGACTGAACAAACGCAAGTTGACAAAATCAAACAATTGGCCACGCCTACTCAGCCATATTGGGTTGAATACCTATTTAAAATAGTATTCGGCATTTACATGTTGGTGTCGGTGGTTGTGTTGATCAATCTACTGATTGCTATGATGTCTGACACCTATCAAAGGATTCAGGTATTATTCTTTATATAAAATCACGTAATACTTGAATTTTCTATAGAAAATTTAAGGATTTTTCTTTTTTTTATTATTATTTTATGAATTTTTTTGTTGAAAAAATCAATGTACAACAACACAGTAACAGTTTTCTCTTAGCGAAAACAGGAACATGGCTCTTACATAATAAATAACAAAAAATAACAATTTTAAGGAAAACAATTAAAATAGAAAGAATTTTTCAGTTATAACTAAAAACTAAAGCCTTTAGGCTTCCTTTTTATATTCTTGAATAATATTTAAGAATATTCTTGATCAATTAAAACTAATTCTAGTAAGACAGGCCTACAAAGTTTGACAAAAGTCCGGAACCAGAGACAAAAGTCGAGGTTTTCTAACCTAAAAGCCTGAAAAAAGGATTTTTTGCTATATTTGAGTTTATGAAACTAGATAAGTAAAGGGTAAATTAAAAATCTGTATTAGTATTAGAAGGTAGTAGTCTTTCCGCATTTATAGGGATATCTTATAGAAAAGCTTTGCATTTATATGGGTATCTTTTTTCTTTCTTCAAAATATCGATGATTGAAATTTATTAGTTTTGGATAATAAATTCTGCATATGTGACTATCAAACAATTAAAACTCAATCTTAAACCACGACAGATAAAATTTTAAATGTTTTGACTAGTATAAAAGCCCGTTCTACGACGGGTTGCATATAAAAAAAAAAAAAAAACGAAATGGCCATTTCAGCCCTTGAAAGGACTTTGACCGTGCTTCTTATGACCATTTGTGTTGTGTGCGATGTGAAATGCTTGCACACAAATGATCGAGAGCTGGACCTACATGTTTTACGCCGACTCCGAACGGCTTATGTTCCCAAGAAGCTTTTCATGGCAGTTTTTACTCTCTGAGGTTTGCCATTGTCTGCAGAAATTTTCTGTGTCAGATGGAGGATTCGAACCTAAGTTCTCTGGCGTAAGAGTCACACACTCTACCCACTACGCCACGGCCGCCATTTACAACATATACTGTCCTGAATAATGTTTAGCCTGAAAGTATGCACACACATGGAATACATGGAAGGCAAACATGGAATAGCACTGTAATAATGGTTAAAAATAATAACAGTTTGAGAGAAATTAGGTGCGGTGCATTATGCTTTTATTTCATATATTATGATGGTAGTATTTCGGAGGCTAACACGCGGCGATACTTCAATTTCAATTATCAGTATTTTGAAACAAAGATTTTGAAGAAGAAAAAAGATATCTATATATATTAAAAGCTTTTTTGAAGAATAAGACTGGTACTTTCCATTTATATATACAGATTTTTATTTTACTTTTTACTTGTCTAGTTTCATAACTTCAACAATAGCAAAAAAAAAAAACGTATTTTTCTAGTTTTTAGGTTAGAATATCAGGAAAACCTAAGGTGATCGTGTAATTCTGATCCGTTATCAGTGTATCAAAATCCATCAACGTTTGATTTCTGGTTCTGAACATTTTCGGCCAGTGTAATTGAATCAATTAATCAGGCCTTAAGTGGGAAAAAGTCAAAGTTTTTAAAAGAGTATGAAGTATAACACAATCTCAGTTGATTAATTAGTATTTTTTATCAGTTTTTGCAATATCTTATAACTTTAAAAAAAACTTTTAGAGAGGGCGACATCACGAAATTAAAAATTGTCTTCTCTGGCAGAAATTTCTGCCATAATTATATATTTCTCTGGCCACGAAGTGAATACTTTTGGTCATAACTTTTTCTACTGATAGATATTAAAAAATTTTTAAATTATTAAAATACATAAATTAAAAAAACAAACAACTAAAATTCTAAAAAAATTGTCTGTTTTTTAATTAAATTATGCAAAAATAAAATTATATTAAGTTATATAATCCATGATCAACTCATATGCCCTATGACAGTTTGAAAGGACTAACCGTAAATTCCATAAGAATTAACTTATGTTAAAAACACTTGATTTACCCATAGGCCTTGACTCGACAACATCTTTGTCCTTGACTCGAATTGACAAAATGGAGTTTTACAAAGTTCTCAATTACAACATTTGAGAAATACTCTTTATGGATTTTACAATATATGTAATACAATATATGTAATGCATATCAGAAAGCCTAGCTAGAGTAAATACTCTAAATAAAAAAATGTATACTCTAAAATTATATAAATATGAAAATATTCGAAACACTCAAGATTTGAATATGATCCAAGCAGTTTTTATGTAGGTAATATTGGGTTGTCCAAAAAGAAAGATTGTTTTTTTCTGATAGGTATCACTGTTATCGTCAAAGATCTGTCATATGCTGACTTGTATTTAAGTTTCTGTGCTTAGCCTGTTTATTTACATTATTCATTTATCCTGATTTTATTTGGAAGTTGTGTTGCTTATGAGCTTACAAGTATACGCCATATTTTAAAGATAGATACGCCATATTTTAAAGAGGTGTTTAAAGATAAACAATGTTTTAAGTGGTTTGCCTATTTCCGTAATGGAAATTTTTCAATCATGGATGCTGCTTGTTCTGTTAGACCCTTGGAGGTTGATGATAACCAAATCAAGACAATTGTGGAGAGAAATTGTGAGTTCTCTAAATTTGTCCGCTTAGCTCTAAATTTGTCCGCGTTTTCGGTCATTTACCGCATATTTATTTAATCCGATATCAGCAGCCTCGTTGATGAAAGAAACGAGCAACAATACTTGTTGATATAAAAAAATGCTCATTTCGGAATACATAAACATGCGGTTATCTTCCCCTGGATCCATCAAAAATGTCTGGGTCAATCGAGATGACATTTACGATCGGTTAGTGAGTTGTGAAAAAACGACCTATTTTTCAAACGTATGAGTACGGGTGACTAAAAGAAGCTGGCCCAAGAAAAATGCAGCACCGGAGAGACAAGCAAAGGCAGACATTTACCAGAAGAATATTTTGCCCTCAATCTGGTGGAATTGAAAGGGGCCTGTCTACTACGAGCTACTCCGACAAAATAAATCCATTAAAACTAAAGCCCTTTGTGGGCTTCTACAGAAATTGGGCGATGTCATTCAACAGAAAAGTCCTGAGCTGGTCCATCGGAAGGTGGTGGTATTCCACTTCGATAACACTGGGTTTCATACGAAATTGGTGACTAACCAAAAATTGCTCGAGTTTTTATGGGATGTTTTGCCCCATCAACCCTGTAGGCCAGACCATGTGACTTCGGATTACCACATGTTTCGTTCCGTGCAAAACTACCTAAATGGTAAAATCTTTGATAGTAGGGGCCTTATTAAACAGCACCTTGAGAGGTTCTTTGCAGAGGAAAATAGAGACTTCTATCTGCTCGAAATAATGAAACGGAAGAGATGGAAGAAGGTGATCGAACAAAACTGCTTATATATATAACTGATTAATATTGTTGTGGCTTATAAAATAAGCAAGCCTCAACTGTAAATAAAAAATCGTACTGACTTTTTGGGCAACCGAATAGATTTTTAGTATTGGATTGTAAAGAAGAATTATTATGCAATCATCGAAAATAGTGTTTCAAAACAAAAGTTAGTAAAATTCACATCTTTAAGATAAAATGAATAATGTTTAGAAGTTATTAAAAATGTATCTTTTGGCATAAAAACCAAGTGCAAATTTCACTAGGAACGTATTAGTTTTTCAGGAGCCAAAATATTTTCAACAAAAACTTAATAGTAATCGAAAAAATAAAATAAATATTACTCGATTTATCCTTTCCCAAATTCATATTTTCTAAATGTTCGCTAATTGGATCAAATCAAGTTTGTACAATTTTTTTGACTACTTGCTCAAATAATTTTTGAATTTTGAAAATGCTTTATCTGTCTTTATTAAAGAGAATCTTTAGTAAAATACCTTCACACCACTGCTAGTAACTGCTAGTAAGTGCAGTTCGTTAACTACAGATATTATAATTTTGCTGCTATTCCAACCTGGGAATAAGTTGTTTTGTATTTTCTAGCTTTTATTCTGGACCTTAGTATAAGTGATTTCTTCCACCTTATAGCTAATACCTTTCAAATAATTTTACTCTAATGCAAGTTTTTCTATAAACACATAATTGCTATTTTTGAAAATTTGATATAAGACACTTTTTATTACATAACAAAAGCTTAAGCAAAAGTTGATATTCATATAATCAATTAAAGCTGCGCTTTTAGGCAGAGAAATAAATTATATGAAAAACTCGTTTAATTTAGAAAAAGTTAAAAGGTTTCTATGAACTTTATATAAACTTAAACAATATGCAATATAAAAAATTTAAGCTTATTATGAACTTAAAAGCTTGCTATAAAACTATAGAAACATATTCAACTAAAACAAAGCTTTTGGTTGAATGGAATCACTTTAGAATATTGTTGTAAGTCCATCAACCGCCCAGACTTGTAGCTTCAACGAAGTCAACCAACAAAATCTTGAAGATACAAAGCACAATCTCTGCATGTATCTTAAAGAGGATAACTTTAAGAAGTCTTATAAACAGACTTGACAGCTTTATATCATAGTAATTGTATAGCTTAGTTTTTTAATACTAAGGAAAACGCATGAAATCTAGTCAGTTAACTTTCAAAAGAGCTGCTTTATATGTGTTTAGAATAGAAAAAGCTTAAAGACGCCGAAAGCTTTTCCATAACATAACATACAATTATCTACACATTGCAGAACACTTTCACACAAATACGAGCATTTTTTTTTGATTTTCTAATAATTTGAAAAAGCTTAAATATATTATGCATAAAATATATTTACATGAGGCAAGTATTTATGTTTTTTTTTAAATATGTGTGTTCAACGATGTAGTAGTTTGATGTTTATAAAGCATGCTAAACAACGAATTCTGCGTCAAAAAGTAATAATCGCTTAAGAGTATTTAAAACAATTGTGTTCTTCAAGTATATCTTCACTAGTCAAAGTCAAAGCTATGACGCAAAAAGAGACTTGCATATAATTTCTACAGCATTTGAAATCTTTAAAGCAAGATTTCTCGAAACCTAGAAATTAGACTTAAGTTGTTATTGCTTATCGACACAGAATTTGAATGGAATTTATTTATTTATTTCTTTTTTATTTACAGCAACAATATTTTTAGTTTCAGTGAATAAAAAACTATTAAAAAGTTGTCCAAGTATGAAAACTGAAAGTTGTTAGAAAAGTTAATATTTTGACAATTTTTAAAAGTTCTTAGAATAGGTTTTAAGCAAAAATTTGATTTTGTAAAAATTTATAAGATTCAAAAATGTTTTTCTTTGAGTATTTCTATCTTGTTTTAAAATATTTTTTTTTTTTTCATTTATATCAAACGTTGACCCTTTTTTGTTAAATTATAATTATAACTTCAATTAATCAATGACTTCCTTATGCAATTATTATAATATTTTGTTTTATTTTTTTTACTTACTTTAAAAATTGATTTTTTAATTGCTTCTGATTACAGTTTTCTTCACTGAAGCTTTAAATGATGTTGCCATATTTTCTTTATATATTGTTTTTTGTTGACTGCGCAATTATATGAACTTAAAAACTTCATGAAAGCTTTGAGGATGTTAGCCAAAAACTTGCTTATCGTTCTCTTTTATTTTCTCATTTTTCTCTAATACTTCATCTCAAACTCAAACACACGGAATGCTTCTACAAATATAAAAAATCAATAAATAATATACAAAAACTCAAAATCATCGAATTCATCATTATTATCAAATTTAAAATGCAAAATAAAAAAAACAATTAGGCGCAATCCGACATCGAGTGGAAATTCGGTCTGTCCAAGCTTATTCGCAACATGCATCGCACCACAACTGCGCCATCGCCGCTTAATTTAGTTACCACATGGTTTATGTGGATCGTCGAGAAGGTCAAGGTAAAATATCAAGTGTGTATTACAGCTGCTCCTCAAATCCAGAATCCAAACTTTCTCTAGTTAAAACTACCTGTTGACCTTTTCCCCTACCCAGTTAAATCAATATGGCAACAACTACCAAAATTTTAATATTTTTTTTTTCCTTTATGTATTTGAAAATGTACCTGCATGAAATCACTGTATTTATATTTATTTAGTAAAGCACTTCAGCACCATTAACAACATTTTGTGTCCTTGTCTCTCATGCATCTATGTTTGTTTGTTTGTTTGTTTGTTTTGTGTCTCTTGTCTGCCGATCTTTCGATCTCGCTCATCTCACAATTTGCACAATTGTGTCTGTGTCTGTGTGTGTGTTTGTAGGCACGCATGAAGAAAAAAAAGCGTCCAAGTCTGGTACAGATGATGGGAATACGTCAGGCGAGTCCACGCACCAAAGCTGGCGCCAAATGGCTGTCGAAGATCAAGAAAGGTAGGAAATGTATGTGTCGCTGCCAGCAAAATTTTTACTCTCTTCAATTGTCTCTCTTAAAGACTAGTCTGCACATAGAGAAAGAGAAAAAAAATTTTGCAGCTATGTGCAGCTACATGAACTTTGAAAGCTTTCGATAGAGCTTTAATATTAAAACACTTCTAAACTCATTTTTACCATTTGTTAAATAAATCCAGTAAATTGGCCTTCTAGCTAGCGCTAGCCCAAAATTTTTTTGCTCCTGCTCATTTTACTTGCACAAAAAGCTCGCACATTGCAAAAGCTTAAATTAATATTTTCTTTTTTCTTTCAAATAATACAAAAAATAAACGCTACAGATTCTGTAGCTTTGTCGGTGGTGCATCTTTCACCGCTCGGTTCACAGACGAGTTTCACTGCTGCCAATCAAAATCGCATCGAAAACGTGGCCGACTGGGAGGCCATTGCGAAAAAGTACCGTGCCTTGGTGGGTGACGAAGAGGGTGGTTCAATGAAGGACTCAGACGCTGAGAGTGGCTCAGCAGAGATCAGTGGCGGTGGAGCTCAACCAACACCAGCGCAGGTGGGCAACAATGTGTCATCACAGCATCATGCATAAAGCTGACGAAGAACAAGAAGAAACTATTTTCATCTATCATAAGTTTTGTATTATAATCGAAATTTAATTTACAGGTGTAAGCAAAACGAAATCATCTCTGAAAACACACAAAGCTTTGAAAACTTTTAAGCTTCATTTAAAAATATTTAAGTAGACTTAATTATAAAGAAATAAGCAATAATTGCAAGTTTATCACTAAAATTTGTAATTTTTATGAATAAGTTTACAAGCTGAAAAATCTTTTGTAAAAATTCGGAGCCTAGAAGCTATACGTATATAATAATTGTTAGATAGGAGTATCAAATTGGTTTTTTTATCATATCAATGAAACATTTGATCCTAGATCGTCTAGCGTCTGTAACTTAATTTGAACAATTAAACTTTATAAATTATGTAAAATTATATAGTTAACAGATAAAATTAAATTCATATATTAAGACAGTTCTCTCTAAATCGATTTAAGATTTTTTAAGTAAGATTAGAAATTTTATTATATAAAAACTAAATAAACAACAAAATAATGTTTTCCATATTAAAGTGCAGCATAGACAAAAAAAATAAAAAAAAGAAAAGATAATAAGTAAAATATTAAAATATAAAAGTTCAGTAAAATATCTTGGCAAAAAAATATTATAAGAACAAAAATACAAAAATTAACTTAAATTTGTATATACAAACATTAATCTAAATCATTTTTGAATCTAGCTGTAAGAGTATGTATAATTTACTAGTTTTAGTTTTTTTGCATTATTGGAGAGAACATTTAAACATAATTAAAAATTCCTACAAAAACTTAGTGTAATTAATTCGCCTTAATTATATGGATATAAATAAAATTTTTGGAGAAAAAAATACTAGGGTTTAATTTAATTTAATTTGTGTAGAATGTTCTCAGTTCCTTACACCAATGATATATTATTATTCAGCCCGTTAAGCAGATATACATCGGGACTTTGAAAATCTGTAAGTAAGCCTTAATTTATCGTCTGTTATAGTATTATTTGTTGTTAACTGGACTTGTAACTATTCAGAAATATGATTTGTGGCTTATTCCTCAATTTAGGAATTTATAATTCTTAGAATAAAATTTAAGTATTCTGCAATTTTTCTGGAAATTAAGTACCAAACCTTATGTTTTTGAAGTCGCTAATTACGATTTTTATGTCAATAATATATTTTGACAGCTATCATCAAAACAGCTGGCAGCTTTTTAAATATATTTTTGGTATCACAATCATAACCTTTGAAGTCACTAAGCAGTCACTAAGCAGTAACAGTAAAATTATTTTTTTTTATATATTTTTAATTGTAATTCTTACAACTTATTAAACATAAAATGAAAAAATAATAAATTAATATATTGATAGAAACTTTGCAGAAATACCTAAGTAATAAGGTACAACTTGTTTTATCCAAAAAAAAGGCCAAGTATAGTAAATATTGAGATTGAAATTAAGAAAAAGGTGTGACACATCGATGGCGTTCCGGCAAAAGGGCCCATCTGCTTTTCTCAAGTTACTCTTTCAGATTTGTAATAATTCTGCCTACCACTACACTAAATTTCAGTACCCCAGTGTCCATATTATTCGAGATACAGTGTTTTTATAATATTGACACGCCCATTTGTCGAATAACGCCCATTTCTTGACCGTAATTTGTATTAACTGTGTCTACCCCTACACTAAATTTCAGTACCCTAGTGTCCATATTATTCGAGATACAGTGTTCTTATAATACTGCCACGCGCATTTGTCGAATAACGCCCACTTTATTGCCGATAATTTGTAACAATAATGCCTACCCCTATACTAAATTGCAGTACTCTAGCCTCAAAATTATTCAAGAAACACTGTTTTTTTTTTAATATTGCCACGCCCATTTGTCGAATTACGCCCATTTTCTTGCCCGTAATTTGTAATAATTGTGCCTACCCCCACACTAAACTGCAGTACCCTACTGTCAATATTATTCGAGATACAGTAGTATCTAGTACTGCGAGATTTAGTATTGCCACGCCCAGTTCTCGAATACCGCCCACTTTTGTACGGGCACCTCCATGCTTTTGATATCTATCTGTTCCCCAAAAATTATGGCAATCAGGCATATGGTTTAGGAGTTATCGATGTACATACATTTAAAAAAAAAAAAAAAAAAAAAAAAAACAGAGAAACCGACGAACTTGAGAACCTCCTGCTTTTTGAAGTCGGTTAAAAAGGTACTTACATTGCTCCAATGTCTTTTGAACTAACTTCCTTCCTCTGGAATATACGGTACAACCAACCCTTTTTCTCACCACAATTATTGTTAGAAGAAAAACAATCTGGTATCCATATGTTACTTCGTCACATCTTAACCGTTCCAATGGTGTTGTTCAAATGTACGCACGCTGCTGACGAGGCATTTAGCCAGGCTTTAAGAAAGAAGAACACACGAAAATGAAACGAAATTTAATTCGTTGTCAAAAACATAACGGAAAGTCGCTATTTATGATAAAAACTGGTTGATGGTTTTTTCTACAGTTGCATAGTTGCATTTTTCAATTGCAGTACTCACTTTTTTATCTTAAGGGTAGGTTCTCATGAAACTAAATTTCAATCTCAATCAAACAACATTCTAAATTTTTTGTTTTTTTTCATATTTCTTTGGTTTATGATATGTAGCATATGTTCCCAAAGCGGTTTGGCCGATAACGATGGCATTAAAAAATTATCGCAATAGAAAGCAACCCATATTTTTCACAAAAATTAAGTAAAATGATTTTGCGGTAATAAGCATCTTACATCAATCTTTTTGAAATTTACGCATGTATTCCATACCATACTGTGGTTAGAATAATAAGCTTACCCCATTAACCACCGCGGTGTGATTCCGTTAGCCGATTTCGATGATTTTTTCAATAATTGCTTATTTCCCTAGATCACAATTTCTGAGTTTCAAAAAAACCGACATTCTGGTTTCCCGGAAAATGGATGTTGCTTTAAAGCAACGTTGGGCGTCAATGTGTTATATTTCTGCGTTACGTTAAAGCAACACCGGCGTTAAATGGGTTAAACACCACCAAATGTCGCTAGATGAGCTGTGGTGTTGAAATAACAGTGTTTTTTGATGTTGTCTCCACGATATCGCAAGAAGTACTTTATGGATTGACATGGCTTTTTTTTATTTTAAAGTTGATAAACTTTATTAGATCCTATACCTAAGTTCAGATAATATTAGTCAGTTTTTTTTTAAAAGCATTTTATAGAGGAAATAATTTGAAAAACAGTTCACATATGCACCATTTTTGTAATTTTAAATATTTGTTGATAGCTCCAATAAATACAATATAAGTTATACATTTTTTTTTTTTTAGTTTATTTCTGATGACAGTGGACGTGCTGTGCGACTGTTTGGGTACTTTGGTATTTTCAACGTGATTTTTGACGGCATATTGAAACTTCTCATTACACTTTTATTCACCAAAACAAATATTTTCATACACTTTAAAAATCATTCTTTATAACTGCCATAAAACTCAAGGTGTTCATTGGCTTCCTTCTATGATAAAAAACATCACCATGTTTTTCGACCTCTAGATGATAACTTTCCCTTTAAAACATTCTGCTTGGTATATTAAACGCATTAACAACTGAAAATAACACCTTAACCCTTAATAGCCTACTGGTACCGCTAGGAACCAACCACAAAAAATGATAACTTTGTTAAGCAATTTGTTTTTAAATTTCCCGCTGGGTTTTTAAAAATGTTTATTGGTGTAGGCGCCACCATTTGAGAAGATCGCCACTTGCAGCCAACTTCATTTGACACGTGTCTGGTTAGTAGTGTAACACAACCTCGAGAAAAAGCACTTTTGTGAAATCGCGAACTTTACAAAAATTATTTTTGTGTTAAATTCGCTTAAATCGAAGCTGAAAAAAATATTTCCGTGATCGTTATAGTGTCTAAAAGGTATTGTGAACGTTTGAAGTGATTTAATTTTTATATTTTACTAGATTTTGTACCAATTTTTAGTTGGTTCTTTGCGGAACCGTCAGGCTCTGGGACTTCGAAATTTTGCTTATATGAAGTTATCCAGAATTGTTTATGTTGTGTTTTTTTTAGTTTATTAGGCAGAAATGGCGCGAAGAATTCGTGATTTTCGAACAGATGAACAACTTTCCGAGTACGTCAATTCAATTGCGTGGTCGGAAAGCGAAGATGATGGTGATTTTTCTGCTGACGATATGGATGACCCAGATTTCGACTTTCAGTCTGCTTTTCGTAATGAAAATTTAGGATATGTACATGGAGACAGTGAAGTGTTGGAATATATTCAAGACAATTCTGCAGTAGACGTGAGCGATGTCGAAATGGCTAATGCCGATTCAGGCAATTTAAGTATTGAAGCGAACACTGTATCAAATCAAGGTGATAATTTACAACAAAACCTATTTTTGGTCTGTATTGACATATATTTGTTATAGCTATTGTAGAAGACCCAGTTATTGTTGGTGATCGTTCCCGATGGCGAGAATATGCGACAATGTTTGAAGGCGTATCGATTGACAAAGAGTCTAATGTTTTTAAAAAACCATTGTGGCGAAAAACAAATCTTCAGTTGTATTCGAATTGTGTTAAATTTCAAGGAAATGATGACTTGACACCAGAAATATTAGCATTGAACTCACCGATTCAGTTTTTTTCTTTTTTCATGACGGATGATATTATTTCAAATATCGTCGAACAGAGCAACTTGTACGCGATGCAAAAAAACGTTGATAAACCACTGAATACCACTACAGATGAGATCAAACGATTTATGGGAATAAATTACTATATGTCGGTTTTTAAGTACCCGAGCGTTCGATCGTATTGGGGTGAATATGGTTTTTAGCCTATTATAGATTGCATGACACGAAATCGTCATGAATAAATTCGCCAATTCTAACAACGACACAATGCCGCGAAGTCATCGTGTGCAAGAGCCATGAACATCTGATCAACAGCCATCGCTGTCTGATCACCAGCCATCGACATCATCTGACGGTGCACGCAAACGCAGACATAATCGTGTGTCCGAAGCAGTTCAAACATATGGACCCATACCCCAGCACGATTTGGGCTATGATCGACTATACAAAATTCGTCCGATCATCACCGCACTGAACAAAAATTTTAAAAAAGTGCCGAAGAGAGCAAGATTGTGTGTTGACGAGCAAATCTGTGCTACGAAGATTAATCACTATCTGAAACAGTACATGCCAGACAAACCTCATCCTTGGGGAGACAAATTGTTTCTTATGTGTGATGATTCCGGATTTTGCTATGCATTTGAAATTTATTCTGGCGACGACGACCATCGTGAGGAAAACGAGCCCAATTTGGGTGCGTCTGCGAATATTGTGGTACGATTGGCGCATTCGGTTCCTCGATTCGTAAATCACGTCATCTATTTTGATAACTATTACACATCGATTCCGTTGATGGTGTATTTGCGGACACAAGGCATATATACGCTTGGAACGGTTCGACGCCCACGACTTCCGTCATGCAAATTACCGCAGAAATTTAACAATCGAGGTGATTGGGAAGAGTATGTTGGAACGTTTCATGGATTCGACGTCTCAACAGTGGCATGGAATGACAATAGGGTTGTAAATATGGCATCAACAATGGCCGTAGTGAAACCATATATTTCGCCAGATGGTCAAACTCCTGAAAATGCACCAACTATTGAGCGATATAACAAAAAGAAAAAGGTAATGGAAACCATTCCGTGTCCAGCCATTGTTCATGAATATAACAAATACATGGGCGGTGTTGATCTTCTGGATTCGTCACTAGGCCGCAGTCATATCCGCATAAAGTCTCGCAAGTGGACAAACCGTTTGTTCTACCATATGTGTGATATGGCAATGATTAATGCCTGGATTTTATATAAGCGACATCATGCAGCAACTAATCAAACGGAACCGATGAAAACTTTGCATGAATTTGTGTGCGAAGTTGCCCATTGCTTGATAAAATCTGGAACTGAGATGCGAGTAGGAAAAGGGCGGCCAAGTAATGTTGAAGTTGAAATTGTTGCAAAACGTCATCGCCTGGATAACGTTTGGCATTTGCCAGAATTTATAAAGGAAGGGAAGCCACGATGCAAACTTCCAAAATGTACATCCCGTACAAAGGTCCGGTGCCAAAAATGTGGGATACATTTGTGCTTTTCAGCTGAAAAAAACTGCTTCGCTGAGTTACATCAGAACTAATTGGCTTAATAGCACTATTATATACATAAAGAATTTTAAATTTCCTTTTCACTTTTTAATGTTTCTTAATAAAATTGGTTAATGTTTATGAAACAAAAACTTTCGGTACTATAAACTTTCTTTTATAATTTTTGATGCCCGGGAGCCTAGTGGTTCCGCAAAGAACCAACCAGGTATTCTTTATCTAGCTCAGGTAATTGTCACCTATCAAAAAAATCGTAGAACAAATATTGTTTAGAATAACAAAATTTATAACGTCAATTTTTTTCAGCTCAAAATAAAAAATCAGGCTATTAAGGGTTAACTCATGTAAACAAGACTTATTTTCAACAACCAGCAACCAGTTTATCAATCTGTTTTGCGATTGGTTGCTTGTCTATAGAGACTTTAACAGTTTATTTTCACAAAAATTATACCAGAACTTGTCTTTCAGAACAGTTGAAAGAAAACTGAGAACAATGGCGATACTTTGTGAGAACAGTTTTTTGTAACAGCCAGTACTGCTTGAACTGTGCAAAGTTGATGAAAGGTTTGTGCATGCAATACGCTTGGAATAGCGCATTATGTACACTCACCATCATTCATTAGTCTTAAATTTTGTTAGTAGAGGACGCGGCAAATTTTTCGAGCGCAAAAATCAAGAGATTTTAAATTAAGGCTACGTAGTTAAAATTTTCAAGAAATCAATTTTTTTTTTTTTTTAATAGAATATGTTAGAATGAACCTTTAAAGACATGATTTTAATAGTATAAAAGTAATTTTGTTTAAAAAAAAAAAAAATTGTGAGCATATGCAGTGAAGCGAGTCAAGTTTTGAATGAATGTCAAACTTTAAACGCAATTTTCTCAAAACAACGTTTTTGAAGTTGGCGTGCATGACTATAATGGTATTCAATGAATATCGTATATATACTGAAGCGTAAAACTATAAGTTTACGCTGTGCGTTTCCACGAACCCACCCTGAATAAATATCAATTAAACTGTGTAATTGTATAGAAAATAAGTTGCCATCACAAAATGTTTTCAATCCATATTAATATTGTTGACATATGGCAATAGTTTACCAATTTTTTAAATGTTTTCTCTAGCGCAAAATTACTTAAAATGCCACATAAGCCCACAGTTGCATTAACGAATTATACGTACTGTTTACACCACGATTTTGTGCAGTAAGCTGAGTATATTTACTCACGTACAATTTTGTTGTTGCAAAATACGCTTCAGTAAACTTACCGCACATACTGTGTTTACATCACCAATACGGCGTTCATTGAATACCACTTATGATTCTGATGATTACCATTCTGAAATTTAAGCACGTAAATCTACACATGTTAATGCTCAGAATGACGTACAGATGAAAAAATCGGCACACAATTTTTTGAGTCATTTTCTTATATTACACCAAATTTATTTTGGAAGATCATTCCATGGCCGCCTTAATGCTGATTGAAACCCCGTTTTTCTTTTTTTTTCAAACTTTTCTGGGGACAGTAATCCACACACATTACACAGCACGTCGCGATTTTTTGGTATTTTTTTTAGAAAAATTGTAGCAGACGACAAAAAAAAATTAAAAAAATATTTTCGTATACTTAAGACCAACAAAACATATGTTCAAAGTTTCATTCAAATATGTCTGCATTTATTATTGTTCATTATTATTCTTATAACTATTATTACTATTTATTTGAACTTGCTATGTCCCCTTAATTTGAAAGTTTTTAATACTGAGATTTAAATATTACAAATGATTTTAGAAGAGCAATGAATCGGGAAACGGGTGGACAAGAGCAAGTGGTCAATAGCTCCCCAGATATTATCAATGAAAATATTAAAATTTTAGAATTTGATAAAAATTCTTCATGTTGAAGTTAAAATAAATAGAGAACCGTTGTTATTAAAATACATTTTTTTTTAGTTTTATCTGAAATTCTTAAAGTGGTATGAAAATGAATTAATTCATAAGATATGATCAGAGCCTTGCACGAGCATAATATTTTCATTTGTTCGTTCGTTCGTTCGTAGAAAAAATTCTGTGAATGAACCAAATTTTAATTTCTATTTTCTACGATCGAACAAACGAAATATTTTCTACGAACGAACATCCATTTCCTACGAACGAACGAACGAATAACTATTTTCTACGATCGAACGAACGGACATCAATTTTCTACGAACGAACATCAATTTTCCGAGAGGGGTTTAATATATTAGCTGGTCCTATATTTTTTTGCCCCTAAACATTTCTTTCGAGCACACCTACCCCCTATCTGCCACCCTTCTTTGGGTCACAATACAAAAAACATAAAACTGTCGAAAATAGTTTATATCGGCCATAGCTGAACTCCTAGAGGGGTCAAATATGTGAGCTGGTCCTATTATTTTTGCACTTCAACATTTCTTCCTAATACATCTAACCCGTATCTGCTACCCTTCTTTGGGTCTCCATAAAAAAATAAAAAAAACTGTCGAAAATAGTTTATATCGGCCGTAGATAAACTCTTAAAGGGGTTAAATATATCAGCTGGTCCTATTATTTTTTGCTCCTCAACATTTCTCACGAACACACCCACTCCTATTTGCCCCCCTTCTTGGGTCCCCATACAAAAAACATCTATTTTCTACGAACGAACGAACGATCAAAATATTTTTATTTTGTTCTACGAACGAACGAACGTACGAACGAACGAACGTTCGTACAAGGCACTGGATATGATTTCTTTTTAATATAAAAATTTTTCCATTAAACTTATTCGCCAACTCATATTTATTAAGAAGTCGTTATTCGCACATTTCTTAAATTCTTCTTTCAAAAGATGGAGAAGACTTGCAGCATGAATCCAGCATCTTACGCCATGAATCCGTTCTTTTGGAATAGGAGTTTATTGGTATAGGTTTTTATATAACAAATTTTTGTTTTTTTTTATTATTTGAGAATAATATAGCTGGAATTTTATAAAGTTCTTATTATTCTGATAAAATTGATTAAGATATTGAAATATAATTGTCCCAAGCTGGAGAAAATCTTAAAAAAATTTAAGAATATTGAAATATTTTTTTTTTTTTTGATATTGAAAACGATAGAAACTAAAATCAGAACATAATATAACATATAGTATAATAAATGAATTATCGGAATACAATACATACCTATCCAAATCTTTTGGTTAATAAAACCTCTTTTCTGGATATAATTAACTTTATAAACAAAATTTATAAACATTTATTCTAATATTATTACTAGTTTATTTATTGCTCTCGTAAACTCTAAAAAATATTAAGATACAAGTTATTTAAAAAAAAAATAACCAGTATAAAGCCATAAAAAAAAGCATATATTTGACCATCGAATTTTTTAACTTGATTTTAACTAATAGTGGAATATAGTGCAAAATGTACACATATCTAAATAAATTTTTTCAAGACTTTTTCATCATTTTGAAGAAACATAATGTTTTTATAAAATTTGGTTATTATTCATTGTGCTTTTTTTTTTTTTAAATAAATACACAAATCTTCTTTAAGTAAAGATTTACAGATATTGCAAAAATGGCTTAAGTGAACATTTTAAGCTCAAGCATTAATTAGTTTCTTTACTTATCTTAACTTATTTCAGTTTCTTTACAAAGACTTCTTTCATTAATTTTAACTAACTATCAAACATTTGTATTGAATATATTAATCTTCTTCAAAACAAGTTACATTTTTTTATTGTTATCATAACTGAGAAACACAATTACAAAAACAATACAAAGTGAAACTGGGAAATCAGTTCCTCACCGAGTCAGAATCAATTCGAACAAAAACAAAAAACATAACGTTTAATTAATTAAAATAATATCAGCATCACATGATCACTGAACGAGCACCCGAAACAAACATCAACATAGCGTTGAAATTATTACAAACATTAATCTTAAAGGCCTGTTTTGAGCGAAGCTCACTCACATTGTTCGTGTTTGCTCGATGATCATTGAACAAACCAAACATTAAAATTTTTTATATTTTGTCTGTGCAAATGTATCTCACGGTTGCTGCTTGGTGACGCGATCACCTTCAGAGTGTTGATCTTTGAGGCGCCTCAACTAAGCTGCGTATTAAGTGTTTGTGTCTTCGTCCATTAATCAAGGTGCTAAGAATTCACTTGATTTCTTTGATTTTTTAGAGAGAAGCCACCACACAACATAACAAACATTCTCGTAACAATATACATATGCTGTGCGGAAACTGAGCTGTAGATACATGATCGTCATAATGATCGACAACATTATGATAGCTAAGCTAAAGTAAGGAAGGAAAAATGTCACCTGCTGTGTTGATGGACCGCACACACATGTAGTCGACGCCAGCAATCAACATTTTGATGAATGATGGACAAGACTGGATCACAACAAGATGGCGCTGAATCGCTTGTTGGAAATCAGTTAAATCTGCTGAAGAAGGAAGTCAAATGGTCATGTTATGGTCGAAGATTTGTAGTGGCTCCGGGGGTATAGCTTGTCTCATTAGAAAAACAAACAACAGAAGCTTTCAAACACTTGGCACAGTTAATCATCGGCTGGCACAAAATGAGCACCGACTGTGTTTAAGATGTTGAATGATCACACAAACTGTCAGAAGAAAATAGAAGGAGAATATTGAACAAGAGTTGAAAAGATAAATCAATAAGAGAGATTCATTAATAATAAAAATTAGTGAATGGTAACTGGTATGCAAAGATGATGACAGTGACTCTCAAACTACGCTACAATGAAGCAAAAGACGTGTTTTGATAAAAGTTTCTACTTCATTGTAGGATTGTAGTAGTGTCTCTGGCAGTTATTCCTAATTAAGCTGATGACAACAGTTTGAGAGTCACGAAGAAATGTTCCACCAACGGCAAACTTCTCTCTCAACCGTCAACAAGCGACTCCAAATGCAAGATTAATTGAATTTTTATGAGCATCATCTGCGAAGACATAAACAATCAACAGTGCAGCCTTCTACCCTCAGGGTCACACAGCGGATGGGTTTCACTTTGTAGCCCTAAGCAAGTCTTTGCTTTTTTTCTCCTTGAGACTATTCATGCCACAAACTTAGCACAACTTCCAGCACAATCCAGTTGCAAGGTTTTGAAAAATTGCAATGACATTAGAGGCCGGCTATGATGAGGATCGCCGTTGTACATGATCGACTGTGAAATTAGCAACAATGACTAGACAGAAAAAAAAGCTGAAGAAGAAGTAGGTGTCTCTGACTATTTGCCAGCTAAGTAATTCTGTCTTTCATTTCGAAGTTGTTGCTTGAATTATATCCTAGAGGGACAAAAGTGAGTCTTGCAGCTAAAATTGGTTTTGACAAGATCCTGTGATGATGTCTAATAAAATAAATTACTTCGCTAATGTGTCTGCAATTTGTTGAAGTTGAAAATTTGACATTTGAAATATGAACAATGTTGATGATCTTTGAAACTGCGTGGGTTGGTTGAAAGGGAAATTAATTTGGGGCGGTCTGGTGGCACTGTGCCAGAGCAACACTTTCAATTTCTTGCTTACTAATGACAGCTATGATGGAGCGGTTCGAATATTTTAAGTGGCTTGAAAATTAAATAGAATCAATTTATTTATGAAGGCTCTTTTAATATAAATAGAGTAAAAAAAATTCAGAGAACATTTTATGAAATTCGAGTTACTAGTTATTAAGAAACAAATCCATTTTTTTATATACAATATAATGCTTTAAGAACTTTGTCTAAAAATTTTGCCATTCATATAGATTTAAGCGACTCAAATCATAGCTTAAGTCATTTTATTTATGCGGTATGTGTGAAGGTTTGACCCTAAATGTCAATTATTTATTATTTGCAACAAATATTGAATAATATAAAAAGAAATTTAAAAAAAAAAAATTATAAGCAAAACATCATAACTTAAGGTCTTGCATAATAAGTTGCTAAAATATTCGAACAAGTTTTTCAAGTTCAGTTTATTCAAGAAAAATAAATTTAATTAAAAAATATCTGGTCTCTAGTTCACAAGGAACTAAAGGGGATAAACTCATTGTCTGGAGGTTCTTAGAAGTTTTACTGGTACATTAATTTTATAAAATTAAGGGAGTGAGGTGTTTTCAATGCTATTTCTTTATAATCCATAATGTCCTGTGCAGAAATCTACGTATTAATCTACGTAAATTGAAGTATACTTTCTACATAAAACGACAACTTTTTTTTTGTTTTTAGAATTTATTTTGTATAAATTTTTTACTATTTTTTTTTAAAGCATTTATTTTGCCTCTCTAGTTTTTGGATTTTAGTTTATACTTTTAAGTTGTTAATTTTTATATTCTAGATTTCAGGTTCTTTATTACTTAAATTTAGTTATTTTGTAACTGCTTTTCCTTTTATCGTTTACTTTTTGAGACTTAAATATTTAGATTATTTTTTTTTTTTGAAGCGGAGCTTTTTACGCCTCGTTCTGTGATTTGCTTGAGTGAAATCTGAAAAACTGTCGACAGATTTTTTCTCGGAAATTTTATGGTTTCTTTGTTGCAGCGCTTATTACAACAAGAAAATTGAATATTTCAATATAAATATTAAAAATATTTTTTGACCCGCCGTGGGGGATTGAACCCATACGCAATGATTAAGAGTTCAATACACTATCCACCAAGGCCACAAAGCCAGATACTATGCTGTAGAAGAACGTCACCATCTATCAATAGATAGAGGATTGTGTATTTGCTATACTACAACAAACAATTTGCTTCTACTTGCCAAAAGATGTCACCAGCATCGGTGTGTTTAAGTTGTGAATGCGTTTGTGGCGTCGTTGGTACACGGAAATATTGGCAATGCCCACAAGTGCGTTTTTTAAGGCTCAAAAAAATAGATGATATCAGTTAATTTGGAATTAACTAATGCACATGGGCGTAGCCAGGGGGAGCGCAGCGGGCCCCGGCCCCATCCTAAATCATTGATCCAATTATTTTTTATTGTGGTGTCTCCGTTATGTGTTTAAATGATTAACTTTTAAGTGAACCCTCAATTAATTTGCATCATAATATCATGATTTTATTAAGGTAATTTTAATGTGTTTGAAGTGTTTTATTGTTCATATTTGCATCTTCCTGTTCCTATGAGGGTGAAAAAAGCTAATCATCATAACTATTTTCGTCTTCAAAAATAATCATGTTTCAAAATTTTTTAAAAACGTTGATTATTTAAACTTTAAACTTTAAATTTTAAACTTTAAACTTTAAGCTTTAAACTTTATACTTTGAACTTTAAACTTTAAACCTTAAAATTTAAACTTTTTAAGCTTTATACTTTAAACTGTAAACTTTAGTTATCTATTTTTAATTTTATTTTTTTTTATTTTACATTCACACTTTTATTTTTCTCGCATATTATTTGCTTACTCTTTTTGTGAAAGTCTCAAAAAGTTCCGACTGCTCAGAAAAGCCATTATTTTTTATTTCTCAATTATATTGTAGCAATTTTAATGCGGATATCATTGGAATATCTCTTAAAATACGCTTTAATTTCCACCAACTTTATCGCCTGCTGCTGACATTTCAACACGTACACAACATTAACATACAAAATCTTGTCATCGACATACATTTAATGCCAGCAACAAAATTATTGTATGCATATTGAAGTTGTTGTTGGTGGTGTAGTCAACATTGTTGGCACGGTTCCTTTAATTGAACGAATTATTTGTGTGTTTTTTTATTTCTCAAATGTTCGCAATAAAATCATTCGCAGGATTATCGAAATGAGATCAAAGCGAAGTAATAACGATTGTCTGTGGCTGAAAATGTTGAAATGTGCACATTACATACTTTGTGCAGCAGGATCGTTTTCAATGCTGTCAACATTAGTTGCAGCAGCAAGACCAACAGTGACAGAAACAACAACACCTGCTTTTGTTGAGATAAATTTTGATAAGTATAAAAAACATTTTTATTAATGTTGCGGGGACTGCATATTTTAATTCAATATAGAACTCAGCACCTTTTTAGGTGATACAGCGATTCCCTAAGATTTTCAAGGTGCCATAATTTTTGGATATTCAAAGCAACAGCTTGGCATACGCTGTATATCGGCCCCCTTTAGTAAAATCCTTCCACATCCATGTCGGTTTTTTAATCCGTTTACGTGTAGCACATTTTCAGCACAATGTCAGATACATCCACACATTTTAAAATTTCGCCGTCGTTGATTGTTGCGTGTACAGCTCATTTGCGCTGATATCTTTTCCTTGCAAGATCATAAATAAGGATAAGCATACGTACTCGTAATAACCACAATTCGCTAGCTTTACTCTGCCAAGTCCTTGTTTTGTTTTTAGCTCTTATTTCCAAATACAAATTCTTCTTGAAGTGTGAGCCCTCATTTAAATTGGTTTAATTAGTTGACAATGTGTCACCTGTGTGCGTTTGTGTATGTGAAGCGTATCCTTTTTGCTTCTTGAAGAAACATTCGCAGCAGCAGCAGCTGTTAAAAATTACTTTTGTAGTACATTTGCGTTAACTTGTCATAATTACCAGCAACAGCGACGAGTTTCTCTTTTAGTCGTATGCATGTCCTTTCATTATTTTATTCTTAATTTATTTTATACTGATTAATGCTAAAATATTTTAGCAAAAATGCGATATTTCTGTTTTATTTTGTTTTTAAAATTTATTGCAATTTCAGTTTTGCAATTGCGTTTTACATTTGTAACTGTAACTCATACTTTATCGACCTACAAAGGCTTATCAGTAGTGGAATCGTTTGATAATGTTATGAAGATTGTTTTACTTTTCCTTCAAGGGTGGCACAAATTAAAAAGTTCATCAGCTCGTTCGTTATTGGATGCCAGATAAAATTCGGAGTATTTTAAATTCATATTATGACCTTTTAAATGTAAAACCAATTTTTTAAATTAAATTACATATATCGCACCCTAACTATAAAGGGGACAGCTCAAATTGTTCAAATTTTGACTTCTTAATATAAAACTATTCGTGGTAGTTATTTTCATCGACTTTCAAAATTTTATAATCATTTTCTTTATCTTTAATTAAAAAAAAATCGTTTTGTTTTTGATGTTATGGTACGATATGGTATGAAAACCTAGTAAGCAGAATAATATATTCCACTTAAAAAGCTAAAGAAACAAACTTAATTTTATAGCTATAACTTTTAAAATCCTGCAATGCTTAAAATATTTACTTACTTACTTAGTTGGTCGTAACAACCCGTGTCCGGGTTTCAACCGACCTCATCAGCTCTCGCCAGGCGCCTCTGCTTTGCGCGCGCCTTCTTCAATCGGATACACCAAGTGCGGTTAGGGCTTCCTCAGCCTGGTCCATCCATCGGAGGCATGGTCTCCCTCGTCGTCGTTGACCAGCGACCCTCGCCTCGAGCACCTTTTTCGCTGGAGCTTCGTCGTTCATACGATGGACATGACCCAGCCAGCGTAGTCGCTGCACAGTTATACGCCGAACTACGTCAATGTCATCGTAGAGCTCATACAGCTCGTGGTTCATTCGGATGCGATAGTCATCGCCGACTCGAACAGGACCGAAGATTTTGCGAAGAACTTTTCTCTCGAACACCCCCAGAGCGGCTGCGTCAGTTTGCGAAACTACCCATGCCTCAGCGCCATAAAGCAGCACAGGTAGAACGAGCGTCTTGTAGAGTGTTAGTTTTGTCGATCGAGAGAGGGCTCTGGAACTTAGTTGCTTACTGAGCCCGTAGTAGCACCTATTAGCAATTATTGTTCTTCGCTTTATCTCCAGGCTGATTTCGTTTTTGGTATTAATGGCGGTGCCAAGGTAAACGAACTCCTTGACTACTTCAAAGTTATAGCTGCCGGATGAAACGTGGGAGTCTAAACGCCGAGCTCCCTTGTTTGTAGACAGCATATATTTTGTTTTGCCCTCATTTATCGTCAAACCCACTTTGGCTGATTCCTTTTCGATAGCGGTGAAAGCAGCGGTAACATCTCTCTTGGTTCTGCCGACAATATCAATGTCATCAGCGTACGCAAGGAGCTGGACACTTTTGTAGAAAATGGTGCCATTACGATGTACACCGGCCTTTCGTACGATCCCCTCCATGATGATGTTAAAGAGATCGCAAGACAGTGGATCGCCTTGCCTGAAACCTCTTTCGGTATTGAAGGTTTCGGAGAGGTCATTTCCTACCTTGACGAAGCTGCGTGTGTTGCTCAACGTCATTCTGCAAAGTCTAATCAACTTTGCAGGTATACCGAACTCAGACATTGTTGCGTATAGGCAATCCCTTCTCGGGCTATCGAACGCAGCTTTAAAATCGACAAAGAGATGGTGTGTGTCAATTTGATTTTCGTGGGTTTCTCCAGGATTTGTCGTAGCGTGGAAATCTGGTCTATGGTGGACTTACCAGGTCGAAAGCCACACTGATAAGGTTCAATCAGTGTTTTTGTAATCGGCTTTAATCTTTCACACAGTACGCTTGAGAGAACCTTATATGCGATGGAAATAAGACTGATACCTCTATAACTTGCGCAGATTGTTGGGTCTCCTTTCTTAAGTATAGGGCACAGTACGCTGAGGTTCCAATCGTCGGGCATGCTTTCTTCTAGCCATATTTTAGCCTTATCAATTCATCGCCGCCGGTTTTAAACAATTCAGCTAACAGGCCGTCAGCACCCGCTGCTTTGTTGTTTTTGAGTCGTTGGATAGCAACTCGAACCTCATCATGGCTAGGTGGTGGTACTTCCACTCCGTCATTGTTGATTGGTAGCTCTGGACTGCGCTCTCCATGGGCGGCATTGGTGAAATCGTCGCCAGTAAGTAAATTGGAGAAGTGCCGTCTCCACAATCTCAGCACACACTGCGTATCCGTATTCAGATCTCCATTTTCGTCTCTACAAGTGGATGCTCCGGGCTTGAAACCTTGGGTTAGACGCTTAACCTGTTGATAGAATTTTCGTGCATCCTTCTTGCCCTGGTATACCTCTAGTTCCTCACGCTCACGCTTTTCCTGCTCTCTTTTCTTGCGTCTGAAAAGGCGCCTCTCTTCCTTCCTCTTTTCGCGGTAGTTTTCTCGCACGGCTCGCGTTGCAGCTGACTGCAGCGTTTTTCTATATGCGGCGTTTTTTACTGCAGTCGCAATGCGACACTTCTGATCATACCATTGGTTCCGAGGTTGCGGGCGCCGGAAACCAATGACTTCTTCAGCGGCAGCGCGCATGGAGTGGGATATATGCGCCCAAAGTCCGCCGGCGTCGTCGGGTCCAGAGGTTGGTTGGTTGAGCTTAACCGAGAGTTGAGCGGAGTAGGCTTCGGCAGTCCGTTGTAATTGCAGCTTAGCGACATCTAGCTTTCGTTGCATTCCTGTGCGTATGTTCTTCGCATTGCATAATCGTATGCGGATCTTGGCTGCAACAAGATAATGGTCGGAGTCAATGTTGACCCCCCGAAATGTACGCACATCTAGAACAATAGAGGCATGCCTTCCGTCGATTACAACATGATCAATTTGGTTTCGCGTTTTTTGATCCGGGGACAGCCAGGTGGCCTTGTGGATGTCGAGGTGCTTAAATCTGGTGCTACTAACTACCATGTTTCGCGCCGCGGCGAAGTCAATCAGTCTTAGACCGTTGTTCGTGGAGGTCTCATGAAGACTGAACTGACCGACAGTGGGGCCAAAGATGCCTTCCCTTCCGACTTTCGCATTAAAATCGCCGAGGACTATTTTCACGTCATGGACCGGAAGGTGGTCGTAT
Organism: Coremacera marginata; assembly: GCA_914767935.1. Lineage (NCBI taxonomy): Eukaryota > Metazoa > Arthropoda > Insecta > Diptera > Sciomyzidae > Coremacera > Coremacera marginata. The sequence goes on along the minus strand of OU612045.1, from coordinate 2,951,853 downwards.
ACGTCCTCAAGGCTAGCGTAGAAAGCGTCTTTGACGGCTTCGTCCTTTTCCTCCGTCGGGGCGTGCGCGCAAATAAGGCTGATGGAGAAAAATTTTGCCTTGATGCGGATCGTGGCCAATCTTTCGTTGACAGGTGTGAACCGGGAAACAAGGTGACGTAGTTTCCGGCTAACAACGAATCCACATCCAAATTCGCGCCTCTCCGTATGGCAGCTGTAGTAGATATCACAGTGTGCTTGTTTAGAGCAGCCTTGCCCTTTCCATCGCATTTCCTGGATGGCGGTGATGTCAGCCTTAATCGTTTTGAGGGCTTCCGCCAGTTGGATAATGGCACCTTCCCTATAAAGGGTTCGGACATTCCAGGTGCATATCCGTAAATCATTGTCCGTTTTTCGTTTGCGGTGGTCGTCAACGTAATTGGGGTTCTTATCCGAGGCTGGTTTAGTTTTCATTGGGCAGAAATAATGTGGCGGGACCCAAACCCTGCGCACATTCCATGTTTAAGGTCTATGGAGTGACCCGCCGCTCAAATTAGCCGTCAAACTGACGGATGCCAGCTTGCCGTTGCCCAGGGAACACCACGTGGACGTTTGAGTCGACTTGAGACGATTTCGACATGGATAATGCTGGCCTCGCCAGGTTGAGGCGGTCAGACACGTTGCCATGTGAAGGTTCGCCCCCTGTTCCCCTTATTCAAATAAAATATTTAGAAAAGATAAAAAAAAAAAATTTTTAAACATTTCATTGAGTTATGATGCTGATCAAAACTTGAGTAGTGTTTTTGATATGATATTCGAATATTGATAGGATGATACATAGTACTGAATTCAATATTAAAAAAACTTTCGTAAGTTATTAGTCGTGGTTAATGCATGCATTTTATTGAAGTGGCCTTAAAGTTCAACTTTGCTTAAACTTTGGTGACATATAGCCACCTTTAAATATTCAAGACTATTAAAGACGCTCATGTATATCATGTATAGCGTTTCTTAGCTTAATAATGTATTGATTTTACTACCTTTTTGTTTAATAATAATAAAGATTTTCTCAGATAACTTGTGAATTTGACACAAAAGGATGTAAACAGAGGAACGCAAGCAGGAAAAGGGCTCTTTCATGCTTTAAATTATTGACAACATGATTTCCAAAACAGTTCCGAAATTCATTTGAAGCTGAAATCCGAATAGGAATAACTATTTTTTAAAATTTTGGAAACCAGTTTGATTCACTATTTTAAATATTAAATTTTTTTAATTAATTGTATTATCGGTTACGACCAGAGATCTGCAATGAGTACTAATAAAATTAATATACTTACAATAAGTCATGAGTAATGTGACCAACCGTTCCGAAAAAATCGGAAAGTTTGAGAGAAAACAGATAGCCTTATGCCCTGCTTATGTGCTTATTGAAGTCAATACTATTAAAAAAGCCACCGGAAAACTTCCGCGGTTTTATGTGTTGCAACAGCATTTTACAGCTTTGAGGTGAACTCACGTCTACAATCAGTGCTATGACTTCACCACAATCGTGGTAGATGTACCACATTTTTCGACTTCTAACACTTTGACCATTTTGAAGTGACAGCACTGTTCACAATTTATCATCTCTAGTAAAAATCGAAATTTTTTGTATCTTTGTCTCTGATATTTACTTTCAATCGACCTACCGGATAAACATATTGTGAGCTGATCTATTTTCCAGTAATAGAAAAAAAAAACATATACAATTTAATTTCAAAATATAAATAATTTTAGTTCGTTATTTCTTTGAATCAATAAGTATGATTGAGTTGAGTATTACTTTGTGTTATGCCTTTACCACAAGAGATCTGCAATGGGTTCAAGTTAAATACTTAAGTCATGAGCTATAACCATGTGTGCCATGCTTGAACGAGTATGAGTGGGTATCAGTGGACGGTCTTCTTTTCATGTACAAATTATATGAAGCAGCTTAAAGTTCTTCTAATTTTAGAAGCATGCTTTATTTGGGTAAAGTAAGCTCTTTTTTCGAAGATAGATCAAAGCTTTTTAGTTGAAAATATGAGTATTTATGTGTTTACGCACATAAAAATTAAAAAAATCTTAGTTTTCAAAAAAAACAAAAAAAATCTTCATGTCGTCATAGTTCAATATGAGCAAACTGCTGAAACTAAGGCTGACTGTGACTGTGAAAATAGAAAGAACAACAACTAGCCTCAACATGCCCTTGAGTAGTAAGAAGCTTTGATCTATCTTCGAAAAAATAACTTACATTAACCAAAGAAAGCATGCTTCTAAAATTAGAAGAACTTTAAGCTGCTTCATATAATTTGTACACCATGTTCACATATAGTTCCAAGTAATTTACTTGTGACATGGACAGAAGAAATAAATATGCACAGCTTGGTGGATCATGGCTATCATGCAAGACTACTGATGAGTTGGTGTAGCGGCCAACGAACAGCTGTCTAGCCTGTTGTCTTATTATTACTCTATATAAAGCGTATTGTTGTTGTTGTTGGTTGTTTTCTTCAGAAAGCAACAGAGACCTTGAGCTCGAAAATATAACTTTTAATTAATAATTGAAAAATTATTAAAATGATAAACATAACGTATCTTAAAAATCTTAAATTTTCTGAATATTATAACGTTTTATAAATCACAACCAAGGAATATTAATACTTTTAGCTCATTTTATGGTAACTGAATTTCTATTATTTTTTTTATGGAAAATTCTTACTCATTAATTGTTGAGTGTTCAAATTTTAACCCTTTACCTCAACAACTGATATAAGCATGTGTATACATAACAAAATGTTGAACTAGCAGTGATGCCTACTCCATCAAAACACACATCAAATCGCGACTGTGTCATCTCTGCCAAATTGTTTTAAATGCGTCTCTGACCGACACTCAATGTTGCAGCAACATTATTGCATGCAGCTTATCTGCGTGCCATTAACTGATTTCGCAGCAATTACAATCATTTAGACGGACATAAAATTTTCGTCAACAACAACAGCAGCAACAACAACAAGGGCGCCGACAATAACTACAGAGTTACCAACAGCAGAGTGGGACCGAGGAAGATAACATTATAAAAACATTAAATGAGGCAACCAACGATGGCGAAAACATGCGAAAATCACATTTTGTCAAGAGCAGCAACAACAGCAGCAACAGCAGATGAGCAGCTGCCTCATCAAGTGTTGGTGAAGAAAGGGAAAGGCTGGGAAAACAATGAACAGAATCAGCATTGCCAGATGGACGACATGCACCGCCATTGCCATTTGGACGATTTTTGGGTCTATATGATGACGGGACGATTTTACTAGTATAAATGGCGTTTTTTAATATTGTTCAATTCAAAATGTTGAACAAGCTTTTGATGGATTAAAACAATTTGATTTTGGCATTAAATTTTTTGCAACTCCAATGACTTGAAATTACTATATCAAATTTGTATTGAAAAATCTATTGGGTTTTAAAGTGTGGATGAAAAAAGTTTTCGATCATTTTACGAAATTGCATAAAGCCTAAATATATTTTCGAAGAACTTTTTAAAATAGATTTTTAGAAAAACTAATACTTTTAAAAAACAAGGAGGTTTGCTTGTTAATACGTATATATCAAGTCCAAAGTTGCTTATTTTACATAATTATCTAAAGAGTGAAATTAGTTAACGCACGATGCAGGTTTTTTCAAATTAAAAAAAAACAAATTCACTTTTACTAACAAGTTTTAAAAAAATTAGGGAAAAAGAAGTATTAATTTTTTGGAACTTATCTTTTGCTTATATACGAATTTGGTAAAGAGCAATAACATTTAAACAAATGACAATGAGTTAAGGGGGTCTTCTCATTGAGCAACTTTTTTTTTCAACTTTTTGTTTTTGCATTTATTTATAGCTTGGGTAGTTGTGAATATGCCCCTAAAAGGATTTTTAGAAATTCGAAATACTTTAGAAGATACAGCCTTTTTTGTGAAGCAAGGTCTGATGGACAAGAAGGTGATGGAGGTAATAAAACCAGCTTACGAAGCGCTGTCGGCAGATAATTTGCTTGAAAGATGCCTTGGATCTGAAACTCAGAATTCCAATGAGTCCTACAATTCTGTTCTTTGGTCACTTTCGCCCAAACACATCAACTCAGGCGCACGCACCATCGAAGTGGCCAATTTCATTGCAACGTGCCTCTCCAACGACGGTTTTATACCCATACTTAAAATTATGGGTTTGATGGGTATTGCGATTGGCAAAAACGCATACGAATACGCACTATCTCGCAATGAAGACAGATTGAACCGATCAGAGACTCGAGCTGCGGCATCATCAAAAGCTGGCAGAACGGCTCGCAGAGCAGAGAGGGCAGCAGAAAGCAGTTTCTACGAAAAAGAGGAAGGTGGCCTGTATGGAGCTGGCATCGCCGACTAATATTTGTAAGTAAAAATTGCCAGCTCTTTAAAACTGCATTTAAACACTTTTGATTTTTTTTTTTTTCCCAAAAAAATTACTTCAAACTTTAAACGCGTTTATCTCGAACCCACGTTTTTCGAACTGGCGGCCAGTTCAACTGAACCGATTTTCATGAAACAAAATGGAATCGACGCAGAATTGTCACCATTCTCGGGTGAACCTCGGCCATAATTTTAAAAAATTTTTTACTATTTTTTTTTACACTAAACTAAAAAAAAAAACCCGAAATTGAATGGCCGCCATTTTGTCAAAAAAAATCACAAAATTAAGTTCGAGGTTCACCCGAGAATTACATCTATACTGATTATAACCCCGTTTTTTTTTTTCATTTCAGACGCTCCGGAGACCCGGAATCGTGGCCGCCGTGACGACACCTTTTTTTTCACCACCAACTTTGAAGTCTCATTACTTTTTGAACAGCCCACGTATCGAGGTAAACAAAATTTTTTTATTTACTTTGAACCTTTTGTAATACAATAAATAAAAAAAGTTTTCAATTATTCTTTGCGTTTTCAAATAAGAATTTTTTTAAAAAGGGTCCAAAAAACGGGTTTTGAATGAGAAGACCGCCTTAAGGAAGTAAAGAATTTTTTATTTTAAAAATTTGTTCGATACTCTTGGGGAAATAGCAGCAGATATTTTTTTGAGAATTTTTATTAAAACTTATTCCAACACTTTGAAAATTTGTTGTTTCACTTATGTGCCTACCGAACTCATCTGCTACAAACAAATTTTTTCAAAATTGAATTGGAACAAAACCTAAAACAGAAATCTTATAAAGACTGGAATTCTACAGGGTATTTTTTTGGCCCAAGACTATGTAAAATAAGTTACTTAATTTAATTTAGAGACTGAACTCTATATGAAAAATATAAAAAATATTGTAAAAAAAACTCTGATAACATGATCCAATCCATCTATTATAAATTATAAAATGAATCGATTTAATTAAATTTCAATTAAATTATGTAAAAATCTGATATGATATTTATCTAATATAAATTGTTTAATAAAGCTCGTTAATTAAATATTAATACATAAAATTTGTTTAATAATTTTTTTTAACCTCCTATTCATCTTGCACGAAATAAAATTTCTTTTGAATAATATATATAAAAATACCACCAAAAAAAATAAAAATTTAGTTCAAATTAAAAATTTTTATAATTATAAAAATATTGATTAAATTCAAAAACTATAAAATGTATTGTAAGCTTTCATTGAAATGACGATTTTGGCATTAAAATTACAATTTTCAGAAAAGCTTAGCACAATTTGGGAATTTTATTTCTGGCAACTCTACTGTCAAAAATGTGCGTATAGAATGAGACGACAAGGCTTTTTGTTGCTGATGATAAGCTATGCAGCAGTAAAAATATAAAGTGAGCACAAAGTAGACAACACTGACCAATTTTTCATTGCTATTGGCAATGCTGCAGAATTAATTTCTAGTCATTTCGATGGCTATTAAAAATAAATGCGAAGGCTTTTGACAAGAATGCATTTTAACTGCTGCTAGCCAATGCGTGCCGAGTTCTCATTTAACATATCTGGCAAAAAAAAAAAAAAAAAAAAAAAATGATAAAAATTGCAACACTCAACGCTAACTGTGGGAAGCAGCAGAATTCAATTAAATATTTAAAATTCGCCATGCGACGTTGCGGCAATTTTTATGAAAATAAATTTTAAAGCTATGCGCCAAAGAAGTTCCCAGCGTTGCCAACTACTAACTAACTATATTGCTATTTTTACCAAAACAAATTGACAAAATCGTTGGCACCTGAGCGGTCAGCAGCAACACAATCAACAGCAGCAGAAGCAACAGTTACCGCCACAAACTTTCACAGCTTCCGCGGCACAAACCACATTCACACACAAACACATTCAGCGCAACCCTCACGTACACGATCCATCTCTATTGGACAGTTAGTTGGTAGCTAATTTTAAGTCAATTTTCGCATAAGTTATGGTCACATTTAATATGGTAGCTTGGCAACATTTTCTATACTCTTTGTAGGTTTCAGTGTTTTTTTTTTTCTTATTATTTTTTCCCCCTGAAAATTTAAGTCCCGCAAGTAGTGGTCACACTGAAAGGGGGAACGTGACTTTTATTGGCTTTTTGGACGAGTTATATGTAAGAAAGAAAGCTGAGTGGTTTGAAGTTTTCGGTACTGTCATGGTCGTTGTTGTTATTGTTGATGATCGTATTATTGCCAGCGAAGTAATCATGTGGAGAAAATGCATACGGATTTTTGAGCAGCGATATGCACAGTGGCGTTGTTGCAAATATTGTGGAGCAGCAGAGACCTCCTGTAATATGATTGATACACAGGTGTCACAACTACTGATGTGACGAATTCAGGATTAAGTGGCAAAGTTGCTGTGGGAAATATCTTTTTTATTTGAAAAGTGTGGCTATTAATTTGTGTGAAAAAACTTATCTTGAATACTCAGGCGGTTTATTGATGGGTTTGCCAACTGCTACTTTTATATCAGATCTTAAAAGCCTTTTAATTACACAATTTATGCTCATCTCAAACTTCTTAAGTCAACAACGCTTCGCTCCACTTGCAAACATAATAGCAATTAGTGTGACGTACTCAACATTTTCGCGCTTATTTAAAGCAATCAGCAGCAATAACAGCATAAAAGACCACAACAACCAACTGATGGCCAGACAGCGCAACGCTGTACAAAGCATTGCAACGACCCTAAACTAATTAACCAAGTGACGCGAATGATGCCAAGTCGAAAAAAAAAAAATTAAAACAAGCGCCCAACATATCAACGCATCACAAAACAACGCAGTCATTTGCTCATGCGCAGCCATCAGAATTTCACGCAAATCAAATTCGCAACAGCGCCTGCGAGCAATCGAGTACATTATGAATGGAACTCCAAATGAGAAGCGCTGACTGAGTGCTGCCTGCGGCTGATAATATGCCATGTGAGCATATTGCAAGGTGCACCGCGCAGCACCATGCTGCTCTCAGTAACAAAAAATTCATTAAGTAGAACTTTGCAATTGCTTTTAACATTTTTTTTTTGCTGTTTTTTCAATTTTCATTTTTAATTTTTCATTATTTGCATGCCTGTTAGGCGTATTTAGCGCTTAATGATTTAGGGTTTGAGATAAGCTTGCTAAGAGCGCGAGTGTAAAAAAAAAATAAAGCTTCATTATATTTGATTAATAGGATTTTATAGTGACTTAAGAAATATTTCAATTTATATTAACAATTTATAAAAGCCGAGAGTTTAAGAAAGAATATCAAGTGTCACTGGATAGGTATACAAAGTCTATCTGCAAAAATCATCACTTTTAGCATTTCATATTTAATGTTGCCGTATGGTTCGTTATATCGAACTTATTTCGATTTTCAGAAAAATTCTTTAACATATAACAGTTTTAGAAAATATAAATCCGATGTAAGATTAAACTTAAAATTTGTTAAATCTATTAAAAATATGTTTAAAAAAATTAAATTACTTTTCGAAAGAAAACAAAATATGTTGGTGATATAATGTTTCAAAAAATTTTAAATTTCCAAATTTCTATATCTTTATCTTTGCTATTATATAAAATCTTTACTATTATATACAACTGAAATTTTTGTTTCCAGGTTAACTCCAAAAGTTCTTGTTCGATTATATAAAATAAGTTTTAAAATGTCATGTTTGTGCTACAGCACAGCATAGGAGTATTTTTGCTTCGAAATTTTAATAATAAGTATTTTAAACAAAAGAAAAAAAAGACACAGTTTCGATCATGATACAATAATTTACAAGTTAGCCTTGACAACTACCTTTTTTCTCACGAGCTGCGATCGGGAGTTGTCAAATCAATACAAAGTTTAACTTGTCATCTCTTTTGCTGCTTCTTCGTTTTCTCTTTTCAATGTGTTTTTGACAACTCCAAATCGCCAACAGAACTGTCACTCCTACCTTGTAAATCATTATACCATGGTTTCGATAGTATCGCAATTGTTGACATAGAATTTTTTGTTTGATGTATTTGGTGATGAATGTTATGATGCTGTTCATTTTTATGTTTGTTAAAAATAAATAACTTTCAATGTTGTATTTAATAAATAAAAAATATTTATTTCATAAAAAAAATACACCAATTTTTGTTGTAGATCGGATAAGCAGCTTAGGAGTTTTTCGACGTTTTTTAAAATATTTGTACTACAGCGCCCTCTGGTGTTCAAGATAGTATAAAAAGGATATACCAATTATATACCAATTTTTATGCAAATCGGATAAGCAGCTAAGGAGTTTTTGTAGGTTTTTCAAAATATTTGTACTACAGTGCCCTCTGGTGTTCAAGATAGAACAGAGTAGATAAGTCATAAAAACTCACCGTATCCGAAAACCTCTACATACAAATTTTTATGCAAATCAGATGAACGGTTTCGGAGATAAGCTAAAAAAAATAATGCCTGGAACCCGATCGCAGCGCCCCCTACCGGGTCCAATCTTTTTTACTGAATAAAAAGTAGCCTATATGATGACTAGGTATATAGGGAACCTAGATGGCAAGTTTAATTTAAATCCATCCAGTGGTTTTCGCGTCATGCTCTAACAGACAGACAGACAGACAGACACAAATTTTTAAAATGCGATTTTTGGACTCAGCGTCATTCAAAACGTTCATCGCAAAAAAAAAATTTCAAAAAAAGATTTCATGTACAGATTTTTTTTTTTACAATTTTGTACATATATTGATATAGACAACAACACAAGCAGTTACGATTCTTGATTTATATAATGGTTTATATGAAGTAGCGCTGCTTTTTTTTAATACCAAATATAAACTAATATAAAAACCTATGCATTGCTTCTTCATATTGCAACGTCTTATTTCCTCGGGCATTAGGTGGACAAAGCGACGCCACCATGACTGATTGGAGTTTGCCAGCAGACTGAAAGCTTCTTATCGGCGCAAGCGTTTATATACGTATGCATTGCTTGTAAAGCTCTGAGAAATTCATAAAACGATACTATTCAAGAAACAACACGATGTTGTGTTCGAGATTTCGGCACGAACTAAAGCAACAAGCATTAGAACGTCAGTAGCAACTGATTCACCAAAGCATTTCTTCTCATACAAAAATGTGAATGTTTCTTCTTTTCTTTTGCTATCTTTTGTGGCTTTATTAAAGAAGTGACAAAATCCAAAGTTAGCTATTCCTTTTATGTACAAAATAACTGGTATTTTGGCATAAATTTTATCTTTGTACGATGAATATTAAAGGCTGTATGAGGCCCTAAAGTGTCCCCAAAAAACGTTGCATTACCTTGAAAAAATTTGTGAAAATACCCCTACACAAACTGCGCTGTAAGACGTAATTCTACGTCAAAAATGTCACACGGTGATCATTTGAATCGCGGTCAAAAGTTTTTGTTGTTGCTTTAAAACAGTTATTTTTGAGTCAATTGATAAGTGAACTAGTTCATTTCTAGCGCAGTTCGAAATAGCTCTGATAAAGTCTCTAAAGATAAAAGGCTTTTAGTGTAGAACAGTTCGCTTTACATTTGTTTTCAAAAGTGTTGCTGAAAAAAATAGAATAGAATCTGATCACACGTTGTGGTACAAAACACGTTATAGTAATATAAGTAGTATACAAATCTTGTGGATTGAACAGATCTTACAAATCCGGTCTTTTGGACCTTTGCTTCAGTACACAAAATTTTGACACTTTTAAAATGTTCACTTTCAAACTAATAAAAAGAACTACTCTTAAGCTACTGCGAAAGCAACCAGTTTAAAAATGTTCCTAATGCAACTTGTTCAAATATGGGGAAAAAGGAGAGTTTATGGAGACAATTGAAGCGTCGACGCCAGAGATCTGCAACGAGTCACGTTTTTGCGACTTATAGTGATTCATGCAAAACCGAGTTGTAGTGCGTGCACTTCAAACAAAAACCACCACTACTACTCGAAGCACTCTTGCTACAGAAAGAAAATCATAGTTCAATGTTTGATTCGTCAATCGAACGTCAAAGTCTACCAAATACTCTGCAACATCAAAGAACTTGTTATAAATCATACCGAAAACCCATAGCTCAAACAAAGTACTCATAGCTCAAGCTAAAGTCCCATAGTTCATTAGGAATGCGTGCGAATTTTTCCAGTCAAACGCAGTGGCTGTTTTTGAACTTACGCTCGCTGTTAGAAGAGAAGCAGGGTTACCATAGAATTTTTTATAACGAAATACATTTAATTGGATTTTAAGATGCAGTAAACACTTTTTTATAGAATTTCGCTGTGCGTTTCACGAAATGGTGTAAAAGTAAAATAACACACCTTGTATATAAAGGGAACTTCTCCAAAAGAAATAATAAAAATAAATTTCAATTTAATAAAGTTTGTTTATTTAAATTCAGCAAAATAATTATATAAGAAACTTCACGTTTCAAGAGTAACAAAAACGTGTTACACTCTTTTTTGAAAAAAAAGTCCGTGGTTACGTTAGTATAATAATAATGAAGTTGCATCTTTTTTCAGTTTGACATTATTTGAACTTTAAAAGTTTTAAGATTCAGTTTTTGATGCGAAAATATCTACACCTCAAGTCCGCAAAATAGTTGTGTACATTTTTGTAGATATTAGAGAAACTACAAACAAAACACAACAACATAAGTAATGGCTTATATGTTGAGTAATAAATATATTTACATTTTTTAAAAGACAACCTTCAGCACCTTTGGAAAATATGTTGGTGATATAATGTTTCAAAAAATTTTAAATTTCCAAATTTCTATATCTTTATCTTTGCTATTATATAAAATCTTTACTATTATATACAACTGAAATTTTTGTTTCCAGGTTAACTCCAAAAGTTCTTGTTCGATTATATAAAATAAGTTTTAAAATGTCATGTTTGTGCTACAGCACAGCATAGGAGTATTTTTGCTTCGAAATTTTAATAATAAGTATTTTAAACAAAAGAAAAAAAAGACACAGTTTCGATCATGATACAATAATTTACAAGTTAGCCTTGACAACTACCTTTTTTCTCACGAGCTGCGATCGGGAGTTGTCAAATCAATACAAAGTTTAACTTGTCATCTCTTTTGCTGCTTCTTCGTTTTCTCTTTTCAATGTGTTTTTGACAACTCCAAATCGCCAACAGAACTGTCACTCCTACCTTGTAAATCATTATACCATGGTTTCGATAGTATCGCAATTGTTGACATAGAATTTTTTGTTTGATGTATTTGGTGATGAATGTTATGATGCTGTTCATTTTTATGTTTGTTAAAAATAAATAACTTTCAATGTTGTATTTAATAAATAAAAAATATTTATTTCATAAAAAAAATACACCAATTTTTGTTGTAGATCGGATAAGCAGCTTAGGAGTTTTTCGACGTTTTTTAAAATATTTGTACTACAGCGCCCTCTGGTGTTCAAGATAGTATAAAAAGGATATACCAATTATATACCAATTTTTATGCAAATCGGATAAGCAGCTAAGGAGTTTTTGTAGGTTTTTCAAAATATTTGTACTACAGTGCCCTCTGGTGTTCAAGATAGAACAGAGTAGATAAGTCATAAAAACTCACCGTATCCGAAAACCTCTACATACAAATTTTTATGCAAATCAGATGAACGGTTTCGGAGATAAGCTAAAAAAAATAATGCCTGGAACCCGATCGCAGCGCCCCCTACCGGGTCCAATCTTTTTTACTGAATAAAAAGTAGCCTATATGATGACTAGGTATATAGGGAACCTAGATGGCAAGTTTAATTTAAATCCATCCAGTGGTTTTCGCGTCATGCTCTAACAGACAGACAGACAGACAGACACAAATTTTTAAAATGCGATTTTTGGACTCAGCGTCATTCAAAACGTTCATCGCAAAAAAAAAATTTCAAAAAAAGATTTCATGTACAGATTTTTTTTTTTACAATTTTGTACATATATTGATATAGACAACAACACAAGCAGTTACGATTCTTGATTTATATAATGGTTTATATGAAGTAGCGCTGCTTTTTTTTAATACCAAATATAAACTAATATAAAAACCTATGCATTGCTTCTTCATATTGCAACGTCTTATTTCCTCGGGCATTAGGTGGACAAAGCGACGCCACCATGACTGATTGGAGTTTGCCAGCAGACTGAAAGCTTCTTATCGGCGCAAGCGTTTATATACGTATGCATTGCTTGTAAAGCTCTGAGAAATTCATAAAACGATACTATTCAAGAAACAACACGATGTTGTGTTCGAGATTTCGGCACGAACTAAAGCAACAAGCATTAGAACGTCAGTAGCAACTGATTCACCAAAGCATTTCTTCTCATACAAAAATGTGAATGTTTCTTCTTTTCTTTTGCTATCTTTTGTGGCTTTATTAAAGAAGTGACAAAATCCAAAGTTAGCTATTCCTTTTATGTACAAAATAACTGGTATTTTGGCATAAATTTTATCTTTGTACGATGAATATTAAAGGCTGTATGAGGCCCTAAAGTGTCCCCAAAAAACGTTGCATTACCTTGAAAAAATTTGTGAAAATACCCCTACACAAACTGCGCTGTAAGACGTAATTCTACGTCAAAAATGTCACACGGTGATCATTTGAATCGCGGTCAAAAGTTTTTGTTGTTGCTTTAAAACAGTTATTTTTGAGTCAATTGATAAGTGAACTAGTTCATTTCTAGCGCAGTTCGAAATAGCTCTGATAAAGTCTCTAAAGATAAAAGGCTTTTAGTGTAGAACAGTTCGCTTTACATTTGTTTTCAAAAGTGTTGCTGAAAAAAATAGAATAGAATCTGATCACACGTTGTGGTACAAAACACGTTATAGTAATATAAGTAGTATACAAATCTTGTGGATTGAACAGATCTTACAAATCCGGTCTTTTGGACCTTTGCTTCAGTACACAAAATTTTGACACTTTTAAAATGTTCACTTTCAAACTAATAAAAAGAACTACTCTTAAGCTACTGCGAAAGCAACCAGTTTAAAAATGTTCCTAATGCAACTTGTTCAAATATGGGGAAAAAGGAGAGTTTATGGAGACAATTGAAGCGTCGACGCCAGAGATCTGCAACGAGTCACGTTTTTGCGACTTATAGTGATTCATGCAAAACCGAGTTGTAGTGCGTGCACTTCAAACAAAAACCACCACTACTACTCGAAGCACTCTTGCTACAGAAAGAAAATCATAGTTCAATGTTTGATTCGTCAATCGAACGTCAAAGTCTACCAAATACTCTGCAACATCAAAGAACTTGTTATAAATCATACCGAAAACCCATAGCTCAAACAAAGTACTCATAGCTCAAGCTAAAGTCCCATAGTTCATTAGGAATGCGTGCGAATTTTTCCAGTCAAACGCAGTGGCTGTTTTTGAACTTACGCTCGCTGTTAGAAGAGAAGCAGGGTTACCATAGAATTTTTTATAACGAAATACATTTAATTGGATTTTAAGATGCAGTAAACACTTTTTTATAGAATTTCGCTGTGCGTTTCACGAAATGGTGTAAAAGTAAAATAACACACCTTGTATATAAAGGGAACTTCTCCAAAAGAAATAATAAAAATAAATTTCAATTTAATAAAGTTTGTTTATTTAAATTCAGCAAAATAATTATATAAGAAACTTCACGTATATTCACATAAAAAAAAAGAAATACATTATTTAAATATGATAAATCAGCAGTTCTGACTCAATTGATAAATCAGCAGAGTGTAGTGATTCAATTGTTAGTTATGTAAAAAAAATTATTTTTTTAAATTTTTATAGTGAGAATTTAAAAATAATACACTGTCAACAGATTTTGGAGCAATTCTGTTGCGCTTTTCTGTTATGATGTTCCCAGCTAATGAAAATAGACGCTCTGACGCTGCGCTACTTGCTGGAATGGAGTGAACCCTTAGAGCAAGTTTTGAAAGCTTTGGATAGCTGCTAAAATGGATTTTCCACCACTCCATCACATCAAAATCTGCATTTATTGTCACATTTTCTCTTGAATACCTCTCAACCTCATCTCTTGGACTTTCTGATGCAGAAATGTTAGATTCCATTAATAAGTCTGGGAAGAAAAATCCAATATCTTGTGAAGGAAAAGGAATTGCAGTTGTTGAAGTGTTTGCGACATTGTATACCGAGTTGCCTGAATTAACTATTGGAGATTCTGAAAATGATGGAACTGAAATAGGTGACGATGATACTGGACTCGAAGAATTAAAGTGAACTGATGCTCCTGTAACATTTGTGAGATAGTTTGTTGATGTGGGGAATGCGGTATTATAGTGTTTTATAATTTCGTTGATACAGAACTCTTTAATTGCATTAAGGTCATTCATTTGCATACTTATTGCTGGCGGAAACAAAAAAACTGCAACTTTGTGCCATATACTTAAATGTGAAATAAATTTCAGGTCAATTTGTGCTAGTATATTTGATTTCAGAACGGAAATTGGTGAAGCATCCAAAGGATTGAGTGTGCAAATAGTCTTTATTCTCTTAATTGATGGAACAACAAAGCACAATGATGGAGAACTTGAAACTTGCAGTTTCTTAAAAATAATTTCAAAATCCTGACATAGCGTAACCAAGCTCTGAAGAGTTGAAATATTAATATTTAGTAATCTTTGGCTTTCACTGGAATCTGCAATTATTTCATTTATTTTTAACCAATTATTAACAATTGATTGGAACATTGCAAAGTGAGAGTTCCATCGTGTAGGGCAGTGACTTTTTAGTGTTGTATCAAGCATGTGTTGCAAATTCGCTTTTTTGAAATACTTCACAATTTTCTTACACGAATTTATAATTTCTGCAAGTTCTTCCGTAGAATCAAAGGATGCATTCAAAAGATTAGAAAACAAATGACTGCAGCAATTAAGTCTGGTAGTATTCTTAAGAGCATTGATTACATTACTTCCTCTGTCCGTTACGAAAATAATGTTTTCCAAACTTTGGATATCAAATTCACCCAATAAACAAAGTAATTTATTTCTTATATTAGTTCCAGTTGACCTCTCAAAGTCTATGGACTTTAATCCGATAACAATATCCACTAGCGCAAAATTGTTTGTGTAATGTAGAGTTACACCCAAAAAATTTCTCTTCACGTAGTTATCAGTCCACAAATCAAGTGTTATTGTGGCCCCATCACTATTAATAATATTTTTGATTTCATTTTGTATTTCACATTTTATTTCACGTGATAATTTATCAACTTTGCGAGATATCTCTGTTGTTGCATCTGGCAGTAAGTCCTTGATGTCAACATTTTCTCCATACTTAACTCCAATTTTTATGAAACAATCCACCATTTTATAAAACCCTGCACCTTCCACAGAACAAAATGGACGACAGTCTTCAACAACCCACGATGTGCATGCATCAAGGGTTTGTTTTTTATCCTCATCATTGGGTTTTTTAAAACTTCGGCGTTCAATCGGAGTTGATAACACTTGTGACGATTAAAATTGGAAGTGTTCTTACCATTGAATTTAAACAGTTTTCGGCAAGTACGACAACACACAAGATCGTTCACAATGGATCCATCGTCTTTCTCTATTTCAGCAAATGTTGTCCAAATACTGCTCTTCCCTCTCCTCCGTTGCGATAATGTGTAGGTACCACTGTTAATACATTCCGTTA
The DNA here is from genome assembly GCA_914767935.1 of Coremacera marginata. Lineage (NCBI taxonomy): Eukaryota > Metazoa > Arthropoda > Insecta > Diptera > Sciomyzidae > Coremacera > Coremacera marginata. Next base: position 2,935,769 of record OU612045.1, on the reverse strand, counting down.
CTGTAGCAATATTGTCCATTTCAATAATACTTTTGAAAATTATATATCAATTCTGTTCATAATATTTATATAATAATTTATTAACTTACTTATTTAGCTTTGTTCCGTTTAAAAAATGAGACACACTTCACTTCAACAAATTATAATAAAACAGAAGCGTTGACCTTCATTTCGTACCGTTATAGGAAGTGTTACCATATAGTCAATAGCATTAGAACAATTCAATAATAGCATTTATCAAACTAAAATTCTTAATTTATACCAGAGCTGGTAACCCTGAAAAACACATCATTCCTTTGAAGTGCTTGTGCATGTTGTTCACAACATGTTGTACTTATTGAAATGAAGTTAGAATCATACCGACTACGTTCGACTGTGAGTCAGAGTATGACTCTTGAAGCATTGGATTTAAGTTGCGTGTTATGAATGCTTCAACATTTTTGATAATACTATGTTCACACTGAGGGCTAAATGCGCATTTAACGAAATGCGCATTAGCAATTTAGAATGCGTGGCCGTATGCTCCTTGTAAGAGTAAAAGAGACAAATATATATGTATATGTATATATTTGTTTCTTTTACTCTTACAAGGAGCATACGGCCACGCATTCTAAATTGCTAATGCGCATTTTGTTAAATGCGCATTTAGCCCTCAGTGTGAACATAGCATAATACTATAATACTAATATAGCATAATACTATGTATTTAATATTAATTATTTTATATTTTATTATATTATTAATACATAATACTATACATAGCATAATACTATGTTCACACTGAGGGCTAAATGCGCATTTAACGAAATGCGCATTAGCAATTTAGAATGCGTGGCCGTATGCTCCTTGTAAGAGTAAAAGAGACAAATATATACATTCAATTTCGTAAATGCGCATTTAGCTCTCAATGTGAACGTAGTATAAGTCTGAATATGAAGTAGAAGCCAAATTAATGCGTATATACTCGAGTCAACTATGTTTATAATGACTTGCTGCAGATCTCTGGTCGACGCTAATAACGTTGTGAGCGACAAATTAATAAAAAAGGTTTTTTTTGCATACTATCGTTAAAAATGCTCTGGCGTATATATACAGGCAAATTTCTTTAAAACTCTTACACCAAAAAAATTGGAAATCGAAATCAAATGGCTCTAAATGTGCTATTAAAAACGTTCTATTCAATTCCTGGAAACTTATAATTTGTCGCTTTCAACGTTATTCGCGTCGACGCTTCAATTGTCTTTTCCAATGACATCAAACCACACAAAGCGTCAGTTCGTACAATGTTAAAGGATATTGTAGTGGAACTAGTACTGGTCCTTTTTGGAACAAGCTCAGAGCTATTCAAAATTTGGTCCACTTTTCTGCTGGGTTTGAACACCCTTAGCTACACTCTACACTCATTCCAAGAGTAACAAAAACGTGTTACACTCTTTTTTGAAAAAAAAGTCCGTGGTTACGTTAGTATAATAATAATGAAGTTGCATCTTTTTTCAGTTTGACATTATTTGAACTTTAAAAGTTTTAAGATTCAGTTTTTGATGCGAAAATATCTACACCTCAAGTCCGCAAAATAGTTGTGTACATTTTTGTAGATATTAGAGAAACTACAAACAAAACACAACAACATAAGTAATGGCTTATATGTTGAGTAATAAATATATTTACATTTTTTAAAAGACAACCTTCAGCACCTTTGGAATTTCAATCGTCAGTAAATCCAGCTGCGCTGTCTACTATACTCCCCTCTAGTAGGCTGAAACTCTCTCTTTGAAACTCTTTGATATTGACGGCGTTGACCCTTCCAGTGAAAGAGGCTGTGAAAAAATCAAGATGTTGAGAAATCCTAGAACTGTGGGAAAGCTTCTTGCAGAACAACCACTTTTTGCAGGTGCCTCAAATAAAGAGACTCTGTATCGAGGCATATATTCGATGATGCTTTGATGGTTAAAAATTGTTGTATATTTTGTTGTATTAAATTGTAGTAAATTAAGTAATCTATTTATGACGGCATTGAAACTGTTTTACAATTTAATCGACGTCAAATATTAATAATAAATGTTATTCCCTCGCGGAATTAAATTGTAATAAATGCTTGTATTAGAATATTTTCAGAGTTTTAATGATAATAAGGAATACTATAAAATCCATAATTGCAAAGATTGGATCAAAAATTAGTCTAAAACTTAAATTGTATTTATGCCAATTTTTAATAGCTTTAATTTATAAAGTAAGATATTTATAATTTTAGAAATAGATAAAGCAGTTTAGCACCAAAAGCTCTATTGCAAATATTAGATTTTATAAATTTTTACGTTTTTTGCATTTCTATATTCAGTTGAAAATAAATTTCTATCTGTAGATCTAAAGTACAGACTATTTGAACTCAAAAATATGTTTGTATCCTAACCGCTAGCTTCAAGCTAGATACGATTTACACTTGATACAACTAACAGCGTCACACTTTAGCTGCTTCAATCAGACAACCACGAAGCCACGCTAACAATTGCAATTCTAAACCAATTTACATGCCTTCCCTAATTCCATGCCGCCCGCCACCAAGAATCAAGCCCAAACCCTTGCAAATACGGTCGATACAATCGATCGTGCTGCTTAAACCTTAAATGCAGCCACTTCACGTTCGACTTGCGAACGTTTGCGTTTCCTTTGATCTTTAAGCGCCGATCAAATCGATCAAAAGTAATTTTTTTAGCGCGTATCGCGTACATGAAGCTCCATACATCCAGCCCCAATATTAGTAGAGAACAAAGGAAGCAATGCTTGGCACGTCTTGCCATTGATAGCTGCAATCGATGTTGCTCAACTGACGATCATCGCAAAAACTATGCAGCAAAAGAAGATCGATATAAATTTGTGTGTACTACGTTGTGATGTAGTGCATGTAGTGTGGAACAGTTTGGTGCAGAGTGTCTGTGCCATACCAAAACCATAATAGTTGCACGTCCTGCGTGGTTGCGCCACTTCAAAGTCACGTCAGCAGCGCAAATTAGGAGAGAGATAGTTCGAGAGAGAGAGAGCACGAATGAGCGTGAGTGAGCGCGTTCTTTTATGCATATATTTCAACAGGATACGATCGACCGCGGCGGCGGTTTTGCTATAATTAAGGACCTCGCTATAATTTGTACACCTATTTAGGACCGCGTTGATTACAGGTCGGCATTTTATTGCTCTTGACACCTAAAGGGTCCTCGGCTGCTGCGATTGCCGCTGATATTACAGACGCAGCCTGCCAGCCAGCGAGCTAGTCGTCCAGCATTTGTTGCGCCAAAGGCCAGCAGAGCATAAACCTCAGCTAACCAACGATCACACTTCATGCCTTTTGGGGAGCAAGAGGTATGCGTGCAGCACGATCTGGGTCTGGTAATGTGTGGTAGATCAGAAGTTCATATCAGATCAGCGCGGATGAAGTGGATTTATTAGCTGACGTTCGTATTTAGTGTTGACGGCATAGAACAAAGGATTTCGTAAGGGGAGTTATTTTCATCTTCAACTTATTGTTGTTGTTTTTATTTTTTGTTATAGTAGTTGGTGGAAGTGTTGATATGAATGGAGTTGAAGGGGGTGGGCAGGAGGGTGAAGAAATTAGAGGAAAGAAGAAAAAAAAAAAACGGCAAGGAAGCAGTTAAGAGGGAAACCGTCTCTGAAAGGGTATCAAATTTAGTTGTAGTTTAAGTTTTGTATACTATGTATATAGGTATATTAGAGCGGGAATGCATTGATGTTCGCAAAAGAGGCGTATGGAATTTTTAATTAATACTAAAACGTGAAGATCAGCGATGCGGCAAAATAACTGTGGGAAATTCTCACAAGGTGTTGAGATAATTAAAAACAAATAGTCCACACTTGGAGTAGCAGGCTAAGAAGAAAACTGATAGAATGGTCTCATAACGGCAAGTGGGCGGTCAAAAAAGTGTAAATCAAATTTGACACCAGCTATGCTGTCGATTAGCTCATTAATTTAAACAGGTTTCAGTGCCGAGAAACCTTTTAAACAATTATTTAAAGCAGAGGAGGAAGCCATTTACTTTTTTATAGCGTAGACGCGAACGTACAATAAAACGAAATACCTTAATTGAACTACCAAATTTCAGTAAAGTCATCACACTGCCAAAGATAGCTTATCTCTATCCGCACCTTTAGCAATAACTTTTGTTCGAACATGACCAGCAATTAAATAGCTACACAAATTTTTGGCAATTTACTGACACATTTGCTAAATTATTACGAATATGGCTAAAAACTAATTACCAAGTGCAAAAAAAATTAAAAAAATACAAAATTTGTTCATATTTTTCGACCATTTTCAGTCAATTGCCATAAATTATCGCAGTCCGAATATCTCTAAACATAGTTCACGATTTTTCGATAGTTATTGACGCATAGTTGAAAACTCAAATACAAACATAGATAGTTAGATGTGAAAAATTGTATCTAATTCATTTTTATTTTGGGTAAATTATTTAAATTTAAATGATTGTTGTTGATTTTGCTGGTGGCTATTTTGATTATAAATAATTTGGTTTCATGTCGTTGTTGTTTAAGAGTTCTGTTCGAGTTTTTTTGTGAAATCAGATAATAATCCTGTAAACAGTAAGGTAGTAGATACAGATATAAATATTGATGGAGAAAAGTGAGAGTTAGAGATGGAACTGGAGTTAGAATTAGAGTTAGAGTTACAGTAAGAATTAGAAAGTGAAGTAGAGTTGGAATTAGAGTTATAGTTAAAGTTAAAGTTAAAGTTAGAGTTAATGAAAGAATTAGAAATGGAAGTAGAGTTAGAATAAGAGTTATAGTTAAAGTTGAAGTTAAAGTTAGAGTTAGAGATAGTGTTAGAGTTAGAGTAAGAGTAAGAGTAAGAGTAAGAGTAAGAGTAAGAGTAAGAGTAAGAGTAAGAGTAAGAGTAAGAGTAAGAGTAAGAGTAAGAGTAAGAGTAAGAGTAAGAGTAAGAGTAAGAGTAAGAGTAAGAGTAAGAGTAAGAGTAAGAGTAAGAGTAAGAGTAAGAGTAAGAGTAAGAGTAAGAGTAAGAGTAAGAGTAAGAGTAAGAGTAAGAGTAAGAGTAAGAGTAAGAGTAAGAGTAAGAGTAAGAGTAAGAGTAAGAGTAAGAGTTTGAGTTTGAGTTGGAGTTAGAGTTGGAGTTAGAGTTGGAGTTAGAGTTAGAGTTGAAGTTGGAGTTAGAGTTAGAGTTAGAGTTAGAGTTAGAGTTAGAGTTAGAGTTAGAGTTAGAGTTAGAGTTAGAGTTAGAGTTAGAGTTAGAGTTAGAGTTAGAGTTAGAGTTAGAGTTAGAGTTAGAGTTAGAGTTAGAGTTAGAGTTAGAGTTAGAGTTAGAGTTAGAGTTAGAGTTAGAGTTAGAGTTAGAGTTAGAGTTAGAGTTAGAGTTAGAGTTAGAGTTAGAGTTAGAGTTAGAGTTAGAGTTAGAGTTAGAGTTAGAGTTAGAGTTAGAGTTAGAGTTAGAGTTAGAGTTAGAGTTAGAGTTAGAGTTAGAGTTAGAGTTAGAGTTAGAGTTAGAGTTAGAGTTAGAGTTAGAGTTAGAGTTAGAGTTAGAGTTAGAGTTAGAGTTAGAGTTAGAGTTAGAGTTAGAGTTAGAGTTAGAGTTAGAGTTAGAGTTAGAGTTAGAGTTAGAGTTAGAGTTAGAGTTAGAGTTAGAGTTAGAGTTAGAGTTAGAGTTAGAGTTAGAGTTAGAGTTAGAGTTAGAGTTAGAGTTAGAGTTAGAGTTAGAGTTAGAGTTAGAGTTAGAGTTAGAGTTAGAGTTAGAGTTAGAGTTAGAGTTAGAGTTAGAGTTAGAGTTAGAGTTAGAGTTAGAGTTAGAGTTAGAGTTAGAGTTAGAGTTAGAGTTAGAGTTAGAGTTAGAGTTAGAGTTAGAGTTAGAGTTAGAGTTAGAGTTAGAGTTAGAGTTAGAGTTAGAGTTAGAGTTAGAGTAATATAATAATTAATAATTAAAGTTAGAATTGAAGTAAGAATTAGATTTAGAGTTAGACTTAGAGTAAAGTAAAAATTTATAAAAAAATTTAAATCAAAATATAAAACTAATTTACTTTTGAATTTGCATGAAGTCTTTTTCTGACAAAATCTTCACACTTATTACAGAATGGCTTTCTCATCAGACAATGGGACTCCAAGTGTTTTTTAACTCTATCTGCTAATGTTGGCTGCTTGAAATTCAGCGAATTTTTGCGACCACCCGCTGACAGCGCAGCCATATTGAAATTGATTATTGACATTTGTTTGTCCCACTGCAGCCAACAACCAACAAGGATTCTGCGTATATCCACCACATGGGGTCAAGTGGTGTGGGCGCGAACAATGCGCGGATAGGAACAAGTGCGGGATCCACAGCATGCAAATAAATTGTCAAGATATTTAAGCCAATTTGTAAGCAACAATTGAGAGAAAAACAAACAACAAATGCAAGAGTAAGCAAAATAACCAGTAACCAGTAAGTATCACTGGTTGAGTTTGGCCAAAGGGTAAAAACAATTTTAATGGATAACAAATGGATGCTGATGTCACGTGATTTTATGAACATTAGCAAGGTTTTGACTTGCTCTTCATTGAGGCGTCTGAGGTAAGGTGTGATTCTCTAAAACTGAAAACAGCAACAAATAAATCGGAAATTATAAATCATATATTAAATCAAACTAATAATTTGTAGTTGTTGTGGCTTATACCGGTGTTGTTGTACGCACTGTGAGACGAATGAGCAACCAAAAGTGCGGACGAACACTCGGATGGACAGAGAGATGGACAAACAAACAGCATTCATGTTCATGTCGCATAACTATTCAAAACTTGACAGTCGAGTCGTGGTTATCGTGCTCGGTCTGCTGATGCCGGTTGTAAAGTATTCCATGTCGCAGTTGTTCCTGTTTAATGGATGCTTGCAACAAGACAATTTCACACCTCGGGGAGTCGCCTTCACTGCGGCTGTCATAAATATTTGACATGAACGCGCTCGCGTACCATAGAGTACTCAAACACGGTGTGTGCGTTCCTGACATGGATGGAGTGAGTAACTTAAGCTAATCCGGCTGCCTGAAGTTTAAGCTAAAGTAGCTAATTAAATAAGAGCTTGTGTGGAAAATAGGTGTAATTAAAAAAAAAAAAATATAAGCGAAAAGCAAACACGGGATATTCCGTCAATATGCAAAAACATATAAGATAAAACAAAAAAAAAAAACACCGTGTGTTGAGTGCCCAGCTGAAAAATATCCCACCTATGCTAGCCGCACCGAATTGATTGCCCCATAAAACCATTGGGGGTCAATTTTAATTTGAACATTTGTCAATGGTCCACCACATACGAGCACATTCCGCCGCATATAAAAGAAAGTTCGCTCCCTCCCCCCATACTGAATTTAATGTGTTCCCATTCAAGTGTCTTTTTGTTTAAAAATACTTCGAACTGGCCAGCTGGCAATTAAGTGACAATTTGTCTATTGTTGTGAGCAAATGTTGAATAAGGTGCTTTCCACTTAAATGTTACAATGAAAGACATGAAGGCGGCACAAGACTCAAAAAAATCAATAAAAAAATTGAATAAAATATCAACAATGATTCAAAACTTTCAAATGCCTATCGTCACGATTTTCAATTTTTAAATTGAAAGAAACAACAAAAAGATTATATAACCATTATAGTGGAACACACCTCAACGGGCTCAGTAGACTCAGACATAGGCCAGACATTTTGACGTTTGGTAGCAGACCATGTGCCGTCACATATATTTGACATTTATGCTCATGTCAATAATCGTAAATATTAAACAATTTTAATCAATTTAGAATTATCAGCTTTTTATTTGACTTTTTTTGGTTTTATTTGATTTTTTTTTAATAATATTCCAAATTAACAGTACATATTTAAATCGTGGTGCAGCGTAGGCAAAATTTATTGATTTAACATTTGGCAAAATAAAGTTCTGTAAAGTTTATGCTGTGTGGCTCAGATGCTGCAGTGCTGATTATTCTTTGTTGTCGCAGAGCCTCAACAGTTTATTAAGCATGGGATCTTAAGTTGGTGTTGTTGCTGTTGTTGTAGTAAGTGGGCGCTAAGTGTTGAAAAGTTCGGTTATGGATTCAGACGGACGGCACACTGTTGTGTGGGATATCAGCAGGTGCGGTATTTGACGTAATCTTACAGAGTTAGAGGATACAAACAAACATTTGTTATATTTTATGATGTCAAAAGATGACTGACAAGAAGGTTTAAAATTATTATGAAATTAAAATATACTGTTAGAATACATGTTAAGAAATTAAAAAAAAAAAAAATTAAAATCTTATAAAACTTCTCATTACATAAAGCGTTAATTTTGTCAAAGTATCATAGTAGCAGACCATTCCAACTTACTAAGCTAACGTTATTTCCGTAAATGTTATACGTGAGGTGACCAGCTTTTATCCAAAAAGGAATATTCAGTCTTCTGGAATATTGCTTAAAAGGATGTCTTAATTTTTATATTTAGAGAAATCTATTTCAAACATTTTTTAAAACTATGTTTAATATAAATATAAATTGTTTTAATGAGATCCTACCTTTTTTGTGAACTATGAATATTAAGAGTACATAATAAATATCCTACAGTTAAAAAACATTATTTTTACTAAAGCTAACACGTTATTATTTTATCTATTTACGTGAGGAAGCACCTCTGCACTTTTTCTAGATTTATTGACAAACTGAAGCATTGATTCGTCAAGCTCATTTAATTCTTTGGATTGTATTTATTTGGCATTTGTTTGTTAGCATTCGCTTGTCCTTTTTTTAACATATTAAAAACAAATTGTAACACACAATCCACACTCTTGACACTGTTCTTAACAAAGTTTTCTTGGAACATAACGAAAAAAGAAAGAAAACTTTTGTTGACATCAATTTCAGGCTCAAAAGATTACTCCAAAAGATTGTGAATACAAAGCTTTTATAAAATGAGTGTTTTTAGAGGTGTTGAACTTTTTTTTTTTAAATAAAACACAGAAAAATTAATGAAATGGCGAATATTTTGTATAAATTAGTTCGCAAATTTAATAGCATTTAGTGTTTGAACACAATTTCGGGCATCATATGGCCACCGCGACTGCGTTTTATGAAGATCATCTTGTCAGTCGTGGCGACCGTGGCGTAGTGGGTAGAGTGTGTGACTCTTACGCCAGAGAACCCAGGTTCGAATCCTCCATCCGAGACAGAAAGTTTTTTCGATTGAATTCATTTTTCTGTTCGGCCGTCACCTCTCTGCAGACAATGGCAAGCCTCAGAGAGTAAAAACTGCCATGAAAAGCTTCTTGAGAACATAAGCCGTTCGGAGTCGGCGTAAAACATGTAGGTCCAGTTCTCGATCATTTGTGTGCAAACATTTCATATCACACACAACACAATTGATCATTAGAAGCTCGTTCAAAGTCCTTTCAAGGGCTGAAATGGCCATTTCGGTTCGGTTCGGATCTTATCAGTCCAATTTTGCACCACTTCTTCCACCACAGTCGACCTTATCTCGCCAATAAAGCTCCAAATGTTGGTTTCCAGCTAGATCATCAGCATAGACTAGTGTCTTGACGTACCTCCATAAAAAGTAGTCAAACGGAGTCAAATAAATAAACTAAGTGTCCAACTGACAGGCCCATTTCTTGATATGATTCGATCACCAATGGTTCGTCCCAGTAAAAGGATGGTTTCATGCACTGTATTGCTTGTCGCACCGTCTTGCTAGAACCATTAAATACTTAGACGATCGATATTCACGGAACCAAAAAGTCGTGAATAATAACATTGGCTCTATCTTCAGTTTTCACTCATTTCATACACAAACCTCTACAGCGTCGGTGGCTTCTTTGGTACGCAATATGGATAAATATTATCCATAAGAGTTTTTCGTTTATTTATTTATCGTTTTGTGTAAAACCTGCTTAGATGGACGTAAGTTTTTCGCACAAACGCGAATTTTGGAAATAAATTTGAAATAGATTTGTAAACTTTGTTCCGGTATATGTCTCAGCATGATAAATTACCAAAGTATAATGAACATAAATGTCAAAAAAATGTGTATACATTGACTACTGGTTTGACAGCTATCTCTCCAGGAAATTCCATACCTCTCAAAAAAAAACAAACTTTACAAAATTCTGAATTACGATTTATATTGCATTCTTTACGGACCACTTGCAAAAAACCATTGCATACTTTTAGTTACTATTTAGTTACATTTAAGCATTAATTATATGAAAAAATTGTGACATCAAATCAAGTATTACACTATATTACATATACGAAAATTTATAATTAATATTTGTGATGGTTGCACCCCTCAGCAAACATTGTAAATATTTTATATAAGGAAGTTTAAATTTTAAGGGACGATGTTGAACGTAAGCTACACCTAAACGTCAAGTTTTTTTCTGCATTTCATTTGACATTTCTCAATTTCAGACTAACTCAATTTGAACCATGGAAAGATACACAATCGAACAACGCGTTAAAGTTATTCAGGCTTATTATGAAAATGGGCGTGCAAATCAAAATGCATATCGTGCACTTCGTGATTTTTTCGGTCAATTTAATCGTCCAAATGTGCGTACAATCGGAAAAATCGTGCAAAAATTTGAGCAAACCGGGTCTGTAGGAGATGTGAAAACACCAGTGCTAGCTCGTACAGCTCGTACTGCAGAAAATATTGCTGCTGTTCGCGATAGTGTGGCTGAAGAGCCGTCCACCTCAACTCGTCGTCGTGCCCAACAATTACACCTCTCACGCTCGGCGTTGATGAACATTATGCATAAAGACTTGCATTTACACGCTTATAAGGTGCGTCTATGGTCAGAATGGTGGCAAGAAATGGCTACAGTGGATGATCAATTTTCGAAGAAAATCATCTTCAGTGATGAGGTACGTTTTCACCTCAGTGGATTCGTCAATAAGCAGAATTGCCGCATTTGGGCGAATGATAATCCAAGAGTGGTTGTCGAAAAACCAATGCACCCACAAAGAGTGACTGTTTGGTGCGGTTTATGGGCTGGCGGCATCATCGGGCCGTATTTTTTCCAAAATGAGGCCGGTCAGGCAGTTACTGTGAATGGTGTTCGCTATCGTGAGATGATAACAAACTTTTTATGGCCCGAATTGGAAGATATGGATGTGAACGATATGTGGTTTCAACAGAACGGTGCCACTTGCCACACTTACTTACTTACTTAGTTGGTCGTAACAACCCGTGTCCGGGTTTCAACCGACCTCATCAGCTCTCGCCAGGCGCCTCTGCTTTGCGCGCGCCTTCTCCAATCGGATACACCAATTGCGGTTAGGGCTTCCTCAGCCTGGTCCATCCATCGGAGGCATGGTCTCCCTCGTCGTCGTTGACCAGCGACCCTCGCCTCGAGCACCTTTTTCGCTGGAGCTTCGTCGTTCATACGATGGACATGACCCAGCCAGCGTAGTCGCTGCACAGTTATACGCCGAACTACGTCAATGTCATCGTAGAACTCATACAGCTCGTGGTTCATTCGGATGCGATAGTCATCGCCGACTCGAACAGGACCGAAGATTTTGCGAAGAACTTTTCTCTCGAACACCCCCAGAGCGGCTGCGTCAGTTTGCGAAACTACCCATGCCTCAGCGCCATAAAGCAGCACAGGTAGAACGAGCGTCTTGTAGAGTGTTAGTTTTGTCGATCGAGAGAGGGCTCTGGAACTTAGTTGCTTACTGAGCCCGTAGTAGCACCTATTAGCAATTATTGTTCTTCGCTTTATCTCCAGGCTGATTTCGTTTTTGGTATTAATGGCGGTGCCAAGGTAAACGAACTCCTTGACTACTTCAAAGTTATAGCTGCCGGATGAAACGTGGGAGTCTAAACGCCGAGCTCCCTTGTTTGTAGACAGCATATATTTTGTTTTGCCCTCATTTATCGTCAAACCCACTTTGGCTGATTCCTTTTCGATAGCGGCGAAAGCAGCGGTAACATCTCTCTTGGTTCTGCCGACAATATCAATATCATCAGCGTACGCAAGGAGCTGGACGCCTTTGTAGAAAATGGTGCCATTACGATGCACACCGGCCTTTCGTACGATCCCCTCCATGATGATGTTAAAGAGATCGCAAGACAGTGGATCGCCTTGCCTGAAACCTCTTTCGGTATTGAAGGTTTCGGAGAGGTCATTTCCTACCTTGACGGAGCTGCGTGTGTTGCTCAACGTCATTCTGCAAAGTCTGATCAACTTTGCAGGTATACCGAACTCAGACATTGTTGCATATAGGCAATCCCTTCTCGGGCTATCGAACGCAGCTTTAAAATCGACAAAGAGATGGTGTGTGTCAATTTGGTTTTCGTGGGTTTTCTCCAGGATTTGTCGTAGCGTGAAAATCTGGTCTATGGTGGACTTACCAGGTCGAAAGCCACACTGATAAGGTCCAATCAGTGTTTTTGTAATCGGCTTTAATCTTTCACACAGTACGCTTGAGAGAACCTTATATGCGATGGAAATAATATTTCCATCGCCACTTGCCACACAGCTAACGAAACAATTTCTCTTTTGCGCGACAAATGCAATGGCCGTGCTATCTCACGTGGTGGCGATGTCAATTGGCCGCCAAGATCATGTGATTTGACACCGTTGGACTTCTTTCTTTTGGGGTTATTTGAAAGAAATGGTGTACGTCGATAAGCCAGCAACAATTCAAGAGCTAAAGGATGCGATAATTCGGCACATTAACGGCATAGAACCTCACTTATGCCTCAGCGTCATCGAAAATTTGAACCAACGGATGGAGGTGTGCCGCCGAGATAGCGGCGGCCATTTGGCCGATATTTTGTTCCATACATAATTGAACCATACCAATATTATCATAACCAAAAGAAATGATTTATTTATATTTACAATTATATTTATATTTATTATATATTATAATAAAATTTATATATGGTATATTTTTTTAATTTATTTTAATTGATACAAACGCATTGCAAGGAATGCTTTCAGGTATTGTTGCACCCTTTGGCATTTGCAATGTAAAAGTGCAGTCAATATAATAAGTTCAAGCATAGGTATTGAAGAAACACATATGCTTTGATATTATATACGTATTATATGCTCCTATTAAAAGAAAATTTATATATACACAAAAAAATGTACAGATTTATCTAAAAAAAAATTATTTCTAAATTTTGCACCCCTATTAGCTGTGCACCGCGGCGGAACGCCCCCATCCCCTCGTTGCTACGCCGCTGCTTCTTTGGGTAAATCTATTTCAGAACGTAAACTTAACTTCTTTAGATTTTTATGCAATAAAAATGTTTCCAAATTTTGTTTCAGTGCCTGTCATTTCGGTACATGTGGTCACCTTAGTTAATCAAAACTTTTAGCAGTTTTTGCTGCTATGAAAGTATGTCAGTTTATAGCTTATCAATGTAAACAATTTTCCCGGCTTCTTCACATCTCATCCATTAAATATTAAACTTCGTTTTATTTATGATGGACATGCAATTTATGAATAAATTAATTAAAATTTAAACTTATTATAAACAACAGCAAGACAAAAAAAAAACCAAAAAAAAGACGAAGAAACAGCACTGCCAGCAGCTTGAAGTTTTCTGATTATGGTGTCCATGTAGTTGACATGTCGTTAACATTTTCAATTCAGCCGTTGTTGTTGTTGTTGTTGTTGTTTTTGTGGTTGTTGTAACTAGTGGTCTTGTTGCACTGCATGATTACCACACGCTGCACGTAGGTCTGACAGTTTGTCTGTGGCTTAATAAATAAAAAAAAAACAACAAACAATATTGAAAAGAAATGTCATTAAAAGAACGAGTTGTGTGGCTTCAATGCCGGTGAGCCACTTAATCAAAAAGAGAAGAAAAAAAAAAAATTCATAAATAATTTAAGCACATGCCAAGCGCTCACAAATGACAAAAGATGGCGACCCACATCATCATGGTTGTTGCATGCAGGCAATGAAGTGATTGTCAAAATTGAATACTGACGCGACGTTATTTGAAATGTCACAAGAATGATGACGAATTAAGTTGCGGCTTGTCAGCGCAAATGTCAAAATGGCGGGCAATTTTGAAAAATGTCAAAATTCTATTAAGCTACACAATTAACTTAATTGTACTTTAAAGCAAACTTTAAATTAAGTCGTTTTTATCTATATTTGAAAGTATTTTTATAATTAGCAATTTAATTTGTTCAACTTATCAATCTGTATTTCGTTTATCAGCAAATGTGTGCAATGTGCTTTCATGCAATTTTTTGACATCTAAAAATCTTTGTGTTAAAGCAACTACTAGATAAAATTAATTAATTTTTCATGAAAAATAAATTTGATCGTGGCAACTAGTTAGTGAAGGCAATGTTGCAGCAATGCGTTTTTGTGGCATGTTTTTTATCATTGCACATGAATTATAGCCGGTTGTCAGTGTTTTAACAAAATAGATCTGTCATATCATAAGTCTTAAGATGCCTTCAAAGTTTAAAATGGAATGCTTTTAGTATTGTGGCGCATGCTAACAAGACTCACCTGACAAATATTGCATCAGCATGCAACTTGAGTCGCGTGAGGAAATTTTTAGTTTTCATGTATATTTTATGCCACATAAAAATGCATTCTTTTTTTTGCCTGTTTTTTATTAAGTGAAATAAAAACATTGCTAAAGTAAAGTCGTTATCTTAGGAAAGATATTCAAAAGTTGCGGCGTATGCATTTAACTATTCAAAAAAGTAAAAATAATAGATTGCTACAACAACAATGTTTTATACAGCTGTGGTATTTTATATGAAAATAGCAAAAATTTTTATTAGTTATTTTCGTAGTTGTGTGTCATCATTCGAATTTATCTTACATGAACGCTTCTATTCAGATAGATATCGTAGGTTTGGGGAGAACTAGTAACAGGTTTAGGTAAAAAGTGTTAATTCCTGTTAACTTCCTTGCAGGCATAAGTTATTTTTATACAAAAAGGGGGAAATTTTGCTATGTATACATATTTTCTCACACGCTGTAAAGTGAATCGAAAAAAGTGTGCTAGGTAGACAAAATTATTTCAAATGCATCTTCATTCCGTGTAGGTCTTTATCATTAATAATGCGCGATCAGGCTGATTTTTATCATCAACTTCATTTGATGTTTCAGGACCATAAAATTGATCTTCATTATTGAGGTCACAACACGCAAAAACTCGCTGAGTTCAGAAAGACAACACGTTGGCGAAAATATGCAACACTTTGATTATAAATTGTTGGCCGCATATAAGATCAAAGTTATATTAAAAGCACTATAATTTGACAACGAAAAATAAATGGAATAACAACCAACACATTTTTGCAACGACGTACATGAATATATTGATCAACCTTTGTTGAATTGGCCTGAAGATGTTGACGCACGAGTGTTGGCAGTAATGCTCTTAGTCCTAAATGATCACCTGAAAATGTGTGGAAATTTTAATGTTCTGGCAACAGCGGTATACTCTGCTGCAATGCTGAATAGTCAATTATAATATCTTTTTTATAAAAGTTTCTTTTAAAAGAAGAAGAAATCGTAAAATATTCATTTTATATATAAGCCTGAAAGATTAAAAAAGGTTTTTTTTATAAATACAAAAATGGTTGTCAGCTACAAGCCGTCGGATACCAATACTCAGTGCAAAAAAAAAAAAAGTTAAAACGAACAAGAATGGAAAAAACTTCCCATGCGAAAGTGAGCTGCTGCTTCAGGCTCAATAAGTGGGCAGCAACCAACTCGTAAATAATTTCACTCAAAGAGTTGCTGTGGACTTGAGTTCAAACTCTACTACTTCCATTGCCACTTTTAGTAGCTTCGATTATATTGGCTCTCATCGTTAGCAAACTCAGAGTATATTGTTGTTGTAACATCCACGCAAAGATCGCATGGAAGCAACAAGTTGTAGACAAGAGGATCGCGCAAGCAAAACTCGTTCTTGTTGTTAGCCATGCCAACAACTTTGCGCATCTTTAGCAGCAGCCGCCTTGCGCTGCTTAAGTCGCAAAAGACGAATCAGTGTGATGTTTGGATGCTTTACGAAAATCTGGCGACGCCTACAAAGGGCGGCCGTGAAGTTGAATGAATGTTCTTGTGGTAGAGAAAATGGCTGCAGGAACTTTTCTTTATTTAAGTTGCAGTTTTTTGTAGAATTTTTAATAATTGTAGATACTCTTTTCTGTGTTGCTATGGTAACAAAGAAGGATCTATAAAGCAGCTGATTTTAAAAATGTATGGTATGGGTTTTTGGTACAAATAAAGTTTAAAATTAGTTGAATTTATTATTGACTTCCTCACACGCGGGCTGCTATACTATATATCAGACATGCTCATCCAGTAGCTCATCTTGCTCGCGTTACCCGCCAAACAAATTGTTTTCTATCATGATCTTTGTTTTTGCGCTTATACGAAAGTCAAACCACGTATAAAAAACAACACAATTTAAAAAAAAAAAAAAAAAACAAATGACAGCAACACAAGCCGCTGTTGACGATCACATAATTTTAAGCGCGTACACAACAAATGCATGCAAATTATCCGTTGCTTGTGTGTTAACGCACACACGATTTCTTTTCATTGCCAAAAGTTACGATGCGCAATTTTTTGTATTTGATTTTGTTTTTTAAAAATCATTTGCTCTTTTCTAAAATTTCGTGAGCTCCACTGCTATATATTAACCATACTTATTTAGCTCCTACACTCAAAAAAAAATTCTTGAAAAAATTGATAAATAACTTTTGTTACTCCCTGACAAAACCAAAATGTGCTTTCGAATAAATTTTCATAAAAATTTCAAAATTCATAAATGCCTTATTTTTTGTCAATTCTAAAGAAACTTCATCCATTTGATTAAAAATATTGTAAATCATTAACAAATTGAATGTGTTGATTTGGAAAAAATTGTATTTTATTTGTTTGAAAAACACTTTTCTCAGCTTGATCTAAGCTTATTCAAGGTAACAAAATCGTCAAGCAGTCGGAATAAAATTTTATCATTTTTATAAATAGATCTAACAAACTAACTTTGTTGTCTTGATAAATAGATATGTTATACTGAAGAAATCTTTTGTGGAATTGATAATCGTTTGAGTCAATGTGACAAAATTTAAATTTCGTAATGAAGAAATCAATTATTAATTTCAAAAACATTTAATCATTACAACAAAAATAGAGGTTAAGTATTTCGGTGGCGTTATTGTTCTTCTGAATTGTGTAAAAAATTCTGGTTGCGTGAGTAATGCAAGCTGTGCGAGTTAAATTTTATCAATTAATATCATAAATAAGATTTAATTATAGAAGAAGTGATTAAATAATAAAAAAGGAAATAGTGATAGTTAAAAGTTGATGCCGTGTAACTTTAAGTGAAGCTATCAAGGACAATGAAACTGATTGCATCACTATAATCCGTTCAGTGGTTAAAAAAATTTAAGATAATTGTTACATGCACTTCTGGTTATTAAAAGCGTTCAATAAAACTTTTTTGTTAGAGTTCAAGCTTCTTAAAATTCTGCAAATGGGCTAAAGTCCTGAACAATGAAATGTGCCATGCTATCAACAGTGTCTCGAGAAATGGCAACGTATTCCGGCAGATATAAGCATCTTAATAACACACACACCGCCTTCAGACATGGCGATCTCTGTTGTTCAGGTGTGCGTGCAAGTTGTGTTGAACTATTGACTACGGTGCAGCAACGTATAATGTAATCCGCCATAGCATTAAGGCTATGGCTTCACATTCAATGGGGTCGCCATCTATGTGAATGGACTACATGTGCATCAGTTATTTACCAAATAATCCGTCCATTGCTTTCGATGTGGCATTACCGCCGAACAAAATACATATTTGTATCAAAAAAGCATTTGTACGAGTATAAAAAAAAAAATATTTGTATGAAAAAGCCATTTGTATCAAAAACCAATAATTTTTGTAAAAATATTTTTTTTCATTTGTCATATAATTTATATAGAATTTTGTAAAACTGCAAAATTCTGTATAAATAAAACTTTTAAAACAATAAAATTTTTTGTAAAACCAATAAAGTTGCTTGAAATAATAGAATTTTTTTTATCAGAACAACAACACATTTTTATATAATTGATAAAAAAATATGTATTCTACAAAAAAGCATTTTTCTATTCAACAAACCATTTTTTCATGTTGAAATATTCTTTATTCATACTGACAAATTTTTTTATCAAATTTACAATGCAAACGTAGCATTCTTGATTAAGGCGGTCTTCTCATTCAAAACCCGTTTTTTGGACCCTTTTTAAAAAAATTCTTACTTGAAAACGCAAAGAATAATTGAAAACTTTTTTTATTTATTGTATTACAAAAGGTTCAAAGTAAATAAAAAAATTTTTTTTGCCTCGATACGTGGGCTGTTCAAAAAGTAATGAGACTTCAAAGTTGGTGGTGAAAAAAAAGGTGTCGTCACGGCGGCCACGATTCCGGGTCTCCGGAGCGTCTGAAATGAAAACAAAAACGGGGTTATAATCAGTATAGATGTAATTCTCGGGTGAACCTCAAGCTTAATTTTGTGATTTTTTTTGACAAAATGGAGGCCATTCAAAAAAAAATTTAAATTTCGGGTTTTTTTTTTGTAGTTTAGTGTAAAAAAAAATAGTAACAAATTTTTTAAAATTATGGTCGAGGTTCACCCGAGAATGGTGACAATTCTGCGTCGATTCCACTTTGTTTCATGAAAATCGGTTCAGTTGAACTGGAGATATCATGGCCGCCAGTTCGAAAAACGTGGGTTCGAGATACAATAAACGCGTTTAAAGTTTGAAGTAATTTTTTTGGGAAAAAAAAAAAAAAATCAAAAATGTTTAAATGCAGTTTTAAAGAGCTGACAATTTTTACTTACAAATATTAGTCGGCGATGCCAGCTCCATACAGGCCACCTTCCTCTTTTTCGTAGAAACTGCTTTCTGCTGCCCTCTCTGCTCTGCGAGCCGTTCTGCCAGCTTTTGATGATGCCGCAGCTCGAGTCTCTGATCGGTTCAATCTGTCTTCATTGCGAGATAGTGCGTATTCGTATGCGTTTTTGCCAATCGCAATACCCATCAAACCCATAATTTTAAGTATGGGTATAAAACCGTCGTTGAAGAGGCACGTTGCAATGAAATTGGCCACTTCGATGGTGCGTGCGCCTGAGTTGATGTGTTTGGGCGAAAGTGACCAAAGAACAGAATTGTAGGACTCATTGGAATTCTGAGTTTCAGATCCAAGGCATCTTTCAAGCAAATTTTCTGCCGACAGCGCTTCGTAAGCTGGTTTTATTACCTCCATCACCTTCTTGTCCATCACATCAGACCTTGCTTCACAAAAAAGGCTGTATCTTCTAAAGTATTTCGAATTTCTAAAAATCCTTTTAGGGGCATATTCACAACTACCCAAGCTATAATAAATGCAAAAAAAGTTGAAAAAAAAGTTGCTCAATGAGAAGACCCCCTTAAGGCTTTTATCAACTTGAAAAATCCATTTATCAAATAAGCAAAATAAAATTTTGTCAATATGAGTACAACTTTCCTTCTAAAATCAAATTGTCACAAGCTTTTTTTGACTCTATATTGACAAAAAATTTATCAACTCAACCTAGGAATTTGTCAATATGAATAAATATTCCTTTGAGTCAAGCTTTCTGAAAACGCAGCACTAAAACTCAATTTTATCAACACGAACTATTTATTGTAGAAGTTCAAAGTCCTATTGATCAAAATAATTGTTCTAAAATTTTTTTTCTCTCAAAATATGCGTTTTTTCAAAAGTTATAAACAAAATAATTTATGAGTACAATTTCTTAGTAAATATTGTGTAAGAGTTAATAAAATTTTTTAAATTTTAATGTTGTGAAATTTTGTGCTTTTTTTTACTGTTTAAATCGCTTGCTCGTGTTACTTATTCCATAATCTGCGATAATTCCTACATCCTTAAAAACAAAAGATATCACACATTCATACATATGTTTTTCTTCAAAACAATCTTATGGAGTTTTCTCACTTTAGTCGACTTAATCGCGTCAGTGAAATGGTCCGTTGCGGTTCTGGCTCTGATTCCACTTTGTTCTTCTGTACTGCATCTTATATCCTTAGATCCTTGACGGCTTTACGCTTTTCAAATTGCAATTAATTTTTCTTGTATTTCGTGTGCTATGCTTTTCGAGCTGCACTAGTTTTTGTCAATTAAAAATTCTTTTCTCTTCTCATGTTACGCGTTGCTCCCATTTTTTGTATCCTTGTTATGTGTTTTCTTTTTTGTGCTCATTGCTTGGACAGGATCTATGTGTGCGGCACTGCGTTAAACTCTCTATGCTTGCCTGAGTGTTGGGTGGGCGTAGGTAGGCGTGTTTGACATAGCGTGTCATTACAACAATTTTGTATGCATTTCTAGTTTTTTGTTTGTTGCTGTTGTTCAATACAACGCAGAGTCCTGTGACGGGTTCTGCTTGAAATACCAGTTGTTGTGTTTTGAGAAGATTTGGTAAATCCAGCGTATCCCCAGGTCAACACATGTGAACATGTTTACACGATTTTTTTCAAACCTATATGCAAAGGGAAAATGTGAAACGCTGTTCCATTGAGTCTTGATGTGCCTTAAATTTATATTTTCTTCATTCATTTTTTAAAGTCTCACTTTATTTATAGCAAGTTGTTGGTAACTCTCTAAAATTATGTTCTTAATATTTTAATTAATGATATTCGTGTTATTTCCTCAACTTAATAAATGCTAAATACCCTTGACATGATCTTAAACTCAATAACTCTAAAATGTATAGCTCTGAGCAACATTAATATGCAGCGTACAAATCTGCTAGCATCCCACTGTGCCTTAAGTCAATCCGTTTGATGTGGTTGCTGTTTACTAAATGTGTATCTGTATTTAAGCTCGTCACAACAAAAACAATAAAAACCACAAAAACAACAGCAATATTACTTAACATTCTTGATTTCAACATGGTTTCTTTTTAATATTATCTTGAATACTTGGTGGAAGCTGCTTGGCACACTGCTCTACCCTACGATCACTTACATACATATGGTATGTATACGACCTGCGCTCAATGATGAACACCTTCTGTCAGTGCGATGTCAAGATGCGCCTTGAGCACAAATCATCTCGCTGTCTGCTGTCATTTATGACAGCGAATGCAGTTTGTCAAAATGTTGTTTCTGTTTTGGTGTTTGTGTGGAACTTCAATTAATAATTGGATTAGATATTAGAAAGTTAAAATAAATTATATTTAAAACATATTGAATTATATCCTTAAACGAGAGAAGCTGGTAATTTAATTTTTTAAACAGTATTCTAGAAAGTCAATCTAATAGTTTTGTATAGTTTTGCTTATACAAGTTTATATAAGATGTTTCACAATACACTTAAAGAAAAAAGTTAACAGGAACTTTTGTTGACTCTATGTTGACAAAAAATTTATTAAATCAACCTAGGAATTCGTCAATATGAATAACATGGTTCGTATCCACATATTCCTAGGTTGAGTTGATAAAACTTTTGTCAGTATAGACAAGGTTTTTTCTTTCAGTCTAGACTAGGCAAAAAAAAAAGAATATTTGTATATTCAGCTGTTCTTCGAGCATGTTATAGTGGATGTAATAAATATACATTAAAAAACCCTCTGAATTGGTCAATACTAAGGGGCAGCGCCTTTTGATCTTTAATTAAATTCGTTTTTAATACAGAACTTTTAAAACGGGGCTACTTTTTTCTTGAGCATGTTTTTTCGAAAATTCCAAAATTTGTATGGAAAAAATGAAATAATTTCCAAAAGTTTTAAACGCAAAAACAAAAAAAAAAAATATTTTTAATTTTTTTATCTGTCAGTAGGTCTTTAATAAAAGCTTCCTCGCTATTTATCTAAAAAGTTTGGCTGCGGCAAAAATGCATATATTTGTATTCGAAAATTGCAAAAATTTTCAAAAGTTTGAAATTAAAAAACAAAAAAAAAGTTTTTTTTAAAATATTTCAATATGATTTTACTGAAAGCATTCTTAAGAGTTTTCCAAAAAATTTAGCTATGGCAACTCAAAAATAAAAAGTAATGGGCAATTTTCTAGAGCATTACTTTGACTGAAATGCACAAGAGATACCGGAAAATATGTGATTTCGTTAAAACCTGTCTGATGTTGATCTATTTTTTGTAGCGTATGAAATATTATTGCAATATTTTTTTCTAATTTCATCTATGTATATATAAAATCGTAAAAAAAAATCTGTACATGAAATATTTTTCGAAATTCTTTTTGCGTTGGACATTTTGAGTGACGAGGAGTCCGAAAATCGCATTTTTAAAATTTTTGTCTGTCTGTCTGTCTGTCTGTCTGTTAAGGCATCACGCGAAAACCACTGGATGGATTTAAATGAAACTTGACATCCAGGTTCCTTATATCCCGGTCAAAACAAAGGCTACTTTTTTCCAGAAAAAAAAGGTTGGACCCGGTAGGGGGCGCTGCGATCGGGTTCCACGCATTCTTTTTTTTATCTTATCTCCGAAACCGTTCATCCGATTTGCATGGAAATTTGTATGTAGAGGTTTTCGGATACGGTGAGTTTTTATAACTTATCTACTCTGTTATATTTCGAACACCAGAGGGCGCTATAGTACAAATTTTTAGTAGTACAAAAAAAAACCTCGAAAAACTTTTAAGCCGTGCATCCGATTTGCATGAAAATTTAAATATAGGTGTTTTCTGATACGGTGAGTGTTATGGACTTATCTTTTTTGTGCTATCCTGATCACCAGAGGGCGCTGTAGTACAAATCTCTGAAGATATCGTGAAAAGTAGAAAGCCACTCATCCGATTTGGATGAAAATTTGGCGTACTCTTTTGCTCTGTTTCCAAAACTAGAGGGCGCTGTTGTACAATTTGTATGTGTGCATCGTGTAACACTCAAAAACCGCTCATCCGATTTAGATAAAAATTTGTATATCGAAATACGTATATAGGATTTGATATCAAGTATGGAAAGGGCTTCGGCGATATTTTTTTATTCTATCTTGAAAACCAGAGAACGCTGTAGTACAAATACCGTAAAAAACTTAAAACAACTCATCCGATAAGTATGATTTTCATAAGTGGTTTTCGGGTGCGGTGAGTCTTTTGGTGCTATGTATTTTGCTATATCTTGAGCCCCAGAGAGAGCTGTAGGGTGATAAATATCTTCTTTTCTTCTTTACGTATATTTATAGTCCACTTTCTTTTTTCGAAAATCAGGACAGCTGATGCCGAACTCTGTGGTATTTGAGTACGCATCAACACATGCGCAAGTAAGTTGCGTCGTAAGCTGGCGTTGTTTTGACATTTCAGTTTCTATTTTCAATGCTTATTTAATTTTTTTCCAGTTTCCTCGCAAATTGCCCAAAATTCGTTTTTGCTCTGATTATTTTTCAAAATTGTGCAATCTATCGAATACAATATAAAACTTGAAAATATATTTTTGCGATGTTGACGCTACATTTAGCTCATTTCGCCTAAGTTACCGGTTTGACAGATGCACACAAAATTCCTTCTAAAGTTTGTGAAAAGTTTTTTCAAATCCACGAATGAAATCGAAAATTATTTATGTCAACTCCTGAGTTAAGCCGGGTATTCAGCTAGTATAATAATAAAAGTAATATAATACTTTGACTGCCTGGTACTTTGGTCAAATCTTTAAACGCGTTTTTCTCGAAACTACTTTTTCCAACACGTTGGGCATGATACTCGGGCAGCTTTTCAAGCCCATCCCTTTACCATTGCGTCGGTGCCCAATAGAACCTCGCGTTACCGAGATAATTCTTTTTTTAGTCACACAATAAGATTGTTTAATAATCTCCTTGTGAGCGTGTTCCCCGGCAGTTTTGATCTGTGTAAGTATCAAGCAAATCTTTACCGTCACTGCTCCATCTTTCCACCCTCCAACTAACTATCACCGGTCTTCTGAATCAACGCAATGCTTTCGCATTTAAAGGGACGAGTGAGCGATGGTTAATTTATAAAAAATCCCAAGTTCTAATGGATCGACATATATTCCTTTATGACACGGACTAGAATTTTGAAAAAATTTCGTTTTTTAATATTTTTAAAAAGGTCAAAACTATGAAGAAAGGACTTGTTTTTCATACAGACGCCATTTTGAGAAACATTTCTTTTTTCCCTAGTTCGGGACTTAGTAATAATCTTTTTTTTTCAGATGACTAGAAGAATTGAAATCGTGCCAAGATGGAGGCTCCATTTATTTAGTATCCCCTCCCCCCCTCCTTTCCGACCAGCTAGCAATTTTTTAAAGTTTTACGCTTTTTTAATTTTGAATTTTTTATGTTTTATTGGAATATTAATAAACATATAATAAAAAATTTATACTGGAAATATTTTTTTTTTTTATTGAATTTTAAAAAAATGCCCTACATTTTGCGATCAATTTATCAACTCACCAACTCTACTAATTTATG
The DNA here is from genome assembly GCA_914767935.1 of Coremacera marginata. Taxonomy (NCBI): domain Eukaryota; kingdom Metazoa; phylum Arthropoda; class Insecta; order Diptera; family Sciomyzidae; genus Coremacera; species Coremacera marginata. The sequence goes on along the minus strand of OU612045.1, from coordinate 2,911,314 downwards.
AAATACTGAAAAAAAAAAATTTCGAAATAACACATAAAAAAGAGGGTTTGAAAAGGAATATTATTCGAGGATTTTAAATAATATTAAAATTATTCAAAAATGAAAAGAAAAACTGAAGAAAAAAAAAAAAAACAAACAGAGGTGACCAAAGGCAAAAATGCAATTTTGGCTTGACAGTGATGCCAATGATAAAATATTGTGTTGCTGTAACACATGCAACTTTTTGAGTAAAAACTGAAAAATGACTACAGAAAAAAGGAATAAACAAGAGCAACACTGATGCGAAGTTTAATATTTGTATAAAATAAAAACAGCAACAAGAAGCGACAGCTGGCTGCTGTAGACATTCAAGTTGTTGTTGTTGCGATTGCTCAGGCTGTCATCTGAGTAGCAGCAAGTGTTGCTGATGCATTCGTTGATAGTTAAATGAGAGTTGATGTTGTTCCTCCTGCTGTTGTTGTTGGCTATGTTGATGCTGCCATTTAGCGAAGTTGCAAAATAGTGGGTGGGAGCAGACTGAAATATAAAAAAAAAAAAAATCAAAAAACTTTTATAAATAACAAGCAATACAACAACAATTGATATATAAGCGAATGACAAGCAATTCTGTGATGAATTTATTGCCACCGCGTACAAAAGCAGGTAGTAAAAAAAGCTTCCTTTTCATATATTGAATATTTCGTTGCATATTTTTGGGTTGAATATGCAAACAATTTTATCTCGTTTGACAGTCATATTTTTGTGCTTCGATACAAAATTTATGGCTACCTAAAAATATGTGGAATGTTGAAGTTTTTCAAGAGTTACGTAATTGCAGTAAAAACTCTTCACCTCCCCATCTAACCAAAACGAACACACGCTGTAGTGTAGCACAGAAGTTATGCAGCTGAAATTAGTAAGAAAACAAAGCAAAAAAAAATAAGAAAAAAAAAAAAATCATATCGGAACGTTACAAACTGTCAGACATTCTTTTATCAGCAATTAATCGTGTTAATCAAATGCGTTGTCAGCATCATTTTAACATTTTAACATTTGAATAATTTCAAAAATCACTTAAAAGCCAAAATCAACAATTTATAACAACAAGAAGCGTTTTACAGCATTACAACAGCGAGAAGAAAAAACAAAAAACTGAACGTACCGCTTGAAAAAATCGTGCTAAACGCGTTTCGTAACACCTTCGCAGAGACCAAAATACCAAAAAAAAAAAAAAAAAACATCGAGAAAAAATATATATAAAGAGAATAGTTGCCATTGCGCCACAAAATCAACGAATTTTAAAAGATGTTGACTTTTTGATAACCTCTGTAAGTTGGCGTTATGTTAGCTTGTTGTCTGGAGCTAGCTGGCGGGCTGGCTGGGATGAATCGATGGATGGATGGATGGATGGATGGTGCTTAAAGGAATTTTGAATTTGTTTTGGAACATATATAAAAAGCACGATCAACGAGTTGAAATCAAAGCATTTAAAACAATCAATCACTGACAGTTTGATGGAAGTGAACAAGAAGAGAGGAAGGTTGAGAAAAACTGAGTTAGGTTTTGTCATATTTAAAAATATGCGGGCACGCTATTAGGTATGGAACACAGATTATTGAAAATATAAAATATATTTTAAATTCAAAGTCTTAATAAAAAAAAAGATATGTTAAAATTAAAGTTAAAGTTATACTATATCTAATAGCCTTAATTTTTCAGAAATTTTAAGTGTTTTTTGCTTAAAAGTAGCTTAATGAGTTTACTTAAATTATCAATCCAGTAATGGATATTTAATTTGAACAATTTATTTTTAAACCTTACATTATTTAATCCAATAAATTTTGTGCATTTATCATATTGAAGTTGAAGTTAAATATAAAATTGTAATATAAAAAAATTGTTAAAACTTACTATTCAGGAATTTTGAAATGTTTTATATGGAAATTTAAATTTTCTGCAACTGCTTCCTTAGCATTTATTTTTTATTCAAATAATAGTAGTAGAATTTGTGAAAAGCTTTTAAGAGCATGCGCTGGTCACGCGACTGAGGTCAGTTCAATTCCAGTTATTGTTGTTGTTGTATTGAAGTGTATCAATTCATATTATTCTAAAGAAGCTTAAAAAACAAGAGATCAACAAATGTTTACCTCACAGCTGTTCGATAAGAAATTTTATAGAAATTCAGTTTTTTGAAATTAAAACTTTAGTACCTCAAGTAGATTTTAAAATGAATATTTTTAGTTAAGAATATGTGGTCCTATTGGAAAAATTTATTTTTTCTCTTTCATTTCATTCAAGTGATAAATGCAGACTTTTATTTTCTTTAGTTATACATAAAAATTAGTTTAGTAAAATTAATAATAAATTAGATAAGTAGGTGAATAGCCAAAAACGGTTTAAATCTACGTTAAAATTAAAAAAATAAAAAAACAAATAAACGGTTTGTTCTCAAAGCCCTTGGAGGATCATAAAGTTTAAATAAGTTTTCCACTTAATAAGTTATAAGCAAACATTAAATTTTTTCATTTAAAAAGTTATAAAATAATCATTAAAGAAAAAAAATGAACTTCTTTCAGCTAATTATTGCAATCCCAGTAGCTAAACGTCTTGCTAATATGAGAGAATGTCATATGAGCAGGGCTCTCATCACGTAACTTTCAAATCGATCATCGTTCAAACGATACTCTTCGACGATATCGTCAAGTGTTTGCTTCATATAAATGCATCACTGTCGTCTCGTCTATCGTTCTAAGGTTTGAAGGTTTGCTAAGGTTTGAAAGACACTAGAAAACATATGTTCTGTACCAAAAGTGAAATTTTCTTATATTTTTTTTTGTTTGTTTGTTGTGTTCGACGTGATATTTGTAGCAAAAATATAAGTAATATTGACTTTTCAATCAAATACTCCCGTATTAATGTGTTCAAAATTATATTTTAGGTAAAATTATTTGCTCATAAGCAAATTAAAATATGAATCAATTTCGTTGATGAACACCTGCAGCTGGCCAACAATTCGGTCGCAACCACGCAAGCTAAATTTATTAAAAATAAATATTTAGCACTACGCACACTGAAATATTGTAAGCGCAATACATACTTTTTTAATGGAAGATATCAAGGATTCGATTTATCCCGAAGGATCCCGCTCTGTCGCAACAACTCAATTTGTTCTCTTCCTCATCAGCAAACAAAAAAGAAATTTAATTCCGGCTCCAAGAGATTTCAATTTTATTAATTTAAACAGTTACTATCAAATAGTAATTCAAATTTGGCACGAACGATACCAAATTAGCTATCGTGCAATTCAATCGTCAAAACGATAGCATTGACAGTTGTTATACATACATGAAGCAAGCAAAACGATATCGTTATGACGATAGTAAAATTTTTAGGTTATGTGATGGTAAAGTATCGTCAAACGATTCTCGTCATACGTGATGAAAGCCCAGTGTATTTTGGAAAATATGTAAATATTAAGTAAACATTTTTTGCATTCTCTCAATGCATTCAGAACTAATTGTTATAAGAGCTCCAAAGTACAGAGTAGTTTATTTTAATAAACCCTATCGTGCAATTTGCCTTTGAAATTATAATATCTACATGGATATTAAATTTTAACTTGGAGTCAAAATTTGGAGACAAGAAACCCCAAGCGAGGTGGTTGGTTGCCTTTAACATTGCGAACGGACCAAAATATAATCCACGAAATAAAAAAAAAACTCATTTGTAGCGTGCCAGGGAAAAGTAAGCAGGATATTATTGTTCGTCTGACATTTATCTACAAACACACACAAGTTGAGAGAAAAAATTAGGGTTTTTGGCTTATCGCTTTCACATGGCGACGCCGGCCCTTCAACACCGAGGTCACATCGCTACGGCAAAAAGACCATGCTATGTGTCTGATAGAACTAGAGCGGTAATGTGTATTATGAACTTCGAAAGGCGACCCGAATGGGCCAGAAGCAAGATTGCCAGTCAAAATTCGGAACAATTCCCACGGAAATTACCTTTTTCCCACAGTACCATAAATTAAGTACCACCAAAATTACCACGGTCAAAATAAACAAAAAAATTCCCACCGCAATTAAAAAATACCTCAAAAAATCTCGCGATCATTTAAAATTACCACAAAAATACCGCGCTTTTTAAAAATACCACCAAAAATCCCATATGCATTTAAAAATCCCAAAAAAATCCCATACGCATTAAAAAATACCACAATAAATCACAATTTTCGGAAAATCTGGGGTTGTTCAGAAATCATTTTGCAATAAGAATAGAAAAAACCAGGTCGTAACACTTCGTTTACTCTAAACCTTTCCAACTAAAAAACCAAAGATATAATTGTGGTATTCAATGAAAGCCGTATTTGTGATGTTCATATCATATGAGCGATATATTTACAGAAGCGTATTTTGCAACAACAAAAATTTAAGGAATTTTACAAACGTAGCTTACGACATAAAATCGTGGTCTAAACATAGCGTTTAATGCGAATAATGGCAATGATTGCATATGAAGTTTTGCTTAATAAATGTGAAAAAAATCATTTGAAAAAAAAATCCCAAATTCCCAAGGCAATTCAAAAATACCACACTGAACTCCCAACTTAATTCAAAACTACCACTCTGAATTAAAAAATGCCATGGGAATTTAAAAAAAAAAAAAATATTCCCAAGGGCAATTAAAAATTACCACGAATGGGATTTTTCCCACATAACTGGCAATCTTGGCCAGAAGACATGCCAAAGTGGTTTTGTTATACGACAACGTGCCGTCTCACACAGCAAACCTAGTGAAGACACCTTGAAATCGCTTGAATGAAATATCCTTCTGCACCCGCCGTACTCCCCAGTCTTGGCGCCATCTAACTATTACCTCTTTACATCAATGAGACACGCACCACAAAGCAGCACTTCAGAGGTTTCGAGGAAAATTGCAAAATTGTACGAGAAGTTTTTCTTTCATGCTATTTTTTAATTACCTAATGGCCAATATTTTGAAAAAATTTATTTTTCTAGAAAATTCCTTCTTTTTACCAAAAAAGCAGGAAAAAACTTATGCATTCACCTGGTATTATTCTCCGATAAATCAAAATTTAACATCAAAATCGCCGACATGAAAAATTTTAACGTAGGACGGCAAGCCAACAAGCACTTGAATCCACAATACTGTGAAGCATGGTTACTTTTCTTATCACGTAGTTGGGTCCATATATACAATATACATAAATTAGTATTAATCATAAATAGTATTATTAATAGTGGCGGGTTCAGTTTCGTAATTTAAGGCTGATAGTGAACTTATGGAGTGCCGATGATCAGAATACTAAGAGGGATATAGAAACAAATAAGGATATAATCTTCAGCAGCATTCAAGACGATGTTTAACAAGACCAAATTCAACGACTCAGGTTCAATCTTCAGCAGCATTCAAGACGATGTTTAACAAGACCAAATTCAACGACTCAGGTTCAATACCTCGCAAATTTGCTGCAATCCTGAAAAATAATGGATATGCTATTTATATACAGGGTGTCCCAGACTTAGAGTACTATAATGTGGGGGCTGATTCCTCGTGATGAGACGAGCAAAAAATCGTATAGGTGGGGGTGGTCGCAAATGCCCCCCTAGGGGGCTAGGAGGGAAAAACAAAAAAATAGGTGTCGTAACGTTTTAATCTATAACTAACATATCTCTGCAACGATTAAAAAAAAACATAACTTTTTGAAAAGAAAATTAAATTTGCTTTAAATTATTTTTGCAAAATTTTTCCATAAAGTCATAAACAAAAAATGTATAAGCACCTGAAGTCAAAAAATTGGTTTTTTTCTTTAAAAATTCAACTTTCAAGGCAATTTTCTCAGAAAAAAACCAAATGTTTTATTATTTTTTATGACGCAGTTTTTTTCCTTGGTCAATTCTCTAAAAATTTTCTAAAACCGTAACAAAAAATAATGTCTGCGTACTCTGAGTTGGAAAACATTATAACTCTACGATCGGTGAAAGAATGTGTCGATTCAGGCATGTGATGCACTTAATATACGTAATGAGAAATTGCTTTTTTTTCTTAATTCCGTTAAATCTAACTGTTTTACTAGTTATTGTAAGCAACAAAAAAACAAAGTCGCCTTGCTTGCATTAAGTACCCCAGTGGGAGGAAAAAGTGGTAGAATCGGAAAATCGATATTATACGAAAAATATTATCTCTGAGATATAAACAATGTATGATGGATTTTTAGAGAATTGACCAAGGAAAAAAACTGCGTCATAAAAAATAATAAAACATTTGGTTTTTTTCTGAGAAAATCGCCTTGAAAGTTGAATTTTTAAAGAAAAAAACCTATTTTTTGACTTCAGGTGCTTATACATTTTTTGTTTATGACTTTATGGAAAAATTTTGCAAAAGTAATTTAAAGCAAATTTAATTTTCTTTTCAAAAAAGTATGGTTTTTTTTAATCGTTGCAGAGATATGCTAGCTATGGATTAAAACGTAACGACACCTAATTTTTTGTTTTTCCCTCCTAGCCCCTAGGGGGGCATTTGCGACCACCCCACCCATACAATTTTTTGCTCGTCTCATCACGAGGAATCAGCCCCCACATTATAGTATTCTAAGTCTGGGACACCCTGTATAAGTTAATCATCCAGTTTCTATTTTTTAATTACTTTTTTACTAAATAAAAAAAAATGATTTCGAGTGGTGGAAATCTTTATTTAGACCTTTACAATTATTTTCTGTTAAGGAGGTATTCCTTGTTGGCAACAATTTTTGTTCGATTTTTTTTTGCATATTTTTATAGCTTGAATATTTGAGGATATCGTCCTAAAAGGGTTTTTTGAAATTCGAAATGGTTTAGGAAATATGGCTTTTTTCCAGCAATGTTTTCGCCAAAATATAATTTGCTTAATTTGGCTCCCGAACCACCGAATTTCGTTCAACGCATTCTTTAGTAGGTAATAACTTGTTTGTATACGCATTTTAAAAATAAATGAATACACATTTTAGAACTTAGGTATTCGAATGTTGGCAGCGTTTAGTTGAGTTATAAACTTTGACTTTGAATTGAGTTATAAACCGGACGAGCGCGCGCATTATCAACAGTTTTGATAAAAGTTTTTGTTTGTGCTAAAGACAATGGATAGAAAAAGTAATAGAAATAAAAATAAAAGAAACACTGGTAGCAATCGAAAAACTCGTCCCTTGAAACGCCAGTTTCGTGGTAACCAACACGAAGAGATGAGGAATAAAAAATAATGAAAACGAAGACATAAGCATTGACAATAAAACTGAGAATTGCATTTTGGAGTTTTGAAAAGGTCCGAAGCCAGAGCTCTGGTCGCATCAAAAGAAGGTAGAACTGGCCGAAGAGCACAAAGAGCCGCTGAGTCCTCATTTTTTGAAGAAGAGGAAGGAGTTCTTTATGGGGCTGCCATTGCAGATTGATATATGTAAGTATTAAAGAAAAATAAAAATGTTTTATTACCTAAAATTTTCTTTGAGTTTTTTCAAAATCACGTTTTTGAACTTCGAAGTCACTTTCCTCCGGTTGTACTGAACCGATTTTGTTAAAACCAAATGCAATTGACGCAGAATTGTCACCATTTTAGTCTTTATCTCAATCACAATTTGAAACAATTTTTTACTATTTTTTTTTACACTAAACAACAAAAAAAAAAGACCCAAAATCGGTTTTTAAAATTCAATGACCGCCATTTTGTAAAAAATAATCGCAAAAGTATGATTGAGGTAGGAATAAGAATTACATCTGTACTGAATCTAACGCCGTTTACTTTTTCCATTTCAGATGATTCAAAGTCCAGTTATACGGGCCGCAAGCAGCATACCTTTTTTTTTCGATGCCCAAATTTGAAGGCCGACAACTTTTTGAATAGCCCTCGTACGAAGAAAAAAAAAATTTTATTTAATTTAATATGTTCTTAATACAATAAAAAATTAGAATTTAAATAACTTTTTGCGTTTTCAAATGAGAAGTTTTTCAACGAGGGTCCAAAAAAAGCCTTCCAACCAGGAATACTCCCTTAAGTGGAAAATATGATATCCATCAAGTGTTGATACACTTTTGTGCCCGTTTTATCGCATTTTCCATGACATTCTGCAAGATTTCCGATGATAACTGTTCGCATTCCTGTCGAATATTCTCCTAAAGGTCTGCAATTGCCAGACGCTTGTTGGCATAAATCTGTGACTTCAAGTAGCCCCAAAGAAATAAGTGCGGGATGGTTAAATCGAACGATCTTGCTTATTTACCAGGACATTTTTCTTTCACAATATCCATTATGGCTTGAGCTGTGTGTGCAGTTGCACCGTCTTGTTGGAACCACATGCTCACCAAACCCCGCTCATCCAATTCCGGCAGTAACAAGTCGTTTATCGTGGCATTCTCCAGTAACAGTGACCGTATTGCCGATGGCGTCCTCAAAAAAAAAAGTAATACGGCCCAATTACTCCTCCCGTGTGAACGCCGCACCAAACAGTAGCTTTGAGTGGATATAATGGCTCTTCGTGTATCACACGTGGATTTTCAGTGCCCCAGAAACGAAGACTTTGCTTAATGATGTAACCGCTTAAGTCAAAATGTGACTCGTCGCTCATGATGATTTTCCACACAAAATCGTTGTTAAGATTGAGGATGAGCAGACATTAACTGATGCACTGTTTGCACTTTGTACAGGAATACGTGTAAGTCTTACACTAAAATTCGCTGAAGGGTCCGTATGGTAATGTCCAATTGCGTGGCCCATTGCCTGGTTGATGTTTCATCGATCTCAGTGACATCGGCAGCTACAACAGCGATATTAACAACGAGTCCGGTGGCGGCCACACCTTGCAAGGTCTTGTGTGGTACCAGTCTGTTTGAGTCGAGCAGCTAAGCTCCAGAATGTTTGTCCAGTTGGTACGACACAATAAGAAAATCAATATCGAAATTCAATATCTATGCGCCAACACCACCTACCGATTATCGCCGACATGAAAAATCGACTCAATTCTACCACGCTCTTGTAGAGTATAGCGCTCCATTACTTGTATGTATTTATATTGCAGTTGTCAAGTTCACAAATGTAAAATACGATTGGCGTACGACGCCATTTGAAAAAATCATAACATCTTCCATAGGGTGACTTACTATGCTATTAATATGGATAACTATTAATTAATGTTGAATATTGTAATATTCTTTGATATTATTATAGGAAAAAATTAAAAATTTGCTTTAGTTTTTGCCAAGGAAATTTGGAGCCTTATGCATTTAATGCATTATATAAAAACATACAGAAAGATATATATAACTTTTTTAGTTTCTATTTCAACAAGTAATAAATTAATATTTTTTTGAAAACAAAGATTTCGCTACATCCCATATATTATGATTTTTATAAGGTTAACAAAACCAGAGTGATTTGAGTTGCTTTAGTTTTGGCCACAGGTGTATACTTATACAGGGTTGCCCATATTCGACGGACCCATCTCGCAACGCCATAACTTTTGACAGAGATGTCAGATCGCTTAATGACATACCGCGTTTGAAGCGTCAGTCCAAGCAGATTTTTACCATGGAACAATACACGCCACGCGAGCGCTCTGAAATAGTTGAAATTTACATTCAATAGAAGAAGTCAATTGTGAAAACTCAACGTGCTTTTAAAATATTAAAAAATGTGAGAAGTGCGCCTTCTAAGAACACCATTAAGCGTTTATTGCCATATTTACGCCACTGAAAATCCTCAGGAGATTCAAGAAGTGCCTCTTCATGACGAAAAAGTCACAGTTTGGTGCGGCGTTAGTGCGAAAACGGTCATTGGGCCGATTTTCTTCCAAAATGAAAATGGCCATGCTGTTACCATCAACCAGGAGCGTTATCGCGACATGATGACCAATTTTGTGATGCCAATTATTCGTCGAAAGCGTATGAGGCAGTTCTGGTTTAAACAAGACGGCGCTCCACCGCACACAAGTCGCATAACAATCGATTTTCTGAAGAATTTGTTTCCGGGCCGTTTGATGTCGAAAAGTGGTGATTTGGACTGGCCACCGCGTTCGCCCGATTTGACGCCGCCTGACTTCTTCTTGTGGGGATATTTGAAGTCAAAGGTTTACGTTAACAAGCCAAGGACCGTAGAAGAGCTCAAGGACAACATTCGTGAAGAAATAGCCGCTATTCCGGCCGAAATGTTGGCGAAAACGATGGAAAATGCTGCAAAAAGGGCACAATACGCCATCAACGCCAGAGGCGGCCATTTGAGAAATATCATATTCAAAAATTGATGTAAACAAATCTACTTGGAACAAATTAAATGATTAAGATTGCCAACCGCCAAATTTTTATTTTTTTCTTTGATTTTTTTAACAAAAACATGGGTCCGTCGAATATGGGCAACCCCATAAATAATAAAATTTAAAATTTTTTAAGGCTTAATATGAACTCTTTTTATTGAACAAAAAAAAAAAAAAAAATAAAAATAGAAATAAAATAAAAATTTATGTCTGCATAATTTGCTACATAATTCAAAATTATTTCAGTAATCTAATCAATTAACTTATAGATTTTCAAAATTAATAAATTTCTCATGAATTTCAAGTTAAAAAATGAAACTGGTTTTTCATAATTCTGCATGATATTATTCTAAAGGTTTCTATCACTGTCTTCCCTAAAAACATCGCAAATATTTGTGATCTATCTGTAAAAATTCTGTATATTTTGTATCCTCACACAAGCACATTGTTTGTTAATCTTTAGCAAGAGCTTCTTAAGCAACTTTGTAGGTAAGTTTAGTAATCAAGAAATTCATGTTGGTTTCAAAAAAATTAATACTCAATTAAGTGTCAGAAGGGCTGTTCCGTAGGTGTAGCTAAGCAAACACTTAGTTCACCGATCAAAAAATTAAACAAAAACAATTTAAACTAAAATAATTAAGGCTTAAATTTCACATGAAGTCGCAATCAGCTGCATCGCCATCATTATTTCAGGTAGCTCGAACTAGCTAGGCAGAGATCATCACAAAATATATTTAAAATTATCTTCTTACCTCAAAACTCAAACCAACCCAATCTGGCATAAAACAAAAAAAAAAAAAGGTGCCCAAATCGGTAGACAACCCTAACGCAACGCTGAGCTGTCGAATTGTTGTTGATCTACTGTAAATATTATTAAAAAGATTAAAATCGCAAAACTAAAACCTGTCATTAACATAATTGGAGGCAGGCTCATTTTTTGACAGTTGCAACTGAAGTTCACTGCGCTAATCTTGATGAAACCTGCTTGCGTTGCTGAGTTTATCTGTCTTTATTGCTGTTGCTGGTACTGTGGCGGCTATACATTGCGTAATTATGTCAAACGATGAGTTTCGGTTGAGAGTTTCTAAGTGGTTTTAAGTGTTTGCCTAACAAAATGGCGTATTTGTCTTTTTGACAGCTTTGGTTAATTTCGTGTGACATTTTCACTCATGTACATTAAGATACAGTACAAAAGCATCAAAGTTCGAAAATTTCTCCACAATTAGGTGGACTCGGTTTTTAGCTGCTTTAATTGAAGTTCACTTAAATAAAGGAAAAGAGAAGAAAACAAAGTGTTTAGGCAGGGACGAGAGAAGGAGGAATGAGGTTTAATTATTTCAACATTTACATTAACGACAATTTGAGTAAATGTCAAATAGCGGGTGTTGTTGTTGACGATCTGCTACATAATTGGTTGCAAGCAGCAGTATTTAGGAAATGTTATTTAGAGAGTATCTAAATACATACATACATATAATTTTCAGAAAAGCAAGGTTTTCAAAATGGCGCAGGTATGTGTGTAATATAATTGTTGACGCTTATCTTTGGTGTCTTTCTGGAATGCAATACAATTACGACGCAGATGTTGAAATATTTCAATATTTTGACAACTTATTCAATGACCTTAATTATCTAAATATATTTTTTTTTTATAAATCTAAAAAATTATAAAACGCAATTAGCGCAACCAGGCGACCACACATGATCAACATCAATAACAACAGACGACGGCTGTAGTAATAATTGCGCGGTGCGTTTCATGTCAAGCTGACACATGTGCGCCATGTTTGTCAATGTTGCGCAAAATTGTTTATTTGTCAAAATGGATGAAATACCTTGATTGTAAAATTTAAATTATGTATATAAATTGAGTGTGTTTTTTTAATTTTGGAATTTTTTTTTGTTAACAATTTTTATGGTTAACAACAAAATTTAACATATTGACTTAGCTTTGACTCATATGTTCGCGGCTGCTAGAGAAAAAAAAAATTGTAATCAATTTTGCCATTAGCGGCTTCATTGAAGTGATCTGTAAAAAACGATCTGGTGCTTTAAAATAGTTGAAAAAATGTTGGACTTTGAACGTTCTTAACTGTTGAAATTATTGAAATTGATCATGAGACATTCTTAAAATAACTCAGTTGATATTATTGATTGATTTGCTATATTTTGATGGAACGGATTATGTTTATAAGAATTAGAAAAGTGATAATCTTTAACTTTTTATTGGCAATTTTCTTAAGAAAAAAAAATATTTATCTTCTATTTTCTTAGATTTTTAATGTTCTATTGAATATAATTATTGTCAAATATAATACTACTTTTTCACTTGTTTTCCAAAAAATTACGAAAAACTGCTCTCAACTTTGCTTATTCACTATGATTAAGTACGAACAACATCGCATTTAACCGACGAAAGTTAAATTTCCAGATAAAGAAAGTTTTAAGTTTAACTTTAAAAGGAACTGTAGCATAAGTTAGTTTTTTCTGTTATCTTCGATTTGCTTTTTGAAATCCTTAAGCTTGGCATTTGATTTTTTAATTAATCAAAATGAGTAGAATATTTTTCTAACAATAACTTAGGAACTGTTGAGGACAGAAAACGTTCTTTATTTCTTCGACTTTTAACACAACTCTTTTATGTTTATGATTGAAAATTAATAATACACCATTTCATACATATATAAAAGGCATGTACTTGAAAGGCATGTACATATCATATACTATGATATGATAGAAGACTCGTAGTTGTCAGTTTTTTTAAATAATTTCGATTTATATGAAACAGGTAAGAATAATCGCTTGTAAATTTTTAACTATGAAATTTACCTTAACTTGCCTTGTTTCTTATATATTGTTTATATTTTACAACAGTATTTTTTTTTTTAGTTTATTTTTGTGCTTATTTTTTGAGAAAAAGGAATGCAGGAACAGGAAAAAGCCGTTTATTTTGAAATTCGCCCATGTACAATGTACATTGTACATGCTGTCAAAAAAGAATCAGAAACTGGTCAATGAAACACAAAATAGTTATTATTTATTAAAGTTTATTATATGGCCTTCACAGCAGGTCCCTTCCGAAATAAAAGACTCATGCCAACAAATAATCAAACCATCAGAACATTTTGCAAACGCATTTTCCGATATCGACTTCAGTTTTCGTCTCGAATTCTCTTTGATATCTTTGATATCGACTAAAAACTGGTGCATCAAAATGGTAATTTGAGTTTTGGAAAGAGAAAAAACTCAGCCGGAGTCATATAATTCAGTGGTTGTTCGATCATATTTGTTGAGTTTTTGAGTTTTACACTATTAAATTTAAGGGGGGAAAAAAAACAATCATGTTCTTTGGAACTAGCTGAGCAGCAGCGTGTTTCATGCTCAAACAACCATATACAAGTTACGAATTCATTCGTCAGAGACAAAAAGTTCAGCCGCTACCTCGCTCAAACTTAAATGATGATTTTCCGTCACCATTTTCTTCATTTCATTGATATTAACTTCAGTTGACGATGTTGATGGCCACCAAAAAATTCCTTATTAGCAAAAAATTGCTAAATATAACGATTCCTAATTATTACGAAAAAGTTCCTTATAGCGGCGACTATTGGTTTATATATAATTTTTATTTATTGAAATTTAAAAAGTTAAATTAAACTTGTTTTAAGCAATAACTTGCTTTTTTGCTCAAACTGAAAAGCAAAATTTGTTTTAAACATTAATAATTCCGCTATGGTTTAGAACAATTCCAGAACAAAGGAGCTTATAAAATATTGGAATATAAGCAAGTTCTAACACGAAATTGTTGTAAGCCAAAGTGTAACTACACGCGATTCAAATCAAGTTTTACTTTTTCAAGTTTTGTTGCAAAGCAAATTATTACATAAGGGGTCGTTCATAAACTACGTTACCAATTTACCCCGTGGGGGGGGGGAGAGGGGGGGCGATGGTCCAGATATTGTAACGTTACCAAAAATTCAAAAAAAAATGTTTTAAAAGTGCATATTAAAAATATCCCATTATTTGAAAACATTGTCATCCGTACATCTTCATGTTTGACCGTATAAATTGACTGTTTACTATTGACTGAGTGTAAACGCGTTTTTTTCAGATGTCAAGCTACTTCATAGGGGAGGGGGTTTTGAAAAGTAATGGAGGGGGCGGAGGGCAAAAGAAACAAAAAAATTGGTAACGTAGTTTATGATCGAGCGCTAAATTAAATCAAAATTGCATCAATAACCAAATTATTGCAGTTATCAAAATAAGTTATTTTTTTATGTAAAAAAAGATTTGAATTGGAAAAATTTTAAAAATTTCCTTAATCAACCGCGATTAGTCCAAAATCATAAATTTTCTCATTCGAACTGCGACTCATGTTTTTGTTTTACTTTTTTTTTAATTCAAAAATATGCCAGGAAATAACATGAACATAATTTTATTTTAGTACTAGCAGGGCCCAGTGGTCCGCGGCTTCGCCACGGACATTCCAGCTAACATACTTTTTTATTTGTGAGCGGTAAAAGGGGGTGTGGCAAACTTTTTTTCCGTAAACCATCTCGTTCTCGAAAGCAATCTACTGCCAAAATTTCAGAGCAATCGGCCCAGAAGTTTTGGAGTCTCAATGATTTCTTAAAAGTGAGCGTATTTATATTGCCATCGCGCCCATTTTTAGTACAGTTGCCGTCGGTAAGCATACAAACTTAATTTCCAAATTTCAGTCTTATACGAACAAAACCACTTGAAATATAGCATTTTCACTGATTTGTGGGCGGTGAAAGAGGGCTTGGAAACCTAGTTTTGGTGCAATTGCCGAAAGTGATTACTTTCGTGATTACAAACTAAATTACCAAATTTTATTTCCATTAAATCGAAACAGCCGGAAATATTGCACTTTTTTTGATTTGTGGGCGGGGAAAGGGGGCGTGGTTAAAACTAAGTATGCAATAACCTAATATAGGACCCAAGTAATACACGCTTTAAGTTTGACAAATCCGTTAAACCGTTTAGATTTGTATAATGATTTCTTAAAAGTGGGCGTTATGTACTACCACGCCCATTTTTTGTACAGTTTTCGATGGTAAGCATACAAACTTGATTACCAAATTTCAGTCTTATACGACCAAACACGTCTGATATATAGTATTTTTATTGATATGTGGGCGGTAGAAAAGGGTGTGGCAATTATTTTTTTTTACAAACCATCCTCGCATAAATATCAAAAAATAAAGAAAAGTCCATCCAAATTGGTTGAGCCTTTCATGACTGCATCGGAATCCAACGAACACCATATCATTTAGAAACGATTCAAACTGCCTTACTTATGATATTTTACTTCGTTAAAGCTACTTTGACAAACAGTTTTAACAATTTGACTTTCAGTTATTGGTTAAATTCTTACATATGGGTAAATTCCAAAAATGGTCAACCACAGGTGAAATATGAAAAGTTATGAAAATGTTTTCATTTAAGGATATTATCTTGGAAAAATATTTAAATTTTATTTATTTAAGCATTTTATACATTAAATTAATTTACCATGATTACCAAATCGCCCGCAGTGTTTCACAAATGTAGTTCTTCCATTTAGTAAAAGTTTAGTAAGTGTTTCGTAAATGTTTTTGTTTTATTAAAAATGGAAGGTATTGGCGAAAGATAATAATGAAATGATTGAGGCAAGGAAAGAACAACACATTAAATTTGTTTCTTAATTACTAAATTACTTAATTACTTAGCAACAGTATAACTAATCCCCAATATAATCACAATGGAAAAATCTGAAACGTCCGAACAAATAAAATAGTTTATTGTGACCTAGTTATGCCCTTAATATAAAAGATGTATAGCTTTTCTGAAGGCTTGTTAAATTTATAAAAAATATAGTCTTCTGACTTTTTTATACGGCTGATAAATTCGCAGATCTAGGCATAGGTATGAACTTAGTTACAAATTGACTGCCGTTTCGCGAAACATCCGTGCGCATGTTTTAAATAAAAATTTTGTTATAAATATGAGCTGAATAAAAATTGTTTTATATTTCTTTTTTAACTATACCAATAGATAGCTTATCCCAAACATATCTCTTGACCGTATGGAAAATTTTTAAAATAAGCGTCCGAATGAAACGTCCGACACGTCCAAGTCAAAATTTGACTTTTCCCGAGCCCACAGTAAGAGTTTTTTTCCTACCCGTCATTCTCTAAATAGGTAATATGCTTGTTGACTTATTGTATATCGTGCTTTCTAAACAAGCTTATTTAGTCATAACGTCTACATGCTCACACAAGGGCCCCCGGCCCCCCTTACCCATAAACAAAAGAAAAGGCTATCCAGCAAAAACTATAGACGCATAAAATCCCCTTTTTATTAAAAAACGTAACCAGCAACTGTTGTCAGATTTATTTTTCCAATTACCTCGATGGCAGTTTTAATATCTGAGAGATAACAACATCTTTTATTTATATCAGTCCTTTTTTTTTTGTGTCTTCTAGGAGTTTTTTTTTTTGTTTTTTGTTTGACTGTTGTGAGTTTTTTGCGTATCCTTAAGAAGTTGCAAAATTTAATCAAATCAGGTAAATTTGTCATAAAATACTGACTTTTTTTTTTGAATTGAAGCAAAAACTAAAAAGAAACAAAAACAAAGTTAAAAACTTTCTTCATATGCTGTTTGGGCAAATGTTTGCATGACGCAGGATACAGTCATTTTGAAATGGTATAAACATGTAAGCAGGTCCTTTTTTGTGCAGGTTGAAGCGACAGCAGCTTCGCAAGATGACCAAGCATTAAGTAGATGGGTGTGTGGGGGGGTGGATAGTAAGTAAAACTGGACATGTTGGAAAAACTTTGGATATATGATTTTAAGGATACGTTTGCAAATTATGCCAAACCATTACGAAATTGGTCAGATGGTTGAGTTAGGTGAGCTAGATAGTGGTCGTTGGATAACCAGCACTTTGGCTACGTTTGCAAAATTGCAGAAAAGTGAAGAACGTATAAGAAATGTTTTTGATTTTATTTCGTGTTTCGTGCTTGTTTTTGTTTTACTTATAATTTGCTCATATTTCGACTGTCCAGCTTTGGCTACAGCTAAGGATTTTTATGATGGCTGATTATCCTTTGAAATAAAAGCAACTTTATGCGCACTACCACGGTTGGGAAGCGCAGTTTGCTATTTGTTTTTGTGTTGACCACAGCTTTGGTCGAAATGGTTGCCTGAACCAATAAGATTTGGTAAAGTTTGCAAAGGATATTTTTTTTTTTATTTTGACAGGGGAAACTGAAGCAAAAATGTGAAAAAGCATCGGCATGGTTAGCATGAGCCAGCATTTTGGCTGAGAAAACTAATAAAATCATTTGCTCTGGAAAGTGGTAGTAGTTTAAGTTTTGTTTTGTTATTATTGTTGTTGTGGGGTCAAAGTTGTGGTTGTCATTGCGCTGCTCTGACACCTTATCTTAAGGATTTACATACACTTAACTATAAAAATATTAAAAGAACGTTTTTCTCGATATTGTTTGAGATATGAAAAGCTTTTAAGTTGGTTAGTTGTTGTTGTTGTTGTTGGGTGTGTGTAAGTTTTGAAAGCAATAAAATAAATATGAAATCACATTTTGTTTTTCCATCATATAGTCAGATAAGAACTTAACTTTATTATAGCACAGAAGTTTACGAAAGTTTTATGCATTTACGACTCGTGCTTCGTTTTGTCCTCCAGAAGTTTCAAAAGTTTTTCTAAAGCACTCATGAATTAAAAATGCATTTAATAAATGTGCTTTTTAAAAATCATAGAAAATATTTGAAAAGGGTTGACTTGAGTGTTTTGTTTTTTAAAATTAAAGCGAATACATTTCATTTCAATCCTTAAAACTTTGCGCCTATGGTCTGACCGGGCCTAATACAATATGCAATAAAATCATGACGCAGTCTTATTTAGCTGCATATCGTCTCGAACTCGGCTTCGCATGCGCAAAATAAGCAGCTCTAATAAAATCAGCTCACTTAAGCTTTCGCTCAGGTTTATGTAGTGTCTGTCGTGTTGTGTTTGTTGTGTCTGTCGTGCCTGTTGCTGCCGCTGCCTACTACTTTCTAGCTTTTGTCTCCGCATCTTGTTGGGTGGTCTGCGTGGCGTGAATTTGTTAACTTTTGCTTAACGTGGCACACAAAACGATATTAAATCAAATGATATGAACCGAATGAATTGTCAGTTCAGATGAGTAGCAGCATGAAAAGATATATTCAAAAATATAAAAAAGAGAAAAAAAAAATTAAACTGGTAGATAAATGACAGTTGAGATTTTTCTGTTGTTGTCTTGTTTTTGTTGGAGCCTAATCCTAGCGCTTGACATGCCAGTCTTAAAGTCAAGTCAACGAACCGCTGCTGCCTCTTAAGCTGCATGTTATTTTTTTTTTTCTTATTTGACAGTGTTCCCCCAGCTCACTTTCAGTTTGTTAACAACAACATGATGGATTAGATGCTCATTAACATTTGCTTAAACGCGTTAAGCTTCACAGAAATCAAAATAATTATGTTTTTTTTAAGTGATGTTTTTTTTTTTTGTGCTTAATTCTTACAGCTTGTCTGTCCCCCATCATATTCTGCGCATTTTAGGTATCATCAGCTTGTTTTTTTTTTAAATATGAATTGGCAAGATATGCTCGATCGTGGCTTCTTAAAGCAGCAAGCGGTGTCGATTTGGTGTACCACGACTTTTAGAATTATTTTGAATTCATTGTATTAATGGTGATGATCGTAACGCTTATGACACGCTCTGACAAATAGCGTGACTCAAATTCAGACTTACACATGAATGCGACTCTGGAGCTCCAATGTTGGTTAAATGTTTCATATAATTTATGCTTTATATTAAAAAAAACAATTTTTTTTGTTAAACATTTTAAACAAATCTGAGGTTGAAGGAAAACTTTTATTTTTTCAGTGGTCAAATTGAAACTTAACAAATTTTTTCGCCTTTAACTTTTTTACATAATCGAAACCTTTTTTACATAATCTCTTTCAAGATGTTAAAAACAAAATTTTTTAATATATTATGGCAATTAAGACGTAAGCAAAAATAAAAAAAAATTTGCCAAAATTAATTCTTTGCAGATATTATATAAAAGGTAAAATGTAGAACGGTATATATTTTTCATATAAACCTTCCAAATATAACATAAGAGTTGTTTTTTTTTAACCTTTTCTATTATCTAGTAGCGGCTAAACACTTTAAGTAGTGTGAATCGCCTACAAATCGGGTGATACCGCCAGACTCTAGCTGAAGCAGAAAATACTTTCATCTCTCAACAAATAAACCTCTATTTTCTGGTAAACCTCGGACTTTCTTCATATCAATAATGTCACATAATGTGCCTTGAAAACTTAAAAATAAGACTTTCGGAGTCGGCATAAAATTGTAAACACAGTTTTTGGGTTTTTCTGACTATAATTTTTGAGGAATTTTATTCGCATTTTCCAACATATATAAATTATAAGCATGAATTTTGATGAATGATGAATTTTATATTGAATATTATATCCATTGTATTGAAATGTTTATTTTTACCATCTTTATACCAATTACTTAATTAGGTGGCGCCCTGGTGTGAGAAATTGCGCCAGCCATTTCTGTTTTGCGCTTGCTGGTGCCAGTTGAAAGCTTCAAGTTTCGCCAGGTTGTCCTATACTTGGTCCTCCAACGGAGATGCGGTCGTCTTCTTCTGCGTTGACCGCCTCTGGGTACCGAATCAAATATTTTCTTGGCTGGAGCGTCGTCTTCCATCCGCTAAACATGACCTAGCCAGCGAAGCCGCTCGATTTTTATGCATTTTACTATGTCAATGTCGGTGTATAGTTGATGGAGTTAATACTGGATCCCAGATAGACGAAGTCCTTCACAACCTCGAAAGAGGTGTAGTCAACAGTGACGTGGGTGCCAAGACGCTGAGACTGTTTGTTTGTTGACACCAGATATTTCGTCTTATCTGCGTTCACTGCAATACCCATGCTACTCGACTCTTTTAATAATTTGGAGAATGCTGCACTGACTTCGCGTGTATTATGGCCAATGATATCAATATTATCAACATACGCTAGCAGCATAACACTCTTATAGAGTATGGTGCCGCTTTGGTTTAGATCAGCAACTCGAATGATCTTCTCCATAATTCTATTAAACAAGTCGCATGATAAAGAATCACCTTGTCTGAAACCTCGTTTGTTTACAAACGCCACGGCCGCCACTCTGTCGTGGACTGGCGAAGGCAAAAAGATGGTGGATGTTGATTTGTTTCTCTATGGTCTTTTCTAATATTTGTCTTAGCGTGAATATCTGGTCGGTAGTAGATTTTCCAGGTCTGAAGCCAGGTTTGATTAGGTCCAATCAGTTGGTATACGATGGGCTTCAGTCTTTCGCATAATACGCTCGACAGGACCTTATATGCGATATTTAAGAGGCTTATTCCACGGTAATTATGGCACATATGGTGGAATCGCTTTTCTTGTGGATTGGGCAGAGTACACTGAGGTTCCAATGGCTTGGAATACATTCTTCTGACCATATTCTGCATAGAAGCTTGTGAATGCATTTAAACAGAGCTGCGCTTTGTTGTTCTTAAGCCGTGTTATGGTTGTCAAGACTTCATTATAGTCGGGCAGCGGAACTTCAATGCTGTCATCCATAATTTGGGCTTCCGGGATATGATCTCTATTAGCGGGATTGTTGTCATCATCTCCATTCAGAAGACTAAAGAACTGTTCCCTTCATAACGTCAGTGTACTCTGGATATCTGTCACTAGATTCCCGTGTGCATCCTTGTAGGAAGAGGGTCCGGTACTAAAGCCATCGGCTAGGCGTCTTATTTTTTCGAAAAATTTTCGGACATCATTCCCCTCACCATACATCTCAATCTTCTTGCACACGCGCTTTTCTACCTCTCTTTTTTTCCGTCTAAAAACACGTCTCTCGTCCCTCGTCCCTCGTCCTCTTTTCTCTGTATCGCTCCTTAGCAGCACACGTTACAACCAACTGCAGGGTGGCTTTGTAGGCGGTGTTTTTCTCTACAGTGGCGTCGCGACACTCTTGGTCGTGCCACTGGCTTCCGCGAGGGCGTTGATAGCCAATAACCTCTTCCGCAGCCGCACGCATAGAGTGAGAGATGTGTGCCCACTACGAGCATATATCGTCGATCGGTGCTTTCTTGAAACAGGAGTGAGAGTCGAGTGGCGAAGGCTTCAGCCGTCCATTTTGATTCCAGCTTGTCGACGACTGGCTTTCTCTGTGTAGAGTTGAGCGCATTCTTTGCTGCGCACAGACACAGATCATGATCCGAGTCTATGTTAACACCACGGATCGTGCGTTCATCTCATACACTGGAAGAATGCCTTCCATCAATCAAAACGTGATCAATTTGGTTGCACTTTTTTTGGTCAGGGGGGAACTGCTTGAATCAAGTGATACTTACTACCATGTTTTGTGCTGCGTCGAAGTCGATCAGCTTCATTCCGTTATCGACTGTTGGACCAAAGACGTTTTCCTTGCCCACCTTAGCGTTAAAGTCATCAAGTACAATTTTTGTGTCGTGACGGGGGCAGCGCTCGTAAGCGTCTTCAAGGCGCTCGTAGAAAGTTTCTTTGATCTCATCGTCCTTGCCCTCTGTCGGGGCAAGGACCTACTCCTACTTTATAAAATTCTTTCATCTTTTTCCATAAAATGAGGGAAAATTCTTTATAAAATTGCAATTTTTTTATTCAAAAACTTTTGGAGGCAGCTATTAAATTATATATATGTGAAAATTCGCCATATCTATATTATTTATTGAATGAAAGTCTATTTAAACCAAAACAATTTTTTCACTTATTTAAAATAAAACCATTAAGTTTTGTTTTCCTAAAACAAAGTTAACCCTTTTATGGCACATTGGGTAATAAAACTCTAAACACATAAAAATAATCGCTTCGGCACAACAGCAATAATTTGAAATAAAATCCTTTAGTAAATAATCTTCAACAGCTATTTATGAGACACAATTTTCAACAGCTTTTTATGTGACACAATTTTCAAACTTTTTGCAAAGCCGCCGAATTTCTATATGGCGCTTTAGAGACACAGAAATATGCAAAAAAGTCAATCAAATAAGATGATTGGTAGAAATTTCTACACATAAGAATGCAAAAAGTTCGAATGCTACCAACAGCTTCAGTGAATATAAGCCTGAAGTTTCTGCTTCTACTGATGCTGATCATACTTTAATACCAGCCCACGCACATGTCTCTTTGCCCGTCAGCTTGCTGCTTGCCACATTTCTTCCAAAAAAAAATTTTTTGAACGAAAATTCCTTCAAATTAATTTACTTTGCTTCCTCAATTTAATTCGACGCACCAGGATTGCTTTGCCATGCATTGTCATTCATGATCATCCACACGGTGGCAGCGTTGCACACCTTCAAAATGTACACGCGAGGTGTCTGCACCCTAAGCATTATACTTTTGTTATTTTACTTTTTTTTTTTTATTTGTATAGCAGTGGCTGTGTTTGGGCATGTTTGTGTGTGTGCTGATTTTTATCGCTTTGATGATGTTTTGACTTTGAACAAATGAGGCCAATTTGTCAATTTCATAGCAGTGTGCAGTGAGCAGCCTGTTATATGTAAGGTGGAAATTTTTTAATAAGAAAAATCCTTTTGACAGTCAATGGTGAGAATTAATTCAAAATTTACAAAGAATTTTTTTTTTTTAATTTGAACAGTGGAATGAGCGTTAAAAAGGCAGCAAAACAAAGTATCTTTTGGCTGTCATATTAAGAACTGACAGACAGTGATTAAGCTAAACTTAAATAGGTGGCAGCATTATGAGGCAGCAGCAGCAGTTCCTGACTAATATGAGATTAATATGCAAGATTTGGAGTGTTTTTAAAATTGTATATAGTTGAAATGCAGCTCAGATGATGTCCTGCAGAGTTGTTAAAAATGAGCGTAGATGTTTAAAAGGCGCAAATATGAAAATAGAAGGAGTGAGGACTGAATGCTATACTTGTAATTTTTCAAGGAACCTATAATGCTAAATAAGAGTTGAAACATGGATTATTATTCTCTTTAGGTTAACATACTACCCTCCAGGTCATCAGAATAGATCACAATTATTGTATACAAGTGTCCATCTATTTTCTAAATATTTAAGATGATTACTACATGGTTAGAATGCCGGGAATCAGTTTTAATACAAGTATTACACAGATTTTTAATTCAAAAAATATTAAATTAAAAATATTAAATTTGTGAATATATTAAATTACAATATTAAGCCATGCTGTATTATATTTCAATACCTTCCATCTTAATTTTCAGATTCTTAAAATTCAAAACTCTCATGATTCAGAGTTACTTTTTTGGTAAACAAAGCTTGTAATGTATTTCAAGTTTTGGCAAAAATATTTTATTTGACTATGGCGCACAAGCAACGTTTAATCTTCTTTCAATGCTAATGTGAGTTTGAAACCTACAATAGGAGATAATTTCAAAATTATGGTACAAAGGTATTATAATGCTCGTTACAAAAATTATCTTTGTTCTGTGCTATGAACCAAATATACCGCTTCGAAAAGGGGGTAATAGCAAAAATAGACGTGTATGTACGTTTTAAGTTATGTAATGCCACACAGTGAGATGGATCCATACATATGTTGGAAAAACATAAGAGTTGTTGGTTCCAAATATCGGTTTTTTGTACCGGTTTCGGTTGGTTAAAGCCCCAATTTCTTTTTATTGACTAATTTCGTTAATACATAAATACTTTATGCTGTGATTTCAGAAATGCATTCGGTTTTTTTTTGCACCGCACTATGGGCCAGCGGACTCAGAATTTGGCCAAAAACTAATTCTTGAATTTTAACTTAGTTATTATATTTTTGTAATATAAGCATCGTCTAGTTTATTTAAATGAATTTTTGTGTATTTTGGCTTCCTATTATTCATGATATCATTACCGAAAGTTCAAAAATTGCCTTGATTCTTCTATAATTGATTTTATTAAAATTGTTGGTTAAAGACTTTTTATTCATAAACTAAACTATTTTTTTATTTTCTTCTTTCCTATAAAAATGCAACTAAATTAATATTAAAATATATTCATCAATTAGTTATAATTAAATTTTTGATGGTTTTTTTTTTGGAAATATTTGCATTTGTTCAAAGACCACTTGCTACCGTACGCATGCCCACCTAAGCCCACTAGAAAAAAGTGTGTAAAGTGTTTTAAAGTTAATCTTGGTCATTTAAGTTTTTAGTTTTAGATTCACTAGAGCTAGAGCTAGAGAATGAATTAATTTTAAATGAAAACTAAATAAAAAAATCCTAAAAAATAAAAAAAAAATAACATATAAAATAAAGAAAAAACATAGGTTGCCTTCTGCAACCTCCACATGGTGGACCCCGTAAACAAAAAGGAAGTAGACAAATTGCAGGCTGTCGTAATAAAAACATTTAGTTTTTCTATAAAATTAGTATAAATATATACATTGACTAATGCAAATAAAACATAGTTATACTATGAAATATCAAATACTCTAAACCAAACTTAACGTATTTCTTAAAAGTAGGCTCACTTCTTTTGCTTGGCTTAGAATGTGTGCAATATACAAACCTACTATATTTTATTTCTGTATCTCAAATATAAGCTATCTTATATTAAATAATTTATAAGCCGTTTTGGGCTGTAGGGGAAGTGGGGGTACCCAGGGCGTATCATGCCCAGTTCTTGTTCACATCTTTCTGTCAACACCACGTACTCACATATCAAATTGTATCTCTCTAACTCATATATAAGCCATATTATGGTGTTTTCACTATGTGGGTTGTAGGGGAGGTGGGTCTCTCCGTGGACGGATTCAGAACAGACATATCCTTGGACCTATATAAACATGTGTAACAAGTTTCATTCGATTATCTATATTACTAACCAAGTTATTGAATTTTGACCACATTCTAAAATTCTTTCCCACTGTGCACGTGGTCCCTGGTCAAAATCTTAAAAAGAATTAACACTAAATATGACACGTAAGAAAATATAGCTGAAGCTCTGAAGTCAGTATTTGACTCATAAAATTGAAAGATACGATTGAATTTTCTAACGAAAAAATTGATCAATTTGGAGGACTTAGACAGATATAACATTCTTTTTGTTTTTTCTTCTTATGAGAAATGTGATTATTAATATAATAGTAACAATCTTCTGGCCCACTCAAATAACCCGTTTAGAAAACCTTATATTTGCTTTTTCTTTAAACGAAGCAGTCAAAATAATAACAAAATAAAAAAAAAAAAAATTAAAAAATCAAAATAATAAATGTAAACAAAACTTGTTTGATATTTTATAGCGTATATGACTTAGTTCAAAATCATTATTTATTCTAAAAATTTTACATAATTTCAAATGTTTATTTTTTATATAAATACTAGCTTATGCCCGGCGCGCTTCGTTGCGCTCAGCGCTAGTACACTGTAAAGTGCTCATATAGTGAGGACACACCCTTAGCCAATTATTTCCAACTATTTTTGTGTGTCTGCTTGTTTGATGGTAATTAAATAATGGCCACATTTTTGTATAAACAGTGACTGTTTGTATATACAGTAATTGGCACTTCGATCAAAAAATGTTCTTATATGAGCGGAGCCACCCCCCTTTGCCCAATGCCCGTCCAAGTTATATATTAGGAAGACATTTACTTCCAAAGCTATTCTATATCAAAAACTTGCCTGGTATGGGCGGAGCCACACTTCCTTGTCCAATGTCCGTCTAAATCTTTTATTAGAAAGACATCACCAAGTGTTAACTTCATTCTGAGTTGCAATGTTCTCTGACTTTTACTTTCAAAGCTATCCAGTGTTAAAACTTTGCCTTATATAGGCGGAGCCACACCCCTTTATCCAATGCTCGTTCAAGTTTTCTATTAGAAAGAAATCACTAAGTGGCAACTCCGTTTTAATTTTCAATGTTCTATGACTTTTACTTCAAATCTATTCGATATCAAAAATCGAAATGCGTGGAGCCACACCCCCTTGTCCTATGTCCATCCAAATCTTCTATTAGAAAGACATCACCAAGTGGCAACTCCATTGTAAGTTTCAATGTTATGTGCATTTTACTTCCAAAGCTATTCGATATAAATATTTGGCTTGTATGGGCGGATCCACACCCGTTTTCCATAAGGTGGTAAAAAGTACTTTACAACCTATTCTCATACCTAACAAAAAAATTTCATTAAAATCTGTCGAGCCGCTTCATAGAAGTTCGGCCACAAACAACACTGTCACACGACATTTTTATATATAAGATTTATTTTGTTTTTTTTGGTTATATTAATCATCATACATGGACATTATCCGTTACCATTCCTTTACCATTTTCCATCAGTAATGGTAATGTAATGGGAATCGAGGAAAAAAATGCCATTACCATTAATATGCAATGGTGATGGCAAAAAAAATGCATTACCATTAATATGTGATGGTACCACTAAAACTCAGTGGTAATGAAAAATTTTAATGGTAATGGAAAAAATATGCATTACCACTTTATTTTTAATGGTAAGTAATGGAAAATAAAATTGCATTACCATTAAAACTGAGTGTTATACCATTAAAATTAAGTGATAATTAAAAATTTTAATGGTATTGTAAATTACAATTTTATTACAATTACAAATTTAGTGGTAATATAAATTTTTCCCCTGACCATTAAAATTGTTCAGTACCACTAATTTTTTTCTTCAATTACCATTACATTGCAATTTTTTTTTTCGATCACCATTCTTGTTAATGGTAATGTCATTTTTTTTTTTACATGCCCATTTACATAGTTTAGTATAGTAAATGCAATGTATTCCATTACCATTACATATTAATGGTAATTCAAATTGAATTTGCATTACCACTAGGTGGATATTGGTAATGATATTTTTAATGCAAATTGTAATAATATTTATATTATCTAAATGAAAAAAGTAAGTAAATAATAAACATGTATCAATAAAATTTGGTTTTGTTTATTAAAAAAACATATATTATTTATTATTAATGTCCCAAATATAACAAAAAAACTTGATTTGCTGAGCATCGGGCAATGAAAACAAAAGACTTAAGAAACGAACTTGTTTGCACGCACTGCTCGTTCGTTTCTTACGTCTTTTTTAATACAACAGCTTAAAATTGTCTCGAAATTTTTCGTTGTTTAAAATTCTTCGCTGATAATTGTTAGAATTTTTTTTTCATTTGTATTTTGCTACAACACCCTACACTCTGTCCTGCCAGGTTAACCACTGCATTTAAAATCAATTTTTTTCATTAAAAGGCGAAACCAAAATGAACATAGCGGAACATTCAACTCATGTTTCTCAAAGCTGAATTCTGAATATTTAATCAAATTGGTAACGTTTAGATTTCAAATTAATAGGCAAACATTAATTAAGAACAACAAACAAGTCTCTTTTTTTCTGCTCTCTGACTTAAATGAATTGACCAAGAAGTCGTGTTAAATGCTCATCAGTCAGACTTCTGACTGTGAAGTTTCCAAAGGTAGGGCCTTAAAATGTTTTGTTGTGTTGTTTTTTTTTTTTTTTTTGTATGTTCTTTTTTCTCTATATATATATTGTTATATTAATATGCTGTAGAATAACAACAAAAGCTGCTGTTTGTTTGAAAATGTGTCACCTTCGGTTTTTAATTTTTAACTGCTGGGTGGTGTGCCTATAGCGCGGACCACCATGGAACTAATTTATGCATGAACGGAATGTGGTTGATAAAGAGCAAGTGTTGCCAACTTTGTGCGTTGCTGACAAATTGCTGCAGCTTCAGCTGGAGAACAACTTAATTTTCGTTTTTTTTTCTATTTTTTATTTTGTCCTAAGGTGAGCAAAAACGAGTCTGCATCTCCTCGATTGGTGTTGCATAAATTTACAGCTGTTCTCGGTGCGATGCGTTGCCCACTTTGCTATAATTATATCGAATTAAAAACGGTTTTAATGGTCGTCGGTGTTATTTTTGTGTTGTTTTTTGTTAAGCCTAAAATCGCAGAAAAGTTCTACTGGTTTAGTTTTTTTTTTAAAAGACTGCGCCGCAAATTATGCCATAAAAAATGTTTTCTTTTTGTTGCTTTTATACGCAAACCTTTGGCGTTTGCGCAATCTTACTCTCATTATTGGTTATTAATTTAATGCCGGGCCAAATTGCACTGTAAATTTGCTTTGCTGTTGCACGCCTTTGCTAGGTTGTTGTTGATGTGTTTTTATTACTGCTTTTTACCTCCCTAGTGTACCGCACCATGTTTGCAATAATTTAAAGTGGTGCTATTTTGCAGCGTTTAATAAAAAGTAGCTAATGTTTTCGCTGCTTTGACTTGATGTGCGCAGCCGCACCTTAATTTCGGCTGCTTTGGCTTGCGGTTTTTGCAATTTGCTAAACATGCCAAAGAATGGTAGCGTGATTTTGTTGTGGGTCGTCGACACGCCTTTCCTTAAAGGGTGCAAAGGTTTCGGGTTGAATTTATTTGGCCTTTTAACATAATCAAACTGAATTTAACCACAAAGTTGCGGTAAAGAATTGAGGAAGTGGAGCAAAGCAAGCAGCAGAATTGTTGAAAGCTCTCGTAATTGAGTTATTTTTAAGTAAAATAATACTTAAATGCTTCAACTAAGTGCTAAGATTTTATCATGCTGGTTGTTGGCTAGTTTCTTATGTACCAAGGCAGGCAATATTAGCAGCATGTTGTAGAATTTATGAATAATAAATGAATTAAATTTCCTTAAACATATTTCCATCACAATTCTATAAACATGTGACTACAATTTTCTTTAGGGCGAATTGTTTTTGGCATGTGCGGTTGGCGTGGTTCAACTTTTGTTTGCACTTCCACACAAAAACCCAACAATAAGAAACCACAGGATATTCTTTCGAAGCGCATAAAAGTCAATTGAACATAAATCATGTCGAAACAAAGCAATAAGCAAACAAACAACCAATCCGGCAGAGCATACATACGTTGCATCAAAGACAATTTTTCACGTTTTTAACAAATGTCACACCTTTCATGAACGCCCCTTTTTAAAATCAAGCTACTTAACTTCTGCTTCTATTTAATAAAGTATGTACAAACTTTATATTAAATGAGCTCCATTTACATAAAATTTTCATGAATTATGTAGTCTTTGTAAGGTACTTAAATTCACCGAAGCGCATCAGGAACAAGCTATGCACCATGTTTACTCGTTTTGCCTCTCTCTATCAAAGTGACACTGCTGCTCAGTTTTGAGCAACCAAGCAGCACATATCATAAAAATAACAACGTTATTTGTGTACATAAAAAACTAAATATTGTCACCTCAGTATGGTGCTGTTTGCTTCCTGCACCACTTCATGTTCAAATGATCTTGAATATTTTTGTTCTTCGTTCGTTGTGGTTTATTCCTTATGCATCTCACACAATGCTGCATGTCCTTTTTTCTACATCATTGTAAATCTTTGTTTGTCTACTCTTGCCTTTCATTACGCAGATTGTCACATTCACAGTCTCCACCAAATGTTGGTGATCTTCATGATGCTCAGCCTAAAACTAGGGTAGGGTCGTCTGTGTAACTGTTACCATTGCGTCAGTTTTGCAACTGATGAGCGCTTGTATTGTGATTTTTTTTTTTTTGTGATTGTGTGGTTGTCTCCATGCTGGACACACAATTGCCTTCAATTGAATTTATTACATTTGCTCATTAAGAATAATGAATTGTTGCAATTGCACTTTTTTTTCTTATTGTCATTTATGGAAAAACTTCTCAGTATTGTTTGTAATATTTGCTATTTGGTATTTGCACAGCTTGCCAAAAGGTGTTAAACTGCAAAAAAGTATGTGTTATGTATTGAAGTTAAAAGGTAAAATCATGCAGCAGTAACAAGCATCGCTTTTGTTTACATGCTTGAATAAACCATTGGTATTCGTTGTTTTTTTTTTTTTTGTATTCGCAATTGCTGTTACTATTGTTGTGGATAAATATTTGGACAGCATGTTGATGGGATGTTGCCAGCATTTTGCTTAAGCTTATTATACTGCAAGAATTATACGAAATTATTACAAAGATTGTTATTTTTACGAAATTTTGACTTTCCAAATAAGCTAATTGAGTGACTAGGAAATGAATTTGCAAAAAACTTTATATAAAAGCATACTTGTCTTCGAAAAAGTTAATTCAATAATAAGATATTGAAAATATAAACAGATATTGTGGTTCTACCGGTAAAATTTAAAAAATACTCTAACAAATTCAAATAACTTACGGGTAATTCTAATACGGAAAGGATTAAGGTATTTCTTAAGATTATCAATAAATAAATAAATAGCCTGGAATGAAAACTTTGGTGGTTTTGAAAAATTTGTTGTTTTTACTGTGCTTTTTCATAAAGCTGTTGTGGCGGCCGTGGCGTAGTGGGTAGAGTGTGTGACTTTTACGCAGGTTCGAATCCTCCGTCTGACACAGAACATTTTTTCAATTTAACTAATTTTTGTGCTCGGCCGTCACCTCTCTGCAGACAATGGCAAACCTCAGAGAATAAAAACTGCCATAAAAAGCTTCTTGAGAACATAAGCAACATGTAGGTCCAGTTCTCGATCATTTGTGTGCAAACATTTCACATCACACACAACACAATTGATCATAAGAAGCTCGGTCAAAGTCCTTTCAAGGGCAGAGATGGCTATATCGTTTTTTTTTAGTCGTTTTATACACAATATTACACGGCCTGTTTGCTAGCCCTTTGTACTCGAAAAGAAATTTAACAGAGTAATCCATTGAAGTGCTTAATAGAGAAAGGAAAGATAGGAACATTTTTATAAAAATAGCAGTTTCATTGTTATAAGTGAAGTACTGAAGGCGCTAAAGTTTCCATTTTAAAGCGTCCTAAGCAGAAACAGTTTGAATTTCGTTCCAAAATAGGTGTGAAAGCGAATTAAATAAGGCTTGAAATTTGAAATTTGAAGTTTGAAGAAACAAACAGAATAGATGGATCAAAGTAGTTTGCAAGAAAGTATTGATCAGAACACAAAAAAAAAAAGATAGCAACAAAATAAGATAGCATCAAGTAGCAAGCAATTTGTAGAATTAAACAATTAAAAAACTTCAAACAATTTCTGAAACTTAATGAATTTTCTATTGAAAAGTCAGAAATTATTATCTTAATATATAAAAGGCAAGCACAATGTCTCTGCACTTAATATCGCTCAAACTGTTATTATTTTTTGCGATTACTACAGTTTCTTCCCAACATGAACTGTCCTAAAAAATGTTCAGCCTGAAGATATGCACAGATAATTCTTTTGATACTTATCAGTGACATGCTTGCCTTTTATGTATGTGCATACTTTCAGGCTGAATATTTTTCAGAACAGTATGTTGTAAAAGCACTGTAATAATGGCAAAAAATAATTACAGTTTGAGCGTTAATGCTTCCAACCCGTCGTTGGACGGGCTTTTATACTATTCCAGTATAAACTATAACACAAACAGCTATAACGCTATTGAAATCTTTTTCAATTACATGTCTTAAACATTTTATATTAAGCGAACTTATTATTTCTTCTAATTATTTTATCAATATGAGAATCTTTTCTAAATTATACTCTAAATTATTATACTGAATTTGGTAAAATGTTTTCATTTTATTAATTTACAAAAAATAATAATAGCTTTGCAATACATAAAAAAAAAATAATTCGCTCTTACCCACATGGCCATTACAAAACTTTATAAAAACATGCATTTTTCGTCATTAAGTTTTAATTATAAAAAAAAATTTTCTACTATATGACATATAATACTCGTAACAAACGATTCAATTCTCTACGGTTTGTAGAAAGTTTGACGCTTGAAAAATTTATAACTTTATTTTTTTGCACATTAAAGCTATGGGTACCTCAAGGCAGCCTTGTTTGTGTGAGGGTTAAAAACCACAGTTTATGGTCCTTTTTTTATTTATTTGTCAATATCTCCATAACTTTTGATCCGACCTGCAAACATTTTTCATCGTTTGAAAGGTAATTTTATCTTATTTCCAACATTATGCTGTATTAAGCAAATCATCAAAAAGCATTTCATGAATTTACAGTCGACCAAAGTCCAAAAAAAAGGATTTTTTCGGCCTTTTTCAAAATCCACAAAATTTCTGTTGCTCCGATTTTATCCAAAGACATTGCTTATCAAATTTTCAAGATTTAAATAAAAAACTCATTATTTCACAAAAATTTTTAAAATAAATTTGCCCAAATTAGACATTTTTTGTCTAATTTTATAAACTCTATATTTTCATGTCTTCATGATTCTGGCTGAAAATACATCTTTTTGCTTAAGCTAAAAAGCATCTTTATGCCATGCCAATTCATTAATTGACAAGTAAGGTAAAGCTTTCTAGAATCATAATCATATCAAAAGATATGCATCAAATTTGCAATCTTGTGTAAACAACTTCGGTTATATACTGGTTAAAAAAAGCTTAACTATCCATGTAGACTAGTGTAAGTGAATATTGCACAGCTGTTATAGTCATAAAGACATATAATAATAGCTGTAGAAAATTATTCGATATCTCATAATTTACGGGAAATTTATTGACCTTAGACTGCATCAGCTTAACACTCCATTGATTTTATTCCAACCTTACAATTTGAGAGGCAAATGAATGGCAAATTACTAGTTAATAGCTAGCAGCAATAGCAATAAATTCAATAAAGTAGTAAAAATGCATCGAAAAGTGTTTTATTTGTCTTGAGTTGTGAAATTACGTGATTATAGGGATCGTACTCTAAACACGGTATTTAGCTTCACTCTGCTTTATTTGTGCAACACTGCACATATGAACTGAATGACATGAAAGTATTCATACAATTGCAGTATATTTTTTTCTGGTATTAAGATTGGTTTCTTCAGAATTTAATACAGTTCAATGCAACTTAGTAACAATGTAGTTTTAAAGAAAAAAAAAATATTATTACTCTTATATTTAATTAAAAAAAAAAAAGGTGGTAATAGTGCAGTAAATTATGAACAAGAAAGCAAAAACATAAATTTTTTTCCGCGTTCTATGCCGCTATTTAACATTTGTGCTTTCTGTGTATTGCCGTCATTAGGTGTTCCGTCAGTATAAGTTTCTCATATATAATGTTTTTTTTTATATACATATATAAAATAATTACTGCTCATAGCTGACAGTCGATCCCGATAAAAAAAAAAAATAAACAACAAGAGCCAATCAACAACATATAACAGTCTAGCTGCATTTCGTGTTGCCAATATTGTTGAAGCTGTTGCCAACTGTTGTAGCGTGGCTTGGTTATGCAGCAAAGGGGCTATGTTCGGAACTTGGCTAATTGCATACATGAACCTAGTAATTGTCGATAATTAACAGTTTTTTGCCATGGTGCTTTGCAATCTTTTATTGTTGCATTTGCATTACTTGTTTATTGAAATATTTATAAATTCCATAGCTTTTTTTTTTTTAATTGTTGTTGTTTTATATTTTTTTTATTTTTTTTAGCAATTGCTCATAGTAATGATATTCCGTGAGTGTGAAATTCTTCTTAATTTTATATTCAATAAAAGCCTTATTAATAAATAATATTGAAAAATTTATAAACAATTTTTGTGAAAAAAAAAATTGTCAAAAAAAAAAACATTATTATAAATCTTAAAACTCATAAAAGTCAAGGAAAGTAAGCACATACAAATTTTTTCTATTTTTCTGAATAATAATATATTAATGTATTAACTTTATTCGATTTGCCCAAAGTCAGTTCATGTTTTGCATAGAAAACAATATTATTCTAGGGGTATGATAATTATACAGGGTGTCCCGCAATTGAGTGCAACTATTTACGGAGCTGAAAGGTTATGTCGAGCTGAGCAAAAAATCGTATGGAAGGGGGGTCTTTTTTCACATTTTTAGGAGCAACAGGGTTAATTAAAATTTCACGACTTTGGTTTACATTATTGTTTTTATCAGAATAACTAACTTTCATAAAACTTACTGTTACAGCTCGTTATAAAGGCAATAAAATCACCTTTCAAACGGTATATCAACAAACCCCACCAACTTAACCGTTACCGAGCTGTGATCGTGTGAAAATGAAATCAATCGGTTGGAACTACCAAATTTTAACTTTGAGCAGAAAAACTAACTTTCATAAAACTTTCATTTAACGACTTTGGCTTACATTATTGTTTTTATCAGAATAACTAACTTTCATAAAACTTACTGTTACAGCTCGTTATAAAGGCAATAAAATCACCTTTCAAAAGGTATATCAACAAACCCCACGAACTTAGCCGTTACCGAGCTGTGATCGTGTGAAAATGAAATCAATCGGTTGGAACTACCAAATTTTAACTTTGAGTGCAAATTTCTCAGAATTTTGTGTGATAAATGGAATTTTTTTTTAAGATCAATTTTGTAATTTATTTCATTTTTTTTTTAATGATACCAAAAGCATAAACATATCTGAAAAAAAATAAAAAAGTTGTTTTTGCTAAAAAAATTATACTCATTAGAAAATAATGATAAATAATGACATTACAATAAGTTATGCAGTTGATAATATCATTGCTTTCTAATAAGTATAATTTTTTTAGTACAGTCAACTTTTTTATTTATTAAGATATGTTTATGTTTTTGGTATCATTCAAAAGAAAATTGAATAAATTACAAAATTGATTAAAAAAAAAAATTTAATTTATCACACAAAATTCTGAGAAATTTGCACTCAAAGTTAAAATTTGGTAGTTCCAACCGATTGATTTCATTTTCACACGATCACAGCTCGGTAACGGTTAAGTTAGTGGGGTTTGTTGATATACCGTTAGAAAGGTGATTTTATTGCCTTTACAATGAGCTGTAAAAATAAGTTTTATGAAAGTTAGTTTTTCTGCTAAAAACAATAATGTAAACCAAAGTCGTTAAATTTTAATTAACCCTGTAGCTCCTCTGAATGTGAAAATAGACCCCCCCCCCTCCCATACGATTTTTTGCTCAGCTCGACTTAACCTTTCAGCTCCGTAAATAGTTGCACTCAATTGCGGGACACCCTGTTTATAAAAAAACAAAAACGTAAAAGACCTCCAAAGTAATAAGAGGACTCCAAAAATGCTCAAGTTGAGCTGCTCAGCATTTTACTTCACAAATCAGTTTATGTTTGTAAGTAGGAAAATATCAACACTAGCCAGACAGAGCTCTGTTCTGATTGTTTATCGATAAAGCAATGATTTTATGTAATTACTAATCATATTGCGTGGTCAAGTCAAATAAAGTTGAAGTGAGAAGAACAAAATTGATTTCGACTAAATTATAAAATTTCTTAAAATTACCATTTTTTTTAACTTAAAGGTTAAAACTTGGCTAAATAGGTTAGCACTATTATCTTAAAGATGAAAATTTGCACTTTAAAGTACTGAAGAACAAAAGGCATTATTAAACTTCACGATGTAGGTGAAACACACAAAAGTACTGCCAAACTCTTCAATAAACACTAGCACCTTGAATATGGTTAAAACCTTAAAAAAGTACAGACGCGTTGACCCCAGATATTGTCAAAGTCTACCAAAGATTACAATCAAAAGAGTGAATATAAGAATAATAAAATGGTCAACTGCAAAACCTTTGCTTTATGTTCTCAAAATTTTATCTTAGCTTGTATCTATGCAGAAAGCGACTTAAAAACCAAAATTTTTGGCATAAAATACTTTGGTTGGATGAATTTTTGTTTACAAAATGATTTGGGGATATATTTCCGCCTAAAGAATGGGCAACATTGTAATACATGAAATTAAACCCAATACAAAAGCTTATAAACCCTGAAGGTAAGCATCGAATCCTAGCGGTGAGGATTTTGTTCTACAACAGTACAACGAGCCTATTCACAAAGCCAAGATTGCTGCAAAATATATACCTGGTAAGAGTATTAATATTGTGTAGTGCACTTTTTCATTTCCATAATAGTAGCACACATGCAGCACATTGCAGCACAGTTTTTTTTTCATTAATCAAAAATTGCAAGGTTGATTTTGTGTTCTTTTGCATTGTGGCCTTCGATGGGAGGATATTATGGCTATAATTGAATAATTGGCTATTTTTTCTTTTTTTTACAATTTGGATTTTTTTGCTTTGTTAAATACTTTTACGATACTTAAACTTTTTAAATCTCCAACTTATGTACAAAAATTTGGTCTTGCATGAAGTCTAGTTTCCGAAACACGAACTTCGTAAAATCATCTAAAATCAAAATATGACTTCTTTCGGGAAATGCTTCTCTTTAAAAAAAAACTTTTTTAAAAACATTTTATGCAGTGATTTCTATGTGGAATTGAATGATTTCAATAATCATGGTATCAAATTTTCACAAGAAAAATTAAAAATAAAATTTATGTTAGCTCCACCATTTTGAAATTTTTTTTTTATTATAATAAAATATTAAAAAATTAATTTTTTTTTATTTTATATTTTTGATAATTTTAAATTTGAGTCCATTACTGAACAAGTGCTCAAGCTTTCCGTGGAAAATTACGCTTTAATTCTTTTGATAAAAATTTATTCAGTTGAGAAATTGTCATATTTTGGTTTTAGGCGATTGTATTTCTATAATTTTCAAGGTTGTTTATAAAATATTGTTGCTGTGCATAGAATAGTTGCCAAATTACAAGTCTTGTAAAGGCACGGTACCAAATATGACTAAAAAGTTTGAAAATGCCGTTCTTCAGTTTTTTTCTTCGGTCAAAGTGTCATAAGAAAATGTAATAATTATATTATTTTGAAATTAGACATATTTTAAATTATTTTAAACTATCCAGAAATATTTACAAGTAAAAAATGATTTATTTTTATTTTTTCTAAAATTTCTCCCTATGAATATAATTTGAATCGATACAATAATTTTTGAAAGAAGTCATATTTTATTTTATATCAATCTATGCATATCCATAGATATAGTTTACTATTATAAAAAATGTAAGTGAACATTTTTGTTTCCAGGTACACTCCAAAAGTACTGGGCCGATTTTTACGAAATAGGTTTTAAAATGTCCCATTTGTGCCACAGTACGGCATAGGGGTATTATAATTTCGAAATTTTAATAAAAAGTATTTTTAATTAAAGTGCTAAGTTGTTTAAAAAATCATCCTTGATGCCACGAATTGCTTGCTCGGTTCCTTTTCACGCGTTTGTGTTGAGAGAGTTTCAATAACTCCATGTTGTTCTCTACTTTTCACTTTTTCTACTCAGCTAGTACAGCACAACATTAAAAAAAGGTGAGCCTCGCGCAAGGTGAAACGAGAGATACATATAAATGCATTGCTGAGTTGCAAAACGGAAAAAAAAATACATATTTTATTTCGTTTGAGATGCATTGTCTTAAGGACTGATCACACGGTGATCGTTGGAACGGCATTGCAAAATTTTTGTTGGAGTAACAACAACGTGTTAACGCTATTATTGACCACTGTGGCTTGCTAGTATGATAATATTTGAATCGATGAAATAATTTCTGAAAAAGTACTTTGCATAGAGCCAAAGACTTCTACACAAGCTAGGGACCAAGGAAGGTAAAAGATAGCCAAAAGGAAATAATTTCAAGGATTTTATTTTTATTTAGGTTGTACTTTTCATGTAAAATACAAGATAAATGTAAATTCTTGATTCATAACTTTAACCGGTGAACTGATTTAAAAAGTTTTAATCTCTTATAGTTTATCTACATTTTGATTTTAATAATCTGCAAGAATTCTTTACAAATATATAAAAGCGTTAAAAAAATTTAAATAGTTATTTTTATTCATTGATTTATTATGCCTAAATGCGTACTGCGTAAGGGGTATATTAACTTTGTCATTCCGTTTGTAATGCCAAGAAAGAGGCGTGGCAGGTATAGAAAAATATATGTATTTTTGATCAGCATCATCTCCTGAGTCGATTTCCGTGTGTCCGTCTGTCGACACGATTACAGCCGCAACTTAAAAGCTATCGCGATGAAATTCAAAATGTAAGATTATTTTTAAAAAAGGAAGATCAAGTTCGAAAATGGGCCAAATCAGATGAAAACCACGCCTACCTCCCATACAAAGTGACTTTATATTATCCGTAAAATGTCTTTAAAATCCACAAAAATTAAAGAAATGCCTTGAAATTTGGCAGGTAAGCTTTGCTCTTCAGTCTTAATTCTGACTATGAAATTTGCATGAAAATCGCATGAAAACCACGCCTACCTCCCATACAAAGTGACTTAATTTTAAAAGTAAAATCTCTTAGAAATCTGCTCAAATTAAGTAAATGTCTTGAAATTTTCGAACTATGCTTTGATATATAACAAAGACCACCACTATGATATTTGGCAAAATCGAATGAAAACCACGCCTACCTCATATACAAATTGGCTTTATTTTAAAAGTTAAATCTCTTAAAAATCCACAAAAATTAATGAAATGTCTTGAAATTTTGCACTTTAGCTTTGATATATAATATTGATGATATATGGCAGAATCGGATCAAAACCACGCCTACTTCCCATACGAAGTGACGTCATCAAAATAGGAAAACTTTCGTTAATATATAAAACTGAATGTCATCGAGTATGTCGTGGCTAAAGGCTTCGAATATACTTCAATATGGCCGCGGGGGGGTATTTTAGCTTCGGTATTCTGCCGAAGCTCCACCCTTACTAGTCTTAAACAAAATTTTGTTTTTCGTTTTAATTATTTTTGTTATAAATTTAAATT
This sequence comes from Coremacera marginata, assembly GCA_914767935.1. Lineage (NCBI taxonomy): Eukaryota > Metazoa > Arthropoda > Insecta > Diptera > Sciomyzidae > Coremacera > Coremacera marginata. The sequence goes on along the minus strand of OU612045.1, from coordinate 2,872,264 downwards.
TTTGTTTAAGTGAAATATTGTGAGCGATCCTTTTACTTTTTGTGCTAGTTTTGCAAATTAATATTTTTAAAGACAACTAAAAATGTTCCATTTGAAAAATTTCTCAAAAATTATAGGCAAAACTCAAGAACTTAGTTCTCAAAATTAATTCGATAAAAAATTCAATAAACCCTGGTGATCTCAGGTTTAGTTTGGAAAAATTCCCATACCCTTGTTTTTTAGTATTTTATTACTGGTGCTTCAATATATTTTAATTAACCCCCACACATGCAGCACATTGCATATTTTGGTATTTTATGGTACATTTCTTCTATTATTTTCTTCCATTCTTTTATTTTTTCGTTTTCAAAAATACTTATTCTTTAAATTTCAAAATTTTATATTAGTATTTTAGGACAAATAGTGTAACTTATATTGTACAAAAAAAAATCTGAATTGAATATATATATTTGTGAAACTGCACTAGATTGTTTTAAAAAGTTTGACTGAATAAATTTTTGATATTTGAAAAAATGTCAAAACCTCATCCCCATCTTTTGTCGTAATTTTTCCAAAACAAACTTTTTTAATCCATTTAATCGTTTATATGTTGAAGTCTTATGGCTTTTTCACAACTGCCAAACAATCGATGTTTTCACTTTTGGCTGGCAAGCACAGCAGCTTGCATGTGCAGACGTGCGTGACATCTGTCGGCAAAGAATCACAATTTTATTTGCATAGGCAAATTACTTTACGGTCTGATGCAGAAGGCAGGAGTCTGCCAGTGCGCATCACTCATGCCGGCACCCAGCTAAAGTCAGCAAGCAAGCAAACAATATGCGATAAGCCAAAACAAATAGTTTCGAAACCAGTGCAGTAGAGAAGCAATAGAAGAATATGCAAATGAGTCTCTTTATACAGGCAACCCTGCAATAAGCTGTAGTGACTGGAACTTCTAGAAACTTAATTGCAAAATTTTGTAAATTCTGGCTATCATTTTCACGCCGTTACCAACACGCAGTTAGTTACCGCATAATTAAAAAATCGCATTGTTGTTATTGCATTTGTATTCTTTTGCGTATAGTTTGTATCTGTTTGTTTTTCGCAGGATAAACAAAAGGATTAACAATGTTAAAACGACTTTTGTGCCCGTAATTTGCATAAATATTCATTCACAGCCAGCCACACATAACTTAGTTGAAAGTTTTAATTTAATGAAATTGAACTGCCGCTTCCTTCACACTCAACATCGAAAGGGTGAAGTCAGAAAATAATTTGCATAAATAAATTAAAAAAATATTATTTATCACATTGAGCAGCGCTAGCGTTAGGATATCATATGTAAATTAATTTCTCAGCGCTACTCATGCCGTGATTGTGGTGATTTCTGACACCAAAGTGTCAAGTTGGGGGATGGAGTTGTCACACGGCAACGCCTCTTTCAACGGCATTGAATACACCACGTGTATCAGAAGTCAATGGATACCATTTTTGACTCCTGCCCCTCCCATAACACACCAATTACTAGAGGAAACGTGGCTTTAATCTGGCAATTAAGCTAACTTGTTGTATGGCTCTTAACTTAAGTGCCTGTCTTCTTTATATTATTTTTGGCATTTCTTCAGCTGTTGGTGTACGTTTTGTGGATTACGTGGCTTAGTCTCTTCATCTTTTTGGCATACCTTGGAGCTGATGGCGTTGATGCGTTTGTTTGTTTGACTGTAATTTACGGACTGAGTTCGGCTACGTGTCTTGTTGGTCTAATATAGTCTCTGTTTTGTGCAAAACTAATTTATTTCTCCAATTATTTCCTAAGATATCACAAAGTGCTTTTATGCAAAAAACAAAAAGTTTCTCTATATGTAAGACTTTATGATCCATTTATTTAACCCTTTTCTTCATATTACCTTGTTCGATTTTCCGATATTCAACATTTGCAATATTTTCTTGGTTCTAAGAAAAAATATTCTACAAAGATTAGATCTTCACTATAATAGAGCTTAGAATAAAATAACCAAATCAAATCATTGAAATGACTCTGAATAACTTTGCTAAATTACGTATAATACCAAAACTAGTTTAATTTCAATACCAAACAAAAACAACTCAGAATATTTAAAAAATAAACCAACCAAAATTTAACCGTCATAAAAATAAAATTACTTTTGCCGGATTAGTTTTATTTAAGTTCCTAACATGCCAACGACAACAGCTCACAAGCACCACTCGTCCTGCCAACGCTAATCCTGCAGAAAATATAACAATTTACAAGGCATAACAACAATGCAGCAATAAATACAATCCAATTGACCAAATTAAATCACATCCTTGTTGGTTTTATTTTCTCCTTTTTTTTTTTTTTTGTTTTATATTTTTGAAAGCAACACCACGTCCAGCTCATCGGTTGACTCTCGTTGTGGTAACGCATATTGCAGAAAGCGGAATAAAAATGGAAATAATGAAACGAAAGCCATAAATGGATCAACTCTCAAACGTGCGCACCTGAGTCATCACAGCACATATACACAGGAAATTTTTATGAGCCGCACATCCGGCTTCCGGCCAACAGCCCATTCCAACAATTCCACCACCAGCACCATCTTCCCATCAATCGGCTTTTTCCGCTTTGCAGTGGCTACCACTGCAACAAATCAGTGGCAGGATTTTTTTACGATTAACTACGTAATTGAAATCCCGAGAAAAGAAACCGAAAAAGAATTTTAATTAAACTGTAATAAAGCAGATCCTTGAATGACTGCTTGCTGCATGCACTGCCGAGTGGTCGTTGAAGTAGTGGCGTGTGTGTGTTTATTTTGTTAAGGATACCTTCTGAATGAGGTAAATCAGTGCTAAAGCGTTTAAGCCACTCGCAAGATGATGTCCTTTTACGAGTTGTGGAAAAAAAAAGAAATGAAAATTCCTTCAAAGCGCAAAATACACAAATAAGTAAAATAAGTTGTTGTTGTTGCTAAAAAGGACCTTCACTAAGGTTGAGCCGGAGGCTAAAGCGAAGAAGGTTCAATGCTTAATAATGCAATAAGCTTAAAATAATGCCTCATCAAATGTGCTGCGCCCCGCCCCGTCACTTCAATCAACTAAAGATAGAGCAATAATAACAGCAACAACAACAACAACAACAACAACAACGAGCTGAAAAACAGCATCAGCCAGAACAAAGGCAGGCAAATTGCTGCATCAAATTGAAGAAGATTTATCGCAAGGATACGTTTACGCGCGCAGAGAGTGTCATAAAAAAGTTTATGTTGTGGAAAAAATTGCGGATAAACAGCGACAGCATAAAAAATCGAAAAGAATGAAACGAAAAATAAAAAAAAAATTTAAAAAAATCTCACAATTCAACAGAGGGCGGTGGCGGCTGTTGCTGCTGGAAGCTGACAGCAACAAGGAACAATCGCAAAATGGCTGCTAAACTGACAAGCGAACTTTATTTCATTGTTTTTATCATTTATTTTGTTTGTTTTTTTTTCGAAATGGCAAACAGGATTACTGAGCGCGTACAACGAGCATTTCTCAAGGATGCATGCTATGCTATGGACGCAGGTGCTGCTTCTAAGTGGCAGTGTGGAGCTCAAATAGAAGAAACGAAGAGAAAAAAAAAATTCAAATATTGTTCAATCTCTTGTGAAATATGGTAATAAACGACGGCATATGCAGCAGTAATCGAAGGATATAAAGCTAGAAAAAAAGAAGGACAGACACAATTGGATAATAAAAATTATTTCGCTGAAAATAATTCCAAAACTGTAGAAACAAAGTAATGGTGGTGATGTTGGGGCAGAGAGAGAGGAGGTTAAATTAATGAAACATTATTTTTAAAATTTGTGTGCATATTCTGAGAAAAAGAGCTTATGTTAAATTAACAAAAACCTAGTATAATTTATAAAAATCTGGCAGTTTTTAGCCAAGCAAGTTCTTCATTAAAACGCCTAAGTTTTACATGTCAACTTGCCAATTTTTATTTGGGCGGTAAATTAACTAAATATTTGGTAATTTATACATTATTTTGAAAAAAGTTAAGTTTCAACAGTGAGGTAGTTCTGAGGATTTTTGTCGAAAACATTTACATTGTTGCTATTTTCATGATGTTATGAAAAACATTCATATTTTGCAATTAAATTATTTTGAATGTGTCAATATGTTTGTCGATTTATTCGAAAACAAAATGAAACCATTTTAGAACACATATACGTTTTCTTTCAATTCTCAAATTATTCAAACAACATATACGAAATCTTCGTTACAATATTATTATTAAGAGCTAATTTTTTACTGTCCTAGCTATAGAAATTTTTGATTTTTCATGAAGACAGCTAGAAAAATTCTGAATTTTTTAATATCAAAAAACATGCTAGAATTTTCAATTGATTATTTTCAATTAAGAACCTATAAAAATAGTCACCATTAAGTTTTATATACAAATAATTTAAATTATTAAGAGAGTGACAATAGCCGAAGTTGCTGTTACTAAAAATACGAATTTATACATTAAATGGACTGGGACCCACTGAACCATAAGCGAAGGTTTTGTGGAAGGAGAGAGTTTTGCGAACGTTTTTGTTCTTAAAAATTCTTGCTAAAGAAGATTAAATTCGTGAAAACTTTTTCCATGAATAAAAATTGTACTTTTTTAGCGAAATTCATGAAAAATTCATTTTCAGTCGGAAAAGAATAATTTTTTTATCATTTCAGTAGCCAACAATTCCTCGTAAATGAACCATTTTTTGTTCATAAATGAGTTCAAAAATGAATTATAAATGTTTCGCTTTTGAATTCTTAAATAAGTTCAAAAGAGAATAATTTTTTTATTAATGAATGATAAATGTAACTTTTTTATATTCTAAAATGAGTTAAAGAAGGAAGAACTTTAATCTTTGTTGATATTTTTATAATAGTAAATAAAAATGCTAACATTCATACAAACGTCATATTAACTTTTTCACCAGTGCGAATTGATTCTCGCCAGAGATGAATGTACTGATACACGTATGAAAATTTTCAACATTTCTATCAAAAATTAAAATCAAGCCCAAATAGAATGAAAACCACGGAAACATTCCATGCAAAAATGCAATCAAATAAATTCCCCAATTAATAACTTAACTATTTTGATATTTCATATATACTTTGGAAGTTTGTCAAATTGGAAAACAATCACGCCTTTTCCCCTTTGTAACATCAATATCATGAAAAACACAATGCGTGAATTCCAGCCCAGGTATATTAATCCTATTAACCCAATGATTAATATGATCTCTAATTTTAGTTATAATCATTTTTTCTTTATCAAAATATCGATACGTAATTATAAATAGTATTATGCAATAATAAAATTTATAATTCAAAAAGGTTCTTTTTTTTTAACTCATTATTAAACAAAAACAGGTTTGTTTTTGAGAGGCAATTCAGTCCAAAGATTGATACAAAAAGAGTTCAATGTCGTTTCTGTTTCGAGTGCCGAAAAATAACTTTTGTATGGTTCATTTCTGAACTCATTTCCGAAGAAAGAACAGTTTGTTTCTGAGAGGCATTTTCGTCCGGCGATTGATTCAAAAAGGGTTCATTTCCGAGTGCCGAAAAATAACTTTTATGGTTCTTTTTTTAACTCATTGCCGAACAAGAAAGAGGATAATTTATGGTTCTTTTTTTAACTCATTTGCGAACAAAATAAGGTTCGTTTTTGAGAGGCATTTTAGTCCGACGGATGATATAAAAAGGGTTCATTTATGAGAGCCGAAAATGAACGTTTCTACCCGAAAAGGATCATAAATGAAATCAAAAACGGTAGTTTTGGTTCACTGGGAAGTCTGTCATAAAATTTCAAGATTTCTATCAAAAATTATGATCAAGTTCAAATAAAAAGAAAACCACGACAACATTCCATACAAAAAGTAATCAAATAACTTCCCAAATTAATAACTTTGCTATTTTGATATTTCATACATACTTTGAAAGTTTTTCAAATTGGAAAACAATCACGATTTTTCTCCTCTGAAATATAACTATCAAAATAGTTAATTTTTTAACTGATTTCCGAACACATTAAGATCAATTTTTAAGAGGCATTTTAGTCCGACGAATGATACAAAAAGGGTTGATTTATGAGTGCCGGAAATTAACGTTTCTACCCGAAAAAGTTCAAAAATTAATTCTAAAACGGCAATTTTGGTTAGCTGGGGATCAATGTAATGTTAATTGTCATTGTCAATTAAAAACAATGAACAGTTGTTGAATAATTCATACAATGAATAGTTCATTAAAATTTTTGAAGCATTCATTGAAATATTGAGTCAGAGCGCTGATATTTGCAGAGAAAATTTTAATAGAATTATTGATTTCAACAGAGATCACGTAAGGAACAGTAACAATTCATTAAAATTCACTAAAAACTCTACGAACTCTGTTCCTTGATATTATTTTTTCCAGTGTAAACTACTTTCAGTTATTTAAAATTTCTTGTTATAATTTTATTTCATTTTTGGCTAAAGCTTACTTACTTACTTAGATGGCCGTGACAACCCGTGTCCGGATTTCGACCGACCTCATCAGCTCTCGCCAGGCGCCTCTGCTTTGCGCGCCCCTTTTCCAATCGGATACACCAAGCGCGGTTAGGGCTTCCTCAGCCTGGTCCACCCATCGGAGGCATGGTCTCCCTCGTCGTCGTTGACCAGCGACCCTCGCCTCGAGCACCTTTTTCGCTGGAGCTTCGTCGTCCATACGATGGACATGACCCAGCCAGCGTAGTCGCTGCACAGTTATACGCCGAACTACGTCAATGTCTCCGTAGAGCTCATACAGCTCGTGGTTCATTCGGATGCGATAGTCATCGCCGACTCGAACAGGACCGAAGATTTTGCGAAGAACTTTTCTCTCGAACACCCCCAGAGCGGCTGCGTCAGTTTGCGAAACTACCCATGCCTCAGCGCCATAAAGCAGCACAGGTAGAACGAGCGTCTTGTAGAGTGTTAGTTTTGTCGATCGAGAGAGGGCTCTGGAACTTAGTTGCTTACTGAGCCCGTAGTAGCACCTATTAGCAATTATTGTTCTTCGCTTTATCTCCAGGCTGATTTCGTTTTTGGTATTAATGGCGGTGCCAAGGTAAACGAACTCCTTGACTACTTCAAAGTTATAGCTGCCGGATGAAACGTGGGAGTCTAAACGCCGAGCTCCCTTGTTTGTAGACAGCATATATTTTGTTTTGCCCTCATTTATCGTCAAAGCCACTTTGGCTGATTCCTTTTCGATAGCGGCGAAAGCAGCGGTAACATCTCTCTTGGTTCTGCCGACAATATCAATATCATCAGCGTACGCAAGGAGCTGGACACCTTTATAGAAAATGGTGCCATTACGATGCACACCGGCCTTTCGTACGATCCCCTCCATGATGATGTTGAAGAGATCGCAAGACAGTGGATCGCCTTGCCTGAAACCTCTTTCGGTATTGAAGGTTTCGGAGAGGTCATTTCCTACCTTGACGGAGCTGCGTGTGTTGCTCAACGTCATTCTGCAAAGTCTAATCAACTTTGCAGGTATACCGAACTCAGACATTGTTGCGAATAGGCAATCCCTTCTCGGGCTATCGAACGCAGCTTTAAAAGCTTTTTTGGCTAATGCAAAATAAGCTTTTATTTATTTCTGTTGTTACTTGTATAGTTTTACTTTTTTGGCTTAACTGAATTATTTTTCCAACTCTTTTTAGCTGCTCTGCATCTCTGAAACTGAAATATTTCAGATGAAACTACTTCATTGCCCTTGGCTCAAAACGTGCCTCCTAATTTTCCAACATGATTTCGCCAATTTCAAGTTTGTGTTTATTTTTTTCTTTTTTCGTTACCTTATTTCAATCTGACACCGACAAATGCGCCGAAATCTACAACATAAACAACCAACAACAACAACAACAAATACAACTAAAACAATAGCCAATAAAACATGCGGTGACTTTGGCTACACTGCGGCGGCGTCGAATCATGTTTATCGCGTTGATTTATGGATTTTTAATGTGTTGCTTATCGCCGCGAACGAGCCTAAATCAAACAACAACAACAACAACAGCAGCAGCAACGGCGAAAACATCCTAGCATTGGCTGCCGCTTCATCTTCTACTTCTTTTTTCTTATTCTACAACTTCTTATTTGTGGTTTTGATAGAACCTCAACTCGTGTAGCCTCATTTTTAAATCTCACCGCCTGATTAGTTGAAAGTTGAGGCAGCCGTGGAAGCGGAAAATCTTGATTAGCGGCAGCATTACCGGCAGCAATCACAGCAGCAACAACAACAGAGCAGCGAAGAATTGTAACTTTTTATTGTTGCTGTTGTTGTTGTTGTTTTTGTTGCTAAATACAATTGCAGGCGTTGCGGCTTCAAATCAAAGCATTTTATGCGGTTTCGCATCCTTTGTTTTAAAGCTCTTCCTTGCTGGCATTTTGCTCCAACATCTAAGCTCATCCACTTGCATTTATTCAGCACCCCTGTACCGCCTCTTATTAATAATTCACATTAACGCTTCAGATCCTCGGGGGTCCAAAAGCGCAAAAAATACACTAAAATACAACGTTGCATTGCAATGAGGATATCGCACTTGGGAAATCTTACAAACTGTGAAAATTCATTGGTGTTTGTATAGGTGTAGTGTGTGTGTGTGTGTGTGTGTTTGTATGAGTGTTTGAGTGTTTGACCATAACTCCAATAGTTATCGAGATCTGCTGCAAAGCTTCGGCATATCGCAATAGTCAATAAATAAGGTGTGAAGTGTTGGATCGTTCAGATAGAACCGCTTTTTCGAATTTTCTTTGGTTTTAGCGTTCAACAGGACAAGATTTTTCATATTTTTAATAAATTGATGTGAATAAACTAAATTATTTATTTAGATTTTGATGTTTTTGAAGTTAAATTAGTTGATTTTTTTATTTGATCGATTTATCCAATATAAAAAAGCGCATCACTACAGTCAATAAATATTAATTAAATTATTCATTGGGAATTTATTAAATATTTTTGCAATTATTTTGAGAAAAAAAATAATTTTTATTTTACCCACACACATGTTATTTTAATGGAAAATATTATTTATTGCATCCATCCATTCTTTAAACATAAATTTTTGCTTTAAATAAAATTTTGTTCATACAAATATTTGTGTGGCGGCTGTGACATACTGATTGAGTTGCGTGGCTTGTATCCGATAGAATTGAGGTTCGAATCCCATCTGACACAGACATTTTTTTCAATTGAATAAATGTATCTGTTCGGCCGGCACCTCTCTGCAGACAATGGTAAACGTTATTCTTCAGAGAATAAGTCGTTCGGAGTCGGCATAAAGCTTGTAGGGCCAGCTCTCGATCATTTGTGTTTAAACATTTCACAACATGCATAACACATCTGATCATAAGAAGAAATCGGTCAAAGTCCTTTAAAGTGCTGAAATGGCCATTTTGTTTTTCGTTCGTTTCAAACAAATATTAAATCTACACAAAACATATTAAGTTTGCGCTTGTAAAAATTTCATTATTTTGATTTACTGAAGTTTAAATACACGCAAACGTTTACTTAATCCAGATACCTGAAAACTGGAGAGTTTTAGTAGAAGAAAATTATGTAACAAATTGTACCTCGGACGAAATAAATTTTATTAATGTTTTCTTTGCACTTTGCAAGCTTATGGATTTTTTTTTTAATTTCCAAAAGTTTCATAATCAAATAATAAATTTTTCAAACTTCAACATTTTTTAAATGTTTTATGTTTTAATCATGTCAAAAAATTTAATTAAAGTTTTTTTCTAAATTTTTTCCTTTCGTAAAAAATGACAAATATTAATGCACGACTAAACGAATTATCAAATATTCAATAAAATGTAATGTTTAATTCTATTATTAAAATGTATGAAAAATAAAGTCATAATATAATATAAGGTGATTTAACATCTATAGCATTAAAAAAGTGGGGCCAAAGAAATTTTAAGCGCGCATCAATGCTTAAAAAAACACAGAAACAAACACAAAATATTGCTAATGGTTGCGTTTGGCAAAAAATCAAACAAAACAAAAAACAACTACAATGCAATAACATCACATGTCATGAAGTGCACTGCGACAAGACTTATTTTCTATTACAATACGAGTAACAATGCTTGCATGAAAAATTACTTGAAACACAAGTAACGGAACAATCAGCTGAACACTGAGCGAGTGTGGTTTGTGTTGTTGTTTGTTGCTGGTCTTCTTTGATTTTGGCTCACCGCAAAGACAAAGTTAAGATAGAAAAAAAATTTGTATGAAGGGTCACGCTAGCATGTTTGGTAACTATGTGGGCATGTTTGCTCTAAGACTTGTATTTAAAATCGAGTGCAAGTTATGCAAATCCTCTTAAATTTAAACTCGACTTTGTTCTAAACCAAAGCTTCCTCAGTTGCAAAAATTTTTATAAAAAATATTATACAGTCATATGTATTAATAAATAATATTATAATTCTTATGGAAAGATGGATGACTTTTTCAATAGATTAGGTTAGGCTAATCCAGCTGTCTCCTGTCAGAGGCTCAAATAGATCATATTGATCCTTAGTGCTACCGGATGTAAGAAGCCTGTATGGAGTAAATAAGAGTCAGTAAAGATTTCTGTAAAGTAAAATTTTCAAATCTTAGGAGGGTTTCCGGAGGAACAGATCTTTTAGTGACAGAGTGACAGAAACGTTAGTGAATCTAAGTATTTAAGTCTCGATCTAAATTGGGCCGAGCATGTGCATAATAGGTGTTTCAGGGTCTCAGCAATACCTGATTCCTTAACTTCTTACAGTTGGCATCCGTGGTGATGCCTATCTTCTTCGCGTGAACTAATGCAGTGTAGTGACCCGTGAGCATACCCACTACTGTCCTGAAGTCTCTGCTCGTTTGTGTCAGAATGAATAGAGTCCGTTTTTCGCATCGTGTATCTCACATGATTTTTGAGATCGTGCATATTGTCATATCTCTCCATCTACGACTCACTGCTTATGTGGCCTTTTCTTCGAAATTATACTACAGCTCTTGTAGAGGTATAGGCAGATGTTGTATGGACTCCGATGCCAGATCGGCGCCGTTCTATACTAATCTATCTGATTTTCTATCTATCTAAATTTTCTTGAACTTGAACTTAAAATTTATTTTAATATATAAGAAAATTTTAAAAATATCGAAATTTTTTCTTTTAACCATAATTTTAATCAACGAAATCGTTTTGAAAAAAGGTATTATTTGACCTTTTACGATTTTGCGAAACCCGAACTAAGCTTCGCCAAAATCTTGTGTACAAGCTAGGGACCAATAGAGATAGCCGGAAATAATCGGAAGAATACCTCTTCATGTCCTCTTCAAGTAAAATACGCCATCAAAGTATAATTTTGATTCATTACTTTAACCAGAGAACTGATCAACAGAAAACAATTTTCAGTTTTTCAGAATTGAATAAGGTGCAGGAAGTCTTTACAAGGCCGTTACAAGTCGTAGTTATTTAGAAAGAAATCATTTTTGATTTAGCCTTTCAATTGACCTATTTTTATTTTGACTTGTAATGTTGTAATAATTAAATTTTGTATGGGAAGTTATTAACTTTTGTGTAAATTTCAGCAATTATATTTATTAAAATACAAATTAAGATTCTCAATCTGGTTCATTTCTCTAAAAATTATAAAGAATAAAAAAACAATAGTCGAAAAACTTTGTTCTATTTCAAAAGATCACATTAAAAAATTATTATTTAAATAAACGGCTTTGCTTGAAAAAATACCCATTGCCTTGTTTTTAATTTTTCACCGGTACTAAGATATTTTTTTATGAAGACCACACCCTTCTCCCATGCAAAATCTTGGCTACGGGCCTGATTTAATCCACAAAAATGAATATTTTTTGTTTTTTATTAGATAAAACAACCGAGAGTTAGGGATACTTTCTTTAAATTCAAAAGCATCTTGTTGATTCGGAAGAATTGTGTAAATTAATAGGAGATGGAACAGTGCCGATGAAGGTTTGTTTTAAGCTTACACAGCTCTGAACCTGCCGGGTTTATGCTATATAATTGTACTGTAGAAATTACTTTAAATGTGTTACTATTAATATATATTATTTGGCTTTAAAAATATTGTATTTGCTGTCATTGATTTCTTAAATTATAAAACATATTTTTTCAAACATATATAAAATGGTTGAGTGTATTTAATTTCCAAAAATTTACACATTACTTCGCCTTAAATTTAACTAACATTCAAACATTTAGTTATATAGCACTAATGTGAAATTTTTGGAATTAAGAATTTGAAATTATTGAGGTTAATTTTATTTAGAGCTTTTGCAGATTGAATTAAATAATTATACCTCAGAAGCATTAAGTGCTTCAGTATTAATTTAATCACTTTGTTTAAAATAATTGATGAAACATTGAATTTTGGACCTCAAAAAACAGACTACTTGTATAAAAAACATTTTCCCACAAATACTATATATTTGGATGTAAAAATAAATATTGAGTGTCTATAATCATTAACTTGTTTCTCAACATTGGATGTTTGTAACCAAAAAAGTTTATTTATTAGACACGAATACAATATATTTGGCTGGAAAAATTCCATTCATACAATCAGCTTTACTTTAAAATAGTGGAGCTGGCTTTCACGTATATTTGAGGTACTCTATTTATTTGAAAGGAAGTATATTAATATTTTTAACCTGACAAAAATTCTTTTAAATAGATTCATACTAATAAATTTTATATTTTCATTTTGTCAAATATGTAAAAGATGTTTAATGCAAATAATACTTTTGAAAATATCTAAAATTAAAATTATTGTAAATTTAAACATAATCAAATTTATATCTTAGTTCTTTCTCATTTAAAAATGTCTAATTATTTTATTTTGTTACGAGGCAGTTCTTGCTAATATTAAATTTAAAATTGTTAAATTATTGTTAAAAAATTAAATTTAATATCAAAAAGTTAAAAAAACATTTTTGAAATTTCATGTTATTGTAATTTTTGGTAATTATATGTTGCATAAATGACCAAGAAATTGTTTAAGCTTTGGTACCCGGTTCGAGAACAAATAAACTAGATAATGGGAGTTGAAATTTCTGATTTATATGACGTTAGTAATAAGTCAGATCAAATTTATTGAGGTATCAATTTCATTAAAAGCATCCTTTATATTTGCTCTATAATCCGCAGTTAGCTCAGTCAGCTTTAATTTAGGAAACTAATTTTATATATTATCCAATAGAAACACTGAAATTTTAACTTAATTTTGTCTGTATGAAATTAATTAAGTATAATATTTAATTTTACCTAACCTCAAAATCTTTCTCTTTACAGCTTCTGAAAAAATTCCATAAATCAAGCCAAAAGCAAACCACTCAAAATGCTTTCGCGAAAACAACTAATGAAAAATTCAACTGTTTGTGAGCCATAAAATTTACGATCGCCCCATAAAAAAAAATATAATTTTTCTTTCAACTGAATTTCGAAAAAAAATTGTGCAAAAGTGAAAACAACATAAAAACTTAATTGAAAGTTAATTGAGTTTTGGCTTATCAGGCAAATTAATAGGAGGAAAATCAGTGCCAACGCGTTGTGGTCAACAGAGAAGTGAAAGAAAATCGCGCCAAGCTGCTTATAGATGCGTCGATTTGCTTGAAAGATTGTTGTTGCGTACGATCGATCGATCGATCACTACCGCAAGATCAAAGAAAATTCTAAGAATAAAAAAACAGTTCAATTAGATTATAAAATTTCAATATCAGTTCAATTAAATTAAATTTTAAAATTTATCAAATCAAAAAACCAGGGGAACCAGAGGCAAAACGTGCAAGATGAAGATGAAAAACTGCTCAACGATGAAGAGATTAGCATGATCGACATTGGCGCGATTGTAAATTTTTACGTTCTTTATTAAAATGCCATAAAATTATTATGAATAACAACACAGAAAGAGAGTTGTTGGCGGAAAAACGCTTGAGCGTCTTGTGCCTGTTTTTGTTGTTGTGCTCTAGAATTTTCATGAAAATTCCAAATCGTCGATCACTTGTGTCGAACGAAAGCTAAGAAAAAGCAGCCGTATCTCAAGCCGCATAGATGTACGTTTGGAAACACTTAGTGAATCATTAAGATAGACACTTCAGCAGGCTAGCTGGGGGAGGAGGGGGTGGTTGGGGCTGAAGTACGTTTTCAGTCACAAGTGGAAAAAGCTATATTATGGATTTTTAACGAGTTTTGTATATATTTTTATATCTGTGTTTTTCAAGTGGCCAGGCAATGGTATGTAGAGAAGCGTTGAGTGGCGACTGCTTGTCGTGGCTTGTGTGTCTGTTAATGAGCACCAACGTGAGGGTCATAAAACGGATGCACTTTAAAACAAAAAGGATTTTGCTGAATGCTTATCTCAAAGTTATATAGCTATATGTGTTTTCATTATTTTTGGAAGAATTGTGTAGTATGTTTAATGATGATGATGTACTTATTTATCTTTCTGGGCACTGCGCACTATGGTTATGCGTCGGAAATACTTAATCAACGTTGTTATTATTGTGAATAGCTGAAATTCAAACTCCTCTTTAGACAAAACGGAAGTTCAATTTGGAAGGGCGGAAAAGTGCAACGAGAAGAAAAAAAAATTCTGCTTCAAAAACTTAAGGAATACAATCACATATCTAAGCTTACGCCTAAAAGCAATGAATACAACCTGAGAACACTGAAATTTATTGAAAAAACCAAAAACAAAAGTAATTGATCTACGGGGAAAAGTCAAATGAAAAAATTCTTGCAATTCCTAACCAACTACTGTATTTATATAATAGCAAAAAGTTAGTCTTTTCTTCGCCACAAATAATACTGCTTGCTAGTCGAAGTTCAAAGAAAACATAAATTCCATCAATAGTTCGAATAAAGACTCCCGAGACTGTAGCTCACAATACAACAAATTCCAACATAGTGAAATCACGTTACTGTCCAGGCACCACTTAAGAAAACCAAAACCGTTATTTGCGCATTTTAGCGGTAAGTTAAAAGTGCAGCAGCATCGTCCAAAACGAATACTCCCAGGAGATCATCATCATTGGTTGTACTCAATGGAAGGTAGCAATAGGATAAAATTCAATTAATGATTGTTTAAGCAAACCAAGCAACCGTTCATATCGGCATAAATCACAGTTTTTATGTGAAGCGGAAGATAAAAAGCAAAAGCACAAAACATAAATAAATACGTTTATTTCTTAAATATTTGCATCTTTAAGTATGAAAACAAAATTCCTACAACGACTTGTATGAATGACAAACAGGCGTCCCACAAAAGAAACAATTGAATTTCTGCCAAATATACCAAAGAAAATATTTTAAAAGCAACAATTTATAAATTTAAATTAGTGACGCTCAATGGGGGGCGTTGTACCCGAACTTCACAGTGAGTTCATGCTGCGAATTTTTGGTTGCATTGGTTTGGCTTGCCTTAACCAAAGAGGTCGAACAGGTGCGAAAAACACAGGCATTGAATTGAAGGTGATTTCTTTAATTGTCACATTTTTCACAAATTTAAGGAGTTTCACTAAATTTTGACAGTTATGTGTAGGCGTTGTCGGTGACAGTTATTGGCGTTTTCGCAATGTCATATTTTGATCATTTTTTAAAATTTCTCTTTATATAAAAAAAATGCAAAGGTACAATTTTTTCGTTTGAACTCGCAATTGTTTTACATTTAAAAATGATTTAGTAATGTTTACGGTTTGCATTGTCTTCAAATAAAAAAAAAAAAAATGTTGCTAGTATTGCAATGCCTTTTTAAAAACCTGAATGGATAGTATATATAGTGGAATTTTTGTAATGCTAAAAAAATTACGAATTGGTACAAAAACAATAAAAGAGCATAAAAACAAATTTTTCACATGGTTAAATAAAAGTCATGTTGGATAATTGATTATATGAATGAACACTTTTTCAATACCTTCAGTAATTTGTGTCTTTATCATAAACATAATATATATGAAACCATAAAGAACATCTGGCCAAAGTCGCTCTTAAATAAATTCATCAAATGATAGACTAGCAAAAATTAGATATAAGCTGAAGTATATAATTGCTTTCGAATAAAAAACACTGCAATACGTCGCGAATATATGATATGTAGAATTCACAAATCCATTTTAAAGTTATTCAAGAAACCAGATTTTTATTAATTACTGGATTTCTCCTGTTTCGGCTGTATTGAAATCAATAATTTTGGTTTTTGGCTATTTTGAGACCTATAATCTTTTCTTATGAAACAAATAAAGGTTCGTAAATGAATATTTTCATAAAAACATTAATTTCTTTATGTGTAAAATGCTATCTGTGCAAATATATCTCAAGGCTCCAATAAAGCAAAATTGATGTTCATGAAATATTTTGTATAATAAAGTTATAGTAGCTAGTAAGTTATAGTATATATTTACCTTGAACAAAGATTAACTCAAACAATTTTAATGTCTTTCATAAGATTGCTTTTTGATTTTCCATATTAAGGCCATAATGTTGTTGGAAACACGTGAATATATTTATACACAAAAAACAAATAATAACTTTAAACAAAATATTTTTAATTGGTGCTTTAGGAAATAAAAAACAAGGATTAATATATTTTCATTTGTTATTTTGGATTCGGCAGACCCCATTAGAAAAGCATAAAAATATTGATATTAATAGTAATCGAAAAATTATTCTTAAAATAATTCTAACAAACTATATTTTATTTCTGCTTCTTAAAAGTTTAAATTTAAAATACACTTTAAATTAAATTTTAATGAGTTATTCAAAAAGTTCTACCATATTTTAAGATTATTTCAATTTTACTTAATGTTATGCAAAATTTACAGTTTTATTTCATGCTAGCTTATACCCGACGCACTTCGCTGCGTTCAGAGCTTATCCCCTAAAAGAGGGCGTAGCTTTAGTGAAGTCATGCTTTTATAGTAAGTTCGTACCGAGTTTCATTTATGTGCAACTTATTTCGAAAGCTATACCGAAAATTTTGGGTGCTGAAAAAGTACCACGTCCCTCGTCCAACGCCCATAAAATGTTACCAGTGGAATGCCATGTGTAAATTGAGGTAGAAGGCTGAGTTCCGAGTCTGTGCGAACTAAAATTTTAGGTGTATTTAAGGTGACTTTTGCGATCGGCACCAGACTTCACAGGAACACTCTCAAGGCTATGGTATAAAGATTGGCTTAGCGGTTTCAGAGTCTACGTGATATACACATATACCCACACACGTATATACACTAAGTCGCCTCATGCTCCTTAGAAAAAAAAAGTTGTTCAGTCCGGTTCCTCAAAATAATCCATGGCTTATTGTACGATGATCCCCAAAATATTTAGACTGAAAATATTGGCTGGTATGGAAGTTAAAAAAAAAAAAACGGTCAGAAATAAGAGTAATGAAAAAGTTCTTTTGCATCAAAAATTTTTTCCGTTGAACCAAAGATAATGCGGATTTTTATGAATTGTTCTAACTTTTTTCATATTATTTTCACTGAAGTTCAGATAAATTTTTTCTCATACTACTTTTAGACAAATAAATTGTAAAATGTAAAAAATGTGTAATTTTGTAATTTTGTAATTTCATTCAATGTAAATCTTCACTTAACGTTATATTTTAACATCAATAGATAATTTAGACTAAATGTAACATGGCAAGACAAAAAAATTTTTAGTGAAAATAATATAAAAAAAGTTAAAAAATTAATGAAAGTCCGCATTACCTCTGGTTCGACTGTAACAATTAAATATTTCTTGGTGCAGATTGGCAGAACTTTTTCATTACTATTATTTCTGACCGTTCGTTATTTTTAACGATCACACCAGCAAATATTTTAACAAAAAACTCGATTTTTAGAGCATATTTCAAACCATTCCGTGGCATACGGGTTGAGGTGCGTTGCTTGCATGCCATAGAACCCAGGTTCGAATTCCAGCGGGCACAGAAAGTTTTTTCAATTGAATTCATTTTTCTGTTCATCCGTCACCTCTCTGCAGACATTGGCAAACTTCAGAGAGTAAAAAACTGCCATGAGAAGCTTCTTGAGAACATAAGCCGTTCGGAGTAGGCATAAAGCTGATAGGTTCAGTTCTCGATAATTTGTGTTCAAATATTTCACAACAAAATTGATAATAAGAAGCTCGGTCAAAGTCCTTACAAAGGCTGAAATGGCCTTTTTTTTTTTTTGTTGTTGTTTTTAGTATGTAGTGTTTTTAGCAGCATTTTTATTATTTTCTTTTTTCTATTAATATATTGTAATTATGTAGGTAATATTCCAATATATTAAACATGTTGATAAAGTAACAGTAATCCTTATTAAAGTGTTATATACACCTTTTAGCTTACTAAAACCAACTCTTTTTAATTTATTACGAGGGGTGCCTTTTATATTTCGGGATTAGAGAACAAAAACAAATATTAATCATCGAAAATCACTTTATTGTTTTTCAAAATATTCTCCATTAAGATCTATACACTTTTGCATGCGTTTGAACCAATTGTCGAAGCACTTTTGCCACTCTGATTGAGGTATCTCCAAAACATGCATTCTGAATGCCGCAACCGCTTCTTCGGGCGTCGAAAATCGTTGTCCACGCAGTTTATTCTTCACGGTTGAGAATAAAAATAAGTCATTCGGTGCCAAGTCAGGACTATACGGCGGATGACCCATCAAATCGATGTTTTGGGTGCTCAAAAATGCAGTTGTTTGAGCCGATGTGTGAGAGCTCGCATTGTCGTGGTGAAGAGTGATCCGTCTTCGGCGGTTGGTTTTCCTGATTTCTTGGAAGACAACTGGCAAACAAATGGTTGTGTACCACTCAGAGTTGACTGTTCTGCGTTGTTCTAGTGGTACGGTTGCGACATGTCCATATTTTCCGAAAAAACAGGCGACCATTTGCTTGGAAGTGCTTCATACGCGAACAACTTTTGTTGGATTTGGCTCATCTTGAAACACCCATACAGTCGACTGCTGTTTACTTTCGGGCTCATACGCGTAAATCCACGATTCATGACCTGTCACGATGTCATAGACGTGTTTCGAAGCACCGCGATCGTATTTTTTGAGCATTTCCTTCGACCAATCGACACGAGCCTTTTTTTGAGCGATTGACAAATTGTGTGGGATCCAACGCGAACAAATTTTTTTGACAGTCAAATGTTTATGCAATATTGAATGTATGCTGGTCCCACTTATGCCTAAGGTTGCCTCAATCTCACGATAGGTAACATGACGATCTTGCAATATCAGTTCGCGCACAGCATCAATGGTTTTCGGAACAACAGCTGATTTCGGACGACCTTCACGAAATTCGTCTTGGAGTGAACTACGACCACGATTGAATTCACCATACCATCGATAAACACTGGTCCTTGATTGAGCTTCATCGCCAAAAATTGAATTAAGTTCATCCATGCACTGTTGCTGTGTTAATTCACGTCGAAAGTTGTAAAAAATAATCGCACGAAAATGTTCACGATTTAATTCCATTTTTAGACCGAGATGAATCTTTTAAGTTACTATAAACAACACAAATAGCGCTCGTATGTCAAAACGTTCTGAGTACGTATAAGCCAACAAATGTCAAACTTTGCGATAGAGCTTTCAGTTGACAGATTGCAACACCAGGGTTGCCAAATCCCGAAATATAAAAGGCACCCTACGTATGTGCAAGATTAAATCTAGCCAATCAAAAGCCAAAGAAAAAAGAATGGAGTTTCTTCGAAAATTTTTTCTGCTCTTTTTGACTCCATAACCTATTAATAATAAAACCCGTCTATAGTAAATTGGGTGCGAGAATACAATTTTTAGCATCAATTTTGCTCTAGGCCCTGTCGTCATGGGTAAAATCCAATTTTTTGCAGCCATTTAGGGTGGTGCTGGAGCAAAATTGATGCAGAAATGGAATTCTTTTACCTTACTTACCCTAAAACGTTTTAAAATATACATATTTTTATACAAAAAATTATCGTAAAAATTCCTTAAGAAAAAAAAAAGCGCACAAAATGGAAGCTGCGATAGAGTCGAGTGAATTTTTTTGACGTAGAATTCCGTCATACAAGGCCGTTTATATGTTGGTATTTTTTGCAAATTTTTAAGCATTTGCAACGTTATTGATCACTTTTCGGAGCATGTCTACAGTCTTTAATACTCATCGTACAAAGACAAAATATATACCAACATGTCGCTTATATGGAAAATGAAACGAATATTTGACTTTCTTATGCCACTTCTCTTATAAAGTTGCAATATAGCAAAATTTAAGAAAATTTCACAAATTCATAAAAGAAAAATTATGTATAAAACGCTTGATGTATGAAACACAGCATCGTGTCGTTTATTGAAACGAATCCAATAAATTATATTTTTTTTTTAAAGAATTATTCTCTTTATTTATTATTATATTTATTTCATAGTATAAGTACATTTTGTACATTTTGTTCAAAAGTACAAGTAATCGAAACTGTCAAAGTTTAATATTTTCAAGCGATTATTTTCACCATTCTCTCAAAAAACAGCACAAACATTCACTAAAAAATATACAGTTGTAAAAATAGAAAAAACCATAAATAAGAAATAAGGCATAAGTAGTAATGGCAAATTTCATAGTTTAATATTTATAAGCTATTATTTTCTTCACTCCCTTACCTGTTCCATAGAAAAGCATTTGTCCCCACTCTTAACTATATAAATTCTAAGGAGTTTTTGGTGTTTTTAATTTTTAACGCTAACATAACAGTTACATTTTCAGCAGAATTTTTGCTGTCACCACATCGTGTCAGAAGTGTTATATTTTACTTTTTTTGCTATAATCTTTATTTTAGTTACTGATATGCCGACATGTGTATAACTGTAAGAAAACACACGATTTATTGATATCAGTTTTACAAAATAAAGGGCATTTTAAAATATTTTTAAAATTTAATCAGCTGAATATGGTAAGTATAGATTAATATGTCAAGAGTGTTTATGATATTGCGGTTTTAAGTATTTAAAATAAAATAAAAAGAAACGCGTTTGTATTTAGAAGTTTTTAGCTGTTTCTTATTTTTTGAGTTTTTAATACAGAATTTTATTCAACAAAACTATTAAAAAATCATTAAAAGTCCTGAGTGTTGCTTCAGCACCAACGCCTAGCTGCCGAATTAATATATATTTTTTTTTAATTTTCAGCTAAAGACAATAAACTATCAAATACTAAATACTAAATACTTTTTGGTAGACTTAAGCACTTTTTAGAGGTATAACACTCAAGACAAAAATCGTATGCACTTCTGCAAACACTTAAAACATTATTAAAACAGATTTTTTCAAAGAGCGTAACAGTGATTTGGGATTCTACATAAATTTTTACAACAGCGGCCATGTTTGAAGTTGAACGATATTAAAATCGAAAAAAATTTAAACATTTTTTCTGTCATATCCATGTCCAAAAAATTGTTGTTCTTAAAAATTCAAAAACAAAATGTTGCAGAAATTAGTAATGAATTTCTTGATTTGAATTAAAGATATGATATATGATATAATTCAATATTTCCTAATGAGTTTTTCATTTTGATGAATTTTGCTTAAATCATATTATAAACTTACTCTGAGCAATATTTTATGCTGAAAAGTTTTTATTTAATTCAAAATGTGCGCATTGTTCGCAAAGTATGCATTTCGGAAATGGAGAATTAAATTCCCAATTGAGAGAATTCTTTAATTTCTTTATAAATTCCTCTTTATCATTGTAAGAAAGCGTGTAGTATGATTACAAAGGTCAACAATCGAATTTTAATCTCTGCCAGAAGCGCATTTCCCAAATATTTTTATTAAATGGTCAAATCACATTGCAGCTTTAATAGATATACATAATATTGCACGCTAAAAAAAATAATTAATCTAAATATATATTAGGCTAGCAGAGTTTAAACCCTAAAAAATACCTCAAAACTTTCCAAATTAATATGAACCTTAAATATTTCACAACTGATTATATATGAATTACACACTAATTTGGCATGAAAACTGTATCAAGTATATTATTGACCCTTCATTGCAGTTCATTTCGACAAAGTTCGTCAATCTACAAAGAAAGACGACCACAATTATTGCATTTCCTACACTGACAGTTCATCAAAAATGCAAACATTTTTCACAATAATTGCTAACCTCAGCACACTGCAATAGCGACAATTTGCTAGGTAGCTGCAGCACGTCGAGGCATTTTTAATTATATGATTGGAACCCACACAAAAATCTACAACCTGCATAATATAAACCTACAACCAGCGAAGCACAAATAGACACACACTCCAGTAAAATGAAAATTAAAAAAAAAAATACACATACACAACTATAAAATAACTACAAAAATTACAAAAAATTTATTTCAGCGCGACGTTATCACAACGTTTGCGTGAATTTGTGAAGGTTTAGAGCTTCATTGTGGCGAATTAGCAGCGCCCTCTAGAATTGGCTTTGACAACGACTATTGCACAAACGAACGAGTGAGCCAACGACAAACGGCATCGTCAGAGCCTGCAATGCAGCAACTTGAAATGGCAGAAAATGTAAACTATTACCGCCCAATTCGTTATAATGTGCAGCTATGTGTGCGATCATATCGGAGTTGGTTATTGAGAAAAAAAAAAAAAAATAAACAAAACACAATGTTTAACAAAGGCTAAGAGGGTGGTGAGGGCGATCAGCTGTTATGTGACATGTTTTTATGCATGTGAATGTGTGTGAGGGTGTGTAGGTCTGTATATATGTTACACGTTTAATTATTATGCCGTAATTGCAGTTTCCATGACTTGAGCCATTTTTCTTGTTTTTGACGCTGATTCTATCGGAGCGCGAGCTCAACCTTTCATTGCGTCCCTCTATATATAGAAGTTAAACACGCGCTTTTTGGTTATTTACCAAGCTATTGCTATTGCTATTGTTGTTGCTGTTGTCGATCGCGTGTGTCATGTCAACATATCCGCCATTGTTGTGTTGTAGTTTTTTCTTTGTTCTTACGTTGTTGTCGTTATTGCACATTCTTATCGCAGTCCTATTGGCAACGCCACCGCATCCAAAGATGGCCTCCATCGTCAGCGTCATCGTCATCGTCGTAGCTAGCGTTGCGTTTAATTTGATATTAAAGAATGAATAAAAATATGCAAAAAAATTCCACTGTATGGCAAAACATGTAATTTGCAAGTGCAACTCCCAGTCATCCCGCCACACCTCCAAAATATGCAACCGTGTGTGCAGCATGTGATTAATTACCGTTTGCTCCGCATTGTCGTCAGCAGTGTTGAAGGTTCTTAAAGGCTGATTTTATGCTGTCGGTTCTTCTGCTGATTCTTCTGGTAGTAGCTGTTTTTTTGCAGTTCATAATTATAAGCTGGGCGTTGCTTCTGTCGTATGGCAATTTTTAAGACTCCTCTTGTGTATTACGTTTCTCTGCTTTTTCGTCATGTTTGCTCTTAGTCTTTGGTATCGAAAGGCCTACACTGCAGATATACAGTTGCTTTTGAAACTTCGCAGTTGCTTTTATTGAAAATTTTTCATTACTAAAATGTGTTTGGAAGCGTAGCTTCGACTGTAGATATGGATGAGTTCAAGGAACAGTAAGCCTGACTTTTAAAGAATTACGCTAGAAAAATTTTCATTATTGCTGTTTTTAAAGAAATCAACGTTTCTGTTCGTAACGGTCTTCAAAAATATTACTGCCGGTTTCAGAAGATTGAGTGTTCTAAAACTCTAACAGAAGAATTTATTACTGCATAGACAGACCTCTACGTAAAACGTAAAACAAATACAAGAAACTCTTTTATCGATAACCAAAAAAAACAAAGACTCTGATTTGGGAAACCAGTTGATGAGTCACTAATAAGAACTAAAAAAAAAAAATTATCTACATTAAATGAATATTGACTTTAAGAGAGTCTTTAACAGTATCGAATCATAGACGAAATTCATTTAATTAGTAGATTAAAATATATAATTCCTTATTTAATTTCTCAATGTTTTTCCCCATAATTAAGCTATTTCGGATATGCGTTTCTGCACTCAACTTAGATCCAGAAAACTTCGACATTTATTTCTAGGACTGCTAGGGGCTTTTTTATATACTTCTATTTTAAAGATGGTTTTTTATTCTGAAATGCTCCTTTTTGTTTCAAAAATAATTTTATTTGTTTTTTAAAGAAGAATTTCATTTTGATATAAAAATAAAAACTTTCCTAGGCGATAAAACAAGTAAAATTTCCTCTAAAATTTAATAAATTTTCTTCGATTTAAGATAATTTTTGCTAAATATACATAAGGGTGTCCCAAAAAAGTCGAAGTTGCTTTTTTTTTATGTGGTACCCCCTCCTCACTTTTTTCGTATGATGTTGAAATAAATGTAAAAAAAAATTTGGTGTACCTAGGACTACGGGAACACGTGCCGACTTGCATCGGTGTACATATATCACTACTAGGTAATACGGGAAAAAAGTGCTCATTTTTTCAAAAAACCCAAATAATTTTTGTATAAATGTAAGCTTTGAAAAAGCTGGTTCACAGTTCATTTTCTATTTTATTTTTCCTTAAATAAGCTATCAAAAATGAAAATTGGATGAAAACCTCCAGAGTTGTGATTTTTTACTTTTCGATAAAAACTGCTTTTGTTCTTGTTGTATTATATTTTCTTAAACTATATTAAATGCAGATACAAAAAGGTGTGTGTGTAATTATGTTGAATAATCTTGTCGTTTTGTGCTATCATAGAAGTATACCTCTTTGAAAATATCAAGTTTGAGTATTTAAAAAAAAAAAAAAAAAATACACAAAAATCAATAAATGCAAAATTTGGACAGAAAACAGAAACAGAAAACGATTGATGTAAACATTATCTTGAGCTACTTTCTGTAAGAAATTGAAAAAAACCAAAATTCGAGAAAAAAAGTCATACCTGTAGCTCGGCTCTGTATTTTTTCTCACCGTAGTTCTCACCCGATTTTCTCACTTTGACGTCATTGTGACGTCATTCTCACTTGCACTGTTCCTGTAATAAAATGAGATAAATCGGTGACTCCTCTCGAACGTTTCAATTCTGTTTCCCTAAGGATTCGATAGCCGAAGTGTTTCCGTAAGCTAAAATATTCGACTCGAATCGAATGAAGTTGTTACTATATTTTAACTTGATGAGAAAAATGTAATTTTCGTCGTTTTTGATTAGGTTGTTGAATAAATGTATCCATTTAAAGAACACTAGTGCTTTCTACTAGATACGTATTTATAGATTGCCTTTTTTCTGAATGGTTACACGTTTATAATTTATAACAAATTAAGTATAAGCATATCTAAGTATAAAAACTAAAATACATCATAAATTCGATTTATTTATTATACAATAAAATTTGTATTTAGCAACCCGATTAAAGAAGTAATTGAATCGCAATACATGACGATATTGTTTATTTAATATCAACATCACTAAGTGTCAAACAGCTAAAAATTATTAAACAAAGAAGCAAACAAAATCATGCATTAACATATAAATCTCCATAATTAAAAGAACAGCCCAATAGATATTAATTTACTTTAATTAGCTAAAACAGCGCACATAGAATTTTAAGCAAAGTGCTTTGATAATTGTTACAATTTCATATGTTCTCTTTCATTTGCGTATCTTTTTTATCACGTACCTCTATTTATCCACTTATCAATTTCAGAAACATCAGTTTTCGCAAAAGTGAGTATTTTGGAACGAAACAGTATGACGCCAGAAAAAATGACTATTCGTCACAAAAGTTACAGAACCGAGCTAAAGTTGAAACTTGACTTTTTTTCAAAAATGCTATTCTAGCTTTCCATCACAAAAAAAAAAAAATCATAAAAAATCGATAAACATATACTTCTCACTTGGAGCACCTTCAATAATTCTAAGAAAATATATCTAATTTTTAGTCAAAAAAAATGTTTGAATTCCAATGTTACCAACATACCGTTTCTACCATTCCGTTTTTTATTAGGGTGGATTTAGATATTTGAACGAAAAAGTCTCCAAAATACAAAAAATTATCTCATTTTGTAAAGTAGATTCTACGTAACTTGTATAAACATGTTTTGATGAATGTCGGTACGGGTTGCCGTGCTCCAAATGAGCAGAAATTTAGCTTTCGTGTGTTTTAAATATGATTGAGTGAAATTAGTGCATAAGTGTAAAGAAATAGAAGCTTTTTTCGAATTTTGGGACTTTTTTGTTAAAATACCTAAATCTAACCCAATAAAAAACGGAATAGACGAAACAGTTTTGATTAAAAATTGACCACCTAAAACAAAAACAACTTCGACTTTTTTGTCACTTTTTTCGTCGTCATCGAAGTTCCATTTTTTTTTTTTATTTTGTAATCCAGCTCACTGCCACGACACCGCTGCCCTAGTGTACATAGCTTAGAGCAATGTTTCTATAAAATTGCCTAAATAAATTAGTAAACATTCTTATAATA
The DNA here is from genome assembly GCA_914767935.1 of Coremacera marginata. Classification (NCBI taxonomy): domain Eukaryota; kingdom Metazoa; phylum Arthropoda; class Insecta; order Diptera; family Sciomyzidae; genus Coremacera; species Coremacera marginata. The sequence goes on along the minus strand of OU612045.1, from coordinate 2,845,769 downwards.
TGGTTTTCTATTGATTCGAAACTTATTTGCTTTGTTAAATTCAATATTGGTTACATGGGTGGTGAGAGGAGGTGAAGAGGAGGGGGAGCGAAAATTATTTTTTCTGATAAATAAATAAAAAATGTCTGATAAAAAAATGAAAATTTTTTTCCGATGCTTTTTAGTTATAAGAAAATATGTTTTGAATTTTTTAATTTAAAACTAACATTTTTATTTTTCCAATGTGCAGGGGGGGAAATCTCCCCCTCTGCTCTACCCTCGCTACGCACATGATTGGTTACTTGAGTTTAATGATCTGCGTTGATCTTACAAAAAAAAAAATGGTAAGATTTTCTAAAAACCGGTCTACTAACTTAAATTTTGACTGATTTTCTCACACAAGTTAGTAAAATTTTTATCATCTTTCCTAAAAATGATTAATAAAACCCATAATTTACCGCCATTTAACAGCAGAAATAAAGTGTTGCTTATTTAAGACATCCAAAAATATAATTTTAGACAAAAAAGTTAAAAATTTTAGATAAGTGAAGATTATGCCCTTATCTCTTTAATAAACCGGCATGGAACGTAAACAGGAAAGCAGTTCAAAAATATCATTCATGTGTAAAATTAACAAATTATACTTTAACATTTGTAAGCTTTCACAAAATTTGCTGACTATTTTTCGCATTATTTCAAACATTTAAGTAGGAAGCTCATCGCAACTGTGGGGAGGGGGCGGGTCAGTACGACTGGGGGCAGAACATATTTTCCACAATAAAAAAATTTTAATTAAAACATTTTTTTTTTCATATTGAAAATATCTTACTTACTTACTGAGGTGGTCGTAACAACCTGTGTCCGGGTTTCGGCCGACCTCATCAGCTCTCGCCAGGCGCCTCTGCTTTGCGCGCGCCTTCTCCAATCGGATACACCAAGTGCTGTTAGGGCTTCCTCAGCCTGGTCCATCCATCGGAGGCATGGTCTCCCTCGTCGTCGTTGACCAGCGACCCTCGCCTCGAGCACCTTTTTCGCTGGAGCTTCGTCGTTCATACGATGGACATGACCCAGCCAGCGTAGTCGCTGCACAGTTATACGCCGAACTACGTCAATGTCATCATAGAGCTCATACAGCTCGTGGTTCATTCGGATGCGATAGTCATCGCCGACTCGAACAGGACCGAAGATTTTGCGAAGAACTTTTCTCTCAAACACCCCCAGAGCGGCTGCGTCAGTTTGCGAAACTACCCATGCCTCAGCGCCATAAAGCAGCACAGGTAGAACGAGCGTCTTGTAGAGTGTTAGTTTTGTCGATCGAGAGAGGGCTCTGGAACTTAGTTGCTTACTGAGCCCGTAGTAGCACCTATTAGCAATTATTGTTCTTCGCTTTATCTCCAGGCTGATTTCGTTTTTGGTATTAATGGCGGTGCCAAGGTAAACGAACTCCTTGACTACTTCAAATTTATAGCTGCCGTATGAAACGTGGGAGTCTAAACGCCGAGCTCCCTTGTTTGTAGACAGCATATATTTTGTTTTGCCCTCATTTATCGTCAAACCCACTTTGGCTGATTTCATTTCGATAGCGGCGAAAGCAGCGGTAACATCTCTCTTGGTTCTGCCGACAATATCAATATCATCAGCGTACGCAAGGAGCTGGACGCCTTTGTAGAAAATGGTGCCATTACGATGCACACCGGCCTTTCGTACGATCCCCTCCATGATGATGTTAAAGAGATCGCAAGACAGTGGATCGCCTTGCCTGAAACCTCTTTCGGTATTGAAGGTTTCGGAGAGGTCATTTCCTACCTTGACGGAGCTGCGTGTGTTGCTCAACGTCATTCTGCAAAGTCTAATCAACTTTGCAGGTATACCGAACTCAGACATTGTTGCGTATAGGCAATCCCTTGTCGGGCTTCGAACGCAGCTTTAAAATCGACAAAGAGATGGTGTGTGTCAATTTTATTTTCGTGGGTTTTCTCCAGGATTTGTCGTAGCGTGAAAATCTGGTCTATGGTGGACTTACCAGGTCGAAAGCCACACTGATAAGGTCCAATCAGTGTTTTTGTAATCGGCTTTAATCTTTCACATAGTACGCTTGAGAGAACCTTATATGCGATGGAAATAAGACTGATACCTCTATAACTTGCGCAGATTGTTGGGTCTCCTTTCTTAAGTATAGGGCACAGTACGCTGAGGTTCCAATCGTCGGGCATGCTTTCCTCTAGCCATATTTTGCTGATGAGCTGATGCATGCGCCTTATCAATTCATCGCCTCCGGTTTTAAACAATTCAGCTGACAGGCCGTCAGCACCCGCTGCTTTGTTGTTTTTGAGTCGTTGGATAGCAACTCGAACCTCTTCATGGCTAGGTGGTGGTACTTCCACTCCGTCATTGTTGATTGGTAGCTCTGGACTGCGCTCTCCATGGGCGGCATTGGTGGAATCGTCGCCAGTAAGTAAGTTGGAGAAGTGCCGTCTCCACAATCTCAGCACACACTGCGTATCCGTATTCAGATCTCCATTTTCGTCTCTACAAGTGGATGCTCCGGGCTTGAAACCTTGGGTTAGACGCTTAACCTGTTGATAGAATTTTCGTGCATCCTTCTTGCCCTGGTATACCTCTAGTTCCTCACGCTCACGCTTTTCCTGCTCTCTTTTCTTGCGTCTGAAAAGGCGCCTCTCTTCCTTCCTCTTTTCGCGGTAGTTTTATATTGAAAATATCATTGTGATAAAAAAACATATCAATAAAAGGTTTGTTTCAGATTTTTCTTGAAGGGAGAGAGTAAAAGAAGAATTAAGAAAAGAAATCTCAAAAAGAGAAAATTTGCAGAATAAGTACGTGAGCAGAAAACTAGTATAAACTTGCAATTTAACAGCAGATCGAATGACTTGACAGCTTTATAGAGGCCCACAAAAATAGTGTAATATTTGAAACTATTGAAATTAATAAGATAGAGCCATATAAACAAATTTCGCCAAAGGCTTTTAAGCACAAATTTTTCTTTTTCCGTATATTTTAATAGGAAATCGAAAAGAAATAGCTTTTGGAAAAAAAAATCAGCTTGTACTGATAAAAGCCGTTTCTTAAATTAAAATGTGGAGAATTTTGCAAACTTTTCTGTTGACAAAACGACTTCTTTCAAAAGAAGCTTTTTTGTCAAAAAAGAATTCTTGAAAATGTGCTTAGATTATATGGAGACAGGTTGTTTTGTCAACTTTCCGTTAATGGCCGGTTTAAATTTTTTTGGATAGTCACTGAAGTTGTTTCGTCAAATTTTATTTGACTTGAAGACGGTCGATTGCCGATTGCGTATTTTATCTTTTAAAAGTCATAGAAATACGGCAGTTAGATCAAAGGAAGCGCATTAAAATTTTATATATAATACCAAAACCTTAGAAAATTGTCTTATCTCGAGTGAAGTCGTTTAGTCAAATGCCCGCAGATTTGTAACATTTTAATGTTACACTACAATTCGGTTAGACACTACAATTACAAAAAATAAAAGCTATTCAATTTCTAACATATTATATGTTGTTGATAAATTTTCCGAGGAATTCAATAAAACAGCTGATATGTGCAAAAAATTTTATTTTGTTATTGTAAAATAAATTTTTTCACAACCACTTTATTTCTACAGGGGAGCGACGGCCCCCACATCCGGCACCTCTGGCATTCGGCTTTTGCTCTCCACTCAAAATCTTTTTAATAGAATTATCAACATTTTCCCAAAATACGTTTTAGTATTTCATTTAAATTTTATACTTGACCGCTTTATATTATTAATTATATTAATAAGTTAGTACCAACTATACTCGGTTCGGAGTATAGACCAAAATATCGGACTGTCGAATATATTTTGACTTTAAAACCATAAGCTAATTGCAATGAAACTTCTACCAAGACTTGAAACTGCAACTTTGCCATCTATTTAGTCCCATGCAAACATCTATGAAGACATCAACTCTAAACACAACTACCACAAGTATCACTTCCATGGTTATGAAGCTTCTGCTGGTTAACCATGAATCTTATTGATAGACTAATAAATGTCAAATAAATGCAGAAAACTGAATGATTGTCTTAAAAGAGAAACAAAAATCAAGTGTACCGATTTTACTTTACTGTAAGAAATTTTCTAGTGTTTCAAGCAAAGGAGACAGTAATTTTTGTTGAACTCACTGATAGAAGTGGTAGTAAAATGTATTTTATAGGTAATCAAATGGAAAAGGAACAACTTGAATTAAAGAATGTTTTCTAATATTTACATTAATTATAACTGGATGTGTACAGATTTTGAAAGGCTGCATTGGTTTTTAAAATTCTGACATTTAAAACAGGCGGATTTTTTTAAATGATACATGAAACTATCAGATTTTGTTGGTTCAAGCTTAATTTAAGACACTCTTGAATCATTAACTAGTAATTAGCAGTGTTTTTAAGTCATCGTCATATTCCTTAAGTGATTGTCTGTGGTTTAAAAAGAAGGCCAATATCACGTACTCAAGCGTTCGCGTCAAAAATGTAGCTGTCACTAACTATGCTAGATATATGCAACTTGCGCAACATGCGTCATTTAAGTGTAGTTCCATTTAAAGTAACTTCATTGGCGGTATATTTTCTAAACATATCCTTTGGATGACGCGTTAGCGAGACTGACATCGTAGGTAACAAGTAGCGCAGTCAGTCCCTATGGAGTGCGCGAAATTTTGTGACGCTTTGAAGTAGAAATGCCGCCATCGTAGCTCAACTTATTTAAGTCAAATGTCAAATGCTCGAGCCATGCGCCTTGAGTCGAGCTTTAGCTATAAAAGTTGGCAGCATGAAAGAGTTGCCGCACAGCCTAGATCAGTATTAGTTGGCGTAGAAAGTGTGAGAATTCTGCCAATTTGCTGCCACTAAATGTTGAGCCATCAAAAGATTTTTATTGTTTCTTGACTTGACGTTGGCTAATATTGAGCGCGCTGTGTGCACTGAAAAAGAGTTGCCGTCAGTAGCGCGAATGCATTCGTTGTTTCTTAGGGAAATCAGGTGATCAGGAGTTGCTATGCTTTTGATGGACAAACCATCATATGGAGATAGTCAGTAGCGGCATTCAGTAGCGTATAATGAAGATTTTTCGCTTTTAAGTGGCAGTTTATAGGTTGTTAATTTTGAGGTACGTCATTAGTTGCTTTGGGGAATTCTTCACTATCTTGGGCTTCCAACAGATACAAAAAGTTATGAGCTTGTTGTTTATTTGAGTTTAGCGACTTTTGTGGGTATCTTCAAATTGAATAATAAAAATTGTGAGCAGGGTATGATAAGTTTTGAATTGAGCTAGTAACTTTAAGACAATGAAATATTTTAATGAATATATTGGACTATTTTCAAATACTCCTGTGAAAATAACACAAAATCCTTATTCCAAATTTTTAATTTCTTTCATCTTGCAAGTTCAGGCAAATGCTTGTTTTGCAAAATTAGCTGTTTGGGTAGCGAAAAATTCGACCATGAATTCGGCTGAAAAATAAGGTCCTTATTACAATTAACATTTAATATCCTTTTTTATACAGATATGTAAGCAAACATACAACTATGTTTGAAAAGCATTTAAAAAAAAAACTAAAAAAAAACAAACAAAAAAATAAATGCAAAAACGTAACGCTCGATATATGCGTAAAAATTGTGCTGCAGGGCAATGAACTGAAATTGCATTTTTGGCAGACAAAAAAGCATGTCTAAAAGTATGAAAAAAACATCTACAGCAAAAACCTTAACAAATCAAAGGCTGTATAATTGTAAAGTCAGAAAGAAGTAAAGAAATTGCGTACTACAGCAAAAGTCTGTCAAGTTGATATTCTGTTTTTAATTACGCCCTAAAGCTAGCAATCAGTAGACACTATTCAGTAGCTGACATGGAAGCCTTTAAATATGTCACAGTTGAATAACTGAGTAAATGATGGGTTCATTAAAGTCAGAACAGTTGAAATCGATCTTTTCTATGAACTTGCAAAACTGATTGACTGACTGTGATATTTCTTACAGTTGATTATGCCTTTTATAAATTATTTTGAAGTGGTTTTTAGTAATCTAGATTCACATTCGTTACATAAACTGCAAGTAGCGTTAAACTATGCGGCCCGTTATGTGTATGGACTCAGAAGATTTAGCCATGTTACTGGTCTAAGCAACCGTATACTAGGATGCAATATAGAAAATTATTTAAAAGCAAGAAATTGTATATTTCTGCATAAGCTGATACACTCAAGAACTTCAAACTATCTATATTCTAAACTTCAGTTTTGCTTATCATCTTGAAGCTTAAATCTTGTAGTTCCTCGCTTTGAATATCTGAACTCCTCAAAACTTTTTTCGTAAGCACCATTAGACTGTGGAACTCCTTGCCGAGGCATCTTAAATCTATTTCAAATGCACAATACTTCAAGCAATTAATATCTGCACATTTTTCTTAAATTCTCGTTTCTCTTTTACTTTCTCGCTTTCTTTTTCTTTTCTACGTTTCACATTTTTTCTTTAATACTACTTCACTTCAGTATATATAAGTTCGTGTTGATTTCATTATTTTAATTAATTTAAATTGATTTTAGAATTAAACTTAAGTAATTTTTAAATATATATGTAATATCTTTGTTTCTCTCTCATTATGATTTTATGCTTGTTCGAGAAATATAGTATACTATTTTATTGTACGCAAAAGAATAACTCTTTCTTATGTACTAATTATATAATAAATGCAAATTACATATTACATATTAAAAAATAAAAGTGTTACGTTCAGATGAAAAAAAGCGGAAGTACACCAACTCTTTTTTTACATGGTAGATACGTTTCTTAGAAAGTCGTGAAAAAAATCGTATAAAAAAAATATATGCGACAAATTTACAATAAATTTGGCGATATGCTTCACAACTTTAAAAAATCGTGAAAGTTGAAAAGCTCTAAATATTTTCTAACTAAAATTATTTGACTAAAAAGAATTAATTTTAAATACAAAAAATAAATTCAAATTAGCATAAACCAAGAATTCATCTCATTGCTTGTGGACAAATGATATTTTAATTGAAAAATCAATTTCTCAACTATAGTATTCACCGCTTCTTGATAACAAGCGAGTACGTTTATTATGGACTGAACAAAAATACTTTCATTAGAAGATATGTCAGATATATCTAACACAATCAAAGGCGTCCACAGGGTGGCTCAGGAAGGGGAGTTGTCCCACCCTAGAAACCAGCCAAAAAAGAAATGTATAGTACTTTTTTGTATATGCTACATAACCCTACAAACATTTTAGAATTAAGAATTAATTAAACAAAATAAACGAAAAAACCAAAAAAAAAAAAAATAAATAAATTTGATTTATTTGATAAATTTATAAAACATGTAATATGTAACATAATTATAAAAAAAGTAGAAGTGGTTTAAAATGGAAGTATGAACAAGAGTATTGTAAAAACAAAATCCTTTTTTTACTTTTTATTATAAAAATATTACAATCAGATAACAGAGTTAAAATTTAAGTGACTTTCATAGGAGAACTACTGTATAGACTTTACTTAAAGAATAGAAAAAAATAATGGTCTGAATAAAATTTTTTGCTTAGATGAATTAACCTTTACGGACACATTTTCTCAGTATCTTTGATTTATTTTTCTTTAAATTTTCAACCCTCTTCATTTATAAATCTGTAAAAATATATAATATCTTTATTTACACATTTACATCACCGAGCAATTCCCTATTTTTAACTTATTGAGACTACTATTTATTAACAAATAAAATAATCTAAATTTTTTTTTTCTGTCAGGTCAGAAAGACTTTGAAATTGCATTCTGGTTTTACACTTTTAAGAAAATAGATCAAGAAAATAGTTTTGAAACAGAATAATTTACTAGATTTAAAATAAAATTAATGCAAAAATGCAGTTCATTTAAGAGGTTACATGACATTGGCAGTTTTTTGAAATCGTCTTTTTTTTTAATAATTTTGAATTTTACTAAATATTCTTAAGATTCTAAGAAATGGAAAATTCTCATGGAAAAATTCCTACGGGTTCAAAAGTTACAGCCGGATTAGTGATAGCGCATTTTTAATTGTTGCGCTACCTACGTACGACAGCTGGTATATACTTGTTTTACTTGCTACCTGACTTTTGGTGGTTGTTATTTCGTACCTTCTTGAAGGGTGAAGGGTCAAGCCCGAATTGCTAAATGATTGCAAAAAACACAACACAAGATAACGAAGGCATACAGTACGAAGCAGGCATGGCAGATTGAAGGTAACCTTTTTTTGCCTTTGTTCACAAACTTTGAACGCGTTTATCTCGAAACCATGTTTTTCGTACTGGTTGCGACACTAGCGGGTTAATTTTTTGACGAAATTTTTTTTTTGTATTTTTTAAACTTGATTCGCTATCGTATGACATGAGCTTTTTTTTAAAAAAATTTTGTTTCGATTTTTTATGAATTTTTAAAGTCAATATTTTTTTCGAAAAGAAACACACTTTCAAATTTGGAACATCACCAAAAATTGAAAAAAAATTAAAAAAAAGCTTGTGTCATACGATAACCAATTTTGTTAAGATTCAAAAAAAATCATTTTTTTTCCAGATCGGACAATTTTTGCAACTCCCAGCGCTGCAACCACGAGCCCCCGTGTTTTTCTCTGCCGCCAGTTTGGAGCTCTATAAAACCATGTTAGAGTGAAAAATATATTTTTTGAATTTTTTTTTCTTGTAATTTGTTCAATTCTCTACAATAATGAAGAAAATTTTTGGAAAAATGTTTGATTTTGACTGAGTTATGAATTTTTAAAACAAGGTCTGTTTTCTCTGCCGGGAATGTCATGTCCCGCCTTAAAAAATGCTTAAATTAAATCGCACAGATTTATGTAGGAACAACAAGCCTTTGAATTTTCAAAAAAAAAAAAAAAATACACAACATTTTGTATATCTTATACGAGTAAGTATGTTATTTTATGTAAATAATGATTTTACTTTTAAGGGTTGCATTCTCAAGCCTCTCCGCCTCATATATTAAGGTTCTTGCCTTTTTCCTGAATATTTTAGAATATTACAATCACACATATGCAGTCAAAAAAAAAAAAAAAAAAAAAAATGGTGCATCCACTAGTAAACAGTGTAAACTGTGTTCATTAAAGTAGGTGATTCACGAGAACATTTAAGATGAGCTTAACAGGGGTTAACTCTAGGCTTAAAATCCTCCCTTAATGTATAAAATCATAAAAATTGCTATTTGCTTTTGCAAAAAATTATTAAAATGCATTAAATAGAAAAAAACCAAAATGAAATTTAAAAATATTTTTGAACAGATACAAGAAAACTGGGATACTCTTAACTGGGATGTGTTCTTTCTTTTGAGCCCATTTTTCAAAATATAATGAATTTTCTTATGTCTGCAAGCATGTGTCGAGTGCACAGTATGAGATTATCTCAATCTAGCGGGTCAAAATGAAAAAAAAAAAAATTACAAAACATAATTTGTTTTTCTCTAAAATATAGCCTATAAACATTCAAAGCCATATCAAAAATTCAGATTGATTGGTTGATCCGTTATATTTAGAACGGCAGTTGAAAAAATGTTATTGTGCTTTTTTTTAAATTATTTCTCAGCCTCAAGTAAGCAGTTTTTAAATTCAATGGGTTGATAATGCGAAGGCATGTGGATCAATATGCAATAAAATAAATAGCTTGATTAGCCAAATTTTTATAAAAATGAGCAATTGGAATTAAAGCAAAAAATAAAAAAATAGGTAATATTTTGTCAGCCTGCCATAAAATTTAACCACATATGTAGGCACTTAGATTTCACTTTTTTTTTTAACTTTAAGTCCCGTTGATAGTACATACCAAAATTAAGCTGCAATTTTTTGCAACTTTTAAAATATTTGCTTCATATGAAAGTCCTTCATGCCTCAAAAACTGTACGATGTCCCATAAAATGATAATACTTCATGGTTTTAGAATACAATTTTGTGTTTCACGGTTACAAATTTAAAAATATTATGATTAAATATTTCGGATTATATTCTTCAGGCCAGCAAATTTTAAAAATACCCTGCGTATGTATACACCCATGATACATACATGAACTTCTGAACAATTTTTTTTAAGAATGATCAAACCAATCATCTTACCAAAATTTTGAAGTTTTTCCTGATAGTGCGGTCAAATTTTACTCAGTAGAATGGTGTAAATAGTGACGTCGTTCTCAAAATGTTCACCAAACATCTCAGAAAATAGAATTTCATGGGTCATATTGTTTAATGAGCATTCCAGAATGGTTCCCAAATATTTCAACTCAAATTCTCAGTTGAAGAATTTCGTTCATTAATTTCAGCTACACAAAACCTAATATTTGGTTAAAATTGTAATACATGCTCCATGTCAGGACCATGAATTAGAAAATTTTGTTCCATAATTGTAGCAAATTTCAAGCCATGCAAATTAAATCAGCCGTTAAAAGCTGAACTTCAACTTCGACGTCGTCATTACTTTATTCTTCTTTATTATCATCATCTATCATAATTTTAATCAAATCGTCCTCACCCAAAGGACTTTCTTGCATCAATTCATTGATATCAGCCGTTTGCATGTTGTTAAAACCTTCGCCAATATTGTAAAAATTCGAACTAAAAATAAATTTTCCTTTTTTTTTTGAGACTCGTGCTAGAACAAAAAATTCGTGTAAAAAAGTGTATTTAAGTATTTGTTTGGGAAACGTGTTTTTTCCAATATTATGTAGAAAAAAGGCTTTGTAAATCAAGAGTTGAGCTTATATGAATCATTAGCCAAGCCTCAGAAAGTTTCTTAAATTAATTAATTTAATGCTAATATTCTTTCCGGTTGTTGTAACGATATCAATGGTTTTTAAATACAAATTGATTTTGTTTTGAAAATAATCCGAAAATCATGTCTAAGCAAAGTAAATCGTAATTCCAAAATCAATTTTAAAGCAATACGAAAGAGCAATTCTTTAATATTTGAAAATCATTGTATTTATTGAAAATTGCGAAATATGGTATACTTTTGTAGATGAATATCAGCGAGCTAGCAGATATTCATGATCTGCTTAATGAAATATCTGCGAGCTAGCTGAATTCTTCTCATAAAAGTCCGAGCGTGAACGCACTATTTCCGCCAGCACAAACAGACCACAACTAATCCGTACAAAGGAGATACCGGAAAGGCATGCCGCTGCGTTTTACTTAACCGAATAAACTATAGCGCTCAGGCGCTGTTCTAAAGAAACCACATCAAACAATGCGAAAATAGCAGAATAATCATCAAGAACATTTAACAGAACAAGATACTGTTGCGCGGTTCAAATCAAAAAAGAAACATGCGCTAGAAACATCAAAAAAAAAATTAATGACAATTTTATGATGAAGTAAATACAACAAACACGACGAAGTGTTGTTTAGTTTATAATTTTAAGCAGTTTAGAAATTTTATAAAGCATGATGTGTTTATTTTTTGAATTATGACACCGAACTGGGTGAAAATCATGGTAAATTTACGGATATAAACAAAATTGTTGAAATGAATCAAGAATGCGAAGAGGCCAAAAATACAAATTTAGGACAAGGACAATAAAAAAATGTTCAGTGCAATAACACATTTTCTACAAAATTATGAATAAATTTCAATTTATATATTTCTTAAAAAAAAAATTTTCAAAATGAGTTTTATGCATTTTTATTATAAATCTAAAACTTTTATTCAAAAACTACCTATGGAAAGTTAGTATAATAGATATACTAATCTGTATGAGAAGTAAGGTATGTTTCATAAATATAACGCCACTGCGAAATTTGAAATATTTTTGTAACGACCAGTTTAAACAATAGATAATGTTTTGCGAATTTGGTCATCTATGCACAACAACAATAGTGAGCAAAAGTAAACTATTTTCTAATAACGGTAAACTGTTTATTGCTTTATATCACTTTTGATGCTGTCTCATATTTATAACGCCACTTAAAAATTTTTAATAATAACGATTTTTATTGAATTTATAAAAACAAAATATATTAAATTACTGTTCCATTGGTTCCAATAATATTGTAAATGCGATTTGGCATTCTTGCAATTTATTTTTTTAATGTGTTTGAATCAATTTTACTCCATTCTTCGAAAATTAATGATTTCCGCTCTTCACGTTTCCAAATTGTCTGTTATTTTAATACACCTGGCGTACAAGAACTCCCCATAAATTCTCGATGGGATAACAATCGGAAGAGTACGCCGGCTACTCCAATAAATCAATGTTATTGGCCTGAAACCATCTCGATTTACGTAGATTGCCGCGTTACCTTGCTGGAAAACTAGTTGTCTGTCCATTTTTTTCCAAAAGTGGAGTCAAACTGCTCTCCAGCACATGAGTGTAGTCAGTGCTCTTCATGCTTGAACTTTCAATTTCAGCAAAAAACCACCAAAACCAAAACTTCTTTTTGAAAACGGAATTGGTTCGCGGTGTATGTCGTATTAATAACGTCAAAATCCATCTTGGCCATCAAGATTCCATTTTTTCTCATCGGAAAAAATGACATGTCAAAATTAAAATTCAACGTGGGACCCTTTTTTAAAACATTATTGAAAGCTGACTGGTAGTCAATTTGCTCCTATGTTCCTTCTTGCAAATTCCAAGCTCGTTCTCTTATGTTTGCTAGCAAGAGCAGAAACACACTTCATATGTTCACTACGGATATATTTACACTGATGTAGCACTCTCCATACCGGTGTTGGGGAACTTTTTCAGCAACAAAAATCCGAAACTCTTTTAAACTGTGTGTAATGTTGCTCGCAGCTCGGATTATTTTCCGCTGATCGCGCTAAGAGGATTTTTTTTTTGCCCGAACATTTTGTTTTGCCGTAATTTTGAGGTTTGTTAAAAAAATGTTGAATCACTCTATCGCTGCGATTAATTCTACGCCCGATTTCCTGAATTCCATAGCCTTCTTCTTTCAGAATTTTTATTTTCCCCATTTTTTCGTAAGTATGTTGGGTTGCACGAGGAATTCCGGTCTAAATTTTTTTCTATTGTTAAGGTCTTGAAAACTAACTACACAATTTTATTAATCTCTACACTTCAAACGCAGCAGAAGCAATAATTGCAAGTGGCGTTATAGATATGAAACAGCATTAAAAGTAATATTTAGTAATAAACAATGTACCGTTATTAGAATAGACTTTGGTCTTACTCACTACTCTTGTTGTGCATAGATGACTAAATTTGCAAAACATTCTCTTTTGTTTAAGCTGGCCGTTACAAAAATATTTAAAATTTCGAAGTGGCGTTATAAATATGAAACACACCTTATTTCTTCTAAAATTCTTAAGATTAGCGTCTTTATTAATAATAAGAAAATCATTAGGCTCAGATATTTTTTCTTTAGCGCATAAACTAAGCGCTTTTTAAATTAAGATAAAAAAACATAAACATAAATTATTGCGCACACTTATCGCCTATGAGCAACTGCTCATAAAATAAACATGTGCTTGCATAAATTCAGAGTAATACTACGTTCACATTGAGAGCTAAATACGCATTTACGAAATTGAATGTATATATTTGTCTCTTTTACTCTTACAAGGAGCATACGGCCACGCATTCTAAATTGCTAATGCGCATTTCGTTAAATGCGCATTTAGCCCTCAGTGTGAACATAGTATAAAAGAAAATCGTTATGTATGAGCACTGGTGTAATATGTATAACCAAAATGCTCATGCATCACGAAGCATAGATTATGCTCAGGATACAAACAATTTTATTTTTATATCGTATGTACAAGTATTATCATTAAGTCCCTTTAAAATTATTGGCAGTTTTTTTCAACAATATTAAATAATCATTTATATAATTTTAAAAATTTTTTGCACTACAAATAAAACTCACTTTGAAACTAGTCCAATACTTAAATCGAACCCACATCCTAGCATTTTCACTAAGGACGTGCTATCAATTGCACCACAGCAGCTGGTTGTAGTGTTAAACATTGTTTGACAATAAAACAACGCAGACAGAAGCTTTGGCAAGCAAGCAACTAAATAAATTTGCCAAAAATAGATTTAGTAACACAAAACTGCTCTTTTTTTTGTGATCCTTCGATATGAATACTTGATAATGTATGATTAACTTTTTTTAAAATGGAGACGCTTTTATGAGCACTTTATTCATAACGATCTCACTCAAATTTTGTAGATCACCACAAATATTGAATTTTAAAAATTCTCAGTGTTTCATACAGAATTATAACACACATTGTGAGCATAGCGCATGATACATGATCAAAACTTATACAAAATAAAAAATAAATTTTTTTTTTTTGTATGTTATGAACACCATGATCATGAATCGTGTGCAAAGAATTTTCTCCGTGTATTGCATACTTAACAAACGATAAGTTTGATATAGAGTTGAAGCTTAATAATTTTTCAGTTTTTTTTTTGTTTTTTTTTTGCATACATTGGAGTTTATACATCTTACTTCTAAAATCCTTTCCTTGCAATCCTCTCAACGTTGCTACACATAACTTTTACTCTATCTTATTTTAATCGATCATGATGGATGCCTTAACAAATCAAGCAATATATGCTGATCTTCATTTATATATATCTATGTTTTTTTTTATAATCTTCTTGGCATGCTTTAAAATTAAATCTTTATCTTGCTCACTTGCTATACTTCACTTCTCCCTCGACTAATCGAATGCCACATTTGCTTCATTGAAAACACACACATGATCCTTGATCAAAAAACACGATTATAACTTGTAGGCTGCAACAAACACTTGCTTAATTTGATTTCATTACCGCGCCCACAAAATCGCTGACTACAAAAAGAAACAAAAAAAAAACAAAAAAAACCTCCCAATCATGCAGCCAAAAGAGGGCCGATTCGCTACAGCTGCGCTCCCTCGCACAACGAATTGCACAAGATCAGCAAACGATCGTCAACATCCTTCAATCCTTTCCATTCTCCCGGGCATACACGCTCATCTGAACGCCATTAGCTTTTCACTCATAATTGTTGGCGGTAGTGTTGGCGTTCAGAGTCATGGGGAAAAAGGGCGCTGCGAATTTAATGCGAAAATTAATCGAATCGCGATCTTGCTGTGCAAAATAGCCGCATTCCAAGCCAAGCCAACTGATGCGTATTTGTTTCAGCTCACATGGTCAATATGGTTGGTGTGCAGCGTACATCAGTTAAGTGCTAAAAGAAGACGCCTTCGCTATACAATCTTTTAACATCAATTTTTGTGATCTGGTTTTTTGGTTTTCTTTCCTTTTAAGTTTTAGTTTTTCTCTATTAGTTGCTGCGAACGACAAAGCGTTGAAAACACACTTTGTCGGCAGGGTTCTAGTAGTCGAGGCGGTCTTTCAAGATTCTTCCTTGATGATCTTGCTGCAGAAGACAAGAGTGCGTCTGTCTGACCGACCAGCAGCCAAGCAGTTGAAGGAAGTTCGAGCTGATCTCGTCGCTTGATCTACTGATGCGATGATAATGATGATGGCGATGCTGATCGCTGACACGCCTCTGCATGTATTGAGATTTGCAGGTGCGAGAGCGTTTTTAATTTGAACTGATTTTTTACTGTCGTTTCTGTTAATACAAAAAAATAATCGTGTTCATGTGTGAACAGACAAGAGTTTGTTATGTGCATGTGTGGGTTCCGGTCTGTGTTGGAAGATTCAACAAAAAGCTTGGAACAAAACTGTAACTTACCTCATATTGTTTAATTGAGGGTTAAAGAAGTGCTTATCTTGGTTAAGATCACAATGTCTTTGTATTTTCAAACTTTTTGTATTCTTATATGTAGATATTTTAAAATTAATAAATAAGTATTTTCCAACCTTTTAAAATAAAAAAAAACCGGAACTGCGTTCTACCGTGGCTTAGAAAAAATTTGATCGTTGTTTATCGACTATTGTCTATTGACATTATTATGTATCGACTGTAGCCATAACCATAACCATAACCATAACCATAACCATAACCATAACCATAACCATAACCATAACCATAACCATAACCATAACCATAACCATAACCATAACCATAACCATAACCATAACCATAACCATAACCATAACCATAACCATAACCATAACCATAACCATAACCATAACCATAACCATAACCATAACCATAACCATAACCATAACCATAACCATAACCATAACCATAACCATAACCATAACCATAACCATAACCATAACCATAACCATAACCATAACCATAACCATAACCATAACCATAACCATAACCATAACCATAACCATAACCATAACCATAACCATAACCATAACCATAACCATAACCATAACCATAACCATAACCATAACCATAACCATAACCATAACCATAACCATAACCATAACCATAACCATAACCATAACCATAACCATAACCATAACCATAACCATAACCATAACCATAACCATAACCATAACCATAACCATAACCATAACCATAACCATAACCATAACCATAACCATAACCATAACCATAACCATAACCATAACCATAACCATAACCATAACCATAACCATAACCATAACCATAACCATAACCATAACCATAACCATAACCATAACCATAACCATAACCATAACCATAACCATAACCATAACCATAACCATAACCATAACCATAACCATAACCATAACCATAACCATAACCATAACCATAACCATAACCATAACCATAACCATAACCATAACCATAACCATAACCATAACCATAACCATAACCATAACCATAACCATAACCATAACCATAACCATAACCATAACCATAACCATAACCATAACCATAACCATAACCATAACCATAACCATAACCATAATCATTCCTTAAATTTATTGATTTTAATAATTAGACGATCCTAGAAAATTTCAACATTTCTCCACAACTCGCATCAATTTATCAGTACTGATGATCATCTTAAAAAAAACGCTTACTTTAATTTTCAAAACGTTGACTCACTTCAATTTTATGAAATCTTCATTCATCATC
The DNA here is from genome assembly GCA_914767935.1 of Coremacera marginata. Lineage (NCBI taxonomy): Eukaryota > Metazoa > Arthropoda > Insecta > Diptera > Sciomyzidae > Coremacera > Coremacera marginata. The sequence goes on along the minus strand of OU612045.1, from coordinate 2,828,750 downwards.
GGACCACACAGCATACTTTGGCCCTCCTGTAGCCTCTATGAACACCCACATACCACCATCTCATTGAGTGACTTTAACAATAGTTGAGTGAACGCATATTAAATATTAATAAATTGACAACCCATAAATTGTACACCTCCGAGAGACTTAAACAATCAATAGCCAGCTCAACAAATGTTGAGACCAAAATGTTTACCCTCAATTACAATACAATCAAAATATTTAGGCTCATAAATTTTGCCATCCTCAAAAATAAACCGTGTTGAGTAGCGCATTGTTTTGAACTTATCAACAGCAAAGACTAGAATTAAGATCTTTCACTTATTTTTCAAACTAAAAATAAAGCAGGTTAATGATGATTGTCAACTCTCACACCTTTCCACCTTTTTCAAACCTATTGTTCGTAATCAACGAATTTTCCGCCGAACAAAAGAACAATTTTTACGTAGGACCCAACCAATAAACGAAATGATTAATGCGCTTTTTATCCACTATCAAGATCCTTGTAACAACTTTCAATGCAGGACAAAACAAGCGTGGGTACAATTTTTCCCGCATGAGTTGAAATCAAAGCTGTTGAGATCCGATTGATCAGCGTTGATCAGTGCCTAACAATAGACTGTATTGTGTGTTCAATGTTCATAAGAAACTAAAAATAAACACTCACACACACCAAATTGTTGAACACAAACAAAGAGGAACCAGCAAGTCTGGCAGGTTGACAATTTTTAAAAGCCTGCTATTAAAAAAAAAAATAGAATATACGACGCTTACTTGTCTCCCAAATTCATCTGCGACTGACTTGACTTTCTTTTGTTCACTGCACAATTTCTAATAAAATATTTTTAAGTATTTTAGACACTGCATGTGTTTAGTTTTGACATCGAATCCAACACGCTTGCCTACACTTCTGAAGCCTGTTGATCATGCTTGTTTCCTCGATTATGCGTCGATCGTGTGCATTGATATTGATTTTAAAGAATTCTTTTGTAGTTTTATTTTCCCCCTAGTCTGCGCTACACAAAAAATATTTAACAAGGATCTGTAATCGATTTCCTATGCTTGTTCAATGTTCGATACGCTTAAATGAGCCACCGATCAACAGGCTATAGATATCAGTGTTGGAATGTGTCAATAATGTTTGATAGGGAAACAACAACAACTTCAGCTACAATAAAGAATTCACGCTAATGCAGCTAAGATTCGTGAATTTAAGAACCATGGAGTACCTGGTGTGATAAAGTCAGCTGATCTTATCAACTAGCAAAGCATCAGCAGTAAAGATTACAATAGCAGTGTAGAAGGTTCTGTTGCACTGTTATGATAACGTCGGCAACGAAGTGTTACCAACTTGAGTAACATCGAACTAAGGGTTGATCTTAGTGCCTAGCGTGCTGTAAATATTTCTTGAGACAAAAATTATATTTTGACTAAACTGGATTCACTTTTTTAGAAGAAAGAAAACTTTTTGACGCCATCATTTTTAATATTTTAATAAATATTGATTTTCATACAATAAAACTTTTAAAGAGGCAAATATTCCTATGGACTACCATGTATATTTTAATGATTCAGAAAGTCAACAAGAAATATTGCAAAAGATTCAAAAATAATACGAAAAATATTGCAATTTTTGTATTCATGATTCATAAATGAGATGATGATGGGGATGAGAAATATTGCACTCATGGTTGTGGAACAACGTGAACCAAATTTAAACTGTGTATTATAAAGTCATACATCATCCATTTCCAAAAATACAATTTTGCAAAAAGTGGATTTTTCTGAGCAGTTTGAGTTTTTAATTCGATTTCCCAAAAAATCGCGTTTGTGTTAAAATGCACATTGACGTTTTTGGCATGAATTGGACGATATCTTCTAAATTTTGCGCGCTTTGAACTTTTTACTATTCAGCAAGAGAGAAAGTAAAAACAGAAAAATGGTGTGAAATAGAGAACAATAGAGTTTGACGCCTTAATAAGTAAATGTTTATTAAATTTATTATTGACGGGATATCATTTCAGAAGGATATTGTCGCGATAATCACGATCCCGTAGTCAAAACTCATGTTTCCACGACGAATTTAAGAGAAAACTTGGAGTAAATTTTACTAATGTCGAGCGCCTCAAAACATATCGAAAATAATTTGTATGGCTAAAATATATGTTAAAATCAATTTCCACCAATTTTGGGTTCAGGTTTTACCCAAAATATATTTTTAATATGGAACAAATATAATAGTAATATAATCAACATATAATATTTATTATGATATTTAAAAAATAAATGGAGTATTCGTAGCGCAACGACCATGTGTAGTCTCTGCATATGTAAACCTGCGTACACCAAGAACAAAATCAATAGTTAAATCACCAAAGTCGGCTTGGGTAGAGAGATTTGTATGGGAATTATAAACTTTTGCTTATTCACCCAAGCAATTTATTGTTTGATACATTGCTTTGACAATGAAAAACATTAGCATGGATGGCTTAAGTTTAGTTTTGAGCTATTTTCTGAAAAAATCACACAGGTGCGTCGTTGGACACACGAGAGGAGCGAAGCTTTTTCGCAGTATATTAACAGATGAACTATATCGCAGCAATCTGTTGATAGCCATACGACAAAAATCTATTAATAGATTAATGTGTTGTGCTGCAGCATAGCTTCTGTTGAATTAAATTAAATTTTAATTAATGGCTTTACGTAGCGAAAGAGTTTGGGTCGATGGGTAGTGTAGTGAACTCTTAATCGGTGGTTGTGGGTTCAATCCTCACGGCGGGCGAACGAATGATTGCTATATTTGATATTACGAATAAATGTTCTTGTTGTAATAAACGCAAGCAGCAAAGAAACCATACATTTCTCAACCATATCACAGAAAGGCGTAAAAAGAACGAGGCGCTTCAAAATAAAAGAAAATAAAAAAAACAAAAACTCGAAAAAAAATTATAACTTTTGAAACTTACCTTTTTTTTTTAAATAATGTATGTATAAATTACCAAATATTTACTTTATTTATCACCCAAATAAAAATTTTCAAGTTATCATGTAAAACTTAGGCGTTTTAATGAAGAACTTGTGAGGCTGAAAACTGCCAAAGCCAGCTTATAAATTATACTAGGTTTTTTGCTAATATAACATAAGTCTTTTTCGGTGTAGTAGTATTATTTATTGTATTAATCATGCTAAAGATTTGTGGCTACAAATAAGTAGATGTGTATAATTTGTGTCCAATTGTCTTAACGTTTTTGAAAAATTTGTAAATTTTGTGTTTTATGGAAAAATATCGTTGTAAATTTCAAAATGTTTTAATTTGTAATATTTGTCCTGAAGATGAGGTAGAAGAGGTAGTCGAAATATTGACGAATAAATTTTATAATTAAAACTTTGAGTTTTAATGTAAAAAAATTGTTTGGACCTACAGCCCGCAAAGCAAAAATTTTAATTTACATAAACAATAACTGGCATCCGTCAGTTTGACGGCTAATTTGAGCGGCGGGTCACTCCATAGACCTTAAACATGGAATGTGCGCAGGGTTTGGGTCCCGCCACATTACTATTGCCCAATAAAAACTAAACCAGCCTCGGATAAGAACCCCAATTACGTTGACGACCACCGCAAACGAAAAACGGACAATGATTTACGGATATGCACCTGGAATGTCCGAACCCTTTGTAGGGAAGGTGCCTTTATCCAACTGGCGGAAGCCCTCAAAACGATAAAGGCTGACATCACCGCCATTCAGGAAATGCGATGGAAAGGGCAAGGCTGCTCTAAACAAGCACACTGTGATATCTACTTCAGCTGCCATGCGGAGATGCGCGAATTTGGATGTGGATTCGTTGTTAGCCGGAAACTACGCCACCTTGTTTCCCGGTTCACACCTGTCAACGAAAGATTGGCCACGATCCGAATCAAGGCAAAATTTTTCTACATCAGCCTTATTTGCGCGCACGCCCCGACGGAGGAAAAGGACGAATCCGTCAAAGACGCTTTCTACGCTAGTCTTGAGGACGTATACGACCACCTTCCGGTCCATGACGTGAAAATAGTCCTCGGCGATTTTAATGCGAAAGTCGGAAGGGAAGGCATCTTTGGCCCCACTGTCGGTCAGTTCAGTCTTCATGAGACCTCCACGAACAACGGTCTAAGACTGATCGACTTCGCCGCGGCGCGAAACATGGTAGTTAGTAGCACCAGATTTAAGCACCTCGACATCCACAAGGCCACCTGGCTGTCCCCGGATCAAAAAACGCGAAACCAAATTGATCATGTTGTAATCGACGGAAGGCATGCCTCTAGTGTTCTAGATGTGCGTACATTTCGGGGGGTCAACATTGACTCCGACCATTACCTTGTTGCAGCCAAGATCCGCATGCGATTATGCAATGCGAAGAACATACGCACAGGAATGAAACGAAAGCTAGATGTCGCTAAGCTGCAATTACAACGGACTGCCGAAGCCTACTCCGCTCAACTATCGGTTAAGCTCAACCAACAAACCTCTGGACCCGACGACGCCGGCGGACTTTGGGCGCATATATCCCACTCCATGCGTGCTGCCGCTGAAGAAGTCATTGGTTTTCGGCGCCCGCAACCTCGAAACCAATGGTATGATCAGGAGTGTCGCATTGCGACTGCAGTAAAAAACGCCGCTTATAGAAAAACGCTGCAGTCAGCTGCAACGCGAGCCGTGCGAGAAAACTACCGCGAAAAGAGGAAGGAAGAGAGGCGCCTTTTCAGACGCAAGAAAAGAGAGCAGGAAAAGCGTGAGCGTGAGGAACTAGAGGTGTACCAGGGCAAGAAGGATGCACGAAAATTCTATCAACAGGTTAAGCGTCTAACCCAAGGTTTCAAGCCCGGAGCATCCACTTGTAGAGACGAAAATGGAGATCTGAATACGGATACGCAGTGTGTGCTGAGATTGTGGAGACGGCACTTCTCCAATTTACTTACTGGCGACGATTTCACCAATGCCGCCCATGGAGAGCACAGTGCAGAGCTACCAATCAACAATGACGGAGTGGAAGTACCACCACCTAGCCATGATGAGGTTCGAGTTGCTATCCAACGACTCAAAAACAACAAAGCAGCGGGTGCTGACGGCCTGTCAGCTGAATTGTTTAAAACCGGCGGCGATGAATTGATAAGGCGCATGCATCAGCTCATCAGCAAAATATGGCTAGCAGAAAGCATGCCCGACGATTGGAACCTCAGTGTACTGTGCCCCATACTTAAGAAAGGAGACCCTACAATCTGCGCAAGTTATAGAGGTATCAGTCTTATTTCCATCGCATATAAGGTTCTCTCAAGCGTACTGTGTGAAAGATTAAAGCCGATTACAAAAACACTGATTGGACCTTATCAGTGTGGCTTTCGACCTGGTAAGTCCACCATAGACCAGATTTTCACGCTACGACAAATCCTGGAGAAAACCCACGAAAACCAAATTGACACACACCATCTCTTTGTCGATTTTAAAGCTGCGTTCGATAGCCCGAGAAGGGATTGCCTATACGCAACAATGTCTGAGTTCGGTATACCTGCAAAGTTGATCAGACTTTGCAGAATGACGTTGAGCAACACACGCAGCTCCGTCAAGGTAGGAAATGACCTCTCCGAAACCTTCAATACCGAAAGAGGTTTCAGGCAAGGCGATCCACTGTCTAGCGATCTCTTTAACATCATCATGGAGGGGATCGTACGAAAGGCCGGTGTGCATCGTAATGGCACCATTTTCTACAAAGGCGTCCAGCTCCTTGCGTACGCTGATGATATTGATATTGTCGGCAGAACCAAGAGAGATGTTACCGCTGCTTTCGCCGCTATCGAAAAGGAATCAGCCAAAGTGGGTTTGACGATAAATGAGGGCAAAACAAAATATATGCTGTCTACAAACAAGGGAGCTCGGCGTTTAGACTCCCACGTTTCATCCGGCAGCTATAACTTTGAAGTAGTCAAGGAGTTCGTTTACCTTGGCACCGCCATTAATACCAAAAACGAAATCAGCCTGGAGATAAAGCGAAGAATAATAATTGCTAATAGGTGCTACTACGGGCTCAGTAAGCAACTAAGTTCCAGAGCCCTCTCTCGATCGACAAAACTAGCACTACAAGACGCTCGTTCTACCTGTGCCGCTTTATGGCGCTGAGGCATGGGTAGTTTCGCAAACTGAAGCAGCCGCTCTGGGAGTGTTCGAGAGAAAAGTTCTTCGCAAAATCTTCGGTTCTGTTCGAGTCGGCGATGACTATCGCATCCGAATGAACCACGAGCTGTATGAGCTCTATGATGACATTGACGTAGTTCGGCGTATAACTGTGCAGCGACTACTTTGGCTGGGTCATGTCCATCGTATGAACGACGAAGCTCCAGCGAAAAAGGTGCTCGAGGCGAGGGTCGCCGGTCGCTGGTCAACGACGACGAGGGAGACCATGCCTCCGATGGATGGACCAGGCTGAGGAAGCCCTAACCGCACTTGGTGTATCCGATTGGAGAAGGCGCGCGCAAAGCAGAGGCGCCTGGCGAGAGCTGATGAGGTCGGTTGAAACCCGGACACAGGTTGTTACGACCAACTAAGTAAGTAAGTAAGTAAACAATAACAAACTACAAAAACGGAAGCAACTTATGTGTAAATATATATCTAAATTTTGCATACATATTAATAACAACAATAACAACACAAGCACTTACTGAGAAATGTTTATAAAACGATTTGTTTCAGCAAACAACACGATGCTGCTTTCGTGATTTTGGCACGAAGCAAACCAATAACCATAACAGCAACATAAGCAGCTACAGATGCATTTTATTGCATGATTTTTATTTTGAGACTTTATTAAAGAAGTGACAAAATCCAAAGAAATTCGTGTTATTCGCCATATAACTGATATTTTGGCTTTTATCTCATCTTCGTACGATAAATATTAAGGGCTGTAGGTATACTCCAAAAAGTGAACAAGATCGTTACATATATATAATTTGCGAAAAACATGCCACACAAATCTCGCTTTAAGACGTTATTCTACGTCAAAACATATATTCGGATATTCATAGTGCGGCCTTGTTTTTTCAAATTCTGCTTTCAATTATCTTTGTTTTAGACTTAAATTCCTTGAACAGAAAAAAGCTTACATATATTATATTTATTCAGTTCTCCAACACTAACTATCATGCAAAAATGGTTGCATAAGAAATTTCTGCTTATATTATTTTGAGTAACAGTGCTTATTATTTTGATTAAAATAATAATTTTTCAAAATCCGTTCAACAACAATAGCATTAAGTCAATCGACTCAATAACCGTAACAGCTATTCAAGACACTTGTGGTTGTTTTTTGTTTTGCTAGTTTTACCATAACGCAATATTAGCAATTTAGTCCTTTTAGTTGTCAGCCAAAAATGAAAATCAGCAAAAACATTTACAGAACAACAAAAACATTAGTTTGAAGAACAAAAAAAAAAAAAAAACAAAACAGAAAAAAACCAATAACTGCAAGAAACACATATGATGCTCTATGTTTTTTCCGCATTATCCTTGCAGACGTCAGCATGCAATAAAATTGATATAAACCACAAAGGATCAGCATAGTTTAAAAATCAGGGAAGTAAGAACAAAGGTAGGGCAAAAACACACACGCACTACTCTAGTGAATAATAAAGTTAGAGAATACATGTTATAAAAACAAATTGACATGCAGGATATTTTAATCCTGTCAAAGCACAAAGATGTTTTTTGCGCACTTGCGGTGGAAAATTGTCAAAATACGACATGGCGGCTGGAACCACTTTCATGTTGTTATTTTTTATTGTTGGTATTTGTTTGCAAAGTATCTTTACGCCAACACATCAAAGCACATTTAATGCAAGTGTTGCCAGGACCTGCTGTTTTTGTCGATGTAGGCATATCTAGCAAAAGTGCGAAAACTATTTGCCGCAGATGCAACGCACACTTTAGTTAAACATATGTGAAGCTCCTTTCAAGCATTTATTTATATTTTACTTTTCTTGCTGCGGCAAAAACAAACGCAAGATGGCAGGATGTGTAACTCAAGTTTTTTTTAAGTATTGTCTAGTTTAAATTTGATACTTTCTACAAGCGAAAAGGTCCATTTTTATTGGGAGGTCTTTAAACTAATTAAATAATTAGCAAAATTTATACATAATATGTGTGTTATAATTTCTATTTCTAGTTAGTTTGCACTATTTTCAAATTCATATCAATTCATATCCTATCCTATCCTTCAATTAGCAGCGTGTGGCAAGAGAATTATACCATTATTTGCAGCAGGCACATATAACGCTGCTAAAAGGATTAAAAATACTTATATAGAAAATTATCCTTAAAATCAGTGCATAACAAAAACAATGTTTGCTTATATTGAGTCATCAGGGCCAAGAAAAAAAAATAACTATCAATGCACTCCCCTCGTCGACAGCAAGGACACCCTCATTAAAACCAGCGCTCAACCGTAAACTGGGGAAAAAAAATATTGTGGCTTCCCATAAAATGGTGGAATATGTAAATCAGCTAACAAATCATTGGAAATTGTCAACGTTGCACCAACATACAACCGCACACACATACACACACGCAGAGATACTGACACAGAGAAAACAAACAATGATAAAAACCCACTCACTGTCACACAAACGCACAGGTCACCACCAACACAAACGCCTTAATTATATGGGCTGCACATGAGGGTCGGCTCGCCTGAAATGCGTTGAAGCCGCCGCGAGTTCCCAACAAAGCGTCGTCCTTGTCACTGCGACAGGACGCAGCTGACGGGCTATGCCGTAAGAATTGGAAAATGAAAAAAAAAAATAGAATATAAAATTTATGGCTATAAAAAAGATGGCAGCGTTGCAATAAAATTTCTGCCTTCAAACAAAGTCGACAAAAACTGAGCCGCAGCACATTTGCATATACAGCGTGCCGCAGCCAGGCATACATAAGTGTTCTGTGGGCGCATATGTGTGTGTGTGTGTGTGTCTGCGTGTGTGTGCTCAGCATATAATTATTTATTTCACATAATTTTCCAATTTTTTTTTTATTTGTCATTTATTTTCGTTACATTTTTTTTTTTTCTGTTTGCGCTGCTGTCAGAGCGCGAATGCGAGAAAATTGTTGTCAACGTTTGCGCGCCGTACAGTATGCAACAGAGCAGCATAAAAAAAGTATTGAAACATTTTTATTATATTGCTACATATTGTATTTGCATTGGTGGCAAATGTAAATAGAGGTGTATGAGTTGTGTGCGTGTTTGTGTGTGCGCTCGCCTTTGAAGTTGTAATTGTTTTTGTGTCATTATGGTTTCGGTAATAAATTCGTCCTGTCAAACGGAAAGTTGTTGCGGTTGGGTTTATGTAAATTAGAAGAACATACGACGCCATTTACGGTATTTTTTCTTTGTTTGTTTTAGGTTTTTTTAAAGCAGAATGTGTTTTTAACGGAAGTAGTTTTCTTGTTTTAAGTAAGTTTCAAGATTTAACCATTTCGCTCATTAAACACTTAAATTCAGCTTACACAGAAAAAAATTAAATAGAGAAAATATTATTCAAACTACACAAAGGAATTAATATAAAGTAAAATTTATAGTGTGTTGGAGCAATGAAATCATTATATTAAATACTCATGAAAAAATAGTAGAAATAAAGTTATATATGCTATAAACTAAGTAATATAAACTATTTAATTTGAACCGTGCAAAAATAATTTCTATTACATTTTTATTTTTTTAACTTATACAATTCATCTGATTATTGGTTCTTTTAATTTTATTTTATTTTTGGCAATATTTTACTTACGTACTTAGGTGGCCAGCCAGCGTCACACAGTAGTCCGTCTAGTGGACAAAAATCAAAAATGTTGTTGTCAAAAAATCATACAAAATGGGTATCATTGCAAAAGAAATACTATAAATAAGAAGAGTTGTAACTTTCAGTTCAATAAAATAATTTTTGAAGACACTTCACCTGTCTGAATTCGATACTTTTTTATGATGCAACTAGCTTATACCCGGAGCGCTTCGCTTCGCTCAGCGCTTATACCCTAAAAAGTGGGCGTAACTATTGTAAGGCACGCTCATTTTTTGTAAAGCTACCTACAGTAACCATATGAAATAAATTACCAAATTTTGGTCTTATAGGATCAAAACCGTCTGATATGTAACATTTCTATTGATATATGGGCGGTAACAGAGGGTATGGTAACGTATTTCCCATAAACCTAATCAGAGAATACAAAATCAGGAAAAGCTACACGTACATGCAGCTTGAGGTGAACTCGAACTTATGGGAAACCATGTGTGAATTATAGTATTGAATTGAAACAATGTGAACAGTAGAACTTGTCGGACACATTTACAGTCAATCAGATAAATTTCTATACAACATAAACATTCATATTTCATGCAACTTTTCTTTTCGGCATCTAGCTTATGTTTTCTAAAATTTCGTGCAGAAAAACTGATATTTCGCATAGGTTGGGGATTTCCATATGTGAGATATGAGACTCAGGTATGAGTTTCAACACGACTTCTTAGTTCTAACGTGATTGAGTGGTTTTTCTACAAATACTTTTAGCTTTCATATTTCTACGTTGCGCATGTAGAAATTTGGTAAGAAAAATACTTTTTCTACACGTGTTATGTAAGATAAGATTTCTGCATGATCCGTTTTGTTTTGTTTGTTTTTACTATAGATATTAACCCTACACTCTAAAAAATAATTACAAATTTACTATAACTATAATAGCATTATTTTCAAAATTCAAATGGAGTGTATTTCACTGCAAGTTTCATTGTAAATTTTCAATGTTTATAGTTATATACAAACTTTAGTAAAATTAAGCAACATATGTTGAATTTTGCTGCAATATTAATATTAAACTATTTTTTCATCATATATTTCATTGCCAATAGACATATGCAAGTGATGAATTTTCAACATCAATTGTATAATTGCATCATATTCTCATTCAAGTTTGGTTATGAAAGCAGCTTATTATTCAGTCCGGTATCCGCTTCTCTAATTACAAAAATTGTGTTAAATAACGTGTCTTAATTTTAAGCTAAGATTGTAAATATTTTTTGCCTTGTAATGTACTTAATATTTATATTGAAACGGTGCGAGAAATGCTTAATAAATATTTGAAAATTGATTTTAAAAATGCTTTGTTTTATTTTTATAACTCTAACGACAAATTGATAAAGCTTCTTGGTGCAACGGACTTGAAAGTTTTTATTTTTTTTATTCAGATTAGTGTGTTTTATAAATGCTAAATCAATCATAAAATTTGTTGAAGATTACTTCAGTTTTAATTGCCAAACACGTGTTAAATATTAGTAAATAGTAGTAGTAATTTTTATAGTACTACATTGTTGTAGTAAAAGTAAACAAAGTTGTTGAATATTATTCATATAAAGGTTGTAATTTTGCAATAGTAATACAAAAATGATAGCAACATTAAACAACTAATGTTTAAGTTTACTACATTACATATATTAAAGTTTAAATATTACCATATATTTTAAGCAAAATTAAACACCAACTGTTGAATTTTACTACATAATAATAGTAAACAACAAATGTTGAATTTTATAAAGGTTTGTAAATTCACTACAGTTATAGTAGCTAAACTGTTGCCTACAACTATTGTAGTAAATTTCAACAAAAACTTTTAAGAGTGTAATAACATATGTCCAAAATTTGGTGGCCTTAGGTGTTACCGCTTGTGAGATCTGTAGCAATATGAGTACCGCCAGCGATATATATAACTGCCCTGTTTTGAATTCCGACTCGGAATTGCGTAAAAGTCGGAATTCAATTCCAATCGGATTAGAAACGGTATCTACATTTGTTGGATAGTGAGAAGCGTGCGGACTAAAAAGTTAAACGGAGGATTCTGCACTACCACAGTAATGCTTTGGGCTTATCTGATTCAGCGTAAGTAGCAACTTGTTTATTTTGTTTCATTTAAATTTATTGCACAATATCGTCTTAATATCTAAATATCGTCTATCGACGGCATTTTATTCGGTCTTTAATTAAGTTGAGCCTTTTGCCCTACGATCTACGATTCCAGCAATTATTCAACTGATCACAACTTTACAGTTCCTGGCCGAAAGAGGCTTTCAGCGTTTAATGTGGGAATTGATGCAAACATAGCTTTGAGAGGTATACAGTGTCGAAAGTGGTCCCAAACATGTTAAATCATATGGAACGCCTCATATGCCCAAAAGGGATTAAGCTTACCATGCCTGGATGAACAAATGCATCGCTGAGCTTTGGACAGTATTCTTGTGTTGTCCTCGATTACGATCAAAATCTGATTTCAGATTAGTGATGATAGACAGCTACTAACCGGTTTGCTGTGCTACGCCTTGGTAGCAATTATTTGCAGTTTTTGTTGTGTGTCTGTGTGCTCGTTTTTTGTGCACCACGATTTTTTGAGGTATTTGTACTACAGCGTCCTCTGGTGTTTGAGATATAGCAAAATAGAGAGCATAAAAAACATTCTCCCTAATCGATAATAACTAAATACAAATTTGAATGAGCGGTTCAGGAGTTTTTCGCAATTTTTTTAGAGATTTGTACTACAGCGCCCTCTGCAGATCGAGATACAGGAAAATAAATAAATCTAAAACATTCATCGTATCCAAAATGCCATATTTACAAATTTCCACTCAAATTGTAAAAACGGCTTAGGAGTTTTTAGCGATTTTTAAGAGTTTGGTGCCACAGCACCCTCTGGTGTTTAATATAGAGCAGAATAGATAAGCCTATAACGTTCGCGTCAGTGCAAGCAAAAAGTTGACAAAGTCTAATCGGGATCGGATGAACGGTGTATTGAAATAAAAAATGAAATGCATTCAGGACACACAAACGGTTATGTCGAGCTGAGCAAAAATTCGTATGAGAGGAGGGTGAGGGGTCTATTTTTACATTGTTAGGAGTTACAGGGTTAGTTAGTATTTCACGACTTTGATTTCCATTATTGTTTCTAGCAGAAAAACTAAGTTACAGCAAAATAATTTTGACAGCTCATTACAAAGGCAATGAAATTACTTTTCTAATGGTATATCAACAAGCCCCACCGACTTAAACGGCATCAAGCTGTGCTCGTGTGAAGATGAAATCAATCGGTTGAAAGTACTAACTTTTAGCTTTGAGTGCAAATTTCTCAGAATTTCGTGTAATAAATGTAATTTTTTTTCATGATCAATTTTGTAATTTATTCAATTCTTTTTTCAATGACACCAAAAATATACACATATCTCTAAAAATAAAGTTGACTGTACTAAAAAAATTATACAGGCATAACATATTTTGATGTCATTGTACGAGAATTTTCCATCTGCTCTGGCTTCGCGTGAATTATGGCCAATTATATCAATAACATCAGCATACACTACCAGCATAACACTCTTATAGAATATGGTGCCGCCTTGCCTCAGATCAGCAGCTCGAATAATCTTCTCCATTATTAAATTTAAAAAAATCGCACGATATGGAATCACCTTGTTTGAAACCTCGTTCGGTAACAAATGGGGGGAAGGGGGAGTGGTCCTTCCCAATTATAACTGCGCTGCTGGTGTTGCTAAACGGATTAATTTTGCAGCTATACCAAATTTAGACATGGTGGAGTATAGGAGATTTCTTATTGCACTGTCGAAGGCGACTTTGTAATCGACGAAAAGATGGTGGGTGTGGATTTGTTCCTCTAGGGTCTGTTGCAAGATTTGTCGTAGCGTAAAAATCTGGTCAGTGGTAGATTTTTCAGGTCTGAAGCCATACTGATAAGGTCCAATCAGATGTTTAAGATGAGCTTCAGTCGTTCACATTATACACTCGACAGGATTGATTCTTCTGCTTGCATATATAAATATACTTACTTAGTTACTTAGGTGGCCGTCACAACCCGTGTTCGGGTTTTGACCGACCTAATCAGCTCTCGCCAGGCGCCTCTGCTTTGCGCGCGCCTTCTCCAATCGGATACATTAAGAGCGGTTAGGGCTTCCTCGACCTGCTCCATTCATCGGAGGCATGGTCTCCCTCGTCGTCGTTGACCAGCGACCCTCGCCTTGAACACCTTTTTCGCTGGAGCTTCGTCATCCATACGAGGGACACGACCCAACCAGCGTAGTCGCTGCACAGTTATACGCCGAACTACGTCAATTTCTTCGTAGAGCTCATACAGCTCGTGGTTCATTCGGAAGCGACAGTCATCGCCGACTCAAACAGGACCGAAGATTTTGCGAAAAACTTTTCTCTCGATCACCCCCAGAGCGGCTGCGTCAGTTTGCGAAACTATCCATGCCTCAGCGCCATAAAGCAGCACAGGTAGAACGAGCGTCTTGTAGAGCGTTAGTTTTGTCGATCGAGAGAGGGCTCTGGAACTTAGTTGCTTACTGAGCCCGTAGTAGCACCTATTAGCAATTATTGTTCTTCGCTTTATCTCCAGGCTGATTCCGATTTAGTTGGTATTAAGGTATACAAACCTAGGTATACAAACTCCTTGACTACTTCAAAGTTATAGCTGCCGGATGAAACGTGGGCATACTTATACATAAAGCATATACTTTGTTTTACCCTCGATTATTTATCGTCATACCCACTTGCCTCAGATCAGCAGCTCAAATAATCTTCTCCATTATTAAATTAAAATAAGGAATCACCATGTTTGAAACCTCGTTCCGTAACAAATGGGGGGGAAGGGGGAGTGTTCCTTCCCAATTTTAACTGCGCTGCTGGTGTTGCTCAGTGTAATCTTGATAAACGGATTAATTTTGCAGGTATACCATATTCAGGCATGGTGGAGTGTAGGTGATTCCTTATTAGAAGTAAACAGAGTAAGGTCATAGAGCCATTATCGCAATTCTTCTTAAAGACGACACACTGAAATCCTCCGAATTGGATACAAGCCTGAACATTTTTATTATTGCATACAAATTTTCAAAAATTTTAATTAAAAATAAATTAAAAAAGAAAAGTTTACTGTTAATTAAGTGTGTACATTTCATTTTAAAAAACAATTTTTAGTTAAGAGTACTCTAATTCATATAACTGATTAATATACAAAAATTAAACTTTTGAAATAAAGCAAAAAATGTGAGAAAACAACTTTGAACTGGTTGAAGATATGAGGTTTTGATATAAAGATTTAAAAAGATTAAAAGATATAAAGATTTGATATAAAGATTTGATATAAAAATTTTGTTGTTTACCGCGTAAAAATAGAAAAGTATTCTTATGTAAAATAGACAGAAAAAGAAAGGATACTGAAATCTTTTTTTGTAAATCTATAAATAATCTAAAATTCATTCTTTCACATAATTTAAAACGCCCACCTTAATAAAATTTAAAAAAAAAACTAATTCAGTTTTTTTTCCGTTACAGTGTCAGGGGCGGACCTAGCGATATCTACTTTACTACTAGCGATATATTTACTTTAATTTAATTTAATTTAATTTTGCATTTATTATATAATTAGTACAATAAAATAGTATACTAGTATATAAAATAGTATACTATATATCTCGAACAAGCATAAAATCATAATGAGAAAGAAACAAACTTATTACATTTAGATTTAAAAAATTACTTAAGTTTAATTCTAAAATCAATTTAAATTAATTAAAATAATGAAATCAACACGAACTTATATAGACTGAAGTGAAGTATTAAAGAAAAAATGTGAAATGTAGAAAAGAAAAGAAAAAGCGAGAAAGTAAAAGAGAAACGAGAATTTAAGAAAAATGTGCAGATATTAATTGCTTGAAGTAGTGTGCATTTGAAATAGATTTAAGATACCTCGGCAAGGAGTTCCACAGTCTAATGGTGCTTCCGAAAAAAAGTCTTGAGGAGTTTAGATATTTAAAGCGAGGAACTATAAGATTTAAGCTTCTAGATGATAAACAAAACTGAAGTTTAGAATATAGATAGTTTGGAGTTCTTGAGTGTATCAGCTTATGCAGAGATATACATTTTCTTGCTTTTAAATAATTTTCTATATTGCATCCTAGTATACGGTTGCTTAGACCAGTAAAATGGCTAAATCTTCTGAGTCCATACATATAACGGGCCGCATAGTTTAACGCTACTTGCAGTTTATGTAACGAATGTGAATCTAGATTACTAAAAACCACTTCAAAATAATTTATAAAAGGCATAATCAACTGTAAATGTATGTATTGTAACTGTGTATTTCTCGCAGAACTAACAAATTATTTTCAAAATAATATAACACTTAAATTATAATAAAAATTACAACTTTAAGTAAAGGCTTGGAACAAAATTTTTTCTTAAATTATAATTAGTAATTTAAAAAAATATCAAAAAATATATATACATTTTTTTTTTAATATCTTCGATGATATGTCTTCCTTCAAATAGACAAATCATCGATAAAGAGGCTTTTCCGAACGTCAACATATTTTTTTTTATGATTTTCGATAAATTTGATAGATTTAGTTTTTGTTTAGTGATTACTAAAATTATTTAAGAAAAAATTTAGTTCCAAGACCCCACACCCCCTTAAAATTTTCATTTTATTTCAACTTTAGTGTTTCTAATTTTGAAAAAAATTTGTTCAAAATTTCAAAGTTCTGCGAGCAACATTTCGCTAGATCAGCTCCAGTACAGTATTAAGAGTATTATATCTGAATATTGTTGTAATGAAGAGAAGATAAATAACAATGTTTGAGGGGGAAAAGGGCATAAAAAATACCTTATAAAATACGCACAAAAAATTAACCATATCTGCAATATCCAAGATGTGAGACGTCAGAATTGATTTTTTCCCATATAGCAGTCAAATCTAGAATAATGACATAATAAATTCAATAAAAAATTCCTTTATTGTGGAGGTTTCCCGATCATTATTTTTTTTTTCGTTTTGATTTTTTAATTTTTTGAACTCTGTTTTTACTTAAATTTTAAAAATTTTAAAACAAAAATTTTACCAAAAGTTGCTTAAATTTATAAATTCAGGTGTCTATGAAATTAAAAAAATGGAAACTAAAATTTCACGCATATTCTTTGAAAAAGTAGAATACACAGTCCTTTGATGAATTCATATAATTTTTTGATCAAATGAAATCAAAATAGTTGATCTGTCTGAACAGTTTAAGTTAAAAAAAAAAAAATGTTAGTTTGTTAAGTTTAAAAAAAAAGTGTAAAAAATGTTAGTTTGGAATTATAATAAGTGGTTCTCTGTAGTATTTATATTCAATTGCTTCAAGGCTAAATCCATAATCCAGATTTTTATAATATAGCACTAAGAGTGCTCGGGTATAATTATTTTGTATTCTTAAAAATCCTTTCGATTTTCCTTTCGCCAGGTTGTAATCTACTACATTTTTATTTATTTTGTAACTGCACTGCAATTTTTCAAAAACACTCATCTTCTTTTAAAAACCAACAAACACAATGCAATCGAGGAACGAGGTGGAAGCGCAGTGAAACACTCTTGAAACGATGCAGAAATGAAACGTATCACGAAAGAAAACCAGCAACAACTGCATCTGAAAGCAAAGGCACGGCAGAACCACTCAATATGGTAGAACACACCCCACACCAGTGGACCAACAAAAGCACACAACAACAATTTACATACAAAAACAAAATGACGACTTGTCCACAAAACAGCTTCAGCTGTACACGATAGACAGAGGAAGTTATATGCCTCTTAGAAAGGGATAGCAAAACTAAAAGCCGACATTTTTAAATTTCGAAATGAGTGAGTTGTAGCTTTTGAGTGGTGGAGCCGAGAAAACACATAATGCAGCTGAAGTGTAGCTGTTGCTTCTTGAACGCCCCGAACACAGCACAATTTCATATAGTGCTCTATCAACAAAGAGAAAAAGTAGAGTGCTGGACTTTACTCAAATTTTCAAATTGGATTTTGAGTTGATTTCGTGTTACTCTCATGCTGTGGAATTTGTGGCTGCTTAGTTGAGGTGAGACTCTATGTTCTCCAAGCACTATACTGCTTTCTCTTTTACGCCGTCAAACATATGCTAGATTATGAATTTTGCGGTCAGTTAAAATAAAAAATGGAAACAAACAATGGAACAATTTAAATTTATTTGTTTTTTTTTTTTGCAGCTCCCCATTTATTTGGCACCCATTAGATATAGCTGCATCTCTTTCTAACACGCAATACAGAATGTATGACTATTAGGCACATTACAACTTTCAACATTTCTACGCTTGCAAGTCTTTAGTATGCGGCTCGTTGCTACTTGGCCACGTTAAGACAGCAGCGCTAGCATTTAAAGTGTTTGTCTAAACTTACGTACGCACAATACGACGTAAGCATACGTTACGCTATAACGTAAGCGCCGCACTAAAGCATATGTTTGTGATATTTCGGTAACGTTAGCGCTGACTGTGACGCTGTCGTCGCTGTTGCGTCTGTCTCACTACTGCTCGCGCCCTAAAGTGTTGAAAAGACATATTTTTGCGTCGTCTTCGCCTGAACACATCGATCAGATGGACATGTAGCAGCTCTTGT
This sequence comes from Coremacera marginata, assembly GCA_914767935.1. Lineage (NCBI taxonomy): Eukaryota > Metazoa > Arthropoda > Insecta > Diptera > Sciomyzidae > Coremacera > Coremacera marginata. The sequence continues at coordinate 2,810,232 of OU612045.1, read as the reverse complement.
TTGTTGCTGTTGTTTGAGTTGTGCGCAGCTCGTTCGCGAAAATCTTTGCATTGCATTGCATTGGGAAGCGCTGCCATGCCATGCTTTGCTTTGCGTCGCGTACGTGTCACGTTGGGCGCCACCTGAAAGTTTGTTAAATGTTCGCATCTTCATTCGATGGTCAGCGTGACAACGAAGCGGTTGTCGTCTTAACGGTATATAAACTTTACTAAAATACGAATACGAAATACGACAGGCTTGCGGGTGTTGGTGTAGATTTACGCTGTTTTTTACGAAGTGCGAAAATTTGCTAAATTGGAGCAAGCAAAAAAAAATAAAAAATAAATAAAAACAAAAACTTATAAAGCGTCGGTAAATCAGTGATCAAATGATGATGTGAAGAAAAAGTGCAAAATTTTTGTTTTATTAAAAATAACAAAAGCTTCATCAAAAGAAATGCCCAATTCCAATATAAATGCTTTCTGCTTGCTGTTGATACTTTGAATTAGTTCTATCTTTTTACAACTCCTCTACCTAAAAGTCCCTGAACTCTGAATCCATTTATTGTAGCTTCCTACAATGCTTTTGGGCTCAGCTCACCCACAACAGCAGCAGCAACAAAATCAAAATCAGCAGCAACAACACCAGCAACAGCAGCAAGAACAAAAATTTCAACATCAGCAATTTTGTAGCGGTAATTTAAGCATAATACCAATTGGCCCGAGGGGCTTCGCAACAAAAACAATAAAAACAACAACGACTCCAACAACAACCGCATTAGCAGCAACACATTTTAGCAGCAACTGCTGCTCAGCCGGCGCCACGGATTTCTCAATCGCTGCGATAATGGCACGAGGCGGTCATGCCTCGAGCCGCGAGCCCTCCGAAAGGAGTTTGAGTGAGTAAAAAGAAGTACTTATCGGACGGCAGGTAATTTTTATCTGCATTATTATTTGGTGGGCTGTAGATAATTTTTCTGTAGTTGCTAAAAGGGATGAAAGTGTTGAAAAAACAAATCCTTATTTGCTGAAGTTAATAATAAACAGTTTTGAAGAGTCTGTTTGTATCAAAATATTAAGATTAAATATCGATACGTAAGCGCAAAGCTATATAAAATGCACTTAAAAAATTTAAATTTTAAAGAAAAATTTTATAAATCGAGATCTTAATATTGTACAAAAAATTTGTACAATTGTTGTTTTTATATATATCGCTCATTTCGTACTTCATACAGTTAATATCTTGTATAATTAAAGAGAAATTATACCGTTAAATATTTATATTTTTTGGCTGATTATGCAGTAATATCCCTGCACTGTAAGACTAATCAGCAATAAATCATGAGAAGTTTTTATACTAGTTCAAAAAAAAAACTAGTTCATATAATGTCACAATTTAAACCTAGTTTAAACTTAACAAGTTTATTGCAAATCTCAATAAACCAGTTGCAAAATTGACCAAACGCAACTAGTTTAAATATTATCAAAACTAACCACTTGCTAAAAGTCAAATAGTTTTTAAAATAGTGAACATTTTTTTCAGATTATGTCAAAGAGCTAGTTTTCAAGCTCTTAACTGTTAAGAATAGGTCATTGATATTTCCTATGACATCGACATGTTAAAAATACCATTTAGCTAAATGAAAAAAAGACGGGTTAGAACTAGTACTGCTCAGTTTTCAACTAGTAAGCGGACTGGTTTTAAACTAGTTGGTTACACTGCAGGAATAATTTCCAATTTCGATTTTGCATTTCTTCATGGACATTCTCTAAGTTTTGAATTTTGTGCTGTGACAGTCGTGCTTTATGATGTCAGTGTGATATTCTTAATAATTGATATTAAGTAACGTTCTTGAAAATTAATATTTTTCTTTAACTTTTGTGCGCTAAACTATCAATGTCGATGAAATCATAAACATTGGTATATATATGCACTGTGAAAAATTTATTATTATAGGTCAAAAAGTTATTTTTCTTCAAACAAGCTTATTAAGTGAAGCTGCGAAAGTTGTTTTAGCTTTATTTATACCAATACTCCTCTCTTAAAAGAAATTATGTACCTAAACGCAATTAACCAGTTGTTACTTCGAAATTTTGCACTTTGTGACAACAATAGCGTAATTTTTAAAGTACGTATGCCCATATGCCAAACTACCCCAGTAGACTTGAGTTCGAATCTACTCTAATATAGAATGTTTTTATTTTAATTGAAATAATAGTTCCAATCGGCCGTCAACTCTCTGCAGACAATGACAAACCTGCTATAAGAGTAAAAACTGTCATGTAAAGCTTGTTGAGAATATGAGCCAGTGTTGGCCAGTGGCAAATCTAGGATCTAGGAATCCAGAAAAAAAAAATAATCGCCATTTGGAGAAGTATTAAAAAAGACCTATCTTCAAAACCGTTAGTCTAAAAAAAATGTTTAAGACTTATTTTAAAGAACTCGAATCGGTATTCTTTGTGGTGTAATTTTTTACCAACATTTTCCTAAAAATTTAAAATTTTTTTGGTCATTAAAAATTTCATTCACATTTCTCACGGTCATTTTTTTTCTGGGGTCTAGAAAACATTGTTGCATTGAGGTATTGATATTTAAAGCATTCTCAAAATTTCACGTTGGAAAATTCTCACATGCAAAATTTGAAAAAAATCGGAATCGTCAAAATCACTTTTTGGAAAAAAGCGTCCGATTTGACATGGAATAACCGATATTCATATGATTTTTATTTTAAGACAAAATCTTAAGAAAAATACAGAAAGGTAACAAAAAATTACTTATACAAAAAATAAATAAGTTTTACATTCATATACTTTAAGACTCATATGTGCAATTTAATGTATATATTGTTTGAAAGTGCATGTTTGATTAAGTATTTCGATGCAATATTTTTAATCATGTTACTTTATGGTCTATTTGGAATTGCTTATTGAATATTTTTTATGATGCTATTTTCAAATTTCATAATTTTCACTGAAAGGGTATTCATATATCGTTATCAAGCAGAGGTCAAATGCGATGCTCAGGTTCATTTGGAATTGCTGTTTAAGGATTGTCACAATATGATCATCAGGGCTCGGATTTTTATGACACGTCAATTTTTTACAGATAAAATAGGCATTTCTGATGATTGACATATACTGTTCATTATCTCCAGGTACCGCAGCCTCAAATTTTTAGGGCATTTTTTCGACATTTTCAGCCATTTCTGTTTTTTAGGTAATTTTTCTTCAAATTTTCATAGAAAGCCTTTGTTTTTCAACAATGAAATAAAGGGTATAATTTTAAAAATTTTCAAAGAGAAAAGGTAATTTTCAGTACATACCGCAAAACGTAGAAACTTTGCCATAGAAAGATTTATAAAATATGGAATACAAATTCCAGGAATGAAGGTAAATTATAAAGTAAAAAAAATGTTGAGGATATGCAACTAAAAATAAATTTGGATGTAATTGACATTTCATCTTTTAAATATGCGCCTCTCGTCAGTGTGGAAGTGGAAGGAAGTTGCTCGATATATAAGATAGTTGTAACTGTCAATACATGGTTGTTATATTTTGATAATTTAAAAATGTACATTGTTATCTATTGCAACGTGACGCAGTTTTAAACATTTAATTTAAAAACATTTAAAAATATATTCACATTCTAGTTTTTTGGTGATTTTGATGTGTTACTACGTCATTTTCAATGCTTTTTTATGACATTAGCTAATTTTTTAATATTTTTAAGGGCAATAAAATCCGAGCCCAGCTGATTATATTATAACGTTTTTATTGCGATTTATAAAATTTGAATATAATTTATTACTTATTTCTTTGTTAACTTTTTCAAAAGAACATAACAAGACCAATCTTAAATTGCAATAAAAAATTAACTTGATAACATATTGTAAACCTGAGTGTTGCATTTTTACTCTATCTACTTTTCACCTTTGTTTGTCATGCTCCTAGGTGAGAGCTATCACTTATTAGCTTTGTAGTCCAAATGGGGAAAGGGGGCCTGAAACGGCTTTTAGGACTTATTTTTATTATTTCTCCCTTCAAAAAATTCAAAAGGGGGAGGGGGCTGAAGCCCTTTTAGCCCGTATGTTGATCTGCCACTGACGTGAGCCGTTGGAAGTCCGTATAAAAATTGCTCTTATATATATTTAATTTGGTGACAACGAGGCAATGGACCTACTATCCGACCGCCGGATATTCGGCTATCCGGCCAAATCACTATCCGTTGTATCTCTAATATTTATATACCTTTACACTCCGAGCGTAAGGAAAAACTTTTTGTTGTTTTTTTCTTAAGTGTTTCTTTATAAAAATTTAAGTAAAGCGAGTTGATTTTCAGTTGTTGTTTTAGCTTTGGCATAACAAAAATATACACTTTTTGGTGCGTTATTAGAATAGGTTAGAATAGGTTAACGTCTTTAGTTTGTTTCAGAGATTCAGAGATATCAGAGCTTCAGAAAAAAAGGTGTTACAGTATTTTGTTGCAGTATGGGACTCGAAAAAACTTTAAGTTCGGAAAAAAAAGTTAAAATTGAGGTGCACAAAGAGCCAAACTTAAGTACTTGTGAAATCGCTAGCAAAATCGAAAGAAATCAAAACGTAGTATGCAATTTTTTGGAAAATAAAATCGGCTATGGAAAAAACATGAAAGAGTGTACATATTCTGTGGCATCAGATGCAGATAAGGGAGCAATTATTCGGAAATCCTCCAATTCCGGAAATCCTCCAAGCTGGGGTACGCGCCAGTCTTTCAACAGTAAGACGGGTAATTATAAGAGCTCAGCACCGAACACGACGTAAGAATAAGACAAAATCGGCACTAAGCCCAGAACGGAAGGAAAATCGGTTGAATTTTCGTAAGAATCATATGACTTGGAAGAGAGAATAGCAGTACGTACATAGTTTTCTCAGACGAAAAGAAATTCAATTTGGATGGGCCGAATGGCTATACGTATAACTATTACTTTCATGATCTGCGAAAAGAGGAAATTGGAGGTGAAAGAGGAGGTGTAATGGTTTGGGTGATTATAACAATATTTTGGAACCATTGAGCTGGAGTTTGCAAGTTGCAGAATGTCGGGAAATTTATATAGAGCGATGCTAGAACAAGTTTTTCCAAAGTTTCAGAATATTTTTGGACCCCTGAAATGGATTTTCCAACAGGATAACGCTCCCATCCATACGGCACGTATCGTTACAAGCTTAGTGTTCTTTTTTTTTTTTGTCTATTATGGGAAAGAAATTTTTTAAAATGCGATACATTCTTCAACTTTTATAAATGTGTTGGAAACAAGTTCTGTTAGGGGAATTTATCCATTTTTTCTGAAAAATTTTGGTGTGTTTTATGAGAGGATTACGGTATAACGGTAAGAGTTATTGATTTAAAAACTTTTGTATGCTATTGAAATAGTATGTAATTTAAAGAAAAACACATTTATTTTTTGGTTTGTGACGTCATTTCATCGTAATAAAAAAATCCTTGAGGCACCAATAAGAAAAATCGGCAGCCAAGGCTATTTTAAAGCTAGTCGGCAGATTGACTTGATATTTTTTTGGTCCATTACCAACTTATTTTACTAGAATTGACATCGGATTTTTATTTAAAGTACACAAAATCGTATACAACTATTTTTTACAATCAAATTACAAGAATTTTTAAATGTTGACTTCCGTGAGATACCATTTTTGTATAAATCATAGTTAGTAGTTTAGTTTAATACAAATTTTAAAATTTTTTCACTTTTTAAACATTCGATTCTAAAGAAATACGTTAAAAATATTTTACTATCAAAATTTTAACACAGTTTATAGCAATTCCCATTAAGTTTTACGATAAAGTTCAATAGTATAAGTTTTTTATTGTTAAAATTTAATATTTCTATTGCAGGTCCTCTTTCCGTCGACCGTTACACCGAAATCGATGATGATGTTGATGTCGATGTTGTTGATTGCAGCGATTCCGAAGCGTCTTCAATGCGCAGCGCTGCTGCAAGAAGCGGAGCACATCAAAATCATCACCACCATAATCATCATCATCACAGTCACCAACAGCCTCATAAAAATAATCACACTCGCCACAACAACAATAATAGCAACCATCATAATCATCACCATAGCAACAACAACAATAACAACAATCTTAACACCAGCACAAGCAGCACCAGCAGCAGTCGTGGCCGTAGCTCACCTCAAAGCCCTGCGACAACGGAAGATGATCGACTGTCACCTGAAGAACCAGTGCAGGTAAAACGCAAAGTTAGCGAATCTAAGCTTTTCAACGCCTTGGATTATGCAACTAAAATTTTGTTTTTGTGTTTTGTTGTTGTTTTACTTGTTGCAGGCAACACCAAAAATTGTCGGCTCATGTAATTGTGAGGATCTCATTCCGGTGCAGTGTCATCTGGAAACGAAAGAGCTATGGGATAAGTTTCATGATCTTGGAACGGAGATGATTATAACAAAAACGGGCAGGTCAGTAATATTGAAATGATTTTAAAACATAAAAAATACAATATTATTGCTTTTTAGCAGCATTGCAATAACAAATTCATTGGTCAAGAAAATAGACATACATAGATATGAGATTAAATTAAGCAAAACAAAACGTTTCTTTTTTTAATTTATAATATTGATGATTCCATTTTGATTGATCCATAGTTTGATGTAGTATTTTTGATTAATTTCTTTAAAAAAAAAAATTAAACTAATATAATTATATGAGATGCTACGGATATCCGGCAACTATCCGGTTTACCAGATACCCGGCTTATATTTACTTTTCAGCGAGGTAGTTTCTTAAAATTATTGATTTTAAATAAATCTTTGTTAAGTAAATAACAGTAAAATAAGTACTAAATTTGGCTACTTTTATTTAAATGTAAGAAGTAACAAAAACTAACAAGAAATCTTCCAAAAAACTTGGATTACATTCTTAGAATTCACTTTAAAGATAAATTCATATATGAACTAAATACTTAAGAAAGCGTTCAATTAGTAAAATGATCAAAATAAATAATCAAAACTAAGAAGAGGTACATTATCGTGAAAAAAACTAAATTTTCAGCGTTCGAAGACAATAAATGTTGGCAATATTTTATTGACAACATGACAAATATACAAATTGACAAACAATAAAATCAAAACCACCAGCTATTTAAGTATGAAGGTTTTCAGTACTGCCAGGTTTTAGTATTTAGCTTTTTCAAAGTTTGGAATATCAAAAACAATAAAGCAGCGGGTGCTGACGGCCTGTCAGCTGAATTGTTTAAAACCGGCGGCGATGAATTGATAAGGCGCATGCATCAGCTCATCAGCAAAATATGGCTAGCAGAAAGCATGCCCGACGATTGGAACCTCAGTGTACTGTGCCCTATGCTTAAGAAAGGAGACCCAAGAATCTGCGCCAGTTATAGAGGTATCAGTCTTATTTCCATCGCATATAAGGTTCTCTCAAGCGTACTGTGTGAAAGATTGAAGCCGATTACAAAAACACTGATTGGACCTTATCAGTGTGGCTTTCGACCTGGTAAGTCCACCATAGACCAGATTTTCACGCTACGATAAATGCTGGAGAAAACCCACGAAAATCAAATTGACACATACCATCTCTTTGTCGATTTTAAAGCTGCGTTCGATAGCCTGAGAAGGGATTGCCTATACGCAACAATGTCTGAGTTCGGTCAATGTCAGAATGACGTTGAGCAACACACGCAGCTCCGAGGTTTCAGGCAAGGCGATCCACTGTCTTGCGATCTCTTCAACATCATCATGGAGGGGATCGTACGAAAGGCAGGTGTGCATCGTAATGGCACCATTTTTTATAAAGGTGTCCAACTCCTTGCGTACGCTGATGATATTGATATTGTTGGCAGAACCAAGGGAGATGTTACCGCTGCTTTCGCCGCTATTGAAAAGGAATCAGCCAAAGTGGTGTTGACGATAAATGAGGGTAAAACAAAGTATTTGCTGTCTACAAACAAGGGAGCGCGGAGATAAAGCGAAGAACAATAATTGCTAATAGGTGCTACTACGGGCTCAGTAAGCAACTAAGTTCCAGAGCCCTCTCTCGATCGACAAAACTAGCACTCTACAAGACGCTCGTTCTACCTGTGCTGCTTTATGGCGCTGAGGCATGGGTAGTTTCGCAAACTGACGCAGCCGCTCTGGGGGTGTTCGAGAGAAAAGTTCTTCGCAAAATCTTCTGTCCTGTTCGAGTCGGCGATGACTATCGTATCCGAATGAACCACGAGCTGTATGAGCTCTACGAAGACATTGACGTAGTTCGGCGTATAACTGTGCAGCGACTACGCTGGCTGGGTCATGCCCATCGTATGGACGACGAAGCTCCAGCGAAAAAAATGCTCGAGGCGAGGGTCGCTGGTCAACGACGACGAGGGAGACCATGCCTCTGATGGATGGACCAGGCTGAGGAAGCCCCAACCGCACTTGGTGTATCTGATTGGAGAAGGCGCGCGCAAAACAGAGGCGCCTGGCGAGAGCTGATGAGGTCGGTCGAAACCCGGACACGGGTTGTTACGGCCACCTAAGTAAGTAAGTAAGTAGAGTTTGGAATCATGACGCAATCATATGGTAGGCTCAGCTTGGAGAGGAACAAGAAAAAAGGGAGCTGGATGTCAAAGTTACTATTGCCATTAGTGTTGGAAAACTTGTCTTTTGAGCAGCTATTTTAAAATTAACCTATCCTATGATTGTGTCATGGCTTCATTTTTGAGAAGAGAACTAACGCTAAACAAAAAGGAGTAAAAATTATTTAGATTTTATTATTTTAGCAATTATTTTATTATGTAAAAGGCGTTCTTAACTTTATTTGCCATAAACAAATGCAGCACTCAATCCGTATATTGTAGCCTATCGAATTAGAAATATATTTAATTTGGTGACAACGAGGCAATAAATCTACTATCCGGATAAAAGAAGGGATCCCCGCTCAAAGAAGAGATCTTCAAAAACAGAAGAAGAAGAAAATAAATCTCATTTCAAGAGATATAGACCAGACACCTTATTTTGTAAAAAGAAGAACAGTGCCCGGAACAGTCCCCGAAAATCAATCATTTTAGCTGACGCAAATAACCGGGGACCACTGTACAATTCTTCCCCTCCTATAACTATGAGCCTTCCCCTTCAAAAAGATGGATTCAATGCTCTCAGTATTTAAATTAAAACAAATAGATAGGAGACTTGTTTTAGGAAGTGAATCGAAAAGAAACTGCACACTTTAGTTTTTTTTCTTTGATTAATACAAAACATTTTTAATTTAATATATTCAACAAAAAGTCTTTTACAGAAAAAGCAAAAAGAAAAAATAATAATATAATATTTAATTTCATTAAATTTCGCACAGCGTTCTTTGTAATGAATTTTGATGTTTGTGTTCAAATCTCTTTTTTTTTTAACTGTTCCAAAATTTGAGGGGACTGCCCATCTTTCTTAACTTCTTCTTAGATTCAGTCCAATAGCGCTCGATGGGGCGAAACTCTGGGATTCTCCTCTTTACAAACAAATTTGACCCAATTTTGATTCAAGAGCTTTATTTAGTGCGCGTAATGGGTTGTTGCCAAGTCAGGCCAATATATTGTTCAACTTTTATGGAACTTGTATATTGGCCAACATATTGTTCAACTTTTATGGCAAAATGGAACTAATCGTTTTTTTAGGCACTCCTCTAGCAAATTTCAGCACTTATTGCGCCTTTTGTAAAAAAAATTTATGTTTTAAGGTCGCAACTGTAAATATCTTGCCAGAGCAGAACTTTCTGGCCAAAATTTTCCAGTTGAACTCATTGAGTCATCAATATTTTACCTTTAAACTTTTGTGTAGAATTGTAGATCTGGGAAAGTAACTTTTAACGTATGTCTCGTCGTCCATTATAATGCAGCTAAATTTTTCTTTCACTAGACGCTCGTTCAACTTATGTATAGGCGAGTGTACATCTTATTTTGATGAACTCCTGGCAGTACACTCATTTTCAAACTTATTAATTATATTTTTCACCGAATTCATAGCGACATTGTAACCAATTTTCTAGTCCGTATTCGTCGCATCAAATGTGCACAATTTTATCATACTTTTCTAATTCGTGGCATCTCGATAATTTCTTGAGTAAAATATTTCGTTTAACATACATGCGTGCTTGAATGTCTAGGAAATTTAACTGTACCTTCAAATATGTAAGCAAATAAATACATACACCGAAAAAAAAACTTATGCAAAATTAACAAAAAACCTAGTATAACTTATAAGATGGCTTTGTTAGTTTTTAGCCTCACAAGTTCTACATCAAAAGATATAAGTTTTACATGTTAACTTACCGAAATTAATTGGGGAAATAAATTAACTAAGTATTTTGTAATTTATACATTACCGCTTCGACAGTTTATATAAGCAAGCTTTCAAGCAAAATTCTCTGTTGAACTATCAAAGTTAAATAGTTAAATGAATATACCGGAAGAAGAAACTACTTTATATTGCTTTTGTACAAAAATTATTCAAAAACAAGTATGAAATATTCATATACTTACTTAAAGTTGTGTATATTATTTTGTACAAAATTACCCAAGTACTAAGATAGTACTCATAAATAAAGATGGATCAAAAATTTTATTTGGAAATGAAAGCTTTTAGGAAAAATTATTTTATTGTATATAAATCGAAATTTTGTTGATCGACATAAATTTAAAAAAAAAAAAAAATAAATATGCATTTATAGCGCCAATTAATGTGTCAATAATTGAATATTGCTGCTTTATAATACCAAAAAGATATTCTTGCAGAAATGTCCATATAATCTATGTATAATAAAGCGAATGGCTTTGATAATAAATTATGTTCAAACCATTTTGATAAAGTTTCAAAGTTTTCGGTGGTTTACTATTGAAATATTCAAATATTGGTATTCAAAAAGTTTCAAAGTTTTCGGTGGCTTACTACCGAAATATTCAAATATTGGTATTCAAAAAGTTTCAATGTTTTCGGTGGTTTACTACCGAAATATTCAAATATTGGTTGATATGTTATATACTTGACTTGGCTGAATCAAACGCTATATTATTGGCAGGGTATCGAAGTATGCGCTTTCAAAGCAATACATTAAGCAATATATTACTGGGGTGAACAAGCATTAGTTTCTTATTTCTATACAATTCTCTTTGCCTAAGTCGGCTTAGGTGATTTTACTATTGTTTTTTATTCTCGGTGCTGCGAGAAATAATCGTTCAAATGTGTGCAATTTCTTTTTGATACACTTCGTAAATAATTTTGAAAAATATGCGCACAAAATCCCTTTTTTATGGGGAGGATTCATTGATATGGGAAAGTTTTCAAAGAGCAAAAGTTGTTGATCTTATTACGTTGAACGAATTACGACTCAAATAAAATTAATTTTCTTCAATCCTTGGCAACCATTTCTTCAACTTTTAACAGTAAAGAAAACCACATTTTCAAAGATTTTATGCCCCTTCAACTTTTATTTAATGCAGTTTTTTTTTAAAAGCAAACCTCTTCATACAGATCTAAATGGCCCAGAATTGATACCATATCAATAGTTGGCAAATTAAAATGTTGTCTACCAGTAGTTTTTGTTTTTGATTTTTTATACGCAGACCCATTTGCAGTTCTATAGTATATTGAAGTTGAAGTTGAGTCTAGGTTAAATCGACACATCATTAGCAACTCCGCGGGTGATTTTTTCTAATGTTTTTTTAAAAAATATTTTTTAGCGTTAATTTTGAGTACGATTTCATTCATTATGTTTATTTATTGCTATATATTTTTTTCTTGTACAAGTTGTTGTCTATGTTTGCTTGTTTATGTTGCTGTTGTTGTTGTTTTTGTTGTTATGTATGATATATGCTGAAACATGCAATGCGCACATTAACCGTTTTTTCAAATAGAACAGCGACATCGGCAACAGCAGCAACAAGAAACTACGATATAAACAATATATTTGCGCTGCTTAACTTTTGTCGTTAACCCTTTGCTGTCCAAAAGCACATTCACACATACGCGCATAGATATGCATGCACAGGACATTTAAGCCGCATTAACAAATTTACTCCTTTATGTCATGTTGCTGTTTTAGATTTTTTTTTTTTTTTTTTTTGTCATGTATGTGCAGCAATGTTTTGGCAATATAAGTAGAAAAAAAAGGAAATAAATTGGATCATAATAGTTGCCGATTGTCGCGCTAACATTGCATTTGCATGTCACTGTTGTCGGACACATATCCTTGCTCTGTAATTAGTGCTAAGGATACCGACTCACGAACTGAAGAGTCGCCTGTATAAATGACGAACGAACTGCGTGTATTAAAGAACGCATTCGTCATGTGCAGGCCGAGTGCTGATATTCATCTGTGTCACCACTTCGTTTATTTCTGCCCTTTTTCATTACTTTTCACTTATTATGCGACAATTTTTTTTTTTTATTTGCAAATTAAATGAAAAAGCAATAAAAAAAAAATATGCTAAATAAATAAAAGTTGAGATATTTGATTCGACTACATATATTCAAAAATTAATATTGTAGCATTGGCAAAAATTTATTAGTTCTCAATTTTTTTATTTTTAATCTTCAAAAAGTGCATCTTTGCCTTTATTTGTATTGCTCGAAAGTGGCTACTGTATTTCTTCTGCTGTAAACAAACTGCAACCATGCAAATTGCAATTTCCTCAGCTTCCAACGCGCATGTGTCTGCCTTATTTTGCTGTTGACTGTCTTGCTCCCTATGATATCAAGACCGTTGCAAATTTCTTGGAAATTCAACAACTTTCATGTGGTTTCACTTTACTGACCAAAATCTTATGTTGACAAAACAATTGCTACCCTCGAGCATAGTCTGTAGACAATTAGCAGCAACTCGTTTATTGTTGCAACTTTTCATCACTTGCAGCGTGACCAACATATATTTTGTCTACAAACCACGTGGAACTCTATTTGTATGAATGCCATAAGTGAGGATATCAGGTCGTGAGCAGTCAAGTCATGATTTAAAAGTGCTTCAAATAACAGGTAGAAAGATGTTAAGTCAACATAAACCAAACACTTTTTGCGTTATATTTAAAATGCTGCAAATTTGTTTCGAAATCGTTGCATTCATCCTCTATTTGAACTATTCTGAGTGAAAAATAGCTTTTCAATCAAAAAGATGAAAAACCTCTTTCGACACTCATGAATGTTCTGCTTTATTTTTGCAAGATTCTGGTTATATGTTATTCACGAATATCACCCCGCTTTGGCATGATTTTTGAGGATAGCATTAATATTCTTTTTCGTACACCTTAAATATATATACGTATAATGAACATGAAGCAAGGTTTGACAAGTTTAATTTTCTATAAAATTGTCAATTGTTAAAAAGTGAGCAATAATTAATTAAGAGACAATTTTAACAAAATATTTCATAAATAAACATAGTATTTTAATGAAAAATTAAATGCTGCAATCAGTATTTTTATTTTTTAAGTTGGAAAATGGTACTTATTTGGCAAAAATTGTTTAGTGCGTTCAAAAGCATAACAAAAAATATCTTACCAGATCCAAAGACTACACTGAGAAAATAAGCAAAATAGGTAAACCACCTAAGTCGGCTTGGGCAAAGAGAATTGTATGGGAATTATAAACTTCTGATTATTCACCTAAGCAATTTATTGTTTATTACATTGCTTTGAAAGCACTTACTTCGATACCTTGCCAAAAAAAAATATTTGATTCACCTAAGCCCAAAATCCAAAAATACAAAATTAAGAAACGACTAGCATGGATGGCTTAAGCATAGTTTTGAGCTATTTTCTGCAAAAAAAAAAACACATTTGCGTCATTAGACACACGATAGAAGGATCGATTTGATAATTTAATGGTTTTTTTTTTGTATAAAAAACCTTTTCAATCCGAAACTTACATAAAGTAAATTAAAAACAACACTTTGATATTCACACCAGTAAATTTTATTACATTTCATCAACAAAAAGAAAAGAAAAGAAAAAAGAAAAAAAAGCCTTTGTCCGCCGAGTTTAATCGAACATGGAACTTTTGGTGCCAGTCCATCGCTCTACCCACTGATCCAAACAGCTTTGCTACTACTTGCTGACATAACTGCAGTTGTGTTAACAAATGCTGTATTAACAGATGCAGTATGTCGCAGTATTCTGTTGATAGCCATACAACAAAAATCTTTTAATAGATTATTGTGTATGCTGCAGCATAGCTTCAATTGTACTTAATATTGAATAAATCACTCCACGTAACGAAGGAGTTTGGCTCAATGCGTAGTGTAGTGACTTCACACACAGTGGTATCGGTTGGTTGTGGGCTCGAATCTCAACGGCATGCGAAGGTAAAATTTTTGTATTTGATATTTAATCTAATTTAATTTACTGTTTTTGTTATAATAGACGTCAAGCAGCCAGAAAAGCCGAGAAGTTATTAATTTCTAAGAAAAAACGGTGTGATAAAAGAAAAATTTGTGTTGTCAAGCAAATCACAGAACGAGAGGTGGCAGCTTAAAAAAAAAGGAAAATAAAAAAAACAAAACCCGAAAAAAGTTATATATTTGAAATTTTTTTTTTAGGTAGTGTATAAAAAATTACCAAATACTTGGTTATTTTTTTACCCCAATAAAACTTGGCAAGTCAACATGTAAAGCTTAGGCGTTTTGATAAAGTACTTGGGTGGCTGAAACCTGCCAAAGCCTTCTTATAAATTATACTAGGTTTTTTTTTCAATTTAACATAAGCTCTTTTCTCGGTGTACATGATATAGCTATCAACAAAAATGAAATAAATCCCAATAATGAAATTTTATATGCAATGAAACGACTCCCAACACAAATAAAACAACTTTCAAGGATAACAAAAATTGGATAATTCTCAACAAACTCTTAGATGGAAGTTACTTAACATAATTCATTTCAAACTTTGATTAGTCTAATTGAAATCAATGTTGCTGTTTGGGGATTATTTTATTAATTGTTTTAAGTTTTTCGTAGCTTCCAACACAAAGACAAAAAAATATATATATACAAGAACCATACCAGGTAACAATTTAACCTTAATAAGTCTTGAGTTAAGCTTTATATAAGGATATTATGTAGGGAGGAGAATTTAAACTTCCTTGAATAATCCTTGAAAAAAGTTTTATACAAGATCTATACCAGGAAAAAGGACGTTTGAAATTTATTACTTTAATCCAGAACTTATATAAAGACTTATATATGTTTTATATTAGCACATGAATAAATTTTTACTTATCGTTTTTTTTAAGAAACTCAGAAACTGTAAAAAAATTCAATTTTTATTATCTATACTATTAATAAATCTGTAGCCACTTTTTATGTTCACTCATCACGTTTAAACGACAACTCAGATTTTTATAAAATTTTGTACACATATTTATAGGTCAGCAGAGAGTGCAATAGGATACTTTATTTTAACCCATTAACAACCAATGTTACTATATGGAAACATATGCGTCTCGAAGTTTCATTAAATACGGCATAATATTTCAAAAGTTTTAGTGCCAGTTTTTTAAAAAAAGTAAAATTAGCATGCAATAATAACTTATTTCTGCTCAATGGCATACCTACATAGTTTTCACCGAAATGTTGCTTCAAGTCTAAAAATGTCTGTTTTTTATGGTTTTCTTTCGGCCCTAATGGATTAAATTGCACTTCGGTTAAACGAGAACAAAATCAATAAACGCTTTTAAATTTGCTTCAATTTGATACCAAAATCATGTATGTAGTTTGAAAACTGTGAAAAATTTTAGTACCAGATCTTTTTAGTATTAATTATAAGCTGAGAATGAGAGAAAAACGACTTGAAATTCACACTTTTAGCTTTGAAGGCAAATATTTCAGTCAGTTTGCAATGGATTTCAATAATTTTTTTTGAAAAATGTTGTTTGTTAAAATATCCTTCAAACATAAGTTGAAATTTTTACTAAACCAAAGTATTAATATTTTTAAAAATTTTTTTAAAAAATGTTCAAAAATTTTTAGTTTAAGCCAAAAAATTGGATAAAAGTTGTTTTTGTTGTAAAAAAAAATTAAATCCAAAATTTAGGTTTTCGATTTCCTATCAGATGATATAACAATCTTAAGGTTAATAATTTGTAGTATTACTTAAACAATAAAAAATCGTTTTGGTAGCAAAAAATCAAGCCTACCCACTATCAATTTTTGAATAAAAACTTTTTGAAAACCCGGCGAAGCGGCGGGTTTAAGCTATTATTACATATATTTTTGTGCAAGTACATTAAATTTCATTTTAGAACAGAAATTTTGTGTATTTACCGTGGTCACTCCACGTAGATTGAACTAGGAACCTTTGCATCGGCAGCCCAAACACTATCCACTCATCTGTTTAACAATTTGATTGAATAACGTTGAAACTTATTAACTATTTTCTATGCATTTCCTTGCATAAAACTTTATAAAAGCCTTAACTGATATCATTTTATATAAGCACTTCATTTCCCGGCCATAAATTGCTTGAATAGCCATTAGTCTAAGCACACATATTATCAGTCAAGAGTTCCGTGGTTCGACGCCGGACACAAACAAGCTAATTTTGTATATTACTTTTTCTATTATTGAAATAAGAAACGTGTGATGACAATTTTTTTTTATCAAAGACATTCACTTGAATAAAAATCTTCCTAAATACTTTCCTAAATATATCATCGAATAAAGCTTTATAAAAGAAATTATTCAGGAAAATAGAATTTTCAAGATTTTTTCAAGCAAAGCTTTTATATATCCACATTTATATAAGTCCTTTTCAGGTTGAGTTGAAATAACTTCAAATATTTAAATGAAATTATTATCTGAGTGTGAAATTAAATTCTACTCTTTAAAATTTGTGTAAATTTTCGAAATAACCTATTCAAAAACGCGTTGATTCATGAAAATCAGTCCTTTTTTCATTTCATAGCATTGTTTCGTCATTTAAAAGCGTCAGTTGAGTACAACGACGAGACGTATCATTTTTAATTATATTTATAATTTTTTAATTAAAATGTAGAAAAAAATAGTAGGTGTGGTTTAATTCGTTGTGCTTAAATTTCTTTTCGATTTTATACTCTTATAAAATTCAATTTTTATCTTTTATTAACATAATTCAATCTTTTTTTACAATTAAAAACTTTCCTTACTTTTACTAAAAATCACTTCTAAAAGTCAATTCAATTATTCACGTGTTTTATTTAATCTTTATTATTTCCCACTTATTTATCAATCCACATCAAACAAACCAGACTTGGCTGAATATGTACAACATCTGAGAATCTATGCTTGGAAAAAAACTAATTTCCAAAATTTGGTACTTCTATTTTTAATACCATAGCAAACATTATTATTTAATTCTGAAATTTTTCGAAATGAATTAAATTGGTATACAAAATATTCCAGAGAATTGAAAGTGGTACTTATTAATTTTTTCTAAGTTCTCGACAACATTTTTTTTTCATTTTTAATTATTTTAAATTTTATTTCTAAAAATTTGAATTTAAAATCGTATCTTTTAATTCAAATCTTTTATTGAAATAATTTTAAAGTTTTTCTAACTCGTTCCAATTCCTGGAAGAAGAGTTAAAAATAAGGCTTTCATATCAGCTAATCCTATGCTTTCCAGTATATTTATAACTGAATTATGGCTCAAATGTTAACTTCTTAAAGAAATTTATATTTTAAATATTCTGCTTTCTCACCAAATAAAAGTAACTAGGTTTTAGTTACCAGAGAATTAAAACTTAATATTTCTGTCAAAGTTGCTTTGCTTGCTTTCACTTGACGTCCTTAAAAATTTTGTTAAAAAAACTTGGTATACAACAGTTCCAACTTAAGTTTAAATCGTTTTCGATTTATCTCTTAAATCTTATATCTATCATCTATTAAAGTTTTAAATTTATGAAAATTATTTACTCACCAGCTTTGCTAAAAAGAAACTTTAAAAACTCATAAAGTGCTCAAATTAGCGTTTACAAAGCAACCGAAATTTTACGCTTACATTTTTCTTACTGCATAAACTACATCGTACGAGTAAAAACAAAATTGACTGAACTTCAAAGAAAGGGGTTGAAAATCTCACACAATCCGGCTCATAAAATGTAAATGGCGAAGACTTAATATGATTTACGAGTTTCCGTTGAATTCGTTTCATTGCGTTTATGAGTTGCCACACTATTTTGCTGTTGCCGCCGGGCTTGCCAAGTGTGAGTCGACAAATTTATTCAAATGAAGCAACGATTACCCGCCAACTCCCGCCCAGCACAGCAAATGTTATAGTTTTTGGACCATTTATTTATTGTGTGTTGTTCTAGTTTTGTTTTATTTGCTCGTGTTGTTGCTGGTATTTGAGACCATTTTGTTGTATGTGAGTCTGAGCCGCTAACGTGTTAACATTTATTTCTTCCCACTTGGTGGTGCATTGGTGGGGGCTTCAAAAGTATTAAGTTGACCGTCTTGGACGCTGTTGATTTTGTTGATTTGTGCTCGCATTTATATGCATTTTAATTTGTACATATAACGAACTACCAACAACAATAACTACAACAAAAACAGCAACAGCATATCGCAGGCAACATTTTGACATTGTGAATGTTGGCGATGAGTTATGTGATTGTTCACGAAATGTCGACAACACGAAGCTCACTCAAGTTGAGTGCAGCTGAGTTGAAATAAAAACTAATCCAAGTTCATTAGCAAAACTTGGTTTTGGTTAGATTTTTCAACATAGATAAGACTTGGTTGTCTGCATTTTTGTTTTTTATATTTTTGTTTTATGCTGCTGCTGCTGTTAAACGACAGCAACAATGGTGCTAATTGCGACATGCATGCCTTGCTTGCTGAGCAGGCCGATGGAGGGAGGGTTGAACGTCATAAAGCAACTATTTACTGGAGGTGCTTTGGTGACAGCAACAACGTCTGTATTTGCGGTGTCATAAATTTACTAGACAAGCAACATGAAAGCATGATGAGTAGCAAGATGATGTAAGTGGTGAAGAGACACACCTCTACTAACTAGGTGGCGCTGGCATCAATGAAAGATATGGAAGCAGAAGAAAGTTATTGACTCCAATTATTTGGCTATCATATGATGCCGCAACAAGGAGTAGACTAAGACATGTTGCTGAAAACCATATCTATTTTTAAATCAAAATCTGAGTAATAGATATATGCATATTATTAAAACACATCACTTCACATCATCAACACTTTAATTGAAACACATAAGCAACACCTCGCATTTCCGTTTCCCCTAAGAATCATTTGAATCTTACATAAACATAAAAATGCTAATTTTTATTACAATTTCTTTATTGCGCATAAGTATCAGTTACTATCTCCTAAAAATATGCAAGAAAACTAAAAGTAAAAAATATGCTATAAATTTGACTACAAAACAAAAGCTACTTTTGATGAATATGGAATAAAAACAAAATTATTTCAACCTATAATACGAAGACAGCAACAGTCAAGCGTACCGAACAAGCAAACTTCACACGTGATCTTATCGTGTTGATAAGGTGCGCGCATTCTTAGTTATTCATTTTTTTATTATTTTATTAATTTAATCATAATTATGCAGTCTTAACTTAGTTGTGCAGGAAAATACACATAAAAATTTGGAGCACCCTATTTGAACATCTAAGGCAACTTTGTTGTATTATCCTTTATTCTTACTTTCTTGCATTTCAGCGTTTTTTTCTTGTCTGTCCTTTTTTGTCATTCAATGACCAACGTATCTACCGTTCATTGCATGTTTTTGTGTTCCTGCTCGGTCAGTTTTTGGTTCTGTCGGATGGTTTTCACTTTTTTTGTAGTTTTCAACATATTTTGGGATTAAGTTGTTCGCTTCGTTTCGTTTTGGTAAAGTTTTTGTTGGAGAGGGAATTTCTTTTATATTGCTGTTGTTAACATCATTTATTATTAGTTCAGCTGCAATTTTAATTAATTTAAATAATGATACTTTAATTAAGTTGTGGAAATTAATTTTTCACTGACAAGTGGAGTGTGAAGTGGTTGTGTCGAAGGTTGTCGACCGGAACATGTCACAGGATTGGCTTTGAAATACTGTGGAGGACTTCCATATTTTAAGTTAAAGTTAAAGAATTCTAAAGCATTTTGGCATTGTATGACTCAGTAATAGTATCATGTGACTTGAAGTAATTGAAATATAGTTCTGCTATGTTGTTTAAAAAGGCAAAAATCGGCGAATATTTTAAAAATAATACATACACAGTATTTACTTCAGTTATTGTTTTTTGCTTTCTTCTGCTGTTTTAGTGCTTTTCGAGCAAGTTTTAATCAATTTTCCAGTGCTTTCAAACTATTCTATTCTACATTACATCTCAAACTTTTTCAATCAATTTTTCTCTCACTTTTAAAATTTTTGTAGATTTTCCCAAAACTTGTTAAACTGTGTTCTACAAGCTCTTCTTAAACTTTTCGGTTTACTTTACTCAATGTTTGAATACAAGTATGCTCATTATAGCGAATCAATTTGTTTGAGATGAAATGTGTATTTCTGTTTTCAATGCTTTTCGTATTCAACGTTAAGGGAATACCCTCACTTGCGGCGTAAAAAATTGGTAACTTTTTATGATTATTTTTTTTTACGAAAAATACCAAACTTTTCTATATATCATCTTAAAGTACATAGTCTGAACACCTTTCACTAATTTTATTATTGACAAATATATTATAGTTTTGTTACAAATGTTTTGCGGTGACCCACATTGTGGCGAACTGGATCAATGGATTTAGTTAAATAACAATATAAACAAGTGTTTGATCGATGGACTTAAAAAACAAAATGCATTTTTGAAGAAATAATGGGCAGTCAAAATTAATGGTTAAATTTTTACTGTACAAAAACGATCGTTTTTGGCTATAAAAACTCAATTTTGTATCGAACGAACTTTAAAACGATGTTTTGAACAATTAAACACTACATAATTATTTCTTTTTGCATTTGAATAAGCCTGCAAAAAATTTCAAAAAGATCGGTTCGGTAGTTTTCGAGTAATTTTTGCCACTGATTTTAGAAATGCCATTTCGAAAAAATCACATTTATAGTTTCAACAAGTGCTGATCGACTTGAATTTTGATGACGTATTCGTAGAAAAATATGAAAAAAAAAATTTTCAATGAAAATTCAAAGTTACAATTGGGACAGCCCCTTAACTCAGATAAGCCCAAAGTCATTCCAGAAGGTTTTCATGCATTGGCGCGATATTTTAATTTTTGAATACGATCCAATTTGAACACGAAAGATAACTTTTAAGTGCCACTGGGAATGAATTTTATTGTGTCGATATTACTCGTAGCTTTTTTTTTTATACTCGGTTAGTTTTACTTTGGACACTGAAAAATATTAATTTTTTTCTGCCGGAGTTTGTGGATCTTATCGTAAACAGATGAATTTTATTTATTAAAAAAAAAGGATTAAACAAATTAGCTATCCTTTAAAAAAATCTTTGTGAAAAGTGTTTCCATCACATTTCAATGAAATGAGTTTTAGTGTACACCAGAGTACTGCAAAGCTCATTTGGAAAACGTTCAAACGCAATCAACACCCTAAAAAACATGCCTTTGCGTTCAACCGCTCACTTTTGCTCAGATACACATATTCGCTGTTGAGCTAAATTCAATCAAACCATTTGCTTCGTGTTGCCTCTGTGAGTTTATTCAATTCATCTTCGTCATCTTCATTTCGGGTGTTTGCTCGTTCGGCTCAGCAACGAATACTTTGAGCAAGAATGAAACGCGGAAAGCAACAATCAACGGATATGAGTTTTTGCATGTTAAGTCAGAATTTAAAAACAATTTTGTTTGCCACTAGGGTGGGCCCTACAAATTTTTTTACACATTTTGTGCATGGGGGCCGTTGATTTTGAATCTTGTATTAGAATTTTAAAATTCAAGATGGTGGATAGGGTTGCCACTTGAATTTTATTTTTTTTTGTGGAAATCAATAGCTAAAAATAGGTTTCTGATCCCAAATCCACTGTCAGAATTTTAAAATTCAAATTTTTTTTAAAATTAGGTTTGCCACCTAAAAAAATGTTATTTTGCTTTTTTTACATTAGCATTTAATTATAGGAAGTCATTACATTATTATTAAAAAAGGTCGCTTATTCCAAATTCGTTGTCCGAATTTGAAAAAAAAAACATTTGCAACTTTTTAAAATAGTTATAGGAAGTTGCTTATTTCAAATGGTGATAACGCTTCTCAGCATCTATTTTATTATTATTTATATTTTTTTTTTATTTATATCTTAATATTATAACCTGTATATGAATTCATACTTTTTTTATTTCTGTTATTTTTTAGTTAAAAAATAATTTTATGCTTACTTTTTTATTATTATTAAAAAAAAAAATGAAATACTAAAATAAATACTGTTTTATTTATTAAATTCATAATTTGAAGTAAAGTAACAATTAGAAGGTACAGTACGACGTCACTAAATGCGTCACTCCAATATTTACTTGTTGACTCACTAAACGCAACTTCAGAAAGAAATACTCTGAAATTTATATTAGTTGTGTTAAGCGAGGTGGTACTGTATTTTTATTTTCCTATGTTTCAATGGAATTCTGTCAGCAGACATTGCAACAAATTATATTTGATGTTTTGAATAATCGTGTTGCTGTGTCACAAACAAGCAAGCGAGCAAGGAATTATATGGAATTCTGTAAGCAGGCTTGCAAACCCAATCAGAAGTTTTATTTTTAATGCCACGAAAATTAAAAAAGACGCTGAACTAAAAAAGCACGTAATCAGCGTTGCCAGTATTTATCCCACTTTAGGATTGTTTTTATACCACATTTGAAGTTTTTTGCAAGCCTTTTTTGTTGCCAGCCTTTATAAAAATTTCCGCCCGATCGAATGAGCTATGTCTCGATTTTGCCAAAATTCTCATTCTCCTGTAATCACGTTTTTAAAATGAGTCAAAAATCCCACACAATCAGATTTTATGTGTGTTGGTGGGATTTTTGACTCTTTTTAAAAACGTGATTACAGAAGAACCACATTTTTGGCAAAATCGAGACATAACTCAATCGATCGGGCGGAAAATTTCATAAAAGCTGGCAACATTGTTGCCAGTTTTATCTAGAAGACTTTTGGATCGGTACTTTTCAAGATAATTGCAAAAAACTTCAAATGTGGTATAAAAAGAATCCTAAAGTGGGATAAATACTGGCAACGCTGCACGTAATCATTATTTTAATTTCCTGTTGGGTTGATGTATGTATGTTTCCTTAGAACAAATTCTTTAAACATCTTATAATTTTATGAAAAAATAATTTTTAATTTACAAAAGTGGTTTCGAATCTGGCATTAGAATTTTGAAATCCAAAGTTGTGGATAATGTTGCAAATTTTACTTCAGATACGAAATCAGAGACTCTTTTATTAAATACTTACTAATGTAGGAAATCCTTTTTTTTCTTAAAATTTTTTTTTAATAAAAAGTCAGCACCGGTAAAAATTTTTCAATTACCGGTAGCAGTTCAATCGGCTCTGGTCTCTCCCTATTACTAAGTGGTGATGTAAAAAAATTGCGAAATAACATACTTTAGGTGGCAACCCTAATATAACGAAATTTAAGATTTTTCAAATTTTGACAACTGATTTGGAATCAGCGACTAATTTTTGAGTAGTGTTTGCTCCAGTGTCGAAATGCAAATTCAAATTTTAACTGATTTGGTATGAGCGACCTACTGTTACCTAGTATTTTCTTCAGCCTCGGGTTCGCAAAAAAAAATTAGGTGGCAACCCTATCCGCAACCCATTTTGAATATTGAAAATCTGATTTCATATTTGAAATCAGCGACTTCCAATTACTTAATTCTCGTTAAAAAGAAGCGGCAAGATAACATATTTTTGTGTAACACTTTTTTTTTTAAATTTTCAACTTTTAAATTCTGACAACTGATTTGAAATCAGTGACCAACAGTGATTACATAGACATGTGAATGCGATCAGCCACTCGAAAAAAGCAAACGGCAGCATCATGCTCACTTTATTCAACGCTTAATTCCGTTTGCTCCAATATGTGAGCGAAACATTTTTGATGAGCAAACTCACCCTCCCACAAATGAAGTGTTTGCCAGCGTCGTTCATATTCATTCAACGCTTAGAGCTGTTGAGTGAGCTGAGTAGAGCAAAAATTTGAATGAATGAGTAATGCAACAAAATAGTGAGCTTTGCAGTACTCTGGTGTACACCGAGAAAAAAGCTTATGTTAAATTGAAAAAAACCTAGTATAATTTATAAGATGGCTTTGGCAGTTTTCAGCCTCCCAAGTACTTCATCAAAACTCCTAAGTTTTACATGTTGACTTGCCAATTTTTATTTGGGTGATAAATTAATCAAGTATTTGGTAATTTTTTATACCCTACTTTTTATAAAAAAATTGAATTTCAAATATGTAACTTTTTTTGGGTTTTGGATTTCTTTATTTTCCTTTTTGTTAATGCTGCCGCCATCTCTCGTTCTGTGATTTGCTTGACTGAAATCGGCAACAACACAAATTTTTCTTTTATCAACACACCGTTTTTTTCTTAGAAATGAATGACTTCTCGTCTTTTCTTGCTGCCTGACGTCTATTATAACAAGAACATTAAATTAAATATTAAGTATAAAAATTTTATCTTCGAATGTCGCCACAACAAACCGATACCACTGTGTATGAAGTCACACACTACGCATTGAGCCAAACTCTTTTCGTTTCGCGAAAGAATACTCCGACACACTGCATCTGTTAATACAGGATCTGTTAACATAGCTGCAGTTATGTCAGCAAGTAATAGCAAGGATGCTTGGATCAGTGGGTAGTGCGATGGACTGGCACCAAAAGTTCCAGGTTCGATTCCGCACGGCTGGCAAAGACATTTTTTTTTCTTTTTTTCTTTTCTTTTGATGAAATGTAATAAAATTTACTGGTGTGAATATTAACGTGTGTTTTTTAATTTACTTTATGCTATTTTTGAAGTTGAAAGTGGTTTTATTGCAAAAAAAACCATTAAATTACCAAATATATCCTTCTCCTGTGTGTCAAATGACGCAACTGTGTTTTTTTTTTTTTTGGCAGAAAATAGCTCAAAACTATGCTTAAGCTATCCATGCTAGTTGTTTTTAAACTTGTATTTTTGGATTTTGGGCTTAGGTAAATCAAATATTTTTTTTTTTTTGCAAGGTATCAAAGTTTGTGCTTTCAAAGCAATGTATTAAACAATAAATTGCTTAGGTGAATAAGCATAAGTTTATAATTCCCATACAATTCTCTTTACCCAAGCCGACTTAGGCTTTTTTCTCGGTGTAGTGAAACGTGTCCATTGAACATGGCTATAATAACTGGGCGTAATATTTAAAAAAAAAGTGTTTGGTGGGTCATATATTATAAATAAAACACGTTTTGAGCAAAAGTATCAAACAAAAAAAAAAAAAAAAAATCGGGATTATCTGAGTTTAGTTTTAGTAAAGACTCTTTCGGAGCATATGATGCGTTGAATTTATTTTCAGCAAAATTTCGTTTAAATAATTTGATTTTATATGAAAGTACATTTGTCCCGCATCAGGGAATTTTATATAATTTTGGTTTTTTTTTTGTTGGAATTCATTTTTTTTTATTTAAATCACATCAAATATGTTTCAAGAATATGAAAAAAAAAATTGTATTTCAAAATTCCTCCACTAACTATACTTTTCCTAACAGTTTTTATACTATTTTTCTAACAGTAACTCATCAAGTGGTTTGCCAAGGATCACACTTTTTGCCTTGATAACTTTCCTCGTTCTATAAA
Source organism: Coremacera marginata (assembly GCA_914767935.1). Taxonomy (NCBI): domain Eukaryota; kingdom Metazoa; phylum Arthropoda; class Insecta; order Diptera; family Sciomyzidae; genus Coremacera; species Coremacera marginata. Next base: position 2,784,427 of record OU612045.1, on the reverse strand, counting down.
CCATCGCCTTGAAGGGATTTTGTCACCCGTTTTTCAAAAATTATCAATAAGATATACACTCTATAAAAAAAAACTAACATACTGATTTGAAAGAAAATTATCATTTCAAAGAAATAAGATGAAGAAGAAATTGACGATGAACATATAAAAAGTAATTTTATTAATTTGTAACAGTAACTATTATTTTGTTAACTTCAGCAGTGCAACAGACAGTTCAAAACCATGAAATTTTTTCATTTTAATGATCTGATAATCTAGGATCCATTCTATTATTTTGAAAAAACATTGTGTTCAAAAACATCTTAGAAGTTTTTCAACGTTTCTTCTTTTAACGTTTCTTATCTTCCAAAACAATTTTGGAGTTTTTCAACGTTTCTTCTTTCAATGTTAAAAAACTTTTTATAAAATTGTTTTGGAAGATAATGTTCCTTAAAAATAACAGGATGATTTGCAAAATTGCATAATTAAATCACTTTTAAAAGAGAAAGGTTGAAAATATCGTTGAAAACTTTCGAAACGAAAATTCTTGATCTTGCTACGTTTTGCTAAAGGCACCGGGTTGTATCTCTTTAAATAATAATTATTTGGTTCAGTTCTACTAAACCACTTTTTTCGATATCGAATTCGATTCGACATTTTGTAGGTGAACTAGATGTGATTTCGACTTTTGTAGGTGAACTTGATGTGATGGAGTAAATAGACTTCGGATTCGTGGTCAATGCCCCCAAGTTATATATAAACTGCATAACAAAATAAATGCACAGTGCAATTGTTGTCTAAGGCTTACTTCTATTGACTAACAAACTAATCGAATATATTCACATATCACTTATATGATATTAAGAAAATATTTATTTCTTAAGTTTTCTGCCTGGAAATGTTTAAAAATCTTTAAGCTCAAGTAATAAGAGTCAGCTAGGAACTTTCCGTCGGAGATTTCATAACCTATATTTTATAATCTGTTAGTAAAGATGTTTTCAAAATAATCGTAAGTGTAGTAACTTTCAATCCATTGCAACAACCGCAAAATCATAGTCATTTTGATAGTTTCTATTAGCAATGAAAGCTATATTTTCAAAATTAATATCATATCACATTCTTTAGAATTAAAAAGCCACCCAACACCGTATCATGTTCTTTGTTCCAGTATTTCGCGGCTAATTCATGCGCTCACTTTGCAGGTATTTCGCTATTTCGCATGTTGGCAGCTTATTAAGAACAAAGATTCTTTAAAGATAACAAAAAGGCAGCTTTTTAACTTGGCTAAAAGGAGCTATAGAACAAAGCAAAAAAAAAAAGAAAGGAAAATACAGAAATAGTCTAAAGTATACCCGCGCGCACACTGAGTGTAAATTAGCAATTTGAAGCTTAATACCAAATTAAGCCACGGCTGTGACCGGAGTGAGAGTAGCAATAACAAAACAACAAAAGCTTAGCTAAAAAATTATTTCATTTGTTGTTTTTGTAACTTAGTTGTTTGGTTTCTTGTTGCCTGGTGCTAGCCGGTGTTGTAAAAGGACGCGCTTTTATTGCAGCTAATTGAAGTGTGAATATGTGTGTGTGTGTGTGTGTTATTAAATATGAATGTGTTGGTATGCTAATCATAATTTTTTTCTCTGTTTTGTTATGTAGATGATGAAATGTAGTTTACATGCAATTTAGACAATTTATGATTTTATTATGCGCCAGCTGGTTGGCCATTGTGTGCTTATGGGTGCAAGCAGGAGCGGGGGACGCCATAAATAAAAAAAACCAAAACTGAAAGTGAGTTAATAAAAATAGCAACACTGACATAAGCTTTGCTAGTGTTACTAGTAGTCAGTCAATGGGACCGCGTGTGGCCAGCTCATTAGTGTAATTTACACTTGCAGGAAATTAAATGAAAATTACTTACATTTGTTGGTGTGTGAAAAAGGAAAATGAGTGTGCTTGTGAGTTCTAGCTGCTTTGTAATTTAGCCTAATGTGCGGCAATAAATATTCTAGAGTTAGACGGTTTTTTCTTGCAATTACCGCAAATTATTATGTGGCAATGTTGTACAAATGACCAAATATATAACCACAACGAATATTTAAAGTTTTTTTTTTTTGTCTTTACAGACGCATGTTCCCCACGGTGCGCGTCAGCTTTTCCGGCCCCCTGCGTCAGATTCAACCGCCTGATCGTTATGCTGTACTGATTGATATCGTCGCCATGGATTCACGTCGTTATCGTTACGCATATCATCGCTCGTCTTGGCTGGTTGCTGGCAAAGCTGATCCACCGCCACCCGCACGTCTCTATGCGCATCCGGACTGTCCGATCAGTTGTGAGGCGCTACGCAAACAGGTTGTGTCCTTCGAAAAGGTGAAGCTAACCAACAATGAGATGGACAAGAACGGGCAGGTGAGTGAATGAGTTGAAAGAGGCTCTGATAATATACAAGAAATATACAAAGTGTTGCACCACATGAGTCATGTGTCCTCAACAGTCATTAGCAACAATATAATATGCAACATTTTGATATTTGAAATGTAAAATGTTATATACGGTCAGGACTGTAACCAAGAATTTGTAAGCCCCGGGGTGAAGGGGGGCCATTTGATAGAGGAATCTGTAAATACCAGTAAAAAAGAAAAAAAATAAGGATATAGGATTTTTTACTAGTAAAATAGTTTTCAAACTTATTTTTAAAATGATTATAATTTTAAAATTATTTTTTTATGTATGTTTTCAATACTCCCTACGTTAATTAAATTTTTTAATCTTTTGATTATAGTTTTTTTAGAGTTTATTTAGAATGGTCCAAATTGAGATTTTTTTAATTGTCTTTTAAAAAATAATATTGCGAAAATTAACGAAATAGTATAATTACCCACTTAATATTTCTGTAATGCAACAATACATATTTAAAAAGACATTTAAAACAAAAAGGTCATACAATATCTATTTATTTCAAATAAATATTCAAATTCTTAACCTAATAAAAAATGTAATAAAAATTGCGGTTTATTAAATCCAATCCTCTTGACAACAAAAAAAATGTGCATCCTTAAGGTTTTGTTTCTTTGGCTATCTTACACCTCAATTGGTCCCTAGCTTGTGTAAACTTTAGTTCGGGTTTTGTAAAAGTCATATTCAAAAGTCAAAATAAGACTTTTTCGAAAACGATGTCGTGGATATTAATTATATTCAAAACAGAAACATTTTTTGAAATAATTAAAAATTTAATTTCTTTAACCTTGACATACCATATTTTTAATTGTTTGAGAAATAAAAAAATTTCAAAAATGTCGATGTTCAATTAAATTTTATGAAAAAGAACCACTGAATAATATATTTTAATAAATATTGTAATATATAAATATTGTGTTTGTACAAAATCTGGAAGATTTTATAATTTGTTCAGTCATTGATTCAAGTTCTTAATTATGTTCAAAAGGAAAAATTAAAAATTAAATTTTAAATTAAGTTCTTTTGAATTTTTAAATTTTTGATTTATAAATTTTTTTTTTTTGGAATTTGACATCATGACTTAAACATTCATCCAATTACCCATAGAAATCATTGCATAAAGTTTTTTTTATGGGCTATTTTTCCCATTAAGGAATGTTCCTCGAATAATGTCATATTTATATTTTATGAGATTTTACTATGGCCTTAACTCGGATTACGAGTTTTAATACAAGTTGTAATAAAAAAATAGCTTAAAACAAATATTGTCAAAAAAAAAACAACATATTGTACTCAATACATATGTCAATACGCCAGAGAACCCTGGAGAACAGAAAGTTTTTTAATTGAATTATTTTTTCTGTTCGGCCGTCACGTCTCTGCAGATAATGGCAAACCTTAGAGAGTAAAGCCTGCCAGGAAAAGCTTCTTTAGAACATAAGCCGCTCGGAGACAGCATAAAACATGTAGATCCAGATCTCGATCATTTGTGTTCAAACATTTCACAACACAATTGATCATAAGAAGCTCGGTCAAAGTCCTTTCAAGGTCTGAAGTGGCCATTTCGCTTTTTTTTTTTTGCATATGTCAATATTTAAAAAATTCTAAAATTTGATATGAAAATCACAACAAGAAAATTTTTGTCTTTGCAGATATTTATTCGAGGCTTAATTTATAATAAATAAATATTTTTCTTCAAATATCAGAGCCTGTTTGAGCATTGAAGGCCATAATCGAAAATCGTACTTTACTATACAAACTTCTTATAGTTAATGCAAATACATAGTGAGTCGGATAGAGAGATCACTCCAGAAACTGGTGATGCCTTGGGTCAAGACTCGGTAAAAACAAAGTTAAACTCTCCTATGGTTTCCTATGGTTTAAAGTTAATTTTTCATAGAAAAAGAGCATTTTTAAAATTTGTTTTGGAAATTGTAACTTTTGCTTCATCAAAAATATTTGCATCACTGCTTCAATTATTCTTAAGAAGGAAAGTATCAAGTTTTGATTTTAAAACTTTAATTTGTATTATTTATTTTCATACTTTCTGAATCGTATAGGGGAAAGTCCACCGTGTCTGCAGGCTTATGTAAGAATTTTGCGCATAAAATACTACAGCCTTATTCGAAGTTATTGCGACATGGGCGTAGCGAGGGTAGGATAGGTGGTGGCAATTGTCCCTCGTTAACATTAGAAAAATAATACGTTTCAGTATTAAATTAAGAAATTCAAAACATTTTTTCTTATAATTCAAAAGCATAGATTTTATTAATATATATTAAAACATCATTTATTTTTCATTGCAAACTTACGGCTGACACATTTTTTATTTATTTATCAGTCACAAAAAAAAATCCTGGTCAAGACCATGTATCGCGATATTCCTTTGCATTTTTAGCCCGGCATAAAATAAATAAAACAAAACAAAACAAAAAAAAATTTTAAGCAAAAAAAAAAATTTTTTTTTCTCAAAAGCCGCACAGAATGCAGGCTTTTTTGAACAAGAAGTTTGTGAAGAGGATATTGAGGAACTGAAATTACTTGACTTAGTTCAAACTTAGATTACAATTCATCAAATTGTTTACATTATCCAACAATAATAGAAATAATAGAACATCCTGTTCATCTTGATTAATCAACTATCCTTCTATCTACTACTATCTATCAACTATCATTGTGTAAAAATTAAAAAAAAATTAATCAGAGTAAATATTTAAATTATATTATTTACAAAAAAAAAAATTGCCATTTGCTTTAAGTTTGCTTATAGGAAAAACATAAAATACTAAATTATTAAAACAACTTTTATTAACATTACCCTGTATTGTATGTTAAGCAAATCATTGCATGCGGTAGCAATTTGTTGCAATGCCAACAAGCAGCATCAGCACATGTTCTTTCTTTCTCATTTTTTTCTTTGTTCACTCCAAAATATTGCATGTTTACAAATTTAATGCCAAGAAATTGTATGCCAAACAAAGAATTTCTGACTTTTTGTTGCCACGAGGCAACATTTACCTGTAACAAAAAAAAAAAAAAAAAAAACAGCAACAGCAGCAGCAAAAGCAGAAGCAGCAATCAACATTTTCATAACTTGGCCAGCATAAATATTTGATGCCACTGAGGCTGCATTGTCTCAATTTAACGAACATGTTATATGAACGTGTATGTGTGTGTGTGTTTTTTTTTGTGTTTATGCATATGTTTGCGTCTAACTGTAAACTCTTTTCGAGTCGTAAAAAAATACACAGCAGACAACAAGACAACAGCATAAAAATTGCTGGCAGTTTGCAATAAAATAGAATAAGAAAAAAAAGGTGTATAAAAATATATCATCCGTTGCAACATTCGCACATAAATGAATGTTGCTAACATGGCAGCAACAACAAAAATAATATGTGGCGAGTGGTTTGCTAAAGACTTTGCTTTTTTTATTTTTATGCCAGATATTTTTGCTTATGTTTATCTAAATAAGCTTTTTAATATGAGTAAAAATCAGCAGCGCATGACTGCAACATGTTTACAACAAAGCTGTATACATATTTTATACGCCTCTTTTTTTATACACACGATTTGCTAGTGCCAAAACAAGGAGTTGTTGAAGGTTTATACCAGACACTTATTTACACATTTCATTAGTTAAAAAAAAAAAATAAATATTTCTTATTTCTAAAAACGATTCCCTCTACCTTTTTTGCTTTCCTCACTCTATATAGATTGTACTCAACTCTATGCATCGGTATCAGCCACGCATTCATTTGGTGCGTCTCAGTCATGGTCAAAGTATTCCCAACACCCCCAAGGAGCTGCAGGAAATGGATCATAAAACATTCGTTTTTCCAGAGACTGTGTTCACAGCTGTCACAGCGTATCAGAATCAATTGATAACCAAACTGAAAATCGATTCGAATCCATTTGCGAAAGGATTTCGTGATTCGTCGCGTCTGACTGATTTTGATAGGTGAGTTCGAGTTCCAACATATACAATATCTTTCAAAAAAAAAATATTAAAAAATAAAATAAAAACAGCTGACATTCATACAAGCTACGTGTTTTGACAGGAGTTTGTATTTATTAGTGTTGATTTACGACACATTTTAATGACGCAACATTTTAACAACAACATCAGCATGTTCGGGCATTCATAAAATTATAATCATGAATGGACTATTCGGCATATATTTAGTTGTCTAGAAAGTGACAGATATATAAAAATGTCTATCAGACTGTTAGAAGTTATGATATGTTGCTGATGAGGTGTAAGAACACTGGGAAAAATACTGCTCTCGGCATTGAGAATGTCAAAGCAACATGTTGAATAAAAAACCATTTTAAATCATTTTATCCAATAAAACGAATTTTTAAATTTTTTTTATAACTAACTAAGTCTTAAGTGATGTCCACTTCCCCTACCTTTCCTATTAAAACACCAAATCCGCTTCAAATATAGAAAGAAAAAATATGTAAGCAAATCCGTACCCATCCAAGTTTTTGATGAAATTAATGAGCTAAAACTTGAATCTGTCTAGTTGTTTAAACTTGTTATGGCAATGTAATTTCTTGCATTTAAACATTACTTCAGATACTTATAGTTTTTCTACCATTTAAAATAAAATTCAATTTTTTGTCAAGTTTAGTGCTAATTTCATTCGAAATTTTTTACCAGTGTACTTTAAATTAACTTCTGGCACACCAATTCCCAACGAGTATTAAGCAAAAATCTTAAAAGTTGATTAATTGCAATCGACGCTTGTCAGTAATACACCGCAAACAAAAACTTAAAACTCAAGGAAGTTACAGAAATTCAGCCATAAAAATGCTATCATAAAATATGCCAGAAAATAAAGGATTAAAAAAAAAAGAAAACTAAACACGCAATAACTGCCACAAAGCCAAAAATTTCAGTTCGAAAGTCCAAAAAAATGTTAAAGCAACAAAAAAATTTTTCTCTTTCCAAAAGGATGCTGAATTTAAAATTGGGAAAGATAATAAAAGCACCCAAAAATCGAGACAACAAATTGGCAACAATATAACGCATTTATGCGGCAGTCAGACAGACAGCACGGCAAAACGACAACATGACGGCAAATACAAAAAAAAAAAAACGAAAAAATGAAAACGGCAAATACAGGTGTCAAAAAACTGCTTCCGCAGCTAACATGGATCACCCCTGGGTGAGCAGAATGACGAACGTACACTAAACAAAAAACAAACATCAAATAAAAATAAACTTCTTTGTTCTAATGATCGTTCTTTAAAATTGATCTATATACGAGTTCGTTGGTTCAATGAATACGTATATGTGTACTTCAAATGTTCTTAAAAATTTGAAACTTTTTTGTTGCTATTTTCTTTTATTTAATATTACACTCCTTTTTTGTACAATTTTGTCAAAAAATCAAGGTATTACATTTTCTTCTTAGAAAAAACTTTTGTTTTACAAATTTCCTTAATATATACATAAAATTGCATAAACATATATATAAAAGTATCTGAAAAAAGCTATCTGATTCTTTATAAAAAAATATCTACATAAAACAATTTAGAAGTAAGATGTTAGTTATTGTTAATAAGCATGAACTTTGAGGGCAACCAGCTTTATTTAATAGTAGTTAAGTTAGAGCTGTAAGACCCAATATGTATAAACTTTAAAGGTCCGAACAGGAATAAAAGTGTTTGTTGTTCGAATTAGATCTAGGGCAAAATTGAAATCTATCATTTTCAAAAGAAGACCATCATACCTGACAGTATTAAAAGCAGCTATTACACCCCAGAGTATGTTTTTTATCTGAGGTCGTATTTACAAAACTCAAGATGACAAGAAAGCAGACAAGATTTCTGAAAATTGACTAATTATACCTAATTTCCGTATAGTGTGGTTTTAAGAAACACTGAACATGAATCTAAGGTCCAGATAATATGAAAATTTCCTTATAAATTTCACATATATCGTCGACAATGGGTTTTTGCAAAGAAGTTATTTCGTATTTAGAGCATATATAGCAAAAAATGTCCTGATTTACATGACAATTATGGGTATGTGGAACCTTTTCAAATTGTTTTCTTATAGTATTAAACCCTATATAAGCCAAGTAACCAACTAATGTGTAGCTGGGGTCGCATGATGAAGACGACTGCGGGCACGCTTTTTCACCCTGACCAGCTGCCGATGCTGGGGTATCCCTCCCCTGCATCGTAGCACTGTTACAATGACGGCCTGAAAGCCGTTACCCAGGGACTTAGCCAAGTAGTAGGATAACTCTGTTGCCAACCGTCACTACGTCGAGGTGCCCTGGTTGCAATCACACATTAGTTCGATGTTGGCACGTATTGATATTTTCAAATCTTTATGCTAAAAGAACTTATGAAGACGCATCCGAAATCAGCGACCCTAAAATCCCCTGATTATCTATATAGAGTCAGGTGTTTATTTTAAATTTAATGTTGACCTGTGATGAAAGCGATGAAATGCCTCAATTATTGGGTTTTTGAGGTTATGGTAAAACCCTGACGTGATAGAGTTAAACGGATTTAGTCACAACGCATTCAGTCACCCTGAAAACCTCTGAGTACCTAGGTAAAGGCAGGTGTTTCTTCCAATCGTGGGGACAGTACTTAAAAGAAAATGGGAATTCGCGTTTCTTTTTCAATTTTTCAATATTTTTGTTTTGAAGCAACAACAAAAATAAGAGAAAAATATTAATGAACTTAGATTCTTACAAATAATAAAAAGTACCTTGAAAACAAATTAAACATTGTGTGAATGTGTTCCTTGAATCAATAAATTGTTGATTGAAATCAATGAATTTTTTATTGAAATCAATGAATTGTTTATTGAAATTAAATATTTTCGTTAGAGAATGCATTTCATTAATTTTAATAGAAAATTTGCTACAGTGTACACAAGAGCAGAAAACGCAAAACCATAAGGATTTTTTCCTTTTTAAATTCAATTTTGTTGTTGTTGCTGCTGTTTTTCTTTTTGCATTTATTTATAATGTTTTTCTTGTAGCAGCAACAGCAACAACACGTTTGCCAACTCTTGTGCTGTTAAATGTGGCGGTTTCAATTCACAAAATTACAGGTCGGCGCATTTAACTTTGAAGCACTTTGTACATGAAAACATAAAAATAATGAGAAAGGTGTTGTTGTTGTTGTTGTTGTTATTGTTGTTGCTGCTAGTTGCTGTGCAGTTGTTAGCGAACAATTGGCAGCAGTTGATGTAATTATGATATCGTTGTGAAGTCAATGAAACATGCTGCTCGCATTATGAGAAAATTAAAAGTGGTGAATGCGAAGAGAGCAAATAGAGTGTTAGGAACGTAGGTGCGCATCATGTTGCAGCAACATGAAGCTATTGTCGATTGTAAGCCGCTTAAAACTAAGTGAATTTTTTGCCAAGTATTTAATAGATTTATCGTGTTGTCCTCATAAATAAATATGTTATTTGGACCAGGGGTGATAACCTTTTCTTAAAATTATCCACATAAGTACATCTTGGCTCAGGTACAAATTTTGTTTTTTTAACTCAAAATCCGATATCGTTGACACTTAAAAAAATAACTTAACAAAAATGTGTACATTTTTACCAGATAGAGAATAATCAAAGGACCTAGTTTTTATCCTATGATAATTCTGGTAAAAATGGATTCATTTTTGTTAAGCTATTTTATAAAATCGTGTTTTTAAGGTTCTGATTGAACAGAACTTAATCGATTTCACTAGATTATCAAAGTTCGGCCCTTATATTGTTAACGATTTAATTCATTGATTATGATTCATGTATTATGATTATCAGTCAACATTATATAACCAATCAAATTTTAATACTGGTTGAAGACGAAACTCTTGTCTTCAGCGCGTTTTAACCCTTATCGGCATGACTTACCTTACCATGCGAAATATCGGTCGCAAGACCTACAAATTTTTTTATAAAATTCGAAAGCACTAAAATAATAATAAACATGGAAACTTTAAGGGGGGAAGTTGAACTAAATTTTTTTTTAAAAATTATTTTTGTGATCATTTGTGATCATTCAATGTCTATTAAACACATCGTAAAATCATAAAAAAAATTTTGTCGACTTTCGGAAAGCATATTTATCAATAATTTGCCAATTTGAACGTATCGTCGAAATTATTTATAAAAAAAAATTTGTTTTGATATTTTTAAAACTACCCAAAATCACCTAAAATAATTTTCGAAAAAAATTTAACTCAAAATCCCCCCCCCTAAGAGTTTTAATTTTTATTATTATTTTACCGTTTTCTAATTTTGAACAAAAATTGTTAGTTCTAGAAGCAACATTTTTCTACCTACGGCCCTGCCTTACCTGTTTTTTGAAAAATTTTAAAATTGCATTTTTCCGACACATATCAAAATATAACAATTTCATTATTTTTTTATTATTTTCTTTATCACAGAGATCCCATGGATGCACTTCTGCTCGAGCAACATCTACGTTCACCGCTACGCTTCTTTCCGGATCCTTTTTCACAACAGTTATCCGCACAAGACGCCGATGCCGCATCGTTGGCATTCATCGAGAAGGCGCGGCAACATTTACAGATGTTCGGACGATCACCGTACACCGAAATGTTGCTGCCGCATCTGTATCAGCGTCCACCAACACTGGGTGCCTTCAATATTGGCATGTGGCAGCAACAATGGCCACAACTTACGGCCGGCTTCCTTGCCAGTGCCAATCAGCAAGCGGTCGCAGCGCAGGCACAGGCAGCAGCTAATCAAGCTGCGGCTGCAATGGCAGCAGCAGCCTCAGCCAGTCGTACACCACCACCAACTATGCAGCAGCCACCCGGACCACCCTCGACGCCCTCCTCATCAGGTTCACCATCACCTGATATGCGTGCAAAACATTTTCAGCGTTTCAGTCCCTATCAGGTGCCACAGCATTCGCCGGCGCCTGCGCGAACACCACCAAATTAATGGCTCCAAAAAACATCCAGTATTTCAACTTAATTTATTAGTGCAATTCTAGCAGGTTTTATTACTTTTGGCGCGCTTTTGGTTTGACCAATTTTTTAAACTGAAAATAAAAGCAGAATATTTGAAACAGTATTATTTGAATAAAATTCTATTAATTTATTAATGAACTCATAAAATATCCATTTCGTTGTAATATAATTTATTTTAAACATTAAGTCTTAACAATTTGTTCCTAAATAATTTTACAAAAATGCATAAGAATCTCTATTAACAACTTTAAGATGTATTATAAAATGACTATATTATAGGTTATAAAGGAATATATGTGCGAATGCACATATTAAATCGCTAATTTTATATGTGTATAATATATTATTCAATATATAACATATTTAAAAATAAATGAAAATGTATGAAAATATTAGTAAAATAAAAATTTCGCTAAAACAACTGCTAGATTTTAAACTATTTATTAGAAAAATGTGAAAATTGTTTTTTTTTCTTATTATTTCATGTCTCTGTTCCTACTCCGCAAGAAAAGTATACCTACCTCACCATCTGACTTGGCTCCAATGAAGCGTTTTCATTGACTATTCCACCATCTAACATTTGCTTAGCAGCCTTCTAATGAGGAAAATAAAAGGAAACTCATCATTTTAATTGATGAGTTTCCACTTAATTAACCCTTTATGTTGTTGGCATTAACCCTTCACTGTGCTGTCAAGTGGATCATGCATCATCGGCATGGGCTTTGATGAATGTCTCAATTACATGAAAGGTGTGACGGATATATGGTATTTATGTATATTTTTTCTTCGATCCATATGTTTTTTATGCATTTTGGAATATAACGGTTTTTTTTAGTTTTGTTTTGCTTAATACATATGGTGACGTGAGCTAATAATTTGATTCCTATTTTGGAAAAAGCATTGTAGTGCGTGAAACGGCACTGTGGAAATGGAGAAAAGCATTATTTTGGCGGCCATGTAATGTGCTTTAATTAAACAATTACTGACACTGGTTTGCAGAGTTTGAACATTTTTTTTGCGCTTATTTTGATTCTATCCTCACAAAGTACCTATAATTTAAAAATGTTGTGTTACATTATTTCTTAGATCGAAAAAGAGAAAAGTTAGATTTTTTTCTATTTTTATTTTTTCTTTTATTCAAAGAATTGCACAGTGGGGCCAAATACAAAACAACTGGCCATTACATGAAAAAGCGAAGCGATTTCTGATCATGAATCTGATGTCACAAATCAAAAGGAAGAAAATCGGTTACCAAATAGTTTCTAAGTTACTATAAAAGAAATTGATTTGTATAAACGTAGCGGAGTGTTCAAAATATATTATATTTAAAAAAGACGGCGAGGCACTAAAGAAAATGTAGTGTGACCCATTTAATTGTTCACAAATTAAGAGTACAAGATAAAAGATATCAAGATATTAAAAAGTAAAGGTCAAAGATATATCAAATTTGTGTTAAATTCTACATATTCTACAAACCATTTATATTGAGCAAAGCGCAGAAAATTGATGGCTGGTTTTTTTTTATACAATACATCTTAATAAGGTATAAGGTAAAGTAAAAAAAAGACCCAGTTTCAAGAGTTTCTTAAGTGTAGAGGTAGAATTTTTTGTTTGATATATTTGCTGATGAATTTGTTGTTGTTATTCATTTTTATGTCATTATTTGTGGTCCAAACATACACACAAATAAAGTTCCATACATGCAGAGAAAAAATATGTTTACATATATTTGGTATCAAAAACAAAATATTCAGAGGATACCACCTTCTGATTAAGAACTTTTCTGCAATAGCATTATTTTTCGATATAAGAAGATATAAGTTGTGTCCAACATTAATATAATTGCCTTAGCTAAAAAACTAACGTCTACATTAATATGCTTGTGACAAAATAGAATTGTGTGTTTCTACCGAATAAAAATATATTTGCATCACTGTTAAACTCAAAAGCAACAGAACTCTGCAAATTTAAAACAAACAGAACTCCTTTCTTTTATGTGTTTTGCCTAGACATACATATATCTGTTTCTTTTGCACTTGCACGAAAAATAGCGGAAACCTTGTTGCTTTATGCGCTTGCTTTTAACAGTTGCCAAGTCTTGGCTTCATTTTAAGTTTCAAGCAGCCGCGCAAAACGTGTTGAAAAGTTTAGCTCTTGTGGAAAGTGTTTCTGAAAATGTTTGTTTAAATTAAAAGTGTTTGTGTTTTCAAATTAATAAAATTTAAAACAAAGCAAAAGAAAAATAAGGCGGTTCAGCAGTAAGAATAGGTGCGTGTTGAAGCAACTTTGCTGATAAAGCGGGTGCTTCGCTGGCAAAATGGGTGAAATATGTTTCCAAGTAAATATAGTGTCATCATCGGTAAATATATTATGTTGCTCTTAATTATTGTTACTTTTCGTTATCGTTATCGTTAATTATCGTTAAATACTTGCTTGACTGCAATTAAATTATGTATTCTCCAATTAATATATATTTGTCCGTGAATATTTGATGTTTTTCTTGACTAAATTATATTTCCAAGCAAACAAATAGTAATAGACTAAAAGTGTTCTCAGTCCATTAATATTTACAATATATTTATATGAAAACATATTTTCTTTAAAAAAAATTAAATTGTTTTTAAATTCAAACAAGTGCTAAGGTACAATTCAATAATATTAAGATGCAAATATATACATAAAGAAAAATTGCATTAATTAATCATATTATATGTGGAACCAATTATGAGTACTTGTTTCCAAGAAACAGGCAGAAACATATTATACTTCCTGCAAATTATGTTTGGGAATGCCTATTATTTTTCAGCGTGTATAAATTTTTAAGATCCGTACAATGTGAAGAAAAAGAAAGCTCGTCACTTTACGCCAAGAATAGACTCTTTTTCGGTTTTCAGCTTGCCGCTCATATTGTGCTCTTTTCTGAGCGTAAAAACTGGTGGTAAATTCATTAGGAAAGTAAAAGTGATGACAAATTTTTATAGAAACATGTTTTTGACATTAATTTTGTATCGAGACTTATTTCAATGCAATTAAAATTGCAAATTTATTTGAATAACAATTTCTTGAATTCGATTTGAATCAAATGCTTTCTGAAATCAAATTCTCTGGAAAATTTCATGTTACCAATCCAGAAAATTAGTTTTTCAATATATAATCCTTACGAAATAAATGAAACTAATCCTTGATTCACTTCAATAACAATTCATTTCGGTTTCATTCATTGTATTATCTAAAAATATTTCTCAATTTGATTTTTGTTTTAACTTTGATAAACGTTTTTCAATCTAAATAAAAACTTTTTAAAATATAAGCATGGACAAAAATTATATAAGTTAATTAAGATATAACTAAATAAAAAGCTTTTACAGAACTTTAAAAGGCCCTTTTTTATCACCTTTCTTTCTTTTTTCTTGACTTCTTCATAAATTTTCTCAATAAGGCTCTTAAAAGCAAGGTTAATAAACAAAATCTTATATTTTTGTCCTTGCCCCATTTTAAAAATTACTTTCATATATTTTTTTGAAAAGCTGAGAAAATTCTATCCATATTATTATTACGCAAGGGAATTTTTTGTGATGACTTTCAAATCTTTACTGTAAACACGACTTTCATATATAAGGAAGCAATTGCTAGGTCTTGCTCTGCACTTTTTAAAAAGCTGAAACAATTTTCTATGAAAAAACCAAATCTCTGTGTGATGCCAAAAAGTATGTGATAGATTTTTGCTATAATTCTATGATAAGTAACAGAAAACTGCAAAACCAAGGTTGATTAATATAAGTTAAGTCACTTGAGAGAAACTCGGTCGAACTGTCAGAATGGATGAAAGGAAATCAAGAAAAAACAAAACCTGAATCCATAGTATAATGATTTACAAGGTAGGAGTGACACTTCTGTTGGCGATTTGGAGTTGTCAAAAACACATCGAAAAACAGAAAACGAAGAAGCAGCAACACAGATGAAAAGTTAAACTTTGTGTTGATTTGACAACTCCCGATCGCCGCTCGTGAGAAAAAAGGTAGTTGTCAAGGCTACCTTGTAAATTATTGTATCATGCCTGTATCTGTACAATTTTTAGCTAACAGCTACTTTGACAGTTCGAGCAAAGACGGAAAAAGAGTACTATTGTCTCAAGTGACTTAACCTTATTAATCAACCTTGTGCAAAACTCACTTTTTGCTTGATTAAATCATTCACTGGGATTCTTACTCAACTCAACTCATTCAACAAAGTTCAGCGTTGAATAAAATCAGCACAATAGTGGCGAACGCGCCTTTTGTGTCAGTTTGAGTTTGAGTTCGTCTGATCGAACTCACATGTTTGAGTGACCGAGTGTTGACGTTGAATAAAATAAAATTATGCTGCTGAAGGCATCGGTTGTGTTGCTGATTGACGGATTGAATTCACATATTTGAGTATTGGCGTTGAAGTGTAAATGAATATGTATTTTGAAAATGAGAAATCAAAGAAATAGTTAAATTTAGTTGTTTGCAGTCTATCGTAATAAAAACTTCTCCCTTCTTCTTCTTGTTCTTTATTTCTCTCTCTCTCTCTCTGTCTGCACATGAAAAAACTCATACGTGTTGATTTTTTCTTTTTGCGTTTCATTCTTGATGAAAATAATCGTTGTTGAGCCCAACGAACAAGCATGAAATATGTATCCGAAGACGAGCGTTGATTAAAATCACAGAGCCAACACGAAGCACATGGTTCGATTGAATTAACTCAACAGCGAGTGTGTGCATTCGAGCAAGTCTGATCGATTGAACGCAGATGCATGATTTTTACAGTGTTGATTACGTATGATTGATTACTTATCTCTGATAAGTAATAACTGAGGTACTGAACAATTCAACAGATACATAGAAAGTTTCTATTAAATCCTTGGTTCAAAGGTACAAATAGTCCTTAATATAAAAACAAAACTTCCTATCACTATATACTTTTCATTTTAGCGTCAACATCACTTCAAGATTGGTTGTTTTTAAACACAGCCAGAATAAATAAACTTTTAAAGTGGCGGCAGTGGCGCAGTGGGTGGAGTGCATGGCCCATACGCCAGAGAACCCTGGTTCAGTTCCCACCTGACACAGAAAGTTTTTTCAATTGAATTAATTTTACTGTTCGTCCGGCACCTCTCTGCAGACAATGGCAAGCCTCAAAAAGCAAAAACTGCCATGAAAAGCATCTTTATAACATAAGCCGTTCGGAGCCGGCATAAAACTTGTCCAGTTCTCGATCATTTGTGTTCAAACATTTCACAGCACGCCAACACAATTGATCATAAGAAGCTTTGTCAAAGTCCTTTCAAACGCTGAAATGGCCATTTCGTTTTTTTTTTTTATAATTGAAACTCGGTAAATGCCACACCTTTTTTTTTATTGTGCTATGGCTATTGTTGTTGAAAGAATATATGCTTGCTTTACACAAGAAAAAGCGGGATATTTGCCTTTTATTCTTTTTTTAACAACTCATATCGAAATTTTTTTCAGCAAATCAAATGTTTTGCTTTATTATAAGGTGATAATTTCAAATTCATGTGTACTATTTTATTCATGTATGTTATTTTTGAGGGACAATTCATAAAAATAGTTATATGAAACATTTTTTTTTAAAATTTTTAAATTAATAGACAATAGTTAGCTAATAGAATTTGAGAATAAAACGCCATATGGAATTTCACAGCTAATTTTCACTGCAACTTAAATATGAGCTATAAACTGATTAAACTGTTATAATTGCTTAATTAAAAGAAAATTTAAAAGCCACGCTTTTAAAAGTATAGCATTTAAGGTTTTTATTCGTAAACACATGAGGAACACATGTTTTGATGACAAACTGTTAAAGAATATTCACATACTGCAATCAATTATTGAATAATTATCGAAAACATGTTATTAAAAACTCATTTTAAGTAAGAATTTTAATGTCTTCATTAGCAAATGTCAGCATGTGGGAATTGGTGTGGTGGGGAGTAAAGCTGGTTAGGTAATTTTTTGAATATTTCATAATTTCATGACATGTGACACAATTTCAGGGTTGACTTCAAGTAAATAGTTTTAAGGATTGTTTTAATAACATATAACAGATTATTTTAATGAGGCAAGAAACAGTTGTAAGGAGCTTTGAAGCTGTTATTAAGCCATTTTCAAAATGTAGTTCGTTATAAAAAAGTTATAAAAAAGTATTTAGTTGTTAATTGGGGGTATTTTGATAAGGAGCTATTAAATTTAATTGGAACGTATTTACATTTTTGAGTAGGTAATAATTTCAAATATTGTATGATGTCCTTATTACAAAATTTGTTTGTGTGAAGCTAATCATTAAATTTTAATAACATCTTATGTCATCCCCAATATTTTTAAGTTATTTAACTTCAAGTTTTTTTTTCATCGCCTCATAGTTTAATTACAAACATTTTTATATTTTGTCTTTACCTCTCTGCAGTGTCCCAGTTTCAAAAATATTTAATTTCTTGAACGCTGTGGTTCCCAAACAACTTTTTTCCAGCTATAGGCGTATTTTTTCATTATTTTTGCTTTTGCCTGGAAAGTATGTAAATTAAATTTTGCGTGCCTAGATCCAGGCTTGAAGTATTTGCCAACCACTGTGTTGTTTAAGGTGTGTTTGCAAAAATTTCTCATGTAAAAGTATTTTAGCAAATCTATAGACACCAACACACAATATACACAACGCAACATACAGAATATCATCAACGCAAACTATAATTTTGCTAATTGCAGCATTTTGCGCCATTTTCAGTCATGCAGGCGTGGCATTTCGCATTGTGGGTGGGCGCTTGCAACGGTATTGCAAGAGTATTATTATGCGCGAAAGCTTTTATAGGAAGAAAACTAGCTTGTAACGGATAAAACAGTGTTGTAGCCTAATGCACAATTCTTTTAAGGTATCCGAATTGAAGTGCAAATCTTTTGTAACACTTTTTTGTTTTTTTTTCAAGGAATGGTTGAGCTTTATTTTTGCTTTGCAAGCAAAGCCCGCACATCACACATCAACACTATCCATCGTTAACATCAACAGCCATTCAGGCAACGGCAAACACTCACATGAACACAAACACAAACAGAAGCACACTTACACATTTACACAAGCATTTAAGTAGATGTATATTGAAAATTTGCATGTTCCAGGATGTGCCTGCGCGCTGTAGAACATATCCTGATGTATCCTGGCTTTCGTTCAAGTATAAATAATGTTCATGTCGGAAGTACGCTAGTTTTTTTTTTTTGCAGAAAAGCCTATCGTTACAATTAAATTAGCTGTTTGTATGATATTTCAGTGAATTAAAGGAGCTTTTGGGTCAATATTTTTCAAAGCTATTATTTAATTTGATTGAATTTAATAAATATTTTTAAAGTCTCTTTTTAATAACAAGCTTAAAAAAAAACAGAACGTCTTGGCTAACAGAGATTTTATACCTGACCTTACGAGTAAAATACACCAAATGCTTACATCTATAATATCAATCTCCACTTTTTTCAATTTTGAAATAAAATAAAGTGCCTGACTAGAATATCAGAGTTTACAGTATCTCTAAATTTTTTAAAAAGCTCACCTATGATTTGATATTTTTCGATACAAGAACAGATTTAAAAAGTTTTATTTATTTATATATTTTGAAAAATATTTTCATTATGAGATTTAAAAAAGAGACTATCTTTACTTAAAAAAAGCTTTAGGGCACAAAAGCCTTTAATTAAAGCTGCACTTACGAGTTCATCACAACAAATACTGATATCTAGAATCTAAATTTCCAAATTTTAATATTATGAGTATTCAAAAGCTTAAAAGCTTAAAGTTTAAAACATAAAAACTTTTAACTTTTAAAAGTTATTTTTACGCGATAAGCTTCCAGCAAAAAGTGCACACAGAGATAAGAACTGTAAAATTATAAAAAATTCTGGTATAATTTGCCTAAGACCTTCGGCCAGAATTATCTAAGTATTTGTATAATACAACAAAGGGAATTCAGGCAAACGAATTATTTTGCCATTAGGCAATTTAGGCTGGAACTTGTGTGTTCTGTTAAAGGCCTTTTGCTAAAACGGGTTGCCGTAGATTTTAGCCAATATTAAAAAAGGAACTTGGGTCTCATCATCTTACCTGACTTATACTAGTGAAGATTTCTTAAGACCTTATGATCTTTTCAGCTATGTATGACACTTTTTTTCACTTTTTCGTTTTTCTGCTTTTAATTAAATCAATTTTTATTTATAATGTCTTGCGAAATTCTCGCTGTGATCCACAAAGCTGTTTTATGTTCTATTTCTTTCGTCAATGCAACGAATAACTTACTGCGAAATATATGCACGTTAGTACAAATGATAAGAAAAGGAAAGCAAATAATGACCGCGTATGACAGAAAGAGTAACAATGAGAGAACAAATTGTAAAAACACATATGCTCTCTTTGACCAAGTATCTTTGGAAAATTATACAATTTTGGCATGCCTAAGTTGACAAAAAACTTATGAAATTTACACAAATTTCTAAGGCTTCATACAAAAATAGTTACCCAAGTCATTTAAGACAATATGCCATAGGTATTTTTCTGTGTGTGGGTAGAATTATCTGCAATAATTGCTGGAAACAAACTTCTACAATTATTGTAGTAAAATATCTTAGTACAAAAATAAAAATATTTCACGCTACAAATGCGTGAAAACTTTCTCTCTAACAATTATTTCTCTCGCATATCTATCGTTTTTTTTTTTTGCAATGCATTTGAGTAACAAGAACGCAAAAGAAATAATTGTAAAATAGAACTTAAAACTTCTTCTTCTTCTATTAATTCTATTAACTAATGCTCAATAAAATTTTAAAAAGAAACATATGTAATTATGGATTAAAGTTACAAGACCATTCATTTATAT
Organism: Coremacera marginata; assembly: GCA_914767935.1. NCBI lineage: Eukaryota > Metazoa > Arthropoda > Insecta > Diptera > Sciomyzidae > Coremacera > Coremacera marginata. Next base: position 2,764,125 of record OU612045.1, on the reverse strand, counting down.
TATTATGTGTGTTGCTCAAAACAAACAAACGAATATTGTATATCTTTATATAGGATTTACAAAGTTTTCAATTTAAAAACAATTTTTGATCAAAAAAGCAAATTTCGTCAAAATAAAAACAAATGTTATCAATTTGCATGTGAATATTTCAAAAAATTCTAGAATTTTATATGAAAAAATACATTTTGGAAACGATAAAATTGTGATCAATTTTAAAACATGTCGATTTTTTTTTTCGGTGTATTAAAAACCAGATTCTCTGAGAGTAAAAACACTTAACGCGGGAAAAAGAGCAAAACTAGAGTATTTTAGGAGCAAAGTTAGGTGTGTTTTACGAGAGGATTAGGAAATAGAGATGAAAGATATTATTTAAAAATTTTTGCTAATTTTTAAAAAAATTTTGTTTATATTTTAAAAATAACATTATTTTTTTGTGTTGTCATTTCTTCGGTATAATAAAATGCCTGAGTCACCAAGAAAAAAAAGTCTCTTTTGGCGGGCAGGATATCTCGGACTTAAAAAATAAAAAACATAAAACTAATCGTGTTAAAGTGCACACTTATGACAAGGGATTGGGAACAAGTTTCCCAAAATGTTTATAAAAATTTATAAAAAAATGATGGCTTGCGGAGCTCAAAAGTTTAAAAAAATACTTCTACTTCGTGGGTTAAAGTACACCTACTTCTATTGTAGATCTAAAAAAATAAAAACCTTGATGTCAGTCCCTAAAAAGTAAGTTGGTTAAGGTCCACAAAAAAATTCAAGTCAATCGGCCAACTATTTTTGTAAGAATCTTGCTCGCCAATTTTTTATAGGTAATTATTACAATGAATTGACGTAAAATGCCAAGAAAAAAAAACATGTATTTTTTTAATAAAATACTTCTTTAATAACATACGAGTACAAACATTTCTAAATCAATATATTTAACTGTTATTTCGTAAGCTTCTCATAAAACACAGCTAAATTGTTCAGAAAAAAAATGAATATAAGTCCCCTTAAAAAAATACACTTTCATTTTAGCTTAATTAAAAAAACCGCTGAATAGCGTGTTATTTATTCAAAAACGCCAATATATGCGCTTAGTTTTATAACATTTATTGTGTTGATTTTTCAAACAGTTTTTAGAGAGTTACTGACTTATGTCAAATGCTGGTTTTTATAAAAAAAAAATTTTGAAAATGAAAGTTCAGATCCACGATATTCCTTTAAAAACTTTCCCACTCTATCTTGTAGCAGGATTTATGAACTTTTCACAGAAAAAATATTTGTTAAATTTAATTTCTTGTAGTGCACATAATTTACACCTGCCCTGAGGTCACCCTAGAGACTGCTCTAAGCAATAAAACACATTCCAACATACACACACACACACACACCCAAATACTTTCTTCCTTATTAGCTTTCTATTTTGTACATAATTTTAAACTTATCTGCAAAACCTTTGCTACTTGTCTCGAATATGTCCGCAAGAGGGTGTGAAAAATTTTGTAGAAAATAACAAACAATTATGATAAAAAAAAAACTCTCAAACAAAAAACAAGTCCAAGTTCCAGACGACTTCTAGCTACCTTTTTTCGATGCTCGCACCTAACTGCAAATTACCTTTGATAGTAGCAAGATATAGAGTAGAGATGGCCAACTTAAAAAAAACAACAAAAAATAACAAGAAAAGGTTAGCTACCAGTTTAGTAGCACTCTAATAGAAGGAAGGGGAAAGTCACACGTCGGAAAAAAAGGACCTCTAGTACTAGACAATGTATAAATTAAGACTGGATCCCTTGAAAAACTCATAATTGTATACTTTATACAAATTTAAAAAAAAAAGAAAAACATTTTCACATTAAACAAGAGTTTGTATGGCAACGTCGTGTAACAACAGCGTTAAGTCCTGAAATAAAACAACTAGTTTTTGGATGCGCTTCGAACTTTGCTTTTTAAGATCGGTCAGCTAAGATAACCAGCCGCATATTTATATAGCAAATTGGGCATGTTAGTGGACAGATAATTTGTATACGGTCGGCACTATGTTTAGATAAGTTGTAGATAACAGAAATTATGACAGCCGGAATTTCAGTAATAATCGAAAAGGGAGCAACACAAAAAAAAAACTCATCTTTTTTTATATTTTTAAAATTCATGCAAAATAATGTTAAGCCTCGTTGGAGGAAGTAGCTATGAAAAAAAATACCGGCATTAATTGACGAACTTTAATTATTCACTAAAAAAAAACTGCTGAACTACCTATTTTGTTGTGTATCGAGATAGCAAAAACATGTTGATAAAAATCGCAAAAAATCGTTCAACAGACTGGCAACACCGGCAACAAAAACAACCTACAAGTTGCTGCTGGTAGGCAACATTAAAAGGTGGGACACACTTAAAAGTTCAAAATTGTTGCTATAATTATATAGTTACTTCATGCTCATGTTTGTCTTAATTAGGTGGACACAATTATGATATAATATCACAACATCAACAGCAACAACAACAATAAAATAAAAAACCAAATGGCGAAAAAAGCTAAGCTTAAAAATTGCCTAGTAATCAGAGTTGTTAAGAATAATTATTGTTATTATAGTGATGAAAATAGGGTTCATAAGGGTAAGAATCTAAGAGGCGGATTTTAAGGAAGGAGAAAAATATAACTCAGGCCTATATTTCTAAAAATAATCTAGGCAACCATTTTTAAGTAGAGAGCTACCAATTTAAGCTACCAATTCACAGACCGACCTGAACTCTAAGCTGATATGAAACAAAAAATCAAAAAGTTATTTCTCAAGGCAGATTTCAGAGCGTGTATGATGGAAATTTAAAAAAGATTTTTCGTAACACAGACAGGATTGAAAGGGAGATGAGAGATGTCTCAATTTCAAACCTGAACTTAAAGCTGATACTCATACTAGAAACCATGGTTAAAAGTCTTAAAAGTAATACTAAATTTTAAGTCTGAAGAGCTGAAAGTTTTGATTTGAAAAATTAAGGGCTGATTTCAATGCACATTTAGGTCTCGATTATGCCTGGCAGACCTGAATTGCAGACTGAACAGATATTACATTTTCTGCTGATCCATTTTTATTATTCAAACAAAAAACTACTGAATAATAATTAAAATTTTATTAAATATTAGCAGGCCACAGTGGTTCGCGGCTCCACCACGGACGTTTCTTCTTTATAAATAAAGAGCGCTAACACGTTTTTGTTACTCTCATGGTATGATAAGAGATGGCAGATGCTTGTCTGAGAGACGATCATCATAATTGTCAATAAAACGCAAAACAACACTAAGCGGAGACTCAGTTTGTCAAGTGACAAAAAATCATTAGCACTGATTTTGAAAATTGTGATAGCTGAGAAAGAAAGCATGATCAGCCACCATGCAAACTTCTTTCTTCTATAATGGTTACTCTTTGCATGAGTGTACAGAGAGTAAGAACTTCACATACATGTCAAACGAATTAAAAACATTTCTGCTTTTGTTTTGTTTTGCAGCGCAGCACTGCATGTATCCCACTTGCCTGCTTGGTCAAGGCTCAATTACTTTTTTGTTGTGCTGTGCGAGCAGAGCACAAAAAGATAAGAATATAGAGCAACATCGAGGTTATTGGAATTCTCGCAACACAAACGCGTGAAAAGAAAACGTTCAAGCAATGCATGTCATCGGGGATGATTTCTTAAAAACCTTTGCGTTCTTTAATTAAATATGGTTATTATTAAAATTTCCAAAGAAAAATACTCCCATACTGTCCTGTAGTACAAATATAGTATTTTAAAACTTATTTCAAAAAAATTGGCCGAGAACTTTTGGAGTTTACACGGAAACAAGAATTTGCACTTCAATTTTATATAATAGTATAGATAGATATGGAATATAGGTATTGATATGGATATTGATACGGATATGAATATTGATATGGATATGGATAAAGTTATGGATATGGAAATGGATATGGATATGGATATGGATATGGATATGGATATGGAAATGGATATGGAGATGGATATGGATATGGATATGGATATGGGTATGGGTATGGATATGGATATGGATATGGATATGGATATGGATATGGATATGGATATGGATATGGATATGGATATGGATATGGATATGGATATGGATATGGATATGGATATGGATATGGATATGGATATGGATATGGATATGGATATGGATATGGATATGGATATGGATATGGATATGGATATGGATATGGATATGGATATGGATATGGATATGGATATGGATATGGATATGGATATGGATATGGATATGGATATGGATATGGATATGGATACGGATACGGATACGGATATGGATATGGATATGGATATGGATTTGGATATGGATATGGATATGGATATGGATATGGATATGGATATGGATATGGATATGGATATGGATATGGATATGGATATGGATATGGATATGGATATGGATATGGATATGGATATGGATATGGATATGGATATGGATATGGATATGGATATTGAATATTGAATATGGATATGAATATACATATGGATATGGATTTACATATGGTTATGTATATGGATATGGATATGGATATGGATATGGATACGGATACGGATACGGATATGGATATGGATATGGATATGGATATGGATATGGATATGGATATGAATATGGATATGGATATGGATATGGATATGGATATGGATATGGATATGGATATGGATACGGATATGGATATGGATATGGATATGGATATGGATATGGATATGGATATGGATATGGATATGGATATGGATATGGATATGGATATGGATATGGATATGGATATGGAGATGGATATGGATATGGATATGGATATGGATATGGATATTGAATATTGAATATGGATATGAATATACATATGGATATGGATTTACATATGGTTATGTATATGGATATGGATATGCAAATGGATATAGATATGGATATGGATAGTGAATATGGATATGGATATCGATATTACTTTTAACTGTAAGCATTGTTTTTAATCGTATCACTTTAGAGTTCTTTCTTTGTTATAATTATTATAATTTTTTTCGTTGTAATTTTTATCAATTTGTACCCATTTTTATTTTAAACTAAACTTATTTCAAAAAAATTGGCCGAGAACTTTTGGAGTTTACACGGAAACAAGAATTTGCACTTCAATTTTATATAATAGTATAGATAGATATGGAATATAGGTATTGATATGGATATTGATACGGATATGAATATTGATATGGATATGGATAAAGTTATGGATATGGAAATGGATATGGATATGGATATGGATATGGATATGGAAATGGATATGGAGATGGATATGGATATGGATATGGATATGGATATGGATATGGATATGGATATGGATATGGATATGGATATGGATATGGATATGGATATGGATATGGATATGGATATGGATATGGATATGGATATGGATATGGATATGGATATGGATATGGATATGGATATGGATATGGATATGGATATGGATATGGATATGGATATGGATATGGATATGGATATGGATATGGAAATATTTTCTTACACTTCTTACTCATTGTTGAGTTCACTGGTATATTCATTTGATTATGTTATTTATTCGATTTTTATTTTTTATTTCAAACGAGATAGAGTTGAGTTAAATTTTATTTAAGAAATTTTTTTGATTAATTATGCACATGCAAGGCCAAATTCAGTAATAATTATGATGCTGAAACATTTTTGCATCTGCGTATCAATCAAATAAGCCAGATGACAGAAAAAAAAACGACTAGAATATTAGAGATATAGTGTGTAGATATGTCCATGTGTGTTCTTATGTACGACTTTAGCATTATTTGCGTTTTATTTTTTCGAAGGCTGTCACTTTGTTGTTGGTGTTGACATTTGAGAAATTTGTGGCTCGTTGTCTGTCGTGGCGTATTTTTTTTTTTTTGCTCATGCAACTGGATATGCAAAAAGTCTGTATGTTTATAACAGTCGAGTTTTGCTTATTATTCCTCAATATGACTCGCAAGCAACAACTTTTGTTGTATGTATATGACTTGGTTTGTTTTTTATGAACTCGCTATAACTGTTTGCTTGGTCGTCCTTCAGACTGACTTTGGATTTCGCTCCATTTACAGTCTGTTAGGCTGTCCGTCTTACTGTGCTTATGTCTGGCACTCTGAGAAGTTGTTGTAATGGTAATTGTTGTTGTAATTGTACTTATTCTCTGTTGTTAAAGCAATGAATGCTGTTATAGTGTACGTTTTTATTTTGGGTGTGTTTCATTGCGCTGTCGTAGGAGTCGTTGTCGTCGCCTTCATCTTCATGGATCAAGACGCTCTACAGCGTTGTTGCTGGGGCGAGTCCCTAGCAACTTAAAGATGGGCGAGAAAGGCAGGCCTGCGGTGGCGGTTATCACTGTTAAGTTCAACTCATTCATTCAATACAACTGAGGCGATACAACTTTGGATTGTAATGAGATGTCAGAGTTCTTGAAGTGCTTTATTTTTTACAAAAATAGAGACAAAAAATTAAAAAATGGTGCATCTGGGAGGGCCACACAGCTTCAATGTGTTTCATGTGGGCGTTCTTTGTTGAGTTGCGAATAAGTAACAATTCATTTGCTTGTAGATCAGTAATGGTATCTGTAAGTTCCCTATAGGAACAAACTAACTTGTTTTTAAAAACAACTAAATAAAAAACGAATTTAAAATAAACTAGTAATGAACTACTTTGAATTATATTAAGGTGGCATCCACTTCAATTCTAAATAGTTTTTATTGCATTATATATGAAGTAATTGAAAAACTACTTAAAAACAAATACTCTTAATTTTAAAATTTTAATTTCGTCAAAGACTGAAAGCTTGAAAGACTATTTTTATTTAATTTTTTAATATGCGTTATGCATTCACGTAATGAATTTATGTATATATTTTTTCAAAACAGACTTTCTTTGAAACTTTTTTCAAAATACTTTTTTTATTTAATTTTTTAATATGCCTTATGCATTTACGTAACGAATTTATGTATTTTTTTTTTTTCAAAACAGTCAAAAAAATTATCTCTTTGATGTATAGAAATTTAAGATTTTTATGCTTTCAAATTCGTCTTCAGTAAGTGGAATATTCAGGCATATTCTGAAATCACATCGGAATTCACATCGGAATCGGATTTATTTCCAATAACATTTCATTGAAATTAAATCGGATTCCGAGATGAATCGGATTTTAGAACATGCCTGATTAACTAGTTTTCAATTGGTTATTTTAAAGTAATTAAAAAATAGTTTAAATATAACTAGTTTAACAAGTAGTTGAAAATATATGCAGGCGAAAGTCAATTGACTTATTTAGCGGACATCACCATACAAAATATGTTAGTTCGTTCTATGGAAAAAAGTCAGAATTTCAACTAGTTGTGGTTGACAAAAAACTACTCTTTCAACTACTTTTAAATAAGATGATTTTCCTACAGGGTTAACTCAATGTTTTGATATTATTGCATATAAATTCACACTGGATTTATTTTTAATATATTTTCATTTACACACACACACACAAACATAGGCAGATAAATTATTTTATTACAATATGCGCTGTGGAAAGCTAGGCATATAGATTTTAATATACTCACACTCGCCTGCAGGTGCGATATGATTTTTATTGAACGACATAAAAACTAATTATGACGAAATAATATGTGCGGCACAAATTTAAAGCTGTATGTATCTGTTTATGAGAATGAAAAAAAATATTTATTTTCAACGTCCATAAAATGTGTTTTAATCGGGTGCGAAAAACTTCAAAAACGCTTAAAATATTAATTTTCTAAAAGCACTGTGTTTTTATGTTTATTATGTGCTAGTTTTCTACAAAAAACTTTTTCATAAAAAATTCTGTGATTAGCTCAAAATGTTTCATTTAGTTATTCTATACTTATACTTATTCTAAAAACAAAAACAGAAAAAAATTTTTGATATCGAATTCAAAACACTGAAAATATTATTTGATCTTAATTTTTATTTATTTTTTAATACATTTTTATACAATTTCTTTTTTATGTCAAAAAGTCTTTGAACTTTATTTAATTTTTTTAACATCACCTCCTCTTCGTTTAGGCTTATTTATTGTTTTTATTTAGCTAATATTTTTCATCGACAACTCTATTTCAGTGCCTCACCAACATCTCTATGAATATTTTTTATTAATTGTGATCGTTTATAATATATGATAGATTTCTTTCAAAATTCCACTACGAAATCATTTTAAGATCAACAACATATTAATTATATATTTTATATCTAGCGATTAGAAGTGAGATTTTCTCACGCAACTCAAACGCCCGAATAGCATATTTTTGTTTTAATTAATGCTTGAATATTTTATTACAACAAACACTTAAGTACCGTTTCATCTTGATTTTGGGAAAAAAACCTAAATTAATTTTGATTTATGTTTTATGTAACTTTTTTAATTGATCATGAATGAGAAAAATTATGTGCTTATCAAGTAATAAAAGGGGTTGGATAGAAAATTATTGATGGGTGGAGCTTTACTTGAGGCTTATATGGCTAAATATTTCAAGTGTCCAAAATAACCTCCTTTAATTTCGCCGCCAGTTGTTCTCTTAACTGCTATCACGCCTACCTATACGTACTGATCTTGATTCAATGTTTGATATATAAATACTACTGATAAGGAAATACAATTTGAATTTCGATCAAAAGAATTTTTAATTTCTGACCAATCAATATTGATATACTTGACATATATTTCAATTGTTTATAACATATTGATATTTCCCTTATAAGTTTAAATAAAAATTAACATTTTTTTTTTCTGTCCCTAGCTTGCAACCAATCAATATTAAACTCAATATTTAGTAAGCAGATAATAATCCAAAGAAAATTTAGCGCAATAGTAAGCTTATTTTAATTTTAACACATACTAACACTGTTTATTTTCAGTCTATTTCGATTGAAAAAATTAATAAAAAATTGAATAATCGAAAAAATAGATCCTTGGTTAATATTTCACTTCGAAAAAATGTCGATTTTTATTTCTGACCGAAAGATATTGATATACTTAAAATACGTCTCAAGTGCTCATAACATATTGATTTTAAAGTTCTGAAAATAACATCGTTTTTCGGTACCTGGTCTTTATCCAATCAAAATTAAACTAAATAGTTAGTGTTTGTAACTATGACTGCTTATTTTCACATTATTTCGACTTTAGAAATCTGTCGAAAACTAGTAAGGAATGCAGCCCGTAATGAAGTATATTCGAAGTCTGTAGCCACGACAGACACGATGACATTCACTTTTAAGTATTTACGAAAGTTTCCTTTTTTGATGACCTTACTTGATAACGTTACTTGGTATTGGAGGTAGGCGTGGTTTTCATCCGATTTTGCCAAATGTCAAAAAGATGGTTCATATTATATATCAAAGCTAATGTGCAAAATTTCAAGACATTTCTTTAACTTTTGTGGATTTTTAAGAGATTTTACGTTATATATAAATCCACTTTGTATGAGAAGTGGTCATGGTTATTATCAGATTTTTTTATTATCATAGTGATGGTTTATATTACAGAGTGGCGGCCGTGGCGTAGTAGGTAGAGTGTGTGACTCTTACGCCAGAGAACCCAGGTGCGAATACTCCATCTGACATAGAACATTTTTTCAATTGAATTAATTTTTCTGTTTGGCCGTCACCTCTCTGCAGACAATGGCAAACCTCAGAGAGTAAAAACTGCCATGAGAAGCTTCTTGAAAACATAAGCCGTTCGGAGTCGACGTAAAACATGTAGGTCCAGTTCTCGATCACTTGTGTACAAACATTTCACATCACACAATACAAGCTAATATGCAAAATTTGGAAAAATCAGTGAATAACGAAATAAGAATTCATTTCATGAATGCAATATTGATTCATATATAAAATTTTTAATTCACATTCAATTTTAAAACATTGATTTATTTGCCATTTTCTTTATTCATAATAATGAATACATTTTTTTCATATGAATGTTTTTTTTTCAACTTTTTCATTCATTTGAAAAATGCGATGAGGGTAACACAAATATGTTACACAAATATATGCTGTCTACAAACAAGGGAGCACGGCGTCTAGAGTCCCACGATTCATCCGGCAGCTACAACTTTGAAGTAGTCAAGGAGCTTGGCACCGCCATTAATAACAACAACGAAGTCAGCCTGGAGATAAAGCGAAGAACAATAATTGCTAATAGTTGCTACTACGGGCTCAGTAAGCAACTAAGTTCCAGAGCTCTCTCTCGATCGACAAAACTAACAGTCTACAAGACGCTCGTTCTACCTGTGCTGCTTTATGGCGCTGAGGCAGGGGTAGTTTCGCAAACTGACGAGAGAGAAAGTTCTTCGAGAGAAAAGTTCTTCGCAAATTATTCAGTCCAGTTCGAGTCGGCGATGACTATCGCATCCAAATGAACCAAGAGCTGTATGAGCTTTACGAAGACATTGACGTAGTTCAGCGTATAACTCTGCAGCGTTTACGCTGGCTGGGTCATGTCCATCGTATGGACGACGAAGCTCCAGCGAAAAAGGTGTTCGAGGCGAGGGTCGTTGGTCAACGACGACGAGGGAGACCATGCCTCCGATGGATGGACCAGGCCGAAGAAGCCGTAACCGCACTTGATGTATCCGATTGGGGACGGCGCGCGGAAAGCAGAGGCACCTGGTGAACGCTGATGAGGTCGTCGAGGTGATGAGGGTTGTTATGGCCACTTAAGTAAGCAAGTAAGTAATCGAATAATAATAATGTGTCCATAAGCAATAACAACTTAAGTCTGATTTCTGTGTTTGGAGAAATCTTGCTTCAAAGTTTTTGATCGCCATATAAGTTGTATGAAAGCTTTTTTGGTTTTTATATCATAACTTTGGCTAGTATCCCGCTAGCAGCTTCAAATTTTGTGTGTATAGAGATATATTCTCAGAATACAAAGCTACATCAATAACTCAGATTTGCCTTAAGTCGACTTAAGCGATTATTCATTTTTGCCACAGAATTTACTTATATCGATTGAAAATATATCGAACAAAGAATTTCAGAATTTTCATTTATTCATTTTTTATCCATTATTCACTTTTCATTGATTATTCATTTGTTACGGACCTATTCTTGAAAATTTACAATAGTAAACCAGTATTTTTCATATTTCTATGTGTTTGTTGTAATTTTTTAAATTCAAAACAAAATTTAAGGCTCAAAAATAATAAATTCTGATAAAAATTGTCAGCTGTTGTCATACATTGACAATTTCATTAACAAATTCTAATTTTTGAGCTTCAAATTTTGTTTCGAAATCACAAATTTACAACAAACACATATAAATAGGAAAAATACTTGTTTACTATTGTAAATTTTCAAGAATAGATCCTTAAAGGATAATAATTAATTTTTTTATTCATTATTCATTTGTCATTCAGTATTAATTCTTAACTTATTATTCATATTTGAATGATTAATAATTTTGTATTCATTATTTTTTTTGTTTATGCATTATTCAATTTTTATTCATTATTAATTTTTTATTTATGACTTCGGTTTGAATGAATAAAAAAAAATAATGAATAAAGAAATGAATAACAAATAAAAATGGAATAGTAAATAACAAATTAATAATGAATTAAAAATTAAAAATGGATGGAAATCAAAAACTTACAACAAACTCATAGAAATAGGAAAAATACTGGTTTTCTATTGTAAATTTTCAAGAATAGGTCAGTTATTGATTATAAATTTTTTATTCATTATTCATTTGTCATTCATTAATAATTCTTTACTTAGTATTCATATTTGATTGATTATTAATTTTTTATTTATTATTTATTTTTTTATTTATTATTCAATTTTTATTCATTATTAATTTTTTATTCATGACTTCGGTTTGAATGAATAAAAAATTAATAATGAATAAAGGCATTAATAACGGTTAAAAATGGAATAAAAAATAACAAATTAATAATGAATTAAACATTAATAATGAATAACAAATGAAAAATGAATAATTATTTGAAAATGAAAAATAAATAATAATTGTCGTAAAATTAATATGAATAAAAAAAGTTGATTCATTATTTTGAATAACGAAAATGCATAATTGAAATGAATAACTAATCAATTTCTTAGAATTGAATTCGAATTAATAATTTTACTTATGAATGAAGTTTACATTCATTGAATAGATTCTTGTATCGTTATTCATTTGTGCCCAAAATTCTGATTATGAATGCAGATTTTAGAGCTGTTCATCACTAGAGTTCATTATTTGTTAAACAAACATTAAATCATCAACATTGTTTTTTTTGTAATAACAAAACTGAAAAGAGTTCAGTGATAATTTTTCAATAAGCATAAGAATATTAATAAATTAAAACTTAATAATATGCTTTAAAAATAATTAAAATGGTTAAAACAAATCAAATAAATAATTCAAAACACAAAACAAATTTAAGGTTTTTATATTAATTTTTTTGAGGTTTGAATTAAGAAGATTAAATTTAATTATTTTTGTTCAATTTTAACACATATTTTGTCTTTGTCGGTATTTTTATAAATTTTTTCTATTATTGGAACGGTAGGTAGGATCAACAAATTTGAATATTTTAGTTGAAACGAGCTTCTATTCAATCACAATTTTTTTCTATATTTTCCGTGATGCCACTCAAAAACACCTCTACACAGAACTGCGAAAAATTATATAAAAGAAAATCTGCTAAAATTAAGCAGATATGAGCAGAAATTTCAGCCAAATAAAATGGAGATAAAGAAAAATAATCTCAATTTAGCGCATGTTGCTCAACAGGAAATGCGACTCAGTCCTTATGGCGAGCGTGCTCTTCGTCTTAACTCCAGCACTCTCCAGTGCCTACAAAGAGCGCAAAACGCATTAAATTAGCAGCCATTTTGGCCAAACAAGCTAAATTAGGCGTGTTTAGTGTGCTAACAAGGAAGTTGGGAAGAGCCAGAAGCTGTTTGAGCCAGAAAAAAAAGCTGCCAAAGTGGTAGACTGCGAAGGAGTTAGGAAAATATGCGCAAAGAGCACAACAGCGATATGCGCTAAAAATTGAGTGAAATGAGCCAGTTTGAGCCACAATTTTAATAAAGGAAAGGGGCAATGCAGGGTATAAGTCTTAAATAGAGGCAGCTATGAAGGCGTTGCTTGACTTGGCTTCAAGCTGCAGTTTAAATTGCTTGTCGAAAGTCAAGTCTTGGTTTTTGTGCTTCATTTTTTGTACGAATTGGCAACTCTTTTTAAACTGTCTGCATGTTGGTGAATATAGCAAAAGTTAGTATCTGTGGGTACGTTTAAACATGAAAACCGGTTGCTCATACTGCAACTTGTCTGACTATAGCTTGTTAACAATTGCCAGGCGAGATCATTCGCCATGCCAGTAAATGTTGAGAGTAAAATTTTTGGTTTATTTTTTTTAAAGAATTTTCGAATTTTCTTCTTTTTCTTGTCCTCTAAGGTATACAAGAGTGACTAATGTGCTGAGTGAATATAAAGCAGAGGCTGTGGTAGAAATTTTACTCATGTCTTCGTCGTGAGTGCATTTGAGCTGCAAAGTTGCCTCAAATGCGCTACAGTAGAAAACCTTTCAAGACAATATTGCCAGCAAAAAACTATTTCTAAACTGTTTTTACAAATTTGTTTTCATTTATTGAATCAGTTTAGGAAATGTTTTTGGAACTGTACAATAACCTGTCAAGACTAAAACTATTTTTCCAGCAAGCTGTTAACAATTGTTACCGCGTGCGTGTTGCCAAACTATTTTTGGACTGAAAATTTGCTGCATTTTTTTATAAACTGTTGATAACTTTTTATTGCACTTGAAAAGTTTTCGGCTTTGATAAGCATAACAAACGTTTTTTAGGCATTTATTTAAATCTTTTTTTTCGAAATTTTTTTTTTTATTTCTGCAACACTTTGTTGCCACTTGTCAATCACGTTCACATGCAATTTCGTATCCATCAACACAATTGTTGTTGAATCAACAATTTCGCTTTTGTACGCAGTAAAGCTTTTGTTATTTTTGTTGCATTCCTGCTAACATCAAAGCGCAATACAGCTGATTCACACCAATTAGAATTTCACGAATTGGCACTTCATGCATCATGGGTGGTTTTGGCTTTGATATCTTTGTGGTTCTTGCTTTTGTTATCGTTGTTTTATTCTTGTCACCTACTTTGAAATACGATTTGATGCCACCGAAACTAAATGAACCGATTTCTTGACACTTTGTTCAACGAAAATTTTTGAAATGTTGCCAGTAGCAGCGCGTTGTGTGGTCTTTTGTTGATGAAGTGTGCAAAATTCACTTCAAACGCTTTTTTATTTTCGGACTCATTAGCTTTTGATAAATTATCTTAATTTAAAAAAAATGAAATAAATAGAATAAAATTAGTATAATATACAACAAAACAACTTACAGTGATTTTTCATTTAAATTAAAGTTAGCTTAATTTGGCTGCAAAATGAGCCCCACAATTAATATATATAGTGATAATAGCAAGCAAGGCGCTTAAAATATTTGCTTGAAGTGACATAAACTCTAGAAAAAGCATCCCTGCTCCAAAATTTGACAGCTGACATGAGATGAAAACCGTTTTTTAAGTAGAAATGTCAAAAATTTTGAAGGGGATCTCATGCTGAAGTGTGAACAATTTTCGAAGATGAGTTGTATATAAAAAGCCCATATCGAAGTATACATTTTTGTTTTTGTCGCTTTAACACGTGTTTTACGTTTTTCGAAAAGATATAAAATATTATTCCCGGAACAGCCACACATATCATTAACATATATTCGCCCGTCATATACACGAGGATATCGGGGCCACCAAGATGACATTAATAAAAACTCTGCACTACAAAGAGAGCAACTAATTATGACACCGGCAAAGAAACCACCCCAAATTCTCCAAAAACCAAAAAAAAAATTAGAAAAAAGTGTAAAAATTACATGCACAGCATTTCGTAGAAAAACGCCCTCTCAATTTTCATACCAGAGGCCACACAAACTGCCAGCCAAATTTGGAAGTGCCCAAAATTAGGGAGCCGCTGGTTGCGACCGGGCGACCAACTAAAAAGGAAATAAAAACAAAATAATTACTGCTGTTCAAGCGTTTGGCGCCATTTAAGCGACATAATTTATTAATTGTCAGTGAGTTTGACAACGCATAAATGCATTGCGATCGAAGCAGAGGGCGCTGTTGTCGTTGTTGCTACGATTTATCGCTTAGCAGCTTCTGTCGAAGTGTGAGAAATTTTCAAATGTGATGCGGATTTTTTCGAAACTAAAATGACAACAACTTCCACGCGCTTATTAGTCCCAACAATGGCAGCAACAGCAGCAGTCGCAGCAGACAACAAAAATAGTGCTCCAGCAGCAATGTTGCCATATTGCTGGCGCATCATTTATCAATATATTTGAAAATATTGTCAAAGCAAATTTTAGGCAGCTATATTTGGCTCCCTCGATTTGTGTCTCATTTATTTTAATGCGACCCTGTCGCATTGATGTGCGTCGACCACCCAGTTTGTGAAAATTATGCACATGTCTAAAGAGAAATTTGATACTTTGTAGCTTCAATATTTTGTGTGCAACATGCATGACAGTCAAATTCCTGAAGATCATAAATAATACTCCAATTTTTTAAGAAAAATGAGTCTGTTGAACTAGCTTAGCCGATTTTAATGCTGACTCGTTTTATGCTAATAGATTTATACATTTTATTTTTATGGCAGAGAAAAAATTTTTATTAAAATTATTGCATAATTAATCAAATTTGCTGCTTGCGAACATATGTTTATTTAGGCCTAACGAAGACATACAGACAGGTGCTTGTGTGTATTTGTCTTGAGATATTTGTCTCTGCCTCGCTATCATCTATCAATTTTTCTTAAGTAAAACAAATATTTATAATTTATAGCTGCTCATTATAGCTGCTGCTCATCATGGGTCAGAGGTTTAAATGTGCAACTGTTTTTGAGATACTTTCTTGTAAATATAGCTGAATGTTGACGCGTGTGCTCACTGGTCTGTTACTCCACTTCCATGAAGTCCCCATGACGTCCTTTCTTGGCAATGACAGGCAGTAAAGAGAGCAGTAAGCAGGTGAAATTGTATTAAAGAAAGTGGATTCAAGAGGAATAAGACAATTTTTCATATAATATACTGATAAAATTGTTGAAAACTCGTGAAGAAATGCCTAAAGTATTCGAAAAAAATTGCTTGAATTTGAAAACAAAAATTTTACAGAGACTTTATTAAGTCAAATCAACAATCATAGACTAAAATATGCCAGAATCCCAAATTCAGCATTAGCGGCGGATCTAGCGAATATTACACGCTGAACTAACAAATTTTTTTTTTCAAAATAAGAAAACACTTAAATTATAATAAAACTTAAAACTTCGTGGGGAGTGGGAAGTGGGGGAGGGGAAGATGGGGAGGGGGGAAGAGGGGGAGGTCTTGGAACTAATTTTTTTTAAGAAAAAATATCAAAAAAATATATTTTTTTTCAGCATTAGCGGCGGATCTAGCGAATATTACACGCTGAACTAACAAATTTTTTTTTTCAAAATAAGAAAACACTTAAATTATAATAAAACTTAAAACTTCGTGGGGAGTGGGAAGTGGGGGAGGGGAAGATGGGGAGGGGGGAAGAGGGGGAAGAGGGGGAGGTCTTGGAACTAATTTTTTTTAAGAAAAAATATCAAAAAAATATATTTTTTTTTTCAAAATAAGAAAACACTTAAATTATAATAAAACTTAAAACTTCGTGGGGAGTGGGAAGTTGGGGAGGGGAAGATGGGGAGGGGGGAAGAGGGGGAGGTCTTGGAACTAATTTTTTTTAAGAAAAAATATCAAAAAAATATATTTTTTTTTCGAAATCCGAATTCGTTACGAAATCGTAAAGATATCATATGAAGGGGTTGACACGACTTCGTAACGAAATGTCGTAACGATTTCGTAACGAGTCTTAACGAAAAAGTTACGAAAAAGCTAAGATTTCGTTCAGACAGTTCGAAAGAAAGGAAATTTCACTCTGTTCGCATTCCAATATGTCGTACAAACAGTTCCATAACGAAATTCTATATAAATTCGTATAAAAATTGAAACTGTTCCGATATTTGCGCAACGAAATTGTAACGATTTCTTTAAGACAGCTCGAAATAGTTACGAATTAGTCGGGATTTCGACTTTCGAATTTCGAAAAAAGTCGAAAGTTTTTTTTTCATGAACCAACTTAGGGCCTTAAATTCATTTAAAAATATGGTATCAATTAAAAATTTACGGTAAAAAAAAATCAACAAAAACTCAAACTAAGAAAAACTCAACAATAACACTTCCAAACATCGAAGAACAGCTTTATTTTTTTTTTTATAAGAAATAAAGCTCATTTCTTGAGCGTATTGATTCATGAAAACAGTTGGATTAATTCAAAAATCCAACTTGGCGGTGCTCACTTTTTTGAATTGTTTGCTCCAACTCACATATAGATGGACTTGACTGCTAACCATATGGCAGTTCTCGTGAACTTGAAATGTCACTCTGGTCGTAGTTTCTAATGAAAAGTTTACTACGATTCACGTGTGATCCGATTAAGTGCCAAAAAAACGGAAGTGGAAAATATTTTGAAGCAGTTCGATATTAGCAATTCACAGATTTATTCAGTTACTACCGATACTCAAACCTCCAATACAAAGGGTACTAAAAAAGCTTCGCTTTAAAAAGGTTATTTTCATTATTGTATAAGGTGCTGTTCATAAATTACGTAACATGTTTTTGGCCTATTATTGATCCCCCTCTGACATGGGGGGATCATGACATAGGCGAGTCACACTTTTTCACAAAGTCGTCTCAAAATTAGCGTCTTTGTTTTATCGTTTAGTGATGTCGAGTCTTGTGCCTTAAGATGAACATTGCTTTTCTTATTTAATCAAAAGAATAACGCTGTTGAAAGTCATCCTTTGCTGACAGAAACATGTGGTGAACACTCTCCACCAATTATAACATTTGACACATGGTTTTGACAATTTAAAAGTAGTAATTTCAATGTAGAAGACATTGAGCGCTCTTGTAAACCACAAAAATGCGAAAACGAGCAATTGCAGAAGTAATTGGATGATGATCCAACTCAAAAACAACTGCAATTGGCAAAAGCATTACGAGCAATGGGGAAGATCAATAAGCTCGGTAAATGGACCCCACATAATTTGAATGAACGTCAAATTGAAAACTGAATTGTGACTTGTGAAATGCTGCTTCAACGCAACGAAATGAAATTATTTTTATACCGAATTGTGACGGGTGACGAAAAATGTATTTATTTTGAAAACCAGGAGTGGAAAAAACGGGGCAACACTAAGGCCAAATCGCTTTGGCAAATAGACTTTGCTCTGTGTCTGGTGGGACCAGATCGGTATTGTGTATTATAAACTCTTGAAGCCCGGCGAAACCGTTAGTACACAACGCAGTCGCTAACAAATAAAAAAATGTAACGACCGGAATGGGCGTGAAGACATGGCAAAGTGATTTTAATACACGATAACGCGCCTTCTCACACAGCAAAGCTAGAGAAAAACACTCCATCAATTTCGAGGAAGTTAGAAAATGGCTCGACGCATGGCTTGCCGCAAAAGACAACCAGTTTTTCTGACATGCTATTCCGATAGCATAAGAAGCATGAGAAGCCGAGCATGAGAAGCCGATAGCCTGAAAATTACGTATTTTTTTAACACAAAAATCGGAAGAAAACTTATGCATACATCTAGTGTATATATGTTAGATTTGGTTGCACTCGATCGAACGGTGTAGGAGGAATTCGGGTACATGTCGACAAGATGACGGTCAAATTTTTATGTATAAGATATGACCAAATAATGATGTATTTCTATCATACGTGGGCATTTCAGCCCTTGAAAGGGCTTTGACCGAGCTTCTTACGATCAAATGTGTTGTGGGTGTTGTGAAATGTTTGAAAACAAATGATCGAGAATTAGACCTACATATTTTATGCCGACTCCGAACGGCTTATGTTCTCAAGAAGATTTTCATGGCAGTTTTTACTCTCTGAGGTTTGCCATTGTCTGCAGAGAGGTGACGGCTGAGCAGAAAAATTAATTCAACTAAGAAAACTTTATGTGGGATTCGAACCAGAGTTCTCTGGCGTATGGGCCACACACTCTACCCACTGCGCTATACTTTTTTATACTCCAAATCAGTACATTTAAATAAATGACTAACACTTGAGTTAATTATTGAATTCAGGATAAGATTATATTTGAATAATTTTTGGAAATTTATTATCTATTACATCAAATATTTCTTGTTGTACAGATTCAACTTGGTCAGCATTTTAAATGCAATCCACTTAAGAAAATGATTAAATTGGTTGCGTATTTTAAAAGCAACCCCCTTCGCTATCTTGAAAAATTATACACTGCAATATCATTAGGAAATAACAAGTCATTAAATTGATTCACCGCTGTTGTTTTACTTCTACCACTTTGCTCATTTCTTGTTGTACTCTCCACAATGAGCTAATTATAAATAAATTAAGTTACAATAAAAAAGTGCAGTCAATGCCTAGTTTTATTCGGGGTTTGCTGCCAAAGATAAAAATCATCTCTCCAATATATGATAAATTACCCAAAAAATAAAAGCAACACACATGTGCACCTAGATATACTTCAAAATGCCGACATAATGGGCACTTCTAAGGGTATCCCTTAATATTATCACATTTTGCCTAACGCCAAAACAGCAACAACAACAACGTGGCTGCTCACTCATGTTCCAGTCAGTAAATGCTGCCATAATTAAGCTATCGTTGACCACAATATCTCAGATGTAATGACAAGAAGCTAATTTCTGCTGTTTGTTCAAGATTTTTATCGCATGTTTGTGGTTTCCATTTGGAGTGGAAATTATTTTGAGTCGATGCTAATTGAAAAACAATACTGAGCAATGGTTTGAGCGTGCAGTTTACAGTGTTACCTAACACACACCTAATGATATTTTTTTTTTAGTTCAAATACTTCGCTGCAGCTGTTAGCTCTAAAGACGTCTTCTCTGCTCATTTTGAGTGTGACTCGTAAAAACCATCATGAATTTTGGATATTCGTTTAGCGCACCCAAATTTTATCCCATACATTGTGCTTTAAATTTGCTCTAAGTCACATCGTTGTAATTTAACTACTTTACGCATGTAATTTTACACACATTTAATGATACTCCCCCAACAGTGGAAGGATGAACACAAAAAAAAAAATCACATTTCAATTACATTGAGTAGCAACAAGACAGCATTAATTGCCAGAATCTTCATTGATATCCACCCAACTGCCTTATCGAGGCCACAAAAAAAAAAAAAACGATTTGGTCTAACTCGGCGTATGCCCGGTCATTCCACGCCCCTGTGTTTAACATCTAGCTTGACAATAAGATGGCTAAAACAATTCCACGCCACACCAGTGACACCTCGCATTAGTCGGGCCACGTGACTTGGTCATTATGCTGAAAGTAGCAGCAGCACTTGGATAGACAGCAAAAGACAAGCACAACAGCCGAAAGAAAGACAGACAGATAGTTAAATAGACAGACAGACACATAGACGGACAGGTTGATATGCGTGTAAAAAGCAGTACTGCAGTCGCCGTTGCTGCCGACCGGCTGACACGTGTTTCCTAACGCATGTCGGTGATTATTCGCTGATCATCCGCAGTTCAGTGAAAAGTTCCGAAGCTATAGTGTAATGCTTTAAGAGCGAAGTCTTCCAAGTGGGGTGGTGCGATGATGAGTTGATGTTGCAGTGATAAGCATGGTGCATTTTTTTATTTTCTTCGATATACTATATACGATATGGTGCTCAAAAAAGCTACTTAGTCTTTTTGGACTGAACCGTCCATAAAATTGCATTAATTTTGAAGCTTTTTATTAGTTTTCATCAATAGAATATAATTTCATCATTATTGTGTCAGTTATTATCATTATAAGATGATTTTCAACTATGATTAGCTGAAGTTTCTTAAATCTGTAGTTCTAGTAATGAGTACTCTGAGCCAAAACACTGACTAAAGAATAATGCTCCTGATCTAATCGGACGCATCGATTAGTCACTGCGACACAAAGATATAAGAAATAAAAGTATTGGTGAAGATATTTTTAAAGATAGCAGAAATATTTAGATTGAAAACTAAAGAGGCAGAATAAAAATTTTATATTACACAAGATCTAAAAAGTTTAATTTTCTTCAACATAAAATATGGTCGACTGACTCTACATCATACATTATGTACATGTATATAAACCTATTGTTATTATTTAAATCTAAATTGATAAAATAAAAATATTCAAATAAGCTCAGTGCCATAGATAGCTTTTTGTTCTGAGGGGTCCCTTAAAAAATAATTACTTTAAAAAAACATAATTTTGAATACCTAAGTAGCTGGGTGTTTTGTGACGCCGCATGTCATGTTTCACAGCCCAACTTTGTTTAAACGTCGCAAAAGTATGATAGAAGATGCTATGGCATGTCAAATATATATTTATAAAATCTCATTGGAAGCTGATCCGTACAAGTCTAAAATAAGTATTTTGTACTAAAATGTTTAAAATTCAAAAGCAAAATAGCTTTCCTGAACATTTTAAATTTTTCACTCATCACTTTTGTGAGCTTAATCTTCAAAATGTACTTATTTCGGGTTTAGTTGAAAAACGAGACATTCTATTTCAATATGTCACCCCATGCTAAAATACCACCTTGTTCAAAACGAAAGGTTCATCCACACTGTGAACCGGACTTAACTGTCCGATTCGAAAATTTTTTTTTTAATAGATTGCCACATGTGTCTATGACAAGGCTGCCAAATATCAGCGTCTCTCTTTGACATTTGGTAAAGTGACAGTGTTTTGTTTACACCAACTTTTTTGCGTGTCTTCGATTTTTATGATGGAAGAAAAAATTGAGCAAAGAGTTTGGATCAAATTTTGAGTGAAAAATGATTTCAACTTCGCCGATACGCGTAAAATGTTGGTGAAATGTTACGGTGACTCTGCTCTATCGTATCAGAAGGCAAACAAGTGGTTTAACCGATTTGTGAGTGGTCAAGACGAAGTAGAAGACGACCCTCGTACCAGGCCATCGAATTCGACTACCGAAGAAAACGTTGAAAAAACCAAAGAAATGTTGGTCAAAAATCGCAAATTGACGATTAGAGCGATAGCAGAGGACGTCGGCATTTCAATTGGATCCGTTCAGAACATTTTAAAGAATGAATTGGGCTTGAGACGTGTCGCTACGAAGTTGGTACCGAAAGAACTCAATTTCATGCAAAAAAGAGACCGAATTACTATCGCGAAAGACATGTTGGAAATGGTCGAAAACGACGAATCATTCATCGAATCCATCATTACTGGTGATGAGACATGGGTATACGAGTATGACACGCAAACCAGGCATCAGGCGAGTGAATCAGGCTCAATTTTTTCTTCCATCGTAAAAATCGAAGACACGAAAAAAGTTGTTGTAAGCAAAACACTGTCACTTTACCAAATGTCAACGAGAGACGCTGATATTTGGCAGCCTTGTCATAGACACATGTGGCAACCTACTAAAAAAAAAGTAAGTATGTTAAGTTGAGTATTCATAAAATTCCTGTTTTTGGCTTTGTTCATATTTTGAGGACAACATTTTTTGCTGAAAGAAAATGGTTGACCAAGCGAATTGAAAACCTATGAATATCCTTTAAATAATCAAACGTGAGACCCTTAAAAATAAAATTACATAAAATAATGGGTTTTGCTTGGAGCTGTTTCAGTTTTTGAGATATTAAACTCAAATTTCGTGATTATTCATTCTGTTACCACCACATTTCAAATTTTTTTCGAGTGCATGGTTCAGAAACACTTTTGTATTTTAGTACACAACTCAACTTACCTACTAAACATATCACTATATTGTGTTGTTGTTGACGAATTAAGAAAAACTAAACAATTTTTTTCTTAAAAAAAAACGAATTTTTTGCAAAACATATGCATATGGATTCGTGGTTTTAGATATTTGGTAATGTTTTTATGATTCTGGGGGTTGGTCAGGCCTAGCGTATTCCCCCATTTCTACGCCACTGAATGAGCCCAAAAAAAAAAATTATGTACAAAAAAAAACCTTTTTAATTGACTTTTGAATTTCTAAAGTTAGATTTCCGACGCTAATTGATAGTTTTCTAGAAATGTTCAACTTTAATTAAAACGAGTTTAGAAAGCAAAATTTTTCCTCCTACTCTTACCACTATTAATCCTTCTTTCTATTTTCAACTCTTTAGCGATTAAATTGCGTTATTTGCTTACGTTTCGAAAGGAAAGCTAATAAATATGCGGTGTTTTTTCTCTTGCAACGTTTTAAAACTCACCGTCATATATTCAATATAGTCACGATCTGTCGATATATCACTGCAAATTGATTGGCTTTTACGTGTGATAAATAAAATCCAGCCTAGACACAGGGTAAAAAACAGCGAAAAACAAATCATTGACCGCATGATGGTGCTGCCTTAAATCAATGAGCAAGTTACGAGAGGGTGTTTTGGCTACTGCTACAGCACACTCATATGAGTGCCCATCCACCCGTTCTACGCCAAACTCTCTTACAAATATAAATTACAATTGTATTGGTGCTAAATAAAATCAATTCGTGGTTTTTTCACTGTTTTTTATAGCCACTTTTGGAAAACTGATAAATTGTCAAAGTGAAATGAAATGAAATGCACACAAAAAAAATCTACAACCCCCAATTTAAGAGTGGGTCTGTCGTGTTTGTGGTTAGAAGCGCTATTTAAATCAATTGAAAGAACTGTGTGCGTTTTACAAGTGATACATAAATTAAATGCCAGAGTGCGATAAATAAAATTTCAATAAAAGTATATAAAGGTAAAATACTGAGCTCTCCAAAATGCACTCAACTGGGTAGCAACATAAGGACCACCCAATGCAGGTTTCAGGATCCAACCTAACTTGCTGATGCCCAGCATAGTGAGCTGCAGATTGATCACCGCTGTGCTGAAGAAATGATTGCACACATCCAATACACTGACATGTGAAACGCAACATGGTAGCCAACTGGATCTGGATCTCTTGTTAATAACTGCATTTTTTCCAAATAAGTTTGATTGAAATCATCAGCTCAGCGCACAGTTGGGGGGAATTCCATAAAATTGCATTACTATAAAACTGAAAAGTTAAAACTGGCTTTGGTCAAATCTGCGGCCTTAGCTGAGCTGATCTGAGCTGAGCCTAAGCTACAACATGCCTCTGCTTCATGGGTGTCAGTTGCTTGCTTGGTTGGTTGATCTGCCAGTCATCAGCAACGCTGTTGATGATCAGCATCAAACGATCTTTCACTGATCACTTGATGGATTTATAACTCAAGCATATTTGCCACTGATGAATGATTCTGGCGCATTGGAGGCTTTAAGTAGTCTCCTCAGCATCATCAGCAGCGTATATGTTGTTGTTGTTCCTGTTGATTTGTGGCTCCACAGTCTTGTGATATGCTGCAGATACTGCATTTAGCTTCTGGAATGCAAACACGCAGGCTTTGCATTCATATCTTATACGATCTTGTTGGCTGTCCTGCTATAAATAAACTAAAAATATGTATTTGCACAGATTCGAATATTGAATTCATTTATGGAAGTATGACAGGCGTGATTATTTGAGATTTTTGTATAGTAAAAGTTGCCAAGTTGAGGCATATTCCAAGAATAATATGATCGGTCGTAATTGCAGGAGTGTCAAGTAGAGATTTTAATAGAATTTTCAGTGATAAATTTATATAAAAAAAGCGGCATGTTTTTTGACTTATTTTAGTGCTGATATACAAGAAAACAAGCTTATTTTATAAGCGGTAAACTGATTTTTAAGTACCTCCAATGAAAGGCAGCAGCTTCCTCAGAACTCTTTTAAAACTCATCTAGGTTTTTGTCTTATAAACACCGTTTGTTTGTAACGATTCTTTACCGTTTTGCAATTAATTAATTGGCGATCGATCGCAACGAGTTGACGGCCATCCATAATAAATTATGCCATCCACCAGCCACATACCATCACATGTTTCATCATCTACGCTCTGTACACTTCCTCCGATGGACAAAAGGTGAGAAAAATAAAAAAAACTTTCAGCATGATCGCATGCAAGATCAGCAGCGCATTGAAGTTCTACCAAGCTCCAACATAATAGAGTAAAATCTTGAGGAAAAAAAAAACAACCGAACATGAAATAAATCCAAACACGACAAGCATAACAACTCTTTCGATGGTTAATTTTTGTTTGAGATAATTATAGAGCGGCAATCTTAAGATAGAGCAACGCCAAAGTATGGCAACGCAGCCCAACGCATTGCCAACTACTGCTGACCGCCGTAAAGCGGGTGCACGCGTTGGATTTATTAACTTATTCCGCAATGGATCTACCACTTGATTCGTTGAAAAAACGAAAGCACTGCAAGAAAATCTTGACACTACCAAAATCGAGATCAAGCATTTTATTCTGTTGCAAGATCAATGGAATCAAAACGCATTCTCGTAAGGCTACATAAAGAGTCATGAGATTAAAATCTAATTGATCAAATTATGCAGTTGACCGATCAAGTTATTGAGTCAAAGAAAATTTTTAAGAAATTATCGCAATATATTTAAAAAAGTACAGATGAGCTAACAATATTAAAAAGAGTGTTAGAGGAATTAAAGATATGGAAACATCAAAAGTTAATATTTGCTGAGAATCAGTAAAAATAAAATAAGGGATGCTAACAAGTTCGTGATCTGTCGCTAAAAGGTTGGGTTCTTTGTTATATGTATTTAATTATTCTGCGATGGATATGCCACTTGTTTTTGGAAAAATGGAGCACTACAAGAGTAATCTTGAGTTGCCAAAAACAAGATCAAACATTTTTGCTTTGTCAAGATCAGAGATACTCAAGCACATGATACAAGTAACAAGGCATTAGTAACCCTGCTATTTTCTCACGTACGGCGACTACTGCTTTACTTTTTAGTTTTATTTTCGCTTTTTTCATTTTCTATTTTATACTACCTTTGGCACTTGTGCTGCCTGACTGTCACTACTACATTATTTTCTTTTCATGCTCATGCACACGATAGGGCAGATAGATGGTTGAGATTGAATTTGAATCGATCAAATGTTTCATTTACTATAAACAATCGAGTTGTCATTGAGAAATATTATAAAGAGGAACGTGATATATAAAAAGATACAGATAAGCTTACGATATTCAAAAGAGTATTGGAAGAGAAGCAGATATTAAAGGAAGATTTGATCAAATTTGAAGGTCAGATGAAAAACAAATATTAAACATCAGTTTTTAAAATCGATAGAAACGATAGAAACGAAAACTGAAAGAAAAAACTACGCAAACAATAACAAGAACGAGCATTTCTTCCAGTGACAATATCAATTAGGTAAATCAAAGTAAGAAAAGATGCAAGAAAAGTGATGAGATTGAAATCAAAAGGATCAAAATTTATAGGAATTTTTGATGATAAAGATATAGATATAATCACAAGAGGTATAGAAAATCTGTAGATCAGATAAGGTGCAGATTTGTTAAATTCAACTTAATGTAGCAAGAAGATTGTGATCTTAATCTTTCAGATAGAGTTTTCCAGAACATAATTCAACATCACGCATACAAAAAAAAAAAATCCGGACTAATTAAGGTTTCATAACTTGTATGATCTACAAATTTAATTGAAACACACTAATATTGAAACTTTCAAAAAATCCAAATAATTTCTTTCCTCTATGCCTTTTCTTTCTTTTTGTTGTTTTTTTTTTTTTGCCATGTGCTTTAACTTCTCTGGCACATGCAATCATCAACGCCAACTGAATGATCGTCATTATAATAGTTATATCAGTCTCAACAATTTTAGTGACTTTGACTGAAGCATTGCTCTTGGTGTGGCGTTGTCGGCTGGTCACAGCCTCCAAAGATGAGAGAAAAAAAAGCTGCCACAAACATGCAAGCCCCAAACACACGCTTTGCTACTCCACATAATAATCAACAAAGCCAAATCGAGCAGAATGTTGATCTTTATCTACATCGAATGACAGCGGGAAATGTGGAAGTTTAGTAGTAGATTTAAGGGTAACAGCAAGCACATGGAATGGGCATCAAAGTCATAGATAGCAGTTTGTGGCTAAATTTGTAGTTTTGACTGTTTGTCGGTTGCTCTACCAACATTTGGCTGCATTTCTTTACTTTTTTTTTTTTTTGCTCTACACAAGTGAGCCTCCGAGGAAGCTAATCAAAAATTTTCTCACCTCTTTTTCGTGTGATGTGAAGCGCGATCACTTTGACGGCATGCATTTTTTCACTTTTTGTCTGTTTTTTTTTTTTTTGTTGCTGCTCATCTGCAACCACATTCATGGCTCTCACTTGGCTGTGGTATGTTTTGGGAGGTTTGCTGCTTTAAAGGTTTAATTTTTGTTTTGGGGGCGTTTTACTGCGTTGAATGTTCTGTCGGCGGCAAAAGCTGGAAATATCTTTTGTTTTAAGCCGCCTTACGCTCGTTCAGGGACTGAGTGAATGACTGAAGATGGTGTTGGTCGATGTTGATGTTGATGCTTTAATAATAATTTGAAAACTTAGGCATGTCGCTTTGGTGAACCTGTTGTTCGATATATGAATGTTTATGGAGGCCAAAAACGACAAACGACCACGAAAAGGGGTTAATCGATTTTAAATCGTTTTTGATGGTATTTTGATCGAGGCAATAATTCATTTTCTGTCTTTTTTTTGTATTTTTGTTTTTTTTTTTTTTTGTTATGGTGTGTAGGAATTTCGTGAAATAGAATTTTGTGGTTGATTCGTTCAATTAAGGCGCGTTGGCTAAGTGAGATGAATGACCCATGGTTAAGTTTGACTATTTTTCAAGTTCTTAACTAACCGATACATGCACTGTTCAGCGTCTCATTCCGCCTTTTTATGAGTTTATAAACTAAAACTAGCTTGCTTCGAACACATCGTCACATAACAAAATATGTGTGCATGTATTTATTTATCTACTTATGTTCATATGTCAAACAAATTGTCTTGTCAATAAAAATCATTGTCCGTTATTATTTATGTCATCATAAAATGTTGTTTATGTCTCTGATTTGAGCTTGACATGGTACGTTTTTGTTTAACTTGTTATAAATTCTTGCTATTGATTTTATGACATCTAAATGTTATAAACTGAAGTTTAGTAATGAAATGTCAAGATGTCTATCATAGCATGCTTCTTTGTTGTGATGTTATTTTTTTTGTTATAGGATCAATTTGATCTTGAAAAATCAACATGATTTTATTTTCAAAATAAGTTGTGTGGGTGTTCGATTTAAATTGATGCTATAAAAACTATTTGAAAATTATGTTCATAAGCTTATGTGCTTACATTTAGAAGCATCTTTTGCTAATTTTTAATTTATATGCGTTAATTTGACTCTTTAGTTCAATAGTCACAGTTTTGCTGGTAAGTTTGTTGAAAATTTATTAAGGAAGCACTTTTGTTCTGTATTAAAACTGCCTGCTTATTTTTCCACTAATTTTCTTAGAATCATCTTTTAATTGAAAATGGATAAGGCAGCCAATGTGCGATCTTATGAAGTAGTTGGAATTCAACCCCTTTCAAAACTATTGTAGATTACCAAACGCACATTGTTTCTATAACTTAGCAAGTGAAGATATTCGTTGAACATTTTTGTTTTTTATAGATTCCAATAGGAGAGAGAAATATGCTTAAAATAGAAAAAGCTTTAATTGTTTTGCTCATTTAGTTATTATAGTAAAGGTCGGTCCAGATATTTACAAGATCCCTATACTGACGGTGCACAGTACTTCGTCTCCATACAAATGATGGGCAAAAATAGAATAGTGGTCTAATTGTAATAAAAATTGGTATTTAAATTAAAATGAGTACGGTGATGAAGTGAAAAATGAAGTCAGTTTTTTTGTGAATCTCATAGTTTTTTCAAAAATGAGCATTTTTGAACGGTTGTACAGGAGTTTGGGGTGCATATGATTGGTTTGAGCAAATTTTGCACATGGGCTAAAAAATCCGCCAAATTTTGCATAAATCTTTAATTCTAAATACGCCTGAGATCAAATCATATATATTCAACGTTCTCAACGTTCTCAACTATAAAAAGCAAATTTGTTTTTAACTTTCATAAAATATTGTTCGACTTCAGTTTTTGGGACACGACACTTGTGGCAATTGAAATTCGTTTAAATGTATTGAGATGAAGTTCGCTTAGTCGAAGGAAATTCTTGAACAATTGAATATTTGAATTCGCGGAAATTCATGGCCTACTCAGAAGTGTAAAAATTTGAATTTTTAGATGTAAATTCTTACGTGTGGGTAGTAGCATAAGGTGAAATTTCTATGCTTTGAAATGCTATAACTTCTAAACAATTAGAGGGAATTTTTTTTATCACTATTACGTTTTTATGAGCAATGATTCTTGCAGTTAATCACGATGACTGGTGTTTACAATTACAGTATGACCTCTCTCATCGGAAAAATACATATTAAAAAGAAAATATTGAATTTTCGTTATAAAAACAGAAAATTTGTTGTAGTCATTTTTTCAAAAAATCTTTAAAAATAGAAATCGTTGAAATTCCATCCTAAAATTTTGAACTAGCCCTTGGAATTGATTCCTTAAAAAGACACTATATAAAAAAGGTAAAAAATTTGTTGCGATGACCTTGAAAAATAAGTTTAAAAAATTTAAGATTAAAAAAAAACAATTTTCATAAAAGCACTGCAAAAAAAATGTACCACCAAAAAGACACAGTCAAGGTCTTTAAAATATACCTTAGTTCTTTTTCTATACGACTTACGGTTTCGAAGTTAGAGCTGAATGAAAACATGCACAAATTGTATTTTTGAAGATATTTTGATATTTTTCACAGTGTATAATTTAAAAAAAAAAAGTTTTTGGCAAAAACAAAAAACACAGTTTAAGTTATTTTTACGAGCACTACCTACATTCAAAGTTTGAAAAAAATCGGAAACACAAAGGTCAGGTTTTGCTCAAAAAAAGTCGAATTGACATGGAATCACCGATATCAAAAATGCAAAAAATGGAGATAGTTTAAAATTATGAATCTCCAAATATTGGCCAAATATTAGCCAATGGCAGTTTTCTTTATTTTCAGACTGAAATTACCAGTGAATTTATAAAACTATTTTCTTTTTTTTCCATTTATATATTCACTAAATTGAAGTTAAATAAATTAATAACAAAAAATTTTTCATTTTAATTTTCGCTTTCAGAGCTTTGTTCGGAAGAACACTCGGAAGGATTTACTATTGACGAATACGAGTCCTCATTGGCTTCAACCTAAGTTCGTGGTTTCAAAATATAGTAATCGATTAATTTGTCGTAGGATTTCTTTTTTTTTGCTTATAATATTTCTTTTACTGACAATTAAACGAACCGACTACTGAAGAAGGTGCCGTAAAAGGTCTTTGTTCGTGTCTTCTCGTCCCGTTTTTCTAGTGTGCTCTAAACGATTTTTGCGAACGCTTTTATGGGTTGATTCTAGTGCTTTCTCCGATAAACTTCCTACAATAAAGTTAGATTTACACAATGAGATGTATGAGTGATTTCAATATTAAATTTACCAATTGGCAAGTCAAAAAACTTGATAACGTCGCATCCGTGGATCAGTAATTTATGTACCGAGCTAGGCATGTAGTACCAGCTATAATTTTGCTCTTGTTGCTTCCAAGAGCTGACCGAACTCGTGGGTTTTTAGAGATTTACCGCTAGATAACACCTGTAAAATAACTGAGAAGTTATAAATGAGGTCCTTGTCGATTTTTGTGATATCTACTGCTCCGTCGACTTCTGGAAAAAACCTGCGTGCAGTATTCCCATTATTTGTAGTTCCAAAGCCTTGCTTTAGTTGGTCAACTATTAAGCCTTTTTTTTCCCTAAATTCCCTCTGGATTCGGGTTTTACTTTCTAAAAATGCAGCTCTATTTAAAAAAATTGAATTTAGCAATGAAGAATTGATAAGCCAAACTTAAGTACTCAGAGTTGCCTCTTGCTCCTTGCACAATTTGATTCATTTCAGTTGGACTAGCTTTGCATATAAAGCATCTGCTAGCGGAGCTCGCATTTGACAAAACAGTTTCTACAGAACCATCAATCATGGTACCGTGCATTTCACGGACTTTCAAGATCTAGTTTTCCCCGGTCTCCAGAAATTGCCCAATTTTCATATTTTTCCAAAATGAGAACCTCCATGCTTGCCATCTCCTAAAACTTTCATTTCACTCAGTTATTTCTTAATTTAAAATGTTCTACATAACATAGTTGAAACCAAAAATGTAATTTTGCCAAATTATCTTAAAAATACTTACGACCGCTAAATTCATGTTTAATTATTTCAATATCATAATCGTCATCTTTGAACATCTGTACCAACAAAAAAATAGATATATATATATACTAAAGAAGTTGCAGTTCCATCTTATTTGGACTTTAACCTTTAAAATGAGACCAATATTGTTAAATTCGGCGTTACTAACTTTTTTGATTTTTGTCCACT
Source organism: Coremacera marginata (assembly GCA_914767935.1). Lineage (NCBI taxonomy): Eukaryota > Metazoa > Arthropoda > Insecta > Diptera > Sciomyzidae > Coremacera > Coremacera marginata. Next base: position 2,732,455 of record OU612045.1, on the reverse strand, counting down.
GACGGAGCATTGTGCGGCGCAAAGGTTTTATTAAGGCCTTATTATTTATGACAACTCAACTAAAGTTGATTAGATTCATCAACATTTTTCTTCGTATAACATATTGCATATATTTCAGTTGAACTATGTAGTTTGAAAATTCTAAAGAGATTAAAGAAATCTATATGGTTCAACTAAAATGTATGTAACACGTTATACGAAAAAAATTAACTGAATCGAGTCAATTTAAGTTGAATTGTTATTCATTATAGGGGCCTAAAGGTCATGAACAGGCTAATGTTTATACAATGAAATATTTGAACACTCAATTATGTAAATAATGTATTTTGACCATTTATCAAAACTTAAAGTCTTAGAATTTAAATAACTGGATTTTGGCATCATAAATAATGTGGGCTTAATATAATTACAACTTGAACAAGCTATTGGCTCCATTTTAAATTGGTTGTTTTCCAATACCAAGTGCTGGATCTGTAGAGAAACTCTTACCTTAGTAAAAAATGGTGTCAAAATATTGAGTATAGCTTATTATGCTTCCTGTGCATACTCTTAATTACATATATATATCCCATTTCATTTTTATTGTCAGGTAAAGTGACAACATATGCATTATTTTTCCAATATAAGGTTTTAGTAATCTATATCTCGCGTCGTATAAGTGCAATCGAGTATATGTCGTTAGAATTACGGCATTGTAATATTTCGTAATAGAAAACCGTTTGAGACGGTTTTATGATTGCTTGTTTCAGTTTTGTTTTTAGCAAAGAGAAAATATGCCATATATTTTACGATAAAGGCGAAAACGCATGTCAGATGGCTAAAAATGTGAATTGTGTTTATAGTCCTGATACTGTAACAGTCAATCACGCGCAATTTTTGTTTCTCGTTCCGGTAATTTTGATGTTAAAAAAACAAACACGCTCTGGAAGGCCAATTGTCGAAATTTTCGATAAAATCATGGAAATCGTGGAGCCCTACCTTCATATAAGCACTGTTTCGATTGCCCAAAAGCTAAACATTACGCCAACAACCTTTTGGAACCACTTGAATCAAGTTGGATACAAGAAGTAGCTCGATGTATGGGTGTCACACGAGTTAACGCAAAAAACTTCATGGACCTAATTTCCATCTGCGAATTTCTGCTGAATCACAATACAATCGGCCCATTTCTGAAACGTGTGGTGATTGGCAGGCACGTGCATGGAGGAAGTTTTCAGTGTCCAAACCTCCCCATTTCGAAGGTTACTTTTGAAATTCACTGGACTCCCTGATTATGGAAAGTTTCAATGAAGCAAGGCTTAATTCTTTATGATTCATAATAACTCATCATGATTTATCAGAATGATTGAGGCTTCCGTATCAAAGCCAGCGGGAGAGTACTAGTGTACCTTTCCCGTGCTTATATAAATTAAGGTTTTCGAAATAAAAACACTTGATTTAATTGGCACTATGTGCCAGTGTAATAACTTTATTAGATGCTCTTCTTAGACTAACTTAAACAACTCCAAATAAACTTATTATATCTTCCTATACTTGTCGCTTCAGCTGCGCTTTTGTCGTTGATATTGTTGTTGGACTTTTAGCTGCACCTTAGTGGTTGTTGCTATTGTTCTTGTATTGCCTGCACTGCTATTGTTGTTGTTGTTGTTGTACCGGTTGAATCTGCTGTTGCAGCGCTGCCGTTATTTTTGGCTTGCTGCTGTTATATTTTGTTGGCTCAGCATTTGGCTTATGTGGGAATGGAATATGCGGCAAAATTGACAAATTGTCACGTACCATCCTCGTATTACAACTGGAGCGGATACGTGTGTTAACTTCTCCCCCCGTTAAGAGGAGCCGTCCCCGGTTTCTTTTAAAACTCTTTCTAAGGCTATGACGTTGTTAATCTTCTTGCGACGTTTTGTGATTAACAAAACTATAACAATGATTACGACTGTTACTATCGAAGAAATGAAAATTAGTAGCCATTGCGTAGATTGTTGATGGATTAGTTCTTTCAGGCTGGCAATATGGCCAATGTTTTTTATATTAACTTCATGCAAGTACGGAAGTGATAACAGCGTAACATGTTCCGTGATATTGACAAATTTAACTGATGCGGGTTGAGGGTGTGAATGACTGATTTTCTTCCAATTCGTAAAAGTTGTACCGTTTATGGTTATTTCACTTTCGAAAGTTACAAGAAGGGTTCCATGCATCAAGATTGCTGAGTTATTTCCTTCCTGTATCTCAGCTGTCTGATCATTCACAATTACTAGTCCATCATCGATCTCTTCAACTGGTGTTATATGGTACGCCGAAGTGGTCTTGCAGGTTGCGAAATTATTGTTCAGTAATTGTCGCACGCAGGAGTTTCCTTTTAGAGGTTGGCAGAATGTGATTGTGGCTGCATCTCTGCAATTTCCGAGAGGTTCATGTAATATTTTGCAGTTGGCAACGGTATTTGTCTCTAACATTAGGATCTTATGTTTACTTATTACAGGCAATATCTTAATTTTACTACATATTTCTTCAATTTTTGGATACTTGATTACGAAATGGATACTATTGCTATCTTGGAATATTTTCTGTTTTGAAATACTTAAAATATCACTTATACTAATATTTGCAAAGTGTTCCGCGATTAACAAATTTTGTATTTCAGTACTATCTAGTATAATAGGATTTATTACATTAACTTTTCCAAGAATGACCGAATAGATGGTATCCTCAATACTCGTTATTATGGCCTTGTTTCTGGCTATAGCTAGTTCGAATAGGTGTCCGGTATCTATTTCTTTTTTTATTGTAACATTGAGAAGCTTGTTTACCGTCTTTGTTAATTGGTTAATTCTAATCTGCATTTCGGTATTTATAAGGACCTGTCTTTCATTAGCCTCTATTAAAGCTTCCTCCTTAGTGGCCACCTGATTAAAATCATCGAAATCTGGGGTGCCAGCAATGTATTTTAGTGCCGTTCCCAAAAAATTGATGCTTCGCGATTGTCGATGGTGGATTCTGAGCGCGCTAAGTAGGTTAAAGATCTGATCCACATCTGCTTTAAGTAATTTTCTCATGTGCGACTGTGGGAAGTGGTCGAGTAAGTTTTCGGTATCATGGGCTATGGTTTCATAATCGGTCAGGTTTGTTCTATGCAGTAGGAACCCGTAGCTATTGTAAACAGCCACTGCTCCATCGGTTATCGGAATGTAGTGTGAATCGGTGTAATTCAAAAATTTGGCTCGTTTCGCTTGAGCGATTGCCAGTATAAAAAGCCTGAAAATACAAGAATATTACCTTATATTACTTTTATGGACCTCTTTACCCTCAATCAATAAAGTAGTTCCTAAGTCTTTTTCAACTACTTTTTCGATATAGAGCTTTGTAAATTTGTTCCCTATTCTTCTATTCGTTTTAACATAAACCTTTTCCCCTGGTTCGAACTGTCTAGTTTTTTTCCCAGAATTGAGTCTCTGCAATTCTGCGTGTTGCGCTTTAGCTATTCTTGATTCGATTTCTTTTCGCAGAGCTTCGGGCATAGAATGGACAATATCTATCGGTCGTTTATTTGTGGTAGAATGAATTGTCCTGTTGTATTTCGCAGTGGCGAGTAGAATTAAGTCAATCGTGTCGTTTATACCTTGTGTTAATTTTGTACATCTGGCTATTTCTGAAAGCGTACTGTGGAATCGCTCAACCTGTCCGTTCGTAGTGCTATGATGTGGAGGTGTTGTAAATATGTTTATCCCAAAATGGTCTCTTACTAGCGAGCTAATTGTATGTGAATGAAAAGATTTTTCATTATCACAGACAATTGTCTTGGTGTCCTTGAAAAAATTTAAAATTTGTAGTATGGGTTCTTTAATGTCAACTATTGATCTGGAATTTATTGCCGAAACTATGGCAAATTTTGAGAATTTATCAACACAAGTTAGAAAGTGTTGATTGTCAGTAGAGTAGATGTCGATGTGCAAAATTTCACCAGGCCTTTGAGGTAAGGGTGTTTTGCCAATCTCCGGGTTCGGAGGGTGACGCTGATACTTTGCCTCCCTACAGATTCTACAATTTGAAGTTATTTCTTTTAGGCTCTTACGCATGTCAGGGAAATAGTAATCGTCCAGAACTTGTTTAAGGTTTTCTTGCACCGAACGATGGGCTCTATTGTGCTCCGCTTGCAAGATTTCCCTTTGGTCATTTTTATTAAAGATGTCTGTCACCTGCTTTGCTGCACGTAGGAATTTAACAGCAGGGAACATTGAGATAACTTTATCCTGAATCTTGGCCAAGGTAGGTAGGTCACACAATACTCCGTTGACTACGTTGGGATTGACGCATGACCTAAAAGTCTTCAGAAGATTATCTATATTGGAAAAAACAATACGATGTCTAACTTGGGATTTGAAAAGTATTTTTGACGTAGTTGTTTCAGTATTTCCTTCTTCTAGGATAAGCTGATTTCTGAAACAGTTTATGGGATTCTCAACAGTGGGAAATGTTTTTGTCAGTGACTCCTCACTGTGGACCGTGTTTGATGAATTGCTAGAGTTTCCTAAAGCATTGATATGTTGCCTCGACAAGGCGTCGGCTACAACGTTCGCCCTACCAGGTTTATAAAAGAATTTGGGTGAAAATTCCTCAACAAACGCTCTCCACCTTTTCAACTTTGAGTTAGGATTTTTATCTGATATAGCGAACGTGAGAGGCTGATGGTCAGTAAAAATACTCAACTGCTTAACACCATAAAGATAATTTCTGAGCTTTTGTAAAGCCCAAACTATTGCGAGCAGTTCACGTTCATTAGTTGCGTAATTCTCTTCAGTCGAAGAGAGAGTCCTGGAAATCATGGTTATAGGCCGTCCCTCTTGAGAGAGAACTGCTCCTAAAGCATGTGACGATGCATCTGTGGTTAGTTCGAATGGCTTTTCGTAATCAGGATAAAGTAGAAGTACGTCCTCTGACGCCAGTATTTCCTTTATTTTGCTAAAGGCTTTTTGTGCTTCTTGATCGAAATCTATCCGAACGTTTTTTGATTGGTTAGCACCAATATTTCCATTTTCGCCTCGCAAGTATCTTGTTAGCGGTTTAGCAATTAACGCATAGTCCCTGATAAATCGTCTGTAGTAACCAGACAATCCAAGAAATGATCTTAAGCCTCGGAGTGTCTTAGGAACCTCGTAATTAATGATATCCTTTACTTTGTCCGGACAGGTTTTCAGCCCGTTCTTGGAAACAACGAAGCCAAGGAATTCCACCTCTTCTTTGAAGAATTTTGTTTTTTCTAGTGAAATCCTCATGTTAGCTTCAAAAAGTTTCTTCAAGACACGCCTTATATCCTTCGTATGTTGTTCATAGCTAGAGGAGAATATAATTACGTCATCTATGTAAACGTGACAACTTTTGCCTATCTCGTCCCTAAGAATGTCGTCAATTGCTCGCTGAAAAATGCTTGGAGCATTTTTCAATCCAAATGGAAGTCTACAGAACTCGTACTTGCCGTTATTGACAGAAAAAGCTGTCTTTTCTCTGTCACGCTCAGCGAGAGTTATCTGGTGGAAGCCAGACTTGAGATCTAGAGTAGTAAAGTAGGAAGATTTCCCTAAATTTGAGAGAATAACCGAGGTGTCCGGAATCGGGTACCTGTCGCTTGTTGTTTTTTCATTGAGTTTCCTAAAGTCAATGACCAAACGCATTTTACGCTCTCCTGTCTCAGTGGTTCCTTTCTTGCCTACGACCCATATTGGATTGTTATACGGAGAGCGAGAAGGCCTAATGATACCGTCTCGTAGTAGTTCGGAAATTTCCTTATTCACAAACTCGGATGCGGCTATTGGGTAAGGATAGGACTTGGAGTAAACTGGTTGGTCATCGTTTGTTCGGATTGTCGCTACGATATTGGTATTATAGGGCAAGGCTTCATTTGGATCTGCAAAAACTCCTGCCTGTTCTTTGATAATGAGAGAGACTTGTTTTTTGTGATTTGGGTTTGATAAAATATTGTTCACCTCGCGGCAAAAAAAATACAAGAGGGCTTCCCGTTTATTATTGTAGCAAATCATTCCTTTTTTCATATCAAGAGTCGCACCAATTTCCTTGAGAAAATCGAAACCGATAATGCCATCGAATGTTTGGAGTGACGGAAGAATAAAAAACCGAGCGTTTGTGTCGAAAATATTCATGGTGCACTTTCTTTGGATTTTTTCGGTACCGTGAATTGATTTAACTAGGAATGGATTTTCAATATGCTTGACACCTTTGAGGGTTTCTAAATTTGTAATGTAATTCTTTGCGGCACCCGTATCTATTAAGAATTTTAATTTCCTCCCTGCCAGTGTTCTGGTGACGTAGGGCAGGAGGGATCCTGTTCTAAAAAATTAATCTCGTCCGTTGCCTCAATCTCCTCGTCCTCTGGGATATCGCCGTCGTCGTCTCCATCTTCGTCCTCGTAATCCCCGGGGAAGTAGAGGTTTTTGGCAACATAAAACCCGGGTGTGTCCCGGTCATCGCGTCCGCGCTGCCTCAAATGGTTCACACGTTGTAGCTTATTGGCTGGCAATCTATCGCTCTCAATAGGTCTTTTCGCTGGTCGGATAGCTTGAGGATTAGGGCTTAGGAAGGGATTTCTGTTGAAGTTTGGCGCAGTGTTGCGGAACAGTCCCTCTGGCTTATTGTGCCTAAAGCGGGATGACGTTGGGTCTGTGTCCATAGGCACTGGTCGAGGATACGCGTTCGTTACTCTTCGATAGTGGGGTGAATTATGAGGGCCATAATTATTAAGTTTTGTGAAAGTACCCACTTGGTTTCGATTTGGGCTTATAAATGCCTGTGCGAAAAGGGATCGTGCATGGTTTGATTCAAGCTCTTGGGCAAGAGCTAGAGCTGTTGGCATGTCTGTCGGTCTGGAGGAGAAAAGAATGTCACAGAGGGGTTTGTTAAGTCCCGAGATGAACACTCGAAGGGCGTCTTGTCGGTACTTATTATTAAGGGAGTTTATTAGTTCCGTATTACCGTAATGTGTCATAATATTTTTGTTTACTATTAATGACAGTTTCCGTTCCACGTCGTCGTAGAACTGGGAGATTGTGCGTTGCCCTTGCCTTAAGGTAGACATTTCCTGCTCTACCAGGTAGATGGGCCTCTTGTCGGCGTAAGTGAAGTCTAGACGAGCGATTATGGCGTGAAAATTTAAAATGGTATTGAAGGATGACAAAACCATATTTGCCGAGCCCACCACCTTATTTCTCAAAATGGCAACCGCCTGGTAGTGCTTGGAACTACCGTCAAATTCCTCAAAAAGTTTATACGCAGCATGGGCAGCCTGCCTCCATGATACGTAGGTGGCTCTATCGCCACCGAACTCCGGTAGTGATTTTATAAGATCGAGTGATTCCTCACATCTGACGGTCGGGTCAATTGTTACTGGTTCGTATTGCGTAACGGTGGTCGGTGTTTCTAGGGTTTTTAATCTAGCGGTCAACTCGTCGACGGAACCCTGGAATTCTCGTCTTGTTTGTTCCGTTGCAGCCCTTATTGCGGCATTAACGATGGCTTGAAGAGCTTGAGGATCCATCTCAATCGTTACAACTTTCTTTATTACTAACTATTTGTTATCTTTATTTTCAGATTCTAGGTTTTCTTCAACAGTTAATTGACTGAGATTTAGTAAAAGTACAAGGGTTTTTTCTTCAAAAAAAACTTTTTAATTAATTTAAAATTTTTCTAATTAATTCAAAGACATACAAAACATCTGGAAGAACTCAATTCTTAAGTAAACATTCACTTACATATAAAATATTCTACTCATCATTTCTTAAAATCTCGATTGCTTCGGTGGGTGCAACAAATACGGGATATTCTCTGCAGCTGCGGCAGTAATTGACTCCTTCGTGAATTAACGAACGTTTTTCCTTTCTCGTTTCAGGTAGGTACTGGAAGGTTTTTTTCCAATTCAGTTCTTTTCAGAAAAATTTTAGATATTTTTCACTTGTTTTTTCCAGTATTGAAAAATTAAGATTTTTTCACTTCAGTTTTATTTTTCAGAAGATTTTAGATTTTTTTACTTCAGTTTTTTAGTATAGAAAAATTTAGATTTTTTCACTTCAGTTTTATTTTTCATTAGATTTTAGAATTTTTTACTTCAATTTTTTCAGTATAGAAAAATTTAGATTTTTTCACTTCAGTTTTTTCAAAAAAGAAAAATTTAGATTTTTCCACTTCAGTTTTTTCAAAAAAGAAAAATTTAGATTTTTCCACTTCAGTTCGTTTTTCAGGAGATTTTGGATTTTTTCCACTTCAGTTTTTTCAATATAAAAAATTTTACGTTGTTTTTTTCCAATTTAGAAAATTTTTACGCTGTTTTTTTCAATATAGAAAATTTTTAACACTGTTTTTTTTCAATATAGAAAATTTTTAACGCGAGTTCGAGCTCACTGGCCACTTTCAATTTTCCTTTTTATAAAGAATTTTTTTAGTGGCCCCACGTTGGGCGCCAATTAAGGTTTTCGAAATAAAAACACTTGATTTAATTGGCACTATGTGCCAGTGTAATAACTTTATTAGATGCTCTTCTTAGACTAACTTAAACAACTCCAAATAAACTTATTATATCTTCCTATACTTGTCGCTTCAGCTGCGCTTTTGTCGTTGATATTGTTGTTGGACTTTTAGCTGCACCTTAGTGGTTGTTGCTATTGTTCTTGTATTGCCTGCACTGCTATTGTTGTTGTTGTTGTTGTACCGGTTGAATCTGCTGTTGCAGCGCTGCCGTTATTTTTGGCTTGCTGCTGTTATATTTTGTTGGCTCAGCATTTGGCTTATGTGGGAATGGAATATGCGGCAAAATTGACAAATTGTCACGTACCATCCTCGTATTACAACTGGAGCGGATACGTGTGTTAACTTATACCCTTACTAAAATAAGTCTCCGTACAGATTAGTAATTCTTATATATCAGTTTAAAAAAACAAGCTTCAAGTATAAAGGTCTATGATTTGTATTTTATTTCAAAGATTTATTATTTAGGAATAATATAAATGAAAAGAATTAAATTTTTAGTTATAAGAAAACAAAAAAAAAATCGATTCATTCGATGATTCAATAAAAGAAACCAAAAAAGTCTCCGTATAGTGCGTTTGAATTACAATGCTATATTAAATGTTTTAGTACTTATTTGTTTTTTATTATGTAGTTGGTCCACCTTTATTCTTTATAACTGCGTTTAGCCGGTTTTTCATAAAGTGAACTAGCTTTGTTGTTGTTTCTGGCTGAATCTTTGCCTACTCCTTCAAAGGCACTGCTTTAAGTTGATTTTTGTTTGTTATATTGTGCTGTCGAATTTTTGTTTCCAAATGGTCCCACAAATGCTCTATTGGATTTAAATCCGGCGACTGAGCTGGATGATTTAATGACCACTCCTTTACCACTCCAGTGGTGTGTTTGGGGGCCTTGTCCTGCTGGAAATAGTATGAATGATGCAAGCCCAACTTATATACGCTAGATTGTAGATTTTCCTTTAGAATATTTAAATATGCAAATCTATCTATTCTGCAATCTATAAAAATAAGGATCCCTACTCCGGATGATGCCATACATCCCCATACCATCACATTGCCTCCTCCGTGTTTGACGGTTGGGGTCAAATTCTTCGGAATCATTTCAGTGTTACGCTTTCTCCAAACAAAACGGTGACCATCCGAGCCAAAAACGTTGTATTTGCTTTCATCGCTATATAAAACTTGATCCCAAAAAGTATTTTCTTTGTCGATGTGCTCAATGGCGTACTCTAATCTCGCCTTTTGGTTTGCTTTACGCATGTAAGGCTTCTTACGGCTTACGCGACCATTGAATCCATTTCTTTTGAGAAGATTTCGAACTGTTTGTGGACAAACACTTATTGCAACAGTGGTTTTCAGGTTTCCAGCAATTATACAAGCACTACTTTTAGAATTTTCATTCACACCTCGGACGATCCTTCTTTCTAATTGATTGGAGATTTTTCAAGGACGACCAGATCTCTGCTTATTTGCAATGGTTTTGGTTTTCTTAAACTGCTGAATAACATACTGTACCGACGAACGAGGTCTTTTAACCATTTTACCGATTTCAGTTAATGATTTTCCTTCATTTTTCAAGTTTTATATAATTTTTTTTTTTGTTTCCATTGAAATTTGTTTTTATTTTCCATCGCTATTTTTATGATTTTAAATATACCAAAAACACAAATTCAAAGCTTCAAGTTAACTTTGTTAATAAAATAAACACGTGCTCCAGCTAAAAAGTTGCGTTACTTAATGAAGTTTGCCGTGGTATGGAGACTTTTTTGATATACAAAACCAGAGTAGCCGGATGTCTGCATGAGTTTCTCGTAGACTTGACGGTCGATATAATAGAACAGTGTAAAATAATAAAGGTGAAACTTGTCCCATTTCTTTTTGATCTTATTTTCAAGCAGAATGTTGCTTGTTTCATTTATTTTCCTATTTTTGTCTTAAATACTCTGCTGTACGGAGATTTATTGGAGTCGGTGTTTATATAAATACCTTCAAAATGTTTCGTAAGCATATATGTAATGAAAATCATAAAAACAAAACGTACTAGTTATTTTTATGTTGAAACGTAGCAGTTCACAATATTTCATTTACCCACTCTTATATTTGATATATTGTGCAATACGTTCAAGGTTAACTTTAATACTACTCTTCCACTAACTAACGTTATAACGACCTATATACATAACGACTAACGTTATATCTGCTGAGTTCTTTTTGAAAAGAGTTGCCACATTTTATTTAAAACATTATTTTTTAACTTACGAACGAATACAGGATATCGCTCATCCTTAAAGTTTTCCGTTATTCTGAATAATTTAAACTTGAGAGTTTAAAAGAATTTATTTCAGACAGAGTGACATGAATTTAAGCTTAGTGTCATAAAAGCTTTCCAAAAATGTTTTCAAAAAGCATCCTTGCTGACGATAAGTCAAACGAGAACTATTGAGACAATAGTTCTTCATAGTTCATAGTTAAAATTTTATATATCATATTTTATGTGCATCCTTTCCTTGATGGCTTTTTTTTACTTAGAATTCCCTTTTAATCAAACCTCCCCCAGAAGGAAATCCTACACGCGGCGCTGGTGACATGATGAAAAGTAGGCCACTTACGAGAACGTCAAGGGAATCGGTAGTGGCCGAATCGTGGTCGAATTGCTGTAAGCCGGCGCAAACGGGTGCCAAGCCAGGATTGATGCTCCGGTATGTTTTGCTGAGTGTTTGGTACGATTGCCTCGGAATAATCTATTATGAGCTATTATCTTAGCTCGGACCTGTACTATCAATAATTGAACCGTCTGCAGGAAATAATCACCCAGAACCGGCCAGCTTTGTCCAATAGAAGAGGACCTGTGTTCCATTACGACAACGCCAGGCCACACACGTCTTAAGCTCCGGGAACTCGGATGGGAGATTATTATATATCCACCTTATATTCTGGACCTGGCATCAAGTGATAACTGTTCCTCTCTATGGCGAATGATTTGCTGATAAGACATTCATCTCAAGAGAAGCTTGTGAAAATCGACTGTTCCAGTTTTTTGCCAAGAAACACAATTGTTTAAACAAAATTTTTTTTTTAACCAAACAAATTTTTTCCCACAAGCTTGCGAAAATACGTTTTTCCATTGCTTGATAGTAATTGTTGGTATTTGAGAACTTTTTGCTTGAACTACTAATTCATCTCCTATAATTAATATCCATATACAATGCACAACAAAAAATAAAATAAAAATAACATTTTACTACATTACTTCTGATAGGTTTTTATTTGTTCATTTGTGGGGGGAGGTTAAGAATTTGAACCAAAAAGACATCACATAAATGTCGATATATTTCCAATCAAAATCTATTTTAAGCACGGCACTACTTTGAACTATTGAATCGACAACCAGATCAAGTCTGGACCAAACTAATTTGTTGTATTCAGCCGAAGAAAGAGAACCAGCTCTAATTTGCCGGCATCAAAACACAAAACAATAGTAATCGGTACTTTTGTCAACTTTACCTACGCGCAGCCAAACAATCGAATGTCAATCATTTTGACAAGCATGAAGAGCATAATAAAGAGTCTCTACAAGGCTGGAGGGTGCTGTCTAGGAGTGACCATAAAATTGGCTACACATGCTGTAGACATCGGGAAAAAAACGTAACTAATTTTGAAATTGTTACTAGCGTCAGCGCTAGAACACCGCGAGCGTTCGATGACGTGTAAGAATTTTTATATGCATGTCAAATGTCAAAGTGGGAAAAAAACTAAGCGTGTTTTTTCTCTTACATATTCTTTCTCTATCTCTAACACTTAAAACTAAGGTTAGTGAATTTGAAACAAAACGCTTTTCTGTGATTGTTCTTTGTTGCTTTGATGTTGTTTCTGTTTACACACTAGGTTGTTACACAAAAGCTGTCATGTCAGTTTTGACAGCTCCTTGTATGTTGAACGTCTGTCGATTTATTGCAGCTCTACATGCTCTCTCTCTCTCTCTCTCTCTCTTACACTCTTTGCGCGGTTTAACCACAATTTTGAGATGGATTTCGGATTTGCTATAGATTCTGGTACCTTTTAATGTTTAGAATGTATTTGTTTTTGTTGTATTAGCTGTCAACTTTTGTTATTTTCCTTGATATGCTGACAATTTTGACATCTCTTCTCTGCTGCAATATTCTTATTATAATTACGTCACCAAAAAACAAACCGCAGCATGAAAGTGGGAATAAATGATCATGAGGAAGCATAAAGGAAACGTTGATTTGTCACCATTGGCCAAAATGAGGGTTGATTTCGTTAGCATCTTTGTGGGGAGAAAAGTCAAAATTATGATTTGACATTGATGTGTCAGACTGTTAACTGCGCAAACAAATGCTGGTTTATGACAGTTACGCATCAAAGTCGCACGGACGGACAGACGTTCGCATGAAATTGATATGAATGAATGAATTAGAGCAAGTTTTGATGAGAATAGCAGAGATGCTGCGGTTCATGTGCATTTCGGTCCATACGTTGCTGCTGAGATCTGTCTCTAATGAGCTGTATTGTCGTTTTTGGGCAACACAAAACTGTGTTTGTTTGCCAATTTCTCAGGATTGTCAAATAGTTCAAAGGAAGCTGTTGTGGAGCACTCACAGGTCGGTTTAAATGAATTGCACGTAATTGTTCAGAGATTTTCAACCGAAAAATTTCGGTTATACAAAGTGTATAAATGTCAAGATGCTCAAATTTCTCAACCGAATTCACTTTTCTTTTTCTCAGAAATAAACAATTCAGGGGGTAATTTTTTTGATTTCTTTCAAAATCAAATAATTCGAGATTAAGCTGTTTTTTTTTTTTTGGTAAACTATTAACTTTGACTATTTATGTGATGCTGTTTAAATTTTGTATAATTATTCAACCTTATATAAAACAAAATCCAAATTTTTCCGTACCACAGCCCATTCTTCTTGGTTAATCACCATAAGAAGTGGTCACCCAATATATGGTACTCCCACTGAATACTATTTTGTCCCTAATAAGATTAGTTTCAAATAAACTCGCCAAATCTAGCACAATCAAAAATATTTCAACAAGAAAAACAACAAAATGCATAAAATAATGTCCTGAAAATCCTGATTTCATGGTGATAATCATGAATCGTGATTTATTTAGCGGAACAATTTGTCAGATTGTAATAAAGAAGTGGCAACCCACTCGCCGAGGGATATCTGTCAAACATTCCTAAAAGGGGTTGCTTCGTATAGCCAAAACTTTAACTCGTTGAGTTGTGAGTTTTTTGCACCCAAAACTGTGAACTTATCATAGCAATCATAGCAATCACAGAAGAAGAAGCATTTTATTGCAGACTTGCCAGCGCATTGCGTCTGAGTTAAGTGTGAATTTTTCGCCAGTACTTGCCATTGACTTTGTTAACTTCGTTATCTATGGTCTCAATATCGTCATTTTCCACCACGTATTTGTAAATTCAGCGTAACCCCGGCAATGCCGTTACTTCGACACTCTATGCCAAACCAACAACCCAGCGTTCTACGCACCCACCAAATACACCAAACAGTGGCAACTCAGTCAAGTTGAAAATTAATTTTGTCACAGTTGCACATCCATAATTTGATTTTTCTTTTTTATTCTCGTACTCTTTAGAATTGGGTATGATGTGATTTGATGTTGAGATTTTTTTCATTTTCATTATTTTGTCAGTTTATTCAGTGTTGGTGTGGGCTGTGTTAAGCATCGCCCTTTTATTAGCATCGTCACTAGCAACATTGTCTAGTGTTGTCAAACGTGTGAGTAACACACGGCAGCATGATCGGGGAATTGAAATAATTCGTTGCGCCTAATTTTTAAGCATTTTATTTTCATGCTGTAGGCTCAACGTAGAGATAATTTTTTGACAGTGACTAGCGGTACTTTAAATATTTTGCAGTAATTCGTTGCAGTTAATATGTCAGTATTTAAGTTTTTTGCTCAGACCTCAGGCTTTTGTGTTGTCAGTTGCATATCGTGGGAATTGAAATAAATAGGAGGATAATTGAAAAATTTATTGGCTGTGAAAATAAAAACGCAATCGATGTTGAACTGAAATGTGGAAATCAGTTTTCTACATAAAAGCAAAACTATAAAGTTCTGAATATTAAAAATACTTTGAATTTTACAAGCAAACAGAAATGACTTTTAACAAAAAAATTCAAAAATTGTTCTGACTAAGCAACTATAATCGTTATCAGGTACGTTTCAAGTTCAAAGAAAATAACAGCTTTTTCCAGCTAACATTACTAAAAATAGTCATTACAGCGTTTGAGAATATCGCTACAGTAAAAGAAATGTGTGGACATTGGCTTTTTTTGACTGTATTTTGTCTTTTAATGCCTTTTTTTAGTTTTAAGTCATTTTTGAATATTTTATCTTTCCCACTATTTTGTCAATTTTATGATTGCATTTTATCTTGTATTTTGGAATGTTCTTGTTAATCTATTAGCACTGCTTCCAAAAATTCACGTATTTTAGAATAGTTTAGTAATGTTAATAAAGTAAAAATTATCCTTTAAGTTTAATTTTCTAAATTTTTTTTTGTGTTAATTTCATGAATACGATACGAATGAAAAATCAAAATTTAAACTTTTTTTTTATTTAATCTTGTTTAAAAATATTATTTTACTTATATTAGCATTGATTCACAGTCCAATAGTAATACAACAATATCAGAATGCATGTTCCAGAGAACTTTAATAAGCAAATATTTGAATTTATTAATAAAAAGATTTCCTTCTACATCGAGAAAAAAACAATAGGTTAATCACCTAAGTCGGCTTAGGTAAAGAGAATTGTATGGGAATTATAAACTTATGCTTATTCACCTAAGCAATTTATTGTTTAATGCATTGCTTTGAAAGCACATACTTCGATACCTTGCCAAGAAAAAATATTTGATTCACCTAAGCCAAAAACACAAAATTAAAAAACAACTAGCATGGATGGCTTAAGCATAGTTTTGAGCTATTTTCTGTAAAAAAAAAAAAACAGCTGCGTCATTAGAGACTCGAGAGAAGGATTGATTTGATAATTTAATGGGGTTTTTTTGTAATAAAACCACTTTTAAATTCAAAAATAACATAAAGTAAATTAAAAACAACACGTTAATATTCACACCAGTAAATTTTATTACATTTCATAAACAAAAAGAAAAGAAAAAAAGAAAAGAACAATTTCTTTGCGGAATCGAACCCTGGAACTTTCGGTGCCAGTACATCGCTCTACCAACCGTTCCAAGCAGCCTTGCTGCTGTTTGCTGACATAACTGCAGCTAGGTTAATTCACCTAAGCAATTTATTGTCTAATACATTGCTTTGAAAGCACATACTTCGATAATCTGCCAAAAAAAAATATTTGATCCGATATTTTCGATTTGATATTTTTTCCGCTGATGATAACGGATGCAGTATTAACAGATGCAGTATGTCGCAGTATTCTGTTGATAGCTGCAGCATAGCTTCAGTTGTAATTAATATTGAATAAATAACTCAGCGTAATGCCTGTATGATACTTAATTAAATTAATCATTGAAAATTATAACTAGAGCTGTTCAAAAAGCACGAATGCATGGATTCAATTGGTGTGAGTGAGTACGCATATGGTACGAATTGGAGAAAAATTTGTAGGACGGACTGTATTTTCTTTGCATTTTTTCCCCGTTTCTTTCAATTCGTTCTTCGTTAAGTTTCGATCAAATATTTATTGTGCTGTTAATAATTAATTTGACATTTTTAGAGTAAACAAAACTATTTCATATAAATGTTTTCTGAATTGGAAATGATGTGTGTAGCTAATATTAATTTATTTAATGCAGCTGCTCTTAAAAACACCAGATATAAAAAAGTAACAACGTTTATCCTATTCTTATAAAATATGTCTGTCCTGCTCACGCGCCACTTGTATTCAGATTTTAAAATTAGACAAAAAAAATTAAGTATCATACGGGCATAACGAAAAAGTTTGGCTCGAAGCTAGTGTAGTGACTTCATACACAGTGGTATCGGTGGGTGTCGGTTCGAAGCTCAACGGCATGCGAAGGTAACATTTTTGTTTTTGGTATTTAATTTAATTTAATGTTCTTGTTATATAAACGTCAAGCAGCAAAGAAAGCCGAGAAGTCATTAATTTCAAAGAAAAAAACGGTGTTGATAAAAGAAAAATTTGTGTTGTTGCCGATTTCAGTCAAGCAAATCACAGAACGAGATATAAAACACAAAAGTAATATAAAAAATTACCAAATACTTGGTTAATTTATCACCCAATAAAAATTGACAAGTCAACATGTAAAACTAAGGCGTTTTGATAAAGTACTTGGGTGGCTGAAAACTGCCAAGGCCATCTTATTAATTATACTAGGTTTTTTTTCAATTTAACATAAGCTTTTTTCTCGGTGTATGATGAAACTAAGAGATGCATCGAGAAATTCGCAATAGATAAAATTTTAAAAAAAATCGCATCAATTTTACTTTTTGATATTTTTAATTCAATTCTTCAGTCAAGTTTCTACTCTCTTACTAACCTACACTCATCTTCTATATCATGCTAACATGCGAAAGTAAATATTTTTGTCTTTTTAATTTTGCTCTAAAACAACATAAAAAATAACATAAAAAATTATGTTTAGATAATAGTGATGGGTAACGCAGTGCTACGTTGCATTAATGAGTTGAAGCACTTAACTGCGTTATTGCTTTGATACACTTTTTATTATTTAAAAAAACGCAATAGCGCAACAATAAAAATAGTTTCTTGGTCAATTCATTTTCTTTGTTAACTGAAATGTGTCATCAATTTGAAAAGTGCAATCAAACTAGAATCCAACTTCAAACTTTTAACTTGTTTTCCAGACTACAACCTGTATGTATCTGTTTGATTGCTGTATCAATCTTGAAGGGATTAGAGTTTGGCTGCATGCTTAAAATGAAGATTTATTTATTTTTAATTGATGCTGAGCTCTGCGCTGCATTCAGTTTTGCTTAGTATTGATATTATTGATTAAGCTCTTTTTAAAGCATGTATGCCCATATTCCTTTATTATAATAAATTTCTTTAGACAACAACTATTATTACAGGACCTTGATTTTTTAAAATAAGGCTAAGCTAACTTCACTAAATAATTCAATGCGATATTCAACTTATCACACTCAAAAAAAAAAAAGTATCTCATATCGCACAGAGCTATTTAATTCAAAATCAAACTGCGTTGATTCAAGTCCTTTGACGTAGGACACATAGCTACTCAACTAAGTCATGGCGCAATTGCGTTAACGCATTTCGCTGACACAGTACTCTGCTCTAGAATAGGTGTACCAGAGCAAAATTTTTTTTCTACTTTACCCATGTCTAGTTTCATACTTTGGCCGCAAAGACTATTTCCAAAATGTATATAAATTAAGTAAATAAGAATGCGGGCCAAACAATTATACTATCATTTTATTTCCCTTTCTCCCCCTTATCTACCCCACTGCGGACGCCCTTGTCTATTACGTTTCTAAGGTTGCGAACATAGTGAATGCTTGTCGCTGAGCCGAGCCGAAAAACACATTGGAGTAAAAGAGATGCATGACTTGGTATATTTATTGCTTCAATGTGTTTTTCGGCTCGGCTCAGCAACAAGCGTTCACTATGTTCGCAACCTAAGTGTTACATAATTTTTTTCTGCGCTTAAAAAATCTTATGGTTTTTCTTGTCAAAAATTCACTTATAAAAGAAAAAACAGGACTTACCCCCGGATTGACTATATATTGTTATATAGGTACTTATATTTTTCATATTTCTTCGTAGCAGCCATGGCGTAGTGGTTACAGTGTGTTGTTCGTATGCCAAAGAATCGCTGTAGATTCGATTTTAGTGCCATTTGACACAGAATATTTTTTCAGTAGCAATCATTTTTTTTTTTTGATCTCCCGTCACCTTTCTGAAAACAGTGGCTAGCCTCAGAGAGTACATAATACCATATAAAGAGATTCTTAAGAACCCGAGTCCTTCGGAGTTAGCATAAATTTGTAGGTTCAGTTCGCCTTTCTTTGTGTAAAAACATTTCATAACCCGCATAACACAAATTGATCAATAGAAGCTTGGTCAAACTAATTTTAAGGTTGAAATGGCCAATTCGCTTATTTTTTTTTTTTGCTCTCTTATAACTGCCGTGTAAATACTGATTATATCCACCTATAAGTAGAGGTTATAGAGAGTAGATCTCAAAATAGTAAAAGATTCGGTTCATGATGTCATTTCTTTAAAATAAACTTTATTTGCTTATAGCGTTTTCTTTTCTCGAAAAAATGTTACACTTATTCTGCACTAAGCTAGGGCTGTCAAGATATATTGTACTTTTCTTAAAAGTAGGCTAAACCTTAATGGAGTATTGCGTTCTTTTGTGAAAATTGTTACACTCTGGCAGTGCAAAAGTGTTCCACTTTCTACACTCTATAAAATGACGGTGTGGCATGCCACCCTGTGAAACAGCTGATTTTAATAGCAAGAAGTTTTTTGCTATTTTACAAATTTTGGACGCAGTAATTGTAATTTGTAAAACGCACGTAGGACGCAGTGGACTGTCTTTATTTTTTGTTAGCAGCATCAGCTGATATCCAAGGTAGCTATTGATATTCTTTTCTAGCACAATAAATGTTGCCATTTTTTAGGGATGGGAGTAACACCATAAAAATATTACCATTCTTGAGGGTAAACTTTTTTTTTAGAAAAGAAAACTCTATTAGATTTATATAGAATGGTTGTTGAGTACGTTTGCATTGCTTCTTAAAAAATTTCGATATTTTTATGTTTGTATGAAAATGCATAATATATCCAATCAACTTATTTTAAAATCTTTCGTTAACATACACAAATACATATCGCCTGTTTTCTTCAATAACGTCATAAAAACGAAAAATTTTAGTTAATTACAAGAATCATTTGCGATGTCATAATCTATACTGAGTGCAATTTTGGTAACGATATCGTCTATATTTTCCACGTGAGAGGAAAATTTGTGTTAACTTCATCACAATACATTTGTTTTTTACTTAAAGAAATAAAATTATCTCTGTTTTTTTGTCTTTGTTCCACTGTGTAAGGATCAAGCTATTTCAAATATGCTAGCATATTTTATGTTGTGACCATATTTTAGAAGTAATGGAGCAGTTTCCTACGCTTGTTCGAAACTTAAAACACTTCTTCAGAAAAATCTAATTCTTTGAATTGTGTTTTTATTGAAGAAATCGATCCATATGTATTTTGGAAGAAGTCTAGTACTTTATTATTAATTGAAATAATTTTATGGTTGAAATTACATTGAAGTGTAATCCTATTACATGAAAGCTCTTTTGGAAACAAATACCACAATAATATCAATTATATTTGTCTCAGAAGCATTAACGTTTTAATGAGTACAAAATTTATTTACTTATTTATTTACTTACTTAACTACATTAAAAACGTCATCTGTAGCTCCCGGCGGTGTCATAGATTATCGTCAGTTGGTATTTTATTTTTCTATTTATTATTGTTTCTATTTTTTCAATAAAACGGAATAAAATCATTAACGCTGTCGATAAAACTGATGATTGCAATGCTTCAACAGTTTCGACAGCAATCAATAATCGAGTGACAATACAAACAAAAGAAAAAGGGTTAAAATTACACAATAACAACATCGACAACGTAAGCTACAACAAAAATTAAAAACAAATTGCTAACTTGGGACCATTAAAGTCAGCGCACATCATGTGAATTATGGGCATTATTGGCGCATTACTTGGCTTTAGGCAAACATTTATAGTATTAGTGACAGCGGGGCAGAGGAAGAGTGAGAGAGTAACTAGAATAAACAATTGACCGTTCATAGTGACTGACCCTCACCTGGACACACGGTGTCGTAGATGCATGCAAAGTGTCAAAAACAAAGGTGCGGCGCTAGTTTCGACGACTCTACGCTTCCGTAGCTGCTTCAATCAAGCGTCAAAATCAACGCGTTGTCGCAGCTCAAACGCCTGGATTGCCATCACTTGCCTAATGATTCAAGGTACACAATACCCAGTCAACAACATAGTATGGCTGGCAAACTTTAGAAGCATGCGACAATAAAGTTTTTTTGCTACGCACACGCCTCCCTCTCCTGGACTGTTGAAACATTTTTCAACAGCATTAGTGATGAACAGTTGTTGGCTGCCAAACCCCTTTTTTGTAGTTTCTATTGATGTTTAATTTTCTTTTTTTAGTTTGTGCCCAATTTGTAGGTAGTCGCCAATTCGACGCAACTCTTTGAGTCAAAATCGTCACAGTTGTGCGCGTTCGCAATTGAATGACTTAATGTGCGGCGTTTTGTCATCAATATCCGTGCTGCGCCTTGGGCACGATGTCAATGTTGATAATGATGATGTTGCTTCCGATGAGCATGAGGATGATGATGATGATGTGAGCAGTTTAACTGCCCGTGACAAAAGTGTGAATGAAGAACACAAAAAAAAAATTAACTATAAAATACGGTACGATTGGAAAATGACCCCCAAAAGCTGGTCAAGTGTCAGTATTTTTTCTTCGTTTATTTCCTACTTTTGTTGACAGCAGCATTGACATTTGAATTATGCTGTTCGGCTGTTCGGCTGTTCGTTTTAAATGCTTTTGTTGTTGTATACTTTTTTCATTCGATACCAAATTCAATCTTAAGTATTATGTTACTACCAATTTGTAGAGGATAATCCTTTGCTGTTGCTCTTTCAGCATCATTCCGACATTAATGGTATGTCTACAATGACATTTGACAGTCTGCTGTCGAATGTCAAATTGACAGCTTGTTTTGCTTACTTCATATTCGTATAAGTTCGTTCTTGTTGATATTTAGAGAATTGTGTCTTGATCCACATGTATATCTGTCAAATTAGTAGTGATTATGTTGGAATGGAAAAAGAAATGGCGGGGACATCAGCACAATATTTCAAAGAATGCCGTCTACCACACAACACTAACACTTGTTGACATTTTTTGTTAAATGGCATCACTTTGGCTTTAAAATTTTGCTGGGCTGGGATTGACTTAAGTTGAAGATCATATTATTAAATCAAAATCAGGGGTTCGTGAAAAAAAAATTATCAGTAAAATTATTGTTTAGTGATGAAACTGGAAAGTATCAATCATTATTACTTCATCGATATATCTTGTTCTGCGCCGAAAATATTCTTAAGGCGGTCTTCTCATTCAAAACCCGTTTTTTGGACCCTTTTTAAAAAAATTCTTATTTGAAAACGCAAAGAATAATTGAAAACTTTTTTTATTTATTGTATTACAAAAGGTTCAAAGTAAATAAAAAAATTTTTTTTGCCTCGATACGTGGGCTGTTCAAAAAGTAATGAGACTTCAAAGTTGGTGGTGAAAAAAAAGGTGTCGTCACGGCGGCCACGATTCCGGGTCTCCGGAGCGTCTGAAATGAAAAAAAAAACCTGGTTATAATCAGTATAGATGTAATTCTCGGGTGAACCTCAAGTTTAATTTTGTGATTTTTTTTGACAAAATGGCGGCCATTCAAAAACAAAACTTCAATACGGGTTTTTTTTTGTAGTTTAGTGTAAAAAAAAATAGTAAAAAATTTTTTAAAATTATGGTCGAGGTTCACCCGAGAATGATGACAATTCTGCGTCGATTCCACTTTGTTTCATGAAAATCGGTTCAGTTGAACTGGAGATATCATGGCCGCTAGTTCGAAAAACGTGGGTTCGAGATAAACGCGTTTAAAGTTTGAAGTAATTTTTTTGGAAAAAAAAAAAAAAAAATCAAAAATGTTTAAATGCAGTTTTAAAGAGCTGACAATTTTTACTTACAAATAATAGTCGGCGATGCCAGCTCCATACAGGCCACCTTCCTCTTTTTCGTAGAAACTGCTTTCTGCTGCCCTCTCTGCTCTGCGAGCCGTTCTGCCAGCTTTTGATGATGCCGCAGCTCGAGTCTCTGATCGGTTCAATCTGTCTTCATTGCGAGATAGTGCGTATTCGTATGCGTTTTTGCCAATCGCAATACCCATCAAACCCATAATTTTAAGTATGGGTATAAAACCGTCGTTGAAGAGGCACGTTGCAATGAAATTGGCCACTTCGATGGTGCGTGCGCCTGAGTTGATGTGTTTGGGCGAAAGTGACCAAAGAACAGAATTGTAGGACTCATTGGAATTCTGAGTTTCAGATCCAAGGCATCTTTCAAGCAAATTATCTGCCGACAGCGCTTCGTAAGCTGGTTTTATTACCTCCATCATCTTCTTGTCCATCAGACCTTGCTTCACAAAAAAGGCTGTATCTTCTAAAGTATTTCGAATTTCTAAAATCCTTTTAAGGGCATATTCACAACTACCCAAGCTATAAATAAATGCAAAAAAAAAAGTTGAAAAAAAAAGTTGCTCAATGAGAAGACCCCCTTAATGGTTATTATATGAAATGTGTATTTGTGATTTTTAATAATAATAATAATAACTGACTCTGTTCGCTGATTTTTATGTAGATAACAGGACAATACGTACATTATATGATAATAATAATTCGATAGTTGAAAAATCGTTTAATAAATTCTACACTTATTTGGAATTGATATACAGCATTTTTCAGTACTTATCTTTAAACTTTATTAATTTCTATTCTTGACCTTTTCCTTATTTGCATAGAACCAATATTTTCAAGACACCAAACTATGAAATCTGGAAAGATTCATATTGGGCGATTTGGGAGCCCATATCCAGGTGTGAAAGAAAATCATGCAACTTAAAAGAAATATTATCCAACTGATTTAAAGAATCTCAAATACAGCCTCTATAAAATATTTAATACATCAGCCATAATGCATATATTCTTATAAGATGATGATATTGGCAAAACAATTTAAAAGAATCTTGATACATACATAGGTATTTAATAAAATAAAGCGGGAATTAAAAATGATTCTTTTTTTTCTCTAAAAGAATGGGTACTTGCACTCAGTCAGCAAAAAATTTCGAAAAATTCATAAATTTGTTCATACTTTTTGACCTCATGTCGTAATATTTCAATAGTTTAGTGTTATAATATTATTCACGGATACTTTAAAATAAAGAATGGTTAGACAGACGTGTACAATAGGAATAGAGGATGGCGGGGCTTGAAATATAGAGAATTTCATAGATAGAGAAAATGAATTCATTAATAAGGAAGTCAAGTAGAATAAAAATACATTCTTGGTTTTAACTATCGATGGGTAAGGGAAATTGAGATGATTTTTTCACATTTTTTTTTGAAAACTTGACTACTTTTTAAAAAAATATAAAAACAGCATTTAAAAACTAGTTAATTTCACCTAAATATCAAACTTGTTTTTCAATCACAGAAACAGTTGATTAAATTTTGCGTAAAACTGAATCAACTTTTGCTAATGAGTGTTATATCATGTAAAATGGAGTAAAAATGCAATTTTAAATTTAAACAAGTTTCACAAAAAAAAAAAAACAATTTTTGCCTCATTTTTGGAGAAAACATTTAAAGTTTTAAAGCTTTTTTGGAAAAAAAATATTAAAAACATAAATGGTCAGCTAATGGTTTCATTGAAATAATAATTAAGTCAAAAAGAAAATGAATGAAATACACATGTAAAAACCGCGGAGAAATTTGCATCAAAAATCAAAACCTTGAATTTTTAATTGTTTTTCTCATACTGAGGTAACGAAGCTATATGAAAAATAAATTTTTCGATGAGATTGAAGGAGTTTCCAATGTTTTGAAAATATCTGAAAGTGTGTGATGTCAAAATAACAGAAACTTTTTAAAATTAATTAGACGTAGAATGTTTGTTTGGATGATTGTTTTTCTCATAAGGAATTATTTTGCATTGAAAATTCGTTGTACTAAAAACTCGTGTATTTTTTTACAGCAGTGCTTTTTATTACCTAAACCAACGATCAGGGGATGCCCCCTTTAGATGCTAAAGCATTGGGTTAATTCTGTAGACGGGTATTAGTTGAAGGGTGGAAAGATGGAGTAGTGACGGTGAAAATTTGCTTTAAGCTTACACAGAACAAAACTGCCGGGGAACACGCTCACAGGGAGATTATTCCACAATCGTACCGTGCGACTAAAAAACAAACTATCTTGGTATGCAAGGTTCTATTGGGCACCTATGCAATGGTAAAGGGATGGGCTTGAAAAGCTGCCCGAGTAGACCTAGGAAATACATGAACTGGTGGCGTCAGGCCATGTACCTCCCTTGAACACTTCCCATGGTAGAACCAATACAAAAGGCTTAGGCAACCAACATTGCGCTGATGCCCAAGAGAACTGAGAGGAGATAAAATGTTTTCATATCCTATCATATATATCGCACGGCGTTGAATTCGGTCCAGAAGCTCCAAATAAGATCACGAAGCTCCTGCCCAAATGTGCGAATTGTACTCCATTTTAGGCCTTATATATGAGGTATAGATCACTCGAAGATCAGATGGGGTAAACATGGAAAATTTGATCATTCCAACGAAGGTTGTATCGATATGCCCAGAACGGCAAGAGCATTTGACTCCAAAAGATCTACACCATTCATATTCAAAGGAGCTAAGGAACAGTACATCCGCTTGTGGGTTAACAGGCAATACTGGGTCTTGCTTGCATTAAACTCTACTCTATTAGCAAGACCCCAGATCGGAGATTTTTTAAGTCATTAAGAAGACATGTCATTCATATTTTGCCTCTAACTCTCAATCTCCAAAGAACTCGGGCGTTTTTTGAAAAAATATGAATGACAAATGCTGCTGTCGTCCGCAAACGAATGAATTTGGTTATGAGTCAACGACAGAAGGTCGTTGATAAAAACCAAAAACAAAGTTGGCGATAGAGCTGAACCCTGCGGTACTCCTGCGTTGATGGCATGATCACTGGACAAATGCAGCCGACTACGACACGGATAGTTCTGTCCTTAAGAAATCACGTGATCCACCGAGCAAAGATACCACCGACGCCGTATGCAGTTAACTTAGAGACGAGTGCTTTACGCCACACACGGTCAAACGCCTTTGAAATATCCAGAGCAACAACTCTGCTCTCACCGAACAGGTGAACGCATTAATTCCATTTTTCTGTAAGGAACGCCATAAGGTCACCAGTAGACCGGGCCCTACGAAAACCATATTGACGGTCACTTAGCAATTCTTTGTGCTCCAGATAGTTCATTAGGTGGAAGTTTATTACGGTCTCCATAACTTTGGAAAGCGTAGAGCATATCACAATGGGTCGGTAGTTTGCAGGATTCGTGGCATCGCTCTTTTTACGTATCGGCTTCCTTCCAACAAGATGGAAATACTCCTGTCCTGTATAAGATTTTGAAAAGGTTGGGCAAAGGCCGAGACAGTGTAGAAGCACACGTTTTAAGCACAATTGGTGGTATGCCATCAGGACCAGAGGCTTTGTTTATGTTAAGATTTGCAAAGACTCTTTTGACTGCTCTCGTTCGAAAATATATCTCCTTCATTGAAGAAGAACTAGTCCAGACAAAGGGCAGTAGCTGACTGCTATCCGAGATTGTGGCACATAATTCCACAATCTCGGATAGCAACAATCCAGCCAACAGGTTCGCTTTATCAACCGAGTCAGTGAAGATTTGGTCATCTTTTAAAAGAGTTGGAATCGACGAGGACGTTTGATTTTGAACTCTTTTAACAAATGACCAAAAGTTTTTGATCTCTTTAGAGAAGAGAAGAACCTGTTCTCTAATGCGAGTTTAGTGAAGAAACTTTTCGCGTTTGTAATTTTTTTTGTAATTTCGTTACAGCGATTCCTAGCCTCGATGCGAAGTCTATTAGTATCAGCATTCTTATCAGAGCGCCAATTCTGATAGGCTTAATGCTTTTCTTCTTATTGATTTTACTCTAATGGAAATATTTTAAAATTTACCAACCCTTAGAAATTCACAATGATATCTAACGTTCACATATATTTCACTAAACTGCCTATTGTAGGGTATCTGTAAGAAAAGTACACATGAGAACAAAATGCCGTTTTGTCACTCATATGGTTAAACTACTTTTTTAAGAAAAACAAATAATTTTTCTGGATTTTATTTGCTTTTGCATTCATTGGAAAGAGGCAGAAGGGACGAGTATAATTCTAAGTGCACTCACGGAACTAGCGATGCTATGAAAACAGCGTTTCTTCTAGCCGTAATATAACGGCTCTCAAAAATATAAGAGAGCCGTTCAAGATGTGACAGCCTCACTCGAAGTTGTTGCAACATTCCATGGTAAGAGGAATTCGGTTGATATTGCCGAATTGTGGAGGCTTGACAATCTCGCACGAAGGTATTAAAACTATCAATTGTGAGAGATATTTGGTTCTGAAAAACGAATTGTTGGAGGCTGTGACAGCGTTTTTGCGGCTGCCATAAATCGTAATGTTGACTTTGTCGGAACTTCTTCTATTCAGGCTATTAAACTTCCGATTTTGTGGTAATAACCAATTTTATAATTTTGTCTGCTTAACAAAACTATTAATTTTTCAAAATTTTTTTAAAAAATTCATATTTCAATATAACAAACTGACAAAAGTTTAATTATTTAACAATGAGTTATACATTATACGTTATATACATTCTGTTTTCTTTTTATCTAACAAGACCGGTTCAATCGAGCATGGGTTCTGTAACCTTTATGTCACCCTATTAACTAATAGTTTATCAAATTTTATTTTTTCAATTCAACTTCGTTTTATAAAATTAAAAATAATAGTTTCAGAGTTTTTTACACTTTTTTGCACAACCCGTCTCTTTCTATCTATATGGTTTTAGTAAGCGTAGCAAAAGCTTGAAATCCGTATTGAGGGTACAATAGCCGAATTGAAGTAACTCTAGACGCAAGAACTGAAAAGGAGTTGTAGTAGCCAAAATATTGAATGTATCACAACTGTAACGACAGCTCTTATTTTCTTAAAGAAATTTATGGGTTTTTTTTTTTTTTTTGTAAACGTAACAGCTTCAATAATGGGTTTTAGATCTCTCATGAGGTTCTCGTAATTAACTTTCAAACATGGCAACTTCTTTTCGTATTAAGCTTCAACTTTTGCATTGCAGCCGTATACGAAATTTAATAATTGCTGAGTGTACATATACAGCAACTTCTTAGAAGGAAAAAAAAAATATGTACTCGTATATGTGCTACTTTTTAACGAAATTCATTCAGCCTTTTAGATTTTTATACGAATAGATTTTTTAACGAAATTTATGCAGCCCTTTAGATTTTTATAAAGGTCAAACGAAGAAACAGAAAATGAGTTTTGTTTATATATATTAACGGGGCAATATTTGATGGTACATTTATGTTGGTTTTAGATATATTTTTTCTGTATCTATCCCACTCAATTTTTGCTCAAAATTTAACTAAAATTATATAAATCATGAGTGCATTTTATCAACTTTATATAATTAACCATTATTTATACATCATTAAGGCATAAAAACTCCTTAACTGTTTAGAAACTATCACAGTTTCCCTTTCAAATTGCTCAACTACAACTTGACTTGACTCGTTCACTCAATTAGGGCAACTAACAAAACAAAAAAAAAAAAAAAAAGAAAGAAATTTCTCACAGTTTCTCTAACAAATCATCATTTAACAAAAAATAATCTACGGAAGAATTTATAGCCAGATCATTGATCATACCAAGCAAACGTGGCTCAGTGTGCAAAGCTGGATATGATTGATTAACCGCTCAAATTAACACCGGAATTACACTGAACTAAGTTTTGAGAGGCACAACCCGATCTCATGAATAATCCACCCAAGCGTAGTATTAAAGAAAAGAGTAGCTAACATTACCGTCTTTCAATTATTTTTAACCGCAAATGTAGATCGCCAACATGAACGCGCTCTCATCATTGTAATTAGCGCGGAAACTTAATTACAGACAACTTGTTCCATGGTACAACAACAGCAACGAGAAATGGCTAGATTGTAAACACTTTCGGATTTGCAAATGGTTTGGGGAAACTGTTAATTGTTACCGCCGTTGAGCGAGGCATGAGAAATAAACTTGAATTAAGCTAAGCTGGGCGTTAGTTAAGCAAGGTATGTAAATGTCAGTTTGGACAGCTTGTTAGGTTGCTTTAGAGATCAACAGCAGATAGCTTAAATAGCTCGTATCTTTTGGCAACTTTCAACAACTTGTAATCCTGAGCCTACTGCCACCATAACCACCAAAACTTAGAAGACTTAAGCACTTCTTTACTCACATACCAAACACGATGATTATTAATACGCAACTAAATCATTACATTATTAGCTGATGTCAAATTCTCCACAGGATACCGACAACTCCAGCTGCAGCTCAATACCAACACCAATGAGCAGCATTTCGCCAATATTGGTTATCCGCGGCGCTGATTAATCGTAAAATCGTGCACATGAAGACTGCATTGCAGCTAGACTCGATCATGTTTGA
Organism: Coremacera marginata; assembly: GCA_914767935.1. NCBI lineage: Eukaryota > Metazoa > Arthropoda > Insecta > Diptera > Sciomyzidae > Coremacera > Coremacera marginata. The sequence goes on along the minus strand of OU612045.1, from coordinate 2,703,480 downwards.
GGCCACTAAGTTAGCCAGTCTTCATTGGCCAAAACTGTCGCCTGAGTCCTGCGCGCCTGTGCTGTCTTGCGACTTATATTAATTGTCGCATTCGTTGGATGAGTTTGCGTGGCTGTCCTGCGCGCGTGTCGTTATCATGCTACAGCAACGACCCCCATGAGTGTCAGCAACATAACGCCAGCTACAACTTGTAGCCGTTGTTGTTTTATCATGTTGCACCAGTGCTAGCGGTGGGTCAAGCTGTCTCGGTGGGGACATGTTGAAGGCCAGGCGTGAATGCAGTATTCAACAAGATCGCGCCTTAGTTTCTAGCTTGCTCAGCTTGTTGGCTTGCATGTTTGGCTCAAATAATATGCGCTGAATTATTGCTGAAATTCAAGTTGATTTATTCAAGCATCCTATGAAGAGCATGAAGCCAGTCGCAGCGGCAACGAGAGTGTTTCGATCACGCAAAGTCTATCACTTCACTTTATGAATTTAGTAAAATTATATAAAAAAAGAGGCTGTAGAAAAATTGGTCGATTGGAATAGCTTTAAGTGGAAAAATATTCAAACCACCCAGAAATGTTGAAGACTGTGAGATGAATAAAATTCAACGATCTCGAATAGGTTTCGAATAATACAGAAAAAGTTTTAAAAACATAGTTCATCTAGTTTTATGTTTCGCTCAAAGCTACCGAGAAAAGTTTCTACCTTTTAAGCCCTGATATCTGCACTCTAATTGACAACTTTATGATTTCTAGTGAACTCAAACACTGTCACTAGGAGCCCCATAATACACCACACAGAAAATTGAGCTTATAATTTACTGGCGCCTTTGCATTAATCTCATATCTGGCTGGCTTAACAATCGCACGGCCACATTTAATCCTTACGCTGCTTCAGCGGTGTGCAAAGCTAGCTTCCGGGTAATTAAGTGGCGTCTTCCAACTTCACCTCCCATTGTGCAGCAAGGCTTAGATAACCAACTCAAGGCTTTCACTGCTGCTACTGGAAGCATTAGCAATGCGTATGACGTAGCACAAAGCGTTAAATACATGCACCTTAGCCAGCGGTTGATAAATTAGGAGCCAATATTATTTATGCAACCAAACGGGTTAAGACTCGAGTAGCTGTTGAATTGATGTTAGTTTGTTTGGTGTTGCTAGACAAGCCTTTGATACAGCAGCTTGTTGATGGCTTGGGTTACCAACCCATTTAGGTGCAAGCACTGTAAGCGAAACATTTGTTTCTTTTAGGGCAACAAATGTATGCCTCAAACCTACAAAACGTCTTTATCCATGCATAGCTTACTTCGAAGATTCCTTGCAATCATAACTTCATTCAATTTCACTGACCGTCATCAGCACGAGTCAGCATTTTCTGTTGTTGCTGCTGCTGCTTCTCCTATTTCCTTTTGCAATTACTCGACCCACTCAACCAGACCATGCCGGGCATGCCAACCAAGTCTTGTCGTTAAAGTTGACCACACCGCAGTTCAGGCGTTGAATGCACTGCAGCAACTAGCTGTGTGTGGTAGCCAACATCTAGCTAGACGATAGAACGATTACTTTAAGTTTTCATCCAACCATCCAGGAAAGTGTGGACATCGTTGCAACCATGTCAGAGTCACAAAGAAAATGCTTTAGTTTTCTTGTTGCGTTCTAGGTTCTGGTTTCTATTGTCATGTTAGTGATTACAAAACGGGAAGTGGGGCTACTCAGGTGTTTTTGCCGTGAATTTAATTAATGTGACAGCAATTAATTGGAACATGATTCCGAGGCGTATTTTAACGTTGCATTGCATTCATAACTAGTGAACATTTTTCATTAACTGTTTTAAGCGATGTGCAAGTGATGGAGAATGTAAGAAATAAAATAGAGCATAAGAAAGATAATGCATGACGAGGTTTATATATTAGAGTGCGATCAGAGCGTACTGCATAATTTTTATCTAATTTTTAGATATCTTCCTTTGTTACTCATAGAAAAGTCTTGAGGGTCTCAATAGATTATAGACATGCCTATAGCGAGGGGAAAGGGGTAGCTTCTCCACTAAATGTTAGGGGTTTTTCCAAACTAGTCATAGAAAAGATTTGAGTGTCTCAATAAATTAGAGACATGCCCATGGGCGAAGCGAGATTGGCAGGAGGTATCTCCCCCTAGATATCAGAGAAACTATAATTGAAAACTATAACTACACAGATTGCACCTATATTATCAAATACAAGTTTATCCACTTCAAATTTAACTTTTAGCATTTAAAGAAATTTTTTACAAATCAAACTTTAAACTTATAATAAAAATGACCAACCATTCCCCTGGCTAATATCCTCGCTACGTCAACGGGCATTCCATTTAAAACATCAAAATTATAAATGCTGTCCAACCCCAATTAAGCTGCCTCAATCAAAATCCAGTTTTCTTTCAATTTGAACTTTACTGAAACCATTCCGTAGATTTACATTCAAAATATTATTCTTTACCATAATGAACGCCTTCTTTAGCTTCAAAATAAGAAAACTAATTCAGAAAGTACTGACAAGGAAAGGTCCCCAGGTGTCACTCACCGATTTGAATAATTTTTGGATATGTGATAGAGGACAAAAATCTAAGGTCGGCGTTTTTTTTTATACGTGCTCAATCGATAGTTTACGGTTTCAAAATGACGTTTTAAAATCAGCGAAAATTTCGTTTTTTTGCCACCTATTTTTCATAAAAATATATACAAATTTGGTATCAAACGAAAGGTATTTTACAGCCACACATGATGGCATCCACTTTGAAGAAATAAATAACATTGTAATTTTGTTGTTGTAATTTTTAACAGTATTTAGTCTATATCATAAGGAGCGCATTTTCGAAATTGTTTCATTTTCATTTATATTTGATTTAAGAGAATTCTAAAAATTACCTTTTTTTTGTTTTTTTAAATTTTTAACTTTTTATATTAAGATTTTCTTTATTTAAATATGCATTTCTTTCTAAAAAAAAATTTTTTTTTTTAGAGATGAAGACCACAATATGGGTATCAAAAATTTTGTTTTTTCTTCAAATTTCCGTATATGTAAATATTTGATCGAAAAAGTTTAGACTTAACAGGGCTTCTATACAACTTTGTGCTTTTAACTTGTTTGCCCGAAGGAATGAGAAAAAACCATCGGAAATTTAAAAATATGACTTTCGATGTAAATATCTCCGCTAGTTTTCAACATATTTCACAAAAATTTTTTTTTTGTTATAAATTTTAATAAAAGTACTTGCCAAAAAATATTTCAACAATACCAATTACTGTACATTTGTATTTTTTAATATTTTTTTCAAAAAAGGCCCAAAGTATTCAATGCTTCCTCAAAAAATTACGTAAAATTTGTTTTTGTTGTAAAAATAATTTAAATTAATAATTGCATTTTAAACTCCCTTTCATATGGCATGACATTTATTAGCAAAAATTGATTCAGTTTTAAACAAAAATTTATTAACTATTTCTATCATAAAAAAACAAGGGTACATCCCTTTCGATTATTTTGATGAAATTAATTTTTTAAAAATGTTCTTTTTATAATTTTTATAAAAGAGTATAGCTTCAAAAATAATTTATTTGAAAAAAATATCCCAATATTCTTTTCCAATCAAAAGTTATTACTAAAAACCTATTTTCATACCATGTGGATCTGTATTCACAAAACACCTTTTCTGTTAATTATTAAGTTTCTATATCCTTCCCATGCTCATTTTAAGAATAATCATGATCATTTTGAAAATCTTTAAAGAAACAAATATTTTTTATACTTTTCAGTTATTAACCCTTGGTTAGTTGGGGTAATGAGTTACCATAGGGTAAAAGCTATATTACTGCAGCGAGCTGTGGCATCCAAGTGGCAAAAAAACGAAATTTACGCTGATTTTAAAACGTCATTTTGAAACCGTAAACTATCGATTGAGCACGTATAAAAAAATACGTCGACCTTAGATTTTTGTCCTCTATCACATATCCAAAAATTATTCAAATCGGTGAGTGACACCTGGGGACCTTTCCTAGTGAGTCCGAAATTATTTTGATACATTACTTTAAATTTAGTTATGCATATTTTTAGCTCTATCTTTTAAGTTATTATATTTCAATTCAGATTTTTTTAAAAAATTGAGACATTGCTAAGACTTCACGTGAAGATTTGTATTTATTTACATCTCAATGATAATGAAGCATATATTCAAAACTTTCGAAAATTTGAGTGGAACTAATTTGTATGATTATTTTTATCATTTTAGCAAATACAAAAATTATATAATCCACACAAAATTTGTTATTAAAAAGATAATGTCTCCTGGTTTCTTGATTAAATATTTTAGACTTTGAATCTACCTTGCAATCGGAAATCTTTTCTTCTACGACGTGTCTGGAACAGAGTGTTCGATAAAATGAGAACAAAGGCTTATCGAAAGAATCATACGTATCATCAAGACCAGAGATGTGAAAGATTGCAATCATTTGGAGCATCATTCTTTTGATTACAGTATTTATTCAATTTCGTGAATAAAACTTAAGAAAAATTATGTCACTAATCGTTTTAAATGATTTTGCTTTATTGATCATTTCGTGAAGTCATGACTTGATTTATTCAATTTCGTGAATAAGGCTTAGTGGCGTAGTGTGTAGAGTGTGTGTCTCTTACGCCAGAGAACCCAGGTTCGAATCCTCCATCTGACAGAAAATTTTTTCAATTGAATTAATTTTTCTGTTCGGCCGTCACCTCTCTGCAGACAATGGCAAACCTCAGAGAGTAAAATCTGCATTGAAAAGCTTCTTTTGAGAACATAAGACGTTCGGAGTCGGTGTAAAACGTGTAGGTTTCTCGATTATTTGTGTGCAAACATTTGACATCACACACAACACAATTGATCATAAGAAGCTCGGTCAAAGTCCTTTTTTTTTTTTACTTAAGCAAAATTTTGTGCTGATTCGCTTCCGTTTCGTTCCACCACGCCTAATTTTTCAGATATTCACTTAAGCAGAGAGTTGAGAAAGAACTTTGTAAAAGTTTGTTAAGTTGTGCAATAAAAATTGATTTATACTTATCAAAATGAGTTCAATACTTAAGTAGCACGTAAGTTTATTATATTAATTATTTCTCTAAGTTTAATTTCGATTAAGGTTCAAAATAGGACTAGCTACTGCCACTAGGGCACCGAACCCTCATAAAAATTATTTCATGTGTCCCAAAAAAGTATTATCCGCTGTGTTATCTGTAGAAATGTTCAATAGAATATTCAGAATCAGCGAAAAGTCAAATATAAATTAAACATATAAAATATACCATATTCCCATGTAAATATAAGCAGTTATACACAAAAAGAATTTTCGGCAGAGGTCAAGCGAAAGTTGTTGAAAATCATGCCAAAATATTAAAAATTATAGTTTGGCCATCTTTTATTTAAATTTATATTGCAATAAGATACTTTTTCCTATTAATTGTCAATTATTAAGTCTTTTCTTTAAAAGACTTTGACCGAGCTTCTTCTGATTATTTGTGTTGTGCGTGTTATAAAATGTTAGAACACAAATGATCGAGAACTGGACCTAAAAGCTTTTTGCCGACTCCAAACGGCTTATGTGCTCATGAAGCTTTGCATGGCAGTTTTTACTCTCTGAGCTTTCCATTGTCTGCAGTGAGGTGACAGCTGAACAGACGAGTATTTAATTAACAAGTTGCTCCTGCCGTAAGGCTTAATCAACTTGGGTCATCAAAAACCTAAGGTAATAGTTCATGAAACAGACAACCAGAACTTTGTGTTGTACCACAACACGGACCCGTTTATGTTTTAAACAAGTAAAACATACGGAGCATCCGGTGTGGCAACACGAACATGGAAGCTGCTTCACAAACACAAAGCATCACCCAGTGCCCTGCTGAATAGGAGCATTATGTAATAAATTACATACTGTCCGTAATAGCAGTACCAGTTTAGACTTCCGTAGCGGCGTACTTCCATCCATCTACTGGTGGAGAGGAGACCTACCCAATCTCTTGCATATTAAGACAGATATGCCAGCCCGGTCGTACCATTGCGCGACCCCGCCGGTCATTCTAGACCTGTGTAGCATTCACACAACCACAGCCAGTACGAGACTCCCCGAAGGGCCAGCCCACGACAGTCATCTGGGCAACTCGATCCCGGCAAATTAGGAGCCACAACATCCCCGCAAGAAGACCAAGAACACACAAATGCAAATACGAAAAAGTTCATTCTTACACATGACTGTGCTCAAAAGGTAGTCTAACAATTTGCAGTTGCCGACTCAGCTGGAAATTATTGCACATGACCGGTACCTACTCTGGAGGACCTTTGCAATTGCCACTCTAACTCTGGCCGTTCGGATTTCAACACCAGACAGATATAGAGTATTGGCCATTCTTCTCAGGGACTGCCGTGCTCAGTATGAGAACCCTTAGTCAGCACAACTAATGTGAACACTTCCCTCAGTGACTGCCGTGCCAGTTTGAGGGTGCGAGTCAAACTCTTGACAAGCAATCCACTTCGGAAAGACGAAGAGCCGACACTTTTGTGCACGCATGCCAACACTTCACAACTGTTTTTTTTTCCAGCCGAATTAAGGTATACATGCGGTGGATAGATAGCGTCTACCCCATTTGACAGGTAAAGACTGTCCCCGTACTAACAAGTTTTAAGGTCAATTGTTATACCTTCGCAGGCTTGTTTCATATCGATATGCCGAATATGACCTGCTACCAAGATGGGCGCCACACCGAGCTCTTGGTTGGCCCTATCAGTTTTTACGTTTGCAGGACGTATCATACAAACAATCCTCCTCCTTTATCCTGGCTTGGGACAGGCAGGCGCAAGCTAGACCTGGCGGAGTTATGACAGCCGAACAGAAAAATTAATTTAATTTAAAAAACTTTCTGTGTCAGGTGGGAATTGAACCAGGGTTTCCGGCGTATGGACCACACATTCTACCCGCTACGCCATAGCCGCCACAAATAAGCATGACGTTTTCTTAAATTACAGCAAGTCAATTTTAAAATACAATTTAGGTAGAATTTGCAAAGTAGTCCTGAAAAATGCCGATAATATTTTTAATTTTCTCCGTGTAGCCACTTCTATTTATGAAGTTCGTAAATCAAGCCAACGTTCCAGTGAGAACGATGAAAACATAATAGTTCTGTGATTTAATTACGAAAAATACACGTGTCTCATTTTAAAGATTGCGGTGCAAATGCGCCAAAATAAAATGTAATAAAAAAAAATAGAACGAAAAATTAATTTCAATTAAATCCACGAGCAATCATTAAAAACTAACAGAAAACTGTTGAATGCAAGAACAACTTGTTAGCATAAAGAAGTTCCCTGTAAATTCCACAGCATTTCAGACAGAGAAAAAAAAACATGCAACTAGAATCAAAACACCAGATCAAATCATTCACTAATGTATACTAGAGCTAATTAAATGCTTGTCAAATCACGCATCTATCATTGAGCGAAGAGGCATGAAAGAAATCAGCCAACCAGTCAGACAGTCAGTCAGCCTAACTCCAGGCTATGTTAGACTGACTGATCGCGATGTAGCGACGAATGGATCGAAGTGAAGTGCATGGGAGCCCACACGCAGGCATCGTGCAGTAATTCAAGAATTTCCAAAACACATTCCACACAATGAATTTGCTCATCATTCAGTAAAGACGCGCGATCATCAGGCGAAGTAATTGCGCCAAGACAGGAGAGTGAGAGCTAAAAATACACTAGCTCATCAGTCACAAGTGATCATGTCAATGGGCAAAACAAGATGTATGCAACAGGATTAGTACAAAATAAAGAACTAGATAAAGAAGTCGTAATTCACTGATGGCGAGATTTTGGGTAGCAGAGGTGACATATTTTGTAGATATTTTAGGGATGATCTAGCGTATTATTTTTGTTGTAAATTTTATTCTTGTAACAAGTTTTTTTTTTGTCATGTAACAAGATCATTAGTTGATCTTTAACAGCGGAACAGCTTCCAGTGCTGTTGCTTCTTTATTATATGTTGATGTAACCATAACATGTCATGTGACAAGTTGTGGCCATAACAAGATCATCTCGTAATAAGTTATATCGAACTATGTCTCGTTCTCCTATCTCGCTCACTCCTTCACTCTATTGGAGCTGCTGCGTTTCGTGCTTGTGGTTATGTTTGTGGTAAAGTGTCAACCATGACAATGTAAACTGTCAAATTTGACATTTTGTGGTTGCACGCTTTTCATATTCTGAGTACGATCTTATTTGCATTGCCAGTTCTTTGGCATGTGATGCTCTGGCAGCTGCTATTAAGCGTTGTGGTGGTTGTTGTTTTTGCTGTTTCGGCTGCTTGCTATGTTACTCTGTTGCAAATGCTCACTTAATAAGCCATCAATTTGTGTCACGGAAAAACTCTTTAAAATTTTGTTTAAATTCTTTGCTAGTAGTTGCGTTGAAAATTAATATTGACAACAGTTTGTCAATTGTTTTCATCTCATTTGCGAATATGAAATAAATGACAAAAATGTCAAAACTGTGTTGATCGATTAGGAAGATTAAGACTATTAATGGAATAAGTTTTCTCTGCTCAGGAAAAAGAAATCATTACGTATTGAAAATTGAAAATGAAGCGTTTGGACAAATTTTTGTTATAATTTTCATGAAATTACTAAGTAAAAAGGTTAGAAAATCTAGAAGTCAAAAGAAAAGAATAAGAATAGTAATATTTTTAAGAATACAGTCAAACAAAATTACATGCTTTTTCATTGCAATAGAGTGGTATAGTTGTCATTCCTTTTTACTGAGAAAAGAGAGATTCAGCGTGTCTGAGTTGCTATTAATTACAACTTAAATATTATATGGGGCATAATGAGCATGATAAATATAAAAGCTCGTAGTGCAGCTTATTTCATGTCTGTGACAAACTTTCTTCTTAAAATATGTCAAGTCTTATGACAGTTTTGTCCATACATACCCCGTGTTAAATGAACAAATGATGTAACCGATTATTTCTTAAATCCAATGCAGCTCTATAACATTTGTTTGTAGGAATGAAAGATATTTAGAAGAGAACACTAAAAATAAACGATATTCGTTTTAATGTCAAAAACACAGTTGTCGCTTTAAAAATGTCGTTTTAATTCATGACAATTTTTACAAAATAATGAACGATTTTTTTGACGGAATTTTGTCCGAAACCAAAACCGAAATTTGGCCCCTTTTGTAATATTTAGCTGAAATTGAAACCGAAACTGTACATTTGTATGAAAGTTGGAAATTTTTAAAAAAATTTTGTCCTTAAAAAGTATGCAGAAAATTAAAAAAAAAATTTATATAATTAAAACAACTAATTTAATATCAAATTAATATTAATTGAACTTTTATCAATGATTCTTGGAAACAAGTAATCATAATTGGTTTCACAGATAATATGATTAATTAATGCAATTTGTCTTTATATATATATATTTGCATCTTAACATTATTTAATTGTACCTTAGCACTTGTTGTTTGAATTCAAAAACAATATAATTTGTTTTAGAGAATATATATTTTCATATAAATATATTGTAATTATAAATGGACTGAGAACACTTTTAGTCTATTATTATTTGTTTGCTTGGAAATATAATTTAGTCAAGAATAACATTCAATATTCACGGGCAAATATATATTAATTGGAGAATACATAATTTAACTGCAGTCAAGCAATTATTTTCAAAACGATAATAAGGAACAACATAATATATTTACCGATGATTACACTATATTTACTTGGAAACATATTTTAGCAAAATAAATGCCAAAATTTTTCCCCTGTGATTACAAAATATTTACTTAGAAGTAATTGTTGGTTTGAACCAAACAAAATATGTTAAAAAAACAGTAAATAAGCTAGCGGAGCACCCACTTTGCCAGCGAAGCACCCGCTTTATCAGCAAAGTTGCTTCAAAACTCACCTATTTTTACTGCTGAACCGCCTTATTTTTCTTTTATTTTGTTTTTTATTCTATTAATTTGAAAACAGAAACACCTGGAATTAAAACAAACATTTTCAGAAACATTTTTCACAAGAGCTAAGCTTTTCAACACGTTTGGCGCGGCTGCTTGAAACTTAAAATGACGGCAAGACTTGGCAACTGTTAAAAGTAAGCGCATAAAGCAACAAAATATCCGCTATTTTTCGTGCAAGTGCAAAAGAAACAGATATATGTATGTATGTATGTATGTATGTATGTGTAGATATAGTTCTGTTTGTTTTAAATTTGCAGAGATCTGTTCTTTTTGAGTTTAACAGTGATGCAAATATATTTTTATTGGGTAGAAACACACAATTCTATTTTGTCACAAGCATATTAATGTAGACGTTAGTTTTTTAGCTAAGGCAATTATATTAATGTGGGGCACAACTAATATCTTTTTATTTCGAAAAATATTGCTATTGAAGGAAAGTTCTTAATCATTAGGTGGTTCCCTCTGAATATTTTGTTTTTGAAACCAAGCATATATAAACATACTTTTCTCTGCGTGAGCCGTTACTGACAAAAAAGTCCGAAACTAGCCAAAACCGAATATTCAGTCGGATACTACATACAACCCTTCAATGAAAATGAAAAAAAAGCTCAGACAATTGGTGGATAACAATTTTGATTTAGCAAAAAATTGAATGGCTACTTTGTTGCAAAATTGCTGCTACCCTGTACTTAGTTAACAAATACAAAAATACAAGTACATAATATATGGTTTTGAGTGTCAGAGATTTTCTTGTCCTTGAACAATTGATAGCATCACTGCCATATGAAAAAGATCACATTCCAGAATCTGCAACAGACCCTTCTTTAAGCGCAATCATGGCACGCGACTGCATTTCGAAGCGCCCTCAAGCGGTATTTTTTTTTTTTTATCTGTTTTGCATGTTCAGCTAACCAGAGGCTTCAATCAGGGCTCAATACTGCAATCGGTGGCTTAATTGAATTAAATTGTTTAGCAGATTGTTCGCTGAATTGGCCAATTTGACAAACTCAAAGCTACAACAACACAAACAATGTGCTTGTTTCTGTTATTGTTTTTTGCTGCTTCTGCTATACTCTTGTTTACTTTCAATCACTTTTTGTCACGAACTCTCGTCAACAAATATAAAATTACAGTAACAACAACAACAATAACGTAGTTAGAATTAAACAAATAATATGAAAAGAGGGAATCACTTTAAAATCAATGCTACCAACAATAAACAGAAAACAAAATGAAAAAAAAAACAAAACACAAAGGAATAAAATGGCGTACAAGCAATAACAATGGCGGCCACAGCAACATTAGCGCACTCTGGTGACAAATTGCACATAATGACAATAAATTGAAAATGATTGGAATAACACAGCGACGAAATATTTATAGAAGAGAAGTAGTTGTTGTTGTAATAATATATAATATAATATATTGTTGTTGTTTTTTCTTTTTGACTCTAGTTAAATTAAAATTAATGACAACTCAGTAGAGCATAAAATACGATGCATTGAAAAGAGTTGACAGTTGACAGAAATAGTGTGAGTGAAACAACAAACACCCCAAGGTACGGACTACAGGCGAAAAACCACTAATTGCTAATAGCCTAAATTTTATAAATTCCTTGCAATACGCTTTAAGAACTTTTAAATTTATTTTCTGCTAATCAAATTTAAAATCAAGAGAATATTTTTAACAAAAATGCTAAAATGTTCTAAACGCAGAAATCATTTGCAGCAATTTAAACAGTTTAGAGCATTTAAACTACCAAAACTGTATAAAATAATAAAGAACAGTAGAGCAAAATAATTGAAAACTATTACATTGAAAAATCAACAAGAATCAAGGGTCTACAAAAAATCATTCTTTAAAAATTTTAATTTATATCTTATTTGTTTTTCCTTTAAAAAATCTTTATACATTAACAAAAATTTTGTTATCTTACACTTCTCTATAAACTGTCTATTAATGCATTTCTACATAAACTGACTGGGTCTTTAGAGACAATTTGAGAAATATATATATGGTCACAAGGCAGGCCTGTAGCCAGGATTTACCCATGGGGGGCGGTTTCATAAAAAAATATATCGATATTTTTTGATATCAATGAATCAAAGGAACTTAGTATAAAACTTACTTTTATTTATTTTTATATGCTTGTATTAAATCTTTTTTTTTTTTAGCCAATTCTGATAATACATCATCCTCTGTGACTTTGCTATCCCTATGTATTCTTAAGGATGCACAACCATTTAAGCGGTTCTAGCCCATAGAACTTCTCTATATACATTTCAAATATCATTTGCACTCCTTCACCTATCACCATTTTCCTAATGTTTGCGCCAGCATCCACTGCTGAATTCTGATTTAATTTATTCCTATGGTAGTGTTACCAGAGCAAGGTAAAATTCTTGCATATTGTTTAATTAAAAATGTTGATCGTTCCTCGTTTTCGGATGTAATCAAAATCAAGTTGAACGATGGCAAAATCCAGTTGTGCTTTGTAAATAGTACTTCCATGTTCTTACTATAGTATTCTAACAATTTATCTACAAGCTGCTATCCGGTTAAAATTCTGTATAAAGCAATGTTGAGCTATAAGCCACTTGTGAAATACTAGAAAAACTACCACGATAAGAAGACTAACATTTTCTTATAAGTAAATCCGTAACCAACTCCTAAACTTTAATAGATCACTTAGCAAAATTCTTAAATTTAAATGGGTTTTTCGACAACATTCAAAAGGTTGAAAAATATTATTTTTACAAATTTTTGTTGTCCCAAGAGGCTGAGATCCCGCGTGAGTGCTAAAAAAACGCAAAACTTACAATAAGCTCCGTTTTTCAATTTGGAGCAAGCTAACTAAGACCAACGGTAAACCCAGACTGCTTAAATCGTAGAATACGCGAACCACTGACAGAATTAAAAGTTGTGGGGGGGGGAGGGGGGAGAAGGGGATTTTAAATGTTATGAAAACTTGAAATGAAATAAAATTGGAAATATCGTGGCTTGCACCTTTATACACTGCCGAAGTCGAAGGCAGTTCCGATGTATCAAATGAAATTTCTGTTTCTGGAACAACATCTATAATCATACACACAAAACGCACAAACTTAAAATTATTAAGATAAAAAGTGAAATATTTTTAATAATACTACTTATACGACCGCTTTTAACATTACTGTCATTACTACCGCCTCCAGCAACTGCCGATTTCAAAGGCAGTTCTGGACACTTTTCATGCTCTAAAGAGTCTTAAACGCTTTCTACAATGCAAACGAAATACAATATTACATTATTATGATTTAGCTCAAATTGTAACCATTAAATAATTATAATATAAAATGGACACCACACACATTGTCCACTACACCATTCGGGCAGCGCTACACTCGGTTGGTACATCAGTAAAGTAGTTCTAATGTCGCTTCGACTTCGGCGGTATCATCTTCTTTTTATAATTACTCGTATATAATTTTTTAACATTGGATCAAAGTATTAAAGAATATCAAAAAGTCGCCATAATAAGGACAAAAATTGATAAAAGAAAAAAATTCCTTAAAAACAAAGATTTACTTTCCTCCTTTCTGGCCTTTTTTAACAGTGGTTTCTGCAGCTAATTAAGTGGAATCGTTTTAGTATTTTGGCACAATAAAATAATCAATACGAGTAGAATAACACTAACACAAATGGATTAAATTTTAGAAAACCACAATTAAAACAATTGTAAAAGGTAAATTTTTTCCTCACTTTCATTTATGCAATGCAGTAGATTCTTAAATCGCAGGTGATGAGCAAGGCTTAATTGAATGTATCGAACGTGTTGCTGTTGCTGTTTATACATGTACTGAAGAGAAACATAGGCACATTAAGTATGTGCATATAAAAAATGTCATATTAATGATTATATTTTATTTTTTTTATACTTTTTGGACCCTAAGGGGGGGTTTGAACACCCAAAACCCCTCCCTTGTCTACGGGCCTGTCACAAGGAATAATGACTAAACTCAAAATATTTTTCCTTTTATTTATATGATCTGAATTATTCTTTTCAAAATATCACGTCTACTTAATATTTACTTAAGCCGAAGAGATATTTGGCTGAAGCAACATAAGAGTTTTAAATGTTGGTGTCTCTTATATAATAGAAATAAGCTTCTGAAGAGTTTTAACGTCAATCAGTTCTTCATGTTCCTTCTACTATTTTATCTTTAGAATATAAATTTAATACAGAAGCAATTTAATTAATTTCATCTTCTTTCAATGCTGTTTCGGTGTTTCCAGATTTTCTTTTTTTTCGTTTGACATGCATTGTCTTAAAGGCTGATGTCACACGGTGATCGTTTGAACGGCGTTTAAAAGTTTTTGTTGGAGTTAAAAAAAAACGTGTTGTAACTCTTAATTGATAAAAAAAAACATACGTGGCGAAGCCGCGGACCACTGTGGCCTACTAGTAGATATATATATTTTCATATAATCCGCATCATTTTTTTAAATTTATTAAAAAAAAATGTTTCGCTTTAAGTTTCATTCGGCTGGAAGGATTAAAGTAATCATTTCCAATTGAAACAAACAAAACAAGCTGTAAGCCTTTTCGGTCAATTTCGGCTACCAAAATGAATAATTTGGATCTATGATTATAAAAATTGTTTTCTTAGCAAAGCAATTCATCGATCCCACTGTATCGTGGGCATCACTTCAAACAATTGAGGAACCCCAATAAACAGAAGCTGCACTTGAGTCAAAATCGATTTGTTTTAAATGAATGTTTTTCCAAAAAACTACAATATTAAAGCGAAGTTTTCTGCTTTTACCACTTGTTCAACGTTATCGCATAAATTACTTCACTCAGTCTAATGTTCAATTAAAAAATACATTTCTATAAACATTCTCGAGTAAATCGTATTGTTCAAATTGAATACTATACCAAATAGTATTCAAACACGTGTCTTTATGCTAAAGATAAGTGCTGTTAAGTGTTGTAATGCAGAAAGTTTTATATTTTGTTTTGTAGTTTTATGAAATGTTGAAATCGGAGGTTATTAAGAGTTCAAAAATTTTACATAGAAAATTTTGTCAGTTTAATTTCTTTCGATATTATTCATATCAAGAAAATGTTTAAAACGTCTTGAAACGAGTTTAACGTGCAATTATTTCATCATTATCATCAACCTTGAAACTTTTATGCAACACTTGTGCGACTGATTGTTGAGTGATTGAACCCAACAAAACTGTTGACAACTCATCATTTACGCTATCGTTAATTGTTGACATTTAAATTCTATAGAATAATCTCAACAGCAACAACAATTATTGCTAACTTGTGAACACAATTATTGGCATTAATATATTCTTAAATAGTATGCAAATCAAGTTGGAGTATTTAATTGATTTCAACATTTGATTACGCAAAAAAATCAAAACGATAAATGCAAATCAAAACTGCAAACAATTGCTGCAGCAATAACAACAACAACAAACAGTAATAGCAACATCAACATTTATGAATTGCTAATTAAATTAATTAGCAAGTGAGAAATAAAATTTAATAAAACAGCAGCAAAAAATTCAATACAATTCACACCGATCGCTGATCATAGTGATCAACACACGGATCGATCTGCACAGAACAGAATTTAAGAGTTACTTTTAAAAAAAAAAAAACGAGTCAAAAGCAATTAATTTAAATTGCAACGTTATAGCTATTTAAGTATTTAAATTAAGTTTATTAAGAGAAAAAACTCGATTAAAATGTTGTTTTAATTATTTTTGTTGTCTGATATGAAAATTGATTAGAAAACATGTTAACTCGAGGCGTTGACTGATCGCGATGGTGGAATTGATTTATGGCAAATGGTGTGTGTGTGTGTGTGTGGCATTCAGCTAAGCTGTGCCACTGTGGGAAGTGAGAAATATTAATATAAATGAGTTATTAATGTAAGCTTTTCATGTATATTCATTCCACACGTTTTCACGAATAACAATAAAATATGAAAGCGCTTCATGCTCTGACACAAACAATAAGAACTTAGACTAACAGTCTTAAAGTAAGTAATAACTTCAGCTTGATATTTTTATGACCCATATAAATAGCTTGCAGAAATTCTCATTAATTCTGAAATTGTCTGAAAATCGCTTCATCACATAATACCAGCTTACTTATATCTACTTTGTCTCTGCAACTACGGTAAGATTAAAGCTGCTCCTCTTCCGTTTTTATATATAAGCCATTAATGAATTCTCCTCACTAACTAGCAAAAGTGTAGCAAAGCCCAGTATAATCCACTTTTAATTGAAAACGTTGACACTAAAAGTGTTTCAAGCAAGATAGCTGCAGATAAGCGAAAGAAAAGATAATATTGCGAAAACTTTACATTGGCTGGCAAAAGGGAAAATTGTTAGCAAGCTAAAGCTATAAATGGAAATCCATGTTAATCCCTGAATGAAATTGCAAACACAGATTGAAATGGTTTTGCTGTTGTGTGTGTTGCTTAAGCAAATTAAGGAGTTGTCAGCGTCATTGGAAAACAGTTCATACAAATAATTTGTCAAAATGTTATTCTCTTTATTTAGTTGGGTAGACTTAGAACATTTGATTGAAAATATTAACAAATTCAATCAAGAGTTTTATTAAGTAATATTAAAATGATCATCATTAAAAAGATATCATAGATTGGTTTTTATAAACTAACTATCTTCAGCACTAGATCAGTCTTGCATTTTATGAATATTTTCTTAAATTTCTATTCAGTAATGGTTTTTTTAATGTATCTTCATTATATCCGGGAAATTGTTGTTGAAAATAATTTGATCCCGCAGAAAACGAGTCAAAAAAAAAAGATCAACCGAGTTAGTCCGATTTTCTCAGTCTAAGTTTTTATTTGAACCATGTCCAGTATAAAGTTTATTTTTTGCTTGCGTCTATTACAACAATAAAATGTAACATTAACATTAAAAATATTTCTTGGTCCGCCGTGGGTTCGATACACGTACTCCACCGAATGATATTACTATACCCCAGCGATTACCAAAAATTTTTTTTTAAAGAGTGTAATAACAATAACAATAAAAACCAACAACAAAACAACCTTACATAGAGTACAGTAAGTAATTATTCACACAAAAAAAAACACAAAACCAACAACACGCATGCCGATAGCGCTCACTACAGCGCTATATATAACAGTACGTTCAAAAAGTCCATAGGATGACACATAGATGTCGTTACTAGATTTTTTTTCAATGTGATTTTTATTTAGTACCAACCTATAAACGATACATATAAAAATTTGACAACAATCTGAAAATTGATTCGTGAGTTATAGCATTTTGGGTGCAACTATTGTTATTGAAAAAAAAAAAAAAATAAAAAAAGTAAATTTCAAGTTTTGATAAAGCATTGCTTTTTGATGAAAAAAAAAATACAGTAGAAACCAAACAATGGCTTGATAAACATTATCCGGATTCTGCTCTATCGAAACAAATGGTAGAAAAGTGGATTGCTGAATTAAAACGTGATCGTACCAGCACAAATGATGCAGAGCGCAGTGGACGCCCAAATCAGACAGTTATACCACAAAACATCAAAAACATCCACAAATTGGTTATGAACGATCGCAAATTAAAGGTGCACGAGCTAGCTGACATTGTAGAGATATCATATGGTAGTGTTTTTACCATTTTACACGAACATTTGGGTATACGAAAGCTCTGTGCAAAGTGGGTGCCACGTGAGCTCACCAAAAGTCGACCAGAACCAACAACGAATTGATGCTTCAGAGGAGTGTTTGGCGCTGTCAGACCGCAATAAAATCGAATTCTATTGTCGATATGTGACAATGGATGAAACATGGCTTCACTATTACACACCAGTATCCTAAAGACAGTCAGCTGAATGGACAGCAGTCGATGAACCGAATCCAAAGCGAGCAAAGACCCAACAGTCGGCTTATAAAGTGATGGTGTCTGTATTTTGGGATGCGAAAGGAATAATATTCATCGAATATCTCCAAAAAGGAACCACCATCAACAGCGACTGTAACTGTACACTTTTGGATCGATTGAAGTCTGAAATCGCCAAGAAACGACCACATTTGCAGAAGAAACAAGTGTTGTTTCATCAAGACAATGCACCGTGTCACAAATCAATGAAAACGATGGCAAAATTAAATGAATGAATCTTCGAATTGCTTATCCACCTACCGTATTCTCCAGATTTACCCCCAGTGACTTTTTCCTGTTTTCAGATCTCAAGAGAATGCTTGCTGGAAAGAAATTGTAGTCCAATGATGAAGTAATCGCTGAAACGGAGGCCTATTTTGACGAGAAAGAGAAATCGTACTATAAAAGTGGTATCGAAAAGATGGAATATCGCTATACTCGTTGTATCGCTCTTGAAGGCAACTATGTTGAATAATGTGTTCGAGGCTTATCAAAATATCGTTTTTTCTTACTTATCCTACGAACTTATTAATTGCCCTGTTAGTTATAAACAACTGGTGTCAAAACACTTTGCAAAATTAACAACCAGAAACCTTGAGCATAGCACGAATTAGGTTGCGAACATAGTAAACGCTTGTTGCTGAGCCGAGCCGAAAAACACATTGAAGCAAAAAAGATGCATGACTTGGTTTCCTTATTGCTTCAATGATTTTTCGGCTCGGCTCAGCAACAAGCGTTCACTATGAAATGCAGAGATTGATTTACGTTTATTCATAATTAAGCCACTAAAAAAAACTTTTTGTTAGCAAGCTGCTTATTTTTTATTAAAGAAATATATTTTGATCACTTCTGATTAAGGAAAAGTTAGAAAAATTGTTCGTGTGATTTTTAAAAAATTTTTGAACTAGCGTACGTGACACTTAATCTTGTTTTTTTTTTTTTTTGGTTTTTCAATTTAATGTTCCAACATTGAAGTGAAGCTTTATATCAAGCACGCTCATCCAGAAGCCCATCTGACCCGCTCTGCACTCTTACAAATTTTTTTCTATCATCAGTTTTTATCTTTATCTTTTCTTTTTTAATTTTTTTGAACACAACTTGACATCACTTTTTCTGGAATGTGCCTATTATATTATCAAATCTATGAAATTGCGAAAAGCGTTGCTTCTACCGTGTGTCTAACGACGCACATGTGTTTTGAATGAATCTCTTAATAGTCAAAAATAAACACTTTCTTTTGAACTTTTTTTAGAGGTACATAAAGAAAATTTGTTTAAGTTTACCTGTGTTGTGATTTTGGGTTAAGCTTACTTACTTACTAAGATGATATTTCAAGTGATAATTCATACAAAAAATGTATAGTGATATTGAGGGAATTCCTAATTCCTTCTATTGCCGAGTTGTTAGCCAGGGGGAGATATAAATTTGAAAAATATATTGGTTCAATGTAAAATTTTTAAATAGATGAAGTTGAATTTTAAGTGGATAAATTTGAATTTCAAGTTAAAACCCAGTATAGTAATAGATAAAATTACTATTTTCTATACTTTATGAAATTTTATCTATTTTTTTTAATTTTTCTGATGTCTAGTGGTATTTTTCATCCAAAAATGGCTTTACACGAAACACTTCGCTGTATGGCAAATGGCTGGTTTTTCATTAAGCTTGCTTCAAACTAGTAAGGATGGAGCTTCGGCAGGGTACCGATGCTAAAATACCACCCCGCGGCCATATTGAAGTGTATCCGAAGTCTTTAGCCACGACATATACGATCACATTCAGTTTTATATATTAACGAAAGTTTTCCTATTTTGATGGCGTCACTTTGTATGGGAGGTAGGCGTGGTTTTGATCAGATTTTGCCATATATCATAGAAATGATTCATATTATATATCAAACCTAATGTGCAAAATTTCAAGACATTTCAGTAATTTTTGTGGATTTTTAAGAGATTTTTCGTTTAAAATAAAGCCACTTTGTATGGGAAGTGGGCGTGGTTTTCATCCGATTTTGACATATATCATACCGATAGCTTATATTAAATATCAAAGCTTATGTGCAAAATTTCAAGACATTTCTTTAATTTGAGCAGATTTTCAAGAGATTTTACAATTAAAATAAAGCCAGTTTGTATGGGAGGTAGGCGTGGTTTTCATCCGATTTTTCCAAATTTCATGGCCAAGATTAAGACTGAAGAGCAAAGCATACATGCCAAATTTCTTAAAGTATTGTGGAATTAAAGACATTTTGCTGTTAATATAAAGTCACTTTGTATGGGAGGTAGGCGTGGTTTTCATCTGATTTGGACTTTTTTCGAACTTGATCTTCCTTTTTTAAAAATAAACCTATATTTTGAATGTAATCGTGTCGACAGACAGACAGACGGACACCGACTCAAGAGATGATACTGATCAAAAATATATATATTTTTCTATACCTGCCACGCCTCCTTCTTGGCGTTACAAACGGAATGACAAAGTGAATTTACCCCTTACGCAGTACGCGTTAAATACGCTGATATAGACTTGAAATACGGTATAAGACTTGAACTTAGACGAACAGTGAACAACGTTTAGGAGTGAGCAAGACGCTCCTAGGCCAGTGCCGTTCAAAATTTTAATATGGTCTGGACTCTTTTCAGAGAAAACGCTCAAAGGGGCATTTATTCTGCAAAAAGCTTCAAATGAGTTAAAGTAACGCATTCAAGTCTGATTTTTATTTGATTGAGTGAATATTTTCACTTAAATATTTTATCTTTGCTTATAAATAACAGCTTCCATATAGCTATTTCAAAAATTGCATTTAAATATTTTAGTAAGCCGCTAAATAACGGTACATTATGAAATTAAACCACAAGAAAATTCTAAGTGCACCGATTATTTAGGCAATACACAATTTTTCTGTATATTCACATTTTACTGTTAGCTAAATCTACACTGTTGCATACATGCAAGTTTGTAATGCACATATAACTACTTCGCTGAGTGTATATTAAATGAAATAAACTGTAAATCGTAAGGGTGATCATTTAAGCCAAACCTTATGATATCAATGATCTATAAAGTATCAAAGAAAATATAGTGGTTCTACGAACTAGAAAAAAAGAAAGAAACAAATATTATTTTATCAACCTGTATTTTTTCACTATGTATTTTATACGCAAAAATCATCCGGGTGTTGATATACGATTATCTATAGAATAAATGTGCTATAGAAAATAATCGAATGTATGCTTCAACATTTTATAACCATAACGTAAGCTTGAAGCAACCACGTGCTCCTCACTATATAGTAAGTCATTACCAGTGATAAAATAGAGCGATGTTTTAATTTTAAACACAGTGATATATATATATCTATAGATATAAAAAACTCCAACGTCAAGAGTTTATAGTGGTACAGAAAATGGACGTCAAATTATGACAATATCAAAAATCTTATTAGAAAAGAATGAATGAAAAGATTCATTTCATATCCAATTATATCTTCTTTTAGCTTTAGCCTGGCTGAACCCACATCAAGTTACTAATCGTTTTGTCACAAAAATGTTTTGTCACAAATATTCATCGATAAAAAGCGGAGCAATAAATTCGTTGATAAATGCTTCCTTTGCTTTCAGACAAATTATATTGAACCACCTTCGACGACTCATTAAACTGCAATAAACTTAAAGAAACATTTGAACAATCAAAATATTTTGATTGGAAATCCTAAAAGAGACCCATATGAATTGTTGGAAAATCTATTCAACTATTAAAATGTTAATTGAACCAAAGAGATAGAAAAAAGAAAAAAAACATGTCCAGCAATCAAAGGGCAAAGAGCTGCTTGTTTTGACTTCCGCGGTTCATTGGAGATAACTTTGTATAGCAACACCTCGTGGGTTCTAACAAACAGACATAATAAGGCTTGCCAGAGAGAGGCCGAAGGTTTAAGTCGAACTTATCACTGTCCAGTTAAAGCGCTATGAGAATATTTAGTAGACTTCATCAGTGTTGCATTCAGAGTCAGTGTAACGCACACCCAAAAGCAGTCGTAAATAACGAGCTTATTACCAACACCAACATCAACAACAACAACGGCCAGAATAACAACAAGAACTATTGCTGCAACAACAACAAGTGGCTTGTTAACAATTTAACACATCTTAATCGTAAAAATTGTTATGCAAAAAAAAAAAAGCTCAAGCTTAACACAAAAACGCTTATTTAAACCAAAAGCTGTTTGGAGTTCCAAAACAAGTTCGTAAGCTTGAAAATCATTTGAAAATAAATAAGAAATAAAAAAAATACCTCCACACACAGGCATCAATTGACAGTTAATAATGATTTTAAGCTGCATGGAAATCTACAGCAGAATAGCACAACTCAGAACCGCTCAGAACAGCTCAGAACCTCCAACAAAGTCATTGACTACTTTATACTTGTTCACTTTTTTTAATTTTTTTTTTTTTCACTTTTATTGCATTTTTGCTTATTGCTTTTTTGCTGCGCAGCTTCACATTGCAACGCAGACTTCATCGCTTAGCTTGCTTGGGTTGACTTTAAGCCTGCAACATCCCGGCTTAACTTTTGCATTTTATGACATTTCGCAACAACAACAGCAACCAAAGATAGAGGGACAGACAGACAAAGAGCCAGTCAGCCAGCCAACAAATATAGCACCTTGTATGAAGTATAAGAAATCTGACGATTGTCATCAATGAAACAAATCGATTTGTAGTCATTTTATTCGATTTGTTTTTGGCTGCTGTTTTTATTATCATTATTATTATTATTATGATTGTCAAAAGGCTGCAAAAGTTTCTTGGAAGTTTTTCAACTTAATATTGATATCTGTTCATGCGTCTGTCTGTCGATCGTCTTGGTGTGACTTCGGTGGTTTGTCGTTGTCGTTGGGTGTGAGGTTTATGACTGCTGCTGTCTGATAATTTCCAGAATTTAATGTGCGAAGATGAACATCACATTTTTCAACACGCATATTTCGCCAGGAGTCATAAAAATATTTTCATTGTTTTATGACTGCATTGGCTCGAGTTCGTATTGCTGCTAATACTAAAGAGCAAAGTTGGAACAACTAAGACTATAGCAAGGTATTGATAGTCAATAATTTCTTTTAGCGAGTGAAATTTGGCATTATATTGAATAGTTTTTATATTTGCGACATAGAATAATAGGGTTGATATGAAAAAAATTCGCCTTCATTTGAGGATTGAGGATATTTGAAACCGAATTGTTAGATTTAGGAGCTTTAGTTACAGTCGGTATAGACAACTTATGAAAATAAGTTAAGATAATTAAGGATCAAAATCAGTAATTAAAATTACCTATTTCGGGAATTTGTGAAGTTTCGAACATATAAAAAAAAATTTAAAAAACTATAGCTTAAAAAAAACCCTAAAACACAAAGACGGTCATAGCAACTAAAAAAGAAATAAAAAAAAATTAGAAGGCAAAAAGCGTAAGTAAATCGGCAAAAAAGCATTTAGTAACAGTTGAAAATTCTATAAAAAGTTAAAAAAAAAAACAAAGAATAACACGAATAGAAAAATGTTATATAAAACGAGTTATACGAAAATATCAAGAATAAAAAGTAAAAAAATTAAACATATAATGTGAAAAGGTTAAAGGTAAGAGAAATAACAAAAATAACAAAGTAAAAATAAAAATTGAGATGTAGTAGCAATTTTAAAGTAATATGCAAAAGTTGAAAGTAAGAACATCGATTAAAGTACAAAACTAGATACAGTTATGGAAAAAACTTAAAAAAAATTAAAAGTATAAGTTACAAAAAGACATCAAAGGAACAAACGAAACAACAAAATATAACGTAGGAAAAGTGTTATTATTTATTCAAGAACAACTGCCATCTCCCACCTTTATGGAGAAATTCGAAAATATAATGAATGACATAGGTATATGTGTATTAGGGTGTCCCATAAAATTTGAAGTAGTTTTTTTTTTATGGCATACACTACTAATTTTTTCGAATGATGTTAAAACAAATGTAAATAGAATTTGGTGTACCTAGGACCACGGAAACCCGTACCGACTTGCGTCGATACATGCCAGTACTTGATAATATGGGGAAAAAGTGCTCATTTTTCAAGAACTCCAAATATCTATTTTATCAGTGTAAATTTTCAAAAAGCTGGTTCACAGTTTGTTTTCTATTTAATATTTCTATAAAATAAGCCATCAAACATGAAAATTTCACGAAAACTACTAAAGTTGTGATATTTTACTTTTCGAAAAAACTCCTCTTTGTTCTTGATGTATTGAAAAAATAGGAGAAAATCCAAATTTGAAAAAATTTAAATGAAATCTTGTGGAAATATTTTCTTAAACTATTCCTAATGCACATGCAAAAAATTGTGAAATGATATTGAATAACCTGGTCGTTATGAATTTCTTTGCTAGAAGTGTACCTTTGTGAAAATTTCGAGTTTAACTATTTTTTGGAAAAAAATCTACAAAAATCCAAAAACACTAAATTATTCAAAAAGTGTAGCATAGATGGTTAAAGCAAAATCTTGAGCTGTTTCTGCATAAATAAATAAATAAAAAAACCGAAACTGGGATAAGAAAGTTATACCCATTGATACTTGAATTTTTTCCAAAAAATAACTGAAGTGCCCTTTTCTAGCATTTCGATCGCAAATAAAATTATAAAATATCGGAAAACATTTATTTCTCACTCGAAGTAACTTTAGTAGTTACAAAAAAATATTTTTGATTTTCCTTCGAAAAATTTTTAAATACAGGGTTGCCAACACACCGTCTTTTCCATTCGGTTTTTTTAGGTAATATTAAGGTATTTTAACGAAAAAAACACCCAAAAGTCAGAAAATGCTCATATTTTTTAACACTAATGGCCTGATTTCATTCATTTATCCCTAAAACATACGAAAACTAAATTTGGAGCACGAAAACCCGTGCCGACATTCATTGGAGCACGAACTATGTACCAAAATGATAAAAGAGTGGAATAAGTGCATAATACTTACAAACTAAGAGCATTTTTCGGCTTTAGGGGAGTTTTTCGTAAAAATATCTGGAAAAAACAATAAATGGCCATTTTAGCCCTTGAAATGACTTTGACCGAGCTTCTTATGATCAATTGTGTTGTGTGTGATGTGAAATGTTTGCACACAAATGATCAAGAACTGGGCCTACATGTTTTACGCCGATTCCGAACGGCCTATGTTCTCAAGAAGCTTTTCATGGCAGTTTTTACTCTCTGAGGTTTGCCATTGTCTGCAGAGAGGTGACGGCCGATCAGAAAAATGAATTCAATTGAAAAACCTTTCTGTGTCGGATGGAGGATTCGAACCTGGGTTCTCTGGCGTAAGAGTCACACACTCTACGCACTACGCCACGGCCGCCACTGGAAATATACATATAAAATATCTGGAAATCCTACCTAAAGACAAACGGAATGAAAAAACGGTATGTTGGCAACCCTGGAATACAAAAATTTTTCGAATGATAATAAGCAATACTTTTCTTAAATTATTTAAGTTGCTCCGAGTGAGAAATAAATGTTTACCAATTTTTTATATTTTTTTCTTTTTTTGTGATCGAAATGCTAGAAAATGGCTCTTAAAGTATTTTTGAAAAAAAAATCAAGTTTCACAGTTATACATTTTTTTCTTAATTTTGGTTGTTTTTAATTTCTTACACAAAATAGCTTGTTGATGTTGAAATCATTCTTGCTGTTTTTTTCCAAATTTTGCATTTTTGGATTTTTTTAGATTATTTTCGTAATAATACTCAAACTCGAAATTTTCAAATAGATACACACCTAGAGAAAAAAGATATAACGGCCAGGTTATTCAACTTAATTACACAAATTTTTGCATCTGCATAAGGAATAGTTTAAGAAAATATTTTCACAAGATTTCATTTAACAATTGAATTCAACAAGAACAAAAAGGAGTTTTTCCGAAAAGTAAAAAATCACAACTCTAGTACATAGTTTTCATCAAATTCTCATGTTTGATAGCTTATTTAAACAAATATTAAATAGAAATCCAGCTGTGAACCAGCTTTTCAAAATTTACACTTATCAAATTTGTTTGGGTTTTTGAAAAAACTAGCACTTTTTCCCATACAAGTCGGCACGGGTTCTCGTGTTTCCAGTTACACCAAATTTATTTACATTTATTTCAACATGATTGAGTTAAGAGGGTATCACATCAGAGGCTATCACATAAAAATATAACAAATTCAACTTTTTGGGACACCCTAATGTGTATATGTATATCCATTTATAAAATAAACTGTAAAATCGTGTTTCCCAAAATGTACTTTTTAAAAATGAGTGATATGATTTCTCAGGAACCGCTTCAACGATTTTATAAAATATATCTTAGGGATTAATATACAAAATACAAATTTTATTACCTGCTTACTGCCATAAAATTCTAGAATCATATCAACATGAGTGATAGAAAATTTTGAGTAAAATGTAAAAACTTTATCATATCTAATTTTCCAATTTCAGCAGAATTTCTTCAAGATAGCGTTATCGGTTCAGTATTACATCTATTATTTACAGGGATCTACCAACCTGCAATCGATTGGTCACTTCAACGTTTGCTGATGATACAGCTATTTTGGGAACCCTTTTAGACCTATAAGTTGCATCCAGAGACCTAAATGAATAGTTGGAATCGCTGGTAACATGGTTGAAAAACTACAAAATAAGAACTATTGAGCTGCAAAAGTACGCATTTTACATTTATTTTGAGGACTAAAACATATTCTATAGTCATGCTCAATCAAATCTCTATTCCTCAAGCGAATAATTGAGTATTCATCTCACAGACGGTGAACTCGGCGAAAGCATATTGAGTTCAAGAAAATCCAAATGAAACTGAAAGTTCAAAAAAGATAAGTCCAAAACACTCACCGTATCAGAAAACCCCTATTTACCAATATTCATGCAAATCGGAAAAATGGTTTAATGGTTTTTCGTCGTTTTTTTAAATATTTTTACTACAGCGCCCTGTGGTTTTCAAGATTGAACAGATTAGATAAAACCTCTACATACAAACTTTCATGCAAATCGGATAAACGGTTTCTGTAACAATTTATTAAAATATGCCTGGAACCCGATTACAGCGCCACCTACCGGGTCCAATTGTGAATGTAAACCATCCAGGGACCTACTCAAATACGCACAAAAAACTTCATCAAAACCATTTAGAATGAGTTCATTAACAAATACAGAGGAATTCTATATATGTACATATCGGTGATTCCATGTCAAATCGACCACGTTTCTGACATTACTATTTTTGAAAATTTTGAAACTCACTGCTTGGATAGTTCTCCTAAAAAGTATTATATCTGCGTACTTTGTTTTTGGGTTTTAATTTTTTTTTTTTAAGATATACACTGTGAAAAATATGAAAATATGTTAAAAAATACGAACTGTGCATGTATTCAAACCGCTGTATCTTTGAAACCGTTAGTCGCACAGAAAAAAAAATATGGATATATTTTAAAGACCTTGACAAGGTCTTTATGGTGGTGCACTTTTTTTGTAGCAGTTTTATGAAATTTTTTTTTTTTTTAATCTGAAATTTTTTAATCTCATTTTTCAAGGTCATCGCAACAAATTTTTTACCTTTTTTATACAGTGTCTTTTTAGAGCATCAACTCTCACGACTTAGTCAAAATTTTAGGTTGGAATTTCAACGATTACTATTTTTAACGTTTTTTTTTTTAAATGTCTTTAAAATATTTCTTATTCTAATATGGAAAGTTTTTCCATTTTTTTATGTCAATACCAATGAAAATCCAAAAAAATATCTTTTAACACTTAAATAAAGTCAATAGTTTACAAAACCAAACATTTTTTATTTTTTTTTTAAATTTTTATAAACCTGTACAATATTTGACGTAGGTGCTGTGGATGTTACTCGCATTTCAATTCTTCCTTTTCCTTTAGGAATAAATGAGTGGTGGGTCAAAGTTGCATGTATTATTTTTGCTTTATTAAAGCGTTTTTGGAGAACTTGAGCTTCTTCGCGGTACTGTTCTGAAGAAAAAAATTCAGTGTCAATATTTTTTATGTTCTTTGAAACCCAATTAAAAAATCTTTTTGGGGTATTTATAGGCTCGTTGACATTTTGCAGACTAGCCCTCGCGGCAAGTCTTTTAATTGTGCCACCCAAGCCGTCACATGGCCCTTTGCCATGTGATGTAGCAAAAAAGTGCCACTCAGCAGAGATATTAAAATCAATTTTGTGCTTACACAAATTTATAAAGTTTTTTTTGTTTTTATATTGAGCTCCTGCTCCATCCGAGAAGTAAAATAATTTAGTTAGTATCCCCAATTTTTTTTTAAGAAAATTAACTAAGCCACGCTGAAACAAATGCACTGCTATGGTGTCGTGCTTCAAGCAATCAGAAATAGCAACGTAACTTTAAAATTTTACTTGTTCATTCTCCTTGAAGTAAATAACTAGAAAATGGATGTAGAGTCACTTGGTCGTTGTTCCAGTGTATACCTTGTACTGAGTCCTGTAGAACAAACGCGTAGTTTTCTGAAAAGTCGCATATAACTACACACTCTCCAATTTGCAAGTCCTCTTTTTTTTATCCAAAAAATTGCTTTGCTCTTTTGCTATGAAAGAGTGTGTTACCAAGCGCTTTAATTTTTCCGAAAATTTCTCCAAATATTCTTCTGTACTAGATTGTAATGTTTCTAGTGATGTACGATCAACAGCTAACCATTGCTTATAACTTACGTTTTCAATCATATTATTTTCAAAAATTTCTTTTAATTGATCGATCAGATTTTGTAAACCGGGACAATTATTGCATTATTGAAGAAAGGAATTTAAATTTGGTGGGTTGCAAATAATGTAATTAATAAAATCTTTATAAGTTTTAAGCTTTAACGAGTCGTTTGTAAGTTTTGGTAGTTGTGCACCATCAACCATTAATTTGACATTTTGATGAATGCAAATCAGCAAACTTTGAAAACTGAACTTTTAGGTCTGGGTGTTTTGTTTTAAAAATAGAATGGGCTTCTTTTAAATTGCAAAGAACTAATCTTTTTTGTTTTATGGTCTTTGCTTCGCCAGTTTTTATTGTGATACAATCATTTTTTCCGGCTTATTTTTGGCGATTCGTAAAAGTCAAGAACACATCGCAAAACCTAAAAGTAAAAAAAAATTTCCCAATAAGAATGTTTTCAGACACTTGTGTTACCGATACGACTGTGGTAACTGTGGTCTCCGGGTGAAAACCCTGTAAGTGAAAAGCCTATGCCTAGCGCACTAAAATACTAAATATAAAAATAAAACTCGTCCATTTTAAATACCTTTTCATCCAGAATTTTGCCAGCCTTAGGATTTGGAGAGGATAAAATTCCATTTTGCTTAAACAATTTTTTTGAAATTTTTATCATATAATCGATTGTATCAAAGTGTTTGTGAATTTCTTGAAATGACCAGTCCGCAAAAATAGTTAAAATTTTTATCCGTTGTTGTTTATTCGTAGTATTTTTGAATTTTGATTTTAATTTTGAAACAATAGAGAGATTTTGTTTGTTTTCTTTGTCTTGTTCACTTCTTATATTTGTCGCTTTGAAAATCTTCTTGTCTAATGTTTCTACTACTTTTTTTCGTTTTTCAGTGGCATATTTTGTTTGCATTAATTTCCTTGTGCTTATTGGTGAATGTCCAAGTAGCGATAAACTTTGGTTAAAATCTTTAAGCGCAGAGTTGATTGGTAATTTAAATTCGTTCTTTTCATTTCCCGACTCGCTATCATATTGAATTTGTGGAATGTTGTTGCCTTCATCCAAGGTTGTATAATTTTCATCACTTGCGGCCATTAGTCGGCAAGAGTTGCAAATTTTTAAAGAATTAGATAACGGCTCCACAATATTATATTTCTGCGCAAAACTTGCTGTAACTGTACGTAACATTTTTAATTTAATGGTGACGTTTTTTTGTGGTTTTGTATACGAAAAGGATTGCAACACTTATGATGAGGCGCCATTATCTCATTTATTTAAAAAAAACACGTATTTCACACTTCAAGAGCAACGTTCTCAACTATAAAAAGCAAATTTGTTTTTAACTTTCATAAAATATTGTTCGGCTTCAGTTTTTGGGGCACGACACTTGTGGCAATTGAAATTCGTTTAAATGTATTGAGATGAAGTTCGCTTAGTCGAAGGAAATTCTTGAACAATTGAATATTTGAATTCGCGAAAATTCATGGCCTACTCAGAAGTGTAAAAATTTGAATTTTTAGATGTAAATTCGCACGTGTGGGTAGTAGCATAAGGTGAAATTTCTATGCTTTGAAATGCTATAACTTCTAAACAATTAGAGGGAATTTTTTTTATCACTATTACGTTTTTATGAGCAATGATTCTTGCAGTTAATCACGATGACTGGTGTTTACAATTACAGTATGACCTCTCTCATCGGAAAAATACATATTAAAAAGAAAATATTGAATTTTCGTTATAAAAACAGAAAATTTGTTGTAGTCATTTTTTCAAAAAATCTTTAAAAATAGAAATCGTTGAAATTCCATCTTAAAATTTTGAACTAGCCCTTGGAATTGATTCCTTAAAAAGACACTATATAAAAAAGGTAAAACATTTGTTGCGATGACTTTGAAAAATAAGTTTAAAAAATTTAAGATTAAAAAAAAAAATTTTTTCATAAAAGCACTGCAAAAAAAATGTACCACCAAAAAGACACAGTCAAGGTCTTTAAAATATACCTTAGTTCTTTTTCTATACGACTTACGGTTTCGAAGGTAGAGCTGAATGAAAACATGCACAAATTGTATTTTTGAAGATATTTTGATATTTTTCACAGTGTATAATTTCAAAAAAAAAAGTTTTTGGCAAAAACAAAAAACACAGTTTAAGTTATTTTTACGAGCACTACCTACATTCAAAGTTTGAAAAAAATCGGAAACACAAAGGTCAGGTTTTGCTCAAAAAAAGTCGAATTGACATGGAATCACCGATATACAGATAGTTTTTTGTTCTCAAGTTTTTTGAGAAAAAACCGTTATTTTGAAAGAGTTCGTTTTTTTACTAGATCAAATGTATCCTGTTTTTTGGCAAGGGATATAATGAACGCTGATATCATTTTTTATTTAAATTCATCCAATAGTTTTTACGTGATGCTTTAACAGACAGACAGAAAGACAAACAGACAAAAATTTAAAAAATGGAATTTTTGGACTCCGCGTTATTCAAAATGTCCAGCTCAAAAAGAATTTTAAAAAATATTTCATTACAGATTTTTATTTATTTATTTATTTAATTAAGCTTAATACAAGCAATTTAAATACTTAAACTAAAAACTTAAATTTAAACAGTGATACATTATCTTAGTTGTAAGAAGACATTAAAGAGGGGGAAGACGTGGCGTTGGAGTTAAGAAGGATATTTCGGAGTCGAGGTCTACTAAGATGAAAATCGAATTCGCTAATCAAATTATTGGTTATGCGAAGCATCCTGGTTATTGGTTCACTGCATCCATAATCGGTGCGATGAAAGTTAAGGTGGAAAAGAGGTATAGACCTAAGGTTGCGTGGGTTTGTATTAAGAGATATTAAGTGGAGCAGTGCAGGGCAGTTGATGGTTCCGCATACTAGTTGATGAATGAAAAGTACATCGGCAACCTCCCTTCGTTTTTCAAGAGTATGCATATTAATCAACTTCAGACGGTCGGCATAAGGAGGTAAGTTGAAACTGTCAGAACCGGGAAGACCACGTAGAGCGAAACGAATAAATCTACGTTGAACGGCTTCGATTCTCATTGAATGGGTGTTGTAAATGGGAGACCAAACTGGGCTGGCATATTCGAGAATGGGTCTAACAAAGGTAAGATAGAGAGATTTTGTGACGTAGGGATTGGAGAACTCTCTGGACCAGTGTTTCACAAAACCAAGTGCAGAGTTAGCTCTACTAATAATTTTATCCATGTGAGATCTAAAGTTAAGTTCCTTGTCACAAATAACACCTAAGTCACATAAAGAGCTTACAGAGGGAACTGGCTTACCGAGTATGTAATAGGTTCTCGGGGGGAGTTGGAGTCGCTTACGAGAATATGTAATAGCTTGGCATTTACTGACGTTGAGTTCCAGCAAATTTTTTTGACACCAAGTGGAAAAGCTGTCAAGATCGTTTTGAAGATTTCGTGAATCGGTGCTGGTTTGTATGCGCCGATATATTTTCATATCGTCAGCGTACACAGAAAGATTGGATTCTTTGATGATGCCGTCAACATCAGAAATTGTTAAGACGAAAAGCAAAGGACCAAGGTGACTGCCTTGTGGGACACCAGAGGTAGCTGTAAAAGATTCTGAGTTGGAAAATCTAAAGATGACATTATAATGGCGTTCTTCGAGATACGATTTGATCCAGGATATAAACAGGGATAGAAAACCAAAGGCTTTAAGCTTAAGAAGGATGATAGTGTGTGAGATTTTGTCAAACGCTTTACTGAAATCGGTAGAAACAGCATCAACTTCGAAACCGCTTTCCAACGAGCATAGAGTGTTTGAAACAAATTCTGTGAGGTTAGTGGTAGTTGATCTACCCTTGAGGAAGCCGTGTTGATTATCAGGAAATATAGATTTGCAATGGAAGAAGAGAATGTCATAGATAATGCTTTCAAAAATTTTAGGAGCACATGACAGTTTTGCAATAGGTCTGTAATTAGAAATTTCATTTTTAGGTCCTTTTTTGTGCAGTGGTATTATGTACGAATTCTTCCATAACTTAGGGAAAACAGACTGAGAAATAGAAAGTTGAAAGAGAGTCAAAAGGGGATGAGCCAGTAAGTTCGCGAATTTTTTTATGACAATAGCAGGTAAGCCATCGGGACCAGGAGAATAATCATCTTTTAGATTACTGATCTTTTCTAAGACATCACCTAGTGAAATATCAACATATGTCAGCGAGGTTTGACCACAGTTCCTTAACGAAGAAAAGTATTCATAATCAAGTTCATCGTTGTGACTCATGAATGACTGACTGAAGAAATTTGCAAATAGGTTTGCAATTACTTCCGGGTTCTCTGAGGAGGTGTTTGAAAAAGTAAGGGTTTTCTGTTACAGTTATATATATATATACAGATTATTATATTATTTAAATATCATCTTTATTTCTATTTTAATGAAATATAGATAAATAGCAAAAGATATAAAAGGCAAATGATAGCTTAATTTTTGATCACAATTTATGCCTATCTGGGTATTCATACTTGTATTAGAAATAAATAACCACCTTTAAAATTCTTTCTCTTAATGTTCATCGCATCTAAATTTAGTCATTATCAATTAAAGAAATCTGATAAGATCATATAACATTAAAACAATCACTTGTGACTTCGAAACTAATCTAAGAAATATGATACTACAGGCTTTTTAGAAAGTTGTAATTATTTTCTAGCTACAACTAATTAAATACTTAGATTATAAAAAGAATCATTTAAACGATCATGTTACTCATATTATTGACTTATAGTAAAAGATGCATACTATACAATCGTTTTTTATTTTTAACTATTTAAACGTGACCATTTATGAATGAAATTTTTTTTATATCTTCAGCTATTTGTCTATATCTGTGACAATCAATGAAAAAGTCAAAACTAGACAAACCGTTGACCATGATCTGTAGAGTAGATTAAAAAAAAAATCCAAAATCAAATAGCATCTATTTTCAGATGATATCATTTTATTGATTATTGTTTTGCCCGATGATACAAGCATGCATCACGTTCGAGGTGTCATCATGTCTACAACTAAGCCACAGCAGTACCACATGTTGCGCCTTCGGACTATGGCAACACTGGCGGTCTAATTTGTATTGTGTCAAGCATCGAATGACCCTTAAAACGACTATCAACAACGACAGAACAAAACAAAATAAGAGAAAAAAAATATTCAAAACTAAGAAGAACATAAAGAAAACTCACAGACAAAACAGCAGAAATTCATAATTTTATCACCATCTAGTGACAAGTATTGATTTCATTTATCGTATTGGGTGCGACTTTGTAGTTAAATTCGTATTTAGATCGTATCGATCTTGATAACAAAAGCAAAAGTTGACAATCAAATAAAATTTCAAGTTGATTCGAGACGAGCGACTCAGTAGAGTCCCATTGTCTGTGAGGTAAGATGAGTCACACTCTGATTTTTGTGTTGTTTGTGTTGCCGTTGTTGCTGTTTTGACTCTTAATGACTTAATTCATTCAACTTAGGATTTTCTATTTTTGGAAGTTGGACACAAACATTTTTTACGATTTGTTTGTTGAAATGATTTTTAAGAACGATGTGTATAAAATATTCTTTGTAAGTAAATTTCCATAATTTTGATGATAGTTTTGAAAAAGTGCGATATTGTGACACATTTTATTGTTCGAAAGGATTATTTAAATTATTACATAGTAGAGGAGTAACAGTTGAACACATGTGGAAGTCATAAAATTTAGTATTTTCCAAATATTGAGTTATGAAAAATTATTTTTAAAGCAGCTTAGTTTGGTGTTTTTGAAGTCTTAAAAAGTTGATAAGCTATAATAAAAAACATGTTTATTAGTAAGTGGAAAATTATGACATAAATGTCTGCTTTATTATAATAAAGTGTATTTAGCAGCTTAGCTTTGCTTTTTATTGAGTAAAGACATCATCTAATTTAGGGTCTCAGGTGTTCTTCAAATGTTTTGACAACTATTATAGTTTTTACCATCTATGCTGGCGCGTTGTATTATTATACTAATTTTATAAAGACATGATGGAAAGATTGCATAGGCACCGGGAGCTAATCTCAACTGGGGGGAAAGTAGTACAACTGGAAGGGGGAGGGCAGAACATTATTTTTTTACAACAATAAAAAAGGTTGTATGTATCAAAATATTTTCGATTATATTAAAAATGTCAAAACAACATATCAATAAAATATTATAAAAAGATAGATATAAAAATAAGTAAATTAAAGCATGTCAAAACACAGAAAAGATTATATACATTATGAAACGCAAAAATTATTCGTTCATAATTATTCTTATATATGACCATTTAGGTTATATCAGACTAAATATTTTTATTTCTATACCAGAGAACTGTACAAGCCTACTTGAAATCGATTTCAAGTACTTGCTTAAAATACAAGTTCAAGCTAGCTTGAGCTTGATAATTTTCAATCAAGTCTGACTTGTGATTGAAAATAAATGAGCCCACGACAGCTTACGACTTGCAAGTATGCTAGCTGACAAGCGAACGGCACGAAGTCTCATGTAAAGGAAAAATTGATGCCTTCGGCAAAAAGCGTGAAAAGCTTGAAATTGAAGGAAAGTATCCAATATAAAAGCAAGTATCCAAAAAATTCAATGAGCTTGTGTAGGAAAAGCTTAAGCGTATTTGGACTTCTAAGAATTCTGTGGACTCCGTGGTTGGTAGTTTTAGGGGGTAGCTGGTTTGAGGGGGGTCTGTGGGCCCCCATTCACCATATTTTTAGGGGTGAACGTCAAAACACGTGTTTAACTGTGTTACTGTAAGTCAAATTGTAAGTCAAACACATGTTTCGGCCCCTCCCTAAAAATATGGCGAATGGGGGCCCATAGACCCCCTATTCGTGTGTCACAAGAATGCTTCCTCCCTTAGCAGCCCCCAAAAATTATTAATTTTTACCTATTTTGCTACCCTTTCGAGATACAGAACAACATAAAATGTATAAACAACATAAAATATATCGAAAATATATCGAAATCCTCGAAAAATCCTCGATAAATCTTCGAAAAAGTAGAAAAAGTGCTATATCTCGAAGGGGAAGCAAGATAGGTAAAATTTAACCTTATTTTGTGGGCTTATAAGGGGGGAAGCATTTCTAAGACGCACAAATAGAGGGGTCTATCATGCCCCCAATTGCTACATTTTTAGGGGGGACACGTCGAAACACGTGATTGACTGTACACTGCAAGACAAATTGTAAGTCAAACACGTGTTCCGGGACCCCCTTAAAAATATAGCATATGGGCGGCACATAGACCTCTCTATTTCTGTTAGGATTCAGCGACCTATTTTTACTTAGTTCGCTCCAGCACCGAATTCGTAAAAATAAAAAATTTTTTGGTGGCAACACTATTAACCATCTTAAATTTTAAAGTTCTGACATTAGATTCGAAGCCAGCGACCCCTTAACACTGTTAAATGATGTTTAAAACTTTTAAAAATACATTTTGGTAGGTGGCACTACTGTTATAAAAAAAATACATAATTTTAAAATTCTGGCAACGGATTCGGACTCAGCGATCCATTTTTACCTAATTTTTGCTCCAGCACCGAATTCGTGAAAATAAAAAAATTTAAGGTGGCAACACTAATAACCATCTTAAATTTTAAAATTCTGACATCAGATTCAACGTCGGTGACCCCTTAACACTGTTAAATGGTGTTTAAAACTCTTAAAAATTCATTTTGCTAGGTGGCAACACTATGGTGAAAATTTAGGTGGCAATTTCGCCTATCCTCCATCTTAAATTTTAAAACTGTGATATTAGATTCGAACTCAAATCCGTTGTCAGAAATTCAAAATAACAAGAATTCACAAAAATATAAAAAAAAGGAAGGTGGCAACTCTATTCGCCTTCTTGAATTTTAAATTTATACATCAATTTCAAAATCAGCTACCCCCTAAAACTGCCAACCACGGAGTCCACAGAACCCTTAAAAGTCTTAATACGCTTAAGATTTTCTTAAACAAGCTAATTGAATTTTTTCGTATACTTGCTTTAAATTCAATTAATTGGATACTTGCGAGCTTACAAGCTTTTGCCGATCGTTTCAAGCTCTTCAACTTTCTTACCCGACATAGTAAGTCTTAACAAGCCAAGCCAACGAAAAAGCTTGGATATGAATTGTAACTGTTTGGTATTTTTGTAAGCAGGCCAAAGCTTGCTTTTTCAAGTTTGGATACATACTTGAATTCAAGTACTTGAAAAAGCTCGAATTTCAAGTAGGCTTGTGCAGTTCTCTGTTTTACACCTTCGTTTCTACACTGCAATTACAAAAACAAAATAAATGTTCTTAATTTTCCAACATGTTATTTAAGCCGCAAATCAATGTCTAACGCCTGGAGTCCATATTAAGTAATGCGAATTGCATCGTTAATTTTGTAACCAAATGAATTCAAATGAAAAGTAAATAATTTTGGTATAAATTTTCCGAGGAATTTTTCACAACCACTTTATTATTACCGGGGGAGAGACTGCCCCTCCCCTAGCCCCGCTTCCTACACCCCAAAAAATATTGTAGCTATTTTTTCCTATTGTTGAAATCATTCAACTGCTTCTTAAGTTATTTTTAATAGCTGCAAATGAATATAAATTAATATGAAAACTAAAAAATTGTAACTAGAATCTATAAACTAAATACCAAAAGTTAAAATTTGCGTACAAAATATACAAAATTAAAGGCAAATAATTAAAAGTAAAAAGAAATAAGTACGATTTAAATAGAAATAAAACAAGCGAAAACCGAAAAGGCAAAAGTCAACCTTTTATACCCCTCAATTAATTTTTGAAACTGAAATCAAAACCATTCACCTTTCTCTGATCTGATAAGGTTTCTCTCATGAAAAATATCCGATGAAGAAATATTCGGTATTCGTTCTAGGTGACTGCTACCTACTATTTTTTTTTTTTTTTTTTTGGTTTCATTATTATTCAATAATTTTCTCTGTGTCTTTAACGTTTTATAATAATTTCTCGGCTTATGACTGGATTACCCAATATGCACTAATCGAAAACTGATAACAACAGATCAATTAAAGCGGCCTTTAGTGTCGCCCAAAAAAAAAAACGCACAACATCCCTGCAACAACAACTATAACAACATAGAGCTTAGCAACTTTTGTCACCAAGTTATATATTTTAGGAAAAAAAAAAACACACACACATACACATTCCGATTGCGTTGGCAACACTAGCCCAACCGATTAATTTCTCACTTGCGGCTTATGGCAGTCAGTGTTGCTTGTTATTGTTTTTCTTGCTTCTCGCTGTATTTTTTCGTTCCTTGTTTTTATTCTATTTGTTTATTTGATGTTTTAGGTGGGTGCGTTTGGAGTGTCATTTGTTTGCGTTTTCTAATCAAGATTTCGACTGTGGAGTGAGTTTGATTTGTTGAGTTGGTTTGGAGCGCGCGGTTGGTTGGGCGGTTACTTGCTTGGCTTGACTTGACTCTGCTGACTCTGAATGGGTTACCTCAGGCGTTGATTATACAGTGGCAACTCTTTTAATTTTTTTTTTATTTAATTTTTTTTAAAGCCCCATGAGGGCGCATAAATAATGGCCGCACATTAATTTTAACTGATTTTTTCAAGTTGATTAGCGTTGCTTCTGTGTTGTTGTTGGTTTTGAAATAAATGACTAGAAAAATTGTAGAAAGAATGCGTGAAAATGTTGTTAGCTATTGTTGAAAATAGGTGTGTATAATTAGGAAAATAATTTAAACCTACAGTTTTTATAGTATCGAGAGAGCTCTGCTTGGATTTAGACAATTTGTTCAAAGTTTGCTTTTTATTGACTTGGATAATGGATTACGTTTCACCCCAATTTTGTAGATTTTTTTTTTCTCTCACTTACAACTCAATTTAGTAATAAACTGCTACAGAAGCTCTAACAACCACCCTCAGAAAAAAAAAACAAGGCAACAAGCTCTTTAATGGCCCAGCGGGTGTTGGTGTCAGCCACCCTCTATGTTCAACTATAGCAGCATCCTTTCCACACACTAGTGCAAAGCTGTCGAAAAAACAACAACGAGCACGATAACTTGCTCATCCTGTAAAAAGTCAATTCAACACCAATTAGGGATGATCATCGCCACTTGGGGTCGCCGGGGGTGTCATTTGTTGTATTTTTTTTTTTATTATTTCGCCTGCTTCGAGTAGCTTGTCATAAATATGCGCAAAACAAGGATAAACAAGGATAACACAAGCACAAACAAACAAGCGGCAGACAAACAATAAACAATTTATTTGCTGCCGGAAGTGTAGATGAAGTGGTAGTGAATACACCCTGCACACACACAGCAGCACTTTGCCGCCCAGTATTGGGGTGAATACAGCCTCAAATGCTCGCTTCTAATTTTTTTTTCTTTGCCACTGCCGCTCAGTGTAGGGTGGTTGTTGTTGTTTTTGCATGAATTATGAATTCTTTTTCAGATTGATGGTGTTGCTGTTGTTATTGTTGTTGTTGTTGTTGTTGTTGTTGTTGTTGTTGTTGTTGTTGTTGTTGTTGCTGCTGTTATTACCGTTATTGTTGGTGGTTCAAATTGCGGCAACTTGTTTTGAACTTCCGTGAAATAATTTTATTGAAATCATGTTGAGTAATTGGCCTCATATACAAGTTAATACTAGGCCAGAGGGTGCGCTACAGTCAGTCAGTGGGTGGGGATGAACTTACTGTGTGTATGATATGCAGACAGGGTGTCTCTTCTAATGCTGCCATACTTTCGCATTAAGTGGAGGATTAAATGTTTGTGCGGTTAATATTTATTGTTGGCAATAAGACACATATTGCTGCCTATGCGTTGTTGTCGTGGATGTTGCTGTAATTGATGCTGTTGCCGTCATAATTATGCTCAACTGGGGTTGCTCACTAATTTGAACATAATTTTGTGGCGATTTTTCGTAAATGTTGTTATGATTTATTTTGTAGATTTAATGTTTTAGATACTAGCCACCGACGTGGATTTTACGGGTGAAGAATTAGCAGTACTTTAGAGAAAACATGCAAGTTATGAAAACGAAATGCTCAATATTTCATGCTTTGAGCCCACAAGTCACGCCCATGAGTCACTGCAAATCTGCTTGAGCAATAATTGAGAGATTATTGCCGCCTTAGTAATTATTGAACGGAAAAATATATCCCCAGTCGATAGATCTTAA
This sequence comes from Coremacera marginata, assembly GCA_914767935.1. Taxonomy (NCBI): domain Eukaryota; kingdom Metazoa; phylum Arthropoda; class Insecta; order Diptera; family Sciomyzidae; genus Coremacera; species Coremacera marginata. The sequence continues at coordinate 2,663,586 of OU612045.1, read as the reverse complement.
AGCAGCTAACGCTAGAAAAAAGAAACTTCAATATAAATAGCTCAAAATGCATCAAACTCAAGAATCGTTGTACTCACGAGTATTAATTAATTAGGCAACTCACGTGTATGTTTTATGTGTATGCTTTATGTGTATGTTGTATTGTTGTAAGTGAAAGGTTTTCTCATTTTTTCCCTTATTAGTGAAGTGATTTTTTGGTTGCATGTTTTGTTTATAGTGGTTGTATGATGTGTTTAAAATTGGCGTGATCGGACCGGAAGTACGCATACCTCCCATACAAAGTGATGTACAAAATATAACTTTTTTATGGGAGGTAGGCGTATTTCCGGTCCGATCTCGCCAATTTTATGAACACCATACAACTACTTTAAGCAAAACATACAACCAAAATTTCAAAAAAATCGCTTTACTACTTCACCAAGCAATGCTCTGACGCGCTGAAAAAGGCCTGTCCTAGCAGAAATCACAAAGAATCAGATAAACCACCTTGGTGGTCCCGTAAGCTGGAGGTACTTCGTAGAGAGTGCCGGAAGGAATTCAACACCGCCAAACGCACCAACAGTGAAGCGTCCTGGAAAAACTATAAGTATTTATAAAGCGGCTATAAGAAAGGCCAAACGCACCTCGTGGGCAACTTTCTGCAGCAATATAGAATCAACGTCGGAAGCATCTTGACTACGGAAAATGCTATCCAAATTCCCCACAGCTATATACAAAAAAGTGACGGCTCTTGGACAGATTCAAGCCTTGAATCTCTCAACCTCCTCATGGATACCCACTTTCCCGGCAGTACAAACGACACACTGAGTGACGCCATTACGACTCCACTCTTATGGGTCGTAACGATCAACCAGATGCTACGGCGCATGGAAGAGGATGGCCACCAGGTGATAGCGTACGCGGACGACGTGTCTATCGTCATACGTGGTAAATTCCCGCAAACACTCTGTAACATGATGGAGTCAGTGCTTTGGTCGCTATCTAGCTGGGCTGGAACCTGCGGACTCAGATTAAACCCGGCAAAGACGGAACTGGTTCTCTTTAGCAGGACAAAACCCCTATACTAACACCCCCGAAACTGAACAAAGTCAGGCTTAACTTTAACAACACCGCAAAGTTTCTGGGAGTGATCCTAGACAGGAAACTTCTATGGAGTGAGAATACTGAGGAACGTATCAAGAAGGCAAACATAGCGCTCTTCGCTTGCAAGAAATCAATGGGCAAGAAATGGGGATTTTCTCCCATCATAGTCCGCTGGACTTACACTGCTATCGTTCGACCAATTATACTTCACGGAGGGATTGTCTGGTGGCCGGCGACTCGTAAGTCTTCCGTACTAAATAAGCTTCTCAAAGTACATAGAAGTGCAGATCTATGTATAACAGCATCCTTGCGGTCTACTCCTACGGATGCGTTAAGTGTCATCCTACACTTACCTCCCTTAGACCTAATTGCCATCGAAGGTGCTACTATCACAGCTCTGAGGCTAAGGGTTCCTGGTTCGGAGATGGTAACGGACACTCAGAGATACTGGCCTCGGCCAATATTCCTTCCAACACAGACTACCGCACACCACAGGTCTGCATCAGGGATGATATTGGTTTAGTTGTAAAAGGGCCAAAATTCATACAAAAAAAGGGCCATTTTGACATTAATAGGGATTTTAGTTTTAAAAAGTGGGATTTAAAGAATATTGAAAACTTCCTATTTTTATATACGGCAATGGTCACATAAAATGCACACTTTTTATTAACCTCAACAAGTCCAGTTTATTTCACATTTTACTGAAAAATATCTGTTTTTTATGAAAAAAAAAAATTAATTTTGAATAAAAAGTTTCAAAAAATAAAAAAAAATTAAACTTTTTCTTGTGTTTTGTTTAGCTTGAGTTGTTTTAGCCTAAGTATGGAAACTCTTATTCACTAAACAAGGAATCCCTCTCCATCTAGAATAAAAAATTGTGAAGTGTTATAGTTTAAGGTGATTCTTTCAAGTAGATATTATTTCACTCATTGCCTGCAAAAATCAAACAGATGCCAAAAATAATCTATAAAGGTTCAATCCTAGATTGGATAAATAAAAATAACATTTGCAAAGCATTTCCACAGAAACCAGCTAGATGGATACATACATAAATAGTTGTAGAATGTCAGAAATTAATGAGCAATTTAATATAGACTCTCCGTTGGGACTTGTAAGTAGATAAATCAATGATGCGGGGCGAAGTGAACTTCTATCAAATAATATTTTGAGGCATGGGTGAATTTAACAAAAAAAAAAAAACAAATTTCGTAAATAACCTACAATTTTAAAATATAGAATTTTAGAACATGAAATTAAGTAAAACACATCGTCAACAATTTTTCATCACCTATAATGCCAAGAAATAAACTTTAAATATGACATCAAAATTGTCCATTTTGTTAAAATTGTGTAGGTAAATAACCTACAATTTTAAAATATAGAATTTTAGAACAAGAAATTAAGTAAAACATATCGTCAACAATTTCTAATCACCAATAATGCCAAGAAATAAACTTTATATATGACATCAAAATTGTCCATTAGGATGTAGACCGACTTTATTTTCCTACCGTGGAGTCCGACCACTGATCAGAATGGATGATAAAATTAATTAATATGTATATTAAGGCGTTATCAGTACTACGATGGTGACTTCAGGATTCGTTCTTTTATAAACTAACATAAACGTGTGAAACAAACCAAACATGTTGAAATTACTAAATTGTATGCTTTTAGTAGATACAATATGGCGGTTCTGGCCCAGGTGGAGCGGTGGAGCAAGCCGATGACGTCACTCTGGCCCAGCGCCATCTTGTGGGGGCTTTTTGCTCAAATGTGTAAAGGTGTATGTCTTTGCTAAAAAGCTATTATGGTGTATGTCTTTGCTAAAAGCTATTATGGTGTATGTCTTTGATGTAAGCTTTTAAAAATTGGCAAGTTTGGTGTATGTCTTTGCTTTATTTATACTTTTAAAAGCTATTATGGTGTATGTCTTTGCTTTATTTATACTTTTAAATTGGCAAGTTTGGTATATGTCTTTGATGTAAGCTTTTAAAAATTGGCAAGTTTGATGTATATCTTTGCTTTAAACTTTTTAAAATTAACAAGTTTGGGGTATTTCTTTGCTTTAAGCGTTGGTCATAATTTTATACGCTACATTATCGGTAGTGGTAGTCAAGCGAGTTCTTATCAGTGTTTGCATGTTTTGTTTTTTTCTTAACCCTCGCATTAGTTATAGCAATGACTCAAAAAATAAATATATATTTATAAGACTTCTAACGTAGACTGCGTGGTGGCATACTTATCAGAGTTCGCATTAGTAAACGAAATACATTACAACCAAGAAGTTTCTAGAAGCTTCGAGAAGCAGAAACGTCGAGAACATTTTAGAAGTTGACAACATCACAAAAAAAAAAAAAAAAAAATTTTTTTAAGTCAAAGGTGTTAAGTCTCAAGCTTCATCGTGTGAGAGAGAGAGAGAGAGAGAGAAAGGGAGAGAGAGAAAGGGAGAGAGAGAATTTAATAGTAAGAGAGAGAAAGGGAGATAGCAAATAGCGCGATCCTATACAAAGAATACTTCAGAATCAACCTAACCTAATCCAATGCCAAGAAGAGTCAGGGAGTTTCTAGAAGCTTCGAGATGCAGAAACGTTGAGAACATTTTAGAAGTCGACTTATGTTATTGTATGCCGATGACGTCACCCATACCCATCCTGGTACGGATTTTAATTTTATTTCATTTCAATTTCAATACTAATTTCAAGGTTAAAGTGATAAGAGCCAAGCTTTATAGTAAGCGCACTCATAACCCGCAAGTTCAAGATAAGGCAGCAATGGACAAGTTCAAACATGTTTTTTGTGTTACTTATAAAATAAATAAACAATTTTTGCGGTCAAGTGCAAGGGCAAAAAAAAGAAGATAAGAATTTAAAGTTGATATGTCAAAAACTAAGCTAAGCTAACCTAAGCTAATATAAGCTAAGGCTGCGTTTATAGTGAACGCCCATAATCGGCTGCTTTTTTATAATGGTTCTTGTTGTTGTTGTTCTTACTGTTGCTATTGTTGTTCTTACTTATGTTGTTGTTTTTGTTGTTGTTGTTGTTCTTGTTCTTGTTGTTGTTCTTACTGTTGTTGTTGGTGTTGTTCTTACTCTTGTTGTTGTTGTGGTTGTTGTTGTTGATGAGGCTGTTTTACTAATAAAAATAGGCAATCTAAAGTTACTAAATAAATAGCTAAACTTCTTTATTAAAATATTATTTATATTAATTACACCACATTTTGAGCCCAATTTGGTCACATCTGTTGATAACCAAGATAAGCTATGGAAGCTACGTCCAATTACGGACCATCTCAAGTCAAATATGTTGAAGAACTATCACCCAACACAACATTTATCTTACGATGACAATGGACGACACGGTTGCAAGCAGTTTTTTAAAGGTAAACCAATCGGCCAAACGGTTACATGTTAAATTTTGACATATATCAAGGCAAGAACCCACGTTGTACCAATCCATATGATGAACGATTCGGAAAATGTGCAGCACCACTTATAACTATGATCGACGACTTTCAGATGATTTGAAAGGCCTTATTGAATATTTCATTCATATTGAATTATTGTTTGATTGATTATCGATATTGTGATTGATTGATTGATTATCGATCAGTTTTAGCCGGTAGCTGTTGAACAGTACAGACCATTTTAGCCGGTAGCTGTTGAACAGTACAGACCATTTTAGCTGGTAGATGTAGAACAGTACAGACCATTTTAGCCGGTAGCTGTAGAACAGTACAGACCATTTTAGCTGGTAGATGTAGAACAGTACAGATCAGTTTTAGCCGGTAGCTGTAGAACAGTACAGACCAGTTTTAGCAGTTATCTGCTAAACTGGTCTGTACTGATCAACAGCAACTGCTAAAACTGGTCTGTACTGTTCTACAGCTACCGGCTAAAACTGATCTGTACTGTTCTACATCTACCAGCTAAAATGGTCTGTACTGTTCTACAGCTACCGGCTAAAATGGTCTGTACTGTTCTACATCTACCAGCTAAAATGGTCTGTACTGTTCAACAGCTACCGGCTAAAACTGATCGATAATCAATCAATCAATCACAATATCGATAATCAATCAAACAATAATTCAATATGAATGAAATATTCAATAAGGCCTTTCAAATCATCTGAAAGTCGTCGATCATAGTTATAAGTGGTGCTGCACATTTTCCGAATCGTTCATCATATGGATTGGTACAACGTGGGTTCTTGCCTTGATATATGTCAAAATTTAACATGTAACCGTTTGGCCGATTGGTTTACCTTTAAAAAACTGCTTGCAACCGTGTCGTCCATTGTCATCGTAAGATAAATGTTGTGTTGGGTGATAGTTCTTCAACATATTTGACTTGAGATGGTCCGTAATTGGACGTAGCTTCCATAGCTTATCTTGGTTATCAACAGATGTGACCAAATTGGGCTCAAAATGTGGTGTAATTAATATAAATAATATTTTAATAAAGAAGTTTAGCTATTTATTTAGTAACTTTAGATTGCCTATTTTTATTAGTAAAACAGCCTCATCAACAACAACAACCACAACAACAACAAGAGTAAGAACAACACCAACAACAACAGTAAGAACAACAACAAGAACAAGAACAACAACAACAACAAAAACAACAACATAAGTAAGAACAACAATAGCAACAGTAAGAACAACAACAACAAGAACCATTATAAAAAAGCAGCCGATTATGGGCGTTCACTATAAACGCAGCCTTAGCTTATATTAGCTTAGGTTAGCTTAGCTTAGTTTTTGACATATCAACTTTAAATTCTTATCTTCTTTTTTTTGCCCTTGCACTTGACCGCAAAAATTGTTTATTTATTTTATAAGTAACACAAAAAACATGTTTGAACTTGTCCATTGCTGCCTTATCTTGAACTTGCGGGTTATGAGTGCGCTTACTATAAAGCTTGGCTCTTATCACTTTAACCTTGAAATTAGTATTGAAATTGAAATGAAATAAAATTAAAATCCGTACCAGGATGGGTATGGGTGACGTCATCGGCATACAATAACATAAGTCGACTTCTAAAATGTTCTCAACGTTTCTGCATCTCGAAGCTTCTAGAAACTCCCTGACTCTTCTTGGCATTGGATTAGGTTAGGTTGATTCTGAAGTATTCTTTGTATAGGATCGCGCTATTTGCTATCTCCCTTTCTCTCTCTTACTATTAAATTCTCTCTCTCCCTTTCTCTCTCTCTCTCTCTCTCTCACACGATGAAGCTTGAGACTTAACACCTTTGACTTAAAAAAATTTTTTTTTTTTTTTTTTTGTGATGTTGTCAACTTCTAAAATGTTCTCGACGTTTCTGCTTCTCGAAGCTTCTAGAAACTTCTTGGTTGTAATGTATTTCGTTTACTAATGCGAACTCTGATAAGTATGCCACCACGCAGTCTACGTTAGAAGTCTTATAAATATATATTTATTTTTTGAGTCATTGCTATAACTAATGCGAGGGTTAAGAAAAAAACAAAACATGCAAACACTGATAAGAACTCGCTTGACTACCACTACCGATAATGTAGCGTATAAAATTATGACCAACGCTTAAAGCAAAGAAATACCCCAAACTTGTTAATTTTAAAAAGTTTAAAGCAAAGATATACATCAAACTTGCCAATTTTTAAAAGCTTACATCAAAGACATATACCAAACTTGCCAATTTAAAAGTATAAATAAAGCAAAGACATACACCATAATAGCTTTTAAAAGTATAAATAAAGCAAAGACATACACCAAACTTGCCAATTTTTAAAAGCTTACATCAAAGACATACACCATAATAGCTTTTAGCAAAGACATACACCATAATAGCTTTTTAGCAAAGACATACACCTTTACACATTTGAGCAAAAAGCCCCCACAAGATGGCGCTGGGCCAGAGTGACGTCATCGGCTTGCTCCACCGCTCCACCTGGGCCAGAACCGCCATATTGTATCTACTGCTTTTATGTCACATAAATGACTATATAAAACACAACTTATTTGACTGAGGAAAATATAAAAGGCGGTAGGAAATATCGCCATTAAATAATATACAACGAATAATCAAAAAAATAAAATGAAAAATCACCCAAGGTTTTCCATACAAAATTTGGTAAAATTTTATGTGAAAAATGCCCAAGACAAATTTTGCACATTTTTGGGCAAAATTTTGCTTTAAGGGTATTTGCTGTACAAAAATAACCAAATTTTTTTGGGCGAAATTTTACTTATTGTTTTTGAGGGATAGTTCACATTGACTAGTAATGAAATGGTTATTATAACTATTTTTTATTCTTTATCACTCGATCATCATGTTCTTTTAAAAAGTTTCAAATTATTAACTAAAATCGCGCACGGAGCACCCCCCGCCCCGACATTGTCATACTTTTTCATAAAAACTATATTATTCTTTTCAAAGATATTTTTATTTATTTAATACATCAAAGAGAGCTTGCAATCATTTGTTTGTCATCGTCGTCTACACAAACAGCAATATTTTCAATTTGGAAGCAATAATATTTCTGAAGACGAATTTTGATATAGCGCAGTATTACAAATTTCAATCAAAACCATATTTCCCTCCTTACAATACCATGGCTACTGTGCGGTTGTTTTATCTCATTTTTGTCAAGCCCTTCGACGCCGCAGGATTGCATTTTGGCCCATTATTCGAAAATTTTCAGGCATTTTTTTGTGTGGCCATTTGTACTTAATTTTTCTTTTAGGTGGTTTTTCATATAGTTTTTTAGTCGAGTTTTCTTTGGAAGATATTTTCTACGGCCAATTTGGGGCTTGTCATCACTTCAATAAAAATTTAAAACTTTTCTTTTCAAAAATTGCGATAATTTTTTTCTGCCAAAACAAACAAAAAGGGCCCAAAACGAATAGGAAGGGCCTGGGGGCTTTTGAAATTGGAAAGGGCTCAAAAAAGCCCTAAAAGCCCTCAAATATCATCCGTGGTCTGCATTCCTACGCGACAGGAATGTGAAAGCAGGCCCCACTATGTGGAGGGGGCCATAAACGTATTTACTGACGGCTCTAAACTCGAAGGGCGAGTGGGTGGGGGAGTCTTTTCCCCGGACCTGGGGATTGAGACCTCCTTCCAGCTACCCGATCACTGCAGCGTCTACCAAGCGGAGGCCTTAGCCATCAAGGAAGCAGCACAGCACCTCAACCAGTTGTGAGTGAGCAAGACAAAATAGGAACAAAACATGTATGTGGAAAAAGAATAATTTTGGCTTAGGAGTTGAATTGCATTTTCAAACCTTCTCGAAAAAATATCAGATGAATATTTTAAAAAATAAAAAACTTAAAAAAGCTCAGCTTATTATAAATGATTTTCCATCGACTTATACGAGTATTCCATCTATGTTTCGGTTTGGACAACACATTGCTCAAAATTGTTTAACCTTAGGAAGGGCAACTGGGTCTGGCAAGACCAAATTTGGCTGTGGAGTTGCATATCTTGTTTTCCTCTTGGATCGATTTGGATAGTTTTTTAGTAAACATTTTTAATTTTTAGTCTTACAGTGCCAAGATTGCCTACTGTGGTGCGGATGGACCATAACAGTATTTACCTATGTATTGTTAACATTCTCCTATATGTTAAAATATATTACTCAGAAACATGCTTATTCATGAAAAATGTTAGTTTTTTCTCTTCATATTAGTCTGAGGGTGTTGTTTCGGTTGCTCATGCAGCTAAATATGCAGTTAGCATTCGGCACATGCACATACATCCGTCTAGCCATTAGGGCACTTTGAACAAAACAACTCAATCTATGAGTCTGATAAGACCCACTTGGCTAACTTAACTAGTATAAAGGCAACTTGGCTGGTATAAAAGCAGTTGCCTATCCTAGGTTTTAGTCGTAAATATTTCCAAAATAACCTTTAAACAATTTCCGGAATACCTAGAAGTCAAATTTTTTTGGATCTTAAGGTATTTTTGTTCTGATTAGAAAAGGAAATTTTAGAAAATATACGTGGATTAAAAAAAAAAGTCCCATAATTTTCCTCATATATTTTTAGACATGTCTAAGGCTTACTCATAAAGCTTACATAAAACGTTTTCATTAAAGTGCACAGACTCTTCCTGACGAGTTCATTAAACAGCTTAAATTTTAATCCAAATATTGTTGAAAGATCTATCCTATATCCACAAATTTAAACTCTTTTTTATTACGTGACCAATGTCACGTGGGTGTTTCTTTTTTTTCCATCACTTTCATATCTTAACATGCAAAAAAATCTTGTGAATATCGTTGTTTAAGAAATCGATATAATTTTCGATGCTAATTTTATTGGCATATTTCTGTTATTGCTTTTAACAAAAATTAATATAAAATTTATGATCTTATAAATAACTGCCCGTACATTACCAAGCGGTAGTATTTGTCTGTGGTAGTGTGTCAGTCTTAGTCGTTGTCGCCGTTGTGTCCATTGAGGCCACAAACTCCAAAAGCTCCACAGGGGTTCTCAACGCCTTGTTACAAAAATTGAGAATTTCATATCGCTTGCGGATTAGCATAAAAGTTTTAATTTAATTATAATTTATGGTTTTGGATTTGTTAATATGAGCAGCGCGTAAAAAAATTATTTATTGAATTGAAAATAAAAACAAAGATGGAATTAAAAAAAAAAACATGTTTTTAGTGTTGATGTTGTGTAGTTTATGGCACGTAAAAATTTGAATTTTATTGATTTATTCATAAATTAAATGATTTTGTTGATTTTGATGTAGTCCGTTGTTAAATTTTCACATTTTATTTGCATTTCTGGCTTTCAACAAGTTTTAACTCCTTGAGACTGAGAAGACTGCGGCCCATGCAGCAACACTTAAATAAGGCGTTGTTAACACAGATGATTATCATTTCCTTTTTTAGCTTGTAGCTGCTGCTACTCAACGACAAGTTGAAGCTGTTGTTCGTTTCAGTAGATGGTAACCAACTGTTTGGCACTCCAGGACCATTTGTCAACGAGATCAACGATTCTCATTAGAACACCTTCGTAGCTAGAATTCGATTAGAAATGTTGTTGTTGTTGTTGTTGTTGTTGTTGTTGTTGTTGTTGCTGTAGACTTGTGGGGAGTTGGAGCACTTTGGTTGCTGTGCTTGTGTTGTATTGTGGTCCACTGTTGCGTTAGTGGCAAAGCAAAAGAAACAGCAGCAGAGGCAACAAAGAACATAAACAAGAAGAAGAACAACTTGGTTGAAACTCAATTTCATGAATTGAAGATTTATTACCTTCATTCAAGACAGAATCGACCACACACATACATTAGGTGAGACAAGCGTACGTAGAGTAGGCGCGACTAGCTAGCTGCAGATAAGGATGCGCACACAAGGTGATATATTATATAACATCAAGCAAACATTCACTTTTGCACCGTTACACACTCGCACACACCGGAGGTAAGCGAAAGCGAACCCACAACGTAGATCATTCGGATTGATTTCCGGTTGAAAGGATTTGATAGCGAAAAACTGAGTTAAATGAGTGTCTCAAGTGATGAATAATTTTCTAAGTAGGATTTTAAATGGTTAGAATTCAAGACGCAAAGTAGAGGAAGAAACATTTTCTAATTTTATCATATCCCAGTAGTATGCCCAACTAGTTCAAACACAAGGAAATTCACTGGCATAAAAAATCCCAATACTAGTTCAGCCAAAACTTTTTTTTTTATAGTATCCCTATAGGAACAAACTAACTTGTTTTTAAAAACAACTTATTAAAAAACTAATTTAAAATAAACCAGTATATGAACTACTTTGAATTATATTAAGGCGGCAACTACTCTGATGTTGACATGTTTTAATTGAAAATTTTTATTAGATTACAAGTTTATATATATTTAACCATGTTATTTCATCAAATATTATTAACTTTAGGCCATCAGTAATAGTTTTCAATTGGTTATTTAAAAGCAATTAAAAAAATAATTTAAATATAACTAATTTAACAAGTAGTTGAAAATATATGCAGATGAAAGTCAATTGACTTATTTAGCGGACATCACCATACAAAATAAGTTAGTTCGATCTATGGAAAAAAGTCAGAATTTCAACTAGTTGTGGTTGACAAAAAACTTCTTTATCAACTACTTTTAAATTAGTTGATTTTCCTACAGGGATGCAAATTGGTTGTTTCTCTGAGTTTATGTCATAGGAAAAGATAATTGTCCTCTTCTCGATTTGATTTGAGCTAATATTTTTTCTGGCATATTTTGAATTAGATGTGATATTAGTATTTCTTTTTTTAAGCAGCTAGTATAATCTAAAGCAGCTATATATGATATGCACCGAAAAAAATCAACATGTTTGAAAATGATCATTTCATCATATCATCTTCAAAATTAATTTTTTCATATAAAATATTAGATTTTTATATATTCACTTATAAATTGATAACTTTCTTTTGTTATTTTCAAATTTCAATTTCAAAGATTTCAATTTAAAAGCAATTTGTTGATTTAAGTCAAATTCTAGCAATTTTTTTCAAACACATGCAACGTTTTTGTTCACTTTTTGGGGTATACCTACAGCAAAAACTCTTTACAATCAAACGGTTTTGTTTATAAACCTGCTAATATATTCAACAAAATCATTAAATTTTTAAATATATTAGCTTATCGAACAAAAGGCAAAAAAATTATGTTAACACAAACGGCTTGAAGTAGACAATCCAAATTCAGATTTCAATAGATAGATGACTGCTGAATTTTTTTGAGTGTATATCAAATTTGCATAACTTCTCAAACAAGAAGAGAACCCAAGAAAAAAAGAAACACCTTGAAAAAAAAAATAAACGAACTTATAATTTATGCAAAATTATGACAAAGTGATAAAGTATAAAACAAACGAATAAAGTGGCAACCACTGCCACCCAATTTTCTAACGATCCGACAAAACCGCCGCAAACCAATTATTTACAATTGCAAATTAGAAAGAAGAACAAGCTAAACATAAACGTCCACAATAACATAAAGAACCAGCCATGCCAGCCCAAGCCAAGTGAGCCAGCGTAGTAGCAGCAACAAAAGCTGACAAAAATATAAAAAGTATGCAAAAAAAAAAGTACCGAATAAAAATCCAAATTTAACAAGAAAAAACCAATGGCACTAAAATTCAGCGAAGCGCAAAAGCTTTTCATTTTTATCAGAAAAAGTCAAGAAGAGGGGGAAGGGGGCGAAAAACCAAATAAAAAGCGTTGCAACGGTTTCGTAGAAAGCGCGCACAATATCTTTAACTGCCATCAACAAGATGGCAACTTCCGTTGGCGAGCCATAAGCGGAAATGCGCACAAAAAAAAAAATGAGAAGAAAAAACAAAAACAACATAAATGAAGTATCTGCCATGTATACAACTTTTTACCTCATAGTCGACTATATACTATATAGCTAATTTTAATGTGCTTGGGTTTTATTTTTTTTTTTTTTGTATACATTCTAAAAATGTTGGGCATCGGTGGGTATGGTTGGAGCTTGGTAGGTTAGCGTAGCATAGATAAAAGTGGTAACATTGGCAGCCCTGAAGCGCGCGCGATATCAAACGGTCACCAGGGCGTGTAATTGAGTGCTACAGGACACTTTTAACGTTTTTATTTGCACATTAGCAGGGGTGGTAAACAACAACAACACCGAGAAAAGCAGGGAGCAAAAAAATGCAAATACTTCTGCTTGTTTTCTATGTTTTGCTGATGATGAGGAGGATGGAGGACAATACCAAATTGTCAATATGTGCAAAAAGCACAAAGTGGGTGTTGGTGGCAACAACGAAAAAAGTACTGAAAATAAAAAAACTGAGAAATGTTGAAAAGTTTGCGAATTTATTGCGTTGTCATTGGAGTGTCCTTCGACAGTGAGTGAGATGACATCAGGGGCGTAGCGCTCAAGGGCACAAGGATTAATGAGCGGCGAAAAGGCATGGAAATTGACAAAGCGGTACAAAAACATATTGTGTGGGTGATGGGTGTATGGATGGGCGTATTGAGCGAAAAAAGTGTCATAAAAATATTTTAAGAATTAGAAAAAAAAAGAGCCAATTTTTAAAAGAAATCTGGGAACATGACAGAACGCTGCCACAAAAAAAAATTAAAGGATAATAATATTGCTTATTGTGTACGCATAAAAATGGCCTTATATATTCAAAAAAACTAAATATTTTTTTTGATAGTAATAAAACAAATCTTTGTTTAGAATTAAGCCATTAATATCATTGATAAAAATGAAATTTTAAAAAATGATAGGCTTTACCAAAGGTACACCGAGATAAAAAGCAATAGTTAAATTACTTAACTCGGCATGGGTAAAGAGAATTACATGGGAATTATAGACTTATGCTAATTCACCCAAGCAATTTATTGTTTAATACATTGCTTTGAAAGCACATACTTCGTTACCCTGCCAAAAATAAATTTGATTTCATCTAAGCCCAAAATCCAAAAATACTATATTAAATAAAAAAGCAATAGCATAGATGGCTTTAGCATAATTTTGAACTATTTTCTGCAAAAAAAAAAACGCAGGTGTGTCGTTGCACACGAAAGAAGTGAAGCTTTTCACAGTTTCATAGATTTAATAACTTAATTGCTTGTTTTGTAATAAAATAACTTTTAAATTCAAAAATGTAAAAAAACATAAAGTAAATAAAAAAACACACTTTAATATTCACACTAGTAAATTTTATTACAGGGTTGTCAATATTCGAAGCGCCCATTTTATTTTTAAATAAATCAAAGAAACCACAATTTTTTGTCTGTTCGTCATGAATATCATTTAATTGGGTTCAAGTAGATTTGCTTACATCATTTCTTGAATATGATATCTCGTATATGGTCGCCATTGGCCTCTACGACATATTGTGCCCGTTTTGCAGCATTTTCCATGGTTTTCTTCAACATTTTGATGGGAATGGCGGTTATTTCTTGACGGATGTTGGTTTTCATCTCTTCTAGGGTCTTTGGCTTGTTGACGTAAACCTTTGATTTCAAATAACCCCACAAAAAGAAGTCTGGAGGCGTTAAATCTGGTGATCTTGGCGGCCAATCGAAATCACCATTTTTTGACATCAAACGGCAAGGGAACAATTGCTTCAAAAAATCGATTGTAGTGCGGCTTGTGTGTGGTGGCGCGCCGTATTGTTGAAACCAGTAGTGCCTGATACGCTTTCGACGAACGATTGGCATGAAAAAATTGTTTATCATATCGCGATAACGCTCCTGATTGACAGTAACTCTGTGGCCATTATCATCTTCGAAAAAGAACGGCCCAATGAGCATTTTAGCACAAACGCCGCACCAAACAGTGACTTTTGCATCGTGAAGAGGTACCTCATGAATCTCTTGTGGATTTTCAGTTTCATACAAACGATAAATTGTTTTCTTGGAAGGCGCACTTTTCACTTTATTTATTTTTTTGAAAGCACGTTGAGTTTTCACTATTGACTTGTTTTGTTGAATGTAAATTTCAACAATTTTAGAGCGTTCGCGTCGCGTGTACTGTTCCATTGTAAACATTTGCTTGGAATGACGCTTCAAACGCGGTATGTCATTAGTCGATTTGGCATCACTGCGGAAAGTTACAGTGTTGCCAGATGGGCGCTTCGAATATGGACAACCCTGTACGTTTCTTTATTATTTTATTTATTTTATTACATGTTACATTCAATTGTTACACATGCAGTTGTTAATTTTTTCCTTAGCACTATGCAAAAACAAAACAAAACAAAAGCATGTACCAGCAACAACGCAAACACATTTACATCAATAATCTATTAATAGATTATTACGTTGTGCTCCAGCATAGCTTCAGTTGTAATTAATTTGGAATCAATGAGTCTACATATCGAAGGAGGTTGGATCGATGGATAGTGTAGTGAACTCTTAATCGGTGGGTGTGGGTTCAACTCCCACGGCGGGAGCAGAAATTTTTTTTTTTTATTTGTTTATTTACATTCAACTACCAACAGTTGTTTAAGAGTTTTCATGAAGCAAATCGAATGATGCAGAAAATTAGAAAGATCATTGATAAATGGAACAAATAAGAGTGGTGCAGGCCTGTATTCCTTACCATACTCTGCTAAGAATAGTCACCTCAAGCACCACTAAATGTCGCTAGATGCGCTGTGGCGTTGAAACAACGAAAAGCCTTATAACTCAAAAAAATCGTTAATCTAATCTTAAAACGCGATTTCTGAAAAATCATGTTTTGTAAACTGGTCTCCACGATATCTTAAGAACTACTTTATGGATTGACTTATTTATTTTAATTTTAAAATCGATAAGAATTATTAGATCCTATACCTAAATTCAGATAATAGAAAAATTAAACAGTCAGAAAAGAAGTATGTATATTATTTTTTGTATTTGTTTATTTATTTTGTAATTATTTCATAAATTCACTTCGTTCATTAATCTCAGTGTATTTTAAAAGTAACTGTTTTTAAGTTTAAGTCAAATCAACAAAAATAATGGAGTATTTTTTTAAAAATTCTTTTAAAAGTTGAGTTTTTTACAATTATTAAGAATTTCTTTTTTATTTCTCCAAATATCTCCCAATCATTCCAAGTAAATGCACAAAACTGATAGATACATTCTCAACTCCTTACACAGCATAAATCAAATTTTCTTTTCACACAATATTAGACAGTTTGCCTTTTTTGCACACCGCTCTTTTCCACTCCTGTCACTAGCTATTGAAAATTTTCATCCTTACCGTCTTCTAACAGCAACTCATTCCAAGTTTTGCCGTCTAAATATTGTGAATAATTTGTTAACGCACAATTTTTGGCTTATATCAGCAGCCAGCATCCAGCTTCCTTCCATGTGCCATGTTTTGGCGCGGAGCAAGCGGTAGCTTTTATGGTCAAAACATCCCTACATAAAATCTGCAAACACATAAAATCTAAAAGCTTGCCGCTCGCTCAGGTTCCTCACTTATTTTCATTTTTATTATTATATTTTTTTTTCGTTCAACCCCCAACTCTGCACCTTCTCTGTTATTGTGCCGTTTTTTTATTAAGATTTTTATGTTTGCTAGGCGTTGCCAGCTGCTGTTATGCCTTCTATATAACTGTATATAAAGGGTATAAGAAAAAAATGCCAGAAAATTGAGAGTTTCGCACTCCATTTGACTCAGCTTTAAATCCAAAAGCTGTTTCTTGTGCTAATGCATATACTATATAAAGTATGTCTTGGGTTCAGTTCAGCAGGGTTCATCGAGTAGGGTTAGGCAAGAAACGAAACAGCGAACTTTTCTAAAGGTTTTACAATTTATGTTGTAGCAGTCATTAAATGAATAGGCGTGGATTTTGATATTTCAACATTTACACTGAGATCTAGTAAAGAGTGTGACTTTACAAAATGACTTTTTTGTTGCTTGGAACTTCAGATTAAGAAAATTTTTTAAGCATTTTCAGTGAAAGATATTTAATATTTTAATACTGTAATAAAAATTATATGCAATCGATACAATTTGTTTATAAGGACATTAAAATATATGTTGACATTTTTGTTTGATATTTTTTATAAAAAAAAATATTTTTAAAATACTTTTAATAAAGAAAAACTTCAGAACTGTAAGAAAAAAAGGTTGTAGAAGCTGGAATATTACTCTTAAAACTTGCATATTTTCTGATTAACATGTTAGTATTTTAGAAATTCCATAAATGCTATAAAATGTTTAATCACGAATTGGATGTCCCGCAATTGAGTGCAAATATTTACGGAGGTGAAAGTTTATGTTGAGCTGAGCAAAAAAAAAATCGTTTCTGAGGGAAGTTAGTTCTTCTGCTAAAAACAATAGCGCAAATCAAAGTCGTGAAATATTAATTAACCCTGTTGCTCCTAAGACTGTGACAATGGACCCCCGCCCCCCCCCTCCCATACGATTTTTTACTCAGCTCAACAAAACCTTTCACCTACGTAAATAGTTGCACTCAATTGCGCGACACCCTGTATAATCACAAAAATGGCAGTCGCGTCCGGCTTAGAATTCTTAGATAAGAAAAGCTTCTACACATATACCTAAATACCTATATGAAAATGTATCATAGTGTGTTGTTATATAATGTGTTTAAAAATTTTTAGTATGGAACTGCAAAAAATAACTTTTCTATATACAAATGTATCTGCAAACAAAAAAATTTATTCACTTTTTACATATTGTTAGAAATTTATTAACAAATGAAAAAAAAACGAATAAATTTACATTTATAAAATTAGATCAGAATCGTATTAGCAACTTTTCCATTTTATATATTTTTTAATCAATTCTAGAATCTGCAAGATTTTATTGCCAAAAACTCGTTCTAATTCAGTTAACAATAAATTTATATTTGATATTATCTCTTAGTGTTGCCATATTGAGTAATATGCATTTATAGTATTCTTCGAATTTTCCGTACTATAACTTTCACTACTCATTCTCACACTCTTTAAACTTGTCATTAAGTCTTGTCGCACAGTCTTGCAATCTATAAATATACAAACAAGTTTATGAGTGTGTGTGTGTGTGTATATGTGTTTGAATGTATCAAGATGTTTTTTGTACTAAACTGATAACAAAGCTGTTGACTTGTTTTCATCATTTGGGATTATCCTGATGAATTATATGCTTCATTACTTGTAAGCTTGGACAATCATATAGTCAGAGAAACACACAGTCAATACAAACATAGTCATGTAGATTTATACAAGATAACACATACATTGTCAGCTTTATAAATTGCAAATAAGCACATGCACACTTATAAATAAATATGTATTAATGTATGCATGCAAACATGTGTATGTACATAAAATATTCCTGCTATAATTACACTTTCTCGCTTTAAGTCCTTAAAAATAGCAACAACCTTTAGCTAGCTTGAAAGTACCTCATTTGTCTCTCTGTATCTTTTCTACATTCCCTACATTTTCTAAAAAGACACAAACACACACACACACACTCACTAGCATGTCTGCATATAAACATTAATCTCATGCCTCTGCTCCGCATCCACTTTCCGCTTCACTTCATCTCATTATCAACACACTATCGTCGCCTTGTTGTTGCTCTGTATTAGTGTGTGTTTGTGTGTGCGCTTTTTTAAAGCATCCTTTTTGCACATTACAGTGTTAATGTGGCTCACTACCACATATAAACCTAGTAAAATTTAACCGAGTAACCGAGCAAGTGTTTATGTGCGTGTGTTTATGTTTATGTTTATGTGCGTGTGTGTATTTATATATATATATTAGCAGCCACACATACGTACACTGCATGTATATAGCATAAGTTCATGTGCTTACATAAGTCGTTTTAGTATATTCTGTGTATGTGTGAGTTAGCGAATGTATATCTTTATATTATGATGCTTATTCAACACATGCTCAGAGTGTGGAAATCTTTTGGTGTTAATGATTTTTTATACACATACCTAAAAAGTGAGGCTTGCTGTTGGTTGGCGGAAATCCATCCCCCCATTAGCAGCACGATACTTGGTCCTGTCATGTGTTTAAGTGTAAAACTGAGCTTTCGTTACCATGGCTAAAATGTTAATGATACTTTTTGGCCATCATTATTAACAACACCAACATGGTTGTTGAGCAGCGTTCATGTCTGAGTGTCTATCCTGGTAATTTTACAGTTTTACAAGGATGTGTATGGTGAGTGTGTAAATAACATTGTTAAGGATAGCTTCGTTTTTTATCTGATTTGTTAGTTAAGTGTTGCAAATGAAAGGATTCATTAGAGATATTCTGCAACTTTTGTTAACCTGTAAAAAAATGTCTCTATTTTTAGATATTACTAATTACTTTTAAGTCACAACCATGATATTTAAGGGTTCATTGTTAAGTAAAAGTTTTCCATAGTTAAAATTTTTTTCATAAAAGATGCTAAGGAGGTTAGTAAGTTTAATATAAAGGGCGGTTAAATTTTAGGGGCCGATGTTGATTTTGAATAAAACACAAATTATGTAGGAAACTATTGCCATTTCTTTTTATTATGATAATATGGGTATTGTTCAATTATGTATGGAACAAAATATCGGCCAAATGGCCGCCGCGACCTCGGCGGCACACCTCCATCCGATGGTCCAAATTTTCGATGACGCTGAGGCATAAGTGAGGTTCTATGCCGTTAATGTGCCGAATTATCGCATCCTTTAGCTCTTGAATTGTTGCTGGCTTATCGACGTACACCTTTTCTTTCAAATAACCCCAAAGAAAGAAGTCCAACGGTGTCAAATCACATGATCTTGGCGGCCAATTGACATCGCCACCACGTGAGATAACACGGCCATTGAACGTGAGATAACACGGCGCAAAAGAGCCATTGTTTCGTTAGCTGTGTGGCAAGTGGCACCGTCCTGTTGAAACCACATATCGTCCACATCCATATCTTCCAATTCGGGCCATAAAAAGTTCGTTATCATCTCACGATAGCGAACACCATCCACAGTAACTGAATGACGGCTCTTCAGCCATACTATCGCGAACAGCAGCAATATTTTTTGCAGTACGAGGTGCACGAGCATGCTCTGGAGTTTTCACATCTCCTACAGACCCGGTTTGCTCAAATTTTTGCACGATTTTTCCGATTGTACGCACATTTGGACGATTAAATTGACCGAAAAAATCGCGATGTGCCCGATATGCATTTTTATTCGATATCAAAAATTAGGCTCGTATGGGTGAAGCCACACCCCCTTGACCAATATCCATCACAATTTTCTATTAGTAAGACATGAGGAAGTGGTAACTTCATTCTGAGTTTCAATGTTCTGTGACTTTTACTTCCATAGCTATTCTGTATTGGCAGAACCACTTCCTGTTTCGAAATGCCCGTGGCAGTTTTCCGGTAGAAAGACCAGGTCAATTAATAATTCCATACTAAGTATCATTGTTATGCGACGTTTAGTTCCGAAGCTATAAGGTAATCAACTATACAAGTTGTAGGACACGACTAAATAGTAAGTTCGTACCGAGCATAGTTCGAAAGTAATACGGAAAATTTGGGCTGCATAAAATAATACCGACACGTATAAATTCAAGTGAAATACGGCCTTCCGATGCCGCGCGACCTATAATTCCAAAGCCATTCGATATCGCTACGCCTTGTTTATATGCCTCTCGGACCCATTCACTATCTCTATAAAAACATGTACAATAGGCTGGGCAGCTACTTTTTATTTAAATACGCAATAGGTATCAAAAGTAGCGTATTTTTGCGCTGATTTAAAATACGCTTACTATTTTTGAAATTACTATTACTTTCGGCCCTCTACAAGAGCTTTTCTGACTAAAATTATAGGTTGGGCCGATAATTTTTTTTTTAATTTTGACACACAATATTAAACTTTTTGAATTTATATCAGATATATTTTAATGAAAAATTCACACAAATTTGCAGCCACCTAACTTATTTGAGTCACTATATTCAATTTAAGTGGCGGCCGTGGCGTAATGGGTGAATGCGTGACTCTTACGCCAGAGAACCCAGGTTCGAATCCTCCATCTGACACAGAAAATTTTTTCAATTGAATTAATTTTTCTGTTCGGTCGGCACCTCTCTGCAGACAATGGCAAACCTCAGAGAGTTAAAACTGCCATCAAAAGCTTCTTGAGAACATAAGCCGTTCGGAGTCGGCGTAAAACATGTAGGTCCAGTTCTCGATCATTTCTGTGCAAACATTTCACATCACGCACAACAAAATTGATCATAAGAAGCTCGGTCAAAGTCCTTTCAAGGGCTGAAATGGCCATTTCGTTTTTTTTTTTTTTATATTCAATTTAAAAGCACAGTTTTTGCAGAATTCGATCTGTTTTGTTTTCGAAGCGCATAAATGATTTTTTTCATATCGTGGTTTATTTTATCCAGAAAGAATAGAAGAAATTGTAGGATTTTGATTTCTAAACGTATAATAATTTTTTTTATATTGAGTACTTTTGTTAATAACAAAATACTTTATGCTCTGAGTATATGTTTTTTTTTTATTTTTTCATTCGGGGTTGTTATACAAACTTAATGCTCTTGGAATCAGAATTAAAATAGACAAATATTTCGGTTAGGTACCATCGGATAACATCGATTTCTGTGACACCTAAAACAAACACCAAAACCATTTCGAACTATAAAACCGCAAAATAAAAATCCATGACGCTTAAAGGAAACATTTGTCTGTTTGAATTATGATTCCAAGATTTGATTTTTACAACA
The DNA here is from genome assembly GCA_914767935.1 of Coremacera marginata. Taxonomy (NCBI): domain Eukaryota; kingdom Metazoa; phylum Arthropoda; class Insecta; order Diptera; family Sciomyzidae; genus Coremacera; species Coremacera marginata. The sequence continues at coordinate 2,642,306 of OU612045.1, read as the reverse complement.
ACCCCGATTAATTTTTTTTACAATAAAAAAAATTACAACATAAGTATGACCCTTTTTTGGGTCAAAATTATTTCAAATATTTCGTCGGCAACAAAAACGGAAAAATAAACCATACATTGCTTTGCTACGATTTTTTTAACATGAATAGGTACTCGTTCTTATTTTAAGTTTTAAATATTAAGAAAAAAATTTATGAAAGAAATACATTAAAATCCGGAACTGGTACATAGAAATTAAATAGTTTTCTGAAATCAGCGCCTACAGAATTGAAATACCAAGAGAATTTAGGTATTTACAAAATGGCATCAATAAAAAAAAAACGGTTTTTTAACCAAACAAAGCCGGTAGAAACCGATATCCTATTTCAAATTAGTGTACCATTGTTCTGTTATAAATGAAGTTTTGATAAATTCCAAGAACTCATTCTATTTTTTTCCAACAATTATATGAAGCCATCTCACCGTTGCACACCACAGAACTTAAAACGTAAAAAGAATAAAAATTTTGGCGTGTACATAAAAAACTAAAAAACACGTGCGTTTTTATTTTGTCCCCCTTTCCGAAAAGGTATATTTGGTTCATAGGACAGAATGTGTGTAGCGCTGTGTAATGATTTCAGAAACATCAAAATTTTTTTTTGAGATTTTCATTAAAAAATACTTATAAAATTTGTCCTATAAAAATCTGATTGGCTTCTGGAGTGAAAAAATATAATATACCATAAATAACAGGAAAAAAACACAGATGCGACACATGAGAGAAGCAAAGCTTTTCGCAGTTACATAGATTTGATAGCTTAATAGTTTTTTCTTTATAACAAATTAACATTTAAATTCAAAAATTTAAAATAACATAAAGTGAATTCAAAAGCACGCGTTTATATTCTCAGCTGTAAATTATATTACATTTCGTTATTCCGATACTGTGTTCTTATATTAAAATTTATGTTTCTTGTTTGCTTGCACTCATTACAGAAAAAAAATTTCACATCAAATTATTAAAAAACAATTTTTCACTCGCAGTGGGGACCAAACCCGTACCCACTGATTAAGAGTTCATTACACTATCCACCAATCCAAGAAGCCTTTGTTACGGAGGGCTGTTGATTCAATATTAAGTAAAACAGAAACTATGTTGCTACATAACAGCATAATCTTTTAATAGAGGGATGATTGTTTATTGACTATTCTACAAAAACTAGCACAAATTTTCTTCTAATTGCTACAAGATGTCACCAACATCAGTGTTTTCCTTCACGCATTCACATCTACAAAAAAAAACACATCGATGCTGGTGACATCTTGTGGCAAGTAGAACCAATTTTTTGTTAGTTGTTGTAGTAAAGCCAATACACAATCCTCTACCTATTGATACATTGCGAAGATTTATTGCATCATAGCTTATGTTATACTTAACATGGAATCAACAACTCTATCTAACAAAGATTTGTAGCCTGGTGGGTAGTGTATAGAACTCTTAATCAGAGGGTAGGGGTTCAATCCCCGCGGTCGGCGAAAAAATATTTTTAATATTATTAATATTAAAGTATTAAATTTTCTTGTTGATATAAGAGCAAGCAAGAAGAAACCATAAATTTCTTAGAAAAAATCTTTGGAAAGTTTTTCAGATATCACTCAATCAAATCACAGAAAGAGGCGTAAAAAGCTTCGCTTCAAAAACTAAGGTTAATGTACCCACTTTAATCAAATAATGACTGATTTTCAACTTAATGCCTTTAATGCCTGCGAATTCGTTGGAATTTTCAACTAGCTAGCTTCTGAACAGATATTCCTTTCGATGTCACATCCGTTAAATCGCAATGAATAGCAATATAGTAAACAAAAACTTTTCTTATTTAATTTAAGCCCTCTCTTATGATATCTTTAAGTTTAAGATACTTTCGAAAAACTTATAATAGCCTTATTATACTTTAAATTAGTCATCAGCACATTCGGGTCACTTAACTTCCAATTACAGCAGATTTTCTTTAGCCAAAAAAGCTCATTTAGGCAGTAACGAAGAAAAATAAAAGGAAATGATTGCTTATGAAATGACAAACAAAACCATCAAAGAATGAGCTTGAGCCAACAACAGCAGCAGCAGCAGCACCCGCGGTGTCTGCCAGATCGGTATCAGTGAGAGCTCAGTGTGCACAGCAGCAGACTAACGTGAACTATACAGAAAATATTACACCAACAACAACAAAAACAAATAACGAAAATATACAATCTGTTAAAAAAAAAAATGTCAAAAGTCAGTCCAAAGCTGCGTTACAGAGATGCCAAAATGCGCGATTAGCAAGAAATTCTGGCGCCATATTTAAATGAGAGAAAACCGTTACGCGCCATGTTTTAGTTTGATGGATGTGCTCCAAGCGCACCTAAAAGCCGGATTATATTGTTTGTACTTCATTTTTTTTTTTTTTTGTTGTTGCTGTTGCTCAACTACTGTGGCATTGCGTAACGATGGCAGTAAATGTCAAGATAACGGTCTGAGGCAGTAAGCGTTGCCACTTTTCATGAAATCTCTCTTTTCGCGCTGTAATTGAAAGTATGCTTAATACAGTTGCTTATTCGTAATTTTTGTATTTTTTTTTTTTTTTTTTTTTTTTGTGTAACGTCAACTTGTCAAGTTCCAAGAGCGTTATAAATTACCCAATTCAAATGCTACGAAATCATTTTCGTTTTGTGTTTATGACATTTTAATTGTATATCAATTTGGTTATTTTACTAGCTGCTTATTGTTGTTGTAGTTTGTTTTGTAGTTTGCACCACGTGGCGCTTTTCCCAATAGTAACAGTCCCAAATTTTTTTTGGTTTTTTTTGGGTTTTTTGATGTTTTTGTAAATTATGCAGATAAGAAAGTTTGAATTTGAAAATTACACCCATTGTTAAAATGATTTTCTGCAGCGTCATTTTCCACCACTATGACTTGGCGAGGAGTTTATTTTAGACGTGAATGACGCTCCTAGTTTTAAGCCTAACGACTTGTATTACACCAGCCTAATTAACATGTTTTGTTTGAGTTTTTGTTCTGTGGGGTTTTTTTTTTTGTAGCTACCACGTTTTTATTTTAAGTGTGAGACCATCATTTTTTCTGCTTCACTCCAACATTATACAAACTTTTAACATTTCATTATATACCGCATTAGGTATTCTTTATATGTTTCTATATAAAATTTTATACTTCAACTTTTTCATTTTTCTTCGAGTCTTCATGCTGCTTATAGTACTTTGCATGCACGGCACATATTCTGCGGCACACAGCATAAACCCAGCCCTCCACCCGCTCAAGAGCTACTTAAAATTCCTGCAGCATCGCTTCACAACTTCCCAACTTGTGCAGCAGCAGCCGGAAAATAAATGAAATTCTCCGAGCTCGTTCACAAGAGTGCTTACGGCATCCGCAAGGAGCTGTTGAAGTGGCAAATTTTCACAAGCAACACCACGGAACGACCCAAGCGAGGCACGAGCGACGCGCAGAGACAACGACACCGACAACGATGGCGATAGCGACGACTGCTAACAACCATGGACAGTTTAAAGGATGGCAGCCAGCAGTAGGACTAAGCGACAGACATACAGACAGACAGGGACAGACGGACATTCACTTTCACACAAACATGGCTGCATCGTTACTTACGACAAATACAACGAAGTGTCATCACATACTTTGAACTCCGAGAGTGTAGAGTGCGCACAAAACAGTGAGCAAAGAAAACGGATGCGGAAATAGTGAAGGCAGTAGCCATGACTGCAGGATATGAGGCAGCCATATTTGCAGCGTTGTATACAAGGCGTTTATATGCTGTTGGCACATAAAGCAGAAAAATTTCAAGAAATTTTCGCTTAAATGTTGTGTTGTGTCCATGAGTTATTGAAGGCGAAGCAAAGGAAGATAACTGCCACTAAGACACTAAAAAAAAGTGTCGAGCTCTTAAAGCCAGCTAAATAAAAGCCAGACTTTATATATACAAATACTTGAATTTGGTTAAGCTATTTTTTAATTTTTTTTTTTCAACATAATTATTATAAGTAAATTATAGTACATAGTACAAAACAGATTCGCACCGTTAGAACTGAGTTATTGCCTTTTTTATGCAAAATTTACTTTTTACTAAAAAGTATTCTTCTCCAGCTGAGTTGTCTCTAGAGCATATTAACAATTAAAATTAAGTTTGAAATATTTTTTTTTTTCATTCTTGTAGAAGTTTTGAATTTTTGTAGAAAAGAACAATTTTTTTGATCACAAACTGAATATCTAGATAAAAACTGAAATAAACCTTTCTTATTTTATTTATCCTGCCATTTTTTCTATTCTAACTTCACAGCCAATACTAGTTTTAAATATAATCAGTAAATATTGGACGATCGTATTAAAAAATGCATGTATGCCGTCAAAAACTGATCGATGACCAAAACCAATCCATTTAAAATATGGCCAATGAGATTAACAAGACATAATCTCAAAAAAATTGAAATAATAGCAACACAATCGAATATTCAATATATAAAATGGATAATAGAAAAAAAAAATCTATGGCGTTAACTAAACATGTGGTGGTAAAGCAATCAATGGACTATCACATAAATCGATCGATCTAGTTTCAAATGAGTATACACAATAACAAAGAAAAACAATTTCACACAAATCAGGGAGCATTGTTTGAACGAGTCAAACGAAGTGAGTGTGATTGTACGATCGTGTGTGTGTGATCGATGCGTTAAAGAGAAAATCTAAACAAAAGGACACTTTCATATAGAGACGAACGGAAACACAAATATTAAATTGAGTGAAAGCGAAAATTTGTGAGATCTTGTCAAAAATGTGTCAAATTATTTTTATAAAATAAAATGATCGATCATGTAGCACAGCAGCATGCTCTACATAACAACATGAGAGAGTTTTGATGAGTGGTCCAAAAAGTGCAACAAAATGAGAAGATTGTGGAGTGAATACTTGAATCCAGAACATATAACTTTATTTAATAATTCTAAATAACTCCTGAACTAAACTCAGACTTTTGCCAAACATAGGTTTTTTTATAGCATAGTTGAACCAACTATTTATGAGCGCCCTTCTACCACCACATCCGCCTTTTATCAACAAATCCTCTCTACAATATGCCACATCATAAAATTTAATCTCATCTGCGTGTCATCATAACATTTTGATTTGTTTTTTGTTTTCAACTCTGCCGCTATCAGAAGTTATTAATAATTCTTTACCACCTTCCGTATTTAAGTGGGCAATAAACAAACAGCCCTTCTTTGTTATTGCTGCTGCTGCTGTAGCTGTTTTGTTGTTATTGTTGTTGTCATTATTGTGCTTGTTTATAAATTTGTTGTCATTAAGTAAGTTTCGTTAATCTATGCAAACAACATAAGTCACACATATTATATACAATATGCTTATATGTTACACACATACACAAGCTTATTGAACTATTTTCCACACACACACATACAACAGCGCGGCATCTGCAGTTTATGTTTGTTTGGAAATCCTATTTGTTGCGGTTGCGGATTAACTTCAAACAGAAGTTATTTTAAGTTAGGCTAAAATATGTTTGAATGTTGACGTGTTGTTTTGAGTTTATAGATTTGCAACGCTGTCGTGTGTGTGATTTTTGACTTCTGCTGCTTTTGTTGTTAATGATGTGACTTTATAAGCTGGTCTGCGAAAGGGCAGATTTTAGTTTATAGTGAGAGTTTGTAGTTTAATTTGTATGCTGCTGATTTATTTAATTTTGTGAATTATGTAAAATATTTGTTTTTTTTTTCTTTTAAAAATAGTGAATTATGTATATCTCATTGAGAAAATTAAAAAAAAAACCGCATTGGTCATTTCCCTGGAGTAATATTATGTATTGTACTGTGAAGTTGTTTAAAGGTACTGGTGGTATAATTGAAAGTCCAAAATCCGGCGCGTTGTAAGAACGCCATGGTTCATTCAGGAGGTGAAGTTTAGAATCAAGCGAAAACCGCTACGAAAACAGAAAATATTGTCGCAGGAAATTTAAAACTCGATGACATCCTTCTGTCGAATTCTTAAATACAACTCAAGGCTAAAAGCATACAAAAGACACATCCAAAACAACGCAACGTCTCAAGCACCCGAATGATGCCCACAGATGAAGTTGTTTGACGAGAAAACTTTCACCTTAGAGAAATCGTTCAATAAAAACAACGAGAGAGTATATGCTCTGCAAGATTGTCAGTTAAAATTTAGAATAATTCTCACGCAAATTACCTTTTTCCCACAGTACCATAAATTAAATACCACCAAAATTGCCATGGTAGAGGTAAACCAAAAAAATTCCCACCGCATTTAAAAAATATAACAAAATATACCTCGCTTTTTAAAAATACCACCAAAAATCCCATATGCATCTAAAAATACCAACAAAAATCCCATACGCATTAATATTAAAACAAAAAATTACAAAAATTTAAGGGATTTTACATACGTAAATTAGGGCATAAAATCGTTGTGTAAGCAAATTGTTTAATTCGTATAATGGCAATGATTTCATATGAAATTTTTACGTAATAAATGTGAAAAAATTCATTTAAAGAAAAAACTCCCAAATTCCGACGGCTATTAAAAAAATACCATGAGCATTCCCGAGGGCAAATAAAAATTACCACGAGTGGAATTTGTCCCACATAACTGGCAATCTTGATGCTCTGTCATCACAACATTTAGCAGAACTCACTCCGAGAGAGGTTCAGAGAGGTCACCAACCGGCATCTGCGATGGTTTGGTGGAGAGTCGCCTATGATGGGGTCACCAAGCTTGATTTTTATGAAAAAGCAGTCAAAACTTCGGCGAAAATGTATCAATCCGATATTTTGAAATTATTTAAATACAAGCCGTGGGTCCTTCTATAAGATGCTGCTCTAGCCCATATGGCGAAATCTACTCGAGAGTCACTTAAAAACAACGTTCTGGATTTCATTTCCACGAAACAGAGGACAGCGGGTAACCTAGACCTGAATGGAATGAATAACAAATCGTGATCCGTTTTAGGAAGTATGGCCTGCTCTACTCGACACCCAAATATCGAGTCTCTAAAGCGAGCTATTGTCCGAGAAGTCAAAAATTTTCCCATGCATGTTGTGCGTGCTGCTATCGATGACTGGCCGGATCGAAGTCGCTCTTGCTGGAAAGCAAATTGTGTCCATTTCGAATCAGTTGTTTTACGATTTGTAGCTATTAATCGACTCAATTAGCGACAAAAATAATTTTCAAAAACAATTTGTGTTTCATTTTCATATAAATTCTCAGTTTTGATTTCGGTCGGACGTTAAAGAAAAGGTGTCGAATTTCGTTTTCGTCGAAAATTTCAGTTCTGAGCGAATACTACACCGAGAAAAAAGCTCATGTTATATAAACAAAAAACCTAGTATAATATATAAGCCAGCTTTTGCAATTTTCAGCCTCCCAAGATCTACTTTAAAACGCCTAACTTGCGAATTTATATTTGGGCGATAAATTCACTAAGTATTTGGTAGTTTATACATTATTTTTTAAAAGAGTTAAGTTTCAAAAATTATAACTTTTTTCCGAGTTGCAGATAATAAGCACTTCAAACTATGCTCAAGCTATCCATGCTATCGTTTATTTTTTATTTTATATTTTTGGATTTTTTTGAGATATTCCCGGTAAAATACTCACACTCCAGGTTATTAGACGGGGTTATTCAACATAGTTGTACAATTTTTTGCAATGTTTTTGATTTTTTTTATGTAGAACCAAAAAAATATTCTCTCTGCATGGCTTGTATAATTATTCATACAGTAATCTCATATCATAAATCATGAAGAATCTATATATAATTCAAATGGATTCGATGATAAATTATTTTCAAACCATTTTGATAAAGAGTCGAATTTTCGGTGACTTACCTACAATATTGATTAATTTATTATACACTTGGCTTAGGTGAATCAAATATTTTTTTTTGGCAGGGTATCGAAGTATATGCTTTTAAAGCAATGTATTAAACAATAAAATACTTAGGTGAATAAGCATATGTTTATAATTCCCATACAATTCTATCTATCCAAGCCGACTTAGGTGATTTAACTATTGCTTTTTTCTCTCGGTGTAATAATTTTTTATAAGTTTACTTTCACTATAGCTTTGTAACGCGTAACAGCTACATAGAGACATTTCGAAAAAAAACGTGAATTATGATTGTGCAGCCCCTCTGTTTTCATACAATTTATTAACAATTTTTAAAAGCTTAACAGGATTTTATGAAAATATTCTACCATTCATTAGAATATATAATACAAAACTATAGCGATAAAGTGAACTAGTTAAAACAACTTTTGTTAATATTTTGAAGAAACTCTGGTTTCATATGGCAGTTTCTACAGTAATAATAAAAATGTAAAATTGTTAGAACCAAAAACTTATTTTAAAATTAAGTGTTGCGAACTTATACTACCTCGAAAATTTGGCTTATAAAACAAACAGTATCAGAATCGTAAAAATTTTGTAATTCTAACTGTAACTCGCTAATGCAGAGACAAAAATGGAGATCTGAATACGGATTTACTCCAATCCAATTTATTTACTTACTGGCGACGATTCCACCAATGCCGCCCATCGAGAGCGCAGTTCAGTGCCACCAATCGACGATGACGGAGTGGAAGTATCACCACCTAGCCATGAAGAGGTTCGAGTTGCTATCCAACGACTCAAAAACAATAAAGCAGCGGGTGCTGACGGCCTGTCAGCTGAATTGTTTAAAACCGGCGGCGATGAATTGATAAGGCGCATGCATCAGCTCATCAGCAAAATATGGCTAGCAGAAAGCATGCCCGACGATTGGAACCTCAGTGTACTGTGCCCTATACTTAAGAAAGGAGACCCTACAATCTGCGCTAGTTATAGAGGTATCAGTCTTATTTCCATCGCATATAAGGTTCTCTCAAGCGTACTGTGTGAAAGATTAAAGCCGATTACAAAAACACTGATTGGACCTTATCAGTGTGGCTTTCGACCTGGTAAGTCCACCATAGACCAGATTTTCACGCTACGACAAATCCTGGAGAAAACCCACGAAAATCAAATTGACACACACCATCTCTTTGTCGATTTTAAAGCTGCGTTTGATAGCCCGAGAAGAGATTGCCTGCAACAATGTCTGAGTTCGGTATACCTGCAAAGTTGATTAACAGAGCAACACACGCAGCTCCGTCAAGGTAGGAAATGACCTCTCCGAAACCTTCAATACCGAAAGAGGTTTCAGGCAAGGCGATCCACTGTCTTGCGATCTCTTCAACATCATCATGGAGGGGATCGTACGAAAGGCCGGTGTGCATCGTAATGGCACCATTTTCTATAAAGGTGCTCCGTGCGTACGCTGATGATATTGATATTGTTGGCAGAACCAAGAGAGATGTTACCGCTGCTTTCGCCGCTATCGAAAAGGAATCAGCCAAAGTGGGTTTGACGATAAATGAGGGTAAAACAAAGTATATGCTGTCTACAAACAAGGGAGCGCGGCTTTTAGACTCCCACGTTTCATCCGGCAGCTATAACTTTGAAGTAGTCAAGGAGTTCGTTTACCTTGGCACCGCCATTAACACTAACAACGAAATCAGCCTGGAGATAAAGCGAAGAACAATAATTGCTAATAGGTGCTACTACGGGCTCAGTAAGCAACTAAGTTCCAGAGCCCTCTCTCGATCGACAAAACTAACACTCTACAAGACGCTCGTTCTACCTGTGCTGCTTTATGGCGCTGAGGCATGGGTAGTTTCGCAAACTGACGCAGCCGCTCTGCGGGTGTTTGAGAGAAAAGTTCTTCGCAAAATCTTCGGTCCTGTTCGAGTCGGCGATGACTATCGCATCCGAATGAACCACGAGCTGTATGAGCTCTACGGAGACATTGACGTAGTTCGGCGTATAACTGTGCATCGACTACGCTGGCTGGGTCATGTTCATCGTATGGACGACGAAGCTCCAGCGAAAAAGGTGCTCGAGGCGAGGGTGTATCCGATTGGAGAAGGCGCGCACAAAGCAGAGGCGCCTGGCGAGAGCTGATGAGGTCGGTCGAAATCCGGACACGGGTTGTCACGGCCATCTAAGTAAGTAAGTAAGTAAGTAACTCGCTAATGCTATTCAAAAAATTTCCGGTTTTTTATGATGATCTGTTTAGAAATGACAACACTTAAAAAACTGGCAACACTTATGAAATAAAATGATATATGAAGACCTGGGAAACCCAAATTAGAGCGCAAACGTAAAATTTTGCAGTTTTCTGGTAAAATATTAAAAATAAGAAAGTTGCTTGTTATATATCTTATAAATATAAATTTCACAAGGTACATGGTAAATCAACTAAACTGGAATCTACCCCAGTACCCTCCATATAAAACGAGATGTGCCCTTATCGACTTGAGCACTCTTCATTGTAGAAGAGTTGCATCCTCAATCTTATTTGTTAGGGATCTTATTCACAACAAAATCAATTGTCCAGAACTACTAGAAATGTTGGATTTCCATATACCAGCAAGGTCCCTCCGTAGTCAGTTCCACTTCCATGAAACGTACCACAGAACTACTTATGGTCTCAATGAACCCTTAGCACGTTGTATAAGAGAAGTTAACAAAATCCTTTCATATACCGATATATTTGAATCTTCTTCTCGACAGTACTTTAAAAACACACTATACAATTACCTCATGACGCTCTGATGTCTAGTTTACTTCTTTCAGTTCTACCAGTTCATTTTCATTAAATTCTATTATTCCTAAATATGTGCCTTTAAAGCTTTATATTATACTCTGTCCTAGTCAATCAGTTACTTTATAAGTCCAAAAATTTTTATTAAAAACTCTCCTGTTTGTAACATTACCATACTATTATGTAATAAGCAATAATTATTATTATTATTATTATTAAATCAAATTGTGATATATCGTATAGTAGTCTGTAAGAGTTTAACTCTGTTTGACGAAATAAATAAATAAATAAATAAATAAATAAATAAATAAATAAATAAATATTTTTTTAATCTGAAGCAATACACATACTTAACGTTTATGAAGAAAACGACCAAAACAGTTTCTTAACAAGAAAGCAATTCTTAATGGTAGGTATATCGCTCAAAATAAAAATCGCCAAAAAAAAATGAATTAAAAATCGCCCAATATTTTTCCTTACTAATTTGAGTGCTTTTTCATATGAAAAAGAATTGGGCGATTTTGCATTTTTTTTTTTTTTTTCTTTGTGAAATTTCGCTTTTGGGCGAAGTTGCACTGTTTGTTTTTGGATGATTTTTTATTTTTTTCGCGTGATTTTTTACTGCTTATACAAAATGTTTTTAAGCATGACTCATTAAACTAAAATCGGCCTAAAAAATGGACCTTAAAAGTTCTGCTCGTTTCGTACAAGGCAAGCTTATCTCCTGGATACAATGCAAAAAATTGGCCGACTTTGTTTTTTTTTATGATTTTTTGTTTTTGGATCATTTTTCCAAAAGTTTTTGGGTTTTTTTTGTTTTTGTTGAGTTTAATTTTGTTTTTTCGTTTTGGGCCATTTTTCATTCGGTTGTGTGCCATTTTTCATTAAGCTGATTAGTCATTTTATTTTTGGATGATTTTTCTTTGGGCGATTTTACATTGTGGTAAATATGGTGAATATACTGGTTGAGGTACATGGCTTGTGTGCAATAGAACTCAGGTTCAAATCAAATCTGAAACAGAATGTTGTTTTCAATCCAAATTTATTCTGCTGAGAGTAAAAACTGCTATTAAAAGGTTCTAAAGAACTTGAGCCGTTTGGAGTCGACATAAAATCTTGTAGGTCCAGTTCTCGATTATTTGTGTCGAACACGCCTAACACGCTAACACGCATAACACAATTGATCATAAGAAGCGCAGTCAAAGTCCTTTCAAGGGCTGAAATAGCCATTTCGTTCGTTTTTTTTTTTTGTTTTGTTTTTAAATGCGACGAGTGAAATTTTTAAAAAACAAATGTGTATATACGAAAATAAATAAATGAATATTTTTGCTAAAAGCTTTAACAATTTTTGATTGATAGTTGTTGTTAAAAATTTGGCGGTATTTTTTTACCCCAACGCGTAAGGGGTATATTAACTTTGTCATTCCATTTGTAACGCCAAGGAGGTGTGGCAGGTATAAAAAAATATATACATTTTTGATCAGCATCATCTCCTGAGTCGATTTCCGTGTGTCCGTCTGTCTGTCCGTCCGTCCGTCTGTCGACACGATTACAGCCGCAATTTTAAAGCTATCGCCATGAAATTCCATATATAAGTTTATTTTTAAAAAAGGAAGATCAAGTTATTAAATGGGCCAAATCGGATGAAAACAACGCCTACCTCCCATACAAAGTGATTTTATTTTAAAAGTAAAATCTCTTAAAAATCTGCTCTAATTAAAGAAATTTCTTGAAATTTTGCATATAGGCTTCGATATATAACATAGACCACCACTATGATATTTGGCAAAACCAAAGGAGACAACCACGCCTAACTCCCATACAAATGGGCTTTACTTTAAACGTTAAATCTCTTAAAAATCCACAAAAATTAATGAAATGTCTTGAAATTTTGCAGTTTAGCTTTGATATATAATATGAACCATCTCTATGATATTCGGCAAAATCGGATCAATACCACGCCTACTTCCCATACAAAGTGACGTCATCAAAATAAGAAAACTTTCGTTAATATATAAAACTGAATGTCATCGTGTATGTCGTGGTTAAAGACTTCGAATATACTTCAATATGGCCGCGGGGAGGTATTTTAGCTTCGGTACCCTGCCGAGGCTCCAACCTTACTATTTTTTTTTTGTTACCTTCTCCGATTGATGTCGTAATAGTACATAAATTATAATCAAGATTAACTTTAACTTTGAACTAAGGAATTTGCTTGAGAAAAGAACTAGAATTAGTTTTTTTTTTTTTTTTTCTCCAAGTCCTCTCTAAGATATAACAACTTTTGGTAACTTTTTTAACTTATCTGAGTAAAAAAACAAAGTCTTTAGCTAAACTTCGAAACTTTTAAGCTCAACATCAACAACTAGAAGAAAAGTACTTAACAACGCTTGCAAAATGTTGTGTCTGTATAGAATGAATAGATAAGAAAAAAAAATTGTCTATCTTACTTCGAATTTCAAAAGAATACTTAAGCTATTAGCTTGGATTTTAAAATATTACTTTTCTAAAAATTGTTTACGCTGCTTTACGAGATCACAACAATTGAGTCGGCAGCGTAAAGATTTCTCCAACTGAACAGCAGAGCAAGTTGTTAGTAATCAGTGGAGGCTTCAGTTTAGGAATAGAAAAACGTTTTGTTGGTGTTTGTTGGTGTGACTAGGTTGGTGGATTTCCACCATTCTAAAGGCTTTAAAGACCACCGTGCAAACAATCACCAAATAAATGATTTACACTAGATAATAGTGATATTAATGTCAACATCAGCCTGATTAAATTTCCATCCAACGTAAAAAGAAATCATATTCCCAAAATAAAACTGACTTGGCAGCAAAAGTTAATGAATTAGTTATACATTAACAAGACTCAACAACTAAAACTGCTCAAAAAAAACACTTCACTTCACTTCAGAACAAAATTAAACCCACTCTATCATTTGTGCTAATTAGTATCCTTAATGCATGTCCAGACATGAGAACGTATAAAACAAAACTTAAACTGAAGTGCAATGTAACAACAACACGAATAAAGCTAAGTATCTAAAGGACACGAAAAACAAAGTAGTCAGAAATGCACCCATGGGATGAATTAAAAATGAAAAAATACACCAAACGGGAGCAATTAGGTTGATTGTAAACAAATTGCGCACGTTTCAATAAAAATAAAAAAGTACTTTTCTTATTGACCAGGAATATGAGTGGGGGAGCGAAGTTAGGAAAGGTAAGGAGGACGGTGTAACAGAAGAAAAGATGAAACAAATGACAGAAAATGGTAGTTCATCAAATAGAAAGAGAAACGACAGCAGCTAACAAACATTCATCCCATTTTACCGTTGCAAAGATCTAATTATATTAATGGAGTGGATCCTGGCATTAGTATTGTTGCTATTGCTGTTGTTGTTTTTTTTTTTTTCGTGCGTTTTCTCCAGCGAAAAAGTACCGTAATTTTAATAGTAACTAGTTTCGAATACAATTAAATGCTTCTTTAGTTTGGTGCGTGTTGCGACAACATAAGGCATGGCATGGATGAGACTTTTTTAATATTCAGTGGAAACAAAAAAACAAACCGAACAAGCACTGAAATACATCATCTGGCATAATAAATTGAACACCTTGTGTAACGAATTGATTGTGGTTGTTGCTGTTATTGTTTTCATATAACTATGATGTTGTCAAATAACAGTTAGATGCTGGCAGGACATGCAATGCCAAAGCACGCAGCAATATAAATAACTTATAAAATATCCTTTTAATTTTTACAAAAAAAAAAAAAAATATATAATCCAACTGCTTATACTGCCTTTTTTGTGCACACAACACCGTAGAATTTAAGTAAGATTATGCAACGCTGAGTCACCTTCTTAAGTGGCATTAAACAGTGTGGAATCCTTTCAAAAGATGCCACTTACAACAGGCGTAACGAAAGGGCGTCAAACAACAACAAAGTCATGGTCATGATACGCCGCAACCGGGTGGTCCTTAATTCATGCAATTCATAACACTTTCACACATTTCGGTGACTGCCCCTTAAAATGCACTCAATTTTGCATGCATATCGATTTTCATGGCTTAAGCATGCAGGACATCCTGCCAAACAACCGTCCAAGCGGCTGAATTTTGATACTTTTGACAACACCTTCCAAAAAAAAAAAAAAAAAAAAAAATTGTAAAGCCGCTGTGGAGACCACCTTCGGTGTGGAACGGTGACACACATATGTCGCTGGATGTCGGTTTTACGGTATGAGTTTTGTATGTATGTCACACTTATACCAACCATATTCATAGATTGCGTTTTTTTTTTTTGGCTTTTTTCAAATTATTTTTGAATTTTGTGTGGCAATGAAGGCGGATATTGAAATCCTAGAGAAAACCATACATCATGCGGAAGCTCATAAATTTTCTCAATGATTTGATTTTGAATTTGTTTGCTTTTGACATTTGAGGCGCATTTAATTGATGTGGGGATAAAAAGGACATTGCGCAGAAAGATTAAATAACAGACTTTTATTTACATTTATTTTTTACAATTAAAGTGTTAATTAGAATAGAAAAGATCTATTAATCGCATTATGAGTATCCTTAAGAATGTGAGAGTTTTTGCTCTTTAGAACTTCAGAACATGAATGTAACACAAATTTAAGCTAGTTTTTTCCAAAACCAGTCAACCATCAATCAAAATACCTGCTTTGATCTGCCTTTTTTAAAGAATGTGGTTATTTCGATTTAGTTGAGGGTGTCAATTAAAACACCAGACTGTGCAACTGCATTTAAGGCCCAACACCTATGTTTGGACAAATCTGAAAAAAATGTTCCTTAAATTTAAAATGTGCAAAAATGCTGCAACTCACGTGTTACAACTATCTTACCTGCACCTAGACCTGCGCTGTCTCTAGACCGCTCTGTAATTAGACTAAATTTGTTGCAAGACAATTTATTGTTTCGTAGGAGTTTCAGATGTCAGGCAATCCGACACCTGAGCTGTGTATTTCGTCAACCTGCAGGTAAGCAACTCAAACGTTTTGCAGGAAGTAATTTTTCAAGGATCAGAGCATTAAAACTGCTAGCTGATATGTTATAATTTGAAAGCTAAAGTGAAGGCGTTGCTTAAACACATTGGACAACTAATGACTTTGGCAAGGATTTGAGTATAATTTCACTTTCATTCATTAAATTGTTCAATTAAGAACCGCAAAGTAAGATTTTGATGTGGGAGAAATTCGAGGGTGTTATTCGGAGGCATTAAAACTGCGCAGTTAATTAAAGACACGGTCAAGCCGATATTTTACAGTACAAAGATTAGCTATCGCACAGTCTGGGTGATCCTTTTAAATATCACACATGTCCAAAAGAACACGTGACTTGGTATTGTTTTCTTTGCTATGAGAGTAAATTACTTTTTTAAGCCTCATTTACCTGTACTAAGTCTAGGTTTAACGACAAATTTTCGAATTTTCAACTATTTTTTAGGTTTAACCTACCACATTCGTAATTTTCTTCTCACATCAAATGTCAATAGTACTATCTTTATGCTTGCCAATTGACTTCTTTTTCTCATCTTCTCTTTATTGATGAACATTTTTTTTTCTTATTCCTTTAAACGCATCCTTTTTGACTCATTAGAACAGCCTTGATGTTGCTGCTGCACAAAGAATGCTCTCTGTAACATCCCAAACACATAATGCTCTAAATTGAATTTAAATTTTTTGACATTTTGTTTTCTATTCTCCTGTTTTTGTTGTTGTCTCACTGTCATTTTATATGCTGCATCTGTCAAAAGGCAGCTCAGCAAGGACCTCCCTGCTTGCTTACTTTACCACAGCCTGTGGCAATAGATCATCTCCGAACAATAGTTTGTAATTTAAATTTTTTTTTTTTTTGTGTATTTGTGACTGATTTTGATTTTATTGTTGTGCCAACAAAGTATTAAATCTAACTTGTTTGCATACTTCTTTTATTGAAATATGAGAGCATATAAAAGCATCAAGAGGGGCCTTCATTTTTTTTTTTTTTTTCTTTTTCTTCTTTGCTAAAGATGTTGATGCAGTTTTAATGAGTTAAATACTTTGAAATTTAAATATAAGGGCTGCACATCAATCATAATTTTTGTCTTCTTTTAAAAATATGGCTATTTATTTACATCGCCATGTTGCTATATTTTAACATCAGTTTCAATAAAAAAACTTTAAATTTCTTAGTTTCTTAGAAGGTATCGAAACAATTCATCGCCAAAGTTTAAAAAGTTGCTTGACTAACTACTAGAAATATTTTCTGTACCAATCTGAGAAAAAAGATTAAATGGACTATAGAAAATATCGATTAAATATAAATAAGTTTTTAACAATTGGTATTTTTTTGTAAAATAACTGATTCCGATCAAACTTTTGTGTAAACTTGTGTATTAATTAATAAAGTAGATTATAAGTTTGCTGAAAGGTTACTAGAGTCACAAAATCAGGACATTTTTTCAGCAAAAAAAAAAAATTTCAAAACTTTTTATTAAATTTCAAAACATAAAATTTTAACTGAACTATAATGCTGGCATGTACTTTATTGCAAATTTCTCAAAATTCAAATTTTTAAGAGGTTGTAAACAAAAAAGTCAGAATGTTAAAATGTACTCTAGAAAAAAAATGTATAGCTGCAACATACTGCTTTCTACAAAAAACAACTTTTAAAGTTGCAAGACATTACGTTTTGAACACAAAAATATATTATATTTTTTTTTTTATTTTTTTAATATGAAGAAATTTTTTCATTGCATTTCCTTTATGTCAGATTAAAAACCAAAGCGTGCTTAATATTATGGTTTTTAATTCATCTTTCTATGTATAATAGAGACTGAGAAATATAAGTTAACACAAATGCATATATTCCGCTATAGGTACACTCAGAAAAAAACATCCTAAAATCAAAGATAATTTACTAAATTTTAAGAAAATTTTACTTGTTTTAGCGCCAAAGAAATTTTTCTTTAAAAAAAAAACAAAATTTTTTCGAAATGATAAGGAGTATTTTAGAATAAAAACAAAAATTCTTAAAAACTGAATATATTGAAAAATTTCATTCCAGCTAGTGGTATTGTGCTCCCGTAAATTTGACATATTTGTTGATTTTAGTAACAAAGAATTTATTATAATTATTACTATTATTATTATTATTATTATTATTATTATTATTATTATTATTATTATTATTATTATTATTATTATTATTATTATTATTATTATTATTATTATTATTATTATTATTATTATTATTATTATTATTATTATTATTATTATTATTATTATTATTATTATTATTATTATTATTATTATTATTATTATTATTATTATTATTATTATTATTATTATTATTATTATTATTATTATTATTATTATTATTATTATTATTATTATTATTATTATTATTATTATTATTATTATTATTATTATTATTATTATTATTATTATTATTATTATTATTATTATTATTATTATTATTATTATTATTATTATTATTATTATTATTATTATTATTATTATTATTATTATTATTATTATTATTATTATTATTATTATTATTATTATTATTATTATTATTATTATTATTTTTATTATTATTATTACTATTTTATATTCAATATGAATGTTACCATCGCGGTATTTGAACCTAGGCCGCTTTCGTACCAGTCTGTCGATTTTCCTACGCACCAGCTTAGCTATTATCGAATTGTGGCGTAATTTACTTTACATGCGAATACACATGCAAAAATAATAATTTTGCGGCTGCTCACACCAATGACGGTTATTGGGTTGTTTTTTTTCATTAAAATTAAAAAAAAAATCGGAAAAAAATTCTGGCGCTATGAGGTTTCGAACCCACGTACGAAAATGTCGAGGGTCTGACGCTCTATGCTGTAGGCTGTAGGTGTCGACAAGCAAGCAAAGAATCAATAGTTGAAGCTAGCTATTTTTGTCTTACTCGAAGAGCATGCATTTTAAAAAAAAATTGATTTTTATATTAAAATTCTTGGTTTCTTAAGAGAAATGCTAATATTTTTGTTTTAAATATAAATATACTTATAACTAAGGAAATTTTAAGTTTTCAAAACAAAAACTGATGGTTTTTGATTTTAAACCGAATTTTTTTTTTTTTTTTAGTGTGTCTGAGTGAGAAGAAGAAGAATAAATTTTTTGAAAGCAGTTCTGAGAATCAATACATTTAACAACTGTTAATAAAAATATCAACTTTTTAAAATTGGCCTAGCAACCAACTTTCGTTTTTTTGGATCAGTTCATTTGGACTGAACCTTTCGTAAAAAATTAAAAATTGAAAAAAAACCCGCAGCTCTACAGAAAATTTTCGTTTTGAGCTTAAAACTCCTATTAGCACTTCTACTTTTAAATTTATTCAAAAAACCGGAGGTACATCAACTTTATATTTAAAATTGGTTTAGGAACGCTTTGCCAAGCATTATTTTGAGGAACCGACCAGAACAATTTGTTTTCGTTTTTACATTGCATACATTTTTTTACAGATAGAAAGTTGGGCGGAAAAGTAGGCATGGCAACATTTATATATATATATATATATATATAATGACCGCCACTTGATCCCATTGCACCTACATACTAAGATTCACTATCAAAATGTGTACAGCTCAGAAATTATAACGATTTCTGAAAAGTAAGCGTAAATTAAGTGTGACACGTTCGATTTTTTAACAGTTTCTGATAGTAATCATATGAACTAAACTACAAAATTTCAGTCTTCTACTGTAAAAAACGTCCAATATATATCTTTTTTACGGATTTATGGGAGGCAAAAGTGGGCTTAGCAAAATGTATATATAAGGTGATTGCCGCTTGGAGCCATAGCTCCTACATCAAGTTTGACTACCAAAATGTTCACATCTCAGGAATTAAAATTATTCCTGGAAAGTGAGCGCAGATATAGTGCTACAACGCCCATTTTTTGGACAGCTGTCGAAAGTGAGCTTATGAACTTTATTACCAAATTTTAGTATTGAACGATGAAAATCGTTCTATTGATTTATGGGTAGTAGAAGTGGGCGTAGCGAAATTTATATATATTTTAACCACCACAGTTTCACTATCAAAAAATGTACAACTCAGGAATAAGCAAGATTTCGAAAATGTTGGCGTATATATAGTGCGACCACGTTCATTTTTTTACAGTTGCCGACAGTAACCATATGAACTTAATTACCAAACCTTAGTCTTCTACGATAAAAACTGTCTGATGTATAGCATTTTTACTGGTTTGTGGGGAGTAAAAGTAGGCGTGCCAACATTTATATATATATATACGATGACTGCCACTTGAACCCATAGCACATGCATACCAAGTTTCACTATCAAAACGTAAACATCTGAGGAATTAAAATGATTTCTGAAAAGTGGGCGAAGATAACACACCCATTTTTTGTACAGACGCTAACAGTAACCATCTGAACAATATTACTAAATTTTAGTCTTTTACGATTAGCACCGTCTGATTTATAGCATTTTTTTTTTTTTTTGGTTTTTGCGCGATAGAACATAGTGTTGTATGGGAGGTATCACGCCTCCTTGTACAATCAACACTAAACTACACAGCAACACTCTCAAAATGTTGCTTCAGTCTCCCTGAAAATATCATAAAGATTGGTTGGGTGGTTTTGCAGTCTATACGTGATATACACATATACCCACATACAAATATATCAACAATCAAAAACATCTATTTTTATATATACAGATTTGCACAAAAATAAATGTTTAGTGAAAGATTCATGTCAATATCGTAACTCAGCTCTGAGTTGTGAGCTTAAACACGCTTTCCTCCATACACTTAAAATTTTTGCCACGCGGTTTGAATGACCGAAAAAAATAGAACATATCTTTAAATTTGACCTGAGTAGTAGTAAAACTCTCTGCCAAATTTCAAAGCAATCGGTGAAAACATCCGGAGATGTGTGGCATTTTCCATAAAAAAAAAACACAAGATTTCTATACAAAAAAGCTTCTTTGAGTTTTCGTGATTTTCCAAATTTTCCAATAAATTTTTCCAAATTTTTTCTTATTAACTATCCTGACACAAATACCAACAAAGTAATAAAAATCCCAGCCAAATCCGTTGAGTCGTTCATGAGCGATGACATTACCAACGAACACCATTTCATTTTTTCACATATATATAGAAGATAGAAGATTACATTTTATACTGCAAATATATTTTAAAAATAATCTTTTGTTCAAGTTTTGTCGTATAAAACTTTGTAAAATGATAGCATCCCGTATTTATTTTATTGAAGTATATCTAATAAGTAACTTCGAGATCATTTTGTAGATTAAATCAAGGTACCGGCTTATGGACGGAGGATTTACTTTAACAGGGAGGTTTCAATGACGATTTTTGGTAGAACGCCAGATTTTTCTGTATTATGTTGTTCTGCGAAATTATAGATAAGAAGATGAAAATTTTGTTTGTTGAAGTAATAAAAATTATATCACCTAGAGTGTCCGAGATATTTTACTTTTTGTAATTAAGGGTGTTTTTGGCCTTCCGTGCTAATATTAGGGGGAAATAATTTTTTCTAAGTTGAAAGGACATTAAATTTGCACTAATTTTACTGAAGGTCTTAAATCAAAATTTTACTTAGTTTAGAAGTTAGAGGACACAAAGTACGGCACCATAGTTCAAAATGTGACCTTGAAAAAATTGTTTATTTGAGTTAATCCAGAAAAAGTTCCTTGAACGATATGTTCTATGGACCAATGACTATTAGAAATCATTGAAGCTTTTGCAGTTAAAGTTTGATGTCGCACAATGTAATCAACTTCATGATGCTCAGCACTATAGGGTGAAGTATATTCCATTTTAAGCACCCTAATACAGTCAACTTAATAGACAACACAACGTTTAATGAACTTTCTTAAAATTTCCAAATTATAGGGTAATTTTAATACATTATAATTTTAATAATACACCGAAACTCTAAGCATTGCATAGATTTCAAAAACTATTTCCGGTATTAAGTAGGTACTTCGAAAATTCAATACATCCGCAACACTTAAAGAACAGTGAACTTTCAACGATTAAAGTGTTCGCCCTTCAATTAAGCACTTTAAAATCCACAAAAGAGAAACTCAAACGAACACGTGCTAACTTCAATATTCTAAGTTATAAATCATGGTGTATCAAGAAAATATTTTTATGTTTCGTCAAGAAAATTTTAAATTAACAAAAACCGTATTTATTTGTTATTACAAAACATGTCGTATTACTTACCTGCCGCAAAATGACAAACATTTTTAAACAAATCCACTTTTTTCAGTACTTACTCTATGTTCCGGCCTTGTGGCAGCGCTAAATAGCTGCAACTTGGATCCCATAGTGACCACATGCCGAGCACAAAGATCCTAACGAGCATCCTACCGAGCATTGCAAATGTTAACAATTCGCTTGATTTTGTCGTCTTTTTGTCTGGCAAACTGTCATGTTTTTTGGGTTTAATTGCTTTTTTTTTTTCTTATTCTCATTCTTGGTGACTTTTCATTTTGTGAAAGAAGTTTGAACTCTAAGTAAATATTGACAAAATATTTGCTGTTAACGCCCTCAAATATTGGTGTAGATAAGCAAAAAGAAACTATTTGCTTGTAAATGTTTACAAAATCCAGCAAAAGAATGGAAACAACATGAAACAAGCCATGTGTTAGGGACTAATATGTAAGCAGAAATTGTTGATTGAAGTTACCGGTTTGGTGCAGGACATGCGTGTCCCCAGGGTTAATGTTTGGGTAGAAAAATAAGTCGCAAGGCATGCCACTGATACTAAAAGAAAAAAAAGTGTGCTTAATATATAGATTCCCATTGAATATTAAGCATGCTTAATGCTAAATATACTGCCAAACAGTAGCCAAAAACCGCTATCTTAAGGGTCTTTCGAGCCGACTGTTTGCAGCCACAACGATTCGCACTAAGATCACTCCATGCGGCTACAATAAAAATTGAGTGTTTCACATAAATTAGGACGGTAAAAATCCAAACATACTATTAACACACTCACCAACTAATTGAGCGCAGTAAAAATGCATTTAATGCACATTAAGTGCAGCTTATGGCCAAGCAAGACGAAGCAGAAACAAAAACAACTGCAGCAAAAAACTCTTATTTAATTATGCTTTAATAAAACTGTGGAAAAAATATCATATATATATATATATATAACAGCTCGCAATGCCAACGCTTGCCATACAAATGCAGCAACTATAATTATGGCAAAATGGTTTGGTTTCGAAGACAACCAACACCAATACCAAGCAAAAACAAAACCATCACCATCATCAACAATTGGTGAAAATGTAAATTTAGTGTTAAGGTGCATAAAAAAGGTGGACCTTAAAGTGAAAGACGGAGTTTTTACAAATCGACTGCTCTACAAAAGCATTTAAATATCAGTTCCTGTACATATGTAAATTTAGAGGTTATGCCATGCAGCATAATGAGGTTAATAATACATGCCAGATATAGTTACACGTTCCGCAAATGAAAGAGTTTTAAAATTACGAGCAGCAGGCGAAGAAAAAAACCCTTTTCAAGTCTTACACAAAAACTCATCGCCCTATACTTCAACAACAACTGTTCGACCATCGTATTTTCTTGGCTAAAGGTCTCGCAAGAGGCGTGGCTTTTTTATGCCGCATGACTTTTAATTTTTTAGAACATAAACGTGGTTTTCTTCAGCTGTATTTTATTTTTTTTCTTTTTTTTATTTCAACTAACGCATCGTTTAATTTCTGATTTATGTCGATTTCTCTCAAAAACTGTTAATGAGTCGAATTTCAAAATATTTCCAAACATGCTATAAACAAGCTAGGTTTTATGACTTTCCATAACTTGAGAATCTGATTTCGCGCGTATTTCAAAGTATATCAGCCAAACGTACGTCCATCCATTTGTCTGTCTATCCGCTTGTCGAGCATCAAATAAAGATCGTGATTTTGTATTTGTATTTCAGAGGCTGTGGAAAAGGTGTGACATTTGTTAAATTGTGTTTAATTTCTTAGGGTCCTTTTGTGCGTAAGCATGTTTGTGTAAGTCCGTCTGTCTGCCTCATTCATTTAGCCAAAGATTTATGTGGTTTTTGTTTGAAATTCGAGGAATTCCTCTGCTGCATCATCACGCAAGTTTTATGGAGTTTTTTTGACTTTTGTTATAATGGCAACATTTTGCGGTAGTTGCGTTAAACCGCATCGCTATAAAAACAGTAGGAACTGCGGCAAGGTCGGACATTTCTTTAACAAAATTTAGAGATTATAAAAAAATTAGCAACAGGCTTAAATGCTGATGTTAAGGCATATTAATGGTGGATTTGAAGTTATTCATGAGATTTCAATGCCATTAAAAAAAAAAAAAGGATTTTGAATGAAAGAAGTGATATTAAGAAAAAACATAGTGTATTTTTTTGTTTTATATAGATTATATTGAAAACAACAATTCTAAAAGCAAGCTTACTAAAAAAACTATACCATACTTTAACTATAAAATATTTTATCTTTCATAACTCGCTGTCAGAGCTGTAAGAGAATGCAATCATTTGTGATTTTAAATCATGTCATTAATATTCAAAACGAATGCAATCATTTTTTCAAATCATTGATTATGCTTGGTTTAATTGGAACTTAAGTTAATATTTTTAAATATTTAGTCGTTTTGACTCACGATCATGCACGCTCACGATGTGTTTTTTTCTCATCACGCGCGCTCACGATTAAAGTTATTTGTTGACTCACTATCACGCACGCTCACGATGAGTTTTCTTCTAATCACGCACGCTCACGATTAAAATAATTTTTTGGCTCACGATCAGGCATGATCACGATGTAGTTTTTTGACTCAGGAGTGCTCACGAATAAAAGTATTAAGCATTGGAGACGTTTAATCACGAAAATTCTTAAAGAAATCCGTTGTCGCTTTATTAGAAGTGGTCAGTGTTGCATTTTGTTGTATGCAATTGGTAGAAGAAACGTAAAAAAAATCATTACTAAATTTTGCACAGATTTAAAATAAAAGGTAAACAAGTAGTGACACGAAGAAATTTAAGTCACGCACGCTCACGAATATTTCGTGATTTTTTTTATGGCTTCACTCACGATCACTACGTGATTTGTCGAAACACGACGTGTCAAAAAATGCGTGACACGCGCCCATCTCTAATTGAAAGTATATTGGCTTCCCAAGCTTACCTGTCATGCATTTCCCTTTGGTACACATTACTTTGATATTATTAGTATAGAAAATCTATACAGCAGACTTCCCATGGAAGTAATTGTTACCTTAAACAGTCATTATAATTAAAAAATTTTGCTTATTTTCAAAATTCTCAGTGTATCCATGCCGGATATGATTCATAAAAAATCTATCCGTTTGCTCTAAGGGGCTTAAGGGGGACGGACATATTAGATGTCCGATCCCTCCTTATTAGAATCGTTTGAAGCTGTTAAAAATGCACTCTTTAAGTGACCGAAGGAAGTCTGCAGATATCGTCTATTTACACCAACAAATAGCAGGTGTATCCGATTCTCCAGAACTTCTTTCTTATATAAATTTTAACACTAACCGTAGAAGCAGTAGAAACGCTAGCAACTTAATTTATTTACCATTTAGTAGAAATTATATGACTACTGCTCCTTTAAACCGCATGAGTTCCTTTGTTAACAATTGTAGCGTTTTTGATGTTAATTTGTCAAAAGGTCTACTCAAAAGTAGATTAAAACTAGTTGTGTAATTAGATCTGTGTATACGCATGGTTAGTTGTTACGTCTTGTGTTGTCCCTGAGCCCAACCCATTCACTGGTGGGTAAATTTTTTCCCATTAACTTGTTTGTGGTCACTTGTATCCATAGCATTGATCTTTTTCAATGATTACTGGGTCGTGACTTTAGATGGGTTAATGGTGAGGAAGTGCGAAAAAGCTGTAGTAGCTGAACTCTATTGTTATTGCATTCAGGCCCGCAGAGAGCCAAGTTCGAGCCCGGGGTGTTACAACATACGGGCCCCCTCAAAATCCTTTCAACACAAAAAAAATGCAATTATAAATGTATTAAACAGTGCAAGCTATTGCGAGATACATGCGAAAATTATTGTTTAGTTCTTAGTTAATATTTATAGTGCATTGTGATATTTAAGTCACACACCATGACAAATTAAGTACATTTTATTGTTGTTATCTGTATTAATTGGCAATACCTAACGACAACTTTTTTTTGTAAAATTCAAAATAAATAAAACCTACTGATGATTTGCATTAACCCAATCTTTTCATTCTTTTGTATTTTAGTTCTTTTTATTCATGAAAATTTATTTTCCTTGCTTTGGCAGAGGCAAAACAATTAATAATTACATCAAAATTTAATTTTTTTGCCAACTTGTTGTGTAGAACTGACAGGTAAAGTGCAAAATATTCTCAAGGCAATACAAACGTTTGGAAAGAGAGTGTGAAGATTTTTTGCGTAAATAGCATTCTGGAAATCAAATGGAGAAAGATTTGTATCAAAATTTGCTTTGTATCTATTTTTAAGGTGAACAATTGCACTCTTCAATTCTTTATAAACATCAGCTTCGTACTTCTTTAAACATTTCTCTGCAGATTTCTTGAGGGTATCTTCATCCAGTGTACTAAATTCCCAGAGAAAAGAAAACAGCTCGTACAAATTTCTTGTGGCTTCAAATATGTTTGTTATTCCTGCGATTACAGAATCAACGATTACAAGGAAAGTATTTCTTTTGAATTCGTCTTCTTCAGAACAACGAGAAGTTTCCGAATCCTCTTCTTCATCGTCGAAAAATACTTTTGCATGTTTGTTTTTGCGCCTCGTTGGCAAAGTTGACGGAATGTTCCATTCCTCTCTGTTATCACGACATACACATATTAAAAAGGAATAAATGCAAGTCAAAAATATATCCAGAAGTGTCCAAGTTAAGGAAAAGAAAGAAATAAGAAAGCAACACCCCGTCCTCCCCCCCTCTCGGCGGGCCTGATTGCATTGATATCACTTTAGAAAGGAATTAAAAAACAATGAAGCTACGTACTTTGAAGAAAAAAAAAGGTCACTAATCGAAAGTATTAAATCAATTCAAAGCGTTGTATAAGTTTTTTAGTTAAGTCAAGACTTTTGTTTTCTTAATGCTCTGGGAGGAATGTTCTGTTGTGGATAGGCCCGAAACTTTTATGAACAAAAATTATAGCAAACTTTAAGCTATTTTTTATTGGAAATAGAAGGTCGACTTAAGTTTATTTATTTTTTATAATCCTTTATAATTTATAATCTCTCCAAATATTCTTTCATATTCACAATTTTTTTTTTCTTATAAAACAAATTTTAATATAAAAACTGCTGGAACAGAAAATAATATACTCAATTAGTTTTCAATAAAAAATAAAACTATAAATTTTATCTTCATCAAACAACTCAACATATATGATTGAAGTTATAATTAAAATACTTAAATCGCAGTTTAAGCTGCATTTTTCACCGTTTATTGCATATTTATTATTTGTTTATTGCAAAGCATTAACAAATAATTACAGCTCATTTCGAAGCTAATCGAAACGAAAAACGAAGAATGTAGTAACGTAACGCCCCTTTATTCAAACCAAACAAAGCCCAACGGCTGTTGCCACCATGTTGCTTTGCATTATTTGAATAATTATAATATTCATATATATGTTTTTAAAGTTGTTTTTTTAAGCTATTTTCAGTCTATGAGAAAATGTCACACCATGCGGTGGATAACGAACGAACGGTCATAGAAGCAGGGTACAACGCACGGATGGTTGCCAATAGGCATGCATATAGCTGACTTATGCAGACATGCAACTTGGCTGGCCTTGCGTGTTGCATGTCCATGTTTACTTTGGACACAACAGGCAGCGGCAATGACGACGATGTTTGCCAGCAACGCGATTCTCCACTCTATGGTTGCGCTTATCTGCACGCGTTGTTCGCGTAGATGTGAGTGTGTGTAAGTTTGTGGTTATGCTTGTGTTTGTGCATGGCAGCCATTATTATGCATGCATGTGAGCCCGACTTTGCACTTGCCAAAACTTTTATCGCGTAAATTATGTCGAATATTGGATAGGTTTTCAGGTTTGCCGCAACTTGAGGTGTTAAAAACAGTTTTGGAAATATTAGGTAGGGTCTGGTGTTTACGTTTTTTTTTTTACTTATTACGTTTTTTAAAAAATTAACTCACATGACTCATAAGCCAACATAGCTGAATATTGGCAAGCATATTTAAAGTAGAGATAACGTCAAAAAATTTTGCGCTATATTGCTGTCTATACCATAAATTCGAAGACTGTATATTTAACACCAATTCGAGATAACATGAACTCTGTGGGAACTTTAACACCTAAACAGACTCTCAGCGCCTCTCATCAAACAATTTTGTGTTAATTCAGTGACTTTGATGAACATTCTTTTCAGTTTCTGAACCTTCTTCTATACTATTTCTTTCAAAGACCTTTAAATATGTTCTCTCACCTCTGTCACTAAATCTGTCGTAAATATTTAATAATTTTGTTTTTCTTTTAGATTTTCCCTATTTTCACATCTTGACAATCCATCAAATTCATTAGCTTGAGAGCTTGTTTTAATTTTCATCCAGTAGACAAGCTGAAAATCGTATGTTTTAAGCAATGTCAACGTGTCTTTCTTATATCTCGGCGTAGTCCCCAAAGCGAGCCAATTAGCGCGGATAACACGGTACCGCATCCCTCCTTTTTCCTCCTTTAGTTTGTCGTAAATTATCCTCGCTTATCCTGTCTAAGCTGCTTATGAGCATGCATACATGTGTGTTGCTTGTAATTTGATATTTTATTCTCATTATTCTCGCAGTACAGGGATGAAAGAGCTCATTGTTTTTGTTGATTTTGATTTTCCCCGATTTTGTTTTTTTTCTGTTCAAGTGTCAGTGTCAGTGTCCTTATATGACATGGCGTTGAATTCGTGTGTGTTCGTCAACTACGCACACAAACACACACACTGAAAACACACAGTAGTCTTGCTTGTAGTGAACATCTTACGACAATCTGAAAACAAAGTACAAATCTTTGACATTTTAACGCTCTTGAACTTGTGTTAATAACTTATCCTAAGAAATCCTTGAATTGTGAGCATGCACCACCGTCAACGGAACTACTTTAGTTGCAATCTTTTTAGATCTAGTTAAAATAAACAAACACTTGATAATGAAGCCGGAAAATTAATTGACAAGATGACAGTACTAAGTGAGGCTCTTCAAAGCAACCAAGCCGTTTAGGCGGCTTGACTTTGTGCCACAATTTTTCAATTAGTTATTAAAACTTAACAGATTTCTTAAGTGTTATCTCAACTTTTGGATAAATAGAAGAAAAACAATGCCAATGGTTATTTATGACCATTTCCTTAAGTGGACTCTAGAACTAAATTCAATGTTATTTATGTCCTGTTTTTATAGAAATGTAATATTTTCATAATTGTCAACAACGATCAATAGTTATGAGACAACTTTGGTGGTCCTTAAATATCGAAGTATGGGAATATCAAGACTATAGAAAGTTGGCCTTTATCAAACATTAACTATTATTTTTAAAAAATTCCTTTCCTTTCATTTCAACATTTTTCAGTCGATTTTTATAAAAAATTTATATATCACCATTTTTTGTGATGAGCATTTTAAATATTCGACCACTTTTACACATGTAGATAAAGACTACTTATAAAGATAAATGTGGCGTGATAATATTTTAATAAAAATATTTTCTTAATAGGAGCTTAGAAGTAACAAAGGTATTTTTAGGAACTCTTCCCCTTGAGCATGATTTTGGTTCTTCAGTTGCTGTTGAAAAATGTCTGAAAAGATTTTAAAACACAATTGATATTTTCATTATATTAAGATAGATGGTAATGATAATACTCTAGAAAAGAGTCTGTAGATCCGTGGACCTTTCTTGAAACTACTTTCTACTAAGTCTTGCATATAGTCATAATAGTTAATACGATTGCAACAGATCTCTAATTTTTTACAGTAAAAGTTCTAACCAGCCCTAACCAGGAGCGTCCTGAGAAAATTTTAAAGCACAGCCGTAACATGATTTTGGCACCAACGATTTAAACACATGCAATCTTGAGAAAATATTATCATTGTGTATTTATGCAATACAATGTAGAAGTAGACATTTATTTTTATGAAACCATTTGGTGATGATCCTTTAGTTTCGCCCTTCACCTATTGTCGGCGAATATTGTTCAAAGCTCAAAATTAAAAACTATTTTTATTCATTCAGGCTTTATTCGATAAAATTGAGTGACATACTAAAATATCTGTAGACACTCTGGGCTTTGAGTTTTCAAGGTTTATAGTATAAAATGAAAACTTTTCAGCTTATGGCACATTTCAGCAAAAGCGATACCAAAAAAACTAGTGTAACGGTAAACGGGAACGGTGTGTTCAAAAAAACTAGAAGTAGCGGTAAAATTTTTTTTATTTTGATAGTTAAATTGTCTTAGCTTAATGCTCCATTGTCAAAATTTATTCAAAAAATCTAAAAACACTTTTTTTCAACTCAAAGTCAATGATATTCAATGAGTCCATGTGAGCAAGTATAAACAAGTACTCCGATAAAAAACTTATGTTAAATTAAAAACAAAAACCTAGTATAATTTATAAGCTGGCTTTGGCAGTTTTCAGACTCCCAAGTACTTCATTAAAACGCCTAAGTTTTACATGTTAACTTGCCAATTTTTATTTGAGCGATAAATTAACCAAGTATTTGATAATTTATGATCACGGTGAGGGTGACGGTCGTGGCGCAGTGGGTTGAGTGAGTGGCCCATACCTGACACAGAAAGTTTTTTCAATTGAATTCATTTTTCTGTTCGGCCGTCACTTCTCTGCAGACAATGGCAAACCTCAGAGAGTAAAAACTGCCATGAAAAGCTTCTTGAGAATATAAGCCGTTCGGAGTCGGCATAAAACAGGTAGACTCACTTCTCGATCATTTTTGTTGAAACATTTCACAACACACACAACACAAATGATCATAAGAAGATCGCTCAAAGTCCTTCAAGGGCTGAAGAGGCCAATTCGTTTTTTTTTTTTATTTATTCAAAAATATAACTTTTATTTCTGAAGCGAAGCTTTTTGCGCCCCGTTCTGTGATTTGCTTGACTGAAATCGACACTACTAACTTATATGTTTTCGACACCGTTTTTCTTAGGAATTTATGGCTTGACTTCTTTGCTGCTTGCGTTTGTTATAACAAGAACCTTAAATTAAATATCAAATATAAAAATCTTTCCTTTGCCCGCCGCGGGGATTTGAACCCAGACCCACCGATAAAGAGTTCACTACACTACGTATCGAGCCAAACTCCTTCGTTACGCAGAGTCGTTGATTCAAAATTAAATACAACTGCAGTTATGATGCTGCACAACACAATAATCTATTAATAGATTTTTGTTGTATGGCTATCAACAGAACTCTGTGATATACAGTTAATCTGTTAATATAACAGCTGTAAACATAGCTGCAGTTATATCAGCAAACATTAGC
Organism: Coremacera marginata; assembly: GCA_914767935.1. Taxonomy (NCBI): domain Eukaryota; kingdom Metazoa; phylum Arthropoda; class Insecta; order Diptera; family Sciomyzidae; genus Coremacera; species Coremacera marginata. The sequence continues at coordinate 2,611,019 of OU612045.1, read as the reverse complement.
AAGGCTGTTTGGATCAGTGGGTAGAGCGATGGACTGGGCATCGAAACTTCCAAGATCGATACCCACGGCGGGCAAAGAAATTTTTTTTTTCTTTTCTTTTTGTTGATGCAATGTAATAAAACTTACAGGTGTGAATATTAGCGTGTGTTTTTAATTTACTTTATGTTATTTAAAATTTCTGAATTTAAAAGTTATTTTATTACAAAAAAAACATTAAATTATCAAATCTCTGAAACTACGAAAACGTTTCGCTTGTCTCGTGTGTCCAAAGACGCACATGTTTTTTTTTTTTTTTGCAGAAAATAGCTCAAAAATATGCTAAGCCATCCATGCTAGTTGTTTTCAATATTGCATTTTTGGATTTTGGGCTTAGGTGAATCAAATATTTTTTTTGGCAGGGTATCGAAGTATGTGCTTTCAAAGCAATATATTAAACAATAAATTGCTTGGGTGAATAAGCATAAGTTTATTATTCCCACACAATTCTCTTTACCCAAGCCGACTTAGGTGATTTAATTATTGCTTTTTTTCTCGGTGAACTTTAACAAAACATTTATATATTATTATCTGGCTTAAGCATTAAAAAATCATAGAGAAAGAAGCTTTGGCTAATGCAAAATTAAATGCAGTCATTTTAAAAAAATTATAGTTCAACACCAAAAGAGTACTATAAAAACAAAAATATCGTTTCATCGATGAAACGTACTGGACGAAAAAAGGTTCAAGTTAATTTTCTCGAATTGTTGATCTACGATCCCAATAAAACTTTTCAAAAGTAACATTCAGCATACCTGCTAATGGTTTTACATCTTTTTAAATTTTTAAAAATGCTGTAAGCGTCAGCAGGGTGGCCCATAGTTTGAAACATACGTGACACATGTAACTAAATTTTTGAGGCAAATATGGGTGGGATATACTTGACTATTATTAATAAGCAGGAAGATAAGATTTGAATGTGTTTGTTTTTTTTTTTAATAATTTAATGAAAAATTACATCTTATACTTATCTCAAATGTTCATTCTGACACCCTGTATTGCAATGGCTCTTCCAGATTAATTTTGATAAAGCAACGCTAAATGCAACTCTAGATGAACCCTCATAGATCCTTCTAGTTCTCACGTCGCGAAATGCTTTGAGATTTTAATATATTTTTTTGGATTTTTTTTTTAGATAAGTTTTTTATCAAAGCTTTTTTTAAATATACCCAAGATTTAGGACTAAAACCTCCTATAATTTTTAAGGGAATTATGGAAAGTTTCTAAGTTTTGAAAAAAATGATGACATTTTCAGTGGACTATTATGTCTGGATGGTGGTCGCAAATTTTGTTTTGATTTTACATATTTTCTTACATATTTTCAGATAAGTTTGAAAAAAACAAATGGTTTTTTACTAAATTTAAGCTCGATGTTTCATTTCAAATGCATTTTTTATATTTTTACCATCTCCATGTTCGCAGCAATGCAGCTAAATCTCATAAAATACATAAGAAAACATTTTTTTACATAGAAAAAGCTTTGTTCATATAAAACTTTACTACAATGTTTTTACATCATATAAAAAAAATTCATTTAAAATGTAGCGTCACGTACGTTTCCTTTAAAATTTTTTAAAAATCACTCGAACAATTTTTCTAACTTTTTCTTAGGTAGAAGTGACCAAAATACTTATATATTTTTAAATTTAAAAATTTCATCAATCAAAAATCAATATTTCAAAACACAAAAAACTTTAATAGCTTTAATAGCTTTTCACTAACAAAAATGTTTTTTTGTGGCGTAATTATAATAAAACGTAAGCCGACCTCTGAGTTTAACTTGAGTACGAAAACTTACGTGATGCTATTTAAAGTTAAATGAATAAATGCGTATACACTTTTTTGAAAATTTTTCTTAAGAATTGCATCACCACACCTCGGTACATCAAATATATTTCCCACAGTTTCTTGCACAGCCACGATTTAATGAGTAAAAATGCCAAAAACGACAAAATTTAATGTTGTTGTTATTCAATTAATTCCGATTTTTTTAAAAAATGTTTCTTAGTACGTATTCATTTAAGAAAAATAGTTTATACTAGAGTATGCCAGTGGTCAAAATTATCGCCATACCAAACCATACCATACTCCCGAGCAACCCTGGGTCTTCTAGCTAGCATTTTTCTTTTAAAACTATTCGGTGCATTTCTTCTCCCTGCTCTGATTCATTTAAGAAAAAACATCAAAATCGGTTTAGAAACACCCTGAATCCCATACCACCCCCGAGCAACGCAGGGTATTCCAGGTAGCATTATGCTTTAAAAATTCGTCTGTGCTTTTTCCTACTCTGATTCAATTAAAAAACAAAATCCTCAAAATCGGTTGAGAAACACAAGAGTATTTTGAATTGTATTTTTTTCGTTCATAAGTTTTTAATAATGAACAGATCAAACAGTGCGCAATATATCTGTGATAATAAGCAACAACCGCTTCAGTCGACTTAAGACAGAATTGAATTATTTATGTAGCTGTTATGTTTAAGTAACCTAACTTTATTTGATTAACTCAAAAAAAAAATCTGCTTTGACCTAGAAATCATAATCTTCACTTTTTTTCTTTCTTTCAAAATTTCTTCATCTGCTGTAATTAAACCATTAACTTGTTACTAGGATCTTATTCGGTTTGTTACAGACATACAAATTGGCAATATTAAGATTAAGATTAAGATTAAGATTACATCTAAGCATATGGCAAAATATTTATGCAACATAACATGCAAGTAAATTTTTTTCAAGTTTTCTGTCTAAATTTTTGTGAAAGCCTGATCGTGCAACTCCACTTTTTTCAAATAATTTCGCCAGCCCCTCCAGACATCTGCATAGTTTATTGATTTCAAAGAAATATTGCTAAAACTTTTAAAAACTTTTAATTATAACTTACTTAAAATAATAATATCAAAGAGCAGAATCAGAATGAATTCTAGCTCCATTTAGTTTTACCTTCTGCTAATTTCTAATCATCATTTTTAATACATTTTACAACATTCCATCACTTTTCCTACCAGTCAATTTTGTCAGTGATTTTATCTACTTCAGCATTTTTTGAATTCAAAGTAAAATCTGTGCAATCCTTAATAGTCCTCATAAAAGCGTCTAAAATCAACTGAAATGCTAAACTCAAACTCACCAAATAAAAATTTACTTCTAAAACTATCTCCCATCTCTTTCAACTTAAAATGTGCGCGTTAATCCAAAGGATACGCATAAAAAATAAACCGCTCAAACCAAGCCACAAAAACTCAACAACGCATATAGCCATAGGAACGTGTTGGAAACTCTTAAAAACACTCGGAAATGAAACATAAAACACAATCAAAAAACCGAAAAAAGCAAAAATAAACAACATAAAGTATTCAACTCAACAGGAACATCAGAAGAAAAGATAAAAAAAAAATGTGGAAAAAATTGCATGGCAAACCACAAAAACGTTTACACATCATAACCGCGAATGCAGACGGCAAACGGCTAAAGGACGGGTGCCAGAGTGTAATAGCAATAATGCGAGTGAAGGAGAAAGCAACATGGGTGCCGACATTTTTAATTGAAGATGAATTATTACAGGCGACGACGACGACGACGTCTCTGGCGATGAGTGGTCGTTACCTCAGACAGAAAAGAAGTCCAACAACAACATAACAGCAGCAGCAACAACAACGCACGAATGGGTGGTTGGGAAATGAAGGCATAGCCAGCCCACTGCCAGAGTAGCGCAGCACTATAGCGTATGCACTCACACCAGCCACAAACGCTTGGAGCGCAAAATAAAACTCAAAACATAATGAAAAAAAAAAAATCATATTGGATTTTTTCCAACATTTTCAAATTGGTTGCTTTGGAAAAAGTATCTCAACCTATGAGTATCTTTTGAGTCAGTCAGCTAGCTCTTTTGCACCCCCACAGTAAACTTTGCAAGTAGCTCTTTCCTGCATTTATGTGAGCTGTAGAATTTTTTTTCGCTCGCTCTTTTAGCGGTGCACATCTCAAGCACTGTGGTATGAGTCCGCCGCCGTAGGTCGCAACCTAAAAGATACCCAGACACAAGTTAGCCTCGTCTCTGTGCCGCGCTGTTGACTGGTTTTTCATTTGCTGTGTGGTGTTGCTGGTTTTGCTGCCAAGTTGCTTTGCTTGCCTACAACGATTTAGTTCGTCGTCGTTTGCCTTACGTTGTGCACACGTTCCTCCGTGCAAGTGTATCTTTGAGAACGTTGCTTCTTGTATCTGTATTTGTTTTATTAACTGTGTTTTAACGGCGGCAAGTAAAGAAGTTGCAAAAAAAAAACAATAGTAGTAGAAATACTCATTTTGAGATTATCTTGATAATAGCTGAGAAGTGCAAACATTTTATAAAGCTGCAAATCAAAATAAGTATCTGCAAGTTAGAAAAGTATATAATAAAAACAACAAAGCTTAGCATGCTGAGCATTTAAAAAGTTAACTAACAGCAAAAATAGTGTTAAGAATTACTTTGATTTTTCCAAAAACAACAAGATTAATTTTTCACACAACAACAACAGCAGCTTCAGCAACAACAACAGCAAGTACAAAATGCTTGTTGGCTCTCATCCGTTTCTCTGCAATGCTGGCGGTGTTGTGCTGCCGACCCAAACAAACTCAACGGCAGCAACAACAACGACAACAACAACGGGTAGCAAAAACGCCGCCGGTGCTGCAACGGATTTTTCAATAGCAGCCATTATGGCGCGGGAGGATGCCTCGAGTCGGGAATCCTCGGTGCGCAGTACAAGTAAGTTTGAATAATATTTAATAAGTAGAAAGAAGGTATTTAAAGATAAAAGTTATAAGTTAGAAGGAATATAACGAGTATCTGAAAGATAAAAAAGGGATGTATGAAATTTTAGATATGAATACAATTTTGTAAGATTTATACATATTATCACTTTGTGGATGGACATTATTAGTACAATAATCAGCCACTAAGCGGCACTTATTTCAGTAATAAGTTATTTTTACACAGTTTTCATTTTGCAGTCACTTTCTTTCAAAAGCTTTAGAGTTTTTTGTGCTTTGTAGACTTTCCAGAACTCGCCGCTATACTAATAAAAAAAATATTATATTATAAAATTATTTGATTTGAACATCAGTTCCTGAAAATATTGTAACTTGTCTACAACTAGTGTGTTGATCAAAAATGCCGTTGGTAAAACAGACATGGACGGACTAAAGTTACCAGGGGCTATATTCTGTATCTGTGTATAAAATTTGTGCACACAAAATTAGAAAAACGCATATTCATTCCAAGTGCACACTTTTAAATTTCAAGTGGTTCTGTTAACTGAAATGTTCACTCACATGCTGAATAAAATTGCTGATTACAAATTTTCGGCTGTCAGTTTCGGAATAGTGATGAAAAAATTTGAGTTTTAGACAAAATAATTCAGCCGCAAATATAAATAAACATCACTATTGTAGAAATAAACAAACCTATCATGAACAATTTTCTCCCGGGAGTCGGAAAACGCAGTTTTAATTTTTAAGATATCAACAGAACATTGACAGTTGCTGAATAAATTTGCATGAAAAATATCCAAAAAATATTTGTGCTTTATATTAAAAACGCAAACTTCCCTTTTCGACTCCCGGGAGAAAATTGATTATGATAGGGCTGAATGTTTTTTTGTATGAACAAAATCGTTTATTTATTGGCTGACGGCAACATTTTTTAAAACACAATTCCAATGTATGCCGGCTATTTCACAACAATCAAATATTGACAGAAAAAATTTCAGCGAATATAATTTGTTGGTTATGTACACTGTTTAGAAGTTAAAAACTCATTTTGAGAGAAAGTTCTTTCCTGTTCAGCAACTGTCGTCATAAGACATATATTTTTTAATGTTTGTAAATATTAAAGATTCAGAAAATTATTCTTAGTTTTTTAAGAAATGGTTTTTTACGCTTTTCATTAAAAGTAAAGAAAAAAACAGTCTTTAAAGTTTTATAATTTCCATCATAATATTCTTTTGTATATACACATATTCTTTTCCATATATATACTCCGGAAAAATTTGCAAGTACTACAATTTCATGAAATGTTCTATTGTCATGCATTCACTGGTTGTTAGGAGATTATTATAAGATTTTAAAAAGTATAAAATATCATCTATATAAATGTGGTTTTGATGTTTTTCTTATAAAGATTTAAAATTTAATTTTATGAAATTTCAAAAATATAAGATGGTTTTAACTGTGATACGCTTTACTCTTTGCAATTGAAGACAGAACCCGTTGATAATACTATTTAATATAATAGTTAAAAATATATAATAAATAAATATCCGTTTTTGTGAACTATGATGTATCATAATCAGCTTTATTCTCTACTTCCTTCCTTCCATCCTTCCTTCCTTCCTTCCTTCCTTTCTTTTTTCCTTCCTTCCTTCCTTCCTTCCATCCTTCCTTCCTTCCTTCCTTCCATCCTTCCTTTCTTCCTTCCTTCCTTCCTTCCTTCCTTCCTTCCTTCCTTCCTTCCTTCCTTCCTTCCTTCCTTCCTTCCTTCCTTCCTTCCTTCCTTCCTTCCTTCCTTCCTTCCTTCCTTCCTTCCTTCCTTCCTTCCTTCCTTCCTTCCTTCCTTCCTTCCTTCCTTTCTTCCGAAATATAAAGATCAACTTAATCGCTCACCTTTATTTGATTACGATTAATATATATTTTTCCAGTTAAAGTAGAAGTATGGGAAAATGTATTTTATATATATATTTAACCCTGAAATGACTCACTAGTGCGAATTCGCACTGCCAAAAAATGTAATGTTATAATTCAAGAAAGGCAAACATGTCGCACACTTCCATTATCAAATGCTGTTGGATTTGCATCGTGGCGGCCGTGGCGTAGTGGGTAGAGTGTGTGGCTCATACACCAGAGAACGCTAGTTCGAATCCCACTTGACACAAGCATTTTTTTAATTGAATTCATTTTTCTGGCCGACACCTCTCTGCAGACAATGGCAAACCTCAGAGAGTAAAAACTGCCATGAAAAGCTTCTTGAGAACATAAGCCGTTCGGAGTCGGCTTTAAACTTTTTGGTCCAGCTCTCGGTTATTTGTGTTCAAACAATTCACAACTCACACAACATAATTGATTATAAGAAGCTCGGTCAAAGTCCTTTCAAGGGCTAAAATGGCCATTTCGTTTTTTTGTTTTTTTTTACCCATATCTGTCTGGTCAACTGTCTTAAGTTTTTTGCAAACAGTTGGCTAGACAGTAACTAGGACATTAGAATGACATTTTGTATACTGAATGATAGAAAACATGAACATTTCAAATAACTAATACTTAACTGTTTATAACTTGACGACCCTTATATTGTTTAGAAGAAAAATAATAATACTATATCAAATTTTTCACTTTTTTGTATACTGTCTTGCCAACTGTTCTCCAACTGTGTAGACGCCTTTAACCCATGACTTACATTTGATAGTACTGTTAAGACAGTGAAAGATACATTTTTGTTGTCAAATACTGTGTCTGTGAAGAGGCATCCAGACAGTTGGAGAACAGTTGTCAAGACAGTATACAAAGAAGCTAAAAATTTGGTATTTTTCTTCTGAAAAATAAAAGGTCGTCAAATTATTAACAATTAGGTAAAATTAAACTTTCATTAACAATAAAATCCATTAATGATTTTTTTGTTTGGACAACAAAAATTGAATAATAAAAATAACAAAATTTTTTCAAAAAGATTCTCCTATAAGTTTTTTAAAGGTTTTTGTGTAACGCATATTTTCCAAGGGAAAATTATATTTTTAAAAAAATTTAACTCACCACTGGATATTTAATAAAATTTCCTACCCTATACCATACCAAATATACCAAAAAGTTAGTCTTCCTTGCGTTATGGGAATCAAAAACCGTTGATGTGAATTCACACTAGAATGCCATTTAATGAAAATCAGATGTAGTGTGTCGTTTAAGGTTTAATATATAATATAATATAATAGGTTTAATAAGGTTTAAGGTTTACAACAGGCAAAAAATATCCGTGTGATAATATGCACTTTCTGAATGGATTTTGTCTGCTCATCACGAATTTAGTTCAGAATCAGACTTGGAAACACACATCATTTTACAAAATTGAAAGTCTTATATTATTGCAGCAGTATTCGCAACTTTACCGAGAAAGAGTACGACGACGAACGAAAAAAACGAGAAAATGATTTCGGAGAAACGTAAAATGGAATGACCAACTTAGTTTTAACCGTCTGACATAACCCAAAGAAAAGGTAAGCAGACTCGTGACTGGCAGGGAAAAACTATTAAAACCCAAACATTTTTTAAGTCCTCCCTTCGTGTACCGTGTAATTAAAGAGAAGAAATCCGTTAAACAAACTTCGACATCTTGAACATGACTAGGGAACCTTACTACCCAGTAAATCAGATAAGTACACACTCTATATTTCATTACCTCCACCGAGAAAAAAAACGTAGTGAGATCATAAAAGTTGAATTTTGTGAAGAAAAAATGTACTGAGTTGCGGAACCCATGCGTGATGCCAAATGTTTTTACGCCAGCTAAACATAAAAAAAATATATAAAATTATAACAAGAAAAATAGTATTAGCAAATAAAAATAAGTAATGTAAGAAGCTTTTGAAGTGCAATGAATGTTGTCCTGCGTGAAATCGCGAGGACGTATGCAGAGATAAAGAGATAGGGAACTTCATGTTTTTCAAGGTTATTTCAGATTTCACCTTTTTCAACTCTTTACACATTTATGGTGAGTTTGGATATCCCATGTTTGAGGAGAGTATTTGACATAATCAGGACATAAGGCTATCTCTTTCCCACAGTATACAATTTAAGTTTCCTACCTCTTTATCTCTGGACGTAAGTTCGAGTATCATCATCATCATCGTTTCCTCGAGCTCCTAGGCGGAGCAAGTTCGAGTATGGGATTGGGAAATTTTCTGAGTTGAGTATTTCCTAAAATTAAAAAATTTGATAAATAAAATAAAAAAATTCCATATTGAATAATTCAACGGCCAAAACCTAAACAAAAAACTTAAAATTGTTTTTAATTTTGATGCAAAAAAATTATACTAGTTATTTATACAAATCTGTAAATAGATAGCATATTCCCCTGTGGATCGCTAATAGATCACTTCGGCCAGAACTTAACTGGTTCAAAACGTTCGAAGCTAGTCGATAGATTAGCATAAGTTTGCCCCCTTCATTCCATGTAAGGAAAAATGATACTAACGATGTGCAAGACACTAGAAGCAATATATTTTTGTATGGAAAATAGTATTGCTGTTCGTGTCTTGCATACACTCAAAAAAAAATTAGGATAAAAATCAAAACAAAATCTTTCTAGAAATACGAACGGAGATTTGTTGTGGAATGAAAAAATTCTTGGTACATGGTAAAAACCTTGTGAAATCTGCAATATGAAAATATATGAAATATACGAATGTAGTTTGTAAATTTTCAAAGTATCGGTTGCAATATTTGTATATACTTGCAATATACAAACGTCATTCGTATATTTAAAAAATATATTTTTTTTTTTATTTTTAAATAAAATTTTTCTTTAGTAGCCCTACATAAGCACTACATAAGCTGAAAAGAACAAACATTTTGTAAAATTTAATAAATATTTTGTGCATAATTTGAAGTTTTTTTCAGTGTATCGTTGGTGTGCTTTTCCGTGATACAAAATTAAGCGTATACATTTTTTAATTTCCCTAAGTTTTTTCTCTATTCCTAAGGTTTAATTTCCCTAAGTTTTTTCTCGATGCATAAAAGAGGTGAGTGAAACTGAAAACAATTTTACTTTTCAGATTCTATTGAATCTACCATATTAAACCCAGAATGTGGTGACCTGTAGTGGGTCTGTCCTTCCGATGCACTTAAATAAAAATCTATATTAATAAAAATCATTTTCTTTTTGTTTGTTTGTTTGTTTGACTTGTATACAAATCTAAACGGCTGAACAGATTTTGCTCAAACTTAAAACGTGTATTACTTGCATCCTAGACGAGGTTATTGCATACTTAGTTTTGCATACCTTTTAACACCCACAAATCAATAAAAATGCAACATTTCCAACTGTCTCGATTGTATGAAACTAATATTTGGTAATTAAGTTCAAAGTCAATTGTTGTAAAAATGGGTATCCACGCCCTCTTTTACCGCCAACAAATCAATGAAAATGCTACATTCAGATGGTTTTGGTAATTGATAATTAAGTTTGCATGCTTAACGACGTCAACTGTACTAATAATGGGCGTGGTGGCACTATAATTACGCCCACATTTAAGAAATCATTAAGACTCCAATACTTCTGGGCCGATTGCGCCGATAGCCGGTAGCAGTGTATAAACACGTTTTGCTGCAAATTACGCTCGCAGTGTGCCTGCGGAAATGCGTTTGATTAACACGTGAGACTTGCCGTTGACACAGTTCGTTTCACAGTTGGGGTAAATTTTCAATAATGAAGTCATTTATCAATTTGAAAATCACTTATATTACAAACATCTTAATTATATAAAATCAGTCTTTATTGTTAAAAAGACTGTTTCATCTGCAAAAACAATCCTAAAGTTTGCCACCGTTAATTTTACCGTAACTATGCATTACTGTTTTCCCCTACAGACGCTCGATTCCCATGAAAAATATCATGTTATTTTTGATCAATTCTTACGGTTTAGTTTTTTCCACGTATTTTGGGCGCTATTTGATTTTAGTTCGCCTAAAATTTTTAGAGTTTTAATCAATTTTTATATTTTGGGCGATATTTCATTAGTTCATGTATTAAAGTACATGACATGTAAAGTCATGTATAAAATTACAGTACAAATACAGTAACCGTTATTAATAAAAAACTACAAATACAACTTCTGTTTTCGTGATAATAATGTTTTTTATTAAGATTACAGAGTCGTTATAAGAGCAAAAATATAATTAAGATAACTGTAACCGTAATGATTGTTATTGTAATTGAATTACTGCATTAACCATTATTTATCATGATGCAGGTCACAAAGAAATGGAATGCAAGAGATTCACTAAAATGTAATACTCATCATCGGCGCCAGTAAAAAGATTTTTTCTTTTGCTAGAATAGAGAATAGTCTACGGCATTGGCTCCCAACCTTTCTCATCTAGCGACCCACCTTTCCTTATCAAAATACCTCCACGGTCCATCGGCCCATGTTGAAAGTTGAAAACCTTATTTGTATCGTATCGTATGCCTTCCAAATGTATATATAATTTACCATCAAATATTGCAAATATAAATATATATATATTTCGAGTAATGAATTCAAAGTCCTATTTTACACATATACATAAAATACTGGTGTTTGTTTTCAAGTAATTTAAATTTAACTCACAAATAATTGTAAAAAATTCGCTTTGAAATGATTGAAAAAATACCATTGATATTACAAAGAAATTGCAACAACTGAATGATCTACTCGTAAAAATGTGATTTCGTACAGTATTTTCTCAATCATTACAAATCAAATGCGGACGCATAATTCATCTTTGAAATCAGAATTTTGATAAATGTGAAAGTAAAGTAACAATACTTCCAAAACCATAAATTTAGTAATTTTTACCACCATTTTTCAAATTTATTCATTTTCCACATACAAAAGAATGTAACTTCTTTAACTTGCAGAATCATTTGCTTTTCGTTTTCTGTGATGTTAACTTTGTCATTGAATCTTGTGTTCAAATTCATGCCCTTTCTGCGGGATCGTTTTATCGTGACTTATACTTACAAACGAACTTATAATAAAAATATTCATAAAAGAATAATAATGCATAAAAAGATACCAGATCTCTGAGAAACCAGATCTGCGTTATTTATTGAATATTAAAAAAATCTTTATAAATAAGTATTGGGTTCAGCGGAAAAAATGTTGGCTTCTGATAGTTTTAAGATCGAGTCGCGACCCACTTGGGAACCACTGGTCTACGGCAACACGATTTTTATGATTTCTCATTTGAAAAAATAGCCTTATTAAAAGCAAATAATGTTGCATATAATGTGGCGCCCGTGGCGTAGTGGGTAGAGTGTGTGGGTCATACGCCAGAGAACCCTGGTTCGATTCCCACCTGACACAGAAAGTTTTTTCAGTTGAGTTAATTTTTCTGTTCGGCTGTCACATCTCTGCAGACAATGGCAAACCTCAGAGAGTAAAAACAGACATGAAAATCTTGAGAACATAAGCTATTCGGAGTCGGATTAAAACTTGTAGGTGCAGTTGTCGATCATTTGTGTTCAAACATTTCACAACACAATTGATCATAAGAAGCTCGGGCAGAGTCCTTTCAAGGACTGAAATGACAATTTAATGTTTTTTTTTTAATTTATTTAGGACCTTTAATATCTTAGTACCATTTCATAAGCTTTTGGTCTTATTCCAACATAATATCATTTATCTCTTTGGCTGGGGCCAGATTTCGCGATTTGTCACGTTTGCGACACCGCTCTCACGTATTTTTGTCGCAAATGCTGCTGAAAAAAATCTGAATTTTGAATGTATTCAAATGAGAGTGTCCATATTGCGCAATTGTGCCGCATAATCGACTTTATCACAAAAACGACAATTGCTCAGTATGGCTGCAGAAATTCAGTCGCTCTGACGGATGTCACAAATGCGACAAATCTTGTCGCATAAACATAAACATAAGCATAAACATAAATTTAAAGGGAAACTTAAAAACATAAATTTTTAAACGTTCTCAGATCCAAACAAAAATAGATTCTGACTCTTACAATCTAAGACCCCGTTCATAGTGAGCGCTTATTTGAGCTTATTGGTATATCTTTATCTCGCTTGTCCGCTGTGTAAACAAGCCTACACTATGAACGCGGCCTATGACGGTTTCTTAAAGTTCCATCAAACTATAAATATTAAACTTTATTTTTCGAATTTAAATAATAAAACTGATATTCAGAAATCATGTCAAAATGAAGCAACAAAAAAAATATATATCAGCCATAGATCATAAGAAAATATTTATATTTTCATTTCAAGATTATATCTTTAAAGCGCTAAAATCTTAGCTTCCTAATGCTTTAATCGGTCGATACAAAGTATATATATCCAAAGCCATGAATTTTTTTAGAGCATTTGTTATAAAATTTAAATATATTCATATACAACATATCTCGAATAGTGACATCACATAAATTAATATTTTATCTAAGCGTCGACAGAATTGGACGTTTTTGTTATTGTTTTTTGCACTGCAGTTTAAAGCAGCTAACATTGTTGCTGCCACCACTCTAATTAATAATTATAATAATTCCTATGTTGGGTTAGTCAGTCACTCAGCGATCACTTTTATAGCTACAAATACACAGAGCGATAGATATTCGCTGTTAGCACTGCGTGATATCTTTGAAATCTTAACAGAACGAGTTGGTGTTAACTTGGAATAAAAGCCAAGTTAAAAGTCAGCCATTTACATATCAAATATTATGGGTGAAAAAATACAACAAATTGAAAAGCAGTTCATAAATTATAGCAATAACATCAACAGCTACAAAAATAATAATCACAATAGCAGCACCAAGCATCACAATAGCATCTACTAAATAGCAACTACAACAACAACAACAGATGCTTAGCTAATGATTTCAACGAAGTGTTTAATTTTATTAATTTTATTGTGCGCGCGCTTTTGCTTACTTGGCCAGAAGCTAATTCAAACAAATATTCAAGAAAATTATCAACTACAACAACAAAAATTTATGAAATCAAAAATAGTTAGATTAAAATATGTTTTAATTAATGTTCAAAATGTTTATAAATTGATGTTTGTATCTTTGAGCTACATAGATATTTTTGCGTGATAACATCAACGAATATTTTTAAAATGAAACACAAAGTATATCAATGGCTGTTTTAACACGGTATAAATTTTGAAATTTATAGCTGAGAAACATTTGATAATTAAGCGTTGATTGTTTTGCGCGGATATTTATAGCAATATTTAAATTTTCATTGTTTCAAATTTGAAATGAGTAGCAGTTGAAACAACAGTAACATGTTGCAGTAATTTATGTAAACAGCTAGTTATGTATTATTATGGTTTTCTTTTTTTATATAATTGAGACTTACTTGACTTTTGCATAAACACGTAAGGAGCATGGAGAAAATTAAGATCAGCAACATGATGCGATACAATTTTGTTATATGTATCATGAAAAAAAGATTCAATAAATTTGCATCAAAGTGATACTTTCAAATATAAAGAAATATTGCGGGCTGAACAACATGTTGTAGTATTATAAAGAAGTTTTTAACTGTATTTCATTTTTTTCTGTGTTAAAGGCTTTATTATACAGTTTAAAAAAAAAAAAACTTAAAAACATGTTGCAGAATAATTAAAAAGTATTTCAACTGTATTTGAGCAGTTCAATTGTATAAAATGCCTTATATTTTGCAATTAATGCATATGTAGCTTAGCAACATGTTGCTGACAGACAAAAGCCTGTAAATAAATATATTAAAAACTGGTTTTTAATAAACTTATACATACTGGTATTTAGAATTGTATTTCACTTATGCAAAATTTTTTTTTTGCAATATATATTATGCTTATTGCTTATTATATACGTACATTAACACGTTAAGTGCCATGTGAGGCCAGGTTGGTTTCACAGCTTAAAGGGTCTTTCAGGCCACGTGGTGCCACCTGGACTCGCAGGATAATGTTTGAGATTTCGCTATGTGCTACTGCAATAGCTTTATATAGGCCATTTAAAGTGTATATTCATAATATACTAGATCTATTACATCATTCATACTAGACATCTGCACGAATACATCCGGACGCCTCTTTAAAACATTTGCTCGAAACACGTATACTTACACTCCATCATTGTCAACAACCAACTAAGAGTGAGTATACTACAAAACAAAAGTAAAACATTCACGTACTGTACTCAAAACCGAAATGTTTTCAATATGAAACTTCCTCGTGTACTTGTGCTCGTATACCAAGTACATGTATATAAGTTAGATTAAATAAAAGAATGTTAAAATAATTCATACAATCCTTAAAAAGAATAAAATCACATTTTTTAAACTTCAATACTTTTAAAAGAAAGTGAATAAAATAAACTAAAAATAAAGCAGACTTTTTCAGACATGATTTTTGAGCTTGATATTCTTAACTATTTCGAGCAGTACAGCAAAATCTACTTGGTGTACTTGATATGTTTTGAAAAGATAAAGTAGTCTGCAGGAAAATAGCTGTACAACTAACCCAAAGATGTGTACACACTCTGTTAAGATCCAACCGAATGTTGTACACTACTCACTTCGGCCAGAGTTAGATTTGAAAGTACTGTACACAAGTTTGAAAGAATCTATAAAATGTGGTATCAGTACAGTACGAAAGTATGCACTTTGATACATGCAAAATAAATGTATTCATGCAGATGTCTAATTCATACCTCTTACCTTACTATGGTATTATATGGCCTCTTCCGATAAAAGTTAACGGATATTATTACTTGTCTGGACTTTTTTTTATTTATAAAAGGAAATAACTCTTGGATTCAGTTTTTTATAGCACAACAAATACCACTACTATATATACATTTATTTTGACATCAATTCATTTAAAAAAAAAAAGAAAAATTACGAAAGAACAATTTTTTTAGTGCACTTCAAATAAAAAAAAAAAAAAAAAAAAAAAAAAAAACCAAATGGCCATTTCAGCCCTTGAAAGGACTTTGACCGAGCTTCTTATGATCAATTGTCTTGTGTGTGATGTGAAATGTTTGCACACAAATGATCGAGAACTGGACCTACATATTTTACGCCGACTCCGAACGGCTTATGTTCTCAAGAAGCTTTTCATGGCAGTTTTTACTCTCTGAGGTTTGCCATTGTCTGCCGAACAGAAAAATTAATTCAATTGAAAAAACTTCTGTGTCGGATGGAGGACTTGAACCTGGGTTCTCTGGCGTAAGAGTCACACACTCTACCCACTACGCCACGGCCGCCACTTCAAATACATATACATTTTTTCATCAATTCATACGCTTTTTAGCTATTTTATAGCAATCAAAGAAACATTGAAGACAATACTATTTTTCACACGTTTCAATATCAGTGTAGTTTGTCATGTTTCAAGCCAATTCTCTACCCGATTCTTCAGATATTGTTTTGCAGCATATTTTACAGCGACGGTGCTTTGATCGGCCAAGAGCTTGCAATCTATAATTTTTTTTTTGTTCTGTCACCATCAATTCATCGTCCTTATTTTCAATTTATTGTAAGCTTTCAGTAAATTTCCTTGAATTCCGTGATTGTTTTTTTTCATTTGGTATTTCTTTATAAGTGATAAAAGCATTTACTAAAGCCGTTCCTGTTATCAGTTCAATGGCAAGTTTCCTGTACCATTTCAGGGTACGGCAAGA
Source organism: Coremacera marginata (assembly GCA_914767935.1). Classification (NCBI taxonomy): domain Eukaryota; kingdom Metazoa; phylum Arthropoda; class Insecta; order Diptera; family Sciomyzidae; genus Coremacera; species Coremacera marginata. The sequence continues at coordinate 2,594,579 of OU612045.1, read as the reverse complement.
ACATGTATTATATGATTTCATTTGGTCAGATATGTCTATATAGGATTTATATTTGTTATATGCGATAACGTTTCTAAGTTTCAATACTGCTCGTTGTGTTTTTTTTACTTTTACAATTTCTTCCCTATACTTCGTACTTAGAAATAGAACGTCTCTTTTTTGTCTTTTCACTTTTGAACTACAATACTTTCTTTACATTCCATCGATATATATTCTCCCACCTTCAGTTATTTTGAGTTACTTCTTTTGTGTTGAATGTTCGGTTTGATTAAAGTGTACCTATCAAATGCATTTTACGTTGCTGCAAAGTATTTTCCAAGCTAACTGACGTGTAATAATTGTCTGTACAGAGTTAACGACTATGATCAAGTAGTTTTTCCATAAGGTCTGTGACGACTTTAGATGGTGAACTCACGTTTTTATCCTCGGAATATAATGCAAAGTCTTGCATGCAAAAACATGATCAAAAAGGTCAAAGTGACACTTTGGTCTCATATGGCACAGAAGTACTTATGATCCATCTCCTGGCCTCGTGAGGCAAATGTGTAACCATAAACAAAATATAACGGTATTTATCGAGTTTTACGTATATTTCGAAAAAATCGGATATTACGAATAACTGAACAATACGTATATTCTATCGTATTCTGTAAAAAAAAACTTGGTGACCGATAGAACCCCATTTTATTCTTATATGATGGCACTCAACATGCTAAATGATGAATATATTAAAAAAATGTTGGATTCTTTAGGGGTGTCCTGGCGGTGGTAGACGGTGTCTTGTAGGTTACTTTTACACTGGTACAGCACTTAGTGGACACCCTGTAAAAAACTAATTAATAATTTAAAGAGGATTTTATTCTCTGAGTGTGTTTCTAAACAGTATTTCATTTATTTATTCATTTATTATATTGCTTTTTTCATTATTTTTCGTTACGTTTTCCGAAAATAGTGATGAAAAAAATATTTTAGGTCTGCTGTATAGGAAAAAACCTACAAAATAGAATCCTGTTTGAATTATTACTTAATTTGGAATAAGTCTAGTTTAATGAACCCGCTTAAATTTCAGAAAGTTGTTTGCTACAAGGCATGGAAGTATTTCAATTGTATCTTTCGTACAAGGCAGCATTTTTTTCGTAGATTATAATGGTATTGTAAAAAAAGGCCAATATCCTCCCTGTGTTTCCCCTATGGCCCCAGCAGCCCCTTGAAACTCAGCAGGTTCATTAAAGTAGACTTAAGCACTTGATTTCTTATAGGAAGTCCACAAAGTGTTGCATCAGTTTAAAAGTTCCTTTTACAAGACGTCCTCTGCAGCAGATAAAACTATAGCAGCTAAAAAGTTGCTAAAAATATGTTTTTATATTCTTCATTTATGGGTTAATAATGTACACAATAAAGTTTCTCAATAAGTATACTAGTTTTTTCTCAAAAAAAAATTCTTGAAAGTGTGTTTTTTTCAACTTTAAAAGCGACTGCACCCTTAAAACATTAATATGTTCTGCAACATGTTGCTACCGTTAAAACTATTTTGTATGTACAATATGTTTACAGTGCTTACTCGGTATAAACCTAAACATTGTTAGACATATACATAAGCAATTTGCAGCATTTTCATTAAGCTAACCACCTTCCCTTCTTCTATTTCTGCTTTAGGTCCCATTTCCGTTGAGGATGAGGTGGATGTTGATGTCGTCGATTGCAGTGACTCTGAGGAGCCACCAAGTAAGTCGCGACGCTTGACCCATAACCACAACAACAACAGTCACAACAACCATCATCATCATCATCACAGCAATAGCAACAACAACAGCGCTAATCACTCACAACAACAGCAGCAGCAGCAACAGCAACAACAGCAACAGCAGCAGCTCAATAGCAGTACAACCAGCAGTCAAGGACGCTCAACACCACCACAAAGTCCTGGCACGGATAATGAGGAGCGCCTAACACCAGAGCCGGTGCAAAAGACGCCTAAAATTGTGGGTTCATGCAATTGTGATGAACTCAAGCCAGTGCAGTGTCATCTAGAGACCAAAGAGTTGTGGGATCGTTTTCATGAGTTGGGCACCGAGATGATTATCACCAAAACGGGAAGGTATGTAAGCAAAACAAAAACATAAAACAATAACAAAAATAAAGCAAAATAGTATGAATAGGCAATAACAGAATTTGGGGACATAGCCCAGTTTGTTAAAAAGGGTTAAAAAATGCCTTGAAAATATTCAGAAACATGCAAATGTTGCATTAGTAAGCAACGAACACATGCTGTGTGTTGTCCATAAACACGCTGTTTGAGTCTTAGTTAAATAGTTTTCTTCCTTTCGATTTCAAGCCGGCTAACAAATTGTGCTGTAATGTGAGTAGATTAGCAGGCAACACTCGCAAATGAATAATTTTTTTTTTTTATCATTTTTTGTATCTATAAAAATTATCATAAAAATATGCCATGCCCACCGCTGTGTGTTTAATGTGGCGAATAGTGCTTTAAAATATGTTGGCAAGGCGTTTTTAATGGCCAACTATTTTTTAATGCTTATAGCAAAAGATGTAAGCAATTTCAAAAATAATGCCAGAGATTTTTATTTCTATTTTGCCAACGCAAATTTCGCGCACTTCTCAACAAAATGGCAAGAAAAGGGTTCCAGGAAACCAGCTCTACCACGTGTGAGGTCTACCTTACATGAAAACCTCGCAGCGAGCTGTCATTAAGTAGAACAATTGTCACTTTTAGCAATAAAAAATAAGCATTAGAAAGAGGCACCTACATGTCTTGAACAATGAATTTTTGACCGAGTCATAGTTCGATGTGCAAAAAATTCACTGAAACCAAGTATGTATTCTATTGAGTGTGACCACACACATATAAACACACATAAACATACAGTCGAAGACAGTTCATCCCTTTGTAGTGAAATCTACATAGCTTGGCAAGAAAAACAAATGATTTTTTTTTTTTGTTCCTGATAACTACGTAAAAATCACACCTAACAATCAGGGCGGTCCCCGTAACTAATACCATTGTTCTACATGTTTTGTTAGTGTCATTATTGTTGCTGCTATTGTTGTTGTTTTTTCTAATGCCATTATGTCATCTAGTCTAAACCAACTGAGTTTTACTCATTTTCGGCCGTTGTTGTTGTTGTAAACAGGTATTAAGCCCATTAAAACCGCAGGATACTCTTTCTAGCTAGCACTAGGGTTTGGCTTGGGAAAGAGTCAAATAGTAGGACAAAAAGAAAAAAAAATGAAACAAAACAAGAAACATTTTTAGAGGAATGCGTTGTATTTGGGTTAATATTCGAATTTGACACATAAATTGAAGGCTCAGAGCCTTTTTCTTTGATGTGGTCCATCTTTGGAAAGGATGGAAAACATTCAAAATTATATTACCGACGGCAAAATAATGAACTGATAATTTAAAAAAAAGGCTAACAGTTTTAAAAATTTAAAAAATTTTTGAAGAGAGATTACATTATCACCACATATTGTGCGTAGAATAATACAGTTTTTAAATTTTAACTATTTTATGAACAAAAAATTCCTCGTATATGAAACTCAGACAATTTCCACGTTTTTAGCAATTTTTATTAGATCAATTAAACTTATTTTTTGCTGAAAGATTGACGTTTGGTTTATATATGACTGATCATCATTTGCCCTAGTTATGTTCTTTATATATCGTTAGGAGTTATAGATTAAGAATGAAATTGTAATGAGGAGATGCAATGCAACACTCCATACGATGAAGTACAGAACCAAGTTAATACGTTAAGTTAATACTTTTCAAAATCAGAAAAAATTAGTGATCGTGCATTTTATTCTTTTTTGCTCTCTCTCTTTTTCGCAAAGTTTTAAAATTTTTCAGTAAATATTTGATTTGGTTACATTTATAATTCGAATACGTTCATTTTCTATGGAAGGAAGGGTGAGTTTTCATTCGATTTTGCCGAGTAAAAATTCAGAGTTCATATTAAAAATCATAATTTGTCAAAATTTTAAGGGATTTTTTAAAAAATTCCCTTTTGTGGAATCTTAGGAGATTTTACAGCATCCTGGCTGTCACTTTGTATGGAAGTTAGGTGCTTTTTTCGTTAACCATGCCAAGTTTCATAGTCAGGGCTTATATTAAAAATAAAAAACTTACTCATATTTGCAAAATATCAATTAATAACAATTATTTGTGTGGAATTTTAAGCGGCTTTAATGTTAAAATAAAGTCACTTCACAGAGCAAATAGGCGTGGTTTTCATTCGATTTTGCCAAATTTCAGATCTTCATAGTAGTAAGCAGGGCTTATATACAACATTTATGGTCAGTAAACTCACTTTTGTGGACTTTTAAGAGATTTTACAGCTTAAATGAGATATTGCCAAATTTCATAGTCCGAATTTATATTAAAAATCAAAACTTATGTGCAAAATTTCAAATCATTACATAGGTTTGGTTTAGTTTGAGTGGTGATACTGTTACAGGCAGTACCTGATTAGCTCCATTGAGCCGTTTTGGTACCACAACCTTTTATCCTGTGTGCTGACGTATGTGGCGTAGGAAGGTTAAGGTGTGTCCGTTATAACCATCCAGTTCTGTTTAGGAATACAAGGAGGTCGTTGATTTTTAGAGTTGCAAGTTCCTCTAGATTGGCGAAGAAGGGTTTGCCCAGTGTGCTTAAACTACATCTTGCCAATGCTGGGCAAGAGCATTGAAAATGCGGCAATGTTTGCCTTTCGTTAGGGTCGTTACAGCTGCGACACTGGGGCTTAGAGGGTAATCCGATTCTTTCTGGATGCACGCCAATGCACCAATGCACCGTGCTGATGCCGTGACTCTTGCTATATCAGTTCGGGATCTTGTTAGCAGTTCGCGAGATTTTCCTTAGTTGTATGTTCACATATCATTATATTAATTTTTGTGAAATTTAAAGAAATTTTACCATATAAATTAAGTAATTTTATATGGGAGGTAGGGGTGGTATTCATCCGATTTGGTTAAATTCCGAACTTTACTCTATTTCTAGATAGAAGCTTTTACTTTGAATTTTATCACGATAGTTGTAAAATCACGGCTGTTATTGTGACGAAAACCGGGCACGGCTAAATCTGTGCCGATGATGATCAAAGATATATATATATATGCCTTTCTATACCTGCCACTTCTCGTAATGGGCGTCACAAACGGAGTGACGAATATAATATATCCCTTAGGAAGTACGCGTGAAGTATTAAATAAAAGCGCAGAGATGTAGAATTCAAACTTATATCCAAAAATAAGAGATTTTAATACAATTTCGAAAAAGTATAGGCCAAAGGGGGAAGTAGAGAAATCTAAAGCAACACACTTGACCTGCTGGACCAATAACTCCCTGATGTCGAAACTTGATGAATTCACTTATTCCATTGCAACTATTCCATTCGCGCTTCTATAGTTTGTTGTTAAAGCGTGGCGAGGGAAGTGTAGAGGCTGCCGTTGCAGTTCTCACCTCTGTCATCCATTCGAAAAGACTTGCATGAATCTTTAGCTCTCCGAGATTTATATTGCTCTTTTTGCTCAGTACTACTCATTAGCTCCATTGTGTGTCCGTTACCGCCTCTGTTGTGACATTGTGACGTAGGTAGTGATCGTAGTTACAAGATTTTAAAATGCCTTAATTTTCTTATGCATATTTAGTTTATTGGATATGTTTAACTGCCCGAGTGGAAATCAGTTAAGGAAAACCTTATTTATGTGCTGATATGATCTAGATTTGATATGGATAGCTCTTTTATGGAAACCTTGTTAATATCTGATCAGGTGGATATAAGGTTTTCTTAAGGCTATCCTTGCTTAAGGAGTCCTTATCAAATTTTGATCCGGTTATTACCATGATCAGGTGACCTGATCTGAATAAATATCAAAAAGTAAGAACGTCATGTTTAAAATCAGTTAATTATCAAAATAAGGATTTCCTGATCATTTTCTGACTCTAGCCTTAGGAAATTTTCCACTTGGGTACTTCTTTATTTTCATTTCGTTATGTTCGTCTAGTTTGTTGTATTTTGTACAACTCGTTTTGTATATATTCATCAAGTGCCACAGTTGATGAGCACCGATGACGTAGATACGCAGTAGAATTAAATTTTGCGCACTGAATATTTTATCTATATTTCATTGTATTATGTGTGCTTCATCCGACTCGTTTCATTTCGTTTACTCACAGCTTACTCACTCGCAAAAGATATCTAACGAAAATCTCGCAGAAACTTGCAATACTATCGCGAAATTTTGTGATTTGCTGAACATAAAAAATTAAATCAAACTTTGGCAGCAATTGTGATATAATAAACCCGAACTAACATATCTAAAAGTTCATTGTTGATGTCCTAAAAGTGACTTAAACCTTCTCTCCCGAATCGGGAAAAGCGTTGCAAATTTTGTGCTATGGTCTACGTTGTGCACGATGCATATTTTAGCAGCTTCAGGAGACTAAAAACCTGGTTAAGAAGCACTATGGGGTAGAATCGCCGCAATAGTCTGACCATGATGAGTGTGCACAGAAATGTTATTTATCAAAACTTACAAGAATTTCATAATAAAATGGTCGAGAGGCTAACAAAATTCGTGGGCGATTATGTTTTAATTTATTTAATCATTCATCATGGCTGAGCCACTTGAGGTAATTTTGTACCAATGCTTTTTATATTATTTTTCTGATAAATATAATTAAAAACTTTGCTTACAAGTTTTATTTATTGTATAGTGAAGAGCTCGTGGCGCTTTACAAATTGGTCTTTGTGCCGTTCTTATTACAATCGCCGTAGGTAGAGGTAGTAAGACTCGCACTACAAACAAGTGAGAGGTAGTAAGACTCGCTCTTGACTGTACCTACAATTCATATTTTTCCTATCATCCATATATAAACTTGCGCCACTGGGTCATACGCTGGCGACGCCCTTGGATATCATCACACCAAGTCAATAATACTATACCATCATTCGGTACTCATTATATCACTATACCATACCATACCATCCATGCCATCATTCCACCAGTCCCATTACACACAGACATATATAGTCTAAGTAAAATTACCTTCCGTAATGTTTCAAATGTTTTATCGTATACTTTCAAGTTGAAAGTTAGAAAGGGAATTGAGTTACTACGTATAAAACCCCTCTAGCAAGCAATCTAAAGATTTCGAATACCTCCTAAGCTGCGAACTATCTTTCTGGTGCGTTGCGGCAGCTGCTTGGCTTTTATTTATTCTTTCACTCCAAGCTTTTTTCATTCCAAAATATTTTGTGTTCCCTTTCGTTTTTGAGTAGATCGTAAGTTTAATTTAATACTTTAATAAAAAAATGCACCAAAATTCACGTGAGCACGGTTGAGCAGAAAATTATAGATACGATATATAGCGAAACTTCCCGACGTATCTATTTTTGAGCTGCCTGCGTGTGCAGATGAAATTATTTGATTTTAACTACCTACATTTTATTATACTCGTAATCTATATTTTATAGGAATTTTGCATAAAACATCAAATTTTTATTTTCAACCTTTTTCGCTGGAGCTTCGTCGTCCATACAATGGACATGACCCAGCCAGCGTAGTCGCTGCACAGTTATACGCCGAACTACGTCAATGTCTTCGTTGAGCTCAACAGCCCGTAGTTCATTCGAATGCGGACGTCATCGCCGTCTCGAACAGGACCGAAGATTTAGCGATGAACTTTTCTCTCGAACACCCACAAAGCAGCTGCGTCAGTTTGCGAAACTACCCATGCCTCAGCGCAATAAAAAGTACAGGTAGAACGAGCGCCTTGTAGAGGGTTAGTTTTGTCAATCGAGAGAGGGCTCTTGAACTTAGTTGCTTACTGAGCCCGTAGTAGCACCTATTAGCAATTATTGTTCTTCGTTTTATCTCCAGGTTGACTTCGTTGTTGTTATTAATGGCGGTGCCAAGGTATACAAACTCCTTGACTACTTCAAAGTTATAGCTGCCGGATGAAACGTGGGTGTCTAGACACCGCGCTCCCTTGTTTTCAGGCAGCATATACTTTGTTTTACCCTCACTTTCAAACTCACTTTGGCTGATTCCTTTTCGATAGCGAAGAAAGCAGCGGTAACATCTCTCTTGGTTTTGCTGACAATTTCAATATCATCAGCGTTCGCAAGGAGCTGGACACCTTTATAGAAAATGGTGCCATTACGATGCACACCGGCCTTTCGTACGATCCCCTCCATGCTGATGTTGAAGAGATCGCAAGACAGTGGATCGCCTTGTCTGAAACCTTTTTCGGTATTTAAGGTTTCGGAGAGGTCATTTCCTATCTTAAAGGAGCTGCATGTGTTGCTCAACGTCATCCTGCAAATTTTTACCAACTTTATATACCGAACTCAGACATTGTTGCGTATAGGCAATCCCTTCTTGGGCTGTCGAACGCAGATTTAAAATCGACAAAGAGATGATGTGTGTAAATTTGATTTTCGTGAATTTTTTCCAGGATTTGTCGTAGTAAGAAAATCTGGTTTATGGTGGACTTTCCAGGTCGAAAGCCACATTGATAAGGTGCAATCAGTGTTTTTGTTTTTTTTTTTTTTTTGGCAAACAAATATTTTTTATTCAAATAAAACCCTTTTTGGGAAAAAAGAATTAAAACAAATTATGTATAGTTACTACATTTTTTAAATAAATACATCTAATGCAGAATTTTTCGTTTATTTTTTTTTTTTGCTCTTTCCAGACGCATGTTCCCCACCGTACGTGTTAGTTTTTCCGGTCCTCTGCGTCAAATACAACCAGCCGATCGTTATGCGGTGCTGATCGATATCGTTCCCATGGATTCGAAACGTTATCGCTATGCTTATCATCGCTCTGCATGGCTGGTGGCTGGCAAAGCCGATCCGGCACCACCTGCTCGCCTCTACGCTCATCCCGACAGCCCCTTCAGTTGTGAGGCGTTGCGTAAGCAGGTTATCAGCTTCGAGAAGGTGAAGCTGACTAATAATGAAATGGATAAAAATGGACAGGTAGGTTAATAATTGAATGCATGAAAAATAGTTATTTAATTTTTCATACACTTAGGGAAATAGGAAGCTTCACAGAAAGCTCATCCATCAACTTTCATATTTCTACTTGTTAGACAAAAATTTTTCAAAATACTTATATTATTCAAGTTTTAAATTTCAGTTTTTACTGTCAACATGTTGCCGCAACATAGAAAACCATTTAATGGTACATATACACACACATTTGTCTACACTTTTCAGGCATTTATCTGGATTTTTGCTTCACTTGCTATTTCGACAGTTTTCGTGTCTTGCAAGCCTCTATCCAACTATCATATATATAACTACCCCAGACAGCAAGGTTTTCATTCACCTTTTCGCTATGTATCCATTTTTTCAAGCACATATTTCGACTGCGCTGCGCATGTCCTTGTTTTTGTTGCTCTCACAAAATAGTAAGAAAAAATTACGGTAAATAAGTGAAAGCTTTTTTTAGCACAAAAAACTTCCTTTTGTCTTTTCTTTCTCGTTGCTACATTATTTGAATCGACATTTTCTTTATTTTGCTTTTCTTTGCAGATTGTTTTAAACTCGATGCATCGCTATCAGCCACGCATTCATTTGGTGCGTCTCAGCCATGGTCAGAGCATACCAGTCAATCCCAAGGAACTTCAAGAGCTTGATCATAAAACCTATGTTTTTCCCGAGACCGTTTTCACAGCTGTGACTGCCTATCAAAATCAGCTTATCACCAAACTAAAGATTGACTCAAACCCCTTCGCCAAGGGTTTCCGTGACTCATCCCGTCTGACCGACTTCGATCGGGATCCCATGGAAGCTTTACTACTCGAGCAGCAGCTACGTTCGCCACTACGCCTCTTTCCTGATCCACTAATGCAGCAGTTTGCACAGCAGGGTGCTGATCCCACCTCGATGGCCATCTTTGAGAAGGCACGCCAACATCTGCAAATGTTCGGCAGTAATTCGCCGTATGCGCAGCTTATGATGCCACAGATGTACCAACAGGCGCCACCACCTGGTTTGGGTGCCTTTCACATGTTCCAGCAACAGTGGCCACAGCTGACCGCCGGTTTTCTTGCCAGCGCCAATCAACAAGCGGCCGCTGCTCAGGCTGCTGCTGCACAGGCCGCAGCAGCGCATGCAGCTGCACACAATCGTACGCCTCCACCACCACCTACAGTATCGACACCTTCGTCGACATCGTCGGGCTCACCTTCACCCGATATGCGACCGCGTCAATTCCAGCGTTTCAGTCCCTATCAGGTGCCGCAGCAGCCACCCGCATCGCGCAGTCCACCAAATTAAGTGTGCTGCACACACGAGCGGTTTGCGGTTCCAAGACGAGCCTTGCCAAAACAGTATTAATTGAAATTTTCAACAAACTATCGGAAACTATCTACAGCTATCAAATTTGTGCGACTAAATACTTAAAAAAAATAACAAGTTAGCTTAATTTTAAATAGATTTTTGTTGACTTTGAAATGTTTTCAGTTAGTTTTGCATTCTCATTCATTACACTCCCTCCCTCCCTACCAATATTGTACAAAGACTTCAGTTACTTCCCTTCGCCTTTTAGTTAATTTGTAAATTTTTTTTTTTAAATAATTTATTTATATGTTATATGTTTAAGTTTCACAAATAGTTTAGTTTTATTTACAGTATAAATTGTTTAAATGTTCAAAAACCGTATCTCAGTGTAAAGAAAGCTACTTATAATTATAAAGAAAAATAAAATTTATGAATACATATTAATTGAGTGCGATAAAATTCAAAAATTTATATATATAGTAATAAACGTGTTTGTATGTATTTAGTTAATGTTTAAAGAATTAGAATTATAAAAAATGCTTTTTATGAGAGAATATTACAACAAAACAATAACTTGTAGTTGCTTAAAGATTATATTTAAAAAAAAAAATCGAATAAATTATGCAAAATGCAAATCAAAAAGTTATAAATTATATCAAAATAAAACAAATATGAATAAAAACACAACATAAATTACTTAATATGAAACAAAGACTGGTTTTTATTGCCATGAATGAAATATTGCAGATATTTGTTCACTACTTAAAAATTTGGATCACATTTGAGTAGGTAGATTATCAAAGATTTTCAAAGGATTGTAAAAAAAATAGTCAAATCTTTCATTGCCTGATATGCGAAGGTAAAAATTATTTAATAAAAGATTTGGCTCATAAAGGAGTATTCGGCGTAAAAGGTATATTTTTCATTAGATCATAGAAGCTTTTTGACGTCTTCGGAAAAAATATGCAAATGACAGTTTCATAAACTGTTTATATTATTATAAAAAGCTTGAATACTCGGAATAAATCGCGAGCCACCTAGCAAAAGTGCTAAATTCACAGCACATTAACACACTATACTTTGGTCCAATATACATATACGTCAATTAAGAAAACAGAAACAATTCTCAAAAAATTGTGTCAAAAATTGACACTCAAGGTAAACTATCATATAATACATGGCACTCTATATTCGAATATTCGAAATAATAGCAGCTACAGAATCCATTTCTTAGTAATTTTTAAAATAATTATAGTAGGTATATAATCTAATTTTTCTATAAATCTTGAACAATTTAATTTAGAGAATTTTCTTGGAATGCATTAAATCAACAATCAAACTTATGACAAAATTTCTGCTCATCTAAAGCACTGACATAGTTTACATCATTAAATCATACTCTAAGTTTCAAAGTTGAAAGATATTTTGTTAATTCGGAATCGAACATTTATTTCTCTTCCATACTATACAACAGTCATAATATTAATAATATATCATATAATATAGTGAAAGCTCCCATAAGCGGACACCGATGGTTACCTACTTTTTGTCCGCATATGGGAGATGTCCGCTTGTGGGAATGTCGTGGGAACAACCAAAAAATGGTTCGCTTCCAAGAATGTGTCCGCTTATAGGAAATGTCCGCTTATTTGAGAGTCCATCTATGGGAGCTTTCACTTTAGATATTTTAAATGAATTAAAAAGATTTTCAGTTGGAACGACTCAATCATACTATAAAGGAACTAAGAGGTAAGAAACGTGTTTACTTATATTGAATGTCGGCAACATCGTTATACTAGGTATTTTGATATGAAAAGTTCTCATATTACATCACCTAGCACTGGCAATGAAAGGTCCCCAGGTGTCACTCGCCTATTTTACTGATTTTCGAATATGTGACAGAGGACAAAAATCTAAGGTTGACGTATTTTTTTATACGTGCTCAATCGATGGCTTAGAGTTTCAAAATGGCGTTTTAAAATCAGCAGAAATTTCGTTTTTTCGCCATAATTTAACTATTTTCCATAGGAACATACACATATTTCGTATCAAATGTAAGGTATTAAATAGGCGCACCTGATGGCATCCAATTTTTAGAAAGAAGTTTAGTCGATATTATGAAGAGACCGTACTCGCAATTGTTTCATTTTCACTTATCGTATATTCGTCACATATTCGAAAGTCATTCAAATCGGCGAGTGACACCTGGGGACCTTTCCTTGTGAGTCATGTCAAAATATATGTAGTTATACGGGGGATGGGAGGAGGGGATAAAAAAGAAAAATTGTTACAGCTTAAAAATATTTCTTTTCTCAAGTATTTGTTTTTCTGGTTGTCAAAAGTAAAGACCTTAAACCAAACCAGGCATCCGAGTCCAAAAACCTAAAAAGTTTTCTAGCGATTTACAAATTTTTTTCTGTTTTATTAGTATTTTTCATTTTAAAATATGTATGTATGTTTTCTGGTTTGGAATGCATTTGAACAAATTGATCTAAAGAAAATTATAGAGTTTGGAATAGAGTTGGTAACCAAATATATTTATTAATATCAAATATTTAAAAAAAAATATTTTTCGAAATAACCAAAACTTGGTCTTTGATGGAGCATTGAAATATCGACCGATATTTCCATAAGTGAGAGCGTTGCGTTCAGGAATCGGCAAAAACATGAATACAATGTGTATAAGCAACAATGACTAATCCCTGTTTCAAAGTCCTAAATTTACTTTAAAATCTAGCTATCTTTAATTTATATGTTTCTCAAATTCATATAAGAATCAAAAAAACACAACTATTTCTAAGTTCTTAATGTCAATTCAGCAAAAAAGTGCTTTAGATATAATTTGACTATTTTTTAGGGAAGGATTTTTAAAATACGTGCCTTTATATTTCTATACTGGAAGAATACTTTTTTTTTTTAAACTTAAAAAAGTGTCTTTAATAGATGGATTTTTTTAAATAAATCTCCCAAAAGTAAGATTCATTACCAAATGCATGTGGACATATTATAGAATACGTCTCAAAAAAACTTTTTCTGTATAAAATTTGACGTATACTTTGAAGTAAAGGTCTTGGTAACTTTAAATGCTTTGCTATTTCTTTTTTAAATGCTGTCTTTTTTTAATAATTAAACATTATTATTCGAAATTTTTGTCAATCTCGAAAAACAGTCGATATTTTTTTACTACTATCAGCATTATAAAGGGCAGCCTACAATCTATAGTCATACCATAAATGGTTCCAATGATCGACAGCCTTCCATCACCGTCATGCTTTAGTTTGCGTGTGAAAGTTTACAAATTTCAATGAATCTTAAGTCAAGTCGAGCTTTTTCAATTTATATTATACCCTATGACACGATGAACATACTATATAACACTCTTATTCATACGACTCTTGATGGTTACATTTTCATAAAATTCACAGTATCAAAGGATTTTAATTTAGGACAATAAAATTTTTTTTTGTCTTCTGATTTGTCCTATGTTGTCTAAACAAGACCAGCTTTTACTAAGAACTTTAAAAAAGCCAAGAGATACTATGACACCCAAGATTAGCAGCCCAAAATAACAATTTTATTTTTCAAAACTCAAAATGAAGAAATATGCACAGTTAATGTTAAAGAACAAGTAATAGATAAGACCAAGAATTGCTAAATTTTTTACTAACAATTTCTTTTTTCTTGATGTTGCTATTCCTTATCTATAGAAATTAAGAATAAGGCCCCTATTATATACGCACCTCAACTTAAGTTGACTCAATTGAAGCAAATTTTTTTTCGTATACATATCATGTACATTTGAATTTTATTTAATGAATGAACCATTCAGCTTGTGTTATTCTTCCAAGAATTTCCAAACTACTTGGTTAAAATAAAATTGTTGTAATACTTCATATGAAAAAAATTTAGTTGAATTGAGTCAACTTGAGTTGAGTTGTTATACATAATAGGGGCCTAAAATTATATAATACGAATATTTTATTCTTTTAAATATGCTACAAAAACTTTATGGCGGCCGTGGCGCAGTGGGTAGAGTGTGTGACCCATACGCCAGAGAACCCTGGTTTTAATCCCACCTGACACAGAAAGATTTATCAATTGAATTAATTTTTCTGTTCAGCCGTCACCTCGCTACAGACAATGGCAAACCTCAGAGAGTAAAAACTGCCATGAAAAACTTCTTGAGTATATAAGCCGTTCGGAGTCTGCATAAAACATGTAGGTCCAGTTCCCGATCATTTGTTTGTTCAAACATTTCAAAACACACACAACACAATTGAACATAAGAAGCTCGGTCAAAGTCCTTTCAAGGACTGAAATGGCCATTTCATTTTAATTTTTTTTTTACAAAAACTTTAGATATATATGTTACTTTAAATTTTTTTAAAAAATTTTTTTTATATTCTCATGGAACCAACTAGCGTATATCCGTTATTCCATACATCCTGCGTAATCTAGGCAGCTTTGTCTTCTATTCACAGTTTCTGTCATAACTAAATACAAGTGGAAGTCTTTTACAAGACTTTTAAATCTTGGAAATCCATAAATTTTTTTAAAGATCAAAAATTGTCACGCACTATGCGCAACACTTCAACATGTTCACATTTCTTCACTTACTTAACGACTCCTCGTATTACTGTCTCATAGATTCCTAAAAAAAAGAAGCTATTTTTTCGCCTCACTTCAACTCAAGCTGGTTAAGCATAACAAATTGAAAACATGGCTTCACAAAATCGCTACAAAATATTTTAATTTTTTTTCAAATACCAGTTTTCATTTGTGCACCAAATGTATTCATGGTCAATCACGAAGCAATAATTAGAAGCACAGAAATACTAAAATTAATTAAAAGAAATATTTCAACTCAGTCAGCCAGCTATGCCAACAACAAAAACAACAACGTTGTTCCACAATTATAGCCGCTCCTAATCGCAGCTTCACTGATTTTTTTTCAGATAACGTTTTTACGATGTGTTGATTGAGAGGCGATCAAATTACAGAAGTTTATGTGTGAAGTATAGCTGTGTCTGGAGTGGAGTGCGCATTAGAAAGAGTCGGAAGAAGGACTGGTCTGTACAAGTGGTGGACGAAATCCATAACTAATATGATATATTGTGAGAAGTTTGGAAGAATGTTGCTTCGTGTTCTTCATTTAATATGAATTAAACTTCAAGATTTGGGTTGTATTTAAGAAAAACTTATTTTTTATGCATGAGAATTATGGAGAAGGATGTATAGTAGTTGTATTAGTAACAGTCTACCTCTGGATATTATTAGAAACATTCTTATGAAATACGACAATCTAAGTCACTAGACAGTTTATATCCAATAAGAGTAATAATGAAAGTATTGGGAAGTTGTTCTGATGAAAGTTGCCAGAATATTACTTACAGCCAACAAAAGTTGTAATCATTACTTCCTCAATAAGCTGTGCTTTAAAGTTTAAAACAAGTCATTGCTGATATAAAATCATGAGATCGGCATTACGAAAAAAATCTTTACTTTTATACTTTTAATACCTCAAATAATGTTTACAACAAACTGTTTCTCTGGCAAGAAACTATGTCAACTTTTTAATAGGGCATTAATAAACCCATCACCGCACAATTTTTCTTTACCGAACGATCGAATTAATTCAATCAGCAACACGATCTAACCAGACTCAATAATTAACCGCATCATGCTCAGATCCCGTAAATTATTTTAAAATTCGAGTAGCTTCAAAAAGTGTCAAAACAATTCACATACAAACAAACTTACCAAAATTCATCCCACCTACAGTAACAAAAAAGGGTCCAAAAAACTTACCGACTAACAAGCTCATTATGTGCCCCATAATGTCAGAGAAGGAATTGATAAACGAAAATTCCACTACAAAACGTTGTGGCTGCAGATGAAACAGAAGACGGCAAGTTATTTGAATATAAATTATGTGATGGAATTCTTAAACTTGTCTTTTTTGAAATATAAAAACGAAACAAGCATTAAAGACCATGTTCGAAAATCAAGAGAACACACACACAGCTTGTTCGATGTACGAATGTAAAGCAGCTGAATGTGAGAGACGTCTTAAGAAATGATGTTGATGATGCTCTGATGAGTGGAGTTTGTGGAGAAAATATTATCATTATTTAAATGTAAGATAAAAGAAAAACACATAACTGTATACAAACGATTTGAATTAATGTCACAACAAATCAAGAACTTTACAAAAATTAAATAAGAATCAAAATTAAAATAAAATTAATGAGGGTTAAGGTGATTTTAACAAAGTTGAACAATTAATGGATGCAGACTCAAAGAGATGTTTTAATAAATTTACAGAAGCAACTAACAGACTCTTGGAAACCCGAACTAATGACTGATGTTCAAACCCTGAACGAAAAAATTAGTTTTGCCTAAGTTAGCTTAGTTAGAAAACTAAGTATGGATTTATAAATTGAATAATTTAACAAAAAACTTATTCAATATACACTTGGCTAGGAAAAACAAAGCTAAGTTCTTGGGAAACTAAAGTCGAACTATAGTACCTTATATAACTTAAGCAAATTTTTCTTTGCGTAAGCATTAAAATAAAGAAAAAAATAACCTATTCTCATAAAAATGTTTTATGATAAATTGACAAAGAATTTTTGTTGAAAAAAGTTCGTACATTTTTTTTTTATTATATACACGATTCTTAGGTAATCTTACTTAAGATTTTTCTGTGTGTAAAAACGATAATTAAAAAACTTCGTACATTTTTATAAAAGTTTAATCAATAGAATGGACAGGCATGGAAGGAACTGATTTTCTAAAGATATATCTGTTGCACGTATATATAGAAAGAACTCACACTCAAAAAACTAATTGTTTAATTTTAATTCGTGAGAAACAAAACAAAAAATTTAAATAATTGCTTGATTTTTTATGTTAACGTGAGAAATAGCTCAGTGGCAGAGCGTTCGTCTAGAATTTCCAAAGCCACGGTTCGAGACTCAGATTGGGCGAAGTTTCAGTAAAAATCGTAACTAATGAAGTTTCAATTTGTCAAAACAATAGCATTAAAAGTTCTTAATTAAACAGAAAAGCTCTCTTTATCATAAAAAAAGACTTATCAACAGACAGAAAAAAAAACAAATTAAAAAAATTTTACTGCGTACGGAGTTGAACCACCAAACTCTTGGCTGAAAAAACGTTTGCATACAGCGCAAGGCCATCAAACCAATTTTTGGTCGCCAAATTAAGTGCTCATATCAAATAATTTGTACGTATCAAATAAGGACTTAATATTTCTGTCCTTGATTCATTATTGCAGACACACTATTTTTAAGGGTGCTTATTGATTGAGGTGCATGACTTGTATGCGACAGAACCCAGGTTCAAATCCCATCTGACACAGAATGTTTTTTCAATTGAATTAATTTTTCTGTTCGACCTTCACATCTCTGCAGACAATGGCAAACCTCAGAGAGTAAAAACTGCCATGAAAAGCTTCTTGAGAAGGAGTCGGCATAAAGCATGTTGGTCTAGTTTTCGAACATTTGTGTTCCAACATTTCAAAACAAGCACAACACAATTGATCATAAGAAGCTCGGTCGAAGTCCTTTCAAGGGCTGAAATGCCATTTCGTTTTTTTTTCCTTTTAAGTATCGAAATCTGTTCATTATATAGGAAAAACTTCGGTTTTTGCTTTCGTTTTTAATTAGATTTCTAAGAGAGGAAAAATGGTTGCCATTTTTCGAAACGAAATTAATAAACAGAAAAATCTAATTAGTAGACAATATTTCATGATTAGTTCAGAAAAATTTTGTTCTTTTTAAACTGTCAACTCACTGCTGACAAGGTTTTATGTAAATGGTTCATTTTGAAAAATGCACAAAAAACGAAACAAAAACTTATATTTAACAAATTTTTGATGAAATCGATGCGTTGAGATCTGAAAATGAGCTATGCCAATTTTAAGATCTATCAAACTTCAAATCCATAAATTAATCCATAAAATTTAAAATCTCAATTTTACGGGAATTTTTTAGTCGGTATTGCCAGATGTTCCTATTATGTATTAAATTTCAAAAATATGATTTGCCTAGAATTTTTTATTTATTTTATATTTCTTCTTTTATATTTTTTATATTTTCTTATGTTATGCTTTAAGAAAAGTAATGAAAACCTATACGTGATTTAAATTTGTCGGATGAAACAAATCATTTTAAAAGTTTTGCTTCTTCCCCACAAATATTTTCTCTAAAACTAAAGTGTGAATTTGGGAAAAAAGTATTTCTCTTAAAATTTCTTAAGATTTATGTTATACAATCGAAATTAAAGGAATGTCTACTTTCTACTTTGCAATAATAGCATTTTTTTAGTTTTCTTTTTAAACTAGTCACTAAATTCAAAAAAATTTAAAAGTAAATTTTATTATTATGGTTAGAAAATTTGCTTTAATATCTAATCTCGCTGTTACTAGATAAACGTTTCTCTCTTCGAACACTTCATTTGTTGACAACTTATGACTGTCACGATTCAATTCATTTTCTTCAACCTAAAAATTTAATCTCTTGAACCAATTGAGATTCCTTGGATTTCCCTTTAAAATGCTATTTTAGTCACCGGAGACCTTGACATTTAACGGCCATTGAAAATTAGATTAAAGAGTTTTCGTAGATTTTATAAAGCTTATTTTTCAGTTTAATAGGAAAACTCAAAATTGTTCAAATAAAATCTAAAATTTTGAGAAAACGCAAAACAAAATTATATTTATGGTATTCCTTTAAAAAAATATTTAACTTACAGCTATTGGTATATCATTTAAGGAATAAGCTTCCAACAACAAGAAATAATTTTCGAAGACAAATCAAATACTGAAGTGATGGAATCAAGTTGATTTCCTAAAAACAAATTTTGGCATTTTTTTTTTATTCAAAATAACAAAAATTACATATTTGAGTTAAGTCACAAATGTCAACTGTATCACTTTTAAAATCGTTGTGGGTGAATTCACACAACGGAATCTTTAAAAAATGATTTAACTCAAGTTATGCAGTTTTTAACTTTATCCATTTTCTTATTTAATTAATTTGATAACTTTAAGTTCTATTTTCCTTAATGCGTTCTAATCACGATAAGAACCTGCGCGTTTTAACCTAATAAGAAAGTGTTTTTTGTTTAAATATATAACTAAATTAAATTTAATTTAAAAATCGATCATCCCTGTCAAATATATTTTATCTAATAAATATGTTTTTAGATAAAAAAAGGCTAGAATTTTTACGAACTAAGAGAAAGCTTTGAGTTAAATGGATATTATTACAAACAAAGATTCAGTTCTTGTATTTTTGTTACCCAAATATTTCAAAATGATTTTGCATTTCCTTAGATCACCTAGCTTAATTTTAACTCAAACTGAGTTGATCTATGTTCAATCTCCCGCCTAAATGCCATGGTTGTAACATTGTTTAAAAATATTGCCTAGAGTTCAATGTTCGGGGGAAGTCATCAAATTGGCAAGCTGCCAGATACAAACATGAAACTTGCCAAGTCATCAAAATTAACGCTTATAACATTTTTGACTCAATAAAATCCAACTTCTTTGGTTTCATGCCTACTTCTAACCAGATATCAGCAACGCACGTGTTGATCACACTTCAATGGTGTCAAGTGGATTGCAAATCGTAATCAAATAACTACTAAAACAAAAAAAAAAACAAAAATAAGTAAAATACAAGCTACTCAATGACACGTGAGTATAACGTTACATAATTTAACGCACAGCCGCTTATACAGCATCATTTCAATGTTTTTCCGCCAACAATAAATGAACACGTGATTTTTAAGTAATCCTACGGGAAATAGCATTTTTACACCTTAACTGTAGTGCCAATGATAGGCACATAGATGGAGTTTTTAACAAATTAACATTTAATTTCAACAACGGTCACTGTAGTGGGCAGAAATCAATAGTTTTACAACAAAATGCAATTAATTGCCTGCAGATATAATGACTGCCGTACGTATGAGGGGCCTGAGTTGGAGTTAGGATAGAGGAAGTTGCCAAGAAGTACAAACATGCTGACTTTGAGTGTGGTGTGGATGACGGTGTATATGATTGTATCATGGTGCCAATGTTGGCGTTAGTGTGTATTTCAATTTATGAAATTACTTCATTAAACATGTATGACTGCGATGATGATGACCATTGTACAGTACTAGCAGCAGTCAGACGGTTGGTCAGTGGTCGGAGGTCGGTAGTCACTGGTCACTGGTCGAAGGTGTAGACGAGGTTGTAGTTGAAGAATTGGCAAATCATTCATCTTTGTGAACTAGAGATTTAAGAATGACAAAATGTGGAAACGGGTTGGTTAATATTTATGCGTAAGCATACGGATGAGTTTCTTAGGTATTTTTGTCGTATTTCGTAAAAATCATTTTAAAAATCTCTTTATGTAGTATCAGTCAAAAAGACTGAAAACTTTAATATTTTTAAATGGTTAATATACAAGAATATTTAACTATCTGCTATTTGTACCTATATTTACAACGACAGAAAAAATCATAGAACATACAAGTTGACTTTTGTGAAAGAAAAATTTACTGAGTGGCAACAGTAATGTGTTATGACAAAAGTATTTCTGCAAGCCAAACATGGTTTCAAAATGAAAACTTCGATAATTTCTACAAAAATAAATTATTTGAACTGTTAAAGTTGAAGTTTGTAAAATTGCGAAAATGCTTGTGAATGAAATTTGATTTAATTATCACTTAAACTTATGTAAAATTATATAAGAAGACTTGGATAGCACATAGCATATGTTAAATTGTACAAAATATCAACAATTTGTCATTCAAATAAAATTTGATAGACCAACAAATAAAACTTGGTTGTCTTATACAAGAATTTAGAACCACACTGCCGAAGCCATTGTATAAATTAGCATACGTTTATTGTTAATTTGCCTTAAGTTTTTTTCGGTGTAGATAATAAAAGCTTAAAAGATACTATTTCCTTACCTGAGTTCTAAGGAAATTAAAAAACATTATAAGAAACAATTATTCAGATATTTCACACACTAGTTAATTTCCTATACCTATAAAATGCACTTTTTTATATATTAACCTTCCCTAATTTTTATAAGAGCGCCTTATGAATAATAATTATGTTTTCTGGCTTTATACATACTACACACAGAAAAAAACATTGTAAAATCGACTAGAACAATAATGATTTTACATGATTCAGTTATGATTTTGCTTCATAGAGCTTTCTAGTTAAATCAATATGATTTTCATGTAAAAGTTGCACAAAATTTTCCTGTTGAATTATTATAAAATCGTGTAAAATCGTTATGATGCTCACGTTGAATCATTATGAAAGCATGTGAAATCATTTTGATGGTCATGTTGAATCATTATGAAAGCATTATTTAGGAAATTATTCTTTAAATTGGTGCTTCGTAGATTCACCAATACTATGCAACTGGATTGTTATTATTAAGCACGCTTTAGTTGCGAAGTTTTGGATAATCTAGTATGTACCAATCCAAAGAAAAACAGACTGAGGCTTTGTAAAAATGCATTTTGGAACTCAGCCTTATTTATAATTTGTACTTAATTTTCAAGAAATGCTTCACTTGCAGCAAATTAAATTCTCTTAACAAGTTCATCCAGCTAATATTCATCCCGTCTTCATTAATAATAATACTCCCCAGGAATACCACATTACCTTCTTCATCTACATCCAATAAAAGTTTATTCAAATTCACTTTTTCAGCCATTTAAAACTATTTTAATTTTTGCACAACTCTACGCGATGCGATTAGGGAGAATTCACAAGAAATACGGAACTTCATCAGCAAGTTTTTTAAGATGATGCAATATTTTACTAGGTTTCATAATGATTCTACATGAAATCGTGTTAATTAACTTGTTACATGATGCAATAATGATTTTACTGGATTTCATTATGAGTTTATATGAAATCATATTGATTTTCATGTTGCTGTCACCATTAAATATGAAATCATGTAAAATGAAATCAACTATGCATCGTAATGATTTTACATTGCTTAATTTTTCAGTGTTTTATTTTTTATATTTAAATGTATTCATTAACCTACGCCCTTGACATTAAATAGGTTATTTGAATATTTTACCTTTGTTACGTTAACAAATATTTTCATTAAATTAAAAACATCTCCTGTGAATACACCCCACTGAACCATAGGCGAAGGTTTTGAGTAAGGTGAGAGTTTTGCAAATGTTTTTGGTTAGAATTTTTTTTTTTTAATTTTTTATTTTTTATTTTGTCGCTTAAAAGTGCTTGCTATAAAAGATTAAATTCGTGAAAGCTTTTCCCATAAAGAAAAATTGTACTTATTTTGCGAAATTCAGTAGGTAAGACTTCCTAATGACTTCCTAAATTAAATGAGTTCGGAAATGAATCATTTATGTTTCTTTTTTGCATTCTGAAATGAGTTCAAAAAAGAATAATTTTTTTTATCATATCAGTAGGAAACAATTTCTCATAAACGAACCATCTTTTGTTCATAAATGAGTTCACAAATGAATCATAAGTGATACTTTTTATATTCTAAAATCAGGTAAATAAAGGAACTTAAAATGAAAATGTTAACCTTCGTACAAACGTCATATGAACTTTTTAACCAGTGCAAGATGGATGTACTACTACACGTATGAAAATTTTCAACATTTCTATCAAAAATTAAAATCAAGCCCAAATAGAATGAAAACCACGAAAACATTCCATGCAAAAATGTAGTGAAATAAATTCCCCAATTAATAACTTAACTATTTTGATATTTCATATATAATTTGGAAGTTTGTCAAATTGGAAAACAATCACGCCTTTTCCCCTTTGAAACATCAATATCATGAAAAACACAATGCGTTAATTCCAGCCCAGGTATATTAATTCTATTAACCCAATGATTAATATGATCTCTAATTTTAGCAATAATCATTTCTTCTTTAACAAAATATCGATATGTAATAACAAATAGTATTATGCAATAATAAAATTTATAATTCAAAAAGGTTATTTTTTCAACTCATTACTGAACAAAAAAAGGTTTGTTTTTGAGAGGCAATTCAGTCCGAAGATTGATACCAAAAGGGCTCATTTTCGAGTGCGATAATTTATGGTTCTTTTTTAAACTCATTCGAGAACAAAATAAGATTCGTTTTTGAGAGGCATCTTAGTCCGACGAATGATACAAAAAGGGTTCATTTATGAGTGCCGGAAATGAACGTTTCTACCCAAAAAGGTTCATAAATGAATTCAAAAACCTACCTTTAATGCGACTATTTTTTTAAACTCAAATATAATAATATTTTTGAATAAAGTATCCAGATAAAAATTTTTTTCTGGAGTTCTAGAATGAAAAGTTCTATTACAATTTATTTTTGACTTATTAACTGGACGGAGACTAAGATAATGTTCAAAGGCCTACTTAAAGCTTGCCATAAATGGCACGGATGGCATTTTTTGCTTTATTTGCTTTTAAGCAAATATCAGCTACTTTAAAAAAAACAGCGAAAATAATAGATATATAGATATATAGAATAGATAATAGAAAAATATTAAATTGTTTTTTCAACTTGTCTTCATTTTTCTTTATGTTGTGTAATTGTAATTTTAGCTACGGTGTCATACTCACCCACAAAACATATAAATTTACATATCTATACGATTTATAACATTTACATAACCCAAAGAGATAATGCCTAGCTCAAAAAGCATTTCGTAAACAATATTTTTATTCTTATTTAAAGGTTAATTAATTCAATTTTGCAAAACTATATTTTTAATTTTTATATGAATTTCTTCTCAAATTTTAATTGGTGTTTATTTAATTTCGATACTAAAAATTAATTAATTTTAATAATGAAGGAATATATGAATAGCAATTTAGAACTTTTTGCTTTATCTTACTTCATTTTGCTATAAATAAACGTAATCGCAAAATATTTCTCACTTTAAGAAATATGTTTATCCTGAGTTAAATAATCAATGTAAATACTAACACATTTCTTGATTAGTCAGGATACCTTTGAGCTTTTCTTTAAATAATAAATTAATACAGAGCTTAAGGAAAAAATTATATGTTACTCATAAGAAAGCTTCTAACTATAGTTTCATCAATATAGTATAACTTCCCTGTAGGAAAATCAACTAATTTAAAAGTAGTTGATAAAGTAGTTTTTTGTCAACCACAACTAGTTGAAATTCTGACTTTTTTCCATAGAACGAACTAACATATTTTGTATGGTGATGTCCGCTATGATCCGATATGATTCAAAGTAGTTTATCAATCACTTTTTTTAAGTAGTATTTCAATTACTTCATATATAATGCAATAAAAACTATTTAGAATTGAAGTGGATGCCGCCTTAATATAATTCAAAGTAGTTCCTATACTGGTTTATTTTAAACTAGTTTTTTAATTAGTTGTTTTTAAAAACAAGTTAGTTTGTTCCTATAGGGTTGTCAAAGTTTGAAATTATTTCATTGCAATACACGTTAATATATGTAGTCTATTTGTCAAGCGTTAAATAGTAGTCTCGTTATATTTTTCATGTCGAAGTAATCCCTTTAATTTTTATCGGAACCCCAAATCAAAGCTGACCACTTTCAAAAAGTACAAAGCAATCATCTATCATTACCGAATTTCATGTCGAATCAAATGTTACCTTGTTATTGAACTTATTCCCAAAATGTTGTCAGTCTCGAAACAATTTTCAATCAAATTATATTAGAACAGTATAAAATAAAAGCTTTTTCTTCCTGACATGCCGACAATGAAACTTTACCTTAGTATTGTATAAATATTAAATGATTTTAACTTACACATGTTATATTACAGTATCCACAAAATAGACAAAATAAGAAATAAGTGTGTATAAAAAAAAGTGCACAAATTGATTAGAACGCCCACAAAACTGAATCTAACCACCACACGCACACACACACCCAACCAACACACATTCTCCCAAGCACCGTTTGACTGATAGTCAAGTGAAGAAAATTGATTTTTTTATTTCTTTGTATTTTGTTAAACATAACAATAAAGATAATGATACCAATGATGGTAATGTTGTTAATAATAGGCTAAACCACGTTTAGCCAAGGTGGTAGGTCAGCAATTTTCAGTGGTCAAGAAATAGTTTTGTTATGTTAAATTTAAGGTTGTTGTTTTGCTTAAGGGAGGTCACAGTTTCAGGTCAAACTGCCAATATTTGTAATTATTGCCAACGCGAGCAATTGTTAGGGAATAACAACTAAGTTGAAGATTTTTTCATTCCTTTAGGGATTTTATTAAAGCAACCATTTAAAAGATAAATATTTCCATTTTTTATTTTGAACATACAAAGAATTGGTGGTTTTCTTAAAGTCCTACTACTTGCTGGTCACTCTTAGCTATCAACTTACGCTCAAATATCCTCAACTTTCTGCTGACCACCTATTTTTATGCCCGCTCAAGGCCAATCACATCAACTAAATCCCAACAATTTTACACTTAATACCACTTAAATTAAAACCAGTTCGCTACTAGACAAGCTATCACCCATACATCCCCTGTCCTACTCTTACACCCATAGTTATTGTTGTCGAGGAGACAAACGAAACAGTTGAAGCGACAAAATAATAACAATTCAAATGAGAAAATCCACAACAGAACCACAGAGACAAAAGTTGCAGCAAAAAATACTAAAATGAAACTACAAACACAACTATACTGTGCAGGGTAAGGGTGATAGTGAGATATGCCCATAGCAAGTGATGGTAGATGGTACGGCTTAAGTTGCTAAAGCAACAAACTGTAATCATGGCAAAAAGGCTTTTAAGCTACTACAAGATACAATATAACACAATGACACTTCGTATATTAGTGATAGTGTCGAGTGGAAGTGGGAAGTGTGGAAATTAAACTAGAGATTTTGGGTATATAACTATGTGCAGAATTCACTCAGACATTAATGAAACGTAATTCAATTTTCCTTAAAAAAGGACAGGGTGTTGCAAAGAGTACAGCTGTTTTTTTAAAGTAAGCAAATTAAGAAGAAATGATTCTTAATTCTCATGATTAATCTTACATTTTGCTTACATTGTTCAAAAAACCAAACGGGAATTTTAAGAATAATGTTATTTTTATAGCATCGCCTTAAATTCAATATCGTCACAACAAAAAATAAATAAACAAAATGGAGTTTTTGATTTATAAAAAATTTACATTACTGCCTCAGATTCTTTTTAGTATAGAATTCTTATTTAATTCTTATTTAATTGAATTCTTTATTATATGAAATAAGTCCATCTTTCTATTATTTATATTTGTGAAAGGCGGAGGATCAGTATGGACAGTTTTCTATCCCTTCTAAAAAATAGCTTTAAATAGATGAAGTTCATTATTCAAAAAATATTAAGCCACCTTGAGGCAATACGGATGCACTCTACCCACCTTCCACGGCACCTTGAATCTAAAAACATTAAAAAATATGCAAAAATGGTAAAAACTGGACAAAAACGGGACACGCACTTAGCCATTCGGCCATGATCACCATAAATTATATAGTTAACAATACAAATACAACTTTTATTTTAATTCTTTGTTTGGTGGGGGGAGAAGGGATAGGGTAGGGTTTTACAGTATTAATTGTATTGATAATAGAGGTTTCAACAAAATTTCACTGCGTACATTTTTTTAGTTTTAAGATAAATTTTAAATACTTTTTTTTTTTTAATCTTGATATGGTTAAAAGAGACTAAGAACTGTTTGCAAAAGTAGAACCTGCTGATATTTTGATATCACATTTTTCTTTAAAGTCAGCAAAGGATAAAGAAAAATCTATTGATCTCTCGGCAACGTACACTGAGAAAAAAATCAATAGTAAAATCACCTAAGTCGGCATGAGTAAAGAGAATTGTATGGAAATTAGAAACATATGCCTTTCATTCACCTAAGTAGTATGTTGTTTAATACATTGCTTTGAAAGCACATACTTCGATACTTTGCCAAAAATAATGTGTTTAATTCACCAATGCCAAACATAACATATTACATAAACAGTAATAAACCTAAACGCGTCGAAAAATTTTGTAACTTACTTTCATCTTTACTTTACACAGCGAGATTCAAACAAACGATCTCCATTACTGACTACAACCTTCTTATTCCCCGTGCTAAATCACTTACTTGGATATCATGACCATTTTAAATATAAGAGAAAGTTGGGCTCAGCAAAGCAGCTATCTTGCGCTAGAATATGAGTAATTCAAAACAGAATAATACATATAGAAAAAGGCAAATGTCTTAAAGCAGCCCAATGTTCTAATGATTGAAGCAAAATCGTCTTGAGCTCATTCAACTCATACTTAGTTGATCTAGAATTTTGTTTTAAGCTTTTTTACTTAATTTAGAATAATTAATTTAGAATAACTCCATGAGTTTAATTTAATGTGAAAATTTGTGCAAAACTATTTTTTGGTATTGAATGCAGCAAAATTCAACTTTTGACAAATTAATTAGCGATCTAAATCCATAATTTTTTTTTCTATTTTGTAAATATCAGCAAAATTTTGATTTACATACAATAAAACATTTTTTCTTTAAAAGCAAATTAAAATTTCGGGTCCATTTTTACTTCGAAAAAAAAAAAAACGAAATGGCCATTTTAGCCCTTGAAAGGGCTTTGACCGAGCTTCTTATGATCAATTGTGTTGTGTGTGTTGTGAAATGTTTGAACACAAATGATCGAGAACTGGACCCACATGTTTTATGCCGACTCCGAACGGCTTATGTTCTCAAGAATCTTTTCATTGCAGTTTTTACGCTCTGAGGTTTGCCATTGTCTGCAGATAGGTGGCTGCCGAACAGAAAAATTAATTCAATTGACAAAACTTTCTGTGTCAGATGGGGGGATTCGTACCAGGGTTCCCTGGCTTATGGACAACACACTCTACCCACTGCGCCACGGCCGCCAAATTTTTATTAAGAAATACTATCTAAGTTCTTAGGTAATTTTGTACAAAGCAATATACACAATTTTACGTAAGTATATGTATATATCATACTTATCTGTATATGATGTCTGTATATGATGTTAATATCCCTGAAAATTAATTTATTTTATTAAATTTGATAGTTCAACAAAGATTTCTGTTGAAAATTTGAACAATTTGTTAAGCAAATGAAGCAAGATCGCTAATTTAAACTGTCGAAACCATACTATAAAATTACAAAATACTTAGTAAATTTATCGCCCAAATCAATATCAGTAAGCTAACATGTAAAACTTAGGTGATTTGATGAAGAATTTGAGAGGCGGAAAACTGTCAAAGACATCTAATAAATTATATTAGGTTTTTTGTTAAGTTTGCATAAGCTTTTTTCTCGGTGTAGTTTGCCAAAATTGCAAGCCTCTAAAGCCATTTGAAAAACAGTCAAACAACATTCTATTTACACAAATTTTTAGTGTTAGTTTGAACAGATTTTTGTTTAGATTTAGACAGATGGCCTTTTTTGCTTGATAATGATACTTTAGATATGGAAAGCATTTATTTCTTAAAAGACAATTTGTGGACACAGAACCTGGTAAGCATTGATATCATTTTTTGAATCTGTTCGAAGAAGGTACGATAAAGTTTCTTAGCTAAGAACGAAAATGACTTATGACTTATGAACAGAAAATATAAAAAAGAATATTCAAAACTTAGCAAATTTTTCTATTTATACAATCAATCAACTCTGAAAAAACATGAAACATTATTTCATCAAGTTTGCTTTCACCTCATTTCATTCAAATAATTAAATATAAAAAAAAAGGTTGAAGCCTCACATCCCAGTTTGTCAATTACTTCCCTATCAGAAATTTCAAAGCACTTTATTAAAAAGCAAATAAAAAGGGCTTTATTCTACCTTGGCGTAGTGTTTTGAGAAACTCTTTGCTCTAGCTACCAACTGAGCTGCAAAAAAGCGCTTTGCTTTAGCTTTTCTTAGTGCTTCAAAAGAGGGTTTTGGATGTGTCGTAAAAGTTCTTGCCACTATTTCGAATATCTTGTCAAATATCTTGACAAAAAGTGAAAAAAGTTTTTTGTGTTCCATTTTGTTGTTTTTGCATTGCTTTCAATTCTTGACCCTTTCACATTGGTCAAGGTCATTGGTATCGTCAAATTTTCTCCCTTTCATTGCTTCCGATTTGCGGCGAATTGCCTACAAATTCTGAAAATCTAATTGAATTCTGGACCAATGTGAAAGGGGTCAAGCGAGAACAAAGCGCTTTTTTAACACTTTTTGAAGCGAGAACAAAGCCCCTTTTTTTAATTACTTTCCGAAGAGAGAGCAAAGCGTTTTTCTAAACACTTTTTGAAGCATGAACAAAGCCCTTTTTTAAATGACTTTCCGGAGTGAGAGCAAAGCCCTTTTTTGAATCATCATCCGTAGCGAGAGCAAAGGTCTTTTTTCCTACGACATGGTAATGTTAAAAAAGGCGCTATTTAAAGCGAGAACAAAGCGCTAATGTGATTTTATGAAGTGATTTTAAGGTGGTTTCAAAGCACATTGTTCTAAAGGGTACCGTCAGGCACTGCATTTATGTTCAGACTCAAAGGTTTTGAAAAAATTTATTGATTTTAGTCTAATTATTTCTCAGCCAGTATTTGACAGAGACTTTTCAGGGATATACAACTTAATTACACCCAAAATGACTGCCGAGAAATGCGATACACTCTAATCCTACACAGATTAGAGTTCGTAACTGGAAAGTGTTATTGTGGACAGAAAATGTTTGGCATACAAGTAGAATCTAAGAATTTAACATTAAGTGTGCGAGAATTTTCACTGAGACCGTTAAGGTTAAATGTAGTGGAAAAAATGTGAAAAAATATTGGTGGATTAAAGTGTTGAGAGAAGCGACTGTGGAATGACAATGATGAGAAAATATAAAGGAGAGAGTTCCATAAAATTAAGAGTAGATATAGGAAATTTAGAAAGAATTCTTTAGAGCTTTAAATAAAGTTGTCTATTGTGTATTTTTGAATAAGTATGATTTTAGAACAATAAAAATCAAGAGATAATAAAAATAACAACGGTATTATTTTATTAAAAATATTAATAAAAATTTTAAATTTATCTGAAATGGATTACTCAAAATTAAAAGCAGATATACAAAATTAAGAAAGGATTCTACAGAGCTTTAAAAAATAAAATTGACTATTGTGTATTTTTGAGCACGTATGATTTACAAATGATAATGAAGATAAAAAGATATTAAAATAACAACGGTAGTATTTTCATAAAAAAATTAAAAAAACAATTTTTAATTTCTCTTAAATGGATTAAGCACAAGTAACTGATAGAAAAACTTAATTTCAGCAGATTAACTATTTGCATAAGTTTGTTGAAGATTTATTTATTAATTTTTATACTATGGATAATTGTTTCTTTTGCATAATTTAATAATGATGATAAAAAAAACCTCTTAACACGACTTTTTACTTAAAACATGCACTCAAATTTCAACAAACATCTGTGCGGGTCCTCATTTCATCAAACCTCAAATATAGCTAAGAAATATATGAAAAAAAAATGTAAGTCCCAAATCCAATAACAAAAGTCAGCATACGAGCGATTTTAGCCAACTCATGTATATATTTAAAATTCAATTAATCAGCAACTTAATCACTTTACTAATTTTAACTATGAAATTAACATTATTAATAGCCTGATATCAAGCTTAAAATCAACTGTGTCTGCAAAGTTATTTTATTTTTATTTTATTTGTTGTTAAAACAATATCGAAGAAACATATCAAGTTTTAAATTTGAATTTTTAATTTTTTTTTTTTCTCTTTTTTTCTTCATCTTTTTGTAATGTGACTTAAACTTGTCTTAAATTTACGATCAAGTCAAGCGTTGACAATTCAAATTTCATTTCGATTATTTGTGTTTAAGACTGTTTAGTCTAAATGACAGAAATGTCTCTGCTTGCCAAAGAAGGTCAATTGTATGCAATACATTCATTGATCAAAAACGAACAAGACTATAGCGGTCGTGTTCATAAATGAATGATCAGTTAATGTCAGTTCCTAATGTTCCAGTGAAACTTTATATGGCAAAATTGAGTTGTTAAGAAACTATTTAAAAAACAAAAAAAAAACTTTAAACAAAAAATGGGTGTGAATAACACAATATGAAAAACAAGCAAATTGCAGAAATTCCACTTAACTCCAGAGATTAAGCTGATTACCTTTGAGCCACTTTAAGATTGAAAAGATTGTTTAAAAACTGGTTATCTTCTATGCATTATAAATGGATTATGTTGATTATGACCTGGCTTGCTTTGTAGCTTTAACGTACCATAAACGATTAACTCCGTTTATACTTCCTCTATTAGGAAAGTCTGCCTATCAGTTAACTCACTAGAGATCAGCTTATCTTGTGTTGTTAATCTAAATATTATTAAAAATTAATTGGCCATTGGGCCTAAATAAGCTTAACTTTAATTTTTCAATCTTAAAAATATTAAACATTTATCAGACCATAATTTCAAATTATATTATATGTTGGCTCAAAGTATCTATAACTTTATAATATGCTAATATTTCTTATATATATATAAGTTTTTATTCTTATAATAAATGTATATAGCTGTCGGAGATATATTACTAGGGGAAAAATTATAAAAGACCTCAAGAAGTATAAAAAATGCTAAAAATATTCTTTTTAATTAAAAATGTAAAACAAAAAAAAATTAAATTTTGAAAATACATTACAAATATTTTCAAAACGCCAAAAATAGTGCTGCTAGTCCACGAAAAATGTGAATGCAATTTTTAGTGCCCAGAAAAATTAAAATTTTGTAAAACTATGCACCACAAAGAAGATCAATTCAAGATCTTTTAAATATGTCGCTTACATTTTTTTGTAGGACTAACAGTTTTGAAGATATATTTAGTTGTTTTACTACATGTCCGAATTTTTGATTTTTTGTTTTTTATTTTCAACTGTGTATAGCTCACAAAAAAAAACAGAAAATTTTGAAAAATACACAAATGCTTCTATTTTTTAAGTAATGCCGACGTGCTTAATTAAAAAAAAAAAAAATAGGAATCGTCAAATCCAATTTTTGAACAAAATCGTCCGATTTGACATGGAAGCACCGATATACACATAAAAACAACAAAGAGCATTGTTTCAAGGGTGGACAAAAAAATTCAAAGGAATAACCCAATAGGCAATAAGGCTAGGTTCTTCAAACGAAGGCATGAATTTACTGCTACTTTTGGCGGCAATACACATGAATTCCTCACTGCTCCGGCGAACACTTCCTAAGGCAGTACAATAGTTATATTTTTCCTACAAAAATTTGTTCTGCCTATATTTCAGGGTAACTTTTTCGTTAAAAGTTATGTATTAATTCAATATATTAATTCATACATAATCAAAAAATATTGAATAATATATTGAATAATAATCAACGTCATGACTTTGAAATATATTTTTTGAATTTTCTTTTAATTTTTCTGGTTAACCCTTTCTTTAAGTCATTCTTAAGAAGTGCTTAAAGCTGGCCTCTTTAAAGCAAGGAGAGCGGCAGGCATGAAAAGTTTGGCAATTTCATATAAAAAAGTATACTGTATAAAAGTATATACTTGGCTACTAGTAGGGTAGGCTTACGACCTCCATTTCAAGGCCTGCTTGTAGCCCTTCGAATAACTGCCAAGGCCTACTGGGCATTTATTCAAAAATTACTTACTTACTTAGGTGGTCGTAACAATCCGTGTCCGGGTTTCAACCGACCTCATCAGCTCTCGCCAGGCGCCTCTGCTTTGCGCGCGCCTTCTCCAATCGGATACACCAAGTGCGGTTAGGGCTTCCTCAGCCTGGTCCATCCATCGGAGGCATGGTCTCCCTCGTCGTCGTTGACCAGCAACCCTCGCCTCGAGCACCTTTTTCGCTGGAGCTTCGTCGTTCATACGATGGATATGACCCAGCCAGCGTAGTCGCTGTACAGTTATACGCCGAACTACGTCAATGTCATCGTAGAGCTCATACAGCTCGTGGTTCATTCGGATGCGATAGTCATCGCCGACTCGAACAGGACCAAAGATTTTGCGAAGAACTTTTCTCTCAAACACCCCCAGAGCGGCTGCGTCAGTTTGCGAAACTACCCATGCCTCAGCGCCATAGAGCAGCACAGGTAGAACGAGCATCTTATAGAGTGTTAGTTTTGTCGATCGAGAGAGGGCTCTGGAACTTAGTTGCTTACTGAGCCCGTAGTAGCACCTATTAGCAATTATTGTTCTTCGCTTTATCTCCAGGCTGATTTCGTTTTTGGTATTAATGGCGGTGCCAAGGTAAACGAACTCCTTGACTACTTACTTCAAAGTTATAGCTGCCGGATGAAACGTGGGAGTCTAAACGCCGAGCTCCCTTGTTTGTAGACAGCATATATTTTGTTTTGCCCTCATTTATCGTCAAACCCACTTTGGCTGATTCCTTTTCGATAGCGGCGAAAGCAGCGGTAACATCTCTCTTGGTTCTGCCGACAATATCAATATCATCAGCGTACGCAAGGAGCTGGACGCCTTTGTAGAAAATGGTGCCATTACGATGCACACCGGCCTTTCGTACGATCCCCTCCATGATGATGTTAAAGAGATCGCAAGACAGTGGATCGCCTTGCCTGAAACCTCTTTCGGTATTGAAGGTTTCGGAGAGGTCATTTCCTACCTTGACGGAGCTGCGTGTGTTGCTCAACGTCATTCTGCAAAGTCTAATCAACTTTGCAGGTATACCGAACTCAGACATTGTTGCGTATAGGCAATCCCTTTTCGGGCTATCGAACGCAGCTTTAAAATCGACAAAGAGATGGTGTGTGTCAATTTGATTTTCGTGGGTTTTCTCCAGGATTTGTCGTAGCGTGAAAATCTGGTCTATGGTGGACTTACCAGGTCGAAAGCCAATCAGTGTTTTTGTAATCGGCTTTAATCTTTCACACAGTACGCTTGAGAGAACCTTATATGCGATGGAAATAAGACTGATACCTCTATAACTGGCGCAGATTGTTGGGTCTCCTTTCTTAAGTATAGGGCACAGTACGCTGAGGTTCCAATCGTCGGGCATGCTTTCTTCTAGCCATATTTTGCTGATGAGCTGATGAGCTGATGCATGCGCCTTATCAATTCATCGCCGCCGGTTGTAAACAATTCAGCTGACAGGCCGTCAGCACCCGCTGCTTTGTTGTTCTTGAGTCGTTGGATAGCAACTCGAACCTCTTCATGGCTAGGTGGTGGTACTTCCACTCCGTCATTGTTGATTGGTAGCTCTGAACTGCGCTCTCCATGGGCGGCATTGGTGGAATCGTCGCCAGTAAGTAAAATGGAGAAGTGCCGTCTCCACAATCTCAGCACACACTGCGTATCCGTATTCAGATCTCCATTTTCGTCTCTACAAGTGGAAATAATAAAATATTGAATAATAATCGACATCATGACTGCTATCTCAAAAACTATAAAAAACTGAGAATATTATTACCTAACAAAAACATGTATATACATATTACATACATATACATATTAAAAGAAATAAAATAAATAATTTTTTCAATTTGAAGTGCTAAAGAAGTGCTTCTGGCAGGCCTCTTAAGAGTAGGTAGAGCGGAAGGCATGAAAAATTTTGCCATTTCATATAAAAATGTATATGGGCTTGGCTATGTGTAAGGTAGGCCTCCGACATCCATTTCAAGCCAAGCTAGTAGCGCTTCGAATACCTGCCAATGCCTACTGGGAAGGTGAAGTTAAAGGTGGAAACTTCAGTGAAAAATACTTTATACTCTACTGCTGTAGGGTTTTTAAATGGCTAATATTTAAAGTTCATACTCTATATAAATAGATTGTTGTTTAAATGCCTTCGAAAATATGTTGAATTTCCTCCACCTTTGTACGCAAGTACTTAACGCACAATATGTTGCGTGTTTTGATTATCATCATTATATGCAATTTTGCATTTATTAATAATATCTGTCAATGAATAAAAAACGCATTTTATGCGTAATTTCATCATATAATTTGAAAGCTGGACAATCAGTATGGAAAAAGTATGCTGAATAGTTTAAATAAAATAGTCACTGTTCAATGACATTAAGTAAAATTAAATAAAAACCACAAATTTTCTACACATATTTTTACCTTGTAATCTTCAATATAGCCATAAAAATATTCAAGTTATACTTTAATAAAACATAAAACTACCCCGTGTCGCGTGTCCTTAACTGAAGCAACATGCTAGAAAAGAGTCATTAAATACAATGGTAAAAGTAATATTATTTATCTACATCTAAAAGTGGCTCAACAATTAAGATAATGTCTAGTTTATGACGCTAGCGACACCCGCGGATGTTCAAAATTAACAACGCCAACATTGTTCTTCAGTATACCAAAGCAATAGTTTCTTACAATATAACACATTGTTGCATGCAACAAAAAATCAATGCACTAAAAGAATATAAATTCTAAGAATCTTGGAGAAACACGCGTAATGGTGATATGAGAATGAAAAATGTAACGGCAAAGAAATTCGGTAATTTTCATTATTAATTTTTTTGACACGCGTGTCAATGGGAAGTCAAACGTTAACATTTTGCAAAGATTGACAATAATAAACCGTACAATGGGCGTGAAAATGAGCCCAAAAGTCGAGGCTAAAACATCAACACAGGCACTCACACAAGGATATAGGGATTAGTATGCAGCGTAATTATTAATCTTCAAGGTAATTGAGCCGATACAAAGCCTTAAGGTCCTTGCTGACAATCCTCGATTCTTAAGCTGGCTGGTAAGCAGTGTAGTAATGAAGTTATAAACTTGAAAATAATAGAGTGCCACACGCAGTTAATTAACGCACCGTCAAATGTCCTTGATTCTAATTCAAGGACAAAGTGTCAACGTAAAGCAAAACACTTTGGAAAATACACAACAGATTAATAAGGCTTGAAGAAAGGACGAGAAGTTTTACAATAATCATAATAATTGAATGGTTGCTTAATGGTTGCTGTGTGAGAAAAGTCAGTTTTATATGCAGACATTGAAGGACGAAAACGCTACTAATTGTCAAGAATATTTTTTTTTACAACCAAACGACTTAAGAAAAAGGCTATCATAATGAATTTATTTGTTTAAAATTAGACTTGAAAAATTCAAAATTGTTAACGATTTTGTATGAATGGATACTAGAGCCATGCATGAATATATTCATCAAGCAAATATGCCCTGCTTCTCTGTTGTAGCAGTCACTGCAATCGAATAAATGTAAAAAACAGATCATATAGTACAGGTAGTGTTGCCAGAATGCCTGAAAATGGCAGTTTTTTTAACTCTGCAGTTTGGCAGCTTTTTTTTACAAAACGAAGTTTTTCAATTATTTATGCAGTTTTTCTGAATGAAAGGAGGTTTTTATGAAAATATAAAATTTCTTGTAGTCTTATACGCATTGAACATGAACCACCCAATGCAGGTTTTGTCAATACAAGATAGCTTCAAAAGAGATGCTCAAAAATATTCATAAATGGACAAACATTTGACAAACTCTGAGGAGACATATAGTTTTATTGAATCTAAGCCAAAGCTTCTACAAGAGTTTTAAAAACGTAAGGGTTATCCTTTTGTAATCCTTTATCCTTTTGTAATAATCGAAAATGACTTTTGCATAAAGGTATTTCCGCCGAAAAGTTCACCGTGACACCAAAATTAAAAGTTATTAAAAACTTATTAATTAATGATATTATCTTAGAGAAATAAAAAAAAATGAGAAAAGGTTTTTAAATTTGATTACTTTAAAAATAAACTTATACTATTTCAAATCCTTCTAAGAAAAGTTTTATATTGTTGAATTGAAGTTTTATATTGCGTTATTGAGTTGAAGCACTCAACTGCGTTATTGCGTTAATACACTTTTTTATTAAAAGAAACGCAATAGCGCAGTAATACAAATAGTTTCTTGATCCATCTTCTTTCTTTGTTTATTCGAATGTGTTCGATTTCAATAGTGCAAGCAATCTTAATTTTCAACTTATTTTATAGACCAGAAGCGTTTATGTATTGTTTGAATGTTGTATCAACCTTGAAAAATTGAGTGCAATTTAGCTCCAAGCTTGAAATTTTGGTTTGTTAATTTTTGATAGATGCTGAGTTCTGCGCTTTGTACAAACTAGCTTCATATTGATTTCTTATTGATTGTTCCTTTTTAATAAATTTCTGTCTAATATTCCTGAAATATAATAAACTACAGAACTTTGATTTGATATGTTGCACATTCTCTAAATGAGGCTTCACTGCGCTAAGTTCAGCAAATAAATGAATGCGCTATCCAACTATCCATATTAATAAAATGTAACGCCTAACGCAACGCGCTGTCAAACTTAAAACCAAACTGCTTTGATGAAAGTCCTGTTGATACAGGAATCATAGCATTTTAAGCTACGTCATGGCGCAATTGCGCTAGCGCATTTCGTTGAGACAGTAAACTGCACCTAAGTAGAGGTATCAGGGCAGAATGTTTTGCTGCATTACCCATGTGTAATTAATTGAACTCAGGGCCAGTTCTTCAGTACGAGTTTAAACTTAAGTTAAATTAAACCGAGCTTAACTCACCAAAATCGGATGTTTAAACTCGGTTTAACTAGATAGTTTAGCATTCGTTGATTTTAAATTGGCGTAAATTATCATATAATGTATTTCTTTTTTGCCTAATTCGAGCTTAAACGTCCAATTTTTGTGAGTTAAACTCGGTTTAATTTAACCAAAGTTTAAGCTCGTACTGAAAAACTGGCCCTTAATTCAACAATAATGTGAAATCACAATTTTTATTACTGAAAAGTAGAGAACACTGCAAATGAAGCGATAAATTATTATTTATAAGCGCATTAATACAATTTGAATTCGTTTTGAACGGCACTTAAAGGTGATGTAGAATTAAAAATCCTAAAATGCAAATATAATTATAATTAAAACTTTTCCTTCTATTCAAAACCTGAGATAAATAAGAATTTCACTATGTACATTGTTACCCCCAAGTGACAGTTTCTCCGGACAGCATTATAATCTTGAAAATTGCACCAATCTTTCTCCCAGCCATCATCATCAATTTCATTACTGATGAGTAATACATGATTGCCGACAACTTTTGCTTGATGTGGTTTTGGCGCACATTTTTATTATTTCACCATAAAATTACTTTACAAAAATAATTTTGTAAATATTTCCCATGTCGTTGTATAGTCTGTTTCTGTGGTCTTTTTGCTGGAGTCATTAAAGCAGTGGAGTACAAATTTTTTGTTTATAAATATTTCTCTGTTCCAAAGCAGTGCGCCATACTGTCTGACAAAATCGTTCATGTTTTGTGGGAGTTTGTTTTCGGGCGGGGAAACAATGGTTTACAAATGTTAACTAATAAAAACAAAAAATAAACTCAAAAAATGTTATATTCACCGTAAGGATACCCAGTTAGATGGGATCATAAGATATATTTTCCAAAATTTTTTTTCATTATTCGTTTAGTAATTGCATTTTATAGCTCATTTCGATGTTGATGCTAGTTTTTGCGCTATCCACAGTCGTGCCACACTGTCTGGCAGCAACGTTTGTCAAATATTACCGCTCAGAGCTAACGTAACCATTAAAAAAACAAACACACACATCTAAAAAATATGTTTATTTTAGCGATTTTAAATAGAGAAAAGTATGCAGGCACCTTGCTATATAGATGCAGCAAAAACGCTTGCTATACCACATCGACTACTACGGCGCTTTTGAAGAGCAGACCACGGACCACACAATATATAATCGTGCTGTTAATTTAACAAGGAAGTCATTAAAGGCATGTTTATTCCTTTAATGTGGACAGAGCTTGATGTGGTGGCAAAAGTGGGTTAAACAACGATTCATAGCTGAGCGTGGGTGGTCTTTGCTTGAGGCTAAATAAAGGCTGCAGGCTACATATTTTTTATGTCATCGTGTTGTAAATATCTACGCCACAGCATGGCACAAAAATTATTATAAATTTATGCTTACTATCAATGTCTAGTTTCACATTTTTTAATACCAAAATAAATCAAAGCAATGAAAAGTTTCTTTGAGACAGTGTTAAGCTGAAACTTGATTAAATGCCGCCACGTCTTAGAAACGTTTATGTAAATGTTTGTCTTTCATACAAACTACTTCAATTTATTTCCAAATAAAAATCAAAGACATAAAAGAGAACAAAAAAAACAATCAAAAGAAGTTATTAATCAGTCTGGCTATTGAGCATTTATAGCAAAAAAGAACAAGCAAACAACCATTAGAGTTCATGGGACTTACATGGAATTCTAACTGATTATAAACTATGCTGTCAATCATTCATCAAGTGTTTCTTCTCTACACAATTAATACATCCAGCTGACATGTGAGGTCTTTGCTGTCATACACAGCAGGTGACAAACTCGAGTACGTGTGCACCAAGTCAACCTAACAAACAAGAGGCGCTACGGTAAGCGAGGCGCCACAGCATCAGTCAGAATCACGCAAGTTTATCATAAAATATAAAGAAAAAATACCAAATAATGTCGGTTTTACACAATTTTACATGGAAATCAATGTTGCAATTAATAATGTTGATGATTGTTACTCAAACAACCACTGCTGGTGTAAGTGGTGACGTTGCTGTTGGTGCCTCAACGTCGTCGTCTTCTTTCGTGATGAAAGCAGCAAGCAATACAACAAAGATTGCGAAAGTTTTCACATCATTAAAAAGGAAACCAATATTGAGGCATGTACATTGTGCAAAGTGGTAGTTATACAAAATGTAACCTGTTTGAACTCCGGTACGGAAAGAGAATTCTTGGAATGTATGCCGTTAGGGTGGAGTGAGTAAATTTCTTCTTTTTTTTTATTTATAGGGGAGAAATATCAATTTAGTTACGAATATAAAACCACAAAACATTTTGCAGAGTTTCAACTCACATTATACGTAAGACCATTAAGTGACAAGCGTCAGTAGAAGTCGTTAAAAATATCCATGTCACTATAAATTGTGTTTCAACTTATATGTAATAAGAAGATACAAGTGCATTTATTATCGTCAAGTGCAGTTTTTCGAAGTAACAGCAATATTTTTGCATCAATTCCCAATACAAATTTGCAAGGAAGAGTACTTTTTTTCCAATTCATGTAGCCCTTCGAAATTCTAACTTGGAAGGGTGTTTTTTTCTTTATTCTGTGATTAATTGCTGATTTGGCATAATTCAGCCATTCAAAACCTTGCGTAAGGCGAGTTTTAATGCAACCCTTCCGATTTGTCTGATATTATCGTTGTCAGTTCTTATTCGAAAATAAAAAAAGGTGAGTTCATTAATTTTTCTTATCGCCATCTTTTGCAAAGATATAGAATTTTTGACACAGGTGAATATCGTGAGAAAGAGATGGTTTTCAAAAAATCTTATCTCAGTCAGTTTTCGTATATAAAAGGAATTTGAAAACGATATTAAATGATTTTTTATAACATTTATTTCTATGTTATCATTTGTACTGGGGTCACCCAAATTTTGCAACCAAAATAATGACCTTTTTTTGCTTACCCATCCAAAAAAAAAAAAAAGTTGTGTGAAGAAATAAAGTGATATTTTAAAATTTAAATTTTTTTAGAAAAAATGACTAATTAATTGGTCATACATCCTTTCCAGTGTTGACCAACATATTAAGACCAACGTATAATTTGAACTTATTAAATATCTCATACGAAAACTGAAAATTTGTATGTATCTTGGATAATCAGATGGCATTTAATTTCAAACTATATTGTTCCGAATTATTATTATTATTCCGAAGAATAGATAGAAGTTACTAGAAATCCACAGTTTTGACTATGTAATCAAAATCTCTCATGAATAACTCTCATTTTGGTTGTTGGTTTCTTTTTTTTTTAGTGTTTATAAAACTTTTCTTAAAAAAGGCCCAATAAATTTATTGTTATCTCAAAACATGTAGAAGTACATTATTAAAAAAATTGCAGCTTTATTTTCAGTCATATGATTTCTGATTTAAGGCCCGTTTCCAGCTCTTAAGTAATGAGTCAAGTAAAATGTTCTATATATTTCTTGAATAAAAAAGGTAGTAAGAAAGTATTTTTGACAGCACACAAAAATAAAATCATTTTATTTGACTGAGCTATAACATTTCGTTGGAAAATTGAGCTTAGGGGAAATTTCTCTCTGTTCTGACTTCCAATCAGGGTTGGCTGGGACAAAAGCTGTTGCAGTTAAGCAATAGGGTTAACCTTAACTAGCAGTGTCAGCTTTTCAGTCTATATCAACGGGATACGCTTGATACAAAGTTTGGAAATGTGTTTGGAACCCCTTAAAAAACTGTTTAAATATATACCTAACGAAACGTTCTTGCATTCTGTATCTAGATTCACTTATGAATACTCTCTTTTCCAGATTGGATACAAATACAATTGACTTACGGGCGAGTTATGTATTTTGGATGGGAAAAGATAGATCAAATGTTGCATATCCTTTTACCACAATACGACTTTGGGACTACCTGACAGTAGTTGCCCCGTTATCCTTCTATTACAAAGCAAGAAACGTGGCACTGATAGTTTCCTTATGAGCAATCGTCAGCTTGCTAAAAATGGTTATAAATTCGAATATTTTTTGCGTATACTTTTCCTGTTCTTGAGTGGACTAAGAGCTCTATTGTTTTTCGTAAAGGACAACGTGGGTATACATCAGTTTGTCATAGTAAAAATTAAATAGATATTTTGAGGTATGGCCTATGGTTTCATTGTCTATGTGTAAACTGGTTGACTTCCTAAATTGTTTTCTTTTGAACGTCAAATATGCTGCTATAATGCAACTCCTCTGATCATCACAGCAAACCATTCCTTAAACCCT
Source organism: Coremacera marginata (assembly GCA_914767935.1). Lineage (NCBI taxonomy): Eukaryota > Metazoa > Arthropoda > Insecta > Diptera > Sciomyzidae > Coremacera > Coremacera marginata. The sequence continues at coordinate 2,552,338 of OU612045.1, read as the reverse complement.
AAAAAGTTGTTGAATATGCCTTTGCAGTTGTTGGCAACCATATTGTAACTTTTAAGTAACCAAATTTACTTGAAGAAACAATGTGAAGAAAATATATCTGTTTCTTGTTACTGATTATTGCCTTTGTGTGATTTAAATCAAGGATTATACGTTATTATTAGTTTTTACTGTTGCAATTTCTTGCAATTCTTGAGACAGTCTTCTCAAAGTGTTTCACTTGCAGCAAAGTTTCCAATCTGTATCTTTTTTTTATATATTTGGCATATTCTGTTAAAAAAATTATGGATCTTTCCAGTGAAGTATTAATTTAAGGAAGATTAAAAATTAATTTTGTGCTTCTTAGTGATTTGATCTATTTTTATTTTAAACATATCACGAAAGGTTTTGACCCTATGTGAGAATTTTCGCAACATGTTTTAGCAAAACATTACATATTCTCGTTCAAAACTTGCCTCAGACTGCAATAACAAAGTTTTCTATAATAAAGATTATGGAAATGGTTCTATAAAGATCTCGATGATCTCTCAGAGTCTTCGGTCTACCGAATCCTTAGCTTTGTCAACAGCTCAAACTGATTTAAATAGAGAGGGAAATTAACCCAATGGTATCACAATGGGCCTCATTGGCCTAAGTGTGTCTCAAAGGAGACAGCCGCTTTAACCTAACCTAACCTAGCACGCACGGCAGCAATGATTGCATTTCTAACGCTGAATGTAAGTTAACATTCTTTGAAGAAAGCATTTGAAGCACGTGAAATAGCTCCCAACTCAATGAAATAACTCCCAAGAGATATGAAGCAACTTCCAAGAGAAATGAAGTAACTCCCAAGTTAAATGAAATAACTCCCAACCAAATATTTTTGGACTTATTTCATTCTCAAATTTTTTGGGGTTAACTCCCAATTTATTGGGAAATAACTCCCAAAAATGTATGAACAATTTTTGGGAGTCATTTCTTTTTCACTTTATCACTGCGCCGTAATTTATTTAGTTTGCTGATGATGTCGGTGGACTCGTAGTCTCAAGTCAGTAAAAGGAATACTTTCACATTCACCAGCATGTTGGTAACGCGTCGTTGTTGGCGAAGACGTGTCGATGGGCATTTGTCACTTCACTCGTGTCGTCGTCGGCTGTTTGTGTTTTAATTTGTTTTTCTGCACATAATATTGAATTTTTGTGAGTTATGGGTAATTTTTAATTGAAAGTAAAGAAAATGTGTAGTTTCACACATAATATAGTGACATTTATAGAAATATTTGAATTCAAGCCCGTATTTGGGATAAAACAAATGAAAAAAATAAAAACAAAATACTTCGAAACAAAACTTTGGAGGAAATTTTTAAATTTTTAGATGATGGCTATATGAGCAATAATCTCAAATATTTCATTTTAATAATTTGATGTACCCATAGATGATGATGTCATATGCGTCTCAAATTGAACAAATAAAGTAAATATAATTTGTTAATTTTGCCATAACGCTTCCTCGCACGACACACGACTACTGCATGTACCGTGTCGTTTAATGTGCAAATGTTCTGTCGTTATCATGCCGGTGTCGGTGCTGTGCTGATATCGTGTCGGTAGATGTGAAAACGCCCATTGGCGGACAGAAAGATTTTGCTATGTGTTTTTCCACTACGGCCAAACTCTCAATTCGAACCTGTACTGTCAACAATTGAACCGTCTGAAGGAAACAATCGCCTAGAAGCGGCCAGCTTTTACCAATAGAAGAAAAGTTGTGTTCCTTCTAGTTCCGTCTATAACGCCAGGCCACACACACACCGATAGTGACTCGCCAAAAGCTCCGGGATCTTGGTTGCGAGGTCCTTAAACATGTACCTTGAACCTGGCAGCAAGTGATTACCACCTGTTCCTGTCTATGGCAAAAGATTGTGCTACATTGAGAAAATTTAACGCCTTAAATTCAAAGAAAAAAGTTCTTGTAAAACTGTTACCAAAATATTTTTACCACAATTAAAAAATCGTTGCAGTAATGATTTATCCTTTAACTATGCAAGTGCAGCATCATTGAAACAAAAGACTGAAGTTCATTGAAGCTAAATCAATGAAACAATCTTTGCAGTGAAGATAAAATATTTACTTTAACGATTTAATTCTGTGTTAACAAGGAATTAAAAAAGTATGTTAAATCAACAATTTTTCTTTGTTTTCTTGAGAGTAAGCTTCATTGTTTCAACTGTTGCTCAAAAGAATTTTGTCTTCAAAATCATAGCTGTATACGAAGAATAAGAAAATCGTGTGCAAGTGCCAACATTGAATTGTAATTGCAAAAAACTCACGTTAATATTCACACCAGTAAATTTTATTACATTTCATCAACAAAAAGAAAAAAAAAAAATAAAAAAAAATTCTTTGCCCGCCGTGCGGAATCGAACTTGGAATTTTTGGTGCCAGTCCATCGCTCTACCCACTGATCCAAAAAGCCTTGCAACTGTTGGCTGACATAACTGCAGTTATGTTACTGTAATATGATGCTGTATTAACAGATGTAGTATGTCACAGTATTCTGTTGATAGCTATACAACAAAAATCTATTAATAGATTAATGGGTTATGCTGCAGCATAGCTTTAGTTCAGTGTCGGGCAAAATTGAAAAACCTATTCACATGTGATTGAGCTAGATTTGCTGCCGACGTCAATGTTTTCACATGTACACAATAAAAATTTCGTGTGGCGTACGAACAGTAGCCGAGTTATGACTTTGGTTCGTGCTTATGAGAAGCTGTGAGCTTAATTTTGCTATTCAAATCATGTCAGTTGACGTTAAGCATTCAAGAAGGCAAGAACTCGCTTCTGCTCGCTTCGCAACTACAGAGAGAAAAATGTTTAATGATAAATGGATGCTAGATTTCTTTTTTATAGAAAATACAAACGCTGTAGCGCAATGTCTTATATGCGAACGCACTGTTTCTCGTTCCGTATTGATGTATGTGCAAAGGCATTACTCGGTTTGTCACGCACAATTCAATTTAATTTTAGGAGAAGAACGAAAACTAAAGCTTTTCGAATTAAAAGCTAAATATTTTTTAAGGTTTATTGCTGATGATTTTAATCAAAATATAAATAATTCTTATATTCATCATAATATTTCTTCATTACAATTTAAAAAGGCATCCTATGCTGTGTCATTGGCCTTGGCAAAAAAATGCCGACCGTATGAAGATGGTATGTTTTTTAAAGAATTAAGTCAGGTTGTTTTCAGTTTTTTTGGGGAGCAAGGAAATGAAATGCAACAAATTGTAGAACAAATACGTTTATCCACACGAACAATAACTCGCCGAACGGAAGTTATTTGTAAATATTTATATTTTACCACTAAGCAAAGGTTATTAAACTGCAAATTTTTTTCTATATGTCTTGACGAGAGCACGGACATAAATAACTTAAGCGTATTAATCATATGTGTTAAGTCAGTTGATGAAAACTTACAAACAACAGAGGAAATACTCTCCGTTGTTTCAATGCATGGGCATGTTACAGGCGAAAACCTCTTTAAAATACTACAACAAAATGTTTTTTCACTTTTTAACAAAAAAAAGTTGACTGCGATTTGTACTGATGGAGCCAGAGTGATGACTGGAAAAAATCAAGGGCTGATAGGTTGGTTAATGAAAAATAATATAAAAATTCCAGCTTTTCATTGCATTATCCATCAGCAGTCGCTTTTTTCGAAAGAGTTAAACCTTTCCTATGTAATGGAAATAGCCATCAAAATAATTAATGCAATTCGAGGGGGGCATAATGCACTACGGCACAGAAAATTTAAAGATTTTCTCGATGAACTTGATGCCGAGTTTGGTGATTTAATTTTGTTCACAGAGGTTCGTTGGCTTAGCCGTGGTAGGAGTTTGCAACGCCTTTTTGATTTGAGGAATGAAGTTTTACTGTTTTTGGAACAAAATTTCTTTTCAAAATCGGATGATTTAATTTCAAATCTTAAGAATAAAGATTTTTTATTAGACTTAGCCTTTTTATGCGACCTTACTCTTTTATTAAATCAATTAAATCTGTCACTGCAGGGTAAAAACAGACATATTTTTGAGCTAGTGCCTATTGTAGAACACTTTGAGCGCAAACTAAATATTTTAATAATTCAATTAAAAAATAATGATCTGTCCAATTTGGATAAAACCAGGATAATATGGTCAGATAATTTAAATTTTAATAAATTAATAGACTATACAAGGATTGTTAAAGAGTTATTAATAAATTATAACAAAAGATTTCAAGATTTTCAGATAATTAAAACCGCAATTGAATTGCATAATAATCCTTTAATTTGCAAAATTAACGACCAACCAACAGAAATACACGCAGAGCTAACAATGCTGCGCAATGATATAAGCCTTCCCTTGGAAATGGGTCAACATTTTTGGAAACATTTAAGAGAGGAAACATATCCAAATATTAAACATGAAATCTTCAAAATATATTCTATGTTCAGTTCCTCATACGATTGCGAGGTTGGATTTTCAACCCTCAAAATTATCCAACATAAATTTAGAAACCGTTTATCAGATGAACATATCTCAGATTTACTGCGCATTAAAAGTTATGAAGGCAACATAAATATAGACGATATAATAGAATTTGAAAAGTTACTATAAAAATAATAATAATAATAATAATAATAATAATAATAATGATAATGATAATAATAATTATAATAATAATAATAATAATAATAATAATAATAATGATAATGATGATGATGATGATGATGATGATGATGATGATGATGATGATGATGATGATGATAATAAAATAATAAATAATAATAATAATGATAAATAATAATAATAATAATAATAATGATAATAATAATAATAATGATAATGATAACAATAATAATGATAATGATAATAATAATGATAATAATAATTATAATAATGATAATAATAATAATTAAAATAATAAAAAATGATAATAATAATTATAATTATAAATCATAATAATTACAATTATATAAATAAAACATAAAAAAAATGCATTTTATTTACAGTGTAAATAAAACCAGCGCTGTCGCTCTCTCATGGACACAGACACAAGCTTGCATGTTTATGTATTGTTTTGCCCGACACTGCTTTAGTTGTAATTAATATTGAATCAATCGCTCTGCGTAACGAAGGAGTTTGGCTCAATGCGTAGTGTAGTGACTTCTCAATTGGTGGTATCGGTGGGTGTGGGTTCAAATCCCCACGGCAGGCGAAGGTAAGATTTTTAATTTGATATTTAATTTATTTTAATTTAATTTAATGTTCTTGTTATAACAAACGCAAGCAGCAAAGAGAAGCCACAAATTTCATGAAACCATGTACTTAAAATCAAGTATCTAACATTCTGCGTCTTTGCCGTAACGAATAAAAGTCTTTCTGCCAAAGTACATTTTCTTTACTTTTACGACTTTTCCATGCTTTTTAAAGACGTACATCTTTGCCACAAGAATTTAAGTTTTTGATTCAAAGTACACTCAGTTCTGTTTTTACACGGTAGATACGTTCCCAAAGATTTCGTGCAAAAAAAATCGTGTAAAAAACTGTTGACATGCATGTTTACACGCGGCAACACGGGAGTATAATAAAAATTAAAAATTTTATAGCGGTGAAAACTGTTAGCACTAAAGTTGTTATTTTCAGAATTTGGGCCAATTAAGTGTTAAATCAAAATAAAGCGTGTAAAAACAAAAGTAAGATTTATTTTTAATTCGTGTTAAATCAAATTCGTTTAAAAAAAGTCGTGTAAAAACAGAGCTGAGTGTTGAACGATGTTTTGTCTTTGGGCTCAATCTAACCAATAAAAGACTTTGTGGCAAAGTGAATTTCCTTTGGCCTTACGATTTTTTTCTATGGTTGTAATAAAACATTCGCCTCAAGCGAAGCTTGTCGCATTTTTTGCCAATAGGGACAAAAGTTTTTTTTGAGAGAGACATAATGAAATTACCTTCAAAATGGCAAAAAATTAACGAAAACACTTGTTCATATTTGAACTAAATCGAATATTTTTAACTATGCATAAAAAACTTTCAATTTCAAGCAAAAAAAATGGATTTCGTTTTACTACAGCTGATAAATTTGGGTAGGACTAAGTACGTGATTTTTTTATGGTTTTAAAATACCTTTATACTCGTAGAACATAAAAGAATGCAGTTGGATGTTTCTGAATCTTCATTATTAGAACCAGATTTTTCTCTTTTTTAAAACTAAAAGATTTAGATATAAGCTTTAAAAGCATGGTCGTAGCGAGAAGTGTAGGGATGGAGCAGCTGCCGCCTAAGACATTAGAAAAATTAAAACATTCAAATAATATCATAAAACATTCATAGAGTCTAAAAAATACTCATTAACGACTATAACTATACTTGTCTATAAATAAAAATTTAAGTTTTCCAACTTCAAGTTCAACTTTTTGAATTAAAGAAACTTCTTACAAATCAGACTTAAATTTTTTTTTGTCAAACTTAAAATTCAACCAATATAAAAATTTTAAATTTTATTTTTAAATTTGTTTCCAAAACTAAGAACTTCGAATTCTATATTTATTACGATAAAGTTGAATTGTTTCTCATTTGTAGAACTGGGTTCAAAAAAATATCAAACATAAAAAAAAATCAAGAAAATAAAAAGACAAGCTAGTTCGAAATCGTATCTAGTACTTTAAGCAAATTTTTCCAAAAAATCTTTCAAAATAGTGCCTTCTGTTGGTGAAAATATATTTTCTCTGTTAACATTTAACTAACAGCAAGTAATTCCAGTTTCATAGCAATTTTCTATAATCGTATGTGTTTTTTTTTTTTTTTTTTTTTTTTTTTTTTTTTACTACTACTTTCATGCTATACTCTTTTGTAACTTAGGGGGCAACTCTTTTCTGCAAGTTGCTTAAGCATGTGTTTTTCAAGTGTTTTGCGTTTGTTGTTGCTAGTCTGCAGTAAGATATTCCATTGCGTAGTCATCGTCATCGCGTAAAATTGATCATTGTTACGTTGAAATACATTATGTCGTCAGTGTTAACTTTTTCCAAGAAAATAATTCAAGAACTGAAGTGCTTAGTGAGAATAGGCAAAACAAATGTGTGCAATTTTTATATTGGGCTGAATAACAATCTTTCAACTAAAGAAAAGGAGGAGTCCAAGATAGACAGAGAGAGTATTGTTAATATACGAAAAACATTAAGGAAAAATATTTACAGGAGCCTTCAAAAAACATTAAAATTTACAATGTAATGAATCTAGTGAAGCGTGAAATTAAGTAGGTAAATATATATGAATAATTTTTATGGTAACCAAATACGAAACGGAAAGGTTTGAATGACCTTTAAAAATAAAGCATAATATAACACATGCAGGGTGTTTCATATCAAAAAGACAATCCTTCTTCCATGGTTTTTTTGGATCAAGAAAAAATTGCATGACAGGGTGGGTCCATTTTCTTCCTGTTCAAAGTAATAAGGGGAAGTGTATTTGCATTCTCCTTAAAAGTTGTAATCAGCTTTACACTTATAACTTCAAAATAAATGAATAACTTCAAAATCAACTAGAAAAATTTAAAAGACCTTTTTGGAGAGGTAATTAAAAAGTGAACTAAGATTTGCTGCGCTTTAGAAAAAACATTAGAAAAAGTAATAACATAGACGAATTTCCATGCCATTCGATATAAAAATAAAATAAAAAAAAAAATTAAAAATTATTATAAAAAGTGTTTCAACTGAATGAAATTTACAAAGTCATATAATTTGTTTCCTTGTCTAGATTCTAAAATTTATTTCTTGCACAATTGTTCATTTGCTGCAAAACACCCTGTATATAAATATGTCTACAAAAAATATTATTATTCCGTATCCAATTTGAATTTGGACATACCATATTTTGCTTATATGAAGTCAGATTTTTTTCTAAAGAAATAAAATAATATATTATTAAAAAGCATTTTATAAAAAAATATAGCAAATAAAAGAAATGCAAAAAATTCAAGCTTATTTTTACACAAAAAAAAACAATAAAATTAAAATTCTTGAAATATGTTTGCCTTAAGCGCAAGAATTTCTTAATATTTTGTTTTAACCTTCATCTTACCTTCACCGCGTTCACATTAAAAAAACCAAAAATAAATATCCCAAAATTCCTTTAAAAAATTTTTAATTTGATGCGCTCATTTCTCGAGAATAAAAAATGATTTCGGCCAATTAACACCAAAAGAAATCATGTCGATTACACCACTCATCAAGCACCACTCGAACTGTCAGTGAACAATGACAGAAAACAACATTTGACGCGTGCCCCCTTTTAACGGCGAACAATGATGACGCAACACTTTCGGCCTGGCGATATCTCGACAATATAGATAAAAACTTTACCAACAAAATGAAGAGAAAATTAAGCAACAATAATTTTAACATTGTCATTGATGCAACATCATCATCTTTATCGTCGTCGTCGTCGTCGTCGTCGTCGTCGTCGTCGTCGTCATCATGAAACGATCCAGACTCACTGCAGCTTGTGACCTCAGTTTGAGGTGGGTTAAAAAATAAGGTAAAAGTACCAGTACATCAACCGACACTCCAGCTAATCGCTCTGACGTTAGACAAACAGTCGGGAGCAAAACTTAATGACTACAAAAACAACAACTTAAATGCGTGAATAAACAACAATTTTTGGTGGAATCAAGACAAAATCAAAAAAAAAACAGAACGCTTAGCATGATTTGACTAATTTGTTTTTCTTCTACCAAGCTGGAAATGTAAAGATCAATATCATGAATTCCGGATTGATCGACAGTCAGCTGGGTTAATTTGTATTGTATGCGATGGTTTGGCTTGGAAGTGAGTGTCATTTATGCTGAGTGTGCAACATGTTGCTGCATTTGTTGTTGAAGTCAAATGGCATCCACTTAATCACGATTAGCTACAATCGATAAAAACTTTGAAGGCGATTTTGTAAAGATAGAGTGATGAAGAAGAGTGAGAAAAATGAAGAAGACATGCTAAGAGGATAAAGTTGTGAAGTTCACTGATTGTCGAAATGACAAATCAATTCAACAGTGTTGCCAATGACAAGAGTTTTCGCTCTAAGAAGTTTTAAGTTTGCGCACTAAAACTTGCAAAAAAATATTGAATGGCGCGCAATTATGGAGTAATGTAACATTAACAGTTAAAATAAATAGAATTACTGAGGGATGAAATTTTCGTAAAACAAATCATTTTGACAAATGATACGATTTTGCTTTAATGATTTCGACACGAACCAAACCAACAAGCAGCTACTTTAGCATTTTAATTTTCTTTTCATATTTATTATTTTATTAAAAAATCGTTATATATTCGTTTTATTCGCCATGTAAGTAATATTTTGGCATATATTTTATGTTTGTACGATGAATATTAAAGGCTGTAGGTATACCTCAAAAAGTGAGCAAAACATCTCATGTGCATGAAAAAATTTTCGAAAAATACGCCCTAATACGCTGTAAAACGTAATTTTATGTAATAAATTTCAAAGAGTAAAAAATGTAAAAGTTTGTTTTTATTACTAAATCGCAGAACGTAATCTTTATCTCGAGATCTTTATCTCGAAAAGAGGTCATGATATAAAAAAATATGATATGACCATGCATTAAAAAATCCAAATTATTTTCAGAAATGATAATCAGCTAACTATAAAAAAAGTCATAGCAATTAACACATCAATCAAATTTTAAAATTTAATATATCGTTTGTTTCATTTTAAGCTCTGAATTCATCACTTTAAAAATTCCGAAAATCCTGAACTTTTTCTACAAAAACTTAGGCCATATTCCGCAATCCAGAAATAAACATCGCTAATTCTGAGTCACCCTGTTACACTGAATCCTGATATGGCAGCCCATTTCTTTCTATTTAGCTACACTTTAATCATTTCGTTCTTGCCTACGCTTCTGGACCAGACTGGCGCCCAACTAGTTGTTGAACGTTGTTTCGACATTTACGTCGTTTTTATGCCACATTTGAACACATGAAACATGTTGCTTGAAAGCTTGTAATTTTGCAAAATGTTTTTAATTGAGTTCTTCTCACCTGCATGCAATGAATGCAATTCTTAATTTATATGTTAACTGCTCGCTATTCTTTTAAAAATTGTTGGTTTTATTTTTTTTTTGCTCTAAATGCCTATAACTTAAACGCTCTTTTTGCACTTGCTTAACTTTTGTTGTTGCTGCTTCCGTTTTCATGGCTGCACTTGAGAAATATGAAATTTTTTTTCTCACCTCGTTGCTTATTTAACGCAAATTAAATTAATTTGTGGTTCCGTTTCAGAAATGGAAAAATAATGCCAAGCGTAGCGGTGTTAAAAAAATGTAAGAAATAAATAAACCAGTTTTAGAAAATTGCAATACTTGGCAATAAACACTGATGAAGTGGACAGTTTCAAGAGCCAAGCGACACGCATGCGCAACGAGCAGAAATATAAGACAGAAAACAAAACAACAACAAAAACAAAACAATATATAAAGATATTAATGCGAATTGCGGCAATTATTACATGTTGTCATGTCATTAGACGTGGTAGTGTAACTAAAACAACAACAGCTAAAACAACAAAAATAATAACAAAAACAACAACGGTTATTAATTGAAATAAATGCCGAGCAATGCAAATTGTGGATACAGTTTATGACAGGTGGAAATAGCAGTAACTGGAATGACAACAACAACAACAAAAACAGCAACAAAAAGTGGCAAAAGCAATGGCAACACTTGACAATGCGCGCCAATAATTATAGCTGCAGCAACAGCAACAATAAAACAACAACAACAACGAAACTTACTACATGAGTAGCAGCAAATTTCAACGGTCTATTTCAGTGACAGCGCGCGAAAAGCAATGAAATCATAAACTCGACAACAACAACAACAACTTGAGCTGCTCTTCAGGCACTGCAACAGAATGATGTGTGAACGCAGAAATTTCACAGTGCTGGACAATAGCAACATGTTGCAAACACGCAAAAGAACAGTGTACACCGAGAAAAATACTAAAGGAAAATTATCAATAAACTTACTAACCTAACCACTGGCTTCGATCATGTTGAGCCTGTTAAGCTCTTGGTCAGGAGAACAAAGTTTATTTGTAGATCCAAAACATTTTATGTAAATAGCGAATTAACGAGACATTTTCGCCATACCACCCCACAGCGATTAGGTGCACTCCTTCTCCTTACTTTGATTCATTTGAAAAAAATCATCAAAATCGGTTGAGAAACAACCTGAATACCATACCACTCCCGAGCAACGCCGGGTATTCCAACAAGCATTTCCTTTAAAAATTCGTCGGTAATTTGGTTTATACAATAATTTAGTAATAATGTCTTTTATAAATTCAACATTTTTCCATTTTTTTTGAGGTAAAAAGTACAGAAGTTTTAAAACTATTGTATGTTTAGCTGGCACAAAAGCTTTTGTGATTATACTGCCTTGTTCAAAAAGAAAGGTTCATTCACACTGTGAACCGGACTTAACTGTCCGATTCGAAAGTTTTTATTTTAGTAGGTTGCCACATGTATCTATGACAAGGCTGCCAAATATCAGCGTCTCTCGTTGGCATTTGGTAAAGTGACGGTGTTTTGCTTACAACAACTTTTTTCGTGTCTTCGATTTTTACGATGGAAGAAAAAAATTTAGTAACGAGTTTGTATCAAATATAATGTGAAAAATGGTTTCAACTGCGCTGATACGCGTAAAATGTTGGTGAAATGTTACGGGGACTCTGCTCTATCGTATCAGAAGGCAAGCAAGTGGTTTAACCGATTTGTGAGTGGCCAAGACAACGCTCGTACCGGGCGGCCATCGTGTTCGACTACCGAAGAAACGTTGAAAAAATCAGAGAAATGTTGGTCAAAAACCGCAAATTGACGATTAGAGAGATAGCAGAGGACGTCGGCATTTCAATTGGATCTGTTCAGAACATTTTGAAAAATTAATTGGGCTTGAGACGTGTCGCTGCGAAGTTGGTACCGAAAGAACTCAATTTCATGCAAAAAAGAGACCGCGTTGCTATCGCGAAAGACATGCTGGAAATGGTCGAAAACGACGAATCATTCAACGAATTCATCATTGCTGGTGATGAGACATGGGTATACGAGTATGACACGCAAACCAGGCATCAGGCGAATGAATCAGGCTCAATTTTTTCTTCCATCGTAAAAATCGAAGACACGAAAAAAGTTGTTGTAAACAAAACACTGTCACTTTACCAAATGTCAACGAGAGACGCTGATATTTGGCAGCCTTATCAAAGACGCATGTGGCAACCTACTAAAAAAATTTCGAATCGGACAGTTAAGTCCGGTTCACAGTGTGAATGAACCTTTCTTATTGAAGAAGGTGGTACATAGGAGAGAAGCTTACAGGTTGCTACCCCATAGCTTTTTGGATCATAGCTCGTCATAAAATGTTTTGTAGATTCATCGATCGTCATAAATGCTAATTTGCTGCATACGTTGGTAAAAGGAAGTAAAAAGCTGCAATCCTAAGCTAGAACTCATTTGAATTCTCACAAAAAAAAAAAATAAAAAGTATATCTAATATCGACCTTCTAAAATTTTAGCTTGCAGGTTGTCAACCCTTGAAAATTGCTGGAAATATAGAAAAACTCAAGTAAAATAACCTGATCTAGAAGATTTTTAAATATTTATTAAATTTTACATGAATTTTACTGCGTTCTTCTTGTATTTATTGTTAACTTTGATTGCTTTAATTGCGCCGAACAATGCATCAAAATCCTTATTATCACGGTCAGTTTTTCTTGGTCTGCACGTCGCCCATACTAAAAATGTAACAAAAATTTAAACAAAACACCGAAAATATTCCTAATGAATGAAAAAAAAAATTGTTTTTTGACTCAATGACACTTGCAAACATACGTTATACAAAATAGAAGTGAAAAAGAGAGGTAGCAACCTGTAAGCCAGTAAATAAGACAATCTGCATTTTGACGCTATTTTAGAAATCGCATTATATAAAATTTCCTACTAATGATACCCTTGGAACTCTGTTTGGATTATGAAAGTTTTATAAAAAAGCCAATACACAATTTTAATTGCGCATGTTCGCCATCTTGGTTGTGACTTAGGTGGTGATCGTAGCCACAAACGAAGTCCCATTTTTGTTTTTTTTTTTCTATTGTATAAAGTTAACGAGCACCGATGACGAGCTGCGCAGTAGATTTAATTTTTTCGATATGAATATGTTATCTGTTTATTATTGCATCATGGTGGCATCCTGCAAACAGTGGTAACCTGCAAGCCTCTCCCTTATGTATAAATTTGTATGATCTACCAAAAGTCAATTTGTATGATCTGCCTACTTTTTTTCTCGGTGTAGAAAATGCAAATCGATGCAATGCTGCTGACATTCATAAACGCAACGAGTTTTAATTGTTGAGTTGCACGATTTTTTTACTTTCTTTTTTTATTTGTCAAGCAGGAAAAGGCGTTAATTTTAACGTAGGCACTCATAACAAGAAATTATAGTGATTCTAAGCGTAGTTTTAAAAAACAAAAAAAAAAAAGCCAAAGGGTCCTTAACAATATTGGCATGAATATGTATTCTCAACTCCAGAATATTAGAGAAATAAAGGTAGAAATATTTAAAAAACTATTAAATGCATTTAATGCCCTAAACAAAAATGGACTTTTATTGCATATTCCATTTTTCTTGTAAGTATTTATTTTAAAATTTTTAATTTTTATCGTTTTCAAAATTGCTCTTCAATCGATGGATGATTTAAAAATTTAAAAAAATTATTTTGGACTTCAGCACTTGAAAAAGTTTTGACCACGCTTTTTTGCACTGTCAATTTGTTGTGTGTTATTAAATGTTTGCACACAAATAATCGAGAACTGAACCTACAACTGACACCAAACGGCTAATGTTCAAGTCCTCAATTAGCCATACATGGCGTTATTTAGATATACCATTGTCTGCAGAGAGGTGAAGGCCGAAGAAATTTTCTGTGCCACATGTGATTTGAACCCGGTACCTCCCGATTCATAAATTGACATAGGTCAGTAGTACACGCACGCTAATGCGTCCGGCCTAGTTCGTCACAAAGCATGGAGGTGATAGAGTGAAAATTGGCAAATGCTTTTCGTGGAACAATGCTGTTTCAATATTTTGAATATAGGACACAATTTCTCGATTTTTATATGTAGGTACACGTATTATATTAATACATATTAGTATTTGATAGGAAAGAATTGCTGGAATTTTGAGCAAGATATTGACTGTTGTTTTAAAGGGTGATCCAATTAGAGCTTCCTACTCTATTTTCTAAATAAAATAGATAAAAATCAATGTATTGATGCAAATCTTTATTTGGAATGATAGTTCGGTTCCTACAACTCAATGTTTAAAAATAATTTCGTTCAAATATTGCCCACGGCTAGCTCTTAAATGGACAATTCTATGGGTTCAATTTTCGACAACTCTTTCGAGCATATCGGCGGGTATTCCTTCAATAACACGAGTTATGTTGGTTTCCAAAGCGCCAATATTTTCGTTTTTGTCGACATAAACAAGTGATTTAACATATCCCCAAAGAAAATAATCCAATAGCGTCAAGTCAAATCACAAATAGTGCGCTCAGTTGGATGCTCATAACGACCAAAATTATGTTGAATAATTCTATAACATTCTCTAATTGATGACTGATTTTGGTAGTAAGTTTCCATAATTAATAAACATTGTTCAGAAGTAAGTCTGCTCATGATTGAGTCGTACTGAACACTGAATACTGAACACAAACGTCATATGGACAAGCCATTTGACACATAACAGCTGACAAAACAGCCCAGTTGGAAAAGGGAACTCGTATTGGATCACCCTTTAGTAATTTTGTGATCATTACCAAAAATTTGGTCTAAATCAGAAAGTGAACTTTTTACAAAGATGTTAAAGGCTGCAAAAAATGATAGACCTCAAAATACCATATGAATGAAGTGTTCGCAATAGTCTAGTCTTCTTGGATAGCCATAACTCTTGATAGATCCCATAAATTTTGTAAATTTAATGATTTCATGCTTTGGCCATGGAAAATTGTAATTGAAAGCAGTATTGTCCACAAAAGATAAGTAATGTGTTGATAAATACATGCATGTATTGTAAAAAACTAGCAAAAATAAATTTTTTTTTACAGCACTACATTTATGGGTTAATCTGAATTGAAGTCCTTCTAGTTTTATCTTTTTATTTATGGAATTATGATTTTTTTTTTTTTTTGCTTTGAATTACATCTCTCAGAGAGGTTTGTATGGGCATCTTTTCTGCAAAATTTTTTCAAGCACATGTTATGTTTTTGGTCACTATTTGGGATATACCAACAGCCTTCAATATTCATCGTACAAAGATAAAAAAATTGCCAAAATATCAGTAAGATGGCGAATACAACATATATCTAACTTTGGATTCTTTAATAAAGTCAAGAAATGATAAAATGTAAGCAGAAAAAAAGCAGAAAAATATACTTCAGAAAAATTTAAAAAAAAAATCAAAAATGAGCTTTACTTTATAACTTCAGCTGCTTATGTTGTTGTTATGGGCTTGGGTTGTGCCAAAACTATGAACGCAACATCGTGTCGTTCGTTGAAACGAACCATTATACGCATATTTTTCAGTAACTGGTCGAGTTGTTGTTGTTATTAATATGTATGTAAAATTCACATATATATATATAGTATACATATCAGTTTGTGTTATGTGTTATATGTTTGTTAATCTTCAGCAAGATTAATACAAGAAATAAAATTGATGTATGTAGCTATAGCGCCAGTATGTAACCGGAGAAAATTATTTTGCCTGAATAAAACAATTGTTTTGCTTAAACGCAAATCAGTAAATGTTGGCTCAGCTACAGTGCGATTTTAGAAAAAGTTTGGTAAATTGAAATCACATCTCAATATTTAGCAAAAAGAAAAATTTGATTTGATTCAAGCTAAAACTTGCTATTATTAGTAATTATAAATCAAATTGTTCAATTGAGTTATGGCGGTCGTGGCACACTAGTTAAGGTGCTTGGCTGGTACTCGAAGGAGCCCAGATTCGAGTCCCCGGCTGACACGGGATGTTTTTTTGGTTTTTGATGTTTTTTTTTGGCTTGATTAAATTTAAGCTAGGATTGTTATAAATTGACAGCAAATTTTATTGATTTTTACTGGAAACAAGCAAAATTTTGAAGTAGCTGAAAATTATGCTTAAGTTTTGCTTAACCTCCATACAATTTTAGCAAACAGTTTTCTGCGTGTAGCTACAAAAAATTGTGTTACTGGTTCATATATGCAGATGGTATATGCATGGTTTTTGTGCTATCAAGTCTTAAAATAAATTTGAAATATTTATTATATTATTATTATAATTAGTATTCCATATAAAAAAAATATATTCTGCTTACTAAAATTTAAATTTTCAATGAAATTCAAAATATTCATATAAAAAAAAAAACGAAATAGCCATGTCAGCCCTTGAAAGGACTTTGACCGAGCTTCTTATGATCAATTGTGTTGTGCGTGTTGTGAAATGTTAATACACAAATGATCGAGAACTGGACCTACCTGATCGAGAACTGGACCAAGAAGCTTTTCATGAGAGGTGACGGCCGAACGAAAAAATTAACTCAATTGAAAAAACTTTCTGTGTCAGATGAGGGATTTCATATATGTTCGCAAAATATTCACAGGAAAATAATAAATACTTATTTTTCCGAAATATTTATTTTCATTTATTAAATATAAAATATATAGTTATAACATTTATTTTAAGCCAACATAAAAATTAACAAGAACAACAAATTTATCACCAAATTTATAATAAAAAAAATTCTACGACTACACTAACGAAACTGTTCTTGCTTGATTAATTTTCCAGTTCTCAAAATGAATTCTATTTAATGGTTATTAAAAAATTTCGAGAAATAGAGAAACAAAGTGAAGTTTTCTTTAAGTCACTTCACAGTAGTAACCAAAAACCGTAATATAATTATTATGCCTAAATCTGAAATCATTAGTAAAGAAAATGTTAATTTTGGAAAATAATTTTTTGGTAGTTTCAAGCTTAATTCAGCTATTCTTAAATGAATAATCTGCCTATTTCGCTTTCTTCATAACTAACACCGCTTTGTGCTAAATTTGACAAACTTTCAACATGCCAACGTAACATTAGTGGCCAACTTGCAAATAAACAACAACTTATAAAATACTAAACAAAGCAACAAAATAATAAAATCACCTATGTCAACCCTTGCCTAGGTTGGAGTAACCTACCGCTGAGTTTCATAAACAAATAAACACATTTTTAACCCTTTCTTAGCTACTAATGCCGCTATTATTCGTCTCTATTTATATAAGAAAAAACATGTGTGCGTGTGTGTGTAAGTGTGCTAAACACATTAACAAATTCACTCCTTTCATTTAATAGCGGTTTTTTTCTGATACAAGGTGATTGTATTTTATTGTTATTTTTTTTTTTTTTGCTATTGTTAAAACAGTAACTGTTTCTTTTTATTACATTTGCATGTTTACAGTTATTTCAAAGGATAATAATAGCACGCTGTTATGTTGCTTTCAGCTAGTTTTTGGACAATTCCTGTCATTTATATGGATAACAATCTTCGACACATCAACACTTGGTGAGGAGCTGGTGGTGGCGCTGATATGGCAGAGGAAGTGAGGAACGTAAAGAGCAAGTTGTAATGTTGACAGGAAATCAATTTTTATGGCGGCAGTTGGGAATTCGTTTCAAACATAAATGAATGCAAAAGCTTAGCAACATGTTGCAAATAACTCTGAACCGATGTTTTCAACAACAACAATTAATATAACTTACATAACTTAGACCATTTTTGATCAATTTAAGTAAGAAACTTATTTAAACATAAGGACACAATGCATCCACGTTAAAAATAATTCATAAAAAATTTTTAAAATAAAATCATTTCAAAGTAAAAATTTTACGAACACTATCTACAAGTTCAAAAACTTATCTCTATTCAAATTTGCTTGCCAAAATATCTTCCACAAATTTTTCAAATTGCAAACTTGCAAAATATTTAAGTAGCTAAGTGAAATTTATCCGCAACTTGTTGCCGCAACATTTTGTGTAATCATCTTGCTTTTTCTTTTCTTCAAAAATTCCAAAAGATATTTTCTCTACACCAGCTCAGAACTTCCAAGCTCACAGCTGGAGTTTTTGCGTTTCATTCTAGCCTCTTCTTTGAGGGGCAAGCGACATTGTTTGTGCCCCTCGTCGCACAAACCCACAAACAAGTGTGCCACATACCTTCATACCTCGACCATAAACTTCAACTACAGCCCTTGAATTCCATGTCTCGACGTCATCGTGTTAAAAAACTTGTTCACAATTAAATGGTGTCCTGCCAGGAGGACGACGTGTCTTCGTTCTTGTCGTCATCAACGTTGTCGTCGTCGTCATCGTGCTCGTTGTTTTCTTTTGCTTATTTTTGTGTTTTAACACAACATTTATGCATGTTCTTTATATGTTTTTCATTTTCGTTTTCATATCATTTCATTCTTCACAACATTTACATGTGTACGCTTGCGTGGGGTATGCAGCGACAACAACAACAACAAACACAATAATTTTGTTGCTATACACAACCACCTGGCGTTAACAAAAAGGTTGCACGTAAATGACCCAAGTTATCATAAATATGTCAAAAACTGAAAATTAAGCGCACAGCAAGACAGGCTCCGTTGCTAGCCCCACCAGCCAGCCAACAACCCCAACTAACCGACCAAATCAAGCAGCAACATAGCCCAAACAGGCAACTCTCAACATGAACATAAACATCAACATGAGTCCATACAGCCTAAAAGTGTGCTTTAGTGTGCTAAAAATTTTAAGCTGTGTATTGATAATGTTTTTGTTTATATTATTTGTTGGTATGTTTATTGCTTGTTGTTGTTATTATTGTTATTGTTGTTGCTGCACTTGTTTGAAAATTGATTTAAAACGCGTTGACCATGTTAACAGCCAAACTCCTCGGGTGGCAGCACCTTAACACGTTTTATACGCATTCGTCTACCTTGATATTTGTACAAAAGCGTGTGTGCGTTGTGCAAATTTTTTTCTTTTTATTATTTTTAAGGAATTTTAATGATTTTTGCATGAGTTGCAAGTGTTGGCAGTTACCGAATTGCATGCAAAAAACTAACAAACTCCTTTCATATGCTCAAACCACTAAGCAAAAAAAAAAAAAATAAAAAATTATTATATCGCGTTAGCTGCTGGTTAAAGTCAAATTTTTATTATCCTCATATCACATCGGCCCGAACTGATGATATCTTGCAACGCATCTATATTGCCGGATGCAACGTATATCATTTTCATTAACATTTTATTGTGTCATTCGTAATCAACGACACATTCGTCCGAGGGTAGGGTCGTTCGCTCTGGTGTCACTCGCTAGGGATTAACTTGTTTCGTTTTCGTGTCGGCTGCAACATGCAATAAAGTCTTAGCCAACTTTTATTAGTTCAGCTGCAGTGCAATTGAGTGAATGCATGGCGATGGTAAATTAATTAATTTACAGCGATTATATAAATTTTTAATGACCAAAAGTCAAGACCAAAAAAAAAAAGCAAAAGAAATGCATCAAAAACTTTTCAATTAAGCATATTTTTTGTGTCATCGGTATTATGAAAATAAGAGTCAGATATATGGTCATAATTTTTCACAAGTATTTGCTAACAAATTTTTGTAAAGTAAAAAAATTTGTGAAAATGTTTTTTTTGGGCAGACTAAAAATTCTAGAAACAAAGCATGTGCTTGTAAAATACTCTTCGAACTATTCTCGAAACGATAATTAGTTTAAGTTTAAGGATATTAATATATTATTCTCTCCTCATTATGTTTTTTTCTTTCTTTTGTTATAAACATTGAATCTAGGATTTCAGAAGTTGCACCTCTCCAGCTACGACTGCCTCGATTCGAAAACTTTATAAACCTATGACACTGAATCTGAGCCAACCTCAGTCAAATCAAGTTACTTAGCGATCTCCTCCACAAACTTCCCTACCACCAACTACAACTTCTATATCGTAAATATTGATGTGTTTTCAATTTCATTTGATTAGAAAAAAGAAAAGAAATGTAGCCGGTACTCGAACCCGGGACCTCTGGATAGCAACCAACTACCGAAGCCGACTTTTAAATGCATTTGAACAAATTTTCGAAGCACTCCTTTCACTTCCAATGAGGTAAATCTAAGACATATGTTTCGAACGCATTAACCACTTCTGCGCAATAACGTCGCAATTTATAATTATATCATGCATAAAAAGTAGGCCTGTACGAGTTTCTTCGAATTCGATTCGAGTAATTCGGTTTTTCGAATAACTCGAAATTCGAGTAACTCGAGGAATTATCGATTAACTCGAGGAACTATCGAGTAGCTCGAGTTTTTTTTTTTTTATTTTCACTTTTAATAATATATACCCAGTAGAAACATATAAATAATGGAACATGAAGACATAAATAATTTCCACTTTTTTAGGTTTTTATATTTTTGCGATCTCATTTTGTAGATTTTTCGATTTAATCCTCAAACCTGTTTATGACTAGCGACAAAGGTAAAAATTCCACAAATTTGTATTTCCATTCAATCAAAATTACTCGACTAGCTTCGAGTTACTCGAAAACTCGAGTTATTCGATACGAGTTTCGAGTCGAATTACTCGACTCGAGCCGAGTTACTCGAAAATTCGAGTACTCGCACAGACCTAATAAAAAGGCATTATTATTAAGTTCAAAAAAGCAACTGAAGCCAGAAAAAATTATTAAAAGCTTATGGCGAAAATATGATTAAAAAAGAAAATGTCAAAAGTAGTTTGTCAGTTTCCATGATCGAAACTTTTCAATTATGGATGCTCCTCGTTTTGGTAGTCCGACGTCAAAATCAATACGCTAGAGGGGACAAACAAGTATTCGACAGTTAGAAAACTTACAAGTGTTCTAAATTTGTCTGTTGGAAGCATTCACGGTCATTTAAACTCCGCTGGTTTCATCAAATAATTGGATGTCTGGGTAACGCACGAATTGAAAGAAATTCATAGTTAAGCGATTTGACATTTAAGATCGGCTCATGAGACGTGAAAAAAACGACCAATATCTTAAGCAAATGATTACTGGTGACGACAAGTGGATTATTTTGAATAATTTCAGAGGAAAACGAAGCTGATCTAAGAAAGATCAAGCACCGGGAGAGGCAAACAAAAGCTAATCTTCATCAGTAGAAGAGTATGCTCTCAATCTGGTGGGACTGGAAGCGGCATATATGCTACGAGCTACTCCCATGGAATGGAACCAGAAATTCTGAAGTCTACTGTGGGCGACAATAGAAATTGAGCAATGCCATCCCCAATTTGGTGTCTCGCCAACAATTGCTAGAGTTTGGGTGGGATGCTTTACACCATCCACCCTCTAGTTCATTTCTTCCGCCCTCGGATTACCATATGTTTCGCTTCCTGCAAAACATACTGAAAGGTAGAAACTTTTTTTATTTTTCTTTATTTCATTTGATTATAAATTAAAATTATCATTGATAAATGAAGTAAATTTTTAATAATACCCAACATCGGATTTATATTTTTTGAAATAGAAACAATTTGAAGAATTTTGACAAAACATCAGTTCATTGGATAAAAATCGTAACAAATCCGATACATTAGAATTATTGACATCACTGGTCCGGAGCTTGTGGACAAGATTTTGGCCCTGTGCAAGCCCCAGTTCGCGTTTTGTAAAATCGGAAAAAGTCAAATATCAAAATTTGGCCTTTTTTTGTGAAAATGATTTCGGGAATGGAATTATAATCAAAAAGAAAAATTTTTAAATAATTTAGTTTTCAAAATAATTTCAATATGTTTTCAGCTGAGGAATAGTTTTCGAAAAATATCATATGGCAATTTAAGTACAATAATTTTTCAAAACCTTTATTTGGAAACTAGGATTCGCAGAGGAATAATATTTTATACATGGCTTTGAGAGTTCTAGAGGTAAAATCGCCTTAAATAATATATGACTTTTTTAAAAAGCGATTTCTAAACTGATCAAATTTTTACAAAGAAAGTAAAACAGTAATTTTAATTTTCTAAAAAATTGAAAATTTTTTCAGTGTCTAAAATTTAAAAAAAATTTAAATTAGTTTCAAAAAGAAAAGAGAAAACTTTCGCGAGATTGAAAATTTGTAACAAATTAAAAATAATTTCGAAAAAAAAATATTTGTTAATTTTTCTTATAAAAATTTGATACCGTAACTAATTAATCGCCCAATTATAAAAAGAATTTCCCATTTAAAGTTTCTTAAAAAATATTTTTTCAACTGAGAAATCTTCTTCAAAATATGATTATTTAGATTTAAGATGTGATTATAAGGAAGTCTATAATTCAGAAAATAGACTTCACACAGGATCAAATTCTAGCACACAAATTGGGGAACTAAGAGGTCTAACATGCCAAAAAAATATGTACGAATGGGGTTTAGTAGTCCGATTCAAGTGAAATATTCCATTATTTCTTTAATTTCATGGATTTTGTATTTTCTATATAATAAAATATTAAAAAGATACATTCAAGCAATCTTTTCTCAAAGGATTGAGTGTATTTATATATCTTCATACTCTTTTTCAGAATATTGAAGCACTGAAAGCTATATTCGGGAATTATTCTTTAATATACAAACTTAAAGTCAATTTAAATGTAATTATTATGACCATTAGAAACAAAGTTACGCTTATCTATGACCAAACAGTTTTGTATTGCTCAAGCGAATATTTTAAATATTTATTATTATTTTTATTTATTATTATTATTAATTTATTACTGGATTTGGGGAACAATAAGACTTAGTTTATAGTTTATACCCATTATAACATCGGTTTAAAAATTAAAATTAAAATTAAAATTAAAATAATTCTAATTCTGCAAGGTTACATTAACTTAGAACTACTGAATTTAGCGACAAGTTAGCTTAAAGTGCAAAATTCAAATGGCAAAAAGTTAAAATTATTCGCTTATAGGGTAATATTTGCTTAAGAATATTTTTTTTTTTTATTTTTATAGATGATTATAATATAATAAAAAGTCGAATAAATAGAAGTACAGAAGACTGAAAGATGAAGTAAAGAAAAGAGAAAGGTGAAGTCAAAATTTGGTAATCCAAGGTATAAGAGCAGTTGTGAAAATAAAAAGAAGCATATATTTATAGATTTAAAGAATTGAAATATATAAAGATGGCATTTTTAAAGCTAGTTCGTGCAGTTATTTGTTTAATAAAATTAGGTAATGCATTCCAAATTCTGATGATGCTGATAAAAAAGAACCTTCCACTGTTTAGATAGTTAATTCTAGGCACAACATGGTTAGTTGACCTTTGCGACTGAAAAAATTGAAGTTTGACAAAAAGATAATGAGGACTTTGAGTGTGCATAATCTTGTGTAGAAATAAAATGTTGCGGATGTTCAAATATTCAAACAAGCCACAGCCTAGAATACCCTTACTCCTTAACGAAATATGATCATAGCGACTGATCCCGTAGACATATCTAGCCGCGATATTGAATGCTACCAAAAGCTTATGCTGAGATTGTCAGTCCAGTTGACTATAAACAACATCAGAGAACGTGATGTGTGGCATAAGAAGCACGTAGATAGCGTAACGTCCCGTATATTTTTCCTATTGTTTTGTTAATTTGGTCAGTACAAGTCAGTTTTGGGTTCATTATAAATCCTAGATTTTTCGCTTTATATACTACTTCAAATTTATCAGGCCCAAGGAAAAGAGGTGGAATATCTATAAAGCAGGAGTTACATCTCGCTATAGGCAGTACTTTAGTTTTTATAGGATTTATAAGGAGGGAGTTGGCAGCAGCCCAATTATTTAACGAAGTCAAGTCAGAGGTCAATCTATAAGTCAAGTCCTCTATGAGTCCAGTAGGTCGCGAGAGATAGAGTTGAATGTCGTCAGCATAGGCATGAACAGTTGCGTATTTACAAATAGAAAAGACATCATTAATAAACACAGAGAATAGGAGTGGACCCAGGATAGATCCTTGAGGAACTCCTGTTACAATTGCTTTAAGTGATGAATAATTATTACCAACATTTACCCGTTGCATCCTACCCTCAAGGTAGTTGGATATTAAATTCACAGCACTAGAGCTAAATTTAAAAAAGTTTCTTAGCTTGTAGCAGAGAAGGGTATGATTAGCGGAATCAAATGCCTTCGAAAAGTCGACAAGGCAAAGTAACGTCAGAAAGTTCTGATCATAAGCAATTCTTATATCATCAAGAATTTTAACCGCAGCTGCAGCACAACTGTGTCCAGTTCTAAACCCAGACTGCAAAGGAGACAGTAACTTATTTATGTTTTGGTATTCGTATATTTGATTGGCCAAGATACGCTAATTTGTACTAAAAATTATAACCTTGTCATCTTCAAGTAAATTTACATCATTACCTTAATTTTACTCAAAAAGGATATTGTTAAGCTTTGATTTTAAAATAACTATATTACCTTTTCACTTTCTAGACCCTATGGGGGATTTTGAACCCCGAAAATCTCCACCACCGTGACTACGGTCCTGGTCACCATAAATTTCAAAATACATAAATTTATCAAAGAGAGAAATTCCTGGTACAAACGTGGCCTAAATTGTTGGAATTTCGTGTTAATTGTATTTCAACAATACATCAAAAACATCATGGAAGCATAACAACAATAATATGTAAGAATTCATATGAGTAACGCAATGTTCATGTTAGTCCTTTACAAATAACAAATGTCACTAAAAAGGTTTCTTACATATAAATTTTTTTTCTCCTTCTTTATCCTTAGCTTGAAGCTTAAACACGGCATGCCAGAGCATATCATAACTCATAGAGGCCACCTACCAAGAAACCAGTTGTAGCCACTACACCATCTATAACGACCTAGCCCACACCCACACATATGTGTCATATATATATAGGTAAAAAAACAGTAGCAGTAGCAGGCATAACGTTGAAGCGTGCTTATCACCAAAATCTCGCAGCATTTTTAACCTTATAGTTTTTATAAGCTGCCAACATGCGAAATAGGCTTACATATGTATGAATGAATAGGAAAAAAAAAATATCGAAAGTATAAAAATAAAAGAAAAGCACAAACAGTGAATGAATAAATGAATGTATGACATAAAGAGGTACACCAAAGAAATTCTTTAACGATAAAACATGTTTTTTTTTAATATTTAATAAGAAAAAAAGAAAGTATTGATAACGTAAAACACAGCCTTAAAATACATTTTGAATTTTTTTTAAATTGAGCAATGTTTCCCGATGCCTTAAGGGGGAAAGCTAGAAAATTTAAAATTTGGAACAAATTTTTTTTTTAATTGAATTCCAATTCCCAATAAAAAATTAATACCTGATTTAAGGCTTTATTTTTGGCAAAAACACTTTAATCCAATATTTTTTCCAGTCATCAAAAAAGCTTCCACACATATCTCACTTACTCGACTTTTGCCCTCGTGTCAGCCTTATATACCCCCAATCAGACTGAGGCAAACTTTACAGAAGAACAAAACCCTTCACCGATCTCTTTGAGCCTTTACGACCACCACTCATCATGATCATAATTCGTTAAAATATGCAAAGATGTGCGCATGTACATGTTTATTAATTACTGTAAATATCTACTGCAAACTTCATCCACACCTCATCCGTTGGCAGTGGCTACAGTGCGCGTAAAATTATCCAACACTGATCAGTTTTCGTGTTGCTTACACGATCACCGAACCCAAAGTTAAATGTACCGCCCTATAATTTAGTATAATATTCCGCACAATAACCGCGCGTTTCCTATAAATAAAGGACAGGCAAACAGAAAAACAAAAACAAGAAAGGGCAGCAAAATAAAGGATCATGTGTTGATAGTGTGTGCCAAATGCATGGCCAGAGTGTCAAACAGTGTTGCCGTCGTGCCGTAATTCAGTAAAAAAAAAAAAATAACTACGTAATACCTGAAGAGAAGCAAATAAGAAGAAGGTCACAAGATTGCGTTTTATTTTAACCAAGTACTACTACATAGCCTAAATGTTTGACTTTTTTGAACGCATTATATTTGGTTCTTGAGCCAACAATTTGACACCTGTATAGATATGTTTTACGTCTTGTTCGCTGTCTCGATGTGTTCAACTGACGGACCGTAGATCGAAGTGGATGTCAGTATTTTTTTTTTTGTTTTTGCTTTGTATGTCCGTCTGTCTGTCTGTCTTACCGGTAGTTGGCTGACATGTTGGAATGCGTGTATGACTGAGTGACTGCCTGTCTGACTAACTGTCTGCGCTTAGCAGTAGTGCATTGTTTTGAGTCCATCTCTTCTGCTTCATTTTTTTATATTTCTCAAATTAAGACGGTTCGTTTGGGGTCTGGCTTAAATGGAGTTTCTTAAGGTAAGTTTTTTTATAAGTTGTTACATTGATGCTTTGCATTGAATGTGAGTTTTGCACATGAAACTGTTAAATATATTGATTTAATGGATATTATATTTAGACAATGATGTTGCAATATTTTAACCTTGTTGAATATATCGAAGCAATAAAAATGTAGTAGTTAATGTTTTATTAAAATTGACAAGCGATAAATAGTCAATCAATCAGCCATCACAACAATGTGAAATTTCCGTTTAAAAATAAATACATAAGATACACGTATATCAGCCCCGTAGCCAAGGGGGAACTATAGGTGTTCAACTCCCTCCCCCTCCTCCTCCTCTTAGGGTCTAGAAAGTATGAAAAAATAACACTAATGAAACTATTAAATTCAAAATGTGATCTTTTTTTAAGATAAGCTGAGATTATGATGAAAATTTACTTGAAGATGCAAAAGTTTCAACATTTTCAACTCAAATTTAAGAAACTTCACTTAATCAATGAAAATTTTTTTTTTCCAAATGAAACATTAACTTTGCTTATAAAAGTCATAATCATTACATTTAAATTTAACTGCATGAGGTTCGTATATTATAGAACCATTTTCAATAATGGATTTTGTTGCTCAAAAATTCCCCGATATCCAGAAAAATATATATTTGAAATTATGCCAAGAGCGAATATAATTTAATAAATTGTAGAAAATAAGGTTGACATTTTCTATGCAATATCTATCATGTATCAAAAAATACATGAACCACGAAATTTAACACATTATATCGTATTTCACGTAAGGCGGATAACTAAAAAGTTTGCCCACTCTATTTTGTTGTTTTCTTGGTATATTACACACCTAAAATCTCCAACTTGGCACAAAAGTTTAGCCATTTTAAAATCTTTTTAGGCTTCAGAAAATCGCCTACAATCAAAATATCATTTTTTTAAAAAAAAAAAAAAATCAAAATAAAAAAATATAATTTTGAAACATTTTTAACAGTCCAATTCTATGGCGATTTGATGATTTTTTTAATCATGTTACCAAATTTTCATAAGAAAAAAGTTTTTAAAGAAATAACTTTTTATGTTAAAATATTAAAAAAAACAATTTGGAGCTCGAAAAATTTTATTTAAAATTTTTTTTTTTTGTTTTATTTTTTAATTTGTAAATAATTAAAATTAAAATCCACTACTAAACAAAATTTTAGATATAAAAAAAAAACTGTTTAATTCTTTTTGCAAAAATTTACCCAGCAGAGTAATGATTTAAAAAAAAAAAGTCTTATTTACATGTGATAACTCAAAAAATATTTTGACTATAACATATTGGTTCTGTACAAAGACCAGTTTTCGAAAACTATGACTTTTATCGGAGTCGATTCTTCTGCTCAAAAAATTTTGTAAAATATCTGTATATAGTGATTGTTATGAATGGTTTTATCAGCCGTGATATCAAATTTTTATGAGAAAATGGAACAGTTCAATTTTTAAAGATTTTAAAATATTTTCTTTTGAAAATAAGTCAAATTGTCGAAATCGTTTTCGAGAAAGTAATATTTTGGCTATTAACAATAACTCGAACAAGGCTTCACACTGGACCAAATACACAAGCTAGAGTTCAAAAGTGGCTTAAGATAGCCAAAAAGAAATCAATTCTAAAGACTATCATTTTTGGTTCTCCTGTTTACAAAAATTGTGAACCAAACTTCAACCGGTGAACTTCTTAAAAAAAGTTTTAATTTTCACAGTTAATTTTAAATTTAAATAAACTTCAAGAAATCTTATCTATTTTTACCTTTCAAACTAATATTGTCATTTTAGTGGAATTTTGTGAAAGTTATTTATAGTTTTTGTTTTTCGAAATTTTTCGAATTATACTTTTTAAACGACGATTAGTAAGTTCTCAATTTGGAACATATTTCAAAAAATTGTAGGAAAAAAAATCAAAAACTTAGTACTCAAAATTAATTCGATAAAAAAATTCAATAAACTCTTATCATCCATCTCTCTTATGGTCATTTAAAAACAGACATAGCTACAAATAGTCTGAAAAGAAAACGGTTTTGCTGGTATCAACTTCTAGATATTTTCATGAAAACACACCCCCAACCCTTCCCCTACCTATGATAAGTCCTGACTATGGGCCTGACGCATACATAGGGTAAGCTTTTTATCTTAGGTCTGTTTCCGTACTCACTTCAAGTAAAGTTAGAGCAAAATTATCTGTCAAAATGAGAAAATTTGCCAAAAAGTAGGATGCGTCCTGCAAACGTAAAAACTGATAGAGCCAACCAAGAGCTCGGGATGGCGCCCATCTTGGTAGCAGGTCATATTCGGTATATCGATATGAAACAAGCCTGCAAAGGTATAGCAATTGACCTTAAAACTTGGTAGTACGGAGACAGTCTTACCCGTCAAATGGGGTAGACCCTATCGATCCACCGCATTGAGACTAGAAATGGCCGATTAAATTTGTATGGGAGTGTTTTAACATGCGTGCGTAACGTGTTGACTCTCGGGCTTTACTTTGGGGTTTGCTCGTCGATGTTTGAATTGGTCCCTCAAACTGGCACGGCGGTCACTGAGGTTAGTGGTGAAATGGTGTTAAGGGGGTCTTCTCATTGAGCAACTTTTTTTTCCACTTTTTTTTTTACATTTATTTATAGCTTGGGTAGTTGTGAATATGCCCCTAAAAGGATTTTTAGAAATTCGAAATACTTTAGAAGATACAGCCTTTTTTGTGAAGCAAGGTCTGATGGACAAGAAGGTGATGGAGGTAATAAAACCAGCTTACGAAGCGCTGTCGGCAGATAATTTGCTTGAAAGATGCCTTGGATCTGAAACTCAGAATTCCAATGAGTCCTACAATTCTGTTCTTTGGTCACTTTCGCCCAAACACATCAACTCAGGCGCACGCACCATCGAAGTGGCCAATTTCATTGCAACGTGCCTCTTCAACGACGGTTTTATACCCATACTTAAAATTATGGGTTTGATGGGTATTGCGATTGGCAAAAACGCATACGAATACGCACTATCTCGCAATGAAGACAGATTGAACCGATCAGAGACTCGAGCTGCGGCATCATCAAAAGCTGGCAGAACGGCTCGCAGAGCAAAGAGGGCAGCAGAAAGCAGTTTCTACGAAAAAGAGGAAGGTGGCCTGTATGGAGCTGGCATCGCCGACTAATATTTGTAAGTAAAAATTGTCAGCTCTTTAAAACTGCATTTAAACATTTTTGATTTTTTTTTTTTCCCCCAAAAAAATTACTTCAAACTTTAAACGCGTTTATCTCGAACCCACGTTTATCGAACTGGCGGCCATGATATCTCCAGTTCAACTGAACCGATTTTCATGAAACAAAATGGAATCGACGCAGAATTGTCACCATTCTCGGGCGAACCTTGACCATAATTTTAAAAAATTGTTTACTATTTTTTTTTACACTAAACTACAAAAAAAAAACACGAAATTGAAATTTTTTTTTGAATGGCCGCCATTTTGTCAAAAAAAATCACAAAATTAGGCTTGAGGTTCACCCGAGAATTACATCTATACTGATTATAACCCCGTTTTTTTTTTCATTTCAGACGCTCCGGAGACCCGGAATCGTGACCGCCGTGACGACACCTTTTTTTTTCACCACCAACTTTGAAGTCTCATTACTTTTTGAACAGCCCACGTATCGAGGCAAAAAAAATTTTTTATTTACTTTGAACCTTTTGTAATACAATAAATAAAAAAAGTTTTCAATTATTCTTTGCGTTTTCAAATAAGAATTTTTTTAAAAAAGGTCAAAAAAACGGGTTTTGAATGAGAAGACCGCCTTAAGCATGGGTTCTCATACTGAGCACGCCAGTCCCTGAGAACAAGGCCAAAACTCTATCTGGCTGTTGAGA
Organism: Coremacera marginata; assembly: GCA_914767935.1. Classification (NCBI taxonomy): domain Eukaryota; kingdom Metazoa; phylum Arthropoda; class Insecta; order Diptera; family Sciomyzidae; genus Coremacera; species Coremacera marginata. The sequence continues at coordinate 2,521,968 of OU612045.1, read as the reverse complement.
TCTTTAGATCATCCGGACTGTCAGAATAAGAGTGGCAAAATCAGGTCTTCCTCTGTAGGTACCAGTCAAGTGTAATTGCTCGCAACTGAGCCGGCAGCTGTGAGCTGTTAGAATGGCCCTTTCAGTGCTCATTAAGCACGGTCACGTATAAAAGTGCACTCTTCCATAATTGCATGAGTGCATTTTTGGTCTCTTTGTGGGGATGTTGTGGATCCTCATTGACGGGATCTAGTTGCCCAGATGACTGTCGTGGGCTGGCCCTTCGGGGAGACTCGTACTGGTTGTAGTTCTGTAAATGCTACACAGATCTAGATTGACCGGCGGGGTCGCGCAGTGGTACGACCGGGCTGGCATATGTGTCTTAATATGCAAGAGATTGGGTAGATTGTAGGTACGTCACTACTGAAATCTAATTGGCGCTGCTATTACAGGCGGTATGTTATTTGAAGGCGATACAATATATTTGAATGGATAATTAATAGTTTTTGTTTTATTAACCAATTCCCAGTAATTTTTTGACAGAATGTATAAAAACAAATGTTATCATAATCTTAATATAGTAACTGTCTTCTTAATTCTTTATTATGCTAAGTTTTAATTTTATTATAACAAAATAAAAAAATCCCCATCATTATTAAAATTAAATCAACAACAGATAACCACATTGACTCCATTTATGATTGATAGGATTAATCATGAATTGTAACGTAAAACTGCGCAATTTATTTGTTACAAAAACAACTATTCATTTTTGTCATAATTATAAAAGACAAAATAACATTTTGAATCAATAAGAATCCACTACAATAAAGGACAACTGGTTTTTTTTTTTTTGCTAAAAAAACTAGCAACATGGACAGTCATTAATCATATCTTTCAGCCATCAACAATTTTGTTCAATAACATTAAATTTTTTCATCTCTTTAGAATAACACATATTTTCACACCTTATAGACAAGACTTATGTTAAGATAACAGCAACAACAACAAAAAAGTAACACTGCATACAACAGTAACAGTGCATAAAGCAGGCAAAGGTGCAAAGTATAAAAAAAAAAAACAAAAAATGTTTTATAATATTTTAAAGATCTGTAGATAATCAAAAATTCAAAAAAAGAATACAAGGAAAAACTTTTATTACAAGCATAAATTTCCAGCGAATTATGACTTTTCTACTGACTATGATCGATTATAGCCAATGCTGGTATGGCTAATAATACTCTTATATGAGTAAAACACAAACAAAAAAAAAAAAAAAAAACAAAAATGTGTGAACCAAGCTTATATTGTTCGTTATATAACTAGGCTATAAGACCGCACACAAAAGTATGACTTCGGCTTAAAATTGACACTTCAACAAGCGTTGATAATGCCAGAATTTGTTGAACTGTATACGAGTTACTATGAATTCCAATAAAAAAGCACACATTCATGCTTTCAACATTAGGCTTCAATTGCTTGGACTTGAAGTTGTTGTCATGTCATAATAATTTTGAAAATGTTTTCATCTGTGGAAAACTCAAACGATCAAGAAACATGTTGAAATATACAAGATTTATTGAAATGTTGCTCAATTTTGACATGTTCTCTTATCAGTGAATGTATCTCTCTCTAGAACCCTTCTTGCGAGTGAGTAGAGGAAAAAAAACGTTTGGTATGACTAAAGTAGACATTTTTTTGGAATTAACAAAAATGTTTGTAGATGTTTTTACTGACAGCTTCATTTATAAACATTTAGTTTGCTGACATCTTCAAGTTGTTTCCACAAGGCATGACCGGTTGTGACAAGTGATCTTTTTATTGTTAACTGACAGCTAACACAACATGTTTTGAGTCAAGCTCTCTTTAGAAAATTCATGACGAAGAATTTCGTTTGATAGAATTTCTTTTAAGAAGGATAAGAAATATACTTTTGTTTTGATGATTGCATTTCACGGATTAAGAAATATATTCTATTAACTTTTTTTAATTTAAATATATAGAGCACGCGTGATCACCTCAGATCTATAAAGCACAAAATTTGTTAAATTGTTTCTTAGTTATTCTACAAAATAGGTGCTCTTTCATATAAATATTTTTGTAGATATAACCCGTAGCATCCACTTGTAGAGATAAAATGGTGATCTGGTTATAGATACACAGTGAGCACTGAGATCGTGGAGGCAGCATTTTTTCAATCTACGCCATCCACCTAGGTGGAGTACGACACCTTCAATCAATGATGACCGAAAGTAAGTTCCTGCACCCAGGCCTGATGAAGTTCGAGCTGCCAAAGAATGCAATTGAGACGAGATATGATAGCTGAACTTTCTTAAACGGGTATCAAATTTTTTTAATTTTTTTTCAATTTGGTAGTTTTTTAAATAAAATTTTTAAGTAATATTGTTTTCAAGGTGCTACTAAGGGTTCAGTAAAAAATAAGGTTGCAGAGCCCTCTCACAATTAACTAAACTTTTACTCCACAAGATGGTCACTATAATTAACTTCTTTATGGAGATTTTGACTTCTCTATTATAATAGGATTCGTTTTGTTTTGTTTTGTTAGTCCTCATTTTTGGTAAAAATTATCTTGAAGAACAATTGCCATTATATTTTCAAACCTATTTTTCATAATAGGCTATCATAATAACCACTCCCGTTTTACAAGTAAATGAGTGGGGGAAAGTTGTTTGGATTAAATGGTTAATTTTTTTTAGTTTGGAGATGGAAGAATAAATGGTGTTTGAAGTAAGCAGGTCAGAAGAAAGAGTAATTTGCAAATCTATTTTCAACTTACATGTTCATTTTTGTTAAAAACTATTCATTCTACACAACTTTACCTTACGAGGGAAAGAAGAAAACAGCATTAAGAGTGCCAAGAGTCAAATTTCTCACAAAGTTATTTTGATTACTTGTTGTTTGATTACAAGTTTATCTTATACAACCAATAAATAAATACCATTAAACACACGTAATCTTCTTAGCTGTCTCAAAAATAAAGTATTGTGTTCATTTACTCCTACCATTTGTTAAATGAAATACTATAATCGACAGAAAAATTTTAACTAACAAGGAAAGGTCCCCAGGTGTCACTCACCGTTTTGAATAATTTTTGGATATGTGATAGAGGACAAACATCTAATTTCGGCGTATTTTTTTATACGTGCTCAATCGATAGTTTACGGTTTCAAAATGACGTTTTAAAATCAGCGAAAATTTCGTTTTTTTGCCACAATTCCGCTATTTTCCTTAAAAATATATACAAATTTGGTATTAAACGAAAGGTATTTTAAAGCCACACATGATGGCATCCATTCTGGAGAAAAAAATTTCATTGTAATTTTGTTGTTGTAATTTTTAACAGTATTTAGTCAATATCATAAGGAGCGCATCTTCGAAATTGTTCCATTTTCATTAATATTTGATTTAAGAGAATTCCAAAAGTTACCTTTTTTTTGTTTTTTTTTAAATTTTTAACTTTGTAACTTTCTTTATTAAAATATGCATTTATTTTCCTAAAAAAAAATTTTCCGTACATGTAAATATTTAATCAGAAAAGTTTATATTTAACAGAGCTTCTATACAACTTTGTGCTTCTAACTTGTTTGCCCGAAGGAATGAGAAAAAAACGATGGAAATTTAAAAATATGACTTTCTATGTTAATATCTCCGCTAGTTTTCAACATATTTCACAAAACAAATATTTTTTATACTTTTCAGTTATTAATCCTTGGTTAGTTGGGGTAATGAGTTACCATAGGGTGGAAGCTATATTACTGGATCGAAAAAATATTTGTTTCTTGTAAACTTTTCAATATGAGCATGATTATTCTTAAAATGAGCATGGGAAGCATATAGAAACTTAATAATTAACAGAAAAGGAGGTTTGTTAATACAGATCCACATGGTATGAAAATAGGTTTTCAGTAATAACTTTTGATTGGAAAAGATTATTGGGATATTTTTTTCAAATAAATTATTTTTGAAGCTATACTCTTTCATAAAAAATATAAAAAGAACATTTTTAAAAAAATTAATTTCATCAAAAAAATCGAAAGGGATAATACACCCTTGTTTTTTATAATAGAAATAGTTAATAAATTTTTGTGTAAAACTGAATCAGTTTTTGCTAATAAATATCATGCCATGTGAAAGGGAGTTTAATATGCAATGTTTTGTTTAAATTATTTTTAACAAATTTTACGTAATTTTTTGAGGAAACATTAAATATTTTGGGACTTTTTTGAAAAAAATATTAAAAATACAAATGTACATGAATTGGTATTGCTAAAATATTTTTTGGCAAGTACTTTTATTAAACTTTATAACAAAAAAAAATTTTGAGATATATGTTGAACACTAGCGGAGATATTAACATAGAAAGTCATACTTTTAAATTTCCGATGGTTTTTTCTCATTCCTACGGGCAAACAAGCATAGAAGTATAGAAGCTCTGTTAAATATAAACTTTTCTGATCCAATATTTACACGTACGGAAATATGGAGAAAAAACCAAATTTTTGATAGACATATTGTGGTCTTCTTCTCTAAAAAAAAATTTTTTTTTAGGAAAATAAATGCATATTTTAATAAAGAAATTTTAATCTAAAAAGTTAAAAATTTAAAAAAAACAAAAAAGGTAACTTTTAGAATTCTCTTAAATAAAATATAAATGAAAATGGAACAATTTCGAAAATGCGCTCCTTATGATATCGACTAAATACTGTTAAAAATTACAACAACAAAATTACAATGAAATTTATTTCTCCAAAATGGATGCCATCATGTGTGACTTTAAAATACCTTTCGTTTGATAACAAATTTATGAAAATATGGAAAATAGCGATATTGTGACAAAAGAACGAAATTTTCGCTGATTTTAAAACGTCATTTTGAAACCGTTAACTATCGATTGAGAACGTATAAAAAAATACGTCTACCTTAGATTTTTATCCTCTATCACATATCCAAAAATTATTCAAATCGGTGAGTGACACCTGGGAACCTTTCCTTGTAAGTAAAAGACTTATTTTAAAAAAGTTCTAGAATTAACCGCGTTCACTTTTGGAACTGGCAGAAAGTTAAAAAAATTAGAATTTATAATTATGATTACTAAAATAATGTTAAAAGTCACCTCAAATTTTACAGTCTTTCCATTAATTTAGAAATGTTCTTAATAATTCTTCAAAAACATTTCACAAACTGATTTTTATATTAAGTAATGAAGACCAATTCGGGAATATTACAAAATAAACAACAGAAAGTTATAACTGCCACTCTAATTAATATAATTTAATACTTTTCTTTATAAACACTTCATACGAACATTACTCAGATAATCTTGTACATTCTTACTCTGATTTTTTAAAGAATTCATAAATTCTTGCATTGCATTATTTTGAAAACAAATTTTGTATCTATACCTGAGCAAATTTTCGTTACATATAAATTATAACATCTTTGATAATTTCTCTAAAAGCTCGAATTTTCGCCTTTTATATTCGCACAAGTATTTAGCTATAACCTTGTTAAATAAAGAATAATCATTGAATCACCATTAATTAAGGTGAAAAATTTCACAAAAAGCATTGCCAAGAATCTTACCGAAGCTGCAATTGCAATGAAGCGGCATAAATTCGCTTTGCGTAAAATAGCAGAATTTCACTCAGCCGTTGGAAGCGTTGATGTGACAACATAAAATGCTTTGATCCAAGCCAAACAAAAGCCATTTATTTGTAATGAGCAAACGAAATAGAAGACGGCAAAAAAAAACAAAACTAAGTAATTAAATAAAAATATCTGGCATCATCCCACAACGCTAGAGCCAGAGCAAATAAACAGTGTAACAAATGAACAGCAACAACAAAATATCACCGACGACATTTTATTTCGCCAGATTTTCACTGCTAATTTTTCAAGTTGGCAACACCATCAAAGCAGAGCACTAGAACGAATGAGCAAGCACATCATCATTATCAGCAACACATTTTCTTCATCATCATCGTTGCATAATTAATCACAAGCTTGGCGCAGACGTGGCAAAAATTGCGCCTGATTTTGTCTTAATTAACGCCAAACGCTTCAATAGCAATAATATATGAAGCTCCACGAGGCGATATGGGATATGTTTTGGATGCAGTGCAGCACAGCACAACAACAGCGAGCAAGCTCGATGGGGCAGCACAAATGCAGCGAGGCGTTGCTTCAGTTCAGTTCATCGGTTTATGCTGCAGGAAGCTGCAACTGCTCTTTAAAACAGCAACAACAACATCAACAGCTCCAACAACGAACAAGTGTTCCAATTAATCGCCTTTGTGTGAATGTCTGTCTTGCACTGTTTTTGCTCTAAAGTGTCCCCTTCGATTGCTTGTTTTGGTTTTTGTTTTTGTTGAAATCCGCTTTGAGCATCGTTGTCGTCGCATCATTCAACGCCTTCGGCACAAAATCTCTCAAAGTAGCCAAAAATTGGAATCCTTCCTTTTGGAATCACTTTTTTGGTTAAGCTCTGACTGCATCAGATTTTCACGCATCATTCACACTTCGACTGTCAAGGATTTGCATTTAATTGGACCACACAAGCAAATATACAAAGCATACAAACGTCAGCGGGCAAAAGGAGCAGTAACATCAGCCTCTCATTGTTTTTTGCATTGAAGCTGTTCACAACAAGATTCTTAAATTGTTGCTGTAAAAATTGAGGCAATGATACCAAACCACCCAGAAAGTTTAATGCGCAGCCAAGAAATTTGAGGATTGGGGAAGATTTTAAAATATTTTAAATTTTGGTAAATCTGCTCTCCTTGACTACAGCGCTGAAGTTTATCAACTATGAATGTGCTATTTTTGAATTATCTAAACAGAGACCACCAGGGTTCGTTGACTTTTTTATCGAATTTATATTGAGAATAAACTTTTTGATTTTTGTCTATAACTTTTTGAGAAACATAGCTTTTAAGAATGTTGTAGCTTAAATTAACACAAAAAGTAAAAAATTTCCCGACAAAATTTCACTTGCATAACAATAAAACTTTAAAACAGAAATAATTAAGAAGAAAAAGGCAACACGTATAATATAAGTATATATTAAAAATGTTTAACCTAGTAAAAAAATTATAAAGACTTTGTAAATGTTAAAATCAAAGCTAAAAGATCAAAATTAAAATTAACAAAAAAAATTAAATTTAATGAGTCAATTCACCGGTTGAAGTTATAAAACAAGAATATACATATAGTTGAACCTATGTAAAATCGGACATCAAATTTTATTTTCTTTGCTTATATTTGAACTCATTTTTCGAATATTGATTGAGATTTTCGAATATTGTAGGCTTTACTGCCCTAGCTTCATCATTTCAACTGCGCTCATCCTTAGTGGTTTGTCCTTGGTTGGTCCATTTGGGTCCTGGTTCATCACCACCAAGCCACTATTGGCATTTAACTCCAAAAAATGCCATTCTTTTTTCTCCATTATTTTTACTTCAACCGCTCTGCTTCGATTTTCGAATATTGTAGGCTTTACTGCCCTAGCTTCATCATTTCGCCTGCGCTCATTCTTAGTGATTAGTCTTTGGTTGGTCCATTTGGGTTCTGGTTCATCTCCGCCAAGCCACTATTGATATTTAGCTCTAAAAAAAAGTTTTGTTTCTTTATTTCTTTTTTCTCTTCATAAACAATCTTGACACCAACAAATGTTATAAGCCCAGACACAACGGAATTCTTAGACTCAAAAAGATTTTAAACGAGACTTAACCTTTATAAATACAACACTTTATCCCCGCCATCCTCTTTCCTGAGAAGTGGTGGGAGATGAATCTGCCATCAATAATTATTCCTAGCCAGACCCACGTGGATCCTACTGGCACAATTCCAAATACTAAAAAATTTTTAACACAAAAATTAATATTGAGTTGGACTCAACTTGCAACTCCTCAAAAAGACTTTTGTCCGTTTGAAACTCGTAGCCGTATCTATTTGTTGGGTTCTAGGGCCCTTTTTTTCTGCATTTCTATAAAAAAATGTTCACTTTTGATCCATTTTTCTGTTAATTTTAATATTTTGTTATTAGAAACCCGTGACTCATTGAAAAGTTGACCCAATTGTCCAACAAACGCTTGAATTTGTGGGGTATCGGCTTTGGTTTTCGTTTATTTTGCAATTACAACAAGCATTTGGAACTTGATATAATCGGCAACCGCCTAATATTATTTAAATATTAATATATAATAATATATTATTAATATATTAATAATATATTTTATTATAGATATTTGTTTTTCAAAAATCCTTGATGTTCTCGTGAGCAAAAAGAATCCTACTGGCTGCCCCATTTTGTTGTATCCTCCCGTGAGGATACTCGTAGGCCCTGAATCGTGGCCTTAGATTTCAGTGATTAAATTGCTGCAGTCAAAATAGCAAAAGTCGTAAAATTATTGCTTTTTTAAGCACTAACTGTTTTCATAACTTCAAAGCATATCGACTGCTTCAACTTGTGCTTTCGAAAAATCATATAGTCGCAGCATAAGCAGAAGCAGAAAACTAGTTTTAATAGTTTGCAAAGTGCTTCGGCAGTCGACAACTTCGGCAGTCGTCGTATTGATGGACTGAAACTGTTGAATAAAACGAAAGTCGAAGCAGCAGCAGTTGTTGAACTTTCGTAAGTCGAAGTAGCATAAGTAGCATAACCATAGAAATTGTATACTTTAGACTTTGTCACCTCTGGTACAAATTTTTCTATATAGTAAAAAATAATTTTAAAAATCTCGAATGTCAAGAAAATTTACTGAAAAAACAATTCAATTCTTCAATAGTTTCACTGAGTAATATTTTTTCTATTAAAATGTTTTCAGTTGGAAAATCGTTTTCGAAAAAAAGTCATATATAAATTTTAGGCGACTTTACTAAACCCATATTCGGAGAGAAGACTTCGTCAGGACTAATATTTTATACACAAGTTTGAGTGTTATAGTGGTAAAATCACCTGAAATCGAAAAATACAAAGCCCGTATTTAAAAAAAAAAAAAAAAAAAAAATTTTTAAAAAATACGAATTATATTTTTATTCTAAAATTTTTCGACATATTTAAAAATATCGAAGTTTCACATATTTCAGACTTAATTCTTCTTATGAAATTTGAAACCATGTAGTCATGGTCCAAAAATCCAATTACGCATAGAAATAAATTTATGAAGTGTTTTTAAAAATATTATTTTTTAACTAATAAATCTTCTTCGGAAAAAGTCATTTTTATTAAGATTTTACGTGATGCTACGAAACCAGTAATTTGGAAACTAGACTTCGCTTATGACCACATTACAATAACACAAGTTGAAGAGTTAAGGGGCCTAACAAACCAAAAAAGTACATTCGAGTGGTTAAAATATTGTGGAATATGTATTTTCTTGATTAAACATCTCTTCAAAAATTACTTTCAAGCTTGCAAGCTGCATAAGAAATATCCACCTAGTATTCCATTAATTATAAAATCGTATTCGTTCGAGGTCCTCCTTTTATAATTTTGTCGGATATCAGAGACATTTTGAAAGCCATATTCGAAAATGGAACTTTAATATGCAAGCTTCTTATAGTTCGTTCAAATATAATAACTGTGACCTTTATAAGCAAAGTTAAACTTTTCTCTGGCAAACAAATTGTTATTGCTCGAACGATTATTTTTAAAGCTGTATTGAAAAGAATACGAGTAACTTATGGTTTTACAAATAAGTTTGCATCATTAACACAATTTTTCTAAAAAAGAAATATATAAAGTTTTGATTTTACAAGTCTCATTGGAGGGTTTGGACCTCGAAAATCATACTCTCTACCTGCCCCCCCCCCTCCCCTCCGTGGTTACGGTCCAAGTCTTATATAATAAGTGTATAAAGTCCAAATGATTCTAATATTCTCAATGACACTACTATCTCAAGACAATTTGTTTGAAGATCGTAAAGTGCATCAAGATTTAATAGTTTTTCGTAAAGCTTAACCCATATTGAATCCAATTACAATAACAAAACTTAAATGCAAGTTGACAAAATTAATGTCTTTGGGCCAGAGTAAAGACGAGAAAGAATATTCCATACGAGAGGTGCATGGTGTCGAAAACCATATGGTTGAAAATAAAGTAACACAATATTAAATTTTTTAAATTATTTTATTTATATTTAATCAATCTTTAAATTCAAGTCTGATGAAAACATGGAGATAAAAATCATATATTTGTGATATATTTATAGGTTATATTCTTATAGGATTTTCTTCAAACTATACCTTCAATAATATGTATGGTCAAGTACTAATGTATGGGGCCAAGTACTAACAGCAAGAATTTTGTTTTTTTTTATTTCAAAATACAAGTGGGATATTCTATATATATATTTTTGTTGGTTATCTTTTGGTGCACATAGATATTAAACTGTTTAGATCTAAAGTCTTAATTAATATTTCTACAGCTCACTTAGCTACAGCTCCCCTTACTTTGGAATGTCCACACAATTCCATTAGCTACGCCAATTTCGCTATATTTTCACACATATTTAATACGCACACTTTTCAATGCATGCGTAACGCAACAAAACGTCACGTGAGCTCAGAAGCGATGCACACACGTTTGACGTATTCATTTATCATCAAGTAAGTTAATGTAACAAATTTGCACCTGCGCAACATGCAAGTTAAAAAAAAAAATACACGATTAAAAAAATATAATGGAAGGAAAAATAAAACGCTGTAGGTTTTTTTTCTCTATTAATTAGCGCTATTTTATCTTAATAAAATTAATCACTTTCATAGCTGCATGTTTATTTAGCAGTTTTTTATTTTTTGTTTCCTCGAGCTGTCAGCTATTATAGTTGGCTTGATTGCAATATTTTCTGTTGCCTTTTCTAGTGTTCTTGCCTTTCTTGCAGTTTTCTCAAGTTCTATAATTTTTAATAACTCTTACTTGAACGGCAACTAGAAGCAACAATCTCGTCTGCTAATCTACTGTAACGTTAGATTATTTTATTGTTTTTGTTGTTTTCAACCTTTCTTAACTATTCCGACAATGGCAATTTTCAATTAAACACATTCATCTAAATGTAAGCCAGTTTCATTCTGGCCACATTCCAGTTGATTTGCTAATTGCTGAAAATGTCTCCAGATAATCAGTATCTCAACTTTTGACATTTCTCGACCAACAAATACAAGCACACACATGCACACAAACACACACACTCGGACATGACAATTAAGTTAAGTTTGAGTGACCTACCATGACTGGTTTTAGATGGTCTTCTTGCTTTTATGTCGTCTTCTTGACATTTTCTTAACTAACGGACCGGACCACCTTATTATCCAACCAACTGACCACAATATTATTATCTGGGTGTGAGTGTTTGTGTGTGTGTGTGTCAACATGTCATGTTTGTGTTTAACCCTTTTTGGTTTGACATTTCTTATTATTTAATTTGTTATCGGTTTCGTTGATGTTGTTGTTGTTATAATAATGCTCATCATATTCAGTGATGTCCACTGGTTTTGCCTAAACGCCCAAAAATTTTTTATCACACTCTTGATTACCTGTAGTTTGTGGTCAGACGCAAGTGGTTAGCTTATGGCTAAGATTTTTCGACACTAAAAATCATAGTCATCACTTATGAAATGGTTATGAAATGGAACCGGATAATGATATGCTTGGTCATATTGTAATGATATCCTTAGGGTTAGCTTATGTTAAGAACTTTTAATAGTAAAGCATGCCGGTCTTCGTTCTCTTCTGAAAATGTTTTAACATTTTTTCATAATAAAATTTAAAAATGTACACAAATATGAAGTAAATTTTAGGCTACACTGGACGCCACATTGGAAACCGAAACACAAAAAAAAAACATTCGCAAAAATGGCAAGAACTAGACAAAATTGGTCAATAGCGTGCCACGTGACCCTGTTTCGATAATATAAACAAAAGAATTGTAATTAACATACCAAAATATATGAAAGTTAATAATAAAATCTTAAGACTGCAATTGATATGGACCTATATTTAACAGTCTATAGACCTTTTTTTGAAAACCATAACTTCTAAAAGGAGTGTTTGGTGGTGGTAAATGTGTATGGAGTTTCCTATAGATGTATTCAGAGTAGATACTTTTATCCACGGTCTTTGACTCTACAACTAGTATCAGTCCATTGCATAATATTCATGAGACTCAGAAAAGCAAACGTACTAGATGTCAGTTCAATAATTCCGGGCGTGACCTGAGCCCTTTCATAGAACTGCAATACTGAATGCACACAAAATAATATATACAAATTCAACATATATGTATTTTAGAAGATACTAGAAAAAACAATTGCAGAGCACACCTTCGAATCCGACGAATTTTTGAAAGGCTATTTCCAAAAAAAAACAAAATTTTTTGACTGAACGAAGGAATCGCCCTTTAAAATTTTTCGTCATATCTTCGACTTTTACAACCCAATCTTAAAGTTTAATATATCAATGTTTTTATCTTGAGAAAACCAATTGTCTTGTTTCAAAGGTCATTAACTCAAGCATACCGTTCTAGTACTTACTCAACAGATCTCAGTCCTTACCATTCTAATGTGTCCCTTAATGTCCGAAAATTAAAGGTCGCAAGAAAATATTAAAATTTAGGTATTTTAATTACGTATATTTCAGCAGAACTAGTTGAAAAATTTGTTTTAATATTTTGTCGAACGTAGAAGTCGACTTTTTAAATTTTTGGTAAGATCCGCTAGTACTTCTGATAGCTATGCAAAAATTTTAGCAACCCGCATAGAAGCGACGGGATGCATTCATCAAATGTTCGGTTCACAAATAGATCATTTCATTAATTTTGAGAGAGTCATACTTCAATATGATCAATTGGACTAAATTCGGCTTGACTGAACCGCCATGCTTGATATCAACGCGAGACCCCTCGAAGTGCCGCCCATGATAGTCACCTGGGTTAGGATTACACCAGACCATGCTCCTTAATATCACCGAGACTAAACTAAAAGTGCAAACTAATCTTTTTTCATAACTGTGACACATTTGGACACTTCATCATTCATGTCTTTTGCAATTTCACTACCAGTTTAAGATACTGAAACACATTAATGAAAACTTAGAGGGGCATTTTACCTTTCTGATTTGTATGGGTTAAAGATTGCTATGTCTCAAGCATAAAACGTAGAACCCTTATTCGCGAAAGTCCAGTAACGGCGATAAATTAAAGGTGATCTCGTAATTTTAGTGACTAATACTATCATAGTAGGATTATACTTTTATGATATACCCACTCCAAGGATTAGTGCCTAACTCCAGGCTCCAATATAGACCTTTTTTTTATACAGATAAGACTAATTCTTGATGCAACCTTCATAGTCATTTTATCCAAACCCATCCCTATTTAACCTGTCTTTGGACAGGGCAGTGCACACCAACCGGTCGGAGTTTCTAATCGACTATAAAAGAGGCTTAATATTGTTAGAATGGATCTATTTAATGAAATCTATGTATTTCAAACTATTTTCAGAGGGGACGAGAACCAACCTTTATGACCCTGCGCTTTTATATTTTAAAGTATTTGTTAAGGAAAACATCATAAAAGCTTTTTTCAATAACTTTTCTTATAGAAGGCTATTTAGTTTTCTTTTGGTAAAATATTTTACTTATTAAACTTAAAACTTATAAAACAACAATTTCGATCAATTTATCAAGCAATTTCTAAAAAATAGTCTCAATGGATATATACCGATTATCTACCGAAATGCATATCAAGGGAATTTACTAAGACCAGAACTCGTGAACGCCTTAAATAATTTCAGAAACGTGGTTTCTTTGTACTGTATAATTTGATACGTGAAAAGTCTAATACCCATAATAAACAAAAATTTAAGGTATACAATTTAAAGTAAAGTAGGTTTTCATTTAAAAGTATCTCACTATATTCCCATATTTCTCGCCATTCTTGAAAGTGTTATTCTTCACAAAACTCATGACTCAAAGTAAAAACCTTTCAACTTAAAAATTTTAACTTAAAATTAAAACCTTTATTTGCTTCTATAGCTTCTTAAGAATCTACCAAGAAAAAAGCGGTTACACAAACCTTGTTTCTTGCTCTCACTATCTCTCACTCTCGCAATATCTCTCCCAGTTATACTAAAGTTAAGCACACACTCCATGTTTTAATGGTTCTTTTTTTTTTTTTTTTGTTTTTGCTTACAATCTTCTCACTTTGGTCATTGACCAATATTCGTTGCAATGTTAACAACAACTACAACAACAACGCTGCAATGTTAACATCTCGCGTACACCAAAGATTATGTTCGCAAGCGAAGCGTTATCGTCCAACATGCGATTTACTCATCATCAGATCGAGAGGTGATACTGAACATGTTATATTTTAATTGACTTGAAGATGGGTTAAAATGAGTAATTGCCGCAGCTAATTTGTTGCAACAAATGCAATTGTTGCAAATGTTGCAATTGTTCTTTTGTAGTGTTTTATTTTTCCTTTCATTATTGGCAGTGGTAACACGAGATTAGCCTGGAGCTCAACTGAAATTATGCCATGTCTCGAGAAGTTAACTTTATGTTATCTATAAAAAGCTGCTAGATTTAATGCCAACATAATGAGCTGCAAAGTTTATTAATTACTGTGGAATGGCGTTAGAAGTGTTTTTTATCGTTGTGATTTTTTTTTTTTTTTAATTTTATTTTATTGTTTTATTCGGTTTTCTGTGAAACTATGAACAGCTGCAGTCATGCAAGTGATGTGACGTTGACGACGCTATCAACAGAACCCAGGCTTATATTCGATTTAACATTTTTTGTTAGTTTTCATTTTTTCGTAGTAATTGTGTGGCTGCTGTTGTTTTTGTTAATTTTTGCACACACACCACAAGAACATGTAATTCCTTCCGTCATCATTATTAATGGAATCATGTGTGATAAACGAAACTGAGCGCTCAACATACACACACAACAGAACTTGGCTTAAACCAACTTATACAGTTCTAGAGCACTGAATGCAGCTCATCTAATGAGGGATTCGCGTGTGCTGTCGGCCTATGTTGGCGGGGACGCATTAAAGATATATTATTATTATTTCTAAAATTATAATTAGCGAAAAAGTTTGCTGAAGTTGTGGTAAGTTTTTTTAATTTGTTGCTGAAAGCTAGGCGGATACATTGTTCAAAGGGTTCAAGGGAAACGAAGCATGTGTTCCCACTAAGATTAACGATGGGCTTACAATTTATTCACGCAAATGACTTTATAAATAATTCCATTTGTTTTCTGTTTATTTAAAGAGTCATATTATTTAAATATTTTAGAAACATAGAAAGTTTACAAAACATATGGTATTTGGTTATAACACTGAGCTTGGTCCTAATGCATATTTCTATGTTTTATTCTTTTTATAATGAGGGTATTTAACAATTGGCAGCCGTGGCAAAGTGGATAGAGTGCGTGGCCGATACGCCAGAGAACCCTGGTTCTATTCCCACCTGGTACAGAAAGTTTTTCAATTGAATTTTTTTCGACTTAACCAGCACTCAGGGGATGCTCCCTATAAATGCGAAAGCATTGTGTTGATTCGGAAGACGGGTGATAGTTGGTTGGAGGGTGGAAAGATGGAGTAGTGTCGGTGAAGATTTGATTTAAATTTCCACAGATTGAAACTGCCGGGAAACACGCTCGCAGGGAGATTGTTCCACAATTTTACTGAGCGACCGAAGAACGAATTATATCGGTAATGCGATGTTCTATTCGGAAAAGTTGCAATATTAAAGGGATGGGCTTGGAGAACTGCCCGAGTGGGCCTAGGAAACACACGAGCTGGTGGCGTCAGGCCATATATCTCTCTTGAACACTTCCCATGGTAGTACCTGTACAGAAAGCTTAGGCAAACAACATTGCGACGATGTCCAAATGAGTTGAGAGAAGATGAAATATTTCCATCACCTATCAAATATATCCCACGTCTTTAAATCCGGTCCAGAAGCTCCAAATATGATCTTGAAGCCTCTGCCCAAATGTGCGAATTGTACTCCATTTTCGGCCTAATATATGAGGTATAGATCAAACGAAGATAAGATGGAGTGAAGTATTTCTTACACCGTTTTAAAAAACCAAGGCACTTGACTGCTTCTTTTGACACATCAAAAATGTGATCATTCCACCATTGAATTCATTTGTCTGTTCGGCCGTCACCTCTCTGCAGACAATGGCAAACCTCAGAGAGTAAAAACTGCCCTGAAAAACTTCTTGAGAACATAAGCCGTTCGGAGTTGGCATAAAACTTGTAGGTCCAGTTCTCGATCATTTGTGTTCAAATATTTCACAACACGCACAACACAATTGATCATAAGAAGTTCGGTCAAAGCCCTTTCAAGGGCTGAAATGGCCATTTCGTTTTTTTTTCGTTTTATTTAACAATTGAGGAGAAAAGCCGATTTTTTCCTACAATTAATTACATACTAAAACTTTTGATTAAAAATAATATTTTTGCAGAAAGTTATATACCGACATTTTTAAAATTTTGCACGTCGATAGTGCTTTAAAAATAAAAATATTTGCATGTTTCCTTTAGTTTTTTTTTTTGGGAGTTATACACTGTGGAAAATTAAAAAAAATTCAAAAATTTTCATTTGGACATGTAGGAAAAAAACAATATCTTCAAAACCGTGAGTCCTAAAAAAAATGTTTAGGGCATTTATGAATAACTGCAATTGATAATCTTTGGTGTGTAATTTTATCATAAAAACACAATTATCAACACATTCATAAAAAATGTTTGGCCACTAAAATTTCATTCACGATTTGAAAACATTGTAACGTATGCGCAAAAAAATAATTTTTTAAAAAAAAATTTCGTTTGTAACCACGAATATATTTTTTTTTTCACAGGTCCCGGTAAACTTTTAAAAAAAAAACAATTGTGCCTACCCCTGTACTTTATTTCAGTACCCCAGCGTCAATATTAACTGAGATAGTGTTTATCTAGTATTGCCACGCCCATTTATCGAATAACGCCTACTTTATTGACCCTGAATTTTTAATAATTCTGCCAACCCCTGTACTACAATTAATTTCAGTGCCCTAGCGTCAATATTATTCGAGATACACTGTTTTTCTAATATTTTTACGCCCAGTAGTCGAATTCCACCCACTTTATTGGCCGCAATTTATACTAATGATGCGTACCCTATGCCAAATTGCAGTACCATAGTATCAATATTATTCGAGATATACTCTTTTTCTAATATTTCCACGCCCATTTGTCACATAAAGCCCATTTTCTTGACCGTAATTTGTAGCAACTGTGTCTACTCCTACACTAAATTTCAGTACCCTAGTGTCCATATTATTCTAGATGCAGTGTTTTTATAATACTGCCACGCCCATTTTTCTAATAACGCCCACTTTATTGACGATAATTTGTAATAATAATGCCTACCCCTATACTAGATTGGAGTACTCTAGCCTCAAAATTATTCAAGATACACTGTTTTTCTAATATTGCCTCGCCCATTTGTCGAATTACGCCCATTGTCTTGCCCGTAATTTGTAATAATTGTGCCTATCCCTACACTAAATTGCAGTACCCTAGTGTCAATATTATTCGAGATACAGTAGCATCTAGTATTGCGAGATCTATTATTGCCACGCCCAGTTCTCGAATACCGCCTACTTTTGTACGGGCACCTCCATGCTTATGATATCTATCTGTTCCCTAAAAATTATGGCAATCAAGCATATGGCTTAGGAGTTATCGATGTACATACATTTAAAAAAAAAAAAAAAAAAAAAAAAACAGAGAAACCGACGAACTTGAGAACCTCCTCCTTTTTGAAGTTGGTTAACAATAAATATTTTATATATATATAAAATATATTTATGATATGTTATTATCATAAATGGCCCTTTAATATCTGCACCGTGAAATCTTTAATAGTAATAAAAAAAAAGACGAATAACTACATTTTGAGCTGTGTCCCTTTAGCTGAAAATGTGCGCTTTTGTTCCATTATTGGCCATTGCAGCACTATTTTATAAATCTCTAAATCTTTACTCCATCAAAATATACCGCTTTTACCTTTCACCTTTTGATATAAAGTTTCACCGTTCTCCCTTGACTTACTAGGCAAAGTACCACCATTGTATTCGTTTTGATTTCTAATATCAACTCTACTTCCACTGTAATTTTGTTTTCCAACCAAAAGTAAAAAAGAACAAATTCACAAAAACCGAACATATGTTCACTTGTCATGTTCGCTCAACTGCTCACGTGACAAGCAATTGTGTCACATTAAAATTTTAATTTCTGCTATTTATGAATAAAAAAAAACATGTCCTTGTTAACACATCCTAATTTTACATAAGTCAAAAAAAAAAAACATATTCACAAAATCACTCGACTGTAAGTGTCAGACTGTTAGTAAAAAAAAATAAATAAAAATAAACTGGCAATCAGAGTCGAACAAGTGAAACAGCCTTAAAGAAGGTCCTTCAGGGACAAAATCATTGAGACTGAACTGAGCACATAAATCATGTTTCGGATGTTTAAAGTGGCAGAGTGAATAAATTAAAATGAACTGACAAAACAAAGCAGTAACAGGACCAAAAAGGAACAGAAGCTAAATTCGATTTTGAATGTTTGTATTAAATGAAGTGTAAAACAAGGCGTAGCGAAAAACAAAGTTTCAGCAGAAGTTGATGAAGGTGCAGAAGATAAATAAGGTTTTTAAAAAATATGGATTAACATTTTAATATTTCAAGACGTCCTTTAAAAACTAGAATTTTCTTGATTAACTGAACTTGTGATCATTCTGTCATGACAACACGTGGCTTATATTTTCATGTTGTTCAAAATCTTGGACAAAACATGCACTAGGCGTCGAAAGCTATTATCATCATCAGTTGTTTTTTCTTTTTTTTTTTGAGTTAAAAGAGAATAAAATCAACTAGTTGAGTATCGAAGCGTGCCACATGCACTTTCTTCATTATAACTTTAATCCTGCTGATCGAAGCAACTCTAGCGTGTCACAACTTCAAAATTCGTTTGTATTAATAAAAAGCTCTTTAGCTCATTTCAAAATAAGGGTCAACTAATTTAGTCTTTTCTTGCCATATCCTAAGGAGACAATAAAACTGTGCATTGTGTCCAATTCATGCTACCAAATTTCAGAACAACTGTTACACCAAAGCCTGGCAGCAAATATTATATGCAACCAACAATTAGTTGTTGGTCTACCCTAAAAAAAACCAATAAGAAAAAAAAAATAGCCAGTGTAATTATTTAGCAATTTTGTTTAAAGATATCAGCTGCATATTCAAGTTGATGATTGATTAAAGAGATCCTTTAAAAAAATTTCAAACGCACAATTCTACTATTTACAACAGTTGTTTCTCTCTTGACTGAATTCTAATAAATTTCAAGCTTAAGCGCTGTGACTTCTTAAATATCTTAACCCACCACTTACTGAAAAACTGATTTTCAGCTTGAGTGACTTCCCCCACCATCTCAATTGTATCTTCTCTTGTCTTCCCATTGTTATATGGGTAACATTGTTATGGCTCTTAATGCGGCCATAGATAACAAATAAACTGTCAACTCTGTCAAATGAGCAGCATCGTCCTCGGCACAGAACCCTAATAAACCTCGGAATAATATCTGCACACAATGCCCAGTCAGCATCACCCCTTTTTAACAATTCCTACCGCTAGCACGAAGATGCGCACCCATAACAAAAGTGCGAAATATCACAAGTTGGCACCACTCAGGGTTGTTGAGCTCGTGTACCGATTAAGTTTATCTGATTTAAAATTGAGAAATTTAGAACAATTACAACGCATAATAAATTAAGATTTAAAGGATGTGCCATGAAATTGTGAAGGATGCTAGAGAGTCGCTGAAGCGAAACAAACTGAGCAGTGGAATGGTGTAAATTTTCCGCTTAGCGTTTATTTCTGTTTAAATTTTCAAGTCAACATTACTTTTGGTACAATTAAACTCTTTTTGAATGTAATTTTAAAGCTATTTAAATGACTTTTGTGTTTTCAACTCAAGCTAAAAAAAGAAAAGAATTGGCCATTTCAGCCCTCAAAAGAAGGACCGAGTTTCGAACTGTTTCTCTATTGATCACTTTGTTTTGTACCTACGTGTTTTTAAATGTCTATATACCATGAAGTTTGTACAGCAATGATTCAAATTAAGCGGCATTAAAAGCAAAATTTTCAGTGTATTGGAAAATTTTAATTTGTTGGAAAATCACGCAACCTCTCCACCTCACGGAACAGCAACTTGGAAGACCGAATTTTTTCATAACAGTAACTTGAAGAAGCTTTATTTCTATGAACATTATAAATATATATTTTACAGCCCAGAATACTCTCTAAACAAAAATTTAAATTTTGTAAATACACAAAGAGTAAATTTTATTCAGGCGAATAAAATTAATAAGCATACCACCGGTGTGGTATTTTTATATATTGAGAAAGCTTTTGGCTCAATCGTTTCTTTGTAGCTCAAGTCCCACAAAAAAAAACATATACCGCTGGAGTTCAGCAAAGTTCCAACTTATCACCATTTTTATACTCTTTATACTTATATGTCTGATTTCAAGACGTCCGCTTATATAGATTAAGACTTTTATGCTGATTATAGCGCCTTAATTACTTCTAGAAAAGTCTCAAACGTAATTCTCAAAAAAATGCAGAGTAAAGCTACAAAATCAAATTCGGTCAAGTATTTAGGAGTTACCCATGACGACAAATTATTATTTAAACCACACATTGATGACATCAAAGGTATGTCAAAGGTACTAGGTGTAGTAGAGCTCTTTATTTTCTTTTAAATAAAAAGTTGAAGTTAAATAAAAGCAAAAAAGTTTTGTTTTATTAAATGAGTATTAGACCTATTTTGACTTATGCCCGTCCCATGGGGAAATCGCCTTCAAGTAATCCAAGACAGGAATCTAAAGGCTTTCTTTAACTTGCCAAATAGATTTTCAATATCAGAATTGCATACGATGACTCAAATAAGTGTTAGAGACACTTTAAACGATTAACGATTACCGAAGCGATTACCAATCGATTATCGAATCGATAACCAACCAATTGTCAATTACCGAAGCGATTACCAACCAATTACTGAAGCGATTACCAACCAATTACCAAATATCCACGGTCGTGGCGAAGTGTGTAGAGTAATTATTTTACAAATATATCATATATAAAAGCGTTCTAATTTTTTACTTCGGAAATTTTTAACAGCTATGGTATTTCATAGCTTTGAGTTTTCACTTCGGTCGGCAGTCCCCCCACTCCCTACTTTTTTATTATTTTTTTTTTTCAACAAAAAGTTTATTGCGTAAGCTTACTAATAATGAAGCAGACTTCAATCCTGATTGTTACATTTTGCGAGCTATTAGTTTTAACCTACGCATGAACAACATGAGAACTATAATGTGACATACAATCACTCAATGCTAATTTCAATCATATTGCTTACAATTGTCGGTTCGAAAAAATGAAGACCTACCCCCCTCCTCCCTTAAGAAAGATTGTGGTCTGCATTGAATCACCGTCGGCTTGTTATGTTTTTCTAATTTTTCTTTATTTTCAATTTACTGTAAAATAAATACTATTATTTTATGTTTTGCTGATATTTATACTTAACTCTAATGTACAGTACTATTTATACTGATGCCCTATGCTCCGCCTAGGAGCTCGAGGAAACGATGATGATGATGATGATGATGATATTTATACCCCAACGCGTACTGCGTAAAGGGTATATTAACGATGTAAAGATATAGCGATGAAATTCAAAATATTAGCTTATTTTTATAAAATGAAGACCAAGTTTGAAAATGAGCTAAATCGGATAAAAACCACGCCTACCTCCCATACAGAGTGACTATATTTTTACAGTTAAATCTCTTTAAAATCCACAAAAATTAAACAAGTCCCTTCAAATTTTGCACTTAAGCTTTGCTCTTAATGAAGACCATCACTATCATAGTTGACAAAATCGCATGAAAACCACGCCTACCTCCCATAAAAATTAGTTTTTTAACGTAGAATCTCCTAAAAATGCACAAAAATTAAAGAAATGTCTTAAAATTATGAGCTTTGATATATAATACGAATAATCTCTATGATATTTGGCAAAATTGGATGAAAGCCACGCCTACCTCCCATAAAAAGTGACGTCATCAAAATAGGTAAATAGGTAAATTGTGTTTTGTTGACAGAAAGGTTGACATAGTTAGAGCGCAAAGAAAGTGTGTTGTTTAAACTTCAGTGAAATGAATTTTAAAAGGAATCACATAACATGAATACATTGTAGCAACAAGATGGTTTCTCAAAACTTATTTGTTCACCCTAAAATATTATATAGCTTGCTATATATACATTCAATCAGTTTTATGAATGGTGTCTCTCATAATAAACTGAATTCAATTTTTGTACTTATAGTTGAGCTTTTCATTAAGTTACATAAAACAATTCAAATTTTAAAATGTTTTGGGCAAAAGCGGGTAAGAAATTAATTAATTTTAAGTTAGATCTACCACAGAGTGATTGAGTGATTTCGTTTAGCGAAATCTTTTGTTTAGTTTTTGAGCTTTTTTTAAGAAGTGTAACATAATATTTAGTCGGACTCTCACGGTCATTAAAATGGAGCAAAATTTTACTAGCTGAATTGGCTTAAAGTAAAGTCACTTTGCAGGCACGGAAATAGTCATCTACAATGGTTAACAATGGTTCTTCATTCACGCCAAAACTCTGTTCATATAGCTTGCTCCACCAGGTAAATTTATAATTGAAAGGAAATGAGAAGAAACAATAAAAATGTATATAAGAACAACAAACAACTCAAGATGCGCTTATATCAACCACTCACACCCTGTTCATAACTGCATCAGCATCATCATCATCATCATCGTCATGATGTGGCCGGGGAGAACTTGAAGCAAACGCTTATGAGTATAGCAAATCATTTTCTGCATCACTTATTTTAAAACTCGTAAATAACTCAGACGGTAGCGGTAACAGAGGCAACAACAGCAATACTACCAGGAATGATTTATCTGTCGTGAATGGCAAATGCAACCCTGCATTCCAAAGAAAAGTCGCATTGAATGAAGTTGGCTGCATTTAAATGTGCAATAATTACAACAATGCATGAGCATTGAAGGCATTTGACAAGATCGTGCACACAGAAGCACACTATAATGACGATGTGGATGATGGTGATGATGAAGATGATGATGTTGACGATGATGGCTGGGGAAGAAAAGATTTTAAAGAAGTGACAGACAAGTGCGTCTCATGCTTGTGCAGTTCTTAAGCGATGCTGTCAAGTGATGAATTGCAAACGGAAGAAATTTAGAAGTTATAAAAATTTACTTTATTACCAGACAGAAAAGGAAAGCGAAAATCACAGCAAATGGGGGGGAGTTTAAAATGCATTTTCTTCTGTTATAAAGTCTGACAGATGTGAGCATGCAATACTTCAAACATCTACGACAAGCAATAATCGAACGATTAGCATGAAGTTGGCGGTGGAAATGAAAGCGAAATAGATAATGTGCACACAATATCGGGAACTTGATGGTAGCGTTACGAGCTAGTTAAGCTGACAAATTGACAAATTGACAAATGAACAGCATGTCAAATATTTTTTTTTTTATTTTTGGACAGCGACAATAAAATACATTTTTGCATATCAAAGTGTTGCGACATCATTTTTTATTTTTGCGACTTCTTTTGCCTCAACTTTGTCGCGTGCTATTTCTGTCAAAGTAGGCTGTCAAAAAGTGTCAAAGCCTAACGGTACCCTAGAATATTGTCGCCTTCGCTATAGCACACATTATTAGCATTTTCGTCGCTCAGTCAGTGACTGGCTGCAATTAATTCTAGGAAATGCTTGTTGGCGGCAATATCAGAGCAATGAGAACATGGCAATCACCAGCAACAGAGACAGCAACATTGGAATTATGACAGCAACTAACAGCTAGAAGTAACAATGTTAATAATAATATCTGCAACTTAGCGATTTGACAATTAATTAAGCAAACGTGTGAACAATTTTAATTGGAGCGCAAAATTGCACACAAATTCGCTCTCTTTCACACTCTACTCTTTCTCACTCTTTTGATAACTTCTTTGGGTTTTGAGTTATTGCTACAGCTGATGTTGCTGCCGTTGATTTGTTGATGAATATGTTATGCTTTGTGATGACTTAATAATAGTTTTTCATGGTTTTCCATCATAAAGCATTTCATTTTGTTTTGTTTTTCGATTTTCTCTCTGCTTGTCTGCGTTAATGATATGTTATTTAAACTGTCAACTGCGTTTGGCAGTTGATGAATTATATGCTTGACGCTGCAGAAGTAGGAAAAAAGAATGCTTTTTTATAATTATTAACATTATAATTATTGTCTGATGTAAAATTAAGTTGTCAAAAATGTTGCCAGAGAAAGAAAACTTGACGCTTCACGAAGAAAGATTGATGAGTAAAATAAAATTTGTAATAATGTCTGTGAGATTCTGCGGATAGAAACATAGAATTCTTTACAACTCACTTAATCATTGTGGTCTGAAAAAAATATTCTCTTCATATAGTTAAACTTTTCAGTACAATGTTGTATTCATGAAAGTTAAGGATTGTTTTCATTAATTTGTATTTTATCTAAAAAATATATCTACAAATATTTGATAATTATTAACAAACAATACAAGTTCTTTTTTTGTTCTCAGTGGACTTGTGTGGATCTGCATAACTCAGAAAAAATTATTGCATTAGAATTAATGCTCATAAGTAAAATGTACTTTATTATGTTATAAAAAGTTTTTGCCACTTCATGCCTTTTTTTTTTTTTTTTTTTTTTTTTTTTTAAATTCTTCAATTTTAAACATATCCCTATTAAACAAGTTTTAATATTAATAAGAAGAGAAGACTGGGAAGAGAAAATTTTAGTACAATCACTTTTTTTTGAATGATATAGGACTTATTGTATAGAATATAAGAAACAAATAAATGCTTGATACTGTACATGAAGTTCAAGAATTAGTTTAATGATGACTATTTTATGGAACTACAAGTAAAGAAAAGCGCAGCTATTTGCAGATTTTGAAAAGAAAAGAAAGAAGCAATAATTTTTTTGACGATTTTAATTCGAAAGAAATTTCATTTACATATCACCTTTCCTTTTCTGTGTAGATTCATGAGTACTCAAAGTTCAACTACAACATCCTTTTGCATATATTCGTCTATAAATAAAATCTCTATACAAACAGTATTATATAATTGCGATATTCCAATTACACGTCTTTTAAAGTCTATAATACTCATCTTTTAGGCAATTTTACATTATTGGAAAAATGCGCTATGCAATATCGCTCAAAAGAAAAATCGACCAAATCAAAAATAACCACAAACTGAATGAAAAATGATCCAAAAATCAAAATTTTACCCAGCAAAAAAGAAAGCATCCAACAATTTTAGGAAAAATGGCTTTAAAACAAAAAACGAAAATTCACTAAAAAAAAAAAAAATCACCCAATGTTTTGCATTGTTCCCAGAAGATAAGCTTGCCTTGTACGAAATTAGCACAATTTTCAAGAGTCATTCTCCACTTAAATTCAATGAATCATGGTTAAGACTCTATATAAACATTTCGTACAAAGAACAAAAAATCATCAAAAAAAAAAGAAAAATCACTCAAACCCAGAAAACGAAATTGTATCCAAAAAGAATTCAAAATCAGCAAATTTTTTTTTTTTGATGATTTTTCATATGTAAACCAACCAAATTGGTATGGAAAAATATTGGGTAATTTTTCAATATTTTTTTCTTTTTTAACGATTTTTCTTTTGGGTTATATTTCATAGCGCAGCACAGTGTCGCGGCTCCATATTAATCGCGGACAAAAATAGAAGGAGTTGCCGCAGGATCATGAAATTTCGTTATAACAAGTTTTACAACAATGGAACTATTTACAAAAAATTTTGTTGAAATAGGATGAATACAAAACTCATCTCCCATATAACCGCACTCGGTAATCTAGTATATTTTCCCAAAAAATTACCCTAGTACAATAAAAATTTGCATACATTATTTTTTTGTCACAGAAAATAGTTGGTGTGAAAGTCAACTAAATTGGTTGATTAACACGCTCACCTCCCATATAACCGAAATCGGTAAACTGGTATATTTCCCCAAAAAACTATCCCAGATCAATAAAATTTGGTTTTAATAATTATTTTATAGAAATAGTTTGTATAAAAATAAACCAAATTGGCCAACAAATACGTCTACCTTCCATATAGGTATGTACGATACTGGTGACATCTTATAGCAAGCAAATGCAAAATTTTTTGTTAGTTTTTGTAGGATAGCCTATACACAATCCTCTATATATTAATAGATTATGGTGATAGGCAGCAACATAGCTTCTGTTTCACTTAATATTGAATCAACAGCTCTGCGTAACAAAGGTTTTTTAGATTGGTGAATAGCGTATAGAACTCTTAATCCGTAGGTACGAGTTCGATCCCCACGGCTAAGGATCGATCAACACGAGTCAGGAAATGGTTTCTAAAAATTTGATATTAAACTTTCTTGTTCTGTTGAACGCAAGCAAAAAAGAGACATCAGTTCGCAGAAAACCGTGTCGAAATAACGAAAAGTAATAGTAAAGTAATAGTAAATAAAAATAATGAAAAGTAAGAGTGAATATCATTATAAGTTAATTTAAATTTTTGAATTTATTTTATTAAGCAATCAAATTTATGTAACTGCAAAAAAGCTTCGCATCTCTCTTGTGTCCAACGACGCACTTGTGTTTATCATTTAAATTTTGTAAAAAGAACGTACCAACGAAGTACACCGAGAAAAAAGCTTATGTTAAATTGAAAAAAACCTAGTATAATTTATAAGATGGCTTTGGCAGTTTTCAGCCACCCAAGTACTTCATCAAAACGCCTAAGTTTTACATGTTGACTTGCCAATTTTTATTTTGGTTATAAATTAACCAAGTATTTGGTAATTTTTTTTACACTACTTTTAAAAAAAAAATTGAATTTCAAATATATAACTTTTTTTCGGGTTTTGGTTGCTTTTATTTTCCTTTTTTTTTTTTTGGAGCTGCCGCCCCTCGTTCTGTGATTTGCTTGACTAAAATCGGCAAAAACACAATTTTTTTCTTTTATCAACACCGTTTTTTTCTTAGAAATGAATGACTTCTCGGCTTTTCTTGCTGCTTGACGTATATTATAACAAGAACATCAAATTAAATTAAATTAAATATCATATACAAAAAATTTACCTTCGCATGCCGTTGAGATTCAAACCTACACCCACCGATACCACTGTGTATGAAGTCACTACACTACGCTTAGAGCCAAACTCCTTCGTTACGCTGAGTGATTTATTCAATATTAATTACAACTGAAGCTATGCTGCAGCTATCAACAGAAAACTGTAACATACTGTATCTGTTAATACAGCATCTGTTAACATATGTGAATCAAATATTTTTTTTTTGGCAGGGTATCGAAGTATGTGCTTTCGTATTAAATGTATTAAACAATAAATTGCTTAGGTGAATTAACGTAGCTGCAGTTATGTCAGCAGACAGCAACAAGGCTGCTTGGATCGATTATTAGAGTGATGGACTTGCACCAAAAATTCCAAGTCCAATTCCGCACGGCGGGAACAGAAAAAAAATTTTTTTTCATTTCTTTTTGTTGTTGAAATGTAATAAAATTTACTGGTGTGAATATATTAACGTGTGGTTTTTAATATACTTTTTGTTATTTTTGAATTTAAAAGTGGTTTCATTAAAAAAAAAAAAAAAACCATTAAATTATCAAATCTATCCTTCTCTCGTGTGTCTAATGACGCAGCTGTGTTTTTTTTTTTGCACAAAATAGCTCAAAAATATGCTTAAGCCATCCATGCAGCCATGCCATCCATGTTTTTTAATTTTGTATTTTTGGATTTTGGGCTTAGATGAATCAAATATTTTTTTTTTTGGCAAGGTATCGAAGTATGTGCTTTCAAAGCAATGTATTAAACAATAAATTGCTTAGGTAAATAAGCATAAGTTTATAATTTCCATACAATTATCTTTACCCAAGTCGACTTAGGTGATTTACCTATTGTTTTTTTTTTCTCGGTGTAGGAATTTTTTCTGATTATTATATTTTCTGATTATAAAATACCATTTTCTTGGCCAGTAAAAATTAAAAATTTCTCTGTAATTTTGAAAATAGCTTCCCGGCCAGTTTTTTCACTCAATCAGCATACAGCAGCTTCCAACATTTGAAAATCTCCACGAATAATATATCATTGTCCACTTATAAACAATACAAAAGCTTCCCCTTAACCGAAAAAAATAAAATCAATTTATTGAGTGGTGCGGCGCAAAACTTACACAAACCAAACAAATGAGTTTTAAAACTCATACAATACCCTTTCAAAAACGCTGCAAACTTAAATCGATATTTATGACTTTTGAGCAACAAACAACCAGCAATAACAACAAACAGACTTCATACAGTCTGAACTCTATACAGCTAACGAGATTTTAAGTTGTTGTTGTTGTTGCTTGTCGAAAGCCATGTTAAGAACTCATGTTAAAATATGGCTAAACATTAATACGCTGTCAACACATTCATTTGTAAGTGGCAAAGTAAGCAGTTGAGTAACAAAAAAACTCAAATTTTGTACTAAAGCCTTAGCTGACCATCTTTTACTAACTACCAGCAAATATTTGCTCATATTTTTGCATCAAACATTTTGGACATCATATTATTATTTATGTGGCAGCTTTTTACTGAGTTTTAGCTTTGTAGAAAATTTTGTTGAAATTTTAACTGGTTGTTAGTATTGCTTTTTACGCCTTCGCTGCAGTTGCAGTTTTTGAGCCTGGCTCAAGTGTTGAAGGAACTGGTTGAGCTCCCGCAGCGTGTTTATTAATCGGTTATTGGTATTTTTTTGTATCCCTTTTTTTTTCTTGTTACCTTCCTACTCTGACTTCTCTTATTATTAATATTTGTTTGACTTTTACTTTATTACCAACACACTTAGTTTTTCGTCGTATTTTTTTCGCTCATTAAAAGGTTGCTTTTGGCGCGTATTGAACTGCTTTTTTTAGTTGGCAACATTTTCCTGTAGGTCTTTAACTGATTACCCTGCCTTATGTCAGACGCAGCAGGTGGTAGTTTCTGACATTCCTGACACTATTGTATGCACCAGCTTGGTTTATTGTTGAACTTGGTTAAGTGATTCAGAGTTTTGTTCCAGCGAAGAAGCTTATTTTTCAACATCAAGTAATGTTTTTTTTTTAGGCGTTTTATTAATACTTGGAGATTATTATCAATCTTGAAAGGATTCTTGACGTTCATTTTAGTGAAATTTGCAAGTTATGACAGTTCTGCATTGAGAATATAGTGAGAATTACTACTCAAACAAAGATAGAACTTACCAAAATATTTTAAAAGCTTTATATATTTTCTACATACTAATGTAAATATCACTAAATACCAAATTTAGGATTCCATTGTTTGATATTCTAATAACTTCATTTAAAGTTATCATACAATTTTTTTAAAAATGTCAAGATTTGCGTATAAATACAACTAAATTTCAAACTCTGACAATGTTATTTATAGATAATAACTTTTTTATAATAACGTAAATTATTGCTATTAACTTAAGCAGCTTACGATCGTTGAGAGTTCATTGAGTATCTTAAAGAGAAACAAATTCAATAAAGTGTTAATTTGCGGACAGTTTTATTTGAACATTCAACACTGAACAAAAATTTATAAAAATACCAAATTTCAAAAAAAAAAAAGAAAGCTATACAATGTTTGCTTAGAATGCATCTAATATGCATTCATGACAATAACTAAAAACGTTTAATACAAACATTTAAACATTTAATAACTTAAACAATAACTTAACATTTAATTTTAACAACAAAAGTGATCTCAACGAATTTTTGATTACAACATAAAAGAGGTCAACTCACAATGTCAAAATATTATGCCCCGCTATATGCCTGTCATATAGTCCGGTTTATTGTCATTCAAAAATTAAACAACTTATGTCAGTTCAGCTAATGAACGGATTAAATCAATCGAACTGTATTATATACAAATACATTCAAACTGAAATTCATGCACATGTCAAATATTTAAGTCAATCGGTACATTGACTGATGCTGAAAGAGAAGCCGAAAACATGTACATAAACTATGTTAGTTAATGATTTCAACAAAACGATCAAAAGCGATCAACACCGATAGCAGTGCGCTGCTTAAAATCTCCATAGAAAATAAACTGATGTCCATCAGATTGTAAAAAAACACACTAAAACGGATTTAAAATTTGAATACTTAAATATGTTAATCCACAACATTAAAGCATTTTTCGGCTTTAAGAATAACAGGTGACTACACTGGAAAGAAGTGTTGAAAATTAAGATAACTCCGAAATATGAATAGCTTTTGAAATATGAAGTACCAAGCAGTGCTGGGCTCTAATTGATCACTTTTGTAACTGACTACAGGTAAATTACAATTAAAAATTGTTATCGTAGTCTTAAAATGATAAGGATTACGATTACTGTAATAATTGTAATATCGTCGTAAGCTAATTTATTGTTTTGAGACGCCATCATTTATGATTTAAGTAATTAAATTAAAAAGAAATTATAACGATAATCCTAACTCTAATTTGTCATTGATGACAATCAATAGATTTTTCTATGGTAATCGTAATTGTAATTTGTGCGTATACCGGTTGCAGTAATTGTAATAATACTTTTTTACATTACAATTACAATTATCGCAAACATTAATTTTTTGCTGTAATGTAACGATTGCTCAATTGTAATCGGAAAGTAATTGTAATCGCTAACATCCAGCTCTGGTAACAAGTGTGATAAAGGAAGTATGAACATTTAACATTTAATAACATTGAAAAATCGTTTAAGGGGTGTCATTATAGTGGACGTTTTATATACAAAATAAGGCATTTTAAGGTACATTTTTCTATGATAACAGTACATTCCCGTTGACTTTAAATTTTTTAGTGTTATTCATTTAGCTCATCCCAAGAGCTGATAATAATCTTTTTAAATTATTTATTTAAACTGATGTTAAAGCAGATTAAAAGATCAAGTCACTCCTTACATGCTTTAAATGCCAAAACTTTATTAAAGTAATAGTTTGAAATTTTTGTAAAAAAAATAAAAAAAAATTAAACTTCTATCTCTGATAGAACCAAAGAAAAAAGTAACTTAAGGGATGTTTTAGGCCAAAGCGGTTAAAATTAAGGCAGAGTTAAGAAGATATTTTCTAAAAAACTTTATTATATATACAAAAAATTCCATTTGCATGTTAGTTTTACATCATCAGTATGAGTAAAAAAAATTTTTGTTTTCTATATATATATATATTTTTTACCAGATCTTCTGAAAAAAAAACAAATGCATTCGAAAATAGATCCCTTCATGCACATCTTTTACCGAAATAAAATTAAAATATTGAAAATTTAGAAAATTATAAATTATTAATTAAAAATTTACGTTATTTTTAACCCTATAGGGCAAAACACATTGCAGGCATCGCGCATCAAGCATCGCCGCAAGCCTTTCACGGTTCTACGTCACAGAATTTTAAAATACATTAAAAGCATGCATCGTGCCTAAAGCAACCATGGTGAGAGTTATAAAAGAAAATATGTTTTCTGTCAAACTTTTGAAAGCAAAAAATGTTTTGCAATTCAATATTTTGTGCTTCAAAATTAGAAATAAAATACTAAAAACTGAAATACTTTAAGCAAGTTAGCTCATATTCGCGGACAGCAAACCAGAAACTTACCTGGTATACTTGGTAGCTCCTGCAACTACAGCCCAAGCTTTTTCCTACTGCAGTTTGTTTTTAAATTCCCAGTTCTTCTTGTCGAATATGCATGGGAATTTATTTATCCCATTTATGAGCAGCTCTTAGAATTCGGACATTTTTTAAATTTTAATTGAAATGTTTTCTAAAAAACGTTTTCACAATCAGCTGTTTTCTAGCTGTCAATGTCTCAAAGCTTGGAAAAAGTTGAAAAGTTGCCTACTTCAGGCATCAAGCATGCGATGCCTACATGCCTGGAAGTATAATGTGTGTTGCCCCGTAAGCATTCGTGTATTCAACTGAAATGTCAAAGCCTTGCGGCGATGCTTGATGCGCGATGCCTGCAATGTGTTTGGCCCTTATTGTGTGTAAAAACTAGACAAATTTTTCAAAGACGCTCATTTCAAAAAAAAATAAAATATGTCGATTAGTTTGTTTGCAGTAGTGTGACCTGTTTTGAAAAAGTATGTTTCGAGTAAAACACATTTAAAACTTCAAACTCCAAGACAAAACTGTAACAATTAAATAATTTTTTCTCTACTCTCTAGAGAGAGGACTCTCTACTAGGTATTGTTTAAATAATAGGGTGGTCCTTATTCCTAAGAAAAATAATTTTTTCTTTTAATTTTATGGTGCAACACATTATTTGAATATATACCGTAAGAAACTAGTATCTAGTACCTAGTGCCTCGTATCTACATGAAATTGGGTACCCATAGGTTTTTGGGGTCAATAACTTGAATTTGGAGTCAAAAATTTAAAATTTACAATGGCGGCTTCAATAGGACTTATATAACCAAAAACGCACTTGAGTGAAATTTTCGGACGCAATTTTGAACCTTTAAACCCGAGTTTCCGTACCTATACAAAAATACGTGTACCTTAGATTTTTGTCTATCACATATCCTAAGCTCATTCAAATCGGCGAATGACACCAATGGACGTTTTCTTTTGAGAGGGATAAACTTTGACAATTGGTAGCGACACGTAAAATATACCTATCTCACATAAAAAATTAAAACAAAAAAGCTCTTTCATATTTAGATGTGTATAATCGATTAATGACATGATGCGATGATAATTCAAAAGTCGAAAATAAGGACCACCCTAGTATATATACAGGGTTGCCCATTTCGACGGACCCATGTTTTTGTTAAAAAAATCAAAGAAAAAAATAAAAATTTGGCGGTTGGCAATCTTAATCATTTAATTTGTTCCAAGTAGATTTGTTTACATCAATTTTTGAATATGATATCTCTCAAATGGCCGCCTCTGGCGTTGATGGCGTATTGTGCCCTTTTTGCAGCATTTTCCATCGTTTTCGCCAACATTTCGGCCGGAATAGCGGCTATTTCTTCACGAATGTTGTCCTTGAGCTCTTCTACGGTCCTTGGCTTGTTAACGTAAACCTTTGACCACTTCAAATCACCACTTTTCGACATCAAACGGCCCGGAAACAAATTCTTCAGAAAATCGATTGTTATGCGACTTGTGTGCGGTGGAGCGCCGTCTTGTTGAAACCAGAACTGCCTCATACGCTTTCGACGAATAATTGGCATCACAAAATTGGTCATCATGTCGCGATAACGCTCCTGGTTGATGGTAACAGCATGGCCATTTTCATTTTGGAAGAAAAACGGCCCAATGACCGTTTTCGCACTAACGCCGCACCAAACTGTGACTTTTTCGTCATGAAGAGGCACTTCTTGAATCTCCTGAGGATTTTCAGTGGCGTAAATACGGCAATTTTGCTTATTTACGGTCCCATTCAATGTAAAATGGGCTTCATCGGACATGATAATTTTGTTCCAAAATTGCTCGTCATCTTCGGCCATTTCGATGACTCTTTGGGCCCATTCCAATCGACGAGGCTTGTCCGCAGGCAACAATCTTTGCGTCAATTGAATTTTGTACGGGAACAAATGCAAATCAACGCGAATAATCCGTTGTAAAGTGGACCGAGCCATGCCCAACTGCTGAGAACGGCGTTTTTGGGATGTTCTTGGGGACCTCTCAACACTGGCTCGTACGGCAGCGATATTCTCGGCCGATCGCCTTGGTCGACTTTTATTTGGCCTCTTCGGATTAGAAAGAGCCTCACCAGTCGAAAATTTTTCGTATAAACGCTTAATGGTGTTCTTAGAAGGCGCACGTCTCACATTTTTTAATATTTTAAAAGCACGTTGAGTTTTCACAATTGACTTCTTCTGTTGAATGTAAATTTCAACTATTTCAGAGCACTCGCGTGGCGTGTATTGTTCCATGGTAAAAATCTGCTTGGACTGACGCTTCAAACGCGGTATGTCATTAAGCGATCTGACATCTCTGTCAAGAGTTATGGCATTGCCAGATGGGTCCGTCGAATATGGGCAACCCTGTACATAGAAACATTCCATCCACACATACACTTTTATATACACACATACAGCGAACATCATGCATTTTAACAGCTTCTTCGGTTTGATCGATTGGTACTCTGGCACACCTGGTCTTAAGCACTGTAGAATCAGTCTTATAAGCGGGACTGATTTTAAATTTTTATACCCCAACGCGTACTGCGTAAGGGGTATATTAACTTTGTCATTCCGTTTGTAACGCCAAGAAGGAGGCATGGCAGATATAGAAAAATTTATATACTTTTGATCAGCATCACCTCCTGAGTCGATTTCCGTGTGTCCGTCTGTCTGTCCGTCTGTCCGTCTGCCGACACGATTACAGTCGCAATTTTAAAGCTATTGCGATGAAATTCAAATAATAACTTTATTTTTAAAAAAGGAAGATCAAGTTCGATAATGGGCCAAATCGGATGAAAACCACGCCTACCCCCCATACAAAGTGACTTTATATTAACCGTAAAATGTCTTTAAAATCCACAAAAATTAAAGAAATGCCTTGAAATTTGGCACGTTTCAATTTTAATCCAATTTTAATCCTGGCTCTGAAATTTGGAAAAATCGAATGAAAACCACGCCTACCTCCCATACAAAGGGGCTTTATTTTAAACGTAAAATCTCTGCAAAAATTAAAGAAATATTTTAAAATCTTGCACATAAGCTTTGATATTTAATATAAACCATCTCTATGATATATGGCAAAATTGGATGAAAACCACGCCCACTTCCCATTCAAAGTAGCTTTATTTTAAACGTAAAATCTCTTAAAAATCCACAAAAATTAAAGAAATGTCTTGAAATATTGTACATAAGTTCTGATACATAATAAAGACCATCAGTATGATATATGGCAAAATCGGATGAAAACCACGCCCACTTCCCATACAAAGTGGCTTTATTTTAAACGTAAAATCTCTTAAAAATCCACAAAAATTAAAGAAATGTCTTGAAATTTTGCACATAAGCTTTTATATATAATATGAACCATCTCTATGATATATGGCAAAATCGGATCAAGACCACGCTTACCTCCCATACAAAGTGACGTCATCAAAATAGGAAAACTTTCGTTAATATATAAAACTGAATGTCATCGTGTATGTCGTGGCTAAAGACTTCGAATATACTCCAATATGGCAGCGGGGGGTATTTTAGCTTCGGTACCCTGCCGAAGCTCCATCCTTACTTGTTTTACATATTCTTGAATAGTAGTACAACAAAAATCTATTAAAAAAAAATTTGATTTTCAAAAAAATTATTTGCTAAGACCTCCCTTAACAAAAGAAATGCTATGGTACTTTTCAGGAGAGCGAAAAAACTTAAAATCAACTGGTTGTCAAACTTTTTGCATTTTAAGCTTAAAGTTTAATTTTTCGTTACACTACGTTACAAAGAGATGGCACATTGTAATATTTTTGAAATTTTATTGAAAGCGATTAAAACTAACAATTTGTATTTACTATAAATTAATAAGATTTAAAAACAAAATTAATATATATAAAAATTGAATTTAACAAACGAACTTATTGTACAGAAAACTCAAAAACATTAGCAAAATGCTGCAAAAAGATAGCACAATATTAATGAAAAGAAAAAGTTATATAGAATCAATTGCTATTTTCCATGACTCAAGTACGTGGGTGGTCTGAAAAGTTTCCGACCTTAACGTGAAGATGATAGCACTCGTCAATAAAAGCTTGGGAATGTAGTTGTAGTTACAGATACAGGTACAGGTACATATAGTTACAGGTACTCACCAAAATTTTAGCAATTTTGGACGTGGAGTTGGTTTATGACAATCGTTTGAGTGAGGCGATGAGAGTGTTTTTGTGAAAATTGGAAAAATCGAGCTTTCATTAAATATTTGCTTTTGAAAGGCAATACTCCTAATCAAAGACAAGTTGGATTCTGTATATGGGGTCTCCGCGCCATCATTTACCACAGTGAAATTTTGGGCAACTGAATTTTACCACAGTGAAATTTTGGGCAACTGAATTTAAACGTGTTCGTATGCTTGACAGACGATGAACATTGGGGGCATCCAAAAACTGTAACCACTGAAGATAACATCGCTAAAGTTCACCAAATGGAGCTAAACACATGGGCGTAGCAAGGATAGGGCAAGGAGGGACCGTTGCTCTCCCTGAACATAAGACAAAAAAATTTTTAGTATTAAAGTAAGAATTTCAAAACAGCATAGAAGTTGTTGTAAGGCTGTTTCCTTTGTTATTGTTGGTATACTAACCGATTCGTATTTGATAGTTCTCGGTTTGATAATTTGATAATTCTCGAACCTCGAGAAGATGCGATGCAACATGCAGCCGAAACAGATAATTTTAGATATTCTGAAAAACACGGATCTTCATATGAAGCGATATCATTTTATTTGTTTTATTAAGGAATTAAATTATTTGCAAGATGTAAGCTAA
The DNA here is from genome assembly GCA_914767935.1 of Coremacera marginata. Taxonomy (NCBI): domain Eukaryota; kingdom Metazoa; phylum Arthropoda; class Insecta; order Diptera; family Sciomyzidae; genus Coremacera; species Coremacera marginata. The sequence goes on along the minus strand of OU612045.1, from coordinate 2,485,253 downwards.
GACACTGTTATGAAACTAAAAGATATATGTTAATCGAAATAAGACAAATGAAAAGGAAGAATCTTACTGACACAAACCACGCGGGACACGATAGTCCATCCAGATTATTACTCACTTTGGAGACGAATTTTCACCACTTATTTCGATCACTAAAAAAAACATTTTTATTTTTCTTTCTCACAATGAACCTCTTAATTCATATTTTTTGACTAGAGACTCAATTAATTTCACAATTCAATAGAGTTTATTTTTCCGTGTATACAACGGCCACCCTAGATAATGATCGCTCTGTAGACAACACGATTATAATCAACACTTTAGACTTTTGTTGTTGTTGTATCAGTTGTTGTTGTCGCAATCACGACGATTATCTTCTCGATATCAACATTCAAAGTCATGTCAAGATATGCAAAGCAGTAAAAGTAACCGATCAGCGATTGTTGATGGCTCATAAAATGTTTGAGTGATTGAAGAGAACGAATGGGATTGAAAACAAAATCAGCAAAAAAGGAACTAGTTTGACAGCAACAAAAACCACTTTAGATTATTAAAAAAAAAAAAAAAAAATGCATATAATAATCATCACACTTCATAAAAACAAATTAAACTGGAAATAAAAAACGTTTAAGGCAACAACTTAAGATAAAAATCAAAGCTCAGCTTAATTATTTGTTAAATTATTTATGACGCGCAAACACATGATCAGCGCTTGTGTTCAGGATCGCCTGTTTGCCAACGATTAGAACTCACATCAGCAAAATTATGTTATTTGAGATGATTTTTTTTGTTCTCTTCTTTTCCTGTCTGCAAATTGTACACTTCCGCAAAATGTACTTTCTTAACGTAAGCATAACATTTACAATTCCAATTCTGCTTCAACCGTTTCTCATAACAGTGTTGTTTTTCACTTGATGATGATCATCACACACTTGATGTTGTTGCTAGTCAGCCAGTAATCATAAATATTTATGAGAAATCATTCATACACTTGGTCGCAACACTTTAGTGCACTTCAGCAGCACCCTCTATCGGTCGGTTGATTTTCCCCAAATTCCTCCCTTTATCTCTACCAACCAACATGTTTGCATGATATTGCTTTTAATGTGTGCAGCTAATTGTTGCACACAACAATTTTACTACTTGTTCGACTTGCAGCCCGGATTCCCGGGTACGGATCCAGGTTGACGTAAGAGAGCGGCAACTATTTTAATTGCACGCTTTATGCCAGTTTATGCCTTTTTTCAACAGCTGTTAAATTGGTTCAACACTCTGGTAGACGCATGTCCGCATGGCATGACATTCAACTGACAGTTGGTAATCTGTGGCATGTTTGCAATTTTGATGATGATCATGTTGAAAAATACAAAGAGAAAAAAAAATTTCAAAATGTATGGAAACATTATAATCATCATACAAGAAAAGGAAAAATAAGAAACGAAAAAGTACAACAGCAGCAAGTTCTGCAAAATTGATACAATCATTAAAAGATCGTGTAGAGGATCGAGGTGTTGTATACATTTTCAAACTTAATGTATTTATTAAAGGAGTGGTCAGGATGTACGTTCAAATTAGTGCACTTTCGATTCATGTTCTAAAGAAATAATTACGGTTAAGTAAAGAGTTTAAATAAAGTTTCTAGAAATTTCTAAAAATAAAATATGAGATGTAAATGACAACGAAATCTTGATTTAGAAAACGAAACAAATAGATTTCTTTAGTTTACAAATTTTGGTCTCATCTCGAGAACCGAAGTGAAAACTACTTTAGGCGCGTTGATGACTTTTTGTCGTCATCAATGTTATCGTCAGCAATGTTGCTTGTAAGTCGTTAATATAAATGTCATCACTGTTAACGTTAAGACTTTTAAGGCTTACACTACCCTGCCCTTGATAACAAACTGAACTGCAACGAACATGTAGAGGATAGGATTCAAAGAGCCAAGAGGGTTCTGTTTCAGTGTAGACGCGTTTGTTATCTCAAATGGGGGCTAAGCCCAGAGGCTATCAAATGGGTCTACACTATGATGGTTAGACCTGTAATCACGTATGCTTCGGTAATTTGGTGGACAAAAGTCAGCCAGAAAACCATTAAGAAGAGACTGGACAGAATCCAACGGCTGGCGTGTGTTGGAATAACAGGGGCAATATGTACCACTCCAACTAGAAATAAAGAAAACGGCGGCGCTAACAGCCCTCAGGATGTTGTGAAATACTACGTGGCATGGATCAACGGCCCTACTTGGTCATAATCGCATCCTTGATATTGTACGTAGAGATGTCAGGGAGACGGGTATGCCTATGGACGGAAGGCAGAGAGTAAGAATAACAGAAAAATGTAATAAAACTCTTATAACAGATGGAGTCGTCTGTAAAAAAATCGCTGGTAACGATATCAGTATATTCACAGATGGCTCTCTGATGAATGGCAGAGCCGGGGCAGGCGTTTACTCAGAAGAGTTGAGCCTATACAGTGTACTGAGGCTAGGGAGGTTTGTGTCTTTATACCAAGCGGAAATGCTTGGTGTGGTGCATGCACTGGACCACCTGATGACCGGGTCAATGGCAAGAAAATTGTCATTGCATTTGACAATCAGTCGGTGATTAGGTGCATGCAACGTACAGACATCACTTCCAGGTTGGCCATAGGATGTCTTACCAAACTCAATAGGTGCGCTCAGACAAATGAGCTCACACTTATGTGGGTGAGAGGACATTCTGGCATAGAACAGAATGAAAATGCTGATTCTTTAGCGAGAGAAGGATCAGTAGAAGAATTCTATGGACCAGAACCACGTATCGCCATAGGCGAAAACATGGAGGCAGTCCGTATTAAGCAATGGACGGACTCGGAACACCGTACAAGGTCGCAAGAAGCTGTTAATTTCAGGCAATCGAAGGCGGCCGTGAGCTGGTCTGGTAGTGAGGCAGCAAAAGTTACCCGATACAATCGAAGGACTTTAAGGTGGCTTACTGCACTGGTCACAGGACACGGTCCCTACGCGTACCATCTCAGAAAGATGACTCTGACCCAGGACGATGAGTGTAGGTTATGGCTAGAGGAGCCGGAAATATCAGCACACATTCTGTGCCAGTGTTCGGCGTTGGCAAGCATAAGATTGACCATTCTGGGACGTCCATTTATTGGCGAAGCCGAGATTGGTCAATTGACCTACAAGGATATGCTTGAGGTGACAAAGGATGCTTATGTAAGATGCATGCTTACGTTTGAGGGCTCCGAGCGGTAGCATCCTTTGTCCAATGGGGACAAAAAGGGACCCACTGTGGTCCGCTTTGGCCAATCCCTGATTTATTATATAAGGCTTAAACTGTTAATGCCTGCATTTCTGATTCAGCTACCAGCAAACAAAAACATTGTGTTTCTTGTACTGGGACCCCAAAAGGGTGCCAGATAGGGGGTAGGTGTCCGCAGAAGAACTGTTGGAGAGTAAAAAATGATAGGACCAGCAGAAATAATACGAAATTTTTTACTCCAAAATTTCACGATTTATTCAAACGAAAGTTCTGAAATACTCAAAAAAATTTCACCGAAAAATTTCACGATGTACATAGGTAGGATATTAAGTGGGGACGTGAGATATTTAGAATAATATTATTTTTATTGTAATCTTACCGGAAAGGAGAAATTTGGTGTTTGTGCTTAAAGCATTCATTCAAAAAATTGTTCATGCAAGCCCGGTACAGCAATCAAGCCAAGAACTTAATACCAACTGCTAATCATGGTGACGGTAGTGTGATGGCTTGGGAAGCGATTGGAGCAGCTGGTGTGGGACATTTAGTCTTTATTGGTGTTATAATGAACAGGCACGTCAACAGAGTATATCAACTTTTGCAACCTTTGGGGGATAGCGTGGGCGTAGGAAGACATTAGATATCTCAACAAGATAATGACCGCAACCATACCGCGTATTTGATAAAAGAATTTTTGTTATACTATGCTCTCCGTCAGCCTTGAAGTCTTCCCAAATCACCGGACTTAGATCCAATTGAACACGTTTCCTGAACTATTGACACAAAAAAAATACCATGCAGCTTCAAAGAGCCAAGAATCCCTTAAAGAAGCTCTAAAAAAGGTCTGGTCAGAAAATACATTGTCCGAAATAGCAAATAGGGTTCTACGTCTCACACAATGTCCGTTTAAAATATGCAGGAAAAAATTCGACTCCATTGAACTAACGATGATTTCCAAAAGTATTTACTATTGCGATCTCATCCACATGTAGCATGCTATAGGAAAAAAAACAAAATGGCCATTTTAGCCCTTGAAAGGACTTTGACCGAGCTTTTTATGATCAATTGTGTTGTGCGTGTTGTGAAATGTTGGAACACAAATGATCGAAAACTGGACCTACAAGCTTTTTGCTGGCTCCAAGCGGCTTAGATTCTCAAGAAGCTTTTCATGGCAATTTTTACTCTCTGAGGTTTGACATTGTCTGCAGAAAGGTGACGGTCGAACAAAAAAATATTCAATTGAAAAAACTTTCTGTATCAGATGGAATTTAAACCTAGGTTCTATCGCATACAAGCCACGTACCTCAACCAGTATGCCGTGGCCGCCACTATGCAAAAGGAAAATTGATAAAAAAAAATATTTTAATGATGTGGCTAAAACTTTCAAAAACAAGATTAAAAAATCGATATTGAAGATGATAGAAGTTCTAGTATGTTCTTTTAACTCCCTTTAACACCCGGCTTATCTCCTAAAAGTGGGCGTTGCTCGTTTTTATATAAAAAAAGGACGAAAAACTGATTTTCAGCGATTTTATATGAGAAATCGTATGAGCGAAAGGGGATCCAATATTTTTGTAATATCTCGAGAACCGCTCGTCCGATGTTGTACAAATAAGTACTAAGACCCGTGACAAAACTAAACACCCTCAAAATTCGAAGAACATCATTGGAACGGTTGAGATATGATGGAGTAACATACGGACACCATTAGATTTTTATATATATAGATATTTTAAAATATACCTACGTGTATAATGCATATTTTAAATTTTTGAGCAGCCATTTAGGATCTGGCAAGCCTATACGCAATGAACGTTGTTTGTGTGTTTATTGCAAAGATTTTTTTTAATCTTATTTCTTAAGTTTTACTTTTATGCACAGCTAATGATTTATTTAAGAACCGGTTATGCTTAAAACCGGTAACCGGTACGAACAAAATTAATTTACTCCTGAAATTAGCGCTTAAAATATTTATAGATTTTATAATTAAACTTACCGGCAAAGTAAAAAAACCGAGTTTCTGATTAACCTGTAACCGGTACAAAAAATCCGAATGCATTCCTGAAATCATGGCTTAACATATTTGTGTATTTAATAATTTAGCTCGACTGCAAAGCAAAAAAACTTTTTGGACGTCACGTAAACAATATATCAGTGAATTATTCCAAGAAATTTAATTTTATTCGTTTAAACTACTTTTTCATACACCTCACAGCAGATTTCGGACTAATATTTAAAATATCTAACATCGACTCCGATACTTTTATGCAAAAACCACATTAAAAGAAGCTTCTTCTGCTAGCCCATTTTCGCCCAAGTTCACAAACATAAGTGAGTGCCCTCCCTCCACATTCATCCCTCAAAGTGTCATTACTTGGCAACAACGAGATAAATGCCGCGACAACTTTGCGCCGAACAAATTTCATTTTCGTGAGAAAAAAGCATCCTTTTTCTTCTTACTTAGCATCCTTCAAGCACAAAAAATGTTAATTTTCACACACGAGGCCCCGCTCCTTTTATTATTAGAAGATGTAGCAGCGCTTAGGCACATACATACATACGACCGCTTTATAGACAGCATGAAAAAGAAGACACAATTTTGTTTTTGTATATGTATATGTATATAAAAGCAGAAAAGGCAGTGTAAAACTTTGTGGGTTGAAAATCAGCGTAAAATTTCAGCAGCCGTAAAAAAGAAAAGTTTTAAACCCTTCTTTTTTTAATGTTTAAATAACACTGTAGGGCAATTTTGATATATATGAATACTCAGAATGGATGAAAGCAGGCAGGATTGTAGGGAGAGAGAGAAAGAGAGATAGCTGACAAAGTTTAAATGGCGTCAGTTAGTAAAATTTATGTTTTGACAATGCTGTCGTGATGGTTTTTTTTTTCAAGGCACGTTAAAAATTTCTAAAAAAAAATATTTTATTTAAAACGCTTGAGGGTGGTGTTGCTGTGAAAAATGACGCACTGTGGTTAAGGGTCGTTTTAGAGCAAAGCACAGCATATCAAAGAGGATTTATGCATCAACGCTAAAATTAAGAGATAACGCGAGTTTTATAAGCGCGCCAAAGTTGTTATAAAATTTTGAAAAGAATTTAGAAAAATTCGTTATGCTGCGAGGATTTTCTCAACAAAAACGACAACAACTACGTTAAAAAGTTAGATAGATAGATAATAACAACGTCTAGCCTTTGATTCGTTGCGCTTGGCGCTAAAACTATTTGTATGCTTTTTTTGTACATATTTTCTTTGAGTCGCAACACAATACTATTGCTTCCTAAACGTATTATTAACGATTTCCCAAAATCATTTTCCAAACTCAATCAAATAACGATTAGCTTTGATTGGCATCGTGTGTGCGCGCCAAGTCTTAAATTTCGAGACCGCAGCTACACGCCTCTGGTAACGCCTTTTTAGTGGTCTATAATTTTAACATGGTTTTTATTGCCTTGATTAAAAGTCTATCAACGATTTGTTGGTACATCATTTATCATGGAATTGAAGCAGTTCACTTCATATGTGAATCAAATAATTATTTTAACTATGAGATTCATATCAAGTTTGTGTAAATTAGGTGTAAATATGTTCTTGAACTACTCTGACAATTCCCAGAAAAATCCATAAGTAAAACTCAGTTCAATTCCAGGTTTACACCAACTTAAAATCGTCTCTAGTCTACTGCTAGATATGCTGTAAGATATTTCTTTTTATGTGTCCAAGTTAATTAAACCCTTTACCGCGTCCATTTTAATTAATAACTGAAACCCACTCAAGTACCAACAATAGCTGCAGAGACAAGTAAAAAACACAGCACACCGAACATTTGACATTTATATTGACAGCTCATAATAGTCCAAAGCATATTCTTTCATGTGCTGGGTGCAACAACAGTGTGACAGCAGAAAATAAGACTTTTGCCGCCATTGAGTTTTTACTTAAACACCGCACCAAATGCATTCTTTAAGCCAACTTCACACTTTATTTCATTGAGTTGGCAACTCATAAATCTTGCGGCTTGCAACGGCTCATTGCCGACTTTGGTCATGCCACCGTCCATGAGGCAATCGTTGGTACCAGCACAAGGTACCAACACGCCCGAACTGAATGAATGACAACTGTGTCAGCTACCGTGCGCATTTTTAAACGCTCAATGCACGCGCGCCTGCGCCTTTGAGAGCTACCGGATTTGCAATTCCTACCATATACCATGGAGACTTTTTCATTCATTCATTCATTCATTACCAGGACAGGCTTGAGATGTCTAGCCGGTTTTTAGTGTTGAGTGTTTTTTTCGAATGCTTCTTCTTCTTCTTATGTGCCAAGATATTAAATAAATTATTATTTTACTACAACAAAACAGCAACTAGCTATATTTTTTAAAGACTCAAATGAATTTGCATTTTCCAATATTTAGCACCTCCGGCGGTCATTCAGCGTTGCTCACCACTATAAAGCAAAAGTTTCTGGCTCTCGAACTCAGTAGAATCATAACTATTATGTGAAGCGTAACGAATTTTAAGAAGAAGCTGACTACGAACAACAAACTTACGGACAACAATTATGAACCGTCTCTCAATAGTGGTCGCCGCCACTGTTTCATAGCTGGTGAACTCTTTGGTAATGGCGCGAAATTGATTCTTCGCTTTGGTATTTGGCACTTCATTGTCATCAACATCAACGCGGTATTGAATGTTTGGAAACAAAAAAGGAATCAATGCAGCAGGGAAGACTGCATGACTCTCTTCCTGCCTGTTAAATTATGCGGTCGGTCTTTCAGTCGGTCGGTCGGTCAGTTGACTCAAAACGTTTTTCCTCTCAAGCCAAGCTTGATAGAGTTTTATAGTGCTACAACAACAACTAAGAGAACATCATTGCAACTATAGCACGAACGAGTAATGGGCGGGGATAAGTTGCCACGGTTACATTACTGGACCCGCAGGGCTCGTTGAAATTATGCCATCAAGTTCAGAGCTGTATTAAAAACAGGGAAGATGCCGATGTTGCCGACACTATGCTAAATAAAGTTGATTTGCAAATTTAGTTGCAAGTGGGCTGAGAACACCACATCATAAACAGAAGGGGGGGAGGGGGGGGGGAAGAATTCAGTAATTTAGGAGGACACCGAACAGTGCCAAAAGCTGCTTTAACCCTTTGCTACCGATAGGTTGAGAAAAAAATTTTATTTTTTGTTATTAAGCGAAAAAATGTCAAAATATCTTGTGTTCTCAGTGCTTAAGATATGCAGTATCCTCCCATCATACTAATAAAAAAAATACCTCTTTTTTATAAAAACTATATGTATGCAGAAAACGTGTTTAAAATTTCAGACCGATATCTTTAATAATATCTTTGCAAATATACCAGGTGTATGCATAAGTTCTTCCTAGCTTGACTAAGAGATGGCACTAGCGAAAAATACGCAGCATATTAATCCTACACATACATCATTTTGTTCGTCTGACATTAACTACAAACACACTCAAGTGGAATCCGCCAAAAACTAGTGTCTTTGTTTTATCGTTCAGGGATCATGTAGAGTTTTGTGTCTGAAAAATAACATTTGTGCCACGCATTGATTTTCTTATGTAATCAAAATAAAACGTATGTCATCGTTTGCTGGTACGCCCCATTAATAAGAATATTTGAGACATGGTTTCGACAATTTTAAAGTGAGGATTTCAAGGTGAAAGAGGGTGAGCGCTCTGATAGACCACAAAAATGCGAATTGCAGAAGTTATTGGATGATAACCCAACTCAAGCTTAACGACTATTGGCGGAAGAAACAATCAGCAGACTTTCCGAGCAGTGGGGAAAGTCAATAAACTCAAAAAATTGATCTCAAATGGAAAATCACAAAGTTACCTGTGAAGTGCTGCTACAACGCCACGAAAGGAAATAATGTTTGCATTGGATTGTGTCGGGTGAAGAAAAATGGATTTATTTTGAAAACCCGAAGCGAAAAAAATCGTGGCTGTCACCTGGCAAAGTCGGTCCTTCAACACCAAGGACAAATCACTTCGACAGTACTCTGTGTCTGGTGGGTACAGAGCGGTATTGTATACTATGAACTCTTGAAGCCCGGCGAACAACACTATTGTCAACAAATGATTAATTTAAGCCACGCATTAATCGAAAAACGACCGGAATGGTCCAGAAAACATAGCAAAGTGATGTAAATTACAGTAAAACTAGTGAAAGAAACCTTCAAATCGCAAATCCGCACCCGCCGTACTCCCCAGACTTTGCGCCAGCTGACAATCACCTCTTCACATCAATGGGGCACGCGCTTGCAGGACAGCACTTCAGCGATTTCGAGGAAGTTGAAAAATGGTTCGTCGAATGGTTTGCCGAAAAAAATAAGCAGTTTTTCTGGCATGCTATTTATAACATACTTGAAAGATGGGCGAAAGGTGTAGAAGCCGATGGCCAATATTTTGAATTAAAAAAAAAAATGTTATTTCCCTAGAAAATTACGTTTCTTTTTACCGAAAAAAAACCGGAAAAAACTTATGAATACACCTGGTGTATACTTTCTTCATTCCTTCATTTTATTCATCAGACTTTTTGCATACCATGTTTTCCTCATTCGTTATTTATACCCTCTTGACTTATACCTTCGTAGTACCAAGAAGGTATTAATTTTTGATGCCTTCTTGATAACTTCTTGATACTTTTTTGATATTTGCTTGAGTCCTTCTACAAACTTTCTTGATATATTCTTGATATCTTCTTGATACATTCTTAATGTCATTTCCATATCTAATTTGTATTTTTCTTATTCTCTATTCTTATTCTCTTAATACCTTATTCATACCTTCTTAGTAAAATTGTGATACTTTTTAATACCTTTTTTAATACCTATTTGATACCTTCTTGATGATTTCTTGATACCTCTTTAATACCTTCTAAATATATGCTTGATACCTTCCTGATATCTTGTTCATACCTTACTCATATTTTCTTCAATTGCTACTTGATACCTTTTGGGTACTTTCTTGGTACCTTCTTGATACTTTATACAAGTATATCACTTTCTAATGCCATCACTTACCTTCTTGATCGCTTCTTGATACCTAGATATAAAACTTTATTCATATCTTCTTACTACCTCCTTGATATTTGTTTGATAACTGCTTCTTGATACCTTATTGTAACCTGCTTGATATCTTTTGAAATATTTTTAACGTAGAGTTACGTCTTACAGCACGACTTGTATGATGGTCTTTTTTGAAAATTTTTCCAAGCACATGCAACGTTTTTGGTCACCTTTTGGGGTATACCTACAGCATTTAATATTCATCGTGCAATTGTAAAATATGTGCCTAAATATCAGTAACATAGCGGATAAAACAGATATTCGTTTCTTAAATTTTATCACTTCTTTAATAAAGTCACAAAATAGCTAAATCAAAGAAGTAAAATTCATATTTTGGTATGAGAAAAATCATGCTCCTGTAGCTGCTTTTTGTTGTTACAGTTGTTGGCATGGTTCGTGCCAAAATCACGAACGCAACATCGAGTCATTTGTTGAAACGAATCGTTCTGTTCTTAATAACGTGCATGTCAAATTTATTTTAATGTCAGTTGCTTTCGTTTTTGTCTTTTATTATTGTTTTTGTTAATCTTCATCAAGATTAATACAATAAATAATATAGGCTTATGTAGCTAAAGAGCCATACATCTAACAGGCTTAGACAGGTTTACATATGCAGAGAATGCGCATGGTTGTTGTGCTATGAAAACTCCATTTATTTTTTAAATATCATATTAAATTTGAAATATTTATTATATTAATTTTATATTTATTCCACACCAAAAACATAGTTTGTATGCTAAAATTAAAATTTTCAATTAAATTTCAAATATATAAGAATAAGTTTTTACTGCAGTAAAAAGAATAAATTCATATTTTTTCAAAATATTTATTTCCATTTATTAAACATTTATTTTTACATTTATATATAAATGAACAAGGCCAACAAATTCATCACCAAATATATCAAACAACACATTTTTCGCCTGCACTAACGATACTATCGAAACAGTGTCTTTTTTTGCATAACTTTTTAAATCTTCTTTTTAATTTATCAGTACCGTTTGTTTATAGAAATTCATCAACGGGTTAATGCTTCTAGCTACCAGCAAATTGTACACGCACGAATCGCTTGTTGTCTAAATCAAAAAAAAAAAAAAAACACAAAACTTATACAACAGCAGCATAAAATAATTATGCAGTCTGCCATAATTTTTCCTGTATTTGGTGCAAAACCTGAAACTTAGGCAGGAGTTGCCACAGCCTCCCAAAATAATGTAGATACACAAGCAAAAACGCTATTCACATGCAACATACTCCATGGAAATGGTCTCGATTGTGAATGTGTTTTATGTGTATATGTAGAGCCGAGATTCACTTGTGGAGCCAAGAGCCAAAATTGGTAGGAGTTGATGCGTTGATGCAATTACACCATAATATTCACACTTTGCGAGGTGAGAAAATTGCCGGCTATTAAAAAAACATAACATCAAGTCAAGCGAATGCCGACCACAACTGCATCAATGATCGAGTTTGTTCGATGCTGATGCTGATGCTGGTGCTGAGGATGAGGACAACTTTGCAAACGGTTGCTCCGTCCGATTAAACTGAACGCACGATGGAACGGTTTCAACGTTTGAAGTTGCAAAGCGTTGAAAGTGAAGCCAGAGATGATGATCAACATTAATATTGTGATCATCATCATCAACGTCGCGACGTCTTTGGCAACACCAGCATTTGGCAGTTTAGTGCTGAGTGTAATTTTTTTTTTAAATTCAGCATCAACGTCCAGCAGTTGTATAACAATTATTAAGATTCTGCTTTATAGCAAAAGCTAATGAAAGCCCAGAGAATGGATTTTTTTTTGTTTTTGTGATTATATTTTATTATTGCAGACTATGACTTTTAGCTGAAGGCCGACTCGTTTTGAGGTAGTATGCGTTTTTATGCGGTATTCTTCAATTTTAAGTCCTTGAAATCTCCTGACTGATATGTGGCGGACTAATAAAACGCAATTAAAACAGGATGATGTTGATTACTATGAAATACTCAGCAAATTTTTATGGTTGAAAGGAAACGTTTAAAATTTAATAATATAAATATGTTTATTAAGAAATACACTGCAGTGTAACCAGCTTGTATTTCAACAGTTGGACTACAAATTGAAAACTGTTGAGTACTGTTTTAAGGTGTCTTTTTTTTTTGGCCAAATGGTATTTTTAACATAACGGTCTCAAAACGAGCTTGTTATGTTGATTTGATAATTTGAGTAACCCAGGTTCGACCCACTCACATCAAAACCGCGCTTTATTTTTTGTTGTTTATATTTTTTAATTTCAAATATGTAAAGACAAAACTCAACAAATTTCAAAGATAACACTGCGCAACAGACATTTTGGTGCCGGATATTTTTCAGCTGATTATAGACATATTGGGTTTCCTGATTTCAAATATGGACTCCGTTTTTCTCCATCAGCTCGAGATTTTGAGTTATAGTCAAAAACATGAAAACCAGTTCTTTTTCTGATAATTTTGCTAGTTCTATTACATTGATGATTCACATTGAAATACATTGATCACATGAAATTACAAAACAAATTTACAGTAACTTTTTTTTACTTGATAGAAAATTTCAGGAACTTTAATAAACATTTTATTTTTTTTTTTATTAACTTGCGTTTTTTCAAAGAAATTAAACAAAAGAAACATTTTTTTAAATTAATTGTATTAAAATTCAAGCACAATTGATGAGGTTTTTACAGCTTATTTTAAAGTATGTTAAATCAGTTAAACATAAGCCACATAAGCATTAAAAACTTCTCTTCAGTGACTTTCTGGAATGAAAAACATCAGGACCATCTTGCTTATGACTCCAACAATATTCAGTCATCATGTAGCAATCCCACTTACCCTGGTATAGATATACCTCCATGTTTTTTATATCCTGATGAAATTTTTCTCCTTGATTGTCGCCCTTAGATCATCAAGATTTTTTTCTATTTATACCATTTACTTCAACAAGACAAAAATAACAGTCATCATGAACCAAGCAAAATACATCACCTTTATTTATACATCCTCTTCTTCGCTCCATAATAATCCATATCCATATCACAAATCGCCTGGGATTCCGTACTGCAGGGCCCTGAATTAAACATTTTCAATGAATCCACTTTAAATTTTGTTCCCACCAAGCGTGACAGAACCAATGGAAACCCTCCCTGGTTTAATAAGAGGCTATGTAACTTAAAAAACCGAACTAATAAAGCTTACAAACGCCTGAAAATCAATAAAGACAACTCAATATTAAAATCTGTCTACATTACTCATCAAAGTGAATTTGACACACTGAACAAGTTTCTCTATGATTTGTACATTATGTCCACTGAATCTAAACTCAAACGAAACAGCAAATATTTTCGCATTTTCATTAACAAAAAAAGAAAGTCAAACGGCTTTCAACTGAAATGACCTACCTCAACAAATCTTCTAATGACACATAAACCATTTGTCTGGTTATACGCCTTCTAGTCCTCTTCTTGATCTTGGTTCTATTTTCCTCGCTGAATCCGACGTACTTAATGCACTAGTTTGCCTCGAAAGCAAAATTGTGAGCACTCCATTACTTATCCATTATCATTAATTTATAACAAGTCAATAGCGTGTGGCTTATTTTTAGATTCTTGGAAAATTTCGCATATCGTACCGATTCATAAATCTGGGCCAAAGCATGAGATCATTAATTATCGACAGATTTGTAAACTCGGCACTATACATAAACTATTTGGAAAAATTATTAACGAAAAACTTATTTTGTTTGTCAAAAATATTATATCCCCACACCAACATGGGTTTTTGAGTGGAAAATCGACAGTTACGAACCTTTTTCTTTTCTCTAACTTCGTTATTAATAACATGGAAAACCACTTGCAGACGGACGTAATTTTTACCGAATTCGCAAAAGTCTTTGACAAAGCCAATCATAAATTTCTCATATCAAAACTCTCCTCAATTCGTTTCCACTCTAATCTCCTTAGTTGGATAAGCTCACATTTACAAAATCGCCTCCAACTTGTCAACATAAGCAATACAACATCCTGCCCGATTAAGGTCACTTCGGGCGTCCCGCAGGGAAGCCATCTTGGCCCGCTTTTGTTTGTACTATTTATCAACGACCTCCCTCTTGTAGTAAAACATTCTAAATGCCTTCTTTTTGCTGACGATCTTAAGCTGTTTCGCCCAATCAGATTCCAGCTTGAGTGCAAGCTTGTTCAACAAGATTTAAACTCAATTTCCACCTGGTGTAACGAAAATGACCTGCCACTCAACATCTCTAAGTGTCAATATCTCACCTTCACCCGTTCTACGACCTCATTAGTTGGTAACTACAATATCAACTCCATAGCACTTGATAGAATTTTTTCTAAAAAAGATTTAGGAATCATTCTGGACGCCCAACTCAATTTTAGAGATCATATTGATTTTATCATTAACAAGGCTAATTCAATACTTGGTTTTGTAATTAGAAACAGCAGGGATTTTAACGATCCCTACACACTAAAAACACTCTTTACTTCGCTCGTTAGACATCACCTTGAATACTGCTCTATAATATGGAACCCTTCATCATTTTTACACGCAGAAAGAATCGAAAGAGTACAGAGAAAATTCACTAGATATATGGTATACCAACAATTAATTAAGAGCCACATTGCGATAAGTTGAAAGAACACTCTCTAGTTTATGTGACAAGCAACTTGTTTTCCATCTTAAAAAAAAAGAATGCCTCTTCAGCCCTTAAGAGAACTTTTACCGACTTTCTTATGGTCAATGCTCCAAGTGACGTTATGAAAATGATTATATTTTTGTCTTGTCACGTCAAGTTTTTAACTGTAGTTTTTCTCAACGATACTGCCAACACTAAAACTAATTTTATAAATTGCCTCAACGGTGCCTATATGTCTGCCATATATAAAAATTATAAAAACTTTGAGAGAAAAAATTATATGCTGACCCAGTCGCAGCTAATTTCAACTCAATGTCGTCCAGCAAAAACAATGTTCTTAACCCTGCGGCATGCTCGGCGTATTAAGTAAAAAACCTAAGCTCTGCACAACTGCAACATGAAGGCAGACGAAAAAATACTTCACAGATCATTGATCATCATCAAGATCGGAAACAAAAAAATAAAAGACCAAATAAAATCACTTTGATGCTGTACACGTATGTATGAGACGATTGCCTAAATCAAGATCGTTGAAAATAAAAAAAAAAAAAATTGGATTGAGCACTACCACTACTTGTCGATCGCCAAGAATCCGACAAAAGCCGCCGCATTCAACATGATCGTCAAACCTTAAAGCGTTTGCAACATTTTACCACCTTCGAATATCTTAAAGAGCTGCTTGCTACCTACCTGTCGGAGACCTGATGTATAGCTCCCAGATAGATAGGGCCTAATTTGCTGCAGCAGCATCCATTCAATGATCATCTCAATCTTGACGACGATGATGATGAAGTTTGCTGATAGCCATCAAATGCAGCGCAGATATTTGGGTGAAATATTTTTTTTTCGGGTAAAACTTTCGTCAGCGCAATTATGTGGGCACAGAAAAATCAAAAACAAAAACAAAAAAATTAAATAAAATTTCATAATTATAGAGCGGCTTAGAACTTACGAAGTTAACACTTTCGTAGTTGGAAAAATGCCTACGGATCCATGATCCACTCTGAGCGGACTGCATGGTATTGATGGATGAGTGGTGAATGCGGCGATGGATTGATTATGCGAAGTAGTAATAATTTTTTAATAAAGCATCTTGATTTCGTTGCTTGATACTGAAGATTCGGTTAAGATTTGCGTGTCTGGCTGGCACTTCTTCACGCAATATTTTGTCGGTAGTGTTTAAGGAGATGAAGTAAGATGCGATTAAATTGCTTTTATGGCATGAAGATCGAAACGGAATCTAGACTGTATGGTGCAAGTCTTTTCAAAAGAGAGACTATTTATGGGAAGATGTATTCATAGATATGAAAAAAGTGCTTGAAGTAAAAAAGATCTTCAAAAATATGAGAGGAAATAAGATTTGATTGAATAACTTGAAATATTTTGAAGGAAATAAGATTTGACGAATTAAAAAGCATATATTTCAACCTAGTAAGCGTTTCAACCTATGAAAAAATGACTTGAAAGTGAAAAAATTAACGATATAGATATGAAAAAAGGGCTTGAAGTGAAAAAATCTGGTAAAATATGAGAGAAAATAGGATTTGATAAAATAACGCGAAGATATTCGGACCAAAAGACATATATTTCAACCTAGTACTAAAAATTTTCAAGAACAATTTTTCTAGTTAAAGTAAAAAGTCACTACAATCATTAAATTTTATTTAAGAATGAGATTATATCGCAGATATTTTTGAAAAAACAACAAATAATTTTTTGTTATTTTAAACACGCATAAATGATTTATCACCCATGAGCAAAGGAATTTAACGGTCATTTACCATCAACGTAGTTCTTCCAACTTATTAATTTTTTTCCACAATACCTTTACCAAACAATAATTAAGCAAAGCAAATAAACTTAGAAAATCAATCATTTCTCCGTCTTCAACATTGTCTTATTTTTTTTTCTTTCTTTTATTTGCTATATCCACAGATCTAATGGTTTGTTCAAACACTTCAAAGTAAGCAATCGAATACAAGATAAAAATTAAACCGTTTATAATTTCTAAACTCAAACGCATGCACTATGCCGACCAAAGATGGCGCCAGTGCAAAACTTGGTCAGTAGTCTCTGTTAGCTGGAAGCCGTAGAAAAAGTACCTTCTGAAGCATGGGGAAACGCTATAAAGCTAAGTCCAGTGTGTCCAATGTTAGCGATGTATTTAAGATTAATCGATTTGCTCATCAGTTGTAAATGAAGCCGTCTTCAGCGCCATTCTCAACTTCATCGTAAACGATGATAACTTCAAGTATATTAAGCCGTGTAACCTAAGGTGGACAAATGAAAAAAAAACTCATACTTAAATACGCTGTTAATAAATGATTAACACAAATTTGTGGGCATATAGTTTTTTTACTGTTGTTGTTGTTATTCGAATATGCAATGGAGAAATTTCTATATGAAAGTTTGAAGAGTTATCAGCATGCTACTCAATGCCTGTTAAGCGACGATGGTGTACAAAAAGTTTGGAATGTCTACGCTGAAAAAGTTACTTTAATTGATTCGTTACGCTTTATGCCGCATTTTATTAAGTGGTGATGGGTCATTTATATAAGTACTTAGAATAAGCCAACATTAACAATTTTTTTTCGGCCTTAACAATACTCTAAAACTTTGTTGAATGAAGGTACATGCGTGAGAGACACGATAAAAAAATGTGTTATGAAAGACTCTTAAATGAGTCCAAATATTTTTTTATATGACCTATATTTTTATTTGAGTCATAAAATATCATAATTTTTGTAGTATATGACTCGGAAAAGAATCTTAAATATGACTATTATACTTTTAAAATGTACATATTTTTAACTCTTTTGCCCAGAAAATTGTGCTCTTACAGGAAGGGAAACATGCATGCTCATATCGGAGTCTTAAATTAGCTCATTATGAGCGCTCACGTTCAAATATAAGAGTCTTAAAAGAGTCCTAAAATAATCAGAATATTTACTGGGTAAGTAAAAAATCTATGAATATAAAATCATTAGCGCGAGTTGATGTCTCTCGGAAAGGTAATAAGTACCTGAGGCCACCAAATTTACAACATCTGTTATTAAGGGTAATATCGCGGTTGGTAAAAAAACAAAGTTGCCACATCCCCTTTTACTCCAACAAATCAATAAAAAATTGTACTCGTATATTTCAGACAGTTTTAGTCGTATAGACTACGATTTTGTAATTTAGTTCGTATAGTTACTGTCGACAACTGTACTAAAAATTATAGAGCAACTACGCCCATTTTTCAGAAATCATTATAATTCCTTAATTATACCCGTTTTCATAGTAAAACTTGGTGTGTAAGTGCAATGAGTAGGTGCTATGAGAGATCAATATATATGTGGTGACTCAAATCCACCACATAAGAAACACTTAACCCAAATATTTATATGAATGTCATCGTGCTTGCTCCTCTCCATCCCAACTGCTCCTCTACGATTTCAACCAAGTTTTGCACATAGTACAAAACAATGGTTCAAAAAATTGACTGCATTAATTCTGCAAAGGCTTGTTGTTGCTCTCTTTGTTTACTTCTTTTCACGATTCCATTCTTTGGCACCAACAATTCGTTGATATTAAACCATAACTTTGTGCTAAGAAGTAGAAAAACATTGCTTTTAAATTGGAAGACACACAACTACAATTCCGCTTTGGTTTTAGCAGAAGGTGTGCTTATAAGATTTTCATAGAAGATTACTGATCAGGTGTAGCGACCAACGAAACAGCTGTCTAGTCTGCTAGTGGTTGTTCCGTTTGTTGAACATTGTTGTTGTGGCGACCTGTTGCTTTATGATTTACTTGGCATAAAGCTCACATATGTAATTCTTAAAAATTTATATTTTTATTTATAGTTTTTAAGACTTACTAAAATCTAAATATCAAATTGAAAAATGTCATAATTTAATTTTCAAAAATACTATTACTAAAACAAAATTATGGTTGAGATTGTATCTATTAATGGTAGTGCATTGTTGTTTATTTCAGGTTTCACACACTTTATATACCATGAATGCTACAGACCCCCGGGCGGTACCGAGTATTCCAACTAGTATTATTATATAATAAAATTTATAAAAAAAAAAATAACTTTAAAAATAAAATGTTAGTTTCTTGCATATTTATATTATACATTATTTTTAAAAAATGTTAAAAAAATATTTGTAGAACGATGTAGGAAAAGTTACAGTTCCTAGTTCTTCAATATACTTGTATGCAAATGAATAATCCTGATAAAAAGAGCACTTATTTTTATAGGATTTGTCGTTTTCCTCTCATCAAAAATTATCAATTTATAAAATTTTTTTATTCGAAAATATCATAATTTGCAACCACTGACAATATTTAATTTGTTTTTAAAACTCATTTTTTTTATATTTAAAAATTTTATTTGGTTTAATTTCATTATAGAAACCATTTTTTTGGCCATTACGAGGGCCGTTCGGAAAGTTCTTAGCCTAACAATGAAAAACAAGAGTTAGATTTTTAAAATTATCTTTATTTTTCAATATAATCTCCTGAAACTTCAACACACTTAGTCCAACGCTTTTCTAGCAATTCTATCCCCTGATTAATATAATTTTCCTGAAGTTCTGCAAAATAATCGTTTACAGCTGCAATTGCCTCTTCATTTGAGGTAAAACGCTTGCCAGCAAGAAATTTTTTTAGATTTGGGAACAGGTAAAAGTCAGAGGGAGCTAAATCAGGAGAATAAGGTGGATGGTCAAGCAATTCGTACTTCAATTCGTTGAATTTTGCCATTGTTTTAACACTCTTGTGTGCTGGTGCGTTGTCTTGATGAAAAATTACTTTTTTGCGTTGCAAACCAGGTCGTTTTTCTCGAATTTTCACATCCAATTGGTCCAAAAGGTTACAATAATATTCTGATGTAATTGTTTTACCTTTTTGAAGATAGTCGATCAATAAAATTCCTTTATAATCCCAAAAAACCGTTGCCAAAACTTTTCCAGCCGATTGAATTGATTTTTCCTTCTTTGGTACACTTCCTTTAGCTTCAATCCACTGTTTTGATTGCTCTTTCGTCTCTGGTGTATAGTGATGAATCCATGTTTCATCAACAGTTATGAAACGACGTTTAAAATCCATTTTATTTCGCAAAAATCTATCCAAACAGTCTTGAGCAATTTTCATGCGAATGCGTTTTTGATCAACCGTAAGCAAATGCGGCACCCATCTTGCAGATAATTTTTTCATTTTTAATTATTCATGCAAAATCAAATGAATTCGATCATTTGAGATGCCTATGGCATCACTTATTTCCCGCACTTTCACTCGTCGATCGTCTAGTACTATATCATGTACTTTTGCTATGATTTCTGCTGAAGTTGCAGTTTTTGGACGACCACTTCGAAGCTCATCTTCAATGCTTGAACGACCACGTTTAAATTCAGCTATCCAGTTTTTTACTGTTGCGTATGAAGGAGCATTCTCACCTTATACATTCACCATATCATTATGAATTTCTTGTCCCGATAAACCTTTTTTATGTAAATACTCGTATTTAATTACACAACGAATTTCAAATTTTTCCATTGCAACACAAATCACTGAAGTACCGTTTTTGAACAGCTGTTCTTATACGAATGAGTTGCCAGATCCAATTGAAATTTTACATGTGTTCATACGATGGATTAAAGTTTCCTACAGACTTAACTTTTTGCTGTTTATGCCGTCATATCTGTGTCAGGCTAAGAAGTTTCCGAGCGGCCCTCGTACTTGTTTGAAGTATCACAAAAAAAAATGCTTAAAATCAAAATTTATAGAAAAATAAATTAACTTTGTGTCGATAAATCAAAATGTTCCAACGCAATTAATCCTTCTTTTATCGTGCTATTTTTTATTTATAATATTTAATTAAATATTTACCTTCGATTGGTATGAAATTAAGATCTTAAGGCACACAACTATTTTTATTTTTCTCTACTGGACGTTTCACATTGCAACGTTTTAAAATAGAGTTAGTAGAGAAAAATATGCGTCTTGGTTAGAAAGCAGACTGCAAATTTGATTTAAGGCAAAATGTGTTTGTTTGGTGGAAAATCTATAGTGGTGGAAAATCTATCTATACCAAAGATAATAGACTACACCCAGGGAAAAAATCGTAAAATCAAAGAAATTGCACTTTGCCACACAACCAAACACTTTTATTGGTTAAATTGTGTCCAAAGACAAACCATCGTTACGGCAAAGCCACAAAAATTGTTAGATTGCCAAGAGCAATATACTTTAAATCAAAAACTTAAATTCTCGTGGCAAAGACGTACGTCTTTAAAAAAGCATGGAAAAGTCGTAAAAGTAAAGACAATGTACTTTGGCACAAAGACTTTTATTCGTTACGGCAAAGACGCAGAATGTTAGATTCCAAAAAAAATATAAGCCAAAGGCTTAGATCCTTGATTTTAAATACATATCTTTTTAATTGTAACATTCACGCTGCAAATTTCAAATGAAACCAAAACAAATTTGAGCAAACTTTCTTTAGTTACGTTTTTTACATGCATTTTCATTTGAGGTTATGTTTGCTAGCATTTTTCAACGATCACTGCACCCCCTGCAGATCTTGGAAATGCTTCTATAAAACAAAAACCAAACACTGCACTTTATACAACTGACACTTGGTTGCACTTAATATATCACTTTTTCACTTAATTCACACATTAATTCACTTTTTCGCAATTAAAAAGAAAAACTTACATGTTGGCAGGAGCAAAAATAAAGCGCTGCTGCGGCGGACTCAATGTTGGCACTCGCAGACAATTTTCTTATTCTTCTTTAAAGTAACAGACTTTATCTTTGAAACAATGAAGCTGACTCTCAAAAAAACAAAGAAAAGTTGTTGATTTTACATACTTTTTTCAATTCCTTATTAACAAAAAACTAAATTGTTATAGTAAATATTTCATCTTCACCTCAAAAATTGTTTCATTAATTTAGCTTTAAAGAACTTCAGTCTCTTGTTTCGATGATGCAGCACTTGCATAGTTAAAGGATGAATCATTGTGGTAAAGATATTTTGGTTACGGTTTTACAAAAACTTTTGTTCTTTGATTTTAAGGCGTTCAATTTTCTCGGTGTAAACGAATGAAAATCGAATGGATAAAAAGCCTTATTTTGCTTTTAATAAGTTAATGTCGCTACTTTTCATATCTAATCAGCAAAAAATATCTCATCAGAATGTTAATAATAAATATAAAAATTGGAAATTTTACATGAACTCCCTTTTTAAAAAAACATTTTGTTCTCGATTTCGTAACTTTAAGAACTAATTTTAATATTGATCGGTAAATCTTAAACTACCCAGTCTGAAATTTAATATTATAGTAAGGAATTTTTTCGGAGCAAACGCATTTTTCTGATAAATTAATCTTAACGTAACGTTTTCGCTTCATATTTTGCTTTCAACAATATTCAATTTATATATCATTTCCATTCATACGCAATACGTTCCTTTATTTTTTATTTTATTATGTTATAATAGAGAATGTTATATAAAAATGGATAGTGGATTTTGAAAAATTTCTTTCGAAATGAAAATGACCTTTCAATAGTCACAAATCAAGCATCACTTTTGTTACCCACATATTAAGAAAGTATTTCCTAAATACTGTTAAAAACTAGTTTACAGGATCCATTAAGCTAAAAAATTATGCCAACGAAACTATTTTCGTACCATTATAATTTATGATATCAAATTTCTTATAAAAACCTAGATGATGTTTTGTTCTTTTGTGGAATCAGCTTTGTGCTTCAAAAAGGTAATAACAAAAGCCACTAAAATTACACAACAGACACAATGTCACTAAGCATGCACAACCGCTATAGAACTGTAAACTATCGCGTTTAAGAGTTTCTTTTTAAACATGTTCCATTCAGGTGGTCAACAATCGTTCCACCAGACCAAATCAAAACTGAAATCAATGTCAAATTTTATGTTAATCAGGTTAAGTTTTACAAAATGTTTTGTAGTCATATTGTTTAGGACGTGTTCCAAATGGTTAACAAGTTTTAAAATTGCCCGCTTAATTCGCTTATTTATGACAGAAGATAACGAGGAGTGACACTAATGACAGCGTGGATGGGGTGAGAACGTCAAATCGCGTCGGCAGTGAATTGGCAAGAGTGACTAACTAAAAAAATCTTTAAAATTGTTTATTGTTTGGCTATAAAATAAGAGATTTGTTGTCGTTGTAGTTTAAGAAACACATTTTGAACGTTGTATACGGATTTGAATAACATGAAAAAGTGTTAAGCGCGCACTTAACGCGTTATTGAAGAACGCATAAATTTGCCTATATTACGGACTTACGTACAAAAAATGACAGACGGTTGATTTGGATGTATTAAAAGTTGCATCTCAAGCCAAGTTTTGCTCATGATTAAAAATCATATTTGTTACAGTTGAATTAAAATCTAATAGTATAACCTTGAAGTTCTCAGCCACACACATTTTTAATTAATACATAGTTAAAATATCTTTGAAATTTGAAAAGTTTTAATCCACATCAGACACACCTTAAAAGCGGTGAAAAACAATATTGTACAACATGTGCAAACCTTAAAATTCATGAACAATAAAAATTTAACAAATCGATCTGATAGAAGTCATAAAATTATTGAGATATTAACTTACAAACTTTACGAGCAATTAATTTATGCGTTGACAAACTAATGATTTGATTTCGGATCGGTACCTTTTTAATGGCTCAATCAAACAAATGGGGATGATAATGGACACTCTTTTTGTTTTTGTTTTTTTTTTTTTAATCTTTTATTGTTCTTTTTCACTTTGCTATGTTCAATATGGGTCTTAAACGTAGTTCCAACAACAATAACAATTGCTTTAATGCTAGAAATCCGCTTGTTTTATTGATTTCACCACAAAGATATGAGGTCAATCAGTGAATTTTTATGACTGATTTTATACAAAGCTATGTTAAAATAGTAATTAAAATAAAATTTACAATTTTTATTGGCGTTCTTTTAATTAGTTATTCATTTTTTATGACACACAAACGTTATACATATAAAAAAGTTTACGTTAATTTTTTTTTTTTCGTTGCTCTTTGTTAATCACATTTTTTTAATTTGTTTTTAATTTGAACACAATTTGTTTGCAAGGCTTTGATCTTTCTTCGGCTAAACTATATAATTTGTAGCAATTTTCATTTGTATAGTATATATATTTTAAAATAAATGTATTTTCTGTGAAAAGTGATTAAATGCAACATTTTGCAAATGCCGCACATAACACAGAATACATCTTCATTGCAATATCTGGGTGCTTGTGTGTTTCTTTGTGGTTCTTTTAGCAATACCGCTGAACTATTTAAAAACGCATAATTCTACGAAATTATGTGTCCCTGCCCTCTCCTGCCGCCTTCCTCCTTAGCCATCACTAGCACAGTTTTAAATCATTTCGAAATTGCTTTTGATGCGGGGCATAATAAAGTGCAACATTGTTTCTTTGACAACAGACAATATCTGACAGTTCATTCAACACTTTGGCGCTAAAAATGTTTTGTTGCTAGTTTGTTGTGATTTGTTTGTCTTAATATTGTCCGGGCCACCCAAGGGCAACCTTCAATTTGCTGGCATAACCATAAATCAAACAAATTTCAACCAAAGCTATCATCTTGAAGAACTCACAGGGGAAAATATAAATTGACTCATTAATAAATCTCAAATTTTCAAACAAGACCTTCAGTAGATAAGAACTTATGAAAGATTTAGAAAATTGAATTTGAAATAAAATTAATGAAAGTTATTAAGAGAAAATAAATAATATCTATGGATTAGCCTTTCAAAACCACAAAAAGCTAATATGTAGGAGTAATTTTTCAAATCTTACATCAAAGTGTTTATTTTATTATTTTCTTAACATTTATACTTACTTATTTTGACGTTTAGACTGCATAATTGACACAAATAATCACGCATCGAGGAAGCGGGAAAAATTTTAAATATGTTTGCACCACACATTGTATTAATAAATTTTTTTAAATTTTTTGTAATTTTGTAATTAAAAATTCAATTTGATCATTTATTTAACTTCTCGTAACAAAATTAATTCACATTTTTTTTTTTTTTTTTGTGAGTTCTTACATGTTGCCAATGACAACCCAGAAGTTATTTTGGAGTCAATTAGAAAAACTACTATTCGATTATTAGTGTAATAAGAGCACCTTCTGATCAGATACAAAAGATATTCAAGCATAGAATAGTTTCATTTCATTTCATTTTCTTTTTTATGTGCCTCTGTGCTACTTCATTAATATACCAGGTTGTTTAATAAGTTTCTAAAATGGATAAAAAATACAAAATTTCATGGCTTGAAATACTTTTTATTATTCAGTATATTCTCCCAGAAGCTCAATACACTTGTTCCAGCGGTCTTCTAATTTATGGATCCCATCGATGTAGTGGTCTCAAGATCTAAAAAATACCCTTCTGTCGTTACTGTCACCGTTTTCCACGCGTGCATTTTTTGAGAAGTGGGAACAGCCAGAAGGCCGAGGAAGCTAGAACTGGCACAAAGGGTGGATGTTCCAACAATTCGTACTTTAATTCACTGATTTTTGCGATGGTTTTTTGACTTTTGTTAGCAGGTGCATTGTCCTGATAAAAATTAATTTTTTTTTCTTCTGCACACCGAGTCTTTTTTCACGAGTGTTTGCGTCGAGCTGATCCAAAAGGTGGTAACAATAATATTCAGAATTAATTGTTTTCCATTTTGCAGATAGTCCATCAAAAAAATTTCTTTTCCATCCCAAAAAAACGGATGCCATAATCTTCTTTGCAGATTTTTGAACACGAACTCGCTTAGGAGCCGAAGTACCAGGTTCTCATCACTCTTTAGCTTCTATATTTGATTCAGGATCTTGGTGGTAGACCCAAGTCTCATCCGTAGTGATAAATCGATGTATAAAATCCTTTTTATTCTTTTTGCGCTGCCAATATTGCTAAGAAAGTCTCATTCGAATGTGTTTTTGTTCCATTGCTCGCGAATGCGGCACCTATTTGCACACACCATTTTGAAACCCAAAACTTTACTTAAAATATGGCTTAAACTGCCATGAGATGTCTACGGCTTCTACTAAATCTCTCTCAGTCAATCGACCTTCTTTCAAAATCATATTCTGTATTTTTCCTATGATTTCTGGTGTCGATGCACTTTTTGGACGTCCTTGACCGTGGATCGTCTTCATAACTTGTACGACTACGTTTAAACTCAGCAATCCAGTTAAACCCAGCAACCCACTCAAAATAAAAAGCCAACAAAAAACTTTTGTTGGACGTATATTAACAAAAATTTAGAGTGTACACTTCGAATAATTGCTCATGAATTTCTTTTGTTTGTATACCTCTGAAAAATAAAAATTCAATCACAGTACGATATTTGATTTTTCCCATATTAAAAAACACTATGATACGTCTAATTTGAAGAACTGTAAATATAAGACAAGGTTGTCAGATCTACATGACACTTCACGGGTGTTTATAAGAAAGTAGTACCATTTTAGAAAAATAGTGTGATTCTAGAAACTTATTCTAGAAAGCTAGATTCTAGCAAGCAACCTAGTATTTCAACAATTTATTTGTATAAATTGTATGGTACCTGCAGAGTAAAGTAACCTCCTTGTACTGAAATTATTTGTACAGTAGATCGGATTGAAATTGATATTCCGCAGTACGAAGTCTCAAGTCTTACAACGATTTCTGCATTTTTTTTTCAAATAAAAATTTTATAAGCAAATCATTATTCAATGCAGGATGTATCTGCAAAACGGATAAATTTCTTATTAATTCAAATATTTTGGCACAAAAAATGTATACAATTATGCATAATTTTAATTCTTATTGAACCCCAAAACACGAATTTCTAGGCAAACTACTTTAAAAAATACATTTCTTAATGGATTTTTATGAATTTTTTGGTTTTGGTTTTTTAAAAAGAAATTTTGGAATGATTAATGAATGAATACTTCACAAAAGTCCGTAACAATTGTATTGCATTCCAAATGATTTCTCAGCCCAAGTACTCCACACTTCTTACTTTTTTCTATTATATGAGTACCATGCAAGACATGTTCTGCATATAATAATAATATTAATCAATCTGTGTACTTATTAATTTTTTTTTTTTATATCCGTATTCACATTCATATTCATATTCATATTCAGGGTCGTAGCTAGAGAAATTTTGCTCGCAAAACTAACAAATTATTTTCAAAATTAAAAATCGGTAAAATTATTTTAAGGGGTGAAATTGGGTAATTTTAAAAATATAAAAAGAATTATATTTTTAAAAATAATTTCGACGATACGTCTTGCTTCAAATAGAAAAATTATTTAATAGACATAATTTTTGTTGAATGATCACAAAAATAATTTGAAAAAAGAAATTTAGTTCAAAACAACCATCCCGCCCTTTGAAGCTTAAATTTTTATTATTATTTTAGTGTTTTCTAATTTTGAAAAAAATTGGTAATTTTTCAGCAAGCAAAATTTCTTTAGGCACGGCATTGTTCATATTCATATTCATATTCATATTCATATTCATATTCATATTCATATTCATATTCATATTCATATTCATATTCATATTCATATTCATATTCATATTCATATTCATATTCATATTCATATTCATATTCATATTCATATTCATATTCATATTCATATTCATATTCATATTCATATTCATATTCATATTCATATTCATATTCATATTCATATTCATATTCATATTCATATTCATATTCATATTCATATTCATATTCATATTCATATTCATATTCATATTCATATTCATATTCATATTCATATTCATATTCATAGTCATATTCATATTCATATTCATATTCATATTCATATTCATATTCATATTCATATTCATATTCATATTCATATTCATATTCATATTCATATTCATATTCATATTCATATTCATATTCATATTCTTATTCATATACATATTCATATTCATATTCATATTCATATACATATTCATATTCATATTCATATTCATATTCATATTCATATTCATATTCATATTCATATTCATATTCATATTCATATTCATATTCATATTCATATTCATATTCATATTCATATTCATATTTATTAAGGGATTTCTCCCCTTAACATTTCATTGTCATCCTGTTCTGAGCTATGTTTAAAGTTTCATGCATTGTGAGATTTTTAACATTTAAATTTTTAAACTTTTCATCTAAAAGAAATGAAAAATGTATGCAGTTCAAACAAGACTATCAATACATGTTGAAGTCAACTCCAAGATATCTTCAAAAAGAAGCAATATTTGAGTGTAGCAAAAATAATTATATTCAAACTATTCATAATGAAACAAATGCAGAAATAGAGAAAAAGGGAATACGTGCAAGGAAAAAAGGTCCTCATCAAAGACTTCAACTATTTTCATAGAAATTTCTGACAAAGTGATAGTCTAACATCGGAGCTTTCAGGCCACGTAGCTCTTAACACAGTACTGGCACTGTGAAAAATTGCATCAAAATATTTATTAATAAAATAGCTGTAAGAATAGCTATATGTCGTTATTGAACCTTATATTATACCTCAACACGAAAAGTTTAAATTATATAAAAAAATAGGTTATAGGTAATACCAAATAAACAAAGAATATTTTTATCTCTAACTGTATATTTTAAAAATATCTGTATAATTTCAATAAATTTCAATTTCTATATATTTTCAAATTTGGTAAGCTTATTAACAATTTAAGACTCAGACTTAGTTATCGTTTTCGCAACTTAAATCCTTTTAGATAATAAATTCCAATTTATTTAGAAGGACTTATAAATAAATTTTAAAAACAATGTTTATTCAATTAGCTTAGGTTGCGACAATGTTATTCTGGATTGCTCTGACTGTGGGCTTTGGTGGATTTTATTCTTTCTAATGAAGATTTATTTATATACTTTTCCAATTTTAGCTGCATTGCCAACAAAGCGATTTATTGAAATTTTTCCCTCCACACATAAAATACATGCAATTTGCACAAAACCAACAATAATAATTGTTGCAACTATAATACAACAACAACAACAAGAACAAAGACAACAACATCAATTGTTAAGAGCAGCCATGGCAGCACAAATTCGAACTGCTGCCAGATTTATGTCCACAATTGTAAAGATAAATTCTAATACGTTGCGATTTCTACGCGCAAAACCTTACAAATGTTCTAACATGGCATATAGTGCTTTTTTGGTTTTACCCTTTTTTGTTTTTGTTGTTGCTGTTCTATTTGTTGCAGTATGTTTTGTAAATGTTTTTCAATTTACACTAAAAACATGTTTTCAATTTGAAACTTTCTCATTTCTAAAACCCAAGCTCGAGTCCAAAGCTTCACTCGATCTGTGGTGGTGATAGTGCTGCTGGTGGTAGGGTACAGAATGGTTATAACAACCATGTGGCTATTGCGACCATGAGATGCCACTAATTGCTTCACTGAGCAATTATTTCACTCACAAATGGTACATCGACTCACATACACACACACACACACACTAGCAGACCTGCACTCCAACACTGTTCACTGCATTGTAACCGAGAACTCGTCGTAGTCATTCAGTGTCTTCGTACATAAATCAGTTCGGTTGTCTTTTAATCCATTTTAATTGCCGAATACCGAATGCTCTCAATGCTGTCCAGCTTATATCAATGTATGTCGATGTGTCTGTCCGGCTTTAACTGACCATTACACACTTTTAGCCATTATAATTGTTGTAGCTGCTGTTTTTGCTGGATTATGTGGTGTATTTCTTGTTTTTATTTTTGCTGCTACTGCTGTTTTTGTTATCCTTGTTGTTATTGTAAGGATTTCTCTTACACACACACACACACACACACAAACAAACATGGCATTTGAAACATTTGTATGGTTTATATGCATGTTTTTCATTTTCCATTTTCATTGATATTCTCTGAATTTCAAGTTGCTCGTTGTCGCATATCCAGCTCCATGTGCATCCGTTGAGGCATTGAGTGAATCGTTAGGTAGCTTGAAAATTGTGCCTTTTTTGGTGCGGTGGGTGATGAGCTTAAAATTTAATTTTGTTTTTTTTAAAAGTTTTCATAAGAAAAACAATGTGGCTTAGATAGTGTAAAGAGGAAAAGTGTGACCAGACAAGAATTTTTACCCATAATTCAGTTGGTAATGAGATATGAATAGAGCATGAATATTTTAAGTAGAATCCTTCGGAATTTTTATTCAAATTGAAAAATAATTATATCTTTAGCCATTCCTTCGGAGTTATGTTTTAACAAAACGAAAAAGCCATTTCAGCAATTGAAAGAACTTTGACCGAGCTTCTTATGATCAATTGTGTTGTGCGTCTTGTGAAATGTTTGAACAAAAATTATCAAGAACTGGACATACAAGCTTTATGCCGACTCGGAACGGCTTATGTTCTCAAAAAGATTTTTATGGCAGTGTTTACTCTCTGAGATTTGACATTGTCTGCAGAGAGGTGACGGCCGAACAGAAAAATTGATTGGACAAAAATAGTACCATAGTGATTTTAGGGTCGCTGATCCCAAATCTGAAATCAAAATTTTAAGTTCTAAAATGCCGGTTTCAATATGGCGACCATGAGCAAGCTAACTTCTATAGTAAAGAATTCATGCAGACAGAATGTTGTACCTAGGGGAATGGGGCTCTCTGATTACTTATCTGAAGTCAAAATTTATAAATCCAAAATAGCGGCTTCAAAATAGCTACCATGAAAAAGTTTAATTCTATTAAAACGGCTTAATAAAGTCTAATTTTAATACACCAGGGACTGTTAGGATTGTTCAGCACAAATCTTGAGTCAGAATTAACAAATTTAAAATGATGGTTTCATTATGGGGCCATGAGTATATAATACCTACACTTTTTTCAAACTTAGCAATTTTAGGGGTCTTGAACTCACCAATCACGAATCTAAGGTAAATCTAAGACCTTTATTAAGCGACAAAAATGATTTCAGGATTACTGAAAAAAACTAAAGCAATTTAATGAGTTAGTATGAAAAACATTTAACAAAAGTATTCATAATGTGAACTTTCAATATATCTTTTATTATTTAAGTTCTTATTTTATTTTGAACCTGAGTCGATGCAAAATTGTATGCTCCTAAATTTATGCGCAAATATTTTTGTTCTTAGAATGAATGAATTTTGAGATATTTTCAAAAATTTAAAAAATTCGACAATTTTCTTGGTTATTATTAAAAAAATTCTATGGTCTTTAATGTGCCATATAACATTTTTTGTACGGTGAAAGGTCATCGAATAATTTAGCTCAAAAGCAGAAAAACCGTAAAATTCATTTATAAAGTGGGCGGGGCACCAAAGCCCACTACGTAGAATGGGAAAAACTTTAAATCTCTTCATTAAAGTGCCATTGAAGCAATTGTAATGATTTCCAACTTTCCGCCAATTATTTCCGAGCACAGCTCTTTTTTGAGCTAATTTTACTGGACTATATTTCTAAATACTATTAAAACAAAAATTTTGGATGAATGAATTCGTTGCCTAACCCTCAATACATAATCCCAAATCAATTTGGATAAATCTGCGGTCATAGCACCCAAAACGATTTTGGGGACTATGACCGTCCTGCAAGTGGTCATAACACCCATTAGGGCTTATGTCCATTTTTCAAGAAATATCTTATAATTTCCCTTGCACGGAATGTTTTCTTTTTATTTGTACGAGTCTTCAATTCGGCATTATGTCACAAATCGTTTGGGTATTATGACCTTTTGTAGGGATGGTCATAATCTCTAAAATCTTTTTTGGTGCTATGACCGCAAATTAAGCGGACATAATCCCCGAATCAATTTTGAGGATTATGTCACGGCAC
Organism: Coremacera marginata; assembly: GCA_914767935.1. Classification (NCBI taxonomy): domain Eukaryota; kingdom Metazoa; phylum Arthropoda; class Insecta; order Diptera; family Sciomyzidae; genus Coremacera; species Coremacera marginata. The sequence continues at coordinate 2,453,340 of OU612045.1, read as the reverse complement.
CAATAAATTTTTTGGTAAAAATATTAATTTAAAAAATATTTCAACCTAACAATACAAAGTTTACGGACAATGCAAACAAGTAATCAGTTCAAAGTTATCATACGATTTTACTAATCATTTTATTAAACGGTTGCAAAAAAGCTTTTATCTTCAAAAAAAAAAAAACAAAAACAATCATAAGCAAAGAAAACAATAAGAATTAAAACGATAGTTGAAGGCAAACAAAGAGAAAAAACCCAACTATCGTTGTTTAAATACCAAGAAAGTCACCCGCAACCTGACTTTGTTTACTAAAACCAAAGCTCAGTTCAAGTCACAAAAAATCGCAATATTTTACTTAGTGCTTCTTAAAGTACACATTCTATGTGTCACGAACACCAAAAAAAATCCATGCGGGTACACACGGGTCACAACTATATGCCTGTCTCTAAGTCAAAGCTTTGAATAGCTGAAGTTGAAAGCGTCATCATAAAAGTATAGAGTTTTTTCCACTGCCACTGCCACAATCCACTGCCAGAAAACGAATCAACACAAAAAAAATTGGTCCAGCTAGAGATGTAGAGTTTTATCGTTTTTACCCGATACCAACTGTTATTTAGAAAACCAAAAAAAAAAATGTAATTGATACCGAGAAAAGTGATGTTTGGCCCCTCTGTGTGTCGGTTGTTAATGAATTTGATCAATTCATTTGCGAATTTGCGAATGAAATTTGATTAAAAATTTATAAATATGAACAAAATAAAAAGTATTACAGCCTATATACTATAAAGTATTTTACAGCCAGAAGTCAAAATTTGGTTTTATACATTTAGTTGACAGAGTGTGAAATGTGTTGAAATAGACCCTAGTATAACAATGGAACCAATGAGTAGACAATGGTTTTGGCGTCAAAGTAAAACTGAGTTAGTTAGTTAGTTAGTTAGTTAGTTAGTTAGTTAAGTGAGGAGGGAGCAAGTCACCTAATTACTGCGGCCTCAAAGGCCTATTATAACAAACCTCTATAAGTTATAGTTCATCCTTAATCGTTAAGTGCGTTAGGAACCGAGCGATGTCCTTGGGTTAACTATCCGCTATTAGATGCGGTTCTAGGTACAATGCACCTAAGTAACGAAGACGGGTCCTGATTAGACCATTACAGTGACACAAGATGTGCTCCGCTGTTTCTTCATCTTCATAACATAATCTACACAGATTTTCATGGACTATACCCATGGTTGATAAGTATTTATTTACCTTACAATGTCCAGTTAGGAAACCTGTGACAAGTCTGATAGATCTTCCACTTAGAGTCAGGAACTGTTTCGTTCTTTGGAGCGAAGTGGTTGGCATGAATGTTTTCGCCTGTCTGTTACCTTCAGTTTCCTTCCAGTAATGAAGTGCCTCTGTGTTTAGCCACATTTTAATGTTATGGCGCATAGTGCCCCATGGTATCCCGCAGAATGGTTCTGGGCCTATGAAGGACCTTGCACCCCTTTCCTGGCTAGTTCGTCCGCGCTCTCGTTACCTAAATAGCCACTATGACCTGGTACCCAAATGAGATGGACTCTGTTATGGGTAGATACCTTGATAAGTAGCTGTAGGCAATCCCATACGAGCTTGGACGTGATTTTATATGCGCTAAGTGCAAGTAGAGCTGCTTTACTATCAGAGTGAATGTAAATGTTTTTGTTCCTAGTGGGACTGTTTACATACTCTCTTAGACAAATCTTAGTCAATGGCGTGGACTTCAGCTTGGAAGACTGAATTACCTGTGACCATGCTGGCATATATAGATTTTCCCCGCTTAAGCCAAAAACTCCAGCTCACACCCCCTTCATCTGCCTTTGAGCCATCAGTATACCAGGCTTGAAAGTCACCAGTGAACCGTGGCCTCTCTTTTTCCCATGTGGTTCTGTTTGGGAAGGAGACTTGGAAGTTTTTGTAGAAGTTGAATTTTGGAAGGCAGAGCTCGCAGGGTAATAACCTTAGATTCTCGTCCTTGGCTATTTCGTCCAACAGCGCTGAGCGAGTATAGGTATCTATTAAAAGCTTTAACCAAAGTACCCATTATTACGGTAATTTTTCCCACAGCAAAAATAGAGCCACATAAAATGGTTGCAATCTGCTTCTAGTGGGCTGATCAGGAGTAGTCAAATATATATGTGAATGGGTTAAAATTGTGTCATTTTAATTGTTCATGAAGCCCTGCACTTGACGAATCCTGCATCGAATCGAGCATATTTTAGACTTTTATGGCTTTTCTCGGAAACGGAAGTGACCACGCACACATTTAAATTCATTTATGCAATGTAGTGCTGCACTGGGATCCACTAAGCTGAGGTTGTTTTGGGTTGGGTTGTATTGTTTTTTCTTGCTGGTTTGTATTGCTGAATCCAATAAAAGACAAATGGGTACCGACCGAAAACTTTGGCTTATTGTTTTTCTCGCCCATAAAGAATTGTTGCAGCTAATCCCAGTGCGTCATTGGCTGTTGGCTGTTGTTGCTGCTGTTGTTTTTGCTATAGTTATTATTTCCATTGTCGTGTGTGTTGCTCTATGTTGTTGTTGTTGTTGGATTGCAATTGCAGCCGCAACCCATTTGAAATCGTAAATGGTTCATTAATGGCTGCAACAGCAAGCAACGACTACGTTTTAAAATGCGTTTTTATGGCCCTTGAATTAGTGCAGCACGAAGGACCAACAGAAAAAACAAGGATTTTGTAATCCTTGCAGTCACATGTGTGGCCAATTGCTTTGGCAGAGAAAATTTATCAATTTAAATACTTTTAGTTGTTGTTGTTGTACTTGTTTTGAAAGCTGCAGAAACGAATATTGGAGTAAGAGGTGTCAGTGCGGTGAACATAAAATTAAGTGAAGGTAAGGGTTTTTTTTCTAAATTTATTTTTATTTTGGCCAAAAATACATCAATAACCGAAAAAACCAACTTCTTTTATTATAAATATTTCAGCTGAAAACTGCTGTACAAACAAATAAAGCATCACAAAAGTTTAATTTACGATACTACTAACAACGGGAGATGACAAGCCGCACGCAACACCTCATGCAGTTTCCAAGACCTTATGACCAATAAGTCACAATTCAACCCCAAAAAAGTCAATCGAAGAAATCTTCGCAAAACCAAAAAATAAATAACTAAAAAAAAATAGCTGTGAAATGTGCGATGAATACTTTTTTGTGACTTTGCGCAATCGCATAAATTTTATTCGCACAGAATGTGTCTCCACTTGGCGCAGATGCCCGACGGCGCCTGTGGTAACGCGTGTTGTGGGCGCCCGCCCGCCTGCTTTTCTGCCTGGCTGTCGTTGTTTTGAGCGTTTAAAAAACTTATTTTGCATTTAGCTGCATTTCAAGTTGAATAAAAATTGAAATATGTGCGATGTGCTCATAAAAATGTCAAAAAAAGCGAAGAAGGCAGAGGAGCATGATGCGTGCGCAGACGCAAAAAGGCAAATATTTTCGTTTAATTGGCAATGGGCTGAGATTGGTTAAAGACGGGCGAGGGGGAGCTCTGGTTTAGTGAGGTAAGCGCTAGAAATAGTGAAAGACACGCGCAGAAGCTTGAGCAGCGTCACCTCCAACGCTGGTGGTGTTTATCTTAAATTGTTATTTTTGTTGTTTTCATTGTTGATGTGTCTGTTGATGCTTGTGGGCAGTTGATATACATAACAAAAACCACAACAACAACAACAACTGAATTTCTGTTTGTTTTCACCACAATCCTTCTGCATTCGTAGGTGACAGATACACTAGGCATGCGCATGCGTTCCGTGCCGTGCCTAAAGCGCGAATTTCACGCAAATCAAAAGCTCATAAATTAAAGGATTAAAAAAAAAACTTGCATGATACTCATGTTGGCAACATGAAATGAATATGAAGCTTAACTTTGGCGGATTAAATGTGCTCCTGAGTGACAAGTGTTAAATTAGGGCGTAACCACTTTGTTGACAATGCGTTGATACTGAGTGGGCAGGCAATAACTGAGATGCCGCAGAATTTATGGGCCAAGCAATTTTTAATATTGTCAAAATCTGCTCAAAACTCAAATTGTATCCAGGCCTTTAATAGTGTTAAATCATCTCAGTGTTGGTTAGTGTTTAGTATCTGTCCGAGAGCAAACAAGTGTAAAATCAACAAACACGCTTTTCTCAAACAGAAGTGACAAAAACAAACAAATTAGTACCAAGAATAGTAGAAGGGAGAAATAATTTCCTCACGTACCGCAATCGCACGGAGCGCATCATCATTATTAGTTGGTGGGACAAACAACTACAGCATATATGTATGTGTGCCCTTAATGTAAACCAAAATTATTGTTGATTTTGTGATTGTTTCTCTTGATTTTACAACAACAATCATCATCCCTCTAACATCAAGTCTTGGCTCAGCTTTTGTAAGGGTGCAAAAACGCAAATATCCTCATATTGCTCTTGTTACATCAATCATTTTGTTGTTATGGTTGATGTTCTTTTTTTTTTTTTTTTGCTAAACAAACAACTCATGGAGACATAGCCAGCAACATATGGCGACAAATTCATATTGAATGAAAAAATTATTATGAGTATTGTGTGCTATCTTAGATGTCTAAAAACTTGCTTTGCAATAAATTTCGACGAGACAAGGTCCGAGAGCTATATCGATGACCCTCCTATTGCAAGGGCTAAGCACAAAAGTTTTAGAGCAGCAGTAGTAACTTGCTTAAATTCCTATGATAAAAGTCACCGCTTCCAAAAGGGGGAAGGCCCAACCTAAGGTAGGTTTAAATTGTAGGTTTATCATTGCACACGTCTTGAAATTTTTATGTTATTTTGAAATGTTTATTAAAGTTTGAAGTGAAGACTTCTTTAGGTGCATTAAGCCCTTTTTTGGTAGGGATAAACGTTATGAATTTGCGTCAGAAATGTTATATTGTCGCCACTGTTAATGTCATCACTGTTAACGTTAGCACTGTTAAGGCTTGCAATGTAAATACCTGCATTTTTGATTCAGCTACCGAACAAACAGCAAGCATAGCAACGATTTTATGTTTTTTGTATATAGACCCTCAGAAAAGTGACGGATGGAAGGAATGCGCGATCTGAAGAAATATTGAAGGAAAAAAAATAGGACCAACTCATGTTTCACCCCGTTAGGAGTCAATTCGGGAGAGATATGAACTATGGTTGACAGTTTCTGTGTTTTTGGAATTAGGACCCTCAGAAGGGGGTAGTTAGGGGTTAGATATGTTCAGAATAAATGTTAAAAAAACAATAAACCAGTTCATATATTTGACCACTCTAGGGATGAACTCGGGTCAGATATAAACTATAATCGACAGTTTTTCTGTTTTTTGTATGGGGACTCCCAGAAGAGTGGCAGATAGAGGGTAGCTGTGTTCAGAAGAAGTGTTGATGGTAGAAAAATATTAGGACCAGCTTATATTTTTGACCCCTCTTTGGGTCAATTCGGGAGAGATAAGAACTAAAATCGACAGATTTTGTGTTTTTTGTACGGAAACCTCCTGAAGGGCGACAGATAAGAGCTATGTGTTTTGAGAAGAAAAGTTGTAGGGTAAAAAATAATAGGACCTGCTTATATATTGGAACTCTCTAGGAGCGATTCGGGAAGAAATTTTTGAATCGAAAATATGATCATTTATTCAAAAGATGGTTCTAAAATACTCGTGAAAAAATTAACCAAAAAATTTTACTATGTACTTATGATACTAAGTGATTACTGCAATATTAACTTTACAGATGATAGAAGTCTATCCAATGTCCAATGATCGAAAACTCAGTACTACTAAATATAAAACGACGATCGATGCAGTTTTTCGCGATACTTACAAAAATGCCACTCAATCAAGCATTATTGGTGCTTACTTTAGTTACATTAAGCCTAAAAAAACACAGCTATTTCATAGCTTTTAATTTTCCACAACATTAAGTTTTGATTTTGGTTGGCAGCCCTCTACGTCTATTTTGCTTTAATTTTTATAAAAAAATTATTTAAAGAAAAATATGCAAAATTCCAAAAATCAAATTTATTTGTTTTCGTTAAGTTATCAGACAGTAATTTTCAGTAACAATTGTAAAAATTAGGTCACTCAATTTGAATCGTTAAATTTATCTAAGGTAATGCGTAGTTTTGCTGTTTTCAATTTAAGAATTCTATTGCCATTTGTTCCTCATGCAAATGATTGCCAAGAAATCCTAATACATACAGTGTTGCGCAAAACAAAAGCAACAAAATTATTACGCAGCTACAAAACCGTCTCTCTTTTTTAATATTGGGGACACACAAAAATTATTAAAGGAACCAAATAATATATTATCATATTATATTCATACATCATATAAAAACAAAATCATATTCAAGTTTGGTTTGGGTTTCTTTATTAAATTTTGAGTTAATGTGTCTACATTCAATTTGTCTGAGTGCAAAACAAAGGCAACAAAACTTCAAAAATGTAACAAGAGAACAGAAGTTCCAAAAATTATTGGTAAAAATTCCGTTATTGTAAAGCACTTGTTGTTTGTGGCGTGTTCAAACGAAGTCCATTTGCCACATCCAAAGAGGTGGTTCGGACACTTGGCTTAGATATCCATCACAGCACTTGTCGTAGACGAGTCGTTGATAACGATTTAAGAAGTTACCGACCGGCAAAGAAACCTTTGGTTACAGCTAAGCATAAACAAAGAAGGTGAGGTGTTATAATTCGAACAATTCCGTTGTGACAATTGTGACAACGAGTTGCAATTTATTGTTTTTTACGCTCACTTTTCCAAAAGAGCGCCTTAATTGGAACGTTCAGAAATGACAACCGTTTTGTTTAGCGATGAATCAAAGTTCAACTTGATTAATTCAGATGGGATGTGCACGGTACGGCGCCGCACAGGTACACACTTGAAGACCGAAACTGCAAAATGAATTTTAAGCACGGAGGCGGTGGTATCATGGTCTGGACTTGTTTTCCTATAGTGAAGTCGGACCATTTCATAAAATCGATGAAATTATGAATCGATTTGTATATAAAGACATTTTAGAATGCAAGATCATACCATTTGCAGAGTGGAATATGCCGCTTCAGTGGATATTTCAGCACGACGACCCGAAGCACACTTCAAAGCTCGTCAAAGATTACATTAGAGACAATGGGATTCAAGTCCTTGATTGGGCGGCACAACCACCAGACTTGAATCCCATTGAAAATCTTTTCGGGATTTTGAAGAGAAAAGTTTCTGGTCAAAGCTTTTCCAATAAGACTGCACGGTATGAAGCACTTAAGGGGGTCTTCTCATTGAGCAACTTTTTTTCAACTTTTTTTTTTTGCATTTATTTATAGCTTGGGTAGTTGTGAATATGCCCCTAAAAGGATTTTTAGAAATTCGAAATACTTTAGAAGATACAGCCTTTTTTGTGAAGCAAGGTCTGATGGACAAGAAGGTGATGGAGGTAATAAGACCAGCTTACGAAGCGCTGTCGGCAGATAATTTGCTTGAAAGATGCTTTGGATCTGAAACTCAGAATTCCAATGAGTCCTACAATTCTGTTCTTTGGTCACTTTCGCCCAAACACATCAACTCAGGCGCACGCACCATCGAAGTGGCCAATTTCATTGCAACGTGCCTCTTCAACGACGGTTTTATACCCATACTTAAAATTATGGGTTTGATGGGTATTGCGATTGGCAAAAACGCATACGAATACGCACTATCTCGCAATGAAGACAGATTGAACCGATCAGAGACTCGAGCTGCGGCATCATCAAAAGCTGGCAGAACGGCTCGCAGAGCAGAGAGGGCAGCAGAAAGCAGTTTCTACGAAAAAGAGGAAGGTGGCCTGTATGGAGCTGGCATCGCCGACTAATCTTTAAACAGCTCTTTAAAACTGCATTTAAACATTTTTGATTTTTTTTTTTTTTTTCCCCAAAAAAATTACTTCAAACTTTAAACGCGTTTATCTCGAACCCACGTTTTTCGAACTGGCGGCCATGATATCTCCAGTTCAACTGAACCGATTTTCATGAAACAAAATGGAATCGACGCAGAATTGTCACCATTCTCGGGTGAACCTCGACCATAATTTTAAAACATTTTTTACTATTTTTTTTTTACACTAAACTTCAAAAAAAAAACCGGAAATTGAAATTTTTTTTTTGAATGGCCGCCATTTTGTCAAAAAAAAACACAAAATTAAGCTTGAGGTTCACCCGAGAATTACATCTATACTGATTATAACCCCGTTTTTTTTTCATTTCAGACTCTCCGGAGACCCGGAATCGTGGCCGCCGTGACGACACCTTTTTTTTTCACCACCAACTTTGAAGTCTCATTACTTTTTGAACAACCCACGTATCGAGGCAAAAAAAATTTTTTTATTTACTTTGAACCTTTTGTAATACAATAAATAAAAAAAGTTTTCAATTATTCTTTGCGTTTTCAAATAAGAATTTTTTTAAAAAGGGTCCAAAAAACGGGTTTTGAATGAGAAGACCGCCTTAAACTTAATTGGGAACAAACACCTAATACCACCATATCTAATTGAATCGAGTCGATGCCACGCAGATGTGCAGCGGTAATCAAGAATAATGGGTCTTACACCATATATAAATTTTGTTGCTTTTGTTTTGCACTCAGACAAATCGAATGTAGACACATTAATTTAAAATTTAATAAAAAAACCCAAACCAAACGTGAATATGATTTTGTTTTTATATGATGTATGAATATATGCTTTTGTTCCTATAATAATTTTTGTGTGTCACCAATATTTAAAAAGAGAGACGGTTTTGTAGCAGCGCAATAATAATGTTGCTGTTGTTTTGCGCAACACTGTATATGCAATTGTACCTTTTCGCAGCAAAATTTAAGACATTTTTCACTTATTGGCATAACTTGTGTAAATGAAATAAGATGATAAAGCGAATTTTTGGTGTGATTATTAACTCTAACAAACTAGACAGTTAAAATAAAAACTAAGAATCCAAATTGGTTTGTAGATTTTGATCCAGGTTCACTTCAACTAACATTTGTCGAGCATGTATTTTAATCTGTGAAAGCATTTTTCTATAGGGCTCAGCACTAGGGTGGTACTAGTGGTAGGTAGGTGGTAGGGTGGTAGATGGTAGATATTTTAGATGTAGGTCGATATTTGATATCGTAGCACAAACTCTTTCCGTTTTGTGGGTCTTTGTATTGTCCAAAATCAAAAACCCTTCTCGATATGATGTTTCTTGAAGCCTTTCAAAAGTTCTTGCAAAGATGAACAAAATTTGTCAGAGTTACATATAGAATTTAAAAGTATCTAATAATTAACTATGGCATTACTATTGATTGCTGCGATTAAAGTGGTATTTCTGCCCCTTACTGAGGATACAATCACTCTTGCTCTGCTACCTACCTTGGAACTTGCCTTGCTTCTTTTTAAATGTAAATTAAAACCACACTCGTTCATAAATATAAGTTTACCGCTACTTTTAACTATTATGTTGCAAAATATCTATAATTGTACTCGTTTAAACTTCAAGTAAAGTATCGATAGTTGTATTGATTGTTTTTGGATTAATTTGTTTTGCGTTTTGGTTAATTTGATTTGCACTAAAGTTAAACTGATTTGCTGTTGGGTTAAATAAATATGCGAATGCTATATAAAAAACTTCATCTTCATCATTTTGATTTTGAACATTCAGATCGGTTTCTTTTATTTAAGACTTAGTTCAAATTGATAAAACCCAGGAAAACCATTTGATTATTTTCAATGAAATACTTCAATCAAAAAAGATGTGAACTAAAGTTGGAACATGAGGAATGAAAATAATTTTTGCAAAAAATTCAAGGACTCCTCCCAATATAAACGTTCTTTTCAGCATAGCACAGTTCAGCTTCTATATCGGACAGCTTCAATCAAAAATATAACAAGCAAGTTATTGAATAGAAAAAGCATTACTGAAGCCTTTTAATATTAATTTCTTAAATAACTAGAGTGGCGATAATTATATCTAATGGTCTTAGTGTAAAAGTAATTTTAATTAATGTAAAGTAATTAATTTCACGGCATATATAATAACTTTTTCCGTTGCTATATAACCGAATGTCTTGTTAATAACAAAATTTGACACAATTTTGACAGATGTTCTGTGTAACGTCAAACTTGACAAGCTTATTTATAAACATTGCGCAAATTTGTTGTCACAAGCATAAGTTTGGCTCTGTTGAAGCTGCACAAATTCGGACCCAAAAATAAGCAACTTTTTGTTTTCTTCTACGGAACCTTTTCAATTTACCAACTCTGCTCCTTTACGCCTTTATGAATGTCATAAAAGTGTGGACAACATTAACAATAACTTATGAAAAAGAAATAAAAACGAATAAAACCTTCGTAATAAAAGAGATTTTAATTAAAAAATGTTTAAAATTTAAATATAGAAAATGGAAAAAACTGGATGGCGCTCTTAAAGCAGCTGGAGACCTTATTGAAAATAAAAGACCTTTTTGTGACCATAGCACTAAAAAAACTCAAGCACAAACAATGGGAAATAAAAGAAGTGTGGAAAACTTTAATAAAATATAAAATACGTTTAAAATTTTGACATTTCAAAATTTTGACATTGATGAAGGGCAATCAATTGAAACGAATTTATGTCGTGGATACATTCGTAATGTGTTGGTTGCCATTGCACTGCCACTTTATTACAGTTACTGTGTGTTGAAAAGATGCTGTTCTTGGTGTTGTTGTAATAATCTAGAGGGTCCTTTTGACTTCAACAGCGCTCTTTGATATTTTTTTTTTTTGTATTTATTTAAAAATATTAAAAATTTTTTTCAATGAGCTGCAAGCTGCCTGCTGCGTTGGTGTGTAGCTTAAAATATTTGTTTGTGTGCGCGCGTGAGCGTTAGTGAAGTGTGGTAATAAAGTGTGAGCCCATAAAAACCACATGAAAATGCATCATTGAGTTTTTTTGTTATTTTTTTAAGATTGTTTAGAAGAAAAAAAAACAGGACAGGATATGTGGGAAAAAAGTAATAAAAAAGGCAGAAAATAAAATAAGAACATACAAAAAAAAAAAAAAAAACACCGCAGCATGAAGTGCTTAGCCTCGCCTATGAGTGTGTTTAAGTGTTTAACTTAAATCATTATATTAATATATGCTCATGGTTGGTTGTGTGCTTGTGTTTGAGTATTATAATTCATAAAAAAATTTCTAATTATGCTCGCTCACACAAAAGAGAGTGTTAAAATTTTTATTTATGATTATTCAATTTAAGTTATTTTTGTAACCATGAAATTCTTAAATATGTAAACTGAAAAATTATTAAAAAAATGCCTTGAATTATTGAAATCACGCAGTACACTGATCAAAATAATTTGTTACAAGTTTTTTAAAAACAAACAATTATTAATCTTTATTCACTTTTAAAAAACACACTGCTGAGACTATATTTTTGTTATAATAATAAACAACATAATTTGTCCCAATAAACTGATTAACTATTACTATTACTATTACTATTACTATTACTATTACTATTACTATTACTATTACTATTACTATTACTATTACTATTACTATTACTATTACTATTACTATTACTATTACTATTACTATTACTATTACTATTACTATTACTATTACTATTACTATTACTATTACTATTACTATTACTATTACTATTACTATTACTATTACTATTACTATTACTATTACTATTACTATTACTATTACTATTACTATTACTATTACTATTACTATTACTATTACTATTACTATTACTATTACTATTACTATTACTATTACTATTACTATTACTATTACTATTACTATTACTATTACTATTACTATTACTATTACTATTACTATTACTATTACTATTACTATTACTATTACTATTACTATTACTATTACTATTACTATTACTATTACTATTACTATTACTATTACTATTACTATTACTATTACTATTACTATTACTATTACTATTACTATTACTATTACTATTAACTAAAAATTTGTTAATATTAACAGAAGTTTTATTAAATGAACATAAAATTGGTTAAATCGAAGCTGAAATCAACAAGCAATCGATAAGCACCTTTCTACACATATCACATATCTTAAGTTCTCTCCCTTGAAATACATTTCATTGTAAATATGACAATTTTTTTCATATAAATTGTAGATATGAAATTCTATCGTGAGAAAAAATTTAAGAAAAAATCCTATAAGCCATAAAATAAAACACTTGTTTTATGAAGCTGATTGAAATATACGGCAACCTGTCAAAAGTTTAACCTTCCCTTATAATTAGCCGCTGATGCGAGGGTATCACTGGTAAGCCGCACCCAACCACCCATTAATTTTATGCTCATGTGCGTGTGCGTAAAATTATATGTCTAAGCATGAATGTTCTTTATTACCCACAGCTAATCTAAATCAAATAAAAAAACAAACAAAAATTCCTAATATATCGATGACATTATTTGTTCACCCTCAGTTTTTTTTTTTTTTTTTTGGAGTTTCGCTTTCAATTCAATTCAATTTCCATTGATTTGCACAACTCATTGCATGCGCATCAACAATTATAAGCTGAGTGTGGCAACTTTGCTGAAGTTATATCAGTAACTTCCCCTGAGGACTCATACTGGCGTGGTGTCATCATTAATTTTCATAATTTCCGTGGCAAGTGCAATTTTTATGTTTGCCAATTTTATACCTTTTGTCGAATAAGAAAAATAGATATTACATTATATGGTGAAAAAAAAGCAAGCAGTTCTCACAGCTTATAACCCGCTTTGCTCCAACGGAAGTGTGATAAATATTTTTTCTTTTATAATCCTTCCGTATTGACCCTTTTGTATTTTAGATAACCAAAAAGTTGTTCCCGGCTTAAACAACTCTTAGCATGCCTTAAGACTGTCTGCGCTTATTTTAATGTGTCAAAATGTAACCACCTTAATGTTAAATTAATAACTCATTTTAAATTGGAAAGCCAACCAATAAATTACGCCTTTTTGGAAAATAATCACCGGCTCTAAACCTTTAACCCTTTTTTTTTTTCTACCGTACTTACTTAACCTAAAACATAACCGCAAAATTAAACTTGTGCTGCCTTAATCTAGCGCAAAAAATAAACTCATGTAATATTAAGTCAAAACATGGCCTGGCACATACAAAATTGATTGAGTTTTTGACATTAATTCAACTTCATCTGTCGCAACACATCATTAGTCGGTAGCCGGCCTGCCTGCCTTACCCAACCTCAACTTTATACACCTCAAATGATGTTAACAAAAAAGTTTATTTTAAAAAAAGTAAAAACAACAACTTTTGTTGGCAGCAGAAAATTATTTATAATTTCATTTTAATCATCTTTATTGCTTTTACAAGTTTACCGTTAAATGCGAGAATGTTTGCATGCAGCACATTACTCCACCCAATTAGGGGTTGCTCACAACAACAACAAGAAATAAAAAAAAAACATTATAAAATTAACCTTCTTGTAGCTAAGTATTTAACCGCAAATTAAACTGGTAGCTCTTTTTTACAACAACACCATATAAAACATAATGAAACTTTAGGAAACCAAACCACAAGCGAAAAGTTTTTTGTTGTTTTTGTTTTGTGTGTATGCGATATGTGCGTTATCAACTGGCAGAGCTATTTGCTTGAAATATGTATATTCCCCAGTCCTTGGTCGCTTCTAAATTGGTAACATCTGTCAAAACAAATAATGACAGTTGAACAGTCAGACAACGTTTAAGTGATGTAGTTCATGATGTTTCACGCTGCCATTATAAACATTTTAACATTAACATTATGACGAATTCAGAGACACACACATACATACACACAGCTCTTTCAATAAAATATTTAATCTTTGGAAAAATTTAATATTGCCAAATGAAAATTTAATAGACAGTAGTTGGGGATCAAATTCACAGAAGTGAGAATCGGTAAATGTAGTAACCTAGTTTGGAGATGGGATTTGGCCTATACCTAGGCCAAATAAGTTGTGAACATATTTTTGTCTACATCAATAGGTGTAATTATTGTGTTTTCAAGAACTTAACAGTTGTGTCTTAAATGTAGGGAAATCATTACCCGGAAGTTCATGATTAACTTCAATTATATGATATGTCGTACTGCTTTATTTACCTCTCTCTCTCTCTCCCTCTCTCTTTTTTCTCCCTCTCTCTCTATCTCTATCTCTCTATCTCTCTCTATCTCTCTTTCTCTCTCTTTTTCAAAAACAATAGAGTTCAGCTACAACAGCTTTTTCGCACTTTCTCAACATTAGCCCATTCGAAGTCAAGACCCAGAAATCATTGAAATTTCTCCACGATATGGATAAAAGAAGCTCAAAACAGGTTTTAGTCGGAAACCCGCCAAAGTATGGGAGTTGCACCACGCTAGAACTCAGCCAAAAAAATGTATATTATTTTATTATATATGTTACATAACCATACAAAAATTTTAAAATAAATTCACTGAAACAATATGTTACATAATTATAAAAAATTGAAAGTGGTTTAAAATGGAAGTATGAGAAAAAGTATTGTTAAAAACTAAAGTATTTTTTCATTTTCAATATAATTTGTTAATAAAAAAAAAAAAAAAAAAAACGAAATGGTCATCTCAGCCCTTGAAAGGACTTTGACCGAGCTTCTTTTGACCAATTGTTTTGTGTGTGATGTGAAATGTTTGCACACAAATGATCGAGAACTGGACCTACATGTTTTACGCCGACTCCGAACGGCTTATGTTTTCAAGAAGCTTTTCATGGCAGTTTTTACTCTCTGAGGTTTGCCATTGTCTGCAGAGAGGTGGCGGCCGAACAGAAAAATGAATTCAATTGAAAAAATTTTCTGTGTCAGATGGAGGATTCGAACCTGGGTTCTCTGGCGTAAGAGTCACACACTCTACCCACTACACCACGGCCGTCCCCATAATATGTTAATACTACAATCAAATAACAGAGTTAAAATAGAAGTGGCATTCATAGGAGAACTATTCTATAGTCTTAAGCCTTTACTTAAAGATTATAAAAAAATGAAGAGCCAGCATAAAATCGTTTGCTTCTTTGAACTATTTTTATAAGTAAAATAAAACGCACACATTTTCTCAGTATCTTTTACTTTAATTTTCTTTAAATTTTTAACCCTTTTCATTTATAAATGTAGCTTCCTATATGGTTAACTCATTGAGAATCCACAAATAAAAATTCGAAATTTTTTCTGTCAGGTTAGGTCAGGACTAGGCCTGTGCGAGTGGCTTCGAGTTCGAGTCGAGTCGAGTATTCGGTTTTTCAAATAACTCGAAATTCGAGTAACTCGAGGAGTTATCGATTAACTCGAGGAGTTATCGATTAACTCGAGGAGTTATCGATTAACTCGAGGAACTATCGAGTAGTTCGAGATTTTTTTTTTTATTTTCATTCTTAATAATACATACCCATTATAAATTAATGTTTAATGAAACTAAGGGAAAATATATAGAATGGAACATGAAAGACATAAATAATTTCAACTTTTTTAGGGTTTTACTTTTTTGCGATCTCATTCTGTAGAGAGACATACTTTCGATTTAATCCTCAAATAAATTTTAATTTTTAGGCCATTTTATGCAAATTACGAGTACACTTAAAGCTGTTTATGACTAGCGATAAAGGTAAAAATTTCCACAAATTTGTATTTCCATTCAATCAAAGTTGCTCGACTAGCTTCGAGTTACTCGAAAACTCGAGTTATTCGATACAAGTTTAGAGTCGAATTACTCGACTCGACTCGAGCCGAGTTACTCGAAAATTCGAGTATTCGCACAAGCCTAGTCAGGACCCGAAGTTCTGAACAATTTTTTAAGAATGAACAAAGCAGTCTTCTTACCAAAATTTTTAATTTTTTCCTTATAGCAGCGTCGAGTTAAGGTTTTGTGGGACCTGAAGCAGAATGATGCAAGTCCCTTCCGAGCAACGAAAGGAAAGGGAATTCCTAGCAGTCTCTCTGTTTTTAGCAGTTGTCTGCTGTTTTGGAGAACAATAAAGCTTTTTCATTTTTCCTATTCGTGGAAAATACGAACACAGTTTTTGTCGGATCAACTTTTCGTTTGAAGATGCATTGCAACCCCATCAACATGTTCTCAAGAGAGGTTCTTCTTTAAATGCTAAAATTGTCGAGGTGAACGGGGTGCTGCTGCGTCTTATCGATGATGAATCCCTTGAAGCAACGCAGGTCAACAAAGCCCTAGCGACAGGTGTGTTGCGACAGCTGTGCGATTTCAAGATTGTTCTCATACTGAAAATCCTGAACGCCGTTCTTAATAAATTCGACACAGTGAGTCCTGCTCCGCAAAAGTCAGATTTGAATCTATCTGAAGCGGCGCAACTCTATCAAAGCCTTGACGATCAAATTGAGAAGAAGAAACAACAACGCTGAAGAAACAACACGATGAGTTTTGGGAGTAAGCCAAATCGACTTATATTGCACTTGACGCTGACGAATATACGTTCAGATTAAGAACAACCACCACTTTCGAGAGTATGATTCAGAAGACAGCTGTTCTATTTTCTATTTTCTATACAGTTCTATTTTCCCTGCCATAATGAACTCCTCATGAATGAAAAGAATGAAATGTTACGTGAGTTTGGCTGTAAAATGAATCAAATTTTAGAATTAATTCATTGAAACAAAAAAAAAAAACAATAAATTTATGTTCGCTTATTCAACATGTATTATGTAACATAATTATAAAAAAGCTTTTAAAATGGAAAATGGCTTTTAAATGGTTTAAAATGGAAGTATGAGCAAAAGTATTGTTAAAAAAAATTTTTTTTAATTTTCAATACAATAATATTATATTGAAAACCTTCTGCATTCTAAAAAATAAATACAAATTAACTATAACTATAATACTAATTTTTAAAATTTAATTTAAAAATTTAATGTTTAAAATTCAACTGGAGTGTAATATCACTGCAAGTTTCATTTTCAATGTTTTCAATGCTTAAAATTATATACAAACTTTAGTAAAATTAAGCAACATATGTTGAATTTTGCTGCAATATTAATATTAAACTATTTTTTCATCATATATTTCATTGCCAATAGACATATGTAAGTGTTGAATTTTCAACATCAATTGTAAAATTGCATCATATTTTCATTCAAGTTTGGTTATGAGCAAATAAGCAGCTTATTATTATTCAGTCCGATATCCGCTTCTCTAATTACAAAAATTGTGTTAAATAACGTGTTTTTATTTTATGCTAAGATTGTAAATATTTATTGCTTTGTAATGTACTCAATATTTATATTGGAATGTGTGAGCAAAGTGCTTAATAAATATTTAAAAATTGATTTTAAAAATACTTTGTTTTATTTCTATAACTCTAACGGCAAATTGATATAGCTTCTTGGTGCAACGGACTTGAAAGTTTTCCTTTTTTTTTATTCAGATTTGTGTGTTTTATAAATATTAAATCAATCATAAAATTAGTTGAAGCTTATTTCAGTTTTAATTGCCAAACACGTGTTAAATATTAGTATATAGCAGTAGTAATTTTTATATTACTACATTATTGTAGTAAAAGTAAACAAAAGTTGTTGAATCTTATTCATATAAACGTTGTAATTTTGCAATAGTAATACATAAATGATAGCAACATTAAAAAACTAATGTTTAAGTTTACTACAATAGATATACTAAAGCTTTAATACTCGTATTACCATATATTTTAAGAAAAATTAAACACCAACTGTTGAATTTTACTACTAATAGTAAACAACAAATGTTGAATTTTATAAAGGTGTGTAAATTTACTACAGTTATAGTAGCTAAACTGTTGCCTACAGCAATTGTAGTAAATTTCAACAAAAACTTTTAAGAGTGGGACTCAGCTCAACAAATTGAGTACAAACGAAATCTCATCAGCGTGCAAAAACATCGCATAATTTTATGTGAATGATGTTAATGGTGATGATCTTTTGTTCCGAATGCGGATTGACAAAACAATATTTTTTTGGAGGAGAAAATCCTCACGTCTCTCACACATCCATGTCCTTGCAAATCTTCGAAGATGAATTGCAGCCCAATATCCCTAACATCGAGATTGTTTTGCGCATATTTTTGTCGATGTTTTCTACGAACATTCCAAATGAGCGAATCTCAAAATTGAAGATTATCAAAAATTCATTGTGAAGCAAGTTGTCTGAAACGAAGCTGAACGCTTTCGCGATAATATCAATCGCAAATGTGGTTTTACAAAGTTTGAATCTCGAATTTTGAAGAACATTTAAGAGCAGGAAGATGTGATCAGAACAGAACAAAATTTATTACCAGAATATTAGTTTTTAAAAAAGTTGAATGTTTTCTTAGCCATATTTTAATAAAATATGCATTTGAATCGAAATATTGGCAGCACGCTACGACTTAATAATCAGAACTTGTACAGCTTGTAAACTTCCAGTTACACACTAACACATGCAAACTAACACTCACACACACATATGCTGCGTCTGCCGTGTCATTGATGTGAATCCTGTTGATGTGCTGCTGCCATATGCGCCGCAGGATAAATTTACGTGATGCGCTAATTGAAGCTTTATGGAAAACTCTACCTGTGCGTAGGTGGGTGAGAAAAGCTCGCATACACGCACACATATTAAAGTTTGCTGTGTTGATCAGCAAAACCAATAATCATTATTATCAGCATATGTGGCGTTGTGTGTATAGTAACTGTAAATGCGCGTTTGGCTCCATGTGTGTGTGTGTGTGTGTGTGTGTGTGTGTTTGTGTGTTTGAGTGTGCAAGAGTGTTGAACAAATGACATCGCGTTAATGTGCAATTGACGTGTTCGTTGTTGCTATGGTTCAATTTGTTGTAATGTGTGCTGTTGTGTGTTGGTGGCGCATCGTTAAAGCATTTAATTTCAATCAATACACATTCAACGCATTTACAAAGCACACACACACACACACATATACATTCAAACAAACATATATAGATTTTTCGTTGACACCGGCACGCTTAGCTGCCGCATATTTACATAAATACACATTGTTTTTAAATAAGCCGTTTTACTAGCGAGCGTTATTGTTGTTGTTCTTGTTGGTTGGCCTAAAATGTGTGGGCGTTTTTATTTTACGCTGTTAATTTATTATATCGAATATTCTTATTTGTCCCCGTTATATTTCTTCCAAAGGATGAGCAACAAACTTTTATTTATTTCATGTTTATTTATACTCAACTAATTTGTATCAAATTATTTGACATTTTGATTGTCGCCTGCATATAAATATAAAGTTGTTTGTTTAGCTGTCATTTTCGTGACATGTCATACCTAGGCAATGAGGGAATATTATTATTTGTTTTTGCTTAATATACTAGTTATTGGAATTATTGTGTCGAATTTTCTAATAGAAAAAAGTTTGAACCGAAAGAAACTAGCATATGTTTTTAATAGAGTTTCAGAAATTATAATAAAACTTTTTTTTCCCACACAAGCAGTAACTTAGAAGAGAATTGTGGAATATTAAAATAAATTTAGAAGAAAAAATAAAATCTCAGGCAAAAAAAAAAAACTTAGAGTGCCAATTTAGTGCTTTGCCATGTATGAAACAAAACTACTTTTAAATTTTTTCAAAACTGCTACCAACCAGCCAAAAAATCTAAAGAAAATCTTTAACCTAACTTTAAGAGCAAAAATCAATAATATCTATATTCTTTCATTTCATCGTTTATCCTTTAGAAGAGAGCAGCACTTTTTCTGCCTTTTGCTCGCAGTATTTTTAGTGTTACATATGGCAGTGCTGCCGCCATTTTTCTTTATCTCCCCAAACATTTCTTTAACTCTCCCTTTATAAAATATATTTAAAATTCCGAGCGCATCTCAAGCGCTTATATCCTTTTATTTTTTTGCGTCCTTTTCAATACATACATACATATAAAAGTGCTTCGCAGACATGTGTTTGTGTTAATGTGTGTATGTTTGATTTGGTGTTAGTATGTTTGTGCAGCCACAAAGGAGCTGTTGAAGTGGCAAATTTTCACAAGCACACCGCATGGAGACGAACTCCAAAATAAGCGACGAAATGTGACGACGACGAGCTAGAAAACAACAACCACGATATCTTCTACATTATTATTGGAGAATGAGAATTTCTGAGACGAACTTAAAGAGTTTGTATACAAAAAAAAAAATTACAAGAATACAAAAGATACCAAAAATTTAATTTTAACTTTTATAAATATTAGTAAATAATTTTAGATCTATTTTTAGAAAAATTTTATTGAATGATAATCAATTTCCTAGTCTTTCAATTACCTTCTAGTGTCAAGTTCCAAAACTTATCTAAAGCATTTTTTTATCCTGTGCTATATTTCTTAGTTATCTAATTTTTACTAAGAGAAGTTATTGTTGCAATAAAGATTACAAATGAAAATACTTCAGGTTTTTTGAAATTTTACAGCTGTTTTTAAACAGCATTTCTTAATTACATTTTCACTTTTTATCTTTATTTCTTAACAGAACTTGAAATTCTCTCTATTTGTATGTGTTTTATGCATTCATGGACAACTCTTAATTTGAATGCTTATTTATGAATAAGTTTTAAGAATTTTTAAAAATTTTCCACTTTTCTCGTTACTTAAGTTGACGTTATAAGATGCACATTTATATTGAAATCGGATTAAGACTGTATTTAATATAATTCTGAAAGGCAAAAACCAAAAAATCTTCTATTTCAAAATTTTTCATTCTGCTAAACTTAATTTTTTCCAGTCAAAATTTTATTTTTAATATGATAAGATGAAGTTGAGATTCTCTTTCCAGAATTTAAAGGAGTTGTTCTTTTAAAATATAAAGTATTGAAAAAAACAACATTTTTAAAACCACCGATTTATAAATTCATTTACTTAAGCTTGGTTTTGACTAGGTCATTTATCATATGCGATACAATTTTATCGCCTAAAATTCAGAAATTTCAGATATGAAAACTGCCCTGAAATAAAAGAGGACTGATTTTTTATTTACTTTCAGGTAAGAATACAGGCCTGTAAAAATGAAGCCTGACCTATATTTTAATTTCAGCCTTGAAATCTGAACTGAATAATGTAGGCATGATTATGTTTAGAAATTCAGTCCTGAATTCCAGTCTGACCATCAGAGGCCTGAGCGAGTTTTCTGCTGGGAATATAATGTTAAAGCAATTAGATAATTTTTGAAATTGGAAGTCAATACATCGTGTATCGACCCTTTTACTTTTGAAATCTTTTCAAAATATTTCTTCTAGATGTCATGCAATTGGCCAATGTCTGGGCACATGTCTCTCTCCACAATTTGCAAAAGTTCATCAAGAGTATTGGGAATGTTACCGCTAACTGTTCAGATCCTCTTTAGCTCAACCCAAAGGTGCCCGACATGGTTAAGTTATGGGGACTACGAGTTGCGATCGAGATCTTGAATTCACTTTTATTTCAACCAAATACAAATACAAATACAAATACAAATACAAATACAAATGCAAATACAAATACAAATACAAATACATATACAAATACAAATACAAATACAAATACAAATACAAATACAAATACAAATACAAATACAAATACAAATACAAATACAAATACAAATACAAATACAAATACAAATACAAATACAAATACAAATACAAATACAAATACAAATACAAATACAAATGCAAATACAAATACATATACAAATACAAATACATATACATATACAAATACAAGTACAAATACAAATACAAATACATATACAAATACAAGTACAAATACAAATACAAATCCTAACTACTCAAGCATTCAATTCTCTTCAGTTCAGTTCAATTTTTCTTTCAAAATATCTATATAGCCCCTCGCAGTCGAATTTCTCTCAACCCTGGGATATATGCAAGCAGCATTCTAAGGTTGCGAACATAGTAAACGCCTATTCAGACAGGCAGGCAGATTTCATATTGAAGCAATAAAGAAACCAAGTGATGCATCTCTTTTATTCTAATGTGCTTTCTGATCTGTTCTGCCTGCCTGTCTGAACCGGCGATCACTACGTTCGCAACCTAAGGTGTATAACTGCACAGCATCAACGAACCGCCGTCAAACTTCTGAATTGGTCGTAAAGAGATATTCAAAGCTTTACGTTCTTGTACCACATTCACATTTGCCCATTTGAACGAAGCCGATCTATTTTCGATTCAATCCTCCAATGCTTCAATCCTCTATTGTATTGTTGTTATACCTTTTCGCTAATTCTAGCCTCAGTTTTCAATGGCGATTTGTCAAAATAGGTTTCTTCGTCTTGGACTGTCCCTTGAATCTATTTTATCGGAGCATATTTGGGTTGTTACGGCCACCTAAGTAAGTAAGTAAGTATATTTGGGATGGTTTCATCGCAGACGAATGGAGAGCCTTTTTCTGGCAAACTTTTTCCAAAAAGTGCTTGTTGTGGATGTGTGGCAACCTTGCGAGCGACTTCACGATGGGTTGACCAAAATAAAACAACTTTTGTATTATATTTTCGGTTTCCTTTAAAATGTTGTTCTTAATTTAAAAAATTTGGGAAGAGGTTTGCAGAATGCCAATGTTTGCAGGTTGCCACCACAGTTGTATTTTGACATTCTAACAGTGTCGTAACCTAAACTCCGATTCATATGCTTTCAGCGGAGGATTATATCTTCATTTCAAACCTGAAATCGATACTGACGTTCATGGAGAAAATCTATGGTGAATTTTTCTTAAAGTAATATTAAATTCCAGGGCTGAAGAAGCGGGCACTTGTATGAAATATTCAATGATATTTACAGGTGTAGATAATGTTTCAATTTCAAACCGGAATTCATAGCTAGAATTCAGATCAGAAATCATAGGTGAATATTTCAAAAAGGTAATACAATTTTTCAGATCTGAAGAGGCAGACACTTATACAAAAAAACACAGGTGCGTCGTTGGACACACGGGAGAAGCGAAGCTTTTTCACAGTCTCATAAATTTGATAACTTAAATTCAAAAACTTAAAATAACATAAAATAAATTAAATTATATATTAAAGAACACACACGAAACAAAATTTAACAAACATTTATGATACCTTGCCGATATCATGCATGCGTTAGTTATTTCCATATTAATTGATATTATCTATATTTTTGACACTTAAAAACGCACTTGTCAACGGACTTGTGGGCATTGCTTGTACCAAAAACACCACAAATGCATTCAGAATGCAAACACACCGATGCTGGTGACATCTTGTGGCAAGTAGAAGCAAATTGTTTGTTATAGTATAGCAAATACACAATCCTCTATCTATTGATAGATGGTGACGATCTACTGCAGCATAGTGTCTGTTATAATTAACATTGAATTAACAACTCTTTCTAACAATTCTTTATTACCTGGTGGATAGTGTGCTGAACTCTTAATCAATGCGTACGTGTTCAATCCTCCACGGCGGGCCAAAAAATATTTTTAATATTTAATATTAAAGTATTAAATTTTCTTGTTATAATAAGCGCTAGCAACAAAGAAACCATTCAATTTCCAAGAAAAAATCTGACGTCATTTTTTAGATTTCACTCAAGCAAATCACAGAACGAGGCGTAAAAGCTTCGCTTCAAAAATCAGGGCTGCTTTCAAGAAGTAGTCAGGCCTCGGTCATGCCAGTCAGACCTGAACGCAACACGGTTAGAAATCCTGGAATACATTTTAATGCACCCGAGGTATTACCACGATTTTTAATTACGAAAATATTACATTTAATACTATTCAATAGATTATAAAATATTTAAATAAATGTTGTCTTAAATTTTAATGTAATTCAAATTAAAATGATACTTTATACCCTTTGGTATAAATTTGATATTATTGTGAATATTATATTTGAATTTTAAGCCATTCTGAAGAATATTTCAATATTTTCCGAAATAATTTTTAGATTATTGACGTTATGATTCAGAGTTACTTTTTCGGTAAGCAAAGCTTTATAATACAATTTTTGTGAAACATTTTTTATTTGATTTTAGCGCACAAGCAACGTTTACTACTTTCATTTCAATGATGTCTTGAGTTCGAAACCTACAATAGGAGATAACTCAAAAAAACTATAGTATAAAAGTATAAAAAAAATTAAATTGTTCTCTAATGTGCAATAAGATTGAATGCTAATTTTTTTAATATTTTAACATAAAAACTTAAACCAAAACAGTACTATACAGTAAATACGTACTGAGCATTTAATTCTAACACAAGTTTTTATTTAAAACTAAATGTAATATTCTGTAAGTATTCAAATTTAATACGATTTTAGTGTGGTCATATATGTAAGCCAAATTGTATTAAAATTTATTCCAAAATTTCTAACCGTGTAGCCTGATCAGGCATGAAATTATCTGCTGGGTGGTTCTAAATTTCTAAATTTTGTAATAAATTTTTATAAATATTCTAAATCAGGTATTTTTCCTTGAGTTTTTCAACATTTTCAGCAATTTTTCAAGCGGTGGCAACCTGCAAGCCAAAATTTCAAAGGGTCAATTTTAGATACTTTTGAAAATTTGCTGTAAAACTTTTATTTCTTTATAATTCGAATGATTTCTAGCTTAGGATTGTGGCTTTTAACTTCATCTTGCCAACGTATGCAGCAAATTAACAAGGTATTGATTTTATGATGAGTTATGTTAAAAAAAGACATGGGGTGGCAACCTGCAAGCCTCTCCCCTACAATTTAAAATTTACAAAATAGTTTTAAAATATTAATATTTGAACAGATCTTTCTGAAGTAGGAGCTACATAGCATATAGCAGCCGATATTGTTACAGTGCTATTGATATAAGTAAGAAAAGGTTTCTAATAAACTAAGTGAAATTTCAATATCAATTGGGTATATATTTTAGAAAATTTTTAACCGTATTCTTTTTTGTTTGTTTATTTATTTTGATAAAATAACCAAAATAAATAAGGTTGTTTAGCGTAGTTCCATCTTCTTTCCTTAAATTGTTAATTTCTGAAAACATAATATTATTCAAAATATATTTTGAAAAACATAATCCCTTTTCTTAAAAAAAAAAATCGCAAATATTGCACTAAAAAGCCAATTGGAACAATAATCTTCGTGATATGCATATATATAATAATCTTTTCTGAGTTGAGTAGAATTAAAATGATACTGTGCATAATTTAGAAATGTTTTCCTTTCTTTAATTCATAAAAAAATATCGACTCTCAGATTCGGGTATTATTTTAAAATTTTTTTATTGTCGATTTTGTGATATCGTGTTTATTTATTTTTTATGTCAATGTGTAATGTGAATTTTTTTGCTATAAAATAAATTCATTATCTATCATCTTTGCCAACTCTTTAAAAAATGGTTTATTTTGCTTTGCCATATAATTCTCAGCATTGCCATGCAAACATATACATCAACAAGGACAAAACACTGCTATATATATATAACTCTAAAAGCGCACACTCCTGAACAACAAAATTTATTCCCAAGGATATTTGTGAGTGCAGCATCTCATGTAACTCATTTCAACCCCTTTTTTTGTGACAGCCAAATACCAAATGGGGAAATTTCAACAATTCCCCATGGACAAAAAACATCCCATACATAAAGCAAACATAGCAAAAGCAGCACATAACTTAAGAATCGGCAGAGAGAAAAAAAAATCGTATTCTTATATAAAACAATTTCTCCGCTTTTATCGACAATCTTTTGCATCCCCCGCAATTGTTGACGTACACAATTTTATATGACAACCACGTAGATGATGTTGTTATTGTTGTTGTTGTACAGCCTCAAGCATATGTTACCCGATAATTTGCCGAAAGTTTTAATGAAAGACATGGGAGCCATTTTGTGTTGCCACTTCTAAGTTTTCGTCTTTCTCTTCAAACGCTGCTTCTACCACAACGAATTCGCTAAAGCAGTTTATAACGCTGTGTAAGCCATTTTTTGCCATCGAGGTGTGAGTGGAAATCGTCGCGTGGCCGACCGGAAGTATGAAACAGTTGGGTTTAATGCGGTAAATTTTGATGATGACGACTTTGATGGCATTCGCAGAAGATAATTTTGAGAAAAGTTTGCAGCATTAGGGAAAGGTTCATTAAAATTAGAAAAGGAAATTGTCGCTGGGTAGAGGGAAGAAGGCTCCAGGAAAGAAAGTAGCTCTATATGTAGAAGTACTGTGAAGTAGGCCTCTTTAGAGCTGGTGGAGATGTTAGTCAAGCATGGTAATTCTTAAGTTAATTAGTTTGTGCAAAATGTGGCGGCAATTTGTGAAACACAAAATTAAAGTTAATTTTTGTGGAATGTCGTCTAAAGATAGCAATTATTATTATTTTCTAGAAATGAGAATATTTTGCTAATCAGCTTCGAATTCTTTTTAATGAAGTTGATATTTGTGCTAATATTGAGACTGGGAAGAAGTATGAAGGATAGTTTGAAAAAGGTTTACAGATTTTGAGAGAAGAGAAAAATATTGCCATAAGTTAAAGAAAATCTTAAAAAAAAAATTTCATCAAATGGTGAAAATCCATAAATAGTGTAAAAATAATTTAGCAAGACACAAAAGAAATTATCGTATGTATGATGACAGAGTCCATAGAAATAATTATGCTTTATATGAAACTATTGCTAAAAGCATTTGTTTAAGGAGGTACATGACATTCGCGGCAGAGAAAACAGACCTTTTTTTAAAAATTCATAACTCAGTCAAAAATAAACATTTTTCCAAAATTTTTTTTTATTATTGTAGAGAATTGAACAAATTATAAGAAAAACAAATTCAAAAAAATATATTTTTCACTCCAACATGGTTTTATAGAGCTCCAAACTGGCGGCAGAGAAAAAAACGGGGCCTCGTGGTTGCAGCACACCTCGTGGTGTGTTTTTTCGACACGAGCTTTTTTTTAATTTTTTTTTTCAATTTTTAGTGATGTTTCAAATTTGAAAGTGTGTTTTTTCGAAATAAATATTGACTTTAAAAATTCATAAAAAATCGAAAAAAAAAATTAAAAAAAAGCTCGTGTCATACGATAGCGAATTAAGTTTAAAAAAATACAAAAAAAAAAATTTCGTCAAAAAATTAACCCGCTAGTGCCGCAACCAGTACGAAAACCATGGTTTCGAGATAAACGCGTTCAAAGTGTGTGAACAAAGAAAATAAAGGTTACCTTGAATCTGCCATGCCTGCTTCGTACTGTATGCCTTCGTTATCTTGTGTTGTGCTGTTTCTTATAGTTTTTTGCAATCGTTTAGCAATTCGGGCTTCACCCTTCACCCTTCAAGTAGATACGAAATAACAACCACCAAAAGTCAGGTAGCAAGTAAAAGAAGTATATACCAACTGCCGTACGTAGGTAGCGCAAAAATTAAAAATGCGCTCTCACTAATCCGGCTGTAACTTTTGAACCCGTTGAAATTTTTCCATGAAATTATTTTTCTTAGAATCTTAAGAATATTTACTAAAATGCAAAATTATTAAAAACTCGATTTCAAAAAACTGCCAATGTCATGTAACCCCTTAATAATTGTTCACTATTTCTCAATTTTAATATTGATTTAAGTGAATTTCGCTTTAAATTATATGTTCTATTTAATTCAGTTTAGTTTTGTAATTGTCTGTAAAAGTCTATAATCTGTAGACCATAAATAAATAAATAAGAATACTGAGAAAGTATGAAACAATGGTACTATTTGATAGAGTACATAAAGGGGAAAAAAAAATTAAAAAATACTATTTGGAGAAACAAAAAAATATCTTTTCCAAGCTAGCTGTATGTAGATATATATACATATATAGTCCATGTCGATATTGTCTACAACTAAAGCCACTAAAAATATTCCATTTTTTAAAACTTGCCCACTGTTTAACAACAAGCTCCATGTATACGTTTTTTTTTTTTTTTTGTATTTTTCAAACTAATTTATAAATTTCAAAATTTGCAGCAACAACAAAAACAATTTACAACAGCCAACAAACATAAACCACACGCAGATCGGTGGTTTATGCAAACAAGTAATAAATAAAAATAAAATCATATAACTACATTGTACTACATACATACATTACAACAAATTCAAAAAAAAATCGAAAAAAAGTAAACATTAAATGTCAAAAAATACAGCATAGTGTGTTTGGAAAAAACGATAAAGTGCGATACCTGCTGTGGAGAAAAAAACGGGAAAAGTAGAGGTGGCCAAAAAGTGATGCTCAAACTTATGGACATCTCCCCAGTGTATAAGCAAGTGAGCTGACAGCTTTTGAAGCATGAGAGTATGAGTAAAAGAGCGAGAGATTGTATGGCGTGAACGCGCTTTAGTTTGACAGTTGCTTATCCTGTGGTTTGATTTTTTGCTTTTCTCCATTTTTTATATGGTCCTCTTTTGTGACACATTCCAATTTGATGGCAGCACCTGTGCGGCAGCGTTTTCTATTTTTTTTTTTTTTATTATTATTATTTTTGTTGTCCTCTTATTTCGTGGTCTCACCAGCGGCTGTCAAAAAAACTAAACGACAAGAGCACAGTGCAACCAAAATACGAATTTTAAAAAGGTTTTAAAAAAAAACGCTTTTTTACAGTTGCTGCTTTACTGACATTTTGTGGCTAACTGCTTGTTACTATTAAATTTTCACAACCAAATTTTTGATTATTTAAAAAGAAAAAAATTAAACACCACTTTTCATTTATATCCATTTATATTTGCGGTTTTTACATTTAACATTCTAACCTTTTTTTCTATACATCGTTGAGCTAAACATTTGTTTGAGTTTGGGCACCATAATTTCGATAAATACCGTTTAATACTTTTCTCACATTCATTCATACATTTTTGTTTTTCATTCTTTGATAATATCAAAGAATACGAATTTAAGGCGTCATCATAAAATTTGGAAACAAAATAAACGTTTATAGCTAATTATTTTCAGTTGTGTGAAAGGATCCATTGCAAGAACCACACGCAGCACGCACACAACGCAACTGTCATGGCACACATTTCTTGAGAAAAAATTGACAGGGGCTAAAATTATATAAAACACAAGATTTTTAATGGATAAAAATTATAGAGTATTTAAAGAAAAAACTTACCGATTTTGCGCGGTGATATAGTGTGAAGTCATCCTGATAGATAACTCCTCCACAATAGGCACGACAAAACCCGTTATGACTTTAGCACATTTTCTCCATTCATAATTCCATCAACAAAAAACAAAGGACGACCCCGTACATAACAAGAAAAACATCCCCAGATCATTTGAATCAGATCATTCGACTCTGAGTTTGCTTGACCGTTCTAATTACACACGTATCCTTAAATCAGGAATCGTGCGAAGTTTCTAAAAACCAAAACATTTTTATTTCTGGTGCGTCAATAAAAGCAAAATATTTCTTTGGACCATGCCGGAAGAATTGCAATATTATAAGCTTCAGTTGCAACAGGTTGAAACTGCTATGCTTGCAGATCCCGAAAATTAAAAACTTCTCAAATTGATACTGTTATAGAGCTCTCACGAGATTTAATAAAACACAGCTAGAAGAAAAGAACAAGTCTTCACATGTGGAGCCTGCACCTAACACAGGATCAGAACACATCCCACGAGGCCGTGAAAAGGTCGCTGTACAAGAAAGGGGTACACAGCATGCTTAGCGCATGAATTTGCCAAATGCTTAGCACTAGAACTGCAGAAACGAAAGTGGGAACCACCACAAGAAGAATCAAAATAACCAAAGGCTGCCCCCAAGGTGGAGTTTTATCCCCACTGCTGTGGAGCCTAGTTGTGGACGAACTCTTATCGAAGCTAACCGATACTGGCATAAAATGCCAAGGCTACGCAGACGATATAGCCCTAATAGCAAGAGGCAAGTTCGAGAATACACTCTGTGACCTAATACAGAGAGGGCTGAAAGTAACAAAGGAATGGTGCACCACAGTGGGGCTTAACATCAACCCAGCAAAAACAACCATAGTACCTTTCACTAACAAGAGAAGCCTGCCAAACCTCAGAACGATGAGAATGGACGGCACTGAACTCCCTCTCAAAGCAGAAGTAAAGTACCTGGGACTTACACTAGACTCTAAACTTCACTGGAGAAGACATGCTGAGGAAATTAAAAATAAAGAAACTCGCGCACTAGTGGTATGTAAGAACCTGGCAGGGAAAAGCTGGGGCTGTAACCCTACAATTCTTCGCTGGATGTACACCATGATGGTGAGACCAATCCTCACCTACGGAGCAGTAGCATGGGCCAAAAGAACCAAGTTATCTGTAATGAGGAACATGCTTACAAAGGTACAAAGACTTGCCTGCGTATGCATTACAGGAGCTATGAGGACCTGCCCCACAGCAGCATTAGAAGAAATCCTCGACCTAACTCCTCTTCACCTCTTCATAGAGGGAGTAGCAAAGCGAACTCTGATAGGCATTGCAAAAGAGGGAACAGGATTAGGAAAAACTATCAGCAACAAAGAGAAAGAAGTTATCGCAAGGCAGATACCATACATCGATCAACCAAGAGACGATATAGTAAAAAGTTACAACTTCGAAAAACGCTTCGAAATTAAGCTTGGTACCAAGAAGGAGTGGGATAGTGAAATAATATCGCGAGCCACAAAACCACACAGTATAACAAGGTACACGGACGGCTCCAAAACACTGGAAGGTATAGGTGCAGGGGTATATGGACCAAGAACCAGGCACTCGGTACCTATGGAGACAACACCCAGTATCTTCCAGGCGGAGGTCTTAGCAATACAGCTGTGCGCACAATTTAACCTGAACAGGAGTTACAAAGGTCAAGACATAATTGTGATGTCGGACAGCCAAGCAGCAATCAAAGCATTAGCTTCCTGTGAAATATCATCAGAAATGACATGGGAATGCCTAACAAAACTGAATGAGCTAGGCAAGAATAACACCATTACTATACTCTGGGTCCCAGGACATAAAGGAATTCATGGTAACAAAGAAGCTGATGAATTAGCGCGACGAGGCGCAGCCACACACTTTATAGGACCAGAACCATTCTGCGGATTGGGCACACACACTATCAAAGAAGAACTAAGAAGGGAGGAGAGACACAAAAGATCAAACCTCTGGAAAAGCCTCCCAAAGCTAAAACAATCCAAAGTGCTCCTCAAAGAGTTTAACTCTCGGAGAGCAAAATTGCACATAAGCTTAGGCAAACCGAATCTAAGAATTCTTACGGGGTTTCTTACAGGACACTGTAAACTGAAATACCACCTGAAGAAATTGGGCATCGAAACCGACAGCAACTGCCGTTTCTGCGAAGAAGCGGAGGAGATTCCAATACACCTACTTACCAACTGTGATGCAGTAGCTCGCAAGCGCAAGGCAACACTGGGGAACTACGAGCTGAGTCAAGAGGAAATCTCATCCATCGAACCGAAAAATATTCTCAAATTCATCAGAGAACTAGGTCTGGATGAGATTCTGTAATCCGTCAAAGAGCGGAGCATCAAGAAGGAGGTACAATAGATCTATATAGGTCGCAGTGCGCATCTCCAAACAAAACATTACCATTAACACAGGATCAACATGACGGAATAGAGGCAGCGCTACTTGAGGCCGAGAAATTGGTTGCACCATCTTAAATTTGGAAAATTGATGACAAATGTCAAGTCAAATGGACCGAGTACGGTAAATTTTATGACGCTACCATTGATGTTATCACCGATGAAGGCGAGGTTAGCATTATATTCGATGCTTACCAAAATCGATCAACTACTACTCTGAAACAGTTGCGGCTGATTTAATTTTGGTTCTTTGCAATCTAGATAGAAGAATTTAGAATATTTTATATTCTTGATTTCAAGTATTTAAACAAGTGACGATGTGAATACTGAATCTTGCATATATGTTACATTAATTGTTAGTGGATTGAGTAAAATTCGATACAATTTAAATAAGGTAAAGGTGAGAGAGTAATGATAAATATAAAGATGAGATATGAATAAGAAAAAAAGGAAGAAGAAAAGTATAAAGGCAAGGATAAGCATAAGGTTAAGGATAAGGGTATGGATATATGTAATGATAGGGTAAAGTTAAAGGTACAACGTTAGAAATTTTGGAATAAGTTTTAATACAAATGTGCTTACATATATGACCACACCAAAATTGTATTAAATTTTAATACTTACCGAATAATATGTATTAGAATTTAATGCTCAGTTCGTATTTAATTTTAATACTGTTTTGGCTGAAGTTTTAATGTTAAAATGTCAAAAAGTTAGCATTCATTTTTGTTGGACATTAGAGTTTACAATTTATTTATTTTTATACATTTATAACATAATATTTAAATTATCTTCTATTGTAGGTTTCGAAATTATTGTAATAAAAGTAGTAAACGTTGCCTGTGCGCCATAATCAAATAAAAAAATTTTTCACAAAAATTGTATTATAAAGCTTTGTTAACCGAAAAAATAACTCTGAATTCTAAGATTTTGAATCTTAACAACCTGAAAATTAAAACGGAAGGCAGTATTGAAATCTAATACAGCATGGTTTAAAAATCAAATTTAATATTCACCATAGTATTAAATTAATTTCAAAGGATAAAAAATATCTTTGTAATTTGTTGTAAATTTATTTAAAAATTTTGAAATATATTGAATAGTATTTAATTTAATACTTCTTGAATTAAAAGTCGTTGTTATACTTCACTTGTATTAAAATATATTCCAGAATTTGTAACCGTGTAGCTAGATTTTAAAGAATTTTATTTTTAAGTTATTATTTTTTTATACCCTAAAATTATAAAAAATCACATAAAAATAGATTTTATCTTCTTATATTATAAAATATACATGAAGTTTTGATAGTCAGACTTTTCTGAAAAGTGCGTTGTTAGTTTTCCTGAAAAATATGAGGAGGAGGCGATAAATCGATATAAAATTATTATTTCTTAAGAATTTATAAAGAAAGTTTCTAAGAGCAACTTGAAGCCGCTTACCTGAAAATTGCTGCCCCCGTCACGACATAAAACTTGTGCTTGTTGACTTTAATGCAAGGGTGGGCAAGGAAAACATCTTTGGTCCAACAATTCACATAATCCCATAATTTTTATTGACGAAAGTCACTCTTCCAATGTAAAAGATGTATGCACGATCCGTGGTACTAACATAAACTCGATTCAATATCTTACCGCAGCCAAAAGTGCACGCAAACCTACACAGGGAAAGCTAAACGTCAACAAGCTGCAATGAAAATGTACAGCCGAAACCTTCGCCACACGACTGTACCTCCTGCTTCAAGAAAGCACTCCTCGATCGAGGATGTTCAATGAGTGACACTACGAGTTCCTGGCACGACCAGCAATGTTGCGATGCCACTACAGAGAAAGATGAAAGACTGCAGTCGGTTATAACGCATGCTGCTTCGCGAGTGCAAGAAGATTGAGATGTGTGGCGGCAGGAATGAGGCCCGAAAATTTTCGAAGAAATATGACGCCTTGCCAATGGTTTTATAATCGAGTTCACCCCTTCCTGCATGGATGTAAATGGGTCGAGGAAGCCGATGATCTACCCGATAAGCTATTCGGAATATGATCGGGAGAATGCTCTGCTCAATCCACAAGAAAGGCGGTCCCAACACTTTCGCCAAATAACGTGTGATAAGCATTCTTAGTATCGCATATAGATAGCCCATGGATATGGGAAATCTAACAAGACCAGATATTTAAGCAAAAATTGGGAAAAGACTCTAGAAAAACAAATCAAAACCCATCATATTTTTGTCGATTACTAAGCCGTCTTAGACAGCCCAATAAGGAATCTCCTATACTCCACCATACCTGCAAAATTAAGCCGTCTATACAGGATATGTATATAGGTGTTTGTAGTGCGACTTTTTCTATCTGATAATAGAGAAGAGCATCAGAGCTGCTGATCAGAGGCATAGTGGCAACATATTGTAAGAGAGTGTTATACTGCTAGCAAATGATGATAATATCAATATCATTGGCAATAATACGCGCATAGTTATTGCAGCATTCTCCAAATTAGAAGAAAGTTCAGTCACATGGACGAAATACCTTACGTCAAGAAACAAACAGTCCGTGCGTCTCAGAGCCCACTTCACTGTTGACAACACCTCTTTCGAGGTAGTGAAGGACTTTGTCTACCTGTGATCCAACATAAACTTCACTAACGATATCAGTATTGAGAACAAACGAAGAATAATTATTGTCAACAAATGTTACTGTGGGCTCAGTAGTCAATCGAGACGCGGAGCTCTCTCTCGATGAACAAAAGTCACGTTCTATAAGTCACTAATCATGCCCGTCCTGTTGTATGCAGCACAAACCTGGACTCATTCGAAAAAGCCTTCGCAACATCTACGGACAGATCTGTATCAATGGCGAGTACCGAATACGATGGAACAATGAGATGTATGAGTTCTACACCGACATTGACATAGTCAAGCGCATACAAGTCGAGCGACGCACCAAAAAACGCACCGAAAAATATGTTCGATTCCGTTCAAAGGACCAAGTGGAGGACAACCTGACGGAACTTGGAGCTACCAGCTGGCGCCAGCAAGCGCAGAACAGTAATTGCTGGCGTAAGTTATTCAACGAGGCCAAAATCGACTTAAGGTTGTAGTGTCACCTTATTAAGTAGTATTAATTTTTTTTTGCCTCAATTAGGAAAAATTTTTTATTTTACTCGTATATCCACTTTTTCGGGAATAAAATTATGTTTTTTCCACGGCAGTCCCTTTAGTACAGACTGCCAATTTTATAAATTTTATTTTTTTTTTAAGTTTTATCGCAATACAAAAAAAATCACATACTGATGGATTGAATTAGCTATAGGTAGTTTGGGAAGCTTAATTCCTACAAATCGGGAGATCATGGGTTCAAATACAGTTGATGTAGTAATATTTTCGAATTCATAACTAAGTTTGGTCTATCAATCTATAGGTAGATTTTTAAATAAATATAAATTTAAAATAAAAGGATGGTGATAAAGGAATATCAGTAAACTGAATATATCGAATTTTATAGCCAATTTTTCTTTCAGTGTCCCTTAGCTCCGACACAAAGGTGATTCTCATTTAGCTGCAGAAAACATCTCAATTTGCACCCGAAAAGCAAGCAGAATGTGCTGGGTTTCGACGTTTGTCTATTTCTTTGGCATCTTTATCACCTCAGCTCATTGTTTAAATTTGCGCCTGCGCCAGCGCCAGCGCATGAATGAAATAGACTCCACTGAGTGGTAAAGATTGGCAATGCTGACACGATTTGCATGTTTTGCAGCAATTATTGCTGCATGCTTAGCGGAGTACTTGATGATGCAGTCGTTGTTGTTGTTATTGTTATTGTTGTTGGTGCTGCAGCTTAAGAAGAATTTTGCATGTTGCGCCTGCGCATAATACACCCGCCTTGTTTTTTATTTTTTCGTTTTTGTAAATTTTCACCATGGGCGACATACTCGACACATTCACTGTGCAGGCAGTCACACCCCTTCACACCGTATTATCAGCAGCAGCCGCAGCAGCAGCATTAACAACACCATCTCATGTTTTCATGTCATTCCAATGTAGCTCAATTGTTGCTGTTGTTGGCGTCAATTCTGTGCAATGCTTGCATGTAAAACGCCCGAGGGTCCGAGGTGCTGCAGTGGGCTCAAGTTGGCATCAAGGTAGGTGTGTAACTTGATATCTTCGCTGTGCCATGTCCAACACTCACTTGACTTCGATTCAGTGCTGCCTGCAATGGGTGGGGCGGGAGAGCCATAAAGAGGTGGAGCTGGCAGTGACTGAAGCTGAAGTGGCAGTGAAGAGACGACGCATAATAAGCACAACAAGCTTCCATTGCTAGTTTATTTTTTTCCTTTTTTAATTCTCAAACTAAGCGTTGAAGTCTTTAATGAAGATCTTCACCGTGCCGACGGATGAATGGATGGAATGATAGAAGGAAAAAAAAATGCAAGGATTGACAGATCAACTGTATATCGTGACTGTCAAACAGGCAGATTTTAATAGTTGGTATGCAGCGCAGAAACCGGATACATATTTTTAAGAAGATTGTTGTTGTAGCAATAATGAAATTTAGTAAAAATTTTTTAGTTTTTTAAGAATATTTAAGAAACACTTTCTAAATAAATAAAACAAAACCAGAAATAATATCCAAATCCTTTTAATTTTTTCAAAATCAAGTTATTTATATTTACATTAATTTTTCTAGTTATTTCAAAAACAGCGGCAATTTTATGGAAAGTGGAAAAAATCAAACAACAATAAGAAATAAAGCAACAACAACAATGAAGAGTATTGTTACCCATTTTAAGTGTTTGTATTTTTGTATATAGCTGCAGGCAACTTCAAATACTTTGCCAACACTTGCAACCACTTGTATAACAACGCCTCTTAAGGGGGTAGATGCCTTTATAACTTCGAAAAAATGCAAAAAAAAAATTAATTTCGAATGTATAGCATGTTAAAAATATTTAAGGAGCTATGATCAAAAACGTACGAGTCCGTTACCATCACTTTTCAGGTAGTCGGATCGCTTGGGGCAGAGCAACCCAAATAACAATTTCACCTAAATATTTGAAGTTATTCATACTCATTACTCAATTATTCATGCTTTTCTTGAATGAGCCTTGTGAAAGCCTTGAAAATTTAAATTTCTGGTATAATTTTTTATATAAAGCTTTATTCAATGACACATTTTAGGAAGTAGTCAAGAAGATTTTTACTCAAGCTTAGGTTCTTTTTTTTTTTTTTGATAAACGAAGTTTCAGTTTCAGTTTGTGAAAACAATAACATTAGAAATTTCTGCATTAAATTAAAAACAGTTAATTTAAACATTAAAAAAGCATTTAGACAAATTTTCGTCTGTGCGCGGGATTGATCCGTGGATCTCTGTTGATAAACTGTCTCCTTAAGCCACTGGGCTACCGAGGCAATTTATTGAATTGAAATTAAGTGCGAATTTGAAATGATTGCAATCGAGAGCTTTATAAAATTGTTCCTAAGGGAATTCAAAGAAAATACTAATTAA
This sequence comes from Coremacera marginata, assembly GCA_914767935.1. NCBI lineage: Eukaryota > Metazoa > Arthropoda > Insecta > Diptera > Sciomyzidae > Coremacera > Coremacera marginata. The sequence continues at coordinate 2,416,321 of OU612045.1, read as the reverse complement.
GTTTCAATGTCGCGCGAGCAAAGTCCTGAACAGACGAGTGAGCAGAGCGTGCGGCTGGCGATACAAAGGATCCGAGTTCAAACCGTGCTGGTTGGGACATGGTAAATATACAAAGATTTTTAAAAGGTATACGTTTTCTGTGCTCAATAAAATGAAATGATGAAACGTAGAATAGAAGATTACAATTAAATTTTTTTTTTCTTAGTTTCCGAGTTCCTAAATAAGCCTTGAATAAAAAACCCTAGATCAAACTTTATATAAGTTCTTGTATAAAGGAAATAATTTCATACGCCCCTTTTTCTTGCATAGTCCTTTTATAAAACTTGTTTCAAAGATTGTTCAAGGAAGTTTAAATTCTCCTTCCTATATCAATTTCTTATACAAAACTTTGCTTAAGGCTTATTTAAGTCAAATTGTATCTAAGAATGCTTTTTTCACAATAGATTGTAAATTCTTTTATTCAGTTATTCTGAAAAGGCTTCTTATATATATCGCACTCTATCAACAAAATGGACACAACTCAACATTTACAAATATTTTAATTTTTTGGCGAATATGTGCACCTCAATTCCGGGCTGAAAATTGTCGAAATTTCAGCTTACATTGCTGCTGGAATGTTTAATGAAAGCTACACCTACATTCTGAAGCGTATAAATGAGCTGGGCACCTATTGCAAAGTTTTCGCCGAAAATACCGATGAGGCACGAGTAGCGAAGCAGAGCCGAAAAAGACTCTCCGAGACAAAAGCAGCTCGTACAGCTCGAAAACAGCAGCAGCTCCAAGATAATCAGCTCTTCGAGGAGACCGAAGGGCTATTGTATAGACCCGTAAGCCGCTTGAACTTATAGTTATATCGTATCGATACTTTAAACGTGATTATCTCGATACTACTTTTTCAAACTCAAAAAGTTTACCGATCAGGCTGAAATTTTGACAGACTTCTCTCTATAGTAGGATATATCTACAATTTTAAAGATATTGAGTGAAAAAATACTTTTTTTTTTGGGGTCAAAACTGTTAAAAAAAATAATCGAAAATCTGGACCTTTGATTCAAGCCCGTAGACAAGGGGAGGGGAAGTTTTAGGTGTTAAAATCCCCCCCTTTGGATCCGGAAAGTATAAAGAAATAACACAAATGAGACTTTAAATTCAAAATGGATTTTTTTTTTTAGATAAATTGTGTTAATTGTGTTCATTTCCTTGAAAACTTCACTTAATTATCGAAAAAATTTTTTGGCCAAGTGAAAGATTAACTTTAAAAAAAGTCTTTTTTACTTTTTATAAACTTGTAAAAGTCATAATCATTATATTGGAATTAATTTTCAAGGAGTTTTTATATTAAATAATCAGTTTCAATGCTCAAACAGTCCCTGATATTCAGTAAAATATATACATGAAATTACACGTAGAACGAATATAATTTTGTAAATTGAAGAAAATTATCTTGACACTTTTTATGCCATATCTATCCAGCAAACCATAGTTGACGAGTATGTCGAAATTCCGACTAATTCATAACTATTTCGAGCTATCTTCAAGAAATCGTTACAATTTCGTTACGAAAATATCGGAACAGTTTCACTTTTTATACGACTTTATATAAAATTTCGTTATGCAACTGTTTTTACGACATATTAAAATACTAACAGAGTAAAATTTCCTTTCTTTCGAAATGTCTGAACGAAATCGTAACTTTTTCGTAACATTTTCATTAAGACTCGTTGCGAAATCGTTACGATATTTCGTTGCAAAGTCGTATCAACTCCTTCATGCGATTTTCATTACGATTTCGCAACTAAATCGGATTTCGAAATCGGAAAAATTTCGAAATATTCTTAACGAAATCGTAACAAACATTTCGCAATCTTTCCAATTTCGGAATCCGATTTCGTTACGAAATCGAAAAGACACATCATAAAACAGCTTCACCAAGTGAACTTATTAAAAAATGTTTGCATTTTTCTAGCTGTTTTTAATTTTGATTTTAATAAACTAGAAGAAATCTATCCTATTTTTACCGTTCACACTAATATTGTTAATATTGTTCACACTAATTGAATTGAATTGAGTAAAATTTTGTCACACACATTTTTACTCTTTGTGCTAATTTTCGGAATAATACTTATTAAAAGAAATTAAAAATACTCAATTTGAACCATTTTTCCACAAACCATAGGCAAAAATCAAAAAACTTAGTACTCAAAATTTATGTGAAAAAAAAAATGAAATAAACTCTTTTCATCTCTCTTATGGTCATTTAAAAACAGGCATATTCAGTCTTAAAAGAAAATGGATTTGCTTAAAAATTTTCATAAATTTTCTTTCAGTTATTACTGGTATCTACTTATAGATTTTTTTATCAAAATCCCCCCCTAAGGTAAATCCTGGCTACAGGCCTGCTTTGATTAAACAGCCGATATAAATTTTAATTCTTAACTTTTTTATTATTTTACAGATTTATCCTTTCCTTTAACATATCAGTAATCGATGAAAAAACCCTCTTTTGTTTCAGATAAGTGGAAAAATTTTGACATCTGCAGCACGCTTAGATGACTCTACAGAGCCACCATTTTGTAAAAAAAAATTAAATGTTTTTTACAGTTCAAGATGTACTAAAAAGATAGGCAAATAAAAAATTATTCAATTATCTTGACAACTTGGAAAAATTCATTAAACCTGTCTAATTTCACCCTGCCTTAAGGTATCTTCCCCCTTAAAAGTCTCCAAGCACTATACTGAGCTATACACTTAACATTTTTTCAGCTGATTTTGAGCAGTGTTGGCCTGTTCGCTGGTATTCTTCTCATTTACTCACAGTACACAGTAGATGACTGCTGCATCAACATCGCCATCACCATCAGCAACAACAACATTGTTGTCATCGATATCTTAGGCTATACTCAACCCCTTAAAGCGGATGTATTGTTCGATATCAGGATGCGCTGTAATCAGATATATATACGCATTATGGTGGGTTATTTTAGTTTGGTGAGATTAACGCAATCATTGTTGTTGCATTTTACTGATTAAGTGCTTTTGACTGTAGCGCAAAAACAAAAAACGGGGTACGAACTCATATAGCTATAATTTAATTAATTTGGAATCGAATGAAAAATCAAGTCAAATACTCCCAATGATCGCAAAAAACTCATTGTCATTTATTAATCCCCACACTTCAACACGTTCTACTGTCCGCAGAAAAAAAGTTTTCTGCACATAATTACAGGGCGGTCTCCACATCGTACCTATATCGATGAAAATCGAAACCGTGCTTAATTTGCGCGCGCGCATTTAAAGCGCAATACGAGCTTAAATCGCTGCAGCGCCTACCGGCAACTTTTTAACGCTTCGACAGACGCATAAGAAGCACTTCCGATTTTTGTGTCCTCAATGCAGTTGTTGCTGGCAAAACACTGATTTAGGCTCCAGTTGCAAATCCTATAATTATGTGCAATCAATACTCAAGCAACAAAAAACAACAACAACAACAAAAAAGGGCTTTAAGGGCGTTGTAAAATTATTATAACAACGAAGCATTGAAATCGCCATAAATGCTAAAAGAATTGAAGCCTGAAGCTTCCATATCAAAATAAGCTCATATTAAAACGAAAGAAGCGACAACATTACCAAGTGTTGCAAAGTACAAAAATAAAAATGCAATCCCCTTGGAACGAACACATTTTGTGCTATTTTAAAATTAAAAAATATATTTAAGCTCTATAAATGTTTTAAGTATAGCGCATAAAATTATTTTAATGTCATCACAACGTGTGCCATCCACATCCTTAAGGCTACAAAAAGTAATCCTTTTATGCGTATCATCCTTTTCTAAATAGATATATTAGATATTTTTGTGCTATGGAGCTTAATTTTTTTAAGGGTTGCCTTCAACGCATTTCACTGCAATTTGTCATCGAGTGCCATCAAATGGCATGAAAATATGTTGAAATTACAGATTATTAAGCAACGGCTGAGTTATTTTAGCTGTGGTGGATATTGTTAAAAACCTTTGGGAATAACTAATATTCCTAGCGAAGTGGGATGTTTTTTTTTGTACCGCACTGTTTTCATTTAATCAGAAGATTTTCAAATAACCTGTCACTGAAGTACAAGCGAAGTTTTTACGGAAAGTAGGATTTACTGACTTTTTCGGATGGATTATTTTTTAAAATTAAACTCCTTAAGACTCAGGTGTAAGCAGAGCAGGGTTGAAAAATATTTAGTATTCATTGAGTCTTTGGGAGTATTCCTTATAGACTAAAACAATATTTCCAGCGCCGACCCGAGCATTTTTTGTGCACTAGGCCATAGTTTTAACTCTCGCCCCACATTTTTTAACAGGCAAAAAAAAGAGAAAAACTTTTTATTTTATTTGATCTAAATTATGGCCCATTCCAGAAAAAGTGATACCAAGGTGTGTTAAAAAAAAATTAAAAATAACGGTAAATTTTTTGGCTATTTTGATAGTCAGCTTGTCAAAATTTATTCAAAAAATCTTTTCTTTGTTTATTCAAATTTTTTTCAACTCAAAGTCAATATTATTCAATTGGTCTATGTGAGCAATATAAGGAAGTACTTTGTAAAACATTTATAACAGGTCATCCAATAAGCCCGTAGGATAAGTAAGAAAAAACTATTGTATATTTTGATAAAATTCGATTATATTATTCAACATAGTTGCCTTCGAGTGCGATACAACGAGTATATGCTATCTCGGCAGTTCGCAGTAATGCAGCTAAAACTTATAAAATACATAAAAAACCCATTTTTTTACATAGAATAGGCATAGAATTAAAACAAAACTTTACTGCAATGGTTGTACATCAAATACGAAGAAAAAAAAATATGTAGCGTCACGTGGGCTATTTAAAAAATTTTTAAAAACCACTCGAACAATTTAACAATCTAACATTTCCTTATGTAGAAGTGACCAAAATACATTTCTTTAAGGGGTTACATGACATTCGCAGTTTTTTTAAATCGATTTTTTTTTAATAATTTTGTATTTTTAAATATTTATAGATTTATAGATATTTATAGATATATAGATTCTAAGAAAAAAAATTTCATGGAAAAATTCCTACGGGTTCAAAAGTTACAGCCGGATTAGTGAGAGCGCATTTTTAATTTTTGCGCTACCTACGTACAGCATCTGGTATATACTTGTTTTACTTGCTACCTGTCTTTTGGTGGTTGTTATTTCGTACCTACTGTGAAGGGTGAAGCCCGAATTGCTAAACGATTGCAAAAAACTATAATAAACAGCACAACACAAGATAACGAAGGCATACAGTACGAAGCAGGCATGGCAGATTCAAGGTAACCTTTATTTTCTTTGTTCACAAACTTTGAACGCGTTTATCTCGAAACCGTGTTTTTCGTACTGGTTGCGGCACTAGCCGATTCATTTTTTGACGAAATTTTTGTATTTTTTTAAACTTGATTCGATATCGTATGACACGAGCTTTTTTTTAAATTTTTTTTATGACTTTTTAAAGTCAATATTTTCTTCGAAAAAACACACTTTCAAATTTGGAACATCACCAAAAATTTAAAAAAAAAGCTCGTGTCATACGATAAGATTTTAAAAAGTAATTTTTTCCAGATCGGACAATTTTTGCAACTCCCAGCGCTGCAACCAAGAGACCCCGTTTTTTTCTCTGCTTCCAGTTTGGAGCTCTATAAAACCATGTTGGAGTGAAAAATATATTTTTTTCTTGTAATTTGATCAATTCTCTACAATAATAAAAAAAAATGTTGGAAAAATGTTTGTTTTTGACTGAGTTATGAATTTTTAAAACAAGCTCTGTTTTCTCTGCCGCGAATGTCATGTCCCACCTTAATAGAAAATAAGCTTTACGCTAAAGAAAACATTTTTTTTGTGTGGCTTAATTATGAAAAAACGTAAGTCAATCTCTGAATTTCACTTGAGTACGAAATCGTACGTGACGCTGTTTAAAGCTAAATAAATAAATACATATGCCTTTTTCTTAAAGTTTTTCTTCAGAATTGCATAGAAACTGCTTAAAATGCATATTCTGGGTCCATCAAATATATTTATACTCTCATCGTTTCTTGTACAGCCACGATTTAATGTATAAAAATGCAAAAAAACGACAAAATGGAATGTGCCATAAGTAATGTAAATAAATTATATTTAATTATATAAATATAATATAAATATATATCAAAAATTAAAAAATATATATAGTAAAAATAAATGATAATGTATTGAATACCTCTAATACTTTGTTGTGTCGTGTTCAAAATCTTACTGTATGCTTCGACAGACTTTTTAATTGGCAGTTTCTTTTAGGTGGAATACTAGCAAAGCTTCATATTATTTGCTTTTTGTTTTACTTTATGCAACTCATTTGGTTGCTTCAAAGAGAATACCAGATTCGAAGACCCATGGTAGAATAAGACCAGGTAGATACTGGGCTGCTTATACTCTCTTTTGTCAACCGCAACTGTCAAAACCGTTCGAAAGTTTTTCATTTTGTTTTCATTCCGAGTTCTTATTTTCTATGAGCCTTGACAGTTTTGAGTCTATGCTCTCTCCCTTGCATCTACCTGTTTTTATTCTATCATGCCAAGACCCAACCATATGAAGTTTGTTTCTCTCTAGTCATGGAAATATTATTTCAGACTCAAAACAACCGTACATGGTGTAATTAATAAGGTGTGCTCATTGAGGAGAGCGAATAACCATAGCTGTCCAAACCAAGTTGTCTGTACATATAAAATCTGAACCAGAGATCTGCAACAAGTAACTTGAAAAAGAAGTTACTTAAAAAAAAATTAAGTTTTGACGTGACTTGTTTCTACCCTACATGTCACGGCTTGCTTCTGAAAAACGAGTCATAGGTCTGACTTGATTTAATTTTATTTCCACCCTACATGAGTTGGTAGAAAAAATCAAGTTTTTTTCTATTCAAGTCTGCTTTCAAGTCTATGAGACTGCGCTGCCGTCGAAAGCGACTTTGTTTGAGAGAACGTTAGGATAACTATTTTTATATAACGAGCCCCAGTTGGTATCCAAATTATTTTATGCAAATTGAAGCTGTGCCGTCTTATGGTGGGCAAGTTAAGTAGAGATGAGTTGCTCCGAACATATATAGTACACGGAGCCATGTTCACAGTCGGACATGATTCCAATCATTCCTTCGATCCATTCCTAATGGATAATGCCCAAACAGTTCCGATTGCAATGATTTTTTTTTTACTTAAGCAATATGAACCGGTATCTCTTTCGTAGTTGTTCGTGCTTGGCCGATTTGGTTGTAAGACTGATAGAAATAAAATATATATCTTTCCTTCTTTGATAAAAATAAAAAAAAACATAAAGAAATGACTAATAAAACTATAGCAAGATATATCGCCGTTCTTGTCATTTGCATTGTTTCATTCATTTGGTTGAACATGCGAACTGCCCAAACTAGATAGCTCCGGGACATGTTTTGGCTCCGAGCGAGCTGCTATGTATGAACATGTTTAAACAATTAAAATATATAAGATAAAGTTTTATATAAATAATGTAGAATAGGGCTCATTATAGTATGCATATGCGGTTCATTATATTATCATATCCTTAGCAGATTATAGTATAAATTTAGTACACAAACACATTTTTTCCTTCTACAGATCAAAGGAACTAAATGGCTCCGCGGACATGTTTCCGGGAACTAGTTCCGCTGTACGAAAGAATCTTTCCATGTTTATTCCGGCTCCAGGATGATTAAGCACAAGCCTAAAGTTAAGTAGGAGCTTTCTTCATTATGTATCTAACAATTGCTTCGGAACTGTTTGAGACTCGCCAAGACATCATTTTCGAATATGATTGATTGCATTTGCTTGCAAGTTGGGCACAAGATATTTCTGGGTTTTTTTTATTAATCATTTGCTTATCACGCTCCGAGAGCTTAGCTTTACGACCTGTTCGTATTTTTTGTCCTAAATTTTCGGGTTTTTTAAAAAGGAGGCATTAACACAAAGTGTACGACCAATTTTTTTTTTTTTAATTTGTGAAAAATTTAGTCCCTGGTCATTATATGCTAAAATTTTGCCCCTTTATTCTTTGAATAGCAAAGACTCGCTCGATATTTTAATGAACAAGTTCTTGGAGTCACAATTGATGTTTATATTCGAACTGACAATGACTCCACCTCTCTATTGAGGAACTTTTAATTGACTGTCGTATAGTTTTGATACGATTGCAGTTAAGCAGTAATGAGTGCTTTTCAACTCAAGATACTCCTTCAAGTAACGATACTCCTTCAAATCAGTAATTAGAGCTGATAAAGATACTTCGTTTAAAGTAGTTTGTTCTTTCATTCTGTGTTTGAGCTTTCTTCCGACTGTTATCAACATAGATTTGGCGAGGGTGCATGACAAAATTTGTTGGGTGTCGTAAAGTTTTCACATGTTTTTATTTTTGCGCTAAGCGCTAAGGGGGTCTTCTCATTGAGCAACTTTTTTTTCGACTTTTTTGCATTTATTTATAGCTTGGGTAGTTGTGAATATGCCCCTAAAAGGATTTTTAGAAATTCGAAATACTTTAGAAGATACAGCCTTTTTTGTGAAGCAAGGTCTTCGTCAAAATGAGCTATTTTTTTTCGACTCATTTTCGAACGAAGCGGCATAAAGTAACCACCGAATTCCGTTGAAAATGTTTATTGTTAGGTAAAAACGACTTCGAAAAATAAAAAAAGAAAATAAGGGCATTGGAGGCAAAGGTGCGGGCAAGCTCACCGACAAATTAATATCCGAGTTGACCACATATTATGGCCTTGCGATCCGCCGTTATCCTGACTCCGTGGAGGATATGAAAAAGGAAATTTGGGCCACTTTTTACCATAAGTGCTCCACCGATGATAAACCGCAACACCAAAATTGCCCCACCGGTGCGTCAAGCTGGTGCGCATGGCAGAAAGCAGCTGCTGAAGGTACGTTAGATAGCTTTCACCACACGTATGCACCTCTCGACAAGAAGGTGATGGAGGTAATAAAACCAGCTTACGAAGCGCTGTCGGCAGATAATTTGCTTGAAAGATGCCTTGGATCTGAAACTCAGAATTCCAATGAGTCCTACAATTCTGTTCTTTGGTCACTTTCGCCCAAACACATCAACTCAGGCGCACGCACCATCGAAGTGGCCAATTTCATTGCAACGTGCCTCTTCAACGACGGTTTTATACTTATACTTAAAATTATGGGTTTGATGGGTATTGCGATTGGCAAAAACGCATACGAATACGCACTATCTCGCAATGAAGACAGATTGAACCGATCAGAGACTCGAGCTGCGGCATCATCAAAAGCTGGCAGAACGGCTCGCAGAGCAGAGAGGGCAGCAGAAAGCAGTTTCTACGAAAAAGAGGAAGGTGGCCTGTATGGAGCTGGCATCGCCGACTAATATTTGTAAGTAAAAATTGTCAGCTCTTTAAAACTGCATTTAAACATTTTTGATTTTTTTTTTTTTTTCCCAAAAAAATTACTTCAAACTTTAAACGCGTTTATCTCGAACCCACGTTTTTCGAACTGGCGGCCATGATATCTCCAGTTCAACTGAACCGATTTTCATGAAACAAAGTGGAATCGACGCAGAATTGTCACCATTCTTGGGTGAACCTCGACCATAATTTTAAAAAATTTTATACTATTTTTTTTTTACACTAAACTACAAAAAAAAACCCGAAATTGAAATTTTTTTTTTGAATGGCCGCCATTTTGTCAAAAAAAATCACAAAATTAAGCTTGAGGTTCACCCGAGAATTACATCTATACTGATTATAACCCCGTTTTTTTTTTCATTTCAGACGCTCCGGAGACCCGGAATCGTGGTACACCTTTTTTTTCACCACCAACTTTGAAGTCTCATTACTTTTTGAACAGCCCACGTATCGAGGCAAAAAAAATTTTTTTATTTACTTTGAACCTTTTGTAATACAATAAATAAAAAAAGTTTTCAATTATTATTATTGCGTTTTCAAATAAGAATTTTTTTAAAAGGGTCCAAAAACGGGTTTTGAATGAGAGACCGCCTTAATGCAAAGTTCATAGAAAAAGAAATCGTAACTAATGCTTGTATAAAGTTTTCATTTCATTCCCGTTAATAACTTCGCTAAAGAAGCTAAACTCGGTTTAATTTAACTAAAGTTTAAACTCGTACTGAAAAACTGACCCTAAGAGTTCTAGTTTGCAGCCAAAAATACTCATTAATGCAAACATTGCAGGAAGCCCGTTAGGTTTTAAGTCGGATCTAATTTTTAATTAATTAACATAATTCTTTTAAAACATACCACAAGTCATGTATAACTAGTAAAGAATGGAGCTTCTGCAGAGTACCGAAGATAAAATATCGCCCCCCCCCCCCCCCCCCCCCCCCCCCGTCGCCCTTATTTAAGTATATTCGAAGTCTTTAGCCACGTCACTTTGTATGGGAGGTAGGTGTGGTTTTCATCCGATTTTCGAATATCATAGAGATAGTTCATATTATATATCAAACCTTATGTGCAAAATTTCAAAACATTCCTTTAATTTTTGTGGATTTTTAAGACATTTTACGTTTAAATAAAAAAAGCCATTTTGTATGAGTGGTAGGCGTGGTTTTCATACAATTTTGTCAAATATTATAGTGATGTTCTACATTCAATATCAAAGCCTATGTGGAAAATTTTAGGATCTTTCTTTAATTTGAGCACATTTTTAAGAGATTTTACAGTTAATATAAAGCCAGTTTGTATTGGAGGTAGGCGTGCTTTTCAACCGATTTTTTCAAAGTTAATAGTCAGGATTTATATTGAAGATCAAAGCGTACGAGCAAAATTTGAAGGCATTTCTTAATTTTTTTTCGGATTTTGAAGAGATTTTACTGTAAAAATAAGGTCATTTTATATGGGAAGTTTGCGTGGTTTCCACCTGATTCTCTCATTTTCGAACTTGATCTTTCTTCTCTGAAAATAAGCTTTTATTTTGAATTTCATCGCAATAGCATTAAAATTACGGCTGTAATCGTTTCGACAGACGGACAAACGGACAGATAGACGGACACACGGAAATCGACTTAGGTGGTGATGCTGATCAAAAATATATATACTTTTTTATACCTGCCACGCCCTCTTATTGGAGTTACAAACGTAATGACAAAGTTAATATATCCCTTACGCACTACGCGTTGGGGTATAAAAATTGCACTTATCGTTCTGTAGCGTGCAATTTTCCATTTAACATTCCTTTTATGATTGGAATATCGGCTTAGATTAAAAATCAATAAATCACAAGCAATAACGACTTTACTCAAAATACCGTAAAAAAACGAAATTGAATTTTCGTCATTTTATTTTTGTTTTTTTTTTTCCTCATTGCAAAAAGTTACGATGCGCAATATCTTGTGTTTGATTTTGTTTTTAAAAATCATTTGCTCTTTTGTAAAATTTTGTGAGCTCCACTGCCTTAAACCATACAAAGACCACAAACCTAATGAAAATTTAAATATGTCTGCATTAATTCATAGAACTCAAATTCAAAATATATATTCATTCTTAAATTTAGTTCGCCATTTAATAAACCGGCTTTTATGACGTTTTCCAGCACTGATTCGCTCGAAAGAGCGACATCTGTGTGCAAAACCAACTAACACCTTATCTCTTTTCAAAAATATTACTGCAGCAGAGGCACACTCCACACTGGGCTGACGCACACTTCAAATACTATCAAGCAACAGATGGCGTAGACAACTTCCGCTCAAATTAAAATCGTTGCCCTGACAACAGTTGCAACAAAACTTCAAAAACAGAAAATTCAGATTTTTATCCACATTCAGTGCAACATCGCAAAAATGAAGTTTATCCCGTTGCACACTAGGAATACTGCCATCGTCTATAAGAACTCGCTTTGTTCCAGCGCCACCATCGTGGTGCTTATCTTCATTATTCTATCGGTTATGGTGCCAGTGCTGCTGGTCTCGTTGTTGAGTCCCTACTCGGGTATCACAGAAAGTCGCGTGCTATACGAGCAGCCACGCATTCACTTTCAGTATCAAAACATTTTCCTAGGTGAAACATCGAGAAATGAGCATGTAAAGCTAGATGGACTCGTGGCGTGTAGCAGTTATGCTGAGTTCAACGAACGCATGGAGCAGTATGGCAAACACTGTGCAAGCAGCCAGGTCGGCAAATGATTGATCATATTTTGGAAATAACTTTTAACTTACAAATTATTTTTCCCTTATAACTTAACCTAAAACTGTCACTTATTGGCATATATTAAACAATACGTTCTCAGTACTGGAGTGAAGATCTGGATCACGATGGCATCATTGACATTGTTCACTTTCAGCTGGAGCTGTCTGATCTACAGCAGCCTCTCAAAAGCTTCAGCTTTGCGCTCTTTTTTGAAGCAAAACTGCAGGTATTTTAATAGAATTCATTATTATGCGACTCTCATGAAAAAGACAATTCTTGTTCATTACAGCACAAGTGCAAGCTCTTTCCACCTGCTCTGCTCACACATCATCTAATCATACCGGCATCTGAGCAGCTCATGAGTGGCATCATTCATCTCAAGGCTGAGCTGCAACTAAAACAGTATATTGAATTCACTTGCCCATTTCCGGGGCGCAATACTAAGACACACTTTCGACAAGTGACAATTCAAACAAACTCTTCAACAACCGTAGACATTGAACAATTCCAGTTAGAATCTTTGCTGCAGCAGCTAAAGGCTAATCCTGCCTATTTTCAGCTACAACTGCAGGAAACTTATTTTCGGCGTACAGCTCGCAATGAAGGACTACGAATTCTTATTGACTTGGATGTGCTGCAAGTGCCAGCACGTTATCACCTGAGTGTGTGGGAACGTTTGGGTCAGTTCTGGCTTTATTTTGCTTCATTCTTTGGCATCTCTTTCTATGTCATGAACAAGTTTAAAGATTATCTCTTTGGCCGTCATATTATACGCTCCTGGGAGATCATTCCTTGGAAAAAGCTCTACTGACACAGCGATGCAGACTCTTGGGAGATGGAGCGGTTTCCATAATCTCCAATTGACTTGAATAAAGCAGTGTCCTGAAATAAAACTTATAAAAAATTTAGAACTAAATTAAAACATTTCAAAGAACTTTAATTTTTAAATAATTTCAAACTAAGAAAGAACCCCTGTATGTAATGCAATAACAATGCTTCTTTCAAGTTCTCAAAATTCTCAAATCAATTAATTGCGTGTTCTTGTTCATAAATTTTATACTCTACTTTTAACTTTTTTCTGTTACAAGTTTAAAAATTTGTGTTCAGATTTTAAATTTTATTAAAATTTTTTTATTTTAATACGCTTAAATAAAATTTTCAATAACAGGCCGTAAGTGCAAAATAAATAGTTAAGAATGGAAGAATAATTTTCGTTTTCTTTTTTTTTTTTAATTGATCTCAAATCAATTAATTGCGTGTTCTTGTTCATAAATTTTATACTCTACTTTTAACTTTTTTCTGTTACAAGTTTAAAAAGTTGTGTTCAGATTTTAAATTTTTTTAAAATTTTTTATTTTAATACGCTTAAATAAAATTTTCAATAACAGGCCGTAAGTGCAAAATAAATAGTTAAGAATGGAAGAATAATTTTCGTTTTCTTTTTTTTTTTAATTGATCCTTTTAGTGTACAACATTTTCAGTCGATTGCTTTTTGAGGCCGAGCATCCTGCCAACTCAAAATTGTATATGAATAACACATAAAATTTATTTACAATTTCACAGAGCGAATCATGCAACATGTTATTTATCTCTGAACGATGTCAACTCTAGGTTAGAGTTATTCAGCGACGACTGCGACGGTGATGGATCGAAGGCACGGTTATCTTCAATTATTATTGTAGTTCTGGGGTAGTGGTCTAATTGCACGAATAAATACCGATATTCCATTTTGCCTTTTGGGTTCTTAAGCAATTAAGACAGCATTAAATTAAGCTACAAGCAAACCTAACAGAGCAAACCTTTTTCGTTTCCAGATGTACGGTGGCCTTGTTTCTTAGTCCCTGCACATAGAATTGCATGCGCATGTGCGTCACTCCATTGCGCTCGTAAGTTTGATGCGCCACATGTTGACGTCTGCCACGTCTTGACTCCTCGCCATAGCCCTTAATGGGTGCACCAATTGCATCCTGTACACGAGGATCCTAAATACAAAAAGTTTTGTAATTTCAAATATGTTCACAAATATTATTTATTTATTTTTACATCCGCCACACGATCCAACGCATCGGAGTATACACTATTCGGACTTGATGAGGAAAAGAGTTCGCGGAATATTGCATAGAACATGAAACCAGTCACTCCAATACCCGCCAGTATAATCGCCGTGTAGCTGGCGGTTTTTGTATTTTCTTTGATCTTCTCGCCCAGTGGACGCACATCAGTAGAAACATCTGTCCGCCCAAAACCGCTGGATGTTTGTAGTGCAGCTCCGTCAGGCATTTCATCCGCTTTTCGTTGCTGTTGATGTACTCGCCAACGACTGAAATTCATTTGTTGCTGCAGAAGAAGTGTTGTCATAAAATTCTTTCTGTTCAAAGTCAGTTGGCGGAAAACTGTTAGTTGCGACATTTTTCTATTAATTTTGTAAAAGTTTTTTTTTTTTAAATTAATAAAAATTAACTTCGATTAAAAACTGAAATAGTCGAATATGAGAATTCGAACAGCTGATCGCTGACAAACGTCAAATTGATGAAAGTTCGAACAGTGCTGCCAAGCTAGCTGCATTAAGAGAGCTCAATACACCCATGGTATAAGAGCCCAGGTAGACACATTAGAATGATAGCAAAAATTCTTATCCATTTAGTGTCAAAATACAGTCCAGCCATATCTTTTAAAAAAAACAGCTTTACTGAAGCTGAAGGATTTCTCAAAACAGCGTTCGAAAGCAAATTAGTAAACAAAAACAAAAGCTCAAGCATTTTTACATATTATTTTGTTTTTAATTATTAAACATAAGCAAAAGCTCAAGCATATTTACATATTATTTTTATCAGACAAAAAAATTTCAACAGACTATTTTGTCCCACAAAATTTCACAAAATTAACAGGTGGCAATATGAACTCCGAGTTTGACAGAACATGAATATCAATTTCTCGGAACTCAACTCTAATGTGTCTATGATGCAATTAACAATTGGAAGTGACAGTTCTTTTAAAGAACATAGGGTGTCAAAAATGGTACAATGTAGAAAAACGAAAAAAGTAGAAAAAAATAAAAGTAAAATATACAAGTAAATAACAACCGATGATCGCCGTTTGTGTGAATATAGCCTGCTGTCACTACCACCTTGTTAGTTGCTTCATGTACCTAAACTCATGTGCCTGTTTACATTCGCCTCACTCACCGACTTATTTTGATGTGAGGCAGCTGCCAAATGTTCACACACATCACTCAACCTCACTTCAACCTTGAACAATTCAGTCCAAGAATTCTTCGCTGTTGGAGTTCTATCGAAGCTTAAATTTGGGTTTTATTACACTTAGTTATCTAAATAAATATTTAAATCAATTTTCACAAAGGAATATTGCGCAACTACAAGGAAAAAATACAGATGACAAATGTCAAATCAAAGTGCTTCGCAAAATTTTGAAAAATTTTAAAATTCTTGCCTCACGAACACTTCACCTTCCCAAATTAAAATTTAAAATCATTAAAAATCAGTACTATGGTACCAAAACACTAAAATTCAATTTGTTTGCTTTGGACTTTAACAATCATGGACAGAGTAAAGAGAGTATTGTTAAAATTGCTCCTACTTAGATTATTCTAGCATGCCTAAACTCATGATATTATTATACCAGAGGTGTGAAGGGATGCATTCAATTGGATTTTATTAACAAAGAGGCAAATCAGTGAATAATGAAATAAGAATCCATTCAATGATCGTAAAATTGATCAACAAACAAAATTTTTAATTGTTATAAAACACTTCTTACATATATCTATATATACAGAATTGCATATTGATTTTAATATCCAATATTGGGGGTATTTAAATAAATAAAAAATACTAGTGATAACGCCCCGAAAATCGGGTTTACTTGCTTATTTCGCTTTGGAAATCACACTTTCTCATTCACTTTAGAGCGAGTTCGTGTCATAAGTTTTTTTGCCATTTTTTCAACTTCAATCGCTCATATGTGCTTAACGCTAGCTATTATCAAAAATTAATTTCATTTTCTGCTTACCTACAGCTCAAGACCTTTCTAATGATATATCAAGTGTTGCTGTAACGGTTGTAGATTTGTTGGAATACGGAGACCCTTACAGGAATAAATATATACTAGTGATAACGCCCCGAAATTCGGGTGCTTTTCCCTACTTCGCTTTGGAAATCACACTTTCTCATTCACATTGCAGCGAGTTCGTGTCTTAAGTCTTTTTACCTTTTTTTCATTTTTAAACGCTTATATCTTCTGAACGCTATCACTTTTCAATCTAATAATTTTCTATAATAATTTTCTGCTTACCTACACCTCAAGACCTTTCTACTGATATATCAAGTGTTCCTGTAGCATTTGTAGATTTGCTGGAACAAGGGGACCCTTACAGGAATAAATATATAGTATTCTTTAATTGAACATTGAAATGCAAAAAAAATAAAATCTCACTTCATTTCTAACCCAACAATATTGGCAATTAAATTTTTTAAAAATTCTGAAAATAGCCTGTTAACAGTGGGACCTAAATTGATGCGTATTGCGTTATGTATTCCACAAAATTTTTCTACTACACTCTTTTAAAATTATTGTTGAAATTTACTAATTACGATTGTTAATAAATTTAGCAATTGCCTTGCTAAAATATTCGGAATAATTTTACTTTAGGGGCCGGACCCGGATATTAGTTTTCTTATTTGTTTAAGTGTATTTAAGCCTTCTAAGCCCAAATATGCAAAAAAGAAATGTCGCTCGCAAATGGTTAAAAGATAAAATTCGCGAAAGTTTGAAAATTCAGTGCAATTTTTTAAGTGTGGAAGTTGGAAAATCGTAGCAAAATGGCCAAACTAGTATTTTTTTTTTAATACAATTGTTTGCACTGTTAAATGTTTTTTTGAGCATTCCGTACAAGGGCTAATTATCTTATCGTGAACAAAAAACACAATTTTGATCATTTCCCTGCGAGTTTTTCATTTCCAGCTGCCACACATATAAAAAGTTGCACTAAATTATCAAAGTTTCACGAATTATATCTTCCAAACCATTCGCGAGCGACAGTTTTTTTGCATATTTGGGCTTAGGAGGCCCAAATATGCTTAACAAAAATAAGAAAAGAAATATTCGGATCCGGCCCCTAAAATGAAATTATGCCAAATTTTCTATTGAATTTCAGTATTAATTTTCCTTTTAAGAAATCGACCATTTTTATTAAATATTTGTTAATTGCTGTCTTTTTATTGAGTTCGGCAATTTGATTGTTTATTATTTGCTTCGTGCTTTCTCACTTCAACGTGCAAAGATTGATATAAAAAAAAACACTGCTCACTCTTTCGGCTGGCTTTACGTGTGCAGCTGATTATGCATATATAAAAAAAATACAATAATTTGCTTGGAAAATTTTTTTGTAAGCAATCCAATCGATTGAGCTCTATAAATAATGGCCCTTAGTAATAAAGAAATTCTAAGTCGAATCTTTTTTAAACTCGACTTTAGCTTTCAATCGGTAGTAATAATAACAAAAAAGTCACTTCTAAGTTAGAAAACATCTAGTTGTGGCTCGCCTGATTCTAAGTCAATTTTAAATTGACATTTGAAACAATTGTAGTGAATATGGACGATGAAATATTTCGGGATCTAGAAATATTAAATGATGCCAGAAGCACAAGTGCAAAGAAAAACTACAAAAGCCGTTTAAACGCTTTATTCTACAATGATGTAAAATTTAAAAAAAAAACTACTGGTAGATATACTTTATTATATAAATAAGCAATTAAATAAATAAGCAATAAAGTAAACAAACAATAGCATAAGCAGACAAAAGAAGAAAATTACTTTTATAGCGGCTTCCATTTATTTTGATTTGTTCATCATTGTTTATTTTGATTTAAAAAATAAGCAAATAATAAAATCAGCTGTGAAGCAAACCGAACAAAGGGTACGTTCAGATATAAAATTTAAGATCAGTTCACAGTAGAAGCACTGAAGTCGACTTTTGTTCGATTTGTTTTATTACTACGATATCTTAAAAGTAGCTTAGAATCACCTAACTAAGTTTGAGTTTAGAAGTGAGCTTGTACGTTTCTATTACTAAGGGCCAATGAATTTAAATGATGAATTTCTTTATTTTGTTGCATCTTACAACGATAAGAGAATAATTGAAAAAAAAAAACAAAGTCAAATATTAGTGGTATTCAATTAACGCGGTATTTGTGGTGTAAATAGCGTATGTGACGTAAGTTCATACAACTCACCACACATACGCAGTTTACATCACAAGTACGTCGTTCATTGAATACCACTATTATAATTGCAATTAAGCAATAGTGTTTATTTATTTTTACTAATTTTTGTTGACTAAATCAAGGTTTTTTTTATTGGCGGAGGATCAAAGAAATATTTTTAATATACTGAAATTAATACATTGACGAACAAAGAAACATAAATTTCCAAAAAAATACGCTGTCGAAAAAAGTGTTGTCTTTGAGGTTTCACTCAAACAAATCACTCAACGAGGTGTAAAAAGCCTCGCTTCAAAAAAACTTGCAAATTGATTAAAAAAAATTATTCTGAAATAAAATAAAAGCTTAAAATATGTCGACAGAACAATAAAGAAAAACGAAATCATTAAAAAAAAAAATAATTTTAATTGAACTTTTGTTTCACATTGTGCTCAGATTGTTAAAGAAAATCATCAAGAATTTAATAAATATTGTAGTCCCTTTGATGTTATTTTTATTTATATTAATTGTTTTATATTTTTGTAATATAATTTTGTTATATTAATTGTGTAATTAAGTTATATTATTGTGTAATTTAATTTTAAATAAACTTTTAAGCAAGAGTGCATTTGTAGACGAAAATTAATAAATGTGAATTGTTATGAACAAGTCTTGTTTCAAATCGACGCATTTTCACGCGAGTACTTCAGTACAACTTGGCAGCACTTTTGTGTTCATATCGATTATACAGCTGTCTCGTTCTTATTTTTCATTTCGTTTTGCTCACTTCATTCGTCTACTATTTTTGCTGGTCTGTGAAAAAAACGCCACGAAATTTTTGACAGAAAGAAAAGTCGTGCGTGTTGTAAGGACATGCGTACGTGCGTGTACGCTAAAAAGAATTTTTTGAGAAGAAAAATAAAACAATAAAATTTCAAATCAAAGATTTCTGAATACATAGAATTGCATAAATTATGCAACGAATTTTTTCTATTAAAATATAATTTATGCGAATAGAGCAAACAACCAAAATTTGAATTAAATCACAAGAAAATTTAAAATTCCTGTATCTTTTCAATGCGTTAGTGTATTTGTGTGAAAATTCAATAATTTGTGTGTGGAAAAAGAATACATTTTCTTAAAAAAAAAATAAAATAGAAAGCAAAACACAAGAAATGCGAAATCTGAAGCGTGGAAAAGCAAAGTATAAAATTGTGGAAAACTGCAAGGTTGACAATTAATACGAAATTATTAAAAATACTAAATAAGAAAATAGAGAAAAAAAAATTCAAAATATAATAAAAAGATAATAAACAACTTTAGTGGCTTCTTCGGCATTTATGTTTCCTGCTTTCTTCACTAGACACCAAGGTAGATATATAAGAAAACACCGCCCACTCTTTCGGCTGGCTTTACGTGTGCAGCTGATTATGCAAATATAAAAAATAAATACAATAATTTTGCCTGGAAAATTCTTTTGTAAACAAACCAATCGCACCTGCACAGCTGCACTTTCACCCGCACCCGCAAAACGTCAGGAACCAGCGCAGACCACAAAATCTGGATGGATACAGAATTTAATGCGATTTTCGGCATTCCTTGAGGTTCCAGCGAAGAGTATTTTGCAAATTAACCGGTATTCGGCAAGGACGTGTGCGTGAGTCGGAATTGGCATAAATTGCGAAACTGTGTGCTTTCATTTTTGCAGCCAGCCTTTCCTTCATAAAGGTTATGTGAGGTGAAGTAATAAGCATCACGCCAGGCATCTACCACATCAACACTTGAGTATGCAAACTTCAAGCTGCATGTTTTACACACACGCCCCCAAAGAAACATCTCGAACTACGCCTCCAGCTTGCAGCCATAGTCACAACCACTCGCTAAGCTAAAATCAGCAAACGCAACCATCAATCCATCCCTACACTATACATATCCATCCAGAAGCAATCATCGGCTGCTATTCGGTATATTTACCGACTTCGACGATTTTAGCATCATTAATATAAATTGTGATTAAAATAGGAGAGTAAAAAAAGAGTGAACTACCAGCAAAGATCTTGTCAAACATGGACTGGATCATCAACGATGAGTTGGGCCTGACGGTGGGACACTTGGTTGGCGGCTTGGCAGCCTCGGCTATGGTCATTGGCGGTGTGATTCCATATGTGCCACAGTATCGTGAAATCAAAAGGACTCAGGATGCAGAAGGCTTCTCGCTACATGTCTGTTTTGCGCTGCTTATAGCTAATTCGCTGAGGATTCTGTTCTGGTAAGCATGAGCTTTCTTTTAAATTGAAATGTATTGATTTTGAGATTTTCTGAAGAGCCAATAGAACAGAATGTTTTTCAAGGCTTGGAAAAATTATTTGATTTTTTCAATATTCCAAAATTATGCACGGATGAGAACTTGAATGAATTTCTGCTTCAATTAAAAAAATGTATGCCAGAATTTTTTGAAAAATGTTTTTTTTTTAAATTTCTTTAACATCATTAACTCTTCCTCCCCTATTCTTCCGGCACAGCCAATTTATTTATACGCCCACCAAATTAAACCTGCTCAATCATCAGCGATCGCAGAAATGATAACGACTTTGTCGCTGCTACCCACAATAAGTTGTTATCGTTGTTGTTGTTGTAGTTTATTTTTTTATATTTAACTCTCCGAACAAATAGCGGAAAGTCATGTGTCAGGCAATAAAACGCAGATGATGGGCCCCTTATCAGCCAATGGAAGCACTATGAAAAATTTACTGAGCAAATAATAAAGTTTCCAAGCTCAAGTTATCTTCACCAACACAAATTTATTTTTAGTTTTTCCGCTGCTCAAACTCAAAATCTTCACAGTTTCTACGCACTATTCTTTGTAGGTTATCTAAGGTCATGTTGATAAGCATTTGCTCAGCAAAGCCAAAGTAATACTATCTATCGCATTAAGAGGTCATTTTTAGCTCAGTAAACTGTAGTTAAACTAGAGCGCATATGATTGATTGTAGTTGTTGTTGTTTTTTGTTAGTGTTATTGTTCGCTTAATTATCAATAATTTTGTTGTTGTCACTTTGTTTTGTTTATCTTACCTGATGGCACATTAAAGCGTTTCTTCAATATTCATCAAATATTGAGTTTTGTCGGTGTCATTCATTATGTATATATTATTCGTTTTATTTTTGTTGGTTCTAATTTGTTAAGCAAATCGTTGCATAAATTAAGCACTAATTACTTTAAAATAACACTTCAATTAGCTTTTGATTATGTATATTTAATTGCTTTTTTATTATGAACTATTTTAACAAAGCGTAATAAAAGTAGACGAAGATGACGAATGAGTAAAGAAAAACTTTCACATTGGAATGAATATTTTTTAAAGTGGATATATAAGAAGTTGCTGAGTTTCTTAAGCCATCAAAATGCTTACTTTTGAAGATTAGTTTTTAAAGCTCAGTTCAGCCGAGTAGATTAATTTAAGCTTATTGAAGTAAGTCTGACAAGAAAAATTTTACCTACACCTAAATTTAAATTAATGCGAAAGATTAATTCAAGCTTTCCGTTGTGATCTTTTAATACTCTGGTAGTCTGGTACTTCAGTCTTTTTTTTTCAATCTGTCCATACTTATAACTAGTGTTCTACCGATCCGATGCTTAACTGATATTTGCTTTTTTTTTGTTGAAAATTGGAACCTATATTGACACCTGTATCAGGCCCATAGCCAAGAAGGGAGTTTTAGGTGTTAAACCCCGCTCCCAATAGGGTCCACCAATACGTATTTTATTTTAAGTAGAACATATGATGTAAATTTACTTGAAGATGGCAAAAGTTTCAACATTTTCAACACAAATTTAAGAAACTTCGCTTAATCAATGAACTAGTTTTTTGGCCATATGAAAGATAAATTTTGCTTATAAGTCGTAGTCATTATATTTATTTGGAGTTAACTGCAAGAAGTTGAATATTATAGAACCATATTCAATTATGGATTTTGATGCTCAAAAAATTCCTAATATCCGAAAAATATATCGAGGGCACTTTGACGAAACATTTTTTTAATGACAAATTCATAGCTGACCCCAGATACATTTACGGTAAAAATTTAAACTAAATAAACCCCTTTTTTTATTCCTATATATATCCTGTATTTTATTATAAGCTTTTAAAATACATTAATACATTTAAGCTTTCACTTGCTTCGTTCGTATATATGTATGTATGTATGTATGTATCCGCAAATCTTGCAAACAATTTTTCGACAGCTTGTGGGCAAGTCCGGTGACAATGCAATATTATGAAAATGTTTTGCCACACCCCCTTTTACGAAACTACTAGGCCGGTTCAGATAAAATTTTGGTAGTAAATTTCCTTCAAGCAGAAAATGGTGTTTAAGGAAAAATGTGACCACACCCCCTTTTACCGCCCACAAATGAATATATCTCCAAAACTACCGGGCTGTTTCAGCTGACATTTTGGCAGTAAATGTCCTTCAAGTATTGCATGGGTTAGAAAAAAATTTTGCCACACCCCCTTTTACCGCCCTCAAATCAATAGAAATGCTATATCACCAAAACTACTAGGCCAATTCAGATGGAATTTTGGTAGTAAATTTCCTTCAAGTAGAAAATGGGGTTAAAGAAAAAAATGTGACCACACCCCCACAAATTAATATATTTCCAAAACTACCGGGCTGTTTCAGCTGACATTTTGGCAGTACATGTCCTTCAAGTATTGCATGGGTTAGAAAAAAAATTTTGCCACACCCCCTTCTACTGCCCACAAATCAATAAAAATGATATATCTCGAAAACTACTGGGCCAATTCAGAAGACATTTTGGTAGTAAATTTCCTTCAAGTAGAAAATGGGGTTTAAGAAAAAATTTTACCACACCCCCTTTTACCGCCCACAAGTTAATATATCTCCAAAAACTGTTTCAGCTAAAATTTTGACAGTAAATGCCCTTCAAGTATTGCATGGGTTAGAAAAAAAATGTTGCCACCCCCCTTTTACCGCCCTCAAATCAATAGAAATACTATATCACCAAAACTACTAGGCCAATTTAGATGGAATTTTTTTAGTAAATTTCCTTCAAGTAGAAAATGGGGTTTCAGAAAAAAATTTCACCACACACCACAAAAGATGTTCATAATAAACCTTTAAGACTAAAAAGTAAAAAATAAAAAAATATATAAAAAAAATTTTTAAAAAATAAGCTTTTATTTAAAACCAATACCTGAACTAAAAAGAAAATAATAAATTTCAGTGACATTTGTCATATATGTATATAGTAGGTATATTCTAGATTCAAAAGAACCTCTCTCTTGGTTACCCATCATCATAATAAAAGCGTACGTATATAGGTAAGTTCTAATAGGTATTTCTATAAAAATTTAGAAATTTTTCAAAATGTAAAATACATTTAAATTTTAAAAGCTTAAGGCACTGATATTGTGCTGTAAACCTGTATAATGGATCGTGGTTTATGTACAGATAAGCCTACTAAAAGATTCAATTCCACTGATATTGTGTAGTAAACTTGTATATTTTACATTTTGAATATTTCTAAATTTATATACGTCCCTAGAACTTACCTATTTACGTACGCTTTTATTATGATGATGGGTAACCTAGAGAGAGGTTCTTCTGAATCTAGAATATACCTACTATACACATATATGACAAATGTCACTGAAATTTTTTTTCTTTTTAGTTCAGGTATTGGTTTTAAATAAAAGCTTATTTTTGAAAAAATTTTTTTTTATAAATTTTTTTATATATCTGTTTACAAAGATACCTATTTACGAATGCAAAACAGTCTATCTACATCATAGAAATGTGACGTATGTATATTAAGATGTCTAAAAAAAGACAAATTACCATTGCCACCGGCTAAAAGTGAACCTTGATCTATTTTATGACGATTCCCAACATAATTTGGCTGCCATGATAACCGCCAGTGAGCTAAACCATTTTTAAATAACCTCCAAAAATCAGGATTTTCGTAAAAAATTCGGCTGGTGTGGTTGTTAAAAAAAAACTGTCAGAAATAATAGTTCTTTAAAAGTTCTTCCAGTCAGATAGGCCTTGAATTTGGTAGGTGAGCTTTGCTCTTCAGTCTTAATTCTGGCTATGAAATTTGGCAAAATCGAATGAAAACCACGCCTACCTCCCATACAAATTGACTTTATTTTAAACGTAAAATCTCTTAAAAATCTGCTAAAATTAAAGAAATGTCTTGAAATTTTGCATATAGGCTTTGATATATAACATAGACCACCACTATGATATTTGGCAAAATCGAATGAAAACCACGCCTACCTCCCATACAAATTGGCTTTATTTTAAACGTAAAATCTCTTAAAAATCCACAAAAATTAATGAAATGTCTTGAAACCTCGCACATTAACTTTGATATATAATATGAAACATTTCTATGATATATGGTAAAATCGGATAAAAACCACGCCTACCTCCCATACAAAGTGACGTCATCAAAATAGGAAAACTTTCGTAAATATATAAAAATGAATGTCATCGTGTATGTCGTGGCTAAAGACTTCGAATATACTTCAATATGGCCGCGGGGGGTATTTTGGCTTCGGTACCCTGCCGAAGCTCCATCCTTACTAGTTTTTTATATTATTTTCACTAAAATTTAAATGACTTGATTATTTTTATATGCTATCCTGGTTTTGAAGATATCGTTGAAAAAGTTTTGGCTGCTTATATTCATTCCTGGCCAGAGCTAATCAATTTAATTAACATTTCAATTTAAATATTTATCATTTGTCATTGTTTACATTATTTTTGCAGCTGGTGTTTGTTCCAAAATATAGTGTTTTTTTTAAATATTTTAGTTTAAATGTTAATTAAATTGATTAACTCTGTCCAAGAATAAATGGTAAAGAATAAGGTAAATGGTAATTAATTTTATTTACCTGAATGAGCTTTAGAAGCAAACCACAAACATATACGATGTGCTAGTTTAAATCATACAAGGAAAAACTAAATGGAAAATATAGATTTGATCACGCAATTTTTAATATTATGATCGTATTCGTTACTTCGAGAAGAAAAATGGAAATTTAAAATTATATTAAATGAGTTTTTTATATGGAAAACTACATAAATAGTGGAAATAATGAAGAAACGACATAAAAAAATGTACAAAATTATCATTTAAAAAATTTTGTATAATAAATATATCTCAGTAAAATACAAGAGAATGTTGTGAGAGTCTTTAACTGATCACTGAACAAAATTATTAATATTCAAAATATATATTGATGTTTATAATTAATATAGATCCAAGGGAGGTTAATCCAGGGCATACCGATTTGAACTAATTTTAGTACACATCTATTACTATATTTTTTTTTCATCATTCTGACCGAGTTTCGTTAACATCAGCTAACCTTTGTGTGTACCTCCCACACAAAATCATGTAAAAAAATTAATATAGGTTTAAGGGAGGTATCCCTAGGAACTTCAAGTAGCTTAAACTAACTATGCATACTAATTTTTATTATCATAAAAGCACTCCTGCTATTTTTGTCCAACTTTTTGTATGGGCTCAGTCTACCAAATGAATGATTCGCCAGAAGCTTGGTTGGGGGTTCTTATGCATACACCTTATAGTCCGGTTCTGGCAGCAAGTGATTGCCACCTATTCACGGTTAGGATGAATGATTTTGCTGATAAAACATTCGCCTCAAAAGAACTTCACCAGTTTTTTGCCAATCGAGACAAAAGTTTCTATAAGAGAGGCATAATAAAATTACGATTAAAATAGCTACAAGCTATTGAACAACACGGTGCATATTTGAATTTAATCGGATCATTCTAACTATGCTAATAAAGTCTTCAATTTCATGCAAAAGTAATGGATTTAATTTGACAACACCTTTGTACTTAAGAACCTGGAAACTTTTTAATTTGAAAAATTTAAAGTTGTTAATCTTTACAAAATACAAAATGAACTGAAATGAAATGAAATGAAAATGAATTCAGCTTGTTTTGTATTAAACAACTTTTACCCTCAACACATCATGAATAAATGAAAGCATTTTAATAGAATTAAGTTTAATCAAAAATATTTTGTGTGTTATTAGATCAGTGAAGAGCACTCGAAATATAGCATCATATATCGTATACAACATGTTAACCTTGAGTTTATATTGCTTCCTGTTAATAACTGTTGTTACTGTACAAGCGACAAATAGAACGCTTTCTCTATCCACGTCAAAACTCTTCAAACAGTTTTTTTTTTGCAAACATATAAATTCACTTGATTTGTTGTTGTAAGCGAACTATTGTTGCTTGATGATGTTGTGCATCTCTTTTGTTGGAGTTGTATTTACGCAGTTGTTGCTGTTGATTTTCCTTTTTTAGTATTTTATATTTTTTATACTTGTTCACTTGTTAAATCAGCAAACTAGCTTTTTTCATCGCCATGTTACTTTTAACTATCAATACATTTTCTTGACGCATTTCTGTATACCGTCCCATTGCTTAGTTTCAACAAAAAATTTTATTATGTAGGTTTAATAAGTAGTTCCTAGAGCAGTTGCTGAATGAAGTTTTAAACTACTACCTGTGGTTGTTTTTTTGTCTTTTCTTGAATACTAAAGAATCCCAGCAGAAAACTTGCTCAGGCCTCTAATAGTCAGACTGGAATTCAGGATTGAATTTCTTAACATAATCAGGCCTCCATTATTGAGTTCCTATTTCAAGGTTGAAATTAAAATATAATTCAGGCTTCCTTTTTACAGACCTGTATTCGAACCTGAAATTAAATAAAAAATCAGTCCTCTTTATTTTCAGGCCAGATTTCATAAATGAATTTGAAATAAAAATGTATATTCAGACCAGAAATCATAGATAAACCTTTTAAAAAAATAATACCAAATTTCAGGTCTGAAGAGGCGGACACTTGTATGAAAAAGTCAGGACTGTTTTCAAGCAAAGCTTAGGCCTCCGTCATGCCTGTCAGGCCTGAATTCTTGCCTGATTAGGCATAACATTTTCTGCTGGGATCCTATACAAGAATATTACTTCCATCCCAAACATTGTTCTTCTGGGTTTATGTTTTTGGTTTTGTTTTTTTTTTTTTATATAATGAACTTGTTCTTCACAATTTGTTGTACCTGCTATAAAGTAGCCTTGGCTAGCGCTATGTCGAAGTTCTCTGAGGCATGTTTTTCATTAAAAAATTTACTTGTTTGTCTTCCATGCATTTCTGGTTTGATTTCAATTTATTTTTAAATGCATTTCTTTTCTCAAGCGTGTATTTTTATTTTTTTTTTCTTTGCTTGTCCTTGCTTCTTTTTCTGTCCATGTTTGTGTTCACTGTAACACTGTTCATGCTACATTATACTGTGTTTTTCATTATAAATTTTATGCGATTTCATCGTCGAATAGTTAATTTATTTTTAGATTGGTTTCTTTTTTTTTCCTTTGTACATTTTTTCTGATTTATTGGACATTTTCCAGAAGTGATTATACACAATTGCTGCTCTGCATCCCTGAAAGCACACATTTCTTAACCCACAACAACATGACTCATACTCATTTTGGCTAATTCTAAAACACAGTCATTTGTTTGAATTTTTGATGGCTTCAGTTTTAGCTTCAGCTTTTGCGATTTAATTGCCGACTCTTTTGGTGGCGTTGCCTCATCATAAATGTATGAATTTGCTAGACAAGCGGCAGACGGCTGGCTACGCTTCAAAGTCCGCCTCTGAAAAAAAAAAAGAAATAATCAATTGAATTTGAATTGTTTTCTACGGCACGTCGCCCATCTTCACCTCCCAGCCGCTTTTATGAGCTTCAACAACGTGTTGACTTGAAATTTTTTTTTATTCGCTCTAACAAACTCTATCATCAATTATTGAGCTGCTTGCTGTCAATTATTAATATTTTCTTCTCAGCCATCGAACTAAGTTGAGGCTCACTAGCATTTACCGCTCATTGGTGGTTAGATTGTTGATGTTCTTGGTTTTACGGTATTGTTAGACAAAGCTTAGTGATAGAAGTATGCCGTCACGCGATTATTGTGTTAAACTTGTTATTAATGAATGAATAAATGTTTTAAAGTTGTAGTTATGTATATGCATAAATATAATAGTTAAATATTTTATTATTTGTAAACTATTAACTAACTGGCGTGAGTCAGTATTTTGAATTTTTTTAGCTATTTCAGCCCACGCTCTTAGAAACTATACAATATTTGTTAGCTGTTAAATTAGTCATAAAAATTTGTTAATAATTTAACAACGAAGATAATGAGATAGGAACCTCAAGATACTACGGCCATATATCAGACCCAAAATTACAGGAAAAGCAGACGCTATACTAGAGTCATATAATACACCATTGAACTGGGAGTGTATAGTGAATTGCCTCACAGTACACTATGCTGACAAAAGAGACCTGACAACATTAGAGTATCAGATAACATCTTTAATTCAGGGAAATAATAGCATACAAGGATTCTACCAAACAGTCTATAAGTTTCTGTCATTAATATTTTTTATATATTATTTTATCATGTGTCATATCTTTAAACCAAAACAATAAATTCAATTCTGTGGACTTTTGACAAAGAACTTATCTCCAAAAAAGCAATTTTACAGGAGAGGGAAAAAACACATTTTCATATTGTTCGTTATGAAATTTAAAAAATTAAAAATATCCAAAAAGTCGAATGTGCAAAAAACTTTTTTGTTGTCAAGCAACATAAGCTCGAACTGTACTAAACTGTAAACAAGCTCTGAACAATATCTGTCATAACCATAGCGTAACGCACTCTCCCGTAGATATCAATATCGAAGGGAATGATACGGCGAATGAACTGGCGATATGTGGAGCAATTCAGGCACATACAGCTGTTACAAACGTGTCCATTAGCAGGCGCGGATCCACGGGGAAAAAGGGGGAAATTTCCCCCCCCCAAAATCTCATAAATTTCATCAAAAAACTGAAATATGCATGTGTAACCAAGATAAAGCAAAATCAAATGGTACGTTTAAGGCTTAATCTACCCGTGCGCAATAGCCTTTAGAATTGCTAAATAATTAGTGTAGATGCTGGTCAATTGAAACAATTAATAGAAGATATTATTGGAAGATTTGCTAACTTGCTCGGAGAAAAAAGAGAAATGCTGGTTTTGAGATTAAAAGGTGAGCTTTGTAATTGGCAACAAAAATGGAAGGATCTAATATTATCTGGTGCTGGTAAACTACCTGGTTCTGCTTTTGAAGCTCTCCAATGCTGTGATAAGGACATTTATCCAATAATACAGAAGCTCCTCCAAATTTTCTGCACATTACCAGTGACCAATTCAAGCGCTGAACGTTCTTTTTCATCATTACGATGCATCAAAACCTGGCTCCGAACTACAATGCTTGAAAAAAGATTAGTTGGTTTAGCGTTGCTTCATATTCACTACGACATAGTTTTGAATCCAGAGGATGTAGTCGAAAGATTTTCCAAAATTGGTAAACATAGAATTTTACTATAAATTTTTACAAATAATTAATAAGTTATAATTATTTTTAAATATGAATTAAATCATATCTAAATTGATGTTAAAAATAATAGAAAATATGCATTATTTTACTTCAAATAAAAGTTTTAAAAAATATATCTATGTGAAAATTATTAAAAATTTCCCCCCCCAAAATTCTTCTCTGGATCCGCCCCTGCCATTAGACCGTATCACAAAAACTAAGCCATATTTGACCCCGCCTCGATCGTTAGACATTTAAGACATTAAAAAAAAAAGGGTTTTTTTAAATGATTCCTATGGTGCTTTTTTCGGTTTTTTGTTATATCTTCGGTGTTTCTTGTGCGATTCTTAAAATTTTTTATGTGTGTACTTGTTGATTTTTTATCAATTTTTTCTGATTTTTTTCTCGAATCTTTTTTTTTGCGAACAGTCACTCACCTTATCAAATAATTGTCAAATAATTTAAGCTCACAAAAAACTATTAAAACCACGGAAACAAGTGATATCGATAAAATCTATTTTTGGCGCAGTTCCGACCCATTTTATCCCAAAAATAACACTTTGAAAATGTTCGTCACCTCATACTCGACTTTTTATTAATTTTCTAAATCTTTACGGGATTCAAGCTGGCTGTAGCGCTCGTAACTGTTAAGCTTCGAGAAAATGTGCCCCAAACGGTTTTCGTCAGTGGCTGCTGTGGCCGACTTGTGCACAATTTGGACGTAACGCTCGGTGTTTTGCGAGTGACAAGGATAATCTGTTAAAACATATAACAAGGTAAATGCGATTTGATATATGACGTCAATATTATGTCACTTATTTAATAAAATTAATGTCAACTATAATGCTCACCTGGAATTTTAATAATGTCATGCGAGTACTGCAGATCATTCAACTCTTGAGTAAAAAACCGAAGACATGGTGGCTCAGTGATCTGAAATTTGGTCCAATCGATCATTTCAGTGTATGTTGTGCTGCTATATTGGATAAAGAGCTGGTGGTTGGGTCCTCGAAATTGCCGAATACGACCTGTTAGGCTTGAGCGGGCTTCCAAAATTTTGCTATATCCATCTGCACACACCGATGCATCCGTATCAGTAATCATCGACAGTAGTATATTTTCATGGTGAAAAAAATATGGGTTGTTGTCGATGGTCGGTTTAATGGCTACCTGAACGTAGTTCGGCAAATCGCGAATCCATGAAATGTATTTGAACACATTGCGGCTACCATGAATGGCTAGTGGTTGAATTTTAACTAAAAACCAAAATGGCGCATACACTCTGACGACGAACGTAGCGAGATCTTTCAATATATTGGATGGCTGCGCTTGCGTTACGTACCAACGTCTAATGCGAGATGCTGTTGTTAGCCAACGGGCTGTACTTGTAGCGCCGGGCTGTTGGCAGGCTAAATCTTCATCGCAGTGACCACTTTTAACGGCAAGATCCATGCGGTACAGTAACGCTGGTCGCTTCGTAGTAACCATCCATCAATGTTTGTAGGAATTTCGCCAATTGCAATTGGCTCGAAATTTAGAACAAGCTGAGGAAAATCAGAAGCAAACATTGAAGTAGCTTAATATTTTTTAAATTCAATTCATACGTACAGAAAAATCCATGCAGCGATTTATTTACTTACAAGTTGTTTTTTTTTTTTTGACTAAAAATTGCGACAGTTTTCTTAAGGTCTTGAACAGGGGCTCTACACAATACAACGGCTGTAATTTTATAAAAACAGGTGCGATTGAAAAAACAAAGTTTTTTTTTTTACTAAAAAAAGTCGACTATGAGGTGACGAACATTTTCAAAGTGTTATTTTTGGGATAAAATGGGTCGGAACTGCACCAAAAAAATTTTATCGATATCATTTGTTCCCATGGTCCTGATATTTTTTATGAGCTTTAATTATTTGACATTTTGAGATTATCATTATATAGTAGGTGAATATTCGCAAAAAAAAAGATTCTAGAAAAAAAATAACAGAAAAAATTTACAAAAAATCAACAAGCACACATATAAAAAATTTTAAGATACGGACAAGAAACACCGAAGATATAACAAAAAAACGAAAAAAGCACCATAGGGACCATTTAAAAAAATTTTTTTTTTTTTTGAAAATGTCTTTTAAATATCTAATATTGAGACGGGGTCTAATGCTCATCCAGTAGCCCATCTGGTCCGCGCTGCCCGCCATACAATTTTTTTCAATCATGAGCTTTGTCTTTGCGCTTATGCAAAAGCAAAGCTATATAAAAAAACAACAACATAAGCTACAACTAGCCCCCGTGAACTACCATACAAATTATTTTTTTCTATCATGAACTTTCTGTTCAGCAGCACAAGCCACTGTTAACGATCACTGTTGTTTTCCTGATGTCTTTGCTTGTACATTTTTTTGGCAAAAGTCACGATTTGCTTATATTTTGTGTTTAATTTTGTTTTTTTAAATCACTGGCACTTTTAATTTAAATTTCGTGTGCTCCACTGATATAAAGTAAAACATAACACTTCTGACAAGAAGCGGTGAGTTCTGAAAATTACTGTTATGTAAACTTCATAAATTAAAAACACCAAAAACTCCTTTGAATTAATGCTTGCATTGCAAATCAGTGCTTATTCTTGTTATTTTTTTATCTCTTTTCGTTTTATTTTTCTATATTGAATAACTGCAGGTGAGATGCTTTCTGCATTAAATTATGACATTTCCCTTAACTCCAACTGACTTATTTCTAATATGGGCATTTCCATCGTAACTCACGCGACATGCGAACGACTTAAAGCTTCGTTTTCTCGGAAGTTTCTGTTATTAATGTAAAAAAATTTCGTATGTACATATGACTTAGAAGAAATAGTAATGGTATGATATACCAAAATTGTCGTTCCTGTAACTAATTAAGAAGAACAGTGGTAAATAGGCATAACTCACACGCCAAAAAAAAGGAACTGTGTTTTACAAGCACGCTTAGATTGTAAAAATTCAGCGGATTTTACCATATAACTGTTTTTATTTTTAATTTTTCAATAATGGGAAAACAGTGAAGTTCCATAATAAACCCACTTTACCGATGAACTTTGATTATTTCAAATATATTGAGTTTCCAAAAAATATTTGCCGTAACTCACGCGACATAACCCACGCGGCAAAATTTCCGTTAAGAAAATGTGTAATCAAAGATGAGGGAAAAGAGCTTAAGAAGAGTAGCTAATATCTTAGTTCGGCTATGGTCGAAGCTTACGAGGTGGCATGTCCTATATCTTCAGTAGACGAGGGTTTTAATATTAGTTAAGACATGGAAATTTTCAGAATGCGAAGTTCATATATATCAGTATTTTACTAGATAAAAAAATTTAATTTTTGAAACACATTAAATTTTTCAGCTATGGTTGACATTTTTGTGGTAATGCCCATATATTGTTTTTATTTTACAACTTTAAATTTCTTTAAAATTTGGAAGAAGACTTGAAAAAGCAGGGATAGAGAAAAGCCATTTATTTTGAAATTTACCCCTATTAGGCTTTCTCTTTATGTCTCTCAATTAAGAAAAAACTTGAAAAATTTCAAATTATTTAAAAATATTTGAACAATTTCGCAACATGTCAAAATAAATATAAAGGAAAACCAAAATAATTTCCAACTCCAACCATTATCCAACTGGCGGAAGCCCTCAAAACGATAAAGGCTGACATCACCGCCATCCAGGAAATGCGATGGAAAGGGCAAGGCTGCTCTAAGCAAGCACACTGTGATATCTACTACAGCTGCCATGCGGAGAGGCGCGAATTTGGATGTGGATTCGTTGTTAGCCGGAAACTACGCCACCTTGTTTCCCGGTTCACACCTGTCAACGAAAGATTGGCCACGATCCGCATCAAGGCAAAATTTTTCTCCATCAGCCTTATTTGCGCGCACGCCCCGACGGAGGAAAAGGACGAAGCCGTCAAAGACGCTTTCTACGCTAGTCTTGAGGACGTATACGACCACCTTCCGGTCCATGACGTGAAAATAGTCCTCGGCGATTTTAATGCGAAAGTCGGAAGGGAAGGCATCTTTGGCCCCACTGTCGGTCAGTTCAGTCTTCATGAGACCTCCACGAACAACGGTCTAAGACTGATTGACTTCGCCGCGGCGCGAAACATGGTAGTTAGTAGCACCAGATTTAAGCACCTCGACATCCACAAGGCCACCTGGCTGTCCCCGGATCAAAAAAACGCGAAACGGAAGGCATGCCTCTAGTGTTCTAGATGTGCGTACATTTCGGGGGGTCAACATTGACTCCGACCATTATCTTGTTGCAGCCAAGATCCGCATGCGATTATGCAATGCGAAGAACATACGCACAGGAATGCAACGAAAGCTAGATGTCGCTAAGCTGCAATTACAACGGACTGCCGAAGCCTACTCCGCTCAACTCTCGGTTAAGCTCAACCAACCAACCTCTGGACCCGACGACGCCGGCGGACTTTGGGCGCATTTATCCCACTCCATGCGCGCTGCCGCTGAAGAAGTCATTGGTTTCCGGCGCCCGCAACCTCGGAACCAATGGTATGATCAGGAGTGTCGCATTGCGACTGCAGTAAAAAACGCCGCATATAGAAAAACGCTGCAGTCAGCTGCAACGCGAGCCGTGCGAGAAAACTACCGCGAAAAGAGGAAGGAAGAGAGGCGCCTTTTCAGACGCAAGAAAAGAGAGCAGGAAAAGCGTGAGCGTGAGGAACTAGAGGTATACCAGGGCAAGAAGGATGCACGAAAATTCTATCAACAGGTTAAGCGTCTAACCCAAGGTTTCAAGCCCGGAGCATCCACTTGTAGAGACGAAAATGGAGATCTGAATACGGATACGCAGTGTGTGCTGAGATTGTGGAGACGGCACTTCTCCAATTTACTTACTGGCGACGATTCCACCAATGCCGCCCATGGAGAGCGCAGTTCAGAGCTACCAATCAACAATGACGGAGTGGAAGTACCACCTAGCCATGATGAGGTTCGAGTTGCTATCCAACGACTCAAAAACAACAAAGCAGCGGATGCTGACGGCCTGTCAGCTGAATTGTTTAAAACCGGCGGCGATGAATTGATAAGGCGCATGCATCAGCTCATCAGCAAAATATGGCTAGAAGAAAGCATGCCCGACGATTGGAACCTCAGCGTACTGTGCCCTATACTTAAGAAAGGAGACCCTACAATCTGCGC
Source organism: Coremacera marginata (assembly GCA_914767935.1). Taxonomy (NCBI): domain Eukaryota; kingdom Metazoa; phylum Arthropoda; class Insecta; order Diptera; family Sciomyzidae; genus Coremacera; species Coremacera marginata. Next base: position 2,381,232 of record OU612045.1, on the reverse strand, counting down.
AAGTTATAGAGGTATCAGTCTTATTTCCATCGCATATAAGGTTCTCTCAAGCGTACTGTGTGAAAGATTAAAGCCGATTACAAAAACACTGATTGGACCTTATCAGTGTGGCTTTCGACCTGGTAAGTCCACCATAGACCAGATTTTCACGCTACGACAAATCCTGGAGAAAACCCACGAAAATCAAATTGACACACACCATCTCTTTGTCGATTTTAAAGCTGCGTTCGATAGCCCGAGAAGGGATTGCCTATACGCAACAATGTCTGAGTTCGGTATACCTGCAAAGTTGATCAGACTTTGCAGAATGACGTTGAGCAACACACGCAGCTCCGTCAAGGTAGGAAATGACCTCTCCGAAACCTTCAATACCGAAAGAGGTTTCAGGCAAGGCGATCCACTGTCTTGCGATCTCTTTAACATCATCATGGAGGGGATCGTACGAAAGGCCGGTGTGCATCGTAATGGCACCATTTTCTACAAAGGCGTCCAGCTCCTTGCGTACGCTGATGATATTGATATTGTGTGCAGAACCAAGAGAGATGTTACCGCTGCTTTCGCCGCTATCGAAAAGGAATCAGCCAAAGTGGGTTTGACGATAAATGAGGGCAAAACAAAATATATGCTGTCTACAAACATGAGGGCTCGGCGTTTAGACTCCCACGTTTCATCCGGCAGCTATAACTTTGAAGTAGTCAAGGAGTTCGTTTACCTTGGCACCGCCATTAATACTAACAACGAAATCAGCCTGGAGATAAAGCGAAGAACAATAATTGCTAATAGGTGCTACTACGGGCTCAGTAAGCAACTAAGTTCCAGAGCCCTCTCTCGATCGACAAAACTAACACTCTACAAGACGCTCGTTCTACCTGTGCTGCTTTATGGCGCTGAGGCATGGGTAGTTTCGCAAACTGACGCAGCCGCTCTGGGGGTGTTCGAGAGAAAAGTTCTTCGCAAAATCTTCGGTCCTGTTCGAGTCGGCGATGACTATCGCATCCGAATGAACCACGAGCTGTATGAGCTCTACGGAGACATTGACGTAGTTCGGCGTATAACTGTGCAGCGACTACGCTGGCTGGGTCATGTCCATCGTATGGACGACGAAGCTCCAGCGAAAAAGGTGCTCGAAGCGAGGGTCGCTGGTCTTCGACGACGAGGGAGACCATGCCTCCGATGGATGGACCAGGCTGAGGAAGCCCTAACCGCACTTGGTGTATCCGATTGGAGAAGGCGCGCGCAAAGCAGAGGCGCCTGGCGAGAGCTGATGAGGTCGGTCGAAATCCGGACACGGGTTGTCACGGCCACCTAAGTAAGTAAGTAAGTGGTAAATATAGGCATAACTCACGCGTCAAAAAAAAAGGAACTGTGTTTTACAAGCACGTTTAGATTGTAAAAATTCAGCGAATTTTACCATATAACTGTTTTTATTTTTAATTTTTCAATAATGGGAAAACAGTGAAGTTTCATAATAAACCCACTTTATCGATGAACTTTGATTATTTCAAATATATTGAGTTTCCAAAAAATATTTGCCGTAACTCACGCGACAGAACCCACGCGACAAAATTTCCGTTAAGAAAATGTGTAATCAAAGATGAGAGAAAAGAGCTTAAGAAGAGTAGCTAATATCTTAGTTCGGCTATGGTGGAAGCTTACGAGGTGGCATGTCCTATATCTTCAGTAGACGAGGGTTTTAATATTAGTTAAGACATTGAAATTTTCAGAATGCGAAGTTCATATATATCAGTATTTTACTAGATAAAAAAAATTTAATTTTTGAAACACATTAAATTTTTCAGCTATGGTGGACATTTTTGTGGTAATGCCCATATATTGTTTTTATTTTACAACTTTAAATTTCTTTAAAATTTGGAAGAAGACTTGAAAAAGCAGGGATAGAGAAAAGCCATTTATTTTGAAATTTACACCTATTAGGCTTTCTCTTTGTGTCTCTCAATTAAGAAAAAACTTGAAAAATTTCAAATTATTTAAAAATATTTGAACAATTTCGCAACATGTCAAAATAAATATAAAGGAAAACCAAAATAATACCAAGGGAGAACATTTTGTGTGTTGTGTATTTTATTAAATTTATGAATTTGTGTGTTATGTGTGTTATTGCAATAAATTAAAAAAGAAAAAAAATTTTTTTTTGTTTTTTTTAGAATTTCTAATTACATTTTCTTTGCTAATGTAACTATGTCCAATCTCAGCAGTAATTGTTTCTGATAATATTATTAATCAGGGAAAGTTCATAGCTCGTAGCGCGTAGCATTGAAAATAATTATAAGTTTTCCTTATTTTTTCATAGAAAAAAGATGTTAAAAGATGCCTTCCTTAGTCGATTACTAGATTTTTTCAAATGAACTGTTTCTTTAAAACATAAAACTCTCAAATCATATCAGAGGCTATATTCAAGTGACTTTTAAATGGTGACTGAATGCATGCGAATGATGGCGATCCTGGGTTCAACTCCAATTGACACAACACTATTTTCTATTGCATTGAAAGGTTAACCGTTCGAAGTTAACAGAAAATTGTAGGTGCAGACATTTAATAACAAATGCAACACAATTGATAAAAAGAAGCTCAGTCAAAGTTCTATCGAAAGCTGTAAAGCCCAATATTTCTTTAATTTAATTTTGCTTAAATGTTTACCTAAATTTTTGTACGTATTTGTACGAATAACTCAACAGCTTGCAATAGAGTGTGCTTAGAATTAATAGCAGCACTCAAAAAAGCTGTTATTATTTACACAAGTCAATGCAAATGATGCTATTTATTTTGCTTAAAGTTGAGCTGTTTTTTTTTTTTTTGGTATGATAACAAATTTTTAATTTCCTTAAATTGATATTTCCGTTGTGTTTTTTGTTACTTTAATGGCCATATTTCGTGTTCTTTTTCATTTGTCGTATCACTTTTAAAAACAAAATCTTCTAACTTCCTTGCCCCCACCTATTCGTCTATTCCTTTCAAAAGTGGTGAGTGTTTCTTTATCTGTTGATTTTATTATTTAATTGCTTTGTAAACATGAAAACAATACAAAAAAAGACAATTAAAAACAAATATGACACCCTTACAAATGTAAAACTTTTCGAGTAGTTCAGAAATTTGAGATCAGTACAATTATTTACTTAACACTAATTTTTAAACTAAAATAAATAAATAGTAAAGAAGGCACTAAAATTTAAATTAAAAGTTTTGATTTTGAAAAATTTATCAAAAAACAATCAAATATTTTGTCGTTACTGATGTAAAACAACATTTCCGCTGCAATTTAAAAATTTGTTCACATTAAAAACTATCTATTTACAGGAAGTAAAACAATGAAACACGAATTAAATTGTGATTTAATTACAAACTCAACGAACTACACAAGATCAGCTGCACTGCAGTAACAGATGCTTTAACCAAGCGAACGAATACGAATAGCAAAAGATTGAAAATGAAATATTTGCAAGTTTTAGTAACAAATATTTAAATTTTTTAGTAACACTTTTTTTCTCACATTTTAAAAATCATTATCATACTCTTACAGCAGCATGAAAATATTTCAATTTGTACTCAATTTGATGGTGTTCGCTTATGAAACTTTCGTGATACTCATTAAAAATTTACTATAATTCAAGTGCTTAATTTGAGCTTTTAAAGCAAACACTCAGTCATTCATTTTTGTCAAAAAGTAACAGCTCTTTTATATAAAAACTTAAAATTCAAAATAACAATCAGCTGTTGCTGAGGTTGATGATCTCATATAAAGAGTTATTAACAAGTTAAATTTAAATAATTAAGCATGACAATAATGGAGGTTGTTTTTCAACATGATTCATCTGTTTTGTTGTTGTTTTTTGTTGAAATGGCCAATTCGTAATTTTATTTTTTTTTGTTAAACTGCTTAATAATATTTTCTCAGTCGCATCAAATGATGGCTTCATTATAAATAGATTAGTTTTTGTACCTCAGATAGTTAAGCAAGACAAATTTTTATGAGCGTCCATAATTGTTAATAATTTCTTTAATATTTATCTCGCCGGGGCAAGGACCAGCTGTGTCTTGGCGTAACAATAATGCAGCAAATTTTACTTGGAAACTAAAATACTGAAATTTGTGAAGGTAAATTGTGTGATATTTTTTGATAAGTTGAGTTTTTTGACTCAGTTCCTACAGCAATCTAATGGTTTTAAATTTTTATTACTCATACATTAGGGGGTTTTTTTAAGTAATGTGATCTTCTATTATGTTTTAGTCTTTACCATAAAATGTTTTTAAAGTAAAAACTTTTAAATTTTATTTAGATTGATTTCCTTCGCATTCATATTTGAATTGAGTTGCTTTATGTCTTATACAAAAATTCATTTGACTTTAATATAATTTTATTTAATTTAATTTACAATTAAAAGTAGGAGTTTTGTGTTAAATTTAATAACAATTATAGATTGTGGACTAATTTTTAGTAAAGTTTTAATAAGTTTTACAATTTCTTCATTTAAGTTCATGTTGACAAGAAATAGTTTTTCAGCAAAATCGAGTTCTCATTTAAAGAATTTAGAATTATTTTTCTTTGCTTTTTTCAATGTATTGCGTCTTTGAGACTTCTTTGAGACAAAATTTACTAGAAACATCAAAAATGACCAATTACAACATGTGAATACCTTTAGTATATTAACAATTTTTTCCCCTTAAAATTAAAAATTCCCTTTTTTTTAAATTTTTGTTGTGATCATTCCAGCTCGTGAAAATTCAAATTTATGAAGAATTTTGCAAAAGAAAAACTTAGCCACAAAATTTTCAATTTTTGAGTTTTGAGTTTTTTTGTGTTATACGTATAAGAATATCGATGTTTAAAAATTATCGTTTATGCTATTGTAATGCAGAACTGTAAGTAACATGATGCAAAAGTTTGAATTCATTCGCCCGTATAAAAAAATTTTGTTTTCATGCAATGAGTGGTGAAGTGAATTGAATTTGCTATTATTATTAATTTTTTTAATATAAATGAAAAAAAAAAGATAATAAATAGTCAAATAAGACTGTCACCACCAAAAATGAAAAAATAACCATGAAGAATTATGGTTTCAGAGAATTCTAGTTATGAAATCAAATTGGAATTTTTTCAATTATATGACTACACAGCAATCATCCTACTTAAAATGTTTATAGCAACATTAATCTTCAGTTATTCGAGATATAAACTGTATAAAATGGTTCTTTTTGAAAATTCAAATTTTGAGTTGTGACAATCTTGCTCGAAATAAGCTCATAGAAATTTTTGCGAAAATAATTTGTGACATTATCTCGGCAGTTCATAACTAGAGTGCAAATTTTGCAATTGCTTCAAATGTATCCTATAGTCTCCTTCACACAATTACATCTAAATTTTAGTATATGCATCCGATTGTAATTGGTGATATAAGTGCAGAATGATGAGCAATGAATAAAATCACGAGAAAAGCGCAAATGTCCGAAATTAGTGTTGCTTTTTAATTAATCATGCACAATATCAGAGAACTACAACGAGCCTATGATTCGAACGAATGACTACGAATCATCCATCATAAGCCGAATGCGAGTGCGTGCGGTGGCGTACAACAACCACCACTTCCACGCGAAGCATCCTCATAACAGCGATGAGCGACAAGTGCCGCCGCTTTCACTCATCGCTCATAAGAATGCCGCTCAATGATTCTAATGATTCTAGAGTTATTCCTTATGATTCTAGAGTCATTAAGGGAAATCGCGTGCAGTGTTACCGATGACATACTTTATTACTATATGCATATAATACTAGCGGACTAAAAAAAATATTGAAATGCATATGCTTAATAAAAAAAATATTTAAAATATTATTAATAGAAATAAGTGAAAAATTGTGAAAATATTATTAAAAAAAATATATAAAAATTTTTATTTATTTTATATTTATTTTAATTTAAGAATTATTAAAATATTAAATAAAATTGTTTTAAAATTAATGAAAAACTATAAAAATCATTTTAAATATTATTAAAAAAATAATAATTAAAAAATTCATTCAAAAGTTCTTAAAATATAAATACACACATAAAAAATTATTGATTTCATATTGATTACATATTTTCAACAAAAACAGCTTTGTTTAAAGGGCAGGTTTAATCAACATTTATATGACATTTTTAATAAACATTCTATTAAAATAAATGGAAGTATAATACACACTTTTACAGTTTTTAAAAACGGCAATCCTGTTTATTTTAAATTGCCGCTTTCCTTATGGCATCCCTAAACATATATGGTCTCAGCAATTCATCATTGCAAGTGTGAAAGTGATTTAAAAAATTAATTGAAAACAATACAAGGAACAAATAATAGACAACATACAAGTATAAAGTAAGTTTGCTACAATTTAATTCATTGAACCAGCGATCTCCTGGCTGGCTATTTATCTTAATTAACACGTAAAACACAAAACAAATGTAAAACAAAGAAAACGCACGCCAATACTGAAGTGCACGCAAATCATTTAATGACTCTAAAGTCATTGAGGATGCTTAGAATCTTATGCTTAGAATTCAGCAGTCTTTCTAATGAGCGGTGAGTGAAAGCAGCAGCACTCGTCGCTCATCGCTGTTATGAGAATGCTTCGCGTGAAAGTGGTTGTTGTGTGCAACCTCACGCACTCGCACTCGGTTTTTGACGAGTGACTTAGAACCGTAAAAAAACGATTCGCTGCAGGTCTCTGAACAATATATATTTATATATATGTATAGGTGCGTTTTTTTATTGAGTAATGATTCTTGATGACCAGAATAATCTTTTTTTTTTGTTGACCTAATTTGTCTGATGCTAGTTAAAAGGTGTCAATTTAAAAGTACAGTTAAGGAATAACATTTAATTTCATGTTTAGCCAAAGTAGACCATATTAAACGATAATTTGTCACTTATAATGTTTTTTGACACTCACAATCTTTCTACAAAGGCTAATCTGACTCGACCTTACAATTTTTCTATTCACAATCTATTTTTGTGCCTAAGACAAGCTCTTGCAATTGTTAATAGAAATGAGGAACAGCTTAGGCTGCCTCCTGTAGATGCATTGTTAGGGGAAGAGGAATGATCTTGTCTCGTGTGCCTTCTTATCACTGGGATTTGCTTTTGTTTGCTTTATTTCGGTGAATTTCTTTTTTTTATTGTACTTTAAAAAAAAAGATAAACTTGCTTCCCTTTTTTTTTTTTTTGTGTGACATGCAGCAAACCTATCCTGACTCCCGCTTACTATATAAAATATATGCCGTCAGTGTTTTAGCAAACCTACTCCGGTTGCCGCTTACTATGTAAGGTATAAGTGTCATCAGTGTCTTAGCAAATCTACTCCGGTTGCCGCTTACTATGTAAGATATGTGTCATCAGTGTTTAAGCAGCCATATCTGAGCAAATATAAATATAATAAAGTCTTGTATACACACGTAGGAGGCCTTTGCAACTAAATTGAAATTAAGAAAGAGTCACCGTCTTGACAGAGTTTTGTCAAGCTTCCCTGTGTTAAAACAAAGCGGCCTCTATACGGTAATTTTTCTACCGTTGTTCGGTCACTTTTCGGACAAAATTTCAATGTAAACGCCTGTTGTTCGGCCGAGATAGGTTTTTAAATTGTTTTGTAGACCATGTTCGAGCCTTTCTCGGCCGTACAAGGATTGGTTTATGACCATTGAGAATTAAACAGTCACTCATGCAAACATTTTTTAAAAATACTTCTAGTTCTTATGAAATTTAAGGGTTTCTTTTGAATTTCATGCAGAATTTAGTCAAATGTTTTTAAACTTTTTCGTAAAGTCAATCGCAAGACTGTTAAATATAAGCAGAACGATTTTTATAAAAATATTTCTAATGTCAATGAGATAAATATATATATAAAGAAAATTTTACTAAAAATAATTTTATTTAATTAATTTTAAGTAATTTTTTAATTAATTTATTCTCATTTAATTAAATTTTTCTTATTGATGTATATATTTATATTACTTACACTGAGCAATTTTTTCAAAAAAAGTTTTTCTTATATTTAGCTGTCAAAATCTTTTGAGTAAAATTTCAGAGGACTATTTTTTGAACCGTTATTTTGACGTTATGTTGAAACTATACAAAAAAATTTTCTATTTTATGTTTCTTTCGATGTTAAACTTCTTTTAAAAATGTTATCGTTGAATACTTTTATCGCTTATTTCCTTCCTTATCATGAGAATAACCAGTTAACTGCTAAAAAACAGGAAATTCTTCATAAATATTTATAAAAATTTAAATGTACCGCTACAAAAAAACCTACACAATAAAAACGCCAGCAACATCGAATTCTAAATAATTGTTGGATTATGTCATAATTAATAGTCAAGGTCACTGTTGCACGTTTTCTAATGCAGCAACAACAAACAACACCACAGAACTCATTCATTTTCCATATTTGACAACAAACACTGGTTAAAACAACAAACACATAAAACTACCAACTACAACATCAAAACGAAAACCTGAGCGACCAATTAAAAGTTTCTTGTTTGTGTCATAAAAATAAAAAAAAAAATAAAAAAACGTCGACGCGCCTCGCCGATTCCATATGCATGCAATACTCAAGAAATAATTATAGTCATCGTTGCTGGCATTGCACTTGGACTCCGGCAAAAACCTGACCCGCCACTAGCTCAAACAACGGCAACACTCACATGTTTGCGTATAATCAATAAAAATATTTAAGGCAGTGACTAAATTCTCAATCATTGACAGCTTAGTTAAAATGCCCATCAAAGAATTACTAAATCGGAACTAGCCCCTTGTTTTGATGACGTCATCTACGAACGTGTTTTTGCTGAAATTTAAAATTTGTGATGTGGATTGATTGAAATGACTCGAAAGTGACGTATTAAATATTCAATAAATAGTTTTATTGTTAACAATATGTAAAAAAAACCTGTTCGTACACAACAGCAAAAAAAAAAAATTTGCTATTTATGCCAACTATGGAAATTAGTGTTGATATTGATTAATTGAGTATGTAGTTAAAGTTAGACTGTCGGAATATAACCTTTTTGGATTTTTTATTTTTTGTTTATATCGAGAACTGGTTGTAAATTTTGGTATAGTAAATAACTTATGTTTTAAGCATTTTTCGTTTAGTGATTTTGCTTTAAAACTTTTAAGCAGCAAGGTTGAAATAATGGGAAAAGGGCAATAGAATATTAGTTTCTGGTAAATGTTGGTGCTAGATCCACAAAAACCACTGGCTGATTCGATTGACCGATTAGACGTAAGGTCAAGTCCGAAAACTTTAAAAATGCAAGATAATTTTCATAAAACTATTAAGTTTCTGTCTAAAAGTACAGATAGTAAAATTAAATGTCCCCTATTCAATAAAAAAAAAAAAAATTAATATAACATATTTTTATTTACTTCAAAAAATTTATTTTTTTTTTTTCTTTATTTTGATGATGTGCTAGCAATATTTTTTTCAATTCAACTCAATTCTTTATTTAACCGATTAAACAATAAAAACATAATACTACGTTAATTTTAATATACAGTTTTATTGTTGAGTTATTCTTTTCAGCTCTAAAGTATATACAATCAAATGGCAAAATATATACAAGCTTCAATTATTATAAAGAGAAGACGAAAATTATATAAAAACGTGAAAAAATTATATAAAAACGTGAAAAAATATTCGCAAAAAAATGTGTGTGTTTCTGTAATATATAAATAAAGTAAAGAAACTGCTCATAGTGCGAAATTTCACTTTGCACTGTTCAGACATATCTCGTCTCATAGCGTGAAAACTGTTAACGTTCCGTTATAATTGTTAAGGCCTTTTTTGAAAAGAACTATCTGATCTACAATTCTGTTCTAAGTATATTTTCTGTTCGACAAAGAGGAGCGCAACTTATTGGCCTATGACTAGTTTCAGTGAACATTGAACCCGAATATTTCTAGCGCGTACATGGTATCATATTGAACTCTTGATAGGTTGTTAGCAGAACGTTGCACGAACATAATATGTTAATTTGTTCGTTCGTTCGTAGAACAAAAAAGCTGCGAACTAACGAACGAACAACTATTTTCTACAAACGAACATCAATTTCCTACGATCGAACGAACGAACATCTATTTTCTACGAACGAACGAATGAACATAATAAAAAAAACTGTCGAAAATAGTTAATATCAGCCGTAGCTGAACTCCTAGAGGGGTTCAATATATGAGCTGGTCCTATTATTTTTTGCCTCTTAACATTTCTTCCGAACACACCTACCCTCTATCTGCCACCTTTCTTTGGGGCCCCATACAAAAAACAAAAACTGTCGAAAATAGTTTATATCGGCCGTAGCCGGACTCCTAGAAGGGTCATATATATGAGCTGGTCCTATTATTTTTTGCCACTCATCATTTCTTTTGAACACACCTCCCCTCTATCTGCCACCCTTTTTTGGGGCCCCATACAAAAAACATCTATTTTCTATGAACGAACGAACATCTATTTTCCACAAACGAACGAACGAACAAAATATTTATTTTATTTCTCTACGAACAAACGAACGAACAAAATATTTTTATTTTTGTCTACGAACGAACGTTCGTGCAAGGTTCTGGTTATTAGTTATGCCTTAAGAAGTTTGCATCAAAAAAATTGTGATCTAAACCTATCAAAGTCAAAACCTATCTCGCAGAAAAAAACGAAAGATGCAGAAAATATTATCTCGAAGAGAACTTTTAAAGAATGCATGAATCTCTTGAGGTTAAAAATGCCTAAGATTTCCTGATTCGTAAGAAAAATTTTTTTCTTTCAATTTCACGGGGCAACACATTATTTGAATATATACAATAAGAAATTAGTCAATTTTTTTTTTTTAAATTTTTAAATGGTATTTAGGGTTCGCTACCAAGGCACATTGTTGGTGCACATAGTAGGAAAAAGTGGCCAAAACTACACTAAAAAATATACTAAAATCTAGGAAAATTTCCTTATATCAAGGAAAATATATTTATTTCCTTATTTATATATTTCCTAACATCAAGGAAAAGGATATTTCCTTAATCCAAGGAAGACAAGTTAGATTAGAAGTAGATACAATATGTTGGTTCTGGCTCAGGTGGAGCGGTGGAGCAAGCCGATGACGTCACTCTGGTACAGCGCCATCTAGTGGGGGCTTTTTGCTCAAATGTGCAAAGGTGTATGTCTTTGCTAAAAGCTATTATGGTGTATGTCTTTGCTAAAAGCTATTATGGTGTATGTCTTTGCTTTATTTATATTTTTAAATTAGCAAGTTTGGTGTATGTCTTTGCTGTAAGCTTTTAAAAATTGGCAAGTTTGGTGTATGTCTTTGCTAAAAAGCTATTATGGTGTATGTCTTTGCTAAAAGCTATTATGGTGTATGTCTTTGCTTTATTTATACTTTTAAATTGGCAAGTTTGGTATATGTCTTTGATGTAAGCTTTTAAAAATTGGCAAGTTTGGTGTATGTCTTTGCTTTATTTATACTTTTAAATTGGCAAGTTTGATGTATATCTTTGCTTTAAACTTTTTAAAATTAACAAGTTTGGGGTATTTCTTTGCTTTAAGCGTTGGTCATAATTTTATACGCTACATTATCGGTAGTGGTAGTCAAGCGAGTTCTTATCAGTGTTTGCATGTTTTGTTTTTTTCTTAACCCTCGCATTAGTTATAGCAATGACTCAAAAAATAAATATATATTTATAAGACTTCTAACGTAGACTGCGTGGTGGCATACTTATCAGAGTTCGCATGAGTAAACGAAATACATAGCAACCAAGAAGAGTCAAGAAGTTTCTAGAAGCTTCGAGATGCAGAAACGTCGAGAACATTTTAGAAGTTGACAACATCACAAAAAAAAAAAAAAAAAAAATTTTTTTAAGTCAAAGGTGTTAAGTCTCAAGCTTCATGGTGTGAGAGAGAGAGAGAGAGAGAGAGAAAGGGAGAGAGAGAGAGAAAGGGAGAGAGAGAATTTAATAGTAAGAGAGAGAAAGGGAGATAGCAAATAGCGTGATCCTATACAAAGAATACTTCAGAATCAACCTAACCTAAGCCAATGCCAAGAAGAGTCAGGAAGTTTCTAGAAGCTTCGAGATGCAGAAACGTCGAGAACATTTTAGAAGTAGACTTATGTTATTGTATGCCGATGACGTCACCCATACCCATCCTGGTACGGATTTTAATTTTATTTCATTTCAATTTCAATACTAATTTCAAGGTTAAAGTGATAAGAGCCAAGCTTTATAGTAAGCGCACTCATAACCCGCAAGTTCAAGATAAGGCAGCAATGGACAAGTTCAAACATGTTTTTTGTGTTACTTCTAAAATAAATAAACAATTTTTGCGGTCAAGTGCAAGGGCAAAAAAAGGAGATAAGAATTTAAAGTTGATATGTCAAAAACTAAGCTAAGCTAACCTAAGCTAATATAAGCTAAGGCTGCGTTTATAGTGAACGCCCATAATCGGCTGCTTTTTTATAATGGTTCTTGTTGTTGTTGTTCTTACTGTTGCTATTGTTGTTCTTACTTATGTTGTTGTTGTTGTTGTTGTTCTTGTTCTTGTTGTTGTTCTTACTGTTGTTGTTGGTGTTGTTCTTACTCTTGTTGTTGTTGTGGTTGTTGTTGTTGTTGATGAGGCTGTTTTACTAATAAAAATAGGCAATCTAAAGTTACTAAATAAATAGCTAAACTTCTTTATTAAAATATTATTTATATTAATTACACCACATTTTGAGCCCAATTTGGTCACATCTGTTGATAACCAAGATAAGCTATGGAAGCTACGTCCAATTACGGACCATCTCAAGTCAAATATGTTGAAGAACTATCACCCAACACAACATTTATCTTACGATGACAATGGACGACACGGTTGCAAGCAGTTTTTTAAAGGTAAACCAATTGGCCAAACGGTTACATGTTAAATTTTGACATATATCAAGGCAAGAACCCACGTTGTACCAATCCATATGATGAACGATTCGGAAAATGTGCAGCACCACTTATAACTATGATCGACGACTTTCAGATGATTTGAAAGGCCTTATTGAATATTTCATTCATATTGAATTATTGTTTGATTGATTATCGATATTGTGATTGATTGATTGATTATCGATCAGTTTTAGCCGGTAGCTGCTGAACAGTACAGACCATTTTAGCTGGTAGATGTAGAACAGTACAGACCATTTTAGCCGGTAGCTGTAGAACAGTACAGACCAGTTTTAGCAGTTGCTGTTGATCAGTACAGACCAGTTTAGCAGATAACTGCTAAAACTGGTCTGTACTGTTCTACAGCTACCGGCTAAAATGGTCTGTACTGTTCTACATCTACCAGCTAAAATGGTCTGTACTGTTCAACATCTACCAGCTAAAAATGGTCTGTACTGTTCAGCAGCTACCGGCTAAAACTGATCGATAATCAATCAATCAATCACAATATCGATAATCAATCAAACAATAATTCAATATGAATGAAATATTCAATAAGGCCTTTCAAATCATCTGAAAGTCGTCGATCATAGTTATAAGTGGTGCTGCACATTTTCCGAATCGTTCATCATATGGATTGGTACAACGTGGGTTCTTGCCTTGATATATGTCAAAATTTAACATGTAACCGTTTGGCCAATTGGTTTACCTTTAAAAAACTGCTTGCAACCGTGTCGTCCATTGTCATCGTAAGATAAATGTTGTGTTGGGTGATAGTTCTTCAACATATTTGACTTGAGATGGTCCGTAATTGGACGTAGCTTCCATAGCTTATCTTGGTTATCAACAGATGTGACCAAATTGGGCTCAAAATGTGGTGTAATTAATATAAATAATATTTTAATAAAGAAGTTTAGCTATTTATTTAGTAACTTTAGATTGCCTATTTTTATTAGTAAAACAGCCTCATCAACAACAACAACAACCACAACAACAACAAGAGTAAGAACAACACCAACAACAACAGTAAGAACAACAACAAGAACAAGAACAACAACAACAACAACAACATAAGTAAGAACAACAATAGCAACAGTAAGAACAACAACAACAAGAACCATTATAAAAAAGCAGCCGATTATGGGCGTTCACTATAAACGCAGCCTTAGCTTATATTAGCTTAGGTTAGCTTAGCTTAGTTTTTGACATATCAACTTTAAATTCTTATCTCCTTTTTTTGCCCTTGCACTTGACCGCAAAAATTGTTTATTTATTTTAGAAGTAACACAAAAAACATGTTTGAACTTGTCCATTGCTGCCTTATCTTGAACTTGCGGGTTATGAGTGCGCTTACTATAAAGCTTGGCTCTTATCACTTTAACCTTGAAATTAGTATTGAAATTGAAATGAAATAAAATTAAAATCCGTACCAGGATGGGTATGGGTGACGTCATCGGCATACAATAACATAAGTCTACTTCTAAAATGTTCTCGACGTTTCTGCATCTCGAAGCTTCTAGAAACTTCCTGACTCTTCTTGGCATTGGCTTAGGTTAGGTTGATTCTGAAGTATTCTTTGTATAGGATCACGCTATTTGCTATCTCCCTTTCTCTCTCTTACTATTAAATTCTCTCTCTCCCTTTCTCTCTCTCTCTCCCTTTCTCTCTCTCTCTCTCTCTCTCTCACACCATGAAGCTTGAGACTTAACACCTTTGACTTAAAAAAATTTTTTTTTTTTTTTTTTTTGTGATGTTGTCAACTTCTAAAATGTTCTCGACGTTTCTGCATCTCGAAGCTTCTAGAAACTTCTTGACTCTTCTTGGTTGCTATGTATTTCGTTTACTCATGCGAACTCTGATAAGTATGCCACCACGCAGTCTACGTTAGAAATCTTATAAATATATATTTATTTTTTGAGTCATTGCTATAACTAATGCGAGGGTTAAGAAAAAAACAAAACATGCAAACACTGATAAGAACTCGCTTGACTACCACTACCGATAATGTAGCGTATAAAATTATGACCAACGCTTAAAGCAAAGAAATACCCCAAACTTGTTAATTTTAAAAAGTTTAAAGCAAAGATATACATCAAACTTGCCAATTTAAAAGTATAAATAAAGCAAAGACATACACCAAACTTGCCAATTTTTAAAAGCTTACATCAAAGACATATACCAAACTTGCCAATTTAAAAGTATAAATAAAGCAAAGACATACACCATAATAGCTTTTAGCAAAGACATACACCATAATAGCTTTTTAGCAAAGACATACACCAAACTTGCCAATTTTTAAAAGCTTACAGCAAAGACATACACCAAACTTGCTAATTTAAAAATATAAATAAAGCAAAGACATACACCATAATAGCTTTTAGCAAAGACATACACCATAATAGCTTTTAGCAAAGACATACACCATAATAGCTTTTAGCAAAGACATACACCTTTGCACATTTGAGCAAAAAGCCCCCACTAGATGGCGCTGTACCAGAGTGACGTCATCGGCTTGCTCCACCGCTCCACCTGAGCCAGAACCAACATATTGTATCTACTATTAGATATAGGATAAAATTACTTAAATGTAGAAAATTAAACTTATTTTAAAGAGGAGTTTCATACTTTATTTAAGCAAATAAGTGTTTAATTTTAGGATAACTGCGGACTTATTTGTAGCAAATATTTCATTTATTTGAAGCATAGATTTCCTATATGTAAAGAAAATCTTTACTTGCGGCTAGGAAATATTAACTTCGGTTAAAGTACTTCATACCTATTTTAAAGAAGAAATATCCTTAATTCAAGGATAATTACATACTTAATTGTAGGAAATATTTCGATCATTTAATGCTTAATACGTATATCCTCCTTCTACGTTGCATCATTTTATTTTATTTAGAACAGAAAACTTGTACATTTTAGAAATTTTTGTATACTTACCATGTCCCAACCAGCGCGGAATTGAACTGGAATCCTTCTTATTATTTATTGTTTTCACAAACTGAAACTTTGTTTATCTAAAATAATCTAAACTTGAGTAAAAATCTTCCTGAATACTTATAACTTCAATATAGGAAAAATTTAATTTATAGGATATTTCCTAAAATCGCAATTATTGACTAAGTCTGAGTAATATTTTACTATTCGTCATGTTAAAAAAAAATTTTCCTAAGCTTAACGAATATTTTCCTAAAATCAAAGGTGTATGAATTTTATTACTCATGTTAAGGAAAAATTTTCTAAATTCTAGTAAATTTTACTTGTTTCTTTTTGAGAAAAATGGCATCCTAACTTTTAGGGCAACCACCTAAAATTTTAGAATGTATTTATTTGAACTAAGGAAAATTTATGACTTGAATTGAGTACGTGACTTACTTAGTTTTAGTAGTTACGTGATTTTTTTTTTTTTAAAGTGTAGAAGAATCTCGTATCTATATAGGTTTTTGGGGTCGACAAACACGAATCTTGATTAAAAAATTGGAATCTCAAAATGGCGGTTCCAATATGGAGGACATGAAAAAAACACACTCATGTGAAATTTTCGTACGCCATTTTGAACCCTTTAACCTGAGTTTCCTTACCTATAAAATAATACGTGTACCTTAAATTTTTGTCCTCTATCACATATCCGAAGCTCATTCCAATCGGCAAATGACACCAAGGGACGTTTTCTTGTGAGAGGGCTCAACTTTGACAACTGGTAGCGACCTCTAAATCATATAAAAAAAAAATGAAAACAAAAAAATATCTTATATTTATAAAAAACAGGAAATTTTTCGTAAATATCTATACAAATTTAAACCACTACAAAAAGCGACAAACAAATTTTAAAATAATAAAAATTTATATAGATATATGTGTGGTTGTTTCTACCTATCCTTAGCATAAATGGCTATCAAAACTTGTCTTCAATGCATACAAATTTTTGTCTTGGAATTTCACAATAATTTCAAGGTTATTTTCGTTTACGTCGCAAAACACAAAATATGTATTATGCAAAGTAAGCCACACAATAGTAAAGAAATTTCCATGTTATTATTGTTAATGTTAAATTATGTTTTCTAAAATTTATTCTTAATTCTATGTTCCAACTATGAAGCAGAATAAATTCTCCCAAAAAAGCACTTCACTGCTCACATTAACCAATCAACACATTTACACGTTGATTTGTATTATAACAGATAAGTGTAAATATTATCAGGTTTTTTTTCTTTATTACTTAATAACGTCGTAGACGACGTGATAATTAAAAATACAAAAAAAAAATGCGAATTTTTTGAGCACACAATATGGCAATCATAAATTAATTCTAAATGTACCAACAAACATACAAACAAAAAAACATTTATACACGAAAAGAAAAAAAAACAAATAAATTGTCGAATATGATTAAAGTAAATAGAAAAAAATTATGATGTAGCTCAATTGATAAGAAACATATTTTGAAGACTAACGATTGGAATGTACATGCTTTTCTTTATATATAGTTCCAAATGATATGAGTTATCATCAATGTCAACCTTTCAAAATTGCCAACTTAAGCTGTGATGAAATCAAGTAAATTTGTTTATAACAGAAAAGTTTAAATTTTTTTTAAATTATTTTGAGGAGTAATATTGGTGAGTTGTTCCCTAAATTACCCACACTAAGCTAAAAACACATGGTAAAGTCAAAGGTAACCTTTTCGATACAAATTTTTTCGGAACGTTTTGGCACCAAACATCAAAATATTCAATTCGAAGTGCTTCCACTTAGAAAAACACATACCCAGTTTAATGTAGTTTCAACTTTAAACTAAAGTATTTAAAATCTTAAAATGAAAATTATTCAACTTTTACTAAACATAGTTAGGTTTAGATTTAATTCAAAGAAAAACATATTCAATCGAAATACCTATGTCTATAGCTTAAATGCGCTATAACTTTGAAATAAATTATTTTATACCTCGATTCTAAGTCGTTGCATTAATGAATCAAAGTGATTTTCATTTTGAATCAAATAATGAACAGTTTTGATATTGATATTGAATGGATACAGGGTACGTGAAACAGAATCAAATGAAAAAAAAACCATATATTTTTTGCGGAAATATTCTTTCATTGAAATATTAGAATAAATTTGGTACATAAAAATGTATGTACCACTAACAAGATTATTTATACTACAGTGTAGACCTTGTGATTGGAAGTCACATATACTTTATACTACATAAATAAACTAGTTTCCACATCAGTTAATGTAAAGATGTAGAGGAAAAGTCATACAATATCTACAAAGTGTCAGTATCATGCGGCAGCTTTAAGTCCAAAGTGATGAGAAGGTGAAAAATGATTTCCTAGAAGGCGAATACAGCAGACTACAAGAAATGTAGTTCCTACTAAAACATGGAACCCATAGAACCCTGTTGCTATAAAAAATGTAGATCCATAAACTGAGTCAGCAATAGTAAAGGGAGTTTCAAGGTATTCATATCCCTGAAGAATTGAGAAATAAACCCCTAGAATAATAGTAAGAAAAAGACCTTGAACGGCCTGAGAATGATTTTTTTCAATAATACAGTGATGAGCTCACGTAATGGTAACCCCTGAATACAGAAGAATAACTGTGTTTAGAAGGGGAATTTGAAAAGGGTTAAAAGCGATAATTCCTATGGGGGGCCACATTGCACCAATCTCTACAGAGGGGGAAAGTCTTCTATGGAAAAAAGCTCAAAAGAATGACACAAAAAAATAGAATCTCAGAAATAATAAATAAAATTATTCCTCATCGAAGTCCTAGGACCACGGCGGTAGGTTGAAAGCCTCTCGTGTTACGTCTTGTCACCACTGAATAACAGTTAAAATTGTAATGATATTTCCAACCACAAAAAGAGATAGGTCGTGGAAGTGAAATCATTTTACTAATCCCGAGACTATTGTCAATGTACCAATAGCTCCAGTAAGGGGTCATGGTCTATAGTCAACTAAGTGGAAAGGGTGGTTAGAGTGTACTGACATTATGCAACTTCACTAGAGTATAGGGCTCTAAGGATTGAAAATACGTAGGCCTGAATAGCAGCAACTGCAACTTCTAGAATTAGAAGGGCAAGCTGAACAGCAATTACAACATAGACAAAAATTGATGGGATTCCTCTTCCTGTACTTCTCAGGAGAGTGTTCGCAGTTAACCGAACAGCTAGAGTTCCAGGACGGATAATGTTTCTGACCGTCTCAATACATATCATAAAAGCTATTAGGGCAGGAGGGGTTCCCTGGGGTACTAGATGGGGAAACATATGCTGTGCATGATTGATTCACCCGTATAGCATAAATGAAAGTCATAGGGGTAGGGAAAGAGAAAGAGTTTAAGAGTTAAAGATAGATGACCACCTTCCGGTCCATGACGTGAAAATAGTCCTCGGCGATTTTAATGCGAAAGTCGGAAGGGAAGGCATCTTTGGCCCCACTGTCGGTCAGTTCAGTCTTCACGAGACCTCCACGAACAACGGTCTAAGACTGATCGACTTCGCCGCGGCACGAAACATGGTAGTTAGTAGCACCAGATTTAAGCACCTCGACATCCACAAGGCCACCTGGCTGTCCCCGGATCAAAAAACGCGAAACCAAATTGATCATGTTGTAATCGACGGAAGGCATGCCTCTAGTGTTCTAGATGTGCGTACATTTCGGGGGGTCAACATTGACTCCGATCATTATCTTGTTGCAGCCAAGATCCGCATGCGATTATGCAATGCGAAGAACATACGCACAGGAATGCAACGAAAGCTAGATGTCGCTAAGCTGCAATTACAACGGACTGCCGAAGCCTACTCCGCTCAACTCTCGGATAAGCTCAACCAACCAACCTCTGGACTCGATGACGCCGGCGGACTTTGGGCGCATATATCCCACTCCATGCGCGCTGCCGCTGAAGAAGTCATTGGTTTCCGGCGCCCGCAACCTCGGAACCAATGGTACGATCAGGAGTGCCGCATCGCGACAGCAGTAAAAAACGGCGCATACAGAAAAACGCTGCAGTCAGCTACAACGCGAGCCGTGCGAGAAAACTACCGCGAAAAGAGGAAGGAAGAGAGGCGCCTTTTCAGACGCAAGAAAAGAGAGCAGGAAAAGCGTGAGCGTGAGGAACTAGAGGTATACCAGAGCAAGCAGGATGCACGAAAATTCTATCAACAGGTTAAGCGTCTAACCCAAGGTTTCAAGCCCGGAGCATTCACTTGCAGAGACGAAAATGGAGATCTGAATACGGATACACAGTGTGTGCTTAGATTGTGGAGACAGCACTTCTCCAATTTACTTACTGGCGACAATTCCACCAATGCCGCCCATCGAGAGCCCAGTTCAGTGCCACCAATCGACGATGACGGAGTGGAAGTATCACCACCTAGCAATGAAGAGGTTCGAGTTGCTATCCAACGACTCAAAAACAATAAAGCAGCGGGTGCTGACGGCCTGTCAGCTGAATTGTTTAAAACCGGCGGCGATGAATTGATAAGGCGCATGCATCAGCTCATCAGCAAAATATGGCTAGCAGAAAGCATGCCCGACGATTGGAACTTCAGTGTACTGTGCCCCATACTTAAGAAAGGAGACCCTACAATCTGCGCAAGTTATAGAGGTATCGGTCTTATTTCCATCTCATATAAGGTTCTCTCAAGCGTACTGTGTGAAAGATTAAAGCCGATTACAAAAACACTGATTGGACCTTATCAGTGTGGCTTTCGACCTGGTAAGTCCACCATAGACCAGATTTTCACGCTACGACAAATCCTGGAGAAAACCCACGAAAATCAAATTGACACACACCATCTCTTTGTCGATTTTAAAGCTGCGTTCGATAGCCCGAGAAGGGATTGCCTATACGCAAAAATGTCTGAGTTCGGTATACCTGCAAAGTTGCACGTACACGCAGCTCCGTCAAGGTAGGAAATGACCTCTCCGAAACCTTCAATACCGAAAGAGGTTTCAGGCAAGGCGATCCACTGTCTTGCGATCTCTTCAACATCATCATGGAGGGGATCGTACGAAAGGCCGGTGTGCATCGTAATGGCACCATTTTCTACAAAGGCGTCCAGCTCCTTGCGTACGCTGATGATATTGATATTGTCGGCAGAACCAAGAGAGATGTTACCGCTGCTTTCGCCGCTATCGAAAAGGAATCAGCCAAAGTGGGTTTGACGATAAATGAGGGCAAAACAAAATATATGCTGTCTACAAACAAGGGAGCTCGGCGTTTAGACTCCCACGTTTCATCCGGCAGCTATTACTTTGAAGTAGTCAAGGAGTTCGTTTACCTTGGCACCGCCATTAATACCAAAAACGAAATCAGCCTGGAGATAAAGCGAAGAAAAATAATTGCTAATAGGTGCTACTACGGGCTCAGTAAGCAACTAAGTTCCAGAGCCCTCTCTCGATCGACAAAACTAACACTCTACAAGACGCTCGTTCTACCTGTGCTGCTTTATGGCGCTGAGGCATGGGTAGTTTCGCAAACTGACGCAGCCGCTCTGGGGGTGTTCGAGAGAAAAGTTCTTCGCAAAATCTTCGGTCCTGTTCGAGTCGGCGATGACTATCGCATCCGAATGAACCACGAGCTGTATGAGCTCTACGATGACATTGACGTAGTTCGGCGTATAACTGTGCAGCGACTACGCTGGCTGGGTCATGTCCATCGTATGAACGACGAAGCTCCAGCGAAAAAGGTGCTCGAGGCGAGGGTCGCTGGTCAACGACGACGAGGGAGACCATGCCTCCGATGGATGGACCAGGCTGAGGAAGCCCTAACCGCACTTGGTGTATCCGATTGGAGAAGGCGCGCGCAAAGCAGAGGCGCCTGGCGAGAGCTGATGAGGTCGGCTGAAACCCGGACACGGGTTGTTACGACCACCTAAGTAAGTAAGTTAGTACTACTCGTATTTTCATTGAAATTTTTTAATATATATTCTTTATTACATCTTCATTTTATAATAGAGAAAAAAAAAAAACAATATTCCGTGCAATATTGAATGCTTCCAAAGCTTCGTGGAAATAAAGTTCAAGACAGGCAAATCTGAACCACAACAAAAAGATTTTTCACACTGATTTAGCTGTTTCTTAATTTCTCGGCTAATAAATAGTTTCCCGTCCTTCCTTACTTGTATCCGCTTCTAACTATTTTAGCTTTCCTTTTTTTTTTTTTTGCAGCTCTTAATTCGTGACCTTTCCTAAACACAAAACAGCCAACTCTTTCAGGATTATTTGTAGCAAACATGAATAGTTTGCCACAGATTATGGGTTGAGAAAATCGATGGGACAACAAAGTGAGTGAATGACTATAATTCATGGCAAGATGGTGGCAAGTTGCTGAAAAAAAAGGCATCAACACCCAGGGCTTGCCTCAGGCTCATTTGATAAAAATGTTTGGCCTGCATTAATTTTTATTTCTTAAAATTATTTTCTACAAAAAGGCGGTAAACATAAAACTCAAGAACCTTCAAACCGCTAGAGACTTGAAGGAATGTTTTGTTATTTATTTGTTGTAATTTTATAAACACCCTTAAGCGAACCCACCACAAGCAAGGAGGAGCATGTTTTTATAACTTGTCTATTCTTTTATTTCCTTGTTTATTTTTATTTCAAGTTTTTTATTTATGTTATAATAGCTGCTCCTTCCTTGCATGTAAAATTTAAATATTTAAACCTTAATTTATTAAAACCTTTCCAACAGCACACGCAACTAAAAAAAAACAACAACAACAACCGAGGTGGCGCACTATGGTTTATTTTCGTAAAAAAATATGTTGTTAACATGAAAAATGTTAATATTTAAGAAAGATACGATAATATTGTCTCAATACCGAAACTAAAAAAAAAGACATAATTTGTATCGTAACGATGTATCGAAACTATAACGTTTTGATATCGGAAAATGATTTTTTTTTTATACAAGCTACATACATTGTTTTAAAGCATATAGATTGAAGTTAATTTCGACTTCGTCACGATATCGAACTAAAATAAAATTTCGATATTTTAACTATATTGATATTGAGCATTATTATAAATATAAAATATTGAAAAAAAAAAAATTTTGATATTACACGATATTCACGATATTACACGAATTAATTTCGTTAATTCAGTATACATAAAATGCACATTAAATTTTTTTTTTTTAAACAAAAACAACTTCAACTTTAATTGAGGCACACGATAATATTTTAAATTTTCAGCTCGCGTTGACATTTAAATAGAATTTAAATAGAATAGAATAGTTTGAAGTTTATATTTTACTAGGAGGACAAAGTGGTCCACTTCGCAACGGAGGTTTTTTTTTTATCAATAAAGAGCGTTAACTCGATTGTGTTAATCTTTAAATGAGTAGTGTGGAGACAGATGGAGCGCAAAAACTTCATTTAATAAAATCCTAAACACAAAGGTTTTCAGTCAATCGCCTTGACCCCTTTCCCATTGGTCAAGAATTGAAAGCAATGCGAAAAGAACAAAAGGGAACACGAAAAAATTGACGTTAAAGAGACATTGGTACCGTCCATTTTTCTCCCTTTCGTCGCTTCCGATTTGCGGCGAATTGCCTACAAACTCTGAAAATTGAATTCGATTCTTGACCAATGTGAAAGGAGTCCTTGTGTTCAGAATTGAACAAATTTTGATCGCTCTTCAATGTGTTTATCCGCTCTCACACTCACTGTTTTTTTTGGCAGTTTCTATTGAAAGCAAGAACAAAAACTTTTGAGTTCCGCACAGTGCGGCCAGAGGTATAAAAACATGGCGGAAATTATTTGCAATGAATACCATATATTAACATACAAAAACAATTAAAGAACAAGAATGTATTTTACTGTTTATTATACATATTACATCAAAAAATATCGCATATCTAGCTTTGTGATTCTCTGTCTCTTGAAGATGAACATGATAGAATATGATAGGCTTTCTGTAAAAACTCTGCATTTATCAATATTTATTTTGAAACCACCAATTTAGTTTTTATAAAAAAATAAAAAAAGTACAAGAAAACTACAGTCGGATTGGACCGACCATGAAATACCCTACACCTTATTTTACGGTTGTTAAGCAGATTTTTTGTAATCAACTTGATATTTACCCAACATACCCGTATTCCAAATTTTATCTTTCTAACTCATATGTAAACCCTTTAGAGCGATACGTGTTATAAGGGAGGGGGGCGTGCCCGTGGGAGAATTCCAAAAAATTTAAAATGAGCAGATTCTTGGGTTCATATACACATGTGTGCCAAGATACATGAAATTCTCTCAACTCCTTCCCTTACTCACGGTAACACGGACAACACACAGATGTACAGCCAGACGGGCGGACGGACGCTCAGATGGACATGTCTAGATAGACTAAAAAGGTGACGCTGATCACAAATATACATATATACTTTTCTAAACCACCAACGCCTTCTCTGGGTTTGTTTTACAAATGTTTGCATTAAGTAAATATATTGAAAAGGTGTAGGGTATAAAAATCGTCTCCTCATTAAAAGTTCATAACACAAAATAGCACAAAGTTGCGCAATTTTTTTCTGTTTTTACTATAAATTTAGACTATGTAGAATATTATAACCGTTAAACAAGCACCCAGACTATCTCGGAAAGCCACTATTTGTTTAAGGATTTATAAATTCATTAATTAGATTGTATCATCTGACCGGGGCATATAAAGAACCATATAAGTTTTTACTATTTTAGTATCTAATGGTGAATATGCCATAATAATTTCAAGATGGTGGCTGCAATCAAAACTCCGAAAATTTAACTTGAAAACACTTTTGAAATAACTGATTGTATTATTAGCACGAGCAGTTCATAGAACGTATAACTTTTAACTAAAATGTAATTTCAACTTTTCTATGTAATTTTAAAAGATATACTGCTTTATTTTGTTTTTAAAATTAATACATTTTATTATTATTTATTAATTCATAACATTATTTAATTTATTCTTAACAGTATAAGATCGAAGTACCAAAAAAGAAACTAATTTTATTTTCTGTATTTTTTTGATCGTTTTGACACAATTTTTTATCACACACTTCATTTTCACTTCAGTTTCATTCAAAAAATGTTTTTCAATCAGTTTAATTTGCAGTTGCATTAGTTTTGTTATGCAAAAGCGCTGGGTGACGTCATTTAGTCAAATAAGAAAGAGAGTACTAGGTAACGGGACTGCGGAAAGCGTAATCTTGTTTCTATCGTTCTTGAGACAAAATGCATGTCAAACGAAACAAATAACATTTTTTCTTTTCTTTTTCACATTTAAATGTATCTCTCCTTCCGTCTTGCGCGAGGCTCTTCTTTTTTTTATCGACCAAAATTTGACCCAGTACTTTTAGAGTTCACCTGAAAACAAAAAATTTGCATTTCAATTTTATATAATAGTATAGACTATATAATATGTAGTATAGATGAATAAAGTTGAACTTGCTCCTGTGATTTGCATAGAAAACATTTAATAAAATTAGCATGATATATCACAATGCGATAAGACATAAAAAATAAAATTTAATATCGAAAAAAATAGACATTTTTTATATCGATAATTTTTCGATATCGTATTAATATGTCTTTAATTTTAATGAACAGTTCAATGACGTAATCTTACACTTAAGATTCATTGAGCCAGTGAACGCGTGCATTGTACCAATTTTAAAAAATTATTCATTGAAACAAAAAATGTTTTCTTTGATTTTCGTTTAAATAAGCTTCTTCACGTGCACTGGACGGATTTTCTAAGTTATTTTCTGATCACCAACATATTATTTTCTCATTAAAATCTTCGCGCCCAATGCCAAAAGCTTCCAGGTTATCTTATATTTGTGTAAAAAAGCTTAAAAGATTACTGTTATATGAAAAAAATCTTAATTTGTACATTTAAAAAAAAAAAAAAAAATATGCTTTTTATTTTTTACATAAGTAAAAAAAATTTTTGAATATCTCAGATTTTTTTTAAAATTACCTTTTTGACCGCTGTTTGGCGTGTTAATATATTTGATTTAATTAAAAAAAAGAAAAACTAAGGAAAAACTAAAAGATTTTTTGCTTTTCGTTTTTAATGACTGCATGTGCGTGTTGTAGGTGTTTAATTATGATAGCGACTTTTCGAACTTGTCCTAACCTTAACTAAACGGTACTCTATTAACCCAATTGTGACACTCCTGCTTTGATATAGTGCGTGTGTGTTCATGTCAAAAAGAAAGGATTCATTTGGAAGTGGCTTTCTTAATGAGCTTCTTTATAACAAACATGAACACAAAAAAACTACTTATGTCTCGAAATGCTTTTTAGTAAATTAACTTTTTAACTGTGTTTGTGGTATATTAATTGCCTTACCATGATTCCTGATAAATCAAAGTCAAGGCTATATTGCATGACCTAGCCAATTTTTCATTACATAAATTTGTTCTCTTACTAAGTCATTCCAGCAATAATGAAAAAGGAAATGAAAAAGCTTAATCATTCCAAATATTATTAATCTTTGGCTCACCAAGTTTTAACAGCATATCCTTATTATGAGAGAAAATTGTGCTTTCGCGTTGTTTCTTAATTCTCATTTTATGCTTTACGTACAATAACATTGTCTATCTTCTTTGTATCTACAGCGCTAACAGTAGCGGATATTAATTTGCGCCTTTTGCCTTTAAGCTTTGAGCAATTTCCTTGCAACACAATGTAATCTCCTACTCTTTTGTTTAGTGGTATTTTATTTTATTTAACCCTATGATTACTTTGAGTATTATTAGGGAACATTTGTTTTTTAGTCGCAAATAACAATCAATAAGAAAGACACGAATGAAAAATTCAAACATTACCATTTTAGAATATTTCTTTAAATTTAAATCTTTGACAAAATATGAAATAATTTTGGTTATAGCTTTTCTAACTTTGAATCAGTTTTTTTTAATCCTCTAAACTGAGTTCACTCGAAGAGTTAATTTAAGAAAAATGGAGTTTTTCCCGAATCCATTGAAAACAAATCTGAAATTAATTTTGATTTGACCTTAAAATCAACTTGAGTGTTTGATTTTTCAAGTTTTTTACGAAATTAAAAATCATACCAGCAGTCATGCTCTTAATGGGTTAAAGCCACCCAACTCTAAAATAAACATACAAACTCATATTTTTAATGAAATCACAGCTGTACAAATATATGACTGCAGTTTCTTTGTCATCTTTATCTATAGTACTTTTTTTCATATCCATTTTGTTTTGTTTTGCTTTTGTGTTTTGGTTTTATGGTTTCGTTTCGTTGAACCGTAAATTTAAGTGTGGAATGTTTTGTTTTATAATCATATCCAGGAAGGAAAGAAAATGTACTCCTTTGTCTATTTTATATTCACTGCACACACACCCACACACACATCTTAGCATAGTTTTAGGATTTTTATGTCGCTATAATTTCGTTTCTTTTTTTGTACAGTCACGTTCAGCAGCTTAACATAAAAATTTAAAAAAGTTTATTATCTAACGTAACGGAAACTGTGCACGTAATTGTTGGGTTAGGTTCGGAAATATGGTTTGGTTAGATTAGGAAATATGCAGACATAAATTTTTGTTCTCAAATATTGTTTTCTATACAAAATGTTGATTGTATTTTTATGGCAAGCATAAACGTTTGAACTAAAAAAAAAAAAAACCCAATTTCAACTAATGTGCAGTAGCTCATCTATTAAATTGAATTCTTCTTGACTATTTTCTATATCTTTAGTACTCATTTCTTTTAATTTAATGCTACTAAAACTAGTTCAACAAAGTAAAAACCATACTCGACTTTTGTTCGTGGCCTGTACAAATACATTTTTTCCATTAAATTTGAACATTTCATTAACCGATATGAATTAGCAGCTATACTTTTACAAAAGCCATCAAATTAACACTTTGTTGTCATTTGCCACAAATTGCCACTTAGTTAGCTTTTGTCTAACTAATAAAAGATCTGCATATATACATAGATATATACATATATATAAATGACTTCAATTGCCAAATGCTTCTTTATTCATTAGTTTATCCGAGCAATTATTAAAATATGCTAATTACTGTACATTTACGTGTCTCATTGTATGCGTTTATTTGTTACAAAATAAGCCGCGTTCTATCTATTTGACTTTTTTCTTCTTTGGTGTGTATGTGTGTCTTCGTCGTATAAACACACATCTCCGTCGTATGAAAGATTATTAAAAGTACTTGATAAGCTAACAATTGAGTTTAATTGGCAATTCTATTTGCTCTTCTCCTCCTTCACATGCTTAGTATTCCAGATAAGCTTGTGGCCATTTATGTGGTTTGACGGTATTTGTACTAACACGTAAATTTTATGGGGAAAATCTTTTGGAGCTATTCCATGACTTCTAATTTAAGATTGATGAACATTTGAAAGCTCAGAGCTGACACACTTTTATGGAATGAATTGTTATGGAATGAAGATAAAATTCTTGATTGCTTATTGTTAAGATCATGTAAAGAAGGAGTTCACAAAACGTGTTAGTGTCTTGTAAATAACCCTCTAGCGCCTTTTCTTAGAGGTATTTTTTGGCCCCTTTTCAAAATAAGGTTAGAAAGTACCCTTTAAAGTAGACGTAGAGGTTTAAATATTCTATGAAAATGTTTGTGGAAAGTAATTTTAAACAATTTCTCTACAGCTTACTTCGATGGAGAAAAATAGTAACTTTTTAATTATTTCCCTAGAACTATGCACTAAAAATTTCTTCAAATAATGCATAGTAATCACTTCTGCAGATGATGGCTTTTTACATACTGATAGAAGTTTAATAAAAAGAATAGATATTTTATTAATAAAGGCCCCAACATTTCAGAACAAGAAAAATAGGTCAGTAAAAATAGGATTTTAATTGGAAATAATTGGCGAAAAGCTGGAAACCGTTTTAATCGCTTCATTATGACCCAAATGAATTGATTTGAAGTTATTAGTGGGTATAGAGCTTCGGCACCATGCCCACTTTCAAGCAGAATTTTTTTTGTTTTTCGTCTTTTAAATTTAATTAATCGAAGACCGTTCATCCTAGACTAATTTTCAATCAATTTTCGTTACGATTTCGCAACGAAATCGGATTTTGAAGTCGGAAAGATTTCGAAATATTTATAACGAAATCGTAACAAACATTTCGCAATCTTTCCGATTTCGTAACGAAATCGTCGTAATTAAATCTGGTGCTTCTAACTACCATGTTTCGCGCCACGGCGAAGTCGATCAGTCTTAGACCGTTGTTCGCTGAGGTCCCGTGAAGACTGAACTGAACGACAGTGGGACAAAAGATGCCTTCATTTCCGACTTTCGCATTAAAATCGCCAAGGACTTTTTCACGTCATGAACCGGATGCTGGTCGTATACGTCCTCAAGACAAGCGTAGAAAGCGTCCTTGACGGCTTCGTCCTTTTCCTCCGTCGGGGCGTGCGCGCAAATAAGGCTGATGAAGAAAAACTTTGCCTTGATACGGATCGTAGCCAATCTTTCGTTCACAGGTGTGAACCGGAAAACAAGGTGGCGTAGTTTCCGGCTAACAACAAATCCACATCCGAATTTGCGTTCTCCGCATAGCAGCTGTAGTAAATATCGCAGTGTGCATTTTAAGAGCATCCTTTCCCTTTCAATCGCATTTCCTGGATGGCGGTGGTGTCTACATTTATTGTTTTGAGGGCTTCCGCCAGTTGGATAAAGGGTCCGTTTTTCGTTTGCGGTGGTCGGCAACGAAATTGGGGTTCTTATCCGAGGCTGGTTTGGTTTTCATTGGACAGTAGTAATGTGGCGGGACCCAAACCCTGCGCACATTCCATGTTTGAGGTCCACGGAGCGACCCCT
The DNA here is from genome assembly GCA_914767935.1 of Coremacera marginata. NCBI lineage: Eukaryota > Metazoa > Arthropoda > Insecta > Diptera > Sciomyzidae > Coremacera > Coremacera marginata. Next base: position 2,351,449 of record OU612045.1, on the reverse strand, counting down.
GAAGTTTAACGTCGAGAGGAAAAATAGGTAGTTTTGGACAAAGGTGCTTTTTAGGCGACACCGACTCGCCTTGACAGTGCCAGGTTATCGGGATATGTGGGCTTATCAACCAAGACGAAGCGCTTGTCCGATGATACGCCTTTCCACTCCCTCGCTGATCATCCGCTGTATTGTCCGGGACCGCTTATTTGTTTAACTTATTCGCGGCTAACCTTCATATCTGAAGGCCGTCCACCATTCACAACCTGTAACCCGTCCGGTGGCGTGCAGCTAAGCACCCCGCAGAATACCCTTTTATTCCACGGAACGGATTCTTCAACATAATCGTTTAAATTTGTTTTTATAGATTAGTCATAGTGTTAGGCAAATATTCTTCAGATTTCATTAGAATACTGTCATATTTGAATTTTTGTGATTTTTTTGGAAACAACAAGAAAATAATGAGATTTTCAAAGGAAGGTGGTTCATGCGGCACGTTTACACTGTTTGAATCGACTTCAAAATTCTAAATGTTTAGTTTGAGGTCAAATGGAACAATTATTTTTATTGAAACTAAAACATTTCGAAAAAAAACTTTTTGGGGGCCACTCTAATGGATATCTCAAAAGATCGGGCGGAATACATTTTGAACAATCTTTTAGAGATGAAAAAGCTATCGGCGCGATAGGTGCCGCATTTTCGCACAGTCGTACAAAACCTGCATCTCGTTAATGATTCAAGTTCCGTTTTAGCGTTGTTGCAGCGTATTCGAGCGAACTTTTTTGACTTTTTGTGACTTTGAATAAAACATGGGTCCATTACCATACCCCTGAGTCCAATAGGCAGTCTGCAGAGTACCTGGAAAGACACCAAAGCGAATACGGAAGGTTGTCCGTTTTTTTGTATTCTTCATCGATTACCTGCAGAAGAGAAGGACAGTCAAGAGAGTATTATGCAATGGTATTGGACAAACGGAACGACGAAATAAAGAAAAAAACGGCTCCATATGGCATAATTATAACGCACCGTCACACACGTCCTTGAAAGCGATGCCCAAATTGGAGCAATTACGATTCGAATTAGTATTTGTATTCCCATGTATTCCCCCATGTATTAGTATTTGTATTCCCATGTATTCCCATGGGCAAATTGTTCGAAAAGTGTTATCCCAATCAGATCTAAGCAATGGGTTGACCTATTTTAAATTTTTTTTCTCAAACTCGGCCCAGCGTGAACGATCTTGAGCCATTCTGCGAACTTCCTGCCGAGTGTATCGGGATTGGTATTCCACATGTGTCGAGCGCATCCAAGTCATACGTAGGCGACCTCTTCTCCTGGAACCTTGGGGATTCCATTTAAGGGCCATCTTTGCAATGTCGTGGCCTTCTTTGCGTAGAGTGTGACCAATCTACCGCCGTTTGCGGTTTTTGATTTCAAGAGCTATTGGCTTGCACGTCGAGATGATTAAGAGCTCTGAGTTTGCGATTGTTTTTGGCCAAGAGATCCGGTGTACAATACGCAGACACTTGTTTACAAAGACTTGTAACTTGTTGCAGATAATGTTGGTAACCTTCTACGTTTCGCTAGCTAGGCTTAATGGTGGTGTTTAAAATGCTTTGTTAGGTTTTGGTGTTTATATTACGCGCTGCCCAAATACGGTCGAGTTTATGGAAGGCGTGTCTGGTCTTGTTGAAGCGCGATCTTACATCCACTTTGAGCACACGCTATCCAGATAGCAAAACTGATTAACGATGGTTTGTTGCGTGCCATCAATGGTTACTGAGAGGGCAGCTTGGAGAGCTTTAAGTTTGGCAATGAGCTCTGACAGTCTGTGAGCCAAGAAGCAGGTATTGTCAGCATAGTCAAGGTCGCTAAGTTTTTGGTGCGGTCGCCATTGTATACCAACAGGAGCGTCTTTGTTTGTTTACTTGAGGACGCTGCCGAGAACTGCTACTATAAGTATAGGCGATAATACGCAGCCCTGCCGAAGCCCTTTTTGGGTTGAATTTATTGCTCTTCTTTCCTTTGAAGAGCACGCTGCACTCAGCGCCCTCGCAAAGATCGCGGATAAGAGTGATGATCTTGTCCGGCACGCCAATATTTCTGAGAGTAAACCGGATTGCGCGTCTGCTAATTGTGTCAAATGCACGTTTAAAATTAACGAACAGCATATACAATGGGGGTCTCCACTAAGCTTATTGCTCAGTAATTATTCGCATTGAGTTTATGTGATCAACACGGGAACGCTTTGGCCTAAAAGCATTTTGCTCAGTGCTTAGTGTGGTGTTGAGAACTGGTGGTATTCTATCCAGAACTATAAAAGCAAGAAACTTTTCAACAGTATTAAGAAGAGTAATGCCTTGCCAGTTTTAATATCGGCTCAGACCGCCTTTCTTTGGGATAGATATTATTATTCCCTCTTTCCATTCACTGGGGATTGTGTTCGTCTAAGATTTGTAAGAGTAGCGGACGTATAGCGTAGGCAACTTCTGCTCCATATTTCAACAATTCTGGCGGATCGCTGAAGTGATCTCCGCAAACGATGGAGGCTCTGTCGAAATGTGTCCTCCGAGGTGTTGCCCAGGCTTTCGTAGTGTCTTCTCCATTCATTCAGCTGCTCATCTACTGTCGCAATAACACTGCCATTTTGGTCTTTTAATGGTGGAATGTGGGGTTTGACATTCGTTAATTTGTTGATTGCTGCGTAAACACTTCTCATAACGTTTCTATAGGCTGCTGCTCCGGCCTTACTTGCGATGTTATTAAGGTAAGCTTCTCTGTCATTCAGCGTGCGTTCTTTTACCTCCAAATCGGCTGACTTGTATAGATTGACCAGCTCAGATTTGTTAACCATGATCATGTGTGCTCTGTAATTGGTTCTTGATTGACCTTCTTCTTTCTACGCTTTGCCACGTTTCGTAGCGAATCTTCGCAAAAACTCAAGCTAAGCCTTGGATGCGTCAAATGTCGTGTCCTCTCAAAAATTTGGACTTGTGAACTGACGAGAGCGCTGCCAGCATTGTTGGTTTTTTATTGTATTTGCAGAATACCATATATTCCAGACTTGGCCGCCAGTGACTATTATCTGTTCCCAAACTTCAAGCGGTGGCTGCAAGGAAAGAGATTCAGATCGAATGAGGAAGTCATCCCAGAAACCGAGACGTATTTCGAAGGCTTGAACGTCTCGTACCACAGAAAGAGCATAGAAATGTTGGAAAATCGATATCGCTTAACAAATTTCAAAAATACAACACCTTATCTCGGTCATGTTTTTTAGTCTAGAATAATTTTCTTGTATTTGAAAAAGTATATCAAACATTCATGCCATATTAAATACGCATTTAAAAATATGTTGATGAATAAGTTTAAAATAGATAAAAATATAATTTGTTTTGTGATAACTTGATTAAATATTTCTTTGAAATAATGTTTTTCACTTATGAACAAAAAACTATTAATAGTGAAATAAGCCCTTTATTACCTGATAAGCAGTATGTACGAGTAGACAATATTAGTCACATTATACCAATTCAATTGAGTCACGAAAGTCGTATTTGTAATATTTTTATTGATAAAATTAATTCAACAAAATTACAAACCAAGATATGATGATATTGTTTTTAAAGTAAATACATTTCGCTAAAATTAAATAGATGAAAATATAGCTCTACAGCTTTTTTTTAGATTTTTATCAATTTTGTTGATTTTGATGTTAGAAATATTTTAGAATCTTTTAGCCACATTTCTTACACTTGTTTAAACAATATCTTGTTTTCATAACAAATTTAAACCTAATTGACGACTAAAGTTTAAAGATTTAATTTTTTTTTCATAAATTCCAGGTACATGTTGCTTAACTTTAAGAAGTCAAAAAGCTATAAAACTTCATCAGCCCAAATATGTGTTTTTTTATTTCTAACATTTTACTTTAAACTAAACGTTTCTCATTTGTTCTCTACACTGCTTTAAGTTCTTCCTACATACTCGTAGTTTACATATTTAACTACATAATGTTTACCCATTAAATACAATCACGGATCCTGCATGCATCAGCACAACAAAAACAGCACTAACAACAAAAACAACAGCAAACAAAGCAGATAAACATGCATTTAAATGGCTTTCATTGAAAGACAGCCAGCCTTTACAGCAATTTTTAAATATATGCAAGCCAAGGTACATAGAATAGAAACTGAGCGGCAGATAGACCCTTCTATACTCTATACTGTATGGTGTGGCAGCACCTTCCATCTGCATGCATCCATTATATACGTGGCGGCATTCATTCAGTGCTGCTGCCCAAGTTAGTAAAGTGCTTTTTTATGTTAGCATTGCTATTGTTTTGCACTAAATACAACATATTAGGCACGAGGGTGAAAAATTGTTCATACCTGGAGCTTAGTTAGAGTATCTAGTATGCTACAATTTTGCATGTTCAGGATACGAATTTTTATAGCACTTTTGACCTGCTTTACTTAATGTTGCTATACTTAAAAAAGAGTCGAAAAAAATTAAATTTTAAGTTAAAATATTTATGATTATTATGACCGTTTTAATGGCCGTTTTTTTAGTCAACTTTATCTACACTTGGCTGCTTTACTCTTAATTTTTAAACTCTGTCACTCTCGTAAATGAGTATGTGTCGGGTTATTTGATAAAAAGTGATAAAAAAAAAAATGTAATTTATGAAAGTTGTTCTGGGACATGTGACCCATTTAAGTGTAGCGTGTGTGCTGGGATGTCTCGCTTCTCAAATCCGTGCACAACTCAGATTCACAGTTTGGCCTTTTTTTCCCCCACATACACACATGCGTGTATGTATTTGTGTGCATAAAAACATGTTGCGATTGTATGCGATGAATGTATGTATATCTGTCGCGGTATGGAATGGTCCTCTTGACTCCTGCAATATTTTTATAAAATCCGTTTTGCTTAAATTAAAGTCATTTATTAAAAATACCAACGAGATTTATTTACCACATTCATAATTGAAACTCAGATTTTATTCATTATTTCGTTATCTACTTTTTTTAGTTGAAATACTTATGAAAAGTTGCTTCTGTTTTTTTTTTTTAGCTTAATTGGTTTGTGACTAGTTTTAATTGAATCCTCTAGCCAGCAAGGCTGCCCTGAGGCAGCCACTGTTTTTTGAGTGTAATTTTGACATTTCATTTTTTTAAGCTTGGCATTTTTTTAACAGCTCAAGAATTAAGCAAACAACCATGATACAATAATACCTGGGAGATAATGCTATTTTTCTGGTAGATCTTATCGAGTTCAGGAATAGTAATTGGTAATTGGCTCGGTAATAGGTTAGTAATCGTTCGGCAATCGGTTGGTAATAGCTTCGGTAATCGGTTGGTATTCGCTTGGGTAATCGGTTGGTTATCGCTTCGGTAATCAGTTGGTAATTGCTTTGGTAATCGGTAATCACTAGTTAGTCACTCTTCAGTAATTGGTAATCGGTTGGTTATCGCTTCGGTAAACGGTAATGGGTTTGTAATTGCTTGGGAAATCGGTTGGTAATCGCTTCGGTAATCGGTTAGTAATCGCTTCGGTAATGGGTTGCCTATCGCTTCGGTAATCGTTTGGTAATCACTTCGGTACTAAAAAAAAGCTCAAAAAGCTCAAAGCACAATGCAACAGAAATGAACAGCTAAAAGCGTGATGATGTCTTGAATCTATAGTTTTTCTCTCTACCAAAATGTGCTCAATGCCGCTAAAGAAATTTTACTTCAAAAATATGTTTATAAAGAAAATCAAAAATATGAAAGGTTGTTTTTTTTTATTTGATTCTATAAAATAATTTCCTTTTAAATATTATGGGAAGTTTTTCTATGAGCAACAGAAATGTTTCCAACCTAAAAAAAAATGCCCATAATTTGAACATAAAATGTTATTTTCGAACGATCGATTGATTATTTTTTTCACTCACTGAAAACTTAAACTTTTTTTTTGATACAACTCAACTCAATAAACTCTCCAGTTCATAAATTGTGCGTTTTATTTTATTTCGATCATTTTTTTTATTTTTATTCTTTGTTATAAAGATCTTTAAACTTTTTACTTAAATATTCTTTCGCTAAAATATTCTTGCTTCAATTTATTTCCGTACCTCTTATCAAACCATTTCATGTATTAATTTTTAAACACTTTTTAAGTAGTTTCATTGTTACACATTTGCATGATAGGAAGGAAAACTCATTCCTGACGTACATTTTGTAGCAAGTACCACTTGACTTCTTCGCCAGGGTAAACTTTGCTAGATTTTTGCTCTCAAGCAATAACACAGTCAACTTTGAGCATCGTCATCACCATCAACACCAGCAACACCGTTGCCATGGCAAAGTAGGTCGCAGTGTTGGTTACCGTTTGTGCCAGTTAAGGTTTGCACGACATGGTTAATAATTTTGTTGGCAACATGAGAGCGAACCACTCTTGCTTGGCCGTTTCCACCAAAAGCATATCTTATCGAAACTTATCTCGTTGCGAAGATTGTTGAGGAGATTGTTTATGTTTTATTTTACTGCTATTGCTTTTTTTGCTTTTAGCATTTACATTTATGGAGGAGTAAGCAAAGTTGAGCTGCTTGTTCATGTTGCTGCTGTTGTTGTTTTTTCCTCATTAATTTGTATTGAGTTCCACCAGAACTTAACCATGAAGATATTGATTGTTTTAATCTTATCTGAAATCAATCTCAAGTTGTCGTATTTTTGCCACCACTTCAGACCACCACTTCTAAATAATATCAAGTATAAATAATAAGCTGTATTTAATTTTGTAAAAAAGCTTTTAACAACTTAGCCTTAAGTTACGGCCCCCCTTCTCCTGCTACCTTTTTACTAAGTCTAATTTTCAGATTTAATTCTTTATAAGGAAGTGGCACCGATTATCGACCAACTAAATCGTGGCATTTAATTTAGGCCACCACATTATTAAATAAATATCTGTAGAAGACAACTGTATATATATATATTTTTGCAATTTAAATTCATAAAAGTAAAAAAACAGATAATTTCGCATTCAATAAAGGCAGCATTTATGCTAAAATCTTCTGATTAAAAAGTTAAAAGTTCTGTTTAAATTGCTGTAAAAGTGAAACGATCAGCTACAGCAGTTGATAACGCCATCAAATTAAAAGCTGCTAAAATAAAAACCGAAAAATAATAACCACCAAAAAATTTCGCCTCATCAAAAAGCGACTATTATTGTATTGTTCGAGCTGGTCTCCAAGAAAATGTAACTGCAGCAAAAACTATATCGGATTTGCAGTTAAAAGTTTGTAAACGTCGAGTACAAAAAAGTTTTAGCTAGCAGTGTCGTCTCGTTTGAAAGAAAATTAAGTCAAAACCAGCGTTGAAGCTATACATAAAAAAGGCTTGGTTGGACATTGCCAGGAAACATACGTCATGGACCAACAAGTGGAAAAATGTGCTATTTTCTGATGAGAAAAAATTTAACCTTGTTGGGCCGGATGGTTTCAATTACTACTGGCACGATTTGAATACAACTGAGCATGTTTCCACCAGACGCAACTTTGGAGGAGGTTCTTTAATGGCTTTTAACTATGACAACAGAACCTCCATTTGCAAAATTTCCACTCGTATGAACTCCGACAGTTGTAAAAACTTATTGGATGATGTTTTGCTAAACTTTCTGGAACAGCAGGCGGACCAAAATGCAATTTTCCAGCAAGAAAATGCTGCTATACATGTGTCAAAGTCCACTTGTCAGTGGTTTGCAGATAAGCAAATCACACCCCAGATCTCAATCCCCAGATTTCAATACAATTGCGAACATGTGGGGAAATTTGGCTCGTCGTGTTTATGCCGATGGACGAAAAATCGAGTCGGTGGAACAGCTCCGCAAGGCCGTCCTAATTCTGATTTTCAAAAAGTGGTCGACTCGATGCCAATCCGGATTTACGAATTCATTATAAGTTCAGGAAGCTGAACCCATTATGAATTTAAGTAAAATAATTTTTTTCTTTATAATTTTTATGTTTTTGGTTATTTTCTTATACTGCCTTTAATTGAATTTCGCGTTCCAAGCTCATGTTTTTTGGTTTTAACTTTAATGTATAACATTTTAGTTGATAAAACTGTGAAATAATGCTTAGATTGGACTGATTTTGAATTAAATAAAAGTTATTGAATTAAAAATACCTGCAAAAGTATTTTATTTTTGAAATTTTTGAGAAAATACAGGTGCCTTTAATTGAATTTCGCTGAGTGTATATACAGCCATGGACACAGAATAGCACAAATGTCAACTTATTTTTAAAACGTTTCGTTTGAACCTAATAATGCATTCATTAACTGTAGTTATAATTTTTTGAGACTCCAGTGTGACGTTGTTTAAAGCTCCGAGAGAGAGCTTTACCGTTACTAACTTTTATTTGCTCAGGCCATCTCTTTCTGTATAGGCATGTACGATCATGTTGGTGAATAAAAGTAAACAAAATCGGGTGTTTGTAAACATTTTAGAGTTTTATTCAGTTAATTTTGCCGATTCTAAATAAAATGGGTGGCAAATATTGCACACCGGAAAAAAGTCTATAATTCACGAACTAAGTCGAAAGACAAAAAAACATCTGAAATCGCGGATATTCTCAAAATTTCGAGAAAAATGGTCTATAATTCACTCAAGCGTACATCAAAAGCAAACGTAAGGCTGGTCCTTTCACGTCAGCAAAGCAAATTATGAGAGAAATAAATGAAGAAAATAACCTTAATGTTTCAAGAAAACTAGTATCTAGGAGACTACATGAAGCCGCTCTTAACAAAAAAAAAATTTAAAGGATCGTTTAGCGTTTGCAAGGGCCCATGTGAATAAAGAAGACCAATTTTGGAAGAACGTGCTCTGGACTGACGAAACTAAATTTAATAGGGTTGGACCAGATGGAAAAACTTTGGTTCGGCGCCCCCAAACGCCAAGAGTTGAATCCGAAGTATACAAAAAAATCATTAAAGCATGGATGAGAAAATTTAATGGTTTGGGGAGCTTTTTCCTGGCACGGCCAATTTTTCGTATACCAGGAATAATGGACAAAAATATGTATTTAGTTATTCTTAATAACCAGATGGAACCATTTGCATTTGATAACATGCCTATTAGGTGAACTTTTATGCACGATAATGTTCCAAAACACACAGCAAAGGTTGTGATTGATTGAATGATGTGAAGCTCAGCATAAGCAACCAAAATTTTCGAAATTAAGATGAGTTATGGAGTGGAATTGAGAAGGGAATTGAATTGGTTTTCTATTCCGAAGGATAGGGTCAGGAAAAGCTTGTGGATAATATGGGACGAAGATGTAGGGCTGTTTTGGACAATTCGGGATACAGTACCAATTACGTGTAAGCATGTTCGTAAGCTCATTGTAAAATAAAAATAAATCACTATGTCTTTCTTTTCAGAAACCAAATTGTGCTATTTATATATACGTCCAGCTCGGTTAAGGAGCAATTTCAGATTTTTCATTAATTTTCTAATTTTTTCATCGTAATTACAAAGTTACTACTGATTTTACGTTTTTAATGTTTAAACTCAAATACCATGAAATAAATTTTTGTTTTCCTCTATGTATTTTATTTAAATTTATGTGAAACACTCTACATGTATTTTTGTGCTATTTATGCGTCCACAGCTGTATATGTAGAGATATTTTTATAATATTAGAGATAATAATAAAAAATAGACATTGTTGCGTAATATTTCAAGTTATTGAAATGTATTTCTGACTAATTTCTTTTTAGCTATGTGGTCAACGAACGCGCGCTAATTTTGCTCTTATATGCACCCACCAAAGTCAACGTTATATAGCTTGGTGTGAGATTTCTCCCAAGAACGCCCATCAAAAGCATACAATTTAGTTAATATTCTGAAAAATCTGAAAACGTGTCAAAAAAAAAAAAAAAAAAAAAAACTGACAAATGGAAAATCAATAAAATGCGCAGGAAAAAATGTTTAGGCAGGGAGAAACAATATGTTGATTAGTTTCTCGACATTTCAATGAAATAAATGGCCTCATTTTCATGACCATTTTTGTCATTTGTGCAGCAGCTAACTACTCATATTTAATACAATTGCTAGGTAATAAGACAAAATTTTCTCCATTTAAAGTAAGCTTTAGAAAATTACATTTTTTTGTATTAATAACTTTCATTACATATTTATACAGAAACGCTTTAATGTGAACAGTTTATTTTTAATATTCTATAAAATGTTTCTTTTTTATTTTCAAAAAGTTGTGTCTCTATTTTTCTAACTAATTTTCTAACAAGTTGCAATGCCCATCAACTGGCTTAATGAAAAAAGTTTTTTCCCCCATTATATTTTGTTCTTAACTATTATATTTTGTACGCTCTATCAATGAAGCTACTGAAACTGAAGCTTTTTGTTATTGTTGATGTCTCAATTTTAGCATAAATATTTTGCGCTGTCCGTATCTGTACTTTGTTTATTTTTAATATTCTGACAATGCTGGAGGTTTTTTGTTTAGTTATAAGAAAAAAGGTCAGTTGGCAAGGGAAATGGCAAAACGCCTTAACTTGTCCACAACATGAAAGTTATTTTTGCTCATTTTTGCTCCAATTAACAAACGGCAGGTCTTTAAAGCGCAACCCAAGAGCATTTATTAAACGCTGTAAAGAATTTCAGCAGGTTCGGATGTTTTTCTTTTTTTTTTCTGGCTATTTGTGGCTACCTTTTTTGTGTTATTTTTAGTTAATCTCTGAGTTTTTTGTTTCCTTTTTTTTTCATTTCTTTACATAACCAAAGCTTGCCTTTTTGTGTTTAAAACATTGTATCTAAAAACGCTCGATAAAATATTATAAACAAGATGCAATAAATCTGTTTATATAATCGTTTTTTTTTTTGCCGTATTTTGACAGTATTGAGGGTACTATGTAAGTTTTTTGGAGGCAAGGCTTTCGAAAATATTTTTAAAATTATTTGTTTTAACAATTTGAAAAAAAATTAATTAAAAAAACTAAAGATTCATAAGTTCTTTAGTTTTTTTTTAATTAATTTTTTTAATTAACGTAAAAGTATGAAAATATGGGCTTTGAGAATTTTATAAAACTAATACTTTAAAAATCAGCTTAATTACTGTTTCGAATTCGCATTTCATTCTTTGCTTCTAGGGAAATGAAAAGGTTGTTTAACAGTAATGACCATGAAAAAATTTAAACTTTTGGAAGTAGATCAATCAACTGCATAAATTCCACTATGAATTTAGTTGTAGATACACGAAATTTTTTTCTCTATTGGTTAATACTAGTTCCAAATATTTTGATATGAGCTATAATCGGTTGTTTTTTGCATGGGGACCCCAAGAAAAGTAGCAGATAAGTGGTATGTTTGTTAAGAAAATATCTTAAGGGGGAAAAGTAATAAGACCAGCTCTTATATTTGACCACTCTAATGGTTTATTCGGGTGAGATATCAACTATAATCGATAGTTTGTGTTTTTTGTATGGGGACCTCAAGAAAGACGCCAAATTGAGGGTAGGTTGTTTAGAAAAAATGTTGAAGGGCAAAAAATAATAAAATCATACTTTTGACCCCTCTAGAGCTCAATTCGGGAGAGGTATTAAACAAAAAAAAAAAAACAGTTTTTGTGTTTTTTGTGTGGAGAGCCCTAGAAGGGTGGCAGATAGGGGGTTGATGTATTCAGAAAAAATGTTGGAGGGCAAAAAATAATAGAACCAGCTCATATATTTGAGCCCTCTGAGGGTCAATTAAGGAGAGATATAAACTATAACTGACATTTTTTGGTTCTTTTAGGGACACCCAGAAGGGAGGCGGCTAAAAGTTGGGTGTGTTTCTAAACTAAATGTTGAAGGATCAACAATAATATGACTCAACATATATTTTACAACTGTAAAAGACAATTCGGGAAATTTTTTTATTTGGAAATTTGATGATTTATTCAATATAAAGTTTAAAAATACTCTAAAAAAAATTTACCTAAAAATTTGGCAATGTACACCTATGAATGTACCCTAAATGAAAATTACTAAGTGCAGACTTCAATATTAACTTAGCAGATGATAAAAATATACCATTAATTGAATTTTAAAATGATGCATTAGGTTTGACTGTATCCAATGATCGAAAACTCAGTACTATATGGTGCGCCATATTTTATGTCAGTATATAAACATTGAATAACTTTGACATTTATTAGCTGATTGACTTGAGTAGATAGTTTTTCAAACGTTAATTCAATACAATTTTGACCATGAATCGTTTCACACCGAGTCAAAGAGCCGAAATAGTGTGTTAACTCAAAGTGCATATCGTCGAAAATATCGTAATCAACAAGCACCGTCTGACAACACTGTTCGTCGTTTGGTGACAAATTTTAACGTGACAGTGGAAGATCGTTCACATGCCGTTCATCAAACAAGAACGGCCCAAGACGTTCCAATCAACTGGTTGAAGCGGTAAGAGAGAGTGTTGCCGAGAACTCACCCACGTGTGTCGTATCGTCACTGCGCTCAGCATTTTGGCATCAGTAGAACCACTTTGCGGCGCATTTTGAAGGATGATTTGCATTTGTTTTGGAATAAAATGCTGTTTACTCAAAGAATATAGTCGACCGTCCTTGTCGCTTGGAATACGGCGAAATAGTCGATCGAATGTTGACAGTGAACCTGTTTTTTGAAACAATTTCAATGACTGACGAGGCTCATTTCACATTTCACAAACAAATTTTTCGCTTTTGGGTAACAGATAGTCTACATGAGATGAAACATCATTGCATGACTAAAAAGTGACTGGTTGGGCCGATGTTTGCGCCAAAGCTATCATTGGGCCATTTTTCTTCAGAGAAGTTGAAACTGTCGGTGGATATCGATGTCGGCACATGATGGTGCATTATGTCTGCCCACAAATATGTGAAAAAGGTTTAGATGGTTACCGGTTTCAACCAGACCGTGAGCCATGTCACACTGCAACGAAAACTCCCTGGACGTGCGATGTAATAAATGGCGGCATAGAGTGGCCCCGCCAGACTTCTTTTTATGAGACTATTTGAAACGCAAAGTGTATGCCAGCAGGCCTCAGACCATTGGCCAAGATTGCTATACCGCCCGAGATGCTCGAAAAAGTGATGGAAAACACAGCAACAAGAGCGTTTTTTCTTTGAACTATAGAGGTGGCCACTTGATTGATGTTGAATTCGAAAACTAATTCATATAAATTGTAAAAACTTAACTAAATAAAATACCATATATATGAAAATCGGTTGTATATTTTCTTTTTTAAGTTATTCAATATTCACATACCGACATAAAAGATGGTGCACCCTGTATAGTATATTTTCGAATTCGAAAAAATATCTCTCAAAATACCGCAACAATAGTTTTCTGAAACACTTCATTTTCTATCACGAAAAAGCATGCATACTAATGAAAAGCAAAAGACACGAAGCAATAAATTTTTGTAACGTAGAAAGCATAGCTGACCGTTTTTTTACTATAGTTCGTGCCTTGTTTCGTAATATCCAATGATAGGATTACTTTCAAATTAGACGATAACAACAAGGTTAAATAAAAAGCATTTCTGAAGCTTCTATCTTTTATTTTCTTTTTTTATTTATGTAAAGAAAGTAAAACAATGTTTTGATAATTTTGTTATTATTTTCTTCAATCAATTTTGTTACTCTTTACTTCAATCAAATAAAATATTTATAAACAAAATGAAACCATTAATCCGAAGCCAGGAAAGTTCTTTGCCACGAATTCCAAAAATATACCCAATTTTTCTTCATTCCTATTATTCACATCATTGCATATTTAACGAAGCGGTGGTAAACAAAAAACCCAAAATTAGGCCTTATGTACTACTTAACTTTATGAAAACATTCAACATCCTTGAATTAATTATATGCACCCTGATGCATAAAATAATTTCTACTACGTTAACTTCGAGGCTTATTTTTTCGAGCCTTAAGAGAAAAAACAACATTCTATTCGAGCATTATACAGCACTCATAACAAAACAAGCAACACCTTAAATTATACCGCAAACCAAATCAAAGTAAAACATTAGGGAGTAAAACTTATTCCCAAACAGAAATAAAAAAAACACCCAGTTGCTAACGGAAAAAACACCCACAGATAATAAATGACGTATAAAAATAATGCGGAAAGCTATAAGGACATTAAAAAAAATGGCTTAGACGATAAGAACTAAATCATAAAATACAGAGAATTTTAATTTAGGCAGGTAAGAGTTAAGCACCTTTTGAAATCAAAAACACAATCAGTGTAACAAGATAAAACAATAATAAACACAAAGTCTTTCTAATAAAATAAGCCTCTTTCAATATCATCTTAAAGGAATTCCAAGAAAAATACCAAACTTTGTAGGTTTAAAATCTGTTATAAATAAAAACCGCTATTTATCGCTCTTGTTATTCCTAAGAGAGAAATATGCTACTTCTTAAAAAGTTCTTCTCTAAGCTGCCTTCCAGAAAAATAACACCTACGCTACTTGTCACGTTTATGACTGACACGTGCTCTATTTAAATCATAGAGTCGAAAAACTTGTTTGTAGGCGCCTCCTTTGCAACATTAAAGTACAAACAACAACTTGAAGCAAAAAAAAAATATTAAAATAATCATTAGTTTCTTGGTTGGCTGACTGGTACTACCTACCTAGCTACCTGTGTCAGTGGGCTTAGCCACCAGCCCAACTCTGTTAAGAATGAACTTGTTGAAATAAGTCGTTTTTTTTAGTTTTCTTCTGCAGCAGTTTCTTTAATAAAACATCTTGTGTATATTCAGTGGCTGATGCGATGAGTTCGAAATACAATTTTTTTTATTATTTTTGTTTCTGTTTTATTATTCGCTTTATAGCTTAAATTTAATAGTTCATAATAATGGCAGATAATAGCGTTCGGTAGACGGTATTTATTTTACCTTCACTTAATATCTCATATTTGCGATTATCAACATTCAAATATAAACACCTCATAAACAATAATCAACATTTTGCTTAAACGACAGTCATTCCATTTGAGCCAAATAAAAATAATCCAAAAAAAAATGTTAAATTTTGTGAGTAATATGAGTGAAACAAATACATTTTTTGGCTTATTGCGTGTTATTTGACAATAACCGATAAAAAAATAAAATAGCAATTATTCAATATTAATAACTTCAATAAAGTGCTAATTCACAAAAATCATTCATGCTAAAATTACTCATGTTGAACATTTTTGCAGCGTCATTAAATTACACAGATCTGCAAATTAGAATTTTTTTTTTCGTTTCTCGGATTTTATAGGTGATTAGCTATTACCCGGTGCGCTTTGCTGCTACGCCTTGGAAGCAATTATTTGCAGCTATTGTTGTATATCTGATATTTGTACTATAGCGACCTCTGGTCTTTGAGATGTTTTGAGATGGAGCAAAATAGATAGTGCCAAAGCATTTGCCGTACTCGAAAATCCTCAAATACAAATTTGGATGTAAGTCGAATCAGCGGTTTTAGAGTTTTTCGCGATTTTTTGTGCTACAGGGCCTCTGGAGTTCAAAACAGACAAGTAAATACTTGCCGTTTACTACAGCGCCATCTGGTGTTAAATAGATAGCTCCAAAATATATTAAAATCAAATAACAAATATGTTAAATATTTGAGAACACAAAACTTGATTATAAAATCATATCGAATCAAATTAAATCGAATTAAATCAAATCAAATCAAAAAAAAATCAAGTCAAATCAAATCAAGCCAATCCAAATCAAATCAAAACAAATCAAATCAAATCAAATCAAATCAAATCAAATCAAATCAAATCAAATCAAATCAAATCAAATCAAATCAAATCAAATCAAATCAAATCAAATCAAATCAAATCAAATCAAATCAAATCAAATCAAATCAAATCAAATCAAATCAAATCAAATCAATTCAAATCAAATCAAATCAAATCTAATCTAATCTAATCTAATCTAATCTAATCTAATCTAATCTAATCAAATCAAATCAAATCAAATCAAATAACATCAATTCAAATCAAACCAAATCAAATCAAATCAAATCAAATCAAATCAAATCAAATCAAATCAAATCAAATCAAATCAAATCAAATCAAATCAAAACAAATCAAATCAAATCAAATCAAATCCAATCAAAGAAAATCAAATCAAGCCAAATCAAATCAAATCAACACAAATCAAATCAAATCAAATCAAATCAAATCAAATCAAATCAAATCAAATCAAATCAAATCAAATCAAATCAAATCAAATCTAATCTAATCAAATCAAATCAAATCAAAACATATGAAACCAATTCAAATCAAATCAAATCAAATTAAATAAAATCAAACCAAATCCAATCAAGTCACATAAGAGGTGGTGCAATGCAAGTGAAAGTCTATTGAAATAGCTTTATTTAAAATTTCGATGTTCAGCGCCTTCTATCGGAATTTTTTTTACTTCGTACACAAAAGAAACCGAGATTAACATATTCTGAAAATTTGAAGCACGGATGAATGGTTTCCGAGTCCTTAAAAAATACATTTACAGAAATTGATTTTTATTACTGGGTGAATTTCAAAATAAACGCCTTTATTCTGTCCCAGCTTTTTCTAGCCTCTTCTCTTAAAAAATAAGCACAAAAAAAAGCATAGTTTTATATTTACAAGCGGTTTATTTTCTGCCCTCTCTTACCTGTTTTATCCATTGTCCATGTCCTCATTCTTACCGGCAGTTATTCAATATAGAAAAAGAAAACGAAAACAAAGAAAAATGAAAAGAATATGCATTGATTTACAATACCAGTATAAATTCTGACGTAATATAGGTAATATAGGTATAGGTAACATAACAGTAATTTTTTTGCTTCGTGTCAGAAGTGTTATGTTTTACTTTGTTAGATCTAATCTTTATTTTAGTTACTATTATGACATCAAGGGCATAACTGCAAGAAAACACACGATTTATCGATTTCAGTTTTACTAAATGAGTTGCATTTTAAAACGTTTATTAAAATTCAAACAGCAGATTATGGTAAGTATAGATTAATGTATAGATGTCAAGAGTGTTGTCTATGATTTGGCGGTTTTAAGTATTTAAATTAAAAAAAAACGTATTTGTATTTGATTGCTTAAAAACTAACTGTTTCGGCAGAACTTTTCAACAAAACTATTAAAAAATCGTTAAAAGTCCTGAGTGTTGTTCCAACACCAACGTCTATGCCGCCGAATTATGTACTAAACTTTTTATATTTTTTTAAGACAAAATTAAAAAGTCAAATTTTAAAAAGGTTTTTTTTAAAAAGGTTTTGAAATAATATAAGTTTATTAGTCAAGTAATTAAATTTAAAACATCTTTCCCCGTTTTTTTGTTATTACGCTTAGTCATCTAACGTGACGTTACTGGCGTTACGTTGCTTAAATTTCCATTGTAATTCAGTTGGGTAACTAAGTAATGCGGTAATTAAGTAATTATTTAATTAAGAAATTAAAAACAAATTTAATACATTCTGCCTCTATTTGCATCAACGATGTTTCATTATTTTTAGTCAATGCCATCCATTTTTATTAAAGTAAAAACGTTTAGGAAACATTTACAAAAAAAAAAATTTATCATGAAACAGTGGAGACGATTTGATCATTGTGTTAATTGAATTTATGTTCAAATTGCTTAAAGCAATAAAATTAAAATGTTTCTCTATGATAATAGCATTAAATAATAAGTTTTTAATAACTTTTCATTTTTGAGTCACGGTGGACATTTTTCTGGAAATGCCTATATCTTTAAAAAATATTGTATATATTTTTTTTAGTCACGAAATTTGTTTTTTTGTTCTCTTTGCAGGTTTTCCAAACGCTATGAGCTTCCATTACTTGTCCAAAGTGTTGTTATGAATATAACCATGTTCCTAATGATACATCTTTGCGTTAAGGTGAAACGCATGAATTCGTCCGGTCGTGAGCTCTCATTTCAAGGTTCGTAGTGCTGAAGCACACTTTTGGTAATTATAAATCTCCAAAAACAAAAAAAAATTAATACTTTCAGCTGATGATCTCCATCTGCCAAAAGCTGTTGTAAATACAGACACCGCTTCGGTAGGCACAGATGTTGACGTTTTGAAACGTGCGCGCTCGAGACATTATTTAAGCGGTAAGTTTTTTTATTGACTTAATTTATTAAATAAGCAATATTTTCAACATAGGTCAATCATCTCCCATATAAATTTAAGTCTTCTTAAAAGCCTGATAGCGATTTTTATAAAGCAACCGCGCAACACTTTATTTATTAGGTCAGATAAATCACACATTTTTTTATAAGTAGCTTATATCACTTAAATATTGTTTTTTTTTTTGCTTTTGAAGTGTCACGTACATGCATTGAAATTTTTTGTGCACATAATCTGGGTATAATCTTGAAATAATGGAACGAACATAAAAGATTTTTATTGCATAAAAAAGAACATCAATGCTTGGCATTCATGCCGAGTTTTCAAAGCATACTTTCAGGGCCAAATCTATTTATTCCTTGTTCCCATTGCTTTGTTAGGATTTCAAAAATTTTATTGTTGTTGTGGATGTTTAACACGAGGTCTATTTCTATGGCTATTAACCGCAACAACAGATACAAAGTAAACATTGAAAGGTTTCTTTCAGTTTGTGTGTTCATTTATTTTGCATTCATTGAGTAGATAAAATAAAATCACATGCTTCTTATATGCAAACGATTCTTCTGACTTTATTTACTAATCTTCTTAACGGTATGTCGACATATTCAGCTGTTGATATATCCTGACAAGAACAGGAACTTCTATGGACAATGCAACATGATCAATAGAAACAGCAACAATAAAAATTATTCTAGCAAATTTCTTTGCGGAAAAAGAGACCCAAAATGAAATCCATCCATAAAGCTTTTTTAGCCGAAAATACATTTTTAGACTGGTTGATGAAATGATTATTATTTTGAATAAAATCCTGCTGTCTGCATTAAGCATTGAAAGATTAAGCCTTAAATAATTAAATATTAAAATTTCATTCAAATTCCATCAAAGCCGCTCATATGAGTGTAGTCAATGTTGACAGCGATAACGAAGTTAAAATTTTTTTAATTAAATTAATGCCTGCATTTTTGCTCACCATGACATGTTAATATTATGTGTAATTAATGGTGTGTGCATTTTGCTGTGCAGTAGATTACAGTTTTTTTTTTTTTTATTAATGAAACATTTTTTCAATAAACTATCGTTATGTTCCTTTAAAACAGCTAGTTTTAAGGTACTACAACAAAAATCATGCAGTGCAGAAGAATTAAAGTTCATCGTTTCTTTTTTTTTTATTATAAGCAGTGTATTTTGTGAGTTGCTTAACAATTTCAATATCTTTTAGAATTGTTCATCAAACATCATGAACTTATAAATATTGACTGAGGCCTCGAATTTTTTTAAAAATTCACAAAATTATGCTAATGCCCGTATGATACTTCATTTTTTCTATTCAATTTTAATATCTGAAAACAAGTGGCGCGTGGGCAGGACAGACATATTTCGTAAGAAAAGGATAAACGTTGTTACTTTTTTATATCTGGTGTTTTTAAAAGCAGCTGCATTAAATAAATTAATAGTAGCTACACACATCACATCCAATTCAGCATACATTTATATTAAATAGTTTTGTTTACTCTAAAATTGTCAAATTAATTATTAAAACAGCACAGTAAATATTTGATTGAAACTTAACGAAAAACGAATTGAAAGACACGGCAAAAAAAAATGCAAAGAAAATAAATTCCGTCCTAGAAATTTTTCCCCAATTCGTACCATATGCGTACTCACTCACACCAATTGAATCCATGCATTCGTGCTATTTGAACTGCTCTAGTTATAATTTTCAATGATCAATTTAATTAAGTATCATACAGGCTTTAAGCCTGTATTTTCTTTGCATTTTTTTTTGCCGTTTTTTTCAATTCGTTCTTCGTTAAGTTTCAATCAAATATTTACTGTGCTGTTAATAATTAATTTAAGATTTTTAGAGTAAGCAAAACTATTTAAGATAAATGTATGCTGAATTGGATGTGATGTGTGTAGCTAACATTAATTCATTAAATGCAGCTGCTCTTATAAACACCAGATATAAAAAAGTAACAACGTTTATCCTTTTCTTACAAAATATGTCTGTCCTGCCCACGCGCCACTTGTTTTCAGATTTTAAAATTGGACAAAAAAAATGAAGTATCAGACGGGCATAAGCATTGAATCTATTCAACAAATGTAGCTTAAACAATTATCTTATTATTGACCTTCACAAAAAATTTATAGGTTCGATGGTACCCAAAATATTATGTGTTCTTAAAAATTAAATAGGGGCCACATATGGTACATTACGAGAGCACACGAGTTTGTGAAGTCAGTGACTGTTTGAATAAAAGTGATTTTTTTCGGTTAAAAAGCGTTTTATTTCTCAACATAGCCTCCTTTTGAATCGAAACAATTAGTTCAGCCCAATTTCCCTTTTTTTATTCCTTCTAAATAATAGGTTTTATCAAGGTCCTCAAGATAGGTGTTTGTTGCATTGATGACCTCTTCATTCTACTCAAATCTTTTACCACTGAGCCATTTCTTCAGGTTTCTATCAAGTTCAGGGATATGGTAGATAGGGTAACAGTTCGTAGCTCAAATTATGTATTTTTGCAATGGCAACAACAGACGTGTGAGCCGGTGTGTTGTCATGGTGGAAGTGCAACTTCAATTCAATTCAATTAATGTTTGTTTCAACTTAGATTACAAAAGATATAAATACAACAAAAATCGTTTTAACATTAGAAGACATTGGATTAACCGTGAGCCTGGGTTGGCAACTTCACATTTTAATTTTATCATTGGATATAAACATAAACCATTTGAAATTTAATTAATTTATAATGCACCATCTTTAACGCAGTGCTTGTTTTAAGTAAAAATTCAGGTCCATCCAACTTAACACGTCTATAAACTGAGAGTATGAAAGCGACACACATCCAAAATACCTCAGCCTCACATTTGCAAATATGGGGCACCTACCTATAAAGTGAAAGGTGTCTTCACTCTCCCTCAAATTACACAAAATGTACGTAGACGAATCCAAAAATGAGTTTCAAGGTCTTTTTTGAAGAGGTAACATGTTACTCCGGGCCTTTAATATGGTACTGACCACATGAATAGTTTGTGTGAAATGTCAATCAAACACTTATTTCTAAAGCTATTAGAAATACTGTCAAGAAACGTATATAACCGTTCTTTCACTCCTTAAACTATTAAAATGAAAGCATCAAAGTTTATATTATAAGTTCTTGATGCTACCTGCCATTCCTCAATTATGTTGCAATTATGTTTGGCAGATGCTGACTAGGATAATTAGTTACTTCCAAAATGTAGTTTATATTCCACCTAAACGTATGAATATACATTGGCAGTAGCCCAGTTTTCAGATGAAAATAGTTTGGTGTATTTGAAGGTAGTTTAAAAGCCCTATTTTTAAAAAACCTCAACAGTTATTCAACCTTCACATATTCCATAAAGCCCCAGATCTCCGAAGCATAGCACATTATTGACCTAGCGACTGAATTAAAAACTTGCAGCTTACTTGAAATTGTAATTTCTTTCCTAAAGAAAACTTCCGCCCACATAGCATTTACGGCAAATTTCGATGCAATACTTGTAAGTTTTTGAAGAGATGTGCTCGAAATGAGAGTCTTGGCGTGAGTGTAACACCTAAATACTTGTAAGTATCCAGCAGAAAAGTAGACCAAATTTGAAATAGTTCTGAACTAGCTCCAAAAAGGATCAGTACTACTTCCGCTACAATACCCTTTAACATTGAACGAATTGACGGGTTGAAGTCATAGGAAAAGAATATTATCCCCACAAACACTCCTTTTTCCCCATATTTGAACTAGTTGCATTAGGAACACTTTTAAACTGGTTGCTTTACCAGTATTTCTTAATTATTTCTTTTTTGTTAATATTATGAACTAAAACTTTAATAATTTCACAGGCCAACAACCCATTCCGTCTTGTGCGCAGCAAATTTTAATAAATAACCACAACGCGTTTTTGACCCCAACGCATTTTCAACTCCAACTCATTTTCTACCACAACGTGTTTTGTATCACAACGTGTGATCAGATTGCATTAATTTTTTTCAGCAATCCTTTTCAAAACAAATACAATGTGGACTGTTGCCTCCCAAAAACCATTTCTCAAACGCTGTTTTAAAAAGCAACTATTTCTTTGCCAAATGCGGTCGTTTTTACTTCAAATCAATGTTAAATCTGTCCAACAGCTCTGAATAATATTCGCCAGTGATCTTTTTACTCTTTTCAAAGTAATGGATGTGAATGACTCCTCATGCATCCCTAAAAAATTGTCGCCATGGCTTTGTTGGCCGACAAACCCACCTACCTTGACCTTTTTTGGTGTACGTTCACCCAAAATTAAAAATGTATCCATGTTTTAGCAAAAACTCTTCCGTTTTGCGATTAAACATCACCTTGAAGTGGTCATACGACTGCGCCTACGGTCGAGTTTGATGAAATGCGGCACCAATCGCGTGCATAGCTTTTTCGTGCCCAAATATTCATGTAAAATGTGTTGTACCCACTCAATTGAGATGCCTACAGTCACAGCCATTTCACGCACTTTCATTCTCCGGTCGTCCAATATCATTCTATAGATTTTATCGACGATTTCTGGATGTAAGTTCGCTTAAGGCAGTATTCTAGAGTAAAATTTTGAAAAAATTTTTTTCGAAGCTTAGACCCTATCCCTTTAAAATAATGTTTAAAAATTCAGAATATTTAAGGAGTTATAGCAATTTTAGTGGTGCGGCATCTAATCTTGAACTACTGGAGCTCATATTATTAAACGCATTTATCTCGAAACTACTTTTTCCAACACGTTTGACATGACATCTCAAGTTCTTATATGCCGATCAACTTTAAATTCTATGACGCGGACAAGAGTTATGTAAAAAATTTTTTAATTAATATTTTTAAAAAATTCAAAACTGAAAAAATAACTTATTTTTCAAACAGTCGCCATTTCGCGAAAGAATTTTGTTTTCTTTCCCTAGTGCAGGACATTCCTACATTCTTATTAATGCACAATTTTTTTCCAGATGACTAGAAGAAGCGTTGAAATCGTGTCAAGATGGAGGTACCTATTTTTTAGCACCTCCCACTCTACCATCCTGTAATTTTTTTAAATTTTTCATATCTTTTTTATTTTTTTGCTTATAATGTTTTGTGTACTATTGACATATTAATAATAATGAAATAAAAAATTTAAATATTTTTTTTTAATTTATAAAAAACGTCCAAAAATTGTTCATCCAGACTAGAAAACTGCCTTGAGACAGGTTTGATTCGTGCTGTGACCAATTTTTCAATGAACGGCAATGTGCGGCTATTGATAACTGGCCAGCCCGACTTAGGGCGTGCGTAAAGATCAAAGGCGGATATTTTTTCAATGAATATTTCCTTTTTGTATACAAAATATAACACTAAATATGTAAAAAATGTGGTCCAAAACCCTTCACTAGTTTTTATTTTATAGCATATAATATGTGTAACAGTATTTATGACCCTACTTAGTATAATCTAGTATTGAATGAAATAATCAACATATTTGGAATCGTTTGAAGTGATTGAAGGACTGACATAAAATAAACACACACATATACGGTGTGCTTAATTTTCACCCAGCTTTTCTTATACGCGGCTTTCTGTCTTTCACAGAAATTCCCACTCAAATAAGAAGTGCTTTAAATCTTTTAAAACTAGCGCTCATTTCACTGTCTTCATACTTTTTTTTTATTTTTTGTTTGCTTTCCAAATCCATAATTCTACTCCTGCTACCTACGTACTCTTCATGAATAAAATCGTTGATTATCCTCACTCGTGTCAACACTTTCATTGACAGATTGATGATTTATGTTGTTGCTGTTGCTGGCAACCAAATGCTTAAAATAAACCCGTAGGGATTTATTCATATAGCGAATACTGCTGGATTTAAAGCTGGTAAAGCTTCAGAATAATACTACAACAGCACTGTTGCAATTTAATCAAAGCTCTCTGCTTTTGTTTGTTTGTAGCGCAAGGTTGTTTCAGAGATAGATATATAAGTTAATTGATTATATACGTTGGCCTAGTTTTTCTAGGATTAAAATAACCAAAACACTTGAACTTTCTTACTGCTAATTATTACGTCCAAATTTGTCACATTAACCACTAAAAGAATATAAAAATTGTTTTTTCTGTTTTAACATAAATATTAAATAACTTTGAGTTTTAACATTAATATTAAATTACTAAGCACAAAAATGTACATTTTAATGATTGAGAACTTCGTAAAATTTATATTTTGAAATTTTCTTTTATGGCTTTTATTTTTATGGACTAAATATCTTTGTTTTTATTTTCTTTTTATAGATTTCGACATGAAATATTTTTGGAACTGGACCGATTTCCAATCGTATTTAGATTTTATGCTTGTAGTGTGGGCTGTTGGCGCAGCTATTACATATCTAATGCTACCAGTTGAATGGTTTATGGAGATTGTTGGATTTTTCGCCGTCTTCACTGAAGCCATGTTGGGTAAGTTTTCCCCAACCAGTTTATTTTTGTACATGAAAATAATTTTTTGTCTCTTCCTTTACAGGAGCACCGCAATTTATACGCAATTTTAAGAATAAATCAACATATGGAATGAGCATTCACATGGTTATTATGTGGACGCTAGGTGATATGTTTAAGACTGGCTATTTTATTGTAAGACATGCACCAAGTCAATTCTGGATCTGTGGTACTTTACAGGTGCGCATGTTTATTGAACAATTGTTAAAAACTCAGATATTTTAATAATGCAATTGCATGTCTAGTTGTAATTTATTCACTTCAAATTGTGTCAGTTGCTCTACATTTGAATGTTTGATAATTGAATTGGCGGCACGTTTGTCATTTGATGATTGTTGCTGATTGAGATAATCGCTTGTCTGTCAGTGTGTTTCACAATCAAACTATAAAAATATATGTATAAATTTAGATGTGCCACAAACAAATAACTACTGTGTAGTTTATTTTGACTGAACCTCTGTACAGAAAACTGATAGTTATCAATAGTTTGTAGAATTTGAAGTTTTTAAAATGATAAGATTCCGTGAAATAGTAGAATAAATTAGATTGTTTGAATTTGTTTATAATTAAAAATTGTTTTGATTTGCACAGCGCAAATTATTGAATAACATGAACTTTTTTAATACTATCCAAGCATTTAAAATTAAATTTTATAGTAACTGGTAAAAATTGTCGCGAAAATAAAAGATTTTTATGGGATATGACGCCAAAAACCAAAATGCACACTAAAGAGTAACGTTTTTCCGATTGTATTGGCATCTTCTGAGGCACCTTCGCGTCTCCAAATGCAGCAACTCTACTTATTTGCTTATCACCGAGCGAAAAATGTGTCTCATCACTGAACAATTTTTTGACCAAAACGTGAATGCGGAAAGTTAGTTTTTGAAATTTTAACGGAATAAACGATAGTTAAGCGATCCAAATCCTTCAGGTCTAAATTGAGCTACCTGTCCAAAGCCAGGATAAAGGAAGATAGTTTTAGGCAATGAATAAAAAAAAAATCATGGACGCAAAATCTAGGGGGGGGGTTTGAGATAATGTTAATGTTAATGCTAGGAGTTAATGTGTCAGCTGGATGAATAAATAAGGACACATTGGATGTGAAATTGCCAACGAACAGTCGGGACACATTAAAAGGTAGACTGAAGTAGGGTGATGTGTAACACGTTTTTATTTGCTTCAATAAAAGTGTTAAGAAGTTTAATTTTTTTATTGTTTTGGATCGGTTTAAATGCCTTGTAGAAGAACCAATTTGGAGTGACTGTTTTCATGGCTGCTGAATATTTGAGAAATGGATGCAGTAGAACAAAAAATTTCAAAGGCGGCTTTTTTTGGTCTTCTTCAAATCGGTGGAGTCATGTGTAACACCAACAAAATGTTGGTTTAAAGATCAGGAACTTTATTTTTTTGTCTGTCTGATTATCATTGCACACACACATATAAGTTAAAATTAAAAAAGTGATCATTAACTTCAATAGAATGGCTTTATTAATTGCAAAAAAAAAATTACATTTCAAATGTAATATGATTATTTGTCGGAAATATCCATATCGGAGTGACAATTATCACAAATAAAATGGCTCACAAAAAATTAAAAAGACGCGTGCATTTGTTACATTCAAGCGAATTTGTGTGGTTTAAATGATTTGGCAAAAAATCGCAACAAATGCTTTCTTTGTTGCTTGCTTGGTTTTCTTTTCCTTCATTTTTTTTTTGTCACCTCCTGCAACGTCTCCTTGGCGTTGTTAGAACACAGCTTTTCATAGACTTCCTGCCACGATTGGATATTAGTCTGGGCTGAATAGCATGAACTGGACCGATCTCTTTTAATGTTGTTGATGTTATTGCATTTCAGAGCTTGTCGTTGTTGCCTCTTTAATGGCAATTATAATGTGCTAGATGTATTACACACCACCCCACCGTGAGTGTTACACATCACCCTAATGTAAGTCACTCATTTCTCATTTATTGTATTTTACCACGATGTGAAAAATGCAAAACCTTTTGTTATATTTAAAGATATTTAACAATACCACATTTTACATCCACTCACTTTTTAAATCTGAAGAAAATTTTTAACCGAAACGCTATTTTTTTGTAAATTTAAAAAAAAACTTCTTAACAAAAATTTTTACGCTTTTTAAGAACTCTAATGAAATGTATATCTGCCTACTTCCAACAATTATAAAAAAACTAGATGCTGTCAAAAAAAACATATCGTCGTTGCGCGTGCAATACCGCAATCCGCCACTTGCACATACACACGCACACGACGATAGTAAAATTCTACATATATAAACACCGAAAATAAGTTATTTCAATCAGTTGACGCTGTGACTTCATGCTAAAAGATCCACGCAGCTTGATGCTTTAAATTTGATTGTTATGCACTGAAAAACAAATGCCCAGTGGGCAAAAGCAATATTTACAAAATGGGCAATATTTTTTTATTTCTTTCTATGTATACTCTACCTATTCTGTGATTTTATTTTATTTTACATATTTTTGTCAGATAAGAATATTTCTAAGTCATGACGTTGATTTTTATGCAGTATTTTTGAACTAATATATATGTTAACTTTTAACGAAAAAGTAACTGAAATAAGCAGAACCAGTTTTTGTAGGAAAAATATAATTTTTGTACTGCCCTGGGTAGCGAAAAATTAGGCCTCATAGAAGCAGCGAGCAAGTCTTGTGTCTTGTTACACATCACCCCATGATACACATTACCCCACCTCACGCTATGTGTACGGCTTAGTAGGATCAGTTTAGATGTGTTTGTGATGATATCAATGGTTGTATTGAATTTTTGCGTTAATATGGTGTTCTAGTGGCTATGTCGCGGCAGAACCTCTTAGTCCGGGGTGACTATTATGGGTTTGGAACCCTTCGGGGAGTGTCGTGCTGGTTGTGGTAGCTCAATGTCGTAAGCAAACTTGGACTGATTGACGTAAAGTTGCGCAATAGTACTACCGGGCGGCAATTCCCTTAATTTGTTAAAGATTTTAGATGGGGCTCGATGCCTCCACCATTTGGTGTGGTTAGTGATCAACTTACCCAACCATTACATTGGTACTATGAGTTCCAATGCTGGAAGATATTCATATCATGTATTTATTAATTTAAATCAGGCACATAAATCTTATGGGACATTTTTAAAATTGGTTGAAATACATGATTAAAATTGTTTAAAATCTTCAGTTATAACCCTCTAAGAAAAATAAACGTAACGCATTTTGCGAAACGAAACCGTACTGTAAACGAACCGCCATTTTACAAACACTTGCATAATTTTTCATATAAAAATAAAACGAAATTATTTCAAAGTAAAATTCTTAGTAAACGTAACGCTTTTGCAACGCCTTGGCGTTGTAGTACCAATACATTCAAATGACTACTTTTTTTTGTCTAATTCTCTTATTCCGAACTTTACATATACGGCACGTTTTCGTATCGCAAAATTGGTTCGTTTTCGCAGTCTTATATGAGAAAATTACTTCGCTTGCGCTACGCTTACGTGCCGTTTTTCTTAGAGGAAATAACTTTTGTTTTAAGAACAATTTGTTTGGTTCACTACAAACCTTTTCATGTGAATGATGTGTAACGTAAGTTGCTTTAAGTACTTTCAAGCACCTTTTTTCTTTCAGAACAAAGTGCTCGACAAAGTCTAGGATCTAAATAAAGCGCTGTATTTACCACTTCAGTATTTATGAGGGACGGTTTTCTTTTTAAAGCAGGAGTGCCATGCAAAAGCCGTCGATGACCGAAATAATTTAATTTCAGAAAAATAAATGTTAGAACCTGAAATAAAAAACTTATTTCTGAAAAATAAAAATTATGCGGCAGCTTAAAAATTAGTTTCATAAATAATAGGTATTCATAAGGAAATTTTTATGGGTTGAAATATTTGTACTGTGAAATATGGAAACGCAATAATCTTGAAGAATTTTGCTTCACTAAAAGAAACAACACTCATTAACTGTCATCCTTAACCGATTCCTTCCACACTAATCACAAAATTTTTCTTTAAATTTCTTACAGGTCAGCCTCGATATTGCCATTCTAATGCAAGTGTGGCTCTATCGGAAAAACTCCGGACCGCGTCACGTACATCGCGGTGATTAGCAGTTTGCCCCCGAGGAACAACAACAAATTCCAAAGATAAATTCCGACAACAACCAATCGATATTGAACACAACGAGCAGCGGAGATGATCATCTGTTAACAGCCGATTCCACAGACATGCACTTCAAGCAACTCAATAACTACCACGACAATCGAGCCTTCCAACATCACAACAACAACATACTAGTGCACAGCGGCAAATGTGACGATGATGACGGTGATGATCTGAGTGTTGTCATTATACAGCAGCAGCAGCAACGCCAGCATAGTAAGAAAAGCAGCAATAAACTGTCAGCGGAACCCATTTTATTTCCAAGAAGCATCAGCGGTGTTGGTGCCAGTGCGAGCATGCATAGCACCTGCCGACATCATCATCAGCGTGCAAGTGCTGCAAAATTGTTATCACGTCAACGTCACAATGCAACCCAGACGCCCGAGTCGACTTTGCACTCGGCTGACTGGAGCCAACGCATGCATGAACTGCATAACTGCGCCTCCAACACACTCTGTTGTCATTGCTGTAGTCATAGCAACAACAACTTTTGCCGCTTGGCAACCGCCATCAATACAACCACAACGCACACAGCTTCATGCTTCCAGCAACAGCAGCAGCGGCGACGCAACAGCCGTGATGCCTGCATAGGTGACATTAAAGCCAGCTCCGCCGACATGACGTGCCACTGCCACATAACACATCACTGTCACCAGCATTTCTCACCCAGTGGTGGCGCCGATGGCAGCCACAGTCATATTACGCGACGCCGACACCACAAGCGGCGACGCGAACACTGTGCTCGACGGCGGCATCCTAAGCAGCAGCAACAGCGTCATCTTCCAGTATCTACAACAAAGTCTTCCCTATCCAGTGATGATCAGCTTGATGAACGTCCTCAGCGCTCGAACTGGCAGCATGCAACACAAACACAGGAAATCGCCATAGAAATCGATGCAGCTACCACAACCTTGACCGATGACAACATCAGTGGCTGCAACTCCAGCACTGGCACCTCCAACTTTAGCTACAAGTTAGCTAAAGACACCAACAGCCAGCTGCCCATCATTTTAGCACCATTGCACGACAAACCGCGTTGCCGTCACTCGCTCAATTCGAATACAACGCTGGAAACGTCGGAGCTGACAGCGGATGATAGCAGTAATGATGGTGTGGATTTTGGACGTTCGATAAAACTGCAACGTCAACAAGCTGGCGAGTCGCCCATCTTCCCGCCGCCCGTCGTCTGTTGTGAGGATCCGCAGTGCTGTCGCGTGGTCGCCGCCGCCAAGCTACACAATGAGTGCGTAAAAATCAAGCGTAAACGTTTCATATCACAGCAATACTGCAGCAGCTGTTCCAAGTGCTCGAGCTGCAGCTGCCAGCTGCGCACCAGCAGTTGTAGCAGCATCGACGACTTTGAAGCCGATCTGCCAGAGTACGACGCGACTGGTACGCGCAAAGCACACGAGTTGACAGTGTCAGCAGATTGTCATCGCTGTCAGTTGCAGCGTCAATCCACTAACTCCACCGTGGAGAGTGCAAATGATGATAATGAACACCACGTGGAGCAGGGCATTGGTGACAATGCCGCAGTGACAAGGCGACAGCATGGCACCGATAGCGAGTCGGCGCGCACTAGTCGGCGCAGCAGTCGCGAGAGTTTCTGTTCGTGCAACTCGACAAGTTGCTGCTACTGTAGCTGCAGCTGCGATGAATACGATGCTAGTCATGCGCGGCACTTCGAAATGCCAATGGAAATGGATGCAGATCAGCACTCAAGCACATTAACACCCATAACACAGCCTTCAACGCCTATGGCGGATGATGCGCCAACGTTGCGCAGCAATAGCGTTGGCCTGGAAGATGAATCGCCATCGTTGAGTCATTCGGCGGAATACTTTTCGCTCTCCTCCAATCAGCAGTCTTTGCAACAGCAAATCGCCACCGTTGTGCCGCCTGAGGTGATACCGCCGCGCAAGCAATGCAAGCACTACAGCAAACATCATCGCCATAAACCAGACTCGTCGCCCATGAAAAACTACTTATGACGAAGTGTCTCGCTGGTCGCGTGGCCAGCGATCGATGTAAACTCGCTGCTGCAACAAACCATACGCAAGTCAGCGATATTGCATGAGACGCTGTCGGTGGTACAGCACTCTCAGCGGCAGCAGCAGCAGCAGCAGCATGGTCAACAACCGCAGCGACGTACTGGCGGCAGCAACGATAGCTCAACTGCGACACTGACGCCCTCCATTACAACAATTGCAAAGTACCCACCGCAACTGAACGGCTCGACATCAACGCATTCGTCGAACTCTTCGCAGCAACAGCTCTCGTCACTCACTTCGCTGTCAACGATACAGTTGGGCGGGCCAGTTACTGCTGTGACCACCGTGACTTCTATCTGCGGTAGTAAGGGCGCCATTGGCACATCTATCATTACGGCGCCAACGCTGTGCGGTGCGATATCAGCGCCCAGTAGTGGGCGTGTCAAGCGTACTTCGAAATTCTCGCCAGTAGCTGCGGATAGTTTCAGCTGTGATCCACTGCTATTTGCGCAGGAGCGGCGCTCCACGGAGATCATTTTATAGCAAGCACGCCAACGTCAGCGAGGTGGATAAATTGTTGTCAGTGTATTTAGATGTTATAGAATTAAGCTGCTTCTTAAACTAAGATACTTTAGCAGACTTTATTTTAGCTTTATTAGTTTAAATGACGTTGTGGTGAGCATGAAACCGGTTCAAATCGTTTGATATTCGAAAACTTATTCAGTGCTATGCTCCGGCTGAGCTTCGTGCAACAGTTTAAATCAAGACTATCTCTCCAACTCTTTCTCTCTCTCTCTTCTCTCTTTGCTCTGTTTTTTTAAGTGCCATTTGATCGTTTAAACTAGGCACCATTCTGTAGTGTTTGTCTTCAGCTCTTTAATATCGATTTTCAAAATTTTTTACTTTAGACTAGAAAAACTTTTTCGCATTTTTTCTGTTGTTCTCGGGGGTTCATCTTAACCACTACATATACAAAGTGTAAAATTTTTGTAAAATGTTAACTTTTTTTTTAATTAAGTTTTAGTTAATTACAACGTACTGATGCAAGTTAATTAATTGTATTTAATTCAAAAACTTTTTGATTATATTTAATTTTTTTTTTAATTTTGATGTTAGTAATAGCGAATTTTTTAAAATTTAAATTATATAAATCTATAAAATTAGCATTAACAGCTATTGTGTCTGCAATTAATGAATAGTTTATTATATATATTTTAAAATATCAAAATTAAAGTTCAATTTAAATTTTAAGATTTAACTAATTTCTGTTGATATATTCCGACATATCTGCGAGACATGATACTGAGTTCAGTTTGTGTAAAATTATGGCTTTTTATTTATTTAATGCTGGTTGTTTAATGTTGATCATATACTATTTACTTCAATACACAATTTTAAATTTATAATGTTAATTAATTTTAATTAAATTGTAATTTATAGATATTTTTTAATTTAGTAAACGAAAAAACAAACCTTAACTATTGGAAAATATTTACAAAATTTCTTTTATGTATATTTTTGAACTGATTTCAAATAAGCTACTTTGATGAAGATGACAAGATTCAATATATTTTTAATAAAATTGTGCGATTTAGTCGAAAATGAGGCCAGCTTTGTTTTGTATATTATTTTTCATATATATTTTCATGACTTTTATTATGGTTATTAAGAATATTATTTATCATATCATTACAAAAACTAACTTACAGCTTTTTTATTTATGAAATTAGAATAATGAATATTTATAACCCACTCAACACCTCTTGATAATTCTTTAAACTAAGAAATTTATTTTCCTTTAGTAATTAAAATAGTAGTGAGTATTCTACATATATTCGTTTACAATGGCAATCCTTTATTGTGTTGCTTTTTCAAATACCGTTACACTTTAACGAAACATTCGAGTAGAAGTAAATTTTTGCTAATGAATTTCTTTTTTCATAATAATAACTCATTCGAATTTATTTCTAAAAATAGAGGTTTGTACTACCACCTTGTTCAAAAAGAAATGTTCATTCACACTGTGAACCGGACTTGCTGTCCGATTCGAAATTTTTTTTTAGTAGGTTGTCACATGTGTATATGACAAGTCTCTCGTTGACATTTGGTTAAGTGACAGTGTTTTGTTTACAACAACTTTTTTCGTGTCTTCGATTTTTAGGATGGAAGAAAAAATTGAGCAATGAGTTTGTATCAAATTTTGTGTGAAAAATGGTTTCAACTGCGTCGATACGCGTAAAACGCTAGTGAAATGTTACGTTAACTCTGCTCTATCGTATCAGAAGGCTAACAAGTAGTTAAACCGATTTTTGAGTGGCCGAAGAAACCACGTCGTTTTCAGTCAAAAAAGAAGGCGATGCACACTGTTTTCATGGACTTCAATGGTGTAGTTCACCATGAATTTTTGCCAGATGGTCAAACGGTCAATAATCAGTATTATTTGGGCGTTATGAGACGTTTACGTGAAGCAATTCGCCAAAAAAGACCGTAGTAATGGCAAAACAAATCATGGATTTTGCACCACTGCACAATGCTCATCTTATTCGTGACTTTTTGGCCAAAAACAACACGATAATCATCCAGCAGCCGGCAAATTCAACTGACCTGGCTCCGTGTAATTTTTTCCTGTTCGATCGAGTCAAAAAACCGCTTCGAGGAACGCGTTTCACCAGCAAAAAAGAGGTCATGAAAAAATCGGTGAACGCTCTGAAGGTCATACCAAAAACCGTGCTCCAGAAAGGTTTCAGTGACTGGATCAAGCGCTGGCATAAGTGTGTTGCAGCCGACGGGGACTACTTTGAAGGCGACAATATTGATTTGGATGAATAAACTTGTACTTTAATTTTTTTCAATAAATTAACATTTCTTTTTGAACAAGGTGGTATATCACCAATATTGCGTTATGTTATCTCACGTGGTACAACTTTGTCCGAAGAAGAAGTTGGGAAAATATTGGGTTTGGCGCCCAACAATAATTCATGCAGCGAAATATCAAGAAAAAACCGACGCGTGATCGCCATTTTTCTTAAAAATATTGAATATGGGCAAAAAAAGGCGACCCGGAAGAAAATGAAAATTAACAAAAGTTAGGAGCGGGTAATAACACGAGAGGCAAGATATTCGACTGCCAGTTTTTCTCCTTTGGCAAAATTTTAAGAGCAAAGTGTTCAAAACAACTGTGTG
Source organism: Coremacera marginata (assembly GCA_914767935.1). Taxonomy (NCBI): domain Eukaryota; kingdom Metazoa; phylum Arthropoda; class Insecta; order Diptera; family Sciomyzidae; genus Coremacera; species Coremacera marginata. The sequence continues at coordinate 2,317,454 of OU612045.1, read as the reverse complement.
GTGTGTCTTAAAATGATGCCCTGATATTTTCCGAGCAAAAATTAGGGCGATTCCATTTATACTTCAGCGCGATTAGAATTTGCGAAAACAAAATATGGACATGAATTGCTCCTCTGTATGTAAATAAACCACAGAACAGTATTTACACTGAACTGACGCTTGTACTTGCGGGTAATTTTCGCTGTTGGAAAAAAATGCAACCTTAATGAACCAGATGGCTTACACTTTTGTTTGATTTGCAAAAACAACCGCGCTACTTCTCTAAGCGAAAAAATATGTAGGGGTTTTAAGTACGAAACACACCTTAGCATTTACATAAATAACACTCTGGCAACACATTTAATTCAAATTGCTTTGCTATATTTCCACTGAACTTCAAAAATATGCATAGTGACCAGAGACCTGCAGCGAATCGTTTTTTTACGATTCTAAATCACTCGTCAAAATCTGAGTGCGAGTGCGAGTGCGTGCGGTTGCGCACATCAACAACCACTTCCACGCGAAGCACTCTCATAACAGCGATGAGCAACGAGTGCCGCTGCTTTCACTCGTCGCTCATTAGAAATACTGCTGAATTCTAAGCATATGATTCTAAGCAACCTCAATGACTCTAGAGCAGTGTCGGCCAAAAAAACACTTGCACTGTTCTTTCAGATTTGTGCTAGTGCGCGCACATGTGAGAGCAACAGAGACAGACAGGGTTCACGAAGCACGCGTGCATAGGCGCTGGCCCACACTGCTCTAGAGTCATTGAATGATTTCCGTGCACTTCAGTATTGACGTACGTTTTCCATGTTTTACTTTTGTTTTGTGTTTTACGTGTTGATTAAGATAAATAGCCAGCTCCTAAATTGTAGCAAACTTACTTTATACTAGTATGTTGTCTATTATTTGTTCCTTGTTGTTATTGTATTGTTTTTAATCAATTTTTCAATTCACTTGCACACTTGCAATGATGAATTGCTGAAAACCATTATGTTAAGGGATGCCATAAGGGAAGCGGCAATCCAAAATTACTAGAAAATTTTTACAAAAATTTTTAATATATTTTTTCAATAATATTTTCACAATTTTTCACTATTTTCTATCAATAATATTAAAAATTTATTTTCATACATTTGCCGAGTCCACTAGCATTATATGTATATAATAATAAATTTATATATTATGTGTATAAAAAAATATGTCAGCGGCAACACTGCATGCGATTTCCCTTAATGACTCTAGAATCATAAGTAATGACTCTAGAATCATTGAGCGGCATTTTAATGAGCGATGAGTGAAAGCGGCGGCACTCGTCGCTCATCGCTGTTATGACGATGCTTCGCGTGGAAGTGGTGGTTGTCGTACGCAACCGCACGCACTCGCATTCTGTTTTTGATGGATGATTTATAGTCATTCGTTCGAATCATAGACTCGTTGCAGTTCTCTGATAGTGACACAATTATGACTTCACCGCTGCCAATTCTTGTTCCTCAGAATCCTCTCCACAAATTTCATACAACCGTCTAGGATGACTTGTAAAGTTTAAAATTATGATATGCAGGCAAGCTCGCTACCACTTGAACCATCAAGGCAGCCAATATTAAAATGGTTCGTATTAGTCATTGATTTTACGAAGAAAAAAATCAATCCTGAAATGAAAAAAAAAGCAGACAGATTTTATTTTGACAGAAGGCTGTTCAAAATATTATTAAGGTCCTTGAATAACAACCCAGAATCTCAACCCAGAAAAGAGTATATGAGAAAGAATAGACTGAAAGATACCGCAAAACCATAGGATAGACTAGTTCATAGAATGAGTACATTATGGCGCATCGTGAGAAAAAAAACTACATGTGTCCTATGCAAGAGCTCTTATTAATAAACTTTTTTCATTTTGAAAATCAATCCTATGGTGAGACTAAATTCGAGTCCGATCTGTAGATATAGGTATATCATCAAAACCATTAACTAAAGTGGAGGAATTGTTATGGTTTGGAAAGTTATTTTCTGGAATGGTGTTGAACTCTTTATTAAAACTACAGTTGATCTCGGAACGAATTATTAGTGTGTTGGATTGGTTAGTACTAGTGTCCGACCGAATATTTGGTTTCGCCCAAATTCTGCACATATTCTATATAACGGTTGTTCGACCTCAATGCGGCAAAATCTCATATATTGTAAGAGTACTAAATGGACTAAATAAATCCATTATTTTTTCCATGAAACTGAAGGCTTTATTTAGCACAGTTAGAATGTTTCGATTAAGTTGAAATATGCACCGTTTTGTTTTATAAATTTTTGAAGGTAATTTCATTATGCCTCTCTCATAGAAACTTTCGTACCTATTGGCAAAAAACTGGGTCGGTCAAATTTTGCAAGCTTCTTTTGAGGCGAATGTTTTACTAGCAAAATCATTCGCCTTATACAGAAAAATGTGGTAATCACTTAGTGCCAAGTCCGGATTATAAGGTGGATGCATAAAAACCTCGCAATCAAGCTCCCGGAGCTTCTGGCGAATCACTATCTATATGTGTTACCTGGCGTTGTCCTTATCGAACTCAATACCTCTCCTTTGGCTAAAGCTGGCCGTTTCTGGGCGATTACTTCCTTCAGGTGGTCCAATTGTTGACAGCACAGGCTCGAATTAAAAGTTTGGCCGTAGGGAAGCAGCTCATAGAAGATGATTCCTTGGCAGTTCCACCAAACACACAGCAAAACCATCCATCCGGCCAGCATTTGCGACGGCATACCGTGATTCAACCACAACCGGTTTCGCTTGACTTTGTCGTAAGTGACCCATTGTCATCACCAGTTACCATCCGCTGCAGTAATGGGTCGATTTTGTTGCGATTCGCAGATGGAAATTCAGTTCATGAGGATTTTTTGCGTTAATTTGTGTGGCAAACATACATCGACCATTTTTTTCTATCCTGCCTCATTCAAGTGGTTCCTAAAGGTTGAAAAAATTGTTAAAGTGTTTTTTTTAAAAAAACACCTAAAGCACATAACAATTATTTCTTTAAAAATAATTTTAAAAAACCCTCTAAATGGCATTATGGGCTTAGCGAGGAGAAAGGTCATCTGACATGACGAAAAAAAAAACGAAAATGGCCGTTTCAGCCCTGGAAAGGACTTTGACTGAGGTTTTTATGATGAATTGTGTTGTGTGTATTGTGAAAATGTTTGAACAAAAATGATCGAGAACTGGACCTACATGTTTTATGCCGACTCCGAACGGCTTATGTTCTCAGGAAGCTTTACATAACAGTTTTTACCATCTGAGGTTAGCATTTGTCTGCAGAGAGGCGACGGCCGAATAGAACAATTAATTCAATTGAAACAACTTTCTGTGCCAGGTGGGATTCGAACCAGGGTTCTCTGGCGTATGAGCCACACACTCTACCCACTGCGTTACGGCCACCACGGTCATCTGACATCAGACAAATTAATATTATAAAAAACCCTAAAGTACTGCGATTTTATAACAACACATTTGTCTGGTACAAATAATATTCAGTGAAAATAGGGCTGCCAGATTTATAGTAGGGAAAAGTAGACATTAAGAAAGAAAAAAGAAACAGTACACATTTTAACTATCACTTTAGCTGGCTGCTAAAGTTCGCATGTGTTGAACGGATTTCATGTGGCGCTCTACGTCGCTAATTCCTCCATTAGCAACGAAGAAAGAAACCCCACACGACGAACACTTAGCCACGGAGTCTTCTTTTGTCTTCAGCAACCAATAAAAGTGTATAAGAGCAGGTAGGAGCACAGTTCAAAAGCGATAGAGTAAACTTTAGTCTTCTATAGCAAGCGATTATATTCAGGTAGGCGAAAAAGCATGCAGACATACAGAAAAATACGTCGTACTGCCTAAAATGTCTTGGTTAACTACTTTTGCCCAAAGCCTAAGAAATTTGTGTAAATTTCATAAGTTTTTTGTCAACTTAGGCATGCCAAGATTGTATAATATTCCAGATACTTGGGCAAAAGCAAATTGGGGTTTTTACAATCTTTTCTCTCATTGCTACTCTTTCTGTCATACGCGGTCATTATTTGCTTTCCTTTTCTTATCATTTGTACCATTGTGCAAACATTTCGCAGTAATTTATTCGTTATATTGACGAAACAAATAGAACGTAAAACAGCTTAGTGGATCACAGCGAGAATCACGCAAGACAATTGATGAGTTGACATGTAATTAAAATTGAGTTAATTCAAAATAGAAAAACAAAAAAATAAAAAAAAATGGGTCAAACTTAACTGAAAAGATGGAAAAAAAACAAACAAATTTTAAGTGTACAACGCAAGTGTTTGTTGCAAAGGTCTTAGGAGACCTTCACTAGTATAAGTATAACTTACCTAAGTTTATGATACCCAAGTTACTTTTTAATATTGCCTAAATTCTACGGCAATCCATTTTAGCAGAAGGCCTTCAACAGAGCGCACAAGTAGCAAAATAGTGCGATTGCCCAAATTTTCTTTGCTGCATTATACAAATAACCCATTCTGGCCGAAGGTCTTGGGTAAATTATACCCGAAAATTTTATACATTTTTTTTCTCTGTGTGCATGCAGGTTTCTAATTGGTACTCGAGCTTACAGAGGCTCTTGTGCCGTTTTCCATTTTGAGCTACAAGGGAAATTGTTTGACTGTTCAAGTCGTTTCTTTGATTTAAATTACCAAAATGTTACGAGCAATGACCAGCGACAAGCCTTGACGTCCTCCAAATTCTTTTAATAACGCTTAACAAAACAAATTTTTTTCGGTACCATGGTAGAATAAAAGAAGGTATATGCATTTAAAACTGCGCTCTCTTTCTCATAGCCAAAATTGTCAAAATCAATACAATCACATTTTTGTTTAAATTTTTCCAATTAAAGCTTTCTCATCGCTTTCAGATTTTCGATGAGCTATCAAATTCGTTTTGACAGTTATGGCAGTATGCCTTTCCGAAATGCATCTACCTTCTCTTATTCTACCATGATCGATACTGTGACCAAAAACTGAAAAACAAAACAGAATAACAGGGTAACTCTAACAAAATACTTTGTAATTACAATCCAACAGGGTTTATTTTCTGGTTCTCAGGAAAATATTTTTTAACACATAATATTTATATGTAAAACAGACAAACAAAGAAAGTGCAAAAAATACTTTTGCGTACAATTTTGGTTGTTGGTTATAAAACAGTACTTCGTGAAAAAAACAATACTGTACTGTTTTGAACAGCTCATCTGGCATCTCTAATTGAAAATTTTAAATAAACAAGTTTTTAACTTCAAATTCAAGTTTCTCCATTTAAATTTTAACTTTTTCAAGTTAAAGCAACTTTTTGCAAGTCAAACTTCAAACCTTTAAATAAATGTCCTTCCCCAAAATCTCACCCCCCTTCTCTCCCCTACGGATATTGTATCCCATGTATAGCATGAGAGTGTATTAAACTAGTGGATAAATTTCATAATCGCATAATAAAACCCAAGAAAAAAAACGTTCTGCTGCGTTATTCTAAAAAACTTCTAATTTCCATTGGAAATTCAATGGAAATAATGATAGTTTCAAGACAAGCAAAATACCAAATTGACGGTGATTTGAATACACTTTTTTCCGAAAGTTAGATATAGAATCTGACCGTATTTTTTAATTTTTAGAAAACAATTTTTTAATAAATTTTTTATTTAAAGCATGTCAAAACAATATAAAAATTAAGCAATGTCTTTCATTTTTCAGGCTCATTCTCTTAAAATCGTTTACTCTTTTGTTCAAGTCTAATTTAGGTTGATTTCAGAAATATTTTTTTTTTAACTTCGGTGATTAATTAAAATAATTTTATGAACAATTTGAAAAAAAAAAATCAAATAATTTCAATTGAAATACAGAAGGCAACAATTGACATTCAAAATATAACATCAACTAACTTAAATATCATTTAAAATGCAGTTTAAAATTCAGAAAATATCAACTGAAGTTTTGAAATTCTATTTAAAATACAGAAAGTATCAATTGAAACTCAGTTTTTCTATATAAAATTCTAAAATATTCAGAAAACATCAATGAAATACAGAAATACCACATAAATTTTAAAAAAAGTAAATTGAATTTAAAATATTTCAAAAAGGATTTTGTTATAACTCATAATTCAGTGATCACAAGTCATAACAGCCTAACTCAAAATATCGTTAAAAAAAAAACGATAAAGAAAAAGCGATCTGGTATTTGTGCAAAATGAAGTGACATTCATGTTACTACAAGTTCCATGTTCGATTGTTCCCTTAACTATCTCCGTTTCTACAAGTTCTATGTTCGATTGTTCCGTTAACTTCCGGGAAATAGACGATATTTAAGATATTTTAAGTTAGGCTATTATGACTAGTGACCACAGATTTAAAGCTGAAGTTTTTTTATCAAAATAAATTTTCCAGGTAATTTTTCTATCAAGAGTTTTATTTAAAGTAATTTTATTTTCTCAATTTTGTCTAAAGTTTTACAAATTTTTATTGAAATTTTCTAAATATCAATGGAATTTCCGAACTTCTATTTTGGTTTTCTGATTTTCCAAAGGAAATTAAGTTTTGTTTAAGAAAAAGCAACAATTATGAAAATTAATTTTCATAAATTATTTCCAAAGTAATTGCTTTTGGAAATGGTGTTGAGATCTCATAAGATCCTAATTTTTCTCTTGTCAGCAAAATAATAAAAAAGAAATTGTAAATAATTTTTAGACATAAGTTAGTTAGTTTAAGTTTTTGCTCTAATCTTCTAAAACAAAAAAAAAACTAATGATTTCTTCCATGCAATAATGAGATTCCGTTCCGTTTCAAACATAAACAATACCTTTAAACTTTTAAAATAGTAAAAGCATTTCAATTCATTTTATAGTATACAAAATATAAGAACATGCAAAATTATTTAAAATGCTCTACATAAAGAGAGAAATAATTCAACAAATTTAAGAATGTATAACACAAATCCGTTAAGATTACAAAATATATATAAAAACTGCTTTAAATATCATGTATTAAAAGCTAAAATAAAATTGGCTCTATTTGCTGCTGTATAGTAAGATATTAAAGCAGAACCAAGTAAGTTGAAAAACATCAGCGAAGTGCTTGCTAATATCCATTATATAACAAAATAATCAAGCCGGAATTCTTAAAAAAAAAAACAAATTAAAAATTTTAGTTGTTTAGTGAAAAATCATTGTTAAGTAGTTTTTATGGAATAAAAAAAGGAATATTTTTATTAAGATTTCTCATTAATAAATTCAAAATTTTTACAATATACATACTTATACGCAAGAGCATTTAATGTACATCTATCTTTAATGTACAAAACCTTAGGCTGGCAACACTTGGAGTCTTATTCATAAAACTATTACCAACCTTTAATATATAATCAACTAAATAGATATTTACTGTAACGACCTTTTCTGCTCTAAATATTTAAAAAACTTTATGGAATATTTTCCATGCAGCATGCTTAAAAAAGTTTTCTAGAATTTTTTTGAACAAACTATTATAATTATATGTTATATTACAAACAAATATTAAAAAAATTCAACTTCTGCGTTATTTGGACCTCATGGCGCCCAAGATAATTTTTTTGCGTATGCATTTCAGCACTTTCAGGTGTTGCATTGGTCCGACTTGTAAGCCAAAAACTGTGAAAAAGTCAGAATAGAGTACAATATTGTGGAATTTTTACCTAAAGGTGCCGAAGACCTATTTGTTGGTGTTTGGTATGTTCACAAAAGCTTAGCCCTGAGACATTCCGAACAACTTTTCTAAAGAAATCTTGCCAAAAAAAAAAACAACCAGAAACTAGTTTCAAACCCTAAAATAAGGCATAAGACCTGACAAAACCTTCCCTTAGAGGTAAAATTAACAAAAACTCTTGTATGAAGGCATGCAGTAAACTTGAAAAATTAATGATGTTCGATTCACCCATACCCGAAATAAGCTGGAACCATCCTCATGTCTTCAAAATTTAAAAAAAAAAAAGGTTTTTCTAGTACATTTTCGGAAATTTTATGAACAATTTTGTGGTTCATGCATTACTATTAATATAGTCAAGACACAATCCAAGAAGAATCTATATTTAATAGTTAATCAGCACCTCCACTTGTCATAAGTACAATGCTCAGAGGCCAGAACATCCGTCTAAAGATTGATAATTAGTTGATTCGAATCGTATTGCGAACAAATATTCTTAAAATAATAGTTTTGTCGTTTTTATTATGCAGAATTTTTATGTTTGTTTGTCTGTCCGCCATATAACTCGCTGTGTTGTTGCATACGTGACTAAAGAAGCTTCACTTAAAAAAAAAAACTAAGTTTTGCAATATTGAATAGTGTTCAATATGACCCAACGGTCGTACAGTCGTGCGGTCAAAATGTTCGCAAACCTCCACTGTGCACTGCCTAATTTCTTTCTGAAGTACATTAAAATGCACGTAAAAACAAAACTGTCATGCGCAACATGCATACATGCATACGCGATTGCGCGCATTTTAAAAATAACATGTCATGGCTCTCCAAGCGAATGAAAATAAAAACCATACGAAAGTCAGCCGCTTTTAGCTGCCTGCTCGTCTGGCACTATAAGCACTTTGAGCTTATTTCACATGACTGTTTTGGCAGCTTTTTTCAGCTTTCCTTCTTGATTCGGCTCGGCACAGCATTCAGCCGGCACTATAAAAGCGCCTTTACGTAGTCGAGTGCACATCGCTGCTTTTGTTGTGCTGCGATACATAAGAAAAGCAAAATGAAATGGAAAGCAATAACATGATTTTTTTTATGCTTTCATAGCACTACGTAGCAATACAACTGTTTTTGCTTTGCCTTTTGAAAATACAAAGCTAGCTTGGAAGATTCGCAATCTTTTTTTCTCTTGCTCAATATCTTGTCTACGGAATGTTACACTTAGTTTTCTGTTTTTTCAAGGCTAATGCAAAATTCTTTGTTCTGATTTCTGTTCAAAACATTTTTTCTGCCTCTTGTCCAAATTGTTAATTTGTCGGTTTCTATAATTTGTCTGTTGCTTGGAAGTATTTGGGTAAAAGAAGAAAGAAAAGCGAAAACAACAATAAATTTTGTCGATGTCGATAATGGAGCTTGCATCATAGGGTGATGTTATGCTGGCGGTCAAATGACAAATGGGCTGGTCACGTTACTTTTTGCGCTCTTCTTTCATTTGATGAGCTCTGTGCCCAAGGTATGTTAAGCTGACGGTCATATGATCCCCAAACATTAGCATACTTTTTGCTACTTTTAGTACTTTATCCGAAAAAATTCGTGGATTCATTACTGCTTTCATACATTTCGCACTAAAATTGTACTATTTTAATGCGCAAACACAAATGTTGTGAATAATTCCACAGCGCAACATTGTTTTGATCCCGTGATTTCATATTTTTATCGAATCATTTGGTGACTGTGGTGGGCAAAATTTATTCTCTCTCTCCCGCTCTCAATTTTTCAATTAACATTGAAACAACAACAATGCGTGCCCATGACGTGCCCATGACCGCCAGCATAACATTGCTCATAGCGACGCAAAAAATGTGGATTTGATCTACAATGTATAGCTCTCTTTTTTTTCTCTTTACTTTATATCTTTCTTCTGTCCCATGTAACGAAATGTTCCTAAGTGTGACGACTTTCCTTGAATTTTCACTTTCAATTCTCGCCCGTGGCAGAATTATAAGGTGGGCTCAAGTTGGAGTAAAAAGGAAGCTAAGTGCCAAAATCGGCTGGTCGAATTTTAGTTTGTTGTTGTTTGCCTTTATTATTGTTGTTGTTGCCTTTATCATTTGACGTTTAGCGTTCTCACTGCTTTGTTGTTGCGAAACTTGTTGTTTGAGCAGAGATTTAAATGTGAGCTTACCTTATAATTGTATCATGTTTTCGCCCAAATATCGAATCGCCGCCTAAGAAGTTTCACTTAAAAAATGAGGCTGTCGGATTAAAAAAGGTCTATCATATTATTTATGTATCAAAGTTTCAAAAGCTTCAAATGTTTCTCATATCTGTTTCAGAAGCTAAGAAACACTCGAAGGCACTCGTTTCAGAAGGATCTGAATAAAATTCTGAGATTCTCTTAATAATAGTGTTTTTATTTGTTTCTTACATTTTTTTTTTATTGTAATAAATAGTTTAAAAAAAAAATTTTTTTAAATATTTTTAAACATGCTTCATCAAAAATACTCCTTAAATAAAAACAAAAAAAATTCAAAATTTTGATATATATTCATTATGTAGTTATTAAAAAAAAAAAAACTACAACAAACACAATACAAAAGTAATTATCTCCATGAGAGAAAAAAACACATACAAACACCATTTTAAGTGTTAAAAATATACCAAGATATACGTTAAAAAATGCAATATAGAGCAATAATTGTGTTAGAAGATTAGAAGATATAAAGCATTAGAAGAAGAAATAGTTTTTCTTTTTTTAAGTACATTCATACATAAATACGTATAACAATAATAGATGCGTAAAACACTGTAACTAGTATTACTTTAGTGTTTATTAGATTGTAACAATAACTAAAAGTCCAAGTCACATTATCTGTTAGTGAAAAAAAAATTGAATACATACTTACATATATTTGTAATAGTTTATCAATGATTACTGGTAGAGTTGACTAAGCCGGATGGAACATTATCATATAAATAATAAAAAAAGAAACTGATATGAAACAATAAAGTCGATACCATTCAATGTTCGTAAAAGAGTTTTATTTGGATAGGTAAAAGCGTTAAAAATTTAAGGTAATGTATAGAGTATTTTTTACAATCAATTCTGCTGTTCATTCTATTTGAGAAAAATTTGAGCCGGAGAAATTTTTTGGAAACTCAGTTTCAGCCAATTCCAAGTTTCACTTTATTAAAAGTATCTTAAAACTGATATCAAATTTATTTTCATGAAATTTTTATTAAATATTTTTTCTTAAAACTTAACATTGAATTGGTTTATTTTGTCAATAATAAAAAATATATTTTTGGTTTTAAAATTAAAAGCTCTCATTGGTATAATATAACTAAAAAACAGGTCTTTACTAATTCTTTCGGGCAGGTGGCAACGAAATTTGTCACCTTTTAAAGATTATGGAGCATGTAATATTGATTGGAAGCATACAAACAATTTCAAGTAAATGGTAAAGTTTCTACAATATATTAGATATAAGACTATTTTTTCCATTTTATAATAGTAAATTTTCTGAATTTTCAAAAACTTTCCAAGTGATATGCAGTTATATTTATCTAAATAACAATGGAATTAATTAGTATAGATAATAATACAAAATAGTTCATAAAATATCAGCTTTGAATTGAAAAGCAAATTCTTGATTTTGATGAATATTTCACGAAATTTAAGAAGATTGTTGTAATTAGTTGCAATGTTTTTTTATTGCCTCCTTATAACTCAAATTTTGATTTGATTTTTGACCTATTCACTATTTTTTCATTAAAATATATATATATATGGCATATATTTAGCTTTGCTTGAAATCAATTTTTAGCTCCCAGCATTACACAGCAGTACACAGTACATTTCGAATAAAAGTTTACCAGAATTTCTCAATTCTCAAATGTTTTTTTTGCGTCCACCTTGTTGGATTCGCAATTTTTTTGGATTGAACTTGAGAGCTACGAGAAATGTTGCCATATTTCATATGAAAAAATTTTCCATTTTGCACTCAGTTCGTTGGATTTGTGAAACTCTGAAAAACAACAACAATGTTGATTTTGCTTCAAGTAAATGAACGAAGAATATAGTTCACATATAGTTCCAAGTAATTTACTTGCGACATGGACAGAACAAATAAATATGCACGAAACGAAATGGCCATCTCAGCCCTTGAAAGGACTTTGACAGAGCTTCTTATGATCAATTGTGTTGTGTGTGATGTGAAATGTTTACACACAAATGATGGAGAACTGGACCTACATATTTTACGCCGGCTCTCAGTTTTTACTCTCTGAGGCTTGCCATTGTCTGCAGAGAGGTGACGGCCGAACAGAAAAATTTTCTGTGCCAGTTGTAGGATTCGAACCTGGGTTCTCTGGCGTTAGAGCCACACACTCTACCCACTACAGTTGTTACAGTTATAAATATAACAAAAGAACATGAAAAAAGAAGTCGAAATTAATTTACAGAAAAATGTAGTTGTTTTTGGCCAGCAAAATCTACCAAAAATAAAAGAATATATAGAAAAATATTATTTTTTAAGTCATATATACATTATTTCATTAAAGAAATATACAATTGTAACATTTTTGCCAAATATCGGATCATTGAATTCAAGAATAAAAATCGTAAGAAGTCCGATATACCGAACCATATAACAACACTAGCTTGGATGGAATTCATTAATGGGATTTTAAAAAACTTTTATACCATCAAAAAGGTCAGAAAAGCATCACAAAAGTTTAGTTGGTTTCATTAATTGTTCAGGGATACATAATTTCTTACGAAATTTATGTAATTTTTTACGAAAAAAATAGCCCTTCTTTATTAATAAAGATATTAACGAATCTCTTTCTGATTTATGACAATATTTGGCTTTTATTGCTATTTTATATCAATTTTTTGAAATTTTAGCCTTTTTTTAATTTTGTATTTGTGTGTCTATTCAACACACTGTGCGTGTGTTATATTAAAATTTGTGGCAGTGAAAGGAAAATTAATTAAGGTGACTTATATCCATTTTTTCTGAAAAATTTGGTTGTGCTTTATGTGAGGACTACGAAATAACGGTTAAAGATATTGAGGTATAAATTTATGTATGTTTTTAAAAAGTATTAAGTTAAAAAACTGTAAAACTGTGCAGCGACTACTTTGGTTGGGTCATGTCCATCGTATGGACGACGAAGCTCCAGCGAAAAAGGTACGCGAGGTGAGGGTCGCTGGTCAACGATGACGAGGGAGACCATGCCTCTGATGGATGGACCAGGCTGAGGAAACCCTAACCGCACTTAGTGTATCCGATTTGAGAAGGCGCGTGCAAAGCAGAGGCGCCTGGCGAGAGCTAATGAGGTCGGCCGAAACCCGGACACGGGTTGTTACGACCACCGATTGTAATAATAATAATATCCCTAAGGCACTAAGAAAAAATATTAATAGGCCGAGAGACTTGAAATTTTTTGTAGGCCTTAAGCAACTTATTTTTCAGGGATTGACATCGAGTTTTTTTTTTAAGATCTACAAAATCGTATACACCTACTTTTACCCCTCAAAGAATAAGCATTTTTTTTTTTAAATTTTGACTTTCGCGACCCACCATATTTTATAAATCAAAAAGTTTAAAAAATCTCGATGTCAATCCCTAGTTTTAAGTGTGTACTTTAACAGGATTTTTTTTCAAATCCAAGATATCCTTACCTTATTTCTTGCTGCCTCATGGATTTTATTATTACGAAGAAATGATGGGACAAAAAATATGTTATATTTTTAAAGCTAATAATATTATTATTAATATTTCCTAAAAATTATACAAACATTTTTAAATAAATATTTTTAACCGTTATTTCATAATCCTCTAGTAAAACATAACTAAATTTTTCATTAAAATGGATATAAGTTCCCTTAAGAAATCAAGACTCAATCAATGGGCAATTTTTGAAGAGAAAACTTCTTGGTAGAGGCAAAAGTTATGAATTCGCGTCCGAGCTTTTAAAGTCAGTAATGTTAACGTCAGCAATGTTATATCGGCACCACTATTAACATTATCACTGTTAAAGCTTTAACTGTTAATGTCTGCATTTCTGATTCATCTACCAGGCAAGCAGAAAACATATCAACGATTTTGTGTGTTTTGTATGGGGACCCCCAGAGGGGTGTCAGATAGGACGAGGTAGGTGTGTTCAGAATAGTGTTGAGGGGCTAAAAATAATAGGAACAGCTCCTATTATTATACGTGTGCGTTCAATTCGGGAGAGATATAACCTATAATCGACGGTTTTTATGCTTTGTGTATGGATTCCTCCAGAAAGGTGGCAAATAGGGGCTAGGGGTGTTCAGGAGAAATATTGAAGGATAAAAAATAGTAGGACCAGCGTACATATTTTAGCCTTCTATTTAATTCAAGATATGAACTCTAATCGACTGTTTCTGTGTTTCTTGTATGGGGACTCCCAGAAGGGCGACAGAAAGGAGGTAGATGTGTTAAAAGGGAATGTGGAAGGGAAATAATAATAGGAAGAGCTCATGTATTTGACAGTTCTAAGTGTCGATTCAGGAGAGATATGAACTTTAATCGACGGTATTTGTGTTTTATGTGGGGGGGTTCCCAGAAGGTTGGCAGATGGGGTAAGAGTGTTCAGAAGAAAGGTTGAATGGTAAAAGATAATAGAACCAGCTTATATTTTTACCCCTCTAGGGGTCAATTCGGGAGCGATTTTCATTATTAGAAAATATGGCTAACATAAACAGTGATGACATTAACAGGGGTTATTTTAACATTGCTGACGTTAACATTGCTGATTCGAATTCATAGCTTTTACCGCTACTTAAAAGAGATGAATTTATTCAAAAGAAAGTTCTAAGATACTCCAAAGAAGAATTCCTAAAAATTTGACGATCTACCTATGATACTAAGTGGAGACATTAATATTAGCTTTGCTGATGATATGGTTGACCAATGATCGAAAATTTAGTACTTATGAGCGTAGAACGATGCGGTTTTTACACGAAATTCTAATCAAATATTTTGTTTCTTACTGGCTTTTATTGTGCCTGGATTTTTTTCTTATATTTGAAAAGGAAATTTTAACCTTTTATAATTTTGTCCCAATTCAACGCATTGTGTGCTGTTCTGAAAGCAAAAATAAAAGGTAACAAGGTCCAATCAATGGGCAATTCTTTTTTTAATGCTTGGAAACTAGATTGCTTTAGTATAGTCATAACACGTTGTTGTGTCTTTTAAAAGATGAATTGTGTTGTACTGTGTAATTGTTTAGTATATTCGTTATAGCATCTGAGCCTGAAAGTATGCTAAAAAATATTTTGAAAAAATTCGTAAAAGCTGATAGCCGACGATACCATAAAAAAGTTATAATTACTTATATTAAACTTACAGTAATGCTTTTAATCAGGGTTATATCATAAAATTCGTAATAAATAAAAACACTTAAAAAAGATGTTTAATGTTCTCAATTCGCTTCATAAAAAATTTAATTTTTTATAAACAAAACTGGAGTAATTTCAAAGCAGAGTGCTTATAGGTGTTAAAAGTTGACCTACTGATAAGGTGTTATTTTGTTTATAATACCCCACGCAAAGCTTTGCATTATCCTTAACTTTTTCGTTCAGTTAACCGGTATTGCATTTCGTTCAGTTGATTTCTTGTGTATGGAGCCAATGGAGCCTATAACTAAAAGCTCCACAAAAGCATCGCAAAGAGTTGCCAGACTCAAGCAAAACAAAGGAATATCGAATGCAATGATACAGGGCTCGGCACAGCTGCTTGTCAGTCGTGTTCGGATTCAAGACGAGTGCGGTTGTGGTGCAGCATTCAAAACGTTAAAAATACTGGTATTAAAAATAAACAAAAGTTTTAATTCAAATCAAAATAATATACATATATAAATAAATAAAATCTTTGTTAACTACAAATAGCAGATAAAGTCTTGCTGCCGCTAGGCTATGAAAACAAGATACACAAGTGCAAATTTAACAACAACTACAACAAACCCAACTTGGGGAGGCAGAAATTAAAAACAAGAAAAAATTGGGTGAAACGCAGCGAGTTGCAGATGATAAGCAGAGCGCAGCGTGATTAGAACACATAAAATAATCAGCAGATATCAACTGAAGTACATGAATAATTGATAACACAAAACAAAATACATATTCAAATTCAGTACAATTGTTATTTTTTTTTTTTTAAGAGTTGTACTGAAAAAGATATTTTTGTATTTAACTCAGAAGTAATTGATTTTGCACAAGTTTTTATTGTCAAAAATGTTTGTGGATTCTTTACTCTCCTGTTTGATTCCTACTCGCTTGCTCTCTGTGACTCTCAAAAGTAAACACTGAAGAAGCTTTGCTCGGAAAATTTATGCAATCCACATACAATTAAAAGAAGTAGTCGAAAAACTAGGTATGTTGGTTAAAATATCAAAACTATTTTAAGAACTTTTTTCGATTCTTTTTTTAATTTATTAAATAAAAATAAATTATTTAATGGTGTTAAACTATTAAACAGTTCTATTAAATAATTTTTCCTAATAATATATGTAGATACTTCAAATTGATTTTAACACATTTTATTAGATCTCAATTTTATGCATACGGTTTTTTTTTTTATTTCAAAAAATACATTTATATTTTGTAACACAATTTTAACTAACAAGAAAAGAAAAAAAATCACTTCTCAATGACAATTATTTTTTTGGGAATTGTTACAATTCTGTATCTTAGCAAAAAAAAAAAAAACAAATATGTGTGCAATTTATAGATAGTGTCTATACAAGGACATTAGATATAAAAAAATATATACACAGTCTATGTTTTAATTTTGTTTGAAACGATATTAATAATAGAAACAATTGCTTTTAAATGCTTCCTTATTAACGATTTATAGTAAAACAAGTTAAATAATTGTTTTCTGAATAATATCAATAAAAATTTGTCCACACACACACTGTCATAATTGTCTTAAGTAACAAATTTTGATTGGTTTTACAAGATCTAGCCTAGAGGAAATTGTAGTTGCTTTGTCTACTTTACTTTGATCATTTCTCTTTATGATTAGTTTTTGAAGCGAAGCTTTTTACTCCTCGTTCTGTGATTTGCTTGGAGTGAAATCTGAAAAATTTTCGACAGATTTTTTCTTGGAAATTCGATGATTTCTTTGTTGCTAGTGCTTTTTACAACAAGAAAATTTAATACTTTAATATTAAATACTAAAAATATTTGTTGTCCTGCACGTGGGGATCGAACCCACATCCTCGTACATGAGAGTCCAATGCACTATCCACTAGGCCACAAAGACTTGTTAGAAAGAGTTGTTAATTCAATACTAATTATAACAGAAGCTATGCTGCAGTAGATCGTCACCATCTATCAATAGATAGAGGATAGTGTATTTGCTATGCTTCAACTATCAAAAATTTGCTTATATTTGCCACAAGGTGTCTGCAGCATCGGTTTGTTTGTATTGTGAATGCTTTTGTGGTGCTGTTGGCATAGAGTGTAAATTATTAGCTAGAGATTGCATCAACTCTGCTAAATCTCTGGCATGTGTTAACAGAGTTACTTTACTTAAAAACGTGAAGGAAAAAAACTCTGTTAACCTCTGCTAACACATGCCAGAGATTTAGCAGAGTTGATGCAATCTCTAGATAATAATTTATACTCTATGCTGTTGATACGAAGAAAATTAGCAATGCCCACAAGTGAATAGAGTATAAATTATTATCTAGAGATTGCATCAACTCTGCTAAATCTCTGGCATGTGATAACAGAGGTTAACAGAGTTTTTTTTCTTCATGTTTTTAAGTGAATTAACTCTGAAATAATAATTTACACTCTATGACAAGTGCGTTGACAAGTTCGTTTTTAAGTGTCAAAAAAATAGATATCAATAAATATGGAATCAACAAACGCATGCATGAGTCAGTGCAGCCAAGTTCACAACCATGTGTGGAGAGTTAAAATGGAGAGTCGCTGGCATTATATGCCCGTATATATAATTGGCGTGGAAATTTCACATTCAACAATAAAAAAATATAAGCAGTAAATATGTTTTCTATATATATGTAATTTATTTTATGTTATTTTAAATTTTTGAATTTAAAAGTTAATTTATTAAAAAGAAAAAATGATTAAGCTATCAAATCTATGTAACTGCGAAAAAGGTTCGCTTCTCTCGTGTGTCCAACGACGCACCTGTGTTTTTTTTTTTAACTATTTATATAGCGGCTAGTGTATTGTTGAGGTCCAAAGTGCAGAGAAGATTTTTATTAATTATTATGCAGATAATCTTAATGCTCTGAGAGACTAGAAGCAGGAGATTAATATTGTTTAACCTAAAGCAGCTTAAGAATAAACAAAACTTCTACATTTATTAATGGTTATTAAGTTCAAAGTCAACCTTATCCATTTGAAATTCAACTTCTTACAAATAAAATTCAACTTGTAACTTTTAATATAAAAATTTTGTCGGCTTTAAAACTGTTCTTTTTCAGCCATTACCTTCTTATTTTCTAATTCAAATCCGAAATGATCTAAAAGTGAAAAAAAAATAGCTAGCGGGGGCACTGCCGACCGAAGTGAAAACTTAAAGCTAGGAAAAACTTAAAGCTGAGCTAAACAGTGCTGAGTTCATAACTTTTACCCTTACCAAAACGTGCTCAGCCCGCCTAAAAAAGTTTTCACTACAAAAATATATAGGTAATAAAAAGTTGCATAAAAGAAAGCACTCCTCCGATCAACGATTTATGTGCGCAGTGGGCACACTTCTCCCACTCTCTAAAGAGATTATTGGCTACCACCGTCCCCGCCGAAACCAGTGGCACGACCAAGAGTGTCGCGACGCCACTGCAGAGAAAAACGCCGCCTACACAGCCACCCTGCATTCGGTTGTAACGCGTGCTGCTAAGGAGCGATATAGAGAGAAGAGGAGGGACGAGACGTCTTTTCAGGCGGAAAAAACGAGAGGCAGAAAAGCGTGAGTGTGAGAAGATTGAGATGTATGACAGGAACGAGGACCGAACATTTTTCGAAAAGATAAGACGCCTGGCCGATGACTCTAAAACCAGGGCCTCTTTCTGCAAGGATGAAAACGGGAATCTAGTGACAGATATCCAGAGTACACTGACGTTATGGAGGGAACACTTCTCTAGTCTTCTGAATGGCGATGACGACAACAATCCCGCCAATAGGGATGATATCCCGGAAACCCCAATTATAATGACTATAATGAAGTCTTGACAACAATAACACGGCTTAAGAACAACAAAGCCGCGGGAGCCGATGGTCTACCCGCTGAGCTGTTTAAGAACGGAGGCGAAGCTCTATTTAAATGCATTCACGAGCTTCTATGCAGAATATGGTTGGAAGAATGCATTCCAAACGATTGGAACATCAGGGTACTCTGCCCAATCCACAAGAAAGGCGATCCCACTATTTGCGTCAAGTACCGTGGGATAAGCCTCCTAAATATCGCCCATAAGGTCCTGTCTAGCGTATTATGTGAAGGACTGAAGCCCATCGTGATTGGGCCTTATCAGTGTGGCTTCAGACCTGGAAAATCTACCACCGACCAGATATTCACGCTACGACAAATCTTGGAAAAGCCTATTGTCGACTATAAAGCCGCTTTCGACAGTCCAATAAGGAATTACCTATACTCCACTGAATTTGGTATACCTGCAAAATTAATCCGTCTATGCAATATGACACTGAGCAACACCAGCAGTGTAGTAAAAATCGAGAAGGACCTCTCCCCCCCATTTGTTACCAAACAAGGTTTCAGACAAGGTGATTCTTTATCGAGCGACTTTTTTAACCTAATCATGGAGAATATTATTTAAGCTGCTGATCTGAGACAAAGCGGCACAATATTCTATAAGAGTGTTATGCTGCTAGCGTATGCCGATGATATTGATATCATTGGCCATAACACACAAATACACACAATAACAATAACACACAAAGTCAGTGCAGCATTCTTCAAATTATAAAAAGAGTCGAGTCGCATGGGTCTTCCAGTAAACGCAGATAAGACGAAATATCTGGTGTCAACAAACAAACAGTCCCAGAGTATTGGTACCCACGTCACTGTTGACAGCACCTCCTTCGAGGTTGTGAAGGACTTCGCCTACCTCGGTTCAAGCATTAACTCCACTAACGATATCAGTAGAGAGATAAAACGAAGGATAACTCTTGCCAACAGGTGTTACTTTGGGCTCAGTAGGCAATTGAGAAGCAGAGCCCTCTCTCGATGAACAAAAGTCACGCTCTATAAGTCACTAATCATGCCCGTCCTGTTATATGCAGCACATACCTGGACGTTGAGCAGCTCTGATGAAAATATATTGGGAGCGTTCGAGAGAAGATCTTTCGTAAAATCTACGGACCAATCTGCGTCAATGTCGAGTACCGAATACGATGGAACGATGAGCTGTATGAGCTATACGCCGACATTGCCATAGTAAAGCTCATAAAAATCGAGCGACTTCGCTGGATAGGTCATGTTGAGCGGATGGAAGACGACGCTCCAGCGAAGAAAATATTCGATTCGATACCCAGCGGCGGACAACGCAGAAGAGGACGACCGCATCTCCGTTGGAGGGACCAAGTGGGTATTAACAGTTATTAACAGGGTATTAAGTCAGGTATTAACAGTTATCTTTGAACTTTAATTTTTTTCAACAAAAATACTAGTTATTTTGTGTCTTGTATTTTTTCAGTCAAAAATATCAGTATTTCTGTAGCAGTTTGTATATTGTTAAAGGCCGCTTGACCGACTAAAAACCCGTTCATACCATTATGTTCACCTTATAAGCGCGTACACTATGAGCTATAAAATAGCTCAGGCTATAAAATTGGCGCTTTTTTTTATTTAAAAAGCGCTTAAGATCCGTAAAGCCGCGACCATTAGGATCATAATAGTATATTTGAAAAAGTCCATCGGCAACTTTTTCGTTATGCCTTTTTCATTTGAAAATTTTTAATAACAGCTATTTTCGGTCCCCGCTTTTGAGTCATTACTCTCGTAAGCTTTGTATATTGTATCCCCTAAGCCACAAGGTTGAAATAATGAGTAAAAAGGCACCAAAATATTTATTTCTGAGCTTTGGAATTCAGATTCGTTATCAAAGTTCTATTTCTGAAATACACTGAATCAAATATTATTGCTTAGCTCTATGAATTCCAGTCATTAAATCATAAAAATCTTGGATTTCAATGAACAATTCATTGGCTCTAAAAACAAATTCTTTAGGCCAAGAAACAGTTCTTTTTAAGTTTCATTTGTTTTTAATTTACTGTTCATTGTTTGCAAGTATCTGAAATTTATTTCTCATTCTTGTTCTTGTTTCAAAACTAACTTTGCTTTAAGTTTTGATCTCTCATTACTGTTGTTGCTTCAAAATTGACTTCAAATGTTAAAGATCACCTTCTTTGACTTAATACCACATTTTCTTTTAAACTTAAGAACTTGCTCTTATTTCAAAATATTCATTTTTTTTTTTTTTTTTGAATTTATGTACAATCCAAAGTTTCCATTTTCAATACACAATACACTAATTTCAATAAATATTCCTTATGAACTAAAAATTAATTTTTACATACATTAAATCAAAGTAAAATTCATTGATTTTTTAAAAAAAAAAAACTTGTTTGAAAAAACAACTACTTCGAGAAAAATACTAAATGAGAATCAACAAAAAGCTTACGCTTACCTTTCCACTGGCTTCGACCATTCTTAGCCTGCTGACTTCTTGATCAAGACAACAAAGTTTTTATTGTTGATACAGCGCATTTAATGTGAATGATGAATTAACGATATACTTGCAGATTTATACAAGTAACTTGTATAATTTTTTCATCTCAAAATTTAAACAAAGCCTATTTTATCTTTACTATTTAATGTACTATTTAACCAAGCAGCTCTTTTCAATTTCCAATAGGCAAGTTCATTTAATACAATGTCGGATAGCTTATATGATTTTTAAATTATAATTTACTCACTTCCTCGCGATTTCAAGGAGGACTGCTGCTTACATTATTTAGTTTTTTTTGCTTGATGTTCAAATAATATTGTCTAAAAATATATCTTATTACATAAATCTAGAATCCTCTAAACAATAATTTTGTATAAATTGAAATTATTGAATTTTTTGTCTCTTGTAAACTAAACATTTTTCATGATTCAGTGCATGATTCAATGCAGAAAACACTTCCGGTTTTTCTTTTGAAGCAGTAGTTCGCAAGTAGAAAAACTCTTCTACACTTCAGTGCAATGACTTACACGGATTTTTAGAAGGAAACTATGACGCTTGAGCACGAATATTGTTATAAGGTGGCCCGATACAATTTAATACTAGCTACGCCACCTTTTGTAAATCCCTCAAATCTAATTTGTACACCCAATATCAGTTCTTTGGGATAATGAACATCCATTCAATTAATAAGTCACTTTAATTTAAGAACTTTTTACTTTAATTCTATGTATCAGTCATTTGGAACAATGACTTGTATATCGTCGGCTTACAGCAAAAAGTTGGTAACTAACAAAAATGAGTTTCGGAGATAATTGCATTTTAAGATTTAAATGTCTATGATAAATCAGGATTTTAGTTTTTATACTATTTTTTTTTTTTTTTTTTTTTTTGTTTTGCGTGGTCCTATGTTTGTTGATTACACATATTAAGTACCAAACTAAAATTGCAAAAACTAAGCCTTTTATTAGCAAAACTTTAAAGTTACTTTGTACTTACAATGTTTTTGCTGTCATTGAGCCATTTTATGAGTAGTAAACAAATTTTCGGACTTTAACTTTAATATCATTTAATACATTAAAGTTTCTGCATAATGCATTTTTTTTTAAAGTGATCCCTGAAGCAAATAAAAGAATTCCCATAATGCACTCTTTACGTTTTATGAGACAGTTCATTTTTAATATACGAGAAGGCTTTATAAATGCATTTAATTGATTTTTTTTTAGTTTTTATTAAAGTAACATGAACAACAGTAAAATGAAACAATTAATCTGAACCAATGCACAATAATACTCGTATGTACAAGAAAAATAAAAATAACACAGCTTAATACAGTCTAAATTTAATCAAATAAACTAAATACTAGCATGAAAGTATTATTATAAAAGTGAAAATCTACCTTCAACTTTATTATTTAAATCTTCATCTGAAGTTTCAGATACAGGATTGGGCTGAAAAGTTATATCATTTTCCGAATTATCATCAAAAATTGTTGGGCTCGGAATAGGAGTGGAAGTTTCTTCATTTTCATCCTCCTTAAAAATTAAAAAATTATCCTTTACATATTTAAAAGCTATAAACGAATATTAAGCATTTTTTTCCAAGAATAAAACTTTATGTTAAATATTTCAGTCGGAAGTGAAAATTATTAGACTGTATATGACAGTCCACCGAAAAGAATTCTGAGAGTATTTGATTAGAAAAATGCACAGTAATAATCAGAAAGTTTATTTCTATACAAATTGGATGATTGGATGAACAATTTTTATATTAAATTGATGTTTGGCATAAAAAATAATACTCCAAACATAAAAAAAATTGATACAGGAAAAATATGATAAGTGATTTTACAAAGTTTTTACTGTATTGGGAATTGCTCAATTTGCACTTACCAACTTTGGTAACATCTAGAAAGTCCATAAAGATCACATCCTGCATCTTCTTGCATTTACCAAACATAGAAATGCTTTACTTGACTTTAATGTCATTAAAAACAAGATTTTGGAAAAAATGTACTTACCAACTTTCTGCAGTAAGCCAACGATATCTTCATTCAAGGAATGAGTTCCATGGTTTAAGAAATTTTTCTTTAATTCAATCCATCAGTTATTTGGAACAATTAACTTTATCCATTATAGTCCAAAGTATCTTTTCATTGAATTAATGAACTCTTCCCATGAATCCATGAATCTGTTCTTTAAAACTATGAACTATTTCCTTGATTTAAAGAAAAGTTTTTTTACTGTAACAAAAAGTTCATCTAAATCGTTGAATGTTTTGTATTGTCTCAATGAAAAATAACTTAAATTTAATGAACAGTTCATTAGCGTTAAGACTTCTTCTAAAATGTATGAACAGAGATTCATTAAAACAATTAACTTTGTTTTTTAATTTTATGTTTTACTTATACTTATTTTACTTACATTAAAATTATTATGGTCATTCTTATTTAAGAAGTTTTTCTAATAATATCATGATATCAATATCAATATACCATAATATATACTTTCTCATCATGCAATATTTTTATTTTTACGAGTAGTTTATAGGCAGAATATAACAGTTTTCTATTTTTCGTCTTTTTCCATTGAATATAATCAATACTTATTATTTTTGCTATCATGCGCCTTTTGAAAACAAAATTATGAACTTTTCCTTTGTCTCTTGTTTTAGATTAAGTTTTTCAATCAGCAATATTTAGCTTATCAATATCAATTAATTAATTAATTATGAACATTTTAATTTAGCTAATACACTCGAATAGAATACCCCACAAACGGTTGGCCATGACAACAAAATATTTATATTTTTTTACCTTTTCTACACTCACCTCATCCTTAACTTTATTCAACCCTTTATTTGTAGTTATTAAGCAAATTGAATTGCATTTAACCTTGGAAAAAGAATATACTTGCACATTTTATACATCACTATTTGATAGTATTTACATAAGTTTAGATGTACCGTTATAAGCGTATGTCGCTTCAGCGTCAGTTATCCAATCAACAACTTGTCTCCGAGCTAATCCTTTGCTGGAAACAACATGACACCCCCAGGCATTCAACCTTCTAACTGGCCGACATGAACAAAACAACCAGCGTAGTTGATGTACAAATAATAACAAAAACAACAACAACAACAACTACAGTTGACTGTCGACAACAACTACAACAACAATAACACAAGAACAACAAATAACAGTAGCAAAAAAAAAATAACCATGAATTGCTTGCTGGTTGCCTTCATCATGTGGTCATGTTCATGTTCAACGCCATTGTCAGATGCACTCTTCTACTGAGTACAGATAAATAATATAACCTCATTTTACACTCGGCTTGCATAGTTCGCACAGTTTCAGGATCATCGCACGAGTGGTTGTCGAATGACAGTTTATATCAGCATCTCGTTTATCCTTGTCCATGATACACAAGTCCTTGTACGTATACAACTGTCAATGTCATGTCAAGC
The DNA here is from genome assembly GCA_914767935.1 of Coremacera marginata. Classification (NCBI taxonomy): domain Eukaryota; kingdom Metazoa; phylum Arthropoda; class Insecta; order Diptera; family Sciomyzidae; genus Coremacera; species Coremacera marginata. Next base: position 2,292,546 of record OU612045.1, on the reverse strand, counting down.
CATGGCCTGGTGAAAAATGCATAATAGAGTTGAAAATGATGAGAAAACTTTTAAATGAAAAAAATACTTTTGCTATATATATTTGCTGTTTTATGTATGGTAGTGTGTATTTTTTATTAAAATGAATTAAGTTGTAGTAATTTTCCAAATTGTCCTTAAAACACTTCAAAGTACATACAAGGGAATAGAATATGTGTATCTTTTTTGCTTACTTTGTCGAGGGTTAAATTGGACAGCATATCCATGCGTTGCATTTAACATTTTCAAAATTTTTTCGTTATTTTTTTTCTATCTTTTTAAACTATAGTGCTCTATTAGGCTTTTTATCTGTATTTTGAATTTTTCAATGTTAGTGTTAATATAAATATTAGTGTTAATAAAATAAGAAAGAAAAATATGGCCCTCATACAACTTGGAAAAAAACCCGCGAATTGACAACAAGACTCCGGTCTGACATGGCGAGAATCACGGCAATCAGTACGAGGCACTGGTGCATAATTGAGCTAATTGGATACTACCTGCAGCAGTATCATCACTCAATTCAACCATTCTCACTATCATCTCTCCGAGAAAAAATGTTCAGGAAAAGGACGTCAAAATCGCATTTAACATATCCAAAAATTCTACGGAACTTATTTGAGTATAGTAGCTGGTCAAGACAGCTGTATAGTAAATCATAAGAAACATTTGTATTTTTCCGGCACTTTGATCCAAATCTAAAAAATAATGATTTTTGACATCGACATTCAAGGGGTTAAACAAGTTGATTCTGTTAAGGGAACATCATTTGCCTCGCTTGATGTTGAACCGCTATTGTGTGCATTTAAAACATTTTTAAGGAATACGTATATATTAACCGAAAAACTAAAGATTTGGCTTCACAGAAAAACATTTATTGCCCCACAGTTTATTTGATTAAAAGCGCAGAAAAGATGTAACTATCTTTACAGAATAAATTTATTTTTTCTTTTTAAAATATTAGCTTGCATTTCTTTTTTACTAACGAAATCTCTTTCTTGGTAATTACTTACCGTTATCTAGACATGTTTGTTTCCTCCTTAGTTAGCTTAAGAATCTGGAACTCAAATAGAAATAATCTTGACTTATAGCTCCACGTTAAGCTGTTCCATTATTTATTTATAGATAATGTATCATTAAATATCTCCTTATTACACGCATCTCGATGTGAAGTCAATTCCAGGAAGCAATCTTATACATACAATTCAGTTGTGAAGTAATGAAGTGATTACTTTGCAGTGATTAGTGCAGATTAATGCTAGTGTTGATTATGAATTGATATGTAAATAAAACTCGTTTCTAAGCCGAGGCATTATTTTGTTGTTTGGCTCTATTTTGATGGCTCATTTATAGTAATACGCTTTACTGTAGGCAGAATTAATTCACACTTTGTTTATATGACTCGTACACTGAACAAAATCTTGTTCTTAAAATTAATGAATTTCATTCATTAAACGAAACTCATTGATTTCAATTTTTTGGTTCAAAGAACGACATTCTTGTTTGTAAGAATCTATATTAATTGAAACTTTCAATAGAACGAATTTTCTTAAAACTTAAAAACTAGTTTTTAGTCCCGAAAAAAGCATTTTTGAAATGAAAATACAATACATTGATTTCCCTGCATTTACATTTGTTCAAGTTATCTGTTTTTTGAGGGTAAAATATTTTCTTGATTTGAAGAAACGATTTTTTTTCTGTAAGAAAAAGTTAAGGAAATCAAAAAACTTTATTCACTGTCACAGTGAACAGGTTCATAAAACTGATGAACTTGTACATTGCACCAATTCATTGGGACAAATAACTTTTCCTTTGATTTTGATGTACGTTTTCGGATTCAGAGTAAATATAAGAAAATTTTCAATTTATAAGATTGCAGCAAGATAATAGCTGCATTTCCGTGGCACTGGATCAGATCAAATCTCAGTGGATCAGTTTTAGTTCAACTTTATTAGAATTTAGCACCACTGGCGATTAAGTGTCAAAATACGATTGCGAGCAGTGAGACGAAAACTCGTCGATGAGTAATTTAGTTTTGCCAACTATGTTCGTTTTGAAAAAAATGCTTTAAACTTGGCAGCATTTTAAGATCAGAAATAGAACCAGAAGAAGAGCTGGTTCTAGTGTTTGTTTTTGCATTGTGAATAAAATAGAGAAAATACAGCTATTGTGTCGCCGAGTTAAAAAAAGTAGGCAGTGGGGGGACTGCCGACTGAAGTGAAAACTTAAAGTTATGAAGTAACATAGCTGTTATGAATATCCGAAGATTTGAATTTGTTATGAATGAATACTTTTTTAACTGTTTTTATCAATTTATGCGTTATTGCTTATATAAATTCCTATTTTTTAATGTTTATATAAAGGGTGGTTAAATTTTAAGGGCCGATGTTGATTTTGAATAAAACACAAATTATTTAGGAAATTATTGTCATTTCTTTTTATTGTGATAGTATTGGTATGGTTCAATTATGTTCAAAACAAAATATCGGCCAAATGGCCTTCGCGACCTCGGCACACCTCCATCCGATGGTCCAAATTTTCGATGGCGCTGAGGCATAAGTGAGGTTATATGCCGTTGATGTGCCGAATTATCTCATCCTTTAGCTCTTGAATTATTGCTGGCTTATCGACGTACACCTTTTCTTTCAAATAACCCCAAAGTCCAACGGTGTCAAATCATATGATCTTGGCGGCCAATTGACATCGCCATCACGTGAGATAACACGGCCATTGAATTTGTCGCGCAAAACAGCCATTGTTTCATTAGCTGTGTGGCAAGTGGCACCGTCCTGTTGAAACCACATATCGTCCAAATTCATATCTTCCAATTCGGGCCATAAAAAGTTCGTTATCATCTCACGATAGCGAACACCATTCACAGTAACTGCCTGACCGGCCTTCAGCCTCACTATCGCGAACAGCAGCAATATTTTCTGCACTACGAGCTGTACGAGCATGCACTGGTGTTTTCACATCTCCTACAGATTGCTCAAATTCCGGTTTGCTCAAATTTTTGCACGATTTCCCCGAATGTACGCACATTTGGACCGAAGTGCATCACGAAGTGCACGATATGCATTTTAATTTGAACGCCCATTTTCATAATAAGCCTGAATAACTTTAACGCCTTGCTCGATTGTGTATCTTTCCATGGATCAAACTGAGTTAGTCTGAAATTGAGAAATGTCAAATGAAATTGAAACGTCAAAAACCTTGACGTTTAGGTGTGGTTCACATTTAACATCGGCCCTTAAAATTTAACCACCCTTTTTAATATATTTGTAGCACAATTACTTTGGTTGGGTAATCGGTAATTGGCTCTGTAGTCGGTTGGTAATTGCTTCGGTAATTGGTAATCGGTTAGTAATCACCTCGGTAATCACTTTAGTAATCGATAATTGGTTCGGTAATCGGTTGGTAATCGCTTCGGTAATCGGTAATTGGTTCGGTAATCCGCTTATTCGCTTCGGTTATCCGTAATTGGTTGGTAACCGCTTCGGTAATCGCTAATTGGTTGGTAATCGCTTCGGTAATTGGTGATTGGTTGGTAATCGGATATTGGTTCGGTAGTTGCTCGGTAATTGGTTCGGTATGCAGTTGGTAATCGCTTCGGTAATCGGTAATTGGTTTAGTAGTGGGTTATAATCTTTTCGGTAATTGGTAATTGGTTCGGTTATCGGTAATTATTTCAGTAATTGCTTGGCAATCGCTTCGGCAATCGGTTGGTAATAGCTTCGGTAGTTGGTAATCGCTTCGGTAATCGGTTGGTAATTGCTTCGGTAATCGGTAATTGGTTGGCAATCACTTCGGTAATTGGTAATCGGTTGGTAATCGCTTCGGTAATCGGTAATGGGTTGGTAATCGCTTCGGTAATTGGTTCGGTAATCGGTAGGTAATCGCTTCGATAATCGGTTGGTAATCGTTTTGTTAATCGGTAACTGGTTCGGTAATCGTTTGATAATTCTTCGGTAATTGGTTTGGTAATTGATTCGGTAATCGGTTGGTAATTGTTTCGGTAATTGGCAATCGGTTTGTAATCGCTTCAGTAAGTATGGAAAACTGTTTTTGTTATATTTTTCATGTAGCATGGTGGTGACAGAGAGCAACGGGATGATGGATTTTTTATTAAGTATAAGACTAACTTTTGACTATGGTTCTACTTATGCCACTACTTTTTAAATCAAATTCTGTAAAAATTGTGCGTTTTTTAAGAAATTAATTAGTTTTTATCCAAAAAATAAGAAGTTAATTGTTTTAAAAAGGTTTACATTAAATAAAAAACTACGTACTCCAACTGACAAAAAATATAAATTTCAATTGGACAAATACTCTGTCCCTCCAATTTGAAAAAGTGGTCTGGAGAAAAACGCGTTTACATTTTATTTTCTTCCTCTAATCTGCAAAGTCTAAACCATACATTTGGCCATCCAATTTTAGGTTGTCCTCCTCCTTCTCTTCATTCTTAAACGCTAATTTTAAGAACAATCGGAACTTCCAAAATCCTAGCGTGGTTTTATCACTTAATGCTCTATGTTTATGTATTCAATTTGTTTGTTTTACTTTAATAAAAATTTAGTACTATTTCAAAGAGTTATCGATTCTTTTTGAATTTATGGTAGGTTGAAATTAATTTTGGTAGGTTTTTGGAAACATTTTGGTAGGATACATTTTCCTAAGCAACTCTGCTATAGGCTCCAATAGTGATTTAGAAATTTTTAATGTTTGTCCTGCAAAAGCCCGAGTTCGGTCGAGTAGGCGTTTTAGATTATTTTTAGTACATGTTCTACCCTTGTTTGGCCCTTGTGCAGCCTCTGTTCGACTGCTGTTCCGCGGTTGATTATATTTACTTGGGTTTTAATTTCAATTAAAATATTCCAACTTAAGTAAGGTTTCCTTATCTTTGAAAAGCTTCAAATTTATTCCATTAAAACTAAACAATACTATGTATATTAGTATCTTTGCTTCCAATCTTAAATACTTAATAAACTCCACTTCATTCAAACTTTTCAAACCTGAGTTAAATTCTTGCTTATTTTTCTTTATTTTCCCCCCAATGTTTTTGTCTAATTTATTAAAGAAAATTTTTAAAATGCTAACAAATGCTGTTAAGCAGCTACTTGATGATTATTTAGTCTGACATACGGGCTGCTTGGGTTTGGTAAAGCTTAAATTGTCCCATTATAAATTTATAGTTATGCTTGTCACGTTTAGACTAGCAAGAATGGCTGCCAATTACATAGAAAAGGAACAACACAATACATGTTTACCTCATATAAAATTTTCAACATATTGATTATAGCCTATAACACGCAGCAATTCAAATTTTGTTTTTATTTTTTTTTTTTTTAAGGAAAGGTGAAAATCAATGAAGTAGAAAATTAAAAACTCCCAACACAATAAATGCTATCACAACAAACAGCTGTACTAAAAATATTCATTTTAATTTGATGATTTTATTCAAATTGTATAATTTTATTTTTGGATAAAATTTATGTGTATAAAAGATTTAAATGCTGTGATATCTATTATATATTGATTTATTTCCATCGATCGATTCGTGTTTGTCAATATTTATACCAGCCATATGCCATATTTAAATAATAGTGGTTTTTTTTTAGAGTTATGGAATTCCCTTTAGGAATAGCTGTCAAGCCAGTTGTCAAAGTCAAATTTGACATTTATGTTCAGTATACTTTAACAATTCACTATGCAAAGGTTACACGAGAACAACGTTTAAAATTATGGAAATTATGGAAAAATTATGGCGTTCTGTGCGGGAAACTTACAGAGCAATTCGCACTATTATGATGCGCATAATTGTTCATCTCAGCAAGTTATACACAAAAACGATAAATGGATTTATATTTACGTTTACTCATATTAATAGCTCTATTCTGGTGATTGACAATGGTAAATTTATTGACAACTGTAAAAATGTCTGATTCTTAAATGTTATCATAAGCTCATAACATTATAACTGTTAGCACCATAAAACAAAATATATAGAAGAAATAAATTTGCGAAACATTTTGAATGTTTTCAACTTCTTGGACCAAAAAATGGCACATACGAGACTGGCTTGTCAATGACTTTACAGTTGTCAATCACCAGAATAAGGCTGTAACAATATCCATTTAATATGAGCTCCTACTGTGCGTACCGAAGAAGACATCGAGGACCCAAATTTATCGATTCGACGCCGTTCTTAACAACTCAACCCTTACCCGTCCACTACGTAAAAGATTTTAAGGAAAAACCTTGCCCTACACCCGCCCAAAATTCAATTTGTACAGGCGTTGAAGGCATTAGATCATTCTTTGCGTCGTCCGTTTGGTGAATGGGCTGAAAAACAATTGGAAGTTGAACCGTATTTTTACCATGAAATCATCTGCAGCGACGAGGCACATATCCACAAATATGTCAAATTTACAGAAACACAATATTGCTGACTTGAACTTGAATGGAATTTTTTAATATGTTGTTTATAAAAAAATGTCTTTAATTTAAAAATACTGCTTTTTGATTCAAAAAGCAGTTTTTTTCTTTTCTTTCAAAGATAATTTTCACTTTAAGGAGGTATTCCTGATTGGCAACAATTTTTGTTCGATTTTTTTTTTGCATATTTTTATAGTTTGGATATTTGAGAACATCGTCGTAAAAGGGTTTTTTGAAATTCGAAATACTTTAGGAGATATGGTCTTTTTTGTCCAGCAATGTTTTTGCCAAAATGCGATTTGCTTAATTTGGCTACTTTTTGAATGCAACGGTTTGATTTCGTTCAACGCGTTCTTTAGTAGTTAATAACTTGTTTGTATTTGTATACGCATTTTAAAAATAAGGAACACACATTTTAGAGCTTAGGTATTCGAATGTTGGCAGCGTTTAGTTCACTTTGAATTGAGTTATAAGCCGGGCGCGCACGTGCATATAGTTTTAAAAGGTACAGTTTTGATAAAAATGTGTGTTTGTGCTTAAGACAATGGATAGAAAAAGTAATAGAAATTAAAATAAAAGTAACACTGGTAGCAATCGAAAAACTCGTCCCTTGAAATGCCAGTTGCGTGGTAATCAACACGAAAGAGATGAGGACACCGAATTCACAAGTACATCGGCAAAAAATTTTAAAAATAATGAAAACTAAGACATAAGCATTGACAACAAAACGGAGAATTGCATTTTGGAGTTTTATACAGTTTTCTCAAAGAACGTTTGAAAAGGTCCAAAGCCAGAGCTCTGGCTGCATCAAAAGAAGGTACGAGTAGAACTGCCCGAAGAGCACAAAGAGCCGCTGAGTCCTCATTTTTTGAAGAGGAAGGAGTTCTTTATGGGGCTGGCATTGCAGATTGATATATGTAAGTACTTCACAAAAAAAAAAAATGTTTTATTGCCAAAAATTTTCTTTGAGTTTTTTCAAAATCACGTTTTTGAACTTCGAAGTCACTTTTCTCCGGTTCTACTGAACCGATCAATGAAAGCAAGTGCAATCGACGCAGAATTGTCAAATTTCTAAGACTGCATGCTCAAATTTTTCATTTCAATTTTTTTCGATGCAAACAAATAACTTCAAACTTAAACGCGTTTATCTCGAAACCAAGTTTTTCGAGCATGCGGCCCAGATTGCGCCCGTAGTACTAAACCGATTTTGATGAAACAAAGTGCAATCAACGCAGAATTGTCACCATTTTAGTCCCTACCTCAATCACAATTTAAAACAATTTTTTACTATTTTTTTTTTTTACACTAAACTACAGAAAAGACCCAAAATCGGTTTTTCATTTTTCAATGACTGCCATTTTGTAAAAAATAATCGAAAAATTATAATTGAGGTAGAGACCAGAATTACATCTATACTGAATCAAATGCCGCTTACTTTTCCATTTCAGATGATTCGAAGTCGAGTTATCCGGGCCGCAAGCAGCATACCTTTTTTTTCGACACCCAACTTTGAAGGCCGACAACTTTTTTAACAGCCCTCCTACAAAGAAAATATTTTTTTTATTTAATTTAATATGTTCTTAATGCAATAAAAAATAAGGGAATTTTAATAACTCTTTGCGTTTTCAAATGAGAAGTTTTTCAAAGAGGGTCCAAAAACAGCCTTCCAACCAGGAATACTCCCTTAAGGTGGGACAAGACATTCGCGGCAGAGAAAACAGACCTTTTTTTAAAAATTCATAGCTCAGTCAAAAACAAACATTTTTCCAAATTTTATTATTGTAGAGAATTGAACAAATTACAAGAAAAAAAAATTCAAAAAAATATATTTTTCACTCCAACATGTTTTTATAGAGCTCCAAACTGGCGGCAGAGAAAAAAACGGGGTTTCGGGGTTGCAACGCTGGGAGTTGCAAAAATTTTCCGATCTGGAAAAAAATGACTTTTTTAAATCGTAACAAAATTGGTTATCGTATGACATGAGCTTTTTTTTAAATTTTTTTTCAATTTTTGGTGATGTTCCAAATTTGAAAGTGTGTTTTTTCGAAAAAAATATTAACTTTAAAAATTCATAAAAAATCAAAAAAAAAAATTTTAAAAAAACCTCCTGTCATACGATCTCGAATCAAGTTTAAAAAAATACCAAAAAAAAATAATGAAATTCGTCAAAAAATGAACCCGCTAGTCCGCAACCAGTACGAAAAGCGTTCAAAGTTTGTGAACTAAGAAAAAAAAGGTTACCTTCAATCTGCCATGCCTGCTTCGTACTGTATGCCTTCGTTATCTTGTGTTGTGCTGTTTCTTATAGTTTTTTGCAATCGTTTAGCAATTCGGGCTTCTTTTGAAGCTTCATATGCCTTCACTCTGGCGCATTTCAAACGATTTGCATCATTTCCTTTGGAAAAATTCAATGCTGTAGCTCCTATGGTGATACCAAGTAGTTGAAACATTTGCAAATAACTATACTATAAGATACGAAATAACAACCACCAAAAGTCAGGTAGCAAGAAAAACAAGTATATACCAGCTGCCGTACGTAGGTAGCGCAAAAATTAAAAATGCGCTCTCACTAATCCGGCTGTAACTTTTGAACCCGTAGGAATTTTTCCATGAAAGGAAACAGGTTTTTTCTTAGAATCTTAAGAATATTTACTAAAATACAAAATTATTAAAAAAAAGTCGATTTCAAAAAACTGCCAATGTCATGTCCCCCCTTAATATAAAATGAACTGCCTTGGCGTTTAAACAATTAAAATTTTCGTTAAAATTTAGTAAACTTTCTTTAATGTTAGGAAATTTTTTTTTCAGTGCACAGTGCAAAACATCATTCGGACCAAATGTAAAATTTCGGTGTTTCTACAAAATTTTGAAGAAACTAAGTATGTAAGAATCGAATGAAAGTAGTATATAGGTACCCTATAGGAACAAACTAACTTGTTTTTAAAAACAACTAATTAAAAAACTAATTTAAAATAAACTAGTATATGAAGTACTTTGAATTATATTAAGGCGGCATCCACTTCAATTGTAAATAGTTTTTATTGCATTATATATGAAGTAATTGAAATACTACTTAAAAACAAGTGGTTGATAAACTACTTTGAATTATATTAAGGCGGCAACTACTCTGATTTTGACATGTTTTAATTGCAAATTTTTATTAGATTACAAGTTTATATATATTTAACCATGTTATTTCATTAAATATTATTAACTTTAGGCTTCACTAAAATTTTGATTCAAAACGACATATTTTTTATTTACGACATTGAGCTGCAAGGCAGACGTGGTAAAACACTTTTAAACTGATAAACTGCCTCAAAACCCTGTGAAAGGATTAAAAATTCTTTATTATTTAAGATATTCAAATTACAAACTGGTAGTGTTTAGCAAACATTGGAAAATTTGGACTTGTGCGGAAATTGATGCATTGCTTAACCATTCAGAAAACACCTCATCACTTCAGTAGTAAAGATGCACGCCTTTCCCTACGTAGCGTCAAGTCTGTTTCATCACTTCATTGCGATTGTCACTTAAAAGAAGCACTAAGCAAAATATCGGTGTGTCCATCGACCATGATTGATGGTTGCAAAGCGTGGATAATCCCGCTCACACTCTTGTTTAGCTCATATTTTGAAATGAAGCATCAAAAAGCTGGCTAGTGTTAAATAACAGGCGCAGTATCCACACAATTTCGATTAATTGGATCGGCACCTTCGCTTATGTACCCGGGCGGTGGCGTGCCCGTTTTTGGAAACTGCTTCCATGGTACGCATACTCACATATAAGCGCAGAGTTCCTCCAGCTTCTGAAACTATCAGCTGTTGGAAGCAGAAATAGTCCAATGAAGAAAGGAATAATGAATATCTATCTATCTATCTTATATCTACCCTCGCAGAGAACTTCTGTTGCGCTCCTTGAATGTAATTTTTGCATTAATTAATAAATGAATTAATTTTTGTTCTTTTTTGAATTAACTGGCAATGAAGATTGGCATGAACCACTTTTTAATTGTTTTAAAATCAATTAAAACACCACAAAAAATGACATTTCACAATTTTCCATTAAAAAACTCTGATCACTTTTAACTTTGTTTACATTTTGCTTTCAGATTTTATATTTCAGAATTTATTTGTGTCGACCAGGCATGATATTTTGACATGATTTATGTATTTATGTATTTTTCAAAACAGCCAATAAATGATCTCTTAGATGTATAGAAATTTAAAATGTTTATGCTCTTAAATTCATCTTCAGTAAGGGAAATATTAAATAGTTAATAGTCAATTGGTTATTTTAAAGTAATTAAAAAACTAGTTTAAATTTAACTAATTTAACAAGTAGTTGAAAATATATGCAGGCGAAAGTCAATTGACTTATTTAGCGGACATCACCATACACAATATGTTAGTTCGTTCTATGGAAAAAAGGCGGAATCTCAACTAGTTGTGGTTGACAAAAAACTACTTTTTCAACTACTTTTAAATTAGTTGATTTTCCTACAGGGTAATGTGTAAGAAACGAAGTATGTATGAATCGAATGAAAGTCGTATATATGTAAGAGGTATAAATAATACACTTAAGAAATAGTTTATTCTGAGCTCAACATGTCCAGTATAGTGATATTAAATATATTTCCGGGTGAAAAAGCTTTCCTTATTCTTGATTCATAAAGTATGTTTGAACACAAATGATCGAGAACGTGACGTACAAACTTAATGAATACTCCAAACAGCTTATGTTCTCAAGAAGATTTACATGGCAGTTTTTTACCCAGTGGCACAACACGGTCGCCTCAGGAGTTCATAGCCTCTTATAAAAGTTTTCCACTTAATATTTGAGACATTTTATGAAACATTTACAAAATGCTTAAATGCTCAGATTTGATGCATAAATTTAAGTCTTTAGAATCTGAGGAATGAGCTTATAAATGAGCTCAAGATTTGAATAAAATTGTGCACTATTTAAAATGCATTTAAATTGATTCCCAAACATTCGCTGCATCATCTTATTGCTCACTTCTGGTTGAACTTTTGCAGAAAGTTAACTAAAACTTGATGTAAAAACTTTTTCATCTTCAGTATTTGTATTCAAAATACTGGCTTAACAAGGACTAATCACTTGACAGACACTCCATACATGTAAATTCAAAATTATTTCTTGAAAAGTTATAATTTTTCATAGTCACCGTTAAAATTGAAGTGGAAAAACATTAGCTTTGCTATTTAAATGCTATCATTGAGTAGTTGAATTTATGCAACTTCTTGAGTAAACAAAATTTAATTCGCAATTTCGCAAACATAAGCAGATAAACTCACACTTTCACACACATTTATTACATTTTTATGACCCTGTTTATGTGCTTGTAAACGCACACGCACACATACACATGGCCACCTTCTTTTTCTATCAACAACCGCCGCCATTTTTTATATCCTCCGCTAGCTATTTGTGAACACGATTCAAATATGTGTATCCAGCGGCTAGCATAGACTAGAATTAGGCACTTAAAGCAAAGTAGCGAAAAAAAAAGAAATGAAATAAAGTAGAAGGTGGCCATTGCATGATGAAGCAGAACAGAATAGTACAGGACAGTGGAGGACAGGCTAAACAAATAATGCTTTGTTTTGTAGCTAATATTATGTTACCCCCTACTTAATGCTGCTGGAAAAACAAAAACAGAAATAAAAAAACATAGTCACAAAAGAGAAAAAGACACCAGAGAAAAATTAAATAAAGCCGTAAACAGTTACTTCGCATGACAGCATGCAGGAGCATGAAAGAGTAGCACTGGTGTCGTTTTTTTTTTTCCTCCAATGCTTCAGCACGCCATCATCTATGTATTAAATCTATTATGTATGTGTGGATCTTTCATAATGTATGTATTTAAAAGCATTTAGGCGTTTGTCTGTCTGTCGCTTGTCAACTATGTGGTTAAAACGATGCTACACTTGCGACTGACTGTGTGCGCGCGTGTGTGTGTGTGTGTGTGTGTGCGACGCCAATTTGACCTTGATTTGTCTTGCTTATAAAAATCTTACACACTCACACACACACTCACACATCACGTTCGCAGCTACGCATAACACAATATTGAACCCTGGCTGCATTAATTTATTATTCTATTCGATTATAAGTCGCAACATTCTGCGATCCTAACGCAAAAGGATACACTTAGTGTACGACGCAGTTGAGGAAGCCTTTTTTTTTCTAGCTATAATTGCGAACTTTCTTTCAAACAGCAGCGGGTACAAACTATAAAATATTCTATTAACCATGCGTTGCCTATTACAGGATATAGAAGTGATACACAAATAGATGTTACTACAAAAAGGAAGACAAAACAATAACAACAACAACAACAACAACAACAACATCATTTCATTTAAAGTCAAACGATAAATAAATAAAATGGCAAAGAAAACGGAAATGGTGGCTGAATGACGTCAATGGCAGCTACTACTACATCAGCGTCAGAGTAAAGAAAATTACAAAATCTTTTGTTTTCCCGTATACAGTAGTTAATCTTCTCTTTTAAGAGCTTTCAACAAACATTTATGCATAGAAGACAAACCTTCATACATGTACATTTATAACTATTAATTATGCTGAAATATGCTTCATTCTATTCCATTTCATTGCAAGTCATCAGCAGCAACTGTGCAGGCAACGTAATAGAATATTCAGTTTATTTATTTTTTTTTTTTTTTTTTTTTTTAAATGCTATACTTACGTCTCAAAAGGAACACTTAATTTGTTTCTTTAGCAATTTTTAATTAAAACATTCTTTTTAGACTGAACACATTATAAACATTCACGCCTACTTAGCGCCAAGGATAAAGGACTTAAAATTTGCTGCTTCTATCCTTTGAGTTGTTATTTTTTTACTGTTGTTAACAGTTTTACTTGTAGTAAAAAAAAAATACTCTGTACCGTTATTAACTGTCTACCATTGCACAATGGTCCCAAATCGATTTTTTAGCGGCAAAAATTAAAGTGTTAAGCTCAAGATTTACCAAAATATTTTTTTTACAATTTGATCGCAACTCGGTTTATTTTTAAACAGCTGTTATTGTTTGCATTTTGCAAAAAACATTATTCAAGAGTTTGTGCAGTAAGAAATTTAAAAACATAAAAAGTGAATATTTGTAAAATAATCTGTGCGTCCTAAATTTTTGACAAGATGAATTGTAATACTCGAAGTATGTTCTTTTGAAAATAAAAAAAAAAACAATATTTTTTTAATTATTTATAGATATTTTGTGTAAAATTTCATGTTTTTATTAGATCAAGTTTTATGTGAAGTTGCGAACAATAATTTTGTCTTTCGTAGAGTAGAACTTTCCAGTGGCGAAAATAGTTTTCGAAGTCGTTGTCTTTGAAGACATCGTTGACGACAACGGAGTACAATGCTGATGTTTTACTGTACATGTCGCTATTAATTCAGTAATAACACATAACGTAGAAAATTTGTAGGAGAGAACATGAACGCGTAAAATCGTACAAAAACAGCAGCACTTGAAACGAATGCGGACACTTAGCAAGACATGTATCAGAGCGGTCTTCAAACATCCCAATAAGCACAGAAAACTGTTTTCTCCATTGTTAGAGAGAATCATAGTTTCTCGGTGAGATATCCAGTTAAATTATCCAGCTTTTTTCCAATGCTGGAGAAAATCTAAGTTTTCGATCTGATATCCAATATTTTTCTCCAAGTTTACTCAACAATAGTTGGCCATGAAAACCATGTCACCGGAATAATAAAAAATAACATACAAAATAACAGACAAATAATAAAAAAAAAATAAATCGTAAAATTTGAGTGTTATATAAAGAAATGTAATTAAAGGTGAATTATATATTTAACAAAAAAATTTTGTGAGTTTTGTGAAAATGCAGAAAAATAAAAAAAGATAAGACTGAAGAGAGGCAGATGTTGGAGTTGCTTGTGGTTCAAGGAGGCAGCAAAGAACTTACTGTTGCCGCAGTTGCTATCAGTTCTGCTAAATATGTTGATGGATCTACTGTTGATTACTCCGGTGCTGGTTTTCAAAATTATGATATAGAGGTGCCATTTCTGACAGACATTGATTTATGTTCGCTAGTTTTTTTGACAAATGCAATACCCTAAGTCAAAATAGTGAAATATCATTTAACCCTGTAACTCCTAAATTGCATTTGAATGTTATTTAAGTAGGTATATCCTTGTAATTAACTGTGTGCAAAAAAAAAATAAAAAATAAATAATTAAAGGAAAGAAATTAACTGCAAGCCCACTTTTATAATTTTCTAAGAGAATCCCACAAATCAAAGTTGAGAAAAAGTGGAGAAAAATTGAGAATATGTTGGAAAACCAATGTTCTAAAATTCAGAATAAAATTGGAGTTCAAAATGATATCAACCTGGAGGATAAATGGAGATCTCGCTGAGAAAATATTGGAAACTAATGTACTAAAAATGGAGAAAAAAAGGTTGAAATCCAAAGAAGGTCAAGTTGATAAAATGTTTAAGAACTAAGTGCCTTTTTCCTGGAGAATACCTTGTTTCTCAAACTGAGATCAAATAGATGTCTAGACTGGAGATTGGAGAAAATGGCTGGAGATCTCTTTGACATCCATTGGATATCAAGCAAAATTTTTTATTGGGATGCAACATAAAACTGTCTTGCAACCCACTTCGAGAGCTATAGCGATATGAGAGAGAATACTAACGAGAAAATTCGTACAAAAAGAGCAACAATTTTGAACGAATGCTGACACTAAGTAAGACGTGTATTAGAGTCGTCTTCGAACAGGTGGCACACACTTGTCTTGCAAGTCGTTTAGTCGAGAGCTCGAGCGAAACGAGAGAGAATACAAACGAGAAAATTCGTACAAAAAGAGCAAGAATTTTGAACGAATGCCGACACTTAGCAAGACGTGTATTGGAGTCGTCTTCGAACAGGTGGCACACACTTGTCTTGCAAGGCGTTTGGCTGATTTGTCTTGAGCACAACTATAGGATTGAAGCGATCTGTCCTCGAATACTGACTGCTGTCTAGAAAGTTGTCTACGAAGACGGTTGCATCCGTTCGCCGCTGGGTTACGCTGTGTATAATTGTATAAGGAGTATTATATATGTATTAAATCGTGTAAATGTCAGCTTTTATACTGAACCAATATTTATTGCTTTCACTTGCAACCCCGCGAAAAATTTTTTTGTTTTTAGAAAGATGACGTTGGAAATTGGTGAAATTTTTGATTTGTGGTAAAGCAAAAAGATATGAATGATATATGCAGTTATGTCGAAAGTAAGATTTCAAATAAAATTAGTAAAGATGTGAAACTTGCAATACTTAGCAAAATTCGAAATTTGTGTAACTCCATTAAAATGAAATTGAGCGAAAAATTGCAGAAGTTTGAAAAGATTAAAAGAAAAATGTATGATTAGAACGAGAAATTTATTTAATTTAACTGTGCCTGTTAATGAAGCAGGACGACCTAAAAAACCAAATAATAAAAGCAGTACAAGAAGCCAGTACAAAGAAAGATAGACTCCGAAGTTTCATCGGAGCAAAGTGATAATACACAATTTTTGATTCATGCCGTCTCTACAAGGAGCTCTCCAAACCCTTATGTTAAGTTCGTGTTAAGCCATTTACAAATTTCACCAAAAAAATATTAACTAAAGCATCGCAAGATATTTTACAAAAAATTCAGAATCTATCTCAGTTCTTGTGGCAGAAATGGAATCTTAGAGTTGTACACAGGTTAACCACTTTGTATGGCAGCTACCCGAAATAGTGAGCAATTTTTAAAGAAAAACATTTTCTTCATCTAAAAATACTATGTGACAACTTTAAGATCTGTAGGTCAATTCTCAATATTATAAGCCGCAAAAAATCGATTCGGGACCATTGTGCATAATTTCAATTTCCTTCACTTTTAAGTACATTTATTTTTTTTTTTTTACTTATATTTCCAGGCAAGCTTTGTGGCATCTTAAATGTTAAAGTACTCTGAGAAATAGCTTTGAAAAAAGGGAAAAATTGTAAAAAACATAATTTAATTAAGTCGTGTCTACAAAATAAATGTACTAAATCCTAAAATAAAAAAAAAAAATAAAAGTTAAAGTTTAAGTTCAGACGCAATGTCCACAAATAAGTAATAAACTTGATTTTAATTTCACGTCTGTTTTGGATTATTTTACACGTAATTAAGATAATTTTATGGTAATTCGAAATTTTAAGAGCCATTTTCTATTTCGTTATTGTTTTCTATCAAAATATTTTCAACTTTCATGTGTAGCGTAGGTACCTAACGTAAGGTTATGTTACTGAAATTTAATTTTAGGTATTTCTCATTTAGTGGAAGTGTATACTTTGTGTTTTATACTTTGAAATACTTTTTAGTTCATGAAATATGTCGAGATTTGTAGCAAATACATAATTTTTGCGGAAATTTTTTTACGTTTTTCACAAACGGAAGGTTTTCCTGCACCCTATAATAACTGGTGATGAAAACTGGGTCTACTACGATAACCTAAAACTTGAAATATTATGGGTTAAGCCCGGACAATCATAAACATTTAGGGAGAAGCCAAATAGTCATAGCTCTAAGCTTATGCTCGGTATTGCGTGGGACCAGCTGCGAATCAATCACAGAAGCTCGCTATAAAACACAACTCATGCGTTTGAGTCGCGCACTGAAGAAAAAATGGCCGCGCTCGGTTTTTTTTTTGCAAACTCAAAACTTAATAAATTAAAACTTAACTACACTCAGAAAAAACATCGTAAAATCAAAGAAAATTTACTTAATTTTAAGAAATTTTGCTTGTTTTAGCGCCAAAGAAACTTTTTATATCAAAGTGAAATTATTCTTTGAAAGGAAAAACAAAATTTTTTTATGAAATAAAATGGAGTATCCTCAAATCAAAAAAAAAATAATGTCCTACAGCTGAATATGTTAAAAAATTTCATTCAAGCTAGTGCTCCGTAAATTTGACATATTTGTTTATTTGTATATTCAGTTTGAATGTAACCATCGTGGGAATTGAACCTGGGCCGGTCGCATGCCAGTCTGTTGATTTTCCTACGCACCAGCACAGCTTTTATCGAATATTGGCGAAATTTACTTTAAAAAAAAAACGACGTCGACAGAGCGTTTGTTCTAACATGCAAATAGACATGCAAAAACAATTATTTTGCGGCCGCTCACACCATCGACGAGAAAGGCGGTGTTTTTTTTTTTTGTTTTTTGTTTTCATTACAATTAAAAAAAAACCAGCCGCAAAAAAAGAAAAAAAAATTCTGCCACCATGAGGTTTCGAACCCACGTGTGACAATGTAGGCTATAGAACTGTTGTTGACAAGCAAGCAAAGAATAAATAAGTGAAACTTGCTATTTTTCTCTTACTTGAAAAACATATATTTTTATGAAAATTTGATTTTTTAAATTAAATTTCTTAGTTTCTTAAGATAAATGTCAATATTTTGGTTTTAAATATAAATTCACTTATAGCTAAGGAAATTTTATATTTTCAAAACAAAAACTGGCAGTTATTGACTTTAAAACTAGTTTTTTTCTGAGTGTAATTACTGCAAAATATTGGTAAGGAATAAGTATTAAAAGGCGAGTAAGCACATGCCTTTCAATAACTATCTTTTTATACAATAAATTTTTCACTTACGGCCTCTCGTCTTATATTTTAAGTTTCATTGTACTGTTAAAACACCAAGTTAAAGCAGATTATATGGTATCACAAGGGGCCTATATTAGCCTAATTGCACGAGGCTGACAGCCGTCTCAACCATACTAACCTAACCCTAACCTAACCTAACCTTGTACTGTAGCTTTAGTAATACATGGCGTATTCGTAACATTTTAAGCTAACTACTCAAATAAACCGGTTTTACACATCAAAATCATAAGGGGCGGCCGTGGCGCAGTGAGTAGAGTGTGTGGCCTATACGCCAGAGAACCCTCGTTCAAATCCCACCTGATACAGAAATTTTTTTCTATTGAATTAATTTTTCTGTTCGTTTACCTTAGAGTGTAAAAACTGCCATGAAAAGATTCTTGAGAAGATAAGCCGTTCGGAGTCGGCATAAGACTTTTAGGTCCAGTTCTCAATCCTATGTGTTCAAACATTTCACAACACCCACAACACAATTTATCATAAGAAGCTCGGTCAAAGTCCTTTCAAGGGCTGAAATAGCCATTTCGTTCGTATGTGGCAGTCGCTTTAAGCTGCCTGCTCTCTGGAACTATACGTACTTTGAGCTTTTTTAATATAATTGTATGTGCAGCGTTTTTCAGCTTTGCTTCTCGGTCCGGCTCGGCTCGGCACAGCAACCAGCCGGCACTATAAACACGAGAGAGTTTTGTTTGTCAATTGTATACTACACAGCCCAAATAAAACCAAAATACAAAGAGTTATCTTTCGATTCATCTCAATGCTGATGTCACTGAAGGTGTTCATAATGGATTCTAGGTAAACAAAGTCCCTAATAATCTCGAATTTTCCTAAGACGCTGGGACTGTTGTTAGGTTTGTTGACACCAAGTATTTGGTCTTATCTATTCACTGTAAGACCCATTCGACCTGAGTCTCTTTCTAATCTAGAAATACTGCACTGGCTTTGCCCGAATTATGGCTTTGCCCAATAATATCTCAGATCGGCGGGTAAATTCAAATTTATGACTCAATAAAGTCATTATTCTGGCGAAAACAATATTTTAAGCCAACCATGAATATGAATTTTGATATATTGACTGAAAATCTACAAAATAGTTAAAAAATAGTTAATAGTTAGAACAAACATTAACCATCTTATAAAATGCAATAAGTAGCTAAAAAAAGGGAAAAGTGTGTGCTTAAAAAAATACGTTTCTGCTGAAGTCTACTTAACTCTAATTATTATCACGTTATGAAAAGAAAGCCACTTATAACTGCTCTCTGCTTACAAAATTTAACCAACCCAGGCAAGTTATTACAATTTCGACGCTAGCATGACTGAGTGAAACCAACTAAATAATATCTTTGACTTCAATCACCATAGACACCATAAATAGACAAAATGGCATGCTACATAATGCTTAAAATAACTGTGTCTGATAATTGAAAAGGACGCTCACGCAGTACATCAACTACAAAGAGAATATCCAGCGGAGATTTAATTTGTATCAGCTTTTATTAAATTGTTCCTTACAAAAATTTCTACCAAATAACAAAGCTGACCAAACTATTTTTAGAACTTGAACTTTGATAAACTTTGCTAGCTACTGTTGCTAAACTTAACGCAGCATGCAATAAATAAAGTTGCTCCTTTATAAACAGTAAATATGTAGCTGTTGGAGTCAAATTAAATTCAAGAGTTGTTGAACTTTTTTTGGTAGTTAGTGTGGGAATATTTAAGTGTATTTTAAGAATGTGAAGCAAAAATTTAAAAGGTGCATCTTAAAAATATTGAAATATTATATTTTAACTGAACTGAAATATTAACTGAATAAGGCAACATTTTGCAAAAAATTTCTAGCATGGCTGCTCAAGGTCAAAACCATATGGTATGCATACATCTTGCGTGCATAACGTTTTATTCCTTGCACGTTTCTTGCTTATTTCAAAACACATCATAACTAGCAGTGCTTGTTTAACCGATCCATATTGCATTGTATAAAGCTTTATTATAGCTCTGGGTCTGGATGCCAATCAGCTGTGCATTAAAAGTAAATCAACAACAACAAAGTTGCCAATTATAAAAACAACCATAATAATAACAGTGCGAACTATAAGAACAACAAAATTATAAATGCAAATTACAAAAAACGCTGGTTGTACTTTTCAAATATAATGCATTTTTTTTTTTTTGTTGTTATTGCAGTTGTAGTTGTTGTTGTTCGAGTTGATTTAAATCATGCATTTACGCCGTCACCAACGTTTAAATAAGCAAATTGATTTTAATAAGCTTTGTTTCGTCCATTCGTCACCACTGTTGTCGTCTGGCTGGCTATCTCTTTGTTCGTTCGTCTGTCTGCTAGTCCGTCTACGGTTGGTTAATGCATCAATCTAGCTGAGTGTGTCTCTTCAAAAATTGCTGCAATTTGTTAAGTTGCTGCAATATTTTTAATATGGAAATTTTTTTTTAAATTAACTTAAAGTATTGAAGCAGCAACTCTACCTCTCCCTTCTTTCCACAATTAACCCATCCACACTGAACCGTTTGAATTACTTGGTGAATAAAAAAAATATTGTTCACACCAATGTAGAAATCATTGAACTGTTGAACAACAAAGCAAATCCAACACTGCACAGTTACGTCGCGTTGCAGCGTGCGTCACTCAGCTACTCTGACTATAGTGCTGAGCTGTTATTTTTGCATCGCATGTCTGTATGTCTGTCTGTCTGTCTGTGTGTGCTGCCGTTTATGGCGGTATTTAGCTGTGACTGACTGGCGCTAAATAAATTTAACTTCCGCCTTTATACTGCGTTGCATGCATCGCTTGATTGACTTTGTGGTGACATCGTTTTGGCGTCATAAACCAACAGTTAGGAACTTTTAGCGTTTGATGTGTTATATTTTTTAGTCCATTCTAATGTGTGTGATTATTGCATAAAATATGCAATGGAATCATTTAAACACCAAAATATATCTATAGTCGTGCATATAACTAAGCAAACAATAGTAATGATCAGTTGGGTGATGCTTTTTCTTGGTCTTATCCCGTTATTCCTATATCGGTGATTTCCCGTCAAATCGAACGGCTTTTGTACAAAAATTGATTTTGACGATTCCGTTTTTTGAAATTTTGCACGTCGCACAATGGGTTGAAGTCCCAAAAAATGAAGATTAATTCACTTAGAAGTTGGAGGGAATTTTTGGCTTCTGTTTTAGTTAGATTGGGTACAAATAAGAAAAAAATTCAGTCTGTCCGTCCGTCTGTACGTCTTTCGACATGATTGAAGTCGTAATTTTGAAGCTATTGTAATGAAATTCGATATTAAAGCTTGTATCTAAAATATTAAGATTAAGTTCGATGAAATGAGCCAAATCGGATGAAAAACATGCCTACCTCCCATACACCGAGAAAAAAGCAATAGGTAAATCACCTAAGTCGGCTTGGGTAAAGAGAATTGTATGGGAATTATAAACTTATGCTTATTCACCTAAGCAATTTATTGTTTAATACATTGCTTTGAAAGCACCTACTTTGATAAATTGCCAAAAAAAAATATTTGATTCACCTAAGCCCAAAATTCAAATTTTGGGAATGCACTAAGATGCTTCAGTACGACAATGTTTTAAAAACAAAAAGTAGTGGTACTGACCTTAAAAAATGTGAACGGAATTTTTAGTGGCCAAAAAAATTAAAATTTTTCATTAAAGTGTTGGCAAAACACAGCTGGAATTGGAGAAAAGGGCGAAGTCTCCCCCCGGTAAAAATAAACTGGTTGTGAAGAAATTGATTTAACAATACCAAAATAAAATTTTTTGCACATTTCAATTATTTTATTGAATGCTTTGGAAATTTATCTCAAAATTATCACTTTTCATTTGAGTTACGGTTACAAGCATAACATATAATATGTTAGAAAATGAGTAGCTTTTATTTTGCTTTTGTGATTGTAGTGTCCAAATTCTACGTCTTCACTTGTTGTTGTTGTTGTTGTTGTTGTTGTTGTTGTTGTTGTTGTTGTTGTTGTTGTTGTTGTTGTTGTTGTTGTTGTTGTTGTTGTTGTTGTTGTTGTTGTTGTTGTTGTTGTTGTTGTTGTTGTTGTTGTTGTTGTTGTTGTTGTTGTTGTTGCTGGTGGTGGTGGTGGTGGTGGTGGTGGTGGTGGTGGTGGTGGTGGTGGTGGTGGTGGTTTTTGAAGGAGGCACTAATGCCCCCAAAGTGAGATAGTCTTATGCCACAGATTGCCGGATATTCACATAGAATGTGCTCTGGGGAAACCTCCTCGCAGAGTTTGCAGACATCTGAATTAGATAGTCCCATATTTTTAAGATCCCATATTTTAGAAATCTTAGGTCTGCTTTGGTTAGCTAGAGTAAATCTTTTGATTTCGCTCTACTGAGAGTTAGAAATTTCTTAGCTTGCCTATGTCCATTAATATTGCTCTAGTGGCACCGAACTTTATTATTTTTCCAGATCCTAACCTTTTCCGCAAAGTAGCTTTTAGCAACACTACAAAATGGTTCGGGGGCCGATAAGAGCTCGAGATGCCCCTCCTTTGGCAGCGCAGTCCGCATTTTCGTTGTCTTCGAAACATTCGTGCCCTGGTACCCACCACAAATCTACTTTGTTGTTTTGTCCGAGTGCATTTAGTGTTTCGACGCAATCAGAGACAAGTCTTGATTAGAACTCATAAGACTGTAAGGCCCTTAGTACCGCTTGACTAGTAGAAAATATGTAAATATATGTCCCCATAGAATTCCTACGGACACATTCCCGGACACATACCTCAATGGCATAAATCTCCGCTTGGAATATGGTTGGCGTATGGCCCATTGGACGAGCTTTTTGGAATTTAGGACCATAGACCCCAGCTCCCGTTTCTCCGTTTTCTAATTTAGACCCGTCAGTAAACCATAACTGTGCGGCAGGATCAGCTGTGAAGCTATCACTCCGCCACAGTTGTCTGTTGGGTAGAACAACTCTATAGCGCTTTGAGAAGTTTAACTTTGTCAGCATCCTATCTGGAATTTTTAGGAATGGGTCATCTTTGAAACTTTGATGTGTCCCTTAAAATGCCCTACCTTGTAATCACCTATTCCATCCATTCTTAGTCCACTGAGACATGCCTCTTTTTCAATAGCAATTGCTAACGGAGGAAGTCCAGTTATTACACTGAGAACTTCAGTTGGGAAAATTTTGCACCTCAAAAACATGTTTATAAAACTGTTCAAGACATCGTTAAGTATGATTTTTCTCTACAAAATCTTTTATATTATTTTTTCTGAATGACAAAATTACGAGAGTTATAGTTTGCTTCATACAACATTTTAACTTGTTC
The DNA here is from genome assembly GCA_914767935.1 of Coremacera marginata. Taxonomy (NCBI): domain Eukaryota; kingdom Metazoa; phylum Arthropoda; class Insecta; order Diptera; family Sciomyzidae; genus Coremacera; species Coremacera marginata. The sequence goes on along the minus strand of OU612045.1, from coordinate 2,269,105 downwards.
GCTTTTAGTTTCCAGAAAAGGTGCAAATTTACTGTACTATAAGTAAATGTTGAAGAAAATATAATCTTTGTGCAAAATGTTTGCCTCATAAATATTTGGGTATGCTTAAAAAATTTCGAAATAAAAAATTGACTATGGAAATTTGTGCAAAACAAAAAAAAACGACTTAAATAATACATTTTTAGTAAATCACAGTATAAAAAGTTTGTTATTGTTTGTTCCATTTGTGATGTTATGTGCTAGTAATTGTTGCTGTGGGAATTGAAGAAAAACACAAATAGAAATGTAAACAATTTCTTTATTATTATATTTTGCAAACATTTTTAAAGCATTTCGCTGCTTTAAACTATTAAGATCTGAATATGCGCTGCGGGCACACCCAGTAGAATTGGATGAACAACATTTGCAATTAAGTAGGTACTCGTAATTTGTAAAGTTTATTTACTCATCTACATTTGATACGACGGAAGCAAATATTTTAGTACATAAACACAAGATATGCAATTTCAACTAAATTGTAAACAATGCGCGCATAATTAAAACATTTTCGAAATTAGTTGGTTGGTTGGTTGGTTTACGAGATGGGGCTGAGGTGTTAACGAACATTTTAATAATAGGCTTATGTATGTGTGTGTGTGCGTGTGTGTGTTTGAGTTTGTGAAATTGAAACCAACGGCATGCTATGGCTAATTAAACATGTGCTTAATGCTGTAATGCGTGGGACTTTGAAACGATTTTCACACGTGTGTTCGATGCACAAATTAGTTAATGCATACCTTTGTTAGACTAAATCCACTTAAAGTAATACATTTTTGAATAAAAAAGATCAATCAATGTGTAGAACAAATAATAATATTGCAAAATTAAAAAAAAAAACCCATTAGCAGCCTAAGTCCTTGAAAAGACTTTGAACGAGATTCCTACATAATGTGACCAACCATTCCGAAAAAAACGAAATCATTCCGAAATTTCAAGGCAAGTTCCGGTGTTCCAAAGCAAAGCTTCGGGATTCCAAAATTTTCTGCTCTATTCCGAAATATACCGAAATTTCTCTCATATCAATAAAAAATAGTAATTAAGTCAAATATAGAAAATACCACCCACCTGGCGATAAATCAGCCAATCTGACGAAAGTGGCAATTGCATACTTTTGCATGAGTCAATTGATTTTTGTATGGAAATTGTAATTTTTATTTTCTCTACCACATATTTACGAAAAAATAAAGGTATAGGTAAGTTAGGAAGAAAAGCGATAGCCTTCTGCTCTGTTTATATCGAAATCAAGTCACTATTATTAAAAAACCACCGAAAAACTTTCCCGGTTTCTTGTAATACAACAGCACTTCACAGCTTTGAGGTAAATTCACGTCCACAATCAGTGCTGTCACTTTACCATACGTGTGGTAAATCTACCATATTTTTTTACTTCTATCATTTTAATGTGACAGTTCACAATAGGTAAGTTTCAACAAACAATACGTAAGTTTCAACAAATTGAGCTGAAAATAAGCCTTTTGTCTGAAATCTTCGTGATTTCTAATTAAAATCGAAATTTTCTGTCTCTTGATCTCTGATATTTACTTACAGTTGACCTACCGGAAAAATATTTTTTGAGATTAATTGTTTTTCAGTTATCGCACACTAAATACAAAACAGTCACAACTTAAAAATTTTAAATTTCTAGATGATTTATTTTTGAAGGAACTCCATACACAGCAATGAGACAAAAAATTTTTTTAACTAAAGAGAAAGAATTTGTGTATAAAGAGTATTTGATGTGTTGCAGTCAAACTATATGATTACTAAGAATAATTTTACATTAAAAAGTAAAAATTTGTCTACCTCAAGGATAGATCCACGGAGATCGCCCTACATGAGGTTATCACAACAATAGAAAGATATATTTTTTTAAACAAAACACTCTCGCTGCCATCTTAGATATAGAAGTAGCCTTTAACAACATACATACAAGAACAATTCAGGATTCTCTGACCAATTTAGGTGTGAAAATACCTGTGAGAAAATGGATAGTCTCAATGCTCAGCTGCAGAATAATCCAGGTAAGCCTGGACTGCAGCCAACTCACAAGATTCGTTAATAGGGGCACACCTCAGGGTGGTGTGCTATCTCCCCTACTCTGGCTCATAGCCTTGAACGAATTGCTTAATCTACTGGGTTGTGGTGAAAGGTGGTGGCACACGCAGAAAATGGGGTCTTAATGCTCTCCGAACTGTTTCCCTCCACTCTTAGCGAGATTCTGGTGGGAGCTTTCGGGAGCTATCGGATGACGACGAAGAGCGCCGGTTTTGTGGCTGAGCACCTGCAGCTTTCTTTGTCGTTTGTTTGGTTTTCTTTTCCATATTTATTTTTTTTTTTTTGTCACCTCCTGCAACTGTAAACGTTTCTGTGGCGATGTTAGAACACAGCTTTTCATTGACTTCCTACCACGATTGAAATGTGGTCTGGGCTGAATAGTATGAACCGGGGCGATCTCTTTAGTGCCGTTGATGTGATTGCATTTCAAAGTTTGACGTTGTTGCCTCTTTAATGGTAATTTTAATGTGTAAGATGTGTTACACATCACCCCTACGTGATTGTTACGCATCAGCCAATGAAAGTCACTTTGTTATCATTGATGGTATTTTACTACAATGTGAAGAAAATGCAAAATCTTTTGTTATATATAAAAATATTAAACAACTATTAATTAAAATCCGGAAAATTTTTATCCAAAACGCTATTTTTTGTAAATTTAAAAACAAAAACTTTTTAAAATCACGCTTTTTAAGAACTCTAATTAAATGTATGTCTGCATACTTCCAACACTTATAAAAAAACTAGATGCTGTCAAGAGAAACATATCATATTTATTCAGTCACTCATATGTCAACATTTTGTACGAAAAATCGCCGTATTACACATCATACCATGGTACACATTACCCCATCTCACACTGCAATTTGATAGTATCTAAATTCATTTGACTATTCTGAATTTAGTCTCCCTCTCTCTGGAAACATTCTCTTCCACTCCCCTAACTGTTTACTAGTTATGTTTTTCAACATATTCGGCTTACTCCAATTTGTGTTATAAACACGTTTTGACCCACAAGCTGTAAATTTTATAAAAAACTACATCAAGCCTTGCAAGTCACACCCATTTACGTACAATACTCAAAAACAGTTACTAGTTTTATGTCATATAAATAACTTTTTCGTAGCACTTTTGCGAAATCAAGTTTGTTTGTAAATTATGCGATTATTTTTATTTATCGGGTTATTTATAACCTTTTCTTTCGTAATAATAACCTGTACTTGTAGTCTCCTGCCAACAGCCAGTGCATCATAACCTGCGTCAAAAAACGCATGTTGGGGCAGCACATGCCGCGATTAGAGCTGCACATTGCAATTATTTGCCAATAAAAATGGCACTCATGACGATGATGTAAACGCCATAGAAATATATACAAAAAAAAAAAAAACGAAAAATAAACAGAAATACAATAATTTGTGCTTTAGTGGCAAAGATAATGTTGTTTTTATTAGTATTGCAGTTCTTGTTGTTGTTGCTACATTTATACGAGGCATGTCTTAAGCGCCTGCAGTGCTAATAATTCTTTGATATAACGAATTCCTGTTGCAACCGTCGTGATAAAGTTAGTGTTGAAGAAAAAAAAAAAGAAAATCAAATGAAAACGTTTCGTGAATATGCGTTAAGTCGTTGAAATTTATTACGGCGACAAGAGCAAGGCAGACACTGGGATAGGCTGACAGACAGACATGCCAAGAGATATTCGAACTAACAGCGACATGTTGCGCCTTTAAGGCAATCAACATGTTTTCTTGCAGCGATTCAGGCATTCGTTGTGCAATAAAATTAAGGAAGAGTTGTGAGAAGATTTTGAAATATTTTGTTGATGTAGTTGTTTTTTTTTGTTATTGTAACCAACAATTTATTGCAAAAAATAAACGTGCCAAAATAGCGTAGATCTTTGGAACATATTTCGAGGCAAATGACCTAAATACTTTATGGTTAAAGATATATATAATATAGTATGTTTTTGTCTGTCAATTCGAGATGAAATTTTTACACCTAACTAATACTATCTGACGCTTAAATTATCTAGGACTAAATTGATGCGGCGTAATGGGCTACTCGATTAGTTCCAACTACCCGGGCCATATCCGGGTATTTTGAGCTATTTTGGTCATACCCGGGTACCCGGGTTTTTCGGTTATTTCGAGCTAACGGAGAATTTTCGAACTTTTTATGCAGTTCGAGCAAACATTCAGGGTTCGAAAAAAATTTAATGAAATAACTCATAGCTCCCCCGGGCTAGTCCCTAGAGGGGTGAAATACTTCATCAGGTTGTTTTATTTTTCTCATTACCAAAATTTTTTACCAACATCTGCCCTATCTCCCCCGGGTTAAGCCCTAGGGGGGTAAAATATTTCACCAGGTTCTATTATTTTTTCATTTCCAATATTTTTTTCGAACATATTCAACCCCATCTGCCATCCTTCTGGGACTCCCCATACAAAAACACAAAAAAGGAATACTTCATATCTCCACCAATCAACCCCTAAAGGGGTCAAATGTATAAGCTATTCCTATTATTTCTCTCTCTCACCATTTCTTCTGAACCCACCTAACCTATAACTACTATCCTTCTAAGGGTTTCCCTACAAAATATTAAAAAACTGAAGAAAATTGTTGATTATAGTTCATATATCTAACAAATTGGCCCGTAAAAGTGTCAAGCATATGAGCTGGTTTTATTATTTTTAACCCTTCAACATTTCTTCTTAGCACACCTTTACTCTATCTGGCACCCTCCTGGGGTTCTGCATACAAAAACACAACAAATAGCTGTCAATTACAATTCTATCTCATCCAAATTAACCGCTAGATATGTCATATAAACACAAAGATCCAAAGATATTTTGGGGATTTATAAACACAAAGAATAAATTCGATGGATTCCTTTCCCGTCAAAATTTGTGGCCTATTCGCCAATCTTTTTAAAGAATCATTCTATTCAAACTTTTTTAATCCTGATGAAGCGTACTTTGAATATATGAATTCCGCACCCAGAGTTTCTTTGGAACATATATCCTTCACTCCAGAGGAAATTTTAATGTATATTGGATCGATCGATGAGGATTTTGGCGCTGGACCCGACGGTGTTCCTGCCGCTTTGTTAATACAATGCAGTTCCGTTTTGAGTCAACCACTTTCTTTATTATTTAATAAATCTATTAACGAAAGTTATTTTCCACTTTTTTGGAAAAAATTATTTATAAGTCCTATTTTTAAAAAGAATTGCAGGAACGATGTCAGTAACTATAGGCCTATCGCTAAGCTCTCATCGATTCCAAAACTTTTTAAGTGGATGATGTATGATCGGGTGAAAATTCACTGTGTGGAAGTCATAACAACTCGTCAGCATGGTTTTGTGAATGGCAGATCCACTGTGTCTAATCTTCTCGATTTTACAACATTCTCCTTAAATTCTATTGATTCTGGTCACCAGATCGATTGTGTTTACACTGACTTTAGTAACGCATTTGATAAACTACCTCACAATTTAATCTTATTTAAACTCGAGTTAATGGGATTCCTACAATATTTTGTGAACTGGATTAAATCGTATTCGATGGAGCGATCTTATCAAATACGTTTTCGAGATGTATTGCCTTCTGAATTTATTGCTGAATCAGGTGTACCTCAGGGTAGCCACCTTGGTCCACTTCTGTTTATTTTAGCAATCAATGATGTAACTAACATCATTTGACACTCTCATCTGCTTATTTATGCCGATGATATGAAAATATACAGAACGATTAATTCTAGAGATAATTCAGATCTACGCCAGTCTGATCTAAAATCCTTTGAAGTTTGGTGTTCAAAAAATAATATGTTTTAAAATCCAGTTAAATGCCAATTTATGATCTTTTCTTTTATATAGGAATGATATTATTTTTGATTATAAGATTAAAGATACTGCCTTGAGTCGTGTAGACACCGTCACAGACCTAGATATATGCATGGATTCTAAGCTGTCGTTTAACATTCATATTGCTAATATTCGTAACAAAGCATCTTCAATGCTTGGATTTGTAAAACGCTAGGCAAAAGATTTTAATAGCATTATTACAACTACAACGTTGTAATATGCAATTGTGCATCCTCACTTAGAGTATGCAAGTCAAGTTTGGTCCCCAAGTAACAATGTGCATGTTGATCGAATAGAAAGAATCCAAAAACGTTTTGTTCAGTTTGCTCTAAGGGGTTTAAGTGGAACTGACATATTAGACCTTCCTCATTATGAGGATCGTTTAAAACTATTAAAAATGCAGTCTTTAAATGATCGAAGGAAATCTGCAGATAACGTTTATTTATACCAACTTATAACATGTGTATTCGATTCTCCAGAACTTCTTTCTCACATAATTTTTAATACTAACCGTAGAAGCTGTAGAAACGCTAACAATTTAATTTATTTACCATTTAGTATAACAAATTATATGGCTACCTTTAAACCGCATGAGTAGCTTTGTTAACAATTGTAGCGATTTCGATGGTTATTTGTCAAAAGGTCAACTCAAAAGTAAATTAAAAAAAGTTGTGTTATTAGATCTATGTATACGCATGGTTAGTTTTTACGTCTTGTGTTGTCCCTGAGCCCAACCCATTCAATGGTGGGTTAATTTTTCCCATATTTACTTGTTTGGGGTCATTGGTATCCATAACGTTGATATGTGCGATAAAGCTATAGTAGCTGAACTCTGTTGTTATTGAATGTAATAAAGAGGTCCTATTCTTTTTGCCTTTCAGCATTTCTTCTGAACACACCTACCCTCAAACTGCCACTTTTCGGGTGGTCTCCATACAAAAAACATAAAAACGTTGAATTAGAAATGCAGGCATTAACATTACAAGCCTTTGCGAACTTTAACAGTGATAATATTAACAGTGGTTACGATATAACGCTGCTGAAGTTAACATTGCTGACATTAAAATAAACATTGCTGACATTAACATTATTGACGTTAACAATGCTGACGCGAATTCATAACTTTTATCCCTACCAAAATATGCTCAAAGCGCCTAAAGAAATGATAATTAAAATTAAATAGTTCGAAAACTTTAATGATTGTTATGGAATTATAAATTTTTGCAAAATAATTCTTATTGGTAATTGGTATATAAAGGAGCTATTGTAAAAAATTTTTAGACTTAGACAGTTCTGAAACTCATTACAGTAACGTGGCTACTTTTGAAGCTAAACTAAGTGGAGTTGACTTTTTCAGTTTTGATCAACTGAAAATGGACTTGATCAATTTTGAAATTGAAAAGCTTTTTATGACTAGTTTTTAAATTGAATGATTTTAATTTGGTTTCAATTTTACCAAAAAGTAAATTTAAAACCAGAATAAACTATAAATAGTTGTATGTCAATTATTTTTAATGATATCGGAATATTTATGAATGATTTTTTAAATAGTGTTTAATTCTGCAAATAATTTTTGTAGGTAACAATGCTGTAGGCAAGAATTTCAAACGAAGCGAAACAATTCGAACTCGAAAAATAAAAATGTATGAAAAAATATTCAATATTAATATTTTCCAATTCTAATCCGCCAAAATTTTAAACTGGCCATTTTTAAGTTATTGAACTTTTGAAAATAGGCCTGTTAAGCTTATTTTACTGTTAAAAATGTACTGTTTTTTAAAGAATAAAAATATAAAAATAGTTTATGTTTAGAAAAATGTTTTTCCAAAATATATATTTTTTATTGGACTTGGCTATTTCTGAATCTATGGTCCTCAATTGTTTAATGACAAAAGATAATATCTTTCAGAGAATATCAATTCCATTTTATCTTCGTTGTATTAAACAAAAAATGTTTACAGCTTAAGTTATTATTGCTGTCTCAATAATGCCCACGATGCCGGGCATTTACTTAATGCATAAAACAATATTAATAAGATTCAAGTTATCATTTAGATATTTGCAAATTTTTTGCTCTGCTTTGTTCTCACAACCCCAACAATAAAGTGTGACATTATAACGACAAGGAATATATAAGTTATCGACGTACACAATCCATAATAACCGTACTGAAGTAATTTTTCTATTTTTATGAGCCTAGTCATTGAACTCTATTTACTACAATTCTTATCGATTTCAGTTTAGATTTGAACACACGCCACACAGTATTGTTCCACATCGAACCAATACTAATTTTGCTCTTCCCTCCGCTCTTTACTCCATCAGCTTCTTCTAATTACACTATTTATTATTATCAACATTGTTGTGATTGTCTTTTTTCTTTCTGTGCTTATTTGTTAAGTCAATATTCATTATTTCAATATTGATTTTCTTTTATTATCGCGAAATGCATTCACAATTCGTTCGCTTAACGTCAACATATAAATGTAACTCATTTTCCAAGTCGTTCTACTGCATTTCAATCACGTCAAAATTTGTAACTATTTTTCTGTTTACTAACTTTTGCTTGTTTTAATTTTATGAAATTCAATCAATCATAATTTTGCATTTCAAAATTGTGTACGTATTCAGTTATGATAAAAACTATGTTTTGTTTGTTATTCATAACTAAAAATTTGTTATTTTTCGACTAATCGAATTTTTGCATAAAAGTTGCATAATTTGTGGTGAGTTGATTTATGCATAAATTTGTTGTGTTCGTGCTTGATGTAAATAAATTTAGATTTGAAAGAATTATGTGTCAAAATGTCAGTGGTTTAATATTTCGTTTGAATGGGTTCTTAAAATATTTAAAAATCTTCTTGATAGCTTTGGAGGATTACATTCCGCTTTTGAAGCACATTTTCTGGTGTTTAATATTCTACTTTTTCGAAATAGGTTATTTTTATAATTTTTTACTTAAATATCGTAAGAATCACCCCACCAAACCATAATTGAAGTAATTCGACCCATATGCGACCCAAATGCTTCCTTAGATGACCGTGCATACACTATATTATTTTGTTTGTTAAATTTTTTCTGCACAGTCAAAATTTTTTCATCGGTAAACAAAAGTTTTCTGTGCAAGTTATCAGCGTGCTACACCAAAAGACATTTGTATTTTTCCATTTTTTTTTTTTTTTAATCCCGAAATCCCTTATCTTTTTTAATAATTCGACTCATGGACTCTTGTTTGACATTCATTTCTCGGGCCATGATTTTCCAAGAGGATTTCGCTGAAATCTTTATTTGACTGCTTTGATAAAATGCGGCGTTTAAAATATGCGTGGACAGCCCGACCGGTGGCAGTCTTTAATATATCCAGTCTACTCAAATAGTTTTATGCGCCGGTAGAGGAACATTCAACTAGTCCCGATGGGGTGGAGCGTTTTAAAAATATCATCTTTTTTCATTTCACACTTAAATAGCGCTTTACAAGCGATGCGGATCTCGTTATGTGACCACTCCATGTTGAAAGATGAAACAATTTTGAATTCTTGGCACTGACTAAACACTTATTATGGTTATATTTCATAAGGACTATGTTATTCTGGCGGTTATGAGCACGCATTGTTGTTGTTTCAATGTTAATTAAAAAATTGAGAGCGAAAGAGAGAGAGAATAAATTTTGCCCACCACGATCACCAAATGATTGAATCAAAATAGTGTTGCGTTGTGGAATTATTCACAACATTTGTGTTTTCGCATTAAAATAGTACAATTTCAGTGCGAAATATATAAAAGCAGTAATGAATCCTGCTTAATAGCAACACTCAACCATGTTCAACGATGATACTTTTTTCGGATAAAATACTAAAAGTAGCAAAAAGTATACTACTGTTTGGGGATCATATGACCGTCAGCATAACATACTTTGGGCACAGAGCTCATCAAACGAAAAAAGAGCGCAAAAAGTTACGTGACCAGGGATCATTTGACCGCCAGCATAACATCACCCTAAGCCATTTTTCTATTGGAATGGGTGCGTTCAATGTTGCAACAGTATTTACTGCAACCAGGTTTGTTGTTGTTCCTCTCCCACTCGGTTCCTTTAACCCTCAAACAGCTGACAGTTTACAAATGTAAGCTTTTCAACTTCGAAGTGATTTTATTTTATTGAAATTGTACGAAATTCTTAAAACTTCATAAGAGAACTACAAATTGATTTCTAAATCGGGTACAAGAAAATAGAAGTGTAGAAAAATTTTTTCGTACCTCATCTTACCAGTTTTTCAAGACTACCTGCTAAACGGCTGACTGGTTTACATTTGTATACACATATATAACGTATGGAAATCGTATTATATAGCAACAACTTATATGTTTTTTCAATAAAATTCAAGTTTTATTCAGAATTCGAAATTCAATTAGAAGGAAACTATACATAAAAAAGTAATTAGACATAGTTAGAAAAAATGATAAAAATTTGTTGATATTCCAGGCACTTTGTTATCATGGCACAGGGCGTATCACATAGCTTTTTACCACAAAGAGAGCAGCACTTTTGGATGAAACGTTGTATTTTCTCTACTTTTTGTCTATTCATGGATCCGATTTCAATTGTTGCGGTGTCTGATCCGATGGAAGATTACTGATGCCTAGCATCTCAAGTATCGCATTGCGAACATAAGGCCAACGATAGACATGGCTATTCTGTGGTCGACGTCTGATATTTGGTGTAGCGATAGCGTTTGAAGAATACAGTACGTATGCATCCAATGCCGATCCATCATGCTGAAAAACATAGCTAATGACCACCAACGCGTTTTTCGCTTGCATGTATAATTGCCGTGACGGCCGTGGCGCAGTGGGTAGAGTGTGTGGCTTATAGGCCAGAGAACCCAGGCTCGAATCCCCCATCTGACACAGAAAGTTTTTTTAATTGAATTAATTTTTCTGTGCGGCCTTCACCTCTCTGCAGACAATGGCAAACCTCAGAGAATAAAAAACTGCCATAAAAAGCTTCTTGAGAACATAAGCCGTTCGGAGTCGGCATAAAGCTGGTAGGTCCAGTTCTCGATCATTTGTGTTCAAACATTTTCACAACACAATTGATCATAAGAAGCTCAGTGAAAGTCCTTTCAAGGGCTGAAATGGTCATTTGGTTTTTTTTTTTATATAGTTGCCAATAATTTGGTTCATGGTGCCAGTTTTCGTACGATTGTATTCCATTAATATTTCTGGCTTATCAGTTTCTATATCAATAAAGTTGTTGGATTGCATCGAGGGCAAAACATAGACAATTTTTTTGACTTTGGACAGTAGTGACCAATGTGACATCCCTGCGAAAAACGAACACATAATCATCCATTTTTTTGCCACGAGTCCTATGCATTTCCTAGGGAATACAGCGCTTGTTCTTGCGCATCGTGCCGACTACACTCAACTTTTTGTCGACCAACTGATCAGTCAAATCAAGCCCGGTAAAAATATTTTCCATAGTGATGTTTCGACCAGACCTCCAATATGGTTTGACGAGTTCTTGCACTACATTAGTGCCAATATTAGTGGCCATCGGTTGACCAGGCTGGCGACCACAGTATATATCGCCTCTTAGTGGATAATGAGTGGCAGCATCGGCGCCTCACCAAAATTGTATTCAATATTTTCCACGCTTCGATGGAATGTACTGCTTGAAAGAAAATCGACATCGAGCAGCATCCACAATTCGGAAATGGGAGCACTTTTATCTGTCGCTTGTCGATCAGCTCGTGTATTCGCATCATCGAATCGAGTAGTCCGCAAAATTGCTTTGAAGCGATTCCGGCTCATCGATGCGCGATTAATAGATGCTGCTTGTAGTGCCCAAAGCTCTTCTATTATTTGATCGGGCGATTTATCATATATACGCCAGCAGTTATCAACAAGACAAAGAAGGCATCAACCTCAACATCATCAACATTTCTTCCAACTTCCGAACTAGTTTATTTGTATTCTTGGCGCTTCTAACCGCTTGTAGTGCATGCCTCTTTTTGTTCGTATACCGAAGGATTATATTTTTCATGACATCAGTGAAAAAAAGCGCATTTTGTTACGATGAGTTTGCATATTTCTATTGGCTGGGCCATGATACAATAATTTACAAGGTAGCCTTGACAACTACCTTTTTTCTCACGAGCGACGATCGGGAGTTGTCAAATAAATACAAAGTTTAACTTGTCATCTCTTTTGCTGCTTCTTCGTTTTCTCTTTTCAATGTGTTTTTGACAACTCCAAATCGCCAACAGAACTGTCACTCCTACCTTGTAAATCATTATACCATGGGCTGGGCCACTTAACGAAAACAAAAATTAAATTAAAAAAATTAGAATAGAGGATAGAGCAAAATCGAGAAAAAGTTATTGAATTATTGAATAATTATCATTTTATCGTTATATTTTAGTTTTTATATTAGGTCTGTTTCTGTACTAACTTCAAGTATAGTTCGGACATAGTTCGAAATGTGAGAGTAATTTGATTATCTGTGAAAACGAGAGAATTTACCAAAAAGTACGGAAACGACTTTAAGCAAGTTTCAAGCAGAATAGCTGTTTACACAATTTTGTAATAAAGGGTGTCCCAAAAGTCACAGATATTTTTATTGTTTTGTTGGGTTGTATACCCATTTTTTTGTTAAAATGACTGGGTTTTTATTGAACTAAAAAGTAGAGATATGAAGGTAATTGATGAAGTATATAATGGCTCAAATTACACCACAACCTTACTTGCACACGCAAGCCCTTTTCAGGAAATTTTTCATGACATTCTGGCATAATTCTGAATCAATTGCTGCAATTGCCAATTGGATTTCCGTTTTCGTCTGAACGGGCGCATTGGGACAACCACTCCTTTTTGCGTCCACATTAGAGTTAGTGGGCTCAAATTTGTTGATTAAATTGACCACAGTGTGGCGAGATGGTGCGTGCGTTATGGTGACAGAGATGTTTGCGAATTTTGCGAACCATCTCTGCAAAATGTTCACTATTTTTGGGACACCCTTTAGAAGACAATTGATTATTTGCTTATTAATTGCTAAATTAATGATTTTATCTAATAAAAAACACTTTAAGCATCATATTCAAAACACTAGACTTATAATTTGAGCACAACATTTTAATGTATACGTATTTTAAAAAATCAATAGAAAATTTTGATCTTGCTCTTGACGATCGTTCAACAAATTTGATGTGAGTGTTTAGATTTTATTTCTCTTAAGCTGATTATATTTTAAATTTTAACGATTAGTGTAATCTATGTTTAAAAATAAGGTACATATAATTATGCCATGTATCTTAGAATGAGGCAGAAGACTAGACGTTGGCTACACGCTGAAAAATAATAGGCATTGCCAAACATAATTTGCAGGAAGTATAATATGTTTCTGCATGTTTCTTGGAAAGAAGTAATCATAATTAATGCAATTTTTCTTTATATATATATTTGCATCTTAACATTATTTTATTGTACCTTAGCACTTGTTGTTTGAATTTAAAAACAATATAATTTGTTTTAAAGAAAATTTGTTTTCATATAAATATATTGTAATTATAAATGGACTGAGAACACTTTTAGTCTATTACTATTTGTTTGCTTGGAAATATAATTTAGTCAAGAATAACATTAAATATTCACGGACAAATATATATTAATTGGAGAATATATAATTTAATTGCAGTCAAGCAATTATTTTCAAAACGCTAATTAAGAACAACATAATATATTTACCGATGATTACACTATATTTACTTGGAAACATATTTTAGCAAAAGAAATGCCAAAAGCTTTTCACTGTGATTACAAAAAATTTACTTAGCAGTAATTGTTGGTTTGAAGCAAACAAAATATATTTAGAAAACAGTAAATAAGCTAGCGGAGCACCCGCTAAGTTGCCGCAAATTATCAGCAAAGTTGCTTCAAAGCTCACCTATTTTTACTGTTGAACCGCCTTATTTTTCTTTTATTTTGTTTTTTTATGTTATTAATTTGAAAACACAAACACTTTTAATTTAAACAAACCTTTTCAGAAACACTTTTCACAAGAGCTAAACATTTTAACACATTTGGCGCGGCTGCTTGAAACTTAAAACTTAAAAGACTTGGCAACTGTTAAAAGCAAGCGACAAGGCGACAACGCTCTGCTATTTTTCGTGTAAGTGCAAAAGAAACAGATATATGTATGTCTAGACGAAACACATAAAAGAAAGGAGTTCTGTTTGTTTTAAATTTGCATAGTTCTGTTCTTTTTAAGTTTAACAGTGATGCAAATATACTTTTATTGGGTAAAAACACACAATTCTATTTTGTCACAAGCATATTAATGTAGACGTCAGTTTTTTAGCTAAGGCAATTATATTAATGTTGGACACAACTAATATCTTCTTATATCAAAAAATAATGGTATTGAAGGAAAGTTCTTAATGATTAAGTGGTTCTCTCTGAATATTTTGTGAATAACATATGTAAACATATTTTTTCTCTGGGCGTAGTTGTATTGTAATTTATCAGCTGATAGTTAACTCACAGTTAAATTCACGCCTTGTAAATGAGAAATTGTCAACAAATGCTTCGCATGCAATTAGATAACCAGAAAATATTTTCACTTTGATTATCTTAAATGGCCTTAAATATGAGAGCCAAAATATTGTATCCCTCCTAAGATATTTTGGCACATAATCTGGCACATAATACATCAACGAATTATAAAGGAAATTGGCAAAATATGAGAACCCTATAGGAACAAACTAACTTGTTTTTAAAAACAACTAATTAAAAAACTAATTTAAAATAAACCAGTATATAAACTACTTTGAAATATATTAAGGCGGCATCCATTTCAATTCTAAATAGTTTTTATTGCATTATATATGAAGTAATGGAAATACTACTTAAAAACAAGTGATTGATAAACTACTTTGAATTATACTAAGGCGGCAACTACTCTGATTTGGACATGTTTTAATTGCAAATTTTTATTAAATAGATTACAAGTTTATATATATTTAACAATGTTTTACATCAAATATTATTAACTTTAGGCCATCAGTAATAGTTTTCAATTGGTCATTTTAAAGTAATTAAAAAAATAATTTAAATATAACTAGTTTAACAAGTAGTTGAAAATATATGCAGACGAAAGTCAATTGACTTATTTAGCGGACATCACCATACAAAATATGTAAGTTCGTACTATGGAAAATAGTCAGAATTTCAACTAGTTGTGGTTGACAAAAAACTACTGTATCAACTACTTTAAAATTAGTTGATTTTCCTACAGGGGAGCAATACAAATGCATAGAAATTGTTTTTGATATAATTATTAAAATTGACTAGAAATTGTTTAAAGCAGCTGACAACAACAATATTTCAGTTAAATATTTAAATTCTGATTGACAGCTGGCTAAAAAGTTTTTATGGCGAATTGTTTCCACGTCAGAATTGTTCTTAAAATGTCTGCTCAGATGTTTTTCCACTTGGCGCTGAACCAAATTTAAAGCATATTTTTATAAATAATTTATATTTAGGTAAATTAAGTGCATTCTCGAAATAAATGCATGAAAATTTATACAATTTTTATCAACGTGTTTAATATTCCAAGACACGATAATAACAACGATTCACACTTTTGGCATCAGCATCAAAATCATTAACATTACAATCATTATGATCAGCATAACATCGGTATCAACCGCCCCCGACTCTCATCACCATAAATATTTACAAAATGAAGGATACAACAAAAGTATCCCTAAGTGGGGATATATTTTTTTAATGGTTGATTTTTATGGTGAATGGTAGAAAATTAATTCAAAGTCAGCAAGGACCATAACCACCCAAGGTCAACCTTGCGCGCTATACACTTCATATTTCAACGTTATCATTCTTTTTTGGCAACATAAGCAAAAACATAAGCAATGCATACACATACATTTTATATACATACACTTAAGATAGGGAAAGAAAAATTACTGTGCATAAATAAATACGTTTCAGTGCAAAGTTTACACAGCAGTTGCAGCCTGCCAATGCAAACAAAAAAAAAAAAAAAAACTTTATGAAAAAACTTTGTTAACCAACATTTTAAAAAAGAGGTTTGTGGTGTTGAGTCCACAAAGTTTAATTTAAAGGCGTGAATGTAATAAAAGTTTTATTTTCCGCAAAAAAAAATATTCTGTGAGACATAAAAAAAAAAAAGAAATTTAACTTAAAGGTTTTATGGTTGTGTTTATTTTTAAGATGATTTTGCCAATTAACAGTAATTTTCTATGTCTCATAAACCATTTTACGAGCATTAAATTATTCCTCTTAGACAGATCTTTAAAGCCATTAACATGGCTTTTAGTCTGGACAGCGTTATTGTTTGTTTTTTTTTTAAACAATAAATAGTGGAACATAAGCATTATAAACAAACGAGTTATTATTTATGACCTCACAAGCGCCTGCAGCAAAATAGTTGACAGTGGCGTGCCAGCGAAAATTTATTTTTTCATTTTCATTTTACAAAACATTTTACAAACTAAAGTTGTCCAAAATTCACACTACAAAATTTAATCTTATTCTGTCTATTGTCTGACATTAAAAGATATTACGTATTAAAATGTCATCACTGAGCAGAACATATTTTAACATACATAATCACATCTCTGTGTCCCCCACATACTGTGCATTATATTGTTTTTATATATTTTTTTCCCCCCTGAAACAACAATAACAGCAACAACACGCTCAAGCTGAATAACATACTCAATGAATTATATATATTATAACTTCATTTCTAGCATGAATAAAGTTAGAATATTGAAAGCATCAGAAGTTTCATGTTGCGTAAAGCATTTTTTTCCACTCAGTTTACTTTAGTTGCGTAAATAAACGCTTTGATAGTCTTCGTAGTTACCATCGTGCTAGCCAGCAGCGAAATTTTATTTCTTATATAATCGTGAAACATAAGAATGTATGTCTAAAATGTCATTTATATAAGGATGTGTTTTAAGTATATACTGCATATGCGGAGAATGTCGATAATATTTGATTGCTTTAAAAATGAAAATAAAAAACAAAAATAATAAATTTATATAGCTTTTAGTCGATAAGTTTAAACTATTTGAACATTTTTGAATAATTTCGAACAAAATTTCCCAATCCCAATATTTTTAATAAAAACTAGTAAGGAATGGAGCTTCGGTAGGGTACCGAATGCATATTATATTCGCCAAAATTTATAGATATTTTATACAGGGTGGCGCAAAAGTAACCTTGCGATGTTTTTTGGCTGTAATTTAAAAAAAAAATGAAAAACTTTGATTCTTCTTGTGGATTATTTTTATTTAGTCTTTTAATTTTTTTTATATCAAGTCGAGAATATGATGTCATGTAAATGGCCGCCGCCACAGTTGATTGTCATTTGAGCCCTTTTTATGACATTTTCTATCACTTTGGCCAAAACTTCCGGCGATAGGTCCTCACATTCTTGACGGATATTGTCCTTAAGAGCTGCAAGAGTCTGAGGCTTGTTGACATAAGCCCGCGACTTCAAAAAGCCCCACAAAAAGAAGTCTGGAGCGGTCAAATTAGGCGATCTGGCTGGCCAGTGCAAATCGCCAAAACGGGAGATTATTAGATTCAGCATATCGGTTGTGGCACGTGCAGTGTGTGCCGTTGCACCGTCCTGTTGGAACCACATGTTTTCCAATCCCAATTCATCAAGTTGCGGCAAAAAGAACTCGTTGATCATTGCTCTGTAACGCTCATCATTCACAGTAACCGTTTGGCCCGCGACGTCTTCGAAGAAAAAAGGTCTGATGACTCCTCCAGTGAAAACAGCACACCATACAGTGACTTTGAGCGGGTGTAATGGCTCTTCGTGGGTTACACGCGGATTTTCAGTGCCCCAGAAGCGTAAATTTTGCTTATTTACGTACCCGCTAAGATGGAAATGGGCCTCATCACTCATGATTATTTTTGATGAACAATTATCTTCCTCTTGGTGGTGATTAAGGATGGCTTGAGCGTATGTTAGACGCGATTGGTAGTCAGCAGCTAACAGCTGATGCACCGTCTGGACTTTGTACGGAAACATCTTCAAATCTTGTACCAAAATTCGCTGTAAAGACCGTCGAATGATACCCATTTGCGTGGCACGTCGTCTGGTCGATGTCGACGGCGCTTCCATGACATCCTCGGCTACAGCAGCAATATTCTCTGCAGAACGGCTACTCCGGGGTCTGTCACGCCTGGCAGCATCTCGTGTTGTACCAGTCTCTTCGAGGCGAGCGGCTAAACGTCGCAGTGTTTCACCAGTAGGCGTTGGACGGCCAGGAAATCTGCGACGAAATTCACGTTGTGCCAAAGTCACCGACCGATTATTGGTCAAATAAATAGTCAGCAATATTCCGCGTTCTGGAGCAGTGTAGCGTTACATTGTTTATTAACGTGTATTTCGCATGTGTTTACTACACAAATGTCAAAACAGAACTGACATTAGGGGCCAATCGCAAAATTCATAGCATTTTCTGATAGGAGGATTACTTTAGCGCCACCTTGTATTATATATTCGCCAAGTATTAAAGAGATGGTTTATATTAAATATCAAAGCTTAGAGTGTAAAATTTCAAGACATTTCTTTTATTTTTGTGGATTTTTAAGAGATTTCAGTTTAAAATAAAGCCACTTTGCATGGGAAGTTGGCGTGGTTTTCATCTAATTTTGCCAAATATCATAAAGATGTTTTATTTTATATATCAAATTTTGCTTATGTGCAAAATTTCAAGATATTTCTTTAATTTGAGCCACTTTTTGTATGGGAGGTAGGCGAGGTTTTCATCCGGTTTTTTTTTAAATTTCATAGTAAGGATTTATTGAAGATCAAAGCTTACGTGCAAAATTTGAAGGCATTTATTTAATTTTTGTGGATTTTTAAGAGGATTTTACTGTAAAAATAAAGTCACTCTATACGGAAGGTAGGCGTGGTTTTCATCCGATTTGGCTCATTTTCGAACTTGATCTTCCTTTTTAAAAAGTAGCTAATATTTTGAATTTCATCGCGATAGCTTTAAAATGACGACTGTAATCGTGTCGACAGATTGACAGACACACGAAAACCGACTCAGGTGGTGATGCTGATCAAAAATATATATACTTTTCTATACCTGGCACGCCTTCTTACTGGCATTACAAACGGAATGGCAAAGTTAATATACCCCTTACATGGTACGCGTTGGGGTACAAAAATTTGTATAATAATTGTATCGTATGTTTTGATTTTTAAAATTATTATTGTAAATTAGAAAATTTTGTTGCGAACAATATATTTCCTGCCTTTAAAACACGTTTGTTCTCAATCTGATAAAAAAGGTTGCACATTTGGGAAAATTTTTAAAAAATCCACCACATCATGAATACCCAAATTGACCTCAAAATCTACCTCAATCTACCTCAAAACATACAGCCTAGCTATAACTGAACTAGATGGAATACCCGGCGTATACCGGGGTAGTGTAGCATTAGGGGTGTATATAATGTTTTGAAAAAATAGTGCCTCGCCCCTGTCTTATACCGCCCACTTTTCCACTGGGAAAGTGGTTGAAGTCGAGCAAATTTGATTGAAGTCGAACAAATGGTGAAGGTGGAGTTTGATTCGAATTAAATTGACACGCCCCCTTGCTCAGCTCTGCCCACTTTTCTATTCTAAAAACTGCTCATTATACCAAAGAATACATGTGCAAAATTTCGTTGAAGTCGGAAGAACTATGGTGGAGCTGTTGGGGTACATACAGGCATGATTATATTCAGATGTGCAAAAAAAGTAGGCGTGGCAACATTCATATATATAGTGACAGCCATTTGGTCACATAGCACCTACACACCAAGTATAACTATAAAAACATGTACAGCTGAGGAATTATAATGATATCTAAAAAGTGGGCGTAGTTATAGTTCGACCACGCGCATTTTTAGTGCACTTGCCGAGAGTAGCCCGACACATACACACTAAATTACAAAATGTTATTTCAATACCTCTTAATTCGTCTGAAATAAAGTGTTTCTATTGATTTATCGGTGCTAATAGGGGGTGTGGCAAAGTTTTTTTCTTATTATTCGAGATATTGGCCTTGACAACACATCTTGGCAAATTTTGCTTTTGCCACGGGCGCCCAAATCCTTATCTACGACACTGACTGTACAAATGACTTGCAAGCTATCAGCTCTGCTTTCAACTACTTCCGTTCACCTACTCTCTCACAATAGAACAAACGAACAAAACTGAAGTAGGAAAGAACTGAAGTAGAACCTACTGCACTGTCACTGATGTACTTACAGATAAAACGAATGTAAGTTTTTTAAGTAAAAAACGAATTTTTTTTTTTTCGTCATGTTATAATCTGTTCAGCACGATTCGAGTACATTAATGCGTGTCTTTGGTAAAAGTTTTGTTTTTATGACATTCCATTCATAGAGTCGTACCAAAAAAGTCTTAAAACATTTTAACACAAACAAAATAATTACAAATAGACAAAGTTTACAATTTAGCTAACATTTACATTATAGATTATTTCATCAAAAATATTTCTTTTAACTTTTAACAGATTTAACTAAGATTGCAACTAGTTGATCGACACTGAAGCAAGCACACGCTATGCTTGCTATGATTTACTGTTACTTCTCTGTAGTGTCGCTTTATGTTTTAGTCTGTTACTGTTTCTTTGCTAAGCTGTAACATAGAACTAGGGTATGCGATGTCAACACTACAGTTAAATGCAGTGCACTGAAGTACTGTACAATAGTAAAGAGCCGCAAATAAAATGTTTTGTGCAGCTCTTTAATACAAATCTATCTGACTTTCTTACAAGGCTTCCAAAATAAGAATGTGTGACCATATGGGAAGTGGGCGTGGTAAATTTGTACTTGTCATACTTTCGGTATAATATTTGATGTTGATAAACTGTTCCCAGTCATTGATTTTAACAGTAAGTTGTCTCATATATAAATATGAAGTTAACCATTTATCTAAAAATCTAGAATGCAAATCAAAATTAAATTTATATTATAACAGGTCATTCAATTAGTCCGTAGGATAAGTAAGAAAGAAACAAAATTTTGATAAAACTTGATTGTATTATTGAACATAGTTGCCATCGAGAGTGATACAACGAGCATAGCGATTTTCCAACTTTTCGATACCACTTTTATAGTACAATTCCTCTTTCTCGTCAAAATAGGCCTGAGTTTCAGCGGTTATTTCATCATTGGACTTGAATTTCTTTCCAGCAAGCATTCTCTTCAGATCTGAAAACAGGAAAACGTCGCTGTGGGCTAAATCTGGAGAATGCGGTGGGTGGGTAAGCAATACGAAGCCCAATTCATTCAATTTTGCCATCGTTTTCATCGATTTGTGACACGGTGCATTGTCTTGCTAAAACAACACTTTTTTCTTTTGCAAATGTGGCCGTTTCTTGGCGATTTCCGCCTTCAATCGATCCAAAAGTGCACAGTAATAGTCGTTGTTGATGATGGTTCCTTTTTGGAGATAGTCGATGAATATTATTCCTTTCGCATCCCAAAATACAGACGCCATCACCTTACAAGCCGACTGTTGGGTCTTTGCTCTCTTTGGATTCGGTTCGTCGACTGCTGTCCACTCAGCTGACTGTCTTTTGGATTATAGTGTGTAAAAGTGAAGCCATGTTTCATCCATTGTCACATATCGACGACAGAATTTGATTTAACTGCGGTTTAACAGCGCCAAACACTCCTCTGAAGCATAAATTCGATGTTGTTTTTGGTCGATTGTGAGCTCACGCGGCACCCACTTTGCACAGAGCTTTCGCATACCCAAATGTTCGTATAAAATGGTCAAAACATTACCATCTAATATCTTTACAATGTCAGCTAGCTCGTGCACCTTCAATTTGCGATCGTTCATAACCAATTTGTGGATTTTTTTGATGTTTTGTGGAATAACAGTCTGATTTGGGCGTCCACTGCGCTCGGCAGCACTTGTGGGGGTACGACTACGTTTAAATTCAGCAATCCACTTTCCTCTACCATTTGTCTCAATGGAGCAGAGTCCGGATAATGTTTATCAAGCCATTGGCTGGTTTCCATTGTATTTTTTTTTATCAAAAAGCAATGCTTTTTCAAAACTTGAAATTCACTTTTTTCCATTTTTTTTTTTTTTTTGTTTTCAATAACAATAGTTGCACACAAAACGCTATAACTCACGAATTGTACGTATCGTTTGAAGGTTGGTACTAAATAAAAATCATATGGAAAAAATTTAGTAACGCCATCTATGTGTCATCCTATGGACTTCTTGAACGTACTGTTACACGTATAAAATTCAATAAAACCTAGCAAAAGATGCTTGAATTGAAAACTTGCTTCTGTTGATACTTAATTTGTAATAATGAGGAATTAAAAGATTTCATTCTCGTCTCATTTTTGTTGAACATTTTTTTTGCACCTGCTCAATCAGATTTTCACTTCTAATATTTGCGTTCACTTAAGCTTTAATGACAATTCCACGAACAAAATTTACATTAAGGCGGTCTTCTCATTGAGCAACTTTTTTTCGACTTTTTTTTGCATTTATTTATAGCTTGGGTAGTTGTGAATATGCCCCTAAAAGGATTTTAAGAAATTCGAAATACTTTAGACGATACAGCCTTTTTTGTGAAGCAAGGTCTTCGTCAAAATGAGCTATTTGATTTGGTGATGGAGGTAATAAAACCAGCTTACGAAGCGCTGCCGGCAGATAATTTGCTTGAAAGATGCCTTGGATCTGAAACTCAGAATTCCAATGAGTCCAACAATTCTGTTCTTTGGTCACTTTCGCCCAAACACATCAACTCAGGCGCACGCACCATCGAAGTGGCCAATTTCATTGCAACGTGCCTCTTCAACGACGGTTTTATACCCATACTTAAAATTATGGGTTTGATGGGTATTGCGATTGGCAAAAACGCATACGAATACGCACTATCTCGCAATGAAGACAGATTGAACCGATCAGAGACTCGAGCTGCGGCATCATCAAAAGCTGGAAGAACGGCTCGCAGAGCAGAGAGGGCAGCAGAAAGCAGTTTCTACGAAAAAGAGGAAGGTGGCCTGTATGGAGCTGGCATCGCCGACTAATATTTGTAAGTAAAAATTGTCAGCTCTTTAAAACTGCATTTAAACATTTTTGATTTTTTTTTTTTTCCCCCAAAAAAATTACTTCAAACTTTAAACGCGCTTATCTCGAACCCACGTTTTTCGAACTGGCGGCCATGATATCTCCAGTTCAACTGAACCGATTTTCATGAAACAAAATGGAATCGACGCAAAATTGTCACCATTCTCGGGTGAACCTCGACCATAATTTGAAAAAATTTTTTACTATTTTTTTTACACTAAACTACAAAAAAAAAAACCGAAATTGAAATTTTTTTTTTGAATGGCCGCCATTTTGTCAAAAAAAATCACAAAATTAAGTTTGAGGTTCACCCGAGAATTACATCTATACTGATTATAACCCCGTTTTTTTTTTCATTTCAGACGCTCCGGAGACCCGGAATCGTGGCCGCCGTGACGACACCTTTTTTTTCACCACCAACTTTGAAGTCTCATAACTTTTTGAACAGCCCACGTATCGAGGCAAAAAAAATTTTTTATTTACTTTGAACCTTTTGTAATACAATAAATAAAAAAAGTTTTCAATTATTCTTAGCGTTTTCAAATAAGAATTTTTTTAAAAAGGGTCCAAAAAACGGGTTTTGAATGAGAAGACCGCCTTAAGAAACATAATGGCAGACCATAAAACAAAAAAACAAACAAAAAAACAAACAAAAAATATACAATGTATGTTTGTACATTATACAAGTTTTGTCGGTGACACGTGTGCACAGCTGATAGCGCCATAAATAGCAACACGTAAATACTAAATTGATTTTATGCCTGAACTAGTGCAATTATCGAAAAACACACCAAAATAAATATCTACATTAACCACAACAAAATGGATTTATTTTGGCAAAAAAATATTTCCTAAAATGCATTGTATAACAAAAAAAATCAGGCAAGAACAACCTGTTGGCTGGTAATATTCTGCAATTAGATCGATAGAATGTGTTGGCGTCCAAGACATACATATGTACATGTAACTATGATGCATGTACAAACATATGTTCGAGTGTGTACCTATTATATTGTGCACGGAAAATTAATCTCTTGTTGTATACGCGTAAAAACATGCATTGGGCTAAAATGCTCTGCACAAATATTGCTGACTGGGGATGTTGAGAGGCAGACTGTTGGGCTGGCAGTTAGTTGAATAAAAGTTTGAAAATAACTTTAAGTGATTTTATTGTGAATCATCATCACAAAAGCACCATTTGAGATTTCTTTGTTATTTTGTGATGTCAGCAAATTCAGAATTTGTGTAGAAACCTGATATTAAATAGAAAGTCTTTAAAATGCTTTAAAATCGCGCGTTTATTTTTAAATAGTTTTCATAAATATTCTTCAGAATAAACTTAGATAAAGGATAATTTTTGTGAAATTTCATTCCTTTAATGCTTTAATAAATAAATTGTGCCAAACTTAACTCAATTTTTACTTTTATATTTCAGGCTTTCACAACTTTTGCAAGAAGTTCACAACAACTTTTGCAACTGAACTTCTTAAACAATTCACAATTCATGAAATGAAGACTGATTCCGAACCGTGAATACCTAATGTAAAATTACACAAAACCACCTTGGTGTAAAAACATTGAATATAAAACAATAAAATACTGAAATTTTTTATTAACAAAACAAAGTCGGTAAAAGTTTAAAAAAATGTCCTCGCGCTCCAAAGAAAAGGTAGCGAATGCAATAAGAAAACTTTTTAAGGGAAGCGGCACTGATAAAATAGAACCTGTTGATGCAAATGGATCCAAAAATGCAAATGTAGTTGGACCAACAGAGTCACCGGGCAAACGTTTGAGACGTCAGGATAACAAGTAAGCTTAATATCTTCAGTTAGTTATCTTATAATTTTCGCTTTAGAGGTCGTTATAGAGGTAAACTCACTAAGTACTGTTTTTAATGGCAAAAGAAAAACAAGAAAAAAAAAATTTCGAAAAAAATGCTTTATTATTATTATGTGTAGTTATTGCCTCTACAACGACCTTGCTTATTTCATATCTTACGAGGTATATCAAAAATATAATGAACATTTTAGACTTTCGCAATCTTTGTAAATCCGACAGTCAATATTTGGTTTTTTTCTCTTATTGGTACACATATTTCTGACGTGTGTTGACATTTTCGAAATAGAATAATAAATGCAGCATCGCATTTGAAATGTTGATAATGGCTTTTGGCAAATCTACTATGCGAAGACAAGTGATGCAGACGAGTGATGCAGACGTTTCAAAGAGTGAAAACGATGAAGAGGACGACTGACATGGGCGCCCTAGTACAGCAATAACTGACGACAACGTCGATCAAGTGTAGAAAATTATTCTGGAAGATCGCCAAATCATTGGGTCTAATGCATAAAAATGAGCTAGTTCTCGAAAATCGATCGATTCAGTCACAAAAATTTTACCAGTCTCAAACTTGGAATTGTATGCATAAAAATTAGATCAAGCTCATGACGAATTACTTAACATAAGTAAGACCGATCTCAAAGCTCCCCTTGAATTTATAAGGTAATTTTCACGAGTTGAAACTCATATTGTTTTTTCCTCATATTAGAGATCTATATCTTAATGAAAATCAATTGCCACATGTTTGCATTAAAGAAATATCAACCGGAAAAGTCGAAAATCTTAAAAGTATTTTTGTATGAAAAACAAATTTGTTGTTTTAGAAATCATTTAGGTATAGTTTCTGAGTTGTTCATGTTTTGATAGTGAAACTTGGTATTTAGGTGCTATGGGTCCAAGTGGCGATCACTATATGTATATAAATGTTGCAATGCCCACTCTTACCGCCCATCTATGTGTATAAACAAGGAGGCGTGGCCTCTTGCATACAACTTAAATTTGCGATATCGCATAGATTTTGAATTATAGGTGGCACATTCTTGGAATCGGTAAAATTAAGCAAGCATTACACAAGGAGACGTGTCACCGCCCATACAATTCAAATTTTTGATATCGAATAGCTTTGGAACTAAACGTCGCATAAGAATGAAACTCAGTATGGAGTTACTAATTGACCTGGTCTTTGTACTGGAAAACTGTCGCGGAAATACCAAAACGGGGTGTGGTTCTGCCTATTTAAGTCAAATTTTTAATACAGAATAGCTATGAAAGCAAAAATCACAGAACATAGAAACTCGGAATGAAGTTGTGATAACTTCATACTATATGATAAACTAGTGATGTCCTTCTAATAGAATACTGTGATTGGCAATGGACAAGGAGGGGTGTGGCTCCACTCATACAAGCCAAATTTTTGATATCAAATGGCTACAGCAGTCGTTATTGCCGTCAAATTAAAAGCAAAAAATTTCGCCACTGCTTTCGAGTTGGTCTCCAAAAAAATGCGATTGAAACAGAGTGCAACAAGATTTGCAGAGTGTGCAAGTACAGTAATTTCTGGATATAAGCCCCCCGGTTAATGGACTTCCCCTCTTATAAGTTAACAATATTAGGTCAAGAAAAATCTCCATAAGCAATACATAGGAAAATTCCCGTTTATAGTATTTCTCGCTTAAAAAATCGCCCCGCTTATAACGTTGCAAATTTGTGAACCATTTGAAAAACTCATACAAAAATCCCTGCATAAAATAAAATATAAAGTTGGCAGCGTTGTGATGATTTATTTTAATTTATATAAATGTAAATTAACATTTCTTTTTTTTTTAACATAAATAAAGTTATTACAACATAACTTCTTTTATTAATACGAGTAGGGTGTGTATGCAGTTTCCTATAAGAGCTGTTGTTTTTTTATATGAGCCAAAAATTGTTCATTAAACGGGTTTTTCGCATAAGCCCCAAAACTGCATTTAACCGGGATTTTCATAAAAGACTTTCCCGGATAAAGAGTTTAAATTTTGACTATTTTGCTTAGTTCTAATATCCGGAAATTACTGTATAACAGAGTGCAACAAGTTTTGGCTGGCAGTGGTTGTCTCGTTTGGAAGAAAATTAAGTCAAATCCAGCGTTGAGATATTTACATAAAAAGGCTAGGTTGGACTTTGCTAGGAAACAATATCATAGACCAACGAGTGGAAAAGTGTGATATTTTTTAGGTGAGCTGAATGCTCTTAACTACTACTGACACGATCTGAAGAAGATGGAGCATTTTTCCACCAGTCGCAATGTTGGAGGAGGTTCTCGAATGGTATGGGCCGCTTTTAACTGCGACAACAAGAATCCCATTTTAAAATTTCCACCCGTATGAACTGCTAGAGTTAAAAAAACCTTGATAGATGATGTTTTGGTATACTTAATAAGGGTATTCACGTCAACGCTGAAATTTCAGAAATGCTGAAATTTACGAAAACTTCAGTGCAGTTGCTGTTGTTTTGGTTTTCCGAAGTTTGCTTAAATTTAATCATCTATTGAGTTAATGAAAAGTAATCGTCGGAAATTTGCGAAGAAAAGATGTGTTCAGTAATCATAAGCGAATCTGTTTGTGTGAGTGAGAGTCATTGTGAATATGATAATTTCTATAAGAAGAAGAGCATTCTGTCAAATCTCGCCTACATGCTAATGAAATGTCTACAATTTAGAACGAAATTGCACTTCAACTAGTTTCTTTTAATTGATATATGGTTTTGATTTCCGCTTTTAAAAATTATTAAACTATAAAGTACATATATGGTATATGTACAAGCGATAAGGAGAATCTTTGTCTGCTGACATGCATCGCATGACTAACGAAATGAAGCGATGGCGATTTTAAGGTTGACAGATGCATGTGAAAAAAAACGAAACATTCAAGGTTGATTTATAAGGTTGTCGCAGGGCTGATCGCACTCTCTTCTCAGTACCCCTAACTGTCAAAACCAGCCAATTTTGCGAATGACTACGAAAGAAAAACGGATGATAATAGAGAGCACTTGCAGATTTTCTATGAGCTGTCAACTTCGATTTGACAATTATGGGTACTCGCTCTCTCCCTTGCGACAACCTTATAAATCAACCTTGGAAACATTAAAAACGGTGGCTCACTTCAACTCGTCGGAAATTTCCGATTTCTGAAATGAAATGAATTCTGAAATGAAACGAAAATGAAACTTTCCAGCAAGACAACGCTGCTATATACAGTCAAGGAAATAACTCTACATACAACCTTTGATTTAGGGGTATTAGAGAATTAATAGCGATAATAGAAAAAAAATTTATAGCAATGTTTAAGGCATTTATAATAAAGACTATTTGAAGAAAAAATATTTATGAAAAAAATATAACATAGAAAAAATTGGGGAAAAACATAAAAATTAGCGGGAATAAAGTCTACATACAGTGTGGCAACTCCATATATCAAAAAGAAAATGAAAAAGAAAGAAAGGGAAATAACAGTTAGCTTCGTTGCTTTGAATAAAACTACAAGCATTACCATTGTTTAAGTGGAAAAAGTGATAACTAAAGAAGGTATTATTTATATTTATATCCTTAAAAATGGAAAATCGGAAAGAAATACATATTTCAGTTCGAAATATTGTAGTAAATCTTCGAAAGGAAAATAAATCGTATGGAGAAATTGCTAAGACAGTTAAATTAAGTCGTTCTACTGTACAGACGATCATTAGAAATTATAATAATAACAATAGTACCGAAAATAAACCACGATCTGGCAGGCCGAAGAAGCTTTCGATACGCGATGTTCGCAGTATTATTAAAGTGGTCAACCAGGATCCGAAAATAAGTGCCCCAAAATTGGCGGAACACGTCGAAAAATGTTCCAATATAATTGTTACTCCATGAACAATAATAAACGCTTTACATGACGCTGGATTTAATAGCAGAGTAGCACGCAAAAAGCCACCACTAATATCAACGAAGAATCGTAAACTTCGCCTTGCGTTTGCTAAAGCACATCTAGACAAGGGTATGGATTTTTGGAAGCATGTTTTATTTACCGACGAAAGTAAATATAATATTTTCGGAAGTGATGGCCGATCCAAAGTTTGGAGAAAACCAAACACTGCACTTGATCCAAAGAATATTATTCCTACGGTCAAACATGGTGGTGGCAACGTTATGGTTTGGGGTGCCATTGCGTCATCTGGAGTGGGTCGTTTGGTTTTTGTCGAGGGTAATATGGACCGCTATCAATACAAAAACATATTGGAACATAATCTGAAGGCATCTGTTGATAGCTTGGGCCTGGGAAATCAATGGATTTTCCAACAGGATAACGACCCCAAGCATACTGCGCACGTTGTTCGAGACTGGCTCCTGTACTATGCCCCAAGACAGCTGAATTCTCCACCCCAGTCACCAGACTTAAACCCAATAGAGCACATATGGGACGTTTTGGAAAAATTGGTGCGAAAATATGACATTAGTAGCCGTGAAACATTAAAAACCGCTCTTATTCGTGCATGGGCCGATATAACACCGCATATTACGGAGAATTTGGTGACATCAATGCCCCGCCGTCTTCAAGCAGTTATTGATGCCCAAGGTGGACCGACCAAATACTAAAAGTTTACATTTTTTTCGTTTTTTTGTATAAAATTTTGATATAGTATTTATTTCTTGTGGCTGTATGTAGACTTTTTTCCTATGAATTTTTGCTGTTTTTGTTATTATTTTTTTAATTATGGTAATGAATTGCTTTTTTATTTTATAAATAAACTAATATATTAATGCCTTACATATTGACATAAACATTTTTTTTATTTTCTTCACAAAGTCTATAAAACCCCTAAATCAAGGGTTGTATGTACACTTATTTCCTAGACTGTATATGCTAAAGTCCACTCGTCAGTGGCTTGTAGAAAAGTTAATCACACTTTTGAAGTGACCAGTTTAATTTTGCTGATTGTATATGTTTTATATGTATTGATTTTATTAATTACAATTCGACAGCGTCTGATAGACCTAAATTTTTTATACTATAAATGTTCATTTTTGAGTCAAATAGAAAAATATTCCAAAAAAACACTTTTAATATGAGTCTTTCTTTAACAACCAGCTAAAACAATGAGAAATTATCGTGCGAAATAATAATATAATCGGTTAAAGAGTTTTAGAATTTTTTTTTTATAAATATTACATGTAGGAACTTCTTCAATATCAATAAGGATATTATTTCAAAAAACCAATTCATGAATTTCGCTAGGATCAACCTCTTGAAAAATTGTATAGAACCTTTTAACTAAAATCGATATAAGGAATAAATATTTTCTGAGACTATCGAGTTGTATGGCACTATTTTCTCTATAGTACTCAGCGATCTATACTATTTAACCAATTTTGAATTCACTGAACAGGTGATTCCACATTTAACGAGAAAACGCTCAGACAAGCAAGCAGCATCTCGTTTTGAGAATTTACTCACTAAGTGCTTTCGTTTTAAGAACTTTTTTAGGCCTTGAAATTCATTTCTATGAACGAGTTACTGCTCGAAAAATCGAGTAAAGAATGAATTCGCACTTAACCTTAGGTTTACCAAAGATTTTTTTGTACGAAGCTTAATGACTAAGGTGACTAATAGTATTTTGCACTTTACATTACATTTTATGAAAATTTAGAAGTTTGTTGGTATTGACTGCCAATTTAAATTTGATTAGCACTACACATGTTAGAGCAAATGTTGCTGAGTAATTAAGAAGTGAAATTCTGAATGGTTACGCGGGTGGGTATTGCTAATCCTAGAATTATTATCAGAGAGGTTTTTGATGACGTCGGTATATCGTTACGATAATACCAAATAACTTTTCTAAATTTTTTGGGTATGATACGTGTGACAGTCAAATCTGTTCCGAAATTGCTGAATTTCCACCAAAGACGATGTTGCGTAGACATCATCCAGTAATTACGACTGTCACCAAAGAAGTAAATATTAAAAACAGATGCAAATATCAAAATATCTCAGAAACATGTGTAGAAACAAGATAAAAAAAAATGTTGACAATTGAATTTGCAAAGCAAGTTAAATTCAAAAATTCCCA
This sequence comes from Coremacera marginata, assembly GCA_914767935.1. Lineage (NCBI taxonomy): Eukaryota > Metazoa > Arthropoda > Insecta > Diptera > Sciomyzidae > Coremacera > Coremacera marginata. Next base: position 2,238,032 of record OU612045.1, on the reverse strand, counting down.
TTCTCTTTTTTTTTAACACCGCGTACAGTCGGTAGTATAAGAAGGTAAATTTCGAATATTGATATTATTTTTCTCTTTAAGAGTCTCTCCTGCTACCAGTAAAACAACAACAAGCGCCGCAACAACAAAGACACAACAGCCAGACTTCAGCATTAGAGCGCGACGGCTTATGAAGGAATACAAAGAAATACAAAAAATTCACAATAACAAAAAGGAGCCCATTTTCACGGTGAGAAAAAAATACTTAATTTAAATACACTTCAGAGAAATGGAATAGATGCACAGTTTTTGCTTTAAAATCAATTTGAGCCCATAAAATCCTGTACACCGCTATCATTATTTTACTACATTGGTAAAAAAACAAAAAAAAATATCAATCCAATCCGGTTATTCAATATGAAGCGGATATTTAACGTAACAGCTTATTAAATTCATTTTGAACAGGAACCAAACCTACTTGTATCTGAATATGTTTTAATTGGTAATTATATTTTTATATAATTTTTTAAAGTGATACGATTTAATTCAATCAAAATATTTTTTTTTTGTTGAATAATTTTTTTACTCAAAATTAAAAAATATACAGTGCCGGACAATAAAATAGTATTACCCCGAGCAGAAATGTTTATATGCAGTTTTTATTGTTTCAGTTACAAAAAAACTGGAACTTCTCTCAAAAATATTTATTGCTATAAAACACGTTAAAAATGCTTGCTGGGTTTCGTTCAAACACAACAGTTTGTTGGGTAGTTCTCGAAATTGTAAGAACACGTGTTAATATAATGAGACAATAAAATAAAATCACTTGATTTAAAATCAATTAACTGAAACAGTTTTCGAGTGAAGTGTACAGTTTTTGTTGGAAAGCGAAGATAAGTATCTGAATTTACTTAAAAAGACAAGAAAACTTTAAAAAAGCGTGTCAAAAAATTATTAAAATGAGCAGTGCAAAGCGTTGCACTGATGTGAAACTACTCCTCGTCTAGAGCTAAGAGTCAGAGTCAACGTGAGATTGAGAAAACCTTAGCAAGATCTCAAATATTTGTATCAAATGCAATATCACCTCCAAACCTGGCCTTAAAAGATGAAAACTACGAAAAACAACGACACAGCAGGACAACTACTTCAAATTTTGACCACTCGCGAGCCATTCAAATCCGCAAAAGCAATCCGGGGTGAGGTAAGCTTTGGAATTTCTACCCAATATATAAGGCGACGACTGGCGAAGAAGGAACTGTTTGGTAGATCTCCGCGAAAAGTTCCTTTGCTGACCTTGAGACACAGAAAAAATTTCATTGCTTTTGCAAAATTGTACAACAAATGGGTTGGTCCAGAAAATGTCAAAAAATGGCGGAAAGTGCTTTGGTCCGATGAAACAAAAGTAAATTTAATTGGAAGTGATGGTACATGATGGTTCCAAATACCAAAGAATGGAGAATATAATTAAAAGTACACCACAAAGACGTTTAAGTATGGTGGTGATAGCATCATGGTGTAGGGTTGCTTTTCCTGGTAGAGAGTTGGGACGCTTTACTGCATAAAACAAAATATGGAAAAAATATATCTTGAAAGACTCAGGGAAGTTATGCAGCCATTTTCAGAGGAACAAATGGCGCTTCAATGATAATTTCAAGATGATAACGACCCCAAACATACCGCTGGTCTTGTCAAAGCTTGGTTAAACTAAAATAATATCAATGTAATGTCATGGCCAACACAGTCACTGGACTTAAATTCAATTAAAAACTTATGGAAGATTGTAGAAAGTAATATGTACAGAACCTGTCAAATCAAAAAATAAGACGGATCTTTGGGAAAGAATTCAAAAGTATTGGTATGGCATACCTCAGAGCACTTGTCAGGCATTAGTAGAGTACATGATATAAAGCTCTCTTAAAAAATATACGCTATTCTATTAGATACTATTAAATAATATTAAATAATATATTATAAAATTTTTAATTAATTTTTAAGAGATGTTATCGCGGTGTTTTTACAATTGAAGTTTGCATAGTATAAATGATTATATTTTATTGTCCGGCACTATTTAGCCTCTTATGGCTTACAAAACTGCTTGCAACATTCCCAAGAATAAAAACAAAAACTTTAGAGTTACTACACTTTTTGCTTATTTTGATAAATTTACTAATTCCACTCATTGTTTTTGAGAAATTTAAAATTTTCATTTGAAAACTTCTGACTCTGAAATTTGCATACTGCCTATGTCTTTGAGAATTGCGTTTGCCATTCAAACATTCTACAATTTTGACTCACTAAAATTTTTATTTAATACCTCTTTTTTCCAATAATTTTGCTCATAGGTGGAGCTAATCAATGACAACCTCTACGAATGGTACGCCCGACTGCACATCATTGATCCGGACTCAAAATTGGCTAAGGATATGTTAGAAATGAACATTCCATTTATACTCCTGCATTTGGTGTTTCCCGATAATTTTCCGTTTGCCCCACCATTTATGCGTGTTGTAGAGCCACGAATAGAAAAGGGTTTTGTTATGGAAGGAGGTGCTATCTGTATGGAACTGTTGACACCACGTGGTTGGGCCAGTGCTTACACAGTGGAAGCTGTACTAATGCAATTTGCTGCCAGTCTAGTCAAGGGTCAAGGACGCATAGTGCGAAAAGCAAAGAGTACAAAGGAGTTCAGTAGGTAAGTGTTGAAGAGTCAAGTCGAAGACTTGAGCATCATCGCAATATAATTATTGACTTTATAATAAACATTTTACAGACGTTCTGCCGAAGAAGCATTTCGTTCGCTTGTCAAGACGCATGAGAAGTACGGTTGGGTGACACCAGCGCTCTCTGATGGTTAAAAAAAACAGGATTTTGTCATCTCCTTATTGTATTTACCTATGAAATATACAATAAATGTTAAAACAAATGAAGCTGGTCAGCGAATACGCATATAAATTATATATATATTTATTAATTTTTTTTAATTTTTTTTGTTATATATATATTTTTTATAAAACATTTAAAATATGTTCTAAGAATTTTTTATTTTCTTTTTATATTTAATAGTGATATGTGATTAAGTATTTTGTTATCACATGACGATACTACTACCGAAATATGATAAAAATAAAAATTCTTTTACAATTATATGAAATAAAACCCCCCAACCATTTGAAAACATAAAAACTCCAGAAGTACTTTAATGTACGTTTAAGCTTCATAAATATCTATTGAATTCACATAAAACTTTAAAGCAAACAGATTCAAAACATGGTGTAAGTGAAAGTATCATCTGTAGCTTCCCAAAGAGTTAACGATTTCCAATGTTGTCGATAACGTTGTCACTGTGCGTAACACATGCATAGAACATGACAGTTTTCTCTAGTTAACGACAGCAACAATCGTCCTTAAAGTGTTTGGCAATTCCGCAAATGATCTGTCAAAATATTACGCAAAAGTTAAATTTAACATCTAGCCAACTTTTATAGCTGACGATGAAATTCTCAAGAAAAACTAAAGTTTTAACAAAAAATGTTTTCCACGCTCATGAGCAAATTATATATTTTTCCTGCACTTTACACCATCATTTACACCATGATTCGGAATCAGTTGGTTATCAAACAAAGATAACATTTTTATGAAAACTCCCATCCGAAAATAGCAAAAATATCAATAAAAAAAATACATAATTTTTAAAAAATTTACAAAACCATATTAAAATTGCTCATTAAAACTTAGCTGTAAAATCACCGAAAACAAAAGTTACTTCTAATAATGTAATGAAAAGCTTTTTTAAATTTAAGTTTAAAATCTAAGTTGAAAAAAAAAAAAATGTTAAGAAATCATTTTTGTGTAAAATCAAAATTGTGATTCAACTCAACATTTTATGTTAAAACTACCAAAAGAAAATACCAAGACTTTAGTTAGTTAATTTCAAGTTTAAAAAAAAAAAATGTTATAAATGGTTATTCTGTGTATTAAACTAGCGATATAATAAAGTATGTTGTAGAGCAATTATAATTCCACCAAATTCTTACAGGGGCGATACAGCTGTAGTAGGATGGTATTACAGCTATGTTGAGTAAAGTGCCCTACAGACGAGCTACTAGTCGCAAAACTGGTTGATTGTTTTTTCTACAGACGCATAGGCCAGTTTTACAATTTCAGTAATAAAATTGTTTATCTTGAAACATCGTGCAGAGCATATTGAATTGAATGAATCTAATTTGGCTACAAATACATCTAAAGAACTGGTTGTAGTCAAATCGCAAAAAATCAAAACATTTTAATTTTTACCAACTTATAGATAGACTAGTTGAAAAACTGAAAATAACAACTCAACTCATCACACACACGACTTATTTTTAACAACCAGCAACCAATTTTGCGTTTAGTTTTCGTCTATAGGGCCTTTTAAAACTTAACCTAAGATGACAAACTCAATTTTCAGCTATCAGTTGAAAAAGCTTTTTGTGAATTTTACTTTTATCTCTGTCAAGTTGAGCGCTAGATACAAAATAATATACTGTCAAAATGATTAAAACAAAATGTATCATGCACTACCATCAGTCTCAACACAACTTTACTAAAAGTACTTTGACATGCATTTGTGCTTAAAAAAAAAACAATTCAAGTATATTTAATTGAATGTCATGGCATATAAAAATAAAAAAGTTGTTATGACATAAAATAGGTTTAGAAAAAAAAAATATACATACGAGTACATACATGTAATAAACTTAATTATAAATGTGAAATCAATATTTGTTTTATTTAATAATGATAAAGAAACATTGACGGTGAGTAAAAACACATAATTCCAAAAAACAAAAAACCCGTGAGGTTTCATGACTTTTTTTATGTTTTCGAGGTCACTGAAACCGAATATGAATTCAGTTTTTTCGGGGCACGTAAGTTTCTCCCTGGAGGTGGGTCCAAGGTAAGTCCTAAGCCCCTACAATTAATGATATCAATATTTCCCCTTTTGGGGAGGGCAGGAGAGGGTTAAAATATATGACCGACCTCCATTATTTTTCCAAGAGGAACATTTTTTCGCTAGGACCTATCCCTTTTGATCCCTCCTTAGGGGGGCTCCCATACAATGCACCCTAACCCCCTGCAGTTAATTAAATCGATATTTACCGTTTTCGGAAGGGGTGGAGAGGGTTAAAATGTAGGACCGGCACCAATTACTTTTCAAAGAGAAACATTTTTATCCTTGGGGCTTTTTCCCTCCGATTCCTCCTAAGGGGCTCCCATACAATGCACTCTACTGTTCATGAAATCAATATATTCCCTCTTGGGAGGGGTAGGAGAGGGTTAATATGTACGAACGACCTCCATTACTTTTTCAAACGTAACATTTTCCCCTTTGGCATCTACCCCCTCCGACCCCTCCTTAGGAAGGCTTCCATGCAATACACCCTACTGTTAATGAAATTAATATTTCCCCTCTTGGAAAGAGTAGGAGAGGGTAGATATGTACGACCGACTTCCTTTAATTTTTCATGTGTAACATTTTTCCATTTGGAACATATCCCTTCCGACCATCATATTAACCCCATTTAATAAAAGAAGGCCTAACTTTTACAAATATAACAAAAACTATAACGTCTTTGCGATCAGTGCATTGTATAGGAGCACCCCTAAGGAGGGGTTGGAGAGGATAGGGATTGGAGGGGATAGGGTCCAAGTAAAAAAATGTTACACTTGAAAAAGTAATGGAAGTCGGTCGTACATATTTATCCTCTCCTACCCATCCCAAAAGGAAAAATATTGATTTCATTAACAATAGAGAGCAGTGTATGGAAGACCCCCTAACGAGGGGTCATAGGGAATAAGCCCCAAGGAGAAAAATGTTTCTTATTGAAAAGTTATTGGGGTCTGTGCTACATATTAACCCTTTCCTCCACCTCCGAAAAGGGTAAATATCGATTTAATTATCTGCAGGGAGTTAGGGTGCATTGTATGGGAGTCCCCCTCAGGAGAGTTTAAAGGGGATAGGTCTTAATGAAAAATGTTTCTCTTGGAAAAATAATAGATGTCGGTCGGATGATATCATTAAATGTAGGGGTTTAGGGCTTACTCTGGACCCGCCTCTAGGGAGAACCTTACGTGACTCGAAAAAACTGAATTCATAATCGGTTTCAGCGACCTCGGAAACATAAAAAAAATGTCATGAAACCCACCGGTTTATTTTCGTGTTGTGTAGTGCAATTATACGAGGGCAAGGTGAAAAGTTCCTGAAAATAAAACAGATGGCGCCACAATCGCATATACCATGTTATATGTAAGGTCCTATCTTTAACTAGAACGTATTATTAAAATTTTCAGACTTATATATCATTCAGTTCTGTTTTGACACCCAACGAAAGCAAGTAACCTTGATTTTTGTAAACATGGAAAAAAGTGATTTTCGCATCTTGATTGTGTCAGCTGTGGCAAAATTGATAAGTGTGTGGCTCGTATGCCAAAATTCGCGGTAGACAATTGTTTAAATCCCATCTGACTCTGAACATTGTTTTAGTAGAATTAATTTTTCTGATCGGCCGCCACTTCTCTGCATACAGTGGCAGGTAAAATGCCAGGTAAAACTTTCCGAGAACATAAGCTGTTCGGAGTCGGCGTAAAGATTGTAGGTCCAGTTCTCGACGTAGCGACAAAAAGAACTTTCGCGACAGACACTGGCAAAGTTGCTCCTATGTATATCTAGAAATCGACTGATCGTTACAAATTTCCTTTCATCGCAAAAATTGAGAGATCCGATATATGATTTCCGCCGATTTGTCTGATTCAAACGATTTGTGGGTAAGTTTCAGTCTCAATATCTTCACTTCTTTTTAACGAATGTTTAAAAGATCGACATGTATCGATTGTGCTGTTTGTTCTAATGTTCGCTTCTCACATTGTTCCGCTATTTGTCTTACAGTTACTGAAATAATCGCGGAATTCTTGCTTCACATTTTAATTTTGTCAAAATGAGCCGTAGAAATAAGTTGTGCTTCAATTATTAAAGTACTAATAGCGAAAAATGAGTGAAGTGGACTCAAACTCAAAAAATACTAAATTTTTATAAATCAAAAAGACTGAGGTCAATACTAAAAATAATTTGAAAAAGTTATTTTAAGGGTATTTCCTTATTTCAACCGAGATGCATCAAGTATCCTAAAAATACATGAAGGATATGATTCATATCATGTAAAGACCATATATTCCAAAAATCATAAATGGAATAAAAAAATTTTGTGTAGTTAGGCGTCAGGCCTGAAAAGGATAGAGACAGACAGGGCTAAATCTACTCGGCTGGTGATGCTGATTAGGCATATATGTACAGAGATCGACAAAAAATTAGGCCGATATGATTGGCTACTTTAAAACCATTGTTTTGCAGGTTTTGGTGCAGTTTTTTTTAAAAGCGCCTAAATATCTCCGAGAAAATTGCTTTGATAGTTCGTGCCATGGCAAGAGGGGGACTAATGAATAGCCTTATTTTGTAAAACGCACGCGATCAAATCACTTGGGGTTTTTGTCTGGCACAAGGTTGATTTATAAGGTTGTCGCAGGGCTGATTGCACTCTCTTCTCAGTACCCATAATTGTCAAAACCAGCCAATTTTGCGAATGACTACGAAAGAAACATGGATGATAAAAAAAAGCATTTACAGATTTTCTATGAGCTGTCAACTTCGATTTGACAATTGTGGGTACTCGCTCTCTCCCTTGCGACAACCTTATAAATCAACCTTGGTCTGGCAGTTCCGTTTTCATATAAAGTGAAACAAACTCTCTCTTACTTAAATTTTCTAGTGAATTTTATTGCCAGACTTAAAAACTTCAAGTGAGGTGATGGCGTGCATTTTACAGAATAAGGCCATAAAATTCGATTTTAATTTTAATAATAGCTTGTGAACTAACTTGACAAACTTTAACAAGCATAACTGATTCGAAGAGAACATAATAAACAACTTTAGGCTTTAAATTCGCATTTTGATGCAAAACAAAAAGTTTTAAATTTATCGCTTCTCCTAATCGAGATATCGGAATGTCCTGTATGCAAAACTTTAGTAGCGATAAGTTTTCCGTATTATTGTCAATGTCTTGTTGTCTTGGGAAAGAGGAAATTTTTTAAAATTATTATACTAAATTATTGTTCCTAATTAAACTACATTTTAACTTTTCGTTAAGATTCTTTAGTTTTGTAGAAATCAAAAATTGTATATAAAGGGTGATTTTTTAAGAGCTTGATAACTTTTTTTTTAAAAAAAACGCATAAAATTTGCAAAATCTCATCGGTTCTTTATTTGAAACGTTAGATTGGTCCATGACATTTACTTTTTGAAGATAATTTCATTTAAATGTTGACCGCGGCTGCGTCTTAGGTGGTCCATTCGGAAAGTCCAATTTTGGGCAACTTTTTCGAGCATTTCGGCCGGCAACTTTTTGTTGCCAAAAATGGAAGAACTGAACTTGGTTGACATGTGGTTTCAACAAGATGGCGCTACATGCCACACAGCTCGCGATTCTATGGCCATTTTGAGGGAAAACTTCGGAGAACAATTAATCTCAAGAAATGGACCGGTAAGTTGGCCACCATGATCATACGATTTGACGCCTTTAGACTATTTTTTGTGGGGCTACGTCAAGTCTAAAGTCTACAGAAATAAGCCAGCAACTATTCCAGCTTTGGAAGACAACATTTCCGAAGAAATTCGGGCTATTGCCGAAATGCTCGAAAAAGTTGCCCAAAATTGGACTTTCCGAATGGACCACCTAAGACGCAGCCGCGGTCAACATTTAAATGAAATTATCTTCAAAAAGTAAATGTCATGGACCAATCTAACGTTTCAAATAAAGAACCGATGAGATTTTGCAAATTTTATGCGTTTTTTTTTAAAAAAAAGTTATCAAGCTCTTAAAAAATCACCCTTTATAATTTAATATATAATTTAGTATATAATTTTCCATATTGAATTCTCTTTGCACCCTTACGCAGTTCGCGTGGTCGTACATATACTGTCAGCGTCAAAAGAAATTGTACACGTTAATATGTTATGTTTTTGTCTTTATTTTACTAGTTTGCTTTATCATTTTATTCAACATATTATGCTTTTTGAAAAATATATTGCATATTCTTTCATTTTATAAAAAAAAAAAATAACAAAAATTTAACAATAAAAAAAATTATAGAACAACAACTTAAAATACTTCAAATTCACAGCGTCAAAAGAAATTGTACAGTAAGTATAAAAAAATTATTTCAAAGAATTTTAAAGAGGTTAGTATTTTGTTTGCTTTCCATTTGCGTTTATTACAGCTTGCAATCTTCTTGGCATCGATTCCACTAGGTTTCGGGTTACATCGGAAGAGATTTTTTGCCATTCCTCCATTATCACTGATTTTAGAGAGTCTTTGCTGGTAATCGTTCTTTTTCTAATTTGACGGTCCAGATGCTCCCACAAATGCTCGATAGGGTTAAGGTCGGGTGACTGGGCGGGATGATCCAGCTGTTTTGGGGTATGATATAGCAGCCATTCCTTTACTATTTTAGCAGTGTGCTTAGGATCATTGTCTTGTTGAAAGACCCAAGTTTGATCCAAGCCCAATTTGTCGACACTAGTTTGCAAATTATCTTTCAAAATGGTGAGGTAATCTGTTTTATTCATAGTGCTCTCTATGAAAACCAAGTTACCTACACCACTGGCTGCCATAAACCCCCATACCATGACCGAACCACCACCATGCTTGACGGTAGATATTACATTTTGTTGGGCAAATGCTGAATTTTTGCATCTCCAAATTTTAGTTGGTGTTTTCTTACCAAAAATTTTAAATTTGCTCTCGTCAGTAAAGACCACATTATTCCAGAATGAATTTGGTTCATTTTGATACTTTTTAGCAAAATTCAGACGTCGCTGTTGATTGATTTTTGATATGAAAGGTTTGCTTCTTGGAACTCGTCCACGTAGTCCATTTGCATGTAGTGCTCTACGTATAGTACTGGAGCTAACGTTAACACCTGAGCGTTCTGAAATGTTCTCGGATATTTTAACAGCACTTTCAGTTGGATTTTGCTTCACTCGTCGCACAATGGATCGTATTTGAGTCGCATTTAGTTTACGGGGTCTTCCAGATTTGGGACGATTTTGTAAATTTCCGAACTTTTTGTAATTATCAATTATATGTTTTACAGTATTATGGCTTCTATCAATCATCAAACCAATTTCACGCAATGTTTTTCCTTTTTTATAATATTTTAGCACAAGTTCGCGAACATCCGGGGAGGTTTGTTTACCCATTTTGAAAATAAATTTCGTTACTCAAAAATCTTCAGATTTGAACTGATCCTCACGACATCAAGTCAATTAATAATTATTATAATTAGTTAATATTGCCTACAACATGATAAAAAGTCAAATCACTAAAAATAACGGTAATTTTTTACCGTTAAAATTCTTTAAAATATTTGGTGCACGTGTTGTACAATTTCTTTTGACGCTATTAATATGAAGATGTTTTTGTTTTTGTTCTATGAATTTTTGTTATTGTAATATTGTTGTTGTTTTTATTATGTACATTAAGAGAGGAGAAACTATATTATTAAAAAAGCAAAAAATGTAAAACAAAAGGGAATTGCAAAAGAGTATAATTTAACTGCAAACATAGAGGAACAACGTGTACAACTTCTTTTGACGCTGACAGTATAAATATATGCAAAAAGCTCACCGCTCGTTTTGGGATCGCCTCTTTGAGAATTTTAGGTTCACTACTACTTCTTCCGAATTAACTCCAAGATCACTTATACGTTTTGAAACATTTCTTTGAAAGTATTTTTTAATTGAATTTTCCAAGGTTGATTTATAAGGTTGTCGCAGGGCAGATCGCACTCTCTTCTCAGTACCCATAATTGTCAAAACCAGCCAATTTTGCGAATGACTACGAAAGAAAAACGGATGATAAATAAGAGCACATGCAGATTTTCTATGAGCTGTCAACTTCGATTTGACAATTATGGGTACTCGCTCTCTCCCTTGCGACAACCTTATAAATAAACCTTGGAATTTTCACTAATCTTCACCGAGTTAATAAATTAAACTGACCTTGGTGTCAAACTCACTTACAGCTGATTATTATTACACCATGCAACTGACTTAGTTATAAATCACATCACACTGGCGCTGCTGCGATAACGGTACTTTGCTTTGCAGAGAACAACAGCATGGTAGAACATGTTTAGAATTTGTTGTTAAATTCTCTTTTAATACAGCGTCGATCTGAGCACCAGTGTTGCATATCACTACTTTTGCATTACACTTTTTGATATAGTAGTAGTACTTTGCTAAGTAATGCTTTTGGCAACTTAGAGTGGGAATGCAAAAAATTAAATAACACAATTAAAAAAAGGTTAAAATATTACACCTTATATAAATATAAATTTATAATTTATACTCATTTTACTTTTTACATCCTTTTTTAAGAAATTTTTTTCGTTAATTTGGGGCGGTGTGCACCTCTGATTTGTGTACAAGCATTTAATAAATTCACAACTTAATTGATCAAAAGAGGCTCAGATAAAGTCCTTTCAATGGCTGAAATGTTCAATTCGTATTTATCGCACTTTTGCGATAAGAACACATCTCATCTCATCTCTAGAGACCGAAAATTCAAACGAAGAACTTCCAAGATATGCATGCCTTTTCAAGGCATTATAGCAGCTAAGCCCTCTAACCTTGAAAGATAATATTACTTTCTGATTAATGTTGATGACTGGAATACGAATCCAATCGTCGTTTATCAATTAGTTTAATATTTTAACCGTTTAGTGATAACCGTTAGGTGATAAAAAGTCAAGAGATACCTTTTTCAAAATGCAACATAATTCTCATAGCATGACCTTTAATAATGGGCCCAATCACGATAGCCGACGGTAGCTCGTCGGAAGACTTTTTCCGATTTCCGTATTTGTCGAAAATTTGAACTCTTCCGTCGAAAACAATGCAATCGAGTTATCCGACGAATAGAATTTATCTAGAATTTATAGAATAGAATTTATATTAGAATTTATATTAGAATTTATCAAATTTACGCATACAAATTTTTGTCGTGAGATTGAAAAAGTTTCAAAAAAGTTGAATGTTTTTATTTGAACAAACAACCACAGAGAGTTAATTAAAAAGGAATGAAATAGACATATTGAGTAAATTACAAAGAAATAAAAGAAACAAATTTATAAATGCACAGTGCTATTTAAATTGCTCCAGCTTTGCTTCTAAAAGTTTTTTATCAAGCTCGAACTTTTGAAGGTTGAGTGCTTCAACTTAGCAGTTATGGCGTTTTTCACTTCTATATTTTTCTAAAGCACTTTTACCAATCGCCGCGAATAGCGTTTCAGTTCAGCAAGGCACCTATTTTGTTCTTTTTGGCTATTTCGCATGGCCGTCCGTGTAGAAGATTTTTTTTCTATAAATTTGTAGCAAAACCACATTAAATCATTGACTTAAAAGCGTTATATAATGTGAAAATACCATCTCATTCAATTTTTTAAAGTTGCCTTTCTCCTATGTTCAAAAACCTGCAACTACTTATTATATTTTTACTTTCTTCGAAATTCTGACATAAATATCGAAAATGAGAGATTCCGTCGGATACCTCGATTACATTTTCCTTTACGTAGGAAACCATGATTTCCGTCGAGCAGAAAATCCGACAGTACCGCGATTGCTCCCAATACCTTACCTTGCGTCCACATGTGCAAGTAATCACTTGCAAGTAGACAATATATATTGTCTTCGAAAAAGTTCGAAATTAGCTGCAAGTAGCTTCAGCGTTTCCATGTGCAAGTGCAAGTTAATTTAAAAATGTCGTCGAATGCGAAGGTTCTCCCTGCAATAGCAGTATTGCTTGAAATGAAGAAGTTAGAAAACGAGGAAAATATGTTACCAGTGCTGCTTCTTGTATAATGCTTCTTGAATAGTTCGGGATTCTTGGTAGTCCCGGAAAAATTCCCCAAAAGCATCACTTTAATCCCCCTTTTTGACATTTACTTGCAGCAAGTGTCAAAATTCACTGCCTCTGAAATTTCCTTGCAAGTACCGCAGCAAGTAGGCTGCCAGTCTGAAAATGTGAGTGTGTTAGTAAAAATGTTTAGATTCATTTTTATTCATTTTTTTATTCAGTCATTGGAACAATTTCCTTACAGACTAGAGGCTATTTAAAATAACAATTAGGCTAAAGTAAGAATAAACTATTAATATACTTTTTAAAAACTTCTTTAGAAACAGCAAATTCAGAAAAATTATTTAATGATAAATCATTATATAAAGACAAAGCAATTGTAATAGGCTCATTTTTAGCATAATTAGTTCTAAATTGTTTAATAAAAAATATTTTAAAACGTCGCAGCTGCCTTGAAGGTACATTAAACATAATTTGTTCAAGCAGGGATGAACAATCAATATTTCCGACTAAAATATCGTATATGAAGACTAAAGAACTAATCTTCCTTCTTGTTTCTAGAGTTTTAAGGCCCAAAAGCAAGCATCTTGCATTATACGAGGGCATAAAGTCAGCAAATAAAGGTCGCAATGCAATTTTAGAAAAAGATTTTTGAATCCTTTCCAATCGAAAAGAGTGCGTGGCATAAAACGGGTTCCAAATTATTGCTGCATATTCTAACCTAGATCTTACAAACGAATTGTAAAGACATTTGAAAGTGTGTGGATCCTCAAACTCAGAACTATTTCTTCGTATAAACGCAAGCAAAGAGTACGCTTTAGGAATTATAAAATTTAGATGGTCAATGAATGTTATCTTTGAGTCAAAGATAACTCCCAAGTCCCGAATAGTATTTACTGACTGTAATAGTGACTCACCCAGAGAATAACTGGAAGTAATAACATTAGAAACCTTAAAATAGGACATGTGAAAACATTTCTTTATATTTATTGGTAAACCATTAATACTGCACCAATTAAAAACATTATCCAGGTCTGACTGTAACGCTGTGATATCAACCGGGCAATATATTTCCTTAAAAATTTTGAGGTCATCCGCATACATTAAAAATTGTGAAGATCTAAAGCAATTACAAATGTCGTTAATATAAAGAATAAAAAATAGGGGGCCAAGTATACTTCCTTGAGGAACACCAGACGATGCAATAAATTTTGCGGAATTTACATTGTTTATAGAAACAAAACAAGAGCGAGAGCTCAATTATGATTTAATCCATTCTAGAAAAAATGAGTGGCATCCCATTTTAGCCAGCTTGGCCACTAGTAAATTATGTGGAACTTTATCAAAGGCTTTTGTGAAGTCCGTATAAAGAACATCAACTTTATTGCCCAGGGCAACAGAAGAAATGCAGAACTCCGAAAAAACAGCTAGATTAGTTACAGTAGACTTCCCGGAAACAAAGCCATGTTGTTGAGAACAGATAAAACGTTTAAAGGTAAAATAGAGCTTATCTTTGACAATGCTTTCAAAAAGTTTTGAGACATTTGATAGCTTGGAAATTGGTCTATAATTAGACACATCATTTTAGAGCCAGTTTTGAAAATTGGCGTAATTGCTGCAATTTTCCAACAATCAATAAAGGAACCCGTGACTAAAGATTTATTAAAAATAGTGCAGAGGGGTACAGACAATACTTTTGCACATCTAAGAAGCACAATGGAAGAAATTCCATCACTGTCAGCTTTAACAGAGCTTTTCAAAGCCAACATCGCATTGAAAACATCACTTTCAGACAAGGATAAAGATCCAAAGTCAACTATTTCATCAATATTAGCCAAAAAAGACGGAAAAAAGATGTATTGAGTTTTTCGTACTTGCACTTGCACGTGTAGACGCTGGGTTACCTTATATGAAAACTTTCAAGGGCTGAAATGGCCAATTCGTTTTTTTTTTATATAAAAAGATTTGTCGTGTTTCAAAATTCAACACTTTTGTGTAATGGTTTCCGCGTTAAAAACCTAAATAAAACATAATACTCAAAAAAATACATAATAAACAAATAATGTAGTTAATGTAGTTATTATTCCAAATTTTCAGCTACTAAATATCTTAATGCATAAACATTATTGTGCATATGTTTGATACAGCTGATCTCAGAAATTACTTATCCAAATGCCACCAAATTTTGAACATATGTTGTTCTTAGCTGTAAGCAGGTGTCTGTTTTTAATTGAACCAGCCGGGTGGCTCTGGAGTCGAGACATAGAAAATCCTTTATTTATGCAGAAACAAAGGACCAAATGACACCTACTTTTGTTCATATATTATTTTAGGCCTTACACACGTTTTTGTAAACTTTGGACCCACCAGGGGGCGCTGGAATGAGATTAAAAATTATTTGTATCAACTTCCAAGTAACGCCGGGTATTCAGCTAGTTTTTTTAATAAAATTTCTATTAGAAAACCTTTCAATGAAAATCAACAAGATTTCTGTCTTATAATCAGTTTTTGCACATTTTGAGGAGAATGAAATTATAGCTCAATACGTATCCATTTTTCTATAAAATACCTATTGTATAATAACACTTTCTTGCCCAAGATCTTAGAAAAATACTTTACGTTAAGAAAATACAAGCGAAAACTTAGAGAATCGTAAGATGAACTGAATTTCGAGTAAAATCAAAATAAAAAATTTCAGGATACTGGTTATGGTTTTCATCAAAAAAATCTAATATTAACAGTTCAATTAACTTGTTTGACTTTTATTTTATTTGTCCAAAATAACATTTGTTTTGTACCTTTTTATTTTTTCGGTCAAAAATATCAGGCAATTTAAACTTTTTGAAATGCCTTTTGACCAATTAAAAAACCATTGATTCCATTATTTTCGCCTCAGCTTTTTTGAGCTCAAAATGTGCGAAATTTATGGTTTCAATAGTTTTTTAGTCGGTCAAGGGACCTTTGAAAAATATAATTTCCCTGATATTTTGGCCGTAAAAGAAAATGCACAAAATAACTGTTATTTATGACCAATAAAATAAAAGTTAAAAGTAACCGTTATTTTTGCACGAAAAAATTGAAGGCACAAAATAGCAGTTCATTTTAACTCTTATTGTAACGGTTGGCTTATTTGAAAAAGTCCACCGGAAACTTTAGGTTATACCTTTTTCATTTTAAAATTGCGAAATAACAGTTATTTTCGGTCCTTGCAAAATTTACATTTCCCCTTGAAAATCAGAACAGAGACATTTTTTCAGGATTAAACTTCGGAACTTCGTATCCATATAATTCCTGCAACTTTTTTCAGACTTAAGGAAGGATTTGCTGTTTAAACCGAAGAAAATGTAGCAGTCATTGCTAAAGGATTAAGTGCTTGGACTATATGCCAAATAATTCGGTAGAACCAGGTTTAAATTCATCAAAACTCAAGAGGATGTTTTTTTCAATTTAAATTATTATTTTTGATCGGCTGTAATCTCTCTACAGACAATTGCAAGCCACATAGAGTAAAAAATTCTATGAAAAACTTCTTGAACCTTGGGTTCAGTTTTTGATAATTTGTGTCTAAAGATTTCATAACACGCACAACACAACTGATCATAGGAAGCTCAGTCAAAGTTATTTTAAGGACTGAAATGGCCAACTCACATTTGTGTTTCTTTTTTCATAATCAGATTAGATTCTTTATATTATTTATTTATTTATTTATTTATTTATATATTTATTTGTTCAACACTTTAAAAATTTTTATAAATAAATTAATTTATTGGAATGCCTTCCCTATTCCATAATAAGGTATGTTATAAGGTCTACTCTGGACCGAAAAGCGTTCGCTTACTTTTTGTGTTCTTTTTTTCAGTCTCTGAGTGGTTTTCTTTTAACAACAATTTTGGAATAAACGTCAAATGATAAAGTAAGCAAAAACATTAGAAAACTAAAATTCGTACAGCTGGCTTTGGCGTTGTATTTTCTGCATATAGTAGCATATAGTAGCAGCGAAAGTACACCCACTTCTCATACAAAGATATTTTTTGTACATCGCTTTGTATGGAAGGTAGGCGTACTTCCGGTCCGATTACACCAATTTTATACACATCATACAACCACTTTGAATAAAAAATACAACCAAAATTTTAAAGAAATTGCTCACTAATAAGGAAGAAAATGAGAAAACCTTTCACTTACAACATCTTGTGAATTGCTTAACTATGTATTCTCGTAATTGAGTGCCCCAGCTAAATGCATTGAAAATCAACCATTTAAGCTGACGCAAATAACCGGAAATCACTAGGGGTATTCACGATGTGTTGTATTTGCCCTTGTATTGTGTATTTTTGATAAATTTGATATTTGTAGTAAATTTTGTAAATTTACAAAAACAAAATACACAATGTTCAAAATACAACACTGTCGCAAAAATAAAACGACGAAACCCTATTGTATTCATTGTAAATTGCGTTGTGTATATGATCAGCTGATCGCAAAAGCATTTCAACTCAACATCGAGGAAGCTACCGGCTGCGAAATGAATTATTGTTTCGTTCAAATTTTTTCATTATTTTGTAGGCATTTCAATTCATATTTCCAAACAAAAGTATATACACAAATGAGCTGATTTTAAAAATACAAGACTTTATTGAAGGTTCGCTCACAATAAGGTGTAAATATTGTATATTTTGTAAAAATTTATCACAAATACATCACATCGTGAATACCCCTATAGTATTTATCAATAACAGCAAGAGATATTTTCATGCTAAGACGGATTTTTACGGATGGATTTCAAAGCTTTGGTGGTATTGGATTTTGACAGCGTATGAATATCAATTTTTGCTGTTATTGTAATAAGTCCTCCTGGGTTCTTATACCATAGCCCAAAAAGTTCAGGAAGACCCATGACAATATTAAAAGTTAAGCTCACTTTAAAATGGTTTTAATAACAACAAGTTTTGCAACAACAAATCTGTGAGAGCCATAAACATCAAATTATAAAAACTAAGCTCCCTTATACATCAATCTGAGCCTACCTTATAATTCTGCCATGGTCAGACTTTTTCTAAAATTTCCTCATAAAAATACAAGTATTAATTGTTTAATGTTTGATATATGTAAATATAAGTATTAACCGCTTTTAATGTATACTTTTTTATTTCTTTTTTCCCCCATCATTAGTTTTATTATAACACATTACTCAAATTCTTGTTTCTATTAAATAATCAGTTCCTCACATGTATTATTTCTACCCTCCCTAACCAACCATGTATTCTGCTATATTTGCGCCCACTGTGCAGCCGCAGCGACAGAACCCCTTCGCTGTTGTGGTACCACTCGCTCTATTCAACTGCTGCAAAAATCCCCTCTCACGTTCTCATACACAACAGTTTAAGAGCAACTGATACAAGGGCGAATCAAAAGCCAAGATGTCAGCATCGAATTTTTAGTGTAAGAAACTCGATTTTCAATCATTGAATAAGCTAATAAATTGGTGAATATCTTCATAAAAAGTGGCATTAAAATAAAATTAAAACATTTAAAGAGTGTTCTTCATAAAAATTTCAATTAAAACTGGACATTAAAGTGCTAAAATATCTTAGCGAAAATAGTGACATTCGGACATTTTGCAACGCTTGGCAGCGAGCAGAAAAAGAACGTCGCTATAGATTTCAGGGGTAAACAGGATATCAATTTTGTAAGTAAATTTTTAATCATTTAAGTAACTCTGCTAAGATAAAAGTGGATAAAAGTTAATATATATTCTTTTGAGATTGTAAATAGTGTAAAAATTTATAATATTTTATGCATTTGAATGAAAAAATCAATGAATGGAAAATGTTCTTTTATGGTATGCATAAAATTGACAGACGGTGTTCAATGCGTGGTCTCCGTTGAAATATTTTTGTTGACTGCACTCGTATAGTTTGTGTGCTGCTCGATCTTTTCGGAATAATCTTGATTGTAACAATTTTTAAAATATATTACCTTTCGAAAATTAAAAACAAAATATTTTAAAATTTTAAACAAAAAATTAAATATTAAAGTTTCCTTAGATATTCGTGATGGACAGTTTGTTATTTCTGTAGTTAAAGATGCCCACAATTTATATAAGTCTGCCTTCTATAAAGTTAACACCTTTGAAACAAACGCTTAAATTCTAATTTATTATTTAACTCTGATTAACATTAAAAGCAATCATAAAACAATAGTCTATAATTATTAGAGCTTATATAACCAGAAAAGCTCTAGGCTAAAAATTTAGGCTTGCTCAGGATGATGACTGACTACGGAAATTACAATGACCATTTTGTGGAAGACAAGCAAATTGTATTTTTGATTTTATTAGGGCGCTTTGTGTTTAGAAAAATATTGTATTGCATATCCATCTCTTATCTAAATACACAGGAGTAGTTTTAAAAAATAATTGTATAATATTTTAACGAAATGTAAATGGCGAATGTGTCCATATAGGTTTAACAAAAATAAAAAGCACAAATAACCATAAATGTGAAGGATAACAAAACTTCTGTTGTTTTCCAAGCAATTGTTTCATCAATATTTTTTAATTATTTTTCAATACTGCTTTTACTATATGTAACCCATGATACAATGAGCCAGGTAGCTGCAGGGCTGCTTGTGCTCTCTTTTTGTCAACCGTTACAGTCAAAATCGTTCGAAATATCTTAATTTTTTTATTTATTCTGTTCTATGAGCTTTGACAGTTTTAGTCTAAGACGCCAATCGTAGTTGTACTAAACAATGTTATCTTGAATTTTCCACTTACAATCAAGCAATCACTTGATCTGTCAACCCATACCAAATCATCTTTTGCTTCTCATACACTCATTCATAAGTTTGACAGATCTAGCCAAAAACTTGCCCAAACCAATGATACAAAAACCCAAAAACAAAAGGTAATAATAACGGTTATTTTGGCGATCATAACTTAACAAAAATAATATAAAATAGAGAATGAAAAAAGTAAAGCATAAAAAGGAAAAATAGAGTAGAAAGGCAAATGTCAAATTATGGTAGCTTCTCTTGAGAAAATACTCAGTTGTATCATGCATGAATTCATCATTCAGTATCACGAAATAAGGCACAAATGACAATAGGCGATTTTGTTTGTTTGTTGAGAGCAAAGCACGAGCTGTCAAGCAATGTATTCGTGCTTTTTAATTTGTCCTAGCGTTAAGAGCAGTTAGATCGAGTTTTTGCTTACATTTACGTTGAATAAGTTTTAGAGAACTATCTGACAGATTTATTTCATATATATTAAAGCAAATAATATTCAACAAAAATAGCATAAAAAATATAAAATAGTGAAAAAATAGTTGACAGTTCTAAATAACAACAAAATAATAAAATAATTGGTGCTCAGTTTGAAAGTTTAATAATTCAGAGCTCGCTGAAAAAACACAGTGCACTTTTCCTGGAACTTACCCCATGGGCTATAGCTCTGAGGTCTGCTTTTCTCTTAAAAAAAAAAAAGAAATCGCCTATTAAAAAAAATGTTGAGCTAACTTTTTGCCAAACAAAAATATATTCCCTCTAATCAAATGAAGAAATTAGACGTCTCTGCCTGTTCTTTCTTTTTATTTTCATAAATATTAAGATTTAATTTATGATTTTAACAGTTTCAGCTTTAAAACTCTTGACTATTCGCAAATCAATATTTTAAAAAACTGTTTGTTTTGATCTTAGACATTTTCTGTCACGAGAAAAATTTTGTGATTATAATCTTTGTTTTTTTCTAAAATTTTTTAATAAACATTTTTATTACAGATCCATTCTTCCCATAACGAAATTATTTGTCGAAATATGATTTCATGAGATGTGCCTGCATTTTATGACACTTTGCATTAAACTATCTATGTGTGTGTGTTTGTGTGTATGCATTGCTTACAACTTTTCGCAAAAACCGAAAAAAACGGTTCAAAAATATAAAATGAAGTGGCGGATAAACGAAATTATAATAATTAAATTATATATATATTATATATATATATTAATTATATATTGGTTAATTCGTAATTGGTTGGTGTGCGCAAATGTTTGCCTGTTGGTGGCGCTGTTGGCGGACCAATTTGAAGGTTCGTTAGTTTGCGAAGACAAAAACAAAAATTTTTGATTTCACGCAGACAAACCATTAAGTTGTCGAGCAGTTAGTAGCGTCGTTCTCCTACCAACTTATCGTTTTGTTTTATAGGCCGTTAAAATGATTTTTTGTGCAAATTTTTAGAGAAATTCGGCAAGTTTCGTAAAATTGTTCGGTAGTGTGCAGCAAAAACAACGGTACGCTACGCTACGATACGGTACGCGTATTTCATAAGATGAAATGCCCACCGATAAATTATATCATGAAATCTGAATTTCATGAAATTCAATTTGACAGATCGCATGGAATCAAATATTGTAAGTGGAGACGGCCTGTTATACTATATTCACACAAAGCTAAATGCGCATGTAACAAAATGCGCATTTGTAATTTAGAATGCGCAGCTGTATGCTCCTGGTAGGAGTAAAAGGGACAAATATACATAGCATTTCATAAATACGCACTTAGCTCTCAGTGTGAACGTAGTATAAGTATCGCATGATTTTAAAGGGTTTCGGACTATCTTACATGTTAGATCAACTTGACAGGTCGGATGGGCATGTAGAAAGTGCGAAAGCAAATACTGCGGTCCGTCCAACATGTAGGATGAAAATCAAAAAGTTGATTTTTTCTGTTGATCCGTCCTATATGTAGTAAGTGTGAAAGCACTTTCATCCGACGTCATATATTTTCTCATTCTAAAAAAACGTCGTGGAGTGCATAGCATAATTATAAGGTAGAGCCGGCTCAGAGAAGAATAAAGTAGAATGCAGATAAAATGCTGGTTAGTCAAATTATTTAATATTTATCATCGAGTTTCTTTATGTTCAAGTTTCGCAGTTGATTTGAGGTTAGAATTGCTACAAATTTTAGAATTGCATTTTTAAGGCTTCTTTCACATTTTATAGTTTTATTAGATTGTTTTTATAATATTTTCACTCAAATTATTACAAATTTACCACACGCGACAGCTCAGTTTACAACTTGGAAACATTATTTGTTTACTTCATTCGCAATTTCCACGTAATTTGTCGTTTTGACAACCATCCGGCATTTTCATTAGGCACTATTCGCTGACGCGTAGCTCTAAGCTAGTCGGCCTTACCTTATAATTATGCCATGATGGAGTGAACATATGAAGAAAAAGGTTAACAAAGCTCAAAGTCGAATATATTAAAATACAAGCTGTTTCGCATACTACGTTTTTTCCAAAGTCCAAAAGAGAACGTCAAAAAAAAAATTGCTTTCAATTCTTGGCCAATGTGACACGGGGCTTATTCTGCCGTCCTACATTGTCCATCCTACATGTAGGATAGTCTGAAACCCCCTTATAGTACTAGTCAAGGTTGGTACTGGTATATCTGTTCACACTCGTATAAAAATGTATTCTTGTTTTAGCTGTTGTTTTAATAAAAATATTGACGCATTCACTGCCAACTACGAGCTATCTCGTAGTAGCAAACCTTACTCAACAGGCCAACTACGAGATAACTCGTAGCAAAAACTTTGCGATTATATTGAATGAATTATATTATTTATATACCTAAAAACATTGATGCTCGCATCGAAACTAGAGACAGCTTTCACTACTTGGAATATTCCACCAACGGAAAAAAAATAACCCTACTAAGCCATGTCGTGTTTGTTATAAAGAAAACAAAAGATGTGGAACGAGGTATATTTGTGCAGAGTGCCCTTAAAGGCCAGCTCTTTGCGTGAATAACTGTTATAAAATTTATCATAAAAAAAAAATATATTATGAAGAATAATATTAACAAAAATTCATTATATTTTGTAGTGTCATGTTTTCTTTATTGAAATAAATTTGAATGCTCTTTTTATTACATTTTTGCTTGTTTATCTTAAAATCAAATAAGAAATTATGGAAAAATAAGGTACGAGCTATCTCGCAGTTGGCATATCCAAATGAAATTTTATATAAGTAGGCCAAACTACGAGATATCTCGTATTACCTAAAAATGCCTAAATTTATGTTGGCACGTGACGTTAGATTTAAAAAAATGGCCTTGGCAGTGAATGTGTTAAATAAATGATAATGAAAAAAAAGTTATTTGTTAAAAAAATTAAATAAAAAAAAAATTGTAAATTTTGCTTTACCAGACTTTTTTGGCAGCATTATTATTTGCTTTTCAATATGCTGTCTTATATGCTTATTTGCATTTTTTTACTATAAAACTCTACGTTTTCAGGCAAATGTAATAGCTTTAAATCTTGATTCAATATTAAACAGAAAATTAGGCCGATTTTTCCGAAAGACAACTTTTCTTCCAGAATTGAATAACATTTTGCAATATGAACAGAGTTTGTGATACTATTAATAAAAATTTGGACTTTGATTAGAAACAAGTTGCACATTTTTTCAAATTTATAATTTTTCGTTTTATCATTCGATTTTTTGCTGCCTTTTTGCAATTAACACAGCCTTTAGTGGGTGCTGCAAACTGTTTGCGTCAAAAATTGACTTAAGAAAATTTACAACAAATCGTCATGTATTAGTTTCAGTGATCGTACATTCGATCGTTTGTTCACTCGTTTGTTGTTCTATTTTGACAGCCATACAAATGGCCGTTTTTTACTCTTAACAAAATTAGCAACAAAAGTCAAATTAGATCAGAAGCAAAAGAACGACAATATGTATTAGAAAAATATATAATTTATTTTTGTGCATTTTTTTTTTAAAGGCAAAAACTGGCCGTGTGCTAAAGTGACAAAAAACGTCGCCAGAAATAGCAAACATTTGAATGAACCAAGCAACTGCAATGGATGTGAATTTAGCAACAACCGCTGAAGTAGCAAAATCAGCAACATCAGCGTCAGCAACATCTGCTGTGACTGTTGCTGCCACAGTGATTCCAGCAACATCATCAAAAACATTAAAACGTTGCCTAAGCGTGCCAATTATACACAATCTTTCAGCATCAACAGCAGGCGGGTCTGGCAACAACTCGCTCAACTGTTCCTTGAGCATGACAACACGTTCAGCAGCAGCTGCAGCCGCCGCTGCCGCGCACAAAACAACAACAGACACTAATCAGCAGTTGGAGACACCGAAAAAATATCCAAGCCCAGCTAATGAGATCTCGACAGCACAGACGCATGCAACAAATTACAGTGGATGCGGCAGTGCAAACATTGCCATACCGCGTTCAAATCCATCTTCAAGGTGAGCAGCCAGCAAGTCCGAAAATAAACAACAAAAATACATTAATCTTTAATTTCAGGGAAGTTTCACCTGCACCCGTATTTAATATATTTGCTCCCCGTGCACGTCGCTATTCGGCCAGCTATAGTCCACACGGTGCCGCTTGTGCTGCAGGTGCAGCATCAGCAGCTGGTATTGCAGCCAATTCTGGCGCTCCGCTAAGACTAACGCCACGTGTCTCACAGCTACGTCAGGAGGAATGCGTTGACATGAATAGCCGCGAAGTTAATCACGAACGTGAGGTACACAGCGCCATGCAGATGTCACAAAGTTGGGAGGATCTCACCTTGGTAGCCGAGAACTGGTCATGCAAATCGGATGAGTTTAGCAATCCGCTGCAAGTGGCATTGCCTGCGGGTGTGACAAGCTGCTCCAGCCCCAGTCCTACCAGGTGAGTCTTTTTACATGTAGTATTCCAGCTTTCATTATTTAATCTATATTGGCTACACACAGCAATCGCGCTGGCTTACGTCTTCCTTATGGTCTGTCGCCATCTCCAACGCGACGCACATTTGCCACACGACGTTCGATGTCACCAATTGCAATGCGTCCATCACAATTGGGACCAGTTAAACGCAAATTTGAGCTTGATGACAATAACTGCAGCAATTGGAATATTTACTCACAGCCACCACTAAAAAAAATCACAACAGAGAGGTGAGTGTGCAAATATAAGTATAAGTTTTTTCTAGCTAATTCATTGACTCTTTATATTTACTGCAGCCGAGGCTCATCACCCATTTGTCAATCACCTTCGTCAGTTTGTCCCAGTCCCGACTCTGGCACCTACGATGGCCGCATTACACCCAAGCTGTTTATTTCAAAACTATGTACTACAAATACAAACAACAGCAATTCAGCTTGTTCATCGCCCATGTCCACACAGGCGACAAATCAAAACAATGCAGCTGGTACTACTGACTCAACTCCGAACTCAACTCTAAGCACATCATCATCTTCTAGTTCTTCGTCTTCGGCTTCATCCTCGATTTGTGGTGGCAGCGAACCGATGTGCATTGGCAGCAACATCGACGAAGGAATCTCTATTCCTGAATCCGATGAAAAACCACTACAATCTGCAACAGCAACGCAACGCATGTCCACCGACATGCAAGATGAGGCTACTTTAATGGATGATATGAAAAGTGAAACGTCATCAATTGGCGGTTGTTCTAGCATAAGTACAGAATCTTCTTCGTTTTGTGATAGTGGTGCCAAAGCTGCAGTCGCTAGTTTTCTCAACAAATTTATGCTGGACGATGGAATTCCGGGAACAGCAGCAGCTAATTTAAATAAAAATTTTTTTATCAACAAACAAGGCCTAAGTGGACCTAAAAAATTTATTGTTAACCATGATAATCTACCAAGTGGTAGTTTTAGTAGAAATAGTAGTATTGAAAATATGGATGGTATAAATGTGACAAGCACTATAGGCGAAAAAATACAAGAGGATAGTGTAGGCGTTGTAGAGTTGCCGGCCGAGCAGAAGATTTAAATTGTTCTAATCAAACTGTTGATTTTGTTTTTGGTTTAGCTCTTTCTATTTTGTAGTTTTTTTTTTAATGGTTAAATTTATGCGTCAAAAAAAATTATTAAATGAATATATGCACTAAAAGTAGATGTACTTAAATGACGCAGCGTTAACAATAATAGTAGTAATAAAGTTGTTAAATTATGTCTAAAATTTGGAACAGCTATTAAGCTTAGTCTTAATAAATGCTAACTAATAAACTAACTTATTTGTTATATATTTAAATTGAAACATTTATTTGTTAAAAGTCATTTATCATTTATGTGTATTTTGTTCTTGTGTTAAAGAAAGTTTGTGTAAAAGATTAAACCGAATTGCTGCAGCGTAAGTGTAGAGTTGAAGTATGATGCATAAGACTTAGTTTTTTCTAATTACTAGTGTTCGACTGAAACTGAAATTTTTGCCAAAACCGAAATTTGAAAGCGCAACCGAAACTGAGTATAAAAATTAAAATTAGTTTTTAAATGCATTCATCATTAGTTTTATGAAAATTATGCAGAAAACAGCATTTCATATCGCACACTATCTACAAAAGAGACACAACTCAAAAGTTTCAAATTTTCAGAAGCAAAAAACTATTTTTTTTTCAACGGACTCCATACAAAACAAGGAGACAAAATGATTTTTTTTTTTAATTATAGAGTAAGAAGAGAAGTGAACACTTGATTGTAGATGGAGGTAATCACTACGATTAGTTTAACATTAAAAAGTAAAAATTTGTGAATTTTGAATTGTGCCTGTTTTGTAGATGGAGCGATAGGTGCGATAAGAACAAAAAATTTAACAAATTAATTTCTAATTGAATTCTATAAATAATTTGTTGTCGTTTGTCATGCAAATAATGAGATTTTACATACGATTTTTAAGTTTCGGTTTCGGTCGAATAGCCGTAACTGACAACAAGTGCCAAAACCGAATATTCGGACAGACACTACTAATAACAGCTTTGAAAAAAAATGTATAAAAATTAACTTGCTTAGCATTATTGGTTAATGTCTTTTGGCTCAAATAGCGTTTGCAAAGCACTGACTAAAGTTATTCTTTCCTAAGAATTTTTAATTCAATTTATTCTATTACTCGACACACTATTTCTTTGTTATTCAAATTCATCTTTCAAATATGTTGCATTCATTTAACATCAGTCAAATATTTAATTGCACATTTGTTCTCTCATTCACTTTGTGAATTTTAACTGTTAATTTATTATATAATCCTTAAGTATGTAAGTAAATATTTGCACTGTAGCAAATATATCTAACGTTGCACTCTATATAAATAAAGTATAAATAGCAAATCCCCCGATATTTGCCAAATTTATAAACATCATTATAAACAATTAATATATAGCATAATTTTAAAATACATAGAAATTAATTTTTAGCAATAAATAATGGCATTAAAACGCATAAACGAGAATTTACAACAAAAAATAAAAGAAAAACAAGTTAATATGTGGCTACTCAACCCATAAAAACTTAGTTCGAAATCAAGTACTCTTAGTTATTTATAATTTACCAAATAGTTCTTGTAGTTTTTATTATTATAAATAAAAATTATGTAAAGTGAGTTTCCATGTTGAAAGAAAGTAAATAAATAAACATTTATTCTATAAAAAACATAATTTTCTTAGTTCTAAATCTGGTTCAAATAATAATACTGCTCTTTTTTCACTTTGAACCATGGATTTGAGGTTTGAGATTTTTCCAGCCAAGACTGCGTTGGTTTGAAAATGAATGAAATCAATGAAACATGTGTACAATATTGTGAATGTTGTGGAAAGCTGTAAAAATATGTAATATTATCAGTGGCAAGTGTTATGCCTTTGTCTAATACCGGTGATAGTGAAGAATACATACATACCACCATGTTCAAAAAGAAAGGTTCATTCACACTGTGAACCGGACTTTACTGTCGGATTCGAAAATTTAGAATGTTAGGTTAGTAGTTATTGTTTTTTTTAGTAGGTTCCCACATGCATCTATGACAAGGCTGCCAAATAGCGTCTCTCGTTGACATTTGGTAAAGTGACAGTGTTTTGTTTACAACTTTTTTCGTGTCTTCGATTTTTACGATGGAAGAAAACATTTAGCCTGATTCACTCGCCTGATGCCTGGACCCATGTCTCATCATCAGTAATGATGAATGATTCGTCGTTTTCGACCATTTCCAGCATGTCTTTCGCGATAGCAACTCTGTCTCTTTTTTGCATGAAATTGAGTTCTTTCGGTACCAACTTCGCAGCGACACGTCTCAAGCCCAATTCATTTTTCAAAATGTTCTGAACGGATCCAATTGAAATGCCGACGTCCTCTGCTATCTCTCTAATCGTCGATTTGCGATTTTTTACCAACATTTCTTTGGTTTTTTTCAACGTTTTCTTCGGTAGTCGAACACGATGGCCGCCCGGTACGAGGATCGTCTTCTACTTCGTCTTGGCCACTCACAAATCGGTTAAACCACTTGTTTGCCTTCTGATACGATAGAGCAGAGTCAACGTAACATTTCACCAACATTTTACGCGTATCGGAGCAGTTGAAACCATTTTTCACTCAAAATCTGATACAAACTCTGCTCAATTTTTTCTTTCATCGTAAAAATCGAAGACGCAAAAAAGTTGTTGTAAACAAAACACTGTCACTTTACCAAATGGCAACGAGAGACGCTGATATTTGGCAGCCTTGTCATAGACACATGTGGCAACCTACTAAAAAAAACATATTCGAATCGGACAATTAAGTCCGGTTCACAGTGTGAATGAACCTTTGTTTTTGAACAAGGTAGTACTAACGATATAATTGAAAAATAAATAATAATAAAGGTAAATATAATAAAAGCATTGATTTCATAATAAGTGTTTTAGGAATATAAGAAAATTGTAAAAAATCGGTCCCAAAACGTTTCGATTATTTCAATAATCTTGTTTCGAAAACGATCCGATTGCTCCAAAAATCTCGCTTCGAAAACGATGCGATTATTTTAAAAATCTTGTTTCGAAAACGATTCGATTATTCTGAAAATCTCGTTTCGAAAACGAATCCTTCTGGCTTGTTGGACAGTTGCAAAAGTGAGTGTGTATAGGTAAATATTGTGAATGTATTGGAACTCTCTTAACACTACTGACTAGTGTAAACGCTTGGTAAGTCAAAAAAAAGTTGCTAAGCGATGCTTTCTATAAACTCCCCCCCCAAAACCAGCTAAAGTTTTAAGTCGTAAATATTGGTTTATTTTTGACCACTACCGAGGTCATCAAAAGCAAGTTTTATGTTAATGAGATTGCCTCACCATAAAATTATTCAGCACAATCCTGAAAAGTCTATCGAGTTTCGGCCTCGAACAATTTTTATTTTCCAATGAATACAAACTCATAGTATGAATCGCAAGGGAACAAAGACATGCGTTCTATAATTTTACAACTTTAAAATTTCTAATTTTCATTATGACTTTTTCCTGAAATTAGTGTTCGAAAACTTTCGTTGTTGGAGAATAAAAAAAATTAATAATTAAGGTATGTAGTCCAAGACAGATGAAGTGAAGAGATCAAGTTGAATAACAAGTTAGTATGGGTCTATTTGCACAACCTTCGGAGTTACAGGGTTAATTGATATTATACTACTTTGACTTACATTATTACATCTGGCAAAATAACTAGCTAACCGAAATCAAATATTTATGCCTCATTTCAGGGGCAATGCAATGTCCCTTGCAACAGTATATCAACGAATTTTTGCAACTTATATATTTCCGAGTTGTCTTCGTGCGAAGATATAACTTACTATAACTATACTTAAATAAGATATAGAATTTTGCATTACAAATCAATTTTTATTTTTTTACCAAATTTCTTTATTATTATTAATTTTTTTTAAAATTATATCAAAATCATAATCATAGCTTGAAAAATAAAAAACCTTGTATATAAGTATAATTAAAATGAGACAAAAAAGCAAAAATATAATTTTGTACACAGTATAAGATCATTCTTTTTTTAAATCAATCAAAAACACAAATAAAATATAAATTAATTTAACACTCCAAATCTTATAGGTTGTTAAAATGGAACCCCCTCCTATTATTTAGAAAAAATATAAAAAATTATTTTTCGCTCAACTTGACCTCTCCTTTCACCACCGTGAATATTTGCACTAGGGTCTTGGACTCCCTGTATATTGCAGTTTGTGCATAATTTTTAAATATCTAATACTGATTTAATAAATGTTTAGAGTATTCAAATGTAACAAAGTCATATTTTAAAAACTTAAGAGAAAGGTTTATCTAATGCAGTATTCAGTTTGTGCAAAAATGCTGAAAAGTATTTAATTTGCATTAAAAAGCTTTAAGATTATTATTTATATAATATGTCTGACTTGAAAAATTATATCTTGGTGTGTCAGAAAGCAACATAGACCTTGAGCTCGAAAAATATAAATGTTAATAGTTGAAAAATTGTTAGAGTTATAAAAACCACATAACTTAAAACTTATGAAAGAGAGGTCGAATTAGTTTACAAAAGTAAGCTTTAAGGTTTGCACATCGGCAAAGTATTTGTTATTCAGCTTCTTAAAATATATGCCGAATGTATGGTTCTGCTATGTAGGGCAAGACTGTACATAAAGCTGAATCGAATTGTATGAATAAGAAAGTCAGACCTTCGGGGTTTCAAAAGTTAGAAAACTCTTAATAACGATTTTTGACGTAGAATTACATCTTACAGCGCGGTTTATTTTGGAAATTTTTTTCAAGCATATGCAACATTTTCTCTCACTTTTTGGGATATGCATACTGCCTTTAATATTCATCGTACATGTATAAAATATATGCCAAAATATCAGTTACATGGCGAATGAAACGAATATCTAAAGTCACAAAATTGCAAAATCTAAGAAAAATATTTTTTTCTTAGATAATTCCATAATCATAAACAAAATAAAAGTCAACTCTAAATTTAGTGCAAGTTATTTGACAACAATTTATGTTGAAAAACTGTCAAAAATGCTAATACTAAATTTAAAGTCGCTTTTATTTTGTTTATGATTATGGACCCATGTATGTATATAAGTTGTTAACTGCAGGAAAAATAATAAATACATATTTTTCCGAAATATTTATTTCCATTTCATAAACACAACATTGACTTGCATAATTTTAAACCAACATAAGAACTAACAAGAACAACAAATTCATCACCAAATATATCAAACAAAAAAAATCTTCGCCAACACTTCCAGATTCTATCGAAACTGTCTTTTTCTTTATCGGATTTAATTCATCCGAGCAGTTTTGATTCTCCTGGAAGTCTTTTTTGTTTCTTCTTCCGATTTCCAAATTTTAATTTATTCTCTTTTTAATACGATTGCCACTCGATCAGTACCAATATTTTTTGGGTTTGACATTTATTTCAAACATTTAGTAGCACGCACAACACGATTGATCAATAGAATAGAATTTTTCTTTATATTTTTAAGAATATTCCCCGAGTAATACTATAAAAATAAACTCATATTTATCAGGCCTATCATGAGTAATTTTTTCACCCGGAATAGTAAAAGGGAAATTCCGTTTTTAAGATAGCAAGTAAAACTTGAATTTTACATTCTTTACACTCATGTATATTGACGGTTGATGAACACATTTGGATTAAAATCTTAAAAAACGGAAATTTCCTTTTCTGATTTCGGACAAAAAAAAAAAATTACTCAAGCACACTTGAGTACTCAAGCAAAAAATGTTGACACTTGGAGCAGTAAAGTTTACATTCATCTTTCAATAGCCCGCTTTCCAATTTATATAAAACCAGTTTGAATTTCATTCGTACCAGAATATTGGATTTTTGACAACTTGTCGGCATTTTAAATAGTTCAAATATTATAATCATCGCTCTTGGGTAAAACTTTGTCTTTAACATATCGGTTATCACCCATATTACATATTAGCCCGGTTATCAGGTTCCATACTTTGATTTTCTTTTACCCATTTCTTCATTCGTTATGCGTCGACCACTTAATCTTTATTTAAAAATGAAACAAGAAATTCTGCAGCTACTTTAAATTATGTAAAAATCTTTTTATATTTATAGATATATAATAAAATAAAAAATACTACATGCATTTGTTTTCCAAAATCACATAAATTAAGAATTTTTATCGTGATGCCAATATTAAGCAATAAAATGCCAAAACAAATTATTCCAATTTTTTGTAAGACATGAAAAGTAATGGAGTTCTATTAATGAATGGAGCACTAAAAGAATTTAATAAGTACTCGGCTTTTTCCATCGATATAGTTACATAAAAATGAGTTGTTCAAAAAAATGTCGTTGTTTTTCTCAATAATTAAAAAGTGCAATATCACACTCAAGCAATAAGTTTCCTAGCAACAAACTTTAAACAAAATCAAAACATATACGATTAAACACTTAAATTCTTATGAATATTTTAACTTTAAATGTACTGGAATGGAAGATAATTAAAAAATCTTAAGCTTTTCAATACAATCTGAATAAAAATTGTTCATACAATTATATAATTGTAACATTACATCTACACATAATATATATATATATATATAAATATATGAAATGAATCGAAATTATGCTACTTAAAACTAATAATATCTTTTAAGTACTTTTAATATTTCGAGTACATCAATCAAACAACTTTTAAAAAATGTTTTGCAAACAATAATCTCATCATATTTTATAACTATTCCTCGCATTTCTCCTTCACTACCTGTACGGCCAATACTTTTAATTCACCGCTGCTTTCCTCAGCTACCTTTGTTGTTTGTTCAGTTTGCCCCTCCATGTCATTATCATGCTCAGCCACATGCTTTACCAGCACTGAGCGCTCCGCAAATGTCTGCTTGCAAATGTAGCATTCGTAGAGAAAAACTGTAGGATCGTGCTCCTTCAAATGCTCTGTGTATGCTTCGATATCCGTGAAGCGCTGCCCACACTCGCAACACTCTAGCCAATCTTCTGTTGAGGAATCATCTTCATTTGAATCGTAGGAATCATCATGCAATGAATGCTTGGATTTCGAACGCTTTTTCGAGGGACTGTATGTGTCCTCAGATGCCTTGGGATGTGTGGCTTTATGCTCTATGTAAATGAGATAATCCCGTGTCTTGTGTGAACATTGATGACACTTGTACCAGCGATCACGCTTATGCGTTACAACATGTTTCTTTAGTGTTGAATACTCGCGGAATGGTTTACGACACTTTGGGCAACTGAAGGGTTTCTCGCCCGTGTGTATCATGAAGTGACGTTTTAGGTTGTGACGCGTGCCAAAAGGTCGTTGGCAGAGTGGACATGGAAATTCTTTGCGTGTTGCCACACCTAGTTGATTGAATGAAGGACGATGCACTGCCGGAACATTGTCCAGAAATAACAAAGTATCGGGATTTTGTGGGGTGGATAGATTGCCTATAGGTGTGAGCGGTGGCAAAGCAGGTGGTGGTTGTGGTGTTGCTATCTTAGTTGGGGTTTTGCAAGCTGGTGGTGGTGGTGGAGTTGGTGCTGGTGTCAAATTGCGTGAAGGTGGTTTTGGTGTTGGCAACTTGGCATGGGTATTTTTCGGAACTACTGGCGGCGTTTGTGATTTTTCGGGTGAGCTAGACATCTGTGGTCGCATAGCTGCTAGAGCGGCAGCATTTTTTGTATCACATCCCATACATCTTGTGGGATCATGTTCTGTTGGTCTATTAATGCGACAAACCATGCAGACGAAATTCGGTGCATGAATATGACGACGTCGGTGTTTCTTTAGGTCACTGAATTCGCGAAAACGACGTTCGCACATGTCGCAGCCAAACGGACGTTCACCTGCATTGTATAGGAAAAATTTGTATAACATTTGTACATATTTTTTGGATTCTTAAAGCTTTTAAAGCGGTATAAAAAAATGTTTTGTCAATAAACTGAGTGCTTTTATTCCCTCCACTCTACAATTTTTTATTTGTAAAACTGTTTTAATATATATGTGGGGCATTCCAAGCCAAAGCGGCCACGAGCCGGGCTTGAGATCTCCGATTTTTTTCAAATATAGTATTTCCGTATATTTAAAAAAAAATATTTATTTAAAAAAGTTTAAAAAAACGATTATTTAAAACACACTATTTATTAAAAATTTTAAAAAAATGTTCCTGATAGCCCCAAGTCTTGCTGAAATTTTGCACATTTAACTTTTGGGTGGACTTGAAAATTGCAAAAGTTATGAATTTTATTGCAATGCTCTACGCGAAAAATTACTGAGCTTTAAATGCCAAAAAGACAATTTTTTACTATATTCGTAAATATTCGACAATTATGGGTACTTAGAAGAGAGTGCAATCAGCCCTGCGACAACCTTATAAATCAACCCTGGACCAAACCATATTATTCAGCTGGCCAAAATCTTCAGATATCCAAAAGTAACAATAAACGTCCATAATTAATTCATTTGTACAGTCGTAAATGATGCAACATTGTGCAAATACTACGAAGTTTTGTAAATAAATCATAACTTTACAAGAGTTGAATCTGAATCGTTCGAAAACTTTCTTGTTTCCATTTCTTTTCCATTTATCGAAGATATTTAATGTACTGACAGGGTTCTTTTGATCGTCTTACAATTTGCATGTCTCGTTTTTAAAAGTTCAGCTATTGCATAATATTCTGCAGTTGAACAAAAAAAGAAGTACTTTTTCAAATTCGAGACACTCCATTCATAAAGCTGCGTCGCTGTAAGGATTTAATTTTTGGTGCCGCTTTGCAAATTAAACTGTCTAGCCATTCGTTTTAGAGTTCCTTCTACGCCATCACAGGCTCATTTTCCGTGTGCTGTGGCAAAAAATGCCATTCAGCAGAAACGCCAAAATCGATAATGTGATGTGATAAATAACTGCGATAAATACCTTTTTCTTATTTTT
This sequence comes from Coremacera marginata, assembly GCA_914767935.1. Classification (NCBI taxonomy): domain Eukaryota; kingdom Metazoa; phylum Arthropoda; class Insecta; order Diptera; family Sciomyzidae; genus Coremacera; species Coremacera marginata. The sequence goes on along the minus strand of OU612045.1, from coordinate 2,203,353 downwards.
TTTTTTTTATTGTTCTGGAGACCCATCAAAAAAATTTGATTTTATTGAAAATTTCAAAGTTTTTCTTTAGAAATTCAACAAGATTGGATTGAAACATATACACCGTGGCCTGGTTGTTTTTCTAATGAAATCCTGAAACCGCCTCCTTAACCACGATCGCATAATTTTCTGCAAAGTCCAGAGTCACGATGAAATCACCCGTTTCTTAATTCTGTTTCGAACGTTTAAAATACTGTGACTGATGAGTAGAAATGAAATCGTTGTATCATCATGCTCATCACAGCGCACAAAACAGCTGTACAGCGAGTTATGCTTGTTTATAGTTCCTCTATCAACCCTGAAATTAAAAAAAACTGAGACCTCAAGTCCGGATCGTGACAGTTTTGGCCTGGAACACCCAAATACTGCATGTGATCGACATGTGCTATCATGTACCGCATCGGATATCATATATTTTGTACTATTTTAAGGAAAGTTGGCCTCGTCATTAAATTTTTTTCAGAAATTTTTACAAATTATGCAGAAATTGAGATTAAAATATGTATATATTTGCTCATTTTTAGAGTGAGCATCTCCCACCACAATTTTCGAATTTTTTATTAAATCTTATGGCAGCGCTAACTTCAATTAAAAACAAATCCATTTTGTTTCTAAAGTACCACATATAATATGACACATCGAGCTCATCCTAGCACATATATTTAATTTTTATAAAAAAAAACATATATTAATCAAAATATGGAATTAATTGTATGCACAGGAAAACTTAATTGAATTTTTTATTTCATTTTCTCACACTCACCTGTGTGTATCATCATGTGTCGACGTAGGTTATAGCTCGACTGAACCTTTTTGCCACAGAGATAGCACTCAAAAAAAGTACGCTCGCGATTATCTTCCAAATCATCCCAACGCAATTCGACACCCTCCTCTTGTTCATCGATAAATTCCACGTTTTCATCATCATCAGAGTTCAGGACAACTACATCAGTTTCGTGCGTCTTGCGTACTTCAGCTGCCGGTTCTTTCTCAGCTTTTGCATCTGTTACATCGCACTTTAGTTCACAGCTTACGGCTGCCGCAACAGCCAAAGGTAACGCCTCTTCTTCATCTAATTCTGCCTCTGATTCACTGCTGCTATCTAACAGCTCGATGCTTGCAATAATCGTTTCCTTGGAAGCTTGTATTTGTGGAGTTTTAGAACTTGGCGGTGTTGGTGCTGGAGTTGTTGCTGGAGCTGGTGTTGTTGATGGTGCTGGGGTTGTAGCTAGTGCTGGTGTTGTAGCTGGTGCTGGTGTTGTAGCTGGTGCTGGTGTTGTAGTCGGTGCCGGTGTTGTAACCGGTGCTGGTGTATGTGTTGTCCTCAAATGAACTCCTGATGGCTCCTCATCGTCTAATTCAATGATTTCATAAACAACTGGCTCTTGGTTCTTTCCCAGCTTTTCAGCCTCAATTTGTTTACGTCTTTGTTCTTCTTTCTCGCCAATCTTTAAGAGGAAGCCTTTTATTTTTGCATCATCAATAGATATAAAATTCTCATCGGGTTCTTGATACGAAAAACTGCTGTTGTAATCATCCGTATTCATTTGGTTGGGAACGAGAAACGGTTGTATTTGTGCCTGATGTGACGATGGCAAGAGTGAACCTGTTCTGTATGGTATGCCATTACAGCAAGCCGGTTCATATGCCCCACAACAGTTCATATTCAATGGACTGGGACTGGACTGTTGCGTGTGGGACGCATACATTCCGTGCACAAAATCCGTGCAATGCTCTCGGCCTGGCACCTGCATATTGCGACTTCTAGTGATGCCGCTGCCATTATGTTCCCATTGCAAATCGACGATATCCTGTTGTGCTGCACTGCAGCAATCCATGGTTGTGGAGTATTCTAAGCAAGTGGGCAGCATAACTTCCTGCGGTACTATGCCAGGCGGAAGAGGCGGCGGAGTTGGTTGCGGCATGCCTGTGACATGCAGAGACGATGATGTCGCTGGCAATGGTGGCTGCATGTGTGAGGCGTGGCCCACGATATGCTGTTGTTGTAGTTGTTGGTGTTGGTCTACCACTTTGATTGTTGAGTGTGGTGAACGCGATGCGGCAGCAGGGGAGCACTTAAGTTTCATGAGTATTTCCATTATTATAAAGCTAAAAGAAATTAAGAAGAATTTGTTGAGTTTGGTTGAATGCCAAATAAGAAGGGAAAGTTAGGGGGAAATATATATAAAAAAAATTAAAACTTCAATACATAATGGGAAAGAAGAAGCGTGCAAATGTGTCAACCCAATTGTTGAACGTTTGATTTTAATGCATTGTTTTTCTTGAATTTCTAAGTGACCTTGACAATAGTCAATTGTTACTTGCGAGGCAATTTAAATAGTTACAATAGAGACATTTCTTTAAATCTTTTAAGTAAGAACTTTGCTTGGGTTGTAAGTGGAGTTGGGCGAATATCATGCATATGTTGCCAAATAAATAAGACTTTAAACACCTACAGGACCTGATCGAGACTTAATTAACGCAATGAATATAAGGTTTCAGCACTTCAACAAAATACTTCATACATATTTTGGTCAATTTGCATGGTGGTAGCAAAATTTAGTTAGAAAAACTGTTGAAAAAATCGTAGTGTTAAGCCAAAAAAATAAATTTATTGTATCGTTGTGGAAACATTAAAGATATTAACAAAAATAGTCATTAACAGATATTGTTACAAAAAAAAAAAAAAAATACAAGCACCTACCTTTAGCTTTGCTGAAAAATAAAATCCAATCCTCCTCACATTCAATTCAAGTGTTCGTGCGCATTGCTTAGTTTTGCTCTACGTTTCCACTCCGTTAAACTCCGCGCGAACTGGATTTGGTCTGAACTGAATCAGCGAAGCACAAAACATTCGAGTCGCTTCGCATCGAGCAGGCAAGCCGAGGCCCATTGCGTGTTAACTTTAATTTTTTCAGCCAAAACGAAAAACAACTACAACAATAGCGATAGCAACAACAACAATGTCAATACAGAAAAGTATGAAATCACGTCTTCAGCTTCAGCTTCAGTTGCACGACTCACGATTTTCTTTTTTAAGTTTGTGGTTGGTGACTCTGCACGTTTGTGTGCTTATGTGTTGAATGTGGAAAACTTGTGTGGTATACAGAAGAACCACTTGAGAAAAAATTTACAGCACAACATAAATACACAGCATAAAAGCGCAAAAATATGTATGGTTCGTTGCAGGTCCGTTTCTCCGTGCTACTCGATTCGCATCAACCGGATCGATGCTCCTCAGCAAAGTCGTCAAACTGCCGCGCGGTAGCCACCGCACTCGCCATCCCAGTTACAGACGTTTGAGCTCCAAAATCCAGTTTATCTGTTAATTGGAATCTCGTTGATGAGTTTTTTTGCTTTTGCACTTTTTGATGTTCCTCTGCTCGTTGTGGTTATCACGCTGGCGTTGGATTCTTTTATTAATATTTTTGTTTTGTTTATTGTTTACTTTGCTTTGATTTGATAGTTTCTAAACACAATTTTTATTTTTTTACATAAACACATTCACAAAATAATAGATAAAGTTTACAATTCATTACGTTTAATATTTGCAAAATTTTCCTCACGCACTACAAGAATACACTAATGAATTCTCTTTTGCCGCTGCTTCTTGTGTATTTCCTTATTTCTTATTGTGCTTTGTTTTCGTCTTTATTTTCGTCAGGGTTGTCTGGGCATGAGTTAAGATAATTTTATAGTACTTTTCTTAGTACAGTTCCAGTGTTTTTATTTATTTTTTTTGTACGTTCAAAATTCAATTATATTAAATTTTAAATTTTATGCTCCATTAGGGCCGGTCACATTATCAAATTTTACATCCAACAAGTCATCAAAAAATTTGACCAACATAAATATATATGGAATTTGACGAAAAATTTGACATGTGAACACTCATCAAATTGTTGGTCAAATCGTTTGACGAAAATCAAAATATTTTGATTTTTCGGTTGTTTGACCAACGATTTGATGAAAAATTTGACGTGTGAACACTCGTCAAATTTTCTAGTGCGATTTCATCACTCAAAAAAGATTTCAACGCGAACACATCGATTCAAAATGCACGATGAAGAAGATTTGTAATGATTTTATTGAAATTTATAGACTACATCCATAACTGTAGCAGATTTAATCGGAAATTTACAAAAAAAGATTATTAAAAAATAAAGCATATGGCGCTGCTGATGTGTTCACTTCGGTGTGCAAGACAATAATGAAATTTGACGAAAAATTTGATAATATGAACACTTGCGTGGTCAAACTGTTTGACCAATAATTTGATGAAGATTTTGATAATGTGACCGCCCCTATTGCCAGAAGGCCATGAAGGAGCGTGCTAATCTGGCTTAACAAATATTACATTTACAAAGAATTTAATGTGTAGGCATATATGTTATATAATAATATGAGATCAATAATTTATCTATTATATTATAAAATATTACAAAATATATTACAAAAATATTTACTAATTTTCAAAGCTATGTGTTAGAATGAACTGCTTCAATTTTGTTTTAAATGAGCTTATTGTAGTTTAATTTTTTATTGGTGCCGGTAACTAATTGTATGTCTTAGATCCTGCATATAAGTAGCGCTGTTTTGTAACCTCGCGACTGCATCTCGCCGTTACTAAATCGTTTCTGTTCCTAGTGCCAAATGCATGAGTATGTTGATTAAGTTGTGTCGTCTTATAGCTTAAACTTCTTATATTCTTATACACTTGCAGTATCAATTGATATTGATAATGTCCATCTAATGGTAAGACATTCCTGAACTCCTCGACATAAAGTTGACGGCTAGGATATAGTGTTGCTAGTCTGAAAACTGCTTTCAAGCATTCATTTTGCATTCTTTTTAGTTTCCTCACCTCAGCAGTATTTTTATAGGCCCAGCACATAGTCATATATGCCAAGTGTGAATGAACTACCGCCATGTAAATCAAAAATTTGATGTCGTCAGCTTATTTTTAAATTTCTAAAGTAGTCCTAGCCCATAAGATCTTCTTCTGTATGCTTTTTATATGAGTATTTCATACAAGGTTGTTGCTTAGCGTAAGGCCCAGAAACTTAACTTCATCATCCTTCACGACTTCCGTATCATTTATCTTAAACTTGAATCTTTCTGCATCGTTATGTTGCGGTGAAATAATTAAGAATTTCTTTCTGGTTCACTCTTTGCTTTTCCATTTAAAACTATTGCTGTCTTTCCTTTAAGTATTATATTTTTTTATAATATTTTTTAATTTCAAATGTCATTCTCTCTTAGGGGCTGTTCATAAATAACGTGACATGTTTTGGCCAATTGTATACCCCTCTCCCACCCCCTATGTCACACTTATAATTTAGCATTTTGTTATGAAAAAGCTTAGCATATTTATTTTAAGTTTATGATAACTATGTGGAAATTTCACGTTGTTTTTTTTTTGCATGACTAGAAATTTGATGAAAAATTTAACCATGTGAATAACACTTTGATGTTCGCTTTGAACGTGAAGCTATAACGGCTGTTTTCGAGGACTGCTTTAGAGTCAAAATTCCCTCTTGAGTTCTTTTCCGTAATTTTCTCAAAAAGCACCGTTGTCACTAAGAATTATAAAAAATAAATTATTGAAGCCTGAAAATTTATCTTTCATTTGGTAAGATAGATGAAATTAATTTTGAAATTATTTTTGAATTTCTGATTTTTTATGGTGTTAATATTTAATTAAAAATTGTGTTTTCTTTAAGTTGTTATTTCAAGCATATTTAGCTTCGTTGTTCTGCTTTATATCTCCATATTTTTCCTTATATCACCATTACAATAAACAACAGTTTATGTTCCCATAAAAAGTGGATTTAAAAAAATCTGAAATTCTATTAAAAGGATAGTTATGTATAGATAAATGTGATTTACCCTTGTACGGAATGTTAAAAACAAGCTTGAAATGGTAATTTTTCAAACTTTCACGAATTTTATCTCCTAAGCCAATTTTGAGCAGGCTTTTTTTTTGTATATTTGGGCTTAGGAGGTTAAAGTTAATATAATAAAAATAAAAAAAAATTTTACCTATTTTTTTGTTGTTTTGAATAAGATAACACTTTCAAATGGCGGCATAATTGAAGATAAACGAAAACTAAAAAATTTACAATTTTTTTGTTTGTGGAATATATGTATTTAGACTTTCTAAGCTCTAATCCAGAAAAATTACACGCCGCTCTTAATTAGCTAAGAAGTTATAGGGCTCAAGAGTTGGGAAAATTTACATCAAAAACTTGTGCATTTTCCTACAAAACCTAGCAAATTTGGTATCAAAAGTATTATACAGCAAAAAATACATAACTTATAAATATATTATAAATATAAATAAAATTATACATAACTTTTTATATATTATGCACACTTGGCGGTTCACCCTTTTACGAAATAAGCCAACGTTAGTATGAAAAGTGATGAATGGATTTTAATGATTGATAGCTCGTTGAATAGGTAATAGCATATCCTTTATTTTTATACCAATAATGCTAGGTTTTTAAGAAAATTCACAAGTTTTTGATATCCATTTTCCCCAACTTTTGAACCCTGTAACTTCTAAGCCACTTGAGAGCGGATCGAAATTTTTTCACCATTAGCTTTTTCAGCTTCAAATACACATTTTCAAAAAAAATTTAAAATAAAAAAGTTGATTTTCACTCATCTTCAATTGTTCCCAAATCGCGGTGCCCAGGAAAGTGCTAAAATACTTTCTTCGCAATACTTTTTTCGTATTTTTGTTACCTGCAACACTACACACGACTGTCAAACCAATCCACTCTCCCTTTTCAAACTTATTCAACATACTTTACTCAATTATTGACAAAATTGGAAGCAAAAGAATTGACTAAAATTATATTTAGTTAATAAAAACTCATTTTCAGCTGCATTTAGCTGCTACGGTTGTGTTTACAGTGAAAAGTTCGCTGAAAGTAGCCTCATCAAAAATATAATAGTAAGCTGAAATATATCTGCATAATTTCGAAAACGAGCAAAAACCACATATGGGGTCCGAGGAACTGAGCGTGGGCGAAAAAATCCAAAAAGGTTTTCAGATCAACTACATGATACTGCGAGATGCCGACTCTGGGAAGGTCATTTGGCAGGAAAACAAAGACTTCTCCTCACCAGATGTTGAGCACGAAGCGCGAGTACCCGTCAAAATATTGGATATGAGAGCTGTTTCCCGTGAAATAAATTTCAGTACCATCGAGTCAATGGAAAACTTTCGACTTGATCAGAAGGTGCTCTTCAAGGGACGCATCATGGAGGAATGGTTCTTCGAGATGGGTTGGGTAGGGCCAAACACGACAAATACTTGGCAGTCAACCATTGAAGCCGCCCCCGAATCGCAGATGATGCCAGCCAAAGTCTTAAATGGAAATGTGACCATACAAACCAGTTTCTATGACAACGACACACTCATCACCAAGTCGGTGGTGCGCCTTTACTACATTTGAGCATTTTAGCAACAACAAAAATAAAACAATATGTATGTAATCCGGTTGTTGTATCTAAATAGTTAATAGTAAGTAGACGAATCAAAGAATCAATCAATCTACCAAGAAATCGTCAAGGGAATAATTAAGTTAAAAACATAAAACCAAGTTTAAATAAGAATCAACAACAATTTTAACGGCTATAAAGCTAATGTATGAATAAATTTAGACTAATTTTAAGTAGCACAGAATGTCAAATAACTGCACTTATTTATATATAAAAAATATGAAATTTTAAATTATTTCACAGCCATTAACTATATAAAATGCATTTCGTTCAACGCTTTTATTTACTTTATGTATGAAACTGAATTAAATAAAAATATAAAAAGTTATCACAATTGATCTAGCCAGTCTCATTAGTTTAGATATAAGGAGCATGTTTAAAATTATTTTAATTTTTGCAATAAAAGCTCATGTTAAAAAAATAACAAATTTTCTTCTATGCTCTCTATTATCTCAAACAAGATTTTGACACCAATCCAAAAATACTACAGTTGGCAACCAATTTATGTGTTTTCTACAGATGAGATTTGTGTTTTCTAAATATGTATGCATAAAAAATGTTAAAATTATAAATTCACAATGAGTCATTTTTCTCCCGGAATCGAAAAAAGAACTTTCTGTTTTTTAAGATAAGGCTCAAGAACTTTTGGAAATTTTTAATGCAAATTTGTTCATCAACCGTCAATATTTATGAGTGTAAAAAATTAGAAGCTGAAGTTTTACCTGCTATCTTAAAAATGAAAATACCCTTTTCCAGTGGTAGACCTGAATAATAAGCTAGGCTGTTAATTTAGCTCACTTTTTGAGTCGCTTACTTGTTGAGCGCGCTCACTTTTTGCAAAAACTGAGCGTGCTCAAAAAGTGAGCCGCTCAGAATGTGAGCGCGCTCTAATAACCTTTTGCCATTTTTGGGCTAAAGCCATCTGTGTAGAACTTCTGTGTTTTTGAGCGAAAAACTGATCCAAGTACGTTTTGCAGGCCTCCAAAGAATTTGAATTTACACCATTAAATTTTTAATTTAACACCTTTTCTGTTGATCAATTTTACCGTTTTAATTGAATTGCTTGCTTCAATCTGATTTATTGTTGTTGTATAAAACTGAATCAATCGTTTGACCAGATTGTAGAAGCTCATAATGAACATTTCCCTTCCGATCCCACCAGACGCACATAGTGCAAGACGCATTCCTGGTCTTTTTCGCACATTATTGTCGTACGTGATCCACTCTTCATCGCCCGTAATCATTCGCTTCAGAAATTGTTCGATTTCGTTCCGTTTTAGTAGTGATTCGCAAATGGATATTCGATCAAAACCGCTTTTCGCTGTTAATTGATGTGGCACCCAAACATCGAGCTTCTTTGTGTATCCAGCTTTCTTCAAATGATTGATAACTGTTTGGTAATGAATGCTTATTTCCCTAGCAACGTCCACGCTATTTAGTGCCGGTCTTGCTCAATTTTTTTCATGATCTCATCGACTTCTTCAGTGATTGGTCGACCAGAGTGAAGTGCATTTTTTAAATCAAAATTATCAGATCGAAACCGAGCAAACCACTTCACTGCTATTTTTCTAGTCACAGCATCATCTCCGTAAACTTCAAAAATTTGTTTAGCAGCCTGCGACGCATTCATACCTTTTCTATAACAGAAAAGCAAAATATGAAGTAATGTTACCATGATATAATTATACCATTTAGCCTTGACAACTCGTTATTTTCTCAGAGCGCCGACTATCAAATGTCAAAATCAATACAAAGTTCCTTGTTGTTTTAACAATCAAAATAAAATTTATTTAAATACAAAGCTATTTCTTGAATAACACTTTAGGTGGCAAGCCCCAAAATTTCATTTTTTTATTTTTATTATATTAACTTGAACCTCCTTAGCCCAAATATATACAAAAAAAAAGCCCGCTCACAATTGGCTTAGGAGATAAAATTCGTGAAAATTTGGAAAATTGCCTTTTCAAGCTTGTTTTTAACATTCGTTACAAGGGCAAATCACATATTATCTGGATATAATTATCCTTTAAATAGAATTTCATATTTTATAATCCACTTTTTATGGGGACATAAGCAGTTGTTTATTGTAATGGTGAAATAAGGAATTATGCATTAAGAAAGCAGAACAACGAAGGTAAATATGCTTGAAATAAAAACATTCACAAGGGCAAATTATTTTATCTTCAAGAAAACACCAAAAAAAAAAAAAAAATATAAAGTCATTTATATTATATATAAATAATTTCTGAAAGCTTATTTTATTATATTCAAAAGGGTACCATAACCATGACGACCGATTGTATCCTAAGAAAAATATAAGTTATTTTCTTAAAAGATCTTATAAAAAGGAAATTATTTTAAAAAATTGATAACTCGAAAACATAACGATTAATTGATTTTTCCTTTGGCCATTCTTATTTATTTTGAAAGTACTTCGAATCCATTGTCAAATCGCGGTGCCCAGGAAATCGTAATCTCCCCAAAAAAACAGATCTGTACGTACTTTTAAGCAAATTCTGCATATAATACAGTCTTGCTGTAAGCTACAGTTGTGAAAAAAAAGCTGATGGTCAGTCTAAGATAGTGCTGAAAGTAATGTCAACAAAATCAGCTGTTTCTTACGTTCTGTGCGTTTTTCTTTTGTTAATTCGTCATCAGTTTGACACTTGTAACAACAAAAAAGTGAACTAAATATTTGTTTCCATCAGTAGTTTTTGGCTTAAATTACAAATTTAAAACACAGAAAATGATTATTTATGGAGTCTATATTGTAAGCAAGTCCGGTGGTCTTATCTTCAACTTGGACTACAACGTACCGCGCATTGAGACTGAGAAATCGTTCACGTACCCGCTGGATGTGGTGCTAGACTACGAGCCAAAAAAGATCTCTGTATCATTTAACCGCAAAGATGGAATAAATAGTAGGTATCAAAATAGCTTACTTCAATTAGTTTGTAATTTTATTTTGAATTCCTTTATAGTTGGTCATGTGCTGGTTGCTGTAAACGGCGTTGTGGTCAACGGTGCTATTCTCGAGGATGGGCGTGAAGTTAAAGCCTTGCTTGAAGCCAAAGAAAACTATCCAATCAATTTAAAATTCAGTCGCCCTAAAATGACGACAAATGAGAAAATTTTCCTGGCATCAATGTTCTATCCACTCTTTGCGATTGCCAGCCAATTGAGTCCGGAACCCAAGAGTTCCGGCATTGAGATGCTGGAGGCAGATACATTTACACTGCATTGCTTTCAAACGCTGACGGGGGTTAAATTTATTGTGATATCTGAGACGGGATTAAGTGGCATGGACATGTTGCTGCGCAAGATTTATGAACTTTACTCAGACTATGTGTTGAAAAATCCATTCTATTCGCTGGAAATGCCAATACGTTGTGAATTATTTGACAATAAGTTGCAAGCATTGCTCGATATGGTGGAGAAGACGGGTATCAATAATTTGGATAAATAGAATTAAAAATAAAATACAGATAGCTTTTAACTGATGCATTAAGTTGAATTCATTTGTAAATATAATTTAAGTTTACTTACGAAAGCACGCGATTTATTTTTACTTAATTCCTTCCATGGACTTGAGTTTAAGGCATTTAAATATCCTCCAAAAGTTATAAAAGCCTATAAAGTAAGGCACAATTCAAGTGAGTTCAATCCATATAAACATTAGACAACGACGAGTTTTGATGTAATTTGGATATTTTCTCAGAAATTGGATATTTAAAAATAATTTTTTTTTATTCTCCCATAACTAAAGTTTCAAAATTGTTATTTTACCTGAAAACTATTTTCCATCATAAGAGTTTTCATTTCTTTAAAATAACTAGTCCAGCTTTTTACTTATTCAGAAATTCTAATGAGTAGTTTAAATATGAGTGCTCACCTTTATGTCTGAAAAACGTCATATAACCAGCTTTTAGTCAAATAGTTTTATTTATTTTCTTTTCCATTAACATAAAGAAAGAACACTTGACAGTTTTTGTGTTTACAAAAAAATTTAAGTTAATTATAAACTAAATTGCACTGTGCGCCTATAAAAAAATTAATTAACAAATCAAAAACAATTTAAATGTATGTCAATAAAAGAAGAAAGCATTAATTGGAGTATTTAAATAGCGCGGAAGCCTGCACTGTGTTTTGGTTATAAAATAGTTGCATATGCAAGGAATACTTAAAATGTTTTGACTTAAAATAGCTGTGTAAATTGATTCGAGGGAACTAATTTGCTGTCGACATCTTGTTTAAAATGTTTCTTATAAAATTTTAGGTGCATCAAAGCCTTAAAATATTGCACTGAGTGTAGGTAAATTTGCAGGTTGTTAAAACAACGGTACATAAATAGTTTTTCTTTTAATTAAATATTGTTAGCTCTTTTATTTCTTCCCGTTCCATTTCTTCATTTACCCAAATTGTAAATGACTTCCACGACTTATTTATTGACCAAACCTCTTGCCTTTGGATAGGCCGAGGCCGGCTTCTTCAACTGTGTGCTGCGACCAGTTGGTGGACGTTTGTTCGAATCGATTGCAGATGCGGGAATGCCACGGCTTGATTTGATTGCACGTACTCCAGCTGCCGAAGCAATACCATTGTGTGCTCCAGGTACACCGTGCGCAGCACCATTTGTTGCTGCCGCTGCATTGGCACTAGCATTAATGATATTCTCCAAGCGGTTGCGTATCGAGTTTGTGTGCGAGTCAACAATATCGATATCGTCACCTGTTTGCATTGCCTGTGCAAGCACAGCTTGCAAAGAAGCAGACACTTTGGGTGAACGATACTCCTGCGTAGTGCGACACGGCATTTCCAGTTCATACGACACAATATTTTCACTTTTAAAGCGCAGCGCGTCGGGTGAATTGGTTTTAGACTCTAGCATGCTATACTCAGATATAGGACGACGTCGCTGTGGATGAGAAACTGGACGTTTGTTGGTGAAACTACTATCACCGGCTATGGGTAGAGCAGAAAATTTCCATTCCTCTTGCTCCTCGTCATATTTCGCCTGTGTGTAGAGGCGTTGCTTTACTTCGACTGGCACAAAATTGTCGATTATCAAGAGCTGTCGCTTGAGTTCTTTTACCAGCTCATTTTGGGCCATTTCCAGCTCACGCAAGTCCTGGTTGTGATCAAATTTACAATCGTTTAGTTCTTGTTGCAATGCCAAATACTTGGCATAACACTTCGAGAGTTTGCGTTTTTTAAGCTCCACCTCCTGCTCGAGGGATGTCACAGTTTCACGTATCTCCAGGGTGGTTTCTTCCTGCAATTCAAGCTGTTGTTGAATTTCGATTTCACGCTTCTTGCGCTCTGCAATTTCCACCAGCTTTTTCTCCAGCTCTATTTGGCGCTCACTATAGGTATCTAGAAGATTCTTTCCACCACGCACCAGCTGTGATTCGAGCTGTGCTAATTTTGCTGCCAACTTGCTATTTTCAATACGTTCACGTTCCAACTCCTCATTCGATTTGGCCACATCGGCTTCGTTTTCCTTGTCCGACTCGGGTTCCTCTTCGCTTTCTTCAATTTCGGGCGTATCGCTTGAGTGTTCTTCGAGCTCTTTGAAGATCTTTTCCTTTTTGGGTTTTTTAACGCGTTTCTTGACAGTTTTCTCCGTGCGCTGCTGCTGTTGTTTGGGTGCAATAAGCCGCTTAAGACGCTCAATTTCCTCTTGATACTCTTTGAGTTTGGCATCTTGAGGATCTTCATTCTTAATGGGTTGATTTTGAATGGTCTTGGCGCGCAGAGCATAGCGTAAAGTTGTGAGGGTTTCATTGTAGTTATATGCAGAAGGTCCAACATTAGCAATCATGATGGTCTTAGAATTGCCACCCAAAGAGTCTTGCAACAGTCGTGTGAGTTTCGAATCACGATAGGGCACGTGCGGTGAGCTCTCAGCCAGTGCGGATATAACATTACCCAGTGAGGAGAGAGCCAAGTTAATTTTGCTTGCTTCCTTCAGGCGTTCAGCTGAGGCACCTGTTTTAGACTGCCGCTCACTGCCGGCCAAGTCGATAAGATTAAGTTTACCCACTTTTATGATGTTGGTCTCAATGTCGCACATTTCAATTTTGATCATGAATATGGCATGAGATCTAGAAGAGATAGAGGATAGGGAGAAAGATACTCAATAATTAAATAAACAAATTTTAAAATCCGTCACTCACCTGGAACTGTGCTCGTTCATGTTGGTAAAGCCCACTGTGCGATTTTTATTGCCCAGCTGCATCACATGCATCATGTCGTCAACACTTTTGCAATTAACAGAATGCAAATTCGGCACATACACCCCTGAACCACGCTCCCTAATCTCAAGATGTTTCGAGTTAGGCTTCAGCAGATCACGCAACTCTTCCATATAGATTTCCAAATATGAAACATCTACTAAAAACTGGAAATTTTCTGTGCGATTAATGTGCAACCAGATCTGTTCGAAGGTGCGTGGAATAATGCCCATCATCTGATCACTACCGCGCATGCCTTCCATGGTGTAGGTCTTGCCAGTGCCAGTCTGGCCGTAGGCAAAAATACAACCGTTGAATCCATCCAGCACAGAACTCACCAAAGGAAAGACAACCTCATTGTAGACTGAAGTCTGCGATGCACTCGAATCATACACTGCATCGTAAGTGAATACCTTGCGTTGCTCTTTATTAGATTCATTAAGATTTGTTATCTCTACCACACCACGATTCGGATAAACACTGACTACTTCGCGAGAGCCCTCAGATCGCTCCCGGTTGCTCATCGGTCGGCAACGTACCACCACACGAACGCACTCATTGGGAGTGCTGTTGGCGGTACCTGGACGACGCTGTTTCGCACTCATCCTGCACTTCAAGTTTTGCTAAAAGCAAGTTTGGCCAGCCGTTTCTTGTAACTGTGGCAACTGCTCGTCGTGGGCTCTTGCAGAAAATAATCGATAATCTGTATCAAGTGAAAACTTATTGTATGAAAAATTATTCAGATTTCTAAAGTTTTCACATACTGGTCGAACTTGAGTACTGCTTCCTGAAAATCCCTGCTGCTATATTTGCAACAAAATCAATAATAAAAATATTACTCAACTTTCTGCTTCTCCACCCACTAATCGAGCAAAGTCAACTAAAATACTGCTTTTTGGTAAAATATTTCTATTCTTTTCTTTACTATTTTATTGGTAACTATTTATGAAGTATTTGCAGTTATGTTACTTATTTAAATAATATTTAAATGTTTCTTAAACAAATCTGCTTTTAGGAATGTCGTCAGCTTGGTTGCAGAAAATGATCTTTTTTCTTTTGATGCCCACTCCAAATATTTATTGACAGTTTCACTTATTTTGCTTATTAATACTGCACAGTACTGCCAGGCATGTATCCTAGGTGCAGCTAACCCATTATCCAAACGTGCAAGTAATCACTTGCAAGTAGAGAATATATTCTGTCTTCGAAAAATTTCGAAATCAGCTGCAAGTTGCTTCAGCGTCCACATGTGCAATAGAGTCCTGCATAAATATATTCATCAAGTGATTATACCCAGTAGCAGTCACTGCTAGCAAATAAATGGTCGTGTAGTACAGATTAAATCTCTTTTCATACACTTTTGCACAGAACTGCGCTTGCGAGCTTCGCGTTGTTTCTGTTTTTCTCTGAGTATTTAATAAACTACACGAATATTCAGGAATGTAAACTGAATAAATATTAATATGTTCGTGTTTATAAGGTAATAATAAGCACTTTTGTAGTTCTTTAATGCGAAAGTTCTTTAATTTATTTTGATTTTGGATAACGACGCGTGTAAACGTTTTTGTGAATGAAAACAAAAAGTACATTATTAGTCTCTTGCATAACAAGAAAGGTTTGCGATGAATAATAAAAATATACGCAAAATATTCAGTGTATGGAAGACTCACTTTTTGATTAAAACAGGAAAATTTTTTCTTTAAACCAGGAAAAATTTATTTGTTTTTTTAATTTATTGTTATTAAGTTCAACAAATGTGTGTTATATGGCGAAATTGATTAAAATTTTTCGATTAGATAAAAAAGAAATATATATATTTCTATAAAATATATATACATACATATAACATATATACATATTAATTTGCTTAATTCAAGTGTTTAGTTAATATATTTTGTATAGAAGATAACATGGAAGATTCATAAATTGCATGGATCACATGAAGCGTCATGTGCCTTAAAATATATAATAGAAATAAGCAAAAAATATTTAGTCGTGGGCACTAAAGTAAAGTCATGTAGAAAATTTTTCTCAGGATAAAGCCTAAAGCCGGAATATGGCGACTAAAAAAAAAAATTGTTTATGGCCACCACGGTCGGTAGAAGTAAAAGTTGTGAATCTTTGAAAATAACACTATTTAATTATTGATGCTTATGTGTAAAACATCGGAAAATAATTTAATTTATTGTAAAAACTTATCTAAGTTTTTCTAATATGATGATGTCACTTTGTATGGAAGGTAGGTGCGACTTTCATTTGATTTTGACCAATTTCAAACTCAGTGTATATTTCAGATTAAGGCTTATCTTGAAAATGTCAAGTTATTGTATGATTTTTTTATAAATTATTGTATAAAGACACTTTGTATGAAAAGTAAGCGTAAATATTTTTGTGTTATTTACTAAATGGAATCTTAATATGAAATTTCGTTTTGATAGCTTCAAAAATATGGTTTTAATCGTGGAATTGACACAGAAAGAGGTGCTGATGAAGAATATATACTTTTGATACCTATCACGCCTCCTTACGGGAGATAAGAATGGAAGAAAAAGTTAATATAAGTTTAATGCAGCTCACGTGGAGTATAATTATAAAAAAATGGCAATTGAATCAGCGTTGAAGCATTTAAAGGAATATTTTGAATGCTTCCACAAAATTGCGTCAAAACTAAAGAAAATAATTAAATTTATCTAATCCACAAATGATTCTTGTCAGTTCCCATAATTTAACATAAAAACAAAAAAAAAAAATTAACAAAAAGATTTTAACATTATAAGGCTTTTTGGATGTTTTGTATACTTTTTGCTATGAATGTGACTGTGAACTTTACTAGATATTTTTTCAACACCTTAATACTCAGACTTGGAAAGAATTTTATTAATTTACTTTTAAAATTCGAGTTTGACACAGATGCGAAAATAAATATCATGCAAGCACTTTTTAAAAATACTTGTGAATTCCTTTAACCGAGCGTTTCCACTTCCTGAATGAACAAAGAATTCATCGAGATCAAGACAAAGTGATGAATTCTTCGTCTGGTCTGACCGTTTCCATTCGACTTTGTTCTGGCTAAAATGTTTCCACTGCATGAACGAAGGAAAGAATTTTCATTCGATCGTCCAGTGGAAACGCTCGGTAATATGAAACTTGTAGCATGTCAAAAATGTGTATGACTTGGCAGCACTTTCTCAAAATGGTTGTGAATTTTTTGACAGTTCTCAAATGCATCAACAGAAAAAGACAAAAAATAAGCGGCAGCGGTGGTTATTAATTAAATACAAAGTTGTACAATATTTTAGATAACTAAGCATAGTATCCTACCATTACTGTGTTCGACATTGTTTAAATTGCATAAATAAATTAATTAATTGTGAATAAATAGCCAGTTAAACTACTAATATATTGCTTTGTGTTGAAGCACCGTTTTGTCAAGTGCGGCAGACGCAACATCAACTGGTCTAAAAACTGTTATAGAAGTCAGCTAAACGTAATCGAGATGGATCAAATGCTCAGTCCAGGCTTCTCGATTCCTAGCGTTGGAACACCATTGCATCAAATGGAGGCAGATCAACAAATCGTGCCCAATCCCATCTATCATCCTCCAGCAGCTCAGCAACACGGCACACTTGACGGAAATTCGGCTAATGGACATCACGTTGGCAGTATATTCGGCAATGATCTGAATACAATGGGCATGCCATCGCTACTGTCCAGTGGCACATCACCAGCTACAAATTCTACTGGTAATACGCTAGGTAGCCATCCATCAATACCAGCGCCACAAAAACAAATATCAACGTATCAGCCTTCATATCAGACAAGTTCAAATTCAGCGCCAGCTGTTGGAACTGTAGGTGGTGGGGGCGGCACACCTCAAAGTCTGATGCAGCCGCAGACACCGGTTAGTAGTCGAGAGGAGAATAATTGAAACAAACAATTGTATGTGAGAACATTTTTTAACTTTGCATTTTCAACAGCAAAGTCTTATGTCGCCCATGGTTCCAATGAGCGAACGCGCCGATAATATAAGTAATATACATCAAACCATGGGTCCGGCGACACCGATGACTCCAATGACGCCAGGTTCTGCCGATCCGGGTATTGTGCCACAGCTTCAGTAAGTTTCTTTATAAGATGTACACTCAATCTTTTGTTAATGATGGCTAATGCAGGAACATTGTCTCTACTGTTAATTTATGTTGTAAATTGGATTTGAAGAAAATTGCCTTGCATGCGCGTAATGCCGAATACAACCCAAAACGTTTTGCCGCCGTCATCATGCGCATTCGTGAACCACGCACCACAGCTTTAATATTCTCCTCGGGCAAAATGGTCTGCACCGGTGCCAAAAGTGAAGACGATTCACGTTTAGCGGCGCGAAAGTATGCACGTATTATACAAAAGCTGGGCTTCCCGGTATGACGGAAATACGCTTCATGATTCAATAGAGTTAACATTGTAACTTGATGGTTTTATTTATAGGCCAAGTTTCTGGATTTCAAAATACAAAATATGGTTGGCTCATGTGACGTCAAGTTCCCTATACGTCTCGAGGGCTTGGTGCTCACGCACAGCACTTTCAGTTCCTATGAGCCTGAACTTTTTCCTGGCCTAATCTATCGTATGGTGCGTCCACGTATCGTGTTGCTGATATTCGTCTCAGGCAAAGTAGTGTTAACAGGTGCCAAGGTGCGTCAAGAGATTTACGAAGCATTTGATAAAATATTTCCGATTTTAAAGAGTTTCAAGAAACAATCTTAATGTCGTTTGTAGCTTTTTGTGAATCTGTTATATGTAGTTTTAAGATTTTGCTTAATCGTTGGAATGCAACGGTGCGTATTTAGTTCTTTTGTATGAACTTTAAGTAGCTATATGTATATCATTGTTAGAGTAAGTTTTGCAAGAAAGAAATTATTGAGGCGTGGCAAAGTCTGGCAACTTAAATAAGAGCTGAATTAAATGTTCTTTTTATTTTTAAGCTTTTCACTTATAATAAAATTATAAACAAAATATAAGTTTGGGCTTTTCCTTTCCATGTCTAGACATGAAAATCTTGTATGACAATCTTGTAAAACATGTACTAAAAATAAACATTTTTTAATTTATTTTACTTTTTTGTTTTAGTTTATAACTGAAATTTATTGGTTAACTATTCTGATAGCCATTAAAAAAGTTGCTTACATCTGGAGAGAATATTTAGTGCTCCGCTCTACAAGCACTGCGCCATCAAGCCACCCAAGTTGTCGAATTCAATTTTCTCCGTAATATTTTTGGTCTTGATCTTATCATCTTGTGAGGCTACGACGATTAGATTACCCTGATGCTTCCACCCATTCTTCTTCATCCATTGCTCAAGCGTGGAATCTATGCATTTAAACAGATTAACAATGAATTTTGCAAACATTCAACTACACCCACCTTCAATGCCGCCCAACAGCTCTTTTAGCAGATCCTTTCTAATTGTTTGGAAAGTGATTCCCACCACATGACAAACAAATCTGCGTATGGAATCATTGAAACCGGCAATATGACGGAACATGGTGCGATTTACATCGGCACGTTGCCAGAATAGCGTAAAATCTGTGCGCTCCAGTATATCTGCCAAATCTATGATGGTCTGCACTGTCTCGTCTTTCATTTGTTGTGGCAACAACAAGCACTTGGCCATGACAAAGTCTGTGTGTGGCAGATTCGTCAAACACTTGAGTAGAATTGTGTAAGTGATATCAAAGTTTAGCATGAAGGGATTGAATTGATACAACTTTAAGACCGCCAAGTTTGCTTCCAGATCGTAGGTATTGCTCTTGGCTTGATCCATGACGTAGGCCTCCAATGATTTGAGATGATCAGGATTATAACTGAAAAAGAAACAGAACCGTTTAGTTTTAGGTTAGGACTGAGCTGAAGATTTTGGAGTTCTGCCAACCGTTCAATGCAGCCCAACATCTCTGGTATGGTCATTGTTTTGCCATTTTCCATTGTAACCATGTGGGTCATTTTGAATGTTTTTATGAATTTACAAGATTTTCTATAAAATTTAAATTATTTTTCGAGCCAGCAACACGAAGCAGATACAAAACGTAGCTTGACGTTTACGAAAAGAACGAGATGAATAGAGACACAAGTTGAGCTCTTTTTAGTGACAGCTGAAGTCAACATGTCGATAAAAACGTTCTGTTAGAATGTAATAGATTGAGGTTATAGAGATGATGTTTAAGCAATAATTTGTTGGAGATTCGTAGTGAGTATTTAAATTAGTAATTTCTTTCGTCTGCGGTCAATATTCCAGACTCACAGTCTGACAAATTTTTTAGTATGTTTAAGGGCTATGTTATGCTGGCGGTCATGGGCACGTCACGGTCACGCATTGTTGTTGTTTGAATGTAAATGGGAAATTTGAGAGAGTGAGTGAGGGAATAAATTTTGACCGCAATGGTCACCAAATGATTCGGCTGTCTTTGCCAAATCACGGGATCACAGCAGTGTTGCGTTGGTAAATTATTCACGACATTCCTTGATTTGTATGAAAATAGTACACTTTTTGTGAGAACTGTAGGAAATCATAAATAAAACTTGCGCAAAGCAACACTACGCTAGCCATGTTTATTTGTGCAATTTATGCAATTTTTGTTTGACTGCATTTATTGAAAGTGGCGAAAACAAAAAGGATAGCGTAAGTAATGAATTTATTTATAATGCATAATTTTATCATAATAAATTAATTAACATGATCTGCTTTTGCTGTTGCGTTTTTTATTTTGCGTCAATAAATATATTTTCAAACATTTCTTAATGATGTTCCTGTGCCTATCTTGCCAAAATAGAATGTTTTTGGAATAGGCGTTGCCAAATTTTAATTAACAATTTTTTATTAACATAAATGATACTTTTTTGAATAAAGTACTAAAAGTAGCGAAAAGTGTAGTAGTGATCAGAGATCAAATGACCGCCACCATAACACACTTTGGTCATAGAGTGAATCAAATCAAAAAAGAGCGTAAAAACTGACGTGACCGAGGATCATATGACCGCCACCATAACATAGCCCTAACGGATGTAGGTTGTTGGATTTTATGCAAACTATTTTTTGTTGAGTTTATATTTTTAAGCTATTTTTATTGAAAATTGCTATTTTTATTTCATTGAAATTTTTTTGTCAACTGAATTTACAAAGGGAATATATAATTTTGAGTGGATTTTCAGTTGGCTGAAAACGATTAATATATCACAAAACTTATGTTGACATTTGTTTTTCTTATAACATCATGTCTATGAAGTTTGGTAATTTGTTCCTGGTATTTTTAATTTGAATTTGTAAGAACCGGAATACAGAAAAAGAAAAGAAAGAAAAAGAATGAAAAAATATCAATAAAGTGAATTCTAGGAACCCTTTCAGACACGTCACCAAAATGACGAATAATTTATTGAAAATAGAATATATAATGTAAAACGATTATAAATTATAAAGCATTATTTCAATTAGTTGTCAAATTTTAAGCTATTTTTTTAATGTTATTTATTTTTTTGCATGCTCATCTCTAAGTAGTTGCACACAGCACTACTTATCAAAACACTACTACTAAATCAAAAAACACTAAATATAGTGCAAAATCACTGACCAGCAACAGTGATGCTCAGATCAACGCTTTATTAAACGAGAATAAAACAAGCACAATTCACAATTTGGCAATAACAACAAAAAAAGCTCTGTACACGTGTGTTTGTTCAACCAAGGTGTAAAGAGAACACTCTTAAAAGTAAAGTACCGTTATCGTAACAACGTCACTGTGATGTTCAATTATAACTTAGTTTAATTCAAGGTTGATTTATAAGGTTGTCGCAAGGGAGAGAGCGAGTACCCATAATTGTCAAATCGAAGTTGACAGCTCATAGAAAATCTGCAAGTGCTCTCTTTTATCATCCGTTTTTCTTTCGTAGTCATTCGCAAAATTGGCTGGTTTTGACAATTATGGGTACTGAGAAGAGACTGCGATCAGCCCTGCGACAACCTTATAAATCAACCTTGGTTTAATGTATTAACTCGGTGGAGATGGGTGAAAATTCAAACTAAAAAAAACTTTCTACTAAAAAACTAACGTTTCAAAACGCATAACTGATTCTTTCGAAATTAATTCTAAAGAAGTACCAGTTAACCTAAATTCTTAAAGATGAGCCTCCCAAAACAAGCGGTAAGCTTTTTTACATGTACATATTTATGTATCAGCTTGCTTACTGTGTAAGGCTGTGGCCAGATTACGCGATTTCTCGCATTTGCGAAAATTTGATAAAAAATAAAATTTTAAAAAATATTGATCAAAACATAATTGCTATAAAATGATTGATTGTTAGCGATAATCGTTATTTGCGGTGTCTCTGTTTAAAATAGAAAAATATAGTTAAAAAATTAGCTAAATCGTTTGAATCAGACAAATCGGCCAAATCGGACAATTTATTGATAGAATCTCTCAATTTTTGCGATGAAAGGATATTTGTAACAATCAGTCGATTTCTAAAGATAGGCGCAACTTTGCCAGTGTTTGACGCTTCGAGCGAAGTTTCGCTTTCGTCGCTACGAATAATCAAAACACACCTTAAGACGTAAAGTTGAAGAAAAAAGGCTCAATGGTCTACCTTTGCTAGGATGTTATAAATTGAATGGCCCAAAATAAAAGAAAAGAAGACATTGTTCTCTGAAGATTATTTAATGAATAAACAAATTTTAATAAGTCTATAAAAAAACTTGAACCCCCAAAAATGTTCAGGCTGCGCCCCTGCCCCTGTAGACTCTAAGCTATTAAACATTTTCTGATTTTTGGAATATAAAAAAGAAAAAGAAGAGAAAAAAAAACAAAGAAAAAGAAGAAAAGCAGAATGAAAAAGTAAGAATTTAAAAATCAATGGTCCATTATCATTAATAAGATAAGAGTTAACTCTGAATTTTGTGCAAGCTTTTTGACAACACATTACATCGAAAAGCTGTCAAGAATGCTTATACTAAACTTAAAGTCGGCTTTAATTTTGCTAATGATAATGGGCCAATGTCTTGAAATATTATAAGGGGGTATTCATGTAGTGTTGGTTCACTTGTGATATAAATATCATAAATATATGTACTACACTCAAAAAATTTATTAGTAAAATGGCTACGAATGATATCCGCGGCAAAATATTCGTGCATTGTATGAATAGTCGCACAATAAACGAAATATTCGTATCGTAATATCTTTACGAATTCATTCGTGATATTTACTAACGCCTGTGGTCATATTCACGAATTTATTCGTTGTATATACTAATTATATTCTTAAAAAAAATAGAACAATTCGTATAAGTGCATTGTACGAATTATTGTGTACATATAAATAATAGCATTCGTAAATTTTTCATACGAATAACTTCGTTAATTCTTTCATTTCATTCGTAGTATTTACTAATGAATTTGTACTATTTACGAAGTAAAACTAATATTAGTACATAAAATTCATTCGTAGGTTGACCGTACGTATTATTCGCAGAATGTACGAAGTATTAGTAGAGTTGAAAAAAAATTGACAACCGAAACGAAAAAACAAAAACATTTCTCTTCGACACGGAAGGGAGTGTTTTTTAATCGCTATCGAAAAACTTATGTTATATGCAATAAAGCACGATTTTAGGAAAATAAAAAACAGTCTAATGCTAATATTAATGCTTTAACAATTTATAGTGCTATTTTTTTAACATAAATTGTGTAATATTTTGTGTCGGGCATAAATGAATGATGAAGTGGTAGGATTGCCAGTAAATGATGAAGTGATAAAGTGAAGTGACAGGATTGCCATGATATGTTGTGCGTTTTAAAAGAGTTTAGGTTAAAAGGACCTGCCTAAAGATAAGATAAACGATATCTTCCGAGTCAAGCCCATATCGGGTAACTCTAACCTACTAGTTATCGGTCAAGTTTTATTCTTCCTTCGATCGAAATCGTGCTCTGAAAGCTTTTGGTGACTATAGAAAGTGAATGGACACTGATAACAATGTGTACTTGCACGAGAGCCTCTCTATTCGATCAAGAAAACTTCTACAAGCAGCGATCGCCTGCAAGCGTAGAAAAAATATTTTCAATGCTTTAACAATTCGTAGGTCTGTTTAATATCAGGCTTTCTATGAATGGTGATTGCATTAAAATCAATGATGAAGTTGTACTCCCAAAAATCTCATCGGCTCCTGATGACGTCATCGAAAATGAATATAGTAGCTCCTCTACGTATGTCTAAGTTTATACTATTTTATCATTTCCATAACTTTTTCCACTGTATGCTTAATCTTTACCTATTCTTTACGCTGCACTCTTATTTTGTACATTCTTTGTCTCTAATACACTTAACGAAAAATTCTTGGTAATATTGATAAATAACTTTTGTTATTCCATAACAAAACCAAATTGTGCAATCGATTAAATTTTATCATAAATGCTTCATATTTTTATCAATTCAAAAGAAATTTTATCCATTTGATTGAAAACCCAATAAAACGTTAACAAATTGAATGTGTTGATTTCAAGAAATGTGTTTTATTTGTTTGAAAAATGCTTTTCTCAACTTCATATAAACTTATTCACGATAACAAAATCGTCAATCAGTTGGAACCAAATTGTATAATTTTTATAAATATTATTAACAAACTTACTTCATTGGTTTGATAAATAGGTTTGTTGTGCTGATGAAATTATTTATAAAATTGATAATCCCTTGAGTCACGCGGATAAAATTTCCATTTCGTAATGATGAAATGAATTATCAATTTAAAAAACTTTCAATCATTACAACAAAAATAGAGGTCTGGCATTTCGGTAGCGTTATTTGTTGTTCGCAGAAATTATAGAAAGCTAATTTGTGAGTTGCGTACGTTTTATTTAATTTGTGAAACAAAAAATTATT
This sequence comes from Coremacera marginata, assembly GCA_914767935.1. Taxonomy (NCBI): domain Eukaryota; kingdom Metazoa; phylum Arthropoda; class Insecta; order Diptera; family Sciomyzidae; genus Coremacera; species Coremacera marginata. Next base: position 2,178,650 of record OU612045.1, on the reverse strand, counting down.
GCAATTACAATTCAGTGAGAGTAAGGAGTTAAGGAGTGGAACTAATGTACATTAGTAATGTAAATTACATTCTTCTAGCGATACATTATTATATTTCGTTTTGTTATTTTTTGTAAAATTGCTTGAAATAATAAAATATTTTATCAAAACATTTTTGTATGATTGATAAATAAAACATATTTGTAACAGAAAAGCATTTTTCTATTCAACAAACCATTTTTTCAGATTGAAATATTTTTTATTCATATTGGCAAATTCATTTACCAAATGTACAATGCAAACGCGGCATTCTTGATAAAGGCTTTTATCAAATTAAAATATCTATTTATCAAATAAACAAAATACGATTTTGTTAATATGATTGCAACCTCTCATCTTCAATCAAATTGACAAACGCTTTTGTTGAATCTATACTGACAAAAAATGTATCATCTTAACCTAGGAATTCGTCAATGTGAAAAAATACTTCTTTGAGTGTAAATGCTTTCAGGGTAAGTTTAATTTTAATTTTTTCTAATTAATGTAATAATTACGCAGTTATTAGTAATATTTAGACACAAAACTTTTAGAGTGTTGTCACTTTGGAATAATAAGCAATCAATTGCGTTGCCGGTATTTTGTAAATGTAAAGTGCAATGAAATATGAAATTAGCAGTTAAATCGACATTTGTAGCAGCAATTCTTTATTAAAAATTTTTGTTTAGACTTAACCAACACTCAGTGGATGTCGCTATATTTTTGAAAGCATTAAACGAACTGCACCGTATAATGAACGAATGAATAGCAAGAGCATTTGTAAATAAATCACAATAGTATTCGTACAATATACTAATCGCACCGTACAATATACGAATGAATACCAAAAACATTGGTAAATATTACAATAATATTCATACAATATACGAATTCATTTGTATAATGCACGAATGAGTAAAGAGTGTTAGTAAATATTACAATAATATTCGTACAATATACGAATTGCACTGTACAATGTACTAATGATATTAGGAGCATGCGTAAATGTAACGATATTATTCGTACAATATACGAATGTTTTTTTACGAATACGAATAAAATATTCATAATAAGTATGTTCCAATATGCGTACATTCTACGAATCCTATTCGTGGCTGAAAATCACGAATAAAATTTTTTGAGTGTAGGATTTGTTCGTTGTATATTTAATAAGTTTTAAAATATCAAATTTTTTATTGATATTATTACAAATATCAAATTTCTCACTTATACAAATTCACCACATAGTGAATACGTGTCTTTAGTTTTTTATTTACTTCCAGAATTATATCAAAATTTAATTTTGTAACGATTCATTATCCACTTGTAGAGACGAAAATGGAGATCTGAATACGGATACACAGTGTGTGCTTAGATTGTGGAGACAGCACTTCTCCAATTTACTTAATGGCGACGATTCCACCAATGCCGCCCATCGAGAGCACAGTGCAGTGCCACCAATCGACGATGACGGAGTGGAAGTATCACCACCTAGCCATGAAGAGGTTCGAGTTGCTATCCAGCGACTCAAAAACAATAAAGCAGCGGGTGCTGACGGCCTGTCAGCTGAATTGTTTAAAACCGGCGGCGATGAATTGATAAGGCGCATGCATCAGCTCATCAGCAAAATATGGCTAGCAGAAAGCATGCCCGACGATTGGAACCTCAGTGTACTGTGCCCTATACTTAAGAAAGGAGACCCTACAATCTGCGCAAGTTATAGAGGTATCAGTCTTATTTCCATCGCATATAAGGTTCTCTCAAGCGTACTGTGTGAAAGATTAAAGCCAATTACAAAAACACTGATTGGACCTTATCAGTGTGGCTTTCGACCTGGTAAGTCCACCATAGACCAGATTTTCACGCTACGACAAATCCTGGAGAAAACCCACGAAAATCAAATTGACACACACCATCTCTTTGTCGACTTTAAAGCTGCGTTCGATAGCCCGAGAAGGGATTGCCTATACGCAACAATGTCTGAGTTCGGTATACCTGCAAAGTTGATTAGACTTTGCAGAATGACGTTGAGCAACACACGCAGCTCCGTCAAGGTAGGAAATGACCTCTCCGAAACCTTCAATACCGAAAGAGGTTTCAGGCAAGGCGATCCACTGTCTTGCGATCTCTTCAACATCATCATGGAGGGGATCGTACGAAAGGCCGGTGTGCATCGTAATGGCACCATTTTCTATAAAGGTGTCCAGCTCCTTGCTTACGCTGATGATATTGATATTGTTGGCAGAACCAAGAGAGATGTTACCGCTGCTTTCGCCGCTATCGAAAAGGAATCAGCCAAAGTGGGTTTGACGATAAATGAGGGTAAAACAAAGTATATGCTGTCTACAAACAAGGGAGCTCGGCGTTTAGACTCCCACGTTTCATCCGGCAGCTATAACTTTGAAGTAGTCAAGGAGTTTGTATACCTTGGCACCGCCATTAATACTAACAACGAAATCAGCCTGGAGATAAAGCGAAGAACAATAATTGCTAATAGGTGCTACTACGGGCTCAGTAAGCAACTAAGTTCCAGAGCCCTCTCTCGATCGACAAAACTAACACTCTACAAGACGCTCGTTCTACCTGTGCTGCTTTATGGCGCTGAGGCATGGGTAGTTTCGCAAACTGACGCAGCCGCTCTGGGGGTGTTCGAGAGAAAAGTTCTTCGCAAAATCTTCGGTCCTGTTCGAGTCGGCGATGACTATCGCATCCGAATGAACCACGAGCTGTATGAGCTCTACGGAGACATTGACGTAGTTCGGCGTATAACTGTGCAGCGACTACGCTGGCTGGGTCATGTCCATCGTATGAACGACGAAGCTCCAGCGAAAAAGGTGCTCGAGGCGAGGGTCGCTGGTCAACGACGACGAGGGAGACCATGCCTCCGATGGATGGACCAGGCTGAGGAAGCCCTAACCGCACTTGGTGTATCCGATTGGAGAAGGCGCGCGCAAAGCAGAGGCGCCTGGCGAGAGCTGATGAGGTCGGTCGAAATCCGGACACGGGTTGTCACGGCCACCTAAGTAAGTAAGTAAGTAACGATTCATTATAAATATAAAAAAATGTTTTTACAAAACATAAAAATAAAATACACAAACATTGAAGTTATGTCAGGTATCAGAGAAAAAATTCTGAAAGAGAAGAAAGATGGGTTCAATTTCGAATAACTATAATTTTTATAAAAGTCTAACTAAGTTATTTGAATTAAAGTACAACATATTTTTATGCGTATATTATTGCTCTTTTTGCCGCCAGTCAGCACCACTCTGCCCCACTCAAGCAGTCACCACATGCTTCGATTGTTTTGAGCTCAATTTGTCACTTAATTGAAATCCTTTTAAAAGTAATGAGATCCTCCTGCTCAGCATGCGCAGTCCGTGTAGATTTTAACAAACTATAAGCTGTTGCCAACCCTTGCAGTTGCCTTTTTGGCCTTTGCTAAGCCCGATACCTGCGAGTGGTGAACAAAAGAAAAACTTAAGAAAAAAAAGGCAAGAAATAACCACCAAAATATTCAGCCCATTCAAAAGAAAGCAAACAAAGTTTAGACGAACTGTTTAAATTAAATCTCGATCCTTGAGAAGATATTTTGAGCCAGTTATGATCCATTTACAAAATCAGCTGCCTCTGCTGAAGAGTTGTGCTCGTCTAGCAGCTAAGCACAGGATCAGGGCGGATCAATTTGGTTGTGGTGAGAATATGACAAAAAAAAAAAAAAAAAAAATTGATCCCTGCCAAAAGACTTATATTAGGCGGTGTAGTGAAAACGGTTTTGCGTAAAGAAACAAGTAGTTTGTAGTTTTTTGTTTTTGGGACATACTATATTAAATAGTAAGGAATGCTCAAAAATTCTCAAGAATTCACAGCAGGATGCGTTTGTTTTGAGATCAATTTGTAACTTAATTGAAATCCCTTTAAAAGTAATGAGATCCTCCTGCATAAGCGCAACTGTCAGATCAAGAATGAGGATTTATAAAATGTTGATGAATAAGTTCTTTATATGAACTGGTAGCTTACGAACGGCAGGATTAAGCTTAGTTTTTTTTATTATCCTTTGCTTATAATGATCTCTGTCATTCAGCTTCAATTTAGCGCTCTTTAAAACTTAAATGTCCTTTGGCAACATACTGTATATTGCACTTTATTCAGCAATGTCCTTAAAAAATGCTGCCACACAATATAAAACCGGATTAACTTCCATTAAAAATGTGTTGAAATATGCGAAAACACTTATATTGAAGTAAATTTGAATTTATCATAATAAAAGCATGAAATCCTCACCTAAGGATATTTTTGAATATCAGAAAAACCTTTTTGCATGAAGTCACATCAAATGAAAAAATAAAAAAATAAAAAAAAACTGCTCCAAACTCATATAACACATGCTGCCAAAGCAAACACTTGAGCTGTTACAAATACACGCACACACGTCCAGCTTATGGCAGCAGTCGCCCATATAAACGCACACACAGTTCATATGAGTTAACAAAGGCGTTGACACAAGGATCAAGGATAGTTTTTATATTCTTTTTTTATTTAAAGGAAATTTAAATTTAAATCATCCTTCGGCTGCTGACTGGTCTGCGAAATGGATGCGCACGCTTTATCCGGATCGGATCAGACGCTTAATACGCTACATGGAGAACTAAATTGAAGCAGCCCTAACAATAACAATATCAACCTCAAATATCAAAATCAATTACGTGGCGTTGAGGATTTGGATTTGGTGTTTTTTATCCATTACCATTGTATGGAGCCTTGGAAGCACACATTGTACAGACGTGTGTTAAGATTATTATAAAAATTCCGAATTTTTTCAAATTCCATTTGATACATTTGAAAAATAAAAAATAAATAAGTAAACAAATGTATGTTAAGTGCTTTTAAATCTTTAAATACTCAATATAAATAATATAAAATTTGTCACAAATACATAATACAACAACAAATATAACGCTTTGTAAACACTTCATATATATTTTTAAGAGAAAAATTCTTGATAAAAATAAGATTTTGTTGTCTTGAGTTTTATCCAATTTATTTTAAACTTTTTAATGTGCAAAAGGCGAATTTTGTGCAAAACGCGAACTTGAGTGCAATGCAAGTTGAAATGTAGAATTCTAATAGAAAGTTTGGTTTTTTAAAGCCAAAATTCTAAATGAGTGATATTCGAGTATGGTTTTCATAATCTGACAATAGTTTTACATAAAAACTTAAAAACATGATTTTTTTTAGCATTCGAAAAAAATGGCAGGTTTTCTTCATGATTTTGAAGCAAAACATCTTTAGACATGTATACAATACGGTGAATTAGATAAAGGGGCGGGGCCGGGGGGCTTATACCGATGTAGCGAAAAGTTTTAATAACAATAAACATACAGAAAAATTTTTCGTACTCGGCAGAATACTATCACCAAATAGTGAGAAACTTCATTCTGAGTTTAAATGTTTGTCATTTTTACTTCCAAAGCTATTCGATATAAATAATTTGGCTTATATGGGCAGAGCCACACCCCTTGTCCAATGCTCGTCCAACTTTTCTATTAGAAAGATATCTCCGTTCTGAGTTTAAATGCTTTGTGACTTTTATTTCCAAAGGTATTCGTTATAAAAAATTTGGCTTCTATGGGCGGTGCCATACCCCTTGTCCAAAGCCCAGCCAAGTCTTCTATTAGGAAGACATCACCAAGTGTTATCTCCAATCTAAATTTCAATGTCCTGTGACTTTTACTGCCATAGCTATTCTGTATCGAAAATGAGACTTGTATGGGCGAAGCCACGCCCGTTTTGCATAGGGAGTAAAAAATACATTAAAATCATATACCTACCAAACATAAAAAAAAATTCATTAAAATTGATCTAGCCGTTTCGGAGAAGTTCGGCCACAAAAATTGTGACACGAGATTTTTATATATTAGATATTTATTTTTTTTTCAGGAAAATTTTTTATGTATGTGGCTGTGCCACTGAGCTATTTTGGTACTCAGTTAAGAAGTTATGATTTTTTATTCGAAAAGCATCAACTTAACAAAAAATATTTCAAGTTAACAAAAAGAAAAAAGTTTTTGAACTTAACAAAAAGATTTAAAATGCTTAGAATACCTAAATAAAACGTGTGCTTTTTTTTAAAATTTTTGAGCCATAAATTCTAAAATTCTATATAAAAAAAAAATATGTGTATAAAAAAAAAAGAAATTCTGAAATTGCTTAAAATAAATTTTTTATTGAAAAAAGAGTGTGAAAACAATGTGTGTATCTAAGTATCACAGAAATTTTTTATTCTGATTATTTATATATAATACTTTAATTCAAAAATAAATTGTAACAGAATGATAAAAAATTTGTTTTTCTCTAATTTTATAAGCAATTTCAAGTAAAAGATGAATAAGAATACGTTCCGTTTTAAAAAGAATTTCTTATTAAATTTAAAAGTAAGTAAGTCGATAAGATATTATAAGATAAGATAAGACAAGATAAGATAAGATAAGATAAGATAAGATAAGATAAGAAAGATAAGATAAGATAAGATAATATAAGATAAGATAAGATAAGATAAGATATGATAAGATAAGATAAGATAAGATAAGATAAGATAAGATAAGATAAGATAAGATAAGATAAGATAAGATAAGATAAGATAAGATAAGATAAGATAAGATAAGATAAGATAAGATAAGATAAGATAAGATAAGATAAGATAAGATAAGATAAGATAAGATAAGATAAGATAAGATAAGATAAGATAAGATAAGATAAGATAAGATAAGATAAGATAAGATAAGATAAGATAAGATAAGATAAGATAAGATAAGATAAGATAAGATAAGATAAGATAAGATAAGATAAGATAAGATAAGATAAGATAAGATAAGATAAGATAAGATAAGATAAGATAAGATAAGATAAGATAAGATAAGATAAGATAAGATAAGATAAGATAAGATAAGATAAGATAAGATAAGATAAGATAAGATAAGATAAGATAAGATAAGATAAGATAAGATAAGATAAGATAAGATAAGATAAGATAAGATAAGATAAGATAAGATAAGATAAGATAAGATAAGATAAGATAAGATAAGATAAGATAAGATAAGATAAGATAAGATAAGATAAGATAAGATAAGATAAGATAAGATAAGATAAGATAAGATAAGATAAGATAAGATAAGATAAGATAAGATAAGATAAGATAAGATAAGATAAGATAAGATAAGATAAGATAAGATAAGATAAGATAAGATAAGATAAGATAAGATAAGATAAGATAAGATAAGATAAGATAAGATAAGATAAGATAAGATAAGATAAGATAAGATAAGATAAGATAAGATAAGATAAGATAAGATAAGATAAGATAAGATAAGATAAGATAAGATAAGATAAGATAAGATAAGATAAGATAAGATAAGATAAGATAAGATAAGATAAGATAAGATAAGATAAGATAAGATAAGATAAGATAAGATAAGATAAGATAAAATAAGATAAGATAAGATAAGATAAGATAAGATAAGATAAGATAAGATAAGATAAGATAAGATAAGATAAGATAAGATAAGATAAGATAAGATAAGATAAGATAAGATAAGATAAGATAAGATAAGATAAGATAAGATTACACAGTCTTTGTTTAAGAAAACCATAAAAAAATCTTATTCATTTGTAATCGTAAGGATCTTATAATCAAACAATTAGATATAAATTATAAAACTGTATGATAAAACTGTAAAACTGTTACCATTGGCCATAATTAGAAAACTTACCTTGTATTTGCTTATCAGCGAATCTATTGAACTGAAGATACTGTTGGGTGCAATACTTAGAGCAAAAATATCAGTATGAGTTTAATTTTAAATATATATCGAAAGGTCCGTATTTTTTTTTTAATCATAGTCAGACCTAATTATTTTAAAGTAACTCCAGCGCTACCAAAAAATATGTTCATCCTACAGTAATTTCTAGAATCAAACTGTTTTAATATTCTTATCGAAAAGTTAAAAAGTGTGCTACTGACTCCAACAATATTTCCGCTACTCTTTATCAGTTAATTGGTTTACAAATCTTGATTATTATTTTGAAAATGCTTTTTTATACATGAGAGCAAAGAAGATAGAAAGAGCGATAGAACGGAATTCACGCGTCAAAACGTCAAACGTTTGCCTTTATTTGACAGGATAACGAGATTTTCAAGTGGGTGCGGCTCAAGTGTTGTGCTGCTGTTTATGTTCACACCCCGAATATAAAAGCGATGCTGCTTTGGCGGTTGCAATATACCCTTCAGTTAATCATGTACCCAGCAAGGTTTATACGAGAAAATAATGTGAAGTGGACAACTGGAAAAATATTTTATAGACAAAAAAAAAAAAAAATATATACTTAATGATGAATGAAATGATGCGGAAATATAAGAGTTAGAAATCAAAAGAGAGGAAAATAATAAATATTAGATTTCTTCTATTTTTATACAAAATATGGATTTATTTAAGTACGGAATAATGTTACATTGAAATATATCTCAAAATTTGTGTATTGAAATTTAGATAACTTATTTTTCATCATTAAAAATATGCCTACATTAAAATATTAACGGTTGAGTCGGTACTTTAATCAATCGATCGTGCCTAAGCTTCTAATGCCGAAATTCTCAAGGGCTGTTGAAAAATTTTGTAGGCATTACAAATCGGCGTAAAAATATCTAAAACGATTTTCTCACAATTAGACACAGGAAACTGCAGATTTCTCAAAAACTTCATTTATATGTAAAAATGTAAAGAAACAGAAAGAAAGAAAAAGGAAGAAACCAATCAAATGCGCATCACTGCAGCAACGATCATGGCAACATTTTGTGAACAATAAAAAAAGCAACCAACAATTGCCAAAAATAAATGGCAGCTACACAGGCTTATCCTTGCTTATCCATGTTTTGTAAAGTGTGTGGCTATAAAAAAAAAGGCAGATACCATCAAGCCAATGTTTATTTAAAAACAAACCGACCAACGATCATTGTAAGCGACTAAAATGGCAAACGTTTTTTAAGCGGTCAATTGAAAAACGACAAAGCAGAAAATGAAATGAGTATTCTAGGCATGAGTTTACAACTGATCAAACCTAAGCTTCAGGCTTGAAAAAAAAACAGACAAAATAGAATCACTCCTTATACCCAATACAGTTCGAACTGTTTATAAAACTGTTCTTTGTAGAAAAAACGAGAGCACTGTCAAAAAATAAAAATAAAAACAAAAATAAAAACAAGATCAATACGAGAAGGAAAATCAAAATAAATACGCCTTTGTCTACATATTTTGTGTATAAACGTTCTTTGAAAAGTAGAGAATTTGGCAAAAACTACTGCATTTCAGGTGTTGGCAGCTTAGTTTATGGCCTTCAATTATTACATTTTTTATATTAACAGTCTATTGAAGCATATAACACTGATTATATTCCTTTTTGCGCACCCGAATTATTTGATCTTTAAAGTTGATCGTTTTCTCTTATTTCCTAAATCTGTTTGTAAGCAGCTTGTTGGGGGTCTCAAAGGATTTATGTATTTGTGTTAATGTTTATTTTTTCCATTTTTTTCAGCTTCTGTTGTATAAAATTTTAATCCTTTGCCGATTTATTTACACGTTTGCGCCCAAAAGTGTGGAGACGTGTTCAAATATTTTCACGATACTCGCTCTCACACTTTAGAGTTGAGTCTGAGTTTTCTTAGCTGCTGTCAAAATAAATAAAAATTCTTCTACATTGTTGGTGATCTGGTTCTTTTATTATAGAATTTTCTATGTTTGTGCTGTTAGCATGTGTCAACATTTATTCCGATGCTGAAATATTAAGCTGTCTCAGAAGTTGTTGGATCGACAATCGCAATATAGTTGTTGTTAATATTAAGACTACTATGAGAAATCGACCTCTTGAGACAAACTGCAAATAGCTTACAGTTCTGTTTTATAATTTCATAGTTCCTAAGAGTTAAAAATGAGTTGATTAAATGCAGCAAGAACATGACACTTTCGTTATTGTTACTTTTTATTGTCACGAATTCGCAAACGTTAGGTTTTTTAAAAATTATCTCCTTTGCTCAGATTCTAAATTCTGACAGGTACAAAATTCAAAATAAAATTTTGTTTACAAAATTATCATTTCAAAGTTTAGTGCTAATTGATATTTTATTTTATATTGTGTGTCGGCACTCAAACTACGCGGGTAAAAATCCAGTTCTATTCCGCCAGTATTGAAAGTAACCAAATTCTCTTTTCTCGTTAGCTACTTTACTAGTTCTATACGAACTAGCTCCTTTTTAGACCCAAGGTAATGCATAAAAGGGTCAGATCAGTCAACTTCTAGCTTGTATTGCTTATTGTTTATGTTTCTGACGTTCTGATTTTGTATCCATGACTTATATAAAGGGTCCGCCAAATCACTTTTTTTTTTTGGAAATGCAAAAAAAAAACTACTGAATATTTTCTCAAATTTCTTTTTTTATTTGAATGTACAATCCTTCCGGTTAATAATGGAAAATAATTTCATTGAAATGGCTGCCTCGGCTGGCCATGCAATAGCCTACACGATCGGTCCAGTTTTTAAGCACATTATCGATTGTGTGTAGCTGTATTTCACCAATGGCTTCACAAATATTGTCCTTTTAAGCGTCCTTTGAGGGCTCCCCACAAATAATAGTCCAACGGTGCCAAATCGCAGCTCCGAGGTGGCCAAACGACATCAGCTCTGAGGCTGATAATGCGATCTTCAAAAACAGGGCGTAAAACATCGAGTGTAGCTTCGGCTGTGTGGCACGTAGCGCCGTCCTGTTGAAACCAAATGTTGCCCATATCCTCCTCTTCAATTTTTGTGAACAAAAATTCGTTCAACATGGCCCGATAACGATGGCCATTGACTGTAACGGCCACTCCTTGCTCATTTTCGCAGAAAAATGGCCCAATTATGCCTCTGGACCAAAATCCGCACCGTTGTGACTCGTTTTGGGTGCATCGGCTTTTCAATGTATGCGTGCGGGTTTTCTGTGCCCCAAATGCGACAATTTTGCTTGTTTACATACCCGCCAAGATCAAAATGAGCTTTATCTGAAAAGATGATTTTTTTGGCAAAATCGGCATCTTCTGTAAGTCGATCGCAGGCAATATTTCCCAGCGTTGTTCAAGCGTATACACAACCATATTCGTTCAGCGGAAGGATAAAACTAATTATCTGTCAAATCAGACATGTGCTAAGTGTTACCATTCACGAAATAAGCACTAGTTGAAAAAAAAAAACGTTAGATGGCGGACCCTTTAGTTCGAAGTAATATTTTCGAGAAAACATGATGTCTATCGTGTTTCAATTTCGTAAAAGAACATGAAGAAAAATATTAAAGGGATTCAAGTCACTGCGTAGGTTTGAGTATTGCAAATTGCGTACTTTGCGTACATTGAATTGACATGAGCACGCCATCAAAGTTTGCGTAAAACTACCTGCGTAGCTTAAAAATTCTTGAACATACTAGGAATCACTTTCATTTAATTCATTGTTCTGTCTTAAAATAAATCTCATTTGTCAATTAGTAAATGCCAAATAACAGCAAAAAATTGAAGTTGAAAGAAATCTTGGTTTAAAATGAAGCTAATGAGATTTTATCTGTCTCGGATTTCTTTAATAATGTTTCCAGAAAGACTTTCAAAGATCTTCTTTTATTAAGCATCATGGCACGTGATTCTTGACCTCTTCTTCAATCTCTTTAATAATAATAGCTATAATTTGTACCTTATTTATATTAATGGATAATTAGTTTTGTATTTACTATTATTTTAATATTGTGATATTTAAAGGTATATAAGTATAAGTAGTCTATAAGAGTTATCCTCTGTTTGATGAAATATAGAAATAAAGAAATTGAGCACAAAAAAAAAAATTGAGCACAAAAAAAGGTTTTTGAAAAAAAAGAAGGGTTCCTTTTAAGCAGTCTTATTATACGCAATACGCAACAAATTTGGCGCGTAAAGGCTTATGCAAATCGTTTCGTAAAGTTCATATAAAAAAAATTGACATTGCGTAAAAATTTACGAGATACGCGGTTACGCAGTCCATACGCAGTGACTTGAATAAAACTTAAATGTCATTTTAAAGTACAGACCATTAATTTTGTATGCCCCCTACGCACGACCCCCTAAAAAATTAAAAAAAGGAGATACAAACAAAAAAAAACAAAATGCAAAAGGATTCATTGAAATTGAACCAATAACTTTGGAGTTAACTATCGAACCGTTTTAAGAAAACTAGTTTCAAGAAAATCGCGTTTAAAGCTTTTGTTTTTTCGAAATTTTGCACATATTTTTAAAATTATCGGTTGATAAGCTTACTTTTATTTAATCTGCAATACCAGGTATTGTTTTGAAAACATGTTTGTTTACATATTCTAGAAACTATGAAAAATATATTGCAAACAATAAAAAATTTTTTGTTTTAAAAAATTTACACGTATATTATTAAATACCAACCGAGCATTAAATTTTCATACAAATTCTTATTTAAAATTGAATGTAATATTCGGGAAGTGTTTTAATTTAATACAATTTTGGTGTGGTCATATATGTAGGACCAATTGTTTAAAAATTTATTCCAAAATTTCTAACCGTGTAGTTTTAACTTTATATGGGAAATAATTTCCATACACAACTTATTTTTATGTGTAAAGAATACAGTTATTTTAAGAAAAGCTTGAGTTTCGCATAGCAGGATTAGAAGTGAGTTTCGATTAAAAATTCTTAAGAACTCTCTTAAGTTACTAACCCACACAATGTGCAGTAATAATCTAAAGTTTTCGTAGCAAACATCAAGAAAATCCCCAGAGCTGTTAAGCTCAAAACTGAAGACATTAGCCACTAATATATAAGCCAGTATGAAATTCTATATGCGAGTATATACAAGCACATTTAGTAGCATATGGAGTGAAGAGAACATGTGAGAAATAGCATGTGGCATTGGGTACTGCTAAAACAATTCACTCCTATCCTAGTTGACGTTGGGGACGTCAAAGTAATCGGCAACAATCTGTTAACTTTGCCCAACCCTAATACCCACGCACACATGCTACACAAATTTTTTAATAATTAAGCATGTGTGCCAAGAACTACGAGTAAAGTCGGTAATAGAATTTTTAGCTTGGCGCTGACAAAATGACAACAAAAACAACAACATGCCAAAGTCCCCAATGTCCCAACTGAAGCGGCTTGACTAGCAAATATTGCCAATGGCAAGCGAGTTTGTGATGGTACTAAAAAAATATACTCAAAACAAAAAAAGAAAGAGGTAAAACGTTGTGCGGCACTAAGAGCCACATTCTTCTGAATTTTACTAGGAATGGCATGCCTGAAAAGTTGAAAATAATTTGATTGATTTCTAATAAAATTGGTAGCAAGTATTTTTATAGATTGCTTTTAACCCACACGTCGCCTACCCTTAAGTTGTTTATTTAGCTTTTTTTAGTTGAACTTCTTATATGTACGTCTGCGGTCAGGTTGGCAAACATTGTGAACAATATTCTGCACTTCTCAGTTTCGCTTCTCTAGGGAACTAGAAAATGCAACGATAAGCTTAAAAGTTTTCCACTTTTTTCGAGCTTGATTTGCGAATTTCTTCTTTTAACACCCTTTGGCGTTTTTCGTACTACGTTTTTTTTTTTTTTGTAGTAAACTTTCACATATATTTTTTTATCCCCCAAACTTTTGGAGTGCCTCATGGTTTTGTTCATTTATTTTTTTGATTTTTGTTGATCTTGTTGTTGTTGCAGTTTTTGTTTTAGTTCCTAGATTGAATTTTAAATAAAAATTAAATTAACTTGAGTTTATTTGTAAATGGATTTCTGTGTATTTGTATTCTCATGTTGAGAAATGTGTTGAGATTGAGCACAGTCAAAAGTGGGCTGCTTTGGGTTAAGTATTGGGCGTACACTGTGCGAGGGAGGGGGGAAATAGGGGTATAACGTAACGTAAACATTGCGGAATAAAAGGTTTTTCTACTTGTCTGCTTTTGCTGCTGTTTTGTTTCGCAAATAATGTTGATTTTTCTTCGATTTCGATTGGTTAAACAGCACAGAAAAAATTATTGAACATGAAAATGTGAGAAAAATAATGAAAATGAGAAAAGTTTTCCCATTGTTCAAGAGTTTTGAGAATTTAAATATTTTAAATTAAAATCCAAATCGATGAAATGCCATTAGGATTTCAAATATGAAGTCTTTTTGTAAATCAAAGCATTTTCATTAATATCAAATGCAATAAATTTTCCATCACTACACGCAGAGAAAAAAAAAACTTATTTATCACAACCATGTTCTGAGAAGAACATAGAATGTTAAGGAATATGACTGCATCAGGGATGTTATCAGCTTAGTTGTAAAAGGGGCAAAAAATATACAAAAATAGCACATTTTTTGACATGAATAGGGCCTTGAGTGGTAAAAAGTATTGATTCAATATTGAAGACTTGCTATTTGGATATACGGCGATGATCACATAAAAACACACTTTTAAGTAATCTCAACAAGTTCAGTATATTTTACATTTTGCTTACAAAGGTTAATTTTTGATGAAAATAAATCGTTTTGAATTAATAGTTTCGAGAAAAAAAACTTTATTGTGTTTTGTTTCGCCATAAGTGTTTTTGGTTGTTCATAAAAATTGCATACTTTAGTCTAAATGATCAATGAATCACGAATTGTAGTTGGAAGTAATATAATTTAAGTGTTTCTTTTTACTTGAGAAAAAAAAAATGGATGGTAGCAATATTAAAAATATCGCAAAAATAATCAATATAGTAATTTTAATTATAAAAATTAAAAATTATCGACAAAAAAATCCGTGGCAGTGATTCTCCGGAGGCACCTCGAAAAAAAGTTATTTTGCGGTGAACACGATTAGAGGTTAGCGGATCATCTGAAAAAAAAAAAAATCAAAATTTGTTTCAATGGTAATATGTTTCCCGAGGTGATACCGAAGAATTTTTGAAATGTTTTTTATTTTGCTAGCGTTTTGAAGTCAAAAACGCTATTTTCGCCGAAAAATTGTGGTTATTTTATTGTTTTAAAATTGGAAGAAAAAAGAAAAAAAAAACGCTTCGGCATTACCTGTTGATTTATGTGTAGAAATAGTGTAAAAACGATCGATCAAGTATATTTTGCGGTGTTCACTCGTGTCGTGTGTCATCGTGTTCACCGCAAACCAACTTTTTTCGAGGCGCCTCCGGAGAAGCGTTGCCACGGATTAATTTATCGATAATTTTTATTTTTTTTTTTTTTAAGCAGTCAAACTATAACATGTATATGAAATAAATACACCAACATTATTCATGTCACCAAACAAAAAATCATGAAAAATTGCCTTTTTTCGGCTTTAAAACAGTACCATCCCCTTAATATACAGGGCATCCCGCAATTGAGTGCAACTATTTACGGAGGTGAAAGGTTATGTCGAGCTGAGAAAAAATCGTATGGGATCTTAGGAGCTACAGGGTTAATTAACATTTCACGACCTTGATTCACGTTATTGTTCCTAGCACAAAAATTAAGTTACGGAAAACTTTATCTGATAGCTCATTGCAAAAGCAATAAAATCACCTTTTCAACGGTATATCAACAAATAGTACCGACATAACCGTTACCAAGCTGTGCTCGTTCAAAGATGAAGTCAATCGGTGTAAGCTACCAAATTTCAACTTTGAGTGCAAATTTCTCAGAATTTCGCGTAATAAATGAAATCTTTTTTTATAATCAATTTTGTAATTTATTTAATTTTCTTTTCAATGACACCAACAACATAAGTTCATCTTGAAAAAATAAAAAGTTGGCTGCACTAAAAAAATTATACCTATTAGAAAATAATGGTAAATAATGACATTACAATTACTTATACAGTAGATAATATCGTTATTTTCTAAAAAGTATAATTTTTTGAGTACAGCCAACTTTTTTGAACGAGCACAGCGTTGTAACGGTTATTTCGGTGCTGTTTGTTGATATACCGTTGAAAGAGTGATTTTATTGCCTTTGCAATGAGCTTCGGATAACGTTTTCCGTAACATAGTTTTTGTGCTAGGAACAATAACGTGAATCAAAGTCGTGAAATATTAATTAACCCTGTAGCTCCTAAGAATGGGAAAATAGACCCCCTCCCATACCATTTTTTTCTCAGCTCGACATAACCTTTCACCTCCGTAAATAGTTGCACTCAAATACGGAACACCCTGTATACACAAGTCTGCGATGGAGCAGAAAGGGTTCGATTTTTTCATCAATAGGGGTAAATTTAAAAATAAACGGTTTTTTCTGTACCTGCTTTTACAGTTTATACTCTTAAAAAAATTATCACTAAAATAAACTAAAAAAAATACTGTTGTAAAATAAAAACAATATATAAGACATAAGGCATTTGGAGCTTAGTCAAATTCCATTATTTAATATTTGCAAGCGACTATTTTCTCCCCTATCTTACTTGTTTCACATAAAATCATTAATCCCCACTCTTATCTGTAGTTATTTAATACAGAAAAAAACGAAGAGAAAGAAGGCTTAAAAGAAAATGAATTGATTTGCAATGTGTGTATAAATTTCAAGGAATTTTTGATGTTTTTTTTGTAAATTTGTAAAGTTTTAAATTCATGTATAAATTCCAAGGAGTTTTTGGTGTTTTTATTTTTAGATTTTACATAACAGTATTTGTTTTTTTTTTTTTTTTGTGTGGAATTAGTGTTGTCGCAGCTTCGTGTCAGGAGTGTTATGTTTTAATTTATTTGCTCTAATCTTCATTTTAGCTAATGTTATACCTTCAAGTGCATAACTGCAATAAAACATACGATTTATCAATTTAAGTTATACTAAATAAGTGGCATATTAAAGTATTTATTTAAATTAATCAGCGGATTATGGTAAGTATAGATAAAATGTCAAGAGTGTTGTCTATGATTTTGCGGTTTTAAGTATAAATAAAATATAAAAAAAACGTGTTTGTATTTGATTGCTTAGATTTGAATTGTTTCCTATATTCTGAGCTTTGAGTGCAGAATTCTTTCAACAAAAATATTAAAAAACCGCCCTGAGTGTTGTTTCAACACCAAAGTCTATGCCGCCGAAATACTAAACTTTTTCCTTATTTCTTTCAAAATTTCCAACTTAAAATTAATAAACTATCAAATGCTAAAATTCGGAAATTCTTAGTAGACTTAAGCACTTTGTAGAGATATAACACTTAAGACAAAAATCATATGTACTTCTGCAAAAACATAAAAAATAAATTGAGCAGAATTTGTAAGAAGCGTAACAGTGATTTTGGATTCTATATTAATTTTCTATATTAATTTTCACAACAGAGGCCATATTTAAAGTTGAATGACATAAAAGTTGAAAAAATTTAAAAATTTCTCTGCCATATTCATATTTTTTAAAATTCCATGGGATGCCATGAGAGAGAGGTGTTTTTTTAATTTTAATCTCTTTAGATGTTTTTCTTAAAATGTCGTACGGAAGCTTAACTTGCATTTACTCCTAAATTCAATCGAATTTTGGCGGCAGAGCACATTGAGTATGAGGCTTCTCGAAGAATCATTTGATCTTTCCAAGGCACAAGTGCTTTTTCATATTTATTCCATAATTTAATGGATTTTTAAGAAAATGACAGACAACAATCTGATTTCAAGAGATTTTGCCCGCTATCTGCCTGGTTGTTGGATTGTTGTTTCGATAGGCAAATGTTTTTCCTTTTTCTGGCAAAGTTAGTACTGCACCACGACACATTTTGTATTTAAATAATTGAAAATTGCGAGAGACAACAAAAATGCAACGTTTTAGCTCGTACAGCTAATTTAAAACGAAATTTAAAGCCTTTGAGTCTAACTATTCTGGTTATCGTCTTAAAAGCACATTTTTTTGGCATGTTCAAAGCAAAATAGAAATAAATCATATTCGTAAAACTTCTGCAGGCAACTCTTCTCTATTTGATTAATGTTCTGCTCTAAAAAATAAAACAAAGGTTGTGACGATAGCTTACTGCATAAAAGAGAAAATTAAAGTGTTAAATCTAAAACATATGGAGTCTATTTGATTGATCGGGAGCTACAATCATTTTGAAAATTATGATTTAATTACTTTTTATTATTATTAAAAATATATTTTCTTCAGAAACTAAACTATTATAGAAGGAAAATAAGTGTGGTTATGGTAATAATGCCCACAATCATATATTTTCTCTGCGTGTGTACAGCACAGCTTCAAAAGAAGAAGAAGACCGTGCCCACAATTGACCTTGCGAAAGAATAACAACGTGTTATTTATACACATGCATTAAAGCTGCAGGATTAAGTTTATGATATTTACAATCACCCCTTCGTCAGTTCACAAAACATTCAACCCTTCAAAACAACAAATCCGCAGAATCAGCTTTATGGCAGAAATAGTATTTAAGACGGAATCCAGTTTAACTGCGATCTGGGTTCTATATAAATCGGCATAGCAAATCAACATATTTCGACATACATACATTTCAATACGTAACAGAGTTTGGATTTCGGTCACACAAACGGTGCAACGTACAAAGGATCAACGGATCACGCATGAAGATAATCTGCATTCGAGCGTGTACATTGATTTTTATTTTTATTAAGATTTTAAATTTGTGAGGCGTAAATATAGCGGTAAGCATGCGTTGATCTGCGGATGACATTAATCCGAAAGTAATGCGAACACAGCCATCAGCAAAAAGAGAGAGAGAGAGAGAGTAAAAGGAACGAAAAGAGTGAAAAAGAGAGGTTGCTGGTATTAGGGCGTTATATAAATAAGTGTTGGTAATATTAATAAAGATCGCTGTGTCGAATCATTGGCAGTAATGGCGTGCCTAGGTAGTTAGGAGCAGCTGGCTTCTGAATTTAGTTATAATTCTCTAAATACAAAAATATAACCTCATAAAATGCTGTCTTTCATTCCGAATTATGATATCTGCACATATTATTAAATGCGATACCAAAAAAAAATTGTGTACAAAATTTTCAACAATAGCAATAACGACCAACAGCATTTGTATAATTGAACTTGTGTATGTAAATATTTACACAATGTAAAAACCAAAAATAACCAAAGAAAAACGGGTTTAACTGTTTTTACAGCCAAGCTTATTAATAAATAATAATGTTATTTCAACTCAATTAATTAGCACACATTTAATTTACAATGGCAATACTGGGGACAATAACAACAACAACAACAACAAGCATAGAAAAGAGTAATGTTGTGTTTGTTGTTGTACATTACCTTATCGCATACAAATACTTTCATTTTCGTTTATTAAAATGCACAACAAACTAATTTAATATGTACAGGGTTAAAACAATAATAAAAACAACAAAACCAGCGGTGGTTTACATAAGCAATTTTAAGTATTACAACAAGATTTTCCTCGAGAATTCAGTTTTCAAATACTTAATTTTATATGTATACTCCCCTTTTATGAAGATTATTTATTTGAGATATTTTTTAAACGAGAGGCAAGAAAGTGGTGCTTTATTTTAGAAAATTAGAAGAAAATAACAATTTAATAAAAATTTAATAAATAAAAAAGAACATATTTTTATTAAACTCTTCTACATACAAATCTTTCGTTAGGTCCACCAAACAAAAAATAAAGGGCTTAATCAACAAAAACTTAACATATTTTTCTATTTATTATATAAAATTAAATATTATCAGACTACACTGGTTTCACTCAAGAATTACAGGAGTGCAAAGTCAATAATGTATCAGTTTCCAAAATAAGTTGTCTTTAGATAACTTTATAGTTCCGGATCTTGAAATTCTTAGTGTGGGGGGAGGGGGGAGGGGCTTAATTATCAAAAAAGCTGCGTACCACGCTTTTCGATAAACAATTTTTTAAAAGGAGGCTAATGTCCCAACCAAGTAAAGGCTCTTGAAGAGAAGAGAAGAGAAATAAAAAATCGAAGTAAAAGATACAGTGGCTCACAGCTTATTTCAACCAGTACCTATGAGAGACTTTTTACACGATACAACGGCTGCTTAATCACATATCGTACAGCAGTTGGCAGTTTCAACCATTCAACCGTGCAATATTGCAACCAACTCGTTGCATGCTTGCATTCAAACAATACAATAATCGCACACAACCATCAAATTACAATCGATATTGCTATAGCCGTTATATTGTGTAGAAGCCCCTTAATAACTAAAATAAAAAAAATATCAAAGTCATATAAATGCTGGCTGTTAGTCTTAGGTTTTAACTTTTCAAACATGACTTCATTTATTTTTCATATTTTTTTTTAATATTTAATAATAATTAAAAACGAAAATGCAACCCAAAACAATGTCATAACTTATTACAACCAAATACTTCGCAGTTCAGCAATGGTCTGTTATCTTGCAATATCACGGTTGCAGTGACGTAGCGTAGTGTGGGTAGGAGGGGTGCCGACAATTCGGACCGATTGAAATCACAGAGCACGGAGCTTTTTATTTCTTATACCCCAGGGAGTCCCCATTCTTTAAATGAATGTAGCCATCCTGTTTATTGTAGCAACTGGCAACACCATCTTTACTGACTCGCAGTGATTCCCCGTGTTTAATTTTGTGCTCGGATATATAAGGACCATTTTTCAGTGAGAATGACATCTTTCATATAAAGAATAGTGTTCAATATTGTACAGTTTAACATCTACAAATTAGGTCATAGTACGGTTAAGTTTCTTCAGGTAAGTCAGTGATTGATTTTTCGGCAATTCAAAGAAAGCTTTATTATTGCTAGACCATTGCTAGTCGTCGAATTCATATTGACTTAATCGTATGTATGTGTACGTCTACTTATATGCATATATCTATATGCAACGCGGTGACTTATAACAGGAAGGCAGATTTTTGTCTTAAATTGTAATAATTTTAGATTTTTTTTACAAACTAAATGTAGTATTGGTTAATCTATCAGGACAACTTGAAAAAATAGGTCGTGGTGCATAGCTAAGTGATACAGAACAAGGACAAGGATAAATAGCAGCATACCGAGAAAAGGGAATGACCACAAGGGACCATATTGTCGTTCGACTAAATAGATGTAAGATTGTGGTTATTCACTATCTAAATTCAAAGAAAAAATATGGAAACAAAAAGTAGTTGCAGACCACCTATACTCAGTGCCAGAGCAGATAAATTGGATACGCCCAACGATATCGGATGTATCCTTAATCTTAATGTTGATGTCACTGTAAGATGGGTGCAGAAGATTATTAAGAATGACACCAACCTTGATTAGGTTGACGAAGACACGCCACAAGCGGGCTAGGTTACCATTTGCAGAAAAACACCAGTTTTGGGAAAAGAATGGTCCAAAGTGATTTTTTTTTCGATGAGAAAAATTAAATTTAAATGGGCCTGATGGATGTCAAATGTACTGCCACGATAAGCGTTTGAAGAAGCAAGAAAGGATGCCCCGCAACTTTGGAGGTGGATACCTTATGGTCTGGGCTGAAAAATGAAGTATATTGAACTACTAGATAAAGATCTTTTGTATTTCTGGGATGATATTGCTGAAGAAGAGTGGGTTTTCCAGCAAGATAATATGGCAATGTATTCATCAAAGGCTACAAAAAAGTTTTTTAAATACCGTAATATAGCTATTTTGAATTGTCCGCTGCCAACACTGACTTGAAACCCATTGAGAATATGTGAGCAATATCATTCAAGTCAGTTTTCAAGGATAGCAGACAAATTGAAAAAGTGAGGAGTTTAAAATTTGCAATAACTGCCGAATGGGCTAAAATTAAAAATAAAAAAAAAAATTAAAAAAAAAATGTAAAAGAATTAATACACTGAAGGCTTCGGCGTCTTCAAGAGTAATTATTAATAAAGGATCATATATTCAGTACTAATCATATGAAATTATAGTTATTAACAAAATTTTGTACTTTTGCCGTTATAATTTCTTCGTAGAAAATAAATTTAGTAAAGAAATAAAGTTAATAAAACTTTTTTTTTCTTTAAGATGATAAAATTGCTATTACTTCTACAAAATATTTGACGAATATTATATACTGTAGCTTTAGCACAATAAAAAAGTTTGAAACTTTTATGTTTGTCTTATAATTATTTCGTGCAGTGTATAAAAAGTTAGTAAATTCGCCTTTTGAATAATAAAGTTATTGATAAAATATTTTTGAAATTTTCAGCGTTTTCACATATTTGTATTTTAATGTTTTAACCCGAACCTTATGACGCATTTTAAGGTAAAAAAAGCATTGCATTTAGAGTAATCTTGTTCTACGACTTTGTTGTTGCATCAACATTTTGGGCGTCTGGGGAGCAAGGGGATATAAGCCCACATATCTCCTGAATCCGCACCTGATTTTTAGTTTTGCAGTTATCGAAGGATTGAATAGTGTTATGAGTAGTTCCAATATTTTTTGAGTTCTTCTTTAATAAACGATGACGTATTTAAATTTAGTAAAATTTATTACCCACAGAAGTATTTCGTAAAAGTACACTTAAACATATAAGACTCCGAGGAACTGGTTACCTTTTACGAAAACTACATAAATTAGTGGTTTTGGGAAAGGGAATGTGGTACCTCCCATTAGGCTTGTGCTTAACAGTTCCGGAGCTGGAATGAACATGGGACGATTCTTTCGCACAACGGAAATATTTTGAGGAAACATGTCCGCGCAGTCATTTAGTTTCTGTGATCTGTTGAAGGGAAAAATGTGTTCTCTACTAAGGATAAATCTACTAAGGATATAAAATGCTATACTAATATGCATAATATAATGAACCCTATTCTACATTCTTTATATAAAATTTTATCCTATAAACTTTTATTGTTTAAGCATGTTCATACTATCAGTTCTCTCGGAGCCAAAATATGTTCGGGAGCTATTGAGTTCCGCCAGAGTGCATTTTCAACCAAATGAACGAAACAATGCACATGATAAGAACACTAGCATCTCTTTCGGAGCCAATACATGTCCCGGAACTATCTGGTTACGACAGTTCCCTTTGATTGAATGAATACAACAGTGCGCACAACAAGAACGACGAAATGTCATCTTACCATTTCATATATCAGTTCTTTTATTTGTTCACAGACATTATATTTTCACTTGTGGTTGGTCACAAAATTCGTATAAGCCATAATATGTGTGAAAGAGATGTTGGCTTATATTGCTTAATAAAAAAAAAAAATCGTTGCAACCGGAACTGTTTGGACATGTTAGGAATGGATCGAAGGAATGATTGGAACTATGTCCGACTGTGAACATTGTTCTGTGAACTATACATGTTCGTAGGGACTTATACAACTTCAACTCCCCAAATGCGATATTATGCGATCTCATATAAAATTGGGAGGAGGGTGACTTTTTTAAAACTACTTATCAGAAAAACTATATCTGGGATTAGAAAACAGAGCGTGACACCTCCTACACTCAAAATAGAAAATCAACAAAAACCTTTTGTTGGACGTATATTGACAAAAATTTATCAGATCAACCTAGTTAAAATTTATAAAATTTCATAAAAATTGTTTTTGTCTATTTGATAAAAATTGTTCAAATGACAAAAACCTAGGTTGATTTGATAAATTGTTGTGAATATAGGCTAACCAAAAGTTGTTTGTTGATTTTCTATTTTGAGTGTATATAATGAAACAATTAATTGGTCATTTCAGCCCTTTAAAGGATTTTGACCGAGCTTCTTATGATCAATTATGTTGTGCGTGTTGTGAAATGTTTGAACACAAATGATTAAGAACTGAAACCTACAAGCCATAAACCGACTCCGAACGGCTTATGTTCTCAAGAAGCTTTACATGGCAGTTTTTACTCTCTGTGGTTTGCAGAGAGCTGACGATAAAACAGAAAAATAAGTTCAATTGAAAAAAACATTCTGTGTCAGATGGAATTCGAACCTGGGATCTTTCGTTACGAGAGAGCTACGCCACTCCTCCCATATAACTCCAAGCCCAAGCACGAAATTCCTGTGGAACTAACCGTCCGATTGACTTCAATCTTTTATAATATGTTTGCCTCGATGTCTATGAGGCACATAGATTATATGGATGTCAAACTGCTGCCAAAAGCTATGCAAATTAAGTTCTTTTACTTTCCAGTGATTAATTTTCTACTCCTTAATTATGATTTATTAGCTAATTTAGAATTCACTTAAATTCACTTTATCTGCCTTAAGTGAGTTATTCACACAAAGGACACATTTTATATGCATTTGTATGGGAAAATTCATTAATTAGATATACTCACTAGATGAGCATAAAATCCTTACCTATACATAATTCTCTAATATGTGCTTT
Organism: Coremacera marginata; assembly: GCA_914767935.1. Classification (NCBI taxonomy): domain Eukaryota; kingdom Metazoa; phylum Arthropoda; class Insecta; order Diptera; family Sciomyzidae; genus Coremacera; species Coremacera marginata. The sequence goes on along the minus strand of OU612045.1, from coordinate 2,154,294 downwards.
AAATACTTACTTATGAACACACATGCTCGAGCATTATACTTTGCAAACTTACAAAATATATGAGTACACGTCTATGTCCATCTACCTTTATTTATGCATGCCGTATTCTTATCAAATACATCTGCTATTGTTTGATTTCTCATCTCCGAAACAAATTAACATGCAACGCTATCTTTATTTAAAGGTATATCTCAGACTAAACAAAGAAACATAAAAGAATACGGTGAATATAAAAAAGCGCTATTACTACTAATCGCACAGAAGTTAAAACTCGTATCTAAATACAATAATGATGAAAAAGAGAACCACGTCTGACAAACCGTATAGAAATTCAAACCAAACCAATAGCGCAGTCGTAAGATACGTTAAGTGAAGCGGGGAGTGAAGTGGAGTGTAGTGTAGAAGCTCGTTAGCGAAGCCGACTCAAAGATTCAACGACTCAACGTATCATAATGTTTATGTATTGCCAAACATAAAAGCATTAATTTAGTCATTATCTACTTAAGATGCATTCGCAACAGAAGCAGCAGCAGCAGCAGCAGCAGCAGTAGCAACCCATAAGATACGGCTAAGGGCTAAACACACACCAACAACAATTTTGGCTGAACTACATATATCAAACTTGCAAGTCAGACAAAGCCAACAGGATACATGGCAAACGGAAACTGAAGCGAGAGCAAAGGAACGAGATTGCGCCGAAAATAATGCCAAAAAGATGCCAACAAGTATCTATTAAATAAATAAAGATATAAGGTTGGCATCCGAGACAACCAGCTAAAATCATTAAAGATGAGTACCAACAAAACACCCTCGCCAACATCACATAATTTGTAAACTCAACGTTACGCCCTCCCACTCAATATAAGTAATACAGCGGGCGCAACTCTCTTGGTTTTTGCTGGCAAGAGTACAAAGCTATTTTCCAGATATTTTTGTAAATATATAGATGGCAAATTGTATGCACCAACCCAGGTAGTACAATAGTCGTAATATCCGCTACGCCATGAATGAGAGCATGGATTAGTGTATGATGTTGAATGAATGAATGAATATGGGCGTGACTAGAAATGACCTAAACACAACAAAAACAACAACCCTTGTACAGGTATGCCAACACATGCCGAGAGAGTAACTCCCAGCTCACCCTTATCCCACACAAGCTAGAGTATCTAACAAATGACAAACGAGAGAAAAAAATAACGTCAGAGAGCATATTGGTATTTTTCCAATATGGAAGCTACAACAAAGGCGTGACCACATACAGAGCACGCACAAAATCGAATACCACCAGCCAAGCAATGTCTACGCATTAAAAGCAGTTTGACGAGTTATGACTGCGTGCTTCTTGTTGAGTCACAACCAAAACAGTTTCGGATTTCGTCGAGGAAGGGTTCGCTACTGTCTACTGTGCGTTGAACAGCTAAACATCTAAAGAGATTTGCGCGTTTTGAGCTCCATAGCTGAGTTAAGTCAATTGTGCGTGTTAATCGAGTTATTTGCATACTAATTAATTTGTAAATCCGAGTTATTAAAAATAACGTGTTGCGTGTCTTGATCTAAGACAAACTAGTGTCGTTCGGTAGACAAAACTTCTCAACAAAAGTTTTGATAGGAAAGCTTTTGCTACAGTAAAGCTTTCCATAGAATTTTTATAGCACAACTTTTGCTTTGTAAGGCTTCAAAATTCTGTCCTCACTGTGGGCCGCTCCGGTCCAACTTGTTGGTGGTCTGGAATCAAAATCGGTCAGCCGAAATCAAAATTTTAAAATAACTGTCGTCAATACACCAAGTCCGTCACCAACATCACCACCGCCAACACCACCGAGCTCGCTTTATTCGAGCAACAACAACATGGTGGAGACAACTTCGTTGCCTCCGAATAGCGGTGGCATAACAATTAAGCGTTGTCCCTCCGCTAGCCCCATCAGCGAGCATCAGCTGCATCTACAACAGCAGCAGCAACATCAACAACAGCAACAACTGCAGCAACATTTGCAGTTGCAGCAGCAACAGCATCTTAACAATACCAACAACAGCAGCGGAAACAACAGTGCTCGCCAAAGTCCACGCTCCCCGCCAACGCCGAATGCTGCTTATCTTACCACCGCCATGCTTTTAAATTCACAGCAATGTGGTTTTCTGGGTCAGCGGCTGCAATCGGTTTTCCAGAGTCACCAGCAACAACAGCAGCAGCAGCACCACCAGCAGCTTCAATCACATGCCTCATCCTCTGATGATGGCTCGCAGTCCGGCGCCACAATCATTGATGACGAACGACCGCGTCGCACTCCAACATCTGCTGGCACAGCAACGGTTGCCGCAGCAGCCGCTTCTCTGTTCACTATCGATAGCATACTGGGCTCGAGATCTGCTGCTGCAGCGGCAACCAACAACAACAATAATAATGTTATTAAGCGCTCCGAATCGCCAGCATCCCCCAGTTCTAACTCCAGCTCAGCCGCAACCAGTCCAATACGTCCGCAACGGGTTCCTGCCATGTTGCAGCATCCTGGCTTGCATTTGGGACACTTGGCTGCGGCTGCAGCGACGGGATTTGCAGCGTCACCCACAGATTTTTTAGGTGAGTGAGACAGGACCATTTCTACACAATTTGAAAGAGGGTTTTTATACTGAACAAAGGTATTTTTGCCTAAGTCAGCTTAGTAAGAATATTTTGTATGAAGCCTAAGAAACTTGTATAAGTCAGCAAAAAAACTTATTCAATATGTACTTGGTTAGGGAAAACAAAGCTTAGGTAGTTATTGCCAAAGTACTGGAGCAACAAAAGTCGAGGTAAAATTACCTAAGATACCTTAGGAAAATTTTTATTTGTACTTAAATTTGACATTGAAATTATAAACTTACCCAAGAAAGAACAACATGGTTTTATAAAAGCTTTGTTAGATTAACAAAGAATTTTAGTTAGAAAAAATATCGCTTTTTTTAATTAATCAACAATAGCTTTATTTAGATGACACTTCAGGTGATTAAGTTTTATGTTTTCATAAAAATTACAGTGAAAAGCAATCATAACAAAAATTTGGCGTTTGTGCGGTGATTCAAAACTTTGGTTTTTCCAAAAAGAAAACTCCAGAAAATTCCATTAAGAAAGTTTGGAGTTTTCTGAGAATTTATGATAAGATTTTTACATTCGCTCCTTTATCGCAGAAATACTTTGTGTGCAGTTTTCCCGATTGTTATTATTACGCATCTTAATTTGTAGAATCAGAGTTCAGTTTTCAAAAATTTTCCGAAGTTCAAGATTTAAAAGTTTAACATAATTTTGGATATTCCCTTTGGAGGCTTCAATAACATAGTTTTGAGTTGCCTGAGAATTTTTGATTTAGTTGCTATACTCTCTCTAGATGAGACTTCTTTTATTTCGTAGTCATTTTTTCTTTAAAAAAATTATTGTAGGAATTACAATATTTCCTTAAGTGATAACAAATTATTTTGCAAGAGTTAATAAAACCACTTTGGGCGTAACTGTATAAAATCAGTCAGAACCTTAATCCAATTTTGGTAGTATTAAACGATACTAGTAAACTCCTGCTACGCCTGTAAAAAAACATTTGGCAAAAATTGGAGTCTTAAGTCAAAACTACTCTTATGGCAATACACCACAGTGGTGGGCCTTTTCCGACACATGGAGCACTTGAGTGGTGGTCTGCACTGATTAAAGCATACCATATTAGAAAACTTTACAGGGCTCAGCGTTTTGTATATATTGGCGTCACGGGGAGAGTCTGGTCATGCCCAACTCATGCACTGAACATTTTGACTCACCTATTACCCGTCGACCTTTACATTATAATAGCTGCATCCTATAGTGCAATCAGACTAAAGTAGTCTTACTGCTGCACTCAGAGAAAAGAGACTGTTATATCAACGAAAAAGTAGGTTAGAACAACAGTTTTAACATTTAAATCCCATACTACGGTTGAAAGTGTTGATGCAACAGTCCCGACCTTTAATAACAACAGCCTTGTTTGTTGGTTTTGCAACAATAAACTGGATTGTTGAAGTAACAGTCTTCAGGGATAACGGTGCTGTTTGTTGTTTTGAAATAACTGTAAGAACATCGGTGAATGTTGTTTATTTGAAATAACAGTCCGGTCTGTTAAATTAACAGTCTTAAATTTTGAAACAACGGTAATAGTTGTTGTTTCAAAATTTCAACTTGGAACCTTTTTTTTTGTTCAAGTGTTGCATCTATATCCAGCAAATACTGTGGTTCCAAAATTGAATGTTAGATTACAAAAGCATTTTGTTACCGAAAAAGAGAGAATGATCAGCCATGCCTCTACCATCTAGAATTCAACAAGGAATCTTCCTTGTAATTCTGCCATGCTTGCCTTTAACATCACAAACACAAATTCATATTTTGTAAACGACTGATCGCCAAAGTATGCACGACTGCGACAACCGAAGAAAACTTCGTATAACCCGAAACCTGTTGAATTTTTAATTCGTCATTGTGTTTACTCCTCGCCATCAACAGTACAAGCACAAACTCAGATTTGGAAACTAATCACTCTTTTTTAGCCACAACAGCGAAATTTGACAGCCGCAGCTGTTGAAAGGAAAACTAAAAATGTTTAATTTCACCGACTGACTGTTTAGCTAATGGAAGAACCTTTCGTTCAACAGCCTTTCCATTAATAGTGAAACAACAGCGAATTTTTCCAACCGTAACTGTTGAACTGAACTCAAAAAATCGTACATTTTGTCGGTTAAACCGCTTAGCCAATTGAAAACCTTTCATTCAACAGTTTTCGCAAAACAGCTATTAACAGTCCCGAACAGTTCATCCGACAGCACACATTTTTCTGAGTGTGGTGATACAAACTTTACGTACACGGGAAAATCCTTAGTTAACTACCTTCGGAATTGGCAAATAACAATACAGACTATGAAATGCCCAACCTTGACTTTACTAAAACATTTACCAGCAAGTGCCCGACTAGAGCGGAATGACGCTATACCGAAGGTCCGCTTGGATCCAACCCCAAACTTGTAAAGCAATGTAAAGAGAAACTGTCCCGACTAAGCTTGACTTATAACTGCTTGATATTACTATTATTTAGGTTCCTGGGCCTTTAAGGTAATGGAATGACGGACGGGCTGGCTAGGTCAGGAAGCTTCAAGAGCGGAACCAGTCTCAGTTCCATTGAACGCAGTGAAGGAAGGGGTGCTCTCGCACAACCTTGACATAGCTAATCGCAGATGGAGTAGTTAGCCAACTGGTTCAACAGAAAGCAAAATGTGGCCTTCATATAACCAAGGCAAAACTCGCGAATTGCTAGCAAGATCCTGAACTGATATAGCTAGAGTCACAGCAATCAGCACGGAGCATTGGTGCATTGGCGTGCATGCAGAAAGAATCGGAATCCTCTTTAATCTCCATGATAGAACAACAAGAATGTGCTTGCCCAGCATTAACAAGATGTAGATAAAGCACACTGGGGAAACCCTTCCTCGCCAACCTATAGGAACTTTCAACCTTAAAAATCAACGACCTCTTTATAATCCTTAAAAGAAATGGATGGTTATAAAAGTTACACCTTAACCTTCCTAAACCACACCCGTTAACGTACGGGATAAGGGCTTGTGGCACTAAAATGGCTCAATGGAGCTAATTGGATGCTGCCTGTAACCAAGCTCCAATGACTACACCAAAAAGAATCGATAAGCTTTTGCCTTGAACTCATTAGTACTTTTGTTGTATGAGGTCTTGAGGCTGAATTTGAATACTGTTCATGGTGCCACGTCTTAAACTTTCTATAAGACTATCTTTAACATTGGGCTGTATGACTGGTTTTTGCATAGTTGATAGTGGTAGGGAAGTAAGTGGTCAAGATATTAAGGAGGGACTCAAAATACTCAACTCAAATCGCATTATCGTACATCTCATTCATTAGCAATTATTAGTAGCGATTCACATATAATATCGCGATTGGGAGAAATTTCTCCTTCGTTAACGAATCGTCAAAACTGAAAAAAGCAATTCGTTAACGAGTCGCCAAAACTACAAAAAGCAATTTGTTAACGAGAACTTATTTATATGAAAATCTTGAACAAATTATAAGTGGACATTATTTATATAAAGAATAGGCAAAATGAAATAACAAAACAGAAGGAAAAATATTTCACAAAATTTTTTTCATATAAAAATTTATGAAAAAAGTACGTCTTTTTTCCACATAAAATTAAAAAAAAAAAAAAGAAAATTAAAAAAAATATTCGCTTAAATGACGTATTAGCAATAGAAAGTTGGTGAAAAAATGCTTTTCTTAAAAAATTTTTAATATTAAAAAGTCGGAAAAAATTGTTTTTTTTTTCAAAACATCTTAAATGGAGTTTAGCAAAGTCATGATTTTAATCGGTGCTATATTTGAGCATCAAGTCAACCTCTGAAGAAGTCGGAATGAAACTATTCGAAAACAGTTAAAAACCGATTTATAAGCGATTCGTTAACGAATCACCCCTCGCCCTATGTTTATTTGGAAGTAACACTTCACATGTTTCTACAGTCATCCAACATCTCTCATTTTCGGACAAAGGTGGACTTAATAGGAAATTTCTAACACCTGATATCTGTAGTTGAAAGATATAAAATAAAAATTGTCCCTTTAAACGGAGATGTGGGCATTGTTTTTTACGTTGTACTCGGCCTGATGCCGAATTCAATGTTTTTTCGCTATAACGACGTCTTCTATTCACTTAACGTGACCTGGCTGGCGCGCACCAAGGCTTTAATACGTTGAAATTTTTCGATTTCAAAGTATAGTTCTTACAGCTATTGTGTTCGGTAGTCACTAAGTATTAATGAAGTTCGCTCTGGAGAATTTATATCAAATCTACTTCCTGAAGGTTCTCAAAGTCGTTTTATAAGAACTGCTCAATTTTCAAGTTTCTAATAGAATTTTGTTCTTCAACAGAGAACTCTGCTTTTCATTTGCCTACTAAGAACAAAGTGACAATTGTTGTTAAGAGGATTTAATGCTCGCCTGATTTAATAGTGACGTAGAGTTTAAGATGTTAGATTCTATGAAATTTGGTATTTCGTTTTCTCAAGGCTTAGGCAAGATCCATTCGATCCACTCTTCTCCTAATTTGGAGAACCTTTCACAGATGTATTCTGGTCAACTATATCGATGTCATGCAAATATGCCGGCAGCATTCTGTAGAGATTAAGGTGTTTTAATACTGCAGCTATAGAGATAAAACCATCAACCACCATCTATCCGCTTTTTAAAGATGTTACCATAAACTCCTTCGGTTGTTAACCTGCTTTAAGCTTTAATAATCTTAAAAAGAATTCCAGTGTGGTAAGCGCCAAAGGTCGATTCGGTTTTCCTTTTTTTTTTGTAAAACCTCACTTAAAAGGTTTTTTATTACTTTTTATGCTTTGCATAACACCGCTAAGCCATGCATAGTAAAGATGGTAAGGTTAAGAATGAAAAAAAACACCTTATTTTCTTTATCCTTTAATAACCGTTGACGTTCAGGAATTACAAAATCAAAGTAAGAAGAGGAAGAACAAAAAAGCAGGATTGTTATTCATTTGCAACTAAGCTTCTACCTATAAATTCTCTTCCAACCACCCCCCAAAGCTAATGGAAAATCCATAGCCACACGCATTCATGCGGCTTCTGAAAAACACCTTCGGGGTTTTTTTCTGATTTTTTAAATTTCTAAAGATTTTTAACGGATTTCGCATAATGCAGGGCTGTGTGTGTGCAAAATATTTATTTACAAATAATAAAAAAGAGAATTAAAAATGAAAAAGAAAAATATGCCGTAGCGAGCAATGAACCGTTAAAGATGATTTTCCACAGGATTTGCATTTCTGCGCTTCAGTCAAGCTTTCAGCTTTCGTTATAAAAGAAAGATTTTCATAATTTCTCAGGTTACCACAATTCGGGCTTTTTTTTCGAGAACTACTTTGTATGGCTATGAATGTGATTTTACGCCAGAATACAGTATTTCTCTTTTTTTTCCTCATATTTTATTTATACCTATACAGAGTGTATTAAATTCATTTGAAACTTTTTCGGTTTAAACTCAATCTGCATGATGAAACTATATCGGCTCTGTATTACGTACATACGTGAAAAGTACTGAATATTCATATTACTGGTTTGCTTTTGCCATCTCATATTTTAATATTTTTTTTTTGCCCATAAAAAAGTTTAACGTGAAAAACTCTCTACATGCGTGTGCTTTAAAGGAATTCACTAAGCTTTTTCTGCTTCGCTATCCGTTGATTTACTTGTATATCACATTACGTTGCTTACTAAAAATTCATGTTATTCATTTTAATTAATGCTGCGCCATTTTTTGTTTTTACTTCTCTTCAAACAGTTGCTTACCCGAATTTTTATCCCAACTATATGCATGCAGCAGCGGTGGCTCATGTGGCAGCCGCTCAAATGCAGGCTCATGTTAGCGGTCATGGTGCTTCTTTGGCTCACAATCATCCTCATCATGCGCATCAATTGCATCATCCTCATCATCCGCATCATATGGGCCATCTGGGACATGGTCCGCCACCTAAGCGGAAACGTCGTCATCGCACTATCTTCACTGAGGAACAGTTGGAGCAACTGGAGGCCACCTTTGATAAGACTCACTATCCGGATGTGGTGCTGCGCGAGCAACTGGCACTGAAGGTGGACTTGAAAGAAGAAAGAGTTGAGGTGAGTTAAATCTGATAGAATTCAAACATTTTTGAAAAATTAAAAAGTTGGTCTAAGGGGGGGGGGGGGGGGGAAATAAATAAGTTCGTGCGTGCTAAGAGAGCAATCACAGTTGCGATTGCATCTTAAGGCAGATAGTTATACTTCAAAAATATGTAAAAAAAAAATATGAAAATATGCAATTATAAAAAAATGCACGAATAATTCCATGGCACAAAAAGTTGTATTTATAACAGATTAAAATAAATTTGTTTATTAATATAAATTCATTTTGGGAAAAAGTTTTGTTTTAACAAATCAAAAATCAAAGATTACGTATAAAAGAAAAAAAAAATAAATATTAAATATACATCGCGCTCGCAGTACATAACCGTCACAATTCAAAAATCACAAATTTTCAGCAGAGGCAAAAACTGTTGAACCTGCAGATGCAACGAAACTAACATAAGAAAAAACAAACTAAATTTTTCCAGTTAAAGAAGATAGTGATATAAAATTAATAATTGCCAGAAGTTAGAGATGTGTATTGTGAATTGATTTATGAAAAAATTTCGATTCCGAATATTTTAAGTTGTTACGGTTTTGTACTGCGTGCGCTATAACATAATGCTCTTTTTCACCAAATAAATTATTACTTAAATCATTTTATAAATAAAAGGTGCATAGTGTTTGGCATATTCATTAAAATTCATTTAAAGAAAAATTTATTAAAAAAACGGGCTTAAAATGAATCTTTTTACATCAAAAAGAAGTATAAAAAGTAAAAAAAAGTACTTTTATGCGTACTTCGCTACAAGAAGTACATCGAACAAAGAAGAAGTACAAAAATCCCAAAAAGAGTACGGTTGGTCACGTATATATGCCTCATAAAGAGGGTTCAGATAGCAATGATTGTTTGTTCAATTGTAATGTTTTAGCAGCTGTGACATCCAGCTGTCAAAAATATTCAGTAAGGGTTGCCATTTCATCATGCACCATTTCCCGAATGTGTGGAAATCATTAAAAAATAATATCGATGTTCCAGCTCAGTTGTAAATACGGTACGTGAGGTCGGTCATCATCATGACTTCATTGCGTAAGTACACTCTTTTGAACGAGACAGAGATTGGTGCGAAGTGATGAAACCCAGAAATGTCGATTCGGGCTGATCATCTGAGTTGGGCACCGCCAGAGAGTCAACTAGGTTTATTTTGCAGTTGGGTTTGTGTCTACATCCATATAAGATTGAAGATTGAAATTAAAATCGGACGACCATAGACAACGCCGTTAGGTCGCTCATTGGGCGCTATAAATGTTGGCAGGAGATCCGGTTTTTGGCCAAAAAATCATCTTCTCAGAAGAGGCCTATTTTTGGCTCAGTGGCAATTTCAACAAGCATAATTACCGTTATCATCTGACCTTATTTCTTTCGAAATGATGAAAAAGACACCGTTATCGTCAATGATCCTCGGTATAACCGACTTGTTGCTGTGGTCAGAGCTCGACAACATCAATGTATCCGAGCAGTGGTTCCAACAAGACGGCGCTACATGTCATATGAGTATCGCAACGCTCGAAGTGGTGAAGGACAAATTTAGTAACTGGGTCATCTTACGTCGAGCGTTCATCCATTGGCCGCAGCGATCATGCGGCTTGACACTCCTCGATTATTTTCTCTAGAGCTACGTCAAGTCTTTAGTCTATGCTAACAAGCCAATCATTTTGGTCGAGGTCCTGGCCAATACTTGAGAGGTTATGGTTATGCCAGAATAAAAGCGCACATATTAGACCACTGAAGCACTGAAGCACTGCCAAGGATGCCGAAGCGGCCATTGAAATGATGTCCTATTCCGTACACAATGGCATGAATGTAGCTTCAAAATAGTCCAAGATTGAATTTGATATCTTACACCGTTAATGTTTTCTATCTAAATTTCTTTTCCGATTGCTCTTATGTGATCACCCTTAATATACATAAGGCCGAAAATGGAGTACCATTCGCCTATTTGGTCAAAAGATTTGAGATCTTATTTGGAGCTTCTAGACTGAATTCTGATTTGCTGATACTGATTGCCTAAGCCTTCTATATAGGTACTTCCTAAGGGAAGTGTTTAAGGGGGGTGCAGTGATGCCCCCAGCTCATGTATTTCCTAGATCCATAAGGGCACCAATTCAAGCCCATCCCTTTACCATTATCTCGGTGCCCAATAGAACCTCGAATTACCGTGGTAATTCGTTTTTTAGTCCTACAGTAAAATTGTGCAACAAGCACCTTGTGAGCGTGTTCCCGGCAGTTTCGATTTGTGTAGGCTTAAAAGAAATATTCATTGACACTGCTTCATCTTTTCATCCATTTAAAGGTGTCATCCCCTGAGCGTTAGCTTTATAAATTAAAAAAAAAAATTAGAATTAAATTAATTTTATTAAATTATATTAAAATTAAAAATTAATAAATATTTTATTTTAAAATTAATAAAAAATTACCTCAGGAAAAATGGAATAATAACCCAACATTGTTATTATTTTTGTTAATATACATGAATGAATTAATATCTTCAAGAATTTATGAATAAAATCAAGAACTTGAAAAAGAGAACAATAGTATTTCCTTTGTACGAAATATTTTTATACATTTTTAATAGAAATCCATAGAGACAACTACTCTACAATTCCTATAGTCGTGTTCATTTCGTACAAGGGAAATTTATCCCCTGACAACTCCAGGTATAAGCTTTTTGGGGCCTAATTTCCTTTTTAATTTCAAAATTTTTGGAACCTAATTTATTATTAAAAATTGTCTCTCAAGAAAATTAAATATGGCCCCAAAAGATGAAATAACACCCTAAATTGTTTTCTTGTGGCTTTCTGTATAATTTTTTTGGGGCTTGTTTTAATTTTTTTTTTTTGTGGCCATATTTTATTGGGGTGTAATTTGGTAAAAGTGGCATTAGACCATTTTGGACAACTTTTAGAAATTTCAATATTTACAAAATTTGAAAAAAAGTAGTCAGTGGGTGGCCTGCCGACCAAAGTGAAAACTTAAAGGTATGAAATAACGTAGCTGTTATGAATTTCCGAAGTAGCGTCGGCAAATCAGACGCGTTCTACTTTTATAACTCTTTTTGTCAATTTAAACTTTATTGAATGTATAAACTGCTATTTTTCAATGTTTAATATAATATATTTGTAGCACAATTACTTTGGTTGGGTAATCGGTAATTGGCTCGGTAATCGGTTGGTTATCGCTTCGGTAATTGGTAATAAGATGGTTGTCGCTTTGGTAATTGGTTGGTAATCGCTTCAGTAATCGGTAATCGTTTGGTAATTGCTTCGGTTATGGGTAATTGCTTGGTAATCGCTTCGATAATTGGTAATGGGTTGAGAATCGCTTCGGTAATTGGTTGGTAATTGTTTGGGTAGTCGGTTGGTAATCGCTTCGGTAATTGGTTGGTAATCGCTTTGGTAATCGATAATTAGTTCGATAGTTGGTTGGTAATCGTATCGATAATTAGTTCGGTATTCGGTTGGTAATCACCTCGGTAGTCGGTAATTAGTTCAGTGATCTGTTGGTAATCGCTTCGGTAATCGATAATTGGTTGGTAATCGCTTCGGTAAACGGTAATTGGTTCGGCAATCGGTTGATAATCACCTCGGTAATTGGTTCGGTAATCGGTAGGTAATCGCTTCGGTTATCGGCCTAGAAATCGGTAATCGGCCTAGAAATCGGTAATCGGTTCGGTCATCGCTTCGGTCTTCGGCTTGGTCGTTGCTAGGTAATCCCTAAAAGGGAATGCTGTACAGCAATAATTTCTGTTACGCCAACAACGTGATGATATCGCGAATCTATAGTTTTGCTATCTACCAAAAAGTAGATAACGATTTCAAAAACAGCTTTTCCTATAATAAAACAAATAAATATAAAAAGCAAATGGCTAACTAGTATAAAAATAAAAATGGACTTACGCTACTTGTGCACTACACAGGTCATATGTTGTAGCTCAAAATCAAAACCAACTACTTTCAAAAAATGGGCGGCATTAAAGCAACGTGACGCCTACTTTAAGAAAATTTATGTAACTCAAGAAATATATTGGTAACAGTTCATAACACTAATAGATGTCAGCATAGGCCTTCTATACAAAGCTCTTTTATAAAAACTACGTTCAACGTTGAATGGTACTCGGCATTGCTGGGGTGTTAAAATTAAAAGTGAAAAATTTTAGTTTGTTATTAATTTGGGATTTCCCTTTTTTTAGAAATATTGAATTCACGTATTTCAGCTTCGTGTAAAACAACAAACACTGCGTGTTAAAAAAACATCTTGACTCTATTGGGAATAGTCTATAAATTGTATTATTTCTGAGTTACCGTACTCAGGCACTACAAATACAGCTCAATTAATAGAAAGAAGTTCTTCATGTGCTTTAATAGTAATTTCCTTGTAACTGTATTTTTACGAGTAATCTGCGTAAATTAGTTTTTCGACTTGCTAAAATCATTCTATCAAAGAATTTTTTCTGATTTCAATTCCAAACGCTGTTGAGAAAAAAGTATTTAACATGTAAATCTAATCTTTGGCCTAATCAGCCAGTGCCAAGTTCATTGCTACAAGTCGTGCAGTTACATGCTTATTCCTTTCACAGTTTAAATACTGTTTGTTATCTCCATGAGAATCCAACAGATTTTCATCATTTCTATTGCAAGAATTGCGAGCGTGAAACCAATTGAGTGCAGCCATTTGAGAAAATCACTTTGTTGATTTAGTTGTTCGTCTGTCTGTCTGTCTGTCTAAATTGAAAGGTTTCACAGCCGCAAGTACATGTTCAGCTTTACTCAGTATAAATCCAGGCTGCCTGACACTCGCCCTCTATAATGGAACAACCTCATAAGAAGAAAAATAATAATATTCACTTAATTTCAATAATAGCCACGAAGGATATGCGTATCATTTGATTTTTATGTAAACAAAGTCGGTTGTCGTCGTCGTCTGTGTGCAGGATAACATCTCACATAGGACAACAGGCAAAGCAGTAGAGAAAGAAACCCTGCAGGGTAAGCTTAAATATTTCGACATTGAGTTTATTAAGTATGCAACATCCCTTAAAAGGTTTTTTTTCTCTGATATGTTGGTACTTGAGATGTTTAACATTGAAGAGTTTTTTTTATCAAAAAAACATCACTATCAAGGGAATGTAAAATTGTGACACCCTTCCTTCCCACTCGCTGGGAGACTGTTTGTTTGTCTTCTTTATTGTAAATGTCAACAATTAAACTTTGGTAGTTGACAACAATTTAATTTGTAGCCTATTTGTTGGTCATTAAATAACATACGTTTGTTACACCGCAAAACACTGGCGGAAAATATAAGGATCTTATTAGCTCGCAGAAACAACAACAACTAAATAAGGAATGCGTAAGAGAAGAGGAGTTTGCTTTGCACTTGCTGGGTGGCGTTGTGGGCTTAATTGATGTTATACGACATTAACGCAATCGTGCAGTTAATAGCGTTGTTGCTTTTGAAGTGCAGTGCTGTAAACCTTAAGGTTATCAACACATGACAGCAAATTTGGCAGCATTTATTTACTTCAATAACTAAGGTAATCAGCATCATTTGAGCATCAAATATATAATTATAATTATTAGTGACCGTCACAGTTGAATCAATGCCAAAGGCTTTGAAGTTCATTGGTTGAGTATGAGCTGGTTTTTAGGCGTCTGTCTGGAAGGTGTTTACTTTGTTGTGGTGTTAAATAAGCGCTTCGGGCTAAGCGTGCGCATGCTTAGCAACCGACTGATTTTGTCACCGTTTGTTATAATTTATTGTTGTTGTTGTTGTTGCGGCAACTTATGTTTAAATCTATGGCATGGTTGTTGTTATTGGCCGGGTGGAAACACACGGTTAATTTTTTTCGAAAGGATTAATTTGTTTTGATAGTGTGATTGCTTGAGGCACTATTTTGTTAAAAGTAAAGAGGTTTGATAAAAATGAGCTTATGAATATTTAAGCCTAAGACTGAGTGCTGCTAAGAGGAGAGAGAGCTTTTAATGTTTTTATTTATAAAAAATAAGACGATGACACGAGATACTGTAATAAAGGGTTTATTATGAAATTTTGCTCAAATGTAAAAAAACACGCTAAAATGTAAAATTTTTTAAATGTATGATTAAATAATTAGTACACAAAAATCTTTTTATATTTAAAAACAATTAAAAAATATTTACCAAATTTTCTTTTAAATGACATATTGTGTTGTTATATGTATAAAAATATTAAGCATCTACTATAAAAACGTAGACACAAAAATTTAACTCCTTTTTTGCTAACTTTAAAGAAAACATATTCAAATGAAACCTATGATATTTGAAAACTCTGGTTCAGACCAATTGCACAATATAATTTTCAAATTTTTTGTCATTAAGGGTGATGTTATGTAGACGATCGTGGATACGAATTGCTGTTGTTTCAGTGCAGGTGCGTAGATATGGCGGGGAAGTCACGGGTCCGGACCCCATCCTAGAGCCATGAAAACATTACCAAATATCTAAAGTTGTTGCCAATTGATTCCATTAAGCTAAGCAAGAATCCAAATGAAAATGTATTATAAGAAAGTTCTTAAAATATGATTTAGTTCAGTGTTTAGTTTGTCTAAATTGGTCAACAATAGCTTAAGATATAGATATTACAATATACAGGGTGTCCCGCCATTGAGTGCAACTATTTACGGAGCTGAAAGGTTATGTCGAGCCAAGCAAAAAATCGTATGGGAGGGGGGGGAACTTTGGTTTACGTTATTGTTTCTAGCAGAAAAACTAACTTACATAAAACTTATTTTGATAGCTAATTATAAAGGCAATAAAATCACTTCTCTAACGGCATATCAAAAAACGCCACCAACTTAACCGTTACCGAGCTGTGCTCGTGTGATTATATTATCTACTACATAACTATTCGTAATGTCATTATTTATCATCATTTTCAAATAAGTATAATTTTTTAAGTAAAAATTTTATTAAAGATATGTTTATGTTTTTGGTGTCATTGAAAAGAAAATTCAATAAATTACAAAATAAATCGAAAAAAAAATTTCATTTATTGCGCAAAATTCTGAGAAATTTGCACTCAAAGTTGAAATTTGGCAGTTTCAACCGATTGATTTCATCTTCACACGATCATTGCTCGGTAACGGTTAAGTTGGTGGAGTTTGTTGATATACCGTTGGAAAGGCGATTTCATTGCCTTTATAATGAGCTAAAGTTTTAAGTTACATAAGAGTTTTATGTAAGTTAGTTTTTCTGCTAGAAACAATAACGTAAACCAAAGTCGTAAAATATTAATTAACCCTGTAGCTCCTAAGAATGTGAAAATAGATTTCCCCCTCCCATACGATTTTTTGCTATCAAAATAAGTTTTATGTATGTTAGTTTTTATGCTAGAAGCAATAACGTGAATCAAAGTCGTAAAATATTAATTAACCGTGTAGCTCCTAGGAGTGTGAAAATAGACCCCCCTCCCATATGATTTTCTGCTCAGCTCAACATAACCTTTAAGCTCCGTAAATAGTTGCACTCAATTGCGGGACATCCTGTATAAGGTGCTTATCAACACTATACGACACCAAATAAATTTTTTTATGCAATCCCGGCAAATCTATGGAAGATTTGACGGCGCGGCTTATAATTTGGATACGAACTGGAACTCGGTAATACTTATCATCCTCAAACGTTTTGTGAATGGCACCCCACACCATGACGGAATAACCACCAAAATTTCTTTCGGAAAATATTATTTCCGTTAAATATTATTATTTATAATAGTTATTGAACGCAGATGCATGATTCTTACAGTTTTGATTACGTATGAATATTTTCATGTGAGTTTTGCAGTTCTCTGGTTTGAAGTATTACAGTTTGTTCTCTCATTCTGTGTTTAAGCTTTCTTCTAACTGTAATCAAGATAGATTTGCCGAGAATGTTTAATAAAATTTGTTTGGTGTCGTATAGTTTTGATAAGCACCTTCGTTAGAGTGACCTTCTGTCCCCCATTTCCTCGGGACATGTCCCCGAATTTTGGCAACTGTCCCGTTATTTCCAATTTGAACCACATATCCCGAAACTCTGGCAAAACTTGTTTATCCATAAAGAAGAATTTGACTCGAATATACCAAATATTAGATAGATCTTTTATTTCAAGTAAAATCATTTAAAAAACTTGTACAAATTATTACTTTTATATAATAATATGAAATATAGTAGTATTAGTACTAGATTATTTAAGTACCGGAGTTTTACTACAATTCTACCACTGTCGGCAACTCTGGGTGTGAGTTGACATAATTGTAGGTATTAAATGCCAGAAATGGTGAAAATAGTTGCTTGTAGTGATAAATATCACCAACAAACAAAGAATGCCATCGATCTAAGCCAAGATCCAAGCCATCGATATTTCTTATTTTAAAAAATTTTAATTAGGTATCTCTTTTTCTGATTTTTACTATCGTAATTTTTTTATATATCTACAAATAAGTCAAAAAAAATTTTTTACGTACATTTTTGCGATTTGTTTATTTAATAATTGTCTCCAAATTAAAAAAATATTCCAAAATTTCAACAAAAAGTGTTTCTGATCCATTGAAGCGCATAAAATTATGAAGAGTGGTGGGTGGTAAGAGGATGGAGATTCACGAAATTTTAGTTTAACAACTCAAAAATTGAGATATATCAAGGCAAAAATAGTTATTTTTGTGCCTTTATAAAGAAAAATCAAAATAGTAAGGTTTCCATTAGTCCAAAAATGTTCTCAGTTTACCAACCACTTATTTTAGTAGAGCTTAGACTATATTAACAATGCTAATAATCTGGTGCCCACAATATAGAAGCCACTACTCGGCAAGTCTTAAACCTTACTTAAAAATCCAGTTACAATGAATAGCATGGGAAAGGAGAGAACACTGAAGTGAACACTTGAGCAATGAGCAAGCAGTTTTTGAAAATTCATCACACAAAACGCCAAATACCAACTTCTGTGCAGTGCACAGTACGATAATCTTGCTTATATTTAATTTATTCTTATAATTTATGCACATAAATAAAATTCAGATGCAACATAACTAGCGCATATTATCGAAATAATTAGGATCAGCCAAGGCATTTTTGTGGCTCTTCAGCAGCTTTTATTTAATTTCGAATAATAATTTGATTTTTCGATTAAGGCATTTTTTTTTCTCAAAAGAAATATTTAGCTCTTAAAATCCCACACACACTCACCTCGCCTTCACTGCTGCGTTTCTTTTTAAGTTATGAGAATAATTTGTTTTTTCTAACTTTAAAAAATAATACAACAAATTATTGGAATAGCTCAATATTGTTAAGCGTCAATATTTGGCTTGAGCTTGAAGTTAAACAAAAAAAGAATAAAAGAGGATTGTTTAAAAAAAAAAAACCAAAGCGAAGGCACTTCAGAGTCAGGATTAGGTTTGTTTGATTTCATATATTGAATGCCTGAACGACAGTGTTTGTTTGAACGGAGACTGTGACACTTAGAAGACTGTGTGGCCAGCATGCTACACAGTCACATTCATTTTTACAAAAAAAAAAAAAAAGAACACACACAGTCCTTGAACCTAATTTTGAGCCTCATCATTTGTATAAATAATAAAACTGAAACCGTGGCGAAGGGCTTCTCTGATCAAATCTGAGAGTCAACCAGAAATACTAAATAATCACTATAATAATAATAATAATAATAAGTAAGCAAACAAAGCTACTGAATTAAGTGGCAGCATTTCTTTGCTCTTGTTGTTTCTTACTAATTTTATTTAAATTTTTTTTTGTCTCATCTTCATCTTCGTTTGCTTTTGCTTCGTTTATGTTAAAGTGCAATTTATGTTAATCTTGTGAGCTACCGTTTTAATTATTTTCCCGCCAATCATTCATAATTTGACAGCTAAATATAAATAATAATTTAAGAGATTTGATGCATAAGATAACTGTGATCTTATAGTTGTTGTTGTTGTAAAAAAAGTTGTAATGTTTGTCAAGCCTATTTCAACGTTTTTTAAAATTATCGCCACTTTATGTGTCAACTAGTTTATTGTTCGGCAACTCTATGCTGTCAAAGCAATCGACTTCGGTAAGTGTTGCCATGCTTGCGGAATTTTTGTTGTTACTTATTTTCAACGCATTAAGGCTTGAGTTGACTAAAGCCGAGTTGAACTTAAGTCTAAATATGTACACTTGAGAACGTTTTTTTCGTTTAATTATTAATTTTATAAACGTTTATGTAAAGCTAAAATTTTTGTTTTTAAACCATTATCACTTAAGATTTTCTGTGCTGTTTCCAATGCTTTTGAATCAAACCCATAAAAAATGTGTATTCTTACAGTTGTTCATTCACACATATGTTAACATTTTGTGCGAAAAATTGCCATGTTAGACAAAACCCCATAGTAAACATTACCTCACCCTAATAATAATAACTAAAAAATTTTTTTTATAAAACTATAGATTTCGATAACAAATTTCTAAATGAAAATCTTAAAAATTATTTTTTTTAGAAAATATTGGAAACAGGAATTCTCAAAGTGCTTCTACTTGAAGTCATAATATGACAATTTTTATTTTATCTTGATATGCGTGATATGAAGAAAAAATGTTTTGAAATTCTTAATTTAATACAAAACTAGTAAGGAATGGAGCTTCGACAGGGTACCTAAGCTAAAATATCCACTCGCAGCCGTACTGAAGTATATCCGATGTTTTAAGACTATAAAATTTGTACGAAAGTTTTTCAATTTGAATTTTGAAAAAACAATTTTGAATTTTGATGACGTCACTCCGTTTGGCAGACAATGCCAAACCTCTCAGAGTGAAAAACTGCCATGAAAAGCTTCTTGAGAACATAAGCCGTTCGGAGTTGGCATAAAGCTGGTAGGTCCAGTTCTCGATCATTTGTGTTCAAACATTTCACAACATACACAACACAATTGATCATAGGAAGCTCGGTCAAAGTCCTTTCAAGGGCTGAAATGGCCATTTTCGTGTTTTCGTTTCAGGGGTGGAGAAAACTACCCTCACCTGCTCTACCCTCGCTATGCATAAGCTTTCGTGTACATTTTTAATATATTTTATTTAAAACTTTTTATGAGCTGTTACAGAAAAATTAACAATGAGACGCGGTACATTCATGAAGCAGAAGTTTTAGAAAAATATTTTGAAACAATTATTTTAAAAATAAAATTTGATCTGAGAGCTTAGACAAAGAGCACCAAAACCACCAATTACACAACTCTCTAGTTGTCTATTAACTAATAATCCTTTAGCTAGCACCTTTGCCTAATTCTTTTGTTAATTTATGTTTACGTTGGCCTAAATGCACCCGCCATTCTATAACAATAGCCATTCTCTATATATGGAACACCAACTGTCTGCATATGAAAAAAATGCCTAGTCATGGCACAATATTTTGCCATTCTTTGCGGCTTTACTCCTTCACCTTTTATGGCATTTTTTTCTATGATTTTTTTCTCATTCTTTTCTGATGCTTAAATCGACCGACAAAAGGACAACTATTAGTGCAAGAAAACGTACTTAAATTGTATGAAATTGCACAATAAGAAGCTGACAAGTCCTATTTTTCGAAACTATCAAAAGACAGAAAAAATAAAGAGAGAGAAAGAGAGAGAGAGAGAGAAAAAAATCTAGAGAATCAGGACCACCTTGACAGCATGTTCTAACAAGAGATTATGTTGACATAACTGCAGAAAAAATTCTTGAAAATGAGCAATTGTGGACAGAAAGGATTTTTGAAGTCAGCAACCTTTTTATAGTAAATTCCACACACAATAAATTTTAAGGACATTTTATTCAAGCCTATTAAAAGCGTGCACAAAAAAGAAATGACTGTGGAGAAGAGTTGGCAAGAGATTAATTTTTAATTAAAATTAAGTTCTAAACGCTTTAAGCAACAGTCAACTCATATGAAATTTACTGCCATCCATCTTAGAGTTGCCATCCATTCAAGTATCCAGCTTATAGCAGCTGTTTGCTTAGCAATGTTTTGAGCAAAATAGCAAAATTTATTGTTTATTTTGTGTAAATTAAATGAAATTAAATGGCAATGAGCTGGAATCAGCAGATTTTCGTTGATTTCATACCCTAATGCATGGCTAAAATATACACATTTATACACACGCACACTTATATTGCTACCCAACTAATACATTGGCAGCAGCAAACGTAACAAGTGCCCTGAGGCGCACTTAACGAAAAATTATTACCACCCCATCACCATCCATCCATCAGGACCACTTTGCCTGTTTTAAATGCACTTGTTTGTAATAAGCTGGTATTTTTTTTTTTTCTTAACTGTACCTTAAATTCTGGGCATTATGAAAAAACAACACTGCTTGCGTCAAACGAAAACAATAACTGCCGCTTGCAGCCTACTTCGTATGTATTTTTCTCACACCTACTTTATTATTATTTTTCATAATTTTCAGTTCAATTTAGAGTTTTGCGATTTTCCACAGCCACTCACTATGTGGTTTATACAGAGGTTAATTCACTGAGTGTGCCGTACTCTGCAGTCACTTGGGAATTTGTGAACTTAAGGAGCAAGTGGCAAGTTTTGGGTG
Source organism: Coremacera marginata (assembly GCA_914767935.1). Lineage (NCBI taxonomy): Eukaryota > Metazoa > Arthropoda > Insecta > Diptera > Sciomyzidae > Coremacera > Coremacera marginata. Next base: position 2,132,981 of record OU612045.1, on the reverse strand, counting down.
GCAGCCCCTGTCAGTATTTGTAAAATGATGATATATGTACTGCTATTTATTTTACAGTTTATGCCGTTGAAGCGTATAACTAAAAGATAAATAGCATTACCAGGATATAGCGTAGTATATCGGGGGGTGAGGGGGGGGGGGGGGGGGGAAATAAAGCTAATAGGAAATAAAGCTAATAGGAAAAGTTGAGATTTTAAAGAATTTTAGTTCAAATGTAGCCTTTTTTCATTGGAAAGTCCCCATATATTCTGCTGATAGAACCATTAAAGTGGTAGAAAACTTTGCATCCTTACAGAATAGACGCTTTTTAATCAAGCTTGTTTCAAGCCTAGTTGATTTTTAGCAAAACCAATGTGTGGCACAAAGCAACGTAATTCGTTTGATTTGGTAGCCTGTACAAGTTTTCAGAAAATGTCAACTTAATTTTGGAGTTACTGTTTCTACTTGTTGACATATGCCAACCAGGCATCTAATTAAATTTCGGGTTAGCAGATTGATTAGCGCACACATATTGCCATGGAAGTTTTTGTGGCTGAAAATTTTAAACTAGTCGACGAACTATACATTTCCATAGAATGAAACGCTATGTTAGGCCTTGAGGCTAAATTTTAAAGTAAAATTTAAGATTTTTTGAGTCTGAACGTGTTGAGATGTGTGAATCGTTAACGTTTGAGATATTTTATTGAATAATTTTTAAGATATTTTCTTTGCTTCTATTTAATTTTTACACTTCTTTTAATTTTTTTGTAATTTTTTTAATTTTTTTTTTAAATACACTTTTGAATTTGAATTTTGTCTACACTGAGAAGAAAAACATACTTTGAAATTAAACAAAAAATTTTAAAATAAATATTTAACGCGTTTACGTTTCTAATAAAAAAATATTAAAACAAACGTGTCTAACTTTCAACATAAACTCATATTCTTTTTTGTATAATTTTCTTTTATTATTTCTTTACTATGTATAACAAAAAATACGTCGCTATCTGAGATTGAATTAAAAAATTATGGGCAGTAGAATCATTGACCAGACAATTAAGACCAAGCTGAGAAAAACCCGATTTTACATTTGATTGTTTGAAAATATGTTTTGATTGGACTTACAAAATTTTAACATAAGGTGCAATAAAAACTAATTAATTATTTCAATATTTTAAGCTGCAATAAAACGAACTTCATCGAATAGAGTTCACATTAAGTCCCAGGGGTCGATGATCACGAATCTGACGTCGAAAAAAATTAAAAAAATGGTATCGAAAAAATGAGGCTTTTAAAATATTTGTATTCAATATTAAAGTATTTGTTGTATTATTTTTTAATAAATATTTTTAAACTGAAAATTTTTACTTTAAAAGTATATTTAAAAACATTGTTTTGAAAACAAAAGTTATTGTTTTAAATTTTACTTTACAAACATTTGTGTTTAACTTAAATGAAATTGTTCAAAGCTCTATTTCAAAAACATATTCGTTTAATATGAGCACAGTTTCATTTAATTTTAGCACATATTTCCCTCAGTGTATGTGTCTAAATCGATTGTACTGGTGTCTCTTAAGATATCAGTAACGGTAACATCTAAGGTCACCCAATTTACAACATCTGCTATCAAGGTAAATTCTCGGTTAAAAAAAAAACAACAAAAGCCACACCCCTTTGAAATCCCACAAATCAATAAAAAAGTTATATTTTAGACGTTGTATTAGACTAAAATTATGCAACTTAGTTCGTGTGGTTACTATCGGAAACAACAAAATAGAAAAATGAGCGTGGTCGCACTACTATAAATTCGTCCACTTTTCAGAAATCATTCAGAAATTTCTGATTTTTGATAATGAATCTTGGTATGTATGTGCAAGTGGTGGTAATTTTACATATATAAATGTTACCAAGCCTACTTTTCCCGCCCATCTAATAGACAAAGTGTTAAATTGATATCTAAGTGATAAAACAGACTTATTTGGTAATTTCAACCTGATTAAAATCCTATTTTTTACAAAACTTTGAAGTGAAGCTTTAGCCCTACAATTAAGAATATTATTACTGACAAAAACATATTTGAGTTTGAGATGAATGTGTGTGGTTGTCTGTATGTGCTCCAACTTCTTGTGCACAATTTGTCAGACTTCATCCAAACTTCACATGTATTCTTTGATATAATAGCAGTCTTTATTCTAGAACAGTAGGTGGAATAAGATAAGGGGCGGGGAATTAATTTTCATCGAATTCCTTGTACACAGTTTGTTTGACTTGAACCGAAATTTACACGTATGTTAACTCTTTGGAATAATGAGTAGTCCGTAGTATGGAAAAGTGGGCGGAAATTCTTCTTCGGAAATATTCTAATAAGGGGGCTTGCCACTTTGTTTCTAACTGATAATTGATTGAAAAATTGTTATCTATATTTGGCATATGGGTGAGTTGCAACTGTTTCGGAACGGAAAAGGGGTGGAACTATAAAGGGCGTATCAAGTTTTTTAAAAACCTATAATGAGTAGTCCATAGTTTTGAAAAGTGGGTGGGGTTACTCAAAGTCTAATGTATTAAGTATTTTGTGTTTCTGTATGTGGTCGATACCTTTCAAAGGCATTGTAACCACCTCAAAAGTGGCTACAAAGCCTGATATAGGCATTACCGCGTTTTATATATTTTCTCAATTTTTGTAAATAAAATAACTTATATAATAATTATATGAGTATGCATATAATTATACAGGGGAACAGGGGACGAACCTTCACATGGCAACGTATCTGATAAGTCGACTCAAACCTCCTCGTTGCCCAAATGATCCCCAAATCTGATAACGACTACCGCAAACGAAAAACTGATAATGATTTACGGAAATGCACCTGGAATGTCCGAACTCTTAATGGGGAAGGTGCCTCTATCAGACTGATTGAGATCTTGGAAAGATATAAAGCTGATATCACTGCAATCCAAGAAATGTGATGGAAGGGACAGGGTTGCTCACGGCAAGCATCCTGTTTCGGTGCGGATTTGTCATTGGCAAGAGATTACGGCATCATGCCCTGCGATCCACTCCTATGAACGAACGACTTGTCATAATTTGCATCAAGGCCAAATTCTTCCATATAAGCCTAATATGTGCGCATGCTCCGACAGAGGACAAGGACGATGAGATCAAAGATACTTTCTACGAGCGCCTTGAATAGGCTAACGAGCGCTGCCCCTGTCACGACATAAAAATTGTGCTTGGTGACTTCAACGCTAAGGTGGGCAAGGAAAACATCGTTGGTCCAACAGTCGGAAAGTTCAGCCTACACGACAACACGCCGCAGCACGAAACATGGTCGTAAGTAGCACTAGATTCAAGCATCTTAATATTCATAAGGCCACCTGGCTGTCTCCTGACCAAAAACGCACAACTACATTGATCACGTTTTGATTGACGGAAGGCACTCTTCCAGTGTATTAGATGTACGCACGATCCGTGGTGCTAACATTGACTCGGATCATTATCTTGTTGCAGCCAAGATCCGTACACGTCTGTGCGCAGCAAAAATACGCGCACCCCTACACAGACAAAGCTAATCGACAAGCTGCAATCAAAACGGACAGCCGAAGCCGTCGCCACTCGACTCTTACTCCTGCTTCAAGAAAGCACTCCTCCGATCGACGATATATGCACTCTCACACACATCTCCAACTCTATGTGAGCGGCTGCTGAAGAGGTTATTGGCTACCACAGCCCTCGCCGAAACCAGTGGCACGACCAAGAGTGTCGCGACGCCACTGCAGAGAAAGACGCCGCCTACAAAGCCACCCTGCAGTCAGTTGTAACGCGTGCTGCTAAGGAGAGATACAGAGAGAAGAGGAGGGACGAGAGATGTCTTTTCAGGTGGGAAAAAAGAGAGGCAGAAACGCGCGAGTGCGAGAAGATTGAGATGTATGGTGACAGGAACAAAGCCCAAAAATTCTTCGAAAATAGAAGACGCCTGGCCGATAGTTTTAAAATCAGGGCCTCTTCCTGCAAGGATGAGAACGGAAATCTAGTGACAGATATCCAGAGTACACTAACGTTATGTAGGAAACACTTCTTTAGTCTTCCGAATGGCGATAATGACAACAATCCCTCCAATAGAGATGATATCCCGGAAACCCTAATTATGTATGACAGCGTTGAAGTTCCGCTGCCCGACTATAATGAAGTCTTGACAGCCTAATACGGCTTAAGAACAACAAAGCCGCGGTAGCCGATAGTTTACCCGCTGAGCCCGCCTAAGAATGGAGGCGAAGCTCTACTTAAATGCATTCACAAGCTTCTATGCAGAATATGGTCGGAAAAATGCATTCCAAACGATTGGAACCTCAGTGTACTCTGCCCAATCCACAAGTAAGGCGGTCCCACTATTTCTCGAGCTAGGTCCTGTCGAGCGTATTATGTAAAAGACTGAAGCCCATCGTTAACCAACTGATTGGGCCTTATCAGTTTGGTTTCAGACCTGGAAAATCTACCACCGACCAAATATTCACGCTACGATAAATTTTGTAAAAGACGCTAGAGAATCAAATCGACAAAAAAAATTTTTTTTTTGATTTGAGAAATATCTAAAAAAATGGGATCGCAGAATTACGTATAGATCGACCACATTTTTTATCGAATTTATCTTCACAATTCACTATTTATTACAGTATCTATGTTGAATTCTATGATACTCTGTTAGCCAAATTAACTTAATGTTTATTTTTTCCCCCTTATCCAAGAACATCAAAATTACAAGTTTGCACTCCGTGGATAAATATTCGAAAAATGTAATTTTTATGATTGTTATTCATAATCTTATATAAACGAAAATTAACATGTTTGTAGTCGTATATATCAGAGATTTATACGTTCAGATATAGATAGTTATTACATTACGAGTTCAATTTCTGAAATAAAAAAGTTAAGGTATATTTAAATTTCTCAAACTAAAAACCGAAAACTACACTGCTTTATTATATACCTCTCCCCACCCTAAATAGTAACCATAAGTTTATTGTTATTCTGAGAACGTTCAAAAAATACGCCATTTATAAAAGCGATAAAGACTGTGTATTTCATTTTAGTGCTGCCCAAAACTGTGCAAAAATATTTACTTGCCCAATATTTGCTTAACAATTTTCCATTATTTTGTGCAGTTGCACAAAAGAATTGGCGTTGCCATGTCTACAGTATATTAACATACATAAATATTTACATTTCTGCTGCTGAGGGGCAGACAAGCTAGGCTTACGTTAAGCGTTTATGTTGCATCGGATGATGGATGCTTTTAATCCATTTTGGGGATATGCAATTTTGATGACGACTCAATTTTGTTCCAAACACACACACACACACACATACACAAAAAATGTACCGAGTGTACACACCTTTTTTACGCCCCTTTTTTCTGCATTCTGCCAAAAAGAAACATACAGCTGACAACTGAGTTGCCATGACTACATAACTGACTATATATGCACTTTTTAAGATCTTTACAATTTATGCATTTACACTGCATACATATATGGCAACTCTAGACAACAGTTGCTGCAGCAGTTAATTAAAAATCAACCGCTCTCGGCTTATTTGTTAAATGGATTTCATACACGTTACATTCAACAACGTCTCGTTATGCTGTTACGCCGTTTTTGCGATTTATACGCTTATTCATCCAAAATCCGGCGCCATATATTTTCAATTAACAATTCTTGAGCGTTGTCGAAAATCGCTTCGCAGCCATTTTGTGCAAAGCACGCGTTTTTAAACCGATTTTTTGTTTATCAACAGTGATGACTTGAGGGCCAGATTTTTTCAGGTAACGAATAATTTAAAAATTCAAATAACGTCATACAAAAGAAAAAAAGGAAACGGATGCGGAAACCCAAACGCCATAACCTACTGTTGTTTCGATTTATACATACAACCAACAACCAACAACCTACAAGCAACAACAATAGCTGCAGCAAAAAATCTGCGAACTGCCGCGTCGAACGATGTCTGATTGAGAAGCTAAGCTGTTGATTGGTACGTAACGTGCTACGTAACGTTAGATGCTGTAACGCTATGTACATACGTTAGCACACGACTTTGTTTATATAGCGAACTCGCGGGGTTTTTTTTTGTTTTTTTTTTTTTTTGGCGTTCGGAGTTTTGATGGGTGGCCCTAAATAACTCGTGCTGCCACAAATCGCTTAATTTTATGTTTATTTAATTTGGAAAATTGAGAGAAGTTTTTTTGTTCAAAACGCATGTAACATAGCAACACATACACGCACACACACACCAACACATAAGCAGATTTATGCTCAGGGCTATATAAAAATTTAGTGCGCCATTTTTTGTTTTTTGCAGCGTTTGCGGATATATAAAATATTAAAAATCATGGTTTTAGTTAATATTGGTTTTTTTAATGTTGGCGGAATAAAATTATGGGATTAAAAACTCGTCGACATAATAATGATTGACTTGTATTTAATGCTGTTTATTTTTGTGCTATTGGGGTGTAGGTCAAAGGATCGGTCGGATGGGTCTTTGGTTTAATTTAGCTTATTTTAATTATATTTTTCATAGCTCTGGGGAGTTGGAAGTAAAATACGCTATTTTGTGTGTTTTCGATATGTATTAGCTTAATATTAGTTGGAGAATTTTTGTGTAAATTTAACACAACTACTACTTACACACATGTATGTGTATATTTTTGTTATGTTTGTGTTTATTTGTGGCACTTGCATGTTTTGCGAACAGATCAAGCATAAAAACAAAAATTTAAATTTTAATGAAAATTAGTCTTACACACACCTACACATCACTACACACACAATACACACTTTATTTTACTTATGGCTTTTATTGTTTTTGTTGTGTGCATTATTTCACCATTAAATATGCGATATTATGTCTACACAATAAATAGCAAAATCTGTGTGCATTAGTTAATGAAATATTATTACATACCTACTACATATTATTATGACACAGTGTATATCCATGTAATGAAAAATCAACAACTTACACACCAAATATTATTTATTCAGTTTATGATTTAAGCCGTTTATAAATTTATGTCAAAGAAAATTAACTCGTTTTAATTAATTAAGGCATTGAGTGAAGGCAAAATAGCAACTAAAATATACATTAATAATAAATTTCGCTTAAAATTTTCAATAAATTTCATACATAAATTTAGTAGATACGGCAAATCTGGATTGCCAAAATTTTGCGAAAGAAAATCAGATACATTTTTAAGAATTATTGAAGTCATTTCAAATGAGATATCTTTGTTTTTGAATATTTGTTTGTTCGAAATAACACAAAAGGTCACTTTGTGAATTTTTGAAAAAAAAGTCAACTTTCAACAGCTATAACATTTTATCCAGTTTTGATTTTTTTCAATTTATGCAAAAAAAAAAAAAAAAATAGCTCAAAACTATTCTCAGTCCATTTTTTGTTTGGTTATTTCACAATTCGTAATTTTGTACAAACTCGAAATTTCCAAAAAGTCATACTTCCAGCAAAAATTTCGTAACGACCAAATTATCTGTATAAGGTATAGTTTAAGAAAATATTTCCATGACATCTTACTGAATTTTTTTTTTAAATTGGATTTATTTGGAATAAAAAATTTTGGTCAGATTTTCATGGATGAGGACTCATTTTAAAGAAAAATTAAATAAAAACGAAGTGTGTACCAGTTTTTTAAAAATTTGAACAAAAGAAAATGTAACTGGGATTTTTTTGGGAAAACGGCACTATTTTCCCATATAAATCAGTATATAAATACAGAGGTCGCTTGAGGCACGTTCAATATTCTTTCCTGTTTATTTTTTCCTGAATATTGACAGTTTACTTCTGTCACGTTAAGAAACAAAAACCCAGTGCGTAATTACTGGAAAAATATTGCGAATAATGTTTTCAGGAATAATTTTCAAACAGGGCTGGTAAGGAACTAACACCAAATAAAAACTGGTGAAAATAAGGCATAATTTATAGTCGTTGGTGTTGATGTGGATCCTTAACATTTTTTACTAATTTTTCTCTAAAAGATTTTGTCTTTTAGTTAAAAAACAACGAAATGGCCATTTCAGCTCTTGAAAGGATTTTGACCGAGCTTCTTATTACCAATTGTGTTGTGCGTGTTGTGAAATGTTTGAACACAAACGATCGAGAACTGGACCTACAAGCTTAATACCGACTCCGAACGGCTTATGTTCTCAAGAAGCTTTTCATGGCAGTTTTTACTCTCTGAGGCTTGCCATTGTCTGCAGAGATGTGACGGCCAAACAGAAAAATCAATTCAGTTGAAAAAATATTCCTTGTCAGAGAGGATTTGAACCTGGGCTCTGTCACGTACAAGCCACGCACCTCAACCAAAATGTCATGACCAACGCTTAGTTTTTTGGTTATAATTTTTTAAGGAAATTTTTCCATTCCGTTTGTTTCTATAGCTTATACGAAAAGCTTATTCTAATAACATTCTAAGCCTCATGATTTAAAAAAAAATCGATATTAAATCTAAGTTATCTTACTTAGTATAATTTCAGTTTTTCAAACATATTTATATTTTCAAAACTTTAAACTTAGTTATTACGATTTTTTTGGAACGAAGTTCTTTATCGCCTCTTGCGGGTGGAGTGACTTGATAGAAATTGTCACGTAACTACCCTGTAGGAAAATCAACTAATTTAAAAGTAGTTGATAAAGTAGTTTTTTTTCAACCACAACTAGTTGAAATTCTGACTTTTTTCCATAGAACGAACTAACTTATTTTGTATAGTGATGTCCGCTAAATAAGTCAATTGACTGTCGTCTGCATATATTTTCAACTACTTGTTAAATTAGTTACATTTAAATTATTTTTTTAATTGCTTTCAAATAACCAATTGAAAACTATTACTGATGGCCAAAAGTTAATAATATTTGATGAAATAACATGGTTAAATATATATAAGCTTGTAATCTAATAAAAATTTTCAATTAAAACACGCCAACATCAGAGTAGTTGCCGCCTTAATATAATTCAAAGTAGTTTATCAATCACTGGTTTTTAAGTAGTATTTCAATAACTTCATATATTGAAGTGGATGCCGCCTTAATATAATTCCAAGTAGTTCATATACTGGTTTATTTTAAACTAGTTCTTAAATTAGTTGTTTTTAAAAACAAGTTAGTTTGTTCCTATAGGGTATGTAAGAGATGCTGTGTGTGTATGCGTGAAATTATCGAGCAGACCACAAACGAGCAGGCGAGAGCGCAGCAGAGTGTGCAACTCTCTCTCTCTTTGTATCTCTTTTATATTTGATAACCTCCCCTATAGGAACAAACTAACTTGTTTTTAAAATCAACTAATTAAAAAACTAATTTAAAATAAACTAGTATATGAACTACTTTGAATTATATTAAGGCGGCATCCACTTCAATTCTAAATTGTTTAGATTGCATTATATATGAAGTAATTGAAATTCTACTTAAAAACAAGTGATTGATAAACTACTTTAAATTACATGACATGTTTTAATTGCAAATTTTCATTAGATTACAAGTTTATACATATTTAACCATGTTATTTCATCAACTATTATTAACTTTAGGCCATCAGTAATAGTTTTCAATTGGTTATTTTAAAGTAATTAATAAAATAATTTAAATATAACTAATTTAACAAGTAGTTGAAAATATATGCAGACGAAAGTCAATTGACTTATTTAGCGGACATCGCCATGCAAAATAAGTTAGTTTGTTCTATGGAAAAAAGTCAGAATTTCAACTAGTTGTGGTTGACAAAAAACTACTTTATCAACTACTTTTAAATTAGTTGATTTTCCTGCAGGGTCAATACTGATAGCTCGAACACATTGACGACGGCTGTAACTTTGTCGCATCTGCCAAATTGTTTTTACATATATTTCTTATGAAGAAAATCTAATGCCGCAGCGTTTTGTTGTCGATTAGAATTATTTCTAATTTGACAGCTTGTCGTTGCAGCCGTTGTCAATGGCCGCATTCAGCGAAGTCGACAGTTGGCAACGGTTGTGTAAAAATTCGCTGAATGGTACAATTTTGGGAGCGCTCACTAAAACTTATGAGGTAGCGAACGCCATTTGGTCGATCGAAAAATTCTATGCTACATGAACACAACTGTTGAGTACGTTAACCCTTTACTGGTACACCTCAAAAATGTATTTACAAATTTATGTTTTTTTAAAAGAACGCCTTAAATAACAACACGACTTCAATGCGAAAGCATGCACACGCCTGAAAGCTTGAAATGTAGTGAGCGTTAGAGAAATAATGGTGAAACAATGAGAGAAATATAATATTTTCTTTTTTTAAGAAAAGTTAAGAGTTAAACTTTGATTCTAAACTCAAAACTTTGACAATTTTTCTAACGCTTAGAGTAACAACACATTTAGAGAAAAACATCGTTAAGTTATCGCTAATATAATAGTTCACAATAGTTGATTCCGCTGAATGCGGCCAATGTGTTCAAGCTATAAATTGTTCTGACGCGTAGACATTTAGTTAAAAATCATTTGTTACTTTTATTTGTGCTTTTGTTTTAAATCATACGTAAGTTATATTATTGTTTTATTGCAATTAAATTTTAAGAAATGGAAATTGCAGCAAAAGTGTGTAATACAGATTAAGAAAAGTAAATTAATAAGGTAATAATAATAATAAAACTGTTAAGCTCGATACAACTATTTACTGTTAACATTCGTTTGTTGTTGTTGCTATTTATTTACTATTGTTTAAATATAGAGAGACAAAAGAACCACACGTTGAACAGTCCAAAAGAGGATCGAAAGTGAAAAAAATTTAAACATATCAGAGTGCAAATATTTAAATTAAACTTTTTGATTTAAATCGTTCATTCGTTCAATTAAAAAAAAAAAAATAAAAAATCTAAAACTTTTATTTCGAATAACATTCGGAGTTGAAGAAAAATCTTAAGGAACTTCGTTCCTGACTGGGGTCCCCTGATCGCAATACTTTTTTTATGCTGTCGCACAACAATGTTCTTGCACTAAACCTTCATATGCTTATAAAAATAGCTTAAGTTTTCGTTCCTGATAAATAAACCGTGCAACAAAATTTTTGCTTCTCCTGACTCTTTTCTCAAGATGTCTATACAAGATCCAGTTTTTAGCTTCTGTTCAAAATTGAACCGGACTGTGCAAATTTAAACAACAACGGCTAATTATTCATCAATATTTATTTTTTCACCTTCAATATAATCACCATCGGAGGCGATACACACATGCCAATTTTTTCCCATTCTTAAAAGCATTTTTGGTAGGTCGATTACGGAAAGGCCTTTTACTTCCTCTGCGAATTCTCTTTGTTGACTTCAATCGTCCTAAAATGTTTTCCATGAATTGACAATTTGAGTTAGGGGAATAGGAAAAAATCACACGGGGGCGTAACTGGCGAATATGGTGCTTGTTGAATGCTATTGACATTGTTTTTGGTCAAATGATCGCCTCCAATTCGTGATGTGTGAGTTGGTGCATTATCGTGGTGCAAAAACCATGAATTGTCCTTCCATAATTCTGGGCTCTTTCACTGAATATTCTCGTACAAACGCTTTAAAACACTCAAATAATATTGAGCGTTGATTGATTGACCTTGCGGAAGGAATTCCGAGTGCACAACATCTTCAGAATCGAAAAAAACAACCAAAATTACCTAAATTTTTTAACTACTTTGTCGTAGTCCACTCTGCAGATTGTTTGACTGTTTTGACGCCATACTCGTACACTCAAGTCTCATCGCCAGTAATGGTGAAAAGTAAATGCTGAATGTCCGTATCGGTTATTAAAGGCATTTGCTGAGCGATAGTTTTGCGAAACTTTTTATAAAGGAAATTCAGTAATTTTGGCACAAGTCGCGCTGCAACTCGTCGCATACCTAAAACATCATGTAAAATAGTGTGCGCCAATGCAGTCGACATATCAAGCTCGCCGGCTTTATCTCTCATGATCACACGACGATTTTCGAGCACAATTTCCTTTACTTCTTTGACACTTTCATCGTTTATTGAAGTTGTTGAACGAAAAGGTTAAGACAAGTTGTGAACTGATGTACGACCCTCTTTAAACAATTTGTACCACAAATGGCTCCATACGTAAAAGAGCAGACTCCCCATAGGTTTTCTGTAACAATTTCAATGCATTCAAGAAATTCCATTGGTAAAACACAATTTGAAATTCGCTGGTCAGACTCGATGTGCACTTGTTATCAAAGCAATAAGAATCAAGCTACGTGACAGATCGCGCTTTAAATTAACGTCCAAGTCGAAAACAGTGCTACCAGCCTTAAAAAAAAACATTAGCATTATGACAACTGTTGTTGTTTCATTCCCACAATCGGTCCAATTTCGAACAGAAGGTACGAATATAACAATTTCGTTATAATTCGATAGTTCATATTAATATTTCTTGTGATTATTTCTTTCTCAGTACACAGATCTATCAAAATTACATCACTCAGGCACCGCATTTAATTAATAAAGCAACATGCAACACCCACACACACCTCGTTTATTTATATTAATAACTACATTTGCATGTGTAACTCTCGCCGCGGGGCCTATCAGACAACGCACAAACACCTGTGCACCCAGCATACCGTAAAACATAGCCCAGCAAACCTTAAAACATTCAAGTACAAGCTAAGACTTAACATTTTGTGTTAAGCATCAACTGTTTTTTTATTTTTACCGTATATTGTTAAGGGTTAAAATTTCTTCATTCAAGCATAATTATGAACAATGTTGATATGATTTAAGTTGGCATCACAAATTAATTTCGTCAATTTCAGGTTCATATACTCACTCTATTTTGATATATAAATCTAATAAATACACACTATGAACAATTGACAGCAATGCAGTCTGACAGTTAAACATGCCTGAGTTGCTGGCGATTATTAAATGAAAATGCCAAGCAGAAATTTGTCACCAATTTTGAGAAATCAACCTGGAAACATACAAACGCAGTCATACATTTCACTGCATACATGCACAAGTACGCTTTCATAGTGTTTGGCACATCGGGTATGTTTTATTGAATATTTGCAGCTTTGATTTGACATCAAAGGTTGCTATGCTGTTAAAGGCTTTACGCTTTTTTTGGTTGGTTCATGGCTTGTTTGACTCTTTTATATGAATAAGAAAAAACAAAAAATATGTGTTGTGTTGTGTGTAAGTATGCTAAGGCTTACTTACTATTGGTGTGATAATTTTATGGTATTATTAAAATAATTGGTTACAAAAACTCGCAAGTCGTTCGAATAATTTTTTTAATGTAATTACTTAATTTATATTTAATTAATTATATATAATGATGGATTTTCATAATATATACTAGATATTGCAATGTAGGTTAGGATTTTTAATTAAAGTTATTTATGAATGCTAGCCATAGTGGAAAAATATTAGATTAATAATGTCTAGCAAAAAGACTTTTACAAAGGCACAAGAATTCACAATAATTAAGTGAATTTTACATGCTACTTGCTCTTAAGTACAAGATTTTTCCATTACGTTCAGAATTTCTTCAGAAACTAGTGAAAAGTGTCCGAATAACAGTTAGTCTTAATACATGCGTAAAAGGTTAGAAAACAGAAAAAAAACTAGTACGTTTGAAACCAAAAAATGCTTATTTTCACGGTTTTTATATATACATTCAATAAAACCATCTACACCTATTTTTATGCTATTTATTTTTTCTAGAGATGGTGTTGTATGAGGATGCAAAAACTCGATTAAATTAGATGAGCCTTGATGCATTCGACGAGTTACATCGTCTTCTAGTGGCGGAATGAGCGATATCAGTTTAATCAAAAAATTCTGAACTTTTTATTTCCATATGCCTGAAACAAAAAATGAGAAGAAATTGAGAGAGGTGGTGAGGGAGAGAGTGGGAGAAAGGGGAAGGTGTTGAGGTGTTGAGGTTCTGCTACTAGAAAAACTAACAAACAAAAAAAAAAAAGTGTAAATTTATCAAAATTATATTTTTCGCAAATATATTGACTGGTGTAATAGTTGCAATACAAAAATCTGCAAAAAATTATAGGCCTGAAAAAGTTCTCTTAAACTACACCAAAAAATTTGAAGTATTTGCATGCGGATTAAAGATAATGCTGTTCTTCATGCCATTATTTTACATTTTTTAAATTATTTTCACTTAAATTCAAATAATTTCATTATATCTTAGGTAAAACTTGTTTCCAAAATATCAGTGGATTGTGCAAACTGATGAAAGAGAAAACAATATTATTAAAATTAACAGGATCTTGATAAAAACAGGATAGAATGTATATTGTTATAATGTTTTATTGATGTAATTTTACTTGCAATGTGCCTCGGACTATTTTTATCAATTACCAATAAACGAAGCTGGCTCACGAACGCTCGGTATTTCGCGAATGACACATAATTTCTAAAAAATTGCGGGAGGTTACTCTTGAATAGCTAATAAACCGAAATATCGAAAAAAATCTAAAATTTTTTTATACCCGTACTAGTACTTTAACAAATATTATTTGGATTTCTATCATTTCAATCGTGTTTGGTCAAGTATTTTTTGATTTTCAGCAATGCTTCATCCAGACAGGATTTATTAATGTAATCTTTAACGGGTAAAATCGATAGTTATGCATTGACATCTTGTATCGTATATGCTTTTCATTTTTGCTTGACATTTTTTTCATTTCCAAATTGCAATCATAGCTAGTGTCAAGTTATAGACATCGCTATGTAAAAAGATATCTAGCATGACAAGTTATTTCTTAATCATTGTTAATTCACTCTTTTTCCTAGAGGCATCTCTCAAAAATTTTTTGCAACCAATTTCCTACTAAGCAATCTGCTAGGTGGCGGCCGTGGCGCAGTGCGTAGAGTGTGTGGCCCGTAAGTCAGAGAACCCTGGTTCGAGTTCCACCTGGCACAGAAAGTTTTTTCAATTGAATTCATTTTTCTGTTCGGCCGTAACCTCTCTGCAGACAATGGCAAACCTCAGAGAGTAACTGCCATGAAAAGCTTTTTGAGAACATAAGCCGTTCGGAGTCGGCATAAAACATGTAGGTCCAGTTCGCGATCATTTGTGTTCAAACATTTCACAACACACACAACACAATTGATCATAAGAAGCGCTCGGTCAAAACCTTTTCAAGGGCTGAAATGACCATTTCGTTTTTTTTTTTAATCTCCTATTACAGTACCAGCAATTTAATGTTGTGAATTTCTCTCAATAATATTTTTTTTTTGATCAGGTATGGTTATATAACGATCAGGGCATCACACGGACTAAAAACCTTCTTGTTTTTAATGTTTAAGGGGGGACATGACATTGTCAGTTTTTTTAAATCGACTTTTTTTTAATAATTTTGTATTTTAGTAAATATTCTTAAGATTCTAAATTTCATGGAAAAATTCCTACGGGTTCGCATTTTTAATTTTTGCGCTACCTACGTACGGCAGCTGGTATATACTTGTTTTACTTGCTACCTGACTTTTGGTGGTTGTTATTTCGTACCTTATAGTATAGGTATTAGCAAATGTTTCAACTACTTGGTTTTAAGCTACAGCAGGAGCTACAGCATTGAATTTTTCCAAAAGAAATGATGCAAATCGTTTGAAATGCGCCAGAGTGAAGGCATATGAAGCTTCAAAAGAAGCCCGAATCGCTAAACGATTGCAAAAAACTATAAGAAACAGCACAACACAAGATAACGAAGGCATACAGTACGAAGCAGGCATGGCAGATTGAAGGTAACCTTTTTTTTCTTTGTTCACAAACTTTGAACGCGTTTATCTCTAAACCATTTTCGTACTGGTTGCGGCACTAGCGGGTTAATTTTTTGACGAAATTTTTTTTTTGTATTTTTTTAAACTTGATTCGCTATTGTATGACACGAGCTTTTTTTAAAATTTTTTTTCGATTTTTTATGAATTTTTAAAGTCAATATTTTTTTTCGAAAAAACACACTTTCAAATTTGGAACATCACCAAAAATTGAAAAAAAATTAAAAAAAAGCTCGTGTCATACGATGACCAATTTTGTTAAGATTTAAAAAAGTCAGTTTTTTCCAGATCGGACAATTTTTGCAACTCCCAGCGCTGCAACCACGAAGCCCCGTTTTTTTCTCTGCCGCCAGTTTGGAGTTCTATAAAACAATGTTGGAGTGAAAAATATATTTTTTTGAATTTTTTTTCTTGTAATTTGTTCAATTCTCCACAATAATAAAAAAATTTTGGAAAAATGTTTGTTTTTGACTGAGTTATGAATTTTTAAACAAAGGTCTGTTTTCTCTGCCGCGAATGTTTTGTCCCACCTTAAATTTGTTTTGACAAAATGACCCACAAATTCAAAATTTCTCGAAAATAATTAGTTTTTAAGAAGGAGTATTTTCTCATTCTTAGTATTAATCTTGAAATCAATCTTCATATTTAGATGTTATGTGGTATTAAAGAGAACATATATTTAATTTTTGTGAACAATATAGGTGTGTTTTATGAGAGGATTACGAAATAATGGTTAAATAATTTTGTAAATTTTGTAAAAATGTTGTAAAAAAGTATTTAAATTAAAAAACATTTATTTCTGCGAATCATTTCTTCGAAATAATAAATTTCCTGGAGCACCAAGAAAAAATGTCCCTTGTGGTGAACGAATATCTCAGATTTGGAAAAATCTAACAAATGAGTCCTTATATTTGAAGGTGGAATTATTCCACTTCTTTATATTGAGATATTTAAAGGTTTTCGTTTGATAAAGTTTAAAAATATTGCCAAATATTAATTGATTCAGGATATATTTATGCATTATATATCGGTCAATTTTTATTACGTAGTAGTTATTTTTAAAATACTTAAAGAAACTAAGCGATTTTTACAAAAACCGTATATAAGTCTCATTAAGTTGAAGAATTTATTTTATAATATTAGGTGTAGTTTATTATTTACCAATTTTAACAAATAAGCACTTTTAAAAAAATTGTTCTTCTGTTCATCCTTAATACCATATTCATATTGCAAAATTAAATTCTAATGAAATTAACCAATAAAACGATGTTTGTTGAGCTTATAAGCAATCATTTTCATAGAATATCAAGATTTGAGTAAATATTTTGTTAAAATAAAGATTTTTTTTTTTAATTTAAGCTTGTTAATACTTCTTGCAATTTATTATTTTAAAAAAGTAATTGATTATACGCATATATTCGTAATTATCTAAATTAAAATTTGTTTTTGGCGTGCCAGACCAAAATTTTAATGGATCAGTTAATATATAAGCCACAATTATTTGAAACAAACTTTTTGCTTTTGCTTGGACAACCAAAAGTTTTATTTACTTCAGACCCCATCAAAATTTTATGCAAACAAGTTTGATAGGCACACACTCGTATTTTGGGTTTGCTAGGTTATGCAAACATTCGCAGAGAGCGACGAGTTAAGCGTGATGAAAATGAGCTCCACCCACTCTACTTGTGGATTGTGGAACTTAAGTATTTCACTACAAAGTAAAGGCCATGTTAACCCTTATTTCAACGGAATTGCAATTGTTTATTAATTAAGTTAATAATAACAAAAACAAAATGGAAGAGCAAAAAACTTTTCAGTTCCCATCTGCTTCCCCTTACCCCTAATAAAATGGTACACAAATAATTAAAACACACAATTTCGTAATTTCCGCTTGAACGCTTTGCTAAGAAAACTTTGAGCAGAAAAGTTGTTGAGGGCAACAACAGTCTATGGAAAAAAAGCAGAAGAAAGAAAAGCTTCCCTGCTAGCAACAAGGGCGAAAAGAAAGAAAGAACGAAAAAAACGTAATACCAGAGAAAATGGCTGCGAAATTTAATTACAATTATAATAAACCGCCTAATTAGACACAACAAAAAAGCAGTAAAATCAAAGTAGGTGGGGGGAAGAAGTGGTCCTGAAAAAGTTACTTTTTATTTTGAGACAAAATAGTTGAAATGACTTCAAAGAGGGTGTGGGCAGCGTGGCAAATCTGTGTGAATATTTTAGCTGTAGCAGAACAGAAAACGTAGCAACTAGCAAGAGTGTGGAACAAATAAGAAAAAATAAACAATATGGCAGCACATCCGCTTCAGAAAAGATTTGAAATAATAATAAAATATACAGATTCGAAGATAATGCACAGAAACCATTCAACTGTTAAGAAATACAAAAATTAAATAAATTCCCTGAGCTGGAAAACAGGGCGAGGAGCGGCAGCAGTTGAAAATGCGATGAAGCAGCAGCATGAAAAATACACAAAGTACAGAGTAAATGGAAGAAATGAAAAAACGTCACGCGGAAATAGCGTTATTTTTTAACATCGTGTTGTTTCTGTAACTTTATCTACAACATCAAGATGGCGGTGCCATGGCAATAGATAGCACCACAGTGCACTGCTCCACCCCTCCATCCTGCACCTCACCCCCCACAGTCAAGCAAATCGAAAAGTCTTCTTATGGAAATTTAATTTGAAAAACGGATGAAAGTGTTTTTGAAGCCATATAAAAAAAAAAATAAAAATAAAAGCGGCAACGCTGTCTGACAACTTGGTCGAAATAGTAGGGACCGCTATGCCACCCCCAACAAGGATGAGTTTGAATAGAACTTGCATAACTTATGATTGCTCAAATAATACATTATATTACTTTTTTCATAATTTTTTTTTTTTTATTATTATGCGACCTCGCAGTTGAATAAACAAGTTTTTATTCCGCTTATCAAGCTTATAAAGGAAACCCTCGCCACCTCCCACTCCTTAAACATTGTTCACATGCTTGTCTGTGCAGTTGGTTTATATTATGCTAATGTTATTTTCGTTTTATGGTTTTAGCTATAATTTTCTGATCTTCTGCTCCTACTCTCGCGCCCTCTGTAACTCACAAACTCACCAGCGCGTCCACTCCGGGCGATAACTTAGTAGTGCAGTGTCCGCTAAGCGTAGCCCATGCAACGCTGATTTATTGTCATAAGAAAATTAAAAACTTAAAAAAACATTTAAATGTTTATGCAATAAGAAGAAAATATATTAATATTCCTCTTTATTTTCTTCTTCTCTCATTTGCAGGTTTGGTTCAAGAACCGTCGCGCAAAATGGCGCAAGCAAAAACGTGAGGAACAGGAACGTCTGCGTAAGCTGCAGGAGGAACAATGCGGTGGTGGTGGTGGAGGTCCCGCTGGTAACGGCGTAAATGGCGCCAACTCTGCTTCCGCAAATGCCGTCGCAGCTGCTGTGGCTGTGGCGAATCTTAAATGTTCTCCCGAGGTTTACTCCAGTCAGCTGCATATTAAAGCTGATCCCAATTACAGCGATGCCGACGAGTCCTCTGATCTGGAGGTGGCATAAACGCTTTCAACTTTTTTTTTGTCATGTATATAACTTGTAAACTATCTTAAACTTATATAACTGTGTAAATGTGCTTGGAATAAGAATTCAAGTATTGGTAGTTATTCATCACCATAATAGGTACTCATAATTGTGTAATTTTCCGTAGTGTAAATATTGTTTGTTTTATACATTGTTTTCGTTGTTTTAATTTAATTATTTATAAAGGCAATTTTTGTGTGCTACTGTTTTTAGCCATAGTTAAATATAATTCGGATTAGTCTAAAATTAAGTTATGTCAAGACTTTAGCAAAATATAAAATAAAAATGAAATAATTAAAAAAATTAAATTAAACAAATGAGCCAAAAAATTAATTGTAAAAGTGTTTTGAAATTAAAATTTTAAAATAAAACTAACTGAATTAAAAAAGGCATATTTTTTTACAACAGCGCGCAAGAGAGGATTATTAAATTAATGATGAAGAAAAAGGTTTGTAAATACCCAAGAGCGTTGCGTTTGACCCTTCCCCTAGACTTCAGCGAATAAAATATTTATATTGTTTTAACTTTATATAAATAGGCGTACGCGAAACAGTTAGAAAACATTTTCTCCCAAGGTTCTCTATCGATTTTGATAATTTCTTTTTTTTCAAATTTTCAGCAGGTAAAATGATGTATGATGTATTCACACTTTTCCGTTCTTAAAAAAAAAATTATCGGCTAAACGTACGCACAAAAAAGTTCCATGCAAATTTTGAAGATCCGCACAAAGTGAAGAGAAAGAAAGCTCGCCACTTAACACCAAAATAGACTTTTATTCTATTTTCAGTTTGTCGCTCACAGTGTGTTCTTTTCTGACTGATAGAACTGGTGGCGAATTTGTTAGGAAAGTTGGTGCGTTCAGAAAAATAAAAAACAAAATAAAAGTTGATTTTGATCTGGTCAAATCTCGATCACTAGTTATAAAAAATGTGCTTTTTTTTGAGGTTCCGTCTCCCGATTTGTGGTCAGTTTTGTTTGTCATTTAATCACAAATAGACTAATGGCAGAATAACGCTTTCAAATTTATTTCGTCCGTGCGTCCGTCCATTTAACGCACCACATATTCGTCCATTCAAGCGACTAGTTTGATTAACCATGGATTATTTTCGCACCACGTTTGCTCTAAATGATAATACGCATCCACAAAAACGTCGTACAGTGCATCAAACAAGCAATTGCTGCTGTAGAGTATAGTACGTGTACTGAGGAGGACCAAAATGAGTCATTAGCTATCGCACGTAGCAATTAAAACTGTTTGCATCCACTTTATGGAAAATTGTACTCTGAAAAAAATTGTACAAAACAATGTTATTATTATCAATTTGTATTTTTTCATATATAATTTGAGATTTTTTAAAAAATTAAAATATAAATTGATAACATAATGTTATTTTGACAAAATTTGTTTTAAGCTATTTTTTGATCACAAATGTGTTGGCATTATCGTGATGCAGTATGATGTCCTTCCTATTGAACATCGCTGGTCTCTTTTCTTGGACTGCTTTATTTAAATTATGCAGTTGCTGACAATTCTTCTTACAATTGAGCTTTTCGGTCGGTTAAAAAAGCTCATAGAAAAAAAAACCACCGATGCGTCGTTGGACACACGAGAGAAGCGAAGGTTTTTCGCAGTTACATAGATTTGATAGCTTAATAATTTTTTTTTTTTTAATAAATTAACTTTTAAATTCAAAAATTTAAAATAACATGAACTAAATTACATATATAAAGAAGACATATTTACTGCTTATTTTTTATTGTTGAATGTCAAATTTCCACGCCAATTACATATACGGGCATATAATGCCAGCGACTCTCCATTTTAACTCTCCACACATGGTTGTGAACTTGACTGCACTGAAGAAATTTTTTCCTTCAACAGCGTACTGCGTAGCGAAAAAATCTGTCGAAAATTGTTCAGATTTCACTCCAAGCAAATCACGCACACGAAACAAAATTTAACAAACATTTTAGATACCTTTCCGATTTCATGCATGCTTTTGTTAATTCCATATTTATTGATATCATCTATTTTTTTGACACTTAAAACATAGAGTGTAAATTATTATCTAGAGATTGCATCAACTCTGCTGACCGTGTTAACAGAGTTATTTCACTTAAAAACATGAAGAAAAAAAACTCTGTTAACGTCTGTTAACACATGCCAGAGATTTAGCAGAGTTGATGCAATCTCTAGATAATAATTTATACTCTATGCCAACAACACCACAAACGCATTCACAATAAAAACACATCGATGCT
Source organism: Coremacera marginata (assembly GCA_914767935.1). Classification (NCBI taxonomy): domain Eukaryota; kingdom Metazoa; phylum Arthropoda; class Insecta; order Diptera; family Sciomyzidae; genus Coremacera; species Coremacera marginata. Next base: position 2,111,348 of record OU612045.1, on the reverse strand, counting down.
GGAGACACCTTGTGGCAAATAAAAGCAAATTTTTGATAGTTGTAGCCTAGCAAATACACAATCCTCTATCTATTGATAGATGGTGACGATCTACTGCAGCATAGCTTCTGTTATAATTAGGACTGAATTAACAACTATTTCTAACAAGTCTTTGTGGCCTAGTGGATAGTGCATTGGGCTCTCATGTACGATGATGTGGGTTCGATCCCCACGGGCAGGCCAACAAATAAAATATTTTTAGTACTTAATATTGAAGTAATAAATTTTCTTGTTGAAATAAGCACAAGCAACAAAGAAATCATCAAATTTCCAAGAAAAAATCTGTCGAAAATTTTTCAGATTTCACTCCAAGCAAATCACAGAACGAGGAGTAAAAAGCTTCGCTTCAAAAACAAAATGGCAATTTCAGCCCTTGAAAGGACTTTGACCAAGGTTCTTATTAATCAATTTGTGTTGTACGTGTTGTAAAATATTTGAATTCAAATAATCGAGTACTGGACCTACAAGATTTATGCCATCTCCGAACGGCTTATGCTTTCAAAAAGCTTTTCATGGCATGTTTTACTCTCTGTGGTTTGCCATTGTCTGCAAAGATGTGACGGTCGAATAGATAAATTAATTCATTTGAAAAACAATCTGTGTCAAATGAGACTCGATCCTGGGTTCTATCGCATACAAGCCACGCACCTCATACAGTATGCGACGGCCGCCACAATGTACACAACATTCTCTTATTCCGAGTCAAATTTGGTTTAGAGGTGGAAAAACTAGGTTTTTCGGATTCAAATATGCTCTTCTCCTTACTATGTTTCCGTAGGTAATACACTTTTCATCCCCAGTTATCATCCGGTTCAAGAAGGGGATTTTGTACCCATTTTGATAACCCATACATTATCTCTCCACACTTAAGACTAACGTGAATCAACTTTGTTTAAGTTGATTTCTTACGTCAGTATGTATATACATCAAGCGATCAGGGATGATATTGACTTAGTTGGAAAAGGGCCAGAATTCAAACACAAATTGGGCCAATTTGACGTTTATAGGGCTTTTAGTTTTAAAAAGTGGCAATTCAATATTGAAGACTTTCTATATGGTCACACGGTCATGCCATGGTCTCACAAATAGCACACTTTTTAATAATCTCAACAAGTCCAGTTTCGAAAAGGTCGAAATTTCGAATTAGCAGTTTTGGGAAATTTAAAAATTTTCAAATTTTTTCGTGTTTTATGTAGCCGAACATGCGAAATTATGTAATTATTATAATTTTGACAATATTTGTGTCAAAATTGTTTGAAGCCAAAAAATGGCGTATTTCTGTAGTAGCGTATTTCTGCAAAAAAACTTTTAGCCAAAAATTGCAAAGCATTTCCACATAAGACCGCAAATCAGTTATATTCGCCTTTAAATAGTCGTAGAATGTCTGAAATGAATGAACAATTTAATAAAGACTCTTCTCCGTTAAGACTTGTAAGAAGACGAATCAAACGGGACGAAATTGAGTAGAAACAATTCACTTCTGTCAAAAAATATATTGAGGCATGGCTGCATTTACCAAAAAATAGTTTAATAAATGACCATAATTTTACAATAAAGTATTTTGCAAAAAGAAAATGAAGTCAAATTACATCTGAAAAGATGACAAAACAATCGCCAAGAAATTAGTTTGAAATTTGCAACTGAAACTTCATCAGGGTGTAGAGAGATGGAACTGGCCTGATTTTCTTAGCGTTGATGATGAATTGATAACAAAATGGATTAATTTGTATGTGTATTAAGGCGTTGTCAGGACTACGATGGAGGCTTAAGGGCTCGCTCATTTCATATAACTTGGAAACAAACTAAATTTGTAGTTGAAATTACTAAAAAGTATGCTTTTTATGTGTCCATGGCTGTATATAACGGAACTCATTTTAATGAAAAAAAAAACGAAATGGCCATCTCAGCCCTTGAAAGGACTTTGACCGAGCTTCTTATGATCAATTGTGTTGTGTGTGATGTGAAATGTTTGCACACAAATGATCGAGAACTGGACCTACATGTTTTACGCCGACTCCGAACTCTCAAGAAGCTTTTCATGGCAGTTTTTACTCACTGGCGTTTGCCATTGTCTGCAGAGAGGTGATGGCCGAACAGAAAAATTAATTCAATTGAAAAATTTTCTGTGTCAGATGGAGGATTCGAACCTGGGTTCTCTGGCGTAAGAGTCACACACTTTACCCACTACGCCACGGCCGCCACTCATTTTAATGAGAACATTTAAAAAGGCGATAAGAAATATAGACTTGAAACAAAAATCACCCAAAATTTCTCCATACAAAATTCGGTTAATTTTCGTTTAGAAACCGACAAAAATTATATTCGGTTTTGCACGTTTTTTTGCGGAATTTCGTTTTTTGGTTTGACTATTTGCCATACAATTTAGTCCTAATTTTTTAGGACTAAATTTTAATTTTTTTTTTTAAGTGATAGTTCACATTGAGTACTGGTGAAAGGGTAATTATAACTATTACTATCTCTCGATCATTGCTTTTAAAAAAATTAAAAGTTTTTAATTAAAAACGGTTCCCGTGCCGCTGTAGTCATACCATTTGATAATTACTAATGAATGATATTTATTTCTTTCTCCAGATTTTTCATTTATTTAATAAATTCAGCTTATTCTTGTCAAGCTCTCCGACACCGTGCTTATTGGATTTTAAATATTTTTTCCAAAATTTTGGGCATATTTTCGTTTTTTGGGTGGTTTTTTTACATTTTTCTTTAATTGATTTTTGGGTAATTTTTCGTTTTAGTGATGTTTAATTTTATATTTTGTGCGATTTTTCTGTGCATGATATTTCCTACCTCCATTTCCTACCCCCAAATTTAAAATTTTGTAGATCGATGGCATAGTACACAAATGTTGTCAACAGACATCAACCATTAAACTTTTCTTCGTAAAAATTGCGATAATTTTTTCGGCTAAATTTTTTCAAAAGGGCCTAAAACGACTAAAAAGGGCCTCGGGGCTTTTACAATTAAAAAGGGCTCAAAAAAGCCCTAAAATCCCCCAAATATCATCCCTGCAAGCGATAAAAAAAGAGAGTCGAACAAGCGCCAAATAAGCATGTCCTTTAGAGTCGAAAATATCCTGTATATCAATATATTCAAATCACAAAACTTGATTATCAAATCAAATCGCATTTAAAGAGATTCAATGAAAGTGAAAGTCTATTGAAATAGCTTTTTGCAAATTTCGATGTTCAGACCCACCTTCCAGAGAAGAACCTTCCCTTAATACAATTTGTAATTTTTCGAATGATGTTCCTGTAACTTATTAATTGCCATTTCAAATGTTGAAATAATAGAAAATGGTTTTCTCTGAAATGATAAAATAGTTGAATAAGTCAAATTTATATGCGGAATCAAAATTCGCTTATTTCTTGTGAGCCGTTCTGTGAAAAAAGTAAGGAAAATAATCATTTGAAAAATTCCCTTAAAGGGCTTCAAAAAATTCGTTGGGCCACAAAGTTTACACAACTATCGTCTATCATCCGCGATCTATTGTTTAGTTAACAGTGCTCAATTTTGTCAGTTCATCTCAAGTGTATTTTGCAATTTTAGCATTAAATAAAAATATCGAACAAATTTTGTATTGCTAATGGAATTTCGTGTGCCGATTCTCTGAAAGTTTTATAGAAAGCTTAAATTTTATAGAAAGTGAACCGTCTTTATCAAAAGTATGAGCTCATATGAGTGGTAGAATGCATTCAAAATCGATCGAAATGTGGTGATGAAAAAGAATTCGCGGCGAGAACTGGTCGGCTATAAACGTCTTCAACTGAAGTTAACATCAATAAAACGAAGAAAGTGATGACAGTAAATTGTCATTTAAGTTTGAGAGAGATAGCCATAGAACTTTCTGCGTCTCACAAACCAATTCGCACCATTGTGCACTATTTTATGGGACTGGTACAGACCTGGTACAAGCTTGGTAAGACGAGTGAATTTCTACCCCACTAGATCTGGTAATTCCAACCGATTCCAACCGAGCCGAAATCGAAAAAAAACACGTCAAAAGACGTCAATGTTTAGAAGACATAAAAGGGAATTCGCGGCGAGAACTGAAGGCGATTGCGGAAAATGCGTTTGAAAAATGTTTTGATGATTTTATTATTCGTTGGCATAAGTGTAGTATTTTGGAAGAAGCCTCTTTTGAAGGCAATACAAAAAATTTAAATAAATAATAAATATTTTATGTTTTACAGACCAATTCCCGGAACTTTCTTGACAATGTGTAATTAAATCTATGAAAAAAATCTTTATATTCATTATTTAACTCCATCTAAAAAGTAGGGATTGATTTTAATTTTCAAAATTTTAATAAATTTCAATTCAAATAACTTATTTAATAAAATAATGGCCTTTTTTTGTATTCCAAGAAAATGATTGAAATTTGTTTAAAATAACATTAAACTCTAAAAGCTCTTACTCTACACTGAGTAACTTAATACTTGTGGGACTCCTGACATTCGAAACTAAGTCACTGCATGGCAATTGGACAAATTTTCCAGCTGCGCTTGTTAAACAAACGCCACGTTCTGCATCGTGTTTCAATACGACGCCATTTTTAATGAACATTTAACGACGTGCCGTTGCTTTTAATATGACTAAACTACCCCAGACAAGACAATTATTTGTCTCCCCTACCGCCACGCCCCAGTCAAATGCCAATAAAGTGTACACAGACAAAGGAAGGAAACTCCTGCTGAAATGAGATACAATCACTTTTCGATAATTTTTTGATGTTGATTCGAAAGTATTGAAGCATACAACCTGGATGCATTCATTGCAACGGACTAGCTGGACAATTTGTGGTCTTTATTGTCATTGGTGTTGTTTGAACATTTACAAAATGATCTCGTTATTTGCTCGACTGGCGCTCTGACGGATTCTGGTCAATGAGCATGATTTTTGATTACATGAAATATACGTTTGAAAATATGACTACCTTAATAAAGGGCAGAAAATGAAAGGAAAGGAAAGGAAAGAAGAACATGTGACAGAGAAAGAGGATAATACAAAAGGGTGTTGAGAGCCCAAATGAACAACGTTTGTTCAAATCGATTGAAAATGTGACTTCAATCCTTTTAGAATGCAGAATGCAGCCGCTTTTGTTTGCATCCTGTTGGCAAATACTGTGAATAAAGAAAATAATTTTGATTTGAATTTTATTGCTGCACTCGTTTAGATACAGCACATGTTGTGTATATGGCAATAAAAATATTCAGTTGGTGCTATCACAGGACACTTTGTCAGTCATTTCTTCGTATGCCTGAATATTTTCTGTCGTCTGTCCATACATCTTGCTTTGTATTGCTTTATTACTTCGTTTATTTCAATTGACCAACAATCGATCTGATGGCTTTATAAGTGTGTTTGTGTGTGTGTGTGTGGCTTTAAGTTTGTATGTGTAGCGGGTTTGTGCTTCATATTCCTAACGAATCCTTAGTATTTATAATTTTACTTCTATAAAGTGGTCATTGATTGTCCTTGTTGTTGTTATACTGCTGCTTGCTACTGTGTTGGACTTTGGTATTGTCATTGGTTTGCGTTGTTGTTGTTGTTGTTGTTAGTGATTCCGACATGCATCTGCAATCTGCATATTACTGCATCCATCCATCCATTCAAGCATTGTCTGTAACAAGCTGTATTTGAATTTGAAAATTACGAGAAAATGAATATTCCAGGGAAAAATTTTGTTAAACACACAATCAGAACAATTTTATGGCTTGCTACCGATGTTGATGAAGCTATCGAACAGTTAGTTATTTTTTATATATATTTATTTTCTTTATTTGATCATTAGATCAATTGATATAAAAGAACACAAATAATAAATCAGAGTAGATACCATACTAAATCTTTGTACTTTTTACCTTCGCTTTGTATTGTTTTCAACATATGTGGCAACAGCGGTTTTGTAACGTAGAACACTGATAATGATTGTGGCCAAAAGCAACAATTAATTATAAAATGTGGGAAATATTTCATATCAAACGCTTTAATTTATATGTTAAATAACTCCGAACTAAGAATTCGATTTTTACATCTAAGAACTTAAAGCAGGTCTTAAATTGATGTTGTATTTTCGAAAGAAGAAATAGAACGAATCCAATCTATAATTGGTGTATTTCACTTGATACGAAACAAATTTTCGCACATATACCATTGAAGTCCTTACTAGTACCGGGTATAAGGAGCCTGGAAGGAGTTTGTTAAAAATCGGTTAAGATTTACGTTGAATTCGCGAATCTTAGGAGGGTTTCTGGAGAAATTTTGGCCACATGATGTAGTGACGGAAACGTCGGTGAGCCTAGGTGTTTCAGTCTCGATCTAAGTAGAGCGTGGTAGGCGCATAATCAGCCTGGTCCCAGGCCTGGTTCATTGCACTTCCTACAGTTGTCATCCGATGCCCATCTTTTTCGTGGGATTGGTACATGTTGTATGGACTCTGATCTCAGCCTGGCACCGTCCTTTGCTAGTCCGTCCGCCTTCTCATTTACATCAATGCCTCGGTGGCTTGGGACCCAGTAGATGCGCACTCTCTTTGAAGTGCATCTAGTGCTTCCCTGCTTGTCAGGGCATTTGTGGACCTGATGGTAGCGGGGGACATGGATTTGATCGCCGCTTGGCTGTCTACAAAGATCCTAATACTGGATCGATGTGTATTCATGCTTAGGGCAGTTCCCTCGATCTTCCTTATGGCGAACACTTCCGTCTGAAAAATTCCGTACATATTCCTAGTCTGAGATTTTAAACGAAAAACGTGGGGAGCTTTTCGACTCTGATTTTTCAAAACAAATATTCATGAATGATTGATGAATGAATACTTTACCAAAGCCACTTGAAATTTTATTACATTACAAATATTTTCTCAACCCAGACACTCTACACTACTTGCTTTTGTCTATAGCAGCGAAATGTGTATGAGAAATTCATGAGAAATTATTTTATACTTTTAAGTTCGTGTTAAAATCGTGGTATATTAAAACATTTTTTATTTTCTACTTCTTAATTACTTCTCAATCTTGCGTGTGAAATTTTGCAATCGATTTTGAAATATATGAGGCAAATTGTTATCCAAATCTGCAAATAATATATCCATCTGCGTAGTTTTTATTTTATGAAGATTTTATTTCTCTTCTAGCCATATGAAATAATTCAAACTCATTTTCAGAAATTAAAACTTGTTATGTTTCACTCGTAGCTTATCTTCTACATTTTCTCTGCCCAACTTCACAACATCACTCGCATCCCTCTCGCTCTTTCTACTATTTATTTTTGATTCTCTAATCCAAAAACGATTGTGTAACAGCCACAATCGATCAGTGTCGCATATACAACTGCATATTCTTCTACCTAAGCGTTTATGTCGGCATTACGAGGCTCAATGTGCGCTATAAACATGTTAAACATGGCGATTAACTTAATCCTGTATATAGAGCTCAACTAATCGAGCGGAAGTATTTATGGAGAATTGAAATGTTATGCGATGATAATTGATTGAGCTAAGGGAACAATAAAAAGAAAATGGTGGAAAATGCTTGAAGGAAAAATATCTATTCCAAATTTATACAGTAGATGGTTTTTATTTTAGGAAAATTGTTTGCATTAAATCTCGTATCAACTTAGCCATGATGACTGCCCTTCTTCTTCTTATAGCCATGTTTGTGTTCGCCTTTCTTCTCGTGCTCTTTACCATACTCTTCATGTTCCTCATGTTTTTTGCCATCTTCGTGCTCTTTCTTATATTTCTTATGATCTTCATCATGGTGCCCCTTCTGGTGGTGGGTCTTGTGCTTCTTGTGGCCTTTCTTCTTGCCCGACTCATACTTCTCACCCTTCTTATGTTCATCAGCCTCCTCCTTGTGGTGCTTGTGCTCTTTGCCGTATTTCTTGTGGTGACCTCCTTTATCCTCATCATCGTAAAACTTTTTCTCCTTGTGATATTCGTCTTTATTGAATTTCTTATGATACTCCATCTCCTTGTGTCCTTTTTTATGGCCTTTCTTATGATGATGCTTGCCAGCTTTTTTATGCTTACCATGCTCTTCATGCTCCCCATACTTTTCCTCTTCATCGTGTTCCTTCTTTTTTTTACCACCTTCATCTTTATATTCGTGTTCGTGATGTTCGTCCTCGTGATGTTTCTTCTCTTCCTCATCCCATTCTTTGTGTTCCTTGTGACCCTTCTCACTCTTGTGTTCCTTTTCTTCTTCCTCCTCTTCACTGTATTTTTCACCTTTTTCCTCTTTCTCCTCGGATGATTCCTCTTCTTTTTTCTTGGCGTTAACTAATGGTGAGATCAGCAGCAGCAGTAAGATCACAGTTTTCAAATGGCGACTCATTTTCAGCGCCATGCTGATGTGTTGGCTGTACTGTTTGGACTTCAGCGAAGTGTGCTACTTTTATATACTGACCACAACCGTCACTCTGAACTGCTCCACTAAGCAGCCATCCGTTATGGCACGATTATGAAAGAGACTCTGGAGTAATTTTCATGCTTCAATGGTTTTCCATTTAGTTGGTTGACACCTAGCGCAGCGTAGCCAAAACGACGAAAGACACAACTTGTAATTCCATAATTGTTTTATTATGTCGTGAGAATCTTAGAGTCTGTCAATACTATCCTCTGCCAGGTAGCTATAGAGCATTTGGTTTTTTTCACAAGTACCAATTTGGCTAATAACTGCTTCCATTAAGCTTAAGACCGTCTTACAACTGAGCAACGGTGAACGCGTTTCGAACTTCTTAAGAAGGAGCTAAGAAGGCAATTCAAAGGGTTCTCAAGTCGATCTCTCCTAGAGTTGCTTTTCAAATAGAATATTATTGCTTTCAAACAGGATTTTAATTAACCAACAAATTGATCTCAAAACAATCGAACGTGATGAGCCAGCTCTTTTCAGTGCGGCATGTTTAAAATTTGCATCCTAGCCTTAAGCCAGGCTCTAAATTATGATACCCAGCTTAAAAGGCAAAAAGTACAAATTGATCTACATGGTAATGATCTTGTCACAATGATTTTTCTGAACTACATACGCAGGAATTCTTCATCTGTCGCATTGTCGTTTTGTCTAAGGTGAGAATACAAATTGGTCTTTGGTTGGCTTTAAATAGGCAGCCAACAATCCGACCTTTGGTATCTTTTCTGACACACACACACACACACACACACACACACACAAAGAGCACAACAAAAGGGTTCTAATCCCAATTTGCAGTTGGGCTTGCTTTTGTGGCTTTTGCTGTTTGAACATGGCTTATATTTGCTCAAACATTTTGTTCCATATTCCTCAAAAGACCAAATTGTTCCTGACGATTAATGTAGCAGCGCATTATGTTTCCTCCGTTCATATTTGAAAATTTACTTTCAAATTATTACTTTCTGGCTCTACTGAAAATTAATATAATTTTTTAATCTTAAGCTCAAGGCTATTTGGTCTACTGACACACAAGCACACACACAACACAAAACATACACTAACACACTGTTGTGCACACTGCAATTATATGGTCGATAACTAAATCAATTTGAAGCAATACAATAACCTAGCTGCTTGTAATAATATTTGAGGCATTGCTTGTATGTTCAAACACTGGACATTGGGTGTTGGACCATCTAACCATGTATCCATCCATACATAACCATTCGCAAAAATATGTATGTTTTTCATAAGGAAACCCCTAAGGTAACTAGAAAATAATTAAACATTTTACCGGATTAAACTCACCTCACAAGTGGCAAGAAGGTGAATCTTTATGGAAATATAGTATCATATTTCAACAAAAGCTGTCCAGGTAATGTACAAGTTTTTGGAGAATTTGCTTGGCTTGGACGTTGTTGTTGAACTTTAAATAATATTTAAAGATTAAGAGAGCTTTGTTCAAAATCCGTCAAGAGCATAAATATATTCAATACAACTCTAGTGTTTTCAAAGAAAGAATTAAAATAAAAGAATAAAATTTCTGAAGTGGCTACTTTACTGTTTTTACAATCAATTGTTAATCAAAACAAATAATTAAAAAGAGAATTTACTATATAAATTATGAAAAATTATTCATAAATTTCTTTAACAATATTTACTATAAATGGGTTAATTAACGGTGGAAGGCTACAAAAAACACGTAGAAATAGAGGAGATGAAAAGGAGTGATAAGAAATTTTTCTGGAATTATTTTTAGACTATCACTTTTATAAAATAATATGGGTTTTAGAACTTTCACCTAAACCATACCCGAAATAGGTTGCAACAAAAAAAAAAAAAGGACAGAGGGGAAACCTATACAAAACTCCATATAAAAATACTATCAATATTTACTGTGTAAAGTTTGCTCAAAATAAGACAAAATAGTTGGAGTCAGCCGTTGAACTTGGTATTTCTGAAAATCAAGTTGTTTTATTTTCGCTATTTTACAATATAACTTAAAAGGGACTTTCCGATAAACTCTCAGCGAATTTTATTTCTATAATTAAGTTATCTTCTATGTATTGAAACATGCAAGTGATTTATATATATATATATAAAGACAAGCTGCAAGAACCGTGTTTTCTGGAACCAAAAAGTATCTTCTATTAAGAACTTTTTAATCGAAAAACGTAATAGCCATTTCAGCCATTGAAAATACTTTGACCGAGTTTCTTATGATCAATTGTGTTGTGTGTGCTGTGAAATGTTTGAACACAAATGATCGAGAACTGGACCTACATGTTTTATGCCGACCCCGAACAGAGTTCATGGCAGTTTTACTCTCTGAGGTTTGCTATTGTCTGCAGAGAGGTGACTGCCGAACAGAAAAATGCATTCAATCGAAAAAACTTTCTATGTCAGGTGGGATTCGAACCAGGGTTCTCTAGCGTATGGGTCACACACTCTACCCACTACGCCATGACCGCCACAACTTTTTAATCAGTTTCGCTCATATTTTTTTAAGATTTCTGTATGTAGGGATATTCACTCTCTCATAATAAATTATAATAAAAATTCCTAATAATAATAATTCCTAATTATAAATTCCTAACAACCAAATTTAAGCTTCTATTAGCTTCTATTCTATTAACCTTCAAGGAAAGGTTTTTGAGGTTTTTAATCTTTGTGTTCTATGGAATTTGGCACCACCCATACTTCATTCTCATCCATTTTTTTTAGTAATTCTGCATGATAAAGTATTCTGTCTTCTTATAAATCTTCTGTCTTTATATAAAACTAACGTATTTTTAGGTTCAGCGTTATGTTTGAGGTGCCACGCCTAATTGAAAAAAAAGTAATTTTTTATAAATGAGACCCAATCTGGAAAAAACTGAACTGTATAGTGAAAACTGCATCGAAATTCAGTCACAGGGACCGAAGATATTTGGATACTTATAAGAATTGCTACACACTTATTTTATTTTTTATATGGGACATTCTTTCTCAAATCAGCTACCCCCCTTTGCATTTCATTTTTGAAGATTTTTGAAGATTTTTGAAGATAAGATAAGATAAGATAAGATAAGATAAGATAAGATAAGATAAGATAAGATAAGATAAGATAAGATAAGATAAGATAAGATAAGATAAGATAAGATAAGATAAGATAAGATAAGATAAGATAAGATAAGATAAGATAAGATAAGATAAGATAAGATAAGATAAGATAAGATAAGATAAGATAAGATAAGATAAGATAAGATAAGATAAGATAAGATAAGATAAGATAAGATAAGATAAGATAAGATAAGATAAGATAAGATAAGATAAGATAAGATAAGATAAGATAAGATAAGATAAGATAAGATAAGATAAGATAAGATAAGATAAGATAAGATAAGATAAGATAAGATAAGATAAGATAAGATAAGATAAGATAAGATAAGATAAGATAAGATAAGATAAGATAAGATAAGATAAGATAAGATAAGATAAGATAAGATAAGATAAGATAAGATAAGATAAGATAAGATAAGATAAGATAAGATAAGATAAGATAAGATAAGATAAGATAAGATAAGATAAGATAAGATAAGATAAGATAAGATAAGATAAGATAAGATAAGATAAGATAAGATAAGATAAGATAAGATAAGATAAGATAAGATAAGATAAGATAAGATAAGATAAGATAAGATAAGATAAGATAAGATAAGATAAGATAAGATAAGATAAGATAAGATAAGATAAGATAAGATAAGATAAGATAAGATAAGATAAGATAAGATAAGATAAGATAAGATAAGATAAGATAAGATAAGATAAGATAAGATAAGATAAGATAAGATAAGATAAGATAAGATAAGATAAGATAAGATAAGATAAGATAAGATAAGATAAGATAAGATAAGATAAGATAAGATAAGATAAGATAAGATAAGATAAGATAAGATAAGATAAGATAAGATAAGATAAGATAAGATAAGATAAGATAAGATAAGATAAGATAAGATAAGATAAGATAAGATAAGATAAGATAAGATAAGATAAGATAAGATAAGATAAGATAAGATAAGATAAGATAAGATAAGATAAGATAAGATAAGATAAGATAAGATAAGATAAGATAAGATAAGATAAGATAAGATAAGATAAGATAAGATAAGATAAGATAAGATGAGATAAGATAACGTATCAAATTGTTGATAATTTATAATTAATTTGATTTGAATTAATTTGATTTAATAAATTTATGTATAATTTGAAGACAACATTTTTATAAAAATACATTTGTAAACATTTATTAAGATGCCGCTGAAAATGCCTCATTTTTCAAAATATATATCTAATTGTCGAAAAAAATGTCAGTTACGAGGTGTCAGCATATTATCATTGATATGATATTTTGCTTACCTTAATTATCATCAAAGTGGTATTGTATTTAATGATATTTTTGAGAAATTCTCGATAACTGAAAGACATTTTAGTTCTATTTGAAAAAAAAATTGATTTGCAGAATTTTAAGAGTAGTGTGACGAAGACTCATTTAAGAATAAACCACACTAAATTAAAAATGCATTCCATGAAAATGCTGTGTGTATTTAATTTGAATAACAATAAAATATAGTACATTAAAATAAAAGTATACAAAATGCCATATATTAGAAATACGCGTTGAAGTTTATTAAAAAAATATAAAATTCACCGAAAAAAACGACATGTTTTAAAATTGATCACAACGTAATCATTTGCATATTGTATTTGTTCTCCATTGTATAAAATTTTTGCTTTTTTTTAGATATTCACATATAAATTGATAACTTTGTTTTATGCTATTTTTTGATCACAAAGTTTTAAATTTAAAAACAATTTGTAATCAAAAAACAGCTAACAATAAATGTCGTCAAAATAACAACATATTGTTATCAATTTATATGTGAATATTTAAAAATTCACAAATTTTATATGAAAAAATACAATTTAAAAATGATAACATTGTGATTAATTTTAAAACATGTCGATTTTTTCGGTGTAGAAATATTATTTTTATTTTGTAAATTGATTTTAGATGCTCTGGAATAAAATAAAAATTTCAATAACTTAAAATTTTCTAGTTACGTTAAAAATCTTTTTATGAATATTTTTTTTAAGCACTCAGAGTAATTTATAAAAATTGTGGATTTATATATTTTAACGCATAAATTGGTGGTGTTTTTTTTCCTTTAACTTTAACTTAGCCGTTCAAAAGAACTGCCACACTAGTGATGAAAACCAATTCTTTTCTAAACCAATATATTCGTCAGAATAACAACAAAAAATAAAGGATTCACTTATGCCTTTGCTCCTGTTTGTTCAGTGCTGCGCTCAATTAAAAGAACAAGAAAGAGTCACAGTAGAGGACCAACCCAAAACAAACATCTAACCTTAATTTTCGGTAGCAACAACTTTTTTGTTGTCTTCTTTCTGTATCTCTTCATATAAAATTTGTTTGCTAAACATTGGGTAAGACAACAAATAGCAGCACCCAAAAATCACGAACAATTTGTAATTCATAAATTTAACCGTTGCTGATGACAGATATACTTTCGGATGGAATGCAGGACGAAAGAAAATGAAACTCAGAAACTCGGTTAGAAATAAGCTGAGAAACAATCCAGGCTGCTGATTGTTGTTGATGTTGTTGAAGGCTGCTTCTTGCCTTCTACGGTTGGTTGACGTTGTGCGTCGCCTTGTCGCTCATAGAATTGTTGTTTACACTTGCCAAGAAGAAGAAGACTGTAAAACTTCTTGCACTCCAGGGACGACGCACTTCCAAGATCCTTGTTTGTGGAGGATATTCAAATCCGTGCTGAATTTTTTTGTTCTTGTTTTTGTTTTTATTGCGCTCTGCGTTCCTTTTTGCTCTGCTGTTTGCATATTTATTTGTTTGGTGACATGTTTTCGTATCAAATTTCGTTTCAGTTTTTGCTTTGTTGATGTTTTTGTTTTTTAGATTGTTGGAACCAATTCGAACATAATTTTGTAACTGTCATGGCGACCGTCATGGCGTCTGGCAAATATTGTTTTTTTTTGTTTCTTTCAAAATTCTACGTCAAAAATATTTGTCGGTGTTAATAGTTCGTGTAAAAATGTGCAAATATTTGATTATTATTAATTTTTTCCTTAAATTGCTTTTACTTTGTTTGATTTTATATTGGGCACATTTAGAAAATAGTTTAGTTGACACCATTTTTTGTGGTCAACTACAATATAGAAAATATAATACTTATGTGTTAAAGATTTTATTAGGGGATAAAAATAGGGTGCGTTCCTTAGTCGAAAAACAAAGGCCAGATAACTTCAGCTGCAAGAATATGGATGCTTAGCATTTTAATTTTAAAGTTTGCACAATATTCGCATATTTGTTGATTGTTTTTCTCATATTTTGACAACCACCCATTAAAATTTTCTAAAAATTCCATGTATACATATTCTATCTACATTTCTTTTGTTTACCTTATTAAACAATTTTTACATTTTTAAATCCATTTTGCTCAGTTATATGACGTTTTTGCTACCATCATGAAGCAGTTTATACATATAACATTAAAATTAATTAAAAGCTTTGTAAATATATGCCTCGTTACATATGATGATGATGGATGCACTGTACAGGAAAAAAAACAATATACGAATTGTATTAATTGCATTTTTCACATGAACACCCTTTGTGCGGCATATTTTATTTATATTTCTTTTTTTTCCCAGCTCCAATAAATTAAAAGTGACTGTAAGGGCCTCAGCTCCATGGATTTTTTTACATTGCGTTTTTCGACCAATTGTTTTTATACACACTCTTCTGCATTCTGCTACCGAATGAAGTGCAAGATTTGTGTGTGTCGGTCAATATGAGTGAAATAATAATAATTAAAAAAAATGTACAACAGCAGCGAATAAATGTAATTAAATTGCTCATAAAAATGCGAACAATGAATTCATTCATAATGATTGACAAATAAAACAGCTGAATGACAAATGAAGTTTTAATTGCTCAGAAATGGTCAAAACACAAACATACACATGCATATACATTTAACATTCATGACTCTGCTGAAGTGGAAGTTGGTTAAATTATTGTATATCAATTAAAAATTATATCATTACTATATGTGATGAAAAGTTCCCGGATTTTTTAAGAAAACAAACGTTTTTTGGGCAAAGCTATACATATATTTATTCCTCACTTTGGGGCTGATCCACTTCGAATAGCGATTTTTCAACATTTTGATGTTCTTTCTGTAGTACATAACGTTCAAACTTTCAAAATACGTCACGGTTTCCGCGATGACTTCTCATTTGATCTGAATCTCTTTCCCGAGCGACATCGATTGAGGTTTGGGAACAGATAATAGTCAATGATTGCCAAGCCTGAAGAATACGCTGGGTGAGCAACCAATTCGAATCGTAGGCCCCATATGTATAACAACTCAACTTAAGTTGACTCGATTCAACTAGAATTTTTTTCGTATAACGTACTACAAACAAACAAAAAAATTATTTCAATCCAGCTAACTTAAGTTGAGTTGCTTACATAATAAGGGCCGTAATTAATCCAATTTGACCATCGCTTTTAAGGACGTATGTGACAGTGCGTTCTCGTGATCTTATAGAACTCTTTTCTTCGCCATATGCGGCTGTTTTTTTCCTTATTTCGTAGTACAGTTTGTCCAATAACAATGCATAATAATCTCCAAACATGCTGACTCCGTTCGGATGGTACAAATACATAAATTGGGCTACAACCCCCCTCTTCTTCAGAACTAGCCCCCTTGCGACGATTTCTTATTTCGGCGGTAAGACATTTGGGTCAAATTAAAAGGTCATAACTGAGGCGTCTATTTTGAGGACCTTGATATATCCTATTATTCGGATGAAATACAAGAATTAGAAAAACGCTAAACTAAATGTACCGTTTTAAAAGGAGACTGTGTTGAGAAATAAACGCATTTTTTGCTGAAAAAATAAAAATATATTTTATTAAAAAAGTCGCTGACTTCTCAAACTGAGTCCGTATACTTTATTATTATGAAAACTTTTATAGATTTAACTTAAATATCTGTCTATTAATAGTTTTACGTATTTATCGCTTATTTCAAGTGAGACTGCCACAACTTAAATTTTAAATTCTTTGTGGTGAACATAAAAAACTAACCGTTATAAGATCCAGAATCGAATTTTTCATTTTGACATGTCTTATATCTTCTAAAAAGATGAGTAATATGAACTTTATGCCGGCAAAAAAAAAATAGTCTTCTCCAAAAATTCAAACGTTTAATACAGACAGTTTTATATAAAAAGAGTAAAATATTAGAGCAAAATTAAGGTATTTAAAAACTACATATTTGTAAAACCGAATTACTCTGTGGGCAAAAAATACCGGGAAAATTGGATTAAATTTTTTTAGGGTTTCTGGTAGGGGAAAATATTTTTCAAGGTGGCATGACTGTCACTGACGTCTGTGCCAAATTACACGTCAAAATATTCATAAGTGTTTGAGTTTAAGGCTTCTGCCCACTTACGGCGCGTAACGAAACTACAAAATATAACTACACTGCGTTCTTATGTATTCATGCACACTTACGACGACGAAACGGCAACGACCGACGAAAAAGCCGGTGGCTATAAAACCAAAGAATTCTGACCGGCTTGTCGTTTCGTTTCGTTACGCGCCGTCAGTGGGCAGCAACCTTTACGCGTGCTTTACTAAATAAGTTAAAGTGAATCGTTTTTTGTTTTTCATAATGTCTGAAACTATTCAACAACATACATAGTTCCATTAAATTTTTTGGGCGGAATGAAATTTCCGCTGCCGAAATATTGATAATGTTGCAGGAGGTTTTCGGTGAGTAAGCTCTAACGAAAACAAGAGTGGTTATGAGTGGTACAAAATGTTCAAAGAGGGTCGAGAAAGCGTTGAAGACGAGGCACGGCGAGGACGACAATCAACATCAACTGAGGAGTTGGAGGAGGAGGAGTTTCAATTTCATGGAAAAACAGCGCCGTGTTGATGTATGTTTAACAATGCTTTCCGACTATCAAGACAAAATTAAACTCATAACAACGGGATATGAGACTGGAGTGTACGCTTACGACCCGGAAACAGCTGATCAACCGGGTGAATACCGTGCCTAAGATGAGCCGAGACCGGAAAAATCACGTCAAAGCAAGTCAGAAATCAAGTCATTTTGACAGTTTTCTTCAATTATCGTGGTGTGGTGATGCGCCATCTCATACTGCACGCCAAAAACTCGAGCCATTCCGTAACCACCATATTCGCCTGGCTTAACAGTAAGTTCTAAAAGTCCATAGGATGACACATAGAAGGCGTTACTAGATTTTTTCCATATGATTTTTATTTAGTATGAACCTTCAAACGATACGTATAAGAATTTGACAACAATCTGACAATTGATTCGTGAGTTATAGCATTTTGTGTGCAACTATTGTTATTGAAAAAAAAATGAAGGAAAAAAGTGAATTTCGAGCTTTTATAAAGCATTGCTTTTTGATGAAAAAAAATCGAGACGAATGGTAGAAAAGTGGATTGCTGAATTTAAACGTGGTCGTACCAGCACAAATGATGCAGAGCGCAGTGGACGCCCAAATCAGACTGGTATTCCACAAAACATCAAAAATCTCCACAAATAGGTTATGAACGATCGCAAATTGAAGGTGCACAAGCTAGCTGACATTGTAAAAATATCAGATGGTAGTGTTTTTACCATTTTACACGAACATTTGGGTATGCGAAAGCTCTTTGCGAAGTGGGTGCCGCGTGAGCTAACAGTCGACCAAAAACAACAACGAATTGATGCTTCAGAGGAGTGTTTGGCGCTGTTAAACCGCAATAAAATCGAATTCTATCGTCGATATGTGTCAATGGATGAAACATGGCTTCACTATTACACACCAGAATCCAAAAGACAGTCAGCTGAGTGGACAGCAGTCGACGAACCGAATCCAAAGCGAGCAAAGGCCCAACAGTCAGCTTGTAAAGTGATGGCTTCTGTATTTTGGGATGCGAAAGGAATAATATTCATTGACTATCTCCAAATAGGAATCACCATCAACAGCGACTATTACTGTGCACTTTTGTATCGATTGAAGGCTGAAATCGTCAAGAAACGACCACATTTGCAAACGAAAAAAGTGTTGTTTCACCAAGACAATGAAACGTGTCACAAATCGATGAAAACGATGGCAACATTGAATGAATTGGGCTTAGAATTGCTTACCAACCCACCGTATTCTCCAGATTTAGCCCCCAGCGACTTCTTCTTGTTTTCAGATCTCAAGAGAATGCTTGCTGGAAAGAAATTCAAGTCCAATGATGAAGTAATCACTGAAACTGAGGCCTATTTTGACGAGAAAGAGAAATCGTACTATTAAAGTGGTATCGAAAAGTAGGAAAATCGCTATACTCGTTGTATCGCTCTCGACGGCAACTATATTGAATATTTATCCTACGGACTTATTGAATGACCTGTTAGCACTATGTGATTTCTGGCTATTCGCTTAACTCAAGAATTTTTTGGAAATTGGAAAATAATTGGGGGGCGGGGGACTATTTTGAGAGGGATGAAATGAATTTAGAAGAATAAATAACGATTTTTTGATTTGAAACAAATGCCCGATATTTTTTGCCCCCAGTAGTATATAAAAAATCCTATTAAACTCTTTCGACATTTCACATGAGGTCACATGAGGTCACATTTCATTATGATTTATAGAAAATTGTGTTTAACATAATATATTAAATACGATGTTATTTGGAATGATAAATATATTAACCCTTAAATGACACATAACATCTGAGTAACTAGAAGGAAATAGCTTTTTTTCGG
This sequence comes from Coremacera marginata, assembly GCA_914767935.1. Lineage (NCBI taxonomy): Eukaryota > Metazoa > Arthropoda > Insecta > Diptera > Sciomyzidae > Coremacera > Coremacera marginata. The sequence goes on along the minus strand of OU612045.1, from coordinate 2,092,012 downwards.
GTGAAAAAATTTAAATATATTTTTTTCTTATTAGTTAAAAAAAAAGAATTAAATAATTTTGAAAATGTTCTGAAATGAAATTGTGAAAATGTGTAAAAAATCTTTTAAAAAAATTCAAAATAATTTTGTTTTATAAAAAAAAAATAATGCAGGCTTATCATTAAAATAGTTTACATAAGGAAAAATTTAGATTAAGCTTAAAATTTATTATACATAATTTTAAAAATTTTCGACAGCTACTTTGGTTGCTTTTTATTTTTTGGTGGCCTAGCTGATTTTTAAGAATTCATAGTTGAGAGTATTCATGAGTTGAGTTCGACATATTTGCCGTTCTTAAATCAGAGCTGCAGAGCAAATACAAAAAAAAAAAAAAATTAGTGCCAAAAGTTTATATTTTTTTTTTGAATTCACACAGATTGTCGTTTAAGGACTAATATTCGTTTAAATTATCACACACATATTTGTTAATTTATAATTATGTATTTTCTAAGTTAATTATTAATAATTCGAACAGCATTAAAATGCAATCTCTGACATATACAAGCACAAGTTAATCGGACACATTAATTTATGTGCATGTGTAAGGCTAAATAGGAAAATTTCACAGGATATTGTATAGAAAATATAATCCACACATATGCCAAGCCCGAATTCAAAAATATCTTAATAATGATGATGCTGATTATTATGTTAAAAATAGCCAAAATATAAACAAATGCGTTTGAAAACAACTGTAACCACCCCAATAATGATGAAGATGATGATGATGATGATATTACGAGTACAACAATGTTGTTGTCTCTAATGATGATGATGTCATCAGGATTATCCAATGGTAACCATGACAAATTACTTGCTTGCTTGCACATTATTTACTCAACTAGCTATCGTATAACGTATAAAGACACACACGTACAAACGTATGTGTACACACACACATACATATATAAACATATATTTTATGTACACATATTATGGTAGGATATGGACCATTAGGATATTTTGGCTGGTCTATGCTGTGACTTAATGCTATGGGTGTTGTTGTTCTACACATGCACACGCACTCATACAATGCTATTTGTTGTGGTGTACGGCGTGTGTATTGCCCCCTGGTGGTAGGCTGTGGTTGGTTATGTTTGTTGGCTGCTGGTTTATCCTTGTCTATATTGTCTAGTCTTGGAAGTTAGGAAGGGCGCAAGCGAAATATTGCTTCACAGCAGAAATGAGATTTAAAACACGCAAAGCTGACTTTTAGGGTGACCAAAAGAATACGAGGGTTGCTATCTACTATATTTGTGGCCTAATAAATAGAAAAACACTGATATTTATGTTCAAAATTGGTTTTATTGATTTTCGAAATATTCTCCATGCAGATCAATACCGTTTGAACCAGTTTTGAAAGCACTTTTTCCATTCCGAATGAGGTAACTACAAAAGTTGCCTTTTGAATGTAACAACCACTTCTTCGAATATCGAAAATCGTTAACCACGTAATTTTAATTTTAATTCCGGTAATAAAAAAAGTCATTTGGTGCCAAGTCATGGTTGTAGGGCGAATAACCCATCAATTCGATGTTTTGGCAGGTCAAAAAGGTCTTTGAGCAGATGTGTGAGAGCTCGCATTGTCATGATGCAGAATAAATCGGCTTTTCTTCGGCTTTTTTCTGAATTCCTTCGATGGCTTGTGGCAAATAAATGGTCGCGTACCATTCGAAATTGACCATTCTACATTGCTTTTACGCCACTGACGTCATATGACCGGTAATGCCGAAGAAACAGGCAACTATTTGCTTCAATGTGCCTATTCCGCGAGTAACTTTTGTTGGATTTAGCTTGTTCTGGAAGATCCATACAGTCGATTGCTGTTTTGTTTTAGACTCAATGCATAAATCCATGATTTTTCACCTGTGTAGATGCTATCGTATTTTTTTAACATTACCTTGCATTAATCGACACGAGACTTATTTTTAATAAAGGGTGTCCCAAAAGTCACAGACATTTTAAGTTTGTAAAAAATGCATTAGTTTGTTAAAATGCCTGCAAGTTTTTATTTAATTATAAAAAAAAGAGACATAAAGGTAATTGGTGAAACATAATATCGCTCAAATTTTCGTCTTAAACGTATTTGCACATGCGAGCACTTTTCATGAAATTTTCCATGACATTCTGGCATTATTCTGGATCAATTACTGCAGTGGCTATTTGGATGTTCTATTTCAGCTTCGGAATCGTTCAGCTCTGAACGGACGAAACAGAGACGACCACTCGTTTTCGCGTCCACAACAGAGCCAGTGGACTCAAATTTATTGATTAAATTGATCACATTGTTGCAAGACGTTGCGTTATGATAACCGAAAAGTGTGCCGGTTTTGCGAACCATTTCCGCAAAATTTCAACTATTTTTCTTGGGAATTTCACAATTTGCACACCTTCATGACTAAGCTTCCATGCTTGGTGTTGATATCTGTCAAAATTTCAGTTACTCTTGGGACATCTTTTAGTTTGCCAGATTATGGTATGTGGGAGCTTACGCGAACAAGTCTTTTTAACTGCCAAGCTATCAAGCAATATTTCATTGCCTCTATTGTATACCACATGGCGATCTTGTTTTATCAGTTCACATACAGCATCTTTGTTTTCTGGCATTGCGACCGATTTTAAACGACCTTCATGAATTAAGTTCACCGAAGCAATCTTTTCTTGATAAGCCATGTCAAAAGTTATGAAAAATAATCACACAAAAATGTTCACGAGCTAATTCCACTTTCTGCGCTAGACTAATTTTCAAGTTACTGTTAACAACACAAATCACGTCCTGAATGGCAAAATGTTGTGTTTGTGGAAATGTTAGATAGTGAGTGATGCCACTTACTGTTGCCAAGGCCAGAAATATAAATGCAACCTCTTTATAAAGTCTTTATTCTTTAAATTTAAATATATTTTAAAAAAATATTTTATTGCCAAAAATTTTTGCTATGAAAATTGTCTTAACTGTAGCTCGAAATTGACCCATTTGCTGCTGTATTTGTTTAATTCCGGACCTCAACGCCATAAGAACTAACAATGATTAAAATGAAAATTTTGTAGTTTTTTCATTATACCCAATAGAATTTAGGTAAATATATTTAAAAACATAGGCTCTTTTCAAGTGCGGAAATATTCACAAAAGGCCTGATCAGAACTCAGATTTTCAAATCAGCTGGCAAATTTTCAGTGAGTGTGAAGAATTGAAAATATTCATATTTTTATTTTTTTTTTTGTAAACTGACTTGAGACAAGTTTTACAACAGGTTTAATATAAATATGAAAAGTTTTTTTGCTTATATTGCTTCCAAAGCATACAATAAGGGGCGGTTCATAAATAACGTAACATGTTTTTGTCCAATGTTTGACCCCCCGTCCCCGTCCCCCTCCTCCTATGTGGCACTTCGTCACAAAGTTTTGAAGCCCTTGCTCGGTTTAAACATATAATTAGCTGCTTTTTTTCGGTTTGTGATCATTCGTTTAATCAGGGGCCTCTTTTATTGATAAAAAATGAAAGCAAAATTTGCAATAAAATTAAATTTTAATAAAATTTAAAATTTTCAAAACTGTATTAAAACTTTTTGTTGTGACTTCCCTTCCCCCCTTCCCCCCACCCATGCCAGACTTCGTCACATATGTTTGACCCCTTCCCCCCTAAATGTGTAACGTAATGTCAAAATTTTAAACGCTAATTACGTGATTTCAAAAATTTACTGATACAGCTGGTCACCTTATTTCGACGAACTATTTCAAATTTAATACAAACCCAACGAATGTCTAGATATGGTATAATACTCTGTAATACAAGAAAATTATTAACAAAATATTATTAAAATGTTGTGAAGTGAAAGTCTAACAGCTGTTCTTGATGTCATGAAAGTTTTTAATGGAAAGTGTCTGGCTGCTCTTTCCTAAGACTCTCGCTTAGTCTTAGTTGTTGCTACAAATAAAATACAAATAAAAATAGAATATTTGCTTTTGAATTTTAAGTCTTAAGTTGAAAGTCTTTCCTTAGCTTAAAATGTCAAAGCAAATTTTTCTAATGATTTTTCCCCCAAAACATTTTCCATTAACTACCTTTTTCATCAGCGCATCTAAAGCTTAAAGTTCTGTTAGTCCGTATTTTGCTTACTGAAAAGAAAAAGTTAGCAGATTAAAAAAAAAGAAAAACTCATTAAAACTACTGTAAGATAACAGCAACAGCAGAACAAAGTAATTAAAATGATTGTGATTTCTCATCCATTTGACGTGGAATTCTGAAATCCGGCTCATTAAGTTTTAAGCACCTTGCCGGCTTTTGTCACCAAAGCACTCACACTTACAGCGTCACACGCAAACACATATACAACTACATAACTATAAAGCCACAGACAGCTCAAGTCCTCCCCACAACATTCTTGTCAAAAGGACTAGAAGCAATATGGTTGGATGGCGAAATGCCATAAAAAGGAATTCAAAAAGTTTTTAAGCAGCGCAAATCCTGTCACTATATCTTTGTCTCTGTCGCGCTCCGTTGCTATTATCTCTTGGTCTTTTGAGATCTGTGGGTGGGTGGGTAGTCTTAGTATAAAGCTTGATTATGATTAAAAATTAAGCTTTTTCTGGACTTTTGTCTTAAGTGCGCTGAAAAAAAAAACAAATAAAATAAAAGAAATAAGCTTAAAATAATCGAAAAATCACTGGATATTTTATTGAAATAAAATTTTAGGACTTAAAAAATGTTAACTAATGAGGAATGCTATTGATATAAGCCGAGGTTTATTGTATTATTTGCATGTTCACAATGACATAATTTTTAATTGGCAGTCAAAGCACATAAGAATTTTCTGTAGTGTAAAAAAAAATTGAAAATTCTTGAGGCGGTTTTCTTTTTGAACCGATTTCTTCTGAATCTGTATTATACGGTTTCATAAAATAAAACAAAATCGAGAAACTTTTTGCGGATAAATTAGAAATTGTAGGCGTGATAAAATTTAATGTAATTGCATATTTGGAGTTCAAACTTTGTTTGTGGTAAAAAACTCGTAAATCACTGCAAAGACGAACAACAACCTTACTTTCTTATGAAACAAAGCATTCCCTATAGGAGCAAACTAACTTGTTTTTAAAAACAACTAGTTAAAAAACTAATTTAAAATAAACCAGTATATGAACTACTTTGAATTATATTAAGGCGGCATCCCTTCAATTGTAAATAGTTTTATTTGCATTATATATGAAATAATTGAAATACTACTTAAAAACAAATGATTGATAAACAACTTGGAATTATATTAAGGCGGCAACTACTCTGATTTTGACATGTTTTAATTGCAAATTTTTATTAGATTACAAGTTTATATATATTTAACCATGTTATTTCATCAAATTTTAACTTTAGGTCATCAGTAATAGTTTTCAATTGGTTATTTTGAAGTAGTTAAAAACTAATATAAATTTAACTAATTTAACAAGTAGTTCAAAATATATGCAGACGAAAGTCAATTGACTTATTTAGCGGACATCACCATACAAAATATGTTAGTTCGTTCTATGGGAAAAAGTCAGAATTTCAACTAGTTGTGGTTGACAAAAAACTACTTTATCAACTACTTTTAAATTAGTTGATTTTCCTACAGGGTTTTTACAAAAGTTTGAGCATGCAGTTCTCTTTTAGTACATCAGTAAGCAACAACATACAAAAAGTCTGTGTATGTCGCATGGATGACTGTCACACTGCTCCTAAATGAGCGATAGGTTGCATGAAAATGTTAACAAAAACTTGAAATGAGGCTTCATTTTACAATATTATTCCGATAAATAATATGTTGAAATTGTAATCCGATCTGCTCCTTTTTAGGAGCTAGAGGGTTAATTAGTACTTCACGAATTTTGATTTAAATTATTGTTTAATGTATAGCATAAGACTTACTTTGAGAGATCTCTCGAAAGATAATTAAATCACCTTTCAAACGGTATATCAACGAACATCAATGGCTTACCCGTTCCCGAGCTGTGCTGGTGTAAAGTTGAAACCAATCGGTTGAAAGTACTAAATTTATACTTTGTGTGCAATTTTTCTCAGAATTTGGTGTAATAAATGAAATTTTATCTTTATTATCAATTTCGCAATTTATTATTTTTTTTTTTTTTATGACACCAAAACGTAATCAGATCTTTAAAAATAAAAAAGTTGGTTGTACTTCAAAAATTATACTTATTAGAAAACAAAGACAAACAATGATGCAGTACGGAGATATTATTCCCACACCATCTAATGAGATAAATATCATGAAGCGCTTTTTTTAAAGTGGTATCCTCTGTAGGCCTATTCCACTATGTAATAACAATGCACTTATAATACCAGATATTGATCACAATTATTTATAATAGATGTTGTGAAAAAATGTAACTACCGCATTTTTCAAGCGGCTTAAAAACGATTCATCTTCGATTCGATTTATTTTAAATCGCTCCCAAAATTTCTCAAATTCCCTAAGAACTGATTCACCGGCCTGCTCTGACCACAACCTTAAAGTATTGCCATTCAAATACCTAGTAGGAAAAACCATCCTTCTATAATGCATCATAGCCCACTTACTTTTCGTCCGCGATGCATCATACGTACTTACGTTTTCCTTTATCAAAATAAAGTGCAGGGAATGTACTGCCGACGATCGGAATCGTTCGTGTTTCCATTATTATGCACTTTTTTTAATAAGTAGGATGTATGCACGAAAATGTAAGGTACCCGTGCTGTATTGATATACGACGTGCACATAATCCATTTAAAACTTCTCCGTAATTTGCTTACGGAAATTGTAAGCACTGCTTACGTTTTCACTTACTAAAGAAGGTGAACGTAAGGCCACGCATCGTACTTATTTTTTCGTCTCCTTTCACTTTCTTTAATGTTTTTTATTGGTTTTATATGTGCTAGTTATGTTTTGACGTTAAGGCTGTCTTCTCATTCAAAACCCGTTTTTTGGACCCTTTTTAAAAAAATTCTTATTTGAAAACGCAAAGAATAATTGAAAACTTTTTTTATTTATTGTATTACAAAAGGTTCAAAGAAAATAAAAAAATTTTTTTTGCCTCGATACGTGGGCTGTTCAAAAAGTAATGAGACTTCAAAGTTGGTGGTGAAAAAAAAAGGTGTCGTCACGGCGGCCACGATTCCGGGTCTCCGGAGCGTCTGAAATGAAAAAAAAAACGGGGTTATAATCAGTATAGATGTAATTCTCGGGTGAACCTCAAGCTTAATTTTGTGATTTTTTTTGGCAAAATGGCGGCCATTCAAAAAAAAAAAATTTCAATTTCGGGTTTTTTTTTTTTAGTATAGTGTAAAAAAAAATAGTAAAAAATTTTTAAAAATTATGGTCGAGGTTCACCCGAGAATGGTGACAATTCTGCGTCGATTCCACTTCGTTTCATGAAAATCGGTTCAGTTGAACTGGAGATATCATGGCCGCCAGTTCGAAAAACGTGGGTTCGAGATAAACGCGTTTAAAGTTTGAAGTAATTTTTTTGGGAAAAAAAAAAAAAAATCAAAAATGTTTAAATGCAGTTTTAAAGAGCTGACAATTTTTACTTCCAAATATTAGTCGGCGATGCCAGCTCCATACAGGCCACCTTCCTCTTTTTCGTAGAAACTGCTTTCTGCTGCCCTCTCTGCTCTGCGAGCCGTTCTGCCAGCTTTTGATGATGCCGCAGCTCGAGTCTCTGATCGGTTCAATCTGTCTTCATTGCGAGATAGTGCGTATTCGTATGCGTTTTTGCCAATCGCAATACCCATCAAACCCATAATTTTAAGTATGGGTATAAAACCGTCGTTGAAGAGGCACGTTGCAATGAAATTGGCCACTTCGATGGTGCGTGCGCCTGAGTTGATGTGTTTGGGCGAAAGTGACCAAAGAACAGAATTGTAGGACTCATTGGAATTCTGAGTTTCAGATCCAAGGCATCTTTCAAGCAAATTATCTGCCGACAGCGCTTCGTAAGCTGGTTTTATTACCTCCATCACCAAATCAAATAGCTCATTTTGACGAAGACCTTGCTTCACAAAAAAGGCTGTATCGTCTAAAGTATTTCGAATTTCTAAAAATCCTTTTAGGGGCATATTCACAACTACCCAAGCTATAAATAAATGCAAAAAAAAAAAGTCCAAAAAAAAAGTTGCTCAATGAGAAGACCGCCTTAAAAACAAAAAATTAAAAAGCAGAGCGGGATGGTAATAATATTTATAAATTAAACGTCATATATATATATACAGTATTGTTCGAAACCTAAGCAACCATTTCTTTTTATAAATTCAAATTCTCATGCCAATTTTGTTAACAGGATTTTTAAATTTAAAACATTTTTTTATTTAATTATAAGTATAGATTATAACAAGAACAAAAACAATTAGTTTTCAATTGAGAAAAGAAAAAAAAAACAACAAAACACTATAAAACTCTATATTGCGCTGTTCGAAACTTAAGCAACTTTTTAATATTTTGTATGGTATCCTTTGTTTTTTATGACTTGTCGACATCGTTTCGGCATTGAATCAATTAGCAGTTTGATAGTATTTTTATTAATAAGGTTCCATTCTGTTTTAAGGCCCAAAAAGAGTTTTTTTTTATTTTTGAATCGATAGCTGGCACCTTTCTTTTAAGTATTGCAAACAAATTTTCTATTGGGTTCAAATCAGGGGATTGTGCCGGCCACTCCATAACTTGGACCCCCTTTGTTGCAAACCACTCTTTTACTAGCTTTGAGATGTGCTTCGGGTCGTTGTCCTGCTGAAACACCCAACGCAGCGGCATTTCACATTCGGCATATGGGAGCATATGGCTTTCTAAGATATTCCTGTATATAAACCGATTTATTTTAGTATCAATTTTGATAAAGGGCCCTACTCCTGTTCCCGAAAAACAAGTCCACACCATGATATTGCCACCGCCATGCTTTATTGTACCTTGACAATAACGGGGACTCAACCGCTTCCCTCTGGGTCTTCGAACGTGACATATGCCATCGGAATTAAACAAGTTAAATTTAGACTCATCGCTAAATAAAACTGTATTCCATTTCTCGGGTGTCCAATTGACATTTTGTTTTGCAAACTCAAGTCTAAAATTACGGCAAAGGTCAAAATTCGTTATAGGGTCGGGGAGTTTCAAAACTAACCTCTTTTTTAAATGTTTTTTGGTCAAAATTGGTTTCTTCGATGGTCTGAAGCTTCTGAGGCTATTTTCTAAGGCACGTTTCCTTACTGCACTTGTACTTATGTTTAAGTTAAGGTCTTCAACAACTTATGTTTAAGTTAAAGACAAAAAAGGATTTTTTTTCATCAAACGAATGATTTGGTTGTCGGTTCTTAAATCCGTTTTTCGTGGGCGGCCTCCAGATTTAACTGTTTTAACCGACCTAGTCGATTTATATTTTTTTATTTAGTCGCGACATTATTGACTTATTTATTTTCAATCTTTTGGCGATCGAAATTTGCGACTCACCATTTTTAAAAAAATTCATAATTTTCATTTTAAAATCTTCTTTGTACTGCACACGCGCCATTATAAGTAAACAAGATCACGAGCTTGAGATCAAAAAGCAACTAAAACATGTTATAATTTACATTCACAAAACCGAAAAATTTTCAAAACAGAGAGAAAAAATACCGTTAGATCACTTTTTTTTAAGAAAACTTGGTGGGGACAGAAAAGTTACCTATGTTTCGAACAACAACATATTGAGTATATATGTTTGACTTTTTGTAACATTCTATTTTTAGATTGGAGCAGAACTTTGTTGTTGTTGGTTTATAGTTGACTCATCAAGTAATTACAAAAATATGAAGCATTCAACATAAAACTATATAGAAAACAGTATTTTGAATACAAATGAAGAACTGGTTGCTTAGGTTTCGAACAATACTGTATAACCGCCAGTCAGTAAACGTTTGTTCTTTACTCGTTTTTCGTTTGGTTTTTGATACACTTCATACCTTCGTAACATTAATCAAAAACCGTTATATCAGCATACCGCTGGATGTCTCTAACTTTAAGAAATAAAGTACATATAAAAATAATCACACGATGACATGATCGGCTTGAACGGCATGAACCGTGCATTCCTTTTGTAGTTGCCATGGCGTAATTATATGGAAGGGCCGACTCGGAGAGGAATGAAGTAGAAAGCAAAATTAAGAGGGTTAAATGTAAAAATCAGCTGTTTATCTCGAGTTTCTTTATGCTCATGTTTCGCAGAATTATTTAGTAAGCACCTTACGATCTATCCGACTGGGTATAGAAGGCCTTCTTTTAGATGATCTAATATAATATGGATTTTGATTGTATGCGATACTCCCGTGTTCTCAGGCAAATCAGATCAGATTTTCACATTAGAGCAATAAAGAAACCAAGTTATGGATCGCTTTTGCTCTAATGTGTTTTCTGATCTGTTGCGGGATTCCCAAACGCCTTAACGACGATTGTCGCTGTAGTTAACTAGCTAAAACTGTCCTTTACTATAAAACTGTGCATGCACAATGACCGATAACGACAACTATTATTATCGTTAACTTTTTGGGAATCCTGCTACAGATCTGCCTGCCTGTCTGAACCGGCGTTCACTATGTTGGCAACCTAAGACTTTGTGAAGTGTCATAAAATTCTTATATAAATAGTTTATATCGACTGGTTTTGTTGTAAAATAGCAATTCACAACTTTATTCATTTCTTGAAAAACGGATTCGAAAGGCTTTCATGCACGTGGGGCAACCTTCTCATAAATTTCAACAAATAAATGAAATTTTTAATAAATCTTCGTTAAATAAAATTAATTGCTGTTAAAAAATGTTTGTTAAAATAAAATTTGTTAAAATATAGCTTATATAACGCAAACTTTAAAGCGTGTCATGTAAGATTCAATATTTATTTTAAACAATAATCTTTTTAATATATTTTTAAATTAGCACTTTAAATTTACAGAAAGAAAATAATGTTTTTACGTACCTTTCATACCTGCTACCTGTAATCGGGCCGTCTACTCAAGCTAGCAGGTACGCATACATACTCGCTCCTCATAATTTTAATGATTTGAAAAAAAAGTGTCTGGGGGGGAGATTCTGGGATCTTACTCTAAGGCCTTTTCCACACTTGGTCAACGCAACTCCAACTCAAGTTGCTAGCCTGTGTATTTATACCGGAACCTTCAGATTAAGCAACTTGCACGCAACAAGTTCTCGACACGTTCTCAACTTGTTCAACGCAACGCGGCTTTCTGCAATTTTCATCGGGGGCTTCTTGCATCAGTTTGTTTGTTTTGTGAATTCAATTATTTATAGTGCAGTACGCTATGTATTAATCAAGGTGAATTAGTTAATTAATTAGTTCCTTTTTTCATAAATAGAATCTAGAAGAAGAAGAAATAGTTTGCAGTATAAATGAGCAAGTGTCAAATATTAAATTAGTGTAGGAAGTCGAAAAACATAAATTATTATATAATAACACATATTGCACGACTTTTGAAGCAAGTCTGAACGCATTCGGTTTATAGTCGCATTGCTCTTCAACTTTTTCGCTGTTGCTTTGAAGTTGCGTTGGAATTGCGTTGACCAAATGTGGAACAGGCCTAGTTTTTCTGCAACAATTAAAATGCAGCCGGACAAGAATTCCGTTAGCAAACACAATTTCAAACACACTCTTTGCTCAACTTTTTTCTCCATTATGAAATTTGCAGGTCAGACTCGAGGTGAAACTGTTAAGGGTCCTATAGACGAGCAACTAATCGCAAAACTGGTTGATAAGCTGGTAGCTGGTTGTTGAAAACAAGTCGTGTATAGATGAGTTGTGGTGTCATTTTCAGTTTTTCAACCAGTTTATCAATCAGTTGGCAAAAATTAAAAAATTTTAATTTTTTGCGATTCACATCAACCAGTTCTTAAACTGGTGATGTGTTTGTAGCAAAATTAACAACTAAACGTAAGATTCATAATAAAAAAATTATTTGCATTAATTTTCAATATAATATGCGCGATGTTTTCAAAAAGAAAAAGTTTATGTACTGAAATTGAAGAATTGGTTCATGCGTCTGTAGGTAAAACCATCAACCAGTTTTTCAATAAGTTTTGCGATTAGTTGCTCGTCTATAAGGGCCTTTAAAGCATTAGGAAAGAAACTACGTGACAGATTACGCTAAAAATTAACGTAAAAACTTATAACAGTGTTATCAAAAAAGAAAATAAATCATTAGCTTTAAGAAAACACAGTCCGACTCAATTCAAGAACGCACAACAGAAATTCACAAACATTTTTTGAAGGATAAATTTATATATATTCTTAAAAAATTAAATACGAGTATTTTTTGCCTTAGCTGTTTGAATGATTTCATTACAAAAAATATTTTTAAAAATTTTTATTTTTAAAAAAACGGACTGGTTTATACAATTTTCTTTTAGTCATTCTTTTTTTTTATTGAATGGTCTCCACAAATCTATACTCAAATCGTGCCGAACAGGAAATCTTAATCTCCCCAACAGTTGCTAGAACACTTTCAGCTGATGTAGTCACTTTTGCCTTCTTCTGTGCACTTGAACCAGCTTCGATCCATTCTTTTGAATATAGTTTAATTTCAGGTGCGTCATATCCCTTTATCAATGTTTCATCAAAGTTTATGAATTGAAGCAAAAGTTCATCTGGATCAAGTCAAAACATGTCTAAGCATTACTTTGGAAGTAATTCATGATTGCATTTTTGTTGAATTGTTGGCAAACGCGGCATCCATCTTGCAGATAGGTTTCCATATACAAATGTTCGTGTAAAATCAATCTAATGCTGCTGATCAAAAATTATTGTACGTTTTGTTTTAAAGTTAACAATCCATCGATTCATTGTTGCCAAAAACTTCGGCCAGTTTTCAAAAGCAAGATTTTATCAGTGTGTACTATAATTTTTTTCCATTTTCCACAAATTTTAGAACATGTCTATATTTAATGACAGCCAAACGTAATCTAAGAGATAATCGTGCTAAAAATTTTAATGGAACTCAATGACAGCTGAAATTTGTATTAGTGTTTCCACTTTTTGATGAGTTTCACTAATTATTGCCCTGTCCTATAGTTGGATACCCAAAACGATATCAGTGATAATCGCTGCCGTAAGCGGTCATTAAACGTCTCGTTGTCGTTAAGACATTTGAGAATTCCGCTACTGGTATTCAATATACCACAAGTACAGGATATAAAACTGTTTACATCACATCAAGAATACCACTTCTGTGTTGTCAAAAATAAACTTGATAATTTTACTTTTTTCAACACAGACATCCACACACTCCTTCTTCAAATATTTTAGCTGCAAATATTTTAGCACAATTAAGTCGAGCACAATTGCTCTTATGTAGCTTCATGCGAAGTTAGTATTTGTGCAAAAACAACAACGACGATAGTGACTAATCCATACAGCTATTTCTAAACACTGCTATTGTTAATGCAACCATCCATAATTTCAGCCCAGCTGGTTAGTCTGGGAGCGCCCATTACAATCACAATCTTTTGTTGTCGTTCGTATTGCAGCAAGCCCCGTAATACTAATGACAAACAATTGAATTATGTTGGCTTGCGTTGCGTTGATGCTTTAAATCTTGCTAACGCAGCACATATGAAAGTTTGTGTGCTCTACTGAGCACAGTTTTTGGGTATTTAAAGCTTTTTTCTCTAAGAAAATACAAGTTTACAATATGTGTTCATAACAATAAATCTTTATACTAAAAATTGTTGTGAAAACTCGATATAACAATCAAAATCGATGCATATTCTCTTATCATATTATGAAAAATTGAAAATTTAAATAAAAGTCCTTATTTGTCGTACTTCTTCAAAATTGAGTACAGGCAATAATATATTGGAATTCAACGAGGTAGATTCCACAATACAAATTTTTCAAAAAATTAAACATATTTGGGCTATCTACAGTCAATGATCTTGCAACCCTGTTATATATGCTGTGGATAGGGCATAAAAATACGAGACACAAAAAACACGTCCAAGGGCTACTTTTATTTACGCGTGTTTGCGTTTGCATGGAAAACAACAACAAAGAAAAATACGCTTACGTAAGTTAGCGTAAGAATAGCAAATCGTAAATTAAACAGGCCTGCGTACTTAAAATGTGAATAGCCCAATTAATATTTCAATACTGGCAGTACTTTTCTGTTTTCATTGCCGGTGTAAAAACACAATGTAACTTATGAATCTGTTACAATTTATTACCATTTTTCATAGCTTCGACTCAAACCTTGCTTGATACTGTCTTACCGACACGTAATTCACTGACGTAAAAGATGTTGTTGAAAACCTACAGTACCCCTAAAACTGTTTGACACCAACTTTGACAATTATCAGCTGGCTTTTAACGTTAAGCATTTTGTTTACATTTGTTACAAGAAAAAATTCTATTAAAATAAAGTTGAACAATTTAAAAATAAGCACTAAACATGTAAGTTCTTGTAAATAATGGAATTCCATCTCTTGATTTGCTTCTCTTCAACAGGACAGACTACTGGAAATCCAGCGAGCGCAAATATTGTGACTTCTGCAAATGCTGGATCACGGATAACAAAGCGGTAAGTGTTCCACTTTTTTTTCCATATTACTCAACAACAAAGATCTTTAATGCAGAGTGTTGCTTTCCATGAAGATGGCAAACGTCACAAATTGGCCGTGGCCAAGCGCATCACCGAGATTAGTCGCAACAGTGAAAAGTCTGAACGCGAGCGTCAAAAAATGGATGCAGACATACGCAAGATGGAGGAAGCGGCTATGCGTTCCTATGCCCAAGACATACATGCACGCGGCGACATGACTTCGCGCAATATAAATGCTGTGATGGCAGCCGCGATTGCTGGTGGCGCTGGTACAGTGGGGCACAGCAGTAAAGTCAGTCACGTCAATACTGCTTCTAGCAGCAGTGGACGTATGCGCCAGGTAGATCCCTTGCGAATGCCTGGCAATTCCGATGATGAGGATGACGGCAATGGACCGCGTGTCAGTGTTACTAAAGTAGCGCCCGAGTCTATACCAAATGCATCACTTTGGGTTGAAGGTAAATCTGCCGAAGGTCACAGCTACTACTGGAATGTTAAGACAAGTGAGTCAGTATGGACGGCTCCGAAAGAAGGCTTCCTGTCCTATGCCGAATATGAGCGCATCAATGAAATTGCAGTTAAGCAGCAAAGTATTAATGATGCCTCTGATGCAAAAAAGTTTCGTGAAAACGTCAACGAAGAGGTGGCCAAATATAACCGTGAACGGCTGAAACAATTTCGACGCCAGGAGACGCCCGAAGAAAAAGAAGCTAAAAGGGCAGAAAAAAATGCGTTTAAGACAGAGGAACAGGCAGCCACCAAGGAAATCGGAGCATGGCAAGTGGTGCACGAAAAGTATGTATTAATTGAGTTAAGTATGGTGGTAAACTTTCTTTTTTAAACATCAAATTATTCACATTTTATTTCATCCACACAGACCGCCTCCAGAACCCATTAATTGGGAGTTGCCACAAGTCAACTATCAGTACGTGGCACCTGTGGTGTCAGAGGTGACACCCGAACCGGCATCGAAACGCTTTAAAGAAAAGACTATGGTGGTTTTGGATGCGGGTGCCATAAGCGGAATCGCACCCACATTTAAAAAGCGTAAATTTGCAGCCAAAGCAAATGCGCGTCAACGTCTGAATGATGATTAAAATTATAAAATTTATTTAGATATAAAATAGTAAATAAAAGAGCAGAAAACAGTTGAAGGAACTCAACATTCAGGGAGAGAAAACAAATCGTAAAGTAATAATTCAAAAAATTTTATGGAAAAGAAACTATGACTCACAGTGGTGAAAATGACAAAACTTTTAAATAAAAAAATTTAAAAAAACTAATGATAAAAACATTCAAATATATAAGAAAAATCAAATTGAATAAATTTAACTCAAATAATATAAAATCAAAAAATAAGAATACACTAGCAGAGTGACATGAAATTGGGTTTAATTTAAATGTACTGCTTGTTAAATTTCTTGCTTTTTCTTAAATATTTGTTGTTATAAAAATAAAGTACGGAATGCAATTCTGCCAGTCTAAACTTAAGCTCAAAATAAGTATTTTCAGAATGAAAAAACGATTATTTTTAATTTATTTTGTCAAGTAATTCAATTTATTACCTAATAAAGTTGAATAATAATTAAATTAAAATAATATAAAATTAAAAATTAAGAAAATACTAACACAGTGACATCAAATTAAGGTAAATTTAAATGTACTACTTAAATTTATTATTTTTTCTAAAATTTTAGTTGGTATGAAAGTTGAGTACGGGAATTAATATCCTCAGAGTAAACATAAGCTCAAAATATGTATTTTCGGAATGCAAAAAACGATTATATTGTAATTTATCAACGGATTCATTTTATAATTATTTTAAAAGTTTGTCTTCTAATTTAAAATGTTCTAGACCTGTTTCTGAACTCGTATGTATATCACGAAGAATATGGGTCATGTTAACAGCTCAGGTAACTTTGCATTATTACCCCAATCATGAAACATTTTCTCCCGGGAGTTTCCGTTTGGCAGCTAAAAATATCTAATTTCTTCATTTTACACCTGTGAATATTGACGGCTGATGAACACGTTTGAATTAAAAATTTCCAAAAAGTTTTTGAACTTTCTCTTAAAAACGGAAACTTCTTGCAACTCCCGGGAAAAAAATTTTTCACGATTGGGTTGATTCACTATATTTTTAGCACCAAATAGTTGCTTAGTTTAATGAAAAGGAATATTCGGATGCATTAAAAAATTTTCATCGCTGCTTCAATTGGAATTATATTTTGCTGAATTAAATGACGCGAGTTGTCAATTTGAAGGCTTTCGAATAATGTTTTAATCTTCACAGGCTCAACTGATAAAGTGAACCTGTTAGCTTGTTCAAATCTCCACACTCCAATCAGGCACTGTTGAATATATTTTCGAACGAAATGAGTTAATTTTTTAATTTTTATTAATTTTTTATTTTTCTATATAAATATACAATTAAAATTATTGTGTGAAAATTAAAATTCAATTGGAGCCAAAACTTTCCGAGAAATTTCGCGCTGCAGTGCGACTTTTGAACGTATTTTTTCAGACTTGTGCTACTGCACCAATCCTTTTAAAATTTTAAACACTAACTAACACTTTTTACATAAATGACGAGGTAATGATATCGATTTATTTTTTTATTTAATTTTAACGTATCTTAAGGCACTTTTCTAGAAAAATGCTGCAGTCAGCTGCAACAAAGAGGAAGGAAGAGTGGCACCTTTTCAGACGCAAGAAAAGAGAGCAGGAAATGCGTGAGCGTGAGGAACTAGAGGAATACCAGCGCAAGAAGGATGCACGACAATTCTATCAACAGGTTAAGCGTCTAACCCAAGGTTTCAAGCCCGAAGCATCCACTTGTAGAGACGAAAATGTAGATCTGAATACGGATACACAGTGTGTGCTGAGTTTGTGGAGACGGTACTTCTCCAATTTACTTACTAGCGAAGATTCCACCAATGCCGCCCATGGAAAGCACAGTTCAGTGCCACCAATCAACGATGACGGAGTGGAAGTACCACCACCTAGCCATGAAGAGGTTCGAGTTGCTATCCAACGACTCAAAAACAATAAAGCAGCGGGTGCTGACGGCCTGTTAGCTGAATTGTTTAAAAATGCTAGCGGAAAGCATGCCCGTCGATTGGAATCTCAGCGTACTTTTCCCTATACATAAGAAAGGGGACCCAACAATCTGCGCCAACTATCGAGGTATCAGTCTTATTTCCATCGCATATAAGGTTCTCTCAAGCGTACTGTGAGAAAGATTAAAGCCGATTACAAGAACACTGATTGAACCTTATCAGTGTGGCTTTCAACCTGGGAAGTCCACCATAGACCAGATTTTCACGCTACGATAAATCCTGGAAAAAACCCACGAAAATCAAATTGACACACATCATCTCTTTGTCGATTACAAAGCTGCGTTCGATATCCCAAGAAGGGATTGCCTATACGCAGCAATGTCTGAGTTCGGTATACCTGCAAAGTTGATTAGACTTTGCAGAATGACGTTGAGCAACACACGCAGCTCCGTCAAGGTAGGAAATGACCTCTCCGAAACCTTCAATACCGAAAGAGGTTTCAGGCAAGGCGATCCACTGTCTTGCGATCTCTTCAACATCATCATGGAGGGGATCGTACGAAAGGCCGGTGTGCATCGTAATGGCACCATTTTCTACACAGGTGTCCAGCTCCTCGCGTTCGCTGATGATATTGATATTGTCGACAGAACTAAGAGGGATGAACACGGGTTGTTATGGCAACCTAAGTAAGTAAGTAAGTAAATAAGGCAGTTTTCTAGTCTAGGGGGAAAGATTTTGGGCCTTTTTTTAAAATTTAATAAAACAAAATCTAAAAATATTTTTAGTATTCATTTTTTATTATATGATTATTAATAATTTGTTGTTTTTGTTTTTATTATATGTTTTTCGATTATTAATAATACACAAAGAAATTAAAATAAAACCAAAATGAAAAAATTTTAAAATTACAGGCTGGTAGAGTTGGGAGGGTAGGTGGATGACACGATTTCAACCCTGCTAGTCATCTGAAAAAATAAAGATTTTTAACTGGTAAGAATGTCGGTATACCCCAGACTAGGGAATGAAAAAGAATTTTTTCGCGAAATGGCGACTGTTTGAAAAAGTAATTTTTTTACCTTATTTCAAAGTTTTAAATTTGTTTCAAATATTAAAAAAACAAAATGTTTACTTAATTATAGTTCAGGTCCTAAAGGAATGTATATGAAAAAGGCCCACACCAAATTTTAAGTTAATCGGTCGATTAGAACTTGAGATATGTCAATGGGGTTAGAAAACGTAGTTTCGGAAAAATGCGTTAAAAGATTTGAGCAAAGTTACAGGCGTCACTAAAATTACAGTTTGACCGTCACTAAAACAGCTAGAACTCCAATAATAATTTAAATTTTGAAAATTCCTTTGAAGGATATGTTCTTAAAGGACTCATCTTCAAAGGACAAGATATACAAAACTAGTAAGGAATGGAGCTTCGGCAGGATGACATTCAATTTTATATATTTATGAAAGTTTTCCTATTTTAATGACGTCACTTTGTATGGGAGGTAGGCGTGGTGTTGATCCGTTTTTTTCAAATATCATAGAGATGGTTCATACCACCATACCACCATGGTTCAAAAAGAAAGGTTCATTCACACTGTGAACCGGACTTAACTGTCCGATTCGATATTTTTTTTTTAGTAGGTTGCCACATGTGTCTATGACAAGGCTGCCAAATATCAGCGTCTCTCGTTGACATTTGGTAAAGTGACAGTGTTTTGTTTACAACAACTTTTTTGTGTCTTCGATTTTTACGATGGCAGAAAAAATTGAGTTTGTATCAAATTTTGTGTGAAAAATGGTTTCGCCGATACGCGTAAAATGTTGGTGAAATGTTACGGTGACTCTACTCTATCGTATCAGAAGGCCAACAAGTGGTTTAACCGATTTGTGAGTGGCCAAGACGAAGTAGAAGACGACCCTCGTACCGGCCGGCCATTGTGTTCGACTACCGAAGAAAACGTTGAAAAAATCAAAGAAATGTTGGTCAAAAATCGCACATTGACGATTAGAGAGATAACAGAGGACGTCGGATTTCAATTGGCTGCGTTCAGAACATTTTGAAGAATGAATTGGGCTTGAGACGTGTCGCTGCGAAGTTGGTATCGAAAGAACTCAATTTCATGCAAAAAAGAGACCGAGTTGCTATCGCGAAAGATATGCTGGAAATGGTCGAAAACGACGAATCATTCATCGAATCCATCATTGCTGGTGATGAGACATGGTATACGAGTATGACATGCAAACCAGGTATCAGGCGAGTGAATCAGGCTCAATTTTATCTTCCATCGTAAAAATCGAAGACACGAAAAAAGTTGTAAACAAAACACTGTCACTTTACCAAATGTCAACGAAAGACGCTGATATTTGGCAGCCTTGTCATAGACACATGTGGCAACCTACTAAAAAAAATTTTCGAATCGGACAGTTAAGTCTGGTTCACAGTGTGAATGAACCTTTCTTTTTGAACAAGGTGGTATTATATATCAAAGCTTATGTGCAAAATTTCAAGACGATTCTTAAATTTTTGTCGATTTTTAAAAGATTTAACGTTTAAAATAAAGCCACTTTGTATGGAAAGAGGGCGTGGTTTTTATCCGATTTTGCCAAATATCATAGAGATGGTTTGTATTAAATATCAAAGCGTATGTGCAAAATTTCAAGACGATTCTTTGAATTTGCAGATTTTACTTTTAAAATAAAGCCACTTTTGTATAGGAGGTAGGCGTGGTTTTCATCCGATTTTTCCAAATGGTCAGAATTTATATTGAAGATCAAAGCTTACTTGCAAAATATCAAGACATTTATTTATTTTTTGGGGATTTTTTAGAGATTTTACGTTTAAAATAAAGTCACTCTGCATGGGAGGTAGGCGTGGTTTTCATCAGATTTGGCCAAATATCGTAGTGTTGGTACATACTTATTATATATTAAAGCTAATGTGCGACATTTCCTTAATTTTTGTGGATTGTAAAGAGATTTTACGGTTAAAATAAAGTCACTTTCTTTGGGAGGTAGGCGCGGTTTTCATCCGATTTGTCCTATTTTCGAACTTGAGCTTTATTTTTTCGAAAGAAGCTTATATTTTGAATTTCATAGCGATAGATTCAAAATGACAGATAAAAATATATATGTGCTTTTCTATACCTGCCACGCCTTCTTATTGGCATTACAAAAGGAATGACAAAGTTAATGTAAACCTTATGCAGTACGCGTTGGGGTATAAAAATAGATTTTTTTCAAAATTCTACAGTAGAACACTGCCTTAAGTTACCATAAGCCTATTGTAGCTAATTGTAATAATGAAACATGAATGATTTGATACTAAAAATAATTTAAAAATTAAAAAATAAACATTTTTTATTTCATAACTCTAATTTTTGACTTCATTCGGCAGCCTTTTTTTTTCTTTTTTTTTATGAACGTAAACTAATTTCGATTTGGTTCTTCTTAAAGTCCTCTTAGGCAAAGAAATTAGGTTCTGTATCTGTAAAGTTTAAGTCTGCATGGAATGCATACCTGTATTTTCCAAAAATATCAAGCTTTACTCTTCCATAAAGTTTGGCTTTACTTGTAGAAAAATTAATATTACTGCAAGTTGCGTTCACAATTTTTTTTAATTGCTTAAGTAGATCAAAGACTTCAAAACTTGAAGCATTAACATATAATTGAATTGTACATAAGCATTTTTTTATTGACGTCAAAGAAAATAATTAAGTCATTTTTAGTTATGCATATTTATCCACACGCTAATGCTCTCAAGAATTGCCAGAATAAAATTTATAAATTCAAAATAATTATACCATGTCGCAACATTTGCATTTAGAATTAATTTAAGGTAAATTAATTAATTATGTGTGACACAATTTTCTTGCTTACATCAACATCAGCTCGCGCTAGATGTGATGTGCCGCTATCCATCGTTCATTGCTTGAGTTGAGCTGACGTTAGCGGATGTGCAGACAATTTAAGCAAAAAAAAAAAAAAAAAAAAAACATTGAAATGAAAATATCAATAACAGGTGAATCAGAACAAAAACCATTTTTTTAGATGGCCTTTATTCCCAGAAGGTGATACGCAAATGCGATAGTATTCGCCACAAATTTGCTATCTTTACTTAAAGTTGAAATGTATTTATTTAAAGCATCAAAGTAAAAATAACAACTTCATCTTGTCACAATCCAATAAATTAAGTAGATTTATGCGACCCACTACCTACACTCAAAGAAGTATTTGTTCACATTGACCAATTCCTAGGTCAAGTTGATAAATTTTTTGTCAGTATAGAGTCAACAAAAGCGTTTGTCAATTGGATTGAAGGTGAGAGTTTGTAATCATATTAACAAAATTTTATTTTGCTTATTTAATAAACGGATATTTTGATTTGATAAAAGCCTTTATCAAGAATGTCGCGTTTGCATTGCACATTTGATAAAAGAGTTTGTCAAAATGAATAAACAATATTTAAACCTGAAAAAATGGTTTGTTGAATAGAAAAATGTTGAAAATAATATATTTTTTTATCAATCATACGAGTACAAAAATTATTTGTTGTTTTGATAAAATATTTTATTATTTCAAGCAATCATAAATATTACAAAATCAAATTTATGCCCTTATTATGATTTATAACTCAGCTATGCTGACTATGTAGATTTAAGGGGGTCCTCTGGTAATCCGAAAATTTTTTTCGATTTTTTTTTTCATATTTCTATTGCTCAGATACTCAAAAACATTTTCCCAAAAGGATTTTTCAAAATTCGAAATAGTTTAGGAGATACAGGCATTTTTGTGTAGGTATGTTTTCGTCAAAATAACGCATCAGCAAAGTTGTTTATTTGCCTGCAGTCATTAGTCGAAAATTCTGTGGAATTCTTCCAAAATATGTATTGATATTACAAAATATACACACACAGTATGTATACATGCAGTATGTATACATGCATGTTTTGATTTAGGGGTTGAAATGATTTTGAGCCCAGGTGTTCACATGAAAGAAGCAAACGAACGAGATTCAGTTTATTTTCGAACGCTGAAAGCTACGCGTGCGCGATAACTGCTGTTGTAAAATAAAAGAAACATCGTTTTGTGTTTTTTTTTTTGCTATGGATAAAAAAAGCCACCCAAACGCGCCGCGTAAGTACGCGTATCGAACAAAAAAGAGGCATTTCCGTGGAAACCAGCACTCCCAAGTAGAGGACACCGACTTTGCCAGCACATCGGCCAAAAAATTGAAGAAAACGCAAGACAATGAAGTCATCATCGAAAACAACCTCCAGTTCTGTTTCTTGGAATTTTTTTCATTTTTCCAAACGCTTGCTGCTCTGGTTATCTGCGCCCAATGTAAACAAAAAATTCGATTTGGAAAAACATGTATGCGTGGAGTCGGCTTCAAAGTGAGTCTGCAGTGCCAATGTAAAGCTACACAGTATATTAATTCTTCGCCGGTGGTCGGTAAATCTTTTGTTGTAAATCGCCGGTTGATATTTGCCATGAGATTGCTTGGAATAGGGAGAGAAGGTATTAATATGTTCTGCGGATTAATGGACATATGCCAAGGATTGTGCCTTGATGCGTACTATGGCACCTTGAAAAACATGCATGTGTCTGCTAAAGCAGTTTACAAGCAGTGCCTGTTGAATGCGGTTAAAGAAGAGCAGGAACAGCAGAAAGAAAAAAATCCTGACTGTGACTCCTCATTGCTGACCGTTTCAGGGGATGTCACCTGGAAAAAACGGGGATTCTCGTCTCTTTTTGGTGTCACTACGCTCGTCGGTAAACATACCAAAAAAGTGGTTGAGTGGAATAATGTCAACAATGGGTATTGTCATCGGCCCACAAGCCGAGATGTATGCTGAATCTCGCGACGGAAAACGACTTCAACGCTCAGAGCTAAAAACGTACGCATCATCGAAAGAGGGTCGCACAGCCCGCAGAGCCCAAAAAGCCATGGAAAACTCGTTTTATGAGATGGAGGAAGGCACACTTTATGGGGCTGGAATTGCCGATTAATATTCGTAAGTATTGTATTAAAAAAATATGTGTTAATGTCATTTGTGTGCCTCAAAATTGAAGTCAAAACTTTAAACGCGTTTTTCTCGAAACCATGTTTTTCAAAACTTTGCGCACGATAACTCAAACAGTTTTTGACCGATTTTGATATATGAGGCATGAAACGACGCAGAATTTACGCCGCTATAGCCCCTACCTCAAACTTGCCGAAAAAATAATGTTTACTATTTTTTTCTACACTAGACTACAAAAAAAAAGGTCGAAATTCGATTTTTCATTTTCAAAGTGGCGGCTCCCCCCCTAAAAAAATTTCGATTTTTGTTTCCGAGGTAGGGGCTATAGGGACATTCATTCTAAATAACTGAATATTTTTTTTTTTTCAGACGATGTTTACACTTGGAATCGTGCGCAATTTGGACCCACCTTTTTTCCGGAGAACCTCGTTACCAGGCCGAGAACTTTCTGAACGGTCCATAAATTCACTTTTTCAAAATTTTGTATTTTTTTCAATAAATTAAGCTACCCAAATCAAAAAACGGAACTAAAATATCTTTACTCGTTCTCTTTCCACAATATTTTGAAAAAAGGCTAAAATTTGGCATAGATTACCAGAGGACCCCCTTAACTCAATTTTTTTCGTGTTGCGTTGAACCATGTAGTTTGAAAATTCTTAAAAAAATTAAGGCAAACTACATCGCTCAGCTAAAATATATGTAATACGTTACACGAAAAAAATTAAGTTAAATCTACATAGTCAAATAATTGAGTTGCAATTCATAATAGGGACCTTAGAAATGTATCACTAAGAATATAATTTTTAGATTAGTTTTCAAAGAAAATAATTCAGTCTATAACATTATACGTTGCTGTAGAACTGTTAAGCAAATTCCTTACTTCCACTGAATTGTTCTGGAAATAATTTTTCTCAAAATTTATTAAATTTAACAAATATAATCTTCTCTTTATAATTTCTGCGAACAACAAATAACGCCACCGAAATGCCAGACATTTTTTTTTGTTGTAATGATTGAACGTTTTTGGATTTGATAATTCATTTCATCATTACGAAACTAAAATTTTATCCGCTTGACTCAGGCGATTATCAATTTTATAAATGATTTCTTCAGCACAACAAACCTATTTATCAACTCAACGAAGTAAGTTTGTTAACTCTATTTACAAAAATTATAAAATTTTGTTCCGACTGACTGACGATTTTGTTATTGTGGATAAGTTTCTATCAAGTTGATAAAAGCATTTTTCAAAAAAATAAAACACATTTTTTCAAATCAACACATTCAGTTTGTTAACGTTTTATTATGTTTTTCAACAAATGGATAAAGTTTCTTTCGAATTGATAAAAAAATGAAGCATTTATTATAAAATTTAATCGAGTTATTTGTCGAGTTAAAGTTATTTATCAATTTTACCAAGAATTTTTCGTTGAGTGTAGTGAACCGCAGCTATCTCATTATTAAAGCCAGAGCGATAAGAAGGTAGCCATAAAAAAAGATTTGCTGTTCACTTACATAAAACGCAGTAAATGATAACGGTTTTTGTAAGAAAAGTAGTGTTATCACAAAAATGAGTTAAAATACTAAAAATACCTTGGCCTTAATAAATAAAGCCCTTACATTTTTTATTCGCTAGCGTAGGTTGCCCCTTTAAGCATTTATTTAAAAATAACAAAAAATAATATAACTGAATTATTAAAAAAAATTTAATAAATACTTGTTTCCTAAAAAAATATCAGTAAATTTCAATTTCATTGTTATTCTTAAAAAAGCTTTCATTTATTCTTTTCCATTTCCACATTTCGAATCTCGAATCGATAGTAGATCGATTATAGACGATTAAATTAATGATGGATGTTTCTGTATAGTTTTTGTATTTGTGGTTATAATTGTTTTCTTGATATTGTTATTTTCATTGTAGTTGAATATTTTTAGGCTGAGTAGGTGGAATTTGTCTACGTAGTGTTCTTTATATAGAGGCTACTCACTAATTCGAGCAATACAAAAGGAATTTAATTTTTTGTTATTGTTATAATTTGTTAATTGTTCCTGAGAAATTGCAAATGAAAAAGAAAAAAAAAGTAGTGTGTGGCTGCTACGCACGCTAGAAGTGAAATATCTAACCAAAAAAGAAATTTCTGGGGCTGCTAATATATTTTATCAACATTGTTTTTCAGCTCAACCTAATGCATGTAGTAGGGAATGTTCGTAATTCTATATTAGGGACTGTTTATAAATTACGTAACACTTTTAGGGTGGGGGTTCAACATTTGTGACGAAGTGTGACATGGGGGGAGGGAGGGAAGTCATGCGTTACATCACAAAAATAAATGGATGAATTAAGTTTTCAAAATTTTAAATTTTATTAAAATTTAATTTTATTGTAAATATTAATTTCATTTCTTATCAATAAAAAACGCAGTTAATAAAACGAACGGATTATAAATCAAAAGTTTTTTGCTGAACTGAAGTGTGAATTCTTACTCTAAAGCAGTCATCGAAAACAGCTGTTATAACTTTACGTTTTCGATGAAGTGTTTTAAAAAAACTAAAACAAACAATAATTTTCACAATTCTCGAACATCGAATTTGTAACGTAACGCTACTGGTTGGTGTTCTTGTTAAGATCAGAAAAGCTTTTATTTTGTGCTTAGCTATGTTCTCATGTTCAATTTTTTCATAAAATTTATGGTCAAACACAATAAAACAACGTGAACTTTCCATAATAATAAAACTTATATTAAATATAATGTGCTCTATTCTTTTTTCATAACAAACTGCTAAATTAAAAGAAAACCCCAAAAAATTAAAAAAACTAAAAGTGGGACTGTTGTGGTTTTAATTATTTGACCAATTTAAATTTATTGTATTATATTTCCGTAATTGGGTTTTTTTTGGTCTGATTTGCTTAAGTATATGTTAAATAAGAACTTTTATTTACATTAGTGGTATTCAATTAACGCCGTATTTGTGGTGTAAATAGCCTATGTGCCGTAAGTTCATACAACTTACCACACATACGCAGCTTACATCACATACGTCGTTCATTGAATACCACTATTATATTTTTCCTCTAACGTTTCGCTGTGAAGATTTGATTTATTTAGTCTTAAATTTAAATTACATGTTCATATTCTCCAATTTAACTCACATTTTATTAATACAAAAGATTTTAAGTTAACATTAAACAATTATTTTAACAGAACCATTACATTTAATTTAAAAATTATTAACAAAAAATTTAATAAATTAACATTTAACACTCAACAATTTAAACTATGGACGAACATTTTGAACTAAATTGAAGCACCAAGAGCAACAACCGGATAACTCCACTTTTTTCAAAAAATGTTTTTTGATGCAGATATTAAAAGAAAAAAATTCCGCGTAAGTTGGTGTAATGAAAATTCAACTATCATAACTCTAAAATATTCAAAAGCAGTTTTGAAATTCTCTTTTATTTCAAAACGGAGCAAGAATAAGACAACTCCTGTCGTTGTCTTATTTTTGCACCGCACTGATAAGTTTCTCTTAGGCAAACAAACGGTGCTTTTAGATGAGAGTAAGCGATGCAATTTAGTTATTGTTGAACTTATTGTATTGAAGTGCAACAGTTGTTGACGTCACTGTAACCTGTGATTTCGTTTAAATATTAAGTGAAAATGAGTAAAAGTGAATCAGATTTTTCAGTATCGGTTTCAGAATATGAAACTGAATCTGACAAAGAAGACACATCTAGCGTTGAAACATTACTTCTTCAAAAAGGTAAACCGTTATTTTACAATTGTCACCAGGTGTTATTGGTTTTTTCCTATTCAGGAAAAAAACGCGTACAAAATAATAACATGTGGAAAAAAGTAAGAGCAAAAAAGAGGAGAGCTGAAGGCAAGAAGTATATAAACCGCAAGGGAAATGTTGTTGCAGCAAAAGCAATGGGCCAGCCATGCAGTTGCAAAAACAAATGTTTTAACCCTAGGAACAGGGATCTACATGCTAAAATTTTTAAGGAGTTTTACGAACTGGGAAATAAGGAAATACAGGATGCATATTTGTGTGGATTAATACATCAAAATTCTGTTCAAAGACGCCGTTGTGCTAGTGGAAATAAAGTAAGAAAATGCCAAAACAAATACTATTTACGGGGGCTCCAGCATGAAGTAGAAGTATGTAAAAAAGCATTTTGCTCTGTTCATGGTGTTCATAAGAGTAGGATTGAAAGACTATCAGACTTTTTGCTTAATAATATTACAGCGCCTTCTGACTTGAGAGGACGGCACTCGAACAGGGCAAACAAGATTCCAGAATATATTATCCAGAACATCGACAGTCACATTAAGAGTTTCCCAAAACGATCTTCACACTATAGCCAAAATAAAGAATCGAGGTACCTACCTTCAGACTTAAACGTTAAAAAAAATGTATGATCTCTATTTAGAAATGTATGAGCCCGAAGTTTTTGCTTTGCTTAATGAACAAAATGGTAAACCAAAGCCAAGGCCAAGAGTAACATACGATTTCTATAGAGAATATTTTTCGAAAAATTTCAAACTTTCGTTTGGATTACCTAGATCTGAAACTTGTCAGACGTGTGACACTTTTGAAAAAAAAATTGTAGCATCTGAGACTGAGGAAGAACGAAGTTCACTAAAAATAGAAAAAGATCTCCACGAAGATAAAGCTAAAGCATTTTACGATGATTTACGCAAGAAAAGTGCTTTGTGCTTGGTAGATAACACAGTCGAGTGTTTAACTTTTGACTTTCAGCAAAATTTGCCACTTCCATTAATACCATCTAGTGATGTTTTTTATAAAAGGCAGCTATGGGTTTTCAATTTTTGTATATATCAATGCTCTACCAAAAAAAGCCACATGTACATGTACGATGAAACAATTGGGAAAAAAGGTTCAAACGAAGTTATCAGTTTTTTTACACCACTTTATCGACAACTTTTTGAGTGGAATTGTTACTAAATTATACTTATTTTCCGATAATTGCGGCGCTCAAAATAAAAACAACACTCTCGTCCAGTACTTACATGCTCTTGTAAAGCACAAAAATGTCTTTGCCATTCATCATCACTTACCAGAACCGGGACATAGTTTTCTGCCATGCGATCGCTCTTTTGGTGTCATTGAGAAGCAAAAAAGGCGAGTGGAACGTCTTTATTTACCCAAAGATTGGAGAAACTTAGTAGCAAAGTGTTCCAAAAATTTAATGTCATATCAGTGACCAATAAGTGACCAAAAAGAAATAAAAGCAAATGTGAAAGGTGACCCTTTCAAACCAAATTGTCTATACAGACGCAGCCTTCCCCTGAACCCAAAAAAGTATGAGGATGTTATTTCTTTGGCTAAAAAGTATATTGCTCCAGTGGATATGCACTTTTATAATAGCCTTGAGGCCCAACAGTATCAACAAGAAGGTGAAAATTTAGAATATGATGATGACAACGAGGCTCTGACTTAGTTTTTTACCAAAAACGGTGTAAGAACCGGTTAATTCCAAAACTTCATTATAAGTTTTATTATTGAAAAAAAATTTCTCTTTTAGTTTTCTTCAACTCAATGAAATAGTTTTTATGTTTTTCTTTCGAAAATAAATGAAAATTTTGCAAAAATTCGGTTTTTTTATTTTTACGATGTTTTTTTATTTTTCTCAAAATTTTAAAAAGTGGAGTTATCCGGTTGTTGCTCTTGGTGCTTCAATTAAAGCTAGTGTGTAGATGGCTTTTGTCTCATCTTTGTCTTCTTTTGTGTTCATTGTTGCCATCAGTTTTTGTTGGATTCTGAGACTTTCCAACGTGAATCTCTTATTCGTGTTTTTCTCCTTGTCTAAAATTTTTGTGTTTTGAAAGTCAGCTGTGTGTACGCTATCTATTAAGGGCCCTATAGACGAGTAACTAATCGCAAAACTGATTGTTAAACTGGTTGCTGGTTGTTGAAAACAAGTCGTGTGTAGATGAGTTGAGATGTTATTTTCGGTTTTTCAACCAGTTTCTCAATCAGTTGCCAAAAATTAAAAAATTTTCATTTTTTTCCGATTTCACATCAACCAGTTCTTCAACTGGTGATGTGTTTGTAGCAAAATCAACACCTAATCGTCAGATTCATAATAACAAAAATTATTTGCATTCTTTTTCAATATAATATGCGCGATGTTTTCAAGAAGAAAAACTTTTTGTACTGGAATTGAAAAATTGGTCCATGCGTCTATAGATAAAACCATCGACCAGTTTTTCAATCAGTTTTGCGATTAGTTGCTCGTCTATAAGGGCCTTTATATGTTGTGCTAGCGCTGTCGACGTCTTTTTCTGTCTCCTTACGTCTGCCTGGTGCTCGTTGATTCTTGTTCCGAGTGCATGATATAATGTTTACGTATACAAGGTAGGAGTGACAGTTCTGTTGGCGATTTGGAGTTGTCAAAAACGCATTGAAAAAGAGAAAAAGAAGAAGCAGCAAAACAGATGAAAAGTTCAACTTTGTATTGATTTGACAACTCCTAATCGCCGCTCGTGAGAAAAAAGCTAGTTGTCAAGGCTACCTTGTAAATTATTGTATCATGGTTCCTACGCATGGTAGAATAAGACAAGGTAGTGTTAGTAGTTAAAATTCTCTCTTGTGCTGGGTACCGCACTTGCCAAAACCAGGTTTTTACGAATAAAAGCAAAACAAATAACAAAATTTGCAGATTATGATATTCTATGTGTTTGACAGCTGCGGTACCCACCGCTCCGAGACGACACTACCTTGTTAAATATACCTTGGTTCCTACGTACACTAGTTTGCATTGTTCTCATTCTTTACCATTGCATCCGATCTCGTAGAACACGTTGTGTTGTTGTTTTTCTATTTTGTCTTTCTATCTTGTCTTTTTCTATTTGTGGTTTGATTCAAGGATGTTTTATAAGGTTGTCGCAGGGCTGATCGCACTCTCTTCTCAGTACCCATAATTGTCAAAACCAGACAATTTTGCGAATGACTACGAAAGAAAAACGGATAATAAAAGAAAGCACTTGCAGATTTTCTATGAGCTATCGACTGCGATTTGACAATTATGGGTACTCCCTCTCTCCTTTGCGACAACCTTATAAATCAACCTTGGTTTGATTTGTACGCGAATGTTTTGTTCTCTTTGCTTATCAGTGAGTGAAGGTGTTTGTTGTCCGTTAATTTTGGTATGTAAGGCACACTGAAAAGTGGGACGTTGCATCATGGAGGGGGAGAGGGCGGGGAGGAGGTGTTTTAAATTGACCAAAAACATGTTACTTAATTAATGAACAGCACCTTATAATTATTTAGTAATTATTTAATGGTGTAGTATATTTTCAGGAATTTTATGTAAACTTTGTGGTTCGTGCAGTACTATTAATATAGCCAAGACACAATCCAAGGTCATCATATAA
Source organism: Coremacera marginata (assembly GCA_914767935.1). NCBI lineage: Eukaryota > Metazoa > Arthropoda > Insecta > Diptera > Sciomyzidae > Coremacera > Coremacera marginata. The sequence goes on along the minus strand of OU612045.1, from coordinate 2,060,896 downwards.
GAAAGAAAAGAGAATTCAAACTGAATAATCGGCAACTACACTTGGCATAAGCACGTTGCTCAAAGGGTAGAACTTGTGTTTGAAGATTGAGAGTTATCGGGTTCGAATTTACAATTTTCGAATTAACAGCTTTGTCATTTTTATCCTGTCGAGTACGATTCTGTCGAATGCAAAATTTTTGTTGCTTGTTCTATCCTATTTAATTCGCTGTGTTGTTGTATATATGGCTAAAGTAATGAACTGCAAGTGTTCACGTGTATACGGCTTCACGCGATCACATTTTCAAGTAATCAGGTTTTCCCGACTTGCACGCCATTTCAATAGATTTTTAATGTAATTGGATAAAATGACATACTATCTCATACATGGAACCCTTGGACAAAAAATAGATACTTTTATGGTATAAGTCTTAGTTATAGGACCATGCTAGTTGCAGTGCTTTCGATTGTGAATTGTATTAAACATTTTTGTAAAAGGGGTTCATTTAAACCATAAAAGAAGCCCAATTGGAACTGTTTGAGCTAGTGGGCTTCTAAGGCATTAATTAATCCTTTTTGATTCTTTGAACAAGACAATTCAAAAGGATTTGGCCAGCTCTAGGTTATTGGAACTTTCAAGGGTTCACTGAACTCTGTGGATATAAATAAATGATTCTACGGCAATTTGGATGCATTGCAATTATCTCAGGTTTAAGGTGGGTTCTGGACTCAATTATGGTTTCAATGGACCCTTTGGACTAAATTAGTATCAGTCGATGCTGAAAAGTCAACCTTCAAATCTGCATCCTTGGAAATATTGTCAAAAATCAGAGTTGCCCGCAATGTTGTAGAGCAAAAAAAATTAGGACCAGTTGATATTTATACTTATATGCTCTGGGACTGTTTTTTGTATGCGGACCCCCGAAGTGTGGCAGATAAGGGGTAGGTTGATTAAGAAGAAATGCTGAAAGGCAAAAAATGATAGAACCAGTTCCTAAAGTTAACCGCTCTATGGTCAATTCAGAAGAGATATGCTTTTATATGGGTACCCCCAGAAGGGTGGTAGGTGTGCTTAAAAAAAAGATTTATATAAAAAATAAAAAAATAAAGATATTTTAGCTTTCTAGGGGTCAATTCGGGAGGGATTTGATTAAAATCGACACAAGACCCGAAGATTTTGATGATGTACCTTTGATGCTTAGTGGAGATTTCAACAGTTATTTTGCGGATAATAAAAATCTACCACTAATTAAATTTGTGAATGAAGCATTAGGTTTGACTATGTCTAATGGTTGGAAACTCAGTACTACCAAATATTTTTTATTAATTTATTTATTAAAAATACAACTATACATAAATATATTACCACAAGAACGACACGAGAAACAAAGGCTATCGGCCAGTATATTTAATATAAAAGAAAGATCGATGCAGTTTTTGCACGATACTTATAGAAATATGAATTAATCATTTTTTCTGCAGAAAGAACTTATTTATTATTTATTGTTTTAATCTTGCTGAAGAAATGAGAATTTTTCCTTCTTAGATTTCCCCATCATGTGAGTTTATTAAAGTAGTGACAAAATCTAAAGTTTAATACTAGTTTCATCCGCCATGCAACTGATATTTTGGCATATATTTTATCTTTGTAAAATGAATATTATAGGCTGTAGATACACTCCAAAAAGTGAACGATAACGTTGCATGTACTTTTGCGAAAAAGACCCCCATACAAGTCGTGCTGTAAGACGTAATTCTACGTCAAAACATTGCAATTTAATAAATTAAAGTTTTTCATAGCTTTAAGTTTACACTTCGGTCGGCAGTTCCCCCACTACCTATTTTTTTTTTTTTTTTAACCAAAGTCTTAAGTTCGTTCAGTTTTCCAATAATGCTGAAAAAAGCTGGAAATCATTTAAATACCTTCAATAGCTCTTAATAAAATAGTTTTAAGGCTTGTCCTATCTAATTAGCTTCGGTACCACGCCCACTTCAACGTTTATTTTTTCGATTTTACAACCTTTGAGCTTGCAGCTATTTTTATGAGGCTGATAAACGCACACAGTACGGGGCACAGTAAGGGAGCACAACAAGTTATGCAGCCTCAGCTAAATAAAGTCAGGTTTTTCTGCGGAACAATTAGTGAAGATCGATTTTAAAATTTTTGCACATATTGATTTCTTCCACTTTTTTTCAATTCTCACGAATTCTGTAAAAAAATATTCCAATAAAATTTAAAAAATATAAACAAATAAATGCATTGCTAAACGTAAAGCGATGGAAGGCATTGAAAAAATATTACTGAAACATTAAATGCGGTGCGTTTTTTTTATTACGCCAAGATTTTTGTGCGCTAAACTTGAGTTTGCTAAATTTTTTTTTACTTTGATTTGATTTCCTAAAATTTCATTATTGATTTGTTGTACTTGAAGAATATTTTTTTTTTTCGATCATTTATTTTTTTTAAAATTGATTTTTTGCAAACATTAAATTTTTTGCGCGCGTGGGTTGTCGTTTCTGTTGTTGTTGCTGCACGTCTGTATGCCTGTCTGCTGCCTGTCTTGGCTGCTGACAACGTACACAGACTCGTCACTCATAGGTTGTTTTTTTTTTTTTTTTTTTGAGTTGAACGGATTGAACGAAATAGAATTGAAAAAATTTTGCTTTTGCTATACTTTGTTTATTTATTTTTTTGTTATTTTCAAAACATTATGACGTTGTTATGTTTTTTTTTTTGAGGGGATTTTTCATAAAAATTTTTCAGTTTTCATAAAAATTATTTATAACACTTAATTAGGTAACACTTAATTTTAATTATTTCATTTTCAAACAGTTCCAATATTATAACATTTAACAGCAACCAAATCCTAAAATATTCACAAACACCTGCCATTTGTGGTGATGGCGTTTTCCCATCATTAACCCGACAATTCCGTCAGCAGTTGAGGTTATTTTGTGTGTTTATGAATCACTTTGGGATTGGATTTGTGCCAAATTTAGCAGGTTTTTTCACATATAGTAGTAAAATTAAATAAAATATGCATTTACGTAGTCGTTCAAATGAAAGAGATGATTGCTTTGCTGAAATATACAACGTATTTTATGTTCATAGAGTATTTTAAACCATATATTTTTTTTCTCAGAATTATAACTCCAATTGATATTTTCATTACTTGGATAATCAGATCAGACAGCACGAATTATTTTAACCGAATGCTTATTCGCTTACTTTTTCTTTCCAAAGTTTGTTTACATTCTAGTTGCGCACGGAGTGCAGTTAATTTAAAACATGTTGTTGCCTTTGTTTATCAATATTTTGCAGTAAAAGACATGCTTAATCAACAACATGCTTAATCAAAATGACAAAGAATTTTACATTTTTTCTTAATTTAAATTTAATGCTTTACGTTGAAGTCACTCGATGCAGAGTTTAATTGAAGTCAACAATTTAATTGAGGTCAATGTAATGCAGCGCTTCCAATTCATGGATTACTTTGACTCTGTTTGGGCATGAATATAGTCACTTACATAAATATGCTTAGGCGTTATGATTGATTGCAAATTTTATTGTTTATTTATTATTTTATTTTATTTTTTATTAGTTGATATTTTTCTTTCCAAAATAAGGAGGTTTCTTTAATAATGTGCTCAATATTCGCTAAACAGTTACTAATAAAGCGGTGAATATATCATTTAAGAGAATTTCAAACAGGTTTGCAGTCTTTTTTTGTATGTCTTAGAATATACTTAATTTCAGAGTTTAAACTGAGAAATTAATTAAAGAATTAATAATAATCGAAAAACTTAGTTCCGGTTCAAACGCAAAACATGAATTAACCAATAACAGGTATTCAATAATAAACGCATCAAAAAATCTAAAAGTATGGAACCTCGAAATTTGCTTAAAAATAGAAACACTTATTTGAGTAAAACATTTTTAAGATTATTTTTTTAACTTTTTATGAATCATTCAGATTCATCAAGACCAGCTCGATAATCATTTTTTTTTTGTTTCTTTGAAAAGATAACAAAGACTACTTCTAATAAAAAAAAAACTTAAAAAAAAAAAGTAGACAGTGGGGACTGCCGACCGAAGTGAAAACTTAAAGCTATGCAATAACATAGCTGTTATGAATTTCCAAAGTAGCTAGAGTCGACAAATCAGACGCGTTCTACTTTTTTAACTCTTGTTATCAATTTATGCGTTATTGAATGTAAATATAAACTGCTATTTTTTAATTTTTATATATAATATATTTGTAACACAAATACTTTGGTTGGGTAATCGGTAATTTGCTCGGTAATCGGTTGGTAATCGCTTCTGTAATCTGTAATTGGTTTGTAATTGCTTTGGTAATCGGTTAGCAATTGCTTCGGTAATTGGTAATCGGTTGGTAATCTCTTCGGTAAACGGTAATGGGCTGGTAATCGCTTTGATAATCGCGTCGGTATTCGGTTGGCAATCGCTTTGGTAATCTCTTCGGTGATTGGTTCGGTAATCGGTTAGTTATCGTTTCGGTAATCGATAATTTGTTCAGTAATCGCTTAGGTAATCAGTAATTGGTTCGGTATTCGGTTGGTAATCTCTTCGGGAATCGGTTGTTAATTGCTTCAGTAATTGGTAATCGGTTGTTAATCGCTTCGGTAATCAGTAATGGATTGGTAATAGCTTCGGTAATAGGTTGGCAATCGCTTCGGTAATTAGTAATCAGTTGGCAATTGCTTCGTTAATCGGTTGGTAAATGCTTCAATAAAAGGTTGGTAATCGCCGCGGTAGTTGCTAGTCGCTTCGATAATCGATAATGGGTTGGTATTCACTTCGGTAATTGGTAATCGCTTCGGTAACTGGTAATCGCTTGGAAACCACTTCGGTAACCGGTAATTGGTTTGGTAATCGGTTTTTAATCGCTTCGGTAATTGATTCGGTAATCGGTTGGTAATTGCTTTGGTAATTGGTTCGGTAATTGGTTGTTAATTACTTCGATAATCGGTTATTCGTTTGGTAATCGCTTGGGTAATCGATAATTGGTGTGGTAATTGGTTGGTTATCGCTTCGGTAATCGGTAATTGGTTCGGTAATTGGTTGTTAATCGCTCCGGTAATCGCTTCGATCTTCGGCTTGGCCGATGCTAGGTAATCCCTAAAAAAGAATGCTGTACAGCAGTAATTCTGTTACGCTAAAAGAGTGATGATATTCCTAACAGCGTGATGGTATCGCGAATCTATAGTTTTGCTCTCTACCAAAAAGTGCTCAACGCACCTAAAGAAGTTTTCACTTCAAAAAACAAAACTTGAATAACTCGTTTAAAAATCTAATTTAACATTCGTTTTTACATTTAGTTTTATGTATTGCTTTAACTTAACTAGATATATATTTTGCAGTTTGATCTCAGGCCTTAATGGGTTAATGTTTTGAATGATAATTTCTTCTAGTTATGCGATAAGAAACCAAAAGTAAAACTCAATAATTTAAATGCTTGGGTTGGTTCAAGTCTTTATAAAGCATAAAAAAAGAACCATAACACTATCACCGTACATTAAATGTAATCTCTTAATTTATATATACATATTTTTTTGTATGTAAAGTTTTAAGATAAAATATTTGGTTTATCGAAGCTATTTTACTTTCGAAATTACTTTTCTTTTTTTTTTATCTTTTAAAGACTGATCGAAGATTTTCTAGATTATAAGTCTGTTCTATCATTTTAATTCATGGTTTTTCGTTGTAAATCCAAAGCTCCTGCGAATTCCCTTTAAATGAGTTTACCTTTTTACGTAAGTTTTATATTTTTTTGCAAGTACGAGGAATATTTTTCACAGAATTAACACAAATTCAAACAATTGTAATTGTAATAATTGTTACGGTGTAACTTATTCACTAAATGTTATCGGGATTAGATCTCAGTAATTAGTTGGCCGATTTGAAATTTTTTCACTCAACAGTTCATCGCTTCTAAAACTAGGTCGTAAGGAAGACCAATTTTTATTAATTTACAAAATTTTTCTAAAATTAAATTTACAGTTTTAAATACCAAAAAAAGCTGCTAGCTTTTCTTATGCTATGCGACATACATAAAAAAAATAATTTTGACACTCATTCCTGCTTTTAGAATTTTCAACAATTGTAAAAAATTTCCAGCAATATCTACATTTCAAAAATATTCCAAAATAATACCGACACTGTAAGATAAATAAAATAACACAAGGAAAAAGCTTCAGTAACAGCCAACTGCATGAATGAAAAGCTTCGAAAGAAAAATTTACGCAAAAATACGACTACGACGACCTCAACAATATGGGAAGCACGTAGAGCCAAAGCAAGAGGCAACAAAAAAAAAAACAGCCAAGAACATAAAAAGTAGAGAAAATCACGACAGTGGCGTGCTATACCATCCAACCACACCCACAATTTCTATTAAAATGTTGCAACCGGCTGTTTGATGTTGCCAACAAATAAGTTGCAAGCGGTTGGAAGCCATCAAATCGAAACAATGCTTGGCTAAATGAAAACAGTTCGTTATTGAAGCTGCTCGACAGCTGGTTGTTGCTTGCGAATCAAGCAGCAAAATAAATTAAATTTTTAAATTTTAAGCATAAAAAAAAAATTAAATATACAACCTTAAGTAACGTTAAATTCGTTAAAATGAAATAAATTAAGTTAAAAAACAGAACCGTGTCTCTCATTTTTGCTTGTAACCGGAAGTTAATAAACGGAATTGCGGTAAACATTTTTTACTGTAAATGTTTTTTGTGTCAAAATAAAAAAAAAAACAATTTTGCACAACGCCAACGTTTCTTGCGGTTATTGGGTGCACGAGCATAAAAACAAAGCCATCCAAGCAACACACACACACGCACGCATACAAATAATCTAGTGCAGACAGCCGCCTTATTTGGTTTGTCTGCCAATGTGCTGATTTCTTATTAATGTTGTTGTTGTTGCTGCCGCTTATGTGCACGTGTGCAAGTAGCTTATCTGCAGTAGTGTGGCAACGCTTTCAAGCGCTGCAGTGCGGCAGTTTTACGGATTTCTGATTTCGGACTTCACTCCTGCAGTTGTTCCTATCAATTTTATGTTTCTTTTTGTTTTTTGTGCATTTCCTGTTTGCCATTTAAAAACGAATTTTTTTTGCTTTAAATGGATCTATCTATGTTAGTTTTCTACAGCCTGCATGCATCGGCAACATAACTGCTGTGTCCTGAAAAAATGTGAAAGCAAAAAAAAAAAAAAAATACAAATTGTATCTATGCAAATATCAATGAATTATTGCATTGACAGGTGCGAAACACCCATTAAATAAATATTTTTATTAACAACATAAACCTCTTTATTGCTCACATGTAAACAGAGTGCGTGTTTATTTCCTTGATTTACATACTACCTTCATTCGTAACTGTATTTTGTCATATTGACAAATATACGGAAATTGAAATTTAATCCGGAAGTATTATGTTGCTGTCACTGGTGCAGATAAAGTTTCAAGCAATCGTTGCTTTTATGCTAGTTTGAATTATGTAGAGCTGCAGCAGAGCAACCGCAGCAGAAAAAGGTAAGCGGATGTATTTTCTCAAAAATTTAAATTTGTATAATATGAATAATCTGCGAATATTATGCGTCTTAATTTACTAAAAGTTGTACTAATTATTCTACATTGGCTCTTTGTTTTTATCAGAAAAGAGTGGCTTCCGAAATATGATTGAATATTTTCAATGAAATTATATTCTTATTTACTACCCGTCATTTGACACGCATTTTATATTCATCATATCTCATCATACATTTGAGTTACTAACTGTTTTTATCGTAGTTGAATTGCGAATAATTGACGTTGCTCATACGCCTCGTTGAGCTCGATTTATAGAAAATTTATTGTGTGCAATTAAATTAAAATTTTCGAACAAAATCTTTTGTACACTCATTTTTATGGTACAATGCGCACATACATAGATAAATACATAAACTTCGACACGCTTACGCTTATGTATAAGTGTGTGTGATTTGTAAACTTCATGTTTATATGAAAACATAAAATATGTCATCGAATATGTGTATCATAAAATATATTGCGCTCTATTCTAAATGCTATTTGAATAAAAGTTAATAGTTATATTCGGAAAAATAAAATATTTTTCTGACTATATATATGTATAAAAAAACAATTTGGTGCAGCTTAAGTTAAAATTTGTAAATCATTTTTGAAATGATAACTGTACTATATATAAGTTTACTGCAAAAGAGTTGTCTGATGCAAAATGCATATTTATCCGAATCATATTCATAATAAACACATCGTCGTTGGACACACGAGAGAAGCGAAGCTTTTTCGCAGTTACATGGATTTGATAGCTTAATAATTTTTTTCTTTTTATTAAATTTACTTTTAAATTCAAAAATTTAAAATAACGTAAAATAAATTACATATATACAGAAAACATATTTACTGCTTATTTTTTTATTGTTGAATGCCAAATTTCCACGCCAATTACATTTACGGGCATATAATGCCAGCGACTCTCCATTTTAACTCTCCACACATGGTTGTGAACTTGGGTGCACTGAACAAATTTTTTCCTTCAGCAGCGTACTGCGTAGCAAAAAAATCTGTCGAAATTTTTTCAGATTTCACTCCAAGCAAATTACAGAGCGAGGAGTAAAAAACTTCGCTTCGTTTGTTAATTCCATATTTATTGATATCATCTATTTTTTTGACACTTAAAAACGCACTTGTCAACGCACTTGTGGGCATTGCTAATTTTCTTCGTACCAACAACACCACAAACGCATTCACAATACAAACACACCGATGCTGGAGACACCTTGTGGCAAATAAAAGCAAATTTTTGTAAGTTGTAGCATAGCAAATACACAATCCTCTATCTATTGATAGATGGTGACGATCTACTGCAGCATAGCTTCTGTTCTAACTAACATTAAATTAACAACTGCTTCTCACAAGTCTTTGTGGCCTGGTGCATAGTGTGTTGGACTATCATTTAAGAGGACACGGGTTCGATCCCCACGGGAGGGCCAAAACATATTTTTAGTATTTAATATTAAAGTTTAAATTTTCATGTTGTAATAAGCGCTAGCAACAAAGAAACCATCAAAATTCCAAAAAATAATCTGCCGAAAATTTTTCAGATTTCACTCTAAGTAAATCACAGAACGAGGAGTTAAAAGCTTCGCTTCAAAAATGCATATTTTAAATTCTAAGCTAGAAGTTGTAGTTTCCTATAAATATGCTTTCTTAAACCTTGCAAACCACTAAGTTGCTTTAAACTAATGTTATTTTCGAAACAAAGTCATTACAATCGAGAGATTGTTTTCAATTTTAAAATACTTGTTGTTTTTAATTAAATCCGAATCTCATTAATGGGAAAAAAAATATTTTTTACAAAAAAAGAAAATAAAATGCATTTATGAGGCCGCCACGCACGGTGAAAGTGAAACTTCTACTCAAAAAAGGATTTTCTGAGCTAGCTAATTTACAAAAAAAGAAAGTTAAAATATTATTAACTTTCACATCGAAAAAAATAAACAAAACAATTAAATCAGTATTAGAAGAATTATATCGCCTTTTAATTGCAATGAATGGTTTTTATCATACTCAGAAGCAATCGCAGCGATAAATCTACCCTGTGATTTATGTATGCTTTCTCACATTAGCATGAACCACATTTTAGTACATTTCTTAAAAAGTTCAAGGATCTTTTGCGATTATTTTGAATTATTTCCATGGACCTGGTTTTAACATTGTCGATATGCAAATCGATTGCCGCGCTATTAGAACAGCGTAGTGGTGAAAGTTCGTAGTTTCCATTCTATACTATAATTATTCAATGACATACGAGTACATTAGTACATTTTCGGGAGGTTTATGTAAAATTTATGTTTGGTGCATTAACATTAATATAGCCAAGACACAATTCAAGGCCATCAGATAAAGAGAAAAGAGGAACTTATATTTAATACTTAGTTAATCAGCAACTACATTTGAGATGAGGACGTTGCTCAGAGGGTAGGAGATCCTTCTGATGGTCGAAAGGTAGTGGGTTTGAATCGCACTGTAAACGAAGTACTTTTAAAATAACACTTTTGTCGTTTTTATGCTGCCGTTTTTATAGTGCTGCACATTTTTTTTGTTTTTTGTTGTTATTGAAACTTTCCGTTACATCGATTTTACTGCCCATATAGAATGACTCATGAAATTGATCTCGCTTCAAAATGTTTGGCACAAGAAGTGGTTTTTTTAGCTTTAGAATGTAACTACCGACAAAGTTCACACAATTCTTCTGTGATCTTCGAATGGATCTATACCTCATATATAAGGCCTAAAATCGAGTACAATTCGCACATTTGGGCAGGAGCTACGAGATCTTATTTGGAGCTTCTGGACCGAATTCAAAGACGTGCGATATATATGATACGATATGAAAACATTTTATCACCTCTCAGTTCTCTTGGGCATTGGCTTAGGCATGTTGGTTGCCTAAGCCTTTTGTATAGGTTCTACTATGGAAAGCGTTCAAGGGAGGTATACGGCCTGACGCCACCAGTTCGTGTATTTGCTAGGTCTAGCCGGGCAGCTTTTCAAGCCCATACCTTTACCATTGCATCGTTGCCCAATATAACCTCGCATTACCGAGATAATTCGTTTTTTAGTCGCACATTAAGATTGTGGAATAATCTTCCTGTGAGCGTATTCCCCGACAGTTTTGATCTATGTAAGTTTAAAGCAAATCTTCAACGTCACTACTCCATCTTTCCACCCTCCAACTAACCATCACCCGTCTTCCGAATTAATGCAATGCTTTCATATTTAAAGGGGGTATCCAACGCTTAGGGGGTTAAGTTAAAAAAAAAAATATTTTTGTTACGTTTTGTTTCATAATTTGTTTTAAACTGGTTTTTGTTTTTTTCGGAAACTAACGGTATAACTGCATTGAAAAATGCATGAAGCTGTCGCATGATCAATTCTGTGACTTTTGCTGTTGGAGGAAGTTCGTCGTGAGAAAATTATTCTTATATAAAGAAATACTTTATAATTTAGTGAAATAATAAATAACAAAAGGTTAGTGATAAAATTAAATGTGAATTTTTATAAAAAGGTATTGTTGTATTTACCAGACATGGGAGCATACAACAAAGACATAAGCGGAGTAATAAAGGTCAATATAGAAAAATTACTGCACCGAGGGGAAACACATCTTGCAATTTCAGTTAAGCTAAGAGTTTCTGTTGGTGTAATAAGTAAACTGAGGAAAACATTTAAGGATTTACTCTAAGAAAATAAGGCAGGCTGCGAAAAAATCAGTCAATTACGCAAGCGCAAGATTGCCAGAGGCATACAAAGTGGCAAATACGAAATTGCCAAAAAAATATGCAATAGTCTTAAAAATTTTGAAAATATAAGCGTCAGTGTAGAGGCAGTTCGATGAACTTTACAAGATACTGGACTCAAAGGAAGCGCAAAAGTAAAAAAGTCATTGCTCATAGAGAGACACTAAAAGTTACGTTTTGAATTTGCAAAAAAATACAAAGACTGGAGCTCAAATGATTGGGAGAAGGTTATTTGGGCAGATGAGACCTTAGGATGGCTTAGGATCGGGCGGCCGTGAGTGGGTCTGAAGGAGTAAAGCTACGAAACTTCAGCCACAATTAATCAATCAATTATCAATCAATCGATCAATTATGGTGTAGGGATGTATGACTACCAAAGGTGTTGGTAGAGTGACCAAAATTGATGGTCAAATGACATTAGAGTCTTATATTGAAATTCTTAGAAGTCATTTACTTGGCACTGTGCAAGATTTAAAAGTGAATTCTTCGAATATTGTCTTTCAGCAGGACAATGATCCGAAGCCCACCACAAAGCTGACACGAAAGTGGCTTTAAAATAATGGAATTGCAACATTAAGTTGGCCACCGTATTCCCCAGACCTTACTCCAATTGGGGTATACCTATGGAGTATACAAAAAAAATCAGCAGCGGGTGAAACTGGTACTATAAATGAGTTGTGGCCTAAAGTGCAAAATGCGTGCGATGCTTTTGGTTCAGAAACTTGTGGAAACTTTGCAGACAGTATGCGTAGAAAGTATGCTTAATTTTGATCAAATTTTTTCCTTGTCTCGTTTCCTATATTTTTATCTTATTTCAGCAAAATTAAGACACGGTAAAAATATTAACCTATTTCCGAGTTTTTATTCGTAGTTGACATACTAAGTAAAAGCGTTATCAATTTCGTGAGTCACTGTATGTTATTTCGCTGCGTTGTTGTATATGTGGTGTCACTACAAAAATATTTATAATTTTGTTTCAAACTGTTAAATGCTATTGAGTACTATATTCAAAGTTTGCCTATGACAATTATATCTTGATTAGTTTTGTTTTTAATTAAATTATTAATTAAAACGATTATTCCAAATTATTCCAGATGTCCACACTCAGAGCAATTTTATCCCAATGTTAAAGAGTTAAATATAAAAAAATTTATTTTGGCTGCTTTTCAAAATATACTCAAGGTAAATTATATAATCCATGAATTGCGATAAATGCATTTAGAAGCTCTTATATTAAATCTAATCTTATTATGAGCTTTTCTGTATTATTTAATACATTTATCAAAACTACTGCATTGTAGGTGTTCACCTTCAAAAGAACTGTATTCCAGTTATAGATGTAAGGTAAGGCAAGTTTTGGTAAAATATGAAATCCAAAACTCGCAATAAAATGCAGTCAAAACAATTCAAATCTTAATTATTCTTTGTTTTTAAATGTTTTTTGAATACATTCAAATAGCTGAAAGTGTGATAATTGCCTTTGATTCTAAACAACTACTTTCTCGCTTGTTGAATTGCTCTCACATTCTTCTATTCTTTTCTTAAACTCTGACACAGTGCTTGGTATTTTTATTAGTTCCATAACTCCCTGCAGTTATGCATTATCTAGTGGTGTTGTGTTATGGCTTGCTTTTGTAATATATGGGCTAACCACAGGGTCTGAAGTTATCACCACTTTATGTAATATTTCCGTGTATGTCTTGGTTCTCGATTCCCCGTCCTAGGGTGGGCCAGCCTAAATTTTTTTTTAATAAATAAATATACTCGGTTTATTTCAAAGAAAATCGTTGATTCATTACCAATACACGGTCAATAATCTTGGACTAAATTCAAGTGAGTCCTGTATTGTATATGTGACGATACCGAAACCGTATTACAATTTAATTAAAAATAAGTTTTATTCGCTCAAAGAAATGCAGTTTGGCACCTTTGTTGGCTTGCAGATTGCTACTTCTCTTTTTCGCATTTGTTTTGTAGAACGTGTGATTATCTTGACATGTGACAATGTGTCAAAATTGAAGTTTTATTTAATTTTAGTAATATTTTCGGTGATTTTTGAAGCGAAGCTTCTTGGGGTTCGTTCTATGATTTGCTTGAGTGAAATTTCAAAAACGACACTTTTTAATTTCGACAGCGTTTTTCTCAGAAATTGATGTTTCTTTGTTCTTTATGTCTACTATAACAAGAAATTGTAATTTCAATATTTAAAAAATATGTCTTCGATCCTCCGCGTGGAGTTGAACCCACAACGTTGTGATTAGAAGTTCAAAATACTATGCACTGATCCAAAAGCCTCTGTTTAGTATGGTTGTTGATTCAATATTAGATATGTATTAGTACAGCTATGTTGCAGTAGATCACAATAGTCTCTTAATAGAGAGAGGATTGTGTATTGGCTATTCTACATATAAAAACAATTTACCTAAAATGTTCTACTTGCTACTACTGGCTACAAGATGTCTCTAGCATCGGTGTTTTAATAAAGTACAACTTAAGCTATACTGCAGCAGATTGAAAAATCTATACAATAAAAGGATTGCTTACTGGCTTTTATGCATATCCTGCATATTTAGCAGATATCCAAATATAACAAAAATGTTGCTTCTACTTGTTACATACAAGATGTCAACAGCATCGGCAAAAATTAACAAATGCCCACAATTGAGTTGTAGCACGTAATAAAATAAATAAAATTATAATGAAATGCAATTAAATTTCCTGGTGTGAGTATTAACGTGAGTTTTTTAATTTACTTTATGTTATTTTAAGTTTTTTAATTTAAAAGCTATTTTATTAAAAAAACAAAAAACACTAAATCATTAAATCTATGAAACTGCAAAAAACTTCGCTTCTCTCATGTGTCCAACGACGCACCTCTGTTTCTTTTTAATATGTTTGTCACATTTTTAGTATGGCAAAGCGCAAACCAAGAAAAATCGACCGCAGTATTAAGGACTTTTTTTTTTTAGGTTTACAATAAATCGAGGAATAGTACTTAAATGTTCATGTTAAATTCAATAAAAATTTTAAAAATTATAAATTTTCTAAATCAAGTATTTATACTTGAGATTTCTACATTTTCAGCAATTTTTCAAGGGGTGGCAACCTGCAAGCCAAAATTTCAAAGGAACAATTTTAGATACTTTTGAAAATGTTCTGTACAATTTTTATTTTTTGGTAATTTAAATGATTTCTAGCTTAGGGTTGTGGGTTTTTTCTTTTTACCAAGGTATGCAGCAAATCAACAATATGTTGATTTTATGACTAGCTATGATCAAAAAAGCTATGTGATGGCAACCTGCAAGCCTACCCCCTAGTTATAGCAGCACTGTATGATTTTTTTATAATATTATCTTAGGGGGCATCTATTAATTACGTGAGGCGCTTAGCGGAGCGGGGGTTAAGCCGAATCTCACTCACTCTCACGTGGGGGATAGGGGGTTTCTCATAAAGATTACCGTAATTTTATATCTCTCTCCGCCACTCTTGAGACCGGATATGAGTCCCCATGAACTGAATTATAATGAATATTCTCTCACCAATTTTAGAAGTTCTCATTTAAGTATTTTATTGTTCGACTTTTTCGTTGTGATTTTAGGTTACGATTTCAGTAGTCTTAAATACTAGTCTCAACTAGTCCTAAATAAAAATAATTAAATAAATTTAGTTTTTTTTTGTAATAAATCCAATACAATGAAGCATGGATTAACATATTTACACTGAAAACTTGCATTTTCAACAATCTCATGTGAGATTGGAGGAGGGGTGGAGGGGGTGGGGGTCGCACCAAATCACACATTATCTCACCTCACGTAATTAATGGATACTCCCTTATTGCTTTGATTTTTCCGATTTCTAGGGAGGCGGCTGCCCCCTCTTATCTCGCTACGCCTTTGACAGTTATTATCTTGTTCATTTTATAATAGAGTTAATTTAATGATCTATTTGCAACAACAGTCAATACCTTTTAATATTGAAATTTTCATTACCCGACAAACGTTTTGAAAAATTAAAAACAAATTTTTTACGATATATTATAAGAAATGCACTCAAGCGTTCAAATTGGAAAAAAACTATAAAGATAGTACAAATGAATAAATAGAAATTTCTTTAAGGTGTTCTTTACATAGCGGATCCAAACTGGGTGCATATTTCACAACTACGACTCAGTTTCAAATTTTGGTGCCTTGATTAATAAAGAACCCAAAAATTTAAAAACTAAACAAATTCAAATTCAAACCGAACTTTATTGTGGTACCAACTTTTTCTTAGTAGAAAGTCAAATTTCATAAATATTTTCATCACAACGAAATTTGTTCTAAGTTTCAAATCTAAAATATTGCAATATTATACGTATACTATAGTTGCACTTCGTGGTGGCCATGGTCGAACGGTTAAGTACGTGGATTTAAACTTTATTTATGTGAAGAGTGGAGTATAAATATTCTTGAACTTTTTCAATAGTTTGATGTTGTTTGGTTCCTGCTGTTCGTATTTTTATTTTTATTTTTTTTTTTTTTTTGTGTACTTGTACATTTCTATGCCAGTATTCATAAATATTTAAATCAGTGTAGCTATTAATTCGGATTTATTGAACAACTTTATTAATGTGAATTTTTATCCGCATAGTCCAATAAATCAATCAAAGACAAAAGTTAAGAGTTTCCTGTGTCTAATATTCTGTTTTACATGAGAGTATAGAGAAAACAAAATAAGAAACCAGTTTCAAGGACAAAACATTCGTGACTGCGGCAAGTTAAATTATTTTTATATTTGGGGGTGGCACTCATGTTGTTGATTGCAAAAAATTGATTTAGATATAAATTGGAAAACATTTTTCAAGTCTCTATATAAAAACTTGGTTATTAATTTACTGAAGAGAGAAACTCCAAAGCAAACCTTTGGTAACCACAAACTTGAAGGGGGGAATAAAAAAGATAATAAAAATATGTTCTTCTATGTAGTGCAGAAAAAGTTCAGAAAGTTTTGGCATAATTTATACAAATTATGTTGAATTTTTATTATAATACTCTAACCTTTAGAAACTATCAAGTCATAGACGAGTAGAAAGTGGATGAGCTTTCTTCTATTTTTTTGTTTTTTTTGAGCTTTGGTGGAGTGAAGTGGACAGAGCCTTGGTTTTTTTTTTTTGTTTTATTTTTGCTTTTTAAGTAAGACACTTAATATTTAATGCTTCATACAAACAAACACTGAGTAAGGTTAGCTTAAGTTAAGCTCGGTGGTTAACGCACTTTGGACTGGAAGCAGCATGCAATATTTTTTAACAATAAATAGCAGATTTCAAAAAAAATACCTTAGATATATTTTCAGAACTCGAGAATAATCATGAAATTTTAATTCTCATTTAAATCTGACAGCTTTGTATCATCATTAAAATTACAATATATAATCGCAAACAACGCTTGTAGAGCATTAATGTGAATCAAGAATTTATATCCTTGAGCTTTACATTGCAATAGCAAGCAATTCGTTTGCTGCTAGAACGCATTTCCGCTGTTGTTGTCATTGCCAAATTGATGTTTGCAACTGACAGCAAAAGGAAGTGACAGAAAAGCAAAGAAGAAGAAAAAAAAACGAGTTGAAATTAATACGACATTGCATACATCAGAACAACATCATCATATTGCAAACATATACACACACGAACACACTTAAAAATATACACATGGAATAACATAACAAAAAACAGCTAAGTTTAATAATAAACAGAAACAGCAAAACAATTGCAGGAACTTGTTATCAAATGGCAAATAGAATAATATAGAAGAATATTAAGCGAAATAATATACATAAACACAAAGTAAAAAAATAAAATCACATTCAACTGAGATAAGGGAGGAAAAATCTCGAATAACTTATTTAAACAATGTTGCCAAAAGCGTCTGCTAAAAGTATTCTCTTGATAACTTTGAGAGTACTTTATTTCAGCCCACTGTGCGCACACATTAAACATAAAAACAACAATAATAATTCGTTGTCTATCCAACCAATTCCTTTGCACTCACATTCATATACAAAGTTTGCTGGCTGTTGTTGTTTTCAACATTCACAAATATGATATTTGCGCATACTGTCAGTCGAGTGCTGAAATAAATAGATGTCTAAGCATTCTTGTCACTTACACATACGACAAAAATATACACTCGCACGCACACACACACATCTAGTACTCCCCCTATAGGAACAAACTAGCTTGTTTTTAAAAACAACTAGTTAAAAAACTAATTTAAAATAAACCAGTATATGAACTACTTTGAATTATATTAAGGCGGCATCCACTTCAATTGTAAATAGTTTTATTTGCATTATATATGAAATAATTGAAGTACTACTCAAAAACAAGTGATTGATAAACTACTTTAAATTTTATTAAGGCAGCAACTACTCAAGTATTACAAGTTTATATATATTTAACCATGTTATTTCATCAAATATTAACTTTAGGCCATCAGTAATAGTTTTCAATTGGTTATTTTGAAGTAGTTAAAAACTAATTTAAATTGAACTAATTTAACAAGTAGTTAAAAATATATGCAGATGAAAGTCAATTGACTTATTTAGCGGACATCACCATACAAAATATGTTAGTTCGTTCTATGGGAAAAAGTCAGAATTTCAACTAGTTATGGTTGACAAAAAACTACTCTATCAACTACTTTTAAATTAGTTGATTTTCCTACAGGGCCTCTAATAACATTGCAAATTGTATGCGACATAATTTATGTCTTCATATATTATTTGAAAATTAATAGTTTTTTCTTTTGTGAACATTTGTGAGTTTCACGAAAATACTTGAACGCGTTCATGTTATTTGTTTTCTTGCTGTTGTTTTTGGTACACAACTACATCGCTTCGTGTGTGTGTGTGTGTGTGTGTGCGTTTGAGTTTATATATTTTATTGTTGTCGGTTGTTGCTGTTTCATTTTGTGTGCAAAAGAAAAAAATGTCGTTTGCCTGAATTTTCATAAAATTTTTTTCTACAACAACATTTGACTTGAAATTTATTGCCCTCAAAATACCTTATTTACCATCAACATTGTTCCGATAGTCCTTGCTTTCTAACATAAGCAAGATGTAGGCTAATTTATGTTCAGTTAAAACCAGTTAAAGAAATCTATTGAGACCATTGTCATATTTTTTATTGTTTCGAATCAAAATGTGCTTATTTAATTAAGAAATAAATCATGAATTGAAACACTGCATGAATTTAATTACAAATATGATACAGAAAAGACAAGCAGATAAATTTGCATTATAATGTAGATAAAAGAAAAAAATTGTAAATATAAGTAACAGACAGTACTATATAGCTTTAATAAACAATTTATTAAAAGGAAATATATTTCTGCCAATTGACACAAAATATACAATTAGTTGACTAAATTTCTTTAGAGGGCAATCTAATGTAGCGAGTGAACAAATTAAGGCAGTTTTCTAGTCTAGAGGGAAAAATTTTATTTAACAAAACAAACAAATAATATTTTGATATATCAATATTACAAAAAAAAAAAAAAAAATGGAAACAAAAAAAAAATTTAAATTGATAAAATTACAGGCTGGTAGAGTGGGGGGGGGGGGGCTGCTAAAGAAAAGGGTGCCACCATCTGGACACGATTTCAACCCTTCTAGTCATCTGAAAAAAATAAGTCTTAACTAGTACGAGTAACAGGTCGTTCAATAAGTTCGTTGGATAAGTAAGAAAAACCAAAATTTTAATAAAACTCGATTATATTATTCAACATAGTTGCCTTCGAGAGCGATACAACGAGTATAGCGATTTTCCAACTTTTCGATACCACTTTTATAGTGCGGCTTCTCTTTCTCGTCAAAATAGGCCTCACTTTCAGCGATTACTTCATCATTGGATTTGAATTTTTTTCCAGCAAGCATTCTATTGAGATCTGAAAACAAGAAAAAGTCGCTGAGGGCTAAATCTGGAGAATACGGTGGGTGGATAAGCAATTCGAAGCCCATTGGATGGTCGTTTCTTGGCGATTTCAGCCTTCAATTGATCCAAAAGTGCACAGTAATAGTCACTGTTGATGGTGGTTCCTTGTTGGAGATAGTCGATGAATATTTTTCCTATCGCATCCCAAAATACAGACACCATCACCTTACAAGCCGACTGTTGGGTCTTTGCTCGCTTTGGATTCGGTTGGTCGACTGCTGTCCACTCAGAGGACTGTCTTTTGGATTCTGGTGTGTAATAGTGAAGCCATGTTTCATCCATTGTCACATATCGACGATGGAATTCGATTTTATTGCGGTTTAACAGTACCAAACACTCCTCTGAAGCATCACTTCGTTGTTGTTTTTGGTCGACTGTGAGCTCACGCGGCACCCACTTTGCACAGAGCTTTCGCATACCCAAATGTTCGTTTAAAATGGTACACTACTAAAAACACTACCATCTGGTTTCTTTACAATGTCAGCTAGCTCGTGCACCTTCAATTTTCGATCGTTCATAACCAATTTGTGGATTTTTTTGATGTTTTGTGGAATAACAGTGTGATTTGGGCGTCCACTGCGCTCTGCATCATTTGTGCTGGTACGACCACGTTTTAATTCAGCAATCCACTTTTCTACCATTTGTCGCAATGGAGCAGAGTCCGCATAATGTTTATCCATTGTTTGGTTTCCACTGTATTTTTTTCATCAAAAAGCAATGCTTAAATAACTGCTTAAAAAACATTCACACATGTAATTTCTAAAAAACTCTACATGCTTTTTACTTAATCGTTCCAATGGTGTTGTTCAAAATAGTTTAAAACTTATTTCTACAATATCAGATGAGCGGTTCTCGAGATATTGCAAAAAGATTGGATCTCCCTTCGACCAAACGATTTCTCATATAAAATCGGCGGGTATAAGCTAGTGTTTATATAAAAATCTCATTAAATATTTAATATATTTTTAATCATAATTATTTTTTTAGTGGAGTGAACGAAGCTCGCATGTGGCAACTTATTATAAAATGTTATCGGGATCAGATCTCAGCAATGGGTTGGCTGATTCTTAAATTTTTTTCACTGGGCACATCTTCGATTCTAAAACTAGGTCATGACGAAGATCAATTTTTAAAAATTAAAAAAATTTCACAACACGTACAGAGTAAAGCGATAAAATTTTTCAACGCTTTCCCGTTTCGAGATTTGTTGGGTTTGGTTTTATTATACGACATATTAATTTTGTATTTCTTATATTTGGTAAATCCTTAAAGTTGGCGATAGTTTTGCAAGTTTCTGAGAGATTTTGCTTTTTCATGATAGATATGTAAGTGAGTGAGTGAGCCAGTGAACAAAATGAAAAGAATCAGATGAACCATTAACACACAATGGAGCTACTGAATAGATCTGAGCTAAAAGAGCTAGTGAGCTAATAGAGTGATACATATCTTGGAGAGCTAAAGATTGATATCATTCGCTTCAATTTAGTCACACATTTTGTGTATCTCTATCACGAATGAATGGCTCGCACGAGAACTGCAGCGGTCGCTGTTAAAAATAGATTATAGCAGTTCGGACGGAATACTTGGAATGTAATTAGTGCATTTATTCGAGTTTCGACGTACAGGAGTTATCGGGCATGCAAGTCAATGAATGGGCTATGGCTGCTTTGCATTTGTCTAAAATTTTTTTAATCTCTAGAGCATCTACCCCCACCATATCCGCCCTTGGCGACGCCCATAGTGTGCAGTTTGATTTGCAAAAACTTTTGTTCATTGGAAAAATTTGAATGTGAAATGGAAAAATTTGAATTTAAATTTAAAGCCCTGTATAGTTAATATGATAGTATTCAATAAATATTGTTTTTTTTACCAAAAAAATGTGTTGTTATAAAATCGCAGCACCTTAATGTTTTATACTATTATTTTATCGTTTAATTTTTTTTGATATCGATGAGCGCAGCTGTTCCTCCTCGCTTTTCCCTTTTTTACGCCTATGTATGGGCTATTGCAGAATTCAAATTTAGGGATATTTTAAAAGCTCTTCAACCTTAGTTATGCAGTTAAACCCATATTTCCAATGAATTGAATATGTGATATGACATTAAATTCAATTTAATCTAAAATCTTAGTCCCCTAGGAAGTGTTTCGGTAGATTGCACATTCATGCCCCCATTCGGGTTCAGGCGTGTGTATTAAAGCATTGTAGATTATTACTATCGTATATATGAACGAGTGTCGTAATGTGCTAATTTTTCTTTATAAGTATGTCAATTTGTAACTGTTTCTTTACTGTTATGACATAAGTGTGTGCGTGCCGTAGTTATTGCCATGTGTGGCATACTTTTAGGGACTGCTTTATTCAGACATTTGGCACTCAATCAACTTGTTAGTCCCTGTGTCTCTTCAAACTCATACTGCGGCATATATATGTGCTAATTAATGCGTTTTTTGTTATTTTTTGTTCTTTTTTTTTGCACAAAATTTCCAAAATAGTATATTTGAATGTGATTCAAGCGTTAATGTGCAGCGACATCTATAAGCTAATCGTTACACAAATGGTATTAATGATAATTAACTCAATCATGCTCGTTTGTTTGTTTATTTTGCTTGCTAATGAGTGCGAAATTTTATTGATGACTGATGAGTGTGTGTGCGCGTGTGCGTATGTTCTTTGTGCTAATTTGTAGCATTCATATAATAACATGCTCATAAATTGAAGCAGAAAAAAATTATTTCGTTAGCATGATGGTAGAGATAATTTCTGTCTCTACCAAAAGCATTAAAGAAAACTGTAAGCAGCATTTGAGTTGATATGTGCATAAAACGGATCATATAAATTTCCTTGACATATACGAAGTTTGCTGTTTTTTTATAGTTTTTTTAAGTTTTATCAAGTTCTTCGAAATCAATCAAGCATAACAATAAACAATTTAATTTATTCTTGGTTAAAGTTCTTGTATGGTTGCAGAAATCTAATTTGAATCAATTCATTTTTATTTCTTCTTTTTGAATGCTCTTTTACGCTCAATACATTTTTATGGTTAAACGCAAAACAAATTAAAAAAAAAACAATAATTCACATATAATTTATTTTCATTAAACCTCTGAGACCCCCCCCCCCCCCATTTGTTCTATAAAACATTTTATGGCACTTATTTTGACAGCCAACAGTCTTAAAATTAGACACACGCACTAAAATATAAACATGCAATAATAATATCAAATGTTAAGCACCCATGGCAACAAAAACAAGAACAATTCTAAGCATTCATCTTTTAACACTTCGAATTATATTTTCACTCATAAAAAAAAAAGATACTTAGAGTGTTTATAGCCAAAACTTCAAAACCTTTGTGTTTTTTTCTTTAATCTTTCTACACGCGCCATTTAAATAAAGATTTATCTTAAACATAGCAATGTATATGGTCTCGAATAAAACACTTGTTTATAAATATAATTTTTTGCTAATTTATCTATTAAAATTTTTTAGTAATGAGAGTGGCAAATTTTTAAGTGGCAAGATTATGCTTCTTTTTGGATTTAGTCCAAGACAATATAATTTAACATAATAAAAAACACACTTTTTAATTTTTTGATAATAATTTTTCATAAAAATTTTTATAAGAAAATGTTTAAAAGTTTTATGCTGAAAATTATTCACTTATTCTCAATTTATTTCAAGTTAGTTGCATGTTTAGTCATGAATACAGTTTTTATCTGCTTACTGATTTCATGAATTTTGCTTTATTTAATTTTCTTTTCATTTGTACTCATAGCACATCTTTTTCTGATTATTATCATTAAATAAAAAGAAAATCAGCATATTTTTCGTTGCTCTCTCATGTATTGTTTAACTCAAGGACTCAGTGATGCAAGCAGGACAAAATGCAACAACATAATTTGCATACTCAGCTGTTTTTATTATATTCTAACAAAGGGCGCATTGCAGAGGGTGTTCGAAGCGTGCTCAATTTTTACTCTTACACTGACAGCTATAAAGCAACATAAACAACAACATCCCAGTAGAAATAAGTGGTGGCAAAGGAATCGAAATAAATGGTTGACACATTTGAAGACTTAAGCAAATAAATATTATGGGCGAGAAAAAAGAATGGCAAATAAAAAAATTTGACAAATTTGAGAAATTTGGAATTCTTCTTTTATGATATTTTACTACAGTTCAAAAATATATGAATAAAAAAATTTCATACAACGCTGCGCCAGTTCAAATAGTTCAATAAATAATTCAAATTTAAAAATAAATGATGTTTTTAATAGCATAACTACCATGCCAGCCTCCAGTCTTCGTATATGTAAACCTAAAAAAAAAAAAACGAAATGGCCATTTATTCTTATGATCAATTGTGTTCTGTGTGATGTGGAAAATGTTTGCACACAAATGATAGAGAACTGGACCTACATGTCTTACGCCGACTCCGAACGGCTTATGTTCTCAAGAAGCTTTTCATGGTGGTTTTTACTCTCTGAGGTTTGCCATTGTTACTACTATATGTAAACCTGCATAGTAGTAATATAATTTTTTGTATTATTTATTGTATTAATCTTGCTGAGGATTAAGAAAAACAAACTAAAAAACGAAAGAAATATATATATATGGAAATATTTCATACATACATATTAATAACAACAACACAAGCAGTTACTGAAAAAGTTTCGCAAAACAATTCTTGATTTATATGTATAATGGTTTATATGTAGTAGCGCTGCGTTTGTTAAATACCAATTATAAACTTATATAATGAACATGCATCTCTTCTTCGTATTGAAACGTCTTATTTTCTGTGTACATCAGGCGAACAAAGCGACCCCACCCTAACTGATTGGAGTCTGCCAGCAGACTGCAAGTTTTTTAGCGGCGCAAGCATTTATTTACGTATGCATTGCTTGTAAAGCTCTAAGAACGATTCTATTCAACCATGATATGATAATTTTAAGGTAGGAGTGACAGTGCTTTTATCGACCAACATTTGTCAAAAACGCAAAGAAAAAGAGAAAACGAATAAGCAGCAAAACAAATGAAAAATTAAACTGTATAATTTTGATAAGTGTTGGTCGACGCTCTGAGAAAATAGCCAGTTGTTACAGCTACATTATTTTCATTGTACCATGTATTCAACAAGCAACACGATGTTGCGTTCGAGATTTCGGCACGAACTAAAGCAACAAGCATAAAAACGTCAGCAGCAACTGAAGCATCAATTAATTTTTCTCATAAAAATGTGACTTTTTCTTCTTTTCTTTTGCTATCGTGTAGCTTTATTAAAGAAGTGACAAAATCCAAATTAGATATTCCTTTTATGCACAAAATAACTGATATTTTGGCATAAATTTTATCTTTGTACGATGAATATTAAAGGCTGTATTATACCCTAAAGTGTCCCCCAAAAAACGTAAGCGTGACCTTGAAGAAATTTGTGAAAATACCCCCATACAAACCGCGCTGTCAAACGTAATTCTGCGTCAAAATTGACAATTGCAGCTGTTGAAAGAACGTTGACCGAGCTTCTTATATCGACTAAAATTAATTTCTTAAAATTAGATGCCATCATATGTGCCTCTTAAATACCTTTCGTCTTAAGCGAAAAAACGAAATTTCCGCTGATTTTGAAAGGCCATTTTGAAACCTTAAACCATCATTTGAGTACGTATAAAAAAAATGCGTCAACCGAATATTTTTGTCCTCTATCACATATCTGAAAAGCATTTAAATATTCCAGTTGAAACCAACCAACCAACCCATAATTACGGGGTCTTATAGTTCATGAAACGACATCCAATAGATAAACTATCGATGCCTGTGCAATGAATACATATTCAAAACACTCTAATGAATGTTCCGTGCAACATACATTATATTTTTGGCACCCATCGAGAATGAACCGGGTGCCAGTTCAAGATACTTGATGTGACCTGTTCCCTATTCTAAAACTCAATATGAATATACATCAATACAATTGAATACAATATAAATTCGCACTTGTACCAATACAAGATTCTTAAACTATATGAACGACTCAATTGAATTTAATAGTACTAGTCAACGTCCAGTAGTTGACATAGTATCATTGTCATCAACAGGTTCAGATACCAATCACACGAGGGCCGTTTGATAATTCAGTCAAAAATTAAATTTCTCGCGTAGTAACTTTAAATGCAACACTGATTCCGTCAACTACCATCTGTTAATAGACTACTGTCAAAATTTCAGCTAGCTGCGACGCTTAGTTTATGTTTGGCAGTCATTGACAACAGACGATCTTGTGAATTTTGGTGAAAATAGAAAATGGATGGGTGCCGCGTTTACTCACTCTCGACCATAAACACTATCATGTGACTGATTCAAAGGCGTGTTTGGCTATGTTGAACAAAGATAAGAAGAATTTTTTCCGTCGACTAGTAACCGTGGACAAAACATGGATCCATGACTTCACACCAAAGGCAAAGGAATATTCGAAACAGTGGACATCACTGATCGAACAATATCCAAAGAAGGTGAAGACGGTGCTATAGGCCGGGAAGGTTATGGTGATTGTATTTTGGGATGAACGCGGTATAATCTACAACGATTACCTTCCACCGAAAAGAACGATCAATAGCGAATACTATGCAGCCGAATTGGAACGCGTCAACGACGCTTTGAAAGAGGAACTTCCCCATTTGGCGAGGATAAAAGTGCTCTTCCAACAAGACAATGCGCGCGTTCACACATGCTCAGCTCCCAGCATGAATTGAAGTAAGAATTCCTTCCTGATCCAGCATATTCTCCAGGTTTGGCCCCCAGCGACTATTTTGTAAAAAAACTATGTACTCCAATTAGTTTGTAATTTAGTTTATTATTGATCTTGATATACATAATGATAATAAAAAAAACTATTAACTAATTAAGTGCATTCTGTTTGACCGAAGGCTTAGCCTGTCTGGCTCTTAATTTCTAGCTACGGTCCCGGATACTAACCTGGCGGTATTTCGAAAACCAACCATTTACTTCAAACTTCCAAAATATGTTTGTCTCAGTTTTTATAGTGCACATAGGAAAAGAAAAACAAATTCCGACAGGTGGCGCTGCCCATCAAAATTTGAAAAAATAGATTTTTCAATAGAATTTAACTTTCATTGAATCTCCTCTAATGTGATTTGATTTGCTAATCAAGTTTTGTGATTTGAAAATTTGAACATATTGATAAATTTTTAATGTGATTTTATGGTGTGTTTGATGCTTCATGAAGAAGTTTTGGCGCTATCTATTTTGCTTTATCTCAAACTCCAGAGGGCACTGTAGCAGAAATCTCATAAAAAAATCGCTAAAACTCATAGACCGCTCATCCGATTTGCATGATAGTTTGTAAATAGTGATATTCGAGTACGGCAAACGTTATGGCGCTATCTATATTGATTTATCGCATATACCATTGGGAGCTCTAATACAAAGAACTAAGGATGGTGTCCGAGTCTATAAAGGACTCACTAACGGAAATTAATTTTTATATATACTTAAAGAAGACTTAAAAATCTTGAAATATTAAATATTTCCAAAAATATCATAATCGAAGAAAGCCTTATTAGGACATTTGGAAGTATTTTCTAATTTCAAAAAATGTATCATTGAATAAAACAATCATTGGATAAAAAAATATCTAAGCCTTTTACAAAACTTTTTTAAGTAAAGCTCGAGTTATCTACTTTTATACAGTGCCTTTTCAAGTCGTGTTGAAATAACATCAAATATTTTTGTGAAATTGTTTAGTGGGGAAACTGACCTAACACACTCCAGTGTCAAATTTCCTTAATGCAGAATGAATGTTTACCAAAGTGTAGTTCTTTCCATAAATAGAATTTTTAAAACTTTTCTTTTCACAAAAAGGGTTGGGACTGAATGCGAAGTACAGTAAATTATATTTTAAGAAATTGGTATTGAGTTGATTACCTCAACAAGACTAAATTTGTCCAAGTCGGCTCTCCTTTCAACTATATGGATATAACTTACTCCCTATATCGACTTAAAAGGTGTATACACGTCAAAAGCATAAATAACAAAGCTTCCTACACTGCTCTATTGTCTTAATAAGCTTTTAAGGGGTTACATGACATAGGCAGTTTTTTTAAATCGACTTTTTTTTAATAATTTTGTATTTTAGTAAATATTCTTAAGATTCTAAGAAAAAAAATTCCATGGAAAAATTCCTACGGGTTGTAAAGTTACAGCCGGATTAGTGAGAGCGCATTTTTAGTTTTTGCGCTACCTACGTACGGCAGCTGCTATATACTTGTATTACTTGCTACCTGACTTTTGGTGGTTGTTATTTCGTACCTACTTGAAGGGTGAAGCCCGAATTGCTAAACGATTGCAAAAAACTATAAGAAACAGCACAACACAAGATAACGAAGGAATACAGTACGAAGCAGGCATGGCAGATTGAAGGTAACCTTTTTTTTTCTTTGATCACAAACTTTGAACGCGTTTATCTTGAAACCATGTTTTTCGTAATGGTTGCGGCACTAGACGGTTCATTTTTTACCGAAATTTTTTTTTTTTATATTTTTTTAAACATGATTCGCTATCGTATGACACGAGCTTTTTTTTAATTTTTTTTCGATTTTTTATAAATTTTTAAAGTCAATATTTTTTTCGAAAAAAAACACTTTTAAATTTGGAACATCACCAAAAATTGAAAAAATTTAAAAAAAAGATCGTGTCATACGATAACCAATTTTGTTAAGATTTAAAAAAGTAATTTTTTTAAACCACGAGGCCCCGTTTTTTTCTCTGCCGCCAGTTTGTAGCTCTATAAAACCATGTTGGAGTTAGAATATATATTTTTTTGAATTTTTTTTCTTGCAATTTGTTCAATTCTCTACAATAATAAAAAAAAAAATTTTGGAAAAATGTTTGTTTTTGACTGAGTTATGAATTTTTAAAAAAAGGTCTGTTTTCTCTGCCGCAAATGTCATGTCATCCCTTAATGCAATTTTTAATGTCATAATACCTATAAATATTACCTGGTAATAACTTCCTCATCACTTCATTTCATACTTGATCGTCATAATGCAAATGTATTTCTTTTTCAAACGAAAGTATGATATTTTTTAAAAAAATTTTCAGCACAATAATATTCCACTTTTGTCCCACTGTTCAAATATTCACCAACATAATCGACTAAGTGCTGATTATAAAACTTCCGACAATGCTGCTGCGCATTAATGTGTGCGGTAGAATGCTGTACAAGTGTTTTGTTTTTTTCCACCCTGTCAGTAAAAGTTACGAACGCCTTAATATGAGTGGGTGTTAATGTGTGTGTTTGTGTGTAAGTATTTGATTTGTGTTGATTGTGTGCTTGTGAAGCTCACTTAATTAACACTTACGTCTGCATTTTAATTGTGTGTTATAATTAGGCTTTATTCAAGTGTGTGTCTGACTGCCTGGCTGCATGGCTGACAATGATACGACACGAACAACAAAACAGAATTGAACAATGACAGTGAGTTAATAATTCATTGAAAGCTGAATACATTCATTTAGTTACACAGACACAAAAGCACACACATATAACAGTAAGCTTGTTGCAATTTTTTTGTTAAGCTTCGTTATAATTGGCTTGATTTGCTCTTTCAATAAACTGCAGTCAATTAATTATAATCAGGTTTGATCTTTATAGCGTTGCCACGTTGGGTTCAGGCTAGCTAGTTGTTGACTTTTGCGCTTTATTAGCCACTTTTTTGACCTCACAAATCAAGAGGAGAATAAATCAGTTGCCACTGTCAGCTACCTAGCAGCTGGGTAAGCTATTCATTGTAGCCATTTAAGTGTTTTTTTTTATAGTTCATTCTATCTCGCTTTTTCTACACTGTAGAAATTTGCCAGAAAGACAATCCTAGAAATGTTCTAAGTAACAAAGTTTGGTTTTTTTTGTGTTTTTTTTTTCTGCTCTAAGCTGCTTCGCTTTTGTTGTTATTGTTGGGTATTTCTCATTTTTGTGTTTGTAGTTATAAGTTTTATTTGTGGCAACGCCACATTTTTTTGCACTTGCAACTTTATGTTGCGCCATTTTTTCTACTTAAGTTGAATTTGATTTCTTTTTATAATTTTTTTCCTCTCTGTTTTGCTACTTTAGTTTCTTCTGCTGAGATTGTTTATTGCCTTTCGTGGCACCTGCAATAAGCGAAAAATATTGAAAGCAATAAATTTCAACTATGCAACCGAGCATGTGAGTAGCTTGTATGTGTGCGTATTTCTTTGCTGTGTGCACTGCAGGTCGTGACACAAAACAAAAAAAAAAGTAGTATAAACTTTATTGCACTAGCAGCAACTTTTGATGACTTCTCGGCGAGCGTCCTGATTTTATAAAGCTTAGGAAGAGCTTTTAAGTAATTAATTTTTGAATTTCTGTTTTTCAGTTGTTGACAATGCGAATTTGTGGTTGTAATTGTTTTTCGCTATAGTTTTGTCATATATCTGAATGTTTAATTAAATGTTACTCATACGCCGTGTATATATATAAAAAAAGACTTCGAAGCAAAAGGACAAGCAAGTTCCTAGCAAACCGATTAAATAGACAACAATCAATTATACTTTCTGCATACTTATACTTTAACGTTACCGAGTTCTATAGTGTTGTAATCTACTGTATAAGCTAGTTAGTTAATAACATTAAAGTTCAAACAAACTTGCATGTTAGACTTTAAATCTAACATTAATTATGAGCATAGCTATCTACATAAGCTAGAGGATTATTTTAATAAGCTAGCACCATCAGCTGCTAACCTAAGTTTAATAATAATTTCTGCTCCCTTTTATTTTTTAAATAACACATTAAAATCTTTGGAACGCGTTTTTATTCGAATTCTAACACCCACTCTTCGACGCCAAGTAGTCATAACTTTAACACCTGTTTACACGTATATAGTTCGCAATACACACATATACATACGTACGTCATAGCACAATTTAAAGCAGTGCATTTCAGCAGTAAATCAAAACATTCATATGATGAACATGCTGATGATGGCAAATATTGTTTGTTAGCTGCTTACAAATTTCTGCAAATCAATCAAATATTTATGTGCAAATATAACAGCATATTTGACATGCATTGTGTGATTTTTTGATGATTTTAACCGTGCAAACTGAGAAAGTCTCCAACCCCTCACTCTTTTCTACAAGAAATTCATTGAAGACGCGATAGATATTTAATAAAATGAATTTGAAATTCGATTTAAAATTTTAAATATTTTCAATATCCACTTCTTCCTCTTTTCTTTCCCTTTTCCTCTGAATTCTGTTCACACTGTTGCTTTAGAAAAAAAAAAAGCTCTACTTAATGGCGCATAGACGCAGGCGTTTTGTTTATATTAGCGATCATTTTATAGCAATTAAATTTTTGGATTTATTTCATTTGTTTGTCTGTGAAATTTCGTTATTATTGCTCATTACTGTTGATTTTAATTTTTTTTCTTTTATTTTACAATTTCATATGCAAATTTGTTGATATAAAAAAAGCTACTTTTGTGCACTTTTTTCTTCTTTCTATTTTATTATCTGTATTTTGACGTCGTATGTGTGTCGAACGAGTTTTTAGATTTTCGCATTGTTTTGGTGTGTTTTTGTTGTGCTTAATGTGTGAAAACTTGATTTTTTTTTAGTTTATTTGAGATTTTGTGAATGAGTTGCATATGAAATAGTTTAAGGTTAGCAAACAATATTTGGGGAATGCATGTGTAGCTTTTAAATAATAATAAATCAGGGACAGCTAAAAACAATTATTTTGAAAAATTCATAGGTAAAACTCAACAAGTAAGGTATATCAATGTGATTCTAGTTTCATTCAGCCTTCAAATATACAGAGTATCCCGCAATTGAGTGCAACTATTTACGGAGGTGAAAGGTTATGTCGAGCTGAGAAAAAAATCGTATTTGAGAGGGGGGTCTATTTTCCCATTCCTAGGAGCTACAGGGTTAATTAATATTACACGACTTTGATTCACGTTATTGTTCCTAGCACATAAACTAAGTTACGGAAAACTTATCTGATAGCTCATTCCAAAGGCAATAAAATCACCTTTTCAACGGTATATCAACAAACAGCACCGACATAACCGTTACCAAGCTGGGCTCGTTCAAAGATGAAATCAATCGGTTGAAACTACCAAATTTTAACTTTGAATGCAAATTTCTCAGAATTTCGGGTAATAAATTAATTTTTTTTTTTAGAATTAACTTTGTAATTTATTCAATTTTCTGTTCAATGACATCAATAACATAAATGTATCTTAAAAAACAAAAAAGTTGGCTGTACTAAAAAAATTATACTTATTAGAAAACAACGATATTATCTACTGCATAAGTACTTGTAATGTCATTTTTTACCATTATATTCTAATAAGTATAATTTTTTTAGTGCAGCCAACTTTTTTATTTTTTAAGATATGCTTATGTTGTTGGTGTTATTGAAAAGAAAATTGAATAAATTTCAAAATTGATCTTAAAAAAAAAAGTTCATTTATTACGCGAAATTCTGAGAAATTTGCGCTCAAAATTGAAATTTGGTAGTTTCAATCGATTGATTCCATCTTCACAAGAGCACAGCTTGGTAACGGCTAAGTTGGTGGGGTTTGTTGATATGCCGTTAGAAATGTGATTTTATTGCCTTTATAATGAACTGT
Source organism: Coremacera marginata (assembly GCA_914767935.1). Classification (NCBI taxonomy): domain Eukaryota; kingdom Metazoa; phylum Arthropoda; class Insecta; order Diptera; family Sciomyzidae; genus Coremacera; species Coremacera marginata. Next base: position 2,028,930 of record OU612045.1, on the reverse strand, counting down.
CAAAATAAGTTTTATGTAAGTTAGTTTTTCTGCTAGAAACAATAACGTTAACCAAAGTCGTGAAATATTAATTAACCCTGTAGCTCCTAAAAATGTGAAATTAGACCCCCCCTCCCACACGATTTTTTGCTCACCTCTTAGCTCCGTAAATAGTTGCACTCAATTGCGGGACACCCTGTATATACAAATTTTTGGTTTTTGCTCAAATATGCTTTGAAATCTTCAAGTCATTCTTAAAATCTCCGTTAGCTTTAGTTCAAAGGCTACATTCTAAGAATTGTTCAACATTTTTTTTATATATTTTTTTTTTTTTTGATTTTTTTTTTTTTGTTGATTTTCTTAACATTTCCCAGCTATTCAAAGGTTTATGCATAATCCTTTTATGTTACACGCTATGCTCTTCTAACTCAATGTCAAATAAATGTAAATATGTGCTCATATTTCAGCATAGCGTTGCCAAGACAATCGTTATAACCTGCCTAGAAGGTTTTAACGAATTTATTTTCAAAAATAAGAAAGAAAAAATAAATCTAATAAAAAATATTAAATAATGTTAAACCAAAATCCGCCTGCCACTCAAAACAACTCCCTGAGTCACTTTGTCTGAGCTTCATATCCTGTCTTAACAACTTTTGCCGTGTTCTTGTAGCTTTTGCTGCTCTTTTATTTGTGTTGTTTATGGAATACAACCAACTCGGTTAGCTAAAAACATTAGAAGAAATAGAACAGAAAAAACAAAAAGAGAGAAAAATACTGCCAAGGCAACCCGCTTTTGACGTCCTTCTAGACTTAATTTAATTTCTATGTCTTTGTTAGAATGTTGTTGATATAAGCTTTTCATGTGTACACACATACAATCATATACACACACCTACATATATCGTATGCTTGTCTGTTTATTCTATGTTAGTCAGTAACTTCAAAAGTTTGCATGCTTCATCTTCTCACTAAGTATGTGTGTGTGTATGTGTGTGAGTGTTTATTTGTTTGTTTGCGATAAGGCTTTACTTTGCCTTTGCCAAACAATGCAAGCTCATTCATTCATTATATTTGTTAGCAGCAACCCGTTTAAGGCTTGATCTTTTTTTCTATGCCACTGCCACTCAAAGGATTCTTCTACAAATTAAAATCCTTAAATGAAATGCATATCTTGAGCTGAGGATAATAGCTGTATTTTTCTAGCTCTGCTTTAATTGTATATTTAATCTTTGTTTAAAATTAATTTTCAAAACATTGAATTAAAGCTAAGCTACTGCATGTCACTCAAATCATGCTCTGATTGTTAATATTTCACTCATTATGTAGTATATCTGCCAAAAAAGTAAATTAACTTTTGGAAATCGTCAACAAGTAGCATATGTACGGGTGGCATATGTATTGTCACTTAAAGTACAAAAATCTGTAACAATGGTCATTATATTTTTACAAAAGAAGTCAAAAAGTTATAAAATTGATTATATTTTAGATCAAAATGTAATTCTTTCATTTGAATTTCGTTAATTAAATCGCTGTATTTAGACATGTTAGCTTAAAATTTTTAGAATTTAGTAATTTATTCAAATGCATCATAAGATATCAAAAATTTAATAATAAGCAAACGTTGCTTTAATTAATAAGCAAAATTATTTTTATTCATACAATGAGCATTAAGATGAACAATGAGCGTTAAGATATAAAACAATTGTATTAATGCCCGTATGATACTTAATTTTCTTTGTCCAATTTTAAAATCTGAAAACAAGTGGCGCGTGGGCAGGACAGACATATTTTGTAAGAAAAGGATAAACGTTGTTACTATTTTATATCTGGTGTTTTTGAGAGCAGCTGCATTAAATAAATTAATATTAGCTACACACATCACTTCAAATTCAGCATACATTTATATTAAATAGTTTTGTTTACTCTAAAAATCTCAAACTAATTATTTACAACACAGTAAATATTTGATCGAAACTTAACGAAGAACGAATTGAAAGAAACGGCAAAGAAAATACAGTCCGTCCTACAAATTTTTCTCCAATTCGTACCATATGCGTACTCACTCACACCAATTGAATCCATGCATTCGTGCTATTTGAACTGCTCTAGTTATAATTTTAAATGATCAATTTAATTAAGTATCATACAAGCTTAAGCACCACGCGGGCCAATCGGACAATAACATAGGCCTGTTCGATATGAACAGTATGAAATATAAGATTTTTTTTGAGATTTTTAATGTAACCAAATTTGTTGATGCCATAAAATCTTAACTTTATAAAAACCCTTATTAATTCAATGTGGCTTAAATTTCATTATGTAATCTAAATTACTGCTTTCCAGAAAATGTAATTGTTATTTTTTAGCACAGACAGAGTCTCACAGCTTTTAGCATTTTTATTGAAAATTTTGGTTGAACAAATTTTTTTGTTTGAAAACTTATTGCTATTTGCATTTAAAAATTAATTACAAACATATTTTTCTTGATATATACTTATCGCACTGTCTGCAATGAATTTTATAATCATAACTGAAGGCTTAATATACATACACGCTTAAACACACACACACATATATACATGCACAAGCTTCCCTATAGGAACAAACTAACTTGTTTTTAAAAACAACTTATTAAAAAACTAATTTAAAATAAACCAGTATATGAACTAATTTTAATTGTATTAAGGCGGCAACTACTCTGATGTTGACATGTTTAAATTGCAAATTTTTATTAGATTACAAGTTTATATATATTTAACCATGTTATTTCATCAAATATTATTAACTTCAGGCCATCAGTAATAGTTTTCAATTGGTTATTTCAAAGCAATTAAAAAAATAATTTAAATGTAACTAATTTAACAAGTAGTTGAAAATATATGCAGACGAAAGTCAATTGACTTATTTAGCGGACATCACCATACAAAATAAGTTAGTTCGTTCTATGGAAAAAAGTCAGAATTTCAACTAGTTGTGGTTGACAAAAAACTACTTTATCAACTACTTTTAAATTAGTTGATTTTCCTACAGGGTTACCTTAGCATGCAACATAAAGTTTTAAAACTTTTGCAGCAAAAAGTTATTTCTCCTCCTCTTTGTTGTTGCTTCATCAACTGTAGTGTTCGTAAAATAAACGTGCAGCAGCAGAGCGCGACACGTAAAAAATTCTGAGTGCCATTTTTACCACTTCATTGCTTTCGCGACTTGACAGACAGGTGGTAGGGGTAGAGAACAAAATAAAGAAAACAAATGAAAACTGGAACTTTTTGAACATGCACGCGGCTTTTGTAGCACTTAAAGTATTGGCAGTATGCATTTGTATATCAAGAGTTTGGGGGGCTGGGGTAGAAAAAAAAGTAATCAGTGAAGCTTGTTATACCCACCAATGGTTGTGCATGTTTATGAGTTAAAACTTGGCGTTATTTACGTTCTTGCGTACGTGAAAAAAAAAAATCATAACACTTTTTTTATTGCTGCCAATTATAAGAAATTTAAAATTCAAATGAAGCAGCTTGCTACAGAAAAGCTTGAGGTATACTTTTTATTATGTTTTTCTACATGTCATAAAGCTATGGTTATAATAATTTAATTTGATTTAATTTGTTTTTCGAGCTTCACGCTCGACTTAAATGTTTACACAAATTGTCCAGACCCGCGTTTATGCAAAACATGCTCCGAATTTTGTTTTAAATATGTTCCTCCTGCACTATCAAGCTTAGTTTAAATAAGCTTTAAGTTCATCGAATTTTTTTTTCTCATTCAACCAGTAGCAAGTTCATTTATTATAGCTTATTCAAATTCCATGTTTAAATATTTAATGACACGTGACTTTGAGTGCATGCATGTGTACTTGCACGTGTATCAGTGTGTGTGTGTGTGTGTGTGAACCACCAATGAAGTCTCATGCATGCAATCGTGCTCACAGGTAGATATCGATAAAAGGCACACAAAAGTTCTTTGTTTTCTACAAAAGTCGTTGGCACAGCATGCAAACGAATGCCGCAGCAATTGAAAACAAAGTTTTGTGAAAGTTTTTTGATTTTTTACTTTATTTAGTTTGTTTATATTTCCTCTTGCACAGTTTTTCCCTGCTGTAGCATAACCACAAAAAGTGAGGCGAAAAAAAGAGTTTCAAGCTTTGAATAAAGCCACTGGCTGTAAAAATCTTTATCAAAGATTTCACTTCAATTATTTATTTGTATAATTGTAAAGATCTGTTGAAAAATAGCGCAAAAATATTTTCTGCTGTTTGCGCACTTGAAGCTTTTGCCAGCTTGTGCACCCGCTACATATTAAAATTGCAAATTTTTTGTTGGAACTTAAGTGCTTTGCGAGAGCTTAAAGTTCAAATGGTTTGAAATTTTCTTGCCTTAAATATGTATAAATGATAATTTTTTTTAGTATTGGGAATAGGAACGGAAAAGTTTTGTTGAGTTCAAAGCGTTAATTTTATAGTAGCTGAATTCAGAATATTAAGTAAAAGCTTTTAAAGAATTTGAACTCTTGCCAAATTTGACCTAATTTAAGATGTATTTTTTGGAAAGCCAAAAAGGTTTCTCAGTAATAATTTGTGCTTAATACACAAATTTTTTGTTCATAAGTCTAAAATCATATGAAAATCAAACAACAATAATAACTAACGATACGATATTTAATTTTATGGTATAAATCAACAAAAAATGTTTATCTTTTTATAAGCATTTTATTAACGTAGAGAGTAAGAGAATGTATTGCCATATGCCTATGGTAAAAAGACATGCGTATCTCTATCCCGCTTGTTCTCATTTGTTTGTTTTATTGTTGTTCTCTCGCATTATAGCTTCAACACGGGAATGATTCTATATCAACGGCAAAACACTGCGACATGTAAAAAAAGTTGACAGATATGGCAAAGTTGCAGCCGTTGTCAATTTTTTCAAGCTATTGGTGCCAACAAGCAACCTGTCTGCCTGCCTGCCTGCATTCACTCAGGCCACAGCATAAGGTTACAAACTATTTTTCTACCTGCACCTTTCTAGAAGATCTTATTTTTTCCCAATAAAAAAAGGAAAGGCATTGAATTTAAATAAAAAAGGTTGAACTTTTTTGATAATTTGTGTTGTGTGTTTCATTTAGTGTATGTATAAATCTGAGATAGCTAAGCTTTTTACTACACCGAAAAAAATCGACACGTTTTTAAGTTTATCACAATGTTTTCATATTCAAAAAGTTACTTTTTTTATATAAAATTTTACAATTTTTAAAATATTGGCGTTTATATTAATAAAATGCCGGTGTTATTTTGACGAAATTTGCTTTAAGCTATTTTTTGATCACAAATTATTTTTAAATTAAAAACTTTGTAATCAAAAATAGCTTAAAACAAATTTCGTCAAAATTACAACATAATGTTATCAATTTATATGTGAATATTAAAAAAAAATATAAAATTTTATATGAAAAGTTACATTTTGAAAATAATAACATTATGATCAAATTAAAAAAAAAACCGATTTTTTCGGTGTAGTACATTTTGTGAATGTATTTAAGCTTATTGAAAGCTTTGATTTACAATATAGAAACACATGCAATATATGCTACAGCAACAAAACAAATGAAAAGAACACAGCCTCGCTCATCGTATAATAAGACAAGGTAGTGTTAGTAGTTAGAATTCTCTCTTGTGGTGGGTACAGCACCTGTCAAAATCAGGTTTTTACGAATAAAAGCAAAACAAATAACAAAACTTCCAAATTACAATATACTTTGTGTTTGACATCCGCTGTACCCACCGCTACGAGACGGCACTACCTTGGCCTCGCTGAGCATGATATTTTTATGAACACTAAGGGCTATGTTATGCTGGCGGACATGAGCACGTTATGGGCACGCATTGTTGTTGTTTCAATGTAAATTGAAAAACTGAGAGCGAGAGAGAGAGAATAAATTTTGCCCACCACGGTCACCAAATGATTCGATAAAAATATGAAATCAGGGGATCAAAACAGTGTTGCGTTGTGGAATTAATCACAACATTTGTGATTAAAATAGTACAATTTCAGTGCGAAATGTAGGAAAGCAGTAATGAATCCTGCTCAACCATGTTCAACGATGATACTTTTTTCGGATAAAGTACTAAAAGTAGCAAAAAGTTTACTTATGTTTGGGGATCATATGACCGTCATCATAGCATACTTTGGGCACAGAGCTCATCAAACGAAAAAAGAGCGCAAACAGTGAGGTGACCAGGTACCATTTGACCGTCAGCATAACATCACCCTTAGGCATATGATCGACCATCGGCGAGTGAGTGCATACACAGAGCTTTGAAGCACAAAAGCACGAATGCCTGCAACCGCTCTCTAAAAGCGTTGGATGGTATCATTCACTCTTTGAGGTTTGCTATTGTCTGCAGACAGCTACACAAAAAAGTTATTTTCTCTTTCATTTTCTTACATTTTCTGCGTAAGCTGAAGTCGAGTTCGGGATCTTCCAATTTGTATCCTGTAAACGGTTTACACACGCTAAGAGTCCGAACAGAACCAAAGCGGATGGCTGTTGTCGGATTCGCCGTGCAACAAAATACATGAAAATACATGAAATCCGCTACGGAAAAACGCCAGAATAGAATATAATTTAATTTTTTCTCCGACGGCTCTCGGGTTTCTCTTTGAGTGGCGTAAGTGTTGCCGTATTTTTGCTAAGAATTAGCTGTGTTCAGTATGATTTTTCTTAGTTTTTCTCATGAGCTGACGTTTCGTTTTTTGTGTCTGTGTTGCATTCATAAAAGTTCAAAACAAATTATGAAATAATTTTTCCAAAATTAAGCATTCACACCGAAAAGCAACGCTGATCCGACAACCAACAACCGCTTCTATTCTGGACGAGTTCTCAGCAGATTTCGCCGAGAGAGGCCCGACAACCACCACCCACTTTGGTTCTGTTTGGGCTCTAATATCGTGGTTCATGGTGTAATAATTATCATGTGTTAGTGAGTTCGACACTTCTCTCTCAAAATGATAAATTTATGTTTCCCCGCTCTTGTCGAAAACAGCTGATGGTGAATTGGAATGAAAAGGAATTTTGTTAAAATCGTGTTTTTTGTGTATGTAAACAATATTTTCAGTTATAAAGCTATTATCAGCTATCATCAGTTGAGACGTTAAACATTCTTTCATGACATTCAATATGTTCTTGAAGCAGACGATGGGAATGCAAGACAATTTGCATGCTGGCCAAAGCTTCATGTCGATGGCACCTACCAGCGCACGCTTTTGATAAAATGTCAAAACAAATAGGCAAAGACAACTGCAATAACTTTTTGTCAACATAACACGGGCACAATTAATTTGCATTAAATATTTATCTATACTTAATTCGCACAGTAAACTATAAAAACTAGTATAACACATCATCATCTAGCAACTCAAGCAAATAATACAATTTGACAACTATCAACAGTTCCGCTCTTTCGCTCATAATTTTTTGACAGAAAGAAAGAAATTCATGGTGTTGTCCAAAGCTCACTAACACCTGATTACTATTACACCATGCCGTGGTTTTGCTAGGCAAACATGTTTGTTGAAATATGCTTTTCTCCCTTATGCGCAAAGCACTAACAACAAAAAAGCTCACTAAACATGTTTGCCTCGCATAACCACGGCATAACTCGTTCATCTACAGCATCAAAAAAAAAAAAAAACATAAAAAATATTTTATATAATCTAACCTTAAAATTTTTTAAGCTTAAAGCATTAAAGTAATCAACCCATTATTACGAATAAAAATCAACATAAAAATTAGGTTTCGACCTGCCCAAGTTTATGCAAATATGCATAATAAACTTTATAATTTCTGCAATAAAAAAATGTCTGCAACACAACAAAACACAACTTTTATTTAATATTGCCTTTATAACTTAAATATTGAAGTGATTTTTTATATATTTATTTTTTTTTTAGATAAAACTTTGTTTTAAAAGCTTTCGCAAACTTGTCAAAATATAAAATTACCTTTTTGGTTCCTTTTCTTTTGCCATTCTAATTGAATTTAAAATATTTATCAGGGTTGCTTTGCATGTTGTTGTCATTGTCGTTGGTGTTGGTGTTGTTGTTGGTTTTGCTGTGCTGACCAAAGCATCATTAGGCAAATTTAGTTGTGAAAGTTTAGCTTAAAGTGTGGTTTTATAAAATTTGCGGTTAAAGCTTTTTGGGGATGTTCTGATTATAGGACTGTTAAGGATATAACAACTAACTTAATTTGCATGGTTGTTGCCATGCAGATGAAGTGAAGTTTTGCTTTTTTTTTTTTTTTTTTATTAAGTTGTTGAAATTTGTTTGTCAAATATTTAAACTTATCAAAAGCTTAAGCCAGATAATAAGCACAGCAGTCTAGAGTGAATAAAGTGTGTCTCACTTTGAGCATCAATATTAATCAGGTTGAGTTAAATAATTTTTAAGATTAAATTTTTTGAAGTTTTTTCGTTTTTATGTCAATTTTGCTTTGTTGAGCTTCTGAGTTTTAAGTTTTAATTAAACAAGAAATAAAAAAAACAAATTTTTATTTCTTTAGTTTTAACTTTTATTGGATCTTCGATCTTTCGAAGTAAATTATTAACTGTTCTTAAAACTAGCTTAAGGTGGTATTTATAATAACTTAATTGCTATTCTTGCAATTTTCATCGATAGGGTATTCGTTTGTATTGGTTAATAATTCTTTGGAATTATTAGCCAATGATTATTGAAAATCCATTTCTTCAGAATTAAAGTTAAATTTGTTTATTGCATTTTTGTTTCCATAGAATTTTGTCGGTGTGAACGGAAATGCAATTTAATTTAAGTTAACAAAAGACGAAAGTGCAATGTAAGCTTTTATATTTCTCTTATTAATTTAATAACATTTTCGTTTCCACAGAACTTTGTCGGTGTGAACGGAAATGCAATTTATTTTAAGTTAGCAAAAGACGAAAGTGCAATGTGAGCTTTTATATTTCTTTTATTAATTTAATAACATTTTCGATTCCACAGAATTTTGTCTGTACGAGCGGAAATGTTATTTTTATGAGAATGGATGTATTGCAGGTATTCTATGAGTCTGCATATTTGTTATGGGAACGGAAAAGACGTTTGTAAGACATATTATATTATTGCTAAGGGCTTTATTATAACACCCCCACCGTTAGATTGAGGCTCCGACGAAATTTGCAAGGTTGATGTACTTTTAAAATATCTAAGTGCTATAATAATGAATATAATAATTAAAAATACAAATACATTTGTACTTAGGTTAACAATTGTATGTTTTCTATTAGTTATTGATATTTCGTTTAGATTGTCTTCATAATTTTGTTGTTTTAAAAATAATGTTTCTAATTTTATGTGTTCAATAGTTACATTTCTTTCTTTTATTTTTGTCATATAATGGGGCATTATAAATTTATCGTACGTTTTTATATTAAAATTAAAAAATGTTTCATTCTGAACATTGATCTCACAATTTTCAAATCTTATGACAAAGTTTCCTTTTGGTTTTAATGGTATATTATTACAATTCTGTTTGATTTCCAAATTGAAGTTTTTGAATATTAAAATACCTGTTGTTATTTCTCTTACTTCGGTTTCGTTAAAATAATCTAATTTACAATTGGCTTCTTGAAGATTAATTATGTCTTCGATACATTTATCGTTTAACTTAACTAGATTTTTCTTCAGATTATTTTCTGGATTTATGTTAAATGGTTTATTGTTTATGTCTAACAAAATCTTTCTGTTTGTTAGGTATAGGGATTTATTATTGGCGTTAGGAATTGATTCAAAAACTATTTGTGAATAGCTTTCCTTTGAAAAAATTGGAATTTTAAGTATGATAATGATTATATTGTTTTGAAATGCAACAGTTATTTTAGTATTCACGTAGCTGTCTATGTCATTTATTAGGTCCAGATCGATTTCGGAAAATATGTTTGAGGGTATGACGTCCATTTTTCCCGAGAATATTATGTGTCCAATGTCTTCGATATGGTCTTGTAATAATGATATGTCGTTATCTACTCTGTAAATAAATTGTAAAAACTCAATCTCGTCTTCGAGACTAGCTATCCTCTTAGGAATAAAATTTCGCATAGTGTTTAAAGAATTTTCTATAACCTTTTGTTGTGAGTTTATATGGTTTGTAATATTCTGAATTTGTGAAGCTAATGATTTATTAATGAGGATATTTTTATCTATTTTTGAATTGAGGTTTCTATCGTTATCTTCTAGTTCGGTCAATATTTTGTCAATCTTTATTTCATCGTCTGAGTCCATTGTTCCAGTTATGTATTTTAGTCCTTTTCCAACGAAATTCATAAGTCCTCGTTTTTGTTTTGAATGTGGTATCAATCCATGTATTTTTTCTTTTAGTAGAAAAAACTTCTTTTTAATTGTCTCTAGTGTTGTCCGTGCGTTTAAAGAAGATGATCTAAGTGTTTCTAAATTTCTATTTATTATGTCAGTAGTTTCTTCGTATTTTGTCATGTTTACTAGGTGTAATATTTTTTTATATTGTTCTATTAGTTTTTGTTCTCCGGTCTTTATAGTTAAATAACCATTGTTGATTGTTAAATCTTGTATGTCTAACTGTTGTCCTTTTACGAGAGTAATTATAGTTAAAATTACCAAAGTTGTTTTGTATGCTGCCATTCTGAATCTGTAAGAGAATTAAATTTTGGCGTTTATTGTAGGGTTCGCATTGTCTTGAAATTTTTTCTTAGGTTTAATATGTGATGTGTAATATTTTAGACCTGTTTTGTTATCAATGACATGGTCAGTATCTATTTTATTTGCAAAGATCTTCCTGTACTTTGAGTGGTTTTTTCCACCTCTTATTTCTTTAATGAAATTCGGACCAGGTTCTATGACTTGATCTACTCTGTCTTTATTAATTTTATTTATCACTTGTTCCTTTTTTTGTTGAATTTTGGTTTCAATTTCAGGATATTTGTCTATTGTAATTTTCCCGTTAACAAAGTCGATTGGTCTTAAATTAGTTGTACTGTGGATGGAATTGTTATAGAAGTTAATTATGCGGAGAATTTTTTCTTCTACTGTATCTGTACTATTTTTGTCGTCATGTTTTAGAAGTCGAATATGTTCGTTGATGGTGTTATGTAATCTTTCTATGTCCGCGTTAGATGTGTGGTTACTGTTAGATGTAAAGTGAATCTGAATGCCTTCGTTGTCTAAGAACTCTTTCATTGGGATGGCCTTAAATCCTAACTCGTTATCTGTTATTATCTTAGTCATTTTTCCTTGGGTACTGATAAATTGTAAGATTTTTGACTTGAATTCTGTCCAAGATCTGTGCATAATTCTATAAGCTTGGGCGTGTTTTGAAAATTTATCGATAAATGTAAGAAATAGTTGTTTTTCAAGGGTATAAAAAACGTCTACATGAATTATTTCGTTTGGTTTGCTAGGAGTTTCGGTGATTTTTAGAGGTATTTTTAATGGTTTTCTAGTGTATTTCTCAGTATTACATATTTCGCAATTATTTATAAACATAGTGATTCGTGTCTTCAAATTGGGATGATAAATTTCATCTATTAATTCCTTGTAAACTTGATCTATTCCTCTGTGGTTGTTTCTTTTATGTTCTTCCTCTATCAATCTAGCAAGTTGTTCTTCATCCGTTGTATCTCTAAGTATTTTTTTACATTTTATCACCTTAAGTGTAGGAAATATTTCGCTGTGAACTGTTTGGAAAATATGGTAAAATTCATCGTCTATCAATATGGCATTTAGTCCTTTAGGGTTAAAGTGATTTTTTAAAAGTGTTATTGTTGTTTCTCTATCTAAATCTTTAGTATATATAATTTTTCTCTTATTACTAAATATATTTATATTCCTTATTTTTAATGATCCTGATGAAGATTTATTTATCACTAATTGATTTTTGAATATGTTGATTGGGGATGAAGTTTCCTTTATTGTTGTAGGACTGGATTCTAGGGTATTTATATTAATACATTCGGGTTCAATTCTAGATAGTGCGTCTGCATTACTGTTTTTTGTTCCTTTCTTGTATTTTATTTCATAGTCAAATTCAGATAGCTTTAGCCTCCATCTAACTAATTTCGAATTTGGTTCCTTAATAGAGAAAAGCCATGTTAGGGGTTTATGGTCGGTTTCGATCAAGAATTTACGTCCAAAGAGGTAAGGTCTAAAGTATTTAGTAGCCCAAACGATTCCTAATAGCTCCTTTTCGATTGTGCTATAGTTGATTTCATGTTCATTAAGGGTACGGCTAGCGTAACATAATGGGTGATCGTTTTGTGAGAGGACAGCGCCTAAAGCGTAATTGCTAGCGTCTGTGGTAAGAGTGAATTTTTTCGTGAAGTCTGGGTAATGTAGGATGGGGTCATTAATTAAAAGTCTTTTTAGAGTGTTAAAGCTTTCTTGATATTTAGGATCGGAAATATTAATTTTAGCGTTTTTCTTTAAATAACGTGTCATAGGTTTTGCTATGAGGGAGTAGTCCTTTATGAACTTCCTGTAGTAGCCAGTAAGTCCTAAAAATTGTTTAATTTGCTTGGGAGTTTTGGGGATTGGGAAATTCTTGACGCATTCTATTTTTTTGGGGTTTGCTTTTATTCCTGTTGGTGTTACTATATGTCCGAGGAATTCTGTTTCCTTTTTTAAGAATTCAGACTTATCTAGTTGGATCTTAAGGTTGGCTTCTTTTAAGCAGTTAAAAATTAATTTAATTGAATTGATATGCTCTTGAAGAGAGGTAGAAAAGATTATTATATCGTCCAGATAGACGAGGCAAATTTTATTAATGTAATCTCTAAGGATGTTATTCATTAATCTTTGGAATGTCGCTGGAGCTGTCTTCAGTCCAAACGGCATTCGTATAAATTCATAATGACCTCCTTCAACGCTAAAGGCAGTCTTATGAATATCGTCTTCCTCGATCTCTATTTGATGAAATCCTTTTGCCAAATCTAGTGTGGTAAAATACTGGCATCTTCCCAGTTTATCTAATATTTCATCGATGTTGGGGATCGGGAATTTGTCATCTACCGTTACTTCATTGAGTTTTCGGTAGTCAATGACGAGTCTCCATTTAGATTTTCCGCTTGCATCGGCCTTCTTAGGCACAATCCAAATTGGTGCTGAATATGGAGAATTACTATTCCTAATTATTTTATTATCGAGCATTTCTTTTATTTGAGTCTGTACCTCGTTTTTATGAATATAAGGATACCTATATGATTTAGTGTTTATTGGGATGTTGTTGCTCGTTCTAATTTGATGTTTAATGGCTGAAGTAAAAGTTAATTTAGTGTTTTCTTGGTAGAAGATTTCTGAATATTTATTTATTACTGCCATAAGTTGTGTTCTTTCTTCGATATTGAGATGATCTGTTCGAATTTGTTCTCTAAGTGGTTTATTTTCACTTGTATCGATAATGTTAAAATTTTCGCTATCCACCTTCTGTGTGAATACGTGATTTAATTCGGACATCAGATTGAGTTCTATTTCGTTGTTTTCTACGTTTAAAATTCCTTCATTCACAATTTTTCCTCCTTCCTGTTCCTTAAAATATATTAGTTCGGTGTTAGGGGCTATTTGTATCTTATAACTATGGCCTTCTTCGCCGTTAAAGTAGATAGGTAATTTTTGTCTGTTTAATTGTATTGTATTGTCTTGATAGTTAATACAGGCATTTAGTGGTCTTAAAAGGTCGTTCCCAATTAGACCGTCGTAGAAATTGTGGAATTGAATGATGTAGAATTCGATTGTGTCTAAAGTTGTTCCGAATTCAGTGAAAGTTTTTATCTTAGCTTTTTTATCGGCATAAATTTCGTGTTGCAGAGTTTTTATTGAAATAGGATTTGTTTGATAAATCCATTTTGGATGGCATATTCCTGGATTTAGTATTGAATTAGTTGCACCTGTATCTACTATTAATTTTATAAATCCTAATTTGGTCTTTATTTTTATATGTGGAATTCTTCCGAGGCAGAATGACGAAAATTTTCGTTAGAATTGTGCGTTATCTCATGGTTGTTGATGTCCATCGGCTCAGGTATTGGAAATTGGTTGTTATTATTTGGTTGATGGAACATTTGTTGGTTTCTGTGTTGGGGTACGGAGTTTTGTCTCTGATAATTACTATACGATTGGGAACTCTGTATATTATTAGGTCTTCCTTGTGGGTTGAAATTTTGTTTATTGTGTGTAACAAAATTCTGTCTGTTTTGTTGACTAAGGTTTTGTTGGTTATGTGGATGAAAATTCTGTCTATTTTGGTAACTAGAACTCTGTTGGCTATGTGGATAAAAATGTTGTCTATTCTGTTGATTGTATCGGTTAGAATTCTGTTTGGTTTGTTGATTAGGATTAAAGCTATGCCCATTTTGTTTCGATATTTTTGGTTCGAAGTTGTTTCGAACAAAATGTTGTGAATTGTCTATCCTGAGGTGAGCATATCCAGCCTCGAAAAGGATATTCATGGCTCCTTCGAGTGTGTTTGGATTTCTACAGGCTAATATCGTTTTCATGGGTTCGGGAATTTTTGATTTAAATATATTAAGGGCGGTGCGTGAATTGTTTTGTGTAATTACGTTTGTTGCCTCCTGTCCTTGTCCGATAACGAATATTGTTTTGTTGTTAAGTCGTCTTAGTTTGCTTTTAATCTCTTCAAAAAATTCTAAGCTTGTAGTTTTGAATGTGGTAGCCCTAAGTGAATCGAAAAGGTCGTCACAACTTAATCTATCTCCGAAGTTATTTTGAAGAACATTTTTTACGTCTTTCCATGAAATTGCGTGGCAATTTATTTCTATTATTTCCCTAGCTTTTCCTTTCAGTCTACTTTTAATTATGTCGGAAAAGAGTCCCTGTGATAATTCGTCATATGTCTGTAATATTGGGTGTATTTTGTCTATTAAATTTAGGAAAGTTTGTAAGTCTCTTGTATCTCCGTTGAATTCTGGGAGATTCCCCAAGTATTTGATAGGATCAAACTTTATTTGGTTAGTCATGATTTTATTGTATATTTTTCTTAATTCTTAATGATAATACAAAAATTATTTATTGTTTTTTACCCCTTAATCGATGCTTGTAGAAATGTAATCTGTATTGGGCCTCCTTCTTGTATTCTTCTAGATTAGGGTCCTCTAATATGTCTTGTGTAATATGAAGGTATATTGGTTTGGCTCCGTCTTTTAGAGGTAGGGCGGTGAATGATGATATTGGTAGGAAACTTTTAGGATGTTTGGTGATATCTTCCGGTAACATCTAGTGTCCGTATTTTTCGATGAGTTTGATTGTCTCGCTGATGAGTGTTTCCTCGTTGTCGTAGTCTGCTTCTGTTGGTGTTCCCGTCTTATTAATTGCTTCCCACACTAGTTGCATACACTTAATTTTTGCAGCTGTACTTGGTTCTTTGTTTAGTTCTTTCTCGACTTCTTCGTATGATTTTATAGGATTTTTTGATCTTGGCATGTCCAAAAAAGATTGTTCAGAATTTTCGCGTTCTCGTTTTGCACTTAGTGTTGATTTTTTTTTTTCTTTTTGGGAAGTTTTTAGAGAAAAATTTTTTTTTCACAATTATTGTCCACCTTTATGTTGTTTCGAAAAAATTTTACTGTTATTTGGAAAAAATTTTGTTTGTCCACACGCGCTTTCAATTAGTTAATAAAGTTTATTTTACTTTTGCAGAACTAATATATTTTTAATTTGTTTGAAAAAATGTCACTTAAGTTATTTTTATTTTTTCTTTTTCGGAAAATGTCACTAGGTTATTTTTATTTTTCCTTCTGCGAAAAATGTCACTAAGTTATTTTTATTTTTCCTTCTTCGAAAAATGTCACTTAGTTGAGGGTTTTTTTTTTTTTTATTGATATGCCATTAAGTATTTCGATACACAAAAGGATTTATTTTTTATCCTTTTTTGGCATATCCTACCGACTGCGCCAGTTTTAAGTTTTAATTAAACAAGAAATAAAAAAAACAAATTTTTATTTCTTTAGTTTTAACTTTTATTGGATCTTCGATCTTTCGAAGTAAATTATTAACTGTTCTTAAAACTAGCTTAAGGTGGTATTTATAATAACTTAATTGCTATTCTTGCAATTTTCATCGATAGGGTATTCGTTTGTATTGGTTAATAATTCTTTGGAATTATTAGCCAATGATTATTGAAAATCCATTTCTTCAGAATTAAAGTTAAATTTGTTTATTGCATTTTTGTTTCCATAGAATTTTGTCGGTGTGAACGGAAATGCAATTTAATTTAAGTTAACAAAAGACGAAAGTGCAATGTAAGCTTTTATATTTCTCTTATTAATTTAATAACATTTTCGTTTCCACAGAACTTTGTCGGTGTGAACGGAAATGCAATTTATTTTAAGTTAGCAAAAGACGAAAGTGCAATGTGAGCTTTTATATTTCTTTTATTAATTTAATAACATTTTCGATTCCACAGAATTTTGTCTGTACGAGCGGAAATGTTATTTTTATGAGAATGGATGTATTGCAGGTATTCTATGAGTCTGCATATTTGTTATGGGAACGGAAAAGACGTTTGTAAGACATATTATATTATTGCTAAGGGCTTTATTATAACACTTCTGCTCATTAAGTGCTTTTCTCTGTTTTAGGAAAAAATTCAATTAAATTCACAATACATATCTGCTTTCAATATCACTTAGATAGAATTTCTTAAATTTTTGTTTATTTCTCAAAGGATTTAATTTACCAGCTAAATGCAGTTGCCAGTTTTTATTGATTTTAAATTAATTTCCTACTCTGCTTTTGCTGCCTTTCAACTTAAGTTGCTAGCAGCTTTTCGGGGTAGCAGGACATAATTCGAAGCTTTACTAAATCACACGCACCAACACACACTCAAATCCTATGATGTGAGTCATTAAAACTCATACACTCAAACACACCCACTCACTCTCATAGCAACACAGGACTTTTCGATGAATTAAAACCACTTAACTGTGGAAATAATCGTATTAAGTGGACTGGCTGGCAGGCAGCTTTGAAAATATAATTTGTCCTTCTTGCTACGTTTCGCCTCTCAGCGTTTTCGAATCTCACATAATAATTTGTGGCAATCGATACAGTTTTTTTAATGACACAAAAGTAGCTAAAACAAAACAAAAAAAAAAAAAAAACAGACAGACACACTTTATAAATAGAATAAGCACAGAAAAGCAATTTTCTACACAAGGACCCTTTTTTTTTAACCAATTCAACGCCCACTTTACGTGCTGCTGCACAACCTTGAATACGTCGATTTTATATTGTTTTTTTTTTCATTCGCTACTCGTATATTAAATGTTGATTTGATTCATTTAACCTGTGATTGTGACAACGTGATTGATATTGTTTTTATAGCAAGAATGTGCCACCGAGATATACACACAACTGACATAGTGCTGCCTTTGGAAAAAAAAAATTCCAATAAATAAATAAAAATCAAGTACAACACAATTAAGTTGCTGTAGTAAATAACGACAGTTATATTTGATTTGGGTTCTTTTTGGGTATTTTGGCTACCTTCGTTAAAATATTTAAATAACTGTTTGTCAAATGCAGCATATGTTTCAAACAAACGCACGTCAAACACTTTTTATGTCAGCTGTCGTTTTAAGCTTGAATATTTAAATGATAACTCATATTTTTTGTCCTTCAACAGCAAAAAGTCCAAAATTTAAGGCTATTTTATTAAATTGAATATTTTTATTTGAGTTTTTTTTTTATCATCAAAAATTAAACTTATTTTTGTCGCTGTTGTGCAATCATCTAATTAATTGTATAAATTCTTAATCTGACATGCAATTAAAATTGGCGCAACAAATTCTTGGCAACAACAATTGTCGCATACAACAGCAACAACAATCGTCACAACACACGGTAAAGTCAAAAATAAAATCTATATCATGTCATGATGTGTTTACAAATGTTGCCAACATTGTGTAAAAATAGCACGTAATTATTTTGAGCCAAATTGCATGAAACATATCAAGCACAAATAAATCTTTAAGGTTTATTATATAACAACAACAAGATCTCAAGACAATTTCTTAATTATGTCGCTCAATATTAATACAGTTTTCTCTTTAGAACTAATTGATTTTTCTTTTCATCTTTCTACACATCGAATTGTAGAATATCATCCACGACATCAGCTGAGGGTAGATTATTTTGATTGTCACACAAATTTTGTACGCATCAAAGCTTTTATGTATTTAAGCTCTGCCCTGCTTCTTTTTCTCCCTCTCTCTCTCTCTCTCTCTCTCTCACGCTTTCAATTTTAATTTAAAGTTTGATCAAAACTAGTGCAATTTGCAAGGTTTTGCTTTGCTCACTTTTCACAAATCTGTTTGCAAACATTTTTTATCGTTTTTAATTCTGTTTGAGTGTCATTGCGCTCATGTATTGTAAATGTGTGTGTGTGTCTGTGTTTTGACTGCCAAATGCTCTGTCAAAGCAAATATGTTGCTTTGTTCGCACATGAATACATTTTAAAATAAATGCAATGATAATGAAAGGTAAAAGTACACTAGTGGCCAAAAAAATATTAAAGCACTTAAAAAAGAATCCAATACGAATTCTTCAAAAAGTTTTAAATTTTTTAAATATTTGTTGCGAGTTTTTTGTTAACTCATAAGCACTCTGTAAGTGAAATAAAGCATTTAAAAATATTTTATCAGTCTGTGTATTACACATTTGAAATTACAGGTAATTTCTTAAGTGATATAAATTAGGCTGGATCGAAAAAAGGTCGGCGTATCCTAGTAGGCATTGGCAGGCCTTCGAAGTGCTACTAGCAGGCCTTAGAATGGATGTCGGAGGCCTACTCTACACTCTTATCCAAGCCCATATAATTTTTTATATGAAATGGCCAAATTTTCCAGGCCTTCCGCTCTCCCTGCTTTAAAGAGGCCTGCTATAAGCACTCTTTTAGAATGGCTTAAAGAAGAGATTAACCAAAACAATTAAAAAATATTTTTTTTTTTATTGCTTTTTATATATACCTACATACTTATTCTGTGATTTTATTTTATTTTTCATATTTTTGTCAGATAAGAATATTTCTAAGTCATGACGTTGATTATTATTCAGTATTTTTGAACTAATATATATTTTAACTTTTAACGAAAAAGTAACCCTGAAATATAAGCAGAACCCACTCTTTCTGAAAATTCTATTACCAATCTTGTTACCATACATAACTTACGCCTTTAATACTATTCTCACTACTTCTATCTTTCCGAAATGTTGGAAACAAGCTAAAATCATTCCAATACCTAAAACATGCAATGAATATCGACCCGTTGCCATATTGCCTTTCTTGGCTAAGGCAATTGAAGTGATTTTAAATCGGCAAGTTAGCGAATTTATCTCCGATAAAAAGTTACTAAGCGAAAGGCAGTCTGGATTTAGGGCAAAGAGGAGTTGCGTTACAGCGCTAATAGATGTATCTGAAGAGATTAGAGCAGGCTTAGATGATAAAAAAATTAGCTTTTTAATTCTTCTTGATCACTCTAAGGCCTTCGATACAGTCGATCATGGCATCCTTTGTACCAAATTAAGTAACATGTTTAACTTTTCTCATACAGCAGTAAACCTGTTCAGGTCATATCTCTCTAATCGATCCCAAGCTGTATCTGTCAAGAACAAAACATCAGAATTCTTAACGGTCAACAGGGGAGTACCTCAGGGCTCAGTTCTTGGGCCTGTCCTGTTTTCCATCTATGCTAACGACTTACCCACGGTTCTTAAAAATTGCAAAGTCCATATGTACGCTGACGACGTCCAATTGTATTTAAGCTGTAAGCCGGACTGTATTTCTGATTGTATATCTACCATCAACAACGATCTAGCACGCATAAAAACTTGGGCAGGTCAAAATGGCTTGTGTCTTAACCCAAAAAAGTCGAAATGTATAGTTATCTCTAGAAAACCAGTCGATGTGTCGGAATTTTCTAAAATCATTTTGGACAACGCCTCAATTAACTTCGTTGAGTCAACTAAAAACCTTGGAGTAATCTTTAATAGGACATTGACTTGGAATACACACATTGGCACTACAATAGGCAAGGTCTACGGAATGCTAAGGGTACTGAGGGTTTCACAACATTTTACACCACCCAAAATAAGACTTCTTATCGCTAAAGCATACATCCTCCCTACGCTTCTTTATGCTTGCGAAATTTTTGCCAATTGTGACTCAGTTAGTAAGCAAAAACTAAATGTTGTATTTAACAACATAGCTAGATATGTTTTTGGATTAAAACGTACAGATCATGTATCCCATTACGTAATAAAAATCTGCAACATGACCCTTGAGAACATTCTTAAATTCCGAACGTTACTCCTGCTGCATAAAGTGCTATACTCTGGTGAACCAGCTTACTTGCACAATCGTATCACTGCTTCACGTTCCAATCGGTCCTATACGTTAATACAATTGCGTCACTTCTATCTAACATCTGAAAGGCAATTTTATATATACGCAATTCGTCTTTGGAACTCCTTACCTACTTTTATTAGACCAATACAAAACGCCGTGCAATTCAAAAAAATTTTATTTAATCATCTTTCATCGTTGCAATAATCTTTTTAATCAGTTTTTATTTTTTTTTTTTTTTTTTTTCTCTTTCGCTAAATTCATTTTCTCTTTCTTCTAAAAAATTAATAAACATAAAAGTTTTAAAAATGTTACAAATTAAAATTAAATTAAATTTCCTGTTTTGTCATTACCTCGCTGGAAGAGGAATTATTTTTATTTTTTATTTTTATTTTATTTTTCCTTTTTTTTATATTATATTCACTATTTAATATTACTTATATTTAATTGCATTCAAATTTGTATTACTCTTAGTAATGAATTTTTATTGTAAACATCAAATTTATTGTCATATTAAAAAAAAAAAAACAAATCAATGATGCCAGTGCATTAATCATAAGGTTTTCACCTTGTAGCACTGGTATATCAAATAATAAATAATAATAATAATAATAAAAAAAAAAAAAAAAAAAAAAAAAAAAAAAAAAACCAGTTTTTGTAGGAAAAGTATAATTGTTGTACTGCCCTAGGTAGCGAAAAATTAGGCCTCATAGAAGCGCTCGCAGTAGCAGCGAGGATACCATGTGTCTTACCGCCAAAAGTAGCAGTAAATGCACGCAATCTTTAGAAGAGGCCTAGCTTCATTGCATATTGGAATATCTTTGAAGTTACAAGTAATCTTAATAATGATTTTCGCACTTTTTCTTTTTTTTAATCATATTTTTGAATTTGAATTGAATTTTGTGTTCCTGAAAAGGCATTTAACTATTTTTTTTATTTAATTGATATTGCCACATTCCATGACATTTTATAAAAAAACAAAATCGCAGCACTATCTAAAACGAACTGACGAAAATATATATCGGAACTTGTTGCAACTTGCCTTCATTACATAAGTGCGGCACATAATGGGCACTAATAAAAGGCAGTCAAAAATTTCTTCGAAATAATTTTTCATATTTGAAACTAGAAAAATTTTAGTTTTAAAATAATTGAACACTTTCAAATAAAATATTTTTTTTTCCATATATAAAACCTATATATTCGTATTCAAAGGTATAAATTTCAGTAAAAAACAGAAGATTATTTGCATTTGTTTAGCATTTACCATGAATTTCCATACAAATAGCACTGTGTGGCAAAACAATTTTATGCAGTTTTATTTTTAATAGTTTATTTTATAGTTTATAGTTTCTTTTAGATACTTTTTATATTCTTTCATGTAATCAGTGTATTTTATATAATAGTTTAAAAAATATTTTATAATTAGAAGAATATTTTATATACAGGGTGAATTGGACAGCGAGGTCAATCCAAAAGCTGGTGTTTCCTTGGGTCTCGCCAAGAAAAACATCGTATGGAAGAGGGGACCCATTCTCATTTCCCTCCTAGTTACAAGTAAAAGTATGAAAAAAAATCGAATTTTAAGGCAATATCCCTGCTTATGCAATAACTTTAAAAGTATAATAGCTTCGTAAGATTTCAGACCAGTTTTGGAAACTAAATTTTACAGTTTGATTAAAAATTAAAATCAATTAAAGTACGTTAAATAAATTCCTAGTACGTTAAAAAATAAGAGTTGATCCAACTCAAACAATATTTTTTTTTTTTTACAAAATTTATTAGATCGAGTGTAGTGTATCCATTTACAAAAATCATGTCTGCGCATTTACAAATTGTCAAGATAATTTTGTAATTTCTCTGTATGTGGCTTATTTAAATTTATAGTTTTATGAATTTCGATTTGTGTTTAACCTCGATAATGTTTTAGAAATAAGTGACGAGTCTTACGGAAATAAAATAAAAAAATAAGTATTTATAACGGTAACGGTATCTTAATTAATTTCACTCTCATTCTGTCGATCGTACAACAAAAACATCATTGTGATAGTAAATCTTGCTTCCATTTCTTTACATATCAATGTAAGATTTTTTGCTTTACATAGATATTTTGAGCAAGACTGAAAACTTCAAAATCAGATGATCTGTTGATGGGAGGTAAAAAATTATTAAGAGAAAGTTAGAGAATACTTGAGAGTTTAAAACAACAAAATAAAAATAAATTTATTTTTATATAAAATTTCGAAAAAATCGCACTCGAACTAATAAGTTTAGTAAAAAAAAAATATTCTTGAGCTTGATCAACTCCTATTTCTTCAACGTACAAGGAAACTTTTAAATTTAAAACTGTTAAATTTAATTTCCAAAACTGGTCTTAGTTCTTACGTAGTGTCATACTTTTAAAGTTATTGCGAAAAAAGTGACATTTCCTTAAAAATCGACTTTTTTACATACTTTTACATATAACTAGGAGGGAGTGAGGATAGACACCACTCCTATACCACTTTTTTTTTCTGGTCTTGATCCAAGGATTTCGTATTGACCTCAAACCAGCTTTCGAATTGACCTCGCTATCCGATTCAACCTGTAAATAAGAATAATTTTTTTTAATATAAAAAACTTCTACCACTAAAATTGAAATACAATTACAAGTTTTTTAAAATACCGATAGAAAATGTTTACAGATTTTCTCATTTGAGAGTCATCCGCGTATCGCCGACTGTAAGTAGCTGAGGCCATAAAAATGATTCGCAGTGAAGATTCGTTTATGTCGTGGTATATGCTAGGCAAACATGTATGGTGAGCTTTTTTGTTGTTAGTGTTTTACGCATATACCAGAAAAGCTTAAAACACTAACTACAAAAAAGCTCGCCCGAAGGATTCGTAAGCGATTCGCTGGGATGATTCGCGAATGAATCGACGAAGGGGATATAAGGAACTTTTGTATCGGCAGCCGACCACACTTTCCACTCGTCTATACGGGAATTTGCTTGAACAACGGTAAAACTTAATTACTATTTCTTTTAAATTTTCTTAAGGGCAACTTTATAAAAGCCTTAACTGCAATCATTTCATATTAGCACTTAATTTGACAGATATAAATTGTTTTGTTTGCCCTGCGGTTCTAGTCCGTGCTCAGACAAGTTTCTTTTTTTTTTCTATTGATATAAAAAACATGTGATATAGAGTGTTTTTTTTTTTATTTAATTCAGTAATTTCTAATGTTATTGCTGTCACAAATAAAAACTTTGTTTATCAAAAAAAAACCTTAACTTGACTAAAAAATCTGCTTGAATTTATTAATCAGTCGAGAGTTCCGCTTCAACGACGGTCTCAGACAAGGTTTTTCTTTAAATTTATTTTTTCTGTAATTGATATCAAAAGTGTGAGCAGAGTTTTTTTATGATAGGGAGTGTATTTTTTTTATTTAGTTCAGGAATTTCTTAAGTTATTGTTATCACAAATAAAAACATTGTTTATCTAAAGAGTAATCAAAACTTGATTAAAAATCTTCTTGAATTCTTGATTATCAGTCGAGAGTACCGCGGTTTGACACCGGGCTCAGACAAGATTTTTTTCTAATTTTTTTTTTTTATTATTAAAATAAAAAAATTTGTGATAGCAAGTTCTGTTTTATGATAAAAACTTTTTTTTTTATTTAATTTAGGAAATTCTAAGGTTATTGTTAACACAAATTGAAACTTTGCGTATCTAAAAAAATAATCTAAGCTTGAGTAAAAATGCTCTTGAATACTTCCTAAAAATGTCTCCCTGAATAAAGCTTTATATAAGAAATTGCCTTGCTTGAGTAAAAAACTTGTTGAACCCAACTTAAAATATATCAATATATAAAGCTTTATATAAGAAACTTTACAAGAAAATGAATTTCTTAAGGCTTTTACAAGGCTCTTTCAAGCAAAGCTTGAATAATTACTTTTATTGAAGTAGTGCCTAGTTTTCGCACCTCTATAACTTATATTTGTTAACGTATTTTTAAACTTTAAAATTATATATATTACCGATATAAGAGCTTTATAAATTGAACTTTTTGAATAGTATTGCAACAGCAAATACTAGTAAAACTTTAATATAACTTTATAAATCTTTATTTTTTATTTTGTAATTAATTTCGACCTGATTATGTAATAATTAATAACAATAGCAATTAGTTAATAATATTATTAATATATTAATTAATAATAATTAATAATTTATTTTTGTTTTAATTATTAAGACTTATATTATTCGAGCTCTAGTTCAATAATTTTATAGTTGTATTTTATGAAAACTTTAATATCCTCCATCAAATATATCTTACATTAAAAAAAAACGCTTCGGGCATTATTTTTGAATGCATTTTGCACGATTCTCTGGAGATTTGCATGATTACAATTCTTTGCATTCATTATAATTCCTACTTATATATCGAAAAATCAATCTTCACGCATACATTCATACGAATTGTCAACACTACATAAAACATACACATTGACTTTTGTCAATAGTTCAATTCATTTTGTTAACAATTGAATGTATCTTATCTATGAATGAATCGAAATCGTTTCTCTCTTTTTTTTTTTTCAAAAAGATATGGAAACAACAATGATCTCTTCTACAAACGTATGTTTATTTACAACAAGTGACCTTCAATGGCTGCACGTCCCATTTTTCTCTAAGCATGTGTGTGTGTGGGTGTGTGAGTTATGTGTTTGAGTGTGCGCTTCTTATTTTCTATGTTTACGTTCTTTTGACTTCGTCGGTTGCCTACCCAGGACGCACAAAGTAATAAAAAGGGCGACAAGCAGACGTTGTTATAGCTGGAGCTTACAATGTTATTGTTTGTTGTTGGTATTGCTATTGTTATTGTCGTCGTCGTCGTTGTTGTTGTTGTTGTTGTTGTTGTTGCTAATGATTGTCCTGTCAATGCAGCATATTATCAGTTTATCGTCTTCAATTATTTTAGTTTTGTTTCTTTTTCATTGCATTGATATTTTTATTTCGTTAAGCTTTGAGAGATGCTCAAAATAAATACGACTAAATGATGTGACAACATGTGCAAATTATTAGAAGATTTCTTTTTTTTTAATCATTTAATAAATTCGATAGCACAGCTTGAGAAGTAAGCGATGATGGCATTTAAACACTATCCCGCTTTAATATTATGAACACTACACAAACTCAGACAAGGATGTTCATACATATAAACACGCTGTTTAGAAACCACTGATCGAAAAAAGACGGAGAAAAACCAAATGAAATGTCAAGGATAACCATTAAATCTGCAACCTCAAAATAATCATAAATCAATATGTTATTTTAAAATTTCATGTTAATTGGAACTTATAATATTTCGTAAATTTGTGTGTTTTTGGCTCGTAGAATTCAATAAACTGCTTGGATAAGTATAATGAAAGTACCAAATGAAAGGCCATCCTTTAAACAAAAATCCTTGGAAAAATTATAAAAATAAGGGCTGCTTCAACATTTTATGTTAAATGCAATCATTCTATCCGAGGATTTACCAAGATTTCCCTTTAGATCATTTGGAGGAGTCCAACCAAGTCCAAAGAATTTGATGGTTGGTCCTTAACCTTGAATTTGGTACTATTATCTAACATTCGAAGCACAGGTTTGGATACAAAAAGCAAACAACGTACAAATTTACTAAAGACACATTCCAGAAAAAGCGATACCAAAGTGTGTTTAAAAAAATTAAAAAATAAAGAAAAAGATACAAAACTGATGATAGAGCGTTGACCAGATGGGCTTCGAGATGAGCTTGCTTGATATATAGCTGCACTACAATGTTGGAACATCAAATTAAAAAAAAAAAAAATGTTCGTCAGGTACGCTATTTTAAAAATTTTTTAAAAATTACTCGAACAATTTTTCTAACTTTTTCTTAAGCAGAAGTGACCAAAATATATTTCTTCAATTGAAAATAAGCTTCTCGCTAACAAAAGATTCTTTTTTTTTGTTTGCTTAATTATTAAAAAACGAAAGTCAACCTTTGCACATCACTTGAGTACGAAAACGTACGTGACACACTTTAAAGTTAAATAAATAAATACTTATACACTTTTTTCAAAGTTTTTCTTCAGAATGACATAGAATGGCTTAAAAGGCATATCTTTGGTTCATCAAATATATTTATACTCCCACCGTTTCTTGTATAGTCACCATTTAATGAGTGGAAACGCAAAAAACGACAAATCGGAATGTGCCTAAAATGTATAAGTTGCAGTCAGCATGAAGAATATGTGGCAATTCTATAATTTTGAGGCAACCCTTATTTTGAAAATTTTTTCAAGAATGCAAATTTAAAGGTTGATCTTTGACTTTTAATTTAATACTTTTATCGTACTTGTCCAGGCAGTGGTTTTTATACAACGAGCAAAAAAACTCACACAAACACTTATAATTTTAAATTGCTATTAACATGCATTTTTGAGACAAATTTTATTTTAAAACTTTTTACAAGGATGCAGATATAAAGGTTAACCCTTGAACTTTCATCTGATACTTAAATCGTCTTTCTGCGATTAGTGGTCTGCATACAGCGAGCTTGTAAGTACTTACATCCTTCTCTGAGTTTGAATAGTGTTCATAGTATTATGGCAGAGTACTAAGTATATATATATTAGTGTTTTCGGTAGAAAAACAGCAACTCAAGAATATAACATAATTCTAAAGTAGCTGCTTACTTACTTTTAATAAAATTTCACAAGTAAATCTGCATCAAAAGTTACTAACTTTTAATTGTTTGAATTAAAGTCACTCATACGCAGTGTTGTACCCAACACATATATCTTCAAAAAGCTTTTCCTTAAGTTTCTTCAATGTTTCTTAATATATTTAGGCACTTATTTATCATTGTTGTCGAGCAGTTTTTTCACTCTTCACTTATATATTTAATTTAATTTGTAAATGATGACTTTAAAACGAAAAGTAAAAACAAATTCTAAACAGCTTTGCTTAAATCAAATAAACCAATTATGCATATTTATTGTTATTGTTGTTGTTGTAGCTTGTCATTTGCAAGCAAGAATGTGTATTTAATTTTTAATACAATTTGTGCATAATTTGTTGTAACTAGTAAACTACACTCGGCTTCATAGAGTGCATGCATTGTTGTGACAAACAACACCAGCAGCTGCAACGACAGCAGAGGATTGAAGAGGGTTGAAACGGTAACATGGTGCGGTTGTGGTTGCTATTATAGCAAGGTGTTGCTTGAGCAACGCCAACTTAATGAAAATATTTTGACAAACATATTGTCGTCATATGTTATTAGCTAACTTCGTATACATTCTATTGAAATTTGAAGTGGGTATAAGTAACAATTTTTTTATTATTCGCCAAAATGATTTTATAAGTCCAACAAACTTTTTACAAATTAATTTGTGAAATATTACACAAATAAATAAATAAATGTTGAAAAGTAGCAAATAGAGTTAAGACGAGAATTTCTTATAAACAAAAATATTATGAATATTGTTCCTTAAGGATGTCAAAGTTTTTAGTTTTTTAATATTAGTCTACAAAGTATAAAAAACCAAACAACAAAATATATTAACCCTTCGATGCGTGAACATTTTTTTACCCTTCAATGCGTGAACAGGTCCCTAGGGACCTTTTTTTATTTTTAAGTATTTTACTATGAAAAAAAATTGCAAACATTTTTTTATTTTTTTTTTTATGTTAATTATTGTCTAAAGAACAAAACTGTATATTTAGAATTTTTTTTTTTTTTTTTTTACATGGGTCATATGTAAGTGAATAAAATTAACATATAAAACATCTTATTTTCTATTGTTGTTGTTGCTGCTGTTGGTCCATCGTGGCCTGTTCGCAAGTATGACAGCGGTGGAGGACTGTAGAATGCTCTCCGCAAACAGCATTGTCGCAATTGAAGCAGTAGGCCCTCGTTTTCCGCTGCCGTCCGTACTCAGAACGGCATAGGCGGCATGACGGCCTGTTCGTCCTTGGCGCAAATGCTAGTGAATTGACTTCTACCGGTCTTGGTCTTATCTGAAAAGATAAAAAAAAAATAAAAAAAAACAAAATTAGTAGTCTGGTTGTGAAATTGGAGCAGTTTTTTCTTACCCTGACATCAAATGTCTCCATCGCATTGTCTCCTTGGATGCTTCGTGATTTGGTTGTTTAGGGCCCACTTCTTAATGTTTGGCATTGCCAACTGCCTGGTGAGGAGCTGGAGAAACGCCCGTCGTCGATCACTTCGTTGGTTAGGCTGCATTTCGTTGTATATGGTGAATGCAGCAAGTGCAGCAACGTCTACCATATTGTAAAACATTGCTAATGGCCAGCGTTGTGTAGAGCGTTTGCACGAGTAAGTGCCCAGCATTTGGTCCATCACATCTACGCCAGATTTATTAGCATTGTAGTCCAGAATGCTGTAGGGTTTCCGCTTTGCACTGGCCTCGTCGACAGCGCAAGTATAATGTTGAGTAGACATAAGAAGAACAACTTTGTTTCGTTTTGGCACATATGAAGATAGTGCTATATCGCCATCGTTGAAGCCGAACAATGTGGTGAGGACAGGACGCTGGCGATTTTTCTGGAACTCCTGCGGTACGAACCTCTTATTTGCGCGAACTGTTCCAACGTAGCCCGTTTTCCTCCTCATCAAAACACGTGCCAAATCCAACGTTGTGAAGAAGTTGTCTGCATAAACTGTGCGGCCAGTATCCATATATCTCTCCATAAGCGTAAGTACAACATTTTGGCCCTGATTTTCTTCACGATCCTGGTTTGGCAATTTACCAGAATAGATCATACCTTTGACGGGATAGTATGATTTGGAGTCACACAACCACCATACCTTTATTCCATACTTGGCAGGCTTAGAAGGAATGTACTGTGTGAAGCGGGTACGGCCTCTGTAGGGGAATAACTGCTCATCAACTGTCAATGACTCATGCGGAGTGTAAGTTGCTGCTAAGTTTGACTGCAACATTTCCCAAATATCATCAATTGCCGCAGTTTTGCTGGTGATTAGTCGCTGCTGGGGGTGCTGTTTTACACCATTGTGTGCCATCTTTACCTTTATAGTAGTAATTGTCATTTGTTTGCTGTGCATTGTTTTCTTCGTCGTCAACATCGCTGTCATCACTTTCTTCATTGACTTCGATATGTTGTTGAGTTTCTGCGTCCGAATCATCATCATGAAAACCTGGTTCATATATGGAGTCGTCATCATTCTCAGCTGTATTGCCAAAAGCATCATAGGCTTCGTCACCGCTCAGCTCTTCTTGCATAAAATTAGCAAATCTGTCATCAACTGCACGTCTTTCATGTACACTCATTTCCTGGTATCTTGTACTACGGCGTACAACCATTTCAGCAACTTCAATATTTTGGTCTGCCATTTCAATTTTCTTACTTTTATTTTCACTTTATATATCACACTTTACTGCTCACTGTCTAAACTTAGTATGATTTGGCTGACGAAATTAGAACCTCTTATATACTCTTTCATACGTCTACCTGGCCTTTAGGTTACCTGCACTATGCACATCTGCTCTTTGTACATAAAACAGATTAGTGAAGTATAGGTAGAAATTTTAAGAACTGGTTTATTATGTTTCCACCGAAAAGCAATTACCAACATAAACTACCACTTTATTATGTTTTCAAGGAAGGACGTAATATAAATAGTGCAAAAATAAACTACCAGATTATTATGCTTTCAAGGACACAATAACAATTATCCAAAAATTACCAAAAATTCACAGAACACATCTGTGAAATGTTGAAACAATAAAAAATTATAAGAAAGCGAAGAACAAATGCATTTACAAGTGTTTTATTGCATTTTCAGTACAAGGTCACTAGGGACCAGTTCACGCATCCGCGCATGTATTTGATTTAAATGGGTGTAGCACCTAAACCATTGGTCGGATTGCCTTGATTTTTTTTTTAAACGATTCTCCACAAAATTCTCTTGGAATACATGGTAACTTTGGGGGGGTGTTGTCCTGGCCGAAATAGGAGTAAATTGCGTTTGAAAACGCAATAGGTCCCTAGGGACCTGTTCACGCATCGAGGGGTTAAAAAAACTCTTTTGCTACATAAGATCTCTTCAATATATCAATAATATCTAAAAAAAAATTTAGCGCTAAGAGTAAAAACAATTTTATTAAGAACATTACGTCGCACAGTGTTTTCTTTGTGCCATAAATAGAAAAATATCAATTTCCAAAAAAGCCCAAAAAACTTTTTTTTTCTGATAAACACACTTCAGCTAAAAAAAAGCCCAAAGGTTTTTATTTCGTTTGGTTACACGGAGCTCTGAAAGTCAAGTGTTAGAAAAACTGAAAAATTTGCTAAAAAAAAATTAACATAAATTTTGGTGCAACTTTCGAATCCTCTTATTTAAAAAAAAACGACATTTTTACCACATTTATTCATACATTAATAAACAAAACACAAGAATATCAATATTCAAACCACAAAACTAGAAACAATTCAAATCCATAATAAAAAAACCAAATACTTTCCGCACAGAGTTAAAGTAAACAATTTTAAATTTTATAAGCCACCCCTTTCCGTTTCCGCTGCTAAAGACCTTTATTCTGCTGTCGCTAAAGACTCCACAAGCACGAGCGCGACTGCACGTTTCGTGTTACGCACCGCAAGCATGAAAATGTTAAATAACAACAACATGCTTTGAATAAGACTAGTGCCGATGACATTTCTCAATCAAGGCCAGAATTTGAACAAATAAATTATTATTGTTTATTAAAAAACTTGTTGAGGGAAAAGTAAAATTATATTGACCAAAATAAAATTGATTGAGCATCCATTAAAATTTTTGGAAATAAGCTTTAATGATTGGAAATGTAGGAGGAGCCATGGAAAATACTGGTAAATTAGTTTTAAGAAAATACTTGTAAATTTTTATATGTAAACCTAAAATTTTCAATAATAAAATCAGATTTGGATCTAGGGCAAAATTGAGCACACGGCTTGCGTTCTCATTTCAAAACTCACAAAAATTAAAGAACGGCTTTTTAGCCAACAATAAATAAGCGTGGTTCGCTTAAATACCAAAGGATCATTTCCGATCAGATCGGAAATATCCTCCCCTTTTTTTTTTATAGTAATTTTTTTTTTTAATTCATACATTACATTAAACTTAACGTGGGATTTAAATAACAAAAACGAAAATTGACCATAAAGATTTTAAAAAAGAAAAATCAATGTTAATAAATAAAGTTTTAAATGCTTTTTAAAAAGAAAAAGAAATTTTGACAAATAAAGAGTTTAGAAAGGAAAAATAAATTTTCAAAATTCAAATTTGGTTATTTAAATATGAATTTTTATGAAATTTAAATAAAATTTTAAAAAAATTGAAATTGCCACAATTCGTAGTTTTAAACAGGAAAAACAAAGTTTTTAAAATTCAAATTTTAGGTTTTTAATATGAATTTTTATGAATTATTATGAAATTTTAATAAAATGAAATCATTCTTTATCGTTCTGAAATCATTATTTAATGAAAAATACGCCCTTTATTTATTAAATCAAATTAGATTAAAATCCAAATTTCCATTTTGGCCTTTTTGCAATATACGGGGTATTGCAAATGGCTGATACGCGGCATGGCACGCCCAACGACAATTAGCTACACATTTTTTCTTAAAAGTTTCCATGAAATTAAATTTAATTAGGTACTTAGCAAAAGTAACAAATAAAATAAAAAAAAAAAAAATACACAGAAACATTTGGAAGCACTGTGTATGTAACAGTCTTGTCTTCATTTAAACTTATAACATTCCAACAATGGGACTTTAATATACGTATGTTACATTGTATATATATACACATATGCAACAAATGCTCTTTATACCTAAAAAAGTTTGTCCTACATTTACCCCAGTCCTGTGTGCCATGTATTTATATAATTAAAATAAAATTAAAATTATTATTCTTCGCATCAATTCATAATGTTTTTTTTTTTTTAATTTTAATGACTTCGTGATTACAAAAATTACATGTTTTTCCTGGGAACTATTATGTTCATTATTGTGCTCGTTTTGCATTGTCAACGAAGCTGTGAATGC
Organism: Coremacera marginata; assembly: GCA_914767935.1. Taxonomy (NCBI): domain Eukaryota; kingdom Metazoa; phylum Arthropoda; class Insecta; order Diptera; family Sciomyzidae; genus Coremacera; species Coremacera marginata. The sequence continues at coordinate 1,996,477 of OU612045.1, read as the reverse complement.
ATATCGCACACTAAATACAAAACAGACACAATTCGAAATTTTTAAATTTCTAGGTGAAGCAAAAAATAATTTTATTTTTGAAGGAACTCCATACAAAGCAATTAGACAAAACTTTTTTTTTTTAACTATAGAGAAAGAATGTGTGTACAAAATGTATTTGATGTGTTACAGTCAATGTATATCATCACTACGAATAGTTTTACATTAAGAAGTAAAAAGTTGTTAATTTTGATTTGTGACTGTTTTGTACTTAGTGTGCGATATGTTAATGTGGTTTCCATTAATTGTCGCAGTTTTTGGTTTCAACAATAGGCACACGCACCACATGTTGTTGGGTTTCCATATCATTAAAATTAATCACAAAAAATCAGATGGTGTTAGAAATTTAACAGCCACGGTGCCAGAGCAGATTTAAATTCTTAATTAATGCAATCTTTTTAAGTAATTTAAAAGTTTCAAGATATACCAGAGACAGCTTCAGACATCCTGTATATAACCAGTTATATAGAGGATATCCCAGATCAAGATTTCAATTCGGCGCCAGTTGATTCCTTGGGACAAGACAAGAAAAAAATTGTATAGCAGGGGAGGTTAAACATCTCTTGTTTCGAGTTATAAACTCATAAGTGTCATCAGTTATAATGTTATAACTTGCAAAGTATTATAGATAGAAACCAGTCTGAAACTGAATATATTCTTCCTTTCCAAATTTTTAATATATATTAACTCTTATTAATAAAAAAAAAATTGGTGGGGGACTGCCGAAAGAAGTGAAAACTTAAAGCTATAAAGTACCAGTGTTATGTCGTAGAATTGCGTCATACACCGCAGTTCCTATAGGGGTCTTTTTCGCAAATTTGTGTCAAGCACATGTAACGTTTTTAAACACTTTTTGTGGTTCACTAACAGCCTTTAAAATTCATCGTACAAAAATAAAGTATAAGCAAAAACAACAGTTGCATGGCGAATAAAACAAATATTAAACTTTGAATTTTTCAAATCTTTAATAAAGTCAGAAAATACCAAAATCTATGAAAAAATTTTACATTTCATATTTTTGTTACGATTGTGGGTTTGATTCGTACCAAAATCACGAACACAACATAGTATTTAATTTATTCCAAAAAGGATACAAAAAGCTTATGTTAACTAAAGTAAGAAACAAAAATATTTGATAGTTATTTCTGTAAGTATCTTATAAAAACCGCATCGATCGTCATTTTATATTTAGTAGTAATGAATTTTCGATCTTTGGATATAGTCAATACTAATGCTTCATTAAAAAATGTAGTTGGTGGTAGATTTTTAACATCTGTTAAATATTAATGTCTTCAATTAGCATCATAGGCAAATCTTTTTTCGAGTATTTTAGAACCTTCTTTTAAATAAATCATTAAATTTTCGATTAAAACAAATCTCTCCTGAATTGAACCCTAGAGGGCTGGAATATATGAGGTGTTCCTTTTTTTTATCTTTCAGCATCTCTTATGAAAATACCTGATCCCAATCTGCTACCCTTCTGGGGTCTACATACAGGAAACACAAAAACTTTTGATTATAGTTCATATCTCTTACGGACTGAACGCTAGAGGTGTAAAATATTTAAACTAGCCCTATTATTTGTTGCTTTTTAACATTTCTTCTTAACATACCTAATCCCTATCTGCCACCCTTCTGGGAGTTCCTATAAAAAAACCACAAAAACTGTCGATTATTGTTCGTATCTCTCCCGAATTAATGAGTCGATCCGAGTTTTCTGTGCCTTTCAACATTTCTTCCGAACTTACCTGCCCCCTATCTGCCACCTTTCTACACAGAGCCAAAACAACCTATTAAAATAGAACAAAATCAAGAAGATATCTATGGTTTTCATCCAAAAAGACCATAGAGAAAAAAAAATCATAAAACCATAGAGAAAATCTTATTAAGACGCTGTCATTCCTTATTATGAAAATCTCTTATTTTCAAGAAGAATCTTCTTGTTTTTTAAAAGCAAACTTTTTAAAACTAAAAGAATGTCTTTTTAAAAATATTTGATTTTATTTTTAATTTATTTATTTCTTGTCTTATTTATTTATTTATTTATAGGAAATATAGAAAATATAAATAGAAATTCACATTGTTTTGAATATGAATGTTCATCAAAACATTTCAATTCCAGTCTTAACATTATATTCCAGTATATATTAAAAAAAGGCAAAAATGTTGTTCTTAGTTTTAAGTGGTATCTTCCTAAACATAAGTGAGATGTTTATTCATAACAAATCTTATAAGGCAATGTTTGATAAAATATAATAAGATTTTTCTCTATAGAAATAAGAATATTTCTCTATGGAAAATTTTTCTTATTTGATACTATTAAGAAGAAAACCTCATAAAATAGCTCAATAAGGTGATTTGCTTGATTTTCGTGGAGGTTTTTTGCTCTGTGTAGCGGTCCCCATACAAAAATACAAAAACGTTGCAACGTTTTCTACATGTCTAGTAGCTGCATCAGTAATGCAGGCGTTAACAATGCAATCCTTAACAGGGCTAACTTTAAATGAGGTGATATTAACAGTGGTGACGATAAAATATTGCTGACGTTAACATTACTAACGGTAACACTCGAATGCATAACTTAACCCCTACCAAAAATACCCCAAAATGCCTGAAGAATTTTTCACTTTAAAAAGGTATGTGTGTGGACGCCACGCACAGAAGAAGTAAATATTCTACCCGAAAAATAAATTTCTGGGACTGCTTATTTACTTTATTTACAATGTTTTGGTTCCGCCTAATACATACAAAATCTTCTTAAAAGACAAAATAAATATTAAATTGAAATATTATTACATACTTGCAAACATCGAAAACAAACAAGACAATCAAATCAATATTAGAAGAATTATTTCGCCTGCCACTTCAAGGAATGGTTTTTGTCATATACATAAACAATCTCAGCGATTGATCCACAATTTGACTTAGGGCTCGTATATAGTGCAGGCTGGTTGCTGTACTGAGCCGAAACGCGCCCTTATGTATGCTTTTCTAACGTTAGCAAGAAGTAAATTTTAGTATATTTTCGAGAAATTTATGTTGCAGTGGACATAATCGTGATAATTGATGATATGCAAATAGATTTGGCATGCTATTAGAACAACGTAGTGGTTATTGTACGAGGTGTTCATTCTATATTATAATTATTCAATAACAATACGTTTTAGTCCATTTTTGGGAATATTATATAAGCTTTATGGTTTGTGTATCACTATTAATATATCCAAGACACAATCTAAGGCCATCAGATAAGAAAGAAAAGAGGAACTGATAATACTCAATAGCTAAGCAGAAACTGCACTTAACGTGAGTACGTTCTTCAGAGGGTAGAATATCCATCTGAAGATCGAGTGGTGCTTGGTTCGAATCAAACTACTCTTAAAATAAAAATTTTGTCGTTTTTATACTGCAGAGTACGACAAATTTTTATTCTTGTATGCTGTTATTGAATCCTTTCATTACGATGGTTTTGCCTTCTACCACCCTCCCCTTTCCCCCCCCCCCCCACCCATCTACAATAATTCGCTGGTCTAACTTCGAAAAATATTTTATTTATGATTTTGTTTCATATTTGTTGATTGATATTGATGCATATTTTATTGAATGCTATTGATGACTATATTCAAAGTTTCTCTATGATAATTTTAGCCTACTTCAATACCGGCTTAACTAGAATCTGTAGCGAAAGTGAAATCTGACTTTCCCGATATCTATGGTACTGCCATGCATCTTTTCGCAACAATATTACTCAGTACAACCCTTTGTTAATCTTTAGGGCTTGGGTAAATATAAGGGCAGTATAGCAATTTTAACTTCAGTAGTTTTGCAGTTAGTAAAAAAGACTAAAGATAGCTATCTAAAATTATTAAGACTTAATTAAACCAAACTAATTCAAATGCAAGAATTTTCCCAACTAAATTTAAATATTAATTTTTATAAAAGGAAAAAGTTTGAAAACATTCATTTTCTGCCTAACCTCAAACTTGACACAAACTGGTCAATGACACAGATATTAACACTTTCAAAAACCAACAAATTTAATGATCCCCCTCCTTTAATGGTGTCTAAACAAATATATCTGTGTTGGCTGTCTGACTAGATGGCTTGTTTGGGTGTTTGTGGGTGCCTGTGATTTGTAGCATGCTAAGTTTGCATGTACAACGAATTCACGTTGTTGCCATAAATAACCGAATTAAATATTTTCACTGCAGTGTCTAGACCAGACTAAAGGCAGAGCCCAACCAGAGCTACAGATAACGTGCAAAGCAGCGAAAAGGCGTGCAAATTAATTTATTCGCTAAATAGTTATTTCGAGAAAATGTCAAAATAAATATGAGCCAAAAATACTAAAGGCTAAAAAAAAAAGCAATAACAGCAACACCAATAACAATAGCATTCCTTAACGTTGCCATTATTTACGATAGGCAGATAAAAAAAAAAAATTGCAACACTTGCCACAGCGTGAAGGCGTGAAACAATAATTTAAGCCCAGGCACCACAAGCAATGCGCCTAAAAGCAAGCTGCAATTTATGTAAGCTCGAGCAATACACCAAAAGGCGCTCACATAGATTAAGTGTGAGGAGGGCAGAAAAAAAAGATGTTGATAAGAGTTAAATTATTTGAACTAACATGTAATTAAAACAGTTTCATTAAATCTACTCCAAATATCAAGACATTGTTACTCTATTGACTCTGTTTTTTTAAACTGGTTGGGGGAGCACTAAACTTAAACTTTTTATTCCTTTTATGCTCTTTTTTGATGCTTAATTAAATATTTAGAGATATTTGAAATGCCTAATAATTTAAATGTACACTCAATTTCACAACAAAATGTTGACGGCCTTGGTCGATGTAGTTAAAATCCTTTGGTGTGTAGCTGGTACCCTTTTGGCTGGCACGCTGTTGTTTACATTGGCATTGTCGGCATTGGCAATAAAAGGTTATGTTTTGTAAACTTAATGAGTTGTTGAAAATGTTTGTAAAGTTTTGTGCTTTCATTTTATTTAAAAGCAGGCTTAAGTAAAGGGAAGAGTTGTAAAGTTTGCTCAGTGCCGCTTGTTAGGGATTGTCAACAATGCTACTTAGCTGGTATAAAGGCATAGAAGCAGACAGACACTTGTCTGCCGGAAGTGCCGGAAATCCATGCCAAGTAAGTGGAGGTAGAGTAATATGGGAGAATGGAAAAAATAAGAGAAGAAAAAAAAAACAAAATTTTCAATCGTACAGTTAAACACGTATTTAATCGTGTGTCTAATTTTATTTTTCGTGCATGCTATCAAGGCAAACAAACTATCTGCCATTCAATAAAATTGGCTCATGTTAGTGGAGATATAGGGGAGGCGTTCGTTTCTATTACAATATACATTTAGCATGCTGTAAATACCCCAAATTTAGCTCCAGCTCATTTATATGCATACCTTTTTACATTAAGTATAACACGTGTTTTGATAATTTTCTATATTGCCCATACATTAAGGTAGTCACGATTCAACGTAAAAATCCACAAAACTTTTAATGGATTTAATTAGATTAACAAAGTTTTTCAACTTAAAAAACTTTTTGAAATTGCTATATTTTTATCAAGCTGCTTATTAGGAGAAGTTTACCTAAATTTAGTCATGCTTTATAAGCAGATTAACTCAGTCTTAAAATAAATAAATACAACCTTATAAAAGCTTATTAAAAATTAAGGATGAAAGGGAAGGCAAGGCTTGTAGGCTTGTTATTAAATAATTGATTCAAAAAGTGAGTATTAAAATTTTTGTTGTTAAATGAATTCAATGATTTTAAGTACTGACTGAAATTATATTCCTAAGTTCAGCACTGTTACATCGTAATAAAAACTTAGGGCAAATTAAAAATAAACTTAAAAAGAACGAAATGGCCATATCAGCCCTTGAAAGGATTTTGACCGAGCTTCTTATGATCAATTGTGTTGTGTGTCTTGTGAAATGTTTGAACACAAATGATCGAGACCTGGAACTACCAGTTTTATGTCGACTCCGAACGGCTTATGTTCTCAAGAAGCTTTTCATGGCAGTTTTTACTCTCTGAGGTTTGCCATTGTCTGCAGAAAGGTGACGGCCGAGCAGAAAATTTAATTCAATTGAAAAAACTTTCTGTGTCAGATGGGAGATTCAAACCTGGGTTCTCTGGCGTATGAGCCACGCCTGGCGTAAAAAAATAAACTTATGTGAATTTATTCAATGGCTTCGGCAATTTGCTGCCTTCCAAGTTTTTGGATAAAACAACCAAGTTTTATTTGTTGATCTATCGAATTTTATTTGAATGAAATATTGCCGATATTTTGCACAATTTAACATATATTTGTTCTAACCAAGTCTTTTTATATAATTTTACATAAGTTTAAGTGATGTTTAAATCAATTTTTATACATAGCCTTTATGTACTCTAACAAGAATTTTCTCAATTTTACAAACTTCAACTTTCACAATTGCAACAATTAATTTTTGTAGAAATTATCGAAGTTTGCATTTTTACACCATGTTTAGCTTGCACAAATACTTTTGTAATTACACATTAGTTTTGCCACTCAGTACATTTTTCTTTCACAAAAGTCAATTTGTATATTGTTACTATGATTTTTTCTCTCAGTGTATTCAAGCAGTTTGATTCAGTTCACCTTTTACGAGTACCTTTGAAAAAAATTTGCTTAAAATTTTGTTTTCTCATATCAGCTTATATAGTCTTAGAAACATACTATAAAGGTTTCAAAGAAATTTACTTAGTAGCTATTTTTGGGCGAATTTTTTTGTGGCAAGTCAAGCACAAAATCTTGCCATATGCACATACTCGATGATCAACCCTATTTAATGTCATCGTTATCATTTATTTTCCAAGAAAATAATAAAAAAAATTATAAAATATTTGTAATTTCTGCAGAAATACGCTTGTTTTTAAAAATTCTTACGTATGAAATTGTTCATGATTTCTTTGAAAATCACATCTTTGGGCACTTTCCGCTCAATTTCTCGGAACTTAATTTTTGAAAAAACATCTCATGCCCATCGTGGATGCCCAAGGTGGATTCACTGACCACCTTCGCATGTTAAGAATTTGAATCTTCAGCTTCATAATAAACTTTTGTCCTTAGTTTACTCTAAATTATTTTAACACCTTCTTTTCCACAGCTCTTCTCTAAAATGATACCCTACAAAATTAATATCCTCGACTAATTCGGTAAGAATTCGTGGTTAATCATTGTTATAAAACGCTGGAAATCATTGCTTATTTAATACCCAGCTTTTAGCGCATTTACAGTCACAGCAAATTAATTTCATGTTTTACTAAAATAAATACATGCACACATCAGCAACACATCCGGTGGTATGCGCCGCTGGGATTTCCATCAAGCAGCCAGTCAGGAGCCACAAAAACAACGCAATTGCTGGGTATTTAGCACAATTTATGTTGTTGTTATTATAGTTATTGTTGTTGGTTTTGCCTTTGTTGTTTTTGTTTTGTTCACGTTTTTGATTTTGCTATAGTTGTTGTTGATTTTGTTTGTGTTGTAATTGTCCAGCACCATTGTAAATAATGTGCTGATGACTTGTCGCTTGGGTCGCTAGAACATAAAAATGACTGGCTGTGTTCGCCATATTCTCGTACATACAAGGTCAGTGAGTGATAGTGAACACTTTTACACTATAAAATATAGTGCAGCGTCAACTAGGACGATGACAGTAACTTTTAATTAAAATTGCACTTAATGCAGCTGGTAGCTGGTGGCTGCTGTTGTTTGTTGCCATTTAGTTGTGTTAGTGTTAAGTGTTGAGTGTGATGGATGCACTGAGTGGTGTTGACTAATTTTTGATTTATTATATTAAGTGCAGACTGACTAGCAGACTGTAGCAGATAAGTCTATTGCATCTTCGTTTTGCAAAGTTTCTTATTGAATGAACTTGTTTGGTTTAAAACGTCTTAAATTGAAGAAATTATGTCTCAAATTGTGCGCATAATTTTTTTACGTTAAACTAATTTCTATAAGTGAACATTCTATTATATAAACACAATTACTTTAAGCCAAAAACAACACAACGTGATTTTCTTAAATAACTCAAGGATGTCAGACCTAAATACGTAACATTAACTCAAGACAATAATGATGCCAACGTCGACGTTGCTGCCAATGATACTCCGCTTGTTATCTATTGTGACAGTCTGACAGCAGCAAGAAATAAAATAACAAATCTTCTTAATTCGCTACAAAATCACACAAATCCAAACAAGTTAAAAACAAACCCACAGAATGTATTAAAAATAAATATTTTCACTCTTATCGTTGAAACTTAATCTAGTAGCAAGAATTTATGTTGTTAAGGAAAGTTGTTTGTAATAATGGGGTATAGAAAATAAAACTGGCAAACATTCACAACCGCACAAACACACACATACACACTCACATATGTATATAGCTGAGTACCAGAGCAGCAGAAAGTAAAATAAAACAAACAATTTGTACTCGTGTGTTTGTTTGCTTGTGTAAGCATAACGTGGTGAACCACGTTTTTGCCACAAAATCAATCAACATGAAAACTAACACACTCACCTACACACAGGCACACACACACACCCTCACTCAAACACAGACACACACATACGTACGCAAGCATAAAGGCTCGAAAAACAAATTTCGGAGGGCATAAAAACTGTTATTTTCATATAAATATTAGCAAAACTAATAAAAGCTTAAGTATTTGTGTGTGTGTGTGGCTTGGAGTGTGTGTGTTTAAGCTTGTAGATATACGACTAAGTTTTTGTGGCTTATACAGGTTTTCATTATTATTGAGCGCTTTACACTGCTAAGTATTTAAAATTAAATAAAAAGTTTTTCCAGAAAAAATGAAAGCTTTTTATCTTTCTACAAAAGCATTTGAAAGTATTAATACAGATGTGCAAATTTTATTTATAATACTAACTGAATACTGATACTACAAAATATTAAAAAAATATTTTAGACCTTTTTTTACAAATGAGTTTCATAAGTTTCTGTCAACCAGTTTATAAATTTAAGACAATTTTTCTTAACTTAAAATTTCGACATTTCAAGTAAGTAAATCGATTGGGTATTTTACAATTTGTGACACTAATAAAAGCTACCATTATATGTACTAAAGAGCTGTACAAAACATTCTAATTGCAAAACTTCACTACTGTACAGTACTGCAATGCACTGCATTTCACTGTAGCGTTAACATCGCATACACAAGTTCTATGTTACAGCTCAGCAACGAAACAAGCACTTCATCAGTTGAAATGATTTTCGCTACAGTAACAGACTGTGCTTATATTATGATGAAGAGCAGAATATCAAAACATACAGCGACAATACAGTAAAGTAACAGTAAATCATAGCAACCATAGCGAGTGCTTGCTTCAGTGTCGATCAGCTAGTAGCAATCTTAGCTAAATCTGTAAGTGAAACGAAATATTTTTGACGAAATAATCCATAATTTAAAAAAAACGGTATGGCCATTTCAGCTCTTGAAAGGACTTTGACCGAGCTTCTTATGATCAATATTGTTGTGTGTGTTATGAAATGTTTGAACACAAATGATCGAGAACTGAACCTACCAGCTTTATGCCGACTCCGAACGGCTTATGTTCTCAAAAAGCTTTTCATGGCAGTTTTTACTCTCTGAGGTTTGCCATTGTCTGCAGAGAGGTGACGGCTGAACAGAAAAATTAATTCAATTGAAAAAACATTCAGTGTCAGATGAGGGATTCGATCTTGGGTTCTCTGGCGTATGAGCCACACACTCTACCCACTACGCCACTGCCGCCACAATCTATAATTTAAATGTAAGTTAAATTGTAAACCTTGTCTATTTGTAATAATTTTGTTTGTGTTAAAATGTTTTAAGACTTTTTTTTGTAGGAATCTATGAATGAAACGCAATAAAAACAAAATTAATGTACTCGAATCGTGCTGAACAGATTATAACATGACAAAAAAAAAAAAAATCTAACCATTCGTTTTACCTGTAAGTAGTTCAGTGACAGTGCAGTAGGTTCTACTTCAGTTTTGTGCTACTTCAGTTTTGTTCTATTGTTCTGTTGCTTAAATGTTCTACTGTCTGTTCGTGCAGTGTTTGTTTGTATATCAAAAATTCTCTTCACTGTGGTGCTTGTTTTGATATGAGAGAGTAGGTGAGCGGCAGTTGTTGAAAGCAGAGCTGATGGCTTGCAAGTCATTTGTACAGTGTTTGTGCAGCTCTGTAATACGTACCCCAATTTTGCGATATCAAATTAACCCGATAAACTTTTGATTGCAAAGCAGGTGTAGGCTTAGGCCGTTTATATGCACGCCGAGCCGAAAAGAGATGCATGACTTCATTTCTCTATTGCTCTAATGTGTTATTCGGCTTGTCTCAGCAATAAGCGTGCACTACTAAAAGTGGTCTTAGTATGTATTCAGAAAGCTTGTAGAGCTGAATTCGCCAGAGTACTGAAGCTACAATACCCCGCGGCAGTACTGAAGTATATTCGAAGTTTTTAGCCGTCTATAAAATAGTTATGTATAATCTGCAAAAATATTTGTGTAATACGCTTATATAAATTTTACCCTTAATTGCCAGTCAGCAAAACAGTGTAGAATGAGTTCCATTAAAATTAAAGTATCACGCCCCCTGTCTAATTCCGCCCACTTCTGTAAACTATGGACTGCTCCTTATGGTAAAGAATATATTGCCAAAATTTGGTTAAAATCGGACAAATGGTATAGAAAGAGTTCGATTAGAATTAAATTGACACGCCCCTTGTCCAATCCCACCCACCTGTGTAGACTTTGTACTTCTCTTTATACTAAAGAATATACGTGCAAAATTTGGTTCAAATCGAAGAAACGGTGTAGATGGAAATATATTAAAAATAAAGTGCCATGCCCCCGGTTTAGCACCGCCCACTTTTATAAACTACGAACTGATCCTTATGCCAAATAATATGTGTGCAAAATTTGGTTTAAGTCGGACAAACGGTGTAAATGGAGTCCGATTAGAACTAAATAGACACGCCCCTTGTCCAATCCCACCTACTTTTTTAGGCTTAAAACTGCTCATTATACCAAAGAATATATGTACGAAATTTGCCTGAAATTGGACAAACAGAATAGAACCGCCTCATTTTTTAAACTTAAGACTGATGCTTATGCCAAATAATATGTGTGCAAAATTTGGTTTAAGTCGCACAAACGGTGTAGAGACAGTTCTATAAGAGTTAATTTGACACGCCCCTTGTCCAATCGCACCCACTTTTGTAGGCTCATTATGCCAAAGAATATATATACGAAATTTGGTTGAAATCGAACAAACGGAACGGACGAGAAGCTAGATAAAAAAGAAGTGACACGCCCCCTGTCTAGTACTGCCCAATTTTATAAGCTTAAGACTGTTTAAATTGGCAAGGATTATGTGTGAAAAATTTGGTTGAAGTCAGACTTAGGGTGTAACAGAAGTTCGATAAAAAGTAAAATGCCACACCTACTACTATAGTCTAAGGACTCCACATTATACCGAAGAATATATCGCACTCCATCTACAAAGCAGGCACAACTCAAAATTTACAAATTTTTACTTTTTAAATTTAAACTAATCGATATGATTACTTCCATCAACTCTTACTCTTTAAAAAAAAAAAGTTATTTTGTCTCTTTGTTTTGTATGGAGTCCGTTGAAAAAAAAAAATAGTTTTTGCTTCTCCCGAAAATTTTAAAATTTTGAGTTGTGTCTCTTTTGTAGATAGTGTGCGATATGTAAGGGTTGGATAAACGATGTAGGTGGAATTTGGATACATACAGACAGAAAGTTCTCCTATTTTGATGACGTCACTTTGTATGGGAGGAGGGCGTATTGTTCATCCGATTTTGCCAAAAACCATAGAGATGTTTCATATTATATATTAAAGCCTATGTGCAAAATTTCAAGACATTAATGTTTGTAAATTTTTAAGAGATTTTACGTTTAAAATAAAGCCACTTTGTAAGGGAAGTAGGCGTGGTTTTCATCCGAGTTTGTCAAATATTGTAGTGATGTTCTATAATATATATCAAAGCTTATGTGTGAAATTGCAGGACCTTTCTGTAATTTGAGCAGATTCTTAAGAGATTTAACGGTTAATATAAAGCCACTTTGTATGGGAGGTAGGCGTGGTTTTCACCCGATTTTTCCAAATTTCATAGTAAGGATTTATATTGAAGATAAATTAGTTTTTATGCTTATTTTTAAGACATTTACGGTTAAAATAAAGTCACTCTGTGTGGGAGGTAAGTGTGGTTTTCATTCGATTTGACTCATTTTCGAACTTGATCTCTATTTTTTAGATAGAAGCTGATGTTTAGAAATTCATCGCGATTACTTTAAAATTACGTCTGTAATCGTGATCACAGATGGAAGACGGACAGACAGATGGACACACGGAAATTGACTTAGGTGGTGATGCTGATCAAAAATATATATTCTTTTCTATATCTGCCACGCCTCTTTATCGGCGTTACAAGTGGAATGACAAAGTGAATATACCTATAAAAATATACCTATATACCTATAAAAATAAGTCACTTTGAAATTTTGCTATATATCTTCATTTAAATATAATTGTTTTTAATTATTCTACAATAGTGCTTTCCAAAAATAATTTTTCCCATATTTGCATAATTTCCACAATTCTCGTTGAATAAGTAGAAGTATTATTAATAATTAGTAGAAGTATTAAGAATCAAAACTTTTTACACTCTTAAAACATAAATATGAATTTATAGCGAAGATTTTCTTTTTTCCACGTTGTCTTCATGAATTTTTAATCATCTTTATCATACCCAGTCGGTAAAAGCAGTTTTAAGAAGCACCTTCTTAGGACATTTTCTTTCTTTTTTTTTTTTGTATAAATTGTCCAAAAAAAAAGGATCTACTAAAGACCGGCCATTCACTCTATGAAGGGATGCTAAAAATTAATTTTATACAAAAATATTAATCTTGCGTCTAAATGATCATTACTCGTATTAGAGCCAATTGTCTTCGATTCGAATCCGGACATGGTGCGAATTACTTGAAGTAAACTTATTTCGAAGAGTTGTTATTTTGGCGGAACAGCTCATGAAACTTGTAAATTATTTGAGGTTTGGAAACACATCAGTCAAGCTTTGAAAGCAATCCCTCTGCATTGCCACACTTCCATTAAGATATCGTTATCGCTGTAATAATAGAAGCGAAACGTATTTGAAAACAACTCAACTCAAATAGTTTCAGGAAAAAATTGGGGAAAAAACTTTTTTCACATTTACTCGTAGCTGTCGTAAAATATACCACTCTAAAAAATTTCTAAATATACACCACTCTTTTAGGCCTTAATTTACCATTAATAAAAATTTACTCTGATCCTAATGCTTGCTCTATCTAATCAGCAAAATTATGTTGATACCTGTCATTCTCCCTGCTTAGATCAGTACCGTAATAGTAATCAATGGGAATTCGGATGGGAAGAAATTTTATTGAAAGCATTTTTTAAAACTAGTTTGGATATGCCTATTAAAATTGCTGACTGGGTAATCACCCAAGGGCTTATAATATTAAGGTTTTTTTTTCTTTTTAAACATTTTATACAAGCAAAGTTTTTCCGACTTATTTTAAAAATCAAAGAGCAATAATCAACACAAAAAATTAAAAGCACTCTTAAGACAACCGACTTAAATTTGCACTCACTGTAACTTTTTAGCACTTACTTAGTAGGTAAAACTTTTGTTGTTTTTTCAATAAGTACCCAACGGATATATAAACGAAGTTGTCCAAACAATTTTTCGCAAGACTTTCAAAAACAATTTATTAAACACGAAAGAGCAATAAACGCGTTGTAAGATTTTTGACGTTATTGTTGGCCAAGTTGGTAAAGTTGTCATAGACAATATGTACGTTTAAGTGTATGTGTGTGTGTATGTGTGTGTATGCGTTTGTTGCTAAAAGTAATGCTGAAGTCAAAGTGCGAGCAAAAGTACAATGAAGAAAGAAGAGGAAAGTGCGATAGTGTGTGTAAGGATAAAAACAATAGAGTTGGCAGAGATTTAAGATAGGAAGGAAGTGTTGGTTCATGTTGCCAACTGCATACAAAGTACGGTACATTGTTTTTCCTTGTTGCTTTGAAAACAACTTTTTTTTTTTAGTTTCTTTAATTTTTCCTTTTTCTTTTTGCCTTTTGTTGTGCCGGTGGGGGTAATTTTTGCGCTTTATATGAAATTTTCTTTTTGTTATTATGATGCGTATTTTTGAAGTTGCTGCTGCTTTTGTAGTTTGGCCCATTTGTTGAGTGCGGATGATATTAGAAGATAATGGATTTCTGATGATATATATTTCTCTACTTTGATTGCAAGAATTGGCAAATGTATTTGTATGAGTCATTAACTGAAATATTCCAAGGCTGGGGAAAAAGTTGGTTAAAAGCAAAATATTTTTTTTTATAACAACTCAATTCGCAATTATATTATAAGTGATTGAGACCAATGAGTATGGTTGGAAGTTCAAATTGTATGAGTGTAATTTAAGCTTTTCTTTAATTGCTTTTGAAGACTTTAATTGCTTCAAAAGTTTCTAACAAAGGCTTATAACCCTTAATTGCAACTTTAACACTTCAAAATCTAACTTTTTCCTTTCAAAACACAACTTCAAATTTAAATTTTATGTCTAAAAGTTTGCATTTGAAGTCCCAGCAAATCAAAATTGACGACTTTATCGAGATTCTGACTACACTCAGAAAAAAGTTTCTCGGAATATGTGAAAAAAAGGCATCTTATTTAGAGAAAAATGGTATTGACTTTGCCCCAGAGAATGCTTTTGGTCTTAATTTGATACCAAAAAATTCCTAAAAATGGTACAAATTTTCTCATCAATAATAAAGACAGCACCTCTTTAACAGAAAAATATTTCTTTATAACACGTTCAACCGTTTTCTTTATTGTATCAATTTTTCCCAAAAACGGAGAAATATTTATTGAACTTTAATAAATCTTTTCTTTAAATTGGATTTCCTAGTTTATCACAAAAAAAAAAAACACTTTCTTCAAAATAGAGATAGTTTTTCTTAATATTGGTTAACATATTTCTTTATTGCGTTTCCATATTTCGGAAGTTTTTTCCGAAAAACGATTTTATAAATGCATCCAAAGAACAAGTGGCAATAAACAACATCGCTTTGTGTAGCTATCTTAAATAAAAATAAATCCTTTGAAGAAACAATCGTCATAATACCATATACCGAATAGGCGATACTAGATTTTCACTTGTATCATTCACTCGCTGTCTCGCTTTCTACTTATTTTTTCGTACCTAATTCAATATAAGAAAAATGTATCGTTTTAAGAGATGAAGACTTTTTTATTTTTGCGAATTTTTTTTTTTAATAAAAGCGTTTTAATAAAAGTGATTGAACGAATATAGCTGAAATAAACATTTTACATATAATTCCTTCAATAATTATTCAGCTATGTGAATTCCGTACACTTCCAGTAAAGGTTGCTGCCCACTGACGGCACGTAACGAAACGAAACGGCAAGCCGGTCAGAATTCTTTGGTTTTATAGCCACCGGCTTTTTCGTCGGTCGTTGCCGTTTCGTCGTCGTTAGTGTGCATGAATACATAAGAACGCAGTGTAGTTATATTTTGTAGTTTCATTACGTGCCGTAAGTGGGCAGCAACCTTAATACGGACTCACGCCAAAACTATATGTGTTTGGATTAACGAGACTGTACTGTACTAGATGTCTGAACAAAGTATTAGAGACCTGAAATATTTTCAATTCCCATAAGTGAAGAAACATTTCTTCGAATATGAAAAAATTCATTCTAGTTGAAGAAAATTTTACTTAAAATAAAGAAAATTGCTATTATCTAAAATGGAGAAATGGGTGCTTTTTTTTCTGACTATACTGCGTTACTCTTTCGGACTGTCTTAAAACATATAATTATCATGATATAATAATTTACAAGGTTGCCTTGACAACTACCTATTTTCTCAGAGCGTCGACCATGATATAATAATCTGCAAGGTAGGAGTGACAGTTTTTTGTCGTCCAGCATTTGTCAAAAACTCTTAGAAAAATAGAAAACGAATAAGCATCAAGAGATATGAAAAATTTATCTATATATTGATTTTGACAAGTTTTGCTCTACGCTCTGAGAAAATATGTAGTTGTCAGGGCTACCTTGTAAATTATTATATCATGGCGTCGTCCATCATTTGTCAAAATCAATATGAAGTTTAATTTTTCATCTGTTTTGCTGCTTATACATTTTCTCTTTTTCTATGTGTTTTTGACAAATGCTGGTCGACAAAAAAACTGCCAGTCCTACGTTTTAAATTATTATATCATGCACAAAATTTTATTATATTATTATTATATTATATATTATATTATATTACACAAAATCATGATATAATAATTTACAAGGTAGCCTTGACAACAACCTATTTTCTCAGAGCGTCGACCAACACTTGTCAAAATCAATACAAGGTTTCAGTTTTCATCTGTTTTGCTGCTTATTCGTCTTATTCTATGCTTTTTTGACAAATGCTGATCGACAAAAAAACTGTCAGCCCTACCTTGTAAATTATTATATCATGCACAAAATTTCGAAACAGTTTCGATTTTTATACAATTTTGTACTGAGTATCGATATGTGCCAGTTTACACGATTAATCAAAGTTTAAATAGAAAGAAATTTCTAGTTTAAATAGAAAGAAAACAAACTGGCTGCAAGAAATCGTAGCCCATTTTTCACATTTTCTTGTTAATAACGACTTTGAAACAAAATTTCGTTTCGATTTCCTAGCTATATTTCGCTATCAATTTAAAAAAATATGTATTACTTGAAAAAAGCTTGGTAGTAATTTTTTTTCTTTTTCTACTTTCAGCAAATACCACCTACATGCTATTGGCAAAAATCATGCCTTGAAATTTCAATCAAAATCTATTCAAAACGAAAATCATATCAAAATAAAATCAAAAACAAAAAGCAAAAACGTAGCAAAAAAAATGTCGACCAAAGCTTTAGTACAAACATCAAACCAAATAGCAGCAACCACCAACATTAACTCAAGCACAACCGCAACAGTTGTTGCCAACAATGCCGCCAACGCCATGTCACAGCTGTCAACTATTTCATTGATGCTCGAATACGACATCGACAACACGCTGAACACCATCAAAGAAAACGGTGGCCACCTCATCAAAGACGTCTCCCAGTATCCCGCTTCAAATACAACAACAACAACAACAACAACGATAACAGCAACCAATTTACAGCCCACCAAATCTGTAACGACGGCTGCTGTACTGGAAAAGCCAGTGCTGCCACCTACACCACCTGCAACACCAAATCTACAAACAACAGCACGTAAACGTTGGCGCATTCTGGCCAAAGTGCTACGCAAGGACTCGGAGGAAACGGTTTCTAGCTCGGGCGAGGACGAGGAACGCACCGCTTCAGTGCGACGCTTCAAGTCTTTCGATCTGCTGCGTCAGGATAGCTTCGAGGATCATATGAGTCTTAATTGTCTAGGTAAGCCGGAAAATTGGTACAAGTATTGTGTGCTACTCGATGGTGAGGGGCAGCTCGAGTATTCCGTCAACATACATCACATGGAACGTCATCTTACTGCCAGCGATCTGATGGGTTTCAACAATACGGGCAACATTTGTGTCTGGCCTTCCGAGGAGGCGCTCACCGCTTTTGTGCTCTCCGATCTGCCTGCTTATCATGGCAAATGGATACTGGAGCTGGGTGGTGGCTTTACTTGTCTCACCGGCCTGATGCTGTCCAAGTATGCGAAACCGTATGCGGTGCATTTGACTGACGGCAACGAGGTTTCTGTAGAGAATGTTAAAAAGACTGTTTGTCTCAATGAGCTGTCGTGTTATACGAAATGCTCAGTGCTCAAGTGGGAAGATGTGGCGGCACGTTCAGCTGCCGAGGCGGCTAAATTTGATACAATTCTTTCGGCTGACTGTTTGTTTTTTGATGAGGCACGTTCGGCGCTCATCGATACGATTTGGTATTATTTGGCCGCTCATGGCGTGGCTCTTATAATGGCTCCACAACGCGGCAAGACGATGGCACTCTTCGTGGAGGCATGCGTTAAACGTGGCTTTTGTGTGCAACTAACGCAGCGCTATAATGAAACAATTTGGCAACGTCATCTGAACTTACAAGGGTCGCAGCTGTACGATGAGGATCTACACTATCCAGTACTGATACGTCTGACCAAGCCGCTAACTATGGAGGCAGCAATG
The DNA here is from genome assembly GCA_914767935.1 of Coremacera marginata. Lineage (NCBI taxonomy): Eukaryota > Metazoa > Arthropoda > Insecta > Diptera > Sciomyzidae > Coremacera > Coremacera marginata. Next base: position 1,978,146 of record OU612045.1, on the reverse strand, counting down.
GAGGATGATTTTGAGAAGCTATTGACTTAAGTCGGCGTGCCATATTTTATTCCCAAATAATTGTAATGAGGAAGTTTTATTTAGTTAAAAAATATTGAAATGTTCCAATGATTCCACTTGTTTATTCCAAATGCTTGAATGGCGTTCACTATTATCTAAGAAAGCTTTAAGCTTCAGGTAGTTCTTGTACATTAAAATTTAATATAAGCCTCAATATAAATGAGCATCATTCAAAGCGTGTATATTTTAAAAACAAACATTTCCCATGTACTCAAGTTAAATAATAAAAAAAAATTATAGTTTTATACCACAACCACAAAACCAAAGTATTATTTTACACCTATTGTAATTGTGTTAATGTTAAACCTCGAAACGTTTGCTTTAATTTTATGTGATTATATCTTGAGTTGGGTCAAACTTTCCAATTTATCATAGTTTAAGTTAAAAAAACGAGTTCGTTAAAAAAAATTTGAGAAAAAACAATTCAATTAATCCTAGCTATACAATTAAGTAGCACATTACTCACACGAACAAAACATTATCAATTAAAAGTACCTTTAATGACAAAAAATAAAAGAAAAAAGTTTTTTTTTAGACTAAATTAATTAATTTCTTATAATTAAGAATTCGTTTGAAGTCAATGTAGCTGTTAATTTTAAATTAAGTAGTTAAACAAGACAACAGTTTCTTTAGTTCATCAAATATTTCGTAAAGAATCAATTACTAAATTTAATGATATAAAAATCGCAAAAATATTTGAATTCTGTAGGTAAAACAATTAGTTATTACTAGTTCTTGGAAATGACATATTATAAAAGCTGTTTAAATAAAAAAGTGTTAGTACAGAATATCTACAAAATGGTTTTTTTGACAAAAAAATCAGTTGGTGAATATACGGTAGGTATTGGATTAGATTTTTAAATAGTTATCATTAGAGAAGACAAAAATGTTTAAACCGTTTTTGCATATTTACAACGTCCGTGCTTATTTACCATATTTCGGCGCTTTAAGAAAAATTAAAAGCAAAAATTCTTGTGGTAACTTCTTTCAAACCAAGAATTATGATGTTCGATTGCATCTGGCAATCTTTTTCTTTACAGCGTTATATGAAATTTTAGAGCCTGTAGTGTTGTCTCTTTCCCCCCCCCCCCCCACTTGCTTTGCTGTTTTGTGCGCGGCACACATACAAAAATTTGTCTGTTAACGGCACATAAAAAAATAGGTCTTTGTTCTTTGGTAGGAAAAATACCAAAAATTATGGGCGGCAATACATTTAGAGGAGAGTAAAATAGAGTGTTATTGAGGTGATGGTTTTTATTAAAAGAAATTTGTTTAGAGTTTTAAAATTTTCCAATTAGGTAAGATATACTTTTATGTTTACAAAAATATTTTTTTTTTCCAAAAACAAAGATGGCGGAAGGATTGCTGAAAAATGCCTCTTTTCGCAATGCAGGCACTCTGCTGGCTCCAAGGTTGACCCGAAAAAAAAATAGAGTTAAAACGTAATGATCTGATATCTTCTATCTGAATTTTAAAAAAATCGTTTTTATTTATGCGTACTTGAAATCAAAAACTGTATTTTCAACTTATTTTTTGTTTTAAATTTTGAATGAAACGATTTTGAAAGGCTATTTTTAAAATCAGGTTTATTCAGATTGGTTAAAATGTTATCAAAAAATAGGTTGCCCGCAGTTTTGAAAAACATAGTTTTGAGAAAAACGACTTTAAAGTTATACGAAACAAATAATACGAAGACGTTAGTGTTCAAAACTTAGTTAAATCATTAACATTCTTTGAAAATTTCCCCTTCTCAAATGTACCGGTTTAAGCAGATAAGATAAGTGATCTATTAAAATAGCAGCTGTAGTAACTTGATTTCTATATTATATCGAACTCACGAGCGGGTCTCTTTTCAAGCTTATAACAAGGGCTTGGATTTTAATGCCCTTAAAAACATCCAAAAATGATCTAAAAAAATTACTTAATGTCCAGCAAAAAAGCATTAAAAATGCTCTAAAAAACCCATTAAATTTCTTTAAAAATTAAAATTAATAAATACATTTTTGATTGTTTTTAATTTAAATGTTTTGGAAAAAAAATTGATATTAATAAATTTATTTTAAATTGTTTTTAATAAAAATGCTTGGAACTGCATAACGTTGCAATAAATTACAATGTACATTTTTAAATTAACAAAAAAAAACAACCTGATACTGTTGGTGTAAACTATCTTCTACTATACCATATATCGAAAAACATCTTTCCACTTCAGCACTCAAGAGCGCATATTTAAAAGATGAAATATAGTTAACATCCAAATTTCGTTTTAGCTGCAGATCTTTACCTTTACATAAATTATATATATATTATATACCTTTATAGCTTTATAGCTACCCGGATTTTTATTTAATACTTGACAAAACTTTCTAAATACATTTTCACCAGCGTTGACAATTCTCTATGGCTCGGGGTATAGATTGAAAAACAAACCAATTTTTTTTAATTTTGAAAATTATACCCTTTGGCTTGATAGATTTCAAAAGTATCTACGAAATATTTTACTGCCCCTAATAATCTCAAAAATCACTAAAAGTGATAAAAAATTATTAAAAAATCGATAAAAATGACTCAAAAGATTACCTAAAACTATTGAAAAAGACCTAAAAAACAGAAATGCCTAAAAATGACAAAAAAATGCCCTAAAAATGTTTGGCTTCGGTACCTGGGGACTATGAACGGTGTTTTTGCATCATCAGGAAATGTCAATGCTAGAGCAGAAAAAAGTTGGCATGTTGTAACTTATAACATGCTTATAATTTTCTTAATATTCAAGATATCTTTATAAATTTTTTTTTTTTAGATATTTGTGAGATGTTTTTAAGTCATTTAAAATGAAAAGAATCGATTCTGGGACGCCTCAAAATGTCTTGCCGGCCTTAAAGAAAATCCTCGCGCATTTTTGGCACGTATAGTAATAAAATAAAAAAATAGTTTAAAAGTGACGGTAGTGTATTGTATTGTATCTATTACTGCTAATAAGAAATTTTCAAATTTAACATCCATCATTGCAAAATACAAGAACGATTGTAGGAAACGGCTAGCGGAGTCAAAATTTGTTAATAGAATAGTCCAAGGACCCACAAAATTATTTTTAATGGACTTATGCCGAACATTCCTGAAGTCAAATGTTTCGCTTAAAAAAAATTTCTAGTCCCCATTTCATTCAATTCATAGAAATATATATGAAGCAGACAGACAGTTCTTCATAAATGCCTTCATAAAGAAATGACTGGTCTTCTCAAAAATTGATAAATAACTATAACAGCTGGTGTACGCTTAAAAATTGTATTTAGGTTTCATGATATTTACAAAGATCGTTAAGATATTTATAGCTTCAGAAAAAATAAAATATTAATTTCATAACCAGTTTTTATAGTGAACATCTGTCCGTTGAAGAATTTTTTACCGGACTTCTGCAAGGTTCAGCTGACATTAGAATTGCACCTGCACACACACAGCCTTAGACTAGGTTGTGCACAACTAAATACAAGGATTGCCACAGGACGGAGACAAGTTAAGAAAGAAAAGATTAAAAAATTACGGTAAAACAATTTTAATAGTAAAGCAAATCGTGCATGGGACATGAAAATTATTTTTAGATAATTTCTTTTATAACAAGATATAAAAGAGCAACTACAGCAACAACAACAACAACAACAAGAAAAACATCAACAATATCAGCAACAAAAATAATAATCATCATAAAAATAACACGCTAGTTAGTTGTAAGCTTAATGAGGTTCAATGCTGCTTTGCTGACTGCTCCTGTGGCTGACGTCCTTTTAGTTGTTTATTTGAAGACGTATAAGAGTAGCTCTTTAGCGATAACTAGGTTAGGAGTCAAGGTAGTAAATCAAAGTTAAAGAATTTTTCTTTTCTCTTTTCTTGCGTGCAGTCATTGTGGTGAATTTGTCTGCACTTTGAAGTAACTTTTTTCAAACACTTAAAGATATAAAAAAAGTTTTGTCAAGTAATTTTATTTAATAAAAAGTAATTTGCATTTACTAAAAGGTAGTTTAAGTGATTTTTTTAAAGTATTTTTTAATATTTTAAATGTTCTACTGTCGGAAAGCTTGAGATTCAGTATATTTTAACTATTTGATTGGACGTATAGTTGTGAGGGATATGAGATGGGAGGAATTTGACTTTACTTTTTTTAAACACTAGATGTATATGGGCATTTCCAAACTGCCGTCACGTACGATTTGTGCGAAAAAATAATAAAAAAATTAATGAAAAAGTTAAATTTTTAAAAAATTTTTTATATATTTGGGTTGTAATAAAGTAGCACTTTATTAAGTAAAAGAATTACAACAATCGATCCTTAGGATTAGAGATATAAGCAAAAATATGCTCTGGCGTGACGTTACAAGAAACAGAAGAAGTTTTAGACATCGATTGCAAAATTTGCGAAACTGCGAATAGGCATAAAACCTTTTTTTAAAAGATTTTGAAATAATATAAGTTTATTTTCCAAGTAATAAAACTTAAAAATCTTTTCCCGTTTTTTTGTTATTAGGCTTAGTCATCTGGCGTGACGTTACTGGCGTTACGTTACTTAAATTTCTTTTGTAATTAAATTGGGTAATTTAGTAGTTAGGTAATGAAGTAATTATGTAATTTAGTAATTAAAAAACAAATTTAATATATTCTGTCTCTTCTTGCATCGACCATTTTCCATCATTTTTAGCCAATGCCTTCCATTTTTACTAAAACAAAAACGTCTACGAAACATTTACTAAACATTTAGCAAAAAGAAAGAAAAATTACATTTGTGGAACAGTGCAGGTGATTTGATCATCATGGTTAATGAGTTTATGTTTAAATTGCTTAAATCAATAAAATTTAAATGTCCCTCTAAGATAATATCATTAAACAATTAGTTTTCGTGTAATTTTCGTGTCACGGTGGATTTTTTCCGGTAATGCCCATATGTAATATTTTGTAAAAAGAAATGATGCCTTTTTTAACATTTTGTAATTTTTCTACAAGAACTCAGACGTGAAATCTATATAATTATTACGCAAGCACATTTCTTGTGATGACTATCAATTCTATACTGTAGACGAGATTTTCATAAATATTGTACGATGTGGGATTATTATAAAAAAAATTATTATAAACATAAAGAACAACTCATTCTGTTTTATTTTTCGCAGAATGCTTTGTTGATGTTGGTACCTCCTGAAGCATTAATTCCAATACTTCAACTCTTAATCAATGTAATCGATGTAGTCGATGTTAATCAATGGCACGACTTTAATCATTATTCCCCAACATATTGTAACTATTTGGGCATGAAAAGGCTCAATATTCAACCTACATGTAAATGTTTTCTAAAAAAAACAAGGCTATTGCGTTTTTTGATACGGAACACCCTGTATTTGACAGTTAAGGTTTTGAAACTACCCTATAGGAACAAACTAACTTGTTTTTAAAAACAACTAATTAAAAAACTAATATAAAATAAACCAGTATATGAACTACTTTTAATTATATTAAGGATGTTGACATGTTTTAATTGCAAATTTTTATTAGATTACAAGTTTATATATATTTAACCATGTTATTTAATCAAATATTATTAACTTTAGGCCATCAGTAACAGTTTTCAATTGGTTATTTAAAAGCAATTAAAAAAATAATTTAAATGTAACTAATTTAACAAGTAGTTGAAAATATATGCAGACGAAAGTCAATTGACTTATTTAGCGGACATCACCATACAAAATAAGTTAGTTCGTTCTATGGAAAAAAGTCAGAATTTCAACTAGTTGTGGTTGACAAAAAACTACTTTATCAACTACTTTTAAATTAGTTGATTTTCCTACAGGGTACCTAACCAAACCAACATTTTTACGAAAAACATGATTTTGTAGTTTTTTTCAAAATGGTTAAGCTCACCAACGACTATCATTATAGCCGAAATATTTTCTAAAGCATTATAAAATAAAGCAAAGTAAATTTTCAGTCGTTAACATGTACAATTTTGTATTCCTATGCAGCTCGAGGCACCCTAATATACGTGAAACGGAAATTATAAAAAAGTTACATACGTACAAAAATACTTTATTAGCGTGTGATTGTGTGTGCATGTGTGTGTATGTTAATGACTAAACAAATGCTGTAAGCACTGCAGGAATTAATCAAATGTGCCCTCAATATGTATGCGTATTTGTTATAGAACAACAACAATAACAACAGCAACAATTAAGCACAAACTTAAATATTCACATAAATTTAATTGCAGTTGCTGTTATTTTTTCAACTTACAGTACTTCAACTTATTATAGCCAGCTATGCGCTCCACATTCCTTGCCACCTATCAACCAGCTTTTAAGCTTGCTTTGCTTTATACCGTTGCCGTGGCTGTTGCTATTGCATCAGTTGCATTTAATGTCAACGCTTGTATTATCGTAGTGGCTTGTCTTTGTGTGTGTGTGTGTGTTGATGTACTTGTGTCTTTAAACCTAAAGCAGTGCACATTCACACTGAGATAGCTTTGTGTTTTGTTGTTTTTGTTGTTGCCATATTGTCGTTGGTCATTTTGCTGCAGTGTATCCTGCTGTGTGGCCTGTTAGCTGTCCGTCGCATGTCCTGCCTATGCATGTGACGTATTTGCAACTCGTTAAGTTTTGGCTTCATTTTGTGCTTAGTTGTTGTTGCCATTTAACAGTTTTGGGTTGATGTCTTTTGGTGTTACTGTTGTTGTTGTGGCTTTTGCTGTTGAGCACATATCCTTCTGCATGTTGTCAGCTCTGGCTTATCTTAACGAGTGTGACCTCATTAGTTGGAAACTTTTACGCTCCTTCTTAAGAGTTTCTAGTGGCAAAAATCAGGAAAAGCCAACAGTATGATTTTCTTTTCTTAATATTTTCAACAATTTATGCTTAGCTGTGCAAAATGCGTAAAGGACATGTCTCTAATAAGGATTACGATTAATGAGACAGTTTTTGCTGCATACAGACATGATGTTTTTGCTACGATTATTTAATACAATCTTACTTTTAGATGTAAGTGTTGGATAAGAATATACAATATGCAATATACATATACAAGGTAATTTTTATTCAAAAAGCATGAAGGTCAAATTCAAAATTTAAAATTAGATAAATCGCAAAATATATAAAATGTATACAATTTTTCGAATGAAAAATATTTATTTTCAGTTTTATATGTAAGTAATAATTTTTGATAATAAAAAAAAAAAAACAAACCAAAATAGTTCAGGATTACATTCGAATTCATTATTACAGCGACAATTCAACATAATTCCGTAGGAAGTGACTACATAACGCAGCGCTTGAGCTGTTTTGAAAGAATTGCATAATTGGAGGCAGTCTATATTTATTTGCTCAACTCAATTTACTCAACAAAGCTAACTCCTTGATTTTGTATCAAGGAAAAGCACACCAACGATAGGCAAGACACAAACAGAACGAATTCTATTTTCCATACAAAAGTTCATTGCTTCTTCTGTCTTGCTCATCGTTAGTGTGCTTTTCCGTAACACAAATTCAGATTTGAAAAGAATCAAATAAGGGGTAAGAGATTTTAGAAAAAATATTATTTATAAAATTGTACTACAGGTCGCTGAACAGAACAACTATGTTAAAGGCATGTAGTTAGAAGTTTTCTTTCTCTTCATGTTAGTAAAATTGGGTATACATTTCAAACCTATCTATATCTATATCTATATCTATATCTATATCTATATCTATATCTATATCTATATCTATATCTATATCTATATCTATATCTATATCTATATCTATATCTATATCTATATCTATATCTATATCTATATCTATATCTATATCTATATCTATATCTATATCTATATCTATATCTATATCTATATCTATATCTATATCTATATCTATATCTATATCTATATCTATATCTATATCTATATCTATATCTATATCTATATCTATATCTATATCTATATCTATATCTATATCTATATCTATATCTATATCTATATCTATATCTATATCTATATCTATATCTATATCTATATCTATATCTATATCTATATCTATATCTATATCTATATCTATATCTATATCTATATTTATATCTATATCTATATCTATATCTATATCTATATCTATATCTATATCTATATCTATATCTATATCTATATCTATATCTATATCTATATCTATATCTTCAGCCTTGCTCTTCAGTCTTAATCCTGGCTATACAATTTAGGAATATCGGATGGAAACCACGCCTACCTCCTATACAAAGTGGCTGTATTTTAAAAGTAAAATCTCTTAAAAATCTGCTCAAATTAAAAAAATGTCTTGAAATTTTGCATATAGGATTTAATATATAATATAGACCATCACTATGATATATGGCAAAATCGGAGCAAAACCACGTCTACCTCCCATACAAAGTGAAGTCATCAAAACAGGAAAACTTTCGTTAATATATAAAACTGAATATCATCGTATATGTGGTGTTACTAGTTTTATATGAAGTTTTTGCGCTCTATCTCTCCACACTCTTTCAAAGAGTAACACAAGCGTGTAACGCTCTTTTTTGGAAAAAATAAGTAAGTCGCGGTCCACTGTGACCTGCTAGTATTAAAAATTACTCAAACGTATAATTTTAAAACGCGAATACACGAACAATCTCTTTTTTTTCTACTAGAATCCTTCGATACAGTCTAAAATTATGGAAAAGATTTGAACTTTTCGTACAGTTTTATCAGGGGTCTGTTATATACAATACAATTTTGTGAATGAAAAAAATTGTTCCCCCACACTTTAAAAAATAAAAGCTTTATCGTTCATGTACATGTTTGAACAAAGGTAGGCTACATGTTTGAAGTTGCAACGAACATGTTCACATGTTTGGAGCATTTAGTTTGAGCAAAATAGACTGAAGCAGCTATTTTCTATATTTTTATTTGTAGCATTGGATGATTACCACTAAGCTCGGTCTCATTCAGTCAAGAATTATGCAAATTTAAATGATTAAGGAAAAAAACAACCTAACAGCTAACAATCGAAAAAGAAAAATAAGCCACTTTATTATTTATGTTTTTCTCTCACTACCGTGATATAACTAATTTAATGGCTCTCCACGTGGCACTCAAATATACTATTCGAATAAACCTGTTTATTTGCATACATTTCCATCGTAAAAGGTTATACCGCAAAAGGAAAAGCGGCAAAGGTTAACGGTACATAAACAAAAGTCAGGCAAATTTTGCGTGTCTGAAATGGTTTCTACGTTAATTTATTAAACACATGAAATGTCAACAGGTTTAAGTTAATTGTTGATTATTTTCATAAAAAAAAGAAAATCATGTTAGTTCTTGACATGTTAGACGGGTCAAACCAAGAGTATTTAACAAATCTTTTCAATCGATTTTTTTGCTTTTGTAGGAAGTTACAGTCACGCCTAAGTAGAAGCGTTCGGTGTTGTGTAATTTTACGTTTCGCAATATCCAGTTAAACGCCATACCTCAATTGAGGCATTGTGTTAAAATGGCCGAAAGCATATCTACTGTCAAAAATATATTTATTGTATTATTGTTTGAGGAAAAATTTTACATCACTTCAGCACTGCGGAAAGCTATACTGCCGTCATGGGGAAGAGTGCGGTATCTAGCATGAAAATCAAAATTAATTTTATTGTATTTTCCTTATAAGTAATCCATCCTCTTTAAGATTGTAAAATAAAAATCCCGAACTTTTGACCCCAAACCAAAATATTTTTACCTAAATTGTCGTATCTACACAAAATTTAGGTATCATTCCAGGATAAAACGCAGTATCTTCATAAACAGAGTGAAAAATGCCGTATCTACATGTAGATGCCGCACTTTGCCTTTTTTCTATTCTTTTTTATATAAGTTAGGTTTTTTTGTTATTTGTTAGTTTTTTATTATATTTTACTCACTTCAGCTTATTTAACATACTAATTTTAATAGAAAAACAATCATTATTTATTTCAGCTGTGTTTTATTTATTTGGTTCTAAAGGTAAGTAGTTTGATTATAAAGTAGTTGATTATGAAGTAGTTCTATTATAAAGTAGGGAAAACCAACCCAAGTTGCACTTCGATGAAGACTAAAAACTCAGTAGCTGAACTAAGCTAAGCTAAGCTTAGCTAAGCTAAGGTAAGGTAAGCTTTACGTGTGTCACTAACACATGCAAAGCTTAGCGAACCATCGCGCCAGACGCATTGTCAGCACTTCTGGCACACGCTTATGTTTTTCTGTGTGCAGTTATTATTTAGCCAAAAAGAAAAACATGTAATTAATGTGTCAGCAATTTATGTTATTGTTTGAACAAATAAAACAACGATTGCAAGTTTGTTGCAACATAATTCTGAGAATTATGAAGTAAGTATGAAAAATATTGTGCAATCTAGAATGGTTAAAAATAACCCAAAAGAAAAGATTTATTTCTGAGAATTATGAAGTAAGTAAGTAAGTATGAAAAATATTGTGCAATCTAGAATGGTTAAAAATAACCCAAAAGAAAAGACTTATTTGCTTGCAATGCAAATAATGAAATGCAATTATAATTAAATATTTTGTTCCTTAACTCCTCCGCCCTCAAATTCGAGCGTCCTCGTTCGATGGAGTTGTAATGTATAATTTTGGCAAATCTTGTATCCTTACTTCATTTGTGGTTTGGTTAGTTTTCTCTAATTTTACAAATTTTCTTTTTATTTTTATTAATGTAAGTATAATAATTAATATAATAATGACTACCATTATTATATTGGTAGAAAAATACATATCATTTTTAATTTTTAATAATTTTATGTCTTTAGTTTCATTAGTCTGAAACTGTTTAATGTAATCTAACGATAATATTTCTTCTATTTTACTGTTATTTGCCATTGGTTGCAGTATTGCAGGTAATGGGTTTTTTTCTGTTATTTCTCTTGACATAAATATCTTATTATCTATTTCAATGCTTGTATTATGGTGCTTTATTAAATATGATCCATTAAGTTTGACATTTTGATTATTAAATTTTATAAAACCATGAAAATCATTTAAAAATATTACATCATTTGAGATTTCTTCAATTGATTTAATGTGTTCATTTTTTATCTTAACACAATCATCGATTTTACTTTTTAGCAGATGTGCTATGCACGTGCCATTTGTAATATCATTTACTACTTTTCTTGGACAAATTGTCATATTATTGTATGTTTTACACTTGCTTTTTTTCCCATATATTTTGTTTTTACATAATAATATTGTTTCATATTCTATTTTATTTATTAATTTATTTTTCTTTACTGCTCTTATATCTAAAGCTCTACAATCTTCTTTTTCTGTTGTAGGCAAGTTTATAATATAAATTAGAGATTCAACACTGGATGCTATTTTTATTTCCGCGAACTCTAGAGCTTCGTCTAAATTAATGAAAGGTATGTTTTCATTTTCCAGGAAATTTTTTGTGATTTCCATTTCTTTGTCGGATAAAATATACGAATTTATGATATTTGATTTTGCCCAGTGTATGGCATAGGCAATATTAATGAGCTCTTCCTTAATTGTTTCTAATTCATATTTAGTTTGCATAATTAAGTCGTTCTCTATATCTTTATCTTCCTGAATAAGCTTTGTTATTTTATTTGCATTATTAATGATTTCGTTAATTTTTTCATCAGTTAATTTATTTATTATTACTTGCCTGTCATTATTTTGCAGTATGTTATTTATTTTTTCTACTAATATGTTATAATCACCATGGTCTGGATTCCCTGCGATCCATTTCCATGCTGATCCTATAAAGTCTAGTGATCTTTTGTAAATTTGTCTGTTTATTTTTATTCTATTTAGATGAGTTTTTGTTTGATTGAGTAGTGTTACTAGTATGGGTTGTAAAGGATGATTTTTCATGCGTCCGGTTATTGTTTGTAAGTTGTCTATGGTATTGTCGTAGTTCCTCAATTCGATGATGTGTACAATTCTAAAAGTCCCCGTTTGTAACTTTGAAGGTCCAGCGTCCACAGTTATTAGTTGCGAAGCCGAGTAGTCTAGTATTTGAACGTTTGCTGTTGTCAATATTGCCGTTGCAATTAGTCTAGAAAATATGTCAGTAAATTATATTTGGTATGTGTGATATATTTATTTTTATTTATGTAAGAAAGATAAATATTATTCTTAATTTTTGATTAAACTCTTGTGAATTACCCTCCCTGTTTCTGTTATAATTGTTGAAGATCTGTTTTCTTTCACTATTTCTTTCTTGTATTTGGCTGTCAGCTTAGTACCGTATCTTTTGTTGATTTTCACATAAATAGTTTGTCCTGGCGTGTAGTCTTTAGGGTTAGTTCTATCTTTGTTATGGAATTTAAGGTCTTTTTCCTGTTTGTCTTTTAATCTCTGAATATTATTTCGTCTAGCTATTTCATATTGTTCTGGATTTATATAAACTTTTCGTCCAAAAAAAGCTTCAAGTGGTTTTTGCCCTGTTGTCGAGTGAACAGAAAAATTGTATTCATAAACTGATCTGTCTAATAGTTCTTCAAATGTTCTGTCTATGTCTTCTGTTTTGAGGCATCTTAAAATCTCGGAAAGTGTAGAGTGGAATCGCTCCACCTGTCCATTTGCTTTACTTATGTGTGGTGGTGTCTTATAAACTTTAATTCTCAATTGGTCTTCAATCATAAATGTTATTGAGTGTGAGTTAAGTGATTTCTCATTGTCAATAATAATTGTCTCAGGTATACCGAAAGTAAAAAGTAGCTGTCTGAGTGGTTCTCGTATGTCTTCTGTTGATCTAGATTTTATTACTCGCGCTTGCGCGTATTTTGAATATTTATCTATTGCTGTCAATACTAATTTCTTTTCAGCTATATAAATGTCAATGTGGAGGATTTGACCTGGATATTCGGGAATTGGGGTTGGTTGTATTATTGGTTTGTTTGGATGTCTGTCGTATTTGTTTTCGGCGCAAATTCTGCATTGTTTGACAATTTTCTTAATTTTGGCAAACATTTTAGGGAAATAGAATTTTTGGATAATCTGTTCTTTGTTTTCTTTTGCGTTTCTATGGGCTCTTCTATGCTCAAGGATAATTTGTTGTTCTTGTTGTTCGTCTGTTCCTAAATCTTTGACCTGTGTTTGTGTGAATCTAATTTTAAATGTATTGAAGTGCAAGGGATAGAGTTTTTGAATTTGTCCCATTATTTCTTCGGAAGTGTATAGTCCGTTTATAACAGAAGGATTTAAGTATCGTTTCAGAATTTGTGTCAAGTCGTCCATTGAATAGTGGTGTCTGATTATTTTGTGCCTATGATAAGTTGGAAAAGGAATAATAAATTCGTAGTTATCTTCTTGTCCTATTAAGAGCCATATCTGGTTTTTAAAAACATTAATCGGGGCTTCTGTTGCTGGTACTAGGTTATGTCCTGAACTTTCGTCTGAATGAGTTGCTATAGTAAGAGAATTTACTTCTGGAGGTCTTGAGAGTGTGTCAGCTACAATATTAGTGCGTCCTGGTTTGTATTTCAGTTCATGGTCGTATTCTTCCAAAATAGCTTTCCATCTTTTTAATTTCGAATTGTCATTTTTATTACTGAGTGCGTATGTTAGGGGTTGGTGGTCGGTAAATATTTTAATTTTTGCGGTACCGTAAAGGTAATTTCTGAGAGATTTCAATGCCCATATTATAGCGAGCATTTCCTTCTCATTAACTGCGTAGTGTTCCTCTGTCTTACTCAATGTCCTGGAAATGAATGTAATGGGTTTTCCATCCTGTTCTAAAACTGCACCAATTGCGTGTTTCGAAGCGTCTGTTGTCAAATGGAATTCTTTTTGAAAATCGGGGTAGGTAAGAATTACTTCCTCTGAAACAAGTACGTTTTTGATTTTGTTGAATGCGTCTTTTGCCATGTCATTTAACTGGATGAGAGTTTTTTTGGATTGATTCTTTGAGACTCTTCCGTCCTCTCCTCTTAAGAGATTAGTTAGAGGTTTAGCTATTTTAGCGTAGTCTTTTATGAAACGTCTATAATATCCTGAGAGACCAATGAAAGCTCTCAAGTCCTTAAGCGTTTTAGGGTAGGGAAAGTCAACTATTGCCTGAACTTTAGTAGGGTTGGTTTTTATACCGTCTGAAGAGACTAAAAATCCTAAAAATTCTATTTGTTTTTTGAAAAATTCGCATTTGTCTATTTGAACTTTCATATTGGCTTCTTGTAGTGTTCTGAAAATTTCATGAATGTCTTTGGCATGATTTCTTTCGTCTTGGCTGAATACAATGATGTCATCTATGTAGACATAACAGATTCGGCCAATGTGTTTTCTTAGAATATCATCTAAGGCACGTTGGAAGATTCCAGGGGCGTTTTTTAGGCCAAATGGCAAGCGTGTGAATTCATATTTGCCATTTTTCACCGAAAAGGCAGTTTTCTCTACATCAGATTCCTTTAATGGAATTTGGTGAAAACCGCTTTTCAAGTCTATTACTGAAAAGATTCTATTTCTTCCTAATTGGGCTAAGACTTCATTAATGTCGGGGATGGGGTAACGGTCGGCTATTGTTATTGCGTTGAGTTTTCTATAGTCTATTACTAGTCTATACTTTTTTTCATTTGATGCATCTTGTTTTTTTGGAACTATCCATACCGGCGAATTGTATGGAGAGCGTGATGGTCTGATAATTCCGTCATCTAGTAATTTCTGTATTTGACTCTCTACTTCTTCTTTTAATGACATTGGGTAGGGATAGTATTTCGTGTAAACTGGTGTGTCGGAGCTTGTTCTAATGGTGGCGACTACTTTTGTGGTATAAGTCAGTTTTTCGTTTGGATCGGAGAAAAGATCAAAATGTTGATGAACCAATGCATTCATTGCTTGTTTTTGTGCTTCGTTCATGTGATTATTTCGAATATCAATATAGTTTACATCTTGAGAAGTTAATTGTCTAAGTCGAATTTTAATTGAGTTGTTAATTGTCATAAGGTTGTATTTTGTGTCAATGATGGCGGATAACTCTTTGAGGCTATCATTCCCTAGTATTGCGTGAAATGACACGAGAGATGGTAAAAGAAAGAATTTTAAATTTACATGAGGTAGATTAAAGAGGTTAACGTAAGTGTGGTGTGTGATTTTAATTTGTCCTCCTACTGAGTTAGCAAAAAAAACGTCGTCGTTTTTAATAATTTTTTTGGCGAGCTGTGGCTGTAAGTAATTTTTGTTTGATCCTGTGTCTACTAAAATTTTCAAAATGTCTCCACTCTTCGTTCTACTCTCGAAATAAGGCAACGAAGAGTTTTTTAATCTAAAAAATGGATGTCCGTGAAGTCAAGTGCTTCATAATTTTCAGATTCATATTGAGGGTTGTTTTGATAGTCAAAATTTTCAGAAGCAATCTGTCCGTTATAATGGAAAGGATCGTTTTTTCCTAAAGAATAATCTTGACTTTCCTCTTGGTTGGTAGTCATGTGGAAATTTCTTTGCATCTTAACTGGTGGACTTGTAAGATTCCCTTGTTCGTGTCTTTTCCCGGCGTATTTAAAATTTGGTCTGTTTGCGTAGTTTACGGCGTTGGTTCTAATACTGGGGTCAATGTCCATCGGCTCTGGTCTTTGTGGCGGTTTCGGTGCTAATGGTCTTCCGGGTGGATTGTGATATTGATTATTGTATGGCCTATTAAATGGCTGGTTTGGCCATTGAGCAAATTGTTGCGGTGCATTTTGCGTGAATACTTGTTGTGCTCGTGGCACATAAGCCAATTGTGGGTGAAATTGTTGGTTTTGCGGAGAATTTGAGAAATTCTGTTGGGAAAATTGTTGATGCTGCTGTCTGAATTGTTGCCTTGGTGGCAATGGAGGTGGTAACCAACGTGGTTTTTCTGATCTTTGGTTTTGACCCTGATAATTGTATGCGTGTGTTGCCCTAAAATTTTGATTCTCCAGTTTTAAGCATAAATGGAGAGCTTCTGGTAAATCTGAAGGTTCTTTCATACCAAGCAGTCTGGCAAGGTCTCCTGAAAGTCCTCTTACAAACGTATCTAATGCTTTTTCCCTGTATGTTTGTGATAACATTTGCATAGATTCTTGACTCATTTCTGTGCATGATATCTTGTTCAAAATTAATGATAGGTGAGAATAAACCTGTGAATAGAAATTCTGTATTGATTGCCTTCCTTGTATTAAGCACGTCATCTGATACTCTAACGTACTTAGATCCCTTTTGTCTGCGTAGTGTGTAGTGAGACATTTGGAAATTGCTTTCCAATTCAATGGGGTGTTATATGATTCAAGTATTTGATCCGCTTTTCCTACAATTTTATTTCTGATTACATTTAATATTCCAAAATATTTTGGCCTACCTATTTGGTCTTCATAAATTTTCAGTATTCTGTCCACACTTTTCCTCCAACTGCTAAATTCTGTTGGGTTTCCATTAAATTCTCTCAAGGATCTGACTACATCAGGTATTTTGTCAATTTCTGATAATTCGTCTCTATATCTGTAATCTATGGTTTGGTCCGTTATAGTTTCTGTGTTTGGTCTTGCTAGATTCTGTACAATGGTGGCGCATTCGGTTTGAACTACATTTATTACCATATTTTTTATTAGTTCTGCTAGTTCGGGTGACGGGTGGATTTGAGTGGGATTGGGATTGGATGGTTGTTGGGTTTGGTTACCTAACACTGGTGGCCTGATCAAATTATTTTCGTTGGCCATATTGAATTTTTATTATTGTTGATAAGATTTTATATGCAAAATTTTGCGTGTAACTCTAAATAGAATCTCCAATGTTTTTTATTTTGATTAATATTTGTGTTTAAAAAAGAGAAAAGTGACCCTTTTTTATTAAGTTGATTGTTTATTTTTATTTTATATTTTGGCTTTATTTATAACTGTAAGGTCCGGCTTCTAGAGCTACAACTTACAGTTCAATTTCAATTTTTATATTTTTCTCTTTAACTTTGTATTTTTTTTTTTATTCTGTTGATTCTATGTTTATTTTATGTTAAATTTTTTGTTATACACTGGAGGGTCCGGAGTTCGGATTCGCAGTGTTAGAATTTTGTTAATTTGAAATTTTATTTATCTCTTATTTTATAATAATTTTTTCATAAAATATTTTTATGTTTGCTTATTAGGAAGGTTTATTTATTTTCTTTTATTTTAGCTACAGATATTTTCTTTCACAATAATAAAATTCTATTCTTCAAATTTCTAATTTGATTTTATTCTTTTTTTTTTTCTTTTTTTTTTTAGAATATTTTTCACAAAATTTAAAATAAACTTTATATTCTTAACTTTACTTTTTACTTTATTCTAATTTTACTTTTATTTCATTTCATTACAGGTAATTTTAACTTACAAAACTAGGTGAGTCCTCATCTTCAACTTCGATCCCCGCATGTTTGTCCTTTTTGCTTCCTTCCTTGTTTAATGATGGTCGCTACTAATGGTCTGCCTGGGATACCGGCTGCTGTGCTGGGTAGTGGTCGATAATAGCTCAAGTGCTTGCGTACCAAAATTGCGATGAAACCGTTGCTGGTGTCTGTTTTTATTGTTTCATTGCAACAACCTGAGTGGTGCTTTGGGTGATTTACTTTTCTGCAACAGTTTTTGATATCACTTTTTCTTTAACTGCACTTTTTTCCTGCACAGTAAAGTTAGTGGTATTTTTTTCTGCACTATTTTTATTTTAATTCCGCAACAATTTTTGATATCACTTTTTCTTTAACTGCACTTTTTTCCTGCACAGTAAAGTTAGTGGTATTTTTTTCTGCACTATCTTTTCAGTGGCACTTTGTTTTATCTTAATTCCGCTACAGTTTTTCTTATAATTTTGCTCGGGCGCCAGTTAGGTTTTTTTGTTATTTGTTAGTTTTTTATTATATTTTACTCACTTCAGCTTATTTAACATACTAATTTTAATAGAAAAACAATCATTATTTATTTCAGCTGTGTTTTATTTATTTGGTTCTAAAGGTAAGTAGTTTGATTATAAAGTAGTTGATTATGAAGTAGTTCTATTATAAAGTAGGGAAAACCAACCCAAGTTGCACTTCGATGAAGACTAAAAACTCAGTAGCTGAACTAAGCTAAGCTAAGCTTAGCTAAGCTAAGGTAAGGTAAGCTTTACGTGTGTCACTAACACATGCATAGCTTAGCGAACCATCGCGCCAGACGCATTGTCAGCACTTCTGGCACACGCTTATGTTTTTCTGTGTGCAGTTATTATTTAGCCAAAAAGAAAAACATGTAATTAATGTGTCAGCAATTTATGTTATTGTTTGAACAAATAAAACAACGATTGCAAGTTTGTTGCAACATAATTCTGAGAATTATGAAGTAAGTATGAAAAATATTGTGCAATCTAGAATGGTTAAAAATAACCCAAAAGAAAAGATTTATTTCTGAGAATTATGAAGTAAGTAAGTAAGTATGAAAAATATTGTGCAATCTAGAATGGTTAAAAATAACCCAAAAGAAAAGACTTATTTGCTTGCAATGCAAATAATGAAATGCAATTATAATTAAATATTTTGTTCCTTAACTTATACGCACAAAATTTTTTCGGTCATAAAGAATAGAATTTGAGTCCTTTGAATTTTTTTTTATTAAGTGTTATTTATTTTTATTATATCTTTACTTTAGCTCTAAGCATATAGATTCTATATATCGGTAAGATGGTTGTGAAGATATTTTAATTTAAAATAAGCAATTATTTTCTTATAGATGCGAAAAATTAAGTATATACGGCTTTTTTCAATGTTTTTAATTTAATGAAATCGGCGAACAAACAAGAAATAAGCGGTAAGTACAGTTTTTTATAGCTCAGTTTTTGTATTATATGTTAATTCTTTAAAATAACCTTATCATTAATATTGTTCTTGGCTTCTCTTTCCTGGCGAGCAATATTTTTATAATTATTTCATCCCTTTTTTATAAAATAGTGCCTTTTTATTGTGAGGCGTTTTGCTCGAATTTTTGGAAAATGTATATGCCGCACTCTTCCTTATGACGGCAGTATATAAGTATATGAAAAACATTTTTTTTTATATTATTTTTTAAAATCAGTTTTGAACAATTTGTCAAAATTGCAAATACATATAAGTTGGTTTTGGTGCATTGAGTATTTCGGGATGCTTCTTCATACAAAACCCTTGAACATGAGGGGATTTTGACAGTTAAGCAACTTATCGTTGCTTAGGCATCTCCTCAATTTAGGATTCACATCAATTTAGGCAGGACTGTTAAGAAGTTATAAAATAAATGGTTTAAAATAATTGTATGCAAGCACCACATGGTTGACCTCACTCTGAACTCATACATTTTAGCAAGTGTCATAAAAAGAAAGTTTATGATTTGTCAGAAAAATGATTGACAGACAGTCTGGCGAACATTCGTGTGTGTGTGTGCCTGGAAGTGGATGAAAGTTTTATGGTTTGACAAGATTGATACACACATACTCATGCATTAGTTGATGTACAAAATGCAAAAACATACTAACGCATACCATACACCCACACAGACGAGTGAATGATATAGTACAACGTTTGTGGTATTTTATGCTAAATAATTAATATTTTGCAAATTGCTGCGTTGCTAGTTGAGGATTTGAATTTGAATTTAGTTTGGGATTTAAATTGGGATTTGAAATGTGAGCAATCACAATTGAAAGGATTTAGCACAGTGGTTAGCAGATCATATTGATAGTCAGTCAGTGTATGAAACGCATGAGTAGCTGCAGTGAGTAACATAAATATTCGGTTTTTAATTTTCTTCTGCATATGTTGCTCTCTTTGTATTAAAAAAATAAAAACATACAATTATATGTTTGGATATTAGTATTTTAAGGATAAGATTATTCAGTTTTCAGAAATAAAGTCAAGTAAAATGGGAAAAAACATAAAATAAAATATAAATGCTTGAAAATTCATGTTACTTTAATATTCGATTTTTTTTTAATTAAATGATGACAACTATCTTTAACAATACATTCAAATAAAAATGTATATTTTAAATTATAACCATTGTTTTTGATAACCTCCTCTAGACGTTTTGACATCAAAACGTCAGCCTTGAAAATCATTTTTGAGGTATAATTGACTTCAATTTTATGATATTCGTCCTGAAGTCGCTTTTTAAATCCCGTATGGAGGAAGCAGGTCTCTTGCAAACACGCCGATTCAGTTCGTCCCATTAAGTTTTAATTCGATTTAAAACGGGGGATTGTAGATGCGTATCAATGACTTTTGTAGTTTACTTGTTAAGCAACCATTCATTGTCCTGGTAAAGTGTAAATGATCGTTAAATCCCTGTTTTCAGCTGATTGCTTCAAATTGGTTGAATTTTGCCTCTTCCGGAAAGGTTGAATTTACATTCATCAAGAAATATGACGTCATTCCTCATGTGATGCTTAGCAAAAGTCAGCTTTAAGTCTCTATTTGACAAATTTGCAAATGGCTTCTTTCTTTCTATTTGACCGTTACAGCCTTTCGCTTTAAATTAAGACGAATAGTCTGTGCGGAAACTGTTTTGTCATAAGGTGCTTACACCAAACTAATTTTATTATGCACTCTAGCCAAATCTTTGTTGATTATAGTCAAAAGAAAGCTCAAACACAGAATGAGAGAAAAAAAAGACAGTTTCGATAGTATCGTAAGTGTGGACGTAGAATTTTTGTTTGATATATTTGTAGATGAATTTTATGATCCTGTTTATTTTGATGTTTGTTAAAAATAAATTAATTTGAATGTTGTGTTTAATAAAAAAATGTATATATATTTCAGGAAAAAAAGAGTAGATAAGTCATAAAAACTCACCGTATGCGAAAACCTCTACATACAAATTTTCATGCAAATAAGATGAACGGTTTTGGACTTTTTCGACGTTTTTTAAAATATTTCTACTACAGCGCCCTCTGGTGTTCAAGAGAGAACAGAGTAATAAGTCATAAAAACTCATCGTTTCCGAAAACCTCTATATAACAACTTTCATGAAAATCGGATAAACGACTTAGGAATTTTTTGACGTTTTTTAAAATATTTGTACTACAGCGCCCTCTGGCGTTCAAGATAGAATAGAATAGATTAGTCATTTAAACTCACAGTATCCGAAAACCTCCAATATACCAATTTTCATGCAGATCGGATAACCGGCTTAGGAGTTTTTCGACGTTTTTAAAATATTTGTACTACAACGCCCTCTGGTGTTCAAGATAGCACAAAAAGGATAAGTCCAAAACATTCACCGTATCAGAAAATCCTTATAAACCAACTTTTATGCAATTCGGATAAGCGGCGGAGTTTTTGTAGGTTTTTCAAAATATTTGTGCTACAGTGCCCCCTGTTGTTCAAGATAGAACAGATTAGATAAGTCATAAAAACTCACCGTATCCGAAAACCTCTACATACAAATATTCATGCAAATCGGATGAACGGTTTCGGAGATAAGCTAAAAAAAGAATGCCTGGAACCCGATCGCAGCGCCCCCTGGAACCCGGGTCTAACCTTTTTTACTGGATAAAAAGTAGCCTATATGTTGACTAGGTATATAACGAACCTAGATGTCAAGTTTCATTTAAATCCATCCAGTGGTTTTCGCGTGATGCTTTAACAAACAGACAGACATACAGACAAACAGACAGACAGACAGACAAAAATTTTAAAAATGCTTTTTTTTAACTCAGCGTCATTCAAAACATCCATCGCAAAAAAAAATTTCAGAAAAATATCTCACGAACAAATTTTCTCATTTTACAATTTTTTATATATATTGATATTAAACAAGAACACAAGCAGTTACGATTTTTGATTTATAAAATGGTTTATATGTAGTAGCGCTGCTTTGTAGTAGCGGCGTAGTAGCGACGCCACCATAACTGATTGGAGTCTACTAGCAGACTGAAAGCTTCTTATCGGCGCAAGCATTTATATACGTATGCATTGCTTGCAAAGCTCTGAGAAATTCATAAAACGATTCTTTTCAAGAAACAACACGATGTTGCGTTCGAGATTTCGGCATGAGTAACAAGCATAGCAACGTCAGCAGCAACTGAATCATCAATGCATTTTTTCTCATACAAAAATTTGAACTTTTCTTCTTTTATTTTGCTATCTTTTGTGGCTTTATTAAAGAAGTGGAAAAATCCAAAGTTAGTTATTCCTTTTATGCACAAAATTACTGATATTTTGGCATAAATTTTATCTTTGTACAATGAATATTAAAGGCTGTATAAGGCTATAAATTGTCCCCCAAAAACGTTGCATGGCCTTGAAAAAATTTGTCAAAATACCCCCATACAAACCGCGGTGTAAGAAGCAATTCTACGTCAAAACACAAAAACGTTGCTTTGCTTTCTGCTTACCTGGTAGCTGAAACTGGAATTCAGGCATTAACGAAGCCTTCATAGTTATAATGTTAAAAGTGATGACGTTAACAGTGGCAACGATAACATATGCTGACGCTAACATTGCTGACGCTAACAGTGTTGAAACGAATTCATAACTCTTACCCCTACCAAAAAGTGTTCAACGCGCCTAAAAAAGTTTTCACTTAAAAAACTGTGACGAAAGTAGTATCGGGATTTAACTGTTTAAAAAGCGCCTTGGTCATAACAACCCAGTGTGAAAAACGCATCCGTTTCGAGTTCGAGATGGACTCACCTCTTCGTACATTTTATCAGAAACGGATTGCGTTTCGAATCCTGCACTGACCCGTTATGAAATGGTATGAAACTCCTCTCAAAAACGCGAATAATTTTTTTCATTTTTTCGGATTCGTCTCGAACTCAGAACGGACTTCATATACGAATTCAAGACGGATTCCTTTTTTCAAAGTAACGCGAATTCGAGACGGACTCGTTTTTTCTAAATAATGCGAATTTGCGACGGACTCGTTTTTTCTAAATAATGCGAGCTTGTGACGGACTCGATTTGTTTTTTTGTAGTAATGCGATCATGCCTAATGATATAAAAAAGTTATTTAAAGTAAAAATAAGTGTATAATTGTGTTTTGTATCCCTATTTAATTTAAGACTGCCTTTTATTTTAATGCTGTGCACATTTTTAACGGATTCTTGTACATTTAGGGAAATCTGTGAAAAACTATACATTTTTTGCATATGGTTCTCGAATAAAATAATCAGAATGTAACAAAGTAAATGAAGTCATAAAATCATACTTAACAGCTAGCAAGAATATTATATATCTTAAAAAATCACATTTTACTATTTGGCAGCCTTTATGGTATGCACGACCTTCACTGCACAGCAGTACTTCATCAGTCATCCTTCGTTCATAAAGACAGCCACTTACTTTATATCATAAACTGCAGATTTCAACTTGACTAAATGAAAGAGTATCTTTTTTGCACAAATCTGTCAACCGCAAAGAAAACCCCTGCAGCTTGCACTAAACTGCAATCATCGTTGCTTAAAAGTATTCAAACAGCCAACGCCAGACATTGTGTTGGTGACCTGCCAAAAAAAAAGAGTTCAAAGTCGGAATCACTTAACCCCTTGGCAGCAACACAAAACATGTCATCAATAGTTGCAGTCATAAACTGTAAAACGGCAGATAGTCGGACGACAAAATGGGTAAAAAAAAAATTTTATGATGTGACAAGAGGCAAAGAAGGCGGTTAGAAATTGGCAAGCCAAAAGGGGGGATAAATATTACTTTCATCAAAAGTGCAATAAAAATAGTGCACATTTTTTTGCAGCACAGCCCACCCAGTTCAGTAAATGCAGCAATAATGCTCCGAAGGACATGCCAGCTGGCGGCAGTCATATTAAATTTCAAGTGCATGCAATTACTCGGCAAGCCAATAGAAAAAAATAAGCAAAAATAAATACAAGCTAAGAAAAATCGACTACTTTTTAAGCCAATACTGCTGCTTTTATGACATTCAAGCTTAAATAAAGACTACTAAGCAAGGAAAGTGTAACATAAATTGTTTGCGCTTTGTAACTTTTTACATTTTTTTAAACCGCATTTTAATTACTTTCTGCTGCTGCTTCAAGCAATTAATTTTTTACATTTCATTGCAGTTCACAGAGTATCGTAGTAAAAAAAAAAAAAACCATAAACAACAACAAGCAGCTTAATTAAAAGTATTCAACAAAGAAACGACATTTAATACAGCTAAATACTGTAGAGTAGATGGCGTAGAAGGAGTAGAAGAAAGTACCACCTAGCAATCCTTTCATTAATTTTATGCTTGCTGGTTAAACTTGTGCGCAGCTTAGTATAACAACTTTGCTATGAGCTATGAGCGCTCAAAATTATGCAATGAAAAATGGGTTGATGTGAAAAAAAGCACACAACAATAACAGTAGCAACGGCAAGAAAACTATTTGACGATTAAAATTCCGAAATAAGCAAGTAGCAAGTAGCAAAAAGCACAAAAAAAGTCGTATAACAAAAGCACAGGAAACAAAATTTAAGTTCAACAACTGAAGAGCAAAGCGTGTGAAAGCGGATGTAATGGATGACAGTTGAAAGGAAGCGAATAAGTGAGGAAGGACTTAACATAAAGTGTATCTAAACTTGTGAAACATTTCAATGACTGAAACAAGGCGGAAGAATGTGAAGAAGAAAGGATAGAATAAAGAGTGTGTTTTAAGTTTTTAAGGACAAAACTTTGGACTTTGCGATAAAGCCTGTAAAAATGAGATTAAAGATTTTTCGGTTAAGATGTGGCAATTTATGCAGAGGCGTTAAGGGATCAACACATGTTTGTTATCTCTGCCGAGATATTAAAATGTTTGCTTTATTTTGTTTTCATAGTAACGTACTTTTGTAAATGTAGTCAAAGAAATGGTTGGTTTATTTAAAGGTTATACATATTTTGTATAAAAATATGTATGTATATTTACACTGATAAATGCTTTTCATTCAAATTGAAAGATTTTAATAAATTGAAATAAATAAGAAAATCAAATTTTGAAGTAAAGTTTTTTGGGGCTAGAATACATTCTGTCAAAAAATTACCGGGAACTGTTGAGTAAGGGTCACACAAAATATTAAGGGTTTGCATATTTTTGTTTTTTTTTTTTTCTTATAGCTAAGAATCTGAAGAATATAAATAGTACCAAAATTTAAAGTCACTCAGATCAAAACTATTGAAGTTATTGACTAAATAGTTTCTTCTCCTCTAACACTGTAGCTCCGACAGCGAAATTTTAAACGCCTTTTTCTCGAAAGCACTGTTTAAAAGCCCGTATTCAATGCCGTTTAAAAACTACGTTATGTATTCATTTCAAACTTGGTACACACTTTCTACATATTAGGTACCTCCACTTCAATGTTAAGTTTTTTAATTTTTTTTTTTAAATTAAGAAGTTTTTCCACACACAAAATGGCAGAATTTTTCATGAAAAATAGTTATTTTCACTTCAAATGACTACCAAAAATTCTGGCACCAAACGTTGGTGGGGGGGTGGGGGTTGAGGTTGGGACGGAAATTTGATGATACTTCGTCTAAATTTAAATTTTCTTTGATAACGATAATTTTCAGCTGTTAATTTACTCTATATAAACACCGCAAATCGTCTTTTTCCAAAGACATTCTTGGAAAAGCTTTGCCACCGACTGGTTTGTCGATATTTCTTGCATAAAATAATTACAGAATGTTATTTAATTGATACCTTATAGTGTACAAAAGGTCTCAACGAATTTGCGCTATTCATATTTCTAACACACATTCTCAAAAGAGTGTTTTTTTTACGCTGAAACCCTTCAATTCAATTTTTAAGTCAAATGGTCACTTTACCATTCTGTTTAAACTCAATCAATTTGGTTCCTATGAATTTTAACCATGCATATGCCGGCTCTCATCAATAACTTAACCCATACAAAATTCTTCTGAACTCACACCTCCACACACATACTGTTTGCATTCTTATTTCAGCAACTTTCTATGCAAAACTGTGAAAATACCCAGTCGGTAATGACAGAGGTTTTCGAAGTCCTTCCGCACTTATATACAAGTATACTTTAGTTTTTATATTAAATGGTAAAACTGTCAGGCCTTCCTCCCTCACTGCTCTAAAGAGGACCGCTAGAAGCAAATCTTTCGAATGGCGTACGGGGGTATATGGGGGTTTCGAGTAAAAGCCACACAAAAGCATTTTTGCTTTTTATGTATGTATTTCTTGATTTAATTTTATTTTATATTTTATATAGATAAAAATATTTTAAATCTATCATATTTGAAGTCGATTATCTTCATCCTCATGAAGTCGATTATTATTCTGTATTTTTAAAAAGATATACATTTTAACTAAAAAAATACCCCGAAATATAAGCCCAATCTGAAGCAGTGGTAAGCGCAAAAGCAGGCCTTAAAGAAAAGCTCGCCGGAGCAGCGAAGAAGTCATAGTCTTGTTGCCAAAAGTAACAGCAACAGTATCTTCCATTACAGCGAAAAGATCTAGCCTTTTAGCCTATTGGGTAATGAGGGAAATAAGTACAAACAAGCACGCACACATTCTTGTCATCTTATGACCACCCTAAATTGTGAATTCCTTCAGAATTAAACAAGCTCCTTGGTCTGCATGAAGACAACTATGCATATATCTATATACATAGCTGGTTGTTCAACTTCTGTGCACTGAAAAAAAATAGTCGATTAAAAGAATGATATTGAAAAAATTACTCACTATTTATTATACAAAAAAAGATTTTCTTAACATTTTCTAAAAAATTTTGATAAAACTTGCAAAACATGTTTTTGTTTTCTTATTTAAAGATTTCTTTTTAGTTCCATGTATTAGTTGACCTTATTTGTGTTGACATTTTTATCACTGTGGCTGAATTTTTTTTTTATCAGTATATACGAAGGAAAAAATCTCGTTTCGAAAAATATGTGTGGATTTCTTCGGCTCGCGGATTCGAAAACGAAACGAGACTCGAAAACGAAATTCGATCTAGTTTCGTAACAAAACACACGATATCTCGGATTCACCTCGAATATAAAACGAGTCCGTTTGGTTTATTGAGTATGGGGGATGCTTAAAGGACAAGGTTAGGAACAAAATGCACAATTCATTGAAATCGAACCATTCGATTTCGAGTTTTCTATTGAACCGTTTAAAAAAAATAGTTTCGAGGAAATCGAGTTTTATTTTTTTTTTTAAATTTTGCATGTATGGGCAACAACTCCCAGAAATGGTCAACCACAGGTGAAAAATAAAAAGTTATTAAAAACTTATAATTTTAGGATACTATCTTGGAGAAATATTTAAATTTTATTTATTTAAGCAATTTATACATTAATTCATTTACTATGGTGTTCAAATCCCCCGCAGTGTTTTGTAGGTAGTTTTTCTTTTTAGTAAATGTTTAGTAAGTGTATCGTAATATTTTTTGTTTTATTAAAAATGGAAGATATTGGCTAAAGATAATGATGAAATGATTGAGGCAAGGAAAGAACAACAATTAAATTTGTTTTTTAATTACTTAATTACTTGATTACTTAGTTACTTAATTGCCAAATATATCTAAATGGAAAAATCTGAATCATCCGAACAAATGAAATTATTTACTGTGACCTCAATATGCCCTTATTAAAGACAGTGTAGGGCTTTTCTGAAAGCTTGTTAAATTTTTAAAAAATATTGTCTTCTGACTTTTTTTAAACGGCTGATAAATTCGCAAATCGGGGCATAGTATGAACTTAGTCTCAAAATCACTTCCGTTTTGTGAAACGTCCGAATGCATGTTTAAAATAAAAATTTTGCTATAAAATAGATAGCTTTTCGATAATATAAATTTCCTAAATTTTCCCTTACACCTATCTTAAATATATCTCTGGATTGTATGAAAAATTTTCAAAAGAAACTTCCGAATGAAACGTTCGACACGCTGGCATTTGGCCATATTTCAAAAAATTGTCGGTTGATAACATTTTAATCTGCAATGCCAGGTATCGATTTAAGAACATGCATGTATATTAGGCTGGGTCGATTTGTATGGAGGTAAAAAAAATTTATGTTGCCTGGGCAACTTTCGGATTGGGCATAAAAAGTTATTAAAAAAACAAAAAAAAAAGGGGACGATAGGGGTGCACTTTACCCTATCACAATTTTTTTGAATTTTACCCTTAGGATTTTTTTTTTCAAAAAATGTTTGTATATAAACGCGTACAGCTAAAATAAAACTGATGCCAGAAATGAAATTCTCGAACCTAATTCAACCTAAAACCAGTCTCACATTTATACGTTTTTATACAAAAATTGATCGTAAAAAATTTATAATGAAAAAAATTCACAAAATTCAAGGTATAATCTTAACGTTGGTGCGCATGCGCAACCACTGAAGCTATCCACCTTATATTCACAACATGGGTTTGTGTGGTCCTCCAAAAATTTTTTGTGTTTTTAGATCCCCCTAGGTCGTACTGTGGTCGATTAAAAAAAAAAAATATATTTGTAAGCCGATTTGGCCCAAATTCACACCATATAATATTTGAATAAAAAGAATATCTTTGGCAAAATTTGAACCCAAAAAAATAAGATTAAATGCGGATTATCAATATCAAAAATACTAATTAATATCACGAATTCTAAAAAATATTATACCTTAGATTGGTTGAATTTTTTTCTTTAGGAATTTTCTACAATAAATTTTTGTATAAAAACGTATAAATGTGAGACCAGTTTTAGGTTGAATCAGGTACGAGGATTTTATTTTTGGCATCAGTTTGGCTCTGCCTGTGCACGTTTATATTCAAATTTTTTTTTTTTAAAAATTCCTAAAGCAAGAATTCAGAAAATTGAAGATGTGATAGGGTAAAGTGCACCCCTATCGTCCCCTTTTTTTATTTTTTTTAATAACTTTTCATGCCTGATCCGAAAATCGCCCAGGCAACAAATTTTTGCAAATTGACCCTGCCTAATGTACATTCTAGAAACTATAAAGAAGAAAGTAAGCAAACAAAACACTGTTTGGATTCTGTGGGTGGATTGTCTCCTTTTGGGCTCTATATCATAAACTGTTACTTGATTTTTGGGACGTACTAGTAGACCCAAGCTTCGTTACCTATTGTAATTTCATTCAAAATGCTGGGCTCTCTGTTTTTAGATTTTTAACGAAAATATTGGGCTAAACGCAGACGCGGCTCTTTTTGAGCATCAGTTAATATTTGAGAAACTTATCTTGCTGATTTCTTCGTGTAACCAAGATGATCCCTTAATACTCGCTATACAGTCATGATATTCAAGCACAGTTCCTCAGCAATCATTTCTTGAGACAATTTTGGATCTTCATCAGTTTAAGACTTAATCAGAGTCACACTTACATCATTAGTCGAAGATATTTGGCGACCTTCATGAGATTAGTCCTCCACAGCAAAATGTTCCATCTGGAATCTTCGAAACCAATTCGAGATTGTAAAAAGTGATGGTGCATTCTTTCCATAACCTATTGGTATCTATTAAATATTTCCACTGGCTTGAAGGTACGTCGAAGTTCGTACAGAATGGCAAAACGAATCTCTTGCTGTGATAGCTTTGCGTTTTTTTTTGTCTCCATGTTGACGTGTTTGTATAGAATCTGAAAATATGGCAATATTTTGCCAAATCATCTGGCATTTCTTGATTTATTTAAAATTTATTCAGTGTTGCCAACCAAGCAAACTTTTTTTTAGTCCCTATGTATAAATCATAATGAATGCAAAACCAAATGCAAGCAGTAGCTTAAGCTGACCTTTTATGCTGTTGTAGTATCCCCAAGCTAAATTTTGCCTAGCCAATGATTTTTATCCAGTCATTGTTGACTTTTATTGAAAAATAGATAAATATACAAACATACCCAGCCAAATTTTTAATACAAATTTGATATAGATTCTTAGGAAAGCTTCTTGTAAAAGTCATTCAATAGAGCTAATTGCACCACTTCTATCTTCTCGAAAAGCACATTTTTAAAAAATAACTTTAAAAGATTTTCCAAAAAGCAATTAAATTCAATTAAATTTCGAAAAACTTTCTTAAGTCTAATTTTAGTGATGTCATATTTCAGTAAAACTTTATATACTGGATTACACTCAACAAAAGATATTTTCAATATTTTCATAATATGCCTCAAAGCAATTTTCCTTTTGAAGAAATTCTAGAAGCACTTCTGAACTAAGGCTAAGGAAAGCATTCCAACCAATGGCATGCATATGTTAAAAGAATACCTTCTGGGTATAAAAGTGGAAGGGATGGAATTCTAGACTTTCCCTTCCTCTGACCCTTCTTTTGGAAGCACTTTTTTTGCTGGGTATGTTTTTAATACAAACATCTATGTCAAAGTATAGTATATACTCATGCCATGGATATTTTTACTACAAAGCGTTCTTGTGGCGTTGTGTGTTTATTTAAGCATATTTGTAAATATTGATCGAAATATTAATAATGAATTTCTATCTCGTTGCTCAATTTTTGTTATGATTATTGTGCAAGCATGCCTGTTTGTTATTTATGCTAAGATGATTTGCTTAAAACACCTTTGTGCATACATCACGCAAATATATTAATTTTTTAGAAAAATTGTATCGCTTCTTTTGGCTTATATGTTAATTTAATAACCTTTATAGAAAAGTTATTTTCTGTATTTTTCTGTAAAACGTAGAATTAGGCGAAAGTGTTAATCAATTCTATTAGAGAGAAGGATAGATTTGATAATTTGGTAAATGGATAATTTGATAAATGGTATTTTTTCTGTAATAAAACCACTTTTAAACTCAAAAATAACACAAAGTAAATTAAAAAACACACGTTAATATTCACACCAGTAAATTTTATTACATTTCATCACAAAATAAAAAAAAAAAGTCTTTGCCCGCCTTGTGGAATCGAACCTGGAACTTTTGGTGCCAGTCCATCGCTCTACCAACTGATCTAAGCAGCCTTGCTACTCTTTGCTGACATAACTGCAGCTACGTTAATTCACCTAAGTAATTTATTGTTTAATACATTGCTTTGAAAGCACATACTTCAATACTCTGCCAAAAAAAAAATATTTGATTCACAGATGTTAACAGATGCTGTATTAACAGATGCAGTATGTCGCAGTATTCTGTTGATAGCTGCAGCATAGCTTCAGTTGTAATTAATATTGAATAAATCATTCCGCGTTACGAAGGAGTTTGGCTCAATGCGTAGCGAAGTGTCTTCATACACATTGGCATCGGGTTGGTTTGGGTTCGAATCTCAACGGCATACGAAGGTAAAATTTTTGTATTTGATATTTAATTTAATTTAATTTAATTTAAAACAGAATGAAAAGGTTGATTCTTTAGCAAGAGAAGGATCAGCAGAAGAATTCTGTGGACCACAACCACGTATCGCCATAGGCGACAGCATGGTGGCAGGCCTTGTTAAGCAATGGACGGACTCGGAACACCGTACAAGGTGGGAAGAAGCTGGTAATTGCAGGCAATCAAAGGCGGCCGTGAAATGGTCAAGTAGTGAGGCAGCAAAAGTCACCCGATACAATCGGAAGACTTTAAGCTGGCTTACTGCACTGGTCACAGGACACGGTCCTACATGTACCATCTCAGGAAGATGACTCTGACCGAGAACGATGCGTGTAGGTTATGCCTAGAGGAGCCGGAAACAGCAGCACACATTCTGTGCCAGTGTCCGGCGGTGGGAAGCATAAGATTGACCATTCTGGGACGTCCATTCATTGACGAAGCCGAGATTGGTCAACTGACCTACAAGGACATGCTTGAGGTGACAAAGGGTGCTTATATAAGGAGCATGCTCACTTATGAGTGCTCCGAGCAGTAGCATCCTTCGTCAAAAGGGCCCCAGGGATTGGTCTGGTTCGGCCAATCCCCGACTTATTATATATAATTTATAATTTATAATTTATAATGTATTATAATAGACGTCAAGAAGCAAGAAAAGTCGAGAAGTCATTAATTTATAAAAAAAAGTAAGGTTATATTTTTGAAATTCAATTTGTTTTTTTTTTTTTAAAAGTAGTGTATAAAAATTAACAAATACATGGTTAATTTATCACCCAATAAAAACTGGCAGGTCAATATGTAAAACTTAGGCATTTTGATAAAGTAGTGGCTGAAAACTGTCAAAGCCATCTTTTCATTTCGGCCATTTTTCTCGGTGTATTTTCTCGGTAATATTTCTGCTATTTATACGATTTTATCGAAGCGCTAGGTTTTGTTTATGGAATACTTTTAGTTTTGTTTATAGAATACTTTTAGGCTACTTTTTTATATACTTTTGTTTTAGAATTCTTTATTTAAGTTATTAGCAGAACTTCTCCATAAAATTAAACCTACAAAAATGTCTTCTTTGGTTTAATATCAGCATATAATATGCAGAAAAGAAGCAGAACTTCTCCATAACATTAAACCTACAAAACTATCTTCTTTCGTTATAATATAAGTATATAATATGTCCAAATTATATAATAATATTGCTTTAAATTTAAGTTATTCGACGTTAAAATTGATGGGGAATAGAATTGATCATCTGATCATTTAAATTATTACCTAGTTTTGGGTAACATATAAGATATTAATATTAGTTTGACCAATATCTTAATTTTACTTTTTAATACTTATCTTATCGTTGATATAAGTTAGGGACAATATAATAATGAGTATAAGAAACTTAAATTGTTTTTGTCTTGATTTACAATTATAACAAAAGCTTTAAGCTTTATGAAAACTTTAATTTTGGCATCTGAAAAATAATGTGTTCTTTTATATAAAACTTCTTCTGAAGAGACCCTTTTCTATAGTTCACTTAGACTTTATCGTTAATTTTACCACACAACAAACATTAAAAGAAAAATTCAAAAATTTTAAATTTTTTTTTTATCCACTGTTGCTTTTAGAATCCGGTAAATAACCTTTAAAATATCTCATATTTTAAAACAGCTTCTTAAAAGCATATTTCTACAAATTAAATTATTTTTATGCTTGAGATTTCCGACATCAGAGCTACCCATAAATTTGAACGAGTCAAAAAATTAAATTATTTCAAGCACGCAAGCTGCATAAAATTAATTTGTGACCCACCCAGTAGGAAATTAATAGTGGCTAGTGACTTAAGACTAAATGATGCTTTAGGCAAAAAGCCGGAAGCGTATCTCCTAGTAAGATCCGCCACTTGCATAAATAATGAAGTCAGCCCACAATTAAGTTGCATTAAAAACGCCCACCCATCCGAATCCGCTTCTCAATCAAAGTCCTGCCAAGCAGACACATGCAGGCGCAGTCCTTTGGAAAGCGTAGCAATTCTTTGTTCATATTATTTTCAATTTTTATTTCCTGTGGTGGTAGAGCAATTAATCATATTTCACAGCCAGCAATAACTGTAAGAGTCGCAAAAGGGGCGGATGGGGCAGTGTTGGTTTTAAGCGTTTAAAATTTGTTACATTCGCACAATTATTGAGCGCCAAGCATAACTTTTGTTTAACGAGTTTTCTTGGTTTTGTTTGTGGATGTGGATGTGGCGATAGTGGTATGAAGCGTATGTATATATGTGTATGGTAAATAAAATATATTCGTTGTAAATGACAAATTTTGCAGAATAATAATAAATTAATGGTTCGCATACTTTTCGCATTCTTACTAATATATATTAAACGAGTTGGATAAGAGTTTTTAATCTACATACATTTTTTCAAAAAGAAGTTTACAAAATTGACTATTTTTTAAAAAAATGCAAGTGACTAAGTCTCATAAAATTTTCGTAAAATTGCAAATACTTTTTATCATGATATGAAAATCGCGTTTAAAATATTACATTTTTATTACTACTCACTACGACTGAAACGATTTTTTTTTTGGCTTTTGCCCCAATTAGCCTTGTAGTCATATTTGACTTTTTTATGCTCATAACAGGCGTCAAATATTTGCTTAAATATCCTTTGATAATAGAGTGCTCAACACATTGTTTTATGTTGCCTGTTTTTCATGTTCATTATTGTTTGCATACTCAACTCAAACATCAACAATGACAGCATGCTAACAAAAACCAACAACAACGACAAAAAATCGCATGTTATAAATAAAAACTTTGCATTTTTTTCCTATGCAACATCGCAGTTTTGATGGAAAATATTGAGTGACAACATTTTAGTGATTATTAACTTTAGTGCTTTAATGTCAACTTGGGTGTCATAAAAATGTCAGCTGCAACAATAACAAGAACGTATATAATATGTATGAATATGTGTATACTTTTATATATTCAAAGTAGTACTATAAAAATAAGTAAAATATTTCATAGGCACTGAAAATTTTTATTATATTAATATTCTGTTAAGCTAGAGTTTAAAAAGCATTGCATATTTTTAGGTTAAAAAAAATGCACAATATACAGCTGCGGTCAAAATAATACAAGTGCACATACAACAAATTTAAGACATGAAATAACACATGCGATGGTTTTCATAGATTTTTGAATTAGAAGGAACTAGTTATAGTTTAGATATTTGTGCACTTTTGGTTGTGGTTTGGCATCGCTTCAGTAACTTTATTGATGCAAAAAAGTTTAAAAATAAAACCAAAATATGTTCTGATATTTTATTTAAAATGCAGTTAAGCAGAAACAGCGACCTTAAAAATAGTAGAATATGTATGTATGTTGGGAATTTTTTTTACGAATTTTTATGGGAGAAAATATGTCTCAAGCATAGTATGAAAATTGTGCTCTTTCCGGACTTAATGGGTAATATATAAACTGTTTTTACAAAATGCTTAGTTCGGAAACAAAGCTTCTCACAGCACCGAATATTTGTGCACACGTTAGAGAATTAAGGGGTCTTACCATCCCGGATAACAATTTCACCTACAAATTTTTAGTTTTTTCAACTCAACTTGAAAATGCCTTGTATACTAAAAATAATTATTCAAGCTTTGCTAGTATGCAAGTATAATTCCTTATATAAAACTTTATTCAAGGATACATTGTGAAGTATTCAAGAAGATTTTTACTCAAGTATAACTTTTCATAGGCACTGAAACCTATGAATGCTTTATTCAAGGAGATATTTTTAGGAAGTATTCAAGAAGATTTTTACTCAAGGATAATTTCTTATATAAAGCTTTATTCACTCTCAAAAAACGTCAATTTGTGAGAGACGCAAACAAATTATTTTAGATTAATACCTGATGATTGCAATTAATAATAATTGTGTATTCGAAATAGTTTCACTTTGATGCAAACACTATGCATATGATCATTTTTAATTATTCAATTGATATATCCATTTTTTTTAATTGCAAATGTTTCAATAATGGAGTGTTTTATTGAAAATGAAATCAATGTACAGCTCTAGAACACTTCGATGTATTATGCTAAATAATTGAATTTCCTAACAAAAGAGGTAATGACATGCCGTAAATTCAGCATAGAGCTCCAATAGCTCTGTGGAAGATCGTTCGACTGCAATTTTCGATGCCACGGTTCGAGCCTTATCTTGAGCGAAGTTTCAAGGAATGCCATAACAAACTTTCAATTTGTAATAACAAAAAAAATCGAAATTCCTGAATTAAATAAAAAAAATTCTCTCTATCATGAGAAAATCTTGTAATCACATGTTTTTTATATCAATAATAGAAAAAAACATATAGCTTATTTGTGTCCGGCGTCGAACCACAAGGTTATTCAGGGTTGTTCAAGCAAGGTAGTGTGTGGGGCTATCGAAACAAAGGTTTCGAATTCAATCCACGCTGGGTTAACCATGGCAAATAAGCAAAAATTTTTAAAATATACAAAATTTCTGTTCTAAAATGAAAAAAAAAATGTAATTAAATGTACTTGCAGAAATATACGCATTACTAATTGAATCAAAATCTGATATCTTTCCTGAATAAACCTTGGATAAAGACTTTACGTAGAACTTTTTTTATGATCATATATAAAACATATACTATATGTATAATATAATAATATAGTAATATAGTATAATATTCATACTTCATATTGAAGAGTAATATCAGTTTCACTGATCATCTCCCATTTAGCTCAAATTTTGTTCTTAGATTGGTTTATTGTTTAAAAATTCAAATTCGGAGTTGGATATTTAAAGAATTTTTGCGCGGACCCAGTCATGCGAATGCCAAAATAGGATCTATTTTGAGACAACTTATCAATTTAAATGCGATTTTCTTAAATAGAGTATCATTGGAGAAGTTATTTAATCTGTTTTGAGGGAAAAATATTTAAGTTTTGGAAAAATAACAGTAAATTGACCCATTACTCAATAAAAAAATACAAAGAAATTACGAATTTCAAAGCTTAATACTATGCCAGCAACAGACGCTCTAATTTTTTATTTTCATTTTTTCCATGTTTTTTACGTTTTATTATCTTTCCAATGATATAAAATTAAGGCGTACTCTTGAAGGGTCCAGAATGCGTTTATGGCGTAAAACTTGTATTAGTTATCAATTTTTTTAATACAAATTCAACTAGCTATCGGCTGTTTTTATTTTGGTTTTATTAAAAATAGTTGAATTTGTATTCTAAACTAATTAGAACTGCACATTTTACGTCATAACTTCTGGACAATTCAAAAGTACACCTTAAATTGATATCGTTGGAAAAATAATGTAAAATTAAAAAACAACAAAAAAAAAAATTAAAAAACAAAACTTGAGCGTCTGTTGCTGTGCATGGTATTAAACTTTGAAATTAGGAATGGGTCAACTTACTGCAATTTTTCCAAAAGTCTTATATTTTTCTTTTAAAAAAGACAAAATAACCCCTCCAATGATACCCTATAAAAAATCGCATTTACATTGATGAAACTACATTGGCTCAAAATATATCCTATTGTGGCCGCGAAAACGATTCTATAATTTTATAACTTCGGATTTGGCGTTCTAATCAAAAAACCAATTTTAAATTCATCTATAACAAAAAATATTTTCAGGGTCCACCTGTCCCAAAAAATTTATAAAATTCTGACATCAAATTCGAAATCAGCTACTATCTAATACTCCCATGTGCAAAATTTTTTTAGGGTACACCCTAGTGTCAAAAAAATTTTCAAATTTTAAGTCAGCGATCCTCTTATTCTGCCAGTGCACGTATCCCAAAATAAAATGTCTTTTTTAGAATAATAACCAAAAATATTTAATTTCAGGCAATAACTGTTATTAGTCAACCTAAAACTTTATTCCTCAAAAATAAAAGTTATGCTGGAACCAAAAAGAAATATTTCTTAAAAATAACAATTATTTATAACTAAGCTGCATTTTAAACAATTTGAATCATTACTTTTAACCAATTCCAAAAAAGTTGCATAACAGCTATGTCCCTGATTAAATGTGTTATACTACGTTCACACTAGTGGCGGCCGTGGCGTAGTGGGTAGAGTATGTGACTCTTACGCCAGATAACCCAGGTTCGAATCCTCCATCTGACACAGAAAATTTTTTCAATTGAATTAATTTTTCTGTTCGGCCGTCACCTCTCTGCAGACAATGGCAAACCTCGGAGAGTATAAACTGACATGAAAAGCTTCTTGAGAACATAAGCCGTTCGGAGTCGGCGTAAAACATGTAGGTCCAGTTCTCGATCATTTGTGTGCAAACATTTCACATCACACACAACACAATTGGTCATAAGAAGCTCGGTCAAAGTCCTTTCAAGGACTGAAATGGCCATATCGTTTTTTTTTTACTACGTTCACACTGAGCAATAAATGCGCATTTAATGTAATGCGCATTAACAATTTAGAATGCTTGACTGTGTGCTCCTTGTAGGAGTATAAGGGGCAAATATATTTATATTGTATTTCGTAAATTCGCATTTAGCTCTCCGTGTGAACGTAGTATAACACTTCCTTCAAATATAAAAAAAAAAAAAATTTCATTCAAACTTCATATTTTTGCAAACATTTGGATTTCCATAAGCTTGCAAATTGCAATTGAAAATGTCAACCAATGAGTATAAGTAAATAATTTGCTTCTCCACATAAATTAACACCATTATCTGAATCTATCTTAAAATGGAAAATATTTTATTTTGAGTCCAAAAATCCAATTTGTATTCTTTTTTTAATACTTTCCGAATCCTATGGAAACGTTTAAACCCCAAAATCCCCCAGCTCCCCTTGTCGACGGTTCTGGATGGAAGCATATTTTCGTTAATTTTGTTTTTTTTTAATTGAAAGCTTTTTTCATTCACTTTGAAGTTTAGTTGAATATGAATTTTAGAAACTTAATTATAAAGATCCGTTTTCGCACTTAAATTAAGCTTATATTAAGTAAAGCCTCAGTGAGAGTCTCTTTCATATGCAAACTAACTGTTACTGAAAAATTCGCGCTAATATTAAGATTTCAAACATTTTGCTTAATTAGAGCGGATTATTTCATAGCAGCAGTTTCCATAGAATGAAGCTTCTTTAAATATCTTTTTATGTGCAATTTAACTTAACGAAGCCTAACGCATGCGCGTTAACGTGCTAATGGCAATATTTTAGTGCTTAAAAGTTCATGAACTCTTGTTGATGTTCGACATGAAATTAAATCTATACGAAAAAATAGATGATACTCAAAAGCTTTAATGTTTATAATGAAAGTAACTTTCATTCCATAGTTACTAGAAAAATTTTGTTTTCTAAACGTTAATATTGAGAAAAATCTATTACTCCCAATACCCTATAAAGCAAATTCCATTTTTACACTAATTTTTTAAATGCATAACTATTTATGACTAGCATAAAAAATTAATGCACTGCATAATTGAATGAAAAAAAAAAGAATTTACTGAAGCTCTTATTACAAGATAAGATAATGACCGACATGAGTAAACAATAAAATGAATCACAATGAGCATGAAACACTTTCGCCGCCTTAATTATTCACTCTTTGATTTATGAAAATTATTAATAATTATTAAATAATTATGCACCACAGCCACATTGTTTGTAATGTTTCGCTGATTTCACGCAAGTTAAACATGGTTGAGAAACGTTGATGAAAAAAACAAAGAATTTAAAACAAATAATTAATAGCTAAATTGAAAAGAAATCGAACATAATTTATAAGACAATGAATGAGAAACGTTGCAATGAAAGTGAACCATTGTTGATAAATAGAACTTGCAAATTTACGAATGTCATAAAATTTTCTAAAGCTATATAAGCTATATATAAAATATAATTCGAAATAGAAAACTAGGCTAAATGCTCTATAAGTAACTTACGTATAATAAACTATTCTCTAACTTTATCCGTCTTTTTTTATACAAAATTGTTTAAGATATTTTTGGTAAAAGATAGTTAAAAGATAAATGAGAGAGAGGTGAAGAATGGTTTGATGATAATAGAAAGTTTAGTAGTTTTGATTGAGAAAAAAAAAACAAAATCAAACTGAACAGAAGATGACCATTTAATAGAATTAGCTTAATTCTTATGCATCTTTTTCGAATTTATGGCTTTCAAAAGTAGTAAAGTTCAGACAAAAAATAAGTGGATAGGTCATAAATGAAATTTTAGCTCAAACTTATAAATTTTAATTAAATCCAAGAAAGCCACGAAGTGCTTTTTGCATGGATTAGAAAAGGCGACCGAAACAGTTTTTGAATAAAGCTTTTTAGATAATTATCATCAGCATTGTATAAGCTGAAAAATGTTGCAACCCAACCAATAGCAAGGATGCTGTTAAGTAGCTGTTAAGTTTAGCCTAGGGTCTGGTTTTTACACCAAACATAATATAGGTTAAAATTCTTGAACTATTTTAAAGATATGCAACAAATGTTGGAGCTAAAATTCAAAGAATTTTCTCAAAACATTATACTTCAACACCAGTTATAAAGAAATGTAGCTCGTCTCAGAGCTCAAGGCAGCTAATTTAAACATTTAGTAAATTATAGTTTAGCTACCAATATCTATTATTGTTGTCCATATTGTTGTTGTAGCATTGTCTGTTTTGTAAGTTTTTTCTTTTTATGCTTTCTGCTGTGTAGCTCAGTGAAGCTTGTTAACTGCAAGTTAGTGAATTGGTTAAACACTACAAATTGTTGTTGAATGCTGCAGGCTATAATTTGATGAGCACTGAAGTTGGCTACAGTTAACAATAGCCAGCAAAAAGAAGCAGCAGTTAGCTGTAGTTACATGGCGTAACAAGTGAAATGATTGATTCAAATGGAACGGCTATTGAGAGTGGGAACAAAAAATTGCCTAAAACTGTAGTGAAAAAAAAAAATAGCAATAATAACAACAAATGTAAATTAACGAAATTTTAATTATGAACTGCTCCACATAAGCTTGAAAAACAAAATTTAAATACAACTTATGCAAGCACAACTTATTAAAACGATATAAATATAAATCGCTTACTCAAAGCTTTTCAAAGCTTTTGCTCTGCTCAACAAAAGCAACTTCATCAGCAGTGGTTGAGCTTTTTCTCACCATCTCACTCAAACTCAAACTTAGCCTTGGCATTGGCGGAAGGCCACTCCACAGCTGATGTCTACAACAGCTCCCGGTTGCAGCGACAACAATTCAGTTCGTTTCGAGACACACAGTCGCAAGGTTGTGTGCGCGTCTACAATAAAACCAAAAAAAAAAAGAATACAAAACAAAAAGCATCCCCAAAAGCTGACTCAAGAAAAACAAGTTCGTTGCTTAAGTCTTTTGTTTGAAGTGTGAAAAATAGTGTTAGCGTAATTTGCTTTTCGTTTTTTTTCCTTTATTAGCGTCCAGTGTTGAGTTTTAGATTTTCATACAACTACGCATTTAACGGTTCGAGAAAAAAATAAGTTAATTTCAAAAAATCATGTGTTTTCGTGTCAAAATCAAAGAAATTCTACAAAACTGTGTACAAAAATCAAACCTAAGCATTATAGTTTGTCTTGCTTTGCTGCAACTTTTGCTGCTGCAACAGCAACATGTGCTGGCCGGCAGCGTAGCGAAAGGATTAACGCGTACGCGTTCCTCAAGAATTGCCAGCATTCATGAGCTGCAAGCAGTGGCCGAAAGTCTGCCAGCGCATGCCTTTAAGGCAAAGGATAAAAGCAAGTCTGCAGCAAAATTGGCAGTTGGCAAGTATGGTAAGTTAGGCAAAAAAAAAAAAAAAATATAAAACTAAAGTTATACACAGGAAGCAGCTGCAGCTCTTTTAACTCTAACTGCTGCATGTCACGATATTGATAGGCTCGCAAACAATGCAGCCGCAAAGTCAAAAGCTGCTAACTAGACAAAAAAAAAAATTGTTAAACAAAAATCCAAAAAGAATTACAACCAAGTTCCTTTTGCCTTATTTACTCTTGCTGCATCCCAAGTTTTCCATTTTAGCTTTTGTTAAACATTCACCATGGTTTTGGCTATAAAAGCATCACTACAAAAAAGTTAAAACTTATTTATGCAGCAGTCTTAATGCATGTGTTTTTATGGTTTTCTGTTTTTTTTTCTTCTTCTTTTTAAAGCATGGCAATTAATTACATTGATGAGCATTTAAAAGTCCTCCTAATGAGCACCTTAAGCAGTAGCTTGTGATTAATTGATTTTCTTTTATGTGGTTGTGGTTTTTAAGGTAATTAATTTTGATGGGTTTATTTTTTTTTTAATTTTTTTTTTGTAGGGTTAGTATGCAGACTCGTTTTTTTTATTTTTCTATAGAAAAAATTAAATGGATGTCTTCTAATTTTTACGATTTAAAAAAAAAAAATCTTTTTGTTAGTCTGAAGTTGAAAGAATAATTATAACGCGTTGCCCTGTTTTATGAGAAATCTAAGAATCGATAATTATTAAAGCCATACAAAGAGCCGATAGGGGTCAACAGAATGCCTTCAAATCAATAACATAAATCAGCTTATTTTATTTTCTCTGCATATGTTTTGAAATTGTACTTCTATATTCAATGAATTCAATATTCAGGCGTAGAAAAAAAAACAATTTTGGTGATTCTCAATTTAACAATAAAAAAAAGTCTGCCAAAGAATGGTGTGAGTAAATCAGTGATTACAAATTAGCTTCAATTGAATATTAATTCTATATGAAAAATAATGGTAGTATAGTAAAATAAATATATTCTCGGTTGGTATTATTTACACACAGTTCAGAAGAAAAAACATTCCCTAATGAAGAAAAGAAGAAATCAGAAAAGTTGTCAACTGTTTTCAAATCATTGTGAATAGAATTATTTAAATAGTTTGCAATATTTTTTTTCCTATTGGTAACCTTTATTTCTGTATTTAATATTTATTAAGAATAACCACACACGACTTACCACGCCTACCTGCCCTGCCCAAGTCATTTAAAAAAAAAAAACAACAAAACGATTACTGCTTCGCTGATTTGATTTCATTGCTCCCAACATGATTAATGCTCCATTGGCGCGCCCACATGGCACGCCCATTAAATGCCGAAATCACAATATGCGCATATCTGATTAACCAAACTGAATTTACCAATTTGTTACATCGAGTTGAATACGCTTTAAGTAAAAAAGCGACATAAATGGTTTGTCCGCTATTTTAATTAAAAATTGTATTTTATCTATAGCTAGACCACTGCAATATATATATAATAAATCTCTCAATTCGGAAATTATTTATTGATTCTTGGAAAGTTTCTTTTATTACACCAATCTTTAAGTCGGGAAATAAAAAGAATATCGACAATTATAGGCCTATTTCAAAATTGTCAACAGTCAGTAAACTTTTTGAACATGTTGTCAAAGATAAAATTGTGTTCGCCTTAAAAATTTTTATTTCGCCTTATTAACACGGTTTTGTGCGTGGACGCTCAACTATAACAAACTTGACTTTGTTTTCTGAATATTGTATATCACCATTTAAGGCGGTCTTCTCATTCAAAACCCGTTTTTTGGACCCTTTTTAAAAAAATTCTTATTTGAAAACGCAAAGAATAATTGAAAACATTTTTTATTTATTGTATTACAAAAGGCTTAAAGTAAATAAAAAAATTTTTTTGCCTCGATACGTGGGCTGTTCAAAAAGTAATGAGACTTCAAAGTTGGTGGTGAAAAAAAAAGGTGTCGTCACGGCGGCCACGATTCCGGGTCTCCGGAGCGTCTGAAATGAAAAACAAAAACGGGGTTATAATCAGTATAGATGTAATTCTCGGGTGAACCTCAAGCTTAATTTTGTGATTTTTTTTGACAAAATGGCGGCCATTCAAAAAAAAATTTCAATTTCGGGTTTTTTTTTTGTAGTTTAGTGTTAAAAAAAAATAGTAAAAAATTTTTTAAAATTATGGTCGAGGTTCACCCGAGAATGGTGACAATTCTGCGTCGATTCCATTTTGTTTCATGAAAATCGGTTCAGTTGAACTGGAGATATCATGGCCGCCAGTTCGAAAAAAGTGGGTTCGAGATAAACGCGTTTAAAGTTTGAAGTAATTTTTTTGGGAAAAAAAAAAAAAAAATCAAAAATGTTTAAATGCAGTTTTAAAGAGCTGACAATTTTTACTTACAAATATTAGTCGGCGATGCCAGCTCCATACAGGCCACCTTCCTCTTTTTCGTAGAAACTGCTTTCTGCTGCCCTCTCTGCTCTGCGAGCCGTTCTGCCAGCTTTTGATGATGCCGCAGCTCGAGTCTCTGATCGGTTCAATCTGTCTTCATTGCGAGATAGTGCGTATTCGTATGCGTTTTTGCCAATCGCAATACCCATCAAACCCATAATTTTAAGTATGGGTATG
The DNA here is from genome assembly GCA_914767935.1 of Coremacera marginata. NCBI lineage: Eukaryota > Metazoa > Arthropoda > Insecta > Diptera > Sciomyzidae > Coremacera > Coremacera marginata. The sequence continues at coordinate 1,934,473 of OU612045.1, read as the reverse complement.
AAACCGTCGTTGAAGAGGCACGTTGCAATGAAATTGGCCACTTCGATGGTGCGTGCGCCTGAGTTGATGTGTTTGGGCGAAAGTGACCAAAGAACAGAATTGTAGGACTCATTGGAATTCTGAGTTTCAGATCCAAGGCATCTTTCAAGCAAATTATCTGCCGACAGCGCTTCGTAAGCTGGTTTTATTACCTCCATCACCTTCTTGTCCATCAGACCTTGCTTCACAAAAAAGGCTGTATCTTCTAAAGTATTTCGAATTTCTAAAAATCCTTTTAGGGGCATATTCACAACTACCCAAGCTATAAATAAATGCAAAAAAAAAAAGTTGAAAAAAAAATTGCTCAATGAGAAGACCCCCTTAAAGAAGGAAATCAAGTTGATATAATTTACACAGATTTCACCAAAGCATTTGATAAAATTTCACACTCCATTCTATTAATAAAGCTAGCAAATTTTGGTTTTCACTCAACTTTATTTGAATGGTTTGGATCTTATCTTTTAAATAGAATTATTTGTTTATTTGTACTTTCATCAATGGATTTGTATCCTTACTGACTACAGCTAATATAATATAATTAATTACAATTACACTACCCTAAGATTAAGATAGCATTAATTACAACAATATATAAGAAAAATTTAAAACAACTTAGCGATAGAAAATATTTAACTGGTCTTTTAAAACAATTTTAGAGCAAGAAAAATCAATTTCTATAACTTTAGATAATTTATTAAATTCAATTAAAGCACGATTTATTGGGGCATTAACTGCATAATTAGTCCTTTGCATGCCAATAAAAAATAAATCAACAGAACGAAGGCTTCTAGAAGGTACATTGAAATTTACCAACTCTAAAAGGCGAGGACAATCGATTACTCCAGTTATTAAGTCAAATATAAACAAAAGTGAAAGGATTGTTCTTCTACTTTGCAGAGTTTTCAGATTTATAAGCAAGCAACGAGCATTATATGGGGGCATAGGATCAACAAAATTTAATGGACGTAAAGCATAGCGGATGAAGGATTTTTGTATACGTTCGAGACGATTAATGTGCGACGCATAGTATGGGTTCCATATAAGTGATGCATATTCTAATTTTGATCTAACAAGAGATGTATAAAGAATTTTGTGAGTGTATGGGTCAGAAAAAGCTGAGCTATTTCTGCGAACAAAAGCCAACATGGCATAAGCTTTAGCTATAATAAAGTCAAAATGGCTTAAAAAAGAAAAATTGGAGTCAAATATTACTCCCAAATCAGACGTCTTATCAACTGTTTTTAGAGCGCACGTATCAATAGAATATGAAGTATCGAAGTTATTTTGAGATTTGGTAAAGGTAATATGGTAACACTTTTTCACGTTTAATGAAAGACGGTTTTTGCAGCACCAAGTGTAGACTTTCGACAATTCTTGTTGTAGACTTTCAGAATCCGAATTATTTCTGATTGCGTTATATATTTTCATATCATCTGCATATAAAAGGTAATTGACTTTCGTAAAACAGGAGCTGATATCATTTATAAACAAAATAAAAAGTAAGGGTCCCAGAATACTGCCTTGTGGGACCCCAGAAGAGGCTAAGTATGGGGCAGATTTCACATTATCAATTAAAACAAAGCAAGTTCTATCTGTTAAATAGGAGCGTAACCACTGTAAAAGCACTGAGTGAAAGCCCAATTTATATAGTTTGAAAACCAAGATATTATGTGATACTTTATCGAAAGCCTTCGAAAAATCAGTATATATAGTATCGACTTGAAAGCCGCATTGAAAAGAAGAGATACAATCTTCAGAGAAGACCGCAAGATTAGATACTGTTGAACGTCCTTTAACAAAACCATGTTGATTGGGACAGATTAAACGTTTAACACTAAAATACAGTTTTTCTTTTATGATGCTCTCAAGAGGTTTTGAAATGGTAGACAGTTTGGAGATTGGTCTATAATTAGCAATATCATTTTTGTTACCACTTTTAAAAAAAGAATTAGCTATGTAAAAATCGATGATACGATATCAAACTCTTTCGTTGCTTCTTCTGGTGTACCCCGAGGTATGAGGTCCTTGGCCCGCTTTTATTTTTGGTCTTTATAAATGATATTTTTTGTTCAATAACACAATCCCAGTGTCTACTGTTTGCGGATGATTTAAAAATATATCTTAAAATACATAATGATTCAGATGTGCAAAAATTACAGTTGGACTTTTGGACAATTGGCCCATTCAAACCATTTTTACCTAAATCGTGATGAGTATGTCGTTAACACTTATTCTTAATCTGTTTACAATATTAATAATACGTATCTTCTAAATAATGTGCCGCTTAATCGAGTAAATGTTGTAAAGGACCTTGGAGTGATATTTGACTCGGAATTTACCTTTATCAGCCACATAAATTATATTATAACTAAAGCTTACCAAATCTCAGCTTTTGTCCGCAGAAATAGTCAGAAATTTACAGATGTGTATGATGTGTATATACTCAAGTCTCTGTATTTATCCTTAGTGTGTTCAAAATTGGAATATGCTTCAATTATTTGGAATCCCTTTTAAGCTTCGCACAACATTCGTCTTGAACGAGTGCAAAAATGGTTTGTAAGGTGTGCATCGCTCTTTAATTTTTGAAAAACCCATTCCTTCATATGGTGCTAGATGTAAACTTTTACACATAGAAACGTTACAAAAAAGACATACTTTATTTTCCTTGTTATTTGTTTATGATGTTATTGTTGGCCCAATTGTCTGTCCTAATCTCTTAGAATAAATCAATTTTAATGTTCCTAGTAGGATTTTACTGCATTCTCATATGTTTTATTTAGGCACTTGCCGAACAAGCTATGTCTAATTACTCGTCTAATTCGTCGCGCTTTGTGAATTTAATTCTCTATCAGTGTGCCATTTCTTTATATTTCTAAAGAATCTTTCAAAAATTTGTTACGAAATGCTATTAATTAAACTATATTGTATCATAGTCAGTAAGAATTTAATGTTCATTGACTGGAATAAATAAATAAATAAATTAATAAAAGTTATGTGCTACGGTTACTTGCTAATCCTATCCTCCATGTTCTCTATATTGAGAAAACATAATTACACGAGAACAACGTAATTGTTTCGTGTTAGATTTAAATGAATAAATCACAATTTTCCACGCCTATCTGTCAAAGTTACTATTTGAAAAAAAACATAATTAGAAGTGAATGGTAGAATCGATTTGAACAAAATAGAAATCAAAAAGTTCTTTGTTACATACGTATATAACCATACACAGCGCAAACAAATTGGTTACGACAACAAAAAAGTGACCAACCAAATTTTAGAAGTTGCAGAAACCTCAAGTTTGTAGTTTCGATTGCCGTGAAAGAATTTCGATTGCCGTGAAAGAATTTTATGTTGTAAGAACTAACTATTGGAAATCGTAACCAAATCATAACCTTCTCCCAACTGAATATCGAAACATGCATCCGACCACTTGCTTAGCATACTAGATAATTTATTTTAACAACATTTTATAACATTATAACATTTTATTAACATTAAATTTTTAATTTTTTCTTTTCTTTTCTCGAATAAAGACTGGTCAATAGGCTTAAAAAAATCATTTTCTTTGTATTTCAAAATCAAAATCAAATTTTAAATTAAATTTAATAAGCATAATTTTTAATGTTTAATTATATTAACCGTGGATAGTTTTGTTATTGCATCAGAACAGTGCAAAAGAAAAATATAAATTGAAATTTTTAAAACGAATCCTTAAAAAATATTCTCTAGTTTATTTCTGTACGTAATTTTTATTAATATTAAAAACATAGAAAATAGTCTTTCCAAAATTTTCCTCGATCACATTGTTGACTATCAGTGTTTATTTAACAAATATGGTCATCATAATTAACTAAGTATATACAGTCAAAAACTTGTCTATTTCGCTAAAAAAATATTATAAATTCAACCGAAGCAAATGCTAGTATTAATTAGTAGATGGCCGGGGATAGCCAAGGGCAGATCGCTTCAATAGATTGTCTATCAAGATATATATCAAAATTCATAAAAATTGATCTTAACTGAAATTTTTAACCGAATCAATTTTTTTTTCATGAGGATTGCATTTGTTACTGGCAATGACATTTAACTGTGATTAAATTTTCATAATAAAATCTATTATTAGATTGAGAGAATTAATTATGTCACCATGTATTTTTGGTATTTCCAATGTCAACGTGAAAAATGCATTGATTCTGTTCCAACAACCATATTCTTATATGGACAAATAAAATATAAAGCGCGGTTTAGCATTTTCGATTCCGAATACCGAATTAAATTTAAATTAAATGGTCTGCATTTAAAACAACTATTACATCAAGTTTCTAATCAAAAATTTTGAAGCCACAACTGATCTGTATTCTGAGTGTACCTACCACTCTAATTATATTGCGGAAAATATAAAATGAGACCGGAGAAATTAATATAACAGGTTCTTCAATAAGTCCGTAGGATATGTAAGAAAAAAACAAAATTTTGATAAAACTCGATTATATTATTCAACATAGTTGCCTTCTAGAGCGATACATCGAGTATAGCGATTTTCCAACTTTTCGATACCACATTTATAGTCAAAATAGGCCTCAGTTTCAGCGATTACTTCATCATTGGACTTGAATTTCTTTCCAGCAAGAATTCTCTTGAGATCTGAAAAAAGGAAAAAGACGCTGAGGAGCCCAATTCATTCAATTTTGCCATCGTTTTCATCGATTTGTGACACGGTGCATTCATTGTCTTGGTGAAACAACACCTTTTTTCTTTTGCAAATGTGGCCGTTTCTTGACGATTTCAGCCTTCAATCGATCCAAAAGTGCACAGTAATAGTCGCCGTTGATGTTGGTTCCTTTTTGGAGATAGTCAATGAATATTATTCCTTTCGCATCCCAAAATACAGACACCATCACCTTACAAGCTGACTGTTGGGTCTTTGCTCGCTTTGGATTCGGTTCGTCGACTGCTGTCCACTCAGCTGACTGTTTTTGGATTCTGGTGTGTAATAGTGAAGTCATGTTTTATCCATTGTCACATATCGACGATAGAATTCGGCTTTATTGTGGTCTAACAGCGCCAAAGCGCACTACTCTGAAGCATCAATTCGTTGTTGTTTTTGGTCGACTGTGAGCTCACGTGGCACTCACTTTGCACAGATCTTTCGCATACCCAAATGTTCGTGTAAAATGGTAAAAACACTACCATCTGATATCTTTACAATGTCAGGTAGCTCGTGCACCTTCAATTTGCGATCGTTCATAACCAATTTGTGGATTTTTTTGATGTTTTGTGGAATAACAGTCTGATTTGGGCGTCCACTGTGCTCTGCATCATTTGTGCTGGTACGACCACGTTTAAATTCAACAATCCACTTTTCTACCATTTGTCTCGATGAAGCAGAGTCCGGATAATGCTTATCAAGCCATTGTTTGGTTTCCACTGTATTTTTTTTTATCAAAAAGTAATGCTTTATCAGAACCCAAAATTCACTTTTTTTCATTTTTTTTTTTTTTTTTTTTTAATAACAATAGTTGGACACAATCAATTGTTGTCAGATTGTTGTCAAATTTGTATACGTATCGTTTGAAGGTTGGTGCTAAATAAAAACCATATGGAAAAAATCTAGCAACGCCATCTATGTGTCATCCTATGGACTTTTTGAACGCGCTGTTATTTACTAGCTGACCCGGCAAACTTCGTTTCGCCCAAATTCGTTAATGTAGTTAATATAATAATTCCGAGCTGCTTTATGTTCAATTCAAATTGTTTATTCAAAAGTTATATTAAATACAATGGGAATAACTGAAGTATAACAATGTCGATGTGTTTCAATCAAACTGCAATGGTTGAAGTTTTCCGCTTTTTCACTGAAGTTCTATTCTCGGACGTGTACACGTACAAAGCGAGAGATTTGGTGATGCATGAACACGTCATATAAAATGGGCCATGTGGTCAACATAGGAGTCCAAAATTGATGCCAAAAACGATTGTCCAGCGATTGTCCTTGTGACTTATTAATTGTCATAGCTTAGGCGAATCGTATGGGAAATTCAAGACACTGAAATACGAATGGCAAATCGTTCATTTGAACTTTCCCCATAAAATCTTCGCTTGAATTTGATCAAATCATTTGATTTCAGATTCTTCACAATCAAACGCGTTCCGTTACAAAGTTTCGGTGCACTGAGGTTGCGCAACAAAATTAAAACTGAACCGATTATCCAAAGAATTCAAAAATTTGATAGGTAGATAATCCCACAGAAATCCCTTTTGATTTTTGATATTTGAATTTGATAATAAAATTTTCTTAAAATCTGTATTTTCATGAATTTTGCTTAGTTTGTATTTCCATAAAACTAAAATTATTTTATCAAAAACGTATGTTGCGATAAAAAATAAGCTTTGCGGATTATCATCATAAAATTGTACATCAGCCTATAGTATTTATTTTCACATAAACAAGTTTCATCAAGTTCGTTGCATAGGTTAAACCAAAATTTAAAAAAAAAAAAATTAAAATTTTTAATTTTGACAGAGTTTCAGGGGATTAAACAACTAAATTTATGCAAAGCAATTAATTCGTTTAAGCAATTAATTTTATTTTGAAAACGGTGTGTCTAGTTATATTTTACGAAAATTTAATATTTTAAAAAAATAAATTTGCTAAACTACATGTATTAAAAGATACAGTAAAAATGACTTTTTTGCTTTTAACGCACTCGGTTTAAGACATATTGAACTCAAAATTTCACATTTTTTGAATCAAAAGAACTACATCAAATGTCTATAGATTTAGTTTGCTTAGCAATATTTAAATTTTTACAGATAATTTAAGAAAACACAAAGTAATTGTCTTTTAAATAAACTGCATTCTGCTAATAAGGACACTGTTGAAATCTCAAAAAAATTCTAAACACGCAACAAAATGCAGGCAATCAATTTAAACAAAAAAGATGTGCATCAAAGCTGCACAAAAGCAATCAAAATAAACAGAAGTAGAACCACCAAATTGAAAAATGGCCAAGAAGAAGCACGATCAATTTTAGAACAGCGTCAATGGAACGACATTGCTGGGCATTAACGTTGTTCTTGTTATTGTTGAAGAAGAGCTCTCTGCTTGGTCTTCAAAATTTCAACGCATGTATGCATGCATAAACACACGACTGCTCATTCGACACACGTTTTTTATGCATGTGCATGAATCAGGCAAAAATATGATTACAACAGCCTTGACTAGTCGTAGCTTCAACGATGTTAAAGTTGCGTACAAGTTATTGCAATTGAGTCGACCAGAATATCAGCAACAACAAAAAAAAGCACAACTAAAGAATACCATGGCTACAACAAGAACTTTCTGACCTGACGTATCTACATATGCGACGAATGCGCAGATTACAAGCTGTTTGAAAAAAAAACAACAACAAAAAAGAAACATTAAATAATGCTACACATTTTACTGCAAATGTGCCTAAGTACAGCATACAATTTTGTCACAAACATAAATTTTATGTGAGCAAACAAAAGACTTAAGACACGAGCTCGTTTCGAGCAAAAGATTTATTAAAAACTTGACAAGAATTTTAAAGTTTTTTTATGCGCAAGTGTTGCGCAAAAACGGAATTTTGGTCATAATAACGGCTTTTTAATGACAGGTAAATAACGACAACGAAGAGTCTTAAAAACTTTGCATTAATATTAATTTTTTTTTTTTGTATTTTTTACTCTACTCTGCAGTTGGTCAACTGAGTGGGCAATTAAAACTGTATTTAGCCTGTTCTATTTTTGTGTTCTTCTTGTATGTCTTGATTTGGTTAGCTTTGTGCTATTCTTGCCTAAAGAATAACACAAATTTCAATGACAATGACAATCAGTGAAACGTTTAAAACAGACTTGTATTAATTTGAGCCAACTCTTTTTTTTCAGCGCAGCCACTTTTTCTTTCTTTATCTTAGTTGTTGTAAGCTACACAAAAACTGGCCATTTCAATGCCTTACAGACATTCTTGATTAATGATGAAAGCACTAATTTACAAAATTGCAAAATCTTACATTGAGCACAAAGTTGTTCAACACAATTTGTATAAAAAACGCATTAAAGAAAACTAAAACAGCCAACAATAATAGCTATAAGAAAGCTTCTATGACTTTCAGCTACAGATTAAGCCAGATAGATCTATTTTTGATTTTTATGGCTATTGTTTTTGCTTGGTTTAACTATGGTGAAAAGTGAGAGTTTTAATAGGTGCTCTTGTAATGTAGGTAATGTATACAAAAAAAATATATATTAACTACGTTGGATTAAAGCATTTGATTACAAAGAAATTTGAAAAAACAAATGAAAAATAAAAGAAAATAAAAGTTAAATACATATGTACTATGTTGTTGTGATGCTAGATAATAGATAATTACACAATTTGAGCTAATGTTGCTTGAGCTTGGCATTTCAATATTCAATTTAGCTATGCGCCAGCGCAACTTTTTCTAGAAAACATAATAAAAGAGAATTGCAATAAACCGCTCGCTGATAACTGCTGTTCTACACCTACAGAAGTTTCTTTAGAAAGTAGTTTTCATTCATGAATTATCATGCTGGAAAAATTTAATTTTCTCTTTTAGCTGAACTGTAAATTTTCATTTCATAGCCAAGAATATAAAAATGACAGCTATTGGTTTACTTTATTTACTCAAAATGTTATTAAGAAGCGATAGAATTTTTCTTAGAGAATTTTTTCTCACACTTGTGTCGAGCTACAATTTTATTTCAGCCTTCATGAGAACTTTTTTAAAAATCAAATCACGTGACTGTTGTGCTTGAGTTGTAAAATTTGTCAATATTTTTTATAAGCAAAGCGTTTTTTTTTTTTTTTTGTTATTGTGGTCACAACTTGTTCAACTTGTGCTGCAGTACTGATTGCAGGCAGCTGTTGGCGCTGTCAAGTTGTTGTTACTAGTTATGTTTGTCAGTTATTGTCCAATGTTGCCATATATGGCTTAAATACGCCACTAGTTTGTCTATTTTAGGCCAACGTAACTGCTTGATAAGCATGGGAAACTTTATGACGAAATTTAAATTCTGCTTTATATGTTTTGTTATCATTTTTTATGACACTTAAGTAATGTGTTGGTTTTTTACGTTAAAAAATTTTATTTATGTAATATTTCTTTCATAACAAGGCATCAGTGACGTAGGTACAGGTGTGTAAAGTGGATATATCCCCCTCCCCCCATTGCCCATTGATGGATTTCAAAATGACGCTCTTTTTAACTGTTGATAAAAATATAAATTTAACTAGAGGAATTGCATAGTGTCAAGTGACTTCTACGTTATTTTTCCAAGAAATATTTTATGCTTTGGAAAAAAATTGCAAGATAATGAGCCAAATGCCAAAATATTGAATACAATTTTGATTTTATTTTGACTCTCAATATTGTGGTTACAATTTCTTAAAATTTTTCGCCGTTGATTTGCTTAAAATCTTCAAAGAGCAAAGTAGTTGGCAGAAGAATGCTTAGAAGAATGTTTTCGCCAGTAGCTACAAGATTAAAATATGCTATAAAATAAAACTATTTTTTCTTTTGATTCTATTCCTTTCATTTGCCAAATCGTATTTACACCTCTGCTAAGCGTTATGACAGTTACAAGAAATGTTGCCTGAAAATTTATATCTTTTTGTAAGTTAAAGTTGGTTCTTTGTTAATGGCAACAATGCTATCGTTATTACTTTTATTAATTTTTTTTAAATTTAGCATCAAATTCTAAATTTTCAACACTACAATTTGATCATAAAAACAATCATTAGTCAATCATTGAATGAAAACCGAAAAATATAAAAAAAAAAATTATAAAAAATATGTTGCTAGCAAAAACTATAGAAAAAAGTGTAAAAATTCTAGATTTCAATTCATTAGTTTGGCTAAACTACTTATTTCTAAGCAACTTAATTTAATTTGCTTAGTATTCAAAAGACTCAAACAAAAGACTTAAGAAACAAACTTGTTTTTCGATTAAAAGTTCCCTTTATACATATCAAGTTGTTCATAAAATCAATGCTTATTTTTCTCAAGTTCTCAACTTCCTTAAGCTTAAGCTCTTTTCATTACTTAAGTTCGAAGGAAATGAATTGCAATTATATTACAGCTTAAAATTATGCTGTTGATAAAAGACTGCAGACTTGAAAATAAAACCACTTTATCATAGCCGAAGAAAAATCTTCAGATATGAGAACTAAAACCAGCTCCTTGTTGACGTTCAAACAGACGTCAGCGGCAATTTCCAACGAACGCTTGTTCAAAATTATTGAAATCTAAGAAAATTGCTTATAATTGTAGAGTAGAATAGAGTAGAGCTGCTTCTGCTTGTTTGTTCAGGAAGCTTAGCATATTCATGGTCACGGTAGCCAGACATATTTTCACTTAACTCATCAGCATGCTGCCTTTAATATGATTGGCTAATGGACAGCGCAAATTGTCCGTGAAAGGATTTATATAAACAGTCACAGGTTTAGTTTTGATTTGACTTGATGCTAATTACAGTGCCGTAATAATGTAGAGCATTGCGGAAATTGAACTTTCTTGCAGGAAGTATCTGCACTATGAGTAGGCTGCAGAGTAGATGAGTTGTGGAAATGGGATGAGATGGATTTGAGTAAGGAAAATAGGAAAAAAAAGTATGCACTTAAAAATGCTCATTCAAAGTATCTTTAGAAGGCATGTTCAGTTTACTTCAGAAATTAAAAAAAAAACGAAAAATAAATGAAAGAGTAAGGCCAAAAGTATTAACTACACCATTAGGTACATAACAAAATCCAGTATATTGCATACAACATATTGTATATACCCTAACCTAAACGATGATCCAATTAACAGGAACGAAAAATAAAACTTCTCAAGAATAATTCTAAGCTATTGGAATTATGTACAAAGATAGTTCATTACATTAAAATTGAGGTATAAGCTAAATAAATAATTTTTATTTCTCAGTTTAAGCTTTGTTTTACGCAGATATGAACAAAATCATGTTTACGATTGTAACCTGACAGTCTATATTTCTATCGAAGAGAAAAATTATGTTTATCACAGCTATCTTTTTGATTGGAATGATCATGTTGCTTCAACATGAAACGCTGAAGCAGAAAGAGGTTCAACAATTAATTCAGTGCTTGGTGTGTTGAAAATGTATAGTACATCCCTTTTTTGAATGTCTAAAAGCGATCCAATTGTAATATATTTATAAAGTAATTGTTAAATCGAGCAGATAAATTAATGTATTATTTGACACTTACCCAAGGCCCGAGTATCGAACACAGTCCTCTGCAATGCTAGTTCAGTACATTTTCTTTCAGCTATAGGACGCATTAAAATTATTGAAGTGAAACTCTTCTATGGATGTATTTTACTCATTTTGCTTACACTCTGTGTCAAAATATGTTCACACAATACTATGGTTGCTACAAATATTTTACAATAAAGTGTGGTCGTTGCAACCATAATCATATTTTTGTCATAACCATCTTAATATACAAAAGGCAAACACAATGCTCTGCTCCTTATATCGCTCAAACTGTAACTATTTTTTGCGATTATTACAAATTCTTCCCAACATGTACTGTTCTGAAAAATGTTCAGCCTGAAAGTATGCACAGAAAATTCATTTGATACTTATCAGTGTCATGCTTGCCTTTTGTGTATGTGCATAGTTTTAGGCTGAACATTTTTTAAGGCAGTATGTTGTAAAAGGACTGAAATAATGTTAATGCTTCCAACCCATGTGGGTGGAACCAGGTAGGACCGGCTTTTATACTAGTAGCATATTAAAGTGCTAAAGATAATGGTTTTAACGCCAACAATTATTGGTTTCATACTACTTAATTAAATATTATTGGTGTCATAATACTATCGTTAATTCAATCGGTTTACAAAAATAGATTTTTTAAAAACGATGTAAGTAAAATAAGTATTGTTTGGTGTAATAATGACGCAATCATATATTGGTGGACTATTTTGTTTACGTGATTGATTTAATTTTTCCAATTATGTTCACAACTTCAGTACAATCTTTGGTTAACAATTAAATATATTTTTACCATAACTTCTATCGATTACTATACATTGTTAGTTTAGTTTACTTTTTTTATGTTAAAAGTATTAAAATATTTTAGCTATTTTTCTTAATTCCCTCAAAAATACATGTAAATATCAGACAAAAACACTGATCCTAAAAGATGGTAGAAATATATCATGTATCTAATAAGCCTAAGAATAAAAAAAAAAACGACATGGCCATTTGAGCCCTTGAAAGAACTTTGACCGAGCTTCTATCATCAATTTTGTTGTGTGTGTGGTGAAATGTGCGTGGAGGCCCTATGCTCCGGCTAGGAGCTCGAGGAAACGATGATGATGATGTGTGGTGAAATGCTTGAACACAAATGATCGAGAACTGGACCTACAAGCTTTATGTCGACTCCGAACGGCTTATGTTCTCAAAAAGCTTTTCATCGCAGTTTTTACTCTCTGAGGTTTGCCATTATCTGTAGGGAGGTGATGGTCGAACAGAAAAATTAATTCAATTGAAAAAGCATTCTGTGTCAGATGGGATTTGAACCTGAGTTCTATCGCATACAAGCCACGCACCTCAACCACTATGCCATGGCCGCCACTTGAATCATACTTTAATTAAATCCATAGTTACTTTTTCGTTGATTTAAGCTTTTTTTATAAAATTTTTGAAAATAATTGTTATTTTATTATATTTAGTATACGACACCGAGGCAAAACTTGAATGTCAATAATGTCGTCAATTCGAAATCAAGAGAGAAGAAAATTTATAAATTATGAAATAATAATGTAATTAAAACTGATAGCTATAGCAATGAGCGTTCATTTTAAAAAATATTATAAATAATGCTAAGGTAAAATGCTCCAATTTGATTTTTACACTATGGCTTATAATACATACATACATAATTAGCTTATGTTAATAACACTTTTCTATTAATATTCCATAAGAATTCATATACTGTACATAATTCGGACTCCAATAGGAGTCATATTATGGACTTAGATCAGTGTGCCTTTGTAGGAAGGGAAAGATTCTCATATAAGATACTTATGTGAGTTTTTTATAAGCTCATAAACATGAGTCTTAAAAGGCTCTTAAATTAATCTTAATAGTTGTTTTATATGAGCCACAAAAACATAATAATTTTTGTTATTTATGAATCATAAAATTAATAAATAAATACGTGAACAAAATAGTTTAGCTCGCTTTTTACCCACTTTAAAGATAAGGTACTTAAAATTATTGCTATAATTTGTTTTTACTTTTTTACTAATTTTAACTCATAAAATTTTCTACCATAAATTCTCAATAAATTCACTTTCATTTCATCTAACAGAAGTTAAGAAAATCTCATTATGGGTTGCATAAAAACCGCTTATTCAATCAACCTGAATACAGTAATAATTGCTCTATATAACGAACACAATTTTTTTTTTTTTTTTTTATTTACAAACAATAGTTAGTATGTTGCTGCTGTTTTGCAACAACATTCAATGTTGAACATATTTAATAAAGCGATTACAAGCAAACATTAAATTGAACACGTAGCTATGTCTGAAGTGAGTTAGCAGCAAACACTGGCACGCAAACTGTGTAGATATAACGAAGAGCTTACGGAACATTTCTGTGTCGCGGAAGTATACAAGAAAGTAACGTGCTGTATGATGTAACGTTATTTGCGACGGCCTGCATTAAATATTGTATGAATTTTCAGAAGATATAAAATGTTTGATTCCATAAGTTTGAGAAGCGGCTGCGAAGAAGCTATGCAAATGGGTAGATGCAAAAATCAATGCAAACAACAACAATAGCAACCTTGCTACAGTGCGTACTAAAATGGTACGTGCGTATGAGTTTTTTATCTTGAGCTGAGAAAAAAAATAAAATATTTAACTGCATTTATTATGAATTTCCTCAATAAAACTAACAGTGCAGCCAACAAGCTAACAGATTTTTTCTACAATAATTCGTACACAAGCAAAAATTGTACAAATTTTCCATAAGTTTAAAATATTGCATAAGACTGCTCATATTTTAAGTTAGAAGCCCTAAAGAATTGCATCATCTTTTTGAACTGTCAAGTACGCAGCCGTATTATTCAATCTTTTGCAAGAAAGATTTTTTTTTCTTATTTTTGCTCCTAGCGAATAGTCGGAAAAGATGACGGAAGTTATTTTAACAAAAATATGGCTATTGCAAAAAAGTGCGCACAAATTGCGCTGCATGCAACAACCATTCATCAATTGCTTTGGCAGTTTCAGGGTTCGATTTATTTTTCTTACAGCCTGCAGCAGATATACAAGATTAATTTCTATGTTGTTATAAGCGAGAAGCAAAAAGCTAGAAAAGCTGCAAAATATTTTATGATGACAATTTTTGTAACAAGAAATAATGTTTAAGAAAACATTTTTGTGAAATTTTCGTCTAATAAAGCAGCTGATAACTGCTCTAATTCTCAAATAAAGCGATTTTTTTTTTGTCACTTTTAAATATCAACCAGAGCGTGTCATCATTTTCTATATGCTACCAAGTTCGTGTCTTAAGTCTTTTGTTTGACTTTGCATAGCAGTTCAGCAAACTTGCTACTACTGTTGTTAAGATTTTTTTTATACGAAAATAATTTTTATAGCTGCCACTTAGTTGGCATTTACTGACCATAACATGCTGCATTTATTTCAGGCCAATTTTTCAACTACTTTTTTGCCGGCCACTCGCTGCAAGCCTTCAAAACCGATATTGATCAAACTTTGAAGTAGAGTTCAGCTCTTAATTTTTTTTTATATATTTTGTTGCATGCCAACACTTTCGTTCCAGCTGAAAAACGTCAATAATATAACTGCTGCAGATACCTACAGGCAAGTGCCAACAAAATATTTAATGGTTATAACATTTACACTCGTGTGCAGTGAAACATAAAAAATAATATTACTCTAACAGTAAGATAATGTTGTTGTTGTTATTGCAAAACTTGAAAAGAACGTGCTGTGATTTGACGTTAAGGATTATTTACCGTTTTGAACTCTACTGAAGTAGCGGGAGCAACTAGTGCCACCTCATTGTAAATGCTTTTGTTGTTGTTCTGATCGAATTAGCCTCTTTGGCTTCTATATAAATTTAAATTGAAAAGCCTCGAAAACTCTAAGCCAAAATAGTTTTGATTGGCATCAAATTTAAAGCCATTTTCAGTCCAAATACCAGTAGTTAACTAAGAAGAAAAACGTTTAAGCGTTGACATGATTCGGTAAGAGTGGCAAGAGTAGCAACACCAGTGAATCGTAAGAAAAAAAAAATGTGTTCAAAAAATAATAACAATAAAACTTGAAGAACAAGCCATAAACTACAGTCAGTCAAGACCTTCACGTTTTCTTTTTGATGCAATCTTTTGGCTTTTTTTTTTTTTTATTTTTTTGTTAGATGCTGGAAAAAACTTCCTAGCGGCAGCCAAGCATAACTTGACACTCGCAAAGGCACGCTCGTTCGTTCGTTCATAGAGTGCATAGTTTTGATCAATCAAGCGTAAAGTACGTTAGCGAACTGCTGTGGTTGTTGGTAACAAGTAGTTCTTTTTTAAAGTTTAGTTTTTGTTTTTGCAAGAAATGCTGCTCTTTTTTTTCTTTGTGTATATCGCTTACAAATGCACGTTGTTAACAGCTACTTTTACAAATAGTTGAACGCATGCGCAGCAGCATTTAATAAATTGTTGTTTTCTGCTTTCAACATTTGTGTGGCTAAATTTAATAAAGCGATCTAGCTGCGCTGATTGAGACTTAAAAAGTGCGCTTAAAGCTAATAAAAAACAATGAAAACGTAGATGCCGGAAAATTATGAACTTTGTTAGAATAAAACTCAAACATTTTATTGAAAAATCTCAAGAAATAAGCTATTATTAAACTTTTAGCTCAACAAGCTGCTTATAGAAAGTTCAAAGTTGCTTAATCGAACGCTTAAATCAAGGCTAAACATGATTTTATTGCAGTCTTTAAAGTCGACTGATGAAGGGTAACATTTTTGAAAAATATTAGCAGCCCGGTACGTCATGATCTCATTAAAAAAATTTGGGTTAACAGCAAAATGAAGGCACGATGCTGACACTAGCTGCTATGCCTTGGAATTGAAGTTTCATCTGCTACCTGTTGTGGCTTTATTTTAAAATTGTGTAGAAAGCAAAACAAATTTAGATGCCAAGCTTGGCTGACCTTCAATAATAGCAGTGAGTTGAAGAACATCAGAAATTCAGTGCGTCTCAAAAGCAATGTAAAAAGACGCCCATATTTTTTTTTTTTTTTTTGTTTAATACACTGCGTGAAGTTTGGCCCAAAGAACTATTTTTTTTTTTTTGTTTTCATTACATTAAAAATACAAAGATGAGTGAAAACTAGTGCAAAGCAGCTCAAATTTCAGTCAAAGAGTTCAGACATTATGACCAACAACAAACAACAACATTAACCAACAGCAGCAGCAGCAGCAACATTATGACAATCAACAAACAACATTTGCTGCTGTAAAACAGACAGATAGCTTTGCATACCAACTACACAATGACAGTAATAAATTCAGCACAAACCCCAATTCATGACTTGTATTACGTTCTAGTTGTTTTTTTTTTTTTATGTAGGCCGATCTGCGATCTGCTGCTCCTATTTTTACTTATACAAGTTCTTCTTCTTCTTAGTATTCTTCTTCTTCTTCTTCTTAAGTGACTTCTACAACTTCTGCCACTTCAATTGGGTTAAACTCATTGAGCAATGAGTCCAAGTCGAGCTCGAATAACTACGATTTCAATAAAATGAAACGACTTTATGAACCCACCTAGAATAGAGTCAGCCATGTCTTCAAAAGACGCAATTTTCACTTTTCACGATTCATATAATAAATTGTTGTGGCAGCAGAGCTTGAACAAATGGACAGCCATGCAGTGTAGTCAAGCAGTGTTGAATTGAGTTGATTTAAGCCTTTAGAGCCAAAGTGGCTGTAATCATGCCACTTTTTGGAGTTGCGCCTGTCAGTTCATTGCTATCATTTTGATTGCTACTCTTGGCTCTGCGCAGCTTTCTGACGTGTGCGCAAAATTTTATATAGCACTGATGCCACACAAGCATTAATTTGATTTGATTTGTTACCAGTCTCAGTTTAATTAAAAAACCAGCAAGTTTTATTTATTCAAGTTGGCCAAATGCAATTAGCCAATTTGTCATTTTAAGTGAATATTAATCAGTTGTAGGAATGTATAAGGAAATCAATTATTTTCACCGGTGATTTTTTTTTTTTCTTCATACTTAACATTTAATTCTTTGATGATGTTTGTGGTGTGATTTCCAAATAGTTTCCAAAGAGAAATTTTTAAGATACTAAAAATAGGTTTTAAGGCGTTCTTCTGGTGGCTGATTGATGATTGGCATGAAGTTAGTTTTATTTTTTATTCAATTTTTTGTGTACATAAACTTAATGATGATAAAGCGTTTGTTACTATTATGGCGGTTGCTTAATAATGATTTTTTTTTTCTAGCCCCAAGTACACAGAGCTGTGTTAGATCGATCACTAAAGCAATATTTAGAGTGTAAAAATATGAAAATTAAAAAGAAAATAATTTGATTTGATTTGAGAAGTGGAAATTCCATATCTAAAAGATTGATAGAATATAAGTCGTTTTAAGTAATAGCTTTTCAAATTTCTAGGCCTAGTAAGCATCAAAGTGCAGCAAATTGATATTTTTTTTTCTTTTAAAAACCCAAAAATAAGCAGATATTAAATTTACTGTAAGCATTATGAGATGTTTTAAGAATGTGGTAAAAATAATGCCGGAACTTTAAGTTCAGAAAATTGATTTCATCTTTTTGCCGAACATAGGGGTCGCCCTTTAAAATTTTTCGTCGTATCTTAAGTATTTAGAATCGGATCTTACAACGTTATTAAAACCAATTTGCCTCAAAGGTCATTGATCTCAAGTACCCCATTTTAGTACTTATCCATCAGATCTTAACACCACGAATTAAATAATAAAAGTAAAATAAACAGTGTTTTTAAAATTTTGCCCAGCCCATTGAAGGTCCTTAACAATTTAATTGGTACCTCTTATCATTTAAATAAAACACGGAACTTTTATAATGGGAAAACAATCCACGAAAGTTACCATGATTTCAAATATATATATGTAAATGTCAGCGTGTCGGACGTTTCATTCAGACGCTTCTTTTAAAAATTAGGATAAGTGTATATTATCGAAAAATTATGTATTGGTATAGTAAAAAAGAATAAAACAAATTTTTATTCAATTCAAATTTATAACAAAATTTTTATTTTAAAAATGCGTTCGGGCGTTTCATGAAACGGAAGTCCTAGTCTAGTTCTGCAAATTTATCAGCCGTATAAAAAAAGTCAGAAGACAATATTTTTTAAAAATTTAACAAGCTTTCAGAAAAACCATACGATGTCTTTATTAAGGGCATAGTGAAGTAACAGTAAATTATTTTATTTGTTCGGACGTTTCCGATTTTTCCATAGTGTTTATATTGGGTAATTAAGTTATTAAGAAACAAATTTAATATGTTTTTCTCTCCTTACCTCAATAATTTCATTATTATCTTTAGCCAATACCATCAATTTTTAATAAAACAAAAAACAATGAAGTAATGTATAAATTATTATTAAATAAATAAAATTTTAATGTTTCTCCAGGATAATATCCTAAAATTATAAGATTTTAAAACTTTTTAAACTTTTCCTTTTCACCTGTGGTTGACCATATTTGGTCATATTTTGGATTCGTCATTTGCCGGATTCGTCATAAAACAAGCCGTTCGTACATTCATCAAAAATAACACGTACTTCTTTGACCCCGATAATATTTTGTTATCGATGTTAACGAACCCAGACGGAATGCATTCATCAATTTTTGGGTACACATGTAGATTATTTCATAAATTTTGAGAGTGAATCATTCTTCAATATGATCAATCGAAACAAATCCAAATTCTATACGCAAAATCAGCTGAAAGCATTTCAATATTCATAAAGATATTATTATTACCTACAATATTCAAAAATATGATCGATTAAAATTCGATTATTTTTACAACGAATCCGATGCTAATGCGAAAGTAGCTAAAAGATAGAAACGTCAGTTCTACTGACAAGCAATCGATTTTCTAGGCAGTCTGTTGTTGTCTGTAGTCTGTAGTCTTCCCTCTATAAGAGTTCAGTGTTTTATTTAAATGATAATAAGTTCGCATTTATTTGAACCATATGGTGAGATCCTTGAAGGTGCGGGCAATGGCTCTGAAACAATTTATTTCATTTTACTTTTATTTTTTAATATATGTTGATGACGTCTGGTGGGTAAGAACGGAGTACATGACTTTTGCACTAAAAAAAAAGAAAATGGTTTCCTCTGCAAAAACATCTATATATCATATGTTAAGATCTGATTCCAAATATCGAAAATATGACGAAAAATTTTAAAAGGAAAAATTTGAAATAAAAACTTCTTTAAACTAGTTCTACTGAATTAATCGAATTATATACTTAGCAGAAAAGTTAGAATGATTTTTTTGCGAACTTTTATTTTCTGACATTTGGGAGGTACATTAGGAAAATTTTTTTTTAATTGCCTTGGAGAAATGCTTCGGATACATGTACAGGTACATTACAACAAACCACAAAAAGGTGTAATAGGATCCTTAATATGAGTTAGTAATAAGATTTAATAAAAGGAAATATAGGCTGAAGTGGAGTGATGTGTAACACGTTTTTATTTGCTTCAAAAAAAGTGTTGAGAAATTGAAATTTTGATTGACTTAAAGGGATACCCCTTGCAGAAAAACCAATTCGAAGTGAGAGTTTTTATGTCTGTTGAAAATTTTGAGAAATGGATGAAGTAGGACAAAAATTTCAAATATGGTAGTTTTTCTATTTTATAAATCAGTGGGATGATGTGTAACACCAACAAAATGTTGGTTTAAAGAACAGAAACTTTAATTTTTTATGCTTATTTTGACTTTATATGCTTAGTAAAAATATTATGATAAGAACTTAATGAAATAATAGCACTATCTCACAAAAAAAAAGCGCTTGCATTTATTGCATTCCAGTGTAAAAATCGCAACAAATCATGCAAAAATTTCGATCTTCTTCAGATAACGACGAAGAGCGGTGGTTTTGCGGCCGAGCACCTGTAGCTTTCTTTGTCGTTTGTTTGGTTTTCTGTTCCATAGTTTTTTTTCACCTCCTGCAACTGTAAACATTTCTGTGACTTTGTTAGAACACAGCTTTTAATTAACTTCCTACCATGATTAGATTTTGGTCTGGGCTGAATAATATGAACTGGGCCGATCTCTTTAAATGCCTTTGATGTGATTGCATTTCATAGTTTGACGTTGTTGCCTCTGGCATGGCAATTATAATGTGTAAAATGTGTTACACATAACCCCCCGTGAGTGCTACACATCACTCCAATGTAAGTCACTTTTTTCTCATTGATGTAATTTTACCACAACGTGAAAAAATGTAAAATCTTTATTTATATTTAAAGATATTGAACAATACCTCATTTTACATCTAGTCACTTTTAAAATCTGAAGAGAATTTTATCCAAAATGCTATTTTTTTGTAAATTTAAAAAAAAACTTTTCAAGAAGCACTTTTCTCGCTTTTTAAGAACTCTAATGAGTTGTGTGCCTACTTCCAACACTTATGAAAAACTAGATGTTGTCAAAAGAAACATATCACAGTTGTTCATTTACTCATATGTTAACGTTCTGTACAAAAAGACGCCGTGTTCCAAATCACCCCATGGTACACATTACCCCACCTCACCCTATATATTAATATTAAACACAGTTCAAAGAATCACGCAATAAAGAATTCTTTGCAAATTAAGACCAACACTCTTGTGTTATAAATTTTTTGTATTGAACCCTTGGTTTACTTACTGAGCATACCACAGCAAGCACGAATGAACTAGAGGGTGCGTTACACTGCCAATTCATACTTTAATAAATATGAGTTTATTATTTTTATGGTTTGCTTAAGAAATCCCAAAATCAATTTTCGCATTGGTTTACATAAATAAAATTTCTAATGTTTACGCAATTGAAATTTCTTATTTAAAACGTTAGTCTTCAATTTTAACGTTTAATTTTTGCAAATAAATTATTAATCATTAATTTTGTATAATCTCAATATTGGTTGCTTTAAAAATTCGTTTTTGGAAAATCCATTATTTAGCATTTCTCTAAAACTTCAATAAATAACAATATTAAACAAATTTAGGAATAATAAATATATCTTTCGAACAAAACACTGAGTTAACGTTTAAAAGGTTTAACAATGGACACTAATAAATTTAACAAGATTTAATGCAAATCATATGTTAATTTGAAGAAAGCTACTAAAAGATATATTGACAAAAACTTGGCAAAAAATTCGACATTATAGTGACTGTTTTTAACTTTAAGTAGGTTTATGTATATGTATATAAACATATATTTTCGGATATAAGCTTTAAATATTAAAAGACAAGCAATAAGAAAGAGAAAACAAATAAAAAAAAATCTAATTTAAGTAAATAGGTTTTGCCTAAAAGTTAATTGGTTTTTTTTTTTTTTTTTGGATCTGTAGTATATATTTTTATATATATTATTTTTTTTTTTTTTTTGTTTGGGTCAGTTTGTTTTTCCATACCAAGTCTACAACAACTAAGAAGTTTTCAAAGAAATTTCATTTAAATGGTCTTAAGCCTTAAACACAACACTTCACACAAATAATTTTTTTCATATTCCAAATTTATGGCCTATGAACACTCCTTCAAAAACAAAAGCTGTTTAACTCCATTTAGAAAAAACGCGACAGTCAGGCGCTAAACATAAAACTCATCCACTTAAAAGTTTATTTTACACCATCAAAGGAAGCAGCACTTGGGAACAATTAATACGTCATGGCTACACAAACTGCCACACAACAATTCTTTTCAACTTTCTAGCGGCAACAGAAGCCAAAGTGTTCCATAGCTAATGGCAATAAAAACAAACACCTCAAACATGAAGTTAGAACAAGATTTAAAGTTATTTCATAGAATTTTCAACAAGACCAAAAAATATTGCGCATGCGCAACAATTCGACGCTAAGATGGTGTTCTTAAGAACGATAAAGAAAAAGCGCTACGAAGATCCGCAAGATGCAAAATAAAACAAATAATAAAGTGGCAATGGATGGGCTTAAGTCGCAAAAGATGGAAAGCTAGGCAGGCGAATAGACGGACGTTTCAAATAGACGGTTAAAACACAAAGACTCGGAGCTGAATAGACAAGTTTTAAAACAGCAAAACGACGAACTAGACAAGCAGTCTTTCTTTACCATGAGTGTGTAGAGCAAGAGTTATGTGTTGAGAGAATGACGGTGTAGAGTATGATTATGATTTCGAATACGTTTTTTTTTATTTTATTTTAGACTATTTTAGTATATAGCCCAACACATTTAGTCAACAACTTCATGGCTGAGCAACGTACTTAAAAAACAATTACAGCCCACTCCAATCAAATAAGCTCTGTTATGCTCCTAAAACCTGAAGCCGCAGAAAGCGCTGGCAAGTGCCTCAGACTCGACATGGTTGCATAATGAAGTCAATTGCAGTTCAAGTCAAGTCATCTTCACAAAATCTTTACGCTGATGTGCTTAAATTAAGAGGGCAACGGCAGTCAGTTTTACATGATTGCACCTGTAGCCAGATAGCCAGAATTAAACTATAGTGTCCAAGAAGCAAGTGCCTGGCACACACCGCTGTGCCATATTTTTAAGCTACCCATAAAAGCACAAAATTAAAAAATCTTCTAAATTTGGTGAATTTTCAATTCATTAAAAATCCTTGAAGTCATCAACAGTTGCCAAAATATATATGTCAAGTATTTAATTTTTGTATTGATGATTATAGCCTCGCCATTTTTTTAATAAAACTACAAACAAAATATGTGCTGTGATGTGCCCAAGATGTGCTATCATATGCTGTACAGAGAAATAAATTCATTGTAATGGCTTCTTTACGTTAATTTTTAGAAAATTTGGGAAGTTGTGCTGCGATGTGCTCAAGTTTTGCTGCAATGTGCCGTAAAGATTATTTAATAATTCACACACTTACGAATTCTAAAGTTTCAATATAATTTTTAAAAGTGCCAAGTATATCTATTCCCAGCAATATCTACGGCACATTGTAGCACAAATTTAGCACATTATAGCACAATATCCAAATTCCTAAAAATAATACTTGAAAAAAATTCGGCTTCTATAATCTTCTTAAATATATTTTTTAATGCTTTTCATGTTTTTTTTTTTCAAAATCTATGGCGCATTGTAGCACAATTCATGCACATCATTGCACAATTTCCAAATTTTCGAAAAAAATTCTTAATAGATCTTTGAAAACTCTGCTATAATGTGCTTAAGTTGTGCTGCAATTTGAAGCAAAGAAATTTGAAAAATTCTGATATTTGCGAAATTCAGAGTCAACAACGTAATGGCTAAGCAACGCATTTAAAAAAACAATTACAGCCCACTCCAATCAACTGAGCTCTGTTATACTCCTAAAACCTGCAGCTTAAGAAGACGCTGGCAGGTATGCAACCGCCAACAAGTGCCTCAAACTCGTTATGGTTGCATAATGAAGTCAACTGCAGTTCAAGATAAGTCATCTTCAAAGAATTTTGAATGAAGGGGGCAACAACAGTCAGTGTAAACATGATTGCACCTGTAGCCAGAGTTTAAGTTGAGTGTCCAGGAAGCAAGTGTTTGGCACACACCGCTGTCCCACATTTTAAAGTTGCCCATAAAAGCACAAAATTAAAAAATCTTAGAATTTCATTGAATTTTTAATGCATTAAAAATACTTGAAATTGCAATTACATTGGTCAAAGTTTATATGTCGAGTATTTATTTTTCGTATTTATGTAGTTAGCTTGGCCAATTTTTATTTTATACTCAAAAACTGTGCTGTGATGTGTCCGAGGTGTGCCATCATAGGCTGCTCATGGAAATTAATTTATTGTAATGGGTTAATTATGCTAATTTTTAAAAATCTTTGGAAGTTGTGCTGTGATGTGCTTGAGTTTTGATGCAATGTGCCGTAAAGAAATTGTAAAAATTTGCACATTTGCGGAACTTAAAGTTCAAATATAGTTGTTAAAAATGCCAGGCATATTTAGTTCCAGCAAAATCTGCAGCATCCTACAGCACAATTTCCCAAATCCTGAATGCATAACTTGAAAAACCTTTGTCTTTAATATGCCGCTAGGGGTTTTAAAAAGTTCAAAGATTTCAAAGATTAAATATATTTTTAAATGTGCCATTTAAAGCTGCCCCTAAAAGCACAAAATTAAAAAACCTTTGACTTTAATGTGCCGCTAGGGGTTTTAAAATGTTCAAGAATTTCAAAGCTTGAATTTATTTTTAAATGTGCCATTTAAAGCTGCCTCTAAAAGCGCAAAGTTAAAAATCTAAGAAATTTCTGGAATTTTTAATTCATTAAAAGCCCCTGAAATCATTAACAGTAGCCAAAATGTATGTCAACATTTGCATTCGTATTTATGTAGTTAGCTTTGCCATTTTCTATTTAAAACACAAAACAAAATATGTGCTGTAATGTTCTCGAGATGTGCTATCAGATGCTGCACAGGGAAATAAATTCATTGCTTTGATTTTTTTATGTTAGTTTTTATAAGACTTCGGAAATTGTGTTGTGATGTGCTCGAGTTTTGCTGCAATGCGCCCTGAAAAGTTGGTAAATAAATATTCGCACATTTCAGAATTTTGAATTTTTTGTTGAAATTTTCTTGAAATACTTTTCAAAAATCTCAGACCTATTTCTTTCCAATAAAATTTACGACACAGTACAGCACAACTTAGGCAGATTATAGCACAATGAAAAATATTCTACAAGTATGCACAATGTCCCAATCATATTACTTAAAAAAATTTGGAAAGTGTTCTACACTGTGCTTAAGTTGTGCTTCAATGTGTTATTAAGAATATAAAAAATTTAACGGAATTAAAACTTGAATATATTTAAAATAGGGCTTTTCCCGTTTATTCTACCAAAATCTAAGGCGCATTGCAGCACATCATAGCACAAGTTTGAAAATTTCTGAAAAAAAAAAATCTTAAAATAACTTTGGAAATTGTTCTGCACTGTGCTAAGCTTGTGCTGTAATGTGCCATTAGAAGTTTTAAAAGTGCACATATTTGCGGATTTAAAGCTGAAGTAAATTTTTTTAAATGTGCTTATCTTGTTCATTTTTGCGCATTGTAGCACAACTCAAGCACAATTTTTGAAAATTTCAGAAAAAAAGATAAATAGAACTTTGGAAATTGTGCTGTGATGTGCTTAAGTTGTGCTGCCATTTGGCGTAAATAAGCTTTGAAAAGTTCTCATATATGCCAAATTTAGAGCTTAAATAGATATTTTTAATAGTCTACCCTGCTCATTTCTTGCAATATCTACTCCACATCACAGCACAATACTAGCACATCACAATAAGCACAAATTAATACAGCACCACCTCATAATAACTAAAATTTGTATTTTCAATGCAGCACATAATAGCACAAATCTGTTTTTATTTAAATAAATCAAGTATCGTGAGTACTCTTAATTTGAATTTTTTTTTTCAGAAATTCAAGCTGTCTCAGGCGAGCCCAATTACAAGTCCGTTAATCTCACCTGGGAAGTTGAATTTGTTCCCGCCGCTCCTACCGAAGCAATTACAACAGATACAGCAACAGTGACGAATAGCAGTGTTGAAGTGGAGCCGCCAAAAGCCTTCCAAATCTTCTACTGTGAAATGCAATCATTTGGACCACATCGCTGTCGTTCCAAGCTAGTGGACGAGAGTCAAGATCCATTTGATTCAGAAATAGTTGCACATAAGTAAGTGTTAAAGTACTTTTAAGCTAACTCTATGCTTATTAAACCGCAACTATTCACCAAATTTTAGCAGGCAGTTGCGCCACTATGCGGCACAAATTGACAATTTGCGCATGGCCACCAGATACAGCTTCCACATACGACCGCAGCAGAAGGACAAGAAAATCACTGGACGCTCTGAGATCTTCAACAACGAGGTTGAGGAAGAGAGCTATAGCAATCAAGCCTTGGTGAACTTTGGCGGCCAAACAATTATCATACCCACAAAAGGCTGTAAGTAGTGAAATGGGCTGATTTTTTAATAATTTTGCTCAATTCGCCCCACTTTCGCAGTTTCTGCACAAGCAACTAAATGCCTGCCGCATGCCTCAGAAATCGAGGTCGAAACAGGTCCCTACTTTGGTGGAAAAATAGTTGTCGATGGTGGCAATTGTGGCATCAAGGGCAATCCTGATGATCCGCTTGATAAGTATACCATGCGCATTGATCACAAAATGTGCGGCAGCATGGTTAAACCGGAAACGAATACAGTTGAAACATTTATAACGGTGCAGGAAAATCTTGGCATTTTTACGCATAGCACAAGAAGGTGTGGCAGAAAACACAGCATGTGACAAAAAACTTTGAGAACTCTACTAACAATCAATTGTTTTTTATGTTTTTAGATTTGTTGTCGTTTGCAGCTTTCAATCGGGCATGCAAACTGTGCGCGCCAGCTTTACTGTACCTGGCAAGGAAGGCGTAGCTTCTGCTGTTGAAAATGATCCCTTCGAGCCAGACGATCGCTTGGGCAGAGGCTTGCGTCAAATGCGTTATGTTGACAAAAGCTCATTGATATTAAAGGCCGATACAAATATGTCAGAAGAATTGGAAGCGGAAAGTGAAGCCGAGGAAAGTGAAGCCGCTTTGGTGCAGGAAGTACAGGATCCCGCCTTGTCCATGGACAAGAAATTGGAAAACTTCGTTGATAGCACCGATGCAGTAGCCATGCTTGAGGATATCATACCCGGTGTAAATGAGGAGCACATCAAACATGAGTATGAGCTAGAGGCGAAGGAAGAGAATGCAGCAGAACATGGTTCCGCAGAAGTCGCAGTACCTATGACACATGCACGTTTGGCAAATTATGCAAAACTTGTTGTGGATCAAGAAGATCCAGAGCAAAGCATTGATGACTGGCTTGAAACGGTTTTAAAAGGAGATCAAGGAGGTGAGTTGTTTTGATTATAAAAATTAATTTTTAGATTCATTAGGCATAGGCTTTAGTTTCTTATGTAGAATTATAAAGAAAATATCTGCATTTTTTTTTTATCCAAAAAGTTGATGAAATAAAAAAAAATAGATTAGAAAAAGTTATTATGAAAAATAATTTATAAACACTAATAACACTGCGCAACAGACATTTTGGTGCCTGAGATTTTTCAGCTGATTATGGACAAATTGTGTTTCCTGATTTCAAATATGTACTCCGTTTTTCTCCATCAGCTCGAATTTTTGAGTAATAGGCAAAAACAGGAAAATCAGTTCTATTTTTGATAATTTTGCTATATCTATTTCATTGATCATTAGTTTAGAAAAAGTTATTATGAAAATTAATTTATAAACACTAATAACACTGCGCAACAGACATTTTGGTGCCGGAGATTTTTCAGCTGATTATGGACAAATTGTGTTTCCTGATTTCAAATATGTACTCCTTTTTTCTCCATCAGCTCGAGTTTTTGAGTTATAGGCAAAGACAGGAAAATCAGCTCTTTTTTTGATAATTTTGCTATATCTATTTCATTGATCTTAAGTTTAGAAAAAGTTATTATGAAAATTAATTTATAAGCACTAATAACACTGCGCAACAGACATTTTGGTGCCGGAGATTTTTCAGCTGATTATGGGCAAATTGTGTTTCCTGATTTCAAATATGTACTCCGTTTATCTCCATCAGCTTGAGTTTTTGAGTTATAGGCAAAAACAGGAAAATCAGTTCTTTTTTTTTTTTGATAATTTTGCTATATCTATTTCATTCATCTACAGATTTGTATTACGATGATGAATTTCAATGAAGAAATAACCGACATTTGAATTTTGGCACTTAAAATTACAATATCTTTGGCATTTTCGAAGATATCGATGTTCAAAGTTGGAGAAAATGTCACCTTTTGAAACCCTTTTTTTTTGCTTGATAGAAAATCTATGAAATTCTCTGATCTCTGAAGTGAAATATTTTAGTTTTTTATTCTCTTGTATTTTTTTGAAGAAATTAGAAAAATAAACTTCTTTTAAAGCTATTGTATTAAAATTCAAGTTTTTACAGCTTATTTTAGAGTATATTAAATCAGTTAAAGCATCATTTACAAGTTGCAAAACTTCAGTGACTTTCTGGAATGAAAGGCATCAGGGCCATCTTGCTTAAGACCCCAACAACAGTCTGCCTTTACATGACAATCATACTTACCCTGGTACAACTTTTCCATGATTTTTATGTCCTTGAAATCTTTTTCCTTTATCGTCGCTTAGATCACCAATATTTTTTTTTTCTATTTATACCACTTACTTCAACAAGGCAAAAATAACAGTCATCATGAACTAGTAAATCACACAATGACGAAACAAAGAGGCTGAAATATCTAATATTACTAAGTATAAAGTAATCCAAAATTCCAATATCTAAAAAGGAAAAACACATCAGCTTTATTTACACATCCTCTTCTTCGCTCCATAATAATGAATTTTGCACAGCCAAAAGAACAGAGGAAACAGAACAAAATAGATGAAATATTCAAATTTAGCACACGTCGCTAACTACGTTCAAAAGAGATGAGAATGGGCAAATGAATTTGCTAGTTTTACATTCTATCACACGACTATCACTATGCTCAATACTTTTATTTAAAACTCTTTTCTACTTGCGTGTTTTTTTTTTGGGCTGGAAGCATTAAATCGACTTAAAAAAATGCTATTTTTCGAAATCTTCAAAAAAATGCAAGAAAATAACAGAAACTGAAATGTTTATTCAAATTGCAAAGATTCTTCATACAGCTTAATTCGTTGGACAATAAAAAAGATACAGGTTTTCAAAAGAGCACCCTACGTAAAGTTGCGACATTTTTCCCACTTTGAACGTCGATATCACCAAAACGGTTAAAGATATTGCAATTTTATATGCAAAAATTTAAAAGTCTATTATTTTTTCATTAAAATTCATCATCGTAATCGGTTGTTTAATATAAAAGATATAGTAAAATTATCAGAAGAAGAACTGTTTTTCATGTTTTTGCTCAAATAACTCAAAATCTCAAGCTGGTGGAGAAAAACGGAGTCCATATTTGAAATCAGCTGCCAAAATGCTTTCGGGATTGACTTTTGAGAAGTCTACAACTTTTATAAAGTATCATTTTGTAACTCAGTGTAATCTTTTGGTTTAAAGATATATTTTATTTGAATTTACGAGTAATTTTAAACAATCAAAATAAAGTAGATCTTAAGATCATTTTATGTAAACAATCAAAAAGATTTTAATTAAAATATATTTATATATAAATATATGTCTTTTCACACAGCATCCAAGACGGCGCTACATCACATTGCTAGCAACTTTGGCAGTGTCGTGCTAACAATTTCTCTATCTGTGATAATGATCGGAGTCTTTGTCTATGTCGTGGTGAGGGAAACACGTCGACAAACATTATTCAATGCCAATAATACGCGTCTACAACAGCACAAACAACGACAACAACAACAACAAAAACAGCAAAAGCCGCTGCCGCGTGCATTACAAGAGAAACAACAGCAACAACAAAAACTACCACAGCAGGGTAATATTTAAAGGTCAAGTTGAAAGGTTGTTTAAAATGATGTTCATAAGAAGTTTAAAGCAGTAAAGTTCTGCTTAGCACTAAAAGAAGAAACAGCAAGAGGAAGTCGATGGAGAAGAAAAAATAGCCGAACTTAAACTCGTCTAACAAACAATTAAACTAAATGCAAGAACTTTGTTTAGCTTCGAATTTAAGTAGCTTTAATTCACTAACTTAATTTTATTCACTTGCTCAAGACTCTTACTCAAGCTCAAGTGAGTTACGCTTTTTTGTCTTGTTAAGTGTGGACAGTGGAATTCATTTTTAACTTAAGACGACTAAGCGTAGCAGTGCCTAAGTAGGTGTTGCATTCTCCACTACAACAACAACAACAAAAAAACTACTTTTAATATTAAGTATTTTTATATTTAGTTGATTTATTTAATCATGCACTCGTACTTATAGATCTTGTAAGCTCATTATTTGTAAGCATTTAAAAAAAGCACAACTAGTTTTAAATATTTATCAAATATAAGCTTTTGTAAAAAATAAGAATTGAATTAAACGTGTATAAATAAAAAAAGCACTCAATTAAGCTCCTCTACTCTGTGTACTTAGTTTTTGGTATTTTTAAGTTAAACAAAGAATTCCAGAACAAGCTATAAATGGCTCGCTGCATTCGTCGATGTTATCTTAAGTCATTTTAGAAAATCATAAATTAGCCAGAAATAGCAACGCGCCGTCTATGAGTGTTTCTGCAGTGCCGCCGCACAGTGGTTTCAGCGTGGAATTATACAGGTAATTTTATTTTTCATAAACAAATGTGATTTCAGTTTTTTTTTTTTTAATACAAATTTTGAAATTATTTGTTTTTTATCCTCGTTATTCCCTTAAATTATATCCTCGATTTTTGTGGCCGAGCAGTAAAAGTCGCTAAATTTTTCACTCTCAAAACAAGTCACAAGCCATTTTCTTGTAGATACTGTTCTGATATAATTAACTTTATTCAGTAAATTTTTTTTAAATGTAACTTTTTAACGTATTTTAACTACATTTTTTAACGCAGAATAGTTTTTCTTATTACTTAAAAAAAGAAATTGGCAACGGGGGAAGACTGCCGATTGAAGTGAAAACTTAAAGCCTTGCAATTGTTTTTTTTTTTAACTTTTCGAATTAATTGTTGTTTATACATATTCCAATTTATTATAAATATTCCAAAAAGCATACAATAGTCTTATGGTAACTAAAGTAAGTAACAAAAATATTTGATTGGAATTTCTGGAATTCTGAATCTGAATTTCTTGTATTCAGTAGTACTGAGTATTCGATCAGTGCAAGGAAGGAGATATTGTCGAGTGTTGTATTTTCAATATAAAGTTTTATTTTTTATTTTTGTGTTTGCATTTCGCTCTTTTAACATAGAAAAGATCCAAAAAAAAATAGAACTGATGAATAGAATGTATTAATTTTTTTTTAAACGACTTTAAAAAGGAGGAGGTTCTCAAGTTCATTGGTTTCTTTGTTTAACTATACGAAAGCAAACCAAGCAAGCACTGTGATTCACAATAAAAATTTTCCGAAAATAAAAATTGTACACACCAACTTTCCTTAAACATTACAAAATATTTAATTCATAAATAAAACAGCGGCCAACACCCTCATCGCACGAACGCTCAAAGCATACTGACCTGAAATTAAAAGCACAATAGAAAAAACAAACTTTTACGCAGTGTACGAACATAGCGTGCTGATTGCTACTTGAAAACATGTAGTGATCACCACTGGCCTAGAACAAGCTAGATGGACAACATTATTTTTTGACGTTTCTGTATTTATAAGGTTAAAACAATAAAAAAATTGTTCTAGAAGAGGGTTGGATATGCATTGTTCACCAGCTAGCAGACTCTTTAACAGCCCCTCTTTTACCCACAAATTTTAGTTTTTACAAATCAATAAAAATGCTTTATTTCAGACGGTGCTGGTCGTATTTGACTTAATTTTGGTAATTTAGTTCGCGTTGTTACTGTCGGCAAATGGACAAAAATTGGGTGTGTTCGAAATATATATGCTTTTATTTACATATACATTTCCAAAAATTCTTAAAATTTACTAGTGGGCCGATTGTAGATTTTTCGAGTATGGGATAGCTTATAAGAAATATGTTGCACGTCCTTGTAAATTTTCAACACAATAGCCCATAATCATAAGCAAAATAAAAGTGACTTTAAATTTAGTATAAACATTTTCGACAGTTTTCCAATATTATAGCATTAGTTTTTAATGCCTAGAAACCTAGATTATGACAGCATATTATCCGAACCTCCATGCATCGCAAACATTCCATACGAGCACAAGCTAAGTTATCTAGAATTTGAAGATCCGCCGCTGCCAGACCCACAAATTTCATCGCATATTTAGGCATCTAAGCGATTTGTTCAGTTACGTTTAAGTGTTTTACGACGCGGAATAAAAAAAAAATTATATGATGATATGGCAGTAGCTACCATACTAAAATACTCCGCATTGAGTGCAAACAAGACTTTTAAGTCTAAAATTGTACTTATTTCACTGATTGAATAAAATATATATTTTTGTAAATTTAAATCGTTTTTTTTTTTTTTGACAATATTCGAATTCAGGTTGGAAACATTTGATTTAAAAGGCAAAATATGTTTAGAATGAAATCGGATTGGGAAAACTGGAAAAAATTCCTTTAAAACAAGCCCAAAATCAATTATATACGCTTTTGTAGACTATTCAATAGTATTTTTATATGAAGCTAAACAGTTTTTTTTTCAAAATCCATATACAAGTTTTGACCTCGCTATGTGTGATATTGGGATTGGTTTTAGACCTATGATTTCTTGGGGAAATTTTCTAAGAATTCATCTTACGTTTCTGCTATATGCTTGGTCTATAAAAAATTTGACCCGCATTAGTGGATAAAGTCAAACCAAGTGCTTCATTCAAAAATTCTATTAGTGATACATTTTTATTTAATTTTTTAATTTGCAAAAAAGCATTTTTTCGAAAATTATAGATACATCGTGAAATTTTTCAGTAAAACTTTTTTCGAATGTTTTAGAACCTTCTTTTGAATAAATCATCAAATTTTCAAATAAAAAAGATTTCTCCTAAATTGGCCCATTGAGGGGTCAGATATATGAGGTTTTCCTATAATTTTTTGCCCTTTAAAATTTCTTGTGAACTCACCTATCCTTTATCTGCCACTCTTCTGGGCCACTCTTCCCATAAAAAACAAAAACTATCGATTATAGTTCATGCCTCGTCCGAATGGGTCCTAGATGGGTCATATATTTTTGATTTGGTCTTAATATTTTTTGCCTCTTAACATTTCTTATGAACACACCTACCCCTTATCTGCCTCGCTTCTGGGTGTTTCCATACAAAAAAAAAATACAAAAAATGTCTATTATGTTTCATATCTCTCCCGAATTGATCCCAAGAGGTATCAACTATATGAGCTGGTCCTATTATTTTTTGCTTTCAACATTTCTTCTGGACACATCTACTCCTTATCTGCCACTCTTCTGGTGGTCCTTATATTAAAAACACACAAAGTTGCTGTGTTCTGCTTGCCTGGTAATTGAATGAGAAATGCAGGCATTAGCAGTGCAAGCCTTAGCAATGTTAACGTTAACAGTGGTGACGATATAACTTTCTGACGTTGATATTTCGGATGTTAATAGAGCTGATTCAAATTCATAAATTTCACCCCTCCCACAAAAAGTTCAACGCTCCAAAAGAAGTTTTTCTTTTAAAAAAAAAATAAATTTTATCAATAGCAACTTTTTGACGTAGAACGTCTTACAGCATGATTTGCATGGAGTCTTTTTCTCAAATTTTTTCAAGCACATGAAACGTTTTTGTTCACTTTTTGGCGCATACCTATAGCCTTTCATATTCATCGTACAAAGATAAAATGTAAGCCAAAATATCAGCTACATGTCAAATGAAATAAATATCTAACTTTGGATTTTCTTTAAAAAAGTCACAAAATAGCAAAATCTAAGAAGAAAAGGTCACATTTTCGTATGAGAGAAATCATGCATAAAATTCTTCATTATCTGCTTATGTCCTTGTTATGGTTGATGGTTTGGTTCGTGTTAAAATCATGAACGCAACATCGTTTCGTTTGTTAAAACGAATCGTTTTACAAATATTTCTCAATAACTTCTGGCGTTGTTGTTGTTGCTGTAAAATTTACATTTATATATTAGGATGTAATTAAATTTAAAATAATTAGGAAATCTTGATCTTTTTTATGACACTTCCCAAAATATTTTGGTTGTCACGATAACCGCCACTGAGGTAAACCATTTTGAAATAATTTGCAAAAAATCATTTTTTCGAAAAAATTTCTGCTGGTGTGGTTTTTAAAAAATCAAAACGGTCAGAAATAATAGTACTGAAAAAGTTATTTTAAGCTGCAACAAAAAATGTCCAACCTTTGCCGTTGAACCAAAGAATAATGGTGATTTTCATGAATTTTTTTAAGTGAAACTTTTATTGTCGCGTATTCAACAATACGGCGAGCTAGATGGGGGTAAAACCAATGTAACGAAATGGTTCTTATGAAAACAACAACACAGCAATTCGCCGCACTAGTTGTATAAAAACGAAAAAAATTGCTATTTAAGAGTTTTAATTTTTTTTGCTTCTGAGGATTGAACTGAGGATTGAACTCACAACCATTAGTTCCGTAGTTGGTTGTTCTAACTACTCGGCCACGAAAGCATATCTGATATAGTAGGTCATATTCATGTTAAATCAACAATCAGCTCTTCTTGTATTTCTTTTATGCTTGAATGGAGTCTTAGCATGTATAACTATTTATAGAATGCACAAAAAGCATTGCCACAATTATTGCATTGATTTTGACAATTCTGACACTGTAAAAGAAAACACGATCAGTACTATTACTGCGTATTCATGCTCAATTTTTGCTGCTGTTCAGGCGGCTTTCAAACTATTTTTGTCTGTGACCTAATACAGCCAGTTCCAACTCATATTTATTGGCCTACGACAACTACTTCTATTTTATTCCAACATTTGTATGGTATGAAACCACTGTGCATCGTGTCGTATATTTTGTCATAAATTTGAAGAACGGGTTTACGCCTCATCTGACTTGCGAATTCTTTTAACATTGCGCTGCCTTTCGTTGTTAGCCGCTTGCAACGCCGACTGGAGACCCTCTTTCTGCCCATCTCAAGTTCAAGTTCTTATAGCAGCAGAGGTCAACGTGCAGCCCTGACACACTGACTGAGAACATGCTACGTTTATGGCCACATGGCAGTGGCTCAGCACTGCAAGTTATCTTCATGGTATTCATGGTCATGCATTCATTGATTGGCTGACCAAAAATTAAGAAATAATAGAAAAGACTGATGGCCTCAAGCAAAAATAAGTAGTAAAAACTTAAAGTGCAGTTATACTCGTAGCCATGACAATGACTTCATCATTGCTATGGAAAAGTTTAAATTATAGTCAAATATTTACTTCTGCCATTAGTTACAACTTTAAATATGAAAATAATGTGCATATAATTGTTGAGCTAGAAAGCGAAAAATATTTAACTACCAAAATCAAGTTCTTTGCTTAAGTCTTTTGTTTTGCTATGAAACGGGTCGAAATAGTTAATGATAGGTTGCAATTTTCTTTAAGGTGTGGCGAAATGATAGTTATTTGATAAATTGATTTACCAATTCATATAAATAAGAGGATTTCATGATGCTGGAAAAGCATTTGGAAGATTTGGACTAGAAAAATTTTAGACTTCTGACTACTTTGTAAATTTCATTTATATTAATAGAGAGAATATTTATATTATATTTATATAAAAAATTGTTAGCTCAAAATTCATTGAGTCCAACTAACTGGTTCGTCACATGAACGATAAATTCTGGCGGAATGAAATATATCGGTGACAGTGAAAATGCACATAAACATTAAGAGAAGAAAGACAAATAGCACTCAGATGGCAGCTTATTCAAATATCAGCTAAGCAATCATAGATAATTCAAAGTTATTTCAGATAGTTCCAAATTATTAGATAATTTAAAATTTTCGAAAACAAACAAAAAATGTTCAAGATTTTCTATAACCTAAAAGTTATATCTTAGAATTAAGTAAAGACAACTATAAAACATACTTAAATAGCAATCTTTAATTACGAAAAGACATCGGTACAATTACATCCATCCGGTAATTAAATACAAATCAATTCTCTGATCAGCCACAAGCTTATGACACGCCTCAACGCCTACCTACCAGCTGGCTATAAAGCCATTCAATCTTATGTTCTTAAGACTTTAATGACCGAAATACGTTGTGTCTGCTGTTCTTCGTGTTGTTGTTTTTTTTTTTTAGTGTTTGCTGATGGCGCACATTGCTATAGACAGTGAACAATGCATGCTTGTTTATTATTGCAACTGATTTAAAGACTTTGAGCGCCTTTCTTATCTGCCTCCAACAATTTTTTTTTTTTTTTTGTTTACATGTACGAATTGGTTTCCCGCTTCAACATTGTTGCACGTCATGGTTAGTAAAACATAATTTTTTGTTTATTACTATTGTTAAAAAGTTATTTATTTTGATTTCTTACAATATATGCTATTATTATATTTTATAGTTATTTGAATGCAATTCTTTACAATAAAATTAATATGATGTTAAAAATAATTATACGGCTATTAGTCCAACAAATAAAATTGCAGCCAATTTATTTATGTACCTATTTATTTATTTGTTACTTTATTTATTCACTTATAGATTTATTTATTTATATATTTCATCAACGAAGTATGAATTTCCTTACAAACTATTTGACTTAATATATTTAGCAGAGCTGTAATAGAATGCAATTATTTATAACCACAATCAATGATTTGAAAAAATGAATGCATCCGATTAATATGAGTTGGTTCTATTATTTTTTTCCCTTCAACATTTCTCCAGAACTGGGTCCCAATCAGCGTTACCATATGGGCAGGTCATCCTGTTTTGGGCAGTATTTTGAGCAGGTAGACAGGATCATATTTCTCCCAGGATTTGGGCAGGTTTTTTTTAAATCCAGTTTTTTAATTTTCGTTGAATAAAAAAAATAAAAATTTTATGTTTATAAATTATATGTAAGTACTTATATAAAAGTAGCAAATAAAGGTGCTACTACTTTTTACAACCTTTCAAAAATTTGATCATGTGGCAGCGCTTTTCCTGTCATTGTTGCTGTCATCGTTTTTGTTCATTTCTTTTCGCTAGTCTTTTGTAAATTACAAATGGACAAATACTTAACAAAACCTAGTAAGATAAGGAAATTGTCGTTTATTTAATATTTTAACTTAATTTTTAAATTTTTAGACTCTAGTAAAAAATTTATTTGATGTGCTACATTCAATGTATATGATCACTACAAATAGTTTAAAATTACAAAGTAACAATTTGTAAATTTTGAGTTGTGACTATTTTGTATTTAGTGTGCGATATGTTCAATGATCTCAACAATGCGAATGAATTGCTTTAAAAACTTATTATTTAATCTATTTCTGTTAATTTTATTACATACCTAATAAGAAAGTGATATTTTTGTAAAATTATAACTAACTTTAAATAAAATATTAAAAATGTTATAATAAAAAAATTTTAAAATATTTGTTTTTAGTCCTTTTATAGGAGCAGTATTTTCTCTAAAAATACAGGATTTTTTTTTTGAAAATTACAGGATTTTCAAAAAGACATATGGCAATGCTGGTCCCAATACAAAAAAACATATATTTTCTTCTAACGACCGAATAAAAAATATTCGCTAAATATTCAGGGCATGAACACTGATATTTTTGTTATTTTTTATTTGCTACCTGCTGGTGTTAGTAAAGTATTTATTCTATAGCAAGAGAATATATTCAGGAGGCGAAAAAGCACACTCATTCAGGGTTCTATATTTATAACTGAAGGAAAATTATGAAATTTTAATTCAATACATCGGAAAAAATCGATGTTTTTTAATGATACATAGATTTGCATCAATGAAATATTTCCATACATCATATCGATGTATTTTTCTTTGTGCTTACATCTTTAGATCCACCATGTCGTTAATATTTTTGATAGTTTGTTCACAAAAATATTGACTCGTGTCCGTCTTGGACGTTCCAGACACTTCGTCACCAAGTCATCGTAGACGATTAAGAATACGCCTTCTAGTCAACAGGAATAACGCCAAACCCGCCGAGCTTAAACATTTCTTTACCTGAACCTGTTGTGAAGTTTAAGCAATGCTAGTATGGCGAGTGCAACCTGCGTGTGTCGCTAATTGCTGGTTTGTTGCTGTGCAGACTTTATGTAATTGTTTTCGTTCACGCAGCTGTGAGTTGTTGTTGAGTAGACTGTGCATATGGCTGGTGGTGGTTATTGTTGTTGTTTAGGCTGCGTTTAATTTTGAGTATGCTGTGTATGAGTATGCTGAAAATGGTTGTTGTTGTTGTGCCAGCTGTGTGTTGTATTTGAGTATGCTATATTGCTGATTCCAGCTATGTTTTGCTATTGAATAGACTGTGTGTATGACTGGTACCGATGTTTTTTAGCTTGAATTACCGTTACAATTCTTCATTTGCTTAAAAAACTGAAATTATCCTATGATCTACACTTCGACATAGGGAGCCTAGGGAACTCACCTAAATTTTTCATTACTTGGAGAGCACACTGAACGGTATAAAAAACACAATTGCAAAAGCTGCATGTCTTATTATAAAATTGTACTTAAGACCATCTGAGAATCATAAGGTTGATGTGCTTTGTAAGTGGCAGGTATAAATATCAAAGCCAAAAAATGTGTACGACTATCCAGAACATAGCTTGACAAATGAAATCATAAATGAGCAAAATAAGCAATGTTTCCCACTTTTCCCGAAATATTCTCTATTATTTTTGTGAGGCCAATGAACAATGAACCAATGAACAGGGATTAATTGAATCAATGGCTCGTACATTGAACCAATCCTTTGATTTTTGGTTCAGTGTATGAACATCTGCTGAGAAGTGGTACGAAAGTAAAAAGAGAAAATTGAATCGTACATCAAACAGAGGTTCATTGAACCAATAAATCGTATATTGACCAGTTCGCTGATTTTTTAGTTCAGTGTATATAAAAGCTTAAACTTCATGGGAAGAAAATTTGATTTGAGAAACACATATTCTGGCAAGTTCGATCTACTACAAAGGAACTACCAAGAAAATATGCTAAAAACTTATAGAAAAAATATCTCGTATATGCCAGGTTATTATGTCCAACAGCAGTGACTAGACCAAATGTTCATATTAAAGCATCTTAGTCCATTTCAACATGATCGGGTTCATGTTAACAGATTTAAGTTGATAGTACATATATTTTGACATTCACGACAAATAAAGTGTAAAGGATATCACTTGAAGATTTTTTTAGAATTCTAAATAAATGAGAGCGCATTTTCAGAACATTAAAACAATTTGCTGCTCACGAACAAAACTACTTAAAATTGTTAAATTAGGCGAGATAAATAAAAAAAAATGCAACCAAAACGTGTTCGAATGCTTTGTGGCAATTTAAATCTTGTTGTTGCTTGCGAGAGCAACTAAATGCAAAACACCAAAATTCTGTTGAGGCAAACATTTTTTTAGTTTGGTTTTTTTTTTTTACGTTAACAAGCTACAGCTACTTGTTAAACTGTGGGATTTAGGTCAATTTAACGACAAGCTATGTGCTGCTACAACGTAGCAAACTACATCAGGCACATTAAATGCTATTTGTCTTAATTTTAAAGAACCTTTTGTCATGCACTCAAACTTAACAGCGTAACGTAGACTGAAATCGTAGCAAAGAACTCCCACAATTTTAACGAAACTTGCAAAAAACTTGCAGGCAAAAACAAAAAACAATGACAAAATTATGTCAACAGCGCAAATTATGATGCATGGCAGACGCGACGGATGTGCTTAACTCTTTGCTCAAAAATTTAACAGTTAGCGAAAAGAACAACGGCAACAGCAAACTAACTGACAGGCAAGGCAGGCAGGCGTTCGTGTGAATAACTGTTACGTTGCCTTGGGTTTACTTTGCAATTTTGTTGTTGTTGCTGCTATTGTTGCTGCTGCTTATTAAATTAAGCCAACTACTAATAGTGTAGAATGTGGCAAATTATAGCAAGAATAAAATTTTATCTAGAAATTATGTTAAGTAGTGCGCAGCAGACGACTGCGTTCTTTTGGCGCTTGCAAGAAATTTTCACCTCATCTCATTTTCGCTATAATTATTATTTTGGTAACATTCAGCTTCATCATCATCATTAGCTACATTTGCACATTCTTTTCTTTGAGCTTAATATATGCATAAATCTGGTGCTGTACGCCTTAACTGTACATTAGCCTCTTTTCTGCAAAGCCACAAAACAAAAGACTTAAGCTACGAACTTGATTTGTGGCAGCTGCTGCCCTCGCGAATGAAGTCAGCTGTGAGCAAATGAGTGCGAGTGACACGTTCTGTTTGACGACTGCGTCTAACGGCTTAATTTCATGCAGCTCGATTAAAACTTTGCCAATTTGCAAAAATATTATCAAGCAATGTGCTACGCTCTAGTTCGGCAGCTAAAAGCTTTCTAGATGGCAGTTTTTTTGCGTTGAAAAAAAAAATGACAGAATAATTGAAGTATTCATCAAAAACCAAGATATTAAGCACGTTCGGTGCTCAAGTCTTTTGTTTTTATTTATGTCAACGTACGCAATAGCATCTCTGTAGCTGTATCTGTGCTAAACGCATCATCTTCATAATTTTTCAATCAAGCGACATAAAAGTGAAACTAGCCTCAATGTCACTCAAGCCACTGTTTGCAATTTTCTGGTGTGAGCATGAAAACCAGAACCAGCACAAATACTGGTCAACATGCTCAGAACAGCAACGCCAACAGCTACTGCTGCTGCATAGTAGATTGTGGCCTATATCCTGTGCTTGAGAAAACATCAGCCGTTTATTATTATTTGCCACAATTAGACAGAACAAGGCAAAAGAACAGCAACAACCACTTCTAGCTATTCTATTGCTACGAAAGCAAAGAAACTAAAGTTGTGCCACGAGCAGTGAAAAGCGAAAAACTTGTCAGCAACATGTTGTACAGCTTATAAAGCGGCAACAGCAGTAAGTTATCATTTTCCACTTTTAATAATTATTGATTTGAGGCATTTCAAAGTAGTTTGGCTAAAAATAGAAAATATTGCAGCTTTCCTGCAAGAGCTTAAATTAGCCACACGCTGATTTAAATGCTCAAATGTTAACAGGTTTATATATTGGAGTGATTAAGTGATTAATCTGAGGATGATCTATAAAGACATAGAAACAGAGAAAATCGGCAAAACAAGCAAACTGTATAGAAACTTATTAAAAAGTTAGAAAAAAAACAGTCAACATAATTAATTTATTTATCTTAACAATGCCTGCTATCTCACTTATATCATTAATTATGACTTCCCTTTGTAATAAAGCGCTTAAGTCAATATTTTTCTAGTGTGAGAAAAAAAGCGAGCGTACAGCACGCCATCCA
Source organism: Coremacera marginata (assembly GCA_914767935.1). NCBI lineage: Eukaryota > Metazoa > Arthropoda > Insecta > Diptera > Sciomyzidae > Coremacera > Coremacera marginata. The sequence goes on along the minus strand of OU612045.1, from coordinate 1,893,100 downwards.
ACACACAGTCAAACATGCACAATACTAATCAAACAAGCTGACACACACCATCCAATACACTTGGCTAGAGCAACCATGTTCTTCACTCCACTCCATATAAAGCAAACAGAATTATATTGCTGAGAAATATCTTAAAAGGAAATATCAATAACGAAATATGTTAAACATTTATACTGACTTTGCCTTAAGCACTGCCACAAGCATAGCAAACATTTTTTTTTTCTCCTTTACTGTTGCAACTTCCGACAGCCATGTGACCGACCATCATTCGACCGACCATGTATAAAAATGCGTTGACGGCTTTAAGCGAGAAAAATTCTTAGTTTCGCTTATCATGAAACTCTGGAATATTTTGCTATTATGCTGCAGCATTGAAACAACAACGCAAAAAAAAGGGTCTTGTAAGGCTGCTGTTTGTGGCATGCCACTAAAAATGTCTCACACGGCAAGAGAAAAACAACACAAAATTCCAGCATCAGGCAAAGAAAAAAGCCTCACTGCTCAGGCTTTGTTTGTAACTAGCAGCAACTTTGATGGCCATCAGATAAGGTTTGCCAACATCAATCAAATGGCAACATATTGCCGAGTGTTTGACAGCAATAAAACAACAATAGCGTCTTGTTTTTCAGCTGCCAGAAGTTATGCCGATGTTGTAATTGACATGTTTAGGGTTGAGAACGCTTGAATTTGTTTATTTTTTGTTTGCTAGGAATTTGGCTCTTAAGGCCATTAATTAAAAAAAAAAAAACTTAATGGCCATTTCAGTCCTTGAAAAGACGTTGACCGAGCTTCTTATGATCAATTGTGTTGTGCGTGTTGTGAAATGTTTGAACACAAATTATCGAAAACTGGGCCTACAAGTTTTATGCCGACTCCGAACGGATTATGTTCTCAAGAAGCTTTTCATGGCAGTTTTTTACTCTCTGAGGCTTGCTATTGTCTGCAGAGAGGTGAAGGCCGACGGAAAAATTAATTCAATTGAAAATACTTTCTGTGTCAGGTGGGAATTGAACCAGGGTTCTTTGGCGTATGAGCCACACACTCTACCCACTACGCCACGGCCGCCACTAGACTATTATTACTTAATAAGTTTTAAATTATACTGATTATTATGCACATGATTTGGAAGAAATAAATAATACAAAATATATTTCTCGTACCTATATGAAAAAATTCACGAAACTGCTAAAAACTATTTTCATCTTCTCAGATAGCCAAGCAGCGCTCAAGGCGCTGAATTCACATACTGATAACTCTAAGGCTCTCCCTGAGTGCCGCAGAGCTCTTATCGAGATAGAAAGACTAGTCAGGATCCACCTCATATGGGTACTCGGACACAGAGATATCGAGGGCAATAACTTGGCACAAAAATTGGCTAGGAAAGGTACGACCTTAAGCTCCCTCTTAAATGATGACCTTATTGGTATACCCATATCCTCTTATAAACTCCAGTGCAGGAACAAATCCTTAAGTCTTGCACAAGAATACTGGGAGCACTTTGATACATGTAGGACTACATGGAATTTGGTAGGAACGCACTAAATCACTGCTTGAGTTAAGCAGGTTAAACCTGTCAAAAATAGTAGGAGTCCTCACGGGTCACTGCCTAATCGGAACACATGCTCTTCGGTTGGGACTTATAGCAAATGATTTTTGCAGAAGCTGCAGATGTGAGGAGGAAGTAGAAAGTGTTCAGCACCTCCTCTTCGAATGTCCGGCCCTTGCTAAAAGAGGGATTGCAACTCTGGGTCAGCCCTTTCTAAACGGACTTGCTGAAGTCTCATGCCTGGAAGTTTGGCATATTCTAACATTCATCACCCGCACGAAATGGTTTTAGGAGGGAAGTCTCTAGGGTTCAAAAGAGGTTATGTGGTATCACAACGGGCCTGCACTGGCCTAGGTGTCGAGTCGGCTATCGACTTAACCACTTTGTCCTAACCGCTATCCACTTTAACCTAACTTTAAAGAAAAAACAACAAAAACAAAAAATAAAAAACAACAAAAGCAAAACAAATAAAACAAACCAACAAAATACTAATGAAGAAAATAAAATAAAAAAACTACAAAATACAGACACCACTACGAACGGATTGTTGTGAATTAATCACAAACGAAACAAATAACCAATGCATACTTGTAGGCACTACCTTTATTGCCATACAACAACCATGAATTTCTGTATTCAAGGCCAATGCCAAGTCCAAGTGCATGAAAGTGCAGTATCAGCATTAATGCACAAAACCGTTTAGCGAGCAGCTTAAATAACAAGCAATATCGCCAGCATGTAGTTGTTGCCATTGTCGTGAGAAATTAACTGGCACCGTTGTGCCTTCTGCACCGGAAACAAAATTCATTGACAGCATTTAAAATTAATAATATTTTATTGTTGTAATTACATGCTATTTATAATATGTTTTTGCTGCAATTAATAATTGGACAATATTTGGGACAAGAGAATTCCGCCTTTCGAAATAAGCAACAGAATGTATGACAAGCAAAATGCAATACGAGCATTTTGTTTGCAATTAAACCACCCTGGTGCAATTGCCAAGCACAAGAATGTCATCCGGGTAATTTCGATAATCTCGGTCAGATGATAAGGAAATGCAAATTAGCATTCCTGTATGGCGAAACTATTGTAAATATTTATGTTAAGCTAGAATTAAGTATGTAACAAAAATAAGCAGAAGAAGCGAGCCCAGATATGTTATAAATATTTGGTCTCTGCTATATAAAGAGGCCAGTTGAAAGTCAAACAACCCGTGTTATAGTTTTCTTTGGATTTAGCGCTGACTACCGAGGAACTAGGCGTCTGAACCAAGACAATGATTGGTGAGTATGCCAACTGTTAATTTCCCACTAGAAACCTAGGTGCCCACTAGAAACTCGGCGGTAACTGGTTCCAAGTGCCAGGTGCCCACTAGAAAACTCGGCTCAGGTGTATCGCCTGCAGCCACCCCTTATAACAGGATACGGCCAGAAACCTTATCCATCCAAATTAGAAAGTTTAGGCCACGGAACAGGATTGCCACCTTGTCGCTGTGAGATACGATGACGAGGGCGAAAGCTTATGGCAGGGTCACCCATGTCATTTAGGCCATTGTGGAGCAATGAACCAAGAGCTATCCTCCTAGCCCTGGGTGTGACGTCACACCGTGCCCATTAAATTCCATTTAATAACTAAAAGATCCTTAGAGATATAGCGGATTCTAAAAACACATGTTTTTAACAATTAATTTTTACCTTTTAGAGACAAAATTTCAAAAAATGCTTTTACAGTGAGTGCCTACAGTGTAGACTCTACACCATCAAAAGAATATATCAAGCAAATTTTAAGGAAGTCCAACAACAATTAAGACTTGTCGTTTTGTCGGTTTAAAACAGGTTTTGAGAAACAGAATTTTTATATTTATTACAAGTAAGCCAAAAACAGTATAAATTTGGCACCAGAAAAAATATGTAAATAATTTATTATTTTGGATTAAAATTAATGGCATGAAAATAGAGAAGAAATTATATGAAAAAAAAAATGAAGGCCTACAAGTCACACTGATTCCGAGTCACAATTCCAGCAAATGAAGTAGCTGCTGGTAAATGTGATACATTTCAAATTAAACAAGGTGCCATGTCAATAAAAAATAAAGACACAGTTTCGATAGTATCGGAAGTATAAACGTAGAATTTTTGGTTTGATATATATTGTGATAAATTTCTTGTTCTTGTTCATTATTATGTTTGTTAAAAAAAAAAATGCAATTCAATGCTATGTTTAATAAATGCAAAGAAATATTTTGGATAAAATATGAATTTGTTATTTTCATGCAGTAAGGAACTAAAATATATGTTAAATATAATTAAGAATTTCATTTTTGGCAAACAATATATAGTTTTAAAATGGAATAATAATTTTTAATATGATAATAATAATATAATAAATATTTCGAGTTTATTATGATATTTAAAAAATAAATGGAGTTTCTATAGCTCAACGTCCAGGCACCGTATATGCATATGTAAACCTGCGTAGAAGAAATACAATTTTTTGTACAAAAGTTACTTACTGGTACTTTAGCCACTAGAGCCCTGCATGAATATATTCATCAAGCAAATTTACCCTGCTTCTCTGGTGTAACAGTCACTGCAAGCGAATAAATGTAAACAACAGGTCGTGTCGTACAGGTTAAATCTGCGCAAGAGAATAACTACTTATTTGTTCTCTGTTCTCTTTCCATACACTTTTGCACTGAGCTAAGCTTGCGAGCTACGAGTTGTTTCAGTTTTTTCTCTGAATACTTAACCCATTAAGCAAGGCTCTCAAAAGTGTGGGCGCAGAAGCTTAAAACTTTATGTGTGGAGTACTTGAGTCAATCTAGTGCGGTCACTTACTGCCACGCCCACAACATACTTTTTTATTAGACAAGCGAAAGTGCCTTTCTGGACCCTTGGGCCGCAATGTGTTATAAATTACTACTGGAAAAGTTGTATTGGATAGAATAAAACATTCTGGGTAATAAATAAGAAATTAATGTTACAAACAATACTAATTGGGAACTCACATAAGTCTAAAATGTTGCGTGCGAAAATGTTTATAGATAAAAGAAAACTACTATTAGTATCGATCCTCATCCCTATTTTTGTTGTTTGTTTTGTACGTATATATATGTTTTAAAATATTTGAAAAAAAAATATTTTTTTTGTAAATGATATATCTAAATGTATAATAAACTCAAGATTTCTCCTCTACGCAGATGACCTTAAACTATTTAAGAAAATATCTTGTTTAGCAGATGTTGCTGACCTACAAGCTGACATTTTTCGAGTGTCATCCTGGAGCGTAGCCAATGGTCTTCCATTAAATTTTTCTAAATGCTTCCATCTTACACTCTCTAAGCTTTCGTTAAATACAATAAGTAATTCATATTATCTGTCTGATTCATTAATTCAAACTGTTCGTGTGTATCGTGATTTAGGGGTTATTTTTGACACTAAATTTACTTTTACTGACCACGTCTATTTTCTTATACCCAAAGCATACTCGCTACTGGCTTTCATTCGTAGAAACAGTAAAGAATTCTTGGATGTGTATACTCTTAAAATATTGTTTACTGCGTTTGTGAGGTCGAGACTGGAATACGCCTCCATTATTTGGAGCCCTTATTATGTCTCAACTTCTCTAAGACTGGAAAAAGTTCAAAAAAATTTTACCAGGCATGCCTTGCGGTCTATCAACTTCCATGATCCTTTGCCGCGCCCTATAATGCTCGTTTATTGCTCTTAGGTCTAAAATCTCTCGATTCGAGACGCAAGATCGCATCTCTTATATTTATATTCGATATCTTATCTGGATCAACTGATTGTCAATCGCTTGTAGAGCTTATAACTTTTAATGTTCCATTAAGATACTTAAGAAAATCTAAACAGTTTTTTATAAAATTTTGTAAAACTAATTATGCATTAAATGAGCCAATTACTAGGGCCTTGATTCTTTTGAATGAGCTTAATGTAATGTATGATTTTCATCTCTTTGTTCCAAAACAAATTTTTAAAAATTTTGCTAATAGCGTCTTCTTAACATAGCGTTATTTCATTATTCATAATGTTTATTACTAAGTATATTTATTTCTATTGTTAAATTAGTCTGTAAGGATGTGATTCCATAGACTTTCAAATAAACTAAACTAAACTAAACTAAACTAAACTAAACTAAACTAAACTAAACTAAACTAAATTGGTAATTCAAAATTTTTGACTGCGGGAAGGGATAGATAGACGACATTTCATGACAAAATATGTCAAGAATCTGAAAAAAATTCATTCCTCTGCTCCTCTATGCAAAAATAAGATGGCTTTACTGACCTTAAGCTATGACTTTTTAAAAATATGTCTTTTCGTGGAACGTTTTCGCACCCGTAGGGCTTAATGGGTTAATAAACTACACGATTACTCGGGTATGTGAACTGAAAAAAATGTTAATATGTTCGTTTTTATAAGGTGATAATAAAATCTTCTTAGCTTATAAAAGCTAGATTAGCTTTTTTTTTATTCTTTTATGCGAAGTGATTTTAATTTTGGATAGGGACGCATGATAACATATTTATTAAAGAATAAAATACACTAATAGTCTCTCGCATAGCAAGAGATGTTTGCGATGAATAATAAAAATATACGCAAAATATTCAGGGTATGGAAAACTTATATTTGTGTTATTTTTTATTGCTTTATTCGCTACCTGGTGGTGTAGTAAAGCAACGTCTTCTTACTCTCGTCGTTTCTTACCTGTGCATAAAACAAATAGAGTGCAAGAGCAGCACAGTAGAAAAGCGTTAGAGTAATCTTATTTTCTATACCAAGAAAATATGTTCAGGTAGGCGAAAAAACATACTAATGCAGGGCTCTAGTAGCTACATACATCTGCATTATTAATTGCATTAATCTTGCTAAATATTAACAAAACCAATAACAAACAATTACTTACGCGCGCCTTCTCCAATCGGATACACCAAGTGCGATTAGGGCTTCCTCGGCCTGGTCCATCCATCGGAGGCATGGTCTCCCTCGTCGTCGTTGATCAGCGACCCTCGCTGCAAGCCCCTTTTTCGCTGGAGCTTCGTCGTTCATACGATGTACATGACCCAGCCAGCGTAGTCGCTGCACAGTTATACGCCGAACTACGTCAATGTCTTCGTAGAGCTCATACAGCTCGTGGTTCATTCGGATGCGACAGTCATCGCCAACTCGAACAGGACCGAAGATTTTGCGAAGAACTTTTCTCTCGAACACCCCCAGAGCGGCTGCGTCTGTTTGCGAAACTACCCATGCCTCAGCGCCATAAAGCAGCACAGGTAGAACGAGCGTCTTGTAGAGTGTTAGTTTTGTCGATCGAGAGAGGGCTCTGCAACTTAGTTGCTTACTGAGCCCGTAGTAGCACCTATTAGCAATTATTGTTCTTCGCTTTATCTCCAGGCTGATTTCGTTTTTGGTATTAATGGCGGTGCCAAGGTAAACGAACTCCTTGACTACTTCAAAGTTATAGCTGCCGGATGAAACGTGGGAGTCTAGACGCCTCGCACCCTTGTTTGTAGACATCATATACTTTGTTTTACCCTCATTTATCGTCAAACCCACTTTGACTGATTCCTTTTCGATAGCGGTGAAAGCAGCGGTAACATCTCTCTTGGTTTTGCCGATAATATCAATATCACCAGCGTACGCAAGGAGCTGGACGCCTTTGTAAAAAATGGTGCCGATACGATGCACACCGGCCTTTCTTACGATCCCCTCCATGATGATGTTAAAGAGATCGCAAGACAGTGGATCGCCTTGCCTGAAACCTCTTTCGGTATTGAAGGTTTCGGAGAGGTCATTTCCTACCTTGACGGAGCTGCATGTGTTGCTCAACGTCATTCTGCAAAGTCTAATCAACTTTGCAGCTATACCGAACTCAGACATTGTTGCGTATAAGCAATCCCTTCTCGGTCTATCGAACGCAGCTTTAAAATCGACAAAGAGATGGTGTGTGTCAATGTGATTTTCGTGGATTTTCTCCAAGATTTGTCGTAGCATGAAAATCTGGTCTATGGTGGACTTTCCAGGTCGAAAGCCACACTGATAAGGTCCAATCAGTGTATTTGTAATCAGTTTTAATCTTTTACAAAGTACGCTTGAGAGAACCTTATATGCGATGGAAATAAGACTGATACCTCGATAGTTGGCACAGATTGTTGGGTCTCCTTTCTTATGTATAGGGAAAAGTACGCTGAGATTCCAATCGACGGGTTCCAATCGATGCTTTCCGCTAGCCATATTTTGCTGATGAGCTGATGCATGCGCCTTATCAATTCATCACCGCCAGTTTTAAATAATACAGCTAACAGGCCGTCAGCACCCGCTGCATTATTGTTTTTGAGTCGGATAGCAACTCGAACCTCTTCATGGCTAGGTGGTGGTACTACCATACCGTCATCGTTGATTGGTGGCACTGAACTGCGCTCTACAAGATCGGCATTAGTTGAATCGTAGCCAATTGGAGTAGTGGAGATGTGCTGTCTTAAATTGGAGAAGTGCTGTCTCCATAATCTCAGCACACACTGTGTATCCATATTCAGATCTCCATTTTCGTCTCTACAAGTGGATGCTCAAACAATTACAATTTATATAAATGTGTAAATTTTACATACTTATTAATAACAACAACACAAGCAGTTACTGATAAGCTTTCGTAAAAAGATTAATTTCAACATACCATACGATGTTGCGTTCGTGATTTTAGCACGAACCAAACCAACAACATAAGCAGCTGAAGCATTTTTTGTATGATTTTACTCATACGAAAATGTGAATTATTCTTCTTCTTCGATTTTGGTATTATGTGACTTTATTAAAAAAGAGACAAATTCCAAAGTTAGATATTCGTTTCATCCGTCATGTAACTTGTTTTTTTTATATCTCTTATCTTTGTACGATGAATATTAAAGGCTGTAGGTATACAGCCATAAAGTGAACCAAAAAGTTGCATATGTTTGGAAAAATTTGCAAAAAGTTTAAAAATTATGCTACCCATTCACCTGATTGACGACAATTTCAAATAACAAACGTTGCATGAACAAAATGTATAAGATTGAACAAAATTCGTTTGCTTTATGAAAGTTAACTATAATGAATACTGTGAACGTATTCAACTTTTATTTCGCGCAAAAATTACTTTAAATATACGACTCGTTGGGAAGAAAATTTAAATTTTGAGGAGGCATACCTTTTCATGCTTCACGTCATGAGCTCATAAAATAGTTTACACGAGGATATGGCTTTTGAAAAACTTTCTTCTGTTAAAATTATCATTTGGTAATTGCTAGACAATAGCTAAAGCAAGCGCCAAAATTAATAATTTTGGTTTACCTGACCTACCAATTTACAAGACTTTTCCCTACATAAAGAAGAAATAGAAACAACTGGAACAGTAAATTACAGTTCATTTTATATCAATATTCGGACCAAATAACTATATACTTTTTTGGATTGTTAAAGCAAATATTAAGACAAAACATAACAAAAAAAAAAAGACTACCCATAGAATTCAGAAAAAATTTAAATTATTTGCTAGAGGTTACATTTTCTTTTCAATATCACACTTAATTTTTTTTTTAATTGCCTTTTTACATAGGAATTTTATGAAAATTTTAATGTAAATGATTCAAATAAAAATTTTATTTTTTTTTTCTCCTCTAGATGTGACACTTTTGTAATCAAAGTTGTCTCTTGTTACTTTGGTGATTATTGTTAACATATAAGACCGTTAGTCGAAGGCACAGAAAAAATCACTTGTAATTTTTTTTTTTTTTTTTTGTTATCAAGATGCCAGAATTTTTTTTTTTGTACAAGACTCTTTAGCAACATTTCAGGACGGTTTTAAAGAGTTGATTCAAAAAAATAAACATATTTCTTAGAGATCTATATTCTGTATCAAATACAGATATAAAATAGTAAGAAAAATTATAAGCAATAAAAACGTTGATAATTATACTTAGTCAAACAGATTAGTTCTATAAAATAAAAAGACAAAAGACTTTCATATCATCAGCGAAGTCAAACATATCGAAATAAATCAAATTATTATGTTTACAAAATTTGTGAAACAGTTTATTGCTAGCTCTACATTTTCTACATTTTGAACAGTGTTTTCTTGCCATTCCGTTTTTGTTGAAAATTCCCGAAAAACGGGGAAAGTCACGTGACTCTGATTCGAAGAAGCACTGTGGGCAGGATTTAAGCTTAGCACATCTGTTCTAAAGGAGTATTGTTAAAGAGTTAACGGTCGCAATAACTTATTTATTTGCTTATATTTTTTAATTTAATTTTACTTATTATATACTATTATTTATGTATTATTGCTAAATTTATTGGTCATCATACTGCAGGTAGAAATTCGACTGATACGCGCTCAAAATAAATACAGCCTCTAAGTATAGCTATAAGATATACGAGTAGTTTATAGTTCCCATCAAAGATTTTCTATGCTTTCGATCTTATTTTCCGGCATTTATTTCAAAAGTAGGTAGTTTGAGTCTTAAGTCTATTGTTGTATATATGTCATTAAACAATGTACAGACCATCAATTGAATTAATATCAGTGCTACACTGATTTCAACATGTAGATATATTTTATAAAAAATGAATTATTTTTGCCCTTCCACAATTTTCAGCAACTACTACGTTTTTTTACTGTAAACCATAATTTAAGCATTTTATTTTCTTGCAACTTTATTAACTATATTAATTTTTTTACTCCTTTTTTTTCTAATGACACGCCCCTTTTAGTTGCACCTCACTATGTGGAATAAAACAGATTTTAACCTGCGGGAAGCAGACCTGCAAATGCTATAATTTTCTACAAACTTAATTTGAAGCGGTGCTAAATACATATCTTTCCTTCTGCTGTCTTCTGTCCCAATAGAATAGGGCACCATCACTTCTATCTGGTTGGTAGTCAACATTTTTTGCGCATTCAACGCCTGTGGTGCTGCTTATGTTTGTTGGTGTTGCAATTCTTGTTCTGGCTGCCGTTCTGGCGTTTTTCTTATAATTTCTTTGTAATTTGATGTTTTTTTATTAGATTTCATTCTTTAAGAGCCAACCAAACAAACGAGAACGACAAAGCAAGCAGCTTAAGGTCGAGTCATAATACTCGAGGCATTTGTTCTCATTTTTATTAGTGTTGTGTTTTTTTATTGTATTTGTTGTTTTGATACTAGATTTAGTTTGGCCCATTTTTCAAATGTGGTTTGTTGGTTTTTTTTTTCTTCTTTGGCTTCTTTTGCTGCCTTGACTTCCGTTATTGGTGTTGATATGATGAACTGCTGGCACTTAGATTATGTGTTGCATATATGCATGTGTGTGTGTGTGTGTATTTGAAAAGAAGCTGAAAATGAAATGATGTATATTTTAATGCACTTATTTGACTAATATTTTTTTTAATTTCTGCCATAATTTGTGAGATTCTAGCACATGTAATTTTCTATGGCGCTTAAAATTTGTGGTCAACTTCTTTTGTCTTTCTAGCTAGACTTCAAAACAAATTAGAGCTTCCTATGAAACGTTGTTAATTTAGGGTTTGAAAAAGAAATAGATTTGTATGAGTTATTAGAAAGCGGTGCTGCCGTTTTTAGTTCAAAACTAGCACAGGGCATAAAATATGTAAATGATATATAGACATGTGTTTATGAGGCACATTTATGAGATATTCCATATGTGTTCATATAACGTTGTAAGTAATAACTTTGAGAAGTATGCGTTGCTTATAACGCTGATGCGTTGCATTGATCATCTGTTCTGTGAAATATGAGGAGATAGTTCTGTATTTGATGCTTTTTTTCTTTATGATATATTTTTTCAAATTTATTTTAAGACATTTTAATGTGTTTCGCATAACTAAGTTATTGAGATACTTAACCCTTTCATGGCCGCATTAACATGGACGGGGCTAAATATTTTTTGAGGATATATATGTGTTAGTATTGAGTCAAATATGAACTAACAAAAATTTCAAAGCCCTTGGTGTCCTAGTTCATTAGTTAAAGCATATTACCAGAGCGCTTTTAAAATATTTTTATAAACCAGCTAAACACTTTTCTCGTTATTATTTTTTCAATTATTTTAATGTTTTTAAACACTTTTTACATAAACACTTTTTTCGCTAAATGATCTTGACTAATTTCACTCTAGGGAGAATGTCTACTGTACTGTACTGTACTGTATTGGTTCGGTAATCGGTTGATAATCGCTTCGATAATCGGTTCGGCAATCACTTCGGTCGTCGGCTTGATCGATGCCAGGTAATCCCTAGGAATGCTGTACAGCAATAATTTCTGTTACGCTAACAGCGTGATGATATTGCTAACAGCGTGATGATATTGCGAATCTATAGTTTTGTTCTCTACTAAAAAGTGTTTAACGCGCCTAAAGAAGTTTTCACTTCAATAATTTTCATAAAGCACATCTTTTCAGCCTTCAAAGTTGATTTATGCAAGAACCTAAAATTAACTTAAAAACGGATCTTGCTTCAAATATTTTTGATTTTAATTGTTTACATAAAACTTTTGTAGAAATTTTTGATTGGATTTTTAGAGCCACATTTAGAATCCTATGATTTTTCTATAATTGAAAATTATTCAGGCGATAAATATAAATCACTTTAATCCAAATCCCTGAACCTGGATTGTGACATTACTGTGCCGAAATTCTGGTGTTTTTTTCTGACCCTATTAGGCTAAAAAAACGCATGTGCTAATCCTATGCACCCGTTATGCCTAATGTTTTAACATGCAGCTACGGACCAAAATTTTATTTTGTTATGTCAAATAACAAAGAGAACCCAGATTCTCTAGAGAACCCAGAGAACCCAGATTCGAATCCTCCATCCGACACAGAAAGTTTTTTCAATTGAATAAATTTTTCTGTTCGGCCGTCACATCTCTGCAGACAATGGCAAACCTCAGAGAGTAAAACTGCCATGAATAGCTTCTTGAGAACATAAGCCGTTCGGAGTCGGCGTAAGACATGTTGGTCCAATTCTCCATCATTTGTGTGCAAACATTTCACATCACACACAACACAATTGATCATAAGAAGCTCGGTCAAAGTCCTTTCAAGGGCCGAAATGGCCATTACGTTTTTTTTTTTTTTTTTTTTTTATGTCAAATATTATGAAAGGCATTCCAAGCTGTTTCCAAGACACCTTCTCTTCCTTTCCACAAGATATATGTTCAAAATAACATGATTATTGATACATTTAGCGAACAATGGTCCGATCCCAACAGCGATTCTTCATCATCGTATTTAAGTTAAGAACTCCATCTTTAATATTGTTAAATAGAAACAAATAAACCAATCCAATCGTGCCTTAATATTTTACGCTTTTTACAAATCACACTTAAACATCAGCCCTTAATTTTGTTATTGTAGCATTTCTCATTTCTCCGATACAGCGCAAAATGTGTTCAAGTTGTATGGGAGCTGCCACGCCCACTTGTCAAAAATTTCTGAAATACTTTTTTTCTTACTTTCTTATACCTTAGTCATCGAAAACTACCAAAAAAATCCACAAAATAGTCTTTCCGCCTAACTTGTGCTAAGCGCATCACTGTGCGCCGTGTGCTACGGTTTATATGCAATATATTTTTTTATCGTTTATAACTGTTTATGCCTTTGTCATGCTCCATAGAGTGTTTAAAAATTTTCTCCATGCACATAAGGTCCACTCTAATGATCACCTTACTTATATTTAACAGTCCAACACAAGTTCGTTGCTTAAGTCTTTTGTTGCTAGAGTCAAGATGATTTGCCGTTGAAATTTTTCTGTACTTTGATAAAGTATATTTCGGTGGTTTAACTGATAACGTTACTATTGGGATGAAGCATGAAATGATTTTTATTTTTTATTTTAAATATTATTTATTTGATAAGAAAACATTCTTCTTTTAGATTTTATAGCTACATTTTTAAATTGTTTCATAAGTGGCAGATCGTCGTTTTTTTATACATTTTAGATGGATATGATATAAGAACATTAGAAGTGTTATTTCGTATTTTGGATAAATTTAAAATGGAAGCTATGGACGTGGTTAAGATAACGTCGATCCCTTTGCGCTAAATTATCGAGCGTGCCAATTTTTGTTCTAGATAAAATTTGTTCTACATACCACAACGCATCAGATGGCAAAATATTGTGGCTGAAATCCCTATAGTTACGCCAAAAATTTGCTGTAAATTTTATCGTATGTTACAATAGATTTTTTTTTTTGTGGGCAATATTATCGTATGTGCCATACAAAAACATTTTGGACATAGTAGTTTTTGTTATATTTACTATTTTCCTTTAAATTAGAAGTTGAATGTGAAGCAGATTGCTCACTTTTATGTAGGTCTTTCGTACAATGCTTCTATTCGCTTCACCGTTACTTCACAACGGTAACTACACAAAACAATATTAAAGTGTATAAAATGTAGAAAAAACGCTCTCCTGTAAAACTTGGTTTTTGGCACATACGATAATTTCGCGAAAAGGGGTCGACGTGGTATTAAATACGCCAGTTGGATTATTTTTTTATGTTCATTTTGTACTTGAAGTCGTGTTTGTTCTAAAATTCCTTGATCTAGTTTAAACTTTCTTGCATGTTGTTGTTGCAATTTATGCATTAAAATTGAAAAATTTTCAAACTTTGCGCTATTTTTAACACATAAAAATGAAAAAGCACTCAAATACTAAAGCTAATTCAATAAACCTTTAAATTTGCCACAAACACTACCGTTAGCAATAAAAACATATCTTAGAACAGCATAAAAACATCCATAAGCTTATCATAGACATACCAACTGTCTATGGTTCTGTCTACTTTGTGCTCTATGCACAGTGAAGAAGCCATTGAGTAGTCGCATCTTTCAATAGCACAGCTAGATGCAAATGTAACAAAAATTATGCACAAGGAACTAGGTCAAAATCTATCGATTTTCTCAACAGAGATGAGTGCAAATCAACACATTACTGTGAAAATACAAAAAAAAAAAAAAAACTAAAAAAGAATCAAGAACCACTATCAAGTTTCAAGAGCAATCGAACTCTATGGAAAATATCAGCAACATATAAGCAACATTAACATAGTTATGAGAATAACATATTAACGCAACTTTATTAGTAATGTTATTGGATATGAAATGAAAACCAAAAAAAAAAATATAAGAAAAAATGTAATCATAGCGTTTGTGGGAAAAAGTCCAGAAGAAGTGGTTTTGCTCTATAAAATGCAATTGAATTAAGGGGTCTGTCTAGATTTTTTAGTTAAAAATTGCTGACATGCTAAGTTTTTACCATGTTATTAAGTATATATATATATATTCGGTATAGCTCCCAATTGTGCCTGCAGAGGGCGCCAAATTTGATTTAAAAACGGAAACAACTTCACTTATTTGAACCAATTTTTCGTTTTCACATTAAAATCATGTAGCCAGTGAGTACGAGAGTGTTGTTTTTGGAAAAATTATTTTGAAAAATATTTTATTGAAAAATATGGCCTTTTTATTTTGAAACGTATGACATATTTGTTTAATGATTTTTTCTCGTAATAAGAGTTTTGATTACGAGTTGCCACCGCTTTCGGTTTTTTAAGTGAAATTGGGTGTTTTTGATCAAATTAAGTGTTAAACCGAACCAGAATTATTACGTAATTATACGTAGTGTATATTTTTATTGTATATTATAATATTGAATATTATGTAATGTATTGCATATAATACATGCTTAATTTCATTTATTCATAATTTGGTTTAATTTATAATATAAAAATCTAAATCAACCCCTTAATAAAAGAAGTCCATAAATAGAACGCAATGTATAAAATATCATCGCGAGTCGCAAGCACAGCACAGAAAGTAGTACACGTTATGACTTTGTAACATATATTATCAAATTTACCAAACAGCTATCAAATAACAAAAGCTAAAATTAAAGAGAGAATAAATCCTTGTGGCTACATTTATAGCAACACCTTTGCAGAACCTAAATTCCCCACATTGTGCTGGCATTTATAAATTATTGATATTTCCACTACAGAATTTAATTGAAAACAAAAAAGCTACGAAGGTGTTAAACAGCAGCGAGTAGCTAGAAAAAGTTCATGACTTTAGATGCGCGCAGCAAGGAAGCAATTGTTGCTGCCACATTATTGCAATAATTGTAAATAAATCAAATTCAATTGCTTTTGCAGTCGTGACTTTGAGTTCAAGCATAAATTTTGTTTATTGTTTATAATATGCCAACAAAATATTTATGCCAAGGAGTACAAAAATAACAAAAAATGATAAATAAACTGAGGTGTTTAAAAAAGCAAATTTATATTGAATTTTAATATTTAATATTTTTAACAATAACCTATATTAAAAAAAAAAACTCAAGCAAGCAGCTAGCAATAATCCAATATAATCTTAATATATTGAATGTGGAACGAAATAAACAAAAGACTTAAGCAACGAACTTGAAAATTTCTCCAAAGATGTTCTAAGTCAATAAGTTGTGTAAAAATGCTTCGAGTTAATATTCATTGTTAACATAACTTTACCTTACGTAAAATATTTAAGTCAAATAACGATAATAAAAATTAATTTATTCTCAGATGCATTCCACTTACAGTAGCTCTTTCAAAATAGCTGTTTAAGCAGTTGTTATATATTTAAATTTAAACTGTAAATATCAGTTCATTATCAGTTAATGCCAATTGACAGTCGGTCACAGTAAAGGTAAGAAACAAGTATTTTTTTTTTATATAAACACAATAAAAATCGTATTTTAGAACATGTCAAAAACTTTATGCATATTAATTTCGAAATTTTCACAGTAACTCTTACGCAATCACTTTCAAACGCTCTCTTCAATTTCTGTGCTCAGTAAAAGCTTTCAAAAGCACTCAACTTTGGTTAACTTGTCTGTAACAACATAACGAAAATGAGTGAAATGCACGCTGTTTCACCTTCTTTGGCATCTGCGATTGGAATGATAATACGCAATTGAGTAATTTTTAAAATGGAAAATATTTAAAAAAAACTTGAAATTAAATAACAGATGAACCCATTAGCATCCAAGAAGACGTAATCAAATAACATCACACACCATGGGCGTAGCCAGAATGTCAGACAGAGGGGGCAATATAATATTTTCATATTCAGTCCAATTATGCAAGATTTTCTCCCGGGAGTTGTAAAACGGAGTTTCCGTTTTTAAGACAAAGTTTAAAAACTTTTTGGAAATTTTTGATGCAAATTTGTTCATCATCCGTCAATATTCATGAGTGTAAAATAGAAAATGAGATGTCTTTATATGCTATCTTAAAAACGGAAACTGCCTTTTACAAGTCCCGGAAGAAAAAGTTTCATAGCAGAGGTGATTAAGAATTTTAGTTGAACTTAAACTTCAAAAAGTTTGAAGTTTGGTTTGTAAAAAGTTTCTTCAATTGGAAAAATTTGACTTGAATTGCAAGGTAAAAAGTAGTAGTATACGAATTAATAAATATTTTTTTAGCGGAAAAATGTGTTGTTATAAATCGCAGCGTTGGAATTTTTCAGAATATTATTATGTTTTAATTTTTCTGATACTAAGGGGTGCAGCGGCCCCTTCTAACTCTCCCTCGCTACGCCCATGCCCCACGCCATTATCTACTGAATTAAAATTTAATGAATGTCTTAGTTGTGGAGCTAAAATTTAAAATAGGCATAACTTTATTTAATGCTTGTAATCTTTCTGATCTATAAAATTAACAAATTATCGGCATGGGTATCAATAAGTTAAAAATTTAATATGAAAGACTATTTTATAGTGTCAACATGTTCTTAAAAAAAGCGCACAAATATTATATATCGTCGCTACGCTAACAAAAGCAGTTATGTGATTTTTGTCAATTTTTTTTATTTCATATTTTATTAACACTATTTTTTGCCCACATTTCCGCATTAGCTGTTTTTTAATATCTCTTTTGGCTTAGAAGTTATCAAAAACTGCTTTGTGCTCGCAGTACTTGAAATACTCTGAAAAGAGATTACTTCTTTTGCTCTCCTGAAAAGTTACTGAAAAGCACATAACTGTTTTAGTTGTTGAGTATAGAAACTATAAAAAAAATAATTAAAAAATCAAAATGAAATCGTAATATTTTATTTTTTAACAAAAATTTTGATAATTATGTAAATTTGTTCGAAAAAGCAAAAGTAAAGTAAAAAAAAGCCATAGGAACGTTTAACTTTTTTTACAAAGGTCAAGAAAAATTAACATTTAAATTTTTTTTAACTTCAGCATTTTTAAAACTAATTTTTAATTATATCAAAAAATTAAAACAATTTTTAAGTTCAAAGAATTTAATTTTTATTTTATTTTTTTTTTTTTTTATCAAATCAAATTTAAATCTGAAATATTTTGGTTTTAAAATTATGTGTTTGTTTTAGTGAAATTTTGTAAGGGAAATTTTAACTGTTTGTGTTAATTTTCACAATTATATTTTTTTCCAGACAATAAAAAAATCTCAAATTAAACCATTTCTCAAAAACTATAGGCAAAAATCATAAACTAAGATTTCAAAATTAATTCGATAAAAAATTCAATAAATTTATTAATGATCTCTTTTTTGGTAATTTAAAAAAAAAGATTTAAAAGTATATTTAAATACGATTTTATTTGGAAAAATTCCCATATTATTTTCTTGAATTTTTTCCAACCATCCTTAAAACCAACCATCCCCCCACCCTTCTGCCCATGGAAAATCCTGGCTACGGGCCTTATTTTACATCATTCACGGAACAAACTAACAGCCAAGGGATCTCTCTACACTTCGACTCCTATCACCCGATACAAACATATGTATGTTTGTATTTTTACTTTTTTCTGTGGCATATTTTCATTTTAGAACTTAGTGCTTTAAGTAATCTTGGCATAACTAAAACAATCATCCTTCGAAACTCTTTAAAGACATTTTGTGTTTTTATATAATAAATTAATTTCATATATTAAATAAGATAAGATGGATAACATAGAATAACTTTAAATTTGGTCTTTAAAACATAAGCTTATTTTTTGAATCATCTTAATTCAATATACGGCAGCTTACATTTATTTCATTGCATATAAGAGAAGAGTGAAAATGTTAAAACTTTAATACAAGAAACTGAGCCTCCGATAAAACTTGAAAAAGCACCCACTGTTCAAACATCATAAAAAAAAAATTATAACAAGATTCATTAAATGGACAATAAAGCAAATGAAAAAAACAAAGTTCACTGACTTAGACTTTCGTTTCGTAACTATATGTATAGCATGAAAAAAATTAATTAATACTGTAGAAAATTTTGACAAAAACATTTTATAATAGTTTATAACAAGTTATATCGTTGAGTAAATCGGCTTAATTCGATACAAGCTTAACTCGATCTGTTGCATGTCTTTTACTTCTTACTTTTACTTAATTTCCCAAATCTATGAACAACATTTTGGTCGTAAATAAATGACAAATACTCGTTAGTATACATCAATTAAAAACGAAAGTGTGCACAATCTACTTTAAATGATGTTTGTTATTTTAATTATTTTTCTAATACGAGTAATGACAACGCATTTATGAAGTTACTTTACAAACGGTATTTCAAATTATTAACAACCATCGAGCTTGAAAAGAAAAAAATTAATGCGCGGTGTAATGCACATTAAGGCGCAATAAGAAAATGTGAGAAACACAAAAATAAACTAATGGCATGAATTATAGGTATACGGATGGCAACAATTTGTGGCCAAAAGAAATGACTTCATTTGTGCTGCTTTTCATGCTATGAAAAATATTAAAAAAGTTAAAAAACACCAAAAAATAACCATAAATAAATTAGCTTTCTAAAAGTAATTTATACGGCATTAGATATTTGTTGGTTTTTGTAGATAAGGAAAATTGCTTAACCACGAGTAATGAAGAAGCAACAAAAAGTATGTTTGCATTTTTGAATAAGCAACAAAAAAAAGTAACTACTTCCGCAGTGGTTGCCTCAAGCAAATTATTGTTGTTCTGACTACCAGATGACACTGAATACTCATCACTGATTATATTTTATTAACTGTTAACTGCTGTAGATTAGTGGCAGCAACGTCTGATGTTGCACGCATTCCATGCAAAATCAACAAAGTGACAACGAGTTGTTTTTGTTTTTTTATTTTTATTTTTAGTTCTTTGTACTGTTTCCATTTTCTGACACATCGTACGAATAAGTTGTTGCTGTTGGGGATGCTGTAGTTGTTATTGTTGCGATATTGCTGATTTTACAGCTAGGCATAAATTTGCAATGTCTGGCAATCAATCATTAGTCTTAGTAAAATCATAGTTATTAACACTCCATTCACTCTAAAGCTTAGACATTCTGTGTGTAATAAAAATGCTATAAAGATCAAGTTCGTTGTTTAAGTCTTTCGTTTTGATGGAGTGCAGCTGGATTTAGATGAGGGTATTAGCTAAAGTTATGTGTTGATTCAATTTTTTGTTGATTCTTTCTTATTTGAAATAAGTTTATTTTTGGCGGCATTAGTTCTTGTTTTTGATTTTAAATCTAAAAGCTTCATTGGAATCAATATATGTATAATTTTTTATCAATATAAATGAATATGAATATGAATATGAATATGAATATGAATATGAATATGAATATGAATATGAATATGAATATGAATATGAATATGAATATGAATATGAATATGAATATGAATATGAATATGAATATGAATATGAATATGAATATGAATATGAATATGAATATGAATATGAATATGAATATGAATATGAATATGAATATGAATATGAATATGAATATGAATATGAATATGAATATGAATATGAATATGAATATGAATTTATTTATTTATTTAATTAAGCTTAATACAAGCAATTTAAATACTTAAACTAAAAACTTAAATTTAAACAGTGATACATTATCTTAGTTGTAAGAAGACATTAAAGAGGGGGAAGACGTGGCGTTGGAGTTAAGAAGGATATTTCGGAGTCGAGGTCTACTAAGATGAAAATCGAATTCGCTAATCAAATTATTGGTTATGCGAAGCATCCTGGTTATTGGTTCACTGCATCCATAATCGGTGCGATGAAAGTTAAGGTGGAAGAGAGGTATAGACCTAAGGTTGCGTGGGTTTGTATTAAGAGATATTAAGTGGAGCAGTGCAGGGCAGTTGATGGTTCCGCATACTAGTTGATGAATGAAAAGTACATCGGCAACCTCCCTTCGTTTTTCAAGAGTATGCATATTAATCAACTTCAGACGGTCGGCATAAGGAGGTAAGTTGAAACTGTCAGAACCGGGAAGACCACGTAGAGCGAAACGAATAAATCTACGTTGAACGGCTTCGATTCTCATTGAATGGGTGTTGTAAATGGGAGACCAAACTGGGCTGGCATATTCGAGAATGGGTCTAACAAAGGTAAGATAGAGAGATTTTGTGACGTAGGGATTGGAGAACTCTCTGGACCAGTGTTTCACAAAACCAAGTGCAGAGTTAGCTCTACTAATAATTTTATCCATGTGAGATCTAAAGTTAAGTTCCTTGTCACAAATAACACCTAAGTCACATAAAGAGCTTACAGAGGGAACTGGCTTACCGAGTATGTAATAGGTTCTCGGGGGGAGTTGGAGTCGCTTACGAGAATATGTAATAGCTTGGCATTTACTGACGTTGAGTTCCAGCAAATTTTTTTGACACCAAGTGGAAAAGCTGTCAAGATCGTTTTGAAGATTTCGTGAATCGGTGCTGGTTTGTATGCGCCGATATATTTTCATATCGTCAGCGTACACAGAAAGATTGGATTCTTTGATGATGCCGTCAACATCAGAAATTGTTAAGACGAAAAGCAAAGGACCAAGGTGACTGCCTTGTGGGACACCAGAGGTAGCTGTAAAAGATTCTGAGTTGGAAAATCTAAAGATGACATTATAATGGCGTTCTTCGAGATACGATTTGATCCAGGATATAAACAGGGATGGAAAACCAAAGGCTTTAAGCTTAAGAAGGATGATAGTGTGTGAGATTTTGTCAAACGCTTTACTGAAATCGGTAGAAACAGCATCAACTTCGAAACCGCTTTCCAACGAGCATAGAGTGTTTGAAACAAATTCTGTGAGGTTAGTGGTAGTTGATCTACCCTTGAGGAAGCCGTGTTGATTATCAGGAAATATAGATTTGCAATGGAAGAAGAGAATGTCATAGATAATGCTTTCAAAAATTTTAGGAGCACATGACAGTTTTGCAATAGGTCTGTAATTAGAAATTTCATTTTTAGGTCCTTTTTTGTGCAGTGGTATTATGTACGAATTCTTCCATAACTTAGAGAAAACAGACTGAGAAATAGAAAGTTGAAAGAGAGTCAAAAGGGGATGAGCCAGTAAGTTCGCGAATTTTTTTATGACAATAGCAGGTAAGCCATCGGGACCAGGAGAATAATCATCTTTTAGATTACTGATCTTTTCTAAGACATCACCTAGTGAAATATCAACATATGTCAGCGAGGTTTGACCACAGTTCCTTAACGAAGAAAAGTATTCATAATCAAGTTCATCGTTGTGACTCATGAATGACTGACTGAAGAAATTTGCAAATAGGTTTGCAATTACTTCCGGGTTCTCTGAGGAGGTGTTTGAAAAAGTAAGGGTAGATGGGTAGTTATCAGATTTTCTTTTTATATTGATGAACTTGTAGAAGCTTTTAGGGTCCGACAGCAATTTAGTTTGAATATGAGCAAGATAAGACTCATATAGGTTTTCACAGAGTGCAGAAAAAAGGTTGTAGGCGTGTAGATAATTAGCGAGGTCAATAGAAGAGCGAGAGATTAAATAAGTGCGCCAAAGTTTGTTCCTCTTATTACGAAGTGAGCGTAGATCTCTATTGTACCAGGGAGGAGATGACGAAAAATTGTTCTGCTTAGTAAAGGGGACAGATTGTGTGAAGCAGAAGAAAATTTTGTCATAGAAGAGAGCAACAGCATTGTCAACACTTTCGTGAGCATAATCGAAGAGATGTTGGAAATCGATTCCGCTGAGTAACGTTTCTAGTTTTACAAAATCAGTTTTCCGATAGTTGAAACTGTACGCGTGCTCGAAGTGTGTATTTATGATGTTATGGTTGTAAGATAGGGTAAGAGATATAGGTGGATGGTACTGATCAAGTGTTGAGAGTAAATGGTCACTCGCTGAGACTAGGCAATCTAAGTCGGAAGAAAAGATAAGGTCTAGTTGTCTACCTATATTGTTAGTTACTCCACTTAACTGGTAAAGGCCGGAGTCAGAAAGACAGCTAGTAAAGAGAATTTCTTTTTCAGATGTTGCATTTGAAGGAAAATAGTGGCACACGTCATCTGACAGGACCCATTGAAGGTTAGGAAGATTAAAGTCCCCCAGAAATATAATGGTATCAGATGGATCAGTTAGATCTAGAAGTGAATCGATTGCGTCCACTGCAAGCTGGTAACCATACACGGGTTGAGAAGGTCGAATATAACAGCAGATAACGAATATACTCCGTTTAGCGACACAAACTTTGGCACAAATAAATTCAAAGTTAGCTGTGTGGGAATTTTTTACAAAGACTGGATTGTAGCGATTGTGAATTGCTAGAAGGACACCACGACCTGAGGAGAGATCATCTTTGTCGAGTCCATCATCTCTGAACACCACAAAATCAGACGCAAATACTTCAGTATCCTTGAAATCCTGGGTAAGATTAGTCTCAGTTAGGGCAAAAATATCGTAGGGAAGCTTAAGAGAGTTAAGGAACACTGTAGAGATTTTAGTGCGTAGTCCTCTTACATTTTGGTAGTAAAGAGAGACAAATATTGGGCTGAGAAAAGGGGTTTGATTATGGGCAAGAGGCTGGTTAGGAATAATATTGTTGCTGCTCTTTACGGGTTTTTTGAAGGTAAGAGATGTGTTTTGACCTTACATGAGCTCCATAGGTGTCAAGATCTTCATTGACTTGTTGGCTTGTCAAGCCAAGCTGCTCATGGAAGCTGGTGAACAAATTGCGTAATTCATTGTCATCGGTAGGTAAGCCTTCCTGCTGAATCAAGACCTTGAGGTTTGTTTTCTTGGTTTTGCCTTCTATACAAGTAGAGACAGGTGCTTTATACATGTATGCTAGATAGAGACGCACATTATTGTAGACACTGTTCTCTCTAAGGCGAGATAGGGCATATCTACTCTCCGTGTCAACACAAGAGTTCGAAGTTAATTTGACCTTTGGTGGTTGAAGAGGGTCGATGAAAGAAGTGGGACTGCCAGGTTGGCAGGGGGCACCACTTCTGATTGAAACAGAAGGAGATGGGTTTAAAGTATGTGAATGCACGAAGTTAGGATAGAGTGTCTGGAGTATATTACTCTCATTTTGATTTGCTAATGTGTCCGAATTAGGATTAAGATTGAAAGAGACTCGTTTTGGGAGAGATGGATGAAGTGCGGGATTAGCTTGATTCGGATTAGAAGATGTTGTTTTTATGTTGCGAATGAACTGCGGAGTGAAAATTGGAAAAATATCAGTCTTAAGTTTCCAATTCGGATCAGAGCTAGAATGTGAATTGGGTAATATTTTGTCGGAGGGTGCGTAGTTTAAGTCATGTGAAGTAGAATTTTCTCTATGTAGAGTTTTAAAATGAGAGCTAGAATTAGAGTTATTAGATAAAGAGCTAGAATTATTGGAAGAACTGTTACTAAAAGTAACCTTATTTTTAGCAGTATGTAAATTATTATGAGAATTAGGTTTAGAGTTAGAACTAGAATTATAAGAAATAGAACTAGAGTTATTGTAGGAGTGAGACTTAGCGTTGATACTTTGAGGCATCCTTCTAGGTTTATCAATCCATTTTGAAACTTCAGCTTTTCCATTATCTAAACTGTGTGTGTGAGAAAATAACCAGGTGTATTTTGAAGGGATGTATATTTTGAAATTTCTGCATTTTTTCCTGCGGCTTGTGGAAGTTTTCTCGCAGTCAACATTTGGAATCGCGATGCCGTAGTTCTTCAGGAATAGCTTACAGACCCAGGAAACACTTGTTCTTAACGGCAGACCCTTAACAAATAGTGCAGTTTTTTCGGTATCGTTCCCACTAGCTAGCTTTTTTATTCTTTTTTCCCATTCAGCTAGTGTCCAAGTTGTTCCAAAGTGGTGAACCAATTTACGAGGTGCAGCAACTGGGCTTGGATTAGTTTGGTTAGAAGCTGTTTTACAGGGTGATGTTAGCGGTGAAGGAGAAGACCGGGCTGGTGAAGTTAAAAGCGTTGCTTCCAGAATTTCCTCCAGGACAGAAGATGAGTGACGATGGGGAGAGTCTGAAGTTTTGTTGAAACGTTCCGGGATATTGTCGATTTTTTTAGAATTTGATACAACAATTTCTCCTATTTCGGAAAGGATGGAACGTGTAATAAGTAGCTCGTCGCCTATATCGTTAATTTTTTGGAACAAAAATTCAAGAAGAGGATCCGGCTGAAGAAGTGCTGAACCAGTAGTTTTGGACGAAGACTGCAAAAACGAATCAATGTCGTGCCTTAAGTGAGCAATGTTGTCTTTAATAGACTCAGTGAGATCTTTATTTTTTAATGTTTCTATGTCAGATCTCAGGCTACACTTTAAATCACTCATCAAATTGTCTTGATTTTCGCACACTCTCTCTTGAAGCGATATCAATTTATCAGATATAGACTCAAATTGCAGTTTGCATTCAGATTTAAGATTATCGAATGCGATATTGATTTCGTCTGCAATTTTGATTACGTCATCAAACTTGGTCAGTTGTTTAGATACTTTCTTGAAAAACAACTTGTTATCCGAGAGTGTGGAGTTATGTGATTCGCTTAAGCACTTTATAGCCAACATTACATGGGCCAACGATATTTCTCTGCACTCGTCGCAGTAAAACATAAAATTGTCCAAAAAATCTTGCAGGTATGTAATACTCCTCTTCGAAAGACCAACGCAGGCAGCATGGAATACCTTTCCGCAAAGTCCTTTGCACATTATGTTTGGAACAATACTACCGTTAATAGTACAAGAGGGGTTTCCGCAGTTGTTTTCCATGTTATAAAGTCGATTAGCAAAATTAGGTCAGTTTATTGAATGAATTGCAGTGGTACAGTTTTGGTTAATGTTGAGATAGGTCAGCAACAACAAAAGCACAGCAGTAAAGAGTAGCAGCTTAGCGGGCAGCGGACAGCGATCGAAAATGTTATAGCAGTTTATTTATACAACAAAAATGCAGAGTAGCAGTTTAGCGGACAGCGATCGACAGTGCTATAGTAATTTATAATTTTAAAGTGCAAAGAACTTTGGCACAGATTTGATGCACTCGTAATATTTTTTATTTTTTTTATTTTTTGTTTTGTTATTTTTATTTTTATCTTTTTTTAGCCTTACTGATTAGAAGTGGGCTGATTAACTTTAGGTTTTATTTTTGTTCTTTCTTTTTTTGTAATTGTTGCTAAAAGTTGCAATATTCCAATTATGCACTGCACTTAACGGAGAAAGAGGTGGACAGGGAGCGAGCGAAAAGCCAAGTATAATTTAAAAAAAAAACTCGCGGAGCTGAAACACGTCCGAATGGTTTGACTGTTGACTGTTGACTGTATGAATATGAATATGAATATGAATATGAATATGAATATGAATATGAATATGAATATGAATATGAATATGAATATGAATATGAATATGAATATGAATATGAATATGAATATGAATATGAATATGAATATGAATATGAATATGAATATGAATATGAATATGAATATGAATATGAATATGAATATGAATATGAATATGAATATGAATATGAATATGAATATGAATATGAATATGAATATGAATATGAATATGAATATGAATATGAATATGAATATGAATATGAATATGAATATGAATATGAATATGAATATGAATATGAATATGAATATGAATATGAATATGAATATGAATATGAATATGAATATGAATATGAATATGAATATGAATATGAATATGAATATGAATATGAATATGAATATGAATATGAATATGAATATGAATATGAATATGAACATGAGTATTGAGTATTTGCATCAAGCTGTTCTCTTCCAAACATAGCATTATTTTACACACAAAAATGCTGATTGGCAACTAAATTATTTGTTCCAGGAAAATAAAAAAGTTAAGGTGTCAACTTATGTAACTGCCTGAACGAATATTTTGAGTCCGACATGTATAGAATTTGGCGCCTATGACAGAACGTATTGCCGAACCCGTTAGCGTGCATGGACTTTGTCGAGAGAATCAATGTCATCTGATATGTTCATCTGACGCAAACAATATTTTCAAGTTTAATTATTTTTTTTAATCGCCCGTCACCTGATGCACATAAAGCTTCTTGATAACACGAACATTAATCCTTCAATTTCGGCATAAAAGTTGAAGGTGTAGTTCTTGGTGCTTACAAAGTATATGTATTATACAATTTTCGAATCGGAAGAAAACATTTTAAAAAAAAAGTTTCACCAGCTTGCGCCGTTAAGATTTTTCTTAACTTTTTACTTCTTTAAATTCTTAACTTGTAAGTTCAAATCAACGGTTGGAAGAAATTTTTTTAATGACTGTGAGAAATTCCTAAAAATTTTTACTCAGGTTTTTGTTATTCTTACATTTTTATCTTTAAATTAATATGTTACTGAGAGCTGTAATGATACTGTTCATCTTTTAAAACACAAAATAGTACACGAAAAAGTTTTTGTTTTATTATCTAGAGAAATTTCTTCTTTTTTCGACCCCTGAAGTGCTTTAACCTAATGACACACCTTAAATAGGAGAAACTGAGTAATGGTAGACATACATATTCATAAAGCTTTCATTATTGTAATTTTTTTTTTTTTTTTTTTTTTTGTTTCTCATTATAATAGTGAACGAAAATTTATAACAACCACAATGAGCAATGAGCACCACAAACGACCTTAATTACACGAGCAGCATGAAGTGCCGGCTGATGACAACGTAGCCGATCTGCATTTAATCGGTGGGTGGTTGAAAGGTGTATTAAAAGACTCTGGTACAGCATTTGACACAGTTACAGTAAATGCAGCATAAATACTTGAAATGGAAAAATATTATAAAAACAACGCATTTGCTAGAGATATTTTAGTAGAAATAAGCTGCACATGTGTGTTAATCTAATATTTCATAAATAAATAAAATCGGCTTTATACTCGTGCATTTAAAAATGTATGCATTTTTTATGCGTTGCTCCATCCAGTTGCAAGTGTTTTAATTGCTCCACAGCAGCAGACTTAACTTTAACTACCAACTTGCTCATCAATATGCATTAGAGCTCAGCTCACGCACACGACACAGCAAGTCATCTTCTTTCAATGTGCAAAAAAAAAATAACTAATTTTTAATAACTGTCCGACCATCTGTATGTGTGTTTGTCTGCCTACTTAAATGTCTTTGCATGTGAGCTCAACGCAACATTGCAGTGCATTGCACCGTTTTTGTAGCGTTGTAAAAATGTGCTATTGCAGAACATTGACTGCTCATCGTTTGTTCGTTCGCTCATGAACATCCAACCGATGCACTGCGTCTGCGTCACCGCTGCACTAACTGCTGCTGCTTTCATTTTCTCACTCGGAATGCGTTTCATTCGAGTTTCGTTCACATTTAATCTTCTTCATTTGTGGTGCTGACTGACTGGCTGCTGGAGCTGGTGTTGCTGCCGCCGCGTGCTCAACGATTGTGTAGCACGGTAGCTGTTGCCAGTGATGCAATTTCTTTTATTCGTTTATTAATTAATTTATATTTTTTGCTTTGCTGCGTTTGTTATTGCATTCTGTTTTGCACAAAGTCATCATTATTATTTAATTGAGCATGAAACGGCTTTTTGTTTCATATGATTAGAGTTTGTGAACTTTTCTTTAAGGTTACATTATTAACTCAAGACTTTAAGGACGCATTTTATGATGACTCTTATTTCCGGACGAGATAATCATTAATTGTTAACAATAAAGAGAAAATTACAGGTAGCACAACTATTATTTGTTAATGCTGGGTAATGCTGAGCAGGGTGACGTGTTTTTTCAAGCTTGAATTAGAAGATGTAATGTTTCCATAAACAGCAACTCGATTGGAATTAGACTGAAAGGTAAGTGAGAGCGAGTGTAGAAGCTTTATTTGAACTTTTCTTATAAAATAAAAAAAAAAAAATAAAAAATAATAAAAATTACTCTTTAGAATTTTCAATATTTTACTATTTTCACGAAAAAATTCCCATGACAAAAAGTATCTATTCTAATTTGTTATTTTTTAACATTTTAAAAGTTTAATTCGCTTTACCTTTCTTTGGCAGAATAGTTTATTTATGAGTTTATAGCCTCCCAGTGCCGATAGCAACAAATTTGCCCTCTATTGCAAAATTCATCACTAGGTGCTCTCTAGGTTCTTTTCAGACCCGATGTCAATTCAAAAAACTCTTCATGCTTTTTCTGCCTTTGTTTATGTTTTCCTCTAGTTACACTGGCTCATTTAATTTGCAATAACAGCTTTGGGAAAAGCTGAATCCATAAAGTTGTTCATTTGTATCGCAATTGTATCATAAGCTCGGTTGATTTTTACTTAAAGCTTAGCGAACTCCACAATACTATTTATTCAAGTGACGATTTGGAACTAGTGCAGTTTTAACATGTCCACCTCAAAAATTTTTACAACCATGGAAGTTTATCATTGTATCTTTTGCAAACCAAACTACCAGTGCCAGTACCAGCATCAGTATCGGTACCAGTACCAGTATCAGTATCGTTAATAGTATCAGTATCAGTAGACTGAAGTAGGTTGATGTGTAACACGTTTTTATTTGCTTCAGTAAAAGTGTTAAGAAATTTAATTTTTGATCAATTAAGATTTTTATACTTTGCAGAAGAACCAATTCGAAGTGAGTGTTTTCATGGCTGTTGAATATTTTGAAAAATGGATGAAATAGGATAAAAACTTCAAAAACGGTTTTTTGGTCTCTTTCAAATCGGTGGAGTGATGTGTAACACCAACAAAATGTTTAGTTTGACTTTTTATATTTAGTAAAAGTGCATTTGAAGAAACGTTTCCCTGGTGTTGTTAGAACACAGATTTTATTGACTTCCTACCACGACTGGATTTTGGTCTGGGCTGATTAGTATGAACTGGTCCGATCTCTTTTAGTGCCGTTGATGTGATTGCATTTCAGAATTTGACATTTTTGCCTCTTTAATGGCAATTATAATGTGTAAGATGTGTTACACATCAGCCTACCGTGCGTGTTACACATCACCCCAGGGTACACATTATCCCAGCTCACCATATCAATACCCTGTAGGAAAATCAACTAATTTAAAAGTAGTTGATAAAGTAGTTTTTTGTCAACCACAACTAGTTGAAATTCTGACTTTTTTCCATAGAACGAACTAACTTATTTTGTATGGTGATGTCCGCTAAATAAGTCAATTGACTTTCGTCTGCATATATTTTCAACTACTTGTTAAATTAGTTACATTTAAATTATTTTTTTAATTGCTTTTAAGCAACCAATTGAAAACTATTACTGATGGCCTAAAGTTAAAATTATTTGATGAAATGACATGGTTAAATATATACAGGGTTGTCAATATTCGAAGCGCCCATCTGGCAACACTTTAACTTTCCGCAGTGATGCCAAATCGACTAATGACATACCGCGTTTGAAGCGTCATTCCAAGCAAATGTTTACAATGGAACAGTAGACGCCACGCGAACGCTCTAAAATTGTTGAAATTTACATTCAACAAAACAAGTCAATAGTGAAAACTCAACGTGCTTTCAAAAAAATAAATAAAGTGAAAAGTGCGCCTTCCAAGAAAACAATTTATCGTTTGTATGAAACTGAAAATCCACAAGAGATTCAAGAGGTACCTCTTCACGATGCAAAAGTCACTGTTTGGTGCGGCGTTTGTGCTAAAATGCTCATTGGGCCGTTCTTTTTCGAAGATGATAATGGCCACAGAGTTACTGTCAATCAGGAGCGTTATCGCGATATGATAAACAATTTTTTCATGCCAATCGTTCGTCGAAAGCGTATCAGGCACTACTGGTTTCAACAAGACGGCGCGCCACCACACACAAGCCGCACTACAATCGATTTTTTGAAGCAATTGTTCCCTGGCCGTTTGATGTCAAAAACTGGTTTGATGTCAAAACGCCTCCAGACTTCTTTTTGTGTGGTTATTTGAAATCAAAGGTTTACGTCAACAAGCCAAAGACCCTAGAAGAGCTGAAAACCAACATCCGTCAAGAAATAACCGCCATTCCCATCGAAATGTTGAAGAAAACCATGGAAAATGCTGCAAAACGGGCACAATATGTCGTAGAGGCCATGGCGACCATTTACGAGATATCATATTCCAGAAATGATGTAAGCAAATCTACTTGAACCCAATTAAATGATATTCATGACGAACAGACAAAAAATTGTGGTTTCTTTCATTTATTTAAAAATAAAATGGGCGCTTCGAATATTGACAACCCTGTATAAACTTGTAATCTAATAAAAATTTGCAATTAAAACATGTCAACATCAGAGTAGTTGCCGCCTTAATATAATTAAAAGTAGTTCATATACTGGTTTATTTTAAATTAGTTTTTTAATTAGTTGTTTTTAAAAACCAGTTAGTTTGTTCCTATAGGGTATGATTACCTAATCCGACATGTGTAATAAGGGTTGATTATGTATGATAATGATTGTCTCTTAAGTAAATTTTTATAAATCGTTTATCCGTTATTCGACCGTTGAAAAATAAAATGCAAATAATGTCAAATATTTAAAAATTAACTTTCTCGAACTCATCCGCTACTCTAAATTGCATTTTTTTAATTCTATGAGAGTAAATTTTTCTTCGAAGCTATTAAGGAGCAACAAAAGTGAAACAAATCATGCGGTCATTTGGTGCAGCACAGCTGAAGCCATTATATGCGCAGCAGGAATTCCAAACGACAAGAACTATAAATTTATATGGCGCTGAATGGGCAGCTGATGCACTTGGCAGCAAATTCAATATGTTCCCGTGCACTAGAAGACACATTAAAACAAGATCAACGCACAGCTGAAAGCAATCCAGAACCAAATATCAATTAGTAGTTATTTTTTGTATTTTTTTTTTCTCTCCTGCTAAACTGGATATGAGATATGTTGCACTGACAGAGCCATAATATTAAGCATTCAAACTTGGATACATTTAATGTTTAGCATGTGAACAGAATGTGAACATGTTCAGCTATAGTTATCGTTGCAATTTTATTTATTACTTTGGCACCTCTGTGTCAAGCAAAATTCACCTGATGATGGTGATGATGATGAGTCACATAGGAAGTGGCTAGTTAGCTAAGAAGTAAGTGCCTATTAAGTATTGGCAATATCTTTCGAAGTGTGGTAATTTGCAGGAAGTAGCTCATCGAATCAATTGCATGGATTTTGTGATTTTGTTTCTTCATCATACATTATACAGTCATTATTTATTTTTATTTTATTTTCATTACCAATACTAATGCGCCCAGTTTGCGCGACTGACATGAGCTGCGAGCCAATTGAATTGGGTATGGAAGCCAATTAAAGAAATGACCAATCAATAAATACAAAGCTTTTTCTGCATTTTAAAAGCTTTAAAAAACAGCAATTAAATCGCTACTTGCAGAAATAATGCAACTTATGGAGTTAAAACACTTTGTCCTTAAGTTACAACCAATAAGTTAGGCTGCAGCAGCTCATATTTATGTCCATCGAATAGTTAGTTAGAGCTAGGGGACCAATAATTCAGCGCTCACTTTTGTCCATTTCGCTTCGATTCCGTAAAAGGCGTTGATTTAATGAATTGTTTATAACGACTAGGTACAAGTTGCAATTTTTATGCATCGCCACAACCCAGGGCAAAAACAGTTATAATCGTTTAAGTCGTGCGCCTTGAGTGGAGATGATACAAGAAACGCACTGACTGCAATGACGCAATTTTAACCGTTATCTTGCAGTCAAGTTAGTGTCATGTTTATGGCACTGTCCTAAAAGCACTAAATTTTTTTAACAGTAATAGAGTTACACATAATATTTGCAGTAGAGCATATGTTATATAAAGTGGGCTGCCGCTCATTGTTATTTCTACGATTTAGTACCTATTACAATTTTAGTAGGAGATTCCGATGTTATTAAAGCGAGAGGAGGAGGAGGGGGGGAGGAGGAGGAGGCGAGGTTTCTTAACTTTCCTTTTAACCATTTCTTTTTATTTTTTATATGAATGCACAACATCTCAAGAATATTGGGTCCATATTTGAAGTCGATCCGAGTAAAACTAACAGAGATATGTATTTTTAAGTAAGTGTACCTCGGACGTTGATTTCATAAGCTATATACTTTTAAACACGTTTTTCTCAAAACTACTTTTTCAAAGACCGTGTTCACTGCCATTTACAAAAAGTACTTGACTGATTCATTCTAAATTTAGTACACATTTTCTACATATAAAACACCTAACCCCTTAACGTTTAATTAAAATAAAAAGTTAAAAGTTACTTTTACATTAAGGGAATTTCCCACCCACAAAAGGGCGGAATTTTTCGTTTTTTCGAATTTTGTACACTTTAGATAGCCACCAAATATTTTTAAATAAAAAAAAATAATCATAGATCGTTGGGAGGAGGATTTGATGATACTTTGACTACATTTTAATTGTTTTTGTTTTCAGATAATTTCCGGCAGAGATTAGTGCACACCGCAAATTGTTATTTTTCTAAGACGTTCTGTCACCGGCTTGTTTTTCAATATTTCCGCATGAAAAGATTACAGAAAATTTTAAGAGTAAACTTAATTAGGCACAAAAGATTTAAATAAATTTGCTCAATCCATACTCTTAAAAAAAATTAACAAAAAAAGTGTTTCTTTTTTATGCTGAAATGCTTATCCCCTCCCTCCTCCCCCTTAATCAAGCCTTACACTTTGTCAGAACAGAATTTTACAGTCAAATTTTTTATAATTTTTACTTATCACCGAAAAACTAATTGATAGTAAAAATTTTGAAAAGAAAATTGTTTTCTTTTTTCGAACACAAAATAAATTTCCGGGTGTTAATTTAACTCTATTATTTTTTTAACATTTCTATTTATCTGTGGTAATAAGTAAGAGTAACTAAAGTCGACATAAGCGAAAACTAAAAAGTTTACATATAATTATTAAACATTTCAATATGCATACTTGTGTCTTTTCCTTAGGTATATCCGTCATTTTAAAAGGAAGTTATGCCAACTTTTCTTGCTCTCATTTTTCATATAAAAATCTCCTAAATGATTAAAAAAAAGGCAATAACTCAAAACTAGTTTTTTCAACTTCAGCTACTTTAACATATTACCACAGATATAAAGAAATAAATTAATTTCTTCAGTCCTCAAGCCTCAATTGCCTTATCAGCTTAACCATATAGTTCAAAGTTTACATATAATAGACTAACATAACATTTGTCGTTAGTCGGATATAAAGAGTCGGAATAAAGCTAAAAGATATACACATTTTAAATTTTTCATCTATTTGAGCCGAGCATTCTCTTGGAATGTTAATTTTGATGCAGAAATATAAATAAATAATCGTTAAGGTTGAAGAATTATGGTTCTTTTTCAACTCTCCTAATGAATTTTCGCAAGAATTATATTATTCATGCACAGACATGAGTTATGCTCTGGTATATGTGATGAAACCAAATCAAATCTAAATAATCTAATAATCTAATAATAAATTTAGTACCAAGGCTGAATTTAAGCAAAATTTGCAGATGCTTCAGAGGGTTTCCAGAATTTTTGCAAGTCTCCAAATTATTGTCAGTCAGATTATTTTATAAGTAGGGCAGAATCGTCATGAGTGGGACACCTTAGCGTTTTTGTTTTATTCTAATCAACTTAATACCATTGGTAAGCTACCGGTTTAAGCTACAACTTTGCTGATTAAAGTATATTGATTTTTTGGCCCCAAAAAAAATGTTGTCGTCATGAGTGGGACTCCTGGTAAATCTACAAAAAATAACAAAAATTTAGATAAAATGCCATTTTATTGAAATTTCAGCAATATTCATTTAATTTTTATAAGAGATTGTAAACAATAAAAGTTAGTTTATTTATGTGAATCATTTGATACACCATAAATGTCCGAAACACGGGCAACAATGTTGGAACCAGTGAAAAAACTCTACTTAAATCAGCACATCATCAAAAATAATCAGGCCGATCGTGAGTAATTTTTTCCCCCGGAATCGAAAAAGGGAATTTCCGTTTTTTAAGATAAAGCTCAAGAAATTTTGGAAATTTTGAATGCAAATTTGTTCATCAACCGTCAATATTCATGAGTATAAAAAATGAAAAATTGAAGTCTTACCTGATATCTTAAAAGCGGAAATTCCCTTTTTCGATTCCGGGGGGAAAAATTACTCACGATCGGCCTGAATGAATTAAGCGGAAACCTTTTTTACAGCGATTTTTTATCAATTATCACCGCTTTGATTGTTTCAATTGCAGTTTCATAATTTTCGGATTCTATGCTATTCTATGTTTTATATTTTATGTGGAAAAATCATTGGAAATTTATATTCTAGTGTTTATATAAAAAAATAACATAAAATGCTATTTCCACTGAAAACACGAAAAACATTGAAGCGTGTATGAAAAATAAAAAAACCATTGTATTTAAAAACAATAGCGACTTTAATGCCATTTATTAACTAAAAAGCACACAAAACATGTTATTATACGATGAAAATTACGTCCACATACAAAAAACAACGTTGAAAAGTGTCCTATTCATGGCGAAAAAACTGTCCCATTCATGACAAAAGGACGCCATTTTTTTCAGCTTACATATGTTTTTTCACTCGCACTTATTTCTATCAATTCTATGTGCACTGCATACATTACCCTTCGACGAAAAAAATTTAATTTTTTACAGTCTCAAAGTAAAAACTTTAACTATTTTCACTTCAAATAAAAATGCTTTAATATGTTTGGCACATTGACAATAAGCACATTTTATCTTTCCGAATGTTACTCAAAATTGTGCTAACAACGAGACAGTCGGATTTCAGTATTGCCGAGTAGTACTGTTATTTGGTAGTTTTTCTTGAAAAGTTTACCGGGAGTTTTGAAAATGGGTTACTTTGTAGATTTCGATGTGCTCTCTCCGATTTTCAACTTTGCCACAGCGTATTTTTTCTGCTCTCGCCGCCATATTGGGAAAATGTCGCCTAAAAGCAGTTTTTTGACAATATCTCCTCCGCGAGTCATTTCACGATAAAAACATTTCTATACAAAATTAAACTGTAGAAAATACAATTCATTTAATAAACTTTTTTAAAATAAATTTTTTTCACTGTCTCGTTTAAAGCGATATTACCCAAATATTTATATGAGATGTTGAGTACATTTCTATAAGTAGATATATTTCAAATTAATGATTTTAGTTGTAGGAAAGGAAAAATGTATCTGTGAGTTCTAATATCTTCCACATTTACCAGTGTCACGACCTCATGTTCAAGGCTTCGACTATTTTTGTTAGTAGAATAAAATTGCTGACAAATAATATTCTATATTAAAGTCTATACTGTATTAAAAAAGCTACACTGTATTAACATTTCAAGTTATATGGAAAGTGCCTCTTTTCCAAAGTCGATAACTTTTTTAGTAAAATTTTGTTCAGGAATTCCCATTCTCTGCCGCTATAGTTTGTAAAATTATGATGGTTTTTAACTTTCAGATTTTTTTTTTTTTTTGACAATTTTTTTTTTTTTTTAAGTAAGATATCAAAATTACTTCAATTTTTAAGATTACAAATTTGCTGCTAGGCATTATAAGCAAGTGAACTAGCCACATCTTTTATCTAACAACAGTTGAGCGGCTTTTCTTTTATTGCACCTTGGGGGCTGCTCTAGCAGAAGAAAAACTAACTGCTTTAAGTTGGAGCCGTTTGTGTTGTACATCTTGCTGCAAACTTATGTCATTTTGTCACTTAAGATTTACACATGCACATATGTTTTGTGCATCGCACAGTAGGTTGCGTAGCTCCAAAAAACGTAGATCAATCCATATGAATAGTACTCTGGATTCACAAATGTTTACTTCTTAACACACATAAGCTTATTTAAACACGATTTTGACCCACATTGGCAAATAATGATGGTAGACATACTGATGGTAAGTATGAAAATTATTAAAATTTCTCAGGGTGCCAATATTGTTTTGTATAAAAGTGTAGGTATAGTGTTTATAAATAGTTCTGTGTTTTTGTTCTTTGTGCTTCGTCAATTTTTGAGTGTTTTATGGGCGTGACTACCGGCGGGTCACACGACACCTGGTGAAACTGTAATGCATATCTCCTGTGAGGCTTTTTGTCAACAAGTAGCTTTACACAGATATATATTGAAGTAACATAATCAAAAATTTCGCAATGAATCCGAGTAAGTTCTAGGGAAATCGCAACCGAGACGAGTGTTCCGATAATGATGAGTTAGATTTTGTGGCTTCCGATTCAGATGAGTCATCCCATTTTGGGGAAATTCAAGCGATTTTGAATCTCTCGGAGACTTAGAATCGTTTTCTGAAAAAGAGAATGAGTTTTCGGAACAAGTTGTGGTGACAGGTGTCTCTGATGGACCTCCAACCGAGTGGACAACAGTTAGTGGACAATCCCTACAAACGTTCACTTTCATAAGCGCGTTATTCAATACCTATTGATATTTTTAGCCTTATGGTTACAGAAGAGGTCTTTCAGCAAATTGTTACCGAAACAAATGGCAAAGTTAATCTATTTTTACGGAGCACCACTATAACGCGCACTTCTCGGGCAAAGGAATGGGCAGACCACAACGCGCAGGAGACACAAAAATTTCTTGGGAGTCGTGATGTATATGGGCATTGTGAAATACCCATATATTGCTCACTACACCGAGAAAAAAAAACAATAGGTAAATCACCTAAATCGGCTTGGGTAAAGAGAATCGTATGGGAATTATAAACTTATAAAGCACATACTTCGATACCTTGCCAAAAAAAATATTTGATTCACAGATGTTAACAGATTCTGTATTAACAGATGCAGTATTCTGTTGATAGCTGCAGCATAGCTTCAGTTGTAATTAATATTGAATAAATCACTCAAAGTAACAGAGGAGTTTGGCTCAATGCTCAGTGTAGTTACTTCATACACAGTGGTATCGGTTGGTGTGGGTTCGAATCTCAACGGCATGCGAAGGTAAAATTTTTGTATTTGATATTTAATTTAATTTAATTTAATTTATTTTAATGTTCTTGTTATAATATATGTCAAGCAGTAAGAAAAGCCGAGAAGTCATTAATTTCTAAGAAAAACGGTGTCGATATAAGAAAAATTTTGTGTAGTTGACACAGAACAGAACAGAAAACAGAAAACAGAACAGAAAACACAGAACGAGAGGCGGCGGCAGCTTCAAAAAAAAGGAATATAAAAAAAAACCAAAACCCGAAAAAAGTTATATTTTTCAAATTCAATTTTTTGTCTGCTTTTTACTTTAAGGGATTGTTATGATCCACGGGATTATAGAAACTTACCTTCACAGACTGAAAATCCTTAATATAATGCCGCTTTCATTAAGAAGAACATTACTTTGTTCATGCTTTACATTCGATGTCATTACTGGTAAAATCGATAGCAAATATATCTCCAACAGGATTATACTTAATGAACCAATAAGGAGAACTTATTGGCATACAAGATTTTTGAGTAAATCTCAGCACCACAACATCTATGCATACAACGAACCCTTAAATAATTGTTGTAGAATATTCAATAATATAAGCGAACACTACTCACCCTCAATGTCAAAATCCGTGTTCAGGCGCTCCCTTTCTAAACACCTTTTCCCACCGTAATTTTTCCCCTTATTACTCACCATTAAACCAAATTTTTGCAATTGCTCTATTTCTTGAAAATACTCTCCTATCTCTAACTCCCACTCCCATGTTCACTCCCACATTCATGTTTATAAGTATAATTTAATATGATTATAAGACCCCTCTCTTTTTTGCCTTCCTTGTCTTTTTTTTTTGTTGACATGTTTTAAAAAAATGTCAGCGATGTGGGCGGATCATGCCCGCAACGAATAAACCCCTTCAATCACCAAAAACAAGGAAAGGAGAAAAAATTAAGAAAAAAATAATAATAAATAATAATAAGTAAAATAAAAAACCTGTTAGCATAAGTATTTGCCTTGTTTGGCTAAATAAATAAATAAATAAATAAATAAAAAAATTACCAAATACTTGGTTAATTTATCACCCAATAAAAATTGGCAAGTCAACATGTAAAACTTAGGCGTTTTGATAAAGTGCTTGGGTGGCTAAACTGCCAAAGCCATCTTATAAAATATACTAGGTTTTTTTTTTAATTTAACATAAGCTTTTTTTCTCGGTGTATTGGAGTACTGACCAGTGTTTTTCAAAAATTCATTCGTGCCCAAGTAATATCGCGGAATAGATTCCAGTTGTTATTGAAATTTATTCACTTTGCGGGCAACTCAACTATTGGTGGGAACCGTTTGGGAAAAGTAAGTTCACTTTTGGACTTACTTAAAAAAAACTTCGTCAACGCTAGAGGCCTGAAAGAATTTTTGGCAGTTGACGATTCAATGGTCCATTAGGTAGGCGGTAGGCT
The DNA here is from genome assembly GCA_914767935.1 of Coremacera marginata. Lineage (NCBI taxonomy): Eukaryota > Metazoa > Arthropoda > Insecta > Diptera > Sciomyzidae > Coremacera > Coremacera marginata. The sequence goes on along the minus strand of OU612045.1, from coordinate 1,853,822 downwards.
GCAATCCCGGCAGTACAACACAGGGAATAGCTTTGTGACCCAACCGGGTACACTTACACCACTGCCGTATATAGCAGGCAAAACTGATTCCAATAATCAAAGAGGAAAACCTACCCAAACTACTTCACATTCGACTCAAACTGTCTCAGACTTGGCCAAAAATTATTTGGACAGGGGTAGAATCATTGCAACCGATAATTTGTATACCTCCATTTCCTTAGCCAAAGAACTCCTTGCTTGTCAAACGCACCTAATTGGAACACTACACGGCAACAGACAAGCCAATCCAAGAGATGTGACAAATGCCAAGCTCAGGAGAAATGAAATAAAAGTGCTTGAAAATTCCGGAATTGTAATTACCAAATAGAAGGACAAGGAAGGCGAGGAAATCGATGCAATAAATTTCGTTAAAATTTTTTCTTTTCAAATCTCTTTTCTTAAATTTTTATTCTAAATTTCTCTATATTTTTTTTTTTTATTTCAATTATCTCACAGTTAGTCGTTTTTTATGACTAACATGCAGGACGAGAAATTGTTTTTTGTTTAGAAAACCAAATCCGAAGTTATAAATTTTTAGAATCATTTTTCGCGACCGGAATAGGGTCTACTTTGAGACAACGTAATACGATCAATTTAAATCTGATTTTCGTAAATAAAGTATCATTGGAACGAATATTTGCTCTTTTTTAAGGAAAAAGTATAAAACTTTTGAAAAAAATTGCAGTGAAATGACCCATTCTTAATTTCAAAGTTTAATACTATGCCAGCAACAAGTGGTTTAGTTTTTTTTCTTTTTCATTATTTTTATTTATTTTGGCGATCCATTACCTTTTCAACGATGTGAAATAAAGGTGTACCCTTAAAGGGTTAAGAAGTTATGGTCGAAGTTAGAAGTAATAACAGTCGAAAGAACTGTTGAAGTCTATATTTTAAACTTACTCTTTGTTCAAAATCGCAAAAAATCGCGACTATTTGCTGCGCGGTTCACAGCATTTATCTTCAAAATTTCGGAATTCTAAAACAAATTACTACAGTTTCACACTGATCATAATATCAATACCATATTTTCAAGGTGATCTGTGGGCAATGAAATTTCAATAAGATAATGAAACTCAGATGATGAAGACATGAATAATAGATAAGAAAAAGATAATACTGACCTTGTAACTTGAGAGTTATTCTGTCCCATGATGGGCTCAAAATGGAGTAAATGAGGAAGTTGGATGTTAAAGTCACTTGTTTAAATTTTAGTTTTCTGATTGTTGTTTTTGCCTTTATCATATCGCGTGTATGGCCCTCACAGCTTCGTTGTTGGAAAACTTGTAGTTTTAGCAGTCAATTTAAAGTGAGCCTACCTTGTATCATGGTTCTGTCCTATATAGCCAGCAAATATTAAGTTTGAGCCCACTGTGCGTCATAAGCAAGAAGTTCTTCAACACACTTTTAGGTTGATTCATATTTAATGTTTTCGCTGCATTTTAACATCTAGTTTGGCATCTAGTTTGCTGACACACACATATAACGCAATATTCACAATATTTAAAAATAATTTTATTTAAATACTGTCACCAGCGCAACGTTAAACTTGTTGCTGCTCATATGTTGATGAATTTTTTTTTTTTTGTTGCTGATCCCAAACGTACGCAAGTTTGTGCTACATGCATGCGACTTATTGCTTAGGCTGTCGCTATGCGTATTAATGTCGGTCATTTATGCTGAAAATTTACCGTTTTAATTAGTTTTTAGCGCGGCTACAACTGTGCGCGTCCTTGTTGGCGGCTTGCTAAGAAGGCAGCGAGAACAGACGTCAAATAAAGGTGAGTTGAGTGCGGCAATATTTATACCATTTGGTGATTTAAATTTAAATTAGAAGTCAGTTGATGCTGTCTGTGTGTGTGTGATTTATAAAAATCTTCTAGGTTATTTAAACTTCTTTCATATTAAAATAAAAATACACATTTTTTTTTTTTTGTATAAAATTTTCATTTTATTTAAATTATCTTAAAATTTTTCGTTTAGTTGCTATATGGTTCTTCTAATATTATTTCTGTTGTTTTGTATAATTTATGAAACATTTTATATATCAATTGAATTTATATACTTAAAAACAATAACTTTTATAAATAATAATAATAATAAAACTATGCTTTAGTTGTGTTGATAAGCAAGTGTATAACTCTCTCTGGGTGTGTTTGTGTGTTGTGCGTGTATGAGTGTGTGAATAAATTTTTAAAAATAATACAGCTTTTTGTTGATAACATTAAATATGGCGGCTACAATTACAATTTATTGAAACTCTCTCGCTCGCTGGCACGTTTATCAAGCTACTGGATTTAAATGGCCTAAACTACACTAACAAACAGGCCTAAACTAAAAAAGACAATTCACGCTAAAAATAGTGTGTGTGTGTGTTAAACATTAATTAGTGTTTTTGTGTTTTTTTATTACAAATCATTATTTGTAATAATCTTACAAAAAAAAAAAAGCTTTTCAAAAAATAATGTTTTCTTATTTTTGCTGAATAATTAATTTGTTTTTTCTTTTTATCTAAGTGTACAAAAGTATTGTCAATTCTTTTCGTTACATTGTTTTTGGTATAATTAATTCCATAAATGGCATAATTCTTAAATTTATTCTATTTAACTACTATAACAATAAGTTTTACATAAGCGAGCGCACAATGTTTAGCAACAATACGCATGAGTCTAACATTTGAATAATTATTAAACAAAAATTGATTTCAATTGTTGCTTCAACCTAAAAAAGATTATGCTTAGCAACATTTGGGATTTTATTGCCAGTCATCAAAACTACACTAAAATTAAGCTTAAGCTACAATTTAAATAAAAGCACGCATTACGACACGAAAAAAACAACGCATATTTAAAACTATGTAGAACTTATTTGCACTAATTTGGAGCGAGCATTTCTACTATTATCATGATTTGTGCCTTCGAGTTAAAATGTGGGAGAAGGCCTTAATTTTTGCACTTTATAAAATACTAAAAGCTATAACATTTATTGCCCTCGCTATTTGACTTCAAAGTCAACACTTGGATGTGGCATGATTGACGATGTTACCTCCTCCTCCACCCGATGTCTCCAAATGTTGCATCAACAATTGTTGCAAATTTACACGCAATGCACGCTCTTCATTGATTTGCAGCTTCATTTGGCTCATATCTTGTTGCATTTGACGTATAGCGGTCCAGAGTTGACGCAAGGTCGGTGTCATGTCTTCATTCTCCAAACCTATATATTTACGGCAGCGACAACGAAACATAAGACAACGAAAGAATATGCCAAGAAAAAAAAAAGAAAAAAGAAAGAACAAAAACAAACAGTGGAATGGTGTTTTGTGGCAATAATTGGTAATTGTTTTTAATTGCTAAAAGTAATTTATATATTATATAGTGAAATGCTTAGAAACAAATAAATTCTAAAATGTAGTGAAATTTAGAAAAGTAACAAAACACATAAAAAAAGTATCTAAATACAACTACAAAAATTGGTGTTCTATGTCAAAATTCAAAAGAAACTACTAACTTATGTTTTACGAAAACTAAAACTAAACACAAAATAAGCTAAAAGAAAGAAAAAATAAATTTTCTAAATAAATGTTACAAAATTTTTAAAAAATTCTAAATGTATATAATAAGCTAAAACATGGCATCATTCATCATTCAGTCAATCAATCAATTAATTAATTTTTTGTAGTAAGAACCTCACACAACAAGTTTTCATGGCGTATTGCTAAGCTTCCAAGCTTTGAACATTAAATGCACAAATAAATTTTGCAGCAATATGCGTGAAATTGTTGCTTTAAAGCGTTGCAAATAAAAGCATTGATATAGAAAAGAGAAATTTTGCTCAAAAGCTCGAACATAATTTTTTTAACAGCATGTTTTTTTCATGAAGTTACGGATGTGCTGTACAGTAGTCAAAACAGTACATTACTATTGTGTAACCGTAACAGCCGTGACCAGGACACGAAATAATATAAACTATAAATTTGTGTTCTTTTTTTTTTTGCTATTTGAGCGTTTCCAGATTTTCACACCTAGTCATACCATTTGTAAAGTGAAAAGGAAAAGTTTTGAGGTAATTTTTTGTCATATTAATGTTTAGCTGCACATTGACAATGAAGCCCGTTACCAAAGGATGGTTTTAGGGGTTTAAACCTTTCTCATAGGGTCTAGAAAGTATGAAAAAAATAATACAAAAGAGAGTATTAAAATCAAAACGTTATATTTTACTTTTTAAGAAAAATTGAGATAATTATGTAAATTTATTCGAAATAGCAAAAGTTATAAAATTTTCAAAAAAATTTACTTGAGCAATAAAAAATTTTTTGGCCAAAGGAAAGTTGAATTGTTCTTACAAAAGTCACAATAATTTTCTTTAAATAATTTTAAGAAGTTTTTATGTTAAAGAAACATTTTTAACTATGGCTTTCAACGTTCAAAAAGTCTTAAGAGTCTTAGGAGTCTTCAGAGTCTTAAAAGTCAAAAAGTCCTAATATACCTCAAACAAATATGATTTAATAAATTGTAGAAAATTAGGGTGACGTGCAATTTTTAAGCTTATTAGACGCTAATCCTTTGGGAAAATAATCGATTGATTTTTTTTAACTTTGAAATTATAAATTGTATTATAATATTTATGCTATTCACAGTATAAGTACGCAGGTTTACGATTTGTTATTTTTATGCCAACTTACTTAAGCGTATTTTTCTTTGTTGTTGTTTTGCATGCAAACGCAAATATGCAAACACGCGTAAATAAAAGTAGTCCTTGAACGTGTTATTTGTGTCTCGTATTTTTATGCCCTATCTACAGCATATATAACAGCGTTGCAAAATCATTGAATACGGCAAACACATACTGAGGTGCCCACAGTTTCAAAAATAACAAATGCTATAAATACGCTTTGTTTATATATGTTTAAACTGTGAATAGCTATTATATTATATAATAAATTATATGTATTTCTACGAAACTACAAACAATTTCGGGTATTTCGCGTCGGGCAGATAGCTACAAATTTTGGCCATTCGATTTTTCTTACTTTTCTGGTATGTTAGACTTCTTAATTCTCCAACATATTTACAAAAATTTGGTCTTGTATGAAGCCTAGTTTTCGAATTATGAGCTTTTTAAAATCACCTTAATTCAAAATAAGGTTTTTTCCTAAAAGGAGTCCTCTTCTGGAAAATATTTTTAAAAACATTTTATGCGGTGATTCCTATGGGGAGTTAGATGATTCTTTTAATCAGAAAAATTACAAATTAAATTTATTTTAACTTCGCCATTTTTAAAATTAATTTATTTTTACATCAAAAAATTAAAAAAAAATTAGTTTAAAAAATAAAAATATTAATATTTTTAATTTTTTTTTTAATAATTTCAAATTCGAATACGACTGAACAAATTATCAAGTTTTCCACTAAAAAAAATACTGTTTAATTCTTTTTATAAAAATTTATTCACTTAAGAAATAATTTTCAAAAAAAAATCTTATTTTGGTTTTAGTCGATTTTACATATTTAACTCTCAAACTTGTTTATAATATATTGGTAATGTGCGAAGATTTTTTGTCAAATTACAAGTCTTTTGAAATCACGATACCAAATATACCCAAAAAAAATTTTTACATATATATTTGGAGAATTGAATAATTTTTTTAAGACAGACTTATTTTTTCCTATCGCAAATTATTTAAAAAATACACAAAAAAAAAATTTTAATTATTTTAAAAGTTCGCCTTTTGAATATAATTTGGATCGATGAAATTATTTTAGAAAAAAATTATATTTTGACTCTACGATTTGATGAAACCCAAACTAGACTTTGCACAGAGAAAAAATCTTCTACTCGAACACAAGCTAGAAACCAATGAAGGTATTAGATGGTGAAAAAGAAACAGTCTTAAAGACTTAATTTTTTTGTTGTATATTCATGTGAAATACACCATAAATGCATATTCTTGATTCATATCTCCAACCCAGGAACTGATTCAAAAAATTTTTATTTTAATTTTGGTTGAAGTTTTTATAATATTTGTTTTTATTACGTTAAAAAACCTTACGTTTTTTTATATTTTTAATAATTTAGAAATAAATTCAGTTTTTCTTTTCAATTATTTTTGTTTTAAACTTATGTTTTTGTTTTTGTAAAAAAAAAAGGCACATCCAAGAATATTTTTAAAAGCAAACTTTTTTTTTTGTCATTCCCATATCCTTGTCTTTAATTTTTTTCTGGTGCATATTTTTATCAAAAAATACCCCTCTGCCCCCTCATCACACCATAGAAGCTGTACATCAGCTGTAGTACAAAGAAATGCATTGTTTTTACAATAGATGGTTTTATTAATATGTATCTCGCGTTGTATAAGTGCCATAGGCTTGCGCTGGATGGCGTCAGAAAGATAATATTTTGTACTAAAGAAACTTTTCAGACGATTTTGTGATTGCTTTACTCAGTTTTGTTTGAGCGCGCGTCAAAGATGGACACCAGTAAAAAGAAAATACGTCAGAGTATACAATTTTCCTTCGAACAAAGGTGAAAACTCAAGCAAAGCGGCTGAAATTGTAAATAGTGTTTATGGTCCCGATTGATGTCAAACTTGCACCGCGCTCTGCAAGCTCAATTGTCGAAAATGTCGATAAAATAATGGGACTCATCAGGTCCGACCGTTATGTAAGCACTGTATCGATTGCCTAAGATCACAAAACAATGCACAAAAACCGTTTGGAACCACTTGAATAAGGCTGGATACAAAAAGAAGTTCGATGTATGAGTGCCACACGCAAAAGTTGACGCAAAAAGAACTCATTGACCTAATTTCCATCGACGAATCGATGCTGAATCGCAACAAAATTAACTCATTTCTGAAATGGATGGAGACTGGTGACGAAAAGAGATTCACTTATGGCCACGTCAATGGAAAATGGTCGTGGTCGAATCGCGGAAAGACGATGCCAACGGTGCTTAAACTATTATTGACCGTCTGAAGGTTTTCCTGTGTGTTTTGGGTGGGATTGCTTCAGAATCATCTACCATGAGCTGATCCCCTACTCTGCCCTAAACTATTAATTCACACCTGTACTGTCGACAATGGGACCATCTGAAGGAAGTAATCGCCCAGAAACGTATTTGAAGTTTTTTCGATATGATTTATTTTTTGATTTATTTATTCATACATTTATAAATATTGGAAATCAGCGGCCGTGGCGCAGTGGGTAGTGTGTGTGGCCCATACGTTAAAGAACCCTGGTTCGAATCCCACCTGACACAGAAAGTTTTTTCAATTGAATTAATTTTTATGTTCGGCCGTCACCTCTCTGCAGACAACTGCAAATTTCAGAGAGTAAAAACTGCCATGAAAAGCTTATTGAGAACATAAGCCGTTCGGAGTCCGCATAAAACTTGCCCAATAGGCAATAAAGGTAGGCCTCTTCGAACGAAGTCATGAATTTATTGCTACTTTTGGCGGCAAGACACATGACATTCTCGCTGCTCCAGCGACCGCTTCTTTAAGGCCTGGTTTTTCGCTAACCAAGGCAGTACAACAGCTATAATTTTCCTACAAAAACCGGTTGAACTTCCCAGAAGGCATTGGCAGGTGTTCGAAGCGCTACTAGCATGTCTTGAAATGGATGTCGGAGGCCTATCATACTCGTAGCCAAGCCTATTTACTTTTTTATATGAAATGGGAAAATTTTTCATGCCTTCCGCTCTCCCTTTTCTAAAGAGGTCTGCTAGAAGCACTCCTTCAGAATAGCTAAAAGAAGGATTGAGCCAAACAAATGGAAAAATATTTTTTTTTCGCGTGCCACAGACTCGTTTACGAACTCGCTCTCATGGCTCACATATATAAACACCGGCAAGAAGTTATTTGTCTATGTTATGGTAACAGTTGGCGCTGAGACTTCATGTTGAAAGGTCCACGCTGCTGATGCTTTAAATTTGATTATGCACCGAAAAAAATTGAGAGCGAGAGAAATTTTTTCAATTTGTTTTATTACTCCTTCTTTTAGCCATTCTAAAAGAGTGCTTCTAGCAGACCTCTATAGAGCAGGGAGAACGGAAGGCATGAAAAATTATTTAAAAATTTCATATAAAAAAGTAAATGGGCTTGGCTACGAATTGGGTAGTCCTCTGACATCCATTTCAAGGCCTACTAGTAGCGCTTCAAACACCTGCCAATGCCTTCTGGGTGTAGGCCCAGTTCTCGATCATTTGTGTTCAAACATTTCACAAACACACACAACACAACTGATCATAAGAAGCTCGGTCAAAGTCCTTTCGTCCAAGTCGTTTCGTTTTTTTGTTTTTAATAAATGATATGTATTTGTAAAGAACATGGTCGAATTATAAGGCTGTCGCTCAGTACTCTTCTCAGTACCCATAATTGTCAAAATCAGCCAATTTTGCGAATAAATACGAAAGGAAAAGGAAAATGAGCTGTCAACTTCGATTTGACAATAATGGGTACCAGTATTAACTTTAGACGGTTATATATGTCAAGGAATTGTCATATTGCAAGCTGTGAGTGTAATTTTTATTCAGTTGTCTTTGGAATTTTTTTCGTAATAATATAATAGACATCATAAAATTTTACGAATTTGGTTATAACTTTATGGTTCTGTACACCAAATATACAGAGCACTTACACCATATTACACCCCACATCTGAGGCCGGCATTCGCCGTGTTGTTGACTGTTTTCACACGTTTATTTTTTTGCAAATTGCAGCGACACCGAGACGCATTAGAAGCATGCGTACTGTAGAGAATATTGCATCCGTTCAGGAGAGTATTAAAGAGAATTCAAATTAACAACAGCATAGTCTTTGTGCGTCTACTTTATGGAAATTTTTAAGCAAAAATCTTGATTTGAAGGCTTACAAGATTCAGCTTGTGCAAGAATGCAAATCGTTTGTGTCGGAATTTCATTAAATGGACCCAGAATCAAACATATTCGCTATAGAGCCATGATTTATGACTTTTTTATTCTCCGATTGAATGGCACGAATGTGGGAGGGATGTGGTTCCAGCAGGATGGCGCTACTTGCCATATAGCAAAGAAAGCAATCAACTTATTGTGTGTGATATCGTGGAAAATCTTGTGTGTAATGTCGTTAGGCGACATACGTCCACAAATGCTTGAAAAAGTGGTCTATTAATTTATCTTTAAAAATTCAAAAAAGTTATAGTAAAAAAATGATAAATTTAAGGTTACATTAAATTAAATTTAAGGTATTTCAATTAATTAAATTAATTTTTATTAACTCGTTCGACCCGGATGGAACATATATGTACCACTTAATCACTAAAGGTTTCGATAGCCGGGTCGAAAGTGCTAAAGTTGTTTAATATCATAGGTTAAATTTTGACGTCTTAAGTATCTCTCACCTTAACCCAACGCATAGGTATATCATACCTACATAGAAATCATTTTTTTTAAATGCAATGTCTTAGAACCTCCAGAAAATATAAATCCTTTTTAATGTTTATTAAAATTCTATGCCTTACATTGGGCTACGGCTTTTAAAAATGAATCTATGCGGGCAGAACTAAGCATATCATCTTTTTAAAATAGATTATTTAAATATTTACAACTATAAATCGTTCATCCCAAGCAACAGTTTAGTATATTTGTATGTAAAAACTAACTTCTTAATATAAGTGCTACGGACAAAAAGAATTTACTTAGGACAAATCATCAAAAATCTTATTTAAATTTTTGTTTTATAAAAAAATTTTTTATTATTTTACTTGCACAAACATTACACATAAGAATTATTAAGTATAAATTAAATTTTAAAATTAAGTTGTTACTGCAATTGTAAGACACCAAAATACGCTCAATATTTTTATTTAATTTTAAACTAAATTCAAAATTATTTTAACTTTTATGTTCAGTACTTAAAGCAATGATTTTTATTGTATTTTTATTTTCTTGTTTTGATTACACGTTTCCTTAACTTATTCACCTAACTTCATATACAAACAAGTATACAGTGCATCATTCACTATATTAATTATAAGTTTATATAGCTTATTTAGTATCTAGCTCGTAAAATGCTGTTAATTCTGTTTCATGTCTTTGGTAAGTAGTTAGTTACACTTAAGTTAATTAATAAGAGTAAAACACAGTGTTAAAAAATATGATGTATATGGTATGTTGGTAATGATCATTAAAAAAGTGTAAAGTTTAATACATAACAAATTTAAGTTGTTCATATAAATTATTTTATTACTTTTGATTTATTTAGCTTCAAATTCAGGCATAAAAAGTGTAAAAAATTGTAAATATTTCTAAACATTTTTTAAAAAATTTATTAATTTTTCATAGGCATCTAATAATTAATCTATAGTATACCTTAAAATAACAACATAAAATTAGCTTAGCTTAAAGTTTGACTAATGCTCCATATGGCTTTGTGTTTAGTGTTGTATTATTGTCCACAATAGTTCAACACTTTAAAATAATGTTGTTGTTTTTTTTTACTTTTTTATAGCTACAAATGAATATTTTATTTAATAAGAAAACTTTACTAAATAAATTTCTTTGAGAGTAAAATGAAGACACATGTGGAGTCTCGAAATAATTTACTAACTTAGGCTACAGTCTGAAGTTATTATACTACTTTTTAAACACTATACCAACTAACGCTAACGTTACGTTTTAGACGCAATTTTTAAAATTCTCGTCTTGATTTGAAACTAAAATCAGCAAGAAATTAAATTTTATTGGTATATTCAATATTCTAAGAATATTTAAGCTCTTTGTTTCATATTTTTATTTTTATTTTTATCATTTTTCTATTTTGATGTTAACCTATATTTGCCGATATTTTAAGGAAAATGTAACTGAAAGTTGAAAAACAAACAATTTTATTAAAAAAAGGTCAGGTTTTGACTTTTTAAGAAACAAAATTTTCCACAAATTATACGGAAACTACCAGCTCATCACATCATGTTAACATCCTGATATTTTACGTTGTACGCCAACATATTTCGTTACGTTTTCAATTTAAAATTTAAATTTCTTTAATTTTTTGTTTGCCTTGTAAATTTTACTTTTTAAAGTTACTAATAATCAATTATAAATTGCGTTTATTATTTTTTGAAGACTTTTTCTATAAGTTCTATAAATATAATCAACTTGAGGCTATAATAGTTTAAAAAATATATTCTTTTAATAAAATCATATTTATATTCAAAAGTTACCTATACCTATTTTAAAAAACATATTCCTTAAAATTTTGTCAACTTGGCGTTGTGTCTAACGTAAGTTTTCTTGTAAAATTCAATAGTACGTTATACTTGACTTTAACTTATAATAATAACGTTATGACAACAAAAAAACAAAAACTTAACAAAACATTTAACGAATAAATTATTTTTAAAATAAATGTAAACGTATGAATAAAAAGCGACGTACAGTTAAAAACAAAAAAAAAAACGTAACATTAAGCATCAGCAGCAGCTTCAGCAAGCAGCAGCAGCAGCAGCGTTTTAACAGCTCTTTCAAAGGCATCCATATTTTTTTTTTTTCTTTAATTTCATTTGGCTAAGATGGCATTCTTATTCAATAAGTCAGTCACTCATTCAATCATTCATTCAATCCAACAGTCATTCAATAAATAAGCAATTCAATCAATCAATAATTATTAATTTTTCGCCACTGCTTCATCACAAAATTACCGCAACACCACGTCGCTGAGTTCCGTTGACTGTCCGCATCTGATCCAGTGGCTGAGCCTGCTGATCCACCGGTGCAGCCACCGCCACCCGTAGCGCCATTCCTAAGCAAGCCAACACCACAGCCGCGGTGTACGCTATGCCGACCTTCCGACGCAGCCAAATCATCAGCATCTTCATCGTTGGCCAAATGTGGTGTACTGCGTCGCAATGTATTCGTTTTCAGCCCATACAACTGACCATAGCCGCTCGAGCTTGTCTCAAACGAGCGATTGAGGCGGCGATCATAAAGTCCAGGCGCTGGCGGATAACGTTCCGTTGGCGGTTGCTCCTCGGAGCGGTTGCGCATCAGCAGCGGTTGTTTGGGAGACGAATTGGCCGACAGCGAGGTTGTAGCCTGTGGTGCATTGCGCTGATGCGTCTGATAGGTGTTCTTCGTCATTTGCTTGTTCTTGCGTGGCAGCAGTGGTGTCATGAAAATGTTATCGTATCCCGAGCCAAAGCCGCTTTTGAATCGATTAAGCGATTTGCGAGTGGCGCGTTCTTCAGAAAGTGCCCGAAAGTCAGCTGGCGTGGGTGAAAATTGAGAACTCGCAACGCCACCACCAACTGCTGCAGCACCACCGGCTGTCCCACCAAGCGAGTAACGATAGCCACCACTGTTTAACGAAGACACGGACGTCGAGTAGAGGTTGAAATTATTTGGGCTCGCCTCACGCCAGATGTACGACGAATTGAGGCTGTTCGTTGAGTTGGGCGGAATATGTGCAGACGCACTGGCAGCGCCTAGAGGTGGCTGTGATTGTCCACAGACGAAGGGCAGCTGCGGATTAGATGTTGAGAAATGTTTGCTTGTCTTCAGTTTTCCACCGCGTATAGGCAAGCATGGTGTCCATGGCTGAAGGGCTATATTAAGTTGATAGATTGGTAGAGAAAGAAAATGAAATAGAAGAAAAAACAAAACAAAAACAAGGCAGAGATAAATGGAAAGAAATGAGAATAGAACAAAGGAAAGACAGAGAGAGAAAGAAGCAAAAAGGGTGTGGTGAAAAACGTAACAAACAAACGAAAGGCAAAACGGCACAAAAAACAGCAAAAACACCGACGTAATAAAAACATTAACAGCATAAGGAGCAGACAAATACAAAAGCGGCGTGTATTGGATGGGGAAAGGGGAATCGTATACACTTGAACTGTGAAGCATATTTTTATTTTTAAAATTAAATTTTATAAAGTTCGAGAGAGGAGAGCAATGAAAAATATACACTAGCAAACTATATCTTACAGCAGCGTAATTTTCAGCAACTGCAACTTTACTATTTGTGTGCACGTGTGCAAACACATCGTAACACAACTGTACCAATTAAATTGTACACAAAAAAATTATGTTTTTGCCCTTTTTACTTTTGTTGAAACTGGCGTTTTTTACGATATCATATGCGATGTCATGTGTAAAGACAATTGTTTTCCAAATCATTACTTTTTCTCTATATCTGAACTTGAGTTTCATTGTGACTAGTTTGAATCTAGTTCTTATTGCTACATTTTGTATAGCTTGTACCAAAACAGCTGACTAATCAAAGATAGGCATAACGGTTTTAAAAAAGCGAACAATGTTGATTTCTTTTTTAAGTGAAACTTCTTAGGCGGCAGTGTGACGATTTTTAGTGAGGATAGATTTTGAAAAAACATGTATACATTAGAGTGGGTCGGTCTCCATACAAAAAAAAAAATTCGAAAAGATCGCCACTTCTTCAAAAGCGTACCTCGAGAGATTTTTGATCGCCATTAAAACAAATTTTTTTAGGCACCTTGTGTGAACCGCCAAAATCGTTTATTCATCATAACTTTTGTTGTTTTTGTCCGATCATCAAATGATGATGAGCACTACAATTGTCCTATAGGTGTCATTGGCCTACAATATCAACTTCATTAAGTGATTTTAGTTACCCAAATTTCTACGCCCCTAGATGAAATTTTTTTATATCTTTATATAAATAGGCGAAGGCAAAAGAGTTCAGTACCATTTTCTCCTGTGTTTCTTAACCGATTTTGATCAATTTTAAATGAATCAGATTAGGGAGAATCACCGAAGACTTTTAAAGACAAATGCTTGCTGGAATATCCGGTGTCGCTCAGGGGGTGGTATGGCATTCAGGGTGTTTCTCAACCGAAGAGTTTTCAAAGAAGAATGCTAGCTAGAACCGGTGTCGCTCGGGGGTGGTATGGCAAAAAGGTCGAATTTCGACCACTAGTGTACTTTAGTTAAAATAAAGCCACTAAAAAACTAATATAATTTTGCCTTGGAAGTATTTACATTACTTAATAAACAAAAAAGTTACAGTCGATTTTGACGGTGCACACAGGCTGCCTAAAAAAATGTTCAATTCAAATAAGGAGCGGACTTTTTTTCTTCGACCCGGTATAACTACATGATTATAAACATATAACAAAAAAGCGAAACGTTTTTTGAAAACATTGTATATGGTGCACGTACAATGTATATACAATAAACAGTTTTAGGGGATCGCGTGTTTCAAATCTGTTGTCAGAATTTTAAAATTCAAGACGGCGGATAGAGTTGACACATAGCCTTTTTTATATTTTTACGAATTCTTGTAATTTTGAAATTCTGACAACGGATTTGACTTCCAATCTGAAAAAAAAGTTTTAAAATTTATTTTTACGAATTCTTGTAAATTTTTAATTTTGGCAACGGATTAGGATTCAGTGACTCTGTTTTAAATGAGATGAAGTTTCACTTCTTTACTGTATACATGCTATACTGTATACTTTTTTAATAAAAAATTTCCCACATCAAAAAAATATACAAATTCGAGTACTGTTTTGGCACAAGCAGATCTTTGTATGATTTATGTTTTTCAGCTAATTATGGGTGGATTATAAAAAACTTCTCCAATCACAAAATATCTAGTTCACCTTGAGTAATGTATAAGCAATAGACCGGTGCAAAAAACCCGGACTGTTTCTAGTTTTTATCAACGATCTTCTGTCGTTGACTCACAACACAATTCATTCGTTTGCAGACAGCAGCATTTCCACTCATATTTGTTCAAAAAACGCCCGAGCTCTTCGTTGATAGAGAGGAGAAAGTGGCAATATATGAATGACACTTTATAATGACGTAAAAAATCTCCAAGTGGAGTCTTGCTAATAGAGTTGGAGTTAAAGCTAGCAAGACCCAATGTTGCCTTTAAACCCACAACCAAATCAATAGCTCCTTAGCTCAACTCAAATGCTGAACTCAAATGCTCTTAGCGTTCTGAACATATCGATACAATCAGATATGGAATGATCACATTTTGTATATTAGGTCGAAAATGGAGTACAATGCGCACATTTAGACAGGGGGCTTAAAAATCAATCATTTGGAGCTTCTAGCCCGGATCCAACGACGTTCGATATATTTGATAGGGGATGAAAATATTTCATCTTCCCTCAACTCTCGACGAAAATTTCGAGAATCGACGAAATTTTGGTTGCCTAAACCTTTTCTGTGTGTGACGGCCGTGGCATACTGGTTGAGGTGCGTGACTAGTATGCGATAGACTCCAGGTTTGAATCCCATTTGGCACAGTCACCTTTTGCAGACAATAACAAACCTCAGAATAAAAACTACCATGTAAAGCTTCTTGAGAACACGAGTTGTATGCAGTCGGCAGAAAGCTTGTAGGTCCAGTACTCGATCATTTGTGTTCAAACATTTCACAACACAATTGATCATAAGAAGCTGAACCAAAGTCCTTTCAAGGGCTGAAATGGCCGATTCTTTTTCTTTTTGTAAGCTTTTTTTGTACAGGTACAACCATGGGAGGTGTTCAAAGGAGATACGTGGTCTGGTGCCACCAGCTCGTGTGTTACATAAGTCCACTCGGGCAGCACTCCAAGCCCAATCCTTTACCATTGCCTCTTTGCCCTGTGAAACATCGCATTACCGAGTTAATTTGTTCTTCAGTCACTTGGTAAAATTGTGGAACAATATCCCTGCGAGCGTGTTCCCGGCAGTTTCCAGATGTGTAGATTAAAATCAAAACTTCACCGACACTACTACATCTTTCCACCCTCGAGCTAAATATCTCGTCTTTCGAATCAACACGAATAAGTTTAAGTGAATTGTTCTTGTTTGTTCTAGAGTACTACCAACTTTTTTATTTTAAAAGATATGTTTATGACTTTGATGTCATTGTAGAGAAAATTCAATAAATAAAAAAATTGATTAGAAAAAGTAATTTGATTTATTACGCGAAATTCTGAGAAAATTGCGCTCAAAGTTGAAATTTAGTAGTTTCAACTAAATGGCTTCATCTTCATATGAGCACAGCTCGGGAACAGGTAAGTCCCGTGGGTTCGTTGACACACCATTTGAAATGTAATTTTATATCCTTTTCAATGAGCGTTTGAAATAAATTATACTGTGAATCAAAGTCGTGAAATATTCTTTAGCCCTGTAACTCCTAAGGGTGAAAAAATTGTCCCCCCTTCCCCCTTCTCCCCTATTAAGAAGGTCATTTCTCAACTAATTCAGCTTCGCAAGCATTAACACATTTTACTGTACATAGATAGCGTACAATAAGTCATTTAAACTATAATGACTGATGTTTGTGTCAATTTTTTGTGTTGTGTTCGTTGAGCGAACATAGACACAAACATGTACACTATAGACTGATAAGTCATGTCATCTACGCTACATAACGTTAACGTACACTGTGTTAATCATTTGTGCCAAGATGCATGAGCAATAAATAAATTATCTACGGTTTTTACATATTTCATTGCATAAGCTTGGTTTTACTATCAATTGATAAAATAATAAGAAGCACATCAGCAGAATACATTGGAAGAAAACAATAACGAAGCAAAAATAAATAGGGCAATAGGGAAGCAAAAGCAAAAATTACACAATATTAAAAGGCTGGAATTTTAAAAAGGGGCTGGACTGTGAGTTTTTAAAAGATAGGCTATAGGGGTGTATAACTAAAACAAAAACCCGTAAGTCCCTTCACTTCCATTGATAATTGATACACAAAATATTTTTCTTATTATTCCCAAACTTAATACATAATAATTTGTGAATCATTGTGGATATATTTTTAAAAATTTTCCCATACAGAAAAAAAAACCTTTTATCAACACTTAATAAACAAAAGGAATCTGGAAAAGGAATTGTAAGTCGGAGGAGAACGGTACAAAATGGGGCGAAAAGAGTCATGTACAAATAAGTAATTTGAGTTTAAAAGATTTTAACATATTATTAATTGTTAATAAAAATTATTAAAGCTAAATTAAAATAAAAATAAAACTAAAATTAAGTTAGCAGTATACAAAAGTGAGCTATTTTTAATGAGGTTTTTGTTACTCAAGTGTTTGTATGGATTTAAAAAATAAATAAATACAATTTGTGAGTTAGACTTAAATAGAGATTTTTTTAACTGAACTAAAACCTTGTTTTAATGTTTAATCATTGAAAAAAAAAATAAACATTTTTTAGCTTTTTTAAAATATTACATGTCAAATCTTACGGTACTAATTTCAATAAAATAAAACCTTACAAATGTTATAACTAAAGTGGAATGCTATAGCTTAAGAATTAAATTATAAATAAATCAACCAGTTTTTAAAAAGCGTTTGACAATGATTTTTCATTAGCGTTTTAATAACGAACTTAAGAAAAATATTAAAAAAAAATAGTCCTCTTGATATGAATTTGAAAATGTGTTTAACCTAGGAAAATTTCAAAATGCAGCAACCTTAAGATAAAAGCCGTCTAGTTAACAAATAGCAAAAACATTTTTATATATATATTAGCCATAGATAAAAAAAACACAAACAATTATTTTAAAAAAAGTTAGTTAAACGTAATTGAGTCCTTTTTTTTAAAAAGGTATTTTATTCAAAACGTACTCATTTTAATTTCAAGCAAATCACATTTAAAAAAATTAACAAATTTTATACGAAAGTAATAAGAAAAGTGTAAAAAACTTACCCGAATGTATTGTGTTCCTGGCATTGCTCTGATAGGCTGCGCAATACGCTTCAAAGACGCGTAAAACTAACGCATCCTCCTCAAAGGTCGGCTGATTCTTGCGACCGCTGCAATAGCTGGACAAAGCGTTTGAGCTGCCGCCACCACCGCCGCTGCTTGTAGCATTCAAAAGAATAGGACGCAGCGGCGGCGCCGGACGCAGACTCGTTATACTCCAATTAACTGTTTAGAGCAAAATTAACTGTATGAGCTGAGTAGATAGAATACAAAATTCAATTCAACCTTTTGTGTTTCCGATCCTTGCGTTTGTTGCCACCATGTTTGCCACCGCCGGTGCTACCGTTATGGACGCTGTCTTCGAAGTACTGTTCGATGTCAGGACTAAACTTGATTTGTGGCTTGGAGCCGCTGCTGCCACCAGATGATTTGGTAGACTTTGTGGTGGTTGTTGATGATGAAGATGTTGTGGATGCTGAGTGTGCGTGAATTGGTTGTAGCTGAGGTGATGATTGAACGATAGGCTCCGTTTGTGTTGTGACTGATGCGAGTTGGAGATGACGCTGACTGCTGCTTGGCGTGACGACGACGAGCTCGGTGGATGGTTGAGCATGCCCATGTTCGTTGGTGGCGACATCTAAAATGCAAAAAAAAAAAAAAACATTACAAATTTGTTAGATACTTGACATAACTTAAAAAAATTTTAATAAAATTTATTAAAATAGATTAAGTAAAACAAAATTTAGTAAAAGTGCTGCATGGTGATAAAAGTCAATTTGTTGAGTAGCGATAGCAACAATGTCAAATTCAAATTTTAGGTCAATGATATGCTGCAGCCATATTTGCACAACTTCAAGACGATTAGTAAACGTTGCTCTGCATTGGGTCACTTTTTATCGAAATTTTTCTTCTAGAAAATAAGACAGCTAAAAGCGCAACAACAAGCAGCAAGCATGAGCAAGAGAGAGAGAGAGAGTGAGAGTGATTAAGAGATGCGTGGTGAGGTGAAAATGTTTTGTAATTTTTATTAATTTTTTCCTTATTTTCATTTCGTTTTTGATCTTTTTTCTTCCTGCATTCCTGTTAGATATTGTAAACGACAAACTTTGATGATCATAATGAAGTTGGCAAGCAAACTTAATTTAATTATATATTAAATGATATTTTTTTACAATAAGAAGCTGCAGTGTCATACGAGGTATCATTATAAAAATTGTTTATTATACAAATTTAGCTAATTTTATACAACGGAGCATTATTAAATTTATAATATTTGAACCGAACGGCACGGATCACTAGCATTTCGTTTCGTGACGAAATGTCACGACATGCATGTCTCGAAATACATCACTAAGTATAACGAAACGAACGTTTAGCATCGTGCAAGACACGGTAAGATATATATTTTTCATACCAAAATATTTGACGACGTTTAACGTTCGTTTCGTTATACATGCAGTTAGGTATATCAAAGTATTTCGAATTTCCAACTTTTTGACATTGAAATTGTGAAATTTTGTAATATTTGGTTTGAAATTTACTTTTTTAAATTGGTCTTAAAGTTCGAAAAATGTATTTATCGAAATTCCTAAAATATATTCTTTGAATATGTTAGATATGAATTTTTTAGCTCAAATTAGAACTAGATTCGAAGAATTGAAAAAAGCGTTTAAAACTTGAGACTTTTTTAATTTGAAAAATAAAATAATTCATTTTCGAATTATATTTAGCTTTCATATTGGTCAAACTTCACAAAAAATTCGAAATTAATTTTTATAACGCCAAATTTTAATTAAAATATAAATTTCGAAAAAAAACGCTGTTTTGTTTTAAGTTTAGATATTTAAAATCTTTCGAAAGACTCATGATCGAATTTTTTAAATGTCTTCAATTCCTATAAAATTCATTTTCGAAATTCTTGATTTTATGGTTTTTCGAATGTGCCATAAAACACAAATTTCGTATTTTTAATTAATTTGCTTTTTATCATATAATAAATATCGTTAAATAAAACAAAGAAAACAACTTCGTAATTTGTCAATTAATTCGAAATGTTTTCAGCAATAAATTTAATAATGCTCTTTTTTATGATCGTCAATTGATATTTTTTTTTTCTGGTGAGATTGCATTCCGCAATGTTGAGTTAGGAAAACGAATTGAAAAACGCAAAATGTACAAAACAACAACGTGCAAGGACACACACACACACACACGCACTCCTTTGAAGGGAGCACGTTGCTAGATGCTTGCCTTCTGCCAGGGGCGCAACTTGAGTTGCTACATCGTCCAGCACATCATCGACATCAGTTATTTCGGCAGGTGCAATTGTTGCAACTGCAGCACCAGAACATATGGGACAATCATAGGAACCAGATGGCGAAACGGTAACTTTGGAGGTAAGCGACACGCGCCCTTTACTTGAAGCAACACCACCTTTACCTTCCGGCGCTGACTCCTGGTTACACAACGGACAACCTGTTAATGAAACCGATGAAGTTGTTGTAGTAGTATAAGTGGTGCCTGTGGCAACGCTGGCAGCGCTGCACAATGAAGCGCAATCTTGACAAATGGAACAATAGATGGCGCCCTCGCTGAAGCCACTGGCACTTATGGAACAACGACAGGTGGAACACATAGAGCAGTGTGAAGAATCCTTGCTAAGCTGTGGTGTTGGCAGGCTTTTGTTGTAGCTGCGCGCTATGCCACGCACTACCTCGGCTGGCAGCTTTTCCTTTTTCCACCAATGCGCATACATGCCAGAACGAAACATGCCGGCGGAGGCTAATGAATCAGAGTCAGCGGCGGTAGGGGAAGTGACTGCATTGGAATTGTCGGAGCTTGAGTGAATCACAGAATCGGTATCGTTGGCTGCTGCGAGATTGTTGAAGCTGGAACTGATGAAAATACTTTTGGTATTGATTTGCATTTGACTGGCAGGCGGATTGGCAGGCGGATTGGGTTTAGTGTTTGACGTTGGCGTTAGCTCAGCTGTTACCCTAGCACCATCTATGAGATCCTCCTGAGTGCTCTCAGG
This sequence comes from Coremacera marginata, assembly GCA_914767935.1. Taxonomy (NCBI): domain Eukaryota; kingdom Metazoa; phylum Arthropoda; class Insecta; order Diptera; family Sciomyzidae; genus Coremacera; species Coremacera marginata. The sequence goes on along the minus strand of OU612045.1, from coordinate 1,833,076 downwards.
AGTGAGAAATTTTTCGCGAAACGTTCCACAGATATCGAAACGCGTGAGATCAAAGCGGTTGCTATCCTGCCGCACATCAGTGCCCAGAGCTTGGCCATGTTGGTCAACTTCATCGCGATCCAGGTCGTTTTGGATTTCACTGTACAACGGATGCGGCGGATCAGGTGAAGTGATTGTGCAGCTGCCAGCCATACCAGAGTCACTAGAACGTGGACTGGGACACTGCGAACTCTCACAACACTTACACTTGTTACTTGTTGGATCGGTGTGGCCATGCCTACTCCTGTGTGGAGTGTCCACAGGCATGTCCTGATTGTCACCGGCAGACATTTGCACGTATTGATAACTTATACAGCGTCGCATGGAGACAGGTCGTTTAACCTCATCGCCATCGCTGGATCTGGATTGTGTTTTCTTCACCCTTGGCTCAATGCAGAGCTCAGTCGTGGAGCTACTTTTCATCTCATTATCTGTTCTACTCTGGCGCCTTGAACTCTCCTTGTGTGAGGATAGTCGCTTGTCTGAATTAAGTGCGTGGCGTCTAAATGAGCCTTCGCCACGTTGCAGACTGACGCGTTGCACTGCTTCCTCTAGCGATACGGGCTGTTTAAATGTTGAAGATTGTGATGCAACAACGGCATCGTCTCCACTCAATCGGCACTCTTCATAATTGTAGAGCAGCTCAGCTTGTAGCTGGTCGGGTGCTGTACGACAAGCTGCTGGCAAATCTAAAGAACTCGCATGCATCTCATCCTCGTTGTTCAGGCCACATTCGAGCATTATGCTTTGATCCATGTTATCGACGCTTTGTTGCAGCATTTCATTGCGATCCTTCCATGAAGGTACATAAACCTCAGTAGTTGATGAGCGGTTAAAACGATTCCCCACAAAGATGTTCGGCATGCTGTGCCGCTCGGTTGGCGAGAGTGGAGGTTCGACATTTATCTGCTGCGCTGTTGTCTGCTTAATATTAGCATCATCTGCCATTTTGGAGAGATTTTCACAAGCGATGTATGCACCGCCGACACCAAAACGTTCGTCATATATGGAAGATACTTGCGATGCTTCCGACTTTTGCTGTTTAAGTATTGAAGCAGGTGTTATGGTGGTGGCCGCCGCCGAGCCAGCGCTGAGATCAAGACGTGCCGTTGAGGTATGAATAACGCTGGGCCCACTTTGCTGCGAGGAGTTGCGCGCCATAGCACGTACCGCCTTGGAACCAATAACAAGCGATTCTTTTTTTATGCAAGCATTCGATGCTTGATCCTCAGAAATCTCAGAATCCAATTTAATCAAATCCACCGACGACAAACAAGCCGAACCATGATCAATGAATGTACCTGCGGAGGCACACATCGAATCTCGTTGGTTAGCATAAAACTTAATGTATTCGAAAGGATTGGAATCACCGCTTCCAAGCTCATCCTCCTCTTCACTCTCTGAATCGGTGGGCAGCTCAAAGGCATCTTGTCGTTCAAGTTCGGAGCGATCTGAACGTTCGGAAGAATTTGAATAGCCATCATCGCCATGAGCCAGCTGCGATTTGCGCAGCCTTATAGCTGCCTTGTGATGACGTTTCTTACGCATTGGAATGCGTTTCAAGTTAATGATTTGGCGTGCTTGTGGATACAGTAACAATTTAACAATAGCGGGCTTTAACAAACCGTTACGCACCTGTTTGGCAAAATGCGCACTGAGGTTAGTATAGGGCGCAGTGGGCGGATAGTTGCTGGGTGGCAAGGTGACAATGTAGACGGCGTTGTTGCTGGCTGTGGTTTTATTATTGCTGTTGCTATTGTAGTAGGCACAGAGCGAAAAACGCGTGCAGTAGCCACGCGAATCTAGAATGTGTGGATTCTAGAAGGTGCGTAAAATGATTTTAAATGTGTAGATGCGTTAGAGGGAGGTAGGGATTGGGATTCGATATGGTCAATATGGCGTATGATACGAGTATTGAAAAGAAAATTGAAGTGAGTTTAACAAAATATATGTAACTTTAGTTAAGGGGAAGACCAAGAAGAAGAGCAGGTTGAAAGAAGGCAAATGCTGATTCTCTAAGATAATTTCAAGAATTTATAAAATTTCGAAATTTTCTTGAACTACTACAAATTTTTTAAATTCTCTATATGTCAAAGTATAAATATTCGGATGAAGAAATTTTTTAATCCCACTTTAAGGGGATTTTTCTAAAAAATCTAGGTGTGTTTTATGAGAGGATTAAGAAATAAGGTTTAAAGATATTGATTTAAAAATGTTTGTATGTTTTTAAAGAAGTGTTTTATCTAAAAAATAAAAAATTTTTTTGTATGTGACGTCATTTCATTGTAATAATGAAATCTCTGAGGCACCAATAAAAAATCGGCGGGCAAGATTACTCAAAAACTAGTTGGCTCATTGACTTGAAATTTTTTGGGGGCCTTAAGCAACTTATTTGTCAGGCACTGAAATCGTGTTTTTTTCTTTTTTAATGTATACAAAATCGTATACACCAACTTTTACCCTCGAATTATAAGCATTTTCTTAAATTAAGACTTCCGCAAGCAACCATTTTTTTAGAAATCAAAAATTTAAAAAAAAACTCGATGTCAATTCCTAGTCTTAAGTTTTTTTTTTTTTTTTTTTTTTTTAGTATTTCATTATTTTCATTATTTTTTTGGTGCCTCAGGGATTTTGTTATTACGAAGAAATGACATTACAAAAAAAAAGGAAAAAAGTTTATTTTTTAAAACTATACAATTCTTTAAAAAATATATTATCATTTTAAATCAATATCTCCTTAGCCGTTATTTCGCAATCCTCTCGTAAAACATACAAAAATGGATACAAGTTCCCTTAAATCTCTCTCAAATTTCATTAATCATTACATTTTATGATTAAAAAAATGTTTTTCCAATCTTCCAAGAGATCAAAGAGATCAAAATTCGAAATTACATTGATTCGAAACCAACAACTTCGAAACCATCAAATTTTTATAATTGATTTTCTAAACTTTTTCAGTTTCACTTTTTTGTAAAATTTCGAAATTTGTCTAGTTTCTAAAAATTCGTTATTTTCAAAATTTCTTGGAATTTATTTTTTTATTTTAAAAAATTTTTTGTTGCAAAATTTTCATGTGTTTCGATTTTTCAGATTTGAAAATAAGTACTACTTGATGAAACTATAAAATTACTACGAATTTGTGTAGCTTAATTGTGTAGCTCGAAGATTGTGTTTTCTAAATTTCATTTCAAGTTTCGAATTTTTTTTTAATATCAAGAAATGCTAACTTTGTGTAAACTTTGTCTTTCGACAGTTAAAATTTAGTTTAAATTTATTCGTTCACGGATTTCCTTAATTTATCGTGTTGATTATAAAGGGTGTCCCAAAAGTTACTGACATTTTTATTCGGGCACAAATTTTTTTTTTGTGACAAGCGTAGAGTACTAAATCTATGACAGCTGTCAACAGCGAGCATGAAGGTTCAGTCATGGAGAAATTCATTATCCAGTAACGCGTACAAATTGTGAAAATTCACTACAAAAATGGTGAAAATTTTGGGGAGACGGTTCACAATACTCGCACACTTCTCAGTCACCATAACGCACCGTCCCGCAACACTATGGTCAATTTAATTCATAGATTTGTGTCCACTGGCTCTGTTGTGGACGTGAAAAGGAGTGTTCGTTCCAATTTCGGCAGTTCGGACGAAAACATAGCTATGGCAACAAGGTCGATTCGTCATCGTGGTCAGGAATTTGGCGGTAGCAGGTGCAAGTAGCTTCATGAAAAGGACGATATATCATTTGATATTATATTTCATCAATAACCTCCAATGTCTGTAATTTATAATTCAATAAAAACTCACAGAAATTTCAACAAAACATTGCGTTTCATTAAATAATTTAAATGTCAGTGACTTTTGGGTCACACACTTTAAAAAAAAAATATCAAAAAGCATTCAAAGTTCAAAATTTTAAAATTTTTAATTTTGACATTTTTATATCTTAAAAAACACATTTTCCTTTCGATTTGCAAGCGTATGGAATATTTTTAATGAAATAAATTTCAAATTCTTTATAAATTTTAAATTCCGAATTTTTAAAATCTTATAAATTTCTAAATTTTCATGTGTAGTGAGTATTCTTACTTAAACATTTTGTTTAAAGGTTTAGTTATAAAAATTTGCAAAATTTGTATCAATCTTGAATTCCGAATTTGTACGTTTTCATAAGCTTAGAAGAAGCATGACTTGAAAATTTTTCTATTCCTTTTTATATTTTTAATTGCATATTAAATTTTTAAATATATTCGAATTTCTTGAGTTGATTGAATTGATTTTCAAATTTATAAATTTTTATAAATTTCGAAAAATTTTCATTTGTCGAATGAATATAAGTTTTGAAATTTTTTTATTTCTTAAATTTTAAATAGTTTATTCCTTTGAAATTTTAAAAATTGGAAATTTCTTATTTTTCACATATTGAATTTTTTAATTTCGAAAAAAATTTAAATTCGAATTTTCTTTGATTTGACCTAATCAAATCAGGCCAATGAGGAACATAGAAATTTTGGCCATTGCACACTTCTTTAACTTCTTCTCGTCTTCATTGACTTTGCGCATAAAAGCAGCAACTATTTCACACTTACATGTGCTGGTGGCTGTGGTGCATGTCCGCCGCTCATTGAAGAATTACTCAAATTACTCAATTGCCGTTTGATGCCAATTGGCAGCGAGGGATTCGCAGAGGTCAGCAGATCGACCCATTTGTTCGCTTCGTTGGGACCCTGGCACACGGCAACAATACGTTCTATAAGCGGCCCACTTATTTCGAACGCATTCTTAAAGGTTTCACTATCTTCAAGACGATTCACAAGGATATTCATTAATGGAAGCTTTCCCTAAAAAATAAAAAAAAAAACAAAATGTTAATAAAAATATAAAATATTTATTATATTCGACGCAAACAACCTCATATATAAAGGCACTCATTCTTTGACTAACGCTGAGTATTAACAAGGTTTGTGGAAATAAAACAAAATAGCGATCACGATGATCAGGACCAACCGCAACGCTGCCCATATGGATGATGTCACCTAAAAAAGAGATCATTTTTAATTATATTTTTACAAAATGATATTAAAATTGCTTATATACCCAAAGAGCTTAATTCCTGACCCTGCCAGCCGCGCACAGGGCCCGTCAGCACCTGCAGTTCTAGTTCTTTTTGGCGTCGTGTAGCAGAGCAGGTGGCCTTGTAAAGAAAACATCGTGAAGATCAATTTTATTTTTTATATAAAATTTATAAAAACCAACCGCAATGTCCTTGTAGACTGCTACGCTGCGTTGTGTATCACCCCGATCGGGATGACTACTTTCCATGTGACGCTCCAGTTCCTGCAGCATGGCTGAATATTTGTCGAGGCGTCGAAAAGGTTTCGAAAGTCCTGTTGTTAACACCAAAAGTCCCGGAGTGGCAGCACCTTGACGCTCCATATATTTCTCCAGCTCATCTCTAACCAGTCAATATTTAAGTTAATGTACAATTTTAATAATTTTCTCTCACGTACTTGTATTTGTCCAGAATTACAATAGCCTTCGGGTGGGCCGCACAATACGCTTGATGCACCTGCTTCATTAGAGGCGCTTTGTTAAGGAAAAGTTTACCCACACGATCGTTGCACTCTTCGATGTTGGACAGCAGCTCATCATGAGTGCGCACAATTTCCACAAAGTTGCACAACAGCTGTGCGTATTCATCCTGTGTGAGTCTGCATTAATGCGAAAATAAAAAACAATGATGATGATGATGATTAATGATAATTAATTAAAAAAACACCTACAGCTGTGACTGTTGCAAGGGCTCCAGAAAATTTTCCAACAGCCCCTGTATTTCGGCTACATGCGCACGTTCCGAATCAAGCAGATCCTTGAGTACCACCGAACGATATTCTTGTATCTCTTCGGGTGGACGTATTGTCTCCGAGATAGGCAGCGGCGCTTTATATTCATTAACATAGTTGCTGGGAAACCAGCCAGTCTTATCGTTTAGTGTTCCCTCCCACCAGCCACCCTCTTCCCGCTGTGTCACGGTGATGAGATCGCCTTTTTTAAAGCAGAGTTCATCATTGTTGCCACCTTTAAAGGAGTATTCTGCTTGCACGATCAGTGGTTGATCCATTATGTGGAATAGTGTGTGGGTTGTTGTGTGTGTGGGCGTGTATGTGTGGGTATTTTTTTGAGTGTAGTAGTTGTTGTTTTAAACAGCAGTATTCAGTTGTTTGATATTTTTGCTGGAATAAAGAGAGCGAGAGAGAGGAAAAAGTTAAAATACTAAGTTTTAATTGTTTTATAGTTTTGAGTTTGTTTATGAAATTTAAGTTTTTTATTCGCAAATTCCGACGGCAAGTTTTATATTTATTTATACAATATTTTTATGCCAAAATTTTCTCCTTCATTCATAATTAATGCTGGTCATATTTTGAAATCCCAAAATATTTTTGTTTATTGGAAAATTTCATGCTTGAAAAATGTTTTCGACATTTTTCTTTTTTTTTAAGTAAAAAGTTGTTATCTACTGTGAAATGAACACATTTTAAGTATCTTAGTCGCAGACGAGTTGGTCTAGTTAGGCGAATTCCAAGCTTGTCAAAATATTTTTGACTAATTAAAAATGAGTTCGTTAAACCTTTATATATCGATCAAGCATACAATTGAGCTGAATATGCAGAAATATGCTCAAAAAGCATGACAATTTATTGTATATGGAATAAGTGCTAGTCCATCATTTCAAAGAAAGAGAAAATATTCGAAAAAGACTACATGATAGAAAATCTAAAAAAAACTCAAATTTGATAAAAAAATAAACAGACATTTTTAAACAGTCCAATCATGAAACATACATTCTCCCAGGTACATCCTGGCTACATTCTACACTATTACCAAAGTTTTAGGACGTGAAGTTTCTGGGGAAGTTTCAGTCTAATCGTGAAAACTTCCAGGGCTCACTTTTCAAAATATTTATTCTTCCATGAACACAATTTTCTTCTGAACATAATTTCCCCATGAATAAAATTCTACCATGAATAAAATTTTCGCATTAACAAAATTATTCTATTAACAAAACTTTTCTCATAGACCAAATTTCAGGAACGAAATTCTATCATAGACCGAATTCTTTTGTAATCAGAAGCTCCCATGAACCAAATTCTCTTCTGAGCATAATTCTCCCATGAATAAAATTTGCTCATGAATCGAATTCTTACATGAACAAAATTTTTACATTAATAAAATTTTTCTTTTGACAAAACTCTCGCAGGAAGGAAATTCTTTCATAGACCAAATTCTTTCATAATCAAAAGCTCCCATGAACAAAATTCTCTTCTGAACATAATTCTCCCACGATCAAAATTTTTACATTAATAAAATTTTTCTTTTAACAAAACTCTCTCAGGAGCGAAAATCTCTCATAGACCAAATGCTTTCATAATCAAAAGCCGCCACGAACAAAAATCTCTGAAGGATAAAATTTTCTCATGCACAGAATTTTTTCATGAAAAACATTTCTTCAGAAAAAAAAAATGAATGGTCAAAATTTTTTTAAAGTACAAAAATCTCCCTTGTACACAAATCTCCTATAGATTAAAATTTCCATAACATTTTTTTCACCAAAAAAAAAATCCACCAAATAGAAAAATTCCCTCAAAATGTTTACCCAAACAACCCTCTAAAATTATGTCCTAATAAAACTAACACGACAAAATTTTTCAGTGAGCAAAATTCCACAAAATTTATCCACGAATAAAATTCACCCATGAGTAAAATTCTCTCATGAACAAAATTCACGAACAAACTTCCTCTAAACTAAATTTGATCATAACCTTCATTGTCATAATTCTTATAACGGCAAGTTTCTCATTAACATAATTTTTTCCATGAACATAATTATGTCTTGAAAAAATCTCTCTTAACAAATTTCAACCATGAACAACATTTTACAAAGAACAATGTACAAATTTCCAATCAAAATACTGATCAAAAATTAACAAAACTTTTATCTTAACAAAATTCTCCTTTTCCTTTATGAATAAAATTCTCCCGTTAGCAAAATTCCGTAAAAATCCCACCATGAAAAAAATTTCCCTATGAACAAAATATTTTCATTTAAAATGTTTCTTATCAACGAAATTATCTCATGATTAACATAAAGAACAAAATTATATTATCAAAATAACTCCGAAATCAACAAAATTTCCCAATGATTAAAATTCACTCATTCAATAAAACTCACGCAAGGTACAAATATAAAAAAAATTTCAAATTTTAAGGATAGCTATTCAGTTGAATTTCAATTTTTAACTAAAAATTTGAGATTTTGATACGGGAATTTTATACAACTTAAACTGTTCATAGAAGAATGTATCTATACAGGGTGTCCCGCAATTGAGTATTGAGTGATACAACTATTTACGGAGCTGAAAGGTTATGTCGAGCTGAGCAATAAATCGTATGGTAAGGGGGGGGGGGGGGGGGGGGGAGGGGGTCTATTTTCACATTCTTAGGAGTTACAGGGTTAATTAATATTTTACGACTTTGGTTTACGTTATTGTTTCTAGCAGAAAAACTAACTTACATAAAACTTATTTTGATAGCTCATTTTAAAGGCAATAAAATCACCTTTCCAACGGTATATCAACAAACTCCACCAACTTAACTATCTGTGAATAAGTATAATTTTTTTAGTATAGCCAACTTTTTTATTTTTAAAGATAAGATTGGTGTCATTGAAATTGAATAAATTACAAAATTGATCTAAAAAAATTTCATTTATTACGCAAAATTCTGAGAAATTTGCACTCAAAGTTGAAATTTGGTAGTTTCAACCGACTGATTTCATCTTCACACGATCACAGCTCGGTAACGGTTAAGTTGGTGGGGTTTGTTGATATACCGTTGGAAAGGTGATTTAAAATAAGTTTTATGTAAGTTGGTTTTTTTGCTAGAAATAATTACGTAAACCAAAGTCGTGAAATATTAATTAACCCTGTAGCTCCTAAGAATGTGAAAATAGACCCCCCTTTAGCAAACGATTTTTTGCTCAGCTCGACATAACCTTTCAGCTCCGTAAATAATTGCACTCAATTGCGGTACACCCTGTATACAATATTTGGGCACTTTGGACTTTTATCATTTTAAGTTTGTATATTTAAATAATTTATTTATAAATCAAAATTAAAAAAGAATTAATATTTGTTGGTGGAACTGTTGGTATATTTTATCAATCACCCGGAATTTTTTCACAAGAAAACCAAATCATCTTTGAGTAAAAAACTTTTAAGACCAAAGCTTTAAAGCCTCAAGTTGAAGAGGTCAGCCATAAATATCAATGAAAAGATAGTTTCAGTTGCCAAAAACAAAAAAAAAAAAAGACAAAAAATTCGAATTAACTCAACATAATTTATGCTTTCACAAGCCTTTGAAGCAATTAAGACACTAAAGAGTATTATGAAGTGGAGAAAAATTAAATTTTTGTGAAACAGTCAAAACTAAACAGCATGGTGATAACATATATATGTGTATTGCAGAATTAATTGCAACAGATAGCTTCTTCTTGCTAATCAAGTGGGCCATAAAGCACTATAAAGATCAATGAGTATAGAAGCAGAAAAATTCAACCTTGACAACCTAGGAATTTTTGGTGGTGAACACATGCCACAATTTCAAAATTTGACGCAAAACCAATTTTGCAATCGTCACTATGAAGTTGGTTGCTACTTGCTCTCTGTTTCTATTAAAAGCAGATGTTTTAAAAAACAAACCAAATAAAACATATAAGAAGAGTCCACAAAAAAACATTCGAAGCAGTGAATTTCTTTTAAAATTAATGTTTTTTTGGTAAGTTTAGATTTTTTTAATTTAGAGCTTATAAATAATATAAATAGACGTTGAACATTTATAAGCAACATATTTCAGATTTAAAAAGCCAACAACACTTTGTGCTAAAAATAAGTTAAGAATTTTTGTAGCTTACGCAGCTATAATTTAAAAAAATAAATTTAAAACAAACATTTTTTTTATTTTAATACGTCAATTTAACACGTTTTTCCCATTACTAAATCAAAGATGAAAATGTTCAAATTACAGTTTTAAGTGCCAAAAAAAAAATTTCTTTTTTTTCGTACATTACAACACCCACCATAGAATAAAGACGGATTGTCTGTTTATAAACTACTCAAAGTAATATAGATATAAACATATATAATTAAGTCGTTAAAACGTCATCACAGGCACACAGCAAAAACTTTACATATATGTTGTTAAAAGTTCTAATGCAGAATAGGTGCAAACGGATGTTGCCGTTAAAAGAAGTAAGAAAAGTCATAAAATATAGGTATTTTATATTCACTTTGCATTTGCATTTTTATTATTTTGCTCCATTTTAAACATTTATGCATATAATTACATGTTACGCATACGTTCTGATGTACGTGTTCGGCAATAAAAACTAAGCAATAATTCGGTAATAAAAACAATAATTTTGTTTTATGATTTACAGTCAATTACTAAGCTTTATTTTAAAAGAAATTTAGTTTTTCACAAAAAAAAATAAAAATGGCATGCTTTAGTTTTTTAAGCAAACGTACAATGTCATGTAAACCGGATGTTGATGAGCTGTAAAATGTCGCTTGTCAACTTGAGGCAAAAACAAATATGTTGACACTTAATCAGAGAAATTGAAGCAAATAGATGCCCTCAAGTCTACGACTATTCAAACAACAAGAAATAAGAATAACGCATTGAAAAATAAAGCACACATACACAGAGAATGAAGATTTTTTTTTAATCTTTACATTTTAAATTGTAAGGAATATATAAGCAAAGTAATCAAATCATTTATTAAATGTAGCAGAGATCAATTTTAAAAAAATCTCAAAACCAATACAAATGCTTGACTGCCTTCATTGATCGAGGGATAAAAAACTTCTTTGAAAGTGGATGAACGAGTTATTCAAATAAATTCCAGACAAATTTTAAAATTTTTTTGAACACGATTTTTTCATTTTGAATTTTTTTGAAGACGATTCGCAATCAACGGCTGATGTTATGTATAAGAAATTAATAAGACGATTTCGAAACATAGCAAAGGTAAACTGTGACAGTGGAATTTATTGTTGGAAATTCGGTGATCTTTTTACACTCATAGGCCGTAAAATTTAGAATAGTGATTTTTTTTTTGTTTTTTTCTTTTAATATTACTTAATAAAAATTATTATTCCGAAACTGTTCTGGTAACGCTAGTTTATAAAAATTAAAACAAAAAACATCCATTGACTCTACTTTTTATGCATTGGGTACTTGAAAAATTTCTTTTTTTTTACTTTACCTTGAACAGAGGGCGCTGCAGAAAAAATTTTTTAAAAATACGAGAAGAAATCGTTATGCGTATGTATGTAAAGATTTTCGGTACGGCCAATTCCTTTGGACGTGTTAAACTTTATTTCAGAGTGTTTGGCAATGCGTGCACTCCAAGAGCTGTCAATCGTTGGACCCGGTATGTGGCGCTACGATCGGTTTTCAGAAAATTTCTGTTTAATTATAGTTTTCCTCCAAAACCGCTTCATGCAAATGGGATATTGCATGAAAATTTGTCTGTGTTGTTTTTCGGATTGGTTGAGTGTTTTGAACTTAGGTATTCTTCCCTATCTTGAACACTAATGAGTGCTGTAATACAAATCTCCTAAGCAATCGTACAAAACTCCAAAACCGCTCAACCGATTTGAATGAAAATTTGTATATATATATAGGCGTTTTCGAGTACGGCAAGAGTTTTGGCGTTATATCTTTTGCTCTATCTCGAAAACCAGAGGGCGCCACTCATCTGGAATTTTAAACGGTTCATCTAAAATACGAAAAATGTAAGTTTGTTCAGCAATCTAGAAAATCAATATATATTTCCATTTAAGGACAATACAATAATAATGTGGGCGGCATTACAAAGGAGACGTGTCACGCTAATTGTAATCGCGCTCCAATATCGGTTGTCTGACTTCAACCAAATTGTTCACATTTATTCTTTGTGATAAAGAGCAGTTTGTATTTTAGAAAAGTGGGAGGAATATGACAAGGGGGCGTGCCACTTTCATTTTAATTAAACTCCTTTTACATCGTTTGTTCGACTTGAAAGGGGCGAGCCACTTTAATTTTAATTGAACTCCTTTTACACCGTTTAAATGTGTTCAAATCCGCACATAAATTTTTGGTAGAAAAATACAAGAGGTGTGGAACTTTAATTTTAATCAAACTCCTTATACACTGTCTGACTTCATCCAAATTTGCACATATATTCTTCTTATAATGAGCAGTCGGTGGCGGCCGTGGCGTAGTGGGTAGAGTGTGTGACTCTTACGCCAGAGAACCCAGGTTCGAATCCCCCATCTACACAGAAAATTTTTTCAATTGAATTAATTTTTCTGTTTGGCCGTCACCTCTCTGCACACAGTGGCAAACCTCAGAGAGTAAAAACTGCCATGAAAAGCTTCTTGAGAACATAAGCCGTTCGGAGTCGGCGTAAAACATGGTAGGTCCAGTTCTCGATCATTTGTGTGCAAACATTTGACAACACACACAACACAATTGATCATAAGAAGCTCGGTCAAAGTCCTTTCAAGGGCTGAAATGGCCATTTCGTTATTTTTTTTTTTTTTTAATGAGCAGTCAGTAGTGTAGAAATGTAGGCGGTATAAGGAAGAGGGCGTGGCATATTAATTTAAATCGAACTCCTTCTTAACCTTTTGTCCGACTTCAACCAAATTTCGCACATCGCACACTAAATACAAAACAGTCACAACTCAAAATTTACAAATTTTTACTTTTTAATGCAAAACCAGAGGGTGGAAAAAACCGTACCAAATGCGTAGCGCTACATAAGCGATCAAAAACTTGTTCTCCCTTCATTCCGTTTGAAGCTCTTCGATTCAAACACAAGCATTACCACCATCCTGCAAAAATTAGTGATCGGAACAGAATGGTAACGTTGTGTTGTACGAGCATAAAATCGTAAACTAAAACCGTAACAAGTTCCAGTTCATTTTTGAAATCATAGTTGCTCGTTTAGGAATGTTATTGCTGGCGCTACCTTATTGCTTGCTTTGAATGCTTAGCTTTGATGTGACGTTCCAAATTAGATATATGCCCTTGCAAAGTTTTTTCACCACAATTTCCATTTTTTTGCATATAATTTGATGTAGTTATGTATTTGTTGGCCGCGGCATGTTTCAACGTTATCAATCAAATCACTGAACAAGTAATTTGTTTTGCAAAAGAATCGCAACAACCTGCAAAAAGATTGCAGAAACAAACGCTGAAACGAACGATATATTTGGTACGGTTTATTTTTGGTTTACTATGGCGAGCAAAAAGCACAACAAAACAAATACTGTTTTGTGCTTCAATAACACAACCAAGGTTTATTAATAAAGGTTAAGTTACTTGAGAGAAAAGCACTATTTTTCCGCCTTTGCTCGAACTGTCAAAGTAGCTGTTAGCTACTGACAGTAGCCATTCTGACAGTTCGACCGAGCTTCTCTCAAGTGACTTAACATATATTAATGAACCTTGAACACAACTCTTCCATTCTGTTCCGCTCTCTCATTACTGTGTGTTAGGAGTAACGTTTGTGATTGAGTCGAAGAGAGATATACGAATGAAGAAGAATAAAGGTAGGTAGAACTGATCGTTAAGGTTTTTTTCCATTCTCTGTACAAAACTATTTGTAGTAATCATATGCTTTGACTGTAACACATCAAATACATTTTGTATACGTCTTTTTTCTCTATGGTTTAAAAAAAAGTTTTGTCTCATTGCTTTGTATGAAGTTCCTTCAAAAATAACAATTGTTTTTTTGCTTCACCTAGATATTTAAGAATTTTGAGTTGTCACTGTTTTATATTTAGTGTGCGATATATTCTTTTGTATAATGAGCACTTTTTAGTCTAGAAAAGTGAGCGCAAATTGACAGGGAACATGGTAGTTTCATTGGAATCGAACTCCTTCTACACAATTTGTCTGACTTCAACTAAATTTTGCACGTTTATTCTTGGTGTAGAAAGTCCAAAAAATTGGTTGGAGTACGTCAAGGAGCTGTGTCGAATTAATTTAAATTCTTTAATTTAGTAAATTTCTACACCATGGTATTGATATTTGTCATAATGGGTAGGGTCTGTTCTTAGCACCATGCAGAAAGTAGGAGGGACTATAATATGGGCATAACAATTCTTTTAAAAACTGTATATCAGTTTTTAAGACCTTGCAACTTATTGAAAAAAGAAAACTAGATTTCTTATTTAAAGTTTTTATTTTTTATTAAGATTCTTTTATTCTTGTGATAAATAGTGACGAAAAATCTGATGTTAAGTAGCAAAAAATTACTAAAGAATTGGCATAGGCAACATAAATTTTGCAAAACTATTTCCATCGAAAGAAATTTTTTATTTTAGCATGCAAAAATTTAAAAAAAAACTTTAAAGGATTTTAAAGAAGAATCGCAGGGTTACAAAAAGATATGATGTATTGATTATTGGCAGTATTATATTATGATTACTGATGCTTATGAAGGTAAGTATATAATGATAATACGTACACTGAGAAAAAAAACATACTTTAAAATTAAACAAAAAATTTTAAAATATAAATTTAACGCGTTTGTGTTTCTACAGAACAAAATTTAAAACAAGCGTGTTTTTTTTAAATAATTCTCATTTCATATTCTCATTCTCATATAAAGCTCACTTTTTTTTTACAATTTTCTCTTATTAATTATTTTTTATAACAAAAAACTCGTCGCTATCTGAGATTGAATTAAAAAATGATGTGTAGTAGAGTCATTGAGCAGACAATTGAGACCAAGCTGAGAAAACCCATTTGATTGTTTGAAAATATTTTTTAATTGGACTTACAAAATTTAAAGGTAAGATGAAATAAAAACTAATTAATTATTTTAATATATAACATGTTTCAATATTTCAAGCCGCAATAAAACAAACGTCATCGAATGGAGTTTAGATTTAGTATTCGAGGGGTCCCAGTGGTCGCTGATCACGAATCTGATGTCAAAAACGCAAAAAAATTAAAAAAATGGCATCGAAAAAATTGGGATTTTAAATATTTGTTTTCAATGTAAAAACTTTTGTTTTAAATTTTATTTTTAAATAAATATTTTTATACTGAAAATGTTTACATTAAAAGCATATTTAAAAACATTGTTTTGAAAACAAAAGCTTTTGTTTTAAATTTTACTTTACAAACATTTGTATTTAGCTTAAATGCAATTGTTTAAAGCTCTATTTCAAAAACATATTCGTTTAATTTTAACACATATTTCCCTCAGTGTATGAAGTTACATATGTGGAAAATTGTAAAAGAGTATTGTGATGTTAGTTCATTTCAACAAATTACGCATTTCACGCAAGCATACACATTTGTTATACATATAAAATTTTTGTAATACATATTTATTTAATGAAAGTCCTGTTTGCTATCAAATCTTGGAATTTTTTTCTCTCGTCTCCGCAAACGCGGCAAAAAATCCTGGTTTGTTTTTTTCTCTATTACGTGTTTGGATACTCTGGTTAGTTAGGATGGTATTTTTATGCTCAGTACCACTTAATCACTTTCACTAAAATCTTTTTTGAAACTACTTAAAAATACGCAACTTTTGTTCTATAGTGTTTCTATTTTTTCAACATTTAAAGTGACTGCTTTGAAAGAATCTTAATAAAAATAAAAACTTACCGCCTCATTTTGTATATCGAAAATGCAAACCAACGACCAGTACGTATAAAACACGAGAAGCAATAGAATTTTGTATATAAAAAAGTAATGCTTCTCGTGTCTTACTTGTCGTTGGTTTGCGTTTCGATTTACAAAATAAAGCAATTAATATAAGAAATCTAGTTTCTTTTTTTTTAAAGTTGCAAGGTCTAAATTCATCTGAAGTATATGGATCCATCGCAAAAGATACTTTAAAATATGTAAATTATGTAAATATGAAAGCAAAAAGTATTACAATCGATTAATAAACAAAAATTTTATTTTTTTTTAGCCATTAAACCTAGATAATTAATACCAATTTAAGAATTGATATAATTTTTACCATTCAATTTGTTGAAAACATGTGCCACAAAAATCAAATTACTTTTATACAATTGCCTTTTTCTCTGTCTTCAGTCATTGATAACGAAGTGAAAATATTTCGCAATAATTAAAAGAAAACAATTTTTAAAAAATGGTATTTTAAATGAATATTGATATCATGGCATACTTTTAAGCTTTCTTATCGGTTTACTTTACAAAAAAATAAAAAAAATGCAGTGACACCCTGCCAAAAAAGGAATTAAAATAGAAAAAGACATGCAGGAAAATTATTTCTTGCCATGTTTGTCGTCACCACAGAAATAATGTGTTAAAAGAAGAAAATGCGTTCAACATAAAAACGGCGAGTGACAAATCAGTGAGTGAAAGAAAGGGAACGTGAAGAGCGATGGCAAAAGGCACAAACAACATAAAATGGAAAACTATTGCCACTCAACTTTACTCTGAACGCTCTGAAATATAGACGACAAAATGTTTGTCATGCAGAAAATCGCAAGAAAAAGCACACACTTCAAGCATGAATGTAGAAGAAAGTAAAAACAATCAAGAAAAAGCATTAATAAATAATAAAAAAAATAATAAATTTAAGCATCAAAGTAATCAAGCGCAACAAAAGGCATTACGTATGCGAGGTGGCGGAATTTAATTTAAACGTTAAAAAAAGTTATAAAAAGCAGCGGTACATTAGGAGACCGGGCAATAATTTGAGGTACCATAAAAAGGACCATTTAACATTTTAAACTCTTATTGATACAAACAAGTATGACTTGAATATATTTGTAAATATTTGTTTTTTATTCAAATAATCCAAGTAACAGTTGCTGACAGCTAACTGACAGTTAAAACTAAAACAACAAACAACTTAAAAGTAATTTGTGCAAATTATTGCTCAGAGTGTGTAAAATTTCAAGTTCAACGCAAACCTTGAAATTACTGCCAGAGAAAAACAAACAAACACTTTTCACAGCTACAACAACAACAACTACAGCAAAACTACAAATATAAAAACAATGCCACAAAAGAAAAATCACAAGAAATATTGGTGCAACAACCGCAAAATTCAGAAAATTTTAAATTCCTCAAATATATATATATATATATATATATATATATATATATGTAGTTCAGCTCACTATAGCATCCACAAAGATTAAGAAAATATGTTCCACAAACTTCAACGGCGCGTAATGCAGCAAAAAACAGGCATTTCCGCTTGTTGTTTGTTATTGTTGTTGTTCTAAATTTTGACACTTGAATTTTTCTCTCAAAAATTGTCACAAGGTCACAGACACAGCACAGCATAGCACAAAGGCAATAATATCAGTGGGCAGTAATTTGCACTTTTTTTTTGTCTTCTTTTAAGATTTATTTTTTTTCGTGAGAAAATAATATTATTTTTATACTCTTTTAATACACTTGAATGTTCTTTTTTAAATGCAAAACTTTTTTTTAATACCATACATACACAACGCGCAATTATGAAACTATCAACGCATTAAAAACACGTTAAAAACTCGTATTTTTGGCAGTTTTTGCTATTTTTTTTTTTTTATTTAGTTGTTTTTCTTTGCGATAGCATTTTAATTTTGTTTAAAATTTAATTCTTGAAAAAACTTGATTTCCTTGCTAGCTCATTTCACTGTCGCGTTCACTTGGCAAATGGCTCGATCGGCTAACAACAAGAATCTTCGCAGCAAATGAGCGACAGACGACAGAAAACCGACAACAAACAGCTGCTTATTTTGAGGGAGCTGCGCACAAATGAACGCACTAAAAATGCTTTACGTGCTCGTGAAATTTTTTGCGGAAAATTCATTGAACAAAATGGTTTGCCGCTATTATATTTATTTTTATCAAAAGAATAAACATGAATTTTAGTTTTTATTAATTTTATTTTTCTTGCATTTAGTGTCGCTTGTGACAATCACAGCTCTTCTTCGCGTTTTTTTTTTTTTGCATTTTCATCCATTTGGTTACTTTTTGAATTTTTTAAAGATCTTAAGAGGTATATATACAAGGTATGTGTGCGAAAATAAAGTTTTTTTTTGGTGGCATGCCATTATTATGGGATTAGAAAAACCTGTTCGGAGGATTACTCATACGTTGCGTTATACGATGGTAGCGACATGCGACAACAAAAAGAAAAAATAGACAAAATAGAAAAACCAAAGAAGTATATTTTATTGCATTCTGTTTATCTGTTGCGTAGTTCCATACTTATTAATGGGGTAATTGAAAAAGAATTTGAATCATAAAGTGGAACAAGTATTGTTCCTGAAACTTTCAGTAGCATGCGACTTAAAAATTATTACAGTTCACTTTATTATATCGATGTATATTTAATGATTATAGATTTCATATATTACCGAATTAAGATCGTTGTCGAAATAAACACGTTGTGTAACACGTTTTTATTTGTTCCAATAAAAGTGTTAAGAAATTGAATTTTTGATTGGTTTTAAGGCCTATTCTTTGCAGAAAACCCCATTAAAAGTAAGTGTTTTGAATATTTTGAGAAATGGATGAAATAGAACAAAAATTTCAAATATGGTATTTTTTTGTCTTAATTAAATCGGTGGGGTAATGTGTAACACCAACAAAATATTAGTTTAACAGGCCAGGAACTTTTATTTTATATGTTTATTTTGAATGTTTTATATTTATCAAAAGTAATTTTATAAAAGTAATTGTGACGTTGTTGGAACACAGCTTTTATTGACTTCCTACCATGATTGGATTTTGGTCTGGGCTGGATAGTATGAACTGGGCCGTTCTATTTTAATGCCATTGATGTGATTTAATTTTAAAGTTTGAAGTTGTTGACTCTTTAATGGGAATTATAATGTGTAACATGTGTTACACATCACCCACCGTGAGTGTTACTCATCACTCCAATGTAAATTTTATCTCATTATTATTATTATCTCATTGATAATATTTTACCACAAATCTTTGCAAATGCAAAATCTTTTGTTATATTCAAAGATATAAACAATACCACATATTACATCTATTCACTTTTAAAATCTGAAGAAAATTTTATCCGAAACGCTGTTTTTGTAAATTTTAAGAAAAAACTTTTTAACAAAAATAGTTCACGCTATTTAAAAATTTAAATGAAATGTATGTCTGCCTACATTCAATACTTATGAAAAACTATATGCTGTCAAAAGAAACATATCACAGTTGTTCATTCACTCATATGTTAACATTTTTTACGTAAAATCTCCGTGTTACACATCATTCGAATGGTATACATTACCCCACCTCACGCTATATATAGCAAAATTATGTATTAATTTTTTCTTTATATTAAAAAAATATCAGTTACATGGAGAATAAAACGAATATCACTTCTTTAAAAAAGTTTTAATAAAGAAAAATCTAAGAAAAATTAAAATTTTTTTATTAAAAAAAATCATGCACAAAATGCTTCAGTAGCCGCTAATGTTTTTGTTATGGTTGTTGGTTTGGTCAGGAACGCACATCGTGTCGTTTGTTGAAACGTTTTGTTGTTTTTGTTGTTATTAATATGTATGTAAAATTTACATATAATTGAAATATTATATTTATTGAATAACTTTAAACAAGCTCAAAAATGATTAAAAGCTACTATTTTTAGTAACCGATAACCATTGAAAGCGACTTAGCCGGCACAATTTTGACATTTTTTATTTCAACTAGAGTACACTAGTGGTCGAAATTCGACTTTATCGCCATACCACCCCCAAGCGACACTGGGTATTCCAGCAAGCACTCTTCTTTTTCGGTGCTTATCCCTACTATGATTCATTTAAAAAAAAAATCATCCAAATCGGTTGAGAAGCACAGGAGAAAATGGTGTTTGAACTGTTGCCGATGAACTGTTTTGCCTTCGCATATTTATATATAACATAGATTTGTCAGGAAGACAAACCCGCTGACTTAATATCAATTAGATTGACAACTTAGACATTAGGGGAAAGAAGTCCGCGGAACTCAATTTTCAAAATACAAAAAAAAATTATCATAAAACTATAAATCAAAAAGTGCAGATAATTAAAATATATATATATCTATCCGTTCATCCAAAACAGTTCAATAATAGGATGCATTTCATATTTTTGAAGAGTTAGCTTTCTGAGTGAAGGTATTTATATTATACGGGAGTAAAATGAAAAGTTTACAAGCGTCAGTTACAATTTCACAAAAACATATACAGAAGCAGCAGCTATACAAGCTTAACGGAAAGCGCATTTTCCAACCCGCTAAAACAACAACAAATGCATGCAAACGCAATAAATACCAATATTAATTGGTATTGAATCCTTGAAACCTTGAATGACACGATTTTTCACCAAAAAAAGGGAGAAGGAGAGGGAAAAAAAAAAAAAAAAAACACCTAGAATAAGTAAATGCCTTGTTTGGCGAATAAATAAATAAATAAATAATTGTAAAACAGACAGAATCTGCTTCCTTTTTTAGGAAATTCCTTACAGTAAAATTCCTCAGGGCAGTATTGCTGGTTAGAGGGTTAAGCTAGATTATATATTTTAATTTGCCTAAAACTTTGAATCATTAAATAAACTTTGTCTTATGGTTAACTTAGAGCATAGATTCCCTTGGCACGTTGTTCAAAATTTAATTACACACATTTCATTTTTATTATCAGCTCTCTTTTATGTCAAGAGATATTCTGATATTTTTATTTTAGCAATAGATAGCAATAGCTAGTGTATAGATAGTGTGTTAAAGGCAATAAAAATTCTTGAAGCTTTTGTATTGGAAACAAAAAATTATAAAAATTGTGGCTTCCAATTGTATCTTGGCCTCCAATATTTCTACTTTACTGTCACGCACAATTATTTTATTGGCTCGTGTGTAGCTTCAGAATTTTAATATTTTTGGCTTGTTGCTTTTTTATATTTTACTAAATTGATTAGATTTTCAGGCAGCATGCAACAAATTAATTGCATAAATGTACTTCCGTTAGATGATTGAAATACTGCTTTTATCATTTACCTACGTAGCGGCAACATCCGGTGTTGTAATGCTTGTTGCTGCTGCAGCAACAAAGACAACATTATTACACGATGCTCAAGTTCAAAGATATACAAGCGAAAAAAGCTTGCAATTTTAATTTGTCAACATGGACAACAATTAAGCTTATTTTATAAATTTTTTGTCAGTCAGAACCATTAAAAGAATGCAACTGAAAAAAAAATTAGGCAACAACATGACAAAATAATTAGTCAGTCAACGAACAAAACTCGCATCATCTGGTAACATTGAAAGATCAACGCCGCCACCGCTGAGCCAAGCACACACCCACAAATTCCAGCAATTAAATAACAACAACGACCAAACAAACCGCACCAAAAGTCGTCAGTGGGTGTCACAGCGCAAAAAAGGTCACATTCATAAAATCACAGGCGTTTGCATTTGAGGTCGCTTGCATTTTATGTGGGCGTTCATTGGGAATAGTATAGCAAGCAAGCAGCTCATTCTTTTGGTGGTGCTTGTATTTAAAGCACCACGTGTTGAAAACAAACACTGACAGATGTGATTTTGTTCTTGTATAATTTTACTGTGCATTTTTTTGAGAACTTGTCTCATACATTATTTATCTAAATTAATGGCAGTTCTCAGAAACAGTAAAAAAATTTTCGGCATTGCATTTCCGGAAGTTCGCCGAACGACTTTGACGACGAACACAAAGATTTCAAAGAGTTTCTAGTAAAAATGTTTTTTTTTTAGTTGTCGCGTTATTATCGCCGATTCTTTTGATGACCGCGAATTTCAGAGACGAAATTCTTGGCATTTATTTATAGAAAGCGACAGCTGAAATAAATTTAAGTAAAATGCAATGAAATTTGGAAATATTTTTAAAAATTTTCAAATTTAATTTCGTTAATTTTTATAATTATTTCGTTTATTATTATTGGTTACTTTCGGGGTTGGGGTTTTAATTCAACGTCATGGTCTGGAAAACATGTGTTTTGCTTAATTCGCTCTGACTTAAAATTTCAATAGAAATTAAATTTGTTTTGGCATCAAATGTCATCAAAACTTTTATGGTGGCAAGAAAAATGCTGATGTGGCGTATTTTTAAATGTTTTATTAGCAAGTTTAACATTTTTTATTTATTTGAGATTTCGAAATAGTCTCTAAGTAATATTACGATTTTAAGTGATCATTTAATAAAATATTGAACTTCAAAGTTAACCGGAAGTTAATCACTTCTACAAGAATTATATCAACATTGAAAATTAAAATTTGAGCTTAATAATTTTAGATGAATGTTGTTTGAAAAAAATATAAGCTGACACGCCTACCCAAAAAAAAGAAAGGCGTTATGCATAAAAATCGATTTAATTTTGGTGTTTTTTAAACTATTTTGACGAAATTTGGTTCTAACTCTAAATCTTCAAACAAAAGACGCTGGTTAAAGCTAAGGGTTACCACACCCACTCATACAAAAGTGGGCGAACTATATTTAAAACGATATCAATTTGGTTTTGTAGGACTTTTTTTGAAGGACTTTTTCTGTTGTATTTAAGTTTTTGGAGAAAGGTGTTTACCAGAAATAAACTTGACACGCCCACTCGTATAATATGGGATGATGGGTATGGTATGTTTTATATGGTATGTTTTGTATGGTACGACGGTATGGTATGGTAAGATGCTTATGGTATGATGGTTTGGTATGATGGTATGGTATAAAAAACCGAATTTGCATTTCAGTTCTTCAAAGAACTTCGACCGACTTTTATTGATTAATTTTTGTTGTGCGTGTTATTATTAAATGATAGAGAACGGAATCTACAAGTTTTATTCCAAATCCGAACGGCTCAAGTTCCCAAGAAGCTTTGCATGACTCTTTCTACTCTCTGAGGTTAGTCATAGTCCCAGAAAAAGTCCTTTTGTTTTCTTCTAAAAGCACAAAAAACAATGATTTTTCCAAAAATTCTTTCTATTATTAAAGAAACATTGTAAAATGAACAACATTTGAGTTGCACTCAAAAAAAAAATACACTTAAAAATTAGGTTTTTTAATGTAGTGTAGTGTATTGTAAAAAAATCAAAATATTTCTACATAATGGTTTGTTTGGTTTTCTTAAGATTTTTTTTCATTAAAGCCATTGGGCTTTTTTTCGATTGGCCGAAGTTCGGGGCGATTCGAAGGATTCGGCCTTTTTGGTTCACGCTGATATTGTTGGATTTGTACCAATCCATAGATCTATCGCTTGGTGCACACGTATAAAAGGCAGCAAACGCAGCTTCAAACACTCTCTGATATAAATTTCGGTATTGATGGTGCAATCTGTAACAAATTTTTTACTTCGAAGTTCACATTTGAAATGGCCTGCTACCCCATGTATTTCTTTTGAAATTTGATATGCTCTTGTTTTGTAAATTTCGAGGATATTCCACCCTTTTTAACCGCAGTCAATATCCGCGTCCAGGTAACTGCTTCAAATCCGCTTTGCAGTATGCTTTATCGTCCAATTTGTCAATTTTTGAACCAAAATTTGGTCAGCTACTGGGGATACAGTTTTCGAGCCCTCTTCTTAGCTTCAGTCTTTTTTTTTCTGACCTATCAGGTACTTTTTGCTTTTTAAAACTCCTCAGGTTGTAAAATTTTTTAATCCATAGAACAGTTGATTTCAATGCTCTCGCTTTTGCCTCTGCATCATGTACAGAAGTGCCTGGATTCTTCAAAAACAGCCACTTAACTTTTTGAACCACCCCTTGATTCGCTGGACCGCTTTTTCTACCTGAAACTGGTTTCCTTGATATAGTGGTACACTCTTTGTATCGTTTTATGGTGCTGCGATCTTTTTGTACATGGTGTCGGGATTTTCCATTCTTGTTGAAAAGTAATCTTTTCACTTGCTCACTTATTTCTCAATTATTTTTATGATTGTTGCTATAAAATCTGCAATATTTTTCTTTATTTAGGTACCAAATATGTTGGTTAAGGGTTAATACTTTTTTATTAATAGACTTAAAATAAATGGACTTTTTTTCTGGGACAGACTTTATTATAATATATAATATCCAGAATATTATTTCAACTAAAAAAACATTCTTTGGACGCTGTTCTTTTTCATAAGGGCCACGCACTTTACCCATTACGCCACAATCGCCATATATTGCGTCGGTAACGTATATATAGATAACGTATATATATATATACATATTATATAACGTATGGTTTGATATAATGCTTATAGCATGATGCTTATGGTATGAAGCTTATGGTATAGCGTTTCGCGTACTTTTTCGGATGTAAGTTTTACATCTACGATGCGCGTCGGCCACACACACATTTTATTTTTTTCCAAAAGCATTTGGGCCCAGATTGCATCTAAGTTTACTCAAATGAACTCAGTTGGCTCAATTGACTCAATTGGTTAGGTTCAAGTGACTGTCAAGTTTTCTCAAGTCAACTCAGTTGACTCAATTGGTACAGTTGACTCAATTGGTTAAGTTTAAGTGACGTTGACTCAAATGGCTAATATCGCACTCGACGATACTCATGGTAATAGTACCGTTACGTTTGAGTGCAAGCTCAACATTACTTTTGCCTTTTCACTTTTTTGATAAAAATTTAAATTCGGTCGGTTTAAACTTTTTCTTTTCATTTTCTGTCTTACAATAAGCCACAATTCGCAATATTAAATTATGAGAGCGCAACTGCAAACAAGTTTATTTATTAACCTGAAACTATAGATTATTATTAACAAAATTCCAAAAAACTTATAGATATAACTATTTGAATAATTTTAAACAAACCTTTTTCAAATTATTTATAATATTTTCCCCAACAATTTTAACTGCAGAAGGGACTATCGAAATTGTTAAGCAATCGATTTTTATAGATGTCTAACACACAACCTTTTTGAAAAAATACTATCATCAAAGTACATACATTTTAATATTTTTTCTGAAAATTCAAAAAACGACATTTTTTCAGAACAAATTAACATTTTTTAGCAATTCAACAACACCAACAGCAACAATCAAAATATCCAAGACATTTACTTGGCTGTCAGCCAAAAAACTTGCGACAAAGTTCTTTTCAGCTGATTTTGTGCTCTTTGCCGCCGACTGGTTAAGATGGCAGCCTGTAGAAAAACAACAAAGAGTGTCCAAAAACAAAAACAACAACGAAGATTTTAAATTGAAAACTGAACGACGTGCGATTTGCTCTGATTATATTTTAATTTTTGAAAGTGTAGCGCTGAGATTTGTGTCGTGTGGTTCACTCGAACTGTGCGTCCGTCCGTCTGTCCGTATGTTTGTGCCACAAATTAAATATTAAAATTTTCGCCGCCGGGTGAGCTAGCTGGGTGAGAAAACTGACGAACTGTTCTGTGAGAAGAAAAGTTTAACAACAACAACTGCGACTACAACCGCAAGTTCGACATTGTAAAGTTCATCAAAACCAAACCAATAAAATAGGGTTGTAATTTAAAAAAAAAAATAAATTTTGTAGATAAAAATAGCATAAACTATAGAAATTTTTGACCTGAGATCTTCTCTCAACTTTAAATTCAGTTATAAAGAAAATATGTCGACATCAGGTTCAGAGTTCGTAAACCTTTCAAAACAACTGAAAATTTTATAAAAGAAAATTGATTGTGTAAATGCAGCCATGAAATAAAATCAAACAATGAAAACGCAACCTCAACGAAAATTTGAGTTATAACGATAATGGCAGCAATTTATAAAATAAACAAAAATCCATAAAATTGCGAAAAAATACTTAATTCAATTTGTTAAAATCAAATTGAAAATAAAGAATGTCGATGAGATAGAGCAAAACCTTTAATGTGTTTACATTAAATAAAATTTTAGTAGGCACAGGGTGCACAGAACAAATTAATAGAGTACGGTAGAGTGCACAAGTAAAATCTTGATATTGTTTAATATAATAGAAGACATTTTTTATTTGTGTAAAATTTTGTACGCCTTCTCGAAGCAATTTTCTTCCCTAAAAAGTGGCCACCGATTTTAGCAGAGGATAACTACAAAATTTAATTACATATTTTCTAGTGGTTGATTTATTCGACTCGCACTTTAGATTTAAAATTTCTTGCTCGCTTTTATTGAATTCAATGGGCCGCAGCAAACAGTAGCAGATCGCAGCGTCAAGTGATCCACGCTGATCCTAAAAAAAACACAATCCCAATGTTTGGACATTTTGAATTTGTCTGACGTTGATGAGTGCAGCTGAAGCAACATTGTTGCAAGGCACAATAAATGATGCAGTTCTAAACACGTATGCTACAAGACCAGCATCGGCACCGTCCATGGCACAATCGCTGATTCATTGCATGGTAAAGATCGTTGCGGAGCCAAGTAAAATGAGTTTGATTTATTTTACTGTGAAGCGATTTAATGTTAAGTGACGTGATTTCATTAGATTTGACTCTATTGGATGCTCGATATGTTTGATGGATGGATATAATGGATAGCTAGATAGATGAACTCAAAAACAATCGAGGACTAAAGGAACAATAAATAACGCAATAAATAAAAAATAGAGACAAAACATTTTGCTGCAACGCGGTTGTTGTTGAAAAATTAATTTCAATCTGTTGACAACAAGTTAAAAAGATGCGGCGCGCGTGGCACCAAAATTAGAATTTTTCTTTTAGAATATGTTGTGCAAGAATATTTATTGAAATTTGTTTTCATGAGAGCGAAATTTTGTGTGAACAAAATTTGTGTAGTTAAAATAAAAAAAAAAACAACAACAGATGACGAAAGAATAATATTTGGCCTTCGCAGTTACCTATATAATTACTGTCATAACTATTTTTTGAACGATGATAAATCAGCAGCTGTGCTTTTTTTATGTTTTGGAGAATTTCATAAAAAGAAAATTGAAAAAAAAAATATTTACAATAAACAAAAAACTTTAGTAATATTTTGAAAAAAGTTTCTTTTAAATTGCTTCAATTGTAAAATCGAATTGCTCAAGAGCAAATCTTATCTTACCTTACCTTTCATTGCCATAGGTTACCTTGCTTTGCCTTGCCTTGCCTTGCCTTTCGAAATCATACCATACCATACCATACCATACCATACCATACCATGCCATGCCATGCCATGCCATACCATACTATACCATACCATACTATACCATACCATACCATAACATACCATATCATACCATACCATACCATACCATACCATAACATACCATAACATACCATACCATACCATACCATACCATACCATACCATACCATACCATACCATACCATACCATACCATACCATAACATACCATACCATACCATACCATACCATACCATACCATAACATAACATAACATACCATACCATACCATACCATACCATACCATACCATACCATACCATACCATACCATACCATACCATACCATACCATACCATACCATACCATACCATACCATACCATACCATACCATACCATACCATACCATACCATACCATACCATACTATACCATACCATACCATACCATACCATACCATACCATACTATACCATAACATACCATAACATACCATAACATACTATACCATACCATACCATACCATACCATACCATACCATACCATACCATACCATACCATATCATATCATATCATACCATAACATACCATAACATACCATACCATGCACCATACCATACCCTAGCTTACCTTACCTTACCTTCCCTTACCTTACCTTACCTTACCTTACCTTACCTTACCTTACCTTACCTTACCTTACCTTACCTTACCTTACCTTACCTTACCTTACCTTACCTTACCTTACCTTACCTTACCCTAAAATCTACTGTCCAATAAACTGCACAACCCTCCTGAAACCATGCTTCAAGCACTGGACTTTAATTCTAAATCGTCATATGGGCAACGGCCATTTGGGGGGACTTTAACGATTGCATAAGCATTTTCTTTGTGTTGATTTTCTCTATTTGTAAAAATCCATTACATATGCTCAGAATTATTATGTTGAAAACCTTTATATGACTTTAAAGGAAGATCACTATAAAAGGACATGAAACAAAGCTTGCATAAGACTCACATAAGCTAAAAATGTTTTTCTTAACAAAAGTTTTTACCCATTATCCAAAAAAATGCCCAAGAACTCTTTACTAAACCAAAAAAAAAAAAATATTTCAGATGAACCAGATATCTTTAATAATGTAAAAAAAATGTTGGTCTAAAATTTTTATAAAAAATAAAAAGTTTAAAAAAAAATTTTTTAGAGTGTATTTTTTTTACAAATACTCCCGGAGACCCATAAAAAAGTCACACGATAAGGAATAAAACCTCGTTAGGTAAAAAATGGAGGGTGAGGTCTTTCCCGATTTCAACTGCGGTGCTGGTGTTGCTCAGTGTCATCCTGCATAGACGGATTATTTTGCAGGTATATCCAATTCGGACATGGAGGAATATAGGTGATTCCTTATTGAACTGTCGACGGCGTCTTTGTAAAGGACAAAAAGATAGTTGGTGTCGATTTGTTTTTCTAGTCTTTTCCAAGATTTATCGTAGCGTAAATATCTGATCGGTGGTAGATTTTCCAGGTCTGAAGCCACACTAGTAAGGTACAATCAGGTGGTTTATCAAGACGGGCTTTAGTCATTCACATAAAACGCTCGACATTATATGCGATATTTAGGAGGTTTATTCCACGGTAGTTGGCACAAATGGTGGGGCCGCCTATCTTATGGATTAGACCGAGTACACTGAGGTTCCAATCGTTTGGAATGCATTCTTCCGTCCATATTCTGCATAGGAGCTCAGGAATGAATTTAAACAGAGCTTCGCCTACGTTCTTAAAAAGACTTCATTATAGTCGGGCAACGGAACTTCAACGCTGGCATCCGGAAGGAATTATTTAATTGAAAGATATGGTTAAATCGTACACATATTTTTTTTTTGTTTTTGTTTTTTTGTCATTCTGAATGAGATCTTTTTACATAACCTTCATTAAATACAGTACTTTGGGAGAACTTTCAAATGACATTTAATTATTGACTTAAATGTTTATGGGGAAAAAAAAGTTCGTACTGAAAGTACCGTTCGGACGTTATCAAAAACGGAAGTCATTTTGGAGGTCAATGTGTATTTCAAAAAAACTAAAGGAATATTTGAGGACATTATAAAAGCTCTAATGAAATTCCAAGTTTCTGAGTTCATCTAAAAATTTTAAATTCGTCTGTTGCGGACGTTACGTGTCGGACGTTACACTTTTTCCATTGTGATTAAATTGGATAATTAAGTAACTCAGTAATTCACTAATTAAAAAACAAATTTTATATATTATTCCCTCTTTGCCTCAATTATTTCATTATTATCTTTTTTAATAAAACAAAAATAATAACGAAACATTTACTAAAAAGAAAAACTACATTTGTGAAAGAGTGCGGACGATTTAACCATCATTATAAATTAATTGATGTATAAACTGCTTTAATAAATAAAATTTTAATGTTTCTCCAAGATAATATCCTAAAATTCTAACAATAAGTTTAATTTTTCACCTGTGGTTGACCATTTTCTGGATAAGCCCATATTCTGAACTGCTGATCGGTTCACAATTATTTTGTTGATGGAATTATCTAATTGAAAGATGTCAATAACTTAATAAAGATGTTTAAAAAAGTAGTAAAAGGCATAGTAGATAATGCATTTAAATCAATTAAAACTTCTCCGTTCATTTATAATAGTCATTCTCAGAAAAAAACCGGTTCAAATCAAAAATTGCTTAATTTAAGGTTATGAAAGGTTTAAAATATTCATAAATGTACCCAGATGTGCCCGACCTATCTTGACCAAAATCTATTTTGAAGTTTTCTTTGCCTTTTAAAAAAATTAATTCAAGAGAGCAAGGAGCGTTTTAGTGGAATAAGCTATAAACGTTTTAAATTCCTCAATAACTTCCAAATACAACATGTGCGACCTACTGAATAATATAACAAACGGTATTTTTTATACGTTTGCCAAGAAAATAAGGAAAAATAACCAGGGCCGGATTATTCATAAGGCAGAATAGGCAACTGCTTAGGGGCCCGCATCGGCTAGGGGCCCCGCTCACCGAGAATTTGAATTAATTTGAAGATTTGTATCCTCAATGACAATATTATCTGTTTTTTGTTATATTTTTTTATATATTAAATTTTTTTTCTATTATCAACTTCAAATGCGATAATCCAGTCTTGCGATAATGTGTCAAATATGTCTGGTTGTTACAATGGTCTACAGGCGCATAATAACGCTCCATGTACAGCGCAGTCACTGACTGGTTGGAGTTCGTGCTGCTTAGAGCTACGTTCCCATTCCTCGGATTTGTATAGGCACTATAAATCTTTTTTCTACGTTAACTCATCTCTGAGCAATTATGCTCAAACATCTTGAAAAAGGTGATACATGTAAGCAATCGTTGTCATAGTTCTGGAAAGTGTGTCCGACACAAGATGGTGTGCAAGAGCCGATGCTACTAAGGCTTTGTCAAAATGATACAATAGCTTCCAGAAAGCTTTGCAGTCTATTGCTAACCATGAGACTCAGACATCGCAAGTGATTCACGAGGTCAGCTGTCTATTTAAGGACTTTGGAAAAAAACATGCACTAATGGCAATATTCTCTACTGCCATACTAGATCGAATTAAAGGTGTCAGTATATCTTTACAAAAAACAACCATTGAACTTCGAATCTTTTAAAATCGCTTTTCGATTTTTGCTTCACAGCAACAATTATTTGATGTTTACGAGATGAAGCAAATGAGAAAACTGATACCCAATACAATGATGAAAATCAGCGTGTTTGAAAAAGACGTTGTGCTTAGAGGAGAAGAGCAGTCAAAAGTTTCAACTTATTTGCCTGTACTATAGATATGTTGTATACAGAATTGTCGTGGCGACTAGAAGCATAAGCTCGTGAAATTAATTCTCTGTTTGGATTTCTAACAGGATTCTTGACAAAGTCCAACGATGAAATTAAAGAGGCTTGTACAAAGTTTAATGAACATTATTCCAAGGGCATTGAGCCTGAGTTTATAGACGAGATGATATCAAACGCCACGGGTGAACCTTAATTTTTCGAAATTAAAACCAATGTCAGAACCGTTTAAATTCATTTATGATATACTATAGGAAAAAGTAATACATTTTCAAGATGTTTTAAACGATTTTGTATCTAAAAAAGTTAGAATAATAAGTATTTAAACATACTGTTCTTTACAAAACTATTTTCGTTTACTAGAACACCAAGCACCCGAAATTGTATTTTATGAAAAAATACGCATGCTTCCCTTTCATTTGTTTTATTGTTTAGGATGATGTGTAATGTTCAAAAACCTTCGTAATGTACAAAAAAAATTGCTTTATTAAAAATATAATTGTGGTCGAAAAAATTTGTATTTAAGGAAGTTAGAAAAGGGTAAAAGGGCCCAGAGGATTGCATTGCCTAGGGTCCTCGACATGGCTAATCCGGGCCTGAAAATAACAAGAGTGTTCAAAGGCAACTAACCACATAAATGTGAGTAATTTTATGGCAATCCTGCCTAGGTTAGCTAGCAACAGTTTTGCTACATTTTTACATATTGCCACTTTACTGTTTGATGCTCCCAAAGAACAGCGAAGAACAACGGCAACAAAAACAACGACAAATAGCAAAAACAACAATAATAATAAAATAAGTTTCTTTGTTTGTTGGCATGCCGCTGTATTGTTTGGTGCAGCATTTGCTGCATTGGAGCGGAGCGAGTGCCTGTAGATGCTCCCGATGGATGCATAAACCACAAGTGTCCGACAGCCAAGCAGCAATTGTTGTTGTTGTTGTTAATGTTGTTGTTCTAGCTATTGTTTATGTTGTTGGCAGTTGATACAATGAAGGCATCAACTCTATTTTTGCATATTACAAGCTTATTGTTGTTGGGCTTGTTTTGTAACTTGGGCTTTATGCGACAAACAACAATAAAAACGCATTCAACTCCAAGTGGAAAAATTGGCATAGAACAACAAACTGAATGAGGATGCAAGAGTGAGCATAGGAGAATGGGAAATAGGCAATGGGTGGGTGGTTGGCTGTTTAAACAAAAAAGCAGTTGACAAATACAAACAATTCTCAACACGGTGACGCATCAATGCAGAAAATAAACAAACTGGCGTCAATTCAAGGAAAACCAAGACACTGAGACTCAAACAAGTGCGGACAGAAAAAAGAAGCAAACACTTCCGTTGATATAAGTTGCACGGAATGCAAAATGAGTTTTCTCTCTTTTTTTGTAATAAAACTTTTTAATATTATTTGGATGCATGGCTGCAGGCAGTCTTTTTTTATGCTGGTTACTTCAATGTCGACATTTTTAATATTGAAATGAAGTAAAGGTTTTTTTAGTCAAGAAAAGAAGCTTAGAATGGAAGATGCAAGATGCAAACTGGCAGTATTCTAGTCCAAAGGGAAAAATTTTGGGCGTTTTTTAAAATTCAATAAAAAAAAAACTAATATTTTCATTTCATTTATTCCTTCATCTAACAGAGATTAACTCTTACAGACTACTTATATATATATATATACAAAAATTAAGAGATGTACAGGATATAAAGAAATAATAAATAAAGTATACAAAATTGATTAAGACTAGTATTAATATTAATATTAGACTAAAGATCAGGACTATATACACTTTAAGTTAATAAAAAATTCAATAATTTAAGAGGTTACGAGGTAATGGAAGCATCACGGGCCAAAAGGTGAAGAAATAATTACAATACAAGAAATAGTACAATGATCAAAAATATCAATGAAAGCCAGCATAAAATTTGTTTCTCGAGTTCAACTAGTTAATGGCAGTAGATAATGAATCGTTTTTTAATTGTTTTCAAATAGTTTCGTTCCGACTTCATCAGAGGTTGGCGTGATGCTTGAAGAAAGCACTGATTTCCGATCCATTTAAAATGTTTTTAGCCCCATTGAAACAAAAAAACAATTTTTCCCCACTTTTTAATATGAAAAATTTTATTTAAGAAAGTATTTTTTATTGATTTTCTATAAATACGTCATTTTAGTAAAATTTTTTTAAATTTATATGAAAAAGAAATGCATTTTTTCATAATATTTTTATATGAAAAAGTTTTTGTGAAAATTTGTTTCTTCTCTTATATTATTTCGTGTCTGTTTTTTATATAAATAATTTTCAATAATAATTTTTTCAAGATTTTCATGTGAATAACTTCTCGTTAACGAATTGCTTTTAATAATTTTGGCGTCTCGTTAACGAATTGTTTTTTTTAAGTTTTTGCGACTCCTTAACCCATTTTGGTCCGCTACTAGAACGCGTTGGAATTTCGTAATGAAAATTTCAGGTTTTGCTTTTAATGGTCAAATTAAGAAAATTCCAGAGTTTAAGAATTTCCCGATCTTCCATTTTCAGGCTACGATTTGGTCCAAAAATCGACCAATGGCCCCCATGTATACACAAAAATTTTAAAATTCTAAATGAAATGTTTTAGTTTTTATTGAATGAAATATTTGATGAAAAAAATATAAAAATCGACCATCGAAATCGGGAAATTAGTCGAAAACCGACTCTCATATATTAGTCTTTTGGCTGCATGCTCACGTAAATAATTTTATTATTTTTACATGTATTTTTTCCATTTTTTTAAAGATGGCAAAAAAAAGGTGTTTTTTGTAGCGATTACCTAAAAAGGTAAAAAAAGGACATTCGAAAAATTAATTTTTCTTCTGAATTTGCATTTAACCAAATTGTGTATATTCTGAAAAGGTAGCGGTCGGAAAATCGACCAGCGGGTTAAAATGGGTTAACGAATTGCTTTTTACAGTTTTGACGACTAGTTAACGAATTGCTTTTTTCGGTTTTGACGATACGTTAATATATTTATCCGTTCATAATTCCATCAACAAAAAACAAAGGCCTCCGTACATTATAAGGAAAACATCCCAAGATCATTTGACCCGGAGGATGCATGACTGTTTACACACATATACTTAAATCTTTCCCCCGGAAACGTCGCTCGTACGGAAAATTGCTGGTCTACTGCCATGAAGTCCAAATTCCCGGAGTCGTGTACGAAACGTTTCTATACTAATACTAACTTGGTGCTCTTGTTTGAGATCTTTTCTTATTTCGACCCCACTTTAAAAATGATTCTTCAGGTTCTTTCGGTGTATTCCTTTCTTGCTGATGCTCTCCAAACGGTCGTCTTGGTTCTTTTATTACAATAAATATATTACAGTTGGATGACTACAGCCTATCCGTCCTGCAATTTAATGGCAAGGTAATCCTTCTTCAACGTACAAATATTTACCTTTTGGTCTTAAATCAACTGGTTATATTTCCGACTCATTTTTTGCTCGGATAAGCCCAACGACAAAAAAGCTAGTACCGCCAAAATAAAATTCATTCCCAACAGCACTTAAAAGTTATAGTTCCGCTATTGTATTCTAATTGGATCATTTTCAAAAACTAAAATATCGCGTCAATGCTTGAAAACCTACTGGAAGGACGTTGGGCTTAAAAAAAAAAAAAAAAAACTAAATGGCCATTTCAGCCCTTGAAAGGACTTTGACCGAGCTTCTTATCACCAATTGTGTTGTGTGTGATGTGAAAATGTTTGCACACAAATGATCGAGAACTGGACCCTACATGTTTTACGCCGACTCCGAACGGCTTATGTTCTCAATAAGCTTTTCATGGCACTTTTTACTCTCTGAGGTTTGCCATTGTCTGCAGAGAGGTGACGGCCGAACAGAAAATTAACTCAATTGAAAAAACTTTCTGTGTCGGATGGAGGATTCGAACCTGGGTTCTCTGGCGTAAGAGTTACACACTCTACCCACTACGCCACGGCCGCCACTGTCTTGTTTAAAATTCTGTCTTGTTTAAAATTTTGAGCTTACGAAATATCTCAATGGAAAATGTATTACGTTTGTAACTCATTTGTATTATTATCAGTATTGTCAAGTTTTCAAAAACAGCTGATTTTGAAACAAGTCATTTATGGCAATGATTTCATTCAAACGGCGATCAGATCACAGCTTGTCATTTGCTTGTATATTTTACTTTTTATTTATTTTTTACCTTTTTCGATATACTATTATACTATTTGG
Source organism: Coremacera marginata (assembly GCA_914767935.1). Taxonomy (NCBI): domain Eukaryota; kingdom Metazoa; phylum Arthropoda; class Insecta; order Diptera; family Sciomyzidae; genus Coremacera; species Coremacera marginata. The sequence goes on along the minus strand of OU612045.1, from coordinate 1,797,830 downwards.
ACAAGCCAAAAGAACGCTAATTACGATGGTGCAAAAATAAAATGTGGTCGATAACATTGATAATTCTAAGTTTTGAAAATTTGTTCACATTTTTTTAAACGAATGCTTTTTATAATAAAAATGCATTATTAAGATATACAAAAGGCAAGAAAGTAAAAACCTCAAGTTTTTCCTTGAATGTGGTATACAGAAATTTATGCCGATGGTTCACCTGAGCTATTGCATTCTTATTTTTATCATTATTGTACCGTTGGGACGCGTCGTGACAATATTTAGTGCCTCATTATTCACCTGTTGTTACTATTTGCTGGTTTACTGGTACCTGAAAATCTAGCAATTAATCCACTGGTTAAAGATATCCAGAGGTGAACCATGAAGCAACTAACAAGGTGGTAGTGACAGCAGGCTATATTCACACAAACAAATCATAGGTTGTCATTTACCTGCATATTTTACTTTTTATTTTTCTCAACTTTTTTCGTTTTCTAACTTGTACGATTTTTGACAACCAATGTTCGCCAAAAGAACTGTCACTACAACCTTGTCAGTTGCTTCATGGAGGTGAACAATACGACTCTTAGGCCCAGTTTCACCAATTATACTTAAGTTGTACTTAAGTTTAATCTTAGCTAAGTTCAACTTAATTTTCTTAAGCACTTGCAGTTTACAATCCGTACTTAACTATAGCCGAAATTTAATACAATAATTTGGCACCATCAAAAGTAGATTAACGTTTTTTTTAAATTTGTGCAACTAAAAAATATTAGCAAAGTGTTATACACATTAATATTAAAATTAATAAAGCGAAAGAATCAAAAAGGAAGTTAAATTTTAACGTAAATGAAGTGGATTTATTTGCGAATGTTGTTGGCAAGTTTCAAAATGTTCAGGAATGCAAATGAACAGATACAGTCGGGAAGAAAAATTCCGCATGGCATGAAATCGTGAAAAAGTTCAACGCGGAAAATGCAGCCAATTCGTTCCGAAGCGAAGAATGTAATCAGTCACGCATTTTCTATACTTGAGTATAGCTGATGAAACGCATTTTCAGAGAAACTTAAGTATTGTTGGTAATGTCAAAGTTGAAATGAGATCAATTTACAAGCAGAACAATTGCCGCCAGTTGTAGCGCCCGACTTGCAGCATCTAAACCGATTTTACTGAAAATGCAAGCCTGGGCAATAAATTAAAACTTCCAACTAAATAGTAAACAAATGAAAAATTTAGAAAAAAGTTTAGATTATTTCTATTAAGACTTACCATAAAATTCTCCAATCTCTATCTTGCTGTTGTCTATTTAATTTAACTTTTCAGACGGTTGTATTTCTTAAATTCGATTTATGTATATTATTGAATTCCATTTTTTTTTTTTTGCAATTCTTACACTTTTTCCCGACTCAAAATTCGTATAACTTTTGATTTGTTGCTATTTAAGTATAATTCTTAAAATAAACGCTCAACACAACGTATTTTTTATTTATTTTTCGTTTTTTTTTTCTTCTTTTCAACGTTAGCGGTGGCAGCGACGACGACTACTTCAACGCTGACGTCGCCTAGAGCTGCAGCTATTTTTCACTCAGAGCTTTTTCACTTTAATTTTCACAGGTATTTCTCGAGTTAAACGTAAAAATTCTCTTAAGTTTTTATGAAGTGATGTTCGAACTATAACGTTGTATATATTTTTGTTGATTTTATGACGTTTTTGTAGCCAGAAAAAGTGTTAAAAGCAGCGACAAATATTCAAGCAAGACGAAAAAACAACACCAAAAATATAAAGTCTTCACACAATCACTGCAAAACGATGACTCCCACAAGTTGACAGCTCGCTGTGTTTTTTTCAATAGCTAAGTCAGAAGTGATATTTGAAAGCTTCATGTTGGCAGCATTGAGAAAGCATTGCCACTAGTTGAGAAAAGCTATACAATTTCCTGGATTTTTAACCCTATTCCTGTCACACTATCTTAGTAACAGTTTATGTTATTTTTGAATATTTTGTGTAATATGTAAATATTATCAAAACATGAATAAAGATGGATTTCGTATTACAGAAACAGAGTGACCAATTATAAAATACATTTTACTTATATTGCTTTCAGACCAGTTTTAAATCATTTATTTAGGTTTGAAATTGAATAGTGTCCCAAAGACACAGCGAGACGTGAATAGGGTTAAATTGTAAACATTTTGAAATTAGGATAAAGGCTGTATGTAATGTCTTGTTTATCAACTAGTAAATATTTCTTATATCCTTTATAGCAATCTTACGAATTAAGAATTAAATTAAGAAACAAGGATATATAGTGACATTTCTAAAATCTATAATGATTTTACACTGATAAATCTTTCAAAAAATATTGATGATTTTTTCAAAGTAGTTAAAGTATTATAGAAACCGACAGAATATTTTCTATTCTTGCACCGTGCAACGACCATATACTAGACATAGAGAATCGCCTAATATATTTATTTGAAAAGAGGATATGCATAAGTTCAATTTAAAATTCACGAAACGCGAAAGACCCGATTTCATACGTACGTATCTAAAACAGAATTTTTTTGAATTGAATAGGCGCGTTTTTTTTCACCTCTCGAATCGGATTTGGTTTACAATTTTCAACCCCCGAATCGGATTGGGATTACGAACAACTCAATTGCAAAGCTAAGTGGCGTTGTTAGCATATCAATTTGTTTCGTATGTAAATTGGATTTAGATGTTGAAAAAAACGCAGTTAATATTTCTGATGGGGCGTCACCTAAGAAATTCTATCACCTAAGATATTCTAAAAGCTTATTGAGAACATGAACTGTTCGGAGTCGGCGTAAATCTAATAGGTTCAGCTCTCGATCATTTGTGTAAAAACATTTAACTACACGCACAAAAAATTTATCATGAGAAGATCGGTCAAGGTCCTTGCAAGCGCTGAAATAACCAATTCGATTTTTTTTAAGTTCAGTCAAAACTAAGTTCTTTCATTCGAAATTTGGTGCCTCCACTGAAAATTTAGTCTAAAATATTTTATTTTTTTTCATAGCATTATTGCTGTAAATATTATGTACATAACCTTTGCAAAACTTATTCTTATGGGGTTATTTGTGCTTATGTGAACTTAAAACTTTTTTCCACGATATTGTCTAAGTATAGTTCCCGATAACACTTGGCATTTTAATTTTTGAGGATGTTTTCAAAATATTTGCTTTTTGATGGCAAAGGCTGTACATTTTGTAACTTAAAAGCGGTAATAATGATATCTTTTCACTTAATCTTCTTAAATTAGAAAAACATTTTCTAAAATTTTTATTTTTTAGCATCATAGACTGTTAACATTTATAGAAAACTTGTAGAAATTTAAACCAAATTCTAAAGTTTGCTTAAAAAAGGGACAACGTTTCAAATAGCTGATAGCCAAAACAAATCATTAGGAAAGATTTAAAAATAATGAAAAAGTCTTCGTGATCCTAAATACATAAAATCAAACCATTAAAAATCTCAAAAATTATCAATTCCTCTCGTCTTCTTAAAATATTTCTTATTATGGATTATGGATGAATTATATACGTTTCCAAATCATCATTAAAAAAACACCTCCAAAAATAAACAGTTACAATACATTCACAATTTTTTGCCCAATTGTTTGGCCAACTGTCTTAACTTTTTTGCAGACAGTTGGCTACATAGTAGCTTGGACGGTAAAATGACATTTTGTATATTGTATGACAGGAGACATGAAAATTTCAAGGAATTAATTAGAAATTGTTAATAATTATAAAATATTTATAAAATCACGTCAAGGGTCTGGGCGCCTCTTCACTGACACAGTTTTGACAGCATTCTTCACGTTTTTAACGGTACTGTGTAGTGTAAATCATGGATAAAAAAGCGATCTACTGTAATGGATGAAAACTAGTAAGGATGGAGCTTCGGCAGGGTACCGAAGCTAAAATACCCCCCCGCGGCCATATTGAAGTATATTCGAAGTCTTTAGCCACGACATACACGATGACATTCAGTTTTATATACCAATGAAAGTTTTCCTATTTTGATGACGTCACTTTGTATGGGAAGTAGGCGTAGTTTTGATCCGATTTTGCCATATATCAGTCATTTCATTAATTTTTGTGGATTTTTAAGAGATTTTACTTTTAAAATAAAGCCACTTTGTATGGGAGGTAGGCGTGGTTTTCATCAGACTTTTCCAAGTTTCATAGACAGGATTAAGACTACAGAGCAAAGTTCACCTGCCAAATTTCAAGGCGTTTCTTTAATTTTTGTTTTTTTTTTTTTTATTTTAAAGGCATTTTACGGTTAATATAAAGTCACTTTGTATAGGAGAAAGGCGTGGTTTTCATCCGATTTGGCCCATTTTCGAACTTCATCTTCCTTTTTTAAAAATAAACTTATATTTTGAATTGCATCGCGATAGCTTTAAAATTGCGGCTGTAATCGTGTCGACAGGCGGACAGACAGACGGACACACGGAAATCGTCTCAGGAGATGATGCTGATCAAAAATATATATATTTGTCTATACCTGCCACGCCTCCTTCTTGGCGTTACAAACGGAATGACAAAGTTAATATACCCCACGCAGTACGCGTTGGGGTACTTAACCAAGGGTTGTACTTTCATAATTTGTTATTATGCAAAAATGTTTTTATTTAATTTTGCCCTTATAAGACGCCGTTAATTTCTTTTAAAACATAATTTTTAAGCAGTATAAAATAACATAGCCGTTACATTTTATTCTAAAAAAAACTAATATTTATTGAATTGTATTTGTTTTTTCTGTCTGTGATCCTCAAAAATTAAAAAAAATGGTTGAGCATTGGTATAATAAAAACTATATTCGAACGGAAAATAAAATCTTCTTTGAGCGGAAAATAATATGTAGTCAGAAAAATAATCAGCCTTACTATAAATAAAATTTCCCCCGGAATTAAAAAAAAAGGCAATTTTCATTATTTAGACAGGTCACATTTTTTTTGTGATCTTGAAAATTGACGATGAATGCAAATTCATTCCCGGAACGGAACGGAAATTCCCGTTTTTAATTCCGGGCGAAATTATATTCACAACAGGAATAAACCGAGTTTCATGATCGACTTCATTCGATCTAATTTTAAAGCTAATAAAAAGCAATAATTAAAAAATTTTTAATTTCTCAGGACTATGAAGTAATTTTTTTCGCCTGAAATCTAAAAAGGAAATTTCCGTTTGTTAAGATAAAGCTTACGAGCTTTTTAATGCAGGAAATACTCGAAATATTTACCAATAAATAAAGCTTCAGTTTATTTTTCACATATCTTTAGGACATGAATATTTTATGTTTCAAATAAATTAAATATTTTAATTAAAATAGTTGAAAAAATAAGACGTGCCATAGATAAAAGTACTCAAAAAAAGAAAGATCAGTTTGGTATAAAAAAGTACATAGAACTCGGTACCATGGCGGAATAGCTATAAGGTGTTATCATCTTATGACATTTTTCAATATGTTTTTTGGCATGCTGCCTTATTTTAACAATTGTAAGGGTTTTCATGCATAGTTTGCATATTTGATTCCGTAAAAATAACAAGACATGGAGCCTATTTTTGAAGCGAAGCTTTTTACTCCTCGTTCTGTGATTTGCTCTGAGTGAAATCTGAAAAATTTTCGACAGATTTTTTCTTGGAAATTTGATGGTTTCTTTGTTGCTAGTGCTTATTACAACAAGAAAATTTAATAATTTAATATTAAATACTAAAAATATTTCGTGGCCGCCCGTGGGGATCGAACATTTATCCTCTTGAATGAGAGTCCAATACACTATCCACTAGGTCACAAAGGCATGAAGGAATCCGTTGTTAATTCAATATTAATTATATCAGAAGTTATGCTGCAGTAGATCGTCACCATCTATCAATAGATAAAGGATTGTGTAGTTGCTATGCTACAACAAAAATTTGCTTTTATTTGCCACAAGGTGTCTCCAGCATCGGCGTGTTTGTATTGTGATTGCGTTTGTGGTGTTGTTGGTACGAAGAAAATAAGCAATGCCCACAAGTGCGTTGACAAGTCCGTTTTTAAGTGTCAAAAAAATAGATGATATCAATTAAAATGGAATTAACGAAAGCATGCATCGGAAGGTATCTAAAATATTTGTTAAATTTTGTTTCGTGTGCGTTCTTTAATATATATTTTTGAAGAGAAGATTTTACTCCTCGTTCTGTGATTTGCTTGGAGTGAAATCTTAAAAATTTTCGACAGATTTACTGTTCTAGGATAAAATTTGTTCGGTGCACCCAAGTTCACAACCATGTGTGGAGGGTTAAAATGGAGAGTCGCGGGCATTATATGTCAGTATATGTAATTGGCGTGGAAATTTCAACAATAAAAAAAAAATAAGCAGTAAATATGTTTTCTGTATATATGTATGTAATTTATTTTATGTTATTTTAAATTTTTGAATTTAAAAGTTAATTTATTAAAATGAAAAAATTATTAAGCTATCAAATCTATGTAACTGCGAAAAAGCTTCGCTTCTCTCGTGTGTCCAACGACGCACCTGTGTTTTTTTTTTCTAATATTCCAGATGAGATCCAATATTCCAGATAATATTCTAGAGCACCTTACATTTATTTCACCATGCTCGGTATTCGAAAAACTTGAGTTTAGCACAATGGCCTGTTTTTTCGAGTGCATTCCAGTTTTTTCTTTGAATTTCAAAAATTCATACCAAAAAATAACTGGAACGTACTCGAAAAATGGAGTCCCTGCACTTGGACTTGAAATTACTTGAATTTTTTAATGAGTTCATCGGAAGAACTTGTAAAACATAACACACGACATTTTATATTTTATTTATATTAATATTAAAAACTTAAATAACTAACTTGGCAGAATTATTATTATTTAAAAAAAAAAAAGTTGTATAAAAAGTGAATACGAGTCCATCGGATGAACTTATGCAAACATAAAAACGATTAACATTAAAAAAACTTAAATAACTAACTTGACAGAATAATTATTCATATTTATAAAACAAAAAGTTACTTCTTGAATTCAAACTTGGCTAATTTGCTGGAAATGGATTTAGATCCATTCGGTTGGGAATCACTGATAGAATTTGCATCAACTTCGTTGATTTTGCGTTTTGTGGCAAATGGATTTGTTTCATTGTTGGATGTTAAGCGCGCACTTTCTCGATATTCTCGCATCCCAATCTTAGCCAGCTCTGCTGTGCCTACTTCAGGATGTTTAGCCTGTAACTCGGACTTATTACTGGCAAACCAGGACATAAAACCACGTTCAGTTTTTGCATTTTCCTGCCCTTCCGGCTCTATTGTGGGCGTGACTGGCATCGAATCTGGAAGAGGTGTACCCAATAGCAAAGAACTCTGCGTCGTGGCATCTGCTCCGTTGAGCTCAGACTTTTTATCGTGTGTATTTGACTGCACGGAAAGACGTTTGAAGGGATTTCGCTTTTGGTTGCTCAAGACCATAGCTTTTGGTGCTAGTTTACTGGTCGGCGTGTTATTGTTCGCTTTTGCTTTCTGCAGTAAGAGGCCTGTATTAAGTGGGCTATTTTCAATTATACTGAGCGCATCTGTCTCCTGGGTTCGCAGCTCCTGTTCACGTTCTTTGCTCTGTTCTTCCAGCTGAGGCAACAATTCACTCAGCTTATCTGACAAATGTATGCGTCCCAGTTTGGAGGCATATTTTACGGCTAGTGGCAACAGCTTGGGTGAGGCTATCATCTCGATTAACTCCTTCGCGCGCATCTCCAGCTCACTCCGACATGCAATGGCAAACAATTTGATCGCCGTCTCTTTAATCGACTTCTCAGCATCTTTAATAGCAAAGTTGCAGCTGCGTATCAACGCATCCTCCTGTTGAGACTTCTCAGAATCCGGCTCACAGAGCGGTATTTGCATGGTCAACTCTGTGATAATCGGACGTGGTGTTGTCATCGGATATGAGCTGCCACGACAGAGCACAGCCTGTATGATTTGGGACCGCTCTGACACGTCGATAACAAAGAAATTGTTGGAAACACTCTGACTCTGCTTCATTGTATCACAGATAGGATACCAGAGTTGTGACTTCATGCTATACAACTGTACGAGTCCCATGGAATCGGCAATAGCTGGCGAGCCTGAGTCCGAGTAGCCAACCCAGGTCAGTTTGCGTCCAGGTATCAATGGAACGCGTATTTCACGAGCACGCATGGTCATACCGATAGTCTGCAGCAGTAGCGCCCCTATCTGTTGTTCTGCAAAGGCCGGCGCGGTGTGAAAGCAGACAAATAGACGGTCATGAAACCCAGCCATGGCCACTACGTCGCCTGGCAACGATATAACCTCACGTTGAGTGCCCATGACAGAGAACAGACGCAGAAAACGCAAATCAGTTGCAACACCCACAAGTGCAGATGTGGCAACTAATGCCAACACACCTTCACAATCTGGCATCTCCACAGACCATTCTTTGTTGCCAGAAGCGGCCAAGGCAATGCATACCAACTTAGTAGCACTTGCACCTGAGAGTGCAAGCACCGTAGAGCTCAAACTAGCTATATTATGGTTATTGTTGTAGTTTGGAATATGGAGAGCATGATGTACACTTGCATCATGGAATTCCACATCAATGGAACCATCACCAGCACCATCTTGATGAGCACGAACAATCCCAACATTATTCCACACAAGATAACGATGTTCGAGGTCACTGGGTGTTGAGCTGGGCTGAAAAGCACGTTGTTGTTTGTTGGGCATGTTTAGTGGCGTGCGATTTTCTTCAGGTGCATCGGACACAGTGCGTTGACTAAGTGCAGAATTTTTGTCATTATCGTCATCATTGTCGAGACCACCATTCGTAAAACCCCTCATGGTATCATTTTTCAACTTTTCCAAAGAGATGCCATCATCATCGTCGTAATCAACTTGCACATCATCATCTATGAAATCGATACCATTTAGTTCTTCGTTTTCTATGCGTTCATCTTCGTATAGTAAATCACCGCTCTCTTCGTTTACTGTTCCCGAGGCGAATAATGTGCCCAATTGTCCGGTGTAATCGCAAAATGCCAACTCTTTGTCGTTAGCTGGGTTCCATGCCAAAGAAGTGATACCACTGCATTCGCTGGACACAGTCTCACATTTCTTTGTTTGTCTGCGTATGAAATCAAAAACACTCAACTCGCCTGTTATTGTGCCAGCAGCCAACAGTTGGCCATCGCGCGAAAACTGACAGCAACTATAGTCACTGCTTATCTTTTCATCGGTTAGTGTGCATTGCACCTCCCAAGTATTCGCATTCAGCACTACGATTTCTTTACCTCTCGCATAGGCCAATGAGCTACCATGTTTTGGTTCAAATGTTGGTGTACCGTAGCACTCCGCATCCTCGAAGGTCTTTGTTTTCGGCAAACCAGTCAACGTTTTTAATTCCTTCATACTTGCCAAATCCCATACTTTTAATGTGCCATCACCCGCCACTGTAGCCAGCAAGCCTTTGCAACTTATATCAATGGCAAGCACTGGGCCTTCATGACCTTTCAACTCCAACTCTGGATCGTTTGTACCCTGCTTAAGTACCTTAACGAATGTGTCTTCAGAACCCGCTACTATGTAGTCTTTGTTTACCCGTATGCAAGTTACAGGCGCCGTGAAACGCATCGGTGTTCCATCGCGATCTATTTCCGGGAATGTAAACGCCTGTACAGTGTTTAGATCTGTGGACGCCAGGAGCCGCTTGCTATAGTGTGCAATACATATCACGTACTCGCCCAAGCAATGCGATGAAGGATCATCATCGTCGATGCCGGTCCACTTTCTTATGTCGCCATCGGCACCGCAGGTTATAATAAAGTCGCCACTCTCTGTGTAATCGAGGCTTGTGTAGCCCTTCGAGTGCGCATAACGCATGGAACTGCGCTGAAACATTCTATGTAAATAATCAATTAATAAATTTACTGAATTATTTATTAGTTAAGGCACAAACATCTATATAAAATTAGTTCGAACAGGCACTTGGCGGGAATAAACAAATACTAGGATTAAATTACTTTACAAGAAAATGCTAGGTTAACAAATTGAGTATTGCCAGATCAAATATTAAAATTATTTAAGGCATACACAAGCTTCTGCCTAGGTCTCAGGGACGGAGATGATTACGATAAGCGTGATCGCAAGATCTGAGTATGCAGTTTTGAAGTACTTATAAGGTCTGTTTCCGTACTCGATTGTAGTAACTTGCAATGTGCTAAAACGTGTTTTCGTACTTTTTCTAGCTAGAAGAACAATCATAAAACCGCTCTCTCGAGCTCGAAAGGTGCTCGAAGTGTGCTAGAAGAAATTTGTTCCAACCATGGCAGAATTATAAGGTAGGGCCGTCTCGGAGAAGAATGGAGTAGACAGCAGAGAAAATGCGGCTAGTTATCAATATTAGCTGTTCATCTCGAGTTTCTTTGTGTTCACGTTTCACAGTTGATTTTAGGTTAGAATTGCTAGAAGTTTTCTTGCATTTTAAGACTTCTTCCACATTTTATAGTTTTTATTACATACGAAAACAAACGAAATGGCCATTTTCAGCCCTTAAAAGGACTTTGACCGAGCTTCTGTGATCAATTGTGTTATGTGTGTTGTGAAATGATTTGACAGTTTGATTTTGAAATGATGACAGTTTTTACTCTCTGCGGTTTGTCAGTGCCTGCAGAGAGGTGACGACCGAACTGTAAAATTAATTCAATTGAAAAAACTTTCTGTGTCAGGTGAAATTCGAACCAGGGTTCTCTGGCATATGGGCCACACACTCTACCCACTGCTCCACAGCCGCCACCAATTTTATTAAATTAGCTGCACTCCCGTAGCACTGGATCAGACCAAATCTCAGTGGACCTGAAGAATTTATTGATACATCGATTTGCTATCGACCTATCGATTTTTTAAAAAAATGTTTACCCATCAATATGGAAATTCGACAATAATGTTGTCTATATTTGTCCGATCTGAATGATTTTCAATTTGAAAAGAAAAAAATATTTTTCCCAAATACGGACTTTCTGCACAATTTGTTTTTTGCTTGCATAAAATCCTTATTTTCTCTGAAATATATGTAATAAAGAGATAATAAAGGTATAATAAGTTGAAAGCTGGAACATTAACCTTTTGCTTGGTATATATAATGATACATACTATACTTTTTTCTTTATTTTGATTAATTTTTCTTGTTCTTAATTTTCCTAATATTTATAAAAAAATGTGGCTTTGCCATTTACAAATGCACCCATTTTTCTAAAAGGCGCAAGACATACCTTTATAAATTCCTATTTTTTTTTTAGAAAGTGGTTTTGCCTTTTAAAAATTAAACACTTTTTTCTAAAAGACTTAATAAATTTTTTTATAAAAGGTTTGTTGTAATTGGTAAATTACATCTTTAGTGTAATTGGGTTAAGTAAAATTTGTTTGTTGTATATCGTGTGTTGCAGATGTTTAAATATGTTATCGAATGGAAAACAAACTATTTCCGATCGGTCAAATATTATCAAAGATATATTCGAATTCCATATAGACTTCGCAGAATGGAATAATTTTTGAAATATTAACTCGATAACTAATCAATGTATCAAAAAATCCTTCAGTAAATTTCATAATCAATTTCATTTCATCAATGAGTACTTCATAACTGAAGACTCAGATCATGGGCCTCGGTTATCGTAATAAAGCCTAGGGACGTCTCAGGAAAATATGTAAAATTTTATTTTTAAGATTATATAATGTAATAAGATAATATGTAAAGTTATCCAATAATATATAAAACCAATATATAATGGTTTTACATAAATTTATTTCATGTTTTATAGCAATTTGTATGTTAAAGTAAAATATTTGTTATATAACCGTTATTTTCCATTTTAAATGATTTACCTTGTACGTAATGTTGATATTTCAAGCGGCATGATTGAAGATGAATAGAAACTCTAATTTTTTTTATTAGTATGTGTATTATGACCACCTTTGTCTGAATCCGGAAATTTTTTCACCAATGACTCTTCTAGCTACAAATTCACATTTTGAAAAATAATTTAAAAAGTCCATTCCACTCAAATTGTTCCGTGGCTTCCATTTTATTAAATCAAATAGTTGGTCCTAAGCAGTTTTATTTATATATAACAGTGGCACCTACGTCACTGTTAACAACTCTGTTGACAACGTCACTGAACAAAAGTTACGCTCTTTGAGTCACTAATCATGCCCGTCCTGTTATATGCAGCACAAACCTGGACGTGTTCTTGACTTTGGGAGTGTTCGAGAGAAGATCCTTTGTAAAATCTACGGACTAATCTGCGTCAATGGCGAGTACCGAATATGATGGAACTATTAGCTGTATGAGATATACGCCGACATCGACATAGTAAAGTCATAAAAATCGAGCTGGCTAGGTCATGTTGAGCGGATGGAAGACGACGCTTCAGCGAAGACTGGCGCCAGCAGGCGCAAAAGAGAAATGGCTGGCGCAATTTCTTACGACAGGCGGAAACCGACATACGGTTGGAGGCGCCAAATAAGTAAGTGAATATATTGCAAACGAAAGGTTGAACTCGTGAGCTTTTAAAATAAATAAAGTTGTTTTTTGAACAGAACTTTTAGCAAAAAAAAAGTTTAAAAAATCGATAGCTCCATAACTAGTTGAGTTATAAATTTTTTGCTCGGCCAAAATGTTTTTTTTTTGTTGTGCTCTACCGTAAAACACTTTGAAGTCGCGGCGCCAAGGAAATTATAATTTTACCCTGACAATAACCAATTTTTGAATGAAAATGAAACTCATTTTCAAAATAAAACATAATTTTTGATTTAAAAATTTTCAACTTTACCCTACTTTTGTCACTATTAAATTTTAATTTATCGATATTTTTATTTTACGTTGTTTTTTTCTCAGTGTAGACTGCTGTCAGATAACAAAAAAAAAAACAAACTAAAGGATTTCAAATGCAGATTATTTCGTCTTGAAATTAATTTTAATTAAATATGGCGCACACTCCGCTGGACAAAATTCATGCACTGGATGAGATTGAAAAGGATATAATGTTGAGCATGCAGAGCGCAGGTATTCATAAAAAGTTTTTGTGACAAATTAGGAATTATTTTTTTCCTACAACCAGGGCAAGCGTTACAGGAACTAAGCAAGGAGAAATCTTCCCAAAAAAGTGCTGAAACACAAACGCAACAATTCCTGAAATCTCTGTCGAACGTAGAATCGAAGTTAAGCGAACAAATAAATTACTTGACGCAGGTTTCCACAGGACAACCACACGAGGGCTCTGGCTATGCGTCTGCCAAGGTTCTGCAGATGGCTTGGCATCGTATACAACATGCACGATCCCGCGTGCGTGAGTTGGAAGAATCTAAGGCAAAGTACTCGCATGCAGCGCGTCAGCAACAACAACAACGACAGCAGCAACATGCCCAACAACAAGCGGCGGCAGCACAGCAACTTCAACAGCAGCAGCAACAACAAACTGTTCAGCAACAAGGTGGACAAGACGCAGTTACGGGTTCTGCTGTCGGTGCAGTGGGCGGCGATGTGAATATGGGTCAACAGACGGGCCTTGGAGGCAATAGTTAAAGTATGAATTGAAAAATTTCATCGACTTTTATAAAAATAAAATAAGTTAACATTAATGATATGTTTAAAATAAAACTGCTGTTAAGTTTTATTAGCCAAGGAATTTTTATACATTAATGCTATAATAATGTTACGTCTTTGTCAAGTCGCTGTCCTATTCCGAAATAGTTGTTCTCGCAGACAAATCGCACACATTGCAGCAAAACATTACGTTCGTGTCTGATGTCTGGTTCCAGCAGCTTTTCCAACATGGTGTTTTGCTTACGCATGCGAGATTTTCTGTAATCTAAGCCAGACTGAATTGAACGTTGTAATTTGTTTGGTGTTTCGGCTGCTGGTTTAGCTCGCTTTCGTGGCGGCTCACTTGGAGGAGCTCTGTCGGGTATCTGTGACGTTTTGGCAATCGCCGTTTCTTCAGGTGCTTCATCAGAAGATTCGTCCTTTTTAACTGGTTCTTCAGTTCTTTCATTGGGAATCAATTCATAAGCTTTTAGTGGTTTATTCGACTCATTACTAGCAGTTTCGGTTGGAGGTGTTTCTACGGCAGTTAGATCTGTAGTTGAGCAGTTTTTAAATGTTTTTTCTGTTAGCGCATTTGTGTGGGATTTATCATTTCGGGTTTCTGCAACTATTAATTCAGATGAATCACAAATTATTTTTGTCGGTATCGTCGCTTCTTTGTCTAAAATATCTGCCTGTTTTTCATCACAATTCTCTGTTACATCATCGTCCGAACTGTTGCTCTCATCGTCTGAGCCATACATTCCGATCAAGCCAGTCAGCGCATTTTTAGATTCAACGACATTCTTAACTTTAAAGTGTTTGTAGTCAGCCATCGTCTTTGTACCTTTAAACATTTGAACGTCATGACATTCAGTTTTGGTCACTTCCTGGTCAACAGTTTTCACCACCTTTGATTCAGACGTGGTAGTGGTTTCACTTGCTTGAGCGCATCTTTTCGCCTTTTTTCTTCTATTATTCCGTTGTATATTTTTCATGTTTCTAGTATGCTCTTCAGGTCCTTTTTGCGCCTCTTGCTCCTTTCTATGCTCTGCGCGTTCTCCACGCTTCATTCTGGCGCGGTCTTCACGTTTTCCAAAACGACTTTTATTTGCTTCTAAACGTTCACCACGTTTTTGTCTTTGCACCTGTGCCTTTTGTCGCATTTCTACGTTGGCTACGGTGGGATATCTGCGAATTTTGCAAAATAAATATTTATAAAATATTGCTTTTTTGATAATCGCTTACCTCTTTCGTCGTTCCTCTCGCCAAGTTGCTATCTCTTCCGGGGTACTCAACTTTTTGTATTTGTCAAACAAACCTGTTGTATGCAAGGTATCGACATGTTTATCCATTACAGACGGATGGCCACGATAATTGCATCCATCGACCTGACAGGGCTTGTGTTGTGCTCTGTGAAGACGAAAGTCGTCCATTGACTGTAGCTCCATCTCGCAGGGTTCGCAGAATTGCGTTTCATTTTGTTTGTATGAAAATTTCTGAAAAAGGTGAACAAATTATTACAGACATATACTGGTTAATCCTACGATCTAACCTGCTTTGTTGTTGTATCGGATGCTAGAAACTTTGCTGGCATAGTGGTCCCTCGTGGTCCGTACATTGGAGGTGGCTGCTTTTCACGTGGTAGCAGTGTCATCCCAGAAGGTGTGAGGAAGTGTGGCTTATGTTTCGGAACAGTTGTTTTGGCTCCATCAAAATTTGGAGAAGGTAACAGGAACTTTGTCGTTTTTTCCATTTGGAATATTTTTAAATTGAAGCTCAGAAAATATTGACAGTGTTTAAGAGTTGCTGAATTGTCATCAAAATTCAGGGCTGCCAAAATGTTTTGATGTCCCCCACCAAAAAAAATGGGTGCTTTCGCATGGTCCAACATGTCGACCGACAATCTAAAGTGACAATATTGTTCAGCTTTCTAACAACACATATGCGCAACATTTTTTTTGGGGAGATTACAATATCCTGGGCGCCGCGATTTGACAATATATTCGTGAAGTACTTTAATTTAAATGAGAAGAGCCGAAGGAAAAAGTGATTTAGAGGTTTGTGTTTAAGTTATCGATTTTTATGATGATTTCCTATTTATAAGAATTTCTAAGAAGTGTACCTATATTTTTATTAGCATGCAACCGATATTGATGGTAATTGGACTATTTTAAAGATAATATAATAATCTTTAGGGATAAAATTTAAACAAACGAAATCAGTATTTCACATTTTATAGCTACTTGTATATGAAAGTAAAATATTTTCTTATATAAAACCATAATTTTCGCAAAAAGTACCTTTATTACTATAAATTATGAGAAATAAATTATCGCAACCTCAAAATTGATCTATCAGTTGATATATAATACCAGCATGTATGCATTTTTTGGTTTTTTTACGGTGTTTTCTTGAAGATGAAATGATTTTCCCTTCTACGGAATGATGTTTATATCCTAAACCACTTGCGAACGAGCTTTTTTTGTGTATATATTTGGGCCTTGGGCTTAAATAAATATAATAAAAATATCAAAAAAATATTGCCACGCTTGACATCTAAAGTGTAATTTTTCAAGAATTAGCTTTTTATTTATTAGGCATATTTAACAATTATATCAAATAGGACTGATTTAAAAGTTTATTTTTATTTATATATTTATAATATAAAATTGCTTTTGAAATTCAACGTATTACTAAAATATATTGGATTTGTATTTATGAAAGATTGTTTAATTATCTCTCAAATAACATGCCAATATTTAAAATCAATTGGATATTTGCAACAACATAAATATTCATTTTAACAGAACATAAAGCAAGGAAAAACATTTTTAAACATCGATAACTCAATAACTAGTTGAGGTATCGATTTTTTAATCGACAAACCTATTATTTTGTTATTTCGAACAAAAATCACTCTTAAATCGCAGCGCCCAAGATACCGTAATCGTGCCTTCTTTTTTTGCAGACTCTCTTGCACACTTCGAAAAATTGTCACACTTTTTTTGGCTGCTTTGATAATAATAATAAAGTGTGCTGCGATTTATAAGTGGTTTTTGTTCGAAATAATTTCCCAACACTTTAACTCTATTTTTATATGCTTCCATATACAGGGACACTTCTAAATACTATGGAAAATTCAGCTCTTAGAACATTTACCATATAATTTTTCTACATTATTTTTACCGAAATAATGCAAAATGTATCGAGTCGCACCGATATACGTTCAAACCATTCAAATGGTCTGGCAGAAAAATCAAAACTGTTTGATATTCAAACGATATGTCGGGCCGACTATTGGTTGAGGTTACGAATTTTCATTGGATGCATTCAGCGGAAAATTTGCTACGTGCTTTGCACAAATTTCGGACTGAATGGTATGTATAAAGCACTCACACAACATGTTCCCTCAGCGGGCGCCATCTTAGATAGCGAAGATATTTTATGCTACTTCAGTTGAGTGGCTTACTCTCACTTTATTCGGCATATAACAATGCCAAATTTTAAAGTTATTAATTACGAAATTAATAGATTGCTTTAATTAAAACTATTTGTTTGAAACGTGTGCACACAGAACATAATAAAAATAAATTTAAGAAAATAGGCATTTATTGACGAACAGCTGTTTGCCGTTCAACGTTTCGAAAAAAATCCATTCAGCAAAAATTATCACTTTATGCTACTTTGCTACCTCATGGTAGAATAATCTAGGTAGGAACAATAAGGACAGTCGTTGACCGATAATGCCAAATAAAACGTTAGTGCATAGTTTACAAAATACGATAAGCACCAAAGCTTAATATGTTTGCTTTAGACTTTGACAATAAAGACCAGAGCAAAGAGAGCACTGACAAAATTGCACTGTCAAATTATCTAGGTAGAAGATAATTCTACCATGCCATACCTTAGTGCTCCTTCGGATAGAATGCAGCCATTGCATACACAAAAATTAAGACAAAATTCATTTCCACTTAGTTTTATGTGTTTTATTATAAATTTCTACTTGAAACTTGAAAAGAGAACAGAAAAATGGCATGTAACTAGTCTTCTTATTAAAATTTCACATATCGGGTGAATGCGCTCATAAGCAAAAACAATGTATTGAAAAAAATCATTTTAAAATAAAATGCTTTTAAGATGATTTCAAGGAGTGAAGAAACGTTCGAATGGTTATTAATTGAATGAAACAGAAGTGCTAATCTCATGATTCCAGAAATAAAGCTAAAAAAGTATCACAGTCCTATTTTAAATTTCATTTAAGTTAAGAAACTTAAAATATTTCAAGAGTATTTTCAGAAATCCTCAATTTATATGAACATTTTTAGAGCAACCCGAAATAAACTTACCTCAAAAATCAAAAAGTTGCTACGTTCGG
This sequence comes from Coremacera marginata, assembly GCA_914767935.1. Lineage (NCBI taxonomy): Eukaryota > Metazoa > Arthropoda > Insecta > Diptera > Sciomyzidae > Coremacera > Coremacera marginata. The sequence continues at coordinate 1,779,849 of OU612045.1, read as the reverse complement.
AAGAGTATTAAATTTGAAAAATTATTTTTGGATTAAATATTTTATTATATAAGTTTCCAAGCACTTGCTTGACAATATATAATGAAATTTTTTACAATAGAATTAAAGAACTGTTGAAATGAAGAATTGTTTAACTTCCTTCTCTTTTCCTTTTCTCTCATCACTCAATGAAGAATTCAAAGGACTTAATAGCCAAACAATATGGTGTCATGAGCCTGAGTGCTGTGTGTGCAACAAGCTTTCGAATAAAAGAACCTGTGTGTCACACGTCGCCGCCTTTTGTGTTCTTGTTTTGATTTCTTATCGTTCTGTTTGAGATATTCGAAGCAAAACATTGTTGGTAAAAAAAAGCTTGCGTACTTATTATATCAGCTCTCTCAAAATTCATGTAAAACTTAATATTAAATCATTTTCTTCATCTATTTGCTTAAATTCGAATAGCACACTTTTCGGCGCAATCTGTTATGAAAAAATCTGTTAACAGAACGGTTAACAGAATAGCATAATTTGAAAAAATCTGTTAACAGAATAGTTAACAGAATAACATAATTTTTTCATAACAGATTGTGCCGAATAGGTCTGATTGCTTCTACGAAATCTTACTTTTGTGGATTTTCCGGGATTCCCACAACTTCATACAAGAAGCAACATTAGTTACATGTTTTCCTTGTTTTCTAACTTCTTCATTTCAAACAATACTGCAATTGCAAGGAGAACTCTCGCATTCGACGACATTTTTAAATGTGCTTGCACTTGCACATGTGGCCGCTGAAGCAACTTGCAGCTAAGTTCGAACTTTTTCGAAGACAATATATATCGTACTTTCAAGTGATTACTTGCATTTTCTTTTTAATGTCCGAGCTGAGCAACAACAGCCAAAAACAGATCTGCGTTTTTTTTTTTGATTTGACGCAGCTGTGGTCGATAAATGCGATTCTTTTCATAATCTAAGCATGTCTGAGTGTTGGTCAGATGCTGTTGACGAGCTCATAAAATTTCGGTTGCGAACCCATACATCCGAAACAAAAAATAGAAGCAAAAAGACTAAATAACAAGAAGCAAGAAATGGTGAGTGCCCGTTCAGAAGGTAGTATTATTCATAAAATTTAGTTATTTTTCTAATTAATTACACATTTTAGATACATTGAAAAGCTTGCACCCAAAATGTTTTATTACCAAATCTGACCAATATATGTTTGATCTGATGTCGCCAGCTCAGATTACGGTCGGTTTGATCAGTATCTGCTCAGTTCTGTGATCTGTAGCTCGGTTCTGTAACTTTTCTCACCGTAGTTCTCTCCAGATTTTCTCACTTTGACGTCATAATGACGACATTCTCACTTGCACTGTTTCTGTAATAAAATGAGATAAATCGGTGACTCGTTTCGAGTGGTTAATTATATTTTCCTAGGGATTCGATAGCCGAAGTGTCTCTGTAAAATATTCGACTCGAATTGAATGAAGTTGTTACTATGTTTTAACTTGATGAAAAAAGTTAAATACTTCATTTTCGATTAAGTTGTCGAATAAATGCATCCAAGTATCGAATAAATGTTCTTTTAACTGGGTATAAATTATTAAAACGTGTTGTTTTTTATTTGCACTATGTGCAATTTTATTGAGCTGCACTATGTGCAGTTAATTCAGAGAGTTAACTAGAACTAAAACTAAGAAGCTTAAAGCTACCTTAAGTAGTCGATATTGTTGTTGTTGTTCCGCCGACGCTGCATCGTGGTCGTTATTGTTACAGTTGATATTGCTGTCGTTGTTGTTGTTGTTCCGCTGACGCTGCATCGTGGTCGTTATTGTTGCAGTTGATATTGCTGTCGTTGTTGTTGTTGTTGTTGTTCCCGTGGTTGTTATTGTTACAGTTGATATTGCTGTTGTTGTTGTTGGAAGTGCTAGCTGCGATTATGCTTACTAAGCCGATCCCATATAACGGAAAAATAGCAGACATATCGTCAGCATTTTGGCACTGGAGCGGATGCGCGTGTTAACTTCCCCCCTTCTTAAGAGCGGCTGTCCTCAGTCGCGCCATGAAACTGTGGTTGACTTCCTGCTTTGGTCCTTTCAACCAATTCTACTATAGCGAGCTTCCTTTGTTTTTTTCTCCAAAAGAAAATTGCCATTGTCATAACCACGATAAGGGCAATCATGCAGAGCATGCCCAATGAAATCTGAGATTTTGTTTTTATTTCTGTACGCAGAGCTGCGATATGGTTTAGATTTCTTATGTTGACCTCATGCAAGTAAGGTAGGGATAACGTAATTATATGATCAGTGAAATTTATTTCTTGTGCCATAGGCAATTCTGGAGTTAGTTGGTATTTTCGCTTTTGGTTTACAAAGACGGTACCATTAATTGTTACTTTATCGTTAAATGTTACCAAATATGTTCCATTTATAATCACAGGAGGTTTGTCATCTTGACGAATTTCCGACACGCAATCATTGATTATAACCATGCCTTCATCCACGACTTCCGTCATCGCCATATCATGTGCCGAAATTGTTTTACAGTTAGCGGTGTAATTATTTAGTAGATGTTGTAGGCAAGATCCATCCGAGCTGTTTATCTCCCTGCAGAACGTTGATGTGGTCGCTTTTTCGCAGTTTCCTACCAATTTATAAGTCCTGTCACACTTTGCCACTATCTTAGATTCAAATATTATTATCTTTGAGTCATGTACTACTGGATAAATTATGGTTTTATTACAAACTGACTGAATTTTAGGGTACTTAATTAAGAAAAGTATAATTTCCTGGTTTTGTAAGATTTTTAATTTAGAATTAAGTATAATATCGCTTACGCTAATGTCAGTTGACTTTTCATTTTTAACAATAGATTCAATTTCTTTATTATCGAGTAAAATTGGATTTATAACATTCATTTTTCCAAGCATAATAGACAAAACAATATTACTTAGTTCAGTTATAACAGCTCTATTCCTGCTGCTTATAAGTCCGAATAAATGAGCCGTGTCAAGGTCTGTTGTCTTAATTTTGTTCAATAGTTGATTAACGGCGTTCGTTATTTTATTAATTTGGGTTTGCATTACGGAGTTTATTTTTATTTGCTGTTCGTTTGACTCTAGTAAGATCTCATTTTTAATTTTTATTTCTTGAAAATCATCAAAATCTGGGGTGCCTGCTACATACTTGAGTGCGGTGCCTAGAAAATTAAGGCTACGATCGTAACGATGATGGATTGTAAGTGTTTCTAAAAGCTGTGTTATCTGTTCTATGTCGAGTTCCAGAAGTTTCCTCATATGTGAGTGTGGGAGAAGGTCCATGTATTTTTCCGTTTCCTTTATAATTTTGTCAAAGTTCGTTAGATTCGTACGGTGCGTAAGGTAATCATAGTCATAGTAAATTGCAACCACGCCGTCTGCAATGGGTATATAGTTAGATTTTGAGTAATCCAGTAATTCGCCGTGAATTTGTGTTAAGAATGGTAACCTGTAAAGAAAATTTATCTCAGATTCCTTTTGTGAATTCGACTGTTTCCAACTAATATCGTAGTTCCCAAGTCTTTATCCACAACTTTTTCTATATAAAGTTTCCTGAACTTGTTTCCTATGCGTTTGTTGGTTCTAACGAATACCCTATCGCCTGGCTTATATTTTCTTGTATGTCTACCTAAGTTATGGCGCTGTAATTCTATTCGCTGAGCCTCCATGAGTTTTCCTTTTATTTTTTCTTTAAGTTCATTCGGTGCTGCGTGAATTATGTCTATCGGTCTGTAGTTTGTTATTGAGTGAACTGTTCTATTGTACCTAGTTGTCGCTAGAAGAATTAATTCAGAGGTATCAGAGATATCTAATTCTATTTTCAGGCAACGAGCTATTTCAGTGAGTGTGCTGTGAAACCTTTCCACTTGTCCATTTGTAGTGCTGTGGAAAGGTGGCGTTGTATAAATTTCTGCTCCGAAATGATTCATCAGCATTGATTTTACGGTTTCCGAGTTCAGCGATTTTTCGTTATCGCATACTATCTGTTTAGTTTTATTGTAGAAATTTAGAATTTCGTATAGGGGTTCCTTAATATCAACTATGGCTCTCGATTTTATTGGGAAAACTATTGCAAATTTGGAGAATTTGTCAATGCTAGTGAGGAAGTGCATTTTATCAGTAGAATAAATATCCACATGTAAAATCTCACCTGGATAAGATGGCACGGGTGTTTGGCCTATTTCTGTTCGGATTGGGTGACGTTGGTATTTGGCTTCGAGGCAAGTTTTACAATTTGAGGTAATCTCTTTTAGTTTTTTTCGAATTCCCGGAAAATAATAATCCGTAAGGATTTGCTGTGTATTTTCCCTTGCAGATCTATGTGCACGGTTATGTTCTGTTGCGAGAATTTCAACCTGATCGTCTTTATTGATCACATCCATAACTTTTTTCTCAGTATGGCGAAATTTAACCGAAGGGAACATTTTAATGATGTTATTTTGAATTTTTCCTAGCACAGGTAGTTCGCAATAGATTCCGTTAATAACGTTAGGGTTCACGGATGTCTTAAAAGCATCATAAATATCGTTCAGTGAAGAGAATGTGATTTCATGCCTAGTTTGTGTTTTAAATAGGATCTTAGATGTTTTTTTAATTTTGGGACCTTGGTCAAGAATAATCTGATTTTTAAAACAGTTTACCGGATTCTGCACTGTTGGAATAGTTGGTGTGAGAGATTCTTCGCTGTGAGTTGTCATGTCATCTGAGATTTCTCCTTCATTAAGAGCATTCATATGCTGCCTTGAGAGAGCATCTGCAACGAAGTTTTCCTTGCCTGGCTTGTAAAAAAATTTCGGTGAGAATTCTTCCACAAAAGCTTTCCACCTTTTGATCTTGGCGTTTGAGCTCTTATCAGATATGGCGAAGATCAATGGTTGATGGTCAGTAAAGATGTTAAGTTGTTTTACGCCATATAAATAGTTACGAAGCTTTTGTAATGCCCACACTATGGCCAAAAGTTCACGCTCATTTGTTGCGTAGTGTTCTTCCGTGCAGGAAAGTGTCCTTGAAATCATTATAATAGGTCTGCCGTTTTGAGACAAAACAGCTCCTATTGCTTGAGAAGATGCGTCCGTCGTAAGGTCAAACGGTTTTTCGAAATCGGGATACAAAAGGAGTACCTCTTCAGATGCTAAAATTTTCTTTATTTTGTCAAAGGCTTCAATTCCCGCTTCATCTAGATCAATTGTTGTCTTTTTAGATTTATTGGCACTTACATGGCCATTGTCCCCCCGCAGGAATTTGGTTAGAGGTCTTGCGATTTGTGCATAATCTTTAATGAATCGCCGGTAATAGCCAGCAAGTCCAAGAAATGATCGTAGGGCGCGGAGGGTTTTGGGCATTTTAAAGGTTAGGATATCGTTGACTTTATCTGGGAACGTTTTAATGCCACTACCCGATACCAAGAATCCCAAGAATTCAACCTCGCGCTTGAAGAACCTAGATTTCTCTAAGGAAACACGCATATTTGCCTCGTAAAGTTTTGAAAGAATTCTGCTGATATCCTTGAGATGCTGCTCTTCCGTTTGGGAGAAGATTATTACGTCGTCTATGTAGACGTGGCAACATCTACCGATTTCGTCCCTTAGGATATCGTCTATTGTCCTCTGAAAGATGCTTGGGGCGTTCTTAAGCCCAAAAGGCAGTCGGCAAAATTCATATTTGCCGTTGTTAATTGAAAAGGCAGTTTTTTCCCGATCTTCTTGAGCTAATTTTATCTGATGGAAACCTGACTTTAAGTCAATTGTGGTAAAGTATGACGAATGGCCGAGATTTGCCAGAATAACTGACGTATCCGGAATCGGATACTTGTCGCTTATGGTCTTTTCATTCAGCTTCCTGAAATCAATGACAAGTCGCATTTTACGATTACCATCCCCATCAATGCCCTTTTTATCGACCACCCATATAGGGTTGTTGAAAGGTGACCGTGAAGGTCTGATAATACCGGATTCTAGCAGCGATTTCACCTCGTTATTAACAAATTCGGCCGCTGCCATAGGGTACGGGTACGCCTTAGAGTAAACCGGTTCATTATCAATGGTGCGAATGCTGGCGACAACCTTGGTATTATAAGGTAATGACTCTTTGGGGTCGGCGAATACCCCTGAGTGATTTTTAATCATAGTTGAAAAATGTTCAACAAGCTCAGAAGGAACGGTTGAGTCATCAATAATAAGATTATTTATTTTGCTAGAATAGAGGTACATAAATTCTTCCTGACCACCATCGTATTGCAAAATTCCTTTCCTGACATCAAGTTTTGCGTTTATTTCAAACAGGAAGTCAAAACCAACTATTCCGTCAAATTTTTCGAGGTTAGGTAAAATATAAAAATTAGATGTTTTATTAAACACATTCATTAAACATTTTGAATTGACTCTGGTTTCACCGTGTATTGATTTAACCAAAAACGGAGTTTCTGTGGGTTTAACAGCTTTTAAAAGGCTTAGATTTCTTACGTAATTTTTTGACGTTCCAGTGTCGATTAAGAATTTCAATTCATTCCCTCCTAGTGTCCTGCAGATGTACGGGAGGAGGGATTTCCCTCTAAAAAATTAATTTCATCTTTAATTTCCAAAACATCTTCTGTGTGACTGTCGTTAAAACCTGAGTTTGCGTTTTCGTAATAGTCATCGTAGTCAAAGTGATCCTCACCGCTAAAGCTATCCTCTTCAGGCTCGATATCCCGATGAGCCAGATGATTGATTCTCTGTAACTTTGCCATGGGTGCTCTGTCTGAGTCCCGATGCCTCTTAAACGGTTTGGCTTGTTGGTCAGGCCCGAAGGGCCTTGGTTCGTTAATGTTAACACCAAAAGCAGTTCTGTTGTTGGGATTTACTAATGGTCTACGATCCAATGGGTGGATAGGCGGAGCCTGTGGGCTTGGCCTATTCAAGACAAATCGAGAGGTGGAAGCATCGACTTCCATAGGAATAGGTCGCTGTGGTCTCTGTTGTCTTCTATCGAAGGGAATTCCACGATATTGTGGAATAAAGGGCTGTGGAGCAAACGATTGTCGTTCATGTCTATTAAAAGAATTGGCGAATACCAATCGCGCTTGATTGGCTTCTAACTCTTGAGCGAGTGCCAGCGCTGTCGGCATATCATCTGGCCTGAATGAAAATAGTATGTCGCACAATGGCCGGTTTAGGCCAGAGATGAAAACGCGAAGTGCGTCCTGTCTGTATTTTGCGTTAAGAGACTCTATGAGTCCATCCTGACCACTATATGACATTATGGTCTTATTAATTATTAATGTCAACTTCTTCTCTACCTCATCGTAGAATTCTATAATTGACAATTTACCTTGCCGTAACGTTGACATCTCCTGTTCTACCAAGTAGACAGGTCTTTTGTCAGCGTACGTAAAGTCTAGCCTGGCGATTATTGCTCGAAAATTCAGAACCGTATTGAAAGAAGCCAAAACCATGTCTGCTGATCCTGTTATCTTGTTCCTTATTATGGCTACCGCTTGGTAGTATTTTGAGCTACCAGCATAGTTCTCGAAAATTTTGTAAGCGGTGTGAGCCGCTTGTCTCCATGAGACATATCTCGCCTGATCACCAGAAAATTCTGGCAGTGACTTCACTAGGTCTAGTGATTCATCACATGTTGTCCCTGGAACTATTGTTACATCCCTAAACTCCTCAACATGGGAGGGGGTCTCTAACAAGGTCAGTTTATTCGTTAAGTCGTCCAGTTTCTCCTGAAATTCACGTCTAGTTTGTTCGGTCGCGGCCCTTATTGCTGCATTAAGCAGGGTCTGTATTGTGTTTGCGTCCATGTTAATACAATTGTTAAAATTGAGAAAACTTAATATTTTATAAAAATCTTTATGTAGAGGTATTCAATAATATAATTTTTTAATATAATCGATAAAGTTGCGAGAGCTTTAATATTTATACAAAAAATCAAACAAAATTAAATTTATAAAATAATACTAAAATAAAAATATCTACAGTATTAACACGTTCATGATCCTTGCGTCGTTTGTCCACTCGGTGAAGCCGCATTCGATGGTTAGAGAATTTTTATTTGATTATTTTCTATTTACTGAAATCGTCTTTTACACAATTTATAACTGTTTTTTATTCTTTCCACGTAAGAGTTTTAACTCATTTCTTCTATTAAGAATTTTAATTCTTAAGAGTTTTTTTCTTTTAAATATCCAATAATTTTTTCTTTTTATTTTCAGGTAAGTCTTTCCAGCTATTGGTAAGTTCCTTTAATCTGTTTTTTATTTCTTTCTTCTATGAAGAAATTCACTGTTTCTATCTTTTCTTCTATGAAGAATTCCACTGTTTTTTTTTATTTTTTTTCTTCTATGAAGAATTTCAGTTTTATGTTTTTCTTCTATGAAAAATTTCACTGTTTTTATTTTTTTCTTCTATGAATAATTTCGCTGTTTTTATTTTTTTCTTCTATGAAGAATTTCACTGTTTTAATTTTTTCCTCTATGAAAAATTTCACTGTTTTCATTTTTTTCTTCTATGAATAATTTCGCTGTTTTTATTTTTTTCTTCTATGAAGAACTTCACTTTTTAATTTTTTCCTCTATGAGAAATTTCACTGTTTTTCGTTTTTTTCTTCTATGAATAATTTCGCTGTTTTTATTTTTTCTTCTATGAAGAACTTCACTTTTTAATTTTTTCCTCTATGAGAAATTTCACTGTTTTTCGTGTTTTCCTTCTATGAATAATTTCGCTGTTTTTATTTTTTTCTTCTATGAAGAACTTCACTTTTTAATTTTTTCCTCTATGAGAAATGTCACTGTTTTTCGTTTTTTTCTTCTATGAATAATTTCGCTGTTTTTATTTTTTCTTCTATGAAGAACTTCACTTTTTAATTTTTTCCTCTATGAGAAATTTCACTGTTTTTCGTGTTTTTCTTCTATGAATAATTTCGCTGTTTTTATTTTTTTCTTCTATGAAGAACTTCACTTTTTAATTTTTTCCTCTATGAGAAATTTCACTGTTTTTCGTGGGTTCGAGCCGCGTCTTTAACTATGCACGGCCCCACGTTGGGCGCCAATTATTAAAACGTGTTGTTTTTTATTTGCACTATGTGCAATTTTATTGAGCTGCACTATGTGCAGTTAATTCAGAGAGTTAACTAGAACTAAAACTAAGAAGCTTAAAGCTACCTTAAGTAGTCGATATTGTTGTTGTTGTTCCGCCGACGCTGCATCGTGGTCGTTATTGTTACAGTTGATATTGCTGTCGTTGTTGTTGTTGTTCCGCTGACGCTGCATCGTGGTCGTTATTGTTGCAGTTGATATTGCTGTCGTTGTTGTTGTTGTTGTTGTTCCCGTGGTTGTTATTGTTACAGTTGATATTGCTGTTGTTGTTGTTGGAAGTGCTAGCTGCGATTATGCTTACTAAGCCGATCCCATATAACGGAAAAATAGCAGACATATCGTCAGCATTTTGGCACTGGAGCGGATGCGCGTGTTAACTTATACATGCGTACCAGGTTTTTTTTTCTGAATGTTTACACATTTAATAAGGGTATTCATGCAATGCCGAAAACGAGCCGAATATGCCGAAAATCGGAAAAACCGAAAACGCCGAATATGAACTGTCAAAATTTGTATGGAATCTGATATTCGGCATAGTTTCCAGTTTTCCGCATGATTTTGATGCGTAAATAGCGCCGAATATTTTCGGCAACCAGCTGCTGCCACCTTTCAAATATTTTACATATATTTAATACAAATATTAAACCAATGTTGCCACTTTTTCAATGCAATTTAAAGAACAGCTGATTGATATACGGCATTCACCGATAACTAAAAAAAGGTACCTCATGCAAAAACAGCGAATATTTTCCGATATTCGGCATCGGAAAATGTTCGGCATTGCATGAATACCATTATTATTAATAACAAATAAAGTATGAGTATAAAAAGTATAAAAACTAAAATATTTCATATATTCGATTTATTTATTACACAATAAAATTTATTATACAATTAAGCAACTCGATTAAATAAATAATCGAATAACAATGCGTAGCCAGTTTGTTTATTTAATATAAACATCATTAAGTGTCAAACAGCTAAAAATTATTAAACAAACAAGCATTCAAAAGCATGCATTAACATGTAAATTTCCATAATTATAAGAATAGCACAATAGATATTTTTTTACTTTAATTAGATAAATCAGCGAGCGCACTTAGAGTTGTAAGCAAAGTGTCCTGATATTTGTTACAATTTCATATGTTCCCTATCATTTGTGTATATTTTTTTCATCACGTACCTCATTTCCTCACTTATCAGTTTCAAAAACACTAGTTTTCGCAAAAGTGAGTATCTTGGAGCGAAACAGTGTGACGTCAGAAAAAGTGACTATTTTTCTATAGAACTGACTATAGAACTGAGCTACTGATGTAAAAAAAGAAAATCGCCTCTTGAACGTATTTTGTTCATCTAGTGCTTCTTAAGCCTAATAATATTCGAGTCTGGCAGTACTCCACCGGCATCCCTCATTTGGGCTTTGCATCGTCACTATTTTTCGCATTCTTCAGGGTTGCTGCGAAGGCAAATAAAATGGTACTTACAAATTTTTTTTTTTTTTTTGGAAATGCTTTCATGGGAATCTGCTTTCAAAAGTGGCGACCAAGATAGAAGAAACCTTGATATTAATTTACAAGGTAGGAGTGACAATTTTTTTGTCGACCAGCATTTGTCAAAAACGCATAGAAAAAGACAGAACGAATAATCAGTAAAACACATAAAAAATTAAATTTTATATTGATTTTGTCAAGTGTTGGTCGACGCTCTGATAAAAAAGATAGTTTTGTCAAGGCTTCCTTGTAAATTAATATATCATGGAAGAAACAAGGTAGTAGTGAGAATTCTTTTGGCAATCATAGTTTGTAAAAAATAGCATAAAATTGAGAACGAAATAAAATAAGACGTAAAGTAGAAAGGCAAATTACAGCTATGTACACCTTTCGTGAGAAAATAATCAGCTTTCACCACCACCTTGTCTACTACAGTAAGGAAGTGACAGAAAAATGTACAAAACGTACCAAAAATTGTACAAAAACAGCTCCAATGCAACCCTGCATTCCTCTTTAAAAAGGTGTTTGAAATCATTTGGTATTGCGCACGTGTTTATTGGTGGATTTTCTTCATATTTTCTGAGATTTAAAGGTTTTCCTCTTCAATATTTATAAAATTTATGCAAAATTATTACATATCCATTAGCTTTAATCATATTTCACAAAATGGCCGATGCTGAGAAGCCCACCGAGGAAGTTCCCACCTCTGAAGTAGTAGACACAACAGTCGCCGAAGCCCCATCGGTGGCAGAGGAACCGAAAGCTGCAGAGGAAACAAATGCTGCAGGGGAAACAAAAGCAGGAGACGAAACAAAAGTAACAGAAGAAACAAAAGCAGCAGAAGCGACTGTTGTGAACCCAGAAGAAACTTCTGCCGCCAAAACTACTACAGTGGAGGCACCATCAAAGCTAGAGTCAGAGATCATACGTCAGCTCGAATACTACTTTGGCGATGCCAATCTGAACCGCGATAAATTTTTGCGGGGACATATCTTAAAGGAAGAGGATGGCTGGGTACCACTTTCCGTTCTACTTACATTCAAACGCTTGTCTTCACTCAGCACAGATACTGACGTCATTGTAAATGCTTTGATAAAGTCGGATGAAGGTCTAATCGAAATAAGCGAAGACAAGCAGAAGCTGAGACGTCATCCAGAACGTCCAATTCCTGAACATAATGAGGAACATCGCAAGGAGATCATGTCACGCACAGCTTATGCCAAAGGATTCCCACTCGATATCGATATGTCTGAATTGATTGAATTTTTCAGCCCCATTGACAAAGTTGTCAATATCAATATGCGAAAATATTTAGATAAGGCAACTAAGACCTACAAATTCAAGGGTAGTGTATTTGTTACCTTCGAGAAGAAAGAGCAGACCAAGGATTTCATTGAAAAAGAGAAGGTAAATTTGGCTTACTTGAAAGTAATCAGGGTCTCATATTATGTAATTTATAGGTAGTGTTCAAGGAACGAGAGCTCACACGCAAGTGGCAGGACGCCTATCTCGAAGAGAAAAAGGAGGAAATGAAGGCCAAGTCAAAGAAGAAGCAAAAAGCAGCTGCCGAGGATGAAAAAATACAGCTGCCAAAAGGCACTGTGCTGCATTTCGAAGGTGCTGGCGAAGAAGTTACACGTGAAATCTTGCGCGAAGCCGTGGAAAAAGTCGAAGGTGACTGGGAACTGGCCTACGTTGATTATAGCAAGGGTGAATTATTCGGACACATACGTTTTCATCAAGAAAACAGTGCTGCACAGTTCTTGGAGAAGTTGGAAGACAATAAGGTTTGTTTGTTTTAGTTGTTTTGGAGAAGAAATGTTTCGTGAATTTTTTGTTTTTTTTAGTTAAAATTATCAGTTGATGATCGTGAACTCACGCTGCGCACACTCACCGAGGAGGAGGAGAAGGAATTCTTGGACAAAGCAGTCGAACACATGAAAAATCGCCGCAGTCATCAGAACAAACACAAGAGTGGTGGTCATCATCATCATGGTAATCGCAAGCGTCGTGGCGGTCACGAGAACCGCAATGGAGACAAAAAGAAAAAAGTATCCGACGATTAAACATGTGCTGGGCAGCGCCCACTTTTGTAGATTTTCTTCTCTATTTTTCGAGAAAATCAACTATTGATTAACGTAAATCTAACAATTTAACGAAACATTTCAATAACTATTGAACTCATTACTTTTACAACTACTGAACTACTTACCATTATCTTAATTTTTATTTTTTTGTTTTTTGTGTAATGTTTAAGTGCGCATGCGCGTAGAAGCTGTGCTGGAAAATGTTGATGGGAAATCATTAATTTGTTTTCAAATTTTTTCTAATTTAAATAATTAGATCAAACTGAAATAAGAGGTCAAACATTTATAAAGTATTTTAAATAAAGTTATAATTGAATGAAAATCAATTGAAAAATCCATAAATATATTGTTTTATTTAGGCAGAGTCCTTGAAAATTTGTTTTGAAATTGTTCCAAAGTTTGAGATGGAGAAAATGTGGACGATCATAGAGAAGTTATAACTGATTATTTTAGAATTCAATCGCTGTGCTAAAAATGTTTCAAATTCTTACATTTCAAGTCCCTTAATAGTATAATAAACGAAAACGAGTTGATGCTATGTTTTGTATATATTTGTATTCTTTATAATCACATATTTTTAACATTTTGCAACATTTATACGATTTTAGTTATAGTTTGTGTTTTTATCTATCATAACTTAATTCTTCTCGAAACCTCTTCAAAATTTTGCTCACCTCTTGCTTAGTTTAAAATTTTACTTCGTCCCTGTTACATACATCTAAATATTTAATACATTATTTTTTACACATTTAATAAAACGAGCATTTTATGCGTGTTTTTTTTTATAGTGAATTTTTCTTTGCCTTTTTTAACAATAAAATAGCTGCTTTTAGTGATACTTTGAATAATTTTTAAGAGGTTTTACATTGATTTTAATGCTAGTTTATTTAAACCGTCTCATTGAATTTAATTAAAACTATATATCTATGTTGTTATTTTTTTATCAACTACAAATCTATAAAAGGCGAGTAATTTCAGCAATGCAGTTAAATAATGAAAAATGAAAAAAAAAATAGTCTTAATGGATCCGATATGCAAATAAAAATTGCTTTAAAAATGTTCAACAGAAAATTCTTATAAACTTAAATAAAATCTAACATAAAAGTCAGGCATGCTGCTCCGCACCTAATATCGTTCAAACTGTAACTATTTTTTGCCATTATTACAGTGCTTTTCCAACATATTCTGTCCTGAAAAATGTTCAGCCTGAAAGTATGCACAGAAAACTCATTTGATACTTATCATTGACAGAGCAGCAGACGGTCAAGCTGAACTTATCAGTGACAGAGCAGCAGACTTGCAGGCTGAACATTTTTCAGGACAGTATATGTTCTAATAGCACTACAAGAAGGGCCAAAAATAATTACAGTTTGAGCGTAAATGCTTCCAACCCATCGCAGGTCGGGCTTTTATACTAGGAAGAAATATATTAAAATAATCTCAAACAGAAATGGATTGATTGATTAATGAAGTTTTAAAAAAGTTAAAAAGCCGAAAAAGTACATAAGTTTTCTCATAGCAATCATTTTGCTCAGATTTTTTATACAGAACATATTGCAGACCAGTTATAAAAACACCCATAAGATTAAATTCAGAAATCTACGACAGTAAAGACATAGGAAGAGATATGCGAACTAAACTTCGAAACATTTAGCTACTTCCTTATAGTTCCCACAAAAATTAACTTTCCCACAAACAACATTTTTTCCACTTATCATTTATCCATTTATCACCCAAAACTTTGAAATAGCTCTTTAGCATCATTCGGCAGTTTTCGTTCTACAGGATGTCCCAGACTTAGAGTACTATAATGTGGGGGCTGATTCCTCGTGATGAGACGAGCAAAAAATCGTATAGGTGGGGGTGGTCGCAAATGCCCCCCTAGCGGGCTAGGAGGGAAAAACAAAAAAATAGGTGTCGTAACGTTTTAATCCATAGCTAACATATCTCTGCAACGATTAAAAAAAAACATAACTTTTTGAAAAGAAAATTAAATTTGCTTTAAATTATTTTTGCAAAATTTTTCCATTGAGTCATAAACAAAAAAATCTATAAGCACCTGAAGTCAAAAAATAGGGTTTTTTCTTAAAAAATTCAACTTTCAAGGCAATTTTCTCAGAAAAAAACCAAATGTTTTATTATTTTTTATGACGCAGTTTTTTTCCTTGGTCAATTCTCTAAAAATTTTCTAAGACCGTAACAAAAAATAATGTCTGCGTACTCTGAGTTGGAAAACATTATAACTCTACGATCGGTGAAAGAATGTGTCGATTCAGGCATGTGATGCACTTAATAATGAGAAATTGCTTTTTTTTCTTAATTCCGTTAAATCTAACTGTTTTACTAGTTATTGTATGCAACAAAAAAACAAAGTCGCCTTGCTTGCATTAAGTACCCCAGTGGGAGGAAAAAGTGGTAGAATCGGAAAATCGATATTATACGAAAAATATTATCTCTGAGGTATAAACAATGTATGATGGATTTTTAGAGAATTGACCAAGGAAAAAAACTGCGTCATAAAAAATAATAAAACATTTGGTTTTTTTCTCAGAAAATCGCCTTGAAAGTTGAATTTTTAAAGAAAAAAACCTATTTTTTGACTTCAGGTGCTTATACATTTTTTGTTTATGACTTTATGGAAAAATTTTGCAAAAGTAATTTAAAGCAAATTTAATTTTCTTTTCAAAAAAGTATGGTTTTTTTTAATCGTTGCAGAGATATGTTAGCTATGGATTAAAACGTAACGACACCTAATTTTTTGTTTTTCCCTCCTAGCCCCCTAGGGGGGCATTTGCGACCACCCCACCCATACAATTTTTTGCTCGTCTCATCACGAGGAATCAGCCCCCACATTATAGTACTCTAAGTCTGGGACACCCTGTATATAAAAGTCATCTCCAAAATTTTTTCATTATCAGCCCAATCAATAAACTTTTCTACCGGGCAAATTATTCCTTTTCCCAATTAACGAAATTTTTCTAACATTAATTTAATACTCCTAAAAATTTTCCTTCTTCTACGGTCAAAACTGATACAGAAACAATGACATGGAAGTTTAAACAGAACTTCGAAGTAGCTGTTCTGCTGAATTTCACAATTTAAAACACAACTTATTTCACAACTATTACACAACTAGTAGACAATTTATTATCCCGAAATTTCTTAAAGCCCGCTTTTTTAAAAATAATGTCTGAAATCTTTCGTAGTTGGATAACAATAGTTAACTTTTTTATAATATTTTTGCCTTAAATTTCTACGTTTTTTGAGTACATTTTTTTTCAATAGGGCAATACTCGAAGTCGGATTTTATACTTTTGAGCAGAATAGATGTGTCGAACTTTGGGTTATTCCCTAGGCAGATACTAGTTCTGTTCCCGTACTTATTGGACTAAACATTGCAAAATTTTCAAAAGCGTGAGAGTACGAAAAAAAAGCAATCAGTCAAAAATAGAGAAAAACGCAAAAGAGTACGGGAACGCTTTTCGGACTAAAATTCAAAAATTTGACGATTTGTCAAATAAAATCGTTTGTCAGAATTGAGAAAAATTCTACAGGCAGATACTAGGACTGTTCCTATACTTTTTAACTAAAAATTCTTCGACTGTCAAAAGCGTGAGAGTAAGAAAAAAACTCCCCTAAATATAGAGAAAATTACAAAAAAGTATGGAAACACTTTTCGGAATAAAACTGTCAAATAAAATCGTTTGTAAAAATTGTCACATTTATTGCGTTGAATTTATTTTTATAAAATTTAGAATAGACCGGTTCGATCTCCAAGTAATTCCTTAGCCTCGTAATCTTTGGAAACGCTTGATGATTCTCCAGTTCTTCAGCAAATGGTTTGCACCAAGCAGATGTCTTTGATTCACCTCTAGCGATGGCTTGATGTGGAGCATCGGCAGTGCAGATTACATGCTAAAGATTTTTAACAATATAAAAATTTATTTTAAAATTAACATTTATATACAATATACAGTTTTTATACAACCTACCATGTCCCCATTCCACTAAACATGGTTTCGATTCCATAGTGTTTATTTATTTCAAAGATTTATTTTAGATCTTACTATTATTTCCTTGCTAACTTGTAAATAGATCTTGTAATAGATAGATTGTAAATAGAGCAGTTTAACACTTTATTTTTTTTGCCAGAAGACATTTCTCAGACTAAAACTTGCAAATTTTGACAGGGTGGAAACATTTTTTACTTTCTCGATTGCACTCTCTTTTTACCATTTTTTTCGAGTACGGTAACGCTTCTCGAATTAAAACTTGGAAAACTGGACTAAAACTTTAGAGTTCGGGAATGGACCTAATATGACGACGGAATAAAAAAAACACAAATTAAAGAAAACTGAACCTACAAGCTTTATGCCGACTCCGAACGGCTTATGTTCTCAAGAAGCTTCACATGGCAGTTTTTACTCTCTGAGTATTGGCAATGTCTACAGAGAGGTGAAGGCCGAACAGAAAAATTAGTTCAATTGAAATAAAATTCTGTGGCAGATGGGATTCGAATCTGTGTTGTTTCGCATATCAGCCGCCAGGACTATGAGCAGCATTTGCACCTGGGGAGTTTTGATTAAAAGGGAACTCTAAGTACAAAGAAAAACCTATGAAGAAATGTATGTACAGAAAATATATATTATAATATTAAATGATTTTAGTTATATACATTCTCAGTTTATTTTTTTTGTATTCCGAGTAAAGGCTCAATAAATAATGCGTCGGGGTACAAAAAAAAAATCGTCCTACATTAACTTCATCAACATTAACTTCAATGTCCCGATGAATATTAAGTGCAGTCAATCCGTTCAGTCGATTTTAGAAACATCAGTTCATAGTATAACGCAAGTAATTCTTTAACCGGCATAATATTGAGCGTTCGTTCGTTGATATCGTTACTGGTGTTGACGTCGATTTGGTGTACATTAGGTGAAAAAGCATTTACATTGCAGATGTCAAGAGCTTTGATAGGGCTGTTGATATTTTTATCAAAAAACCACCTTCGACAAAGCTTCACTTCATTCATCCATATGTCGAAAAAATCGTCATGCAAAATCGTGGAGTATTTCTCAAATAATTGGTTTTAGGCTTCTTCATCTAGGTTTGAAATTTTTTATGAAAGAAGACATCTAAAATGCGAAAGTATACTACGGTGCCTAAGAAAACAGTCTTCGAGGTGAGTGACGAATAAATCTATGTAAGGTAGGTAACAGTGCTGTAAAAGAATGCAATCATTTTTGATTTTAAGTTATGTGATTTATATTCAAAATGATTGCATTCATTTTTTAAAATCATTGAAATTTCAAATCACAATCAATGATTTGAAAAAACGAATGCAATCATTTTCTCAAATTTTTTGAAAATTTTTGAAATTTCAAAAAAATTGATTGCATTAATTTTTTGAAATCTTTGATTGGGACTTGAAATTTTAAATCACAATCAATGATTTGAAAAAATTAATGCAATCAATTTTTGAAGAGATGATTGCATTAAGTTTTTGAAATCATTGATTGGGATTTGAATGATTTTAAATTACAAATGATTGCATTCTTTTACAGCACTGGTAGGTATGTTGAATTCGATACAAATCTTCAATTGAATTTGTCTGGACACTACAACGGTTAGTTTGACGTGAAGCTTTTCCCGGTATCCTTACTTCAATATCGTGTTCTTCACAGTTCTTTCTGACTTTTTTTAAAAACCTTTGATTTGATTTTCAGTTTAAAGAGAATGATTTAATGATAAAGCTACGTACTGAATCAAATCAGGAACATGTAACGAAAACTGAAAATCTAAGGTTCTTATCGCTGCAAACAGAGCAGCAGAGGCTTTTTTCGTTTCTGACCAAGTACTGGTGATGTTTTTTAAAGCGTTTAAATGCTGCTGGTATTTATTTTCCGTATAACACATAGTCCGGGAGCTAGCAATCCTAAAAGCTCACTACAAACACGGATTACAAAATTTTTTATATTAAGAGATATCATAGTAAGAAGCAATACGAATAAAATAAAACCGGTTGTAACAAATTTTTTAGTTGTGGAGTTTAAAAGACATTTTTTGTTAATGTTGTAGAAGATGGGTTCAGTTTTTTTTGGTGAATTTGTGTTTTTGTAGATAGACAATTTTGAATACAAGCCCTCGGTATGTATAAATATATAGAAAATTAGTTAGAAATGTAGTGTAATCTACAAAAATATTTCTGTCATACGCTTAGTTAAATTTTACATTAGGCTGCGACATGGAGTAATTTGTAGACTGCTCATTATGCTAAAGAATATATGTATATGCAAAATTTGGTAGGTATGTGCAAATTCATACCAACGGTGCAAAATAATATTTCGTTTAAAATTAAATTACCACGGGCCCCCCTTCAAATTCCACCCAATTTTCTAGACTACTGACTGCTCATTATTCCAAAGAATATTTGTGGGAAATTTGGGAGAAGCACGCCCCTGTCTAATTTCGCCAAATTTCTTAGACTAATCACTGCTCATTATTCCAAATAATATGTTTGAAAAATTTGGTTAAAGTTAGAAAAAACGGTGTAGGAGTTCCATTAAAATTAGAGTATCACGCCTCCTGTCTATTTCCGCCCACTTTTATAAACTACGCACTGTTCCTTATGGTAAGAAATATATAGCAAAATTTGTTTAAAATTGGACACATGGTATAGATGGAGTTCAATCAGAATGAAATTGACGCGCCTCTTGTTCAATCCCACCCAGTTTTGTAGGCTTAAAACTTCTCATTATGCTTAAGAATATATGTACGAAATTTGGTTGAAATTGGACAAACGGTGTAGATGGAGCTAGTTTGAAAATAAAGTGCCACACCCCCTGTCTAGTACTGCCCAAATTTATAAACTTAAGAATGCTCAAATTACCAAACATTATGTGTGCAAAAAGTGGTTGAACTCAGACACACGGTGTAATAGAAATGCGATTAAAAGTAAAATGCCACACCCATTTTTCTAGTCTAAAGACTCCACATTATACCGAAGAATATATGTATGGGTTGGATATACGATGTGTGCAGAGCTTGGGTACATACAGACACAATGTCATCCAGTTTTATATATTTACGAAAGTTTTCCTATTTTGATGACGTCACTTTGTATGGGAGGTAAGCGTGGTTTTGATTCGATTTTGCCAAATATCATAGAGATGGTTCTTTTATATATCAAAGCTAATGTGTAAAATTTCAAGACATTTCTTTAAGTTTTGTGGATTTTTAAGAGATTTTACGTTTTAAAAAAATGCCATGTTGTATAGGAAGTAGGCGTGGTTTCCATCCGATTTTGCCAAATATCATAGAGATGGTTTGTGTTAAATATCAAAGCTTATGTGCAAAATTTCAAGACATTTCTTGAAACGCATTGTTGCGTTTTTAAATAAAGCCAATTTGTATGGGAGGTAGCCGTGGTTTTCATCTGATTTTGCCGAATATCATAGTGATGGTCCTTATTATATATCGAAACCTATGTGCAAAATTCCAAGGCATCTGTAATATGAGCAAATTTTTAAGATTTTACGGTTAATATAAAGCCACTTTGTGTGGGAGGTAGGCGTGGTTTTCATACGATTTCCTCAAATTTCATTGTCACGATTTATTTCAAGGCATTTTTATCATTTTTGTGTATTTTTAAGAGATTTTACGATTAAAATAAAGTCACTTTGTATGGGAGGTAGGGTTTGGCGCATTCTCGAACTTGATCTCCATTTTTTAGAAAGAAGCTTATATTTTGAATCTCATCACGATAGCTTTAACATTACGACTGTAATCGTGTCCACGTACGAACAGACGGACACACGGAAATTGGCTCAGGTGGTGATGCTGATTAAAAATGTATATACTTTTCTATACCTGCCACGCCTCCTTTTTGGCGTTACAAACGGAATGACAAAGTTAATATACACCTTATAGTATGTTCATACACAGGCCGAAAAGCCGCTTTTCAGCTGAAAAGCCTTTTTTCCGAAAAAGGTGTTCCGACTTGAAAAGCAGCTTTTCATTTGACAGACAGTATTCATATGTTTGTTATTATAGTTTTTTGTTTCATTGTTCTTGGCTTAGTAAGTAAAATTCCTTAAAACCAATTTTCTTCTTGCAAAAATGATTCCATTTGTTTAGATATTGATGACTAACGCGTTATATTTGCGCGCACTTATCAGAAGCCCATGTCGCTGGTCATTTCTGCATATATGTGCGTATTTTTTCGGTCACCGCGAAGCGAAACTCATCTGCTTTCTCCTCCCACAGCTCGACGAATATTGCCTCATGCAGGTCACTCCACTTCACGCGCTCCTGGTATTTCCTTTTGTCCATTTTAATTAAATTTTCCAATTGGGAAGAAAGTTTGTGCACAAATCAAAACAGATGAAAACAGACAGACGAAATGTCAAATACCAGATTCTAGTGATAGATTTTGACTTCACTCCAAAAAACAGACTTCAAAATCAGGGTTGTTTTTTAACTTTTCAGAGTTTTTCGCTAGAAAGCAATCAAATATCAGCTTTTCATTTGAAAGTTCTTCTATGGCGAAAAACTTAATATTATTTCGCATTTTTGTCCGAAAAGCGACTTTTCGGACCACCCTCTCTCTGACTTTGATAGGCAAGCCTCAATTATGATGATGAATCATGATGAACTATACGTATAATAAATTTTTTTTTTGAATTTTTTCATAAGCAGAGAGTCCAGTGAATTTCAAAAGTATAGTTCGAACCTCACTGAGGAGTTTGTGTCCCCAAAGCCCCCGTGCACACGGTCCTGCCAGCAATGCACCAAAAGTATGCTACGGCCATCTTATAATAGGTGTGTTTCCGTACTCACACTGTGTAACTTGTGGGACACTAGTTTCTGTTTCCGTACTTTCTGTGCATAAAATGGGAGAAGAAGAACAAGCATAAAACCGCTCTCTCGAGCACACATTGTGCACAGAGAGTGCTAGAACTCAAGACTCCGAGTAAAGTAAGAACAAGCATCAAGAAGAACAAGCATCAACTTCACAAACAAATTTACGATAATTTTAATTGGCGCAATTTACGTTTGACATGTCTGCAGTCAAAATCAGCTGTTTTGTGCTTCAAACTTACTAGAAGCTGTTTCCGTACTTTTGCAACTATTCTCACATTTCAATTTTACTCTCTCAGTTTGAACTTACACAAACTTTACACAGTGTAGAGTACGGAAACACACCTATTGACGATACTTTTAATTGGCGCAATTTACGTTTGACATGTCTGCAGACAAAATCATCTGTTTTGTGCTTGAAACTTACTACAGGGTCCGCCATCTAACGTTTTTTTTTCAACTAGTGCTTATTTCGTGAATGGTAACACTTAGCACATGTCTGATTTGACAGATAATTAGTTTAATCCTTCCGCTGAACGAATATGTTTGTGTACAAGGTTGATTTATAAGGTTGTCGCAGGGCTGATTGCACTCTCTTCTAATTGTCCCATAATTGTCAAAACCAGCCAATTTTGCGAATGACTACGAAAGAAAAATGGATGATAAAAGAAAGCATTTACAGATTTTCTATGAGCTGTCAACTTCGATTTGACAATTGTGGGTACTCGCTCTCTCCCTTGCGACAACCTTATAAATCAACCTTGGTTGTGTATACGCTTGAACAACGCTGGGAAATATTGCCTGCGATCGACTTACAGAAGATGCCGATTTTGCCAAAAAAATCATCTTTTCAGATCAAGCTTTTGATCTTGGCGGGTATGTAAACAAGCAAAATTGTCGCATTTGGGGCACAGAAAACCCGCACGCATACATTGAAAAGCCGATGCACCCAAAACGAGTCACTGTTTGGTGCGGATTTTGGTCCAGAGGCATAATTGGGCCATTTTTCTTCGAAAATGAGCAAGGAGGGGCCATTACAGTCAATGGCCATCGTTATCGGGCCATGTTGAACGAATTTTTGTTCACAAAAATTGAAGAGGAGGCATTTTGCATTTTCAAAAAAAAAAAGTTATTTCGCGGACCCTTTAGAAACCGTTTCTGTTCTTTTGCAACTATTCTCACAATTCATTTTTACTCTCTTAGTTTGAACTTACACAAATCTTACACAGTGTAGAGTACGGAAACACACCTATGATGTCAATAGTTTTTAAACTCATCATAAAACTCATTCACCAAATGAATTTGGAATTTGGCCTCTGATTTGAGGCTGATTATTGTATGCAGCAGTTTTCTTACTAGATTTCTTTTGCTGAACTCGTCACATATCGTAGCAATCATAATTTGAATTCGGTAGTCTGGGTAAAAATATTACAAATTTTTAAAAATTTGCAAAAAAGTGCACATGGAAGGTTTTAAAATCAGGACGTTATTGAACATTCTTAAAAGTATTGATGTATTGGAGTAATTTTTGAACAAGCAATCAATCATTCATGCATGCATTAAAAACAAATTTAAAAAAGAAAAATGAAATGAAACCATAAATAATGTAAACGTTCGGTTAATTCAATAAGTTTTATAATTTTTATTTTTTTTTTAACTTATTTTTTTTTTCAATTATTGCTTATTTCTGTTAGGTATATGTTTTGTTTTATATTGTTGTTTGCGTGTGTTTTCTTTAGCTGAGTTAGAAGAAGGTACAAAATATATTTATAAATTAATTTTTTAAATATTACTTTAAAGTTTTAACTTAAGCATGTTTTTGAAGAATGTTACTTTTTTAAGCAAAGGTTAGAGTGTAGTTTTTGTTTAAATTAATTGTTGCGTTTTTATTAATAAATGTGTGAGTATGTTTGTATTGAAATTATGTGTTTTAATTGTGTTATACTTATGTACATTATAAATTTTTTTGCTTTACATTAATCGTTAAATACTTTAATAAATTATATGTATAAAGTACGTTTATGTGTTCAAACTAAAAACTATAAAAGTAAACTAAAATTTCCATATAAGACAATATAAACAAGCACTTTGAATTTCGTTTGTTTTTTTTTTATCAGTTTGTTCTTGAAATAGCATATTTAACAATTAAAAAATAATGGTAATTATAAATTTTTTTACAAATACAAAAACTAAACAATAAAATGTTAATACAAATAATTCTCATAATAATTAAATAATATTCAATAATAGGTGTAAATAATTGAAAAATTAATCATTCAGTTAGTTTGTCGCTCTTAGCAAGAATATAACAAATAAGACGCATTAAAACATCGAAACATTCAAAAACATAGCAAAGAAAAAAATAAATATTAACATTGTAGTTTCTCTAACGTTATCAGTTAATTATTTTAACATTAAATATAATAAATAATAATAATCATACAAATAATAATGATAGACAATAAACAATTAATAGTTCTTGTTTATGTGTTTCAAATGATTTTAAATCAAGCGAAAGTTTGTCAAAAGCTCTAACAAACCGTTAAATTTTTGAAATTTCTTCTATAAAAATACTCAAATATTTTCACTCAAACATTTTGAAATTCTCTACGGCAAAAATCATTTCTTTTAAAATAATCTATTCTACATAAAACTGCAAAATTTGAAAATCCGATTTTGCTCTATGCTCTTTTACACTTTGCAACTAAATAACTCGTTATACTTCTTCAATATCGTACTCAACACTAAAACGTTTTGAATCTACATAATTTGTTTTTGTTTTTGTTCTTCTTTTTACATAATATTTGAAATAATTTGGTTAATTTTTTGTGTTTTTTTTTTGAAAAAATTAAATTTTTATGTATAGTAAAATTTATGGTGGGGTTGCGTTTTTTACTTTAACTTAACTTAAACTATGCGAAATTTTCCATCATCTTTCAATATAAATATTTACAAAATTTCCTTTTATTTTCTCCTTGCAATTAATTAATTTTGAGATTTTTGTGAAGCGAACACATGCAAAGAAAAAAAAAAGAACAAAAAGAGCAAAAAAACCAACTACTGCTGAAATTACTCGATTTGGAATTGTGTCGGTCAGACCAATGCCCAGCGCTTATTTGAAGCTTGAGACTTATTTGTGCCGCTTCACTTGTAGACAGGCGACAGATCAAGCGTTAGATTCTGCAGAGCACGATTGCGTGCTGATGAACGTGTTTGCTTGGAAGAGCGTGTAATCTCCATAACGAGTCCCTTGCAGTCATGACAGACGGGCACAATTTCACCGCGTACGTTTTCTTTCTGATCCATGCCCAGCTGGGGCCCCGATGAGGATGAAAGTGTGAAGGCTCGGGAAAACTTGCTTCTGAAAGAAAGTTGAGATTAGTCATAAATCAAGCACTTGTAATTAAATTAATATGAAAAACTATTATTATATTTTTGGAAATTTTGTACTGTATTTTTGAAAATTTTACCACTGAATTTTACCCTGAAATTTAAGTAAGTTTTTAATGTTCAACTTATTAAAACACTCAAAAATACGATTTGAGTGAAAAATTCTTCTACTCAGTAGAGCCAAAATATGATATGAAATGTGTCAAAACGTTTAATTATTAATGCCACTCAAGTTGAAATCCACATATAGAACATATGAATGAGTCTTTTTCAATTTGAACTTTGAAAACTACAATGTTAACTCTTAAGCAGAGAGGGAAATAAGGAATCTACAGATGATCTGAGAATGTGATAATATCAGTACAGAAGATCCGACTTTTTTCCGCTGATCCGAAAATTAGTTGTTCAAAAATTTTTAAAAATCAAACTTTTATTTATTTTAAGAAATCAATGTTTTGATATTTTTTCTTTTGCTGTTGATTCCAGGAAATGATATTTCAAGCTTTAAGAATATAGTATAAAAAGCTTTTTATCAAAAACATAATTGTATTTTAATATGAATAAAAGTTGAAAGACTTAATATTAAAAAAAGTTCAAGTGTACGAACTGAGTGTTGTTGGGGTAGTATATATATATGGAAAACTCAACTCAAACTATTTCAAACCGTGATTTTACTGCAAAATAAGGCTTGAGTACTCGTATAAAAGATAAACTCAACAGTTCTTGAAAAATATTAGCTAAAAAAATTCGAAAGAAAGCGCAAAGTTGAGGAAATAATTAAAAAATCGCTACTCATTTCGCTCATCGCTATTCATTTAAATGATTTTTAATAAGATCTATCATATGTGCCTAACATGTTATAAGAAAAATATATGTAAAAACAACTTTTGGTGACATTTCACATTTCAAATAAAAGTCATCTTATCATTAGGTAGAAAAA
This sequence comes from Coremacera marginata, assembly GCA_914767935.1. Taxonomy (NCBI): domain Eukaryota; kingdom Metazoa; phylum Arthropoda; class Insecta; order Diptera; family Sciomyzidae; genus Coremacera; species Coremacera marginata. The sequence continues at coordinate 1,753,993 of OU612045.1, read as the reverse complement.
AATTGCAAAAATAATTTATACTAAGGTGCATATCAAAACTATACGACACCAAACAAATTTTATTAAGCACTCTCGTCAAATCTATGTTGATAACAGTCAGAAGAAAGCTCAAACACAGAATGAGAGAACAAATTGTACAACTTTAAACAAAGTATATTTATCAGCTCTTATCACTGCTTTGAAGGAGTACCGCTAGTAAGCGTTGAAAAGCACTTATATCCGCTTAACTGCAATCGTATCAAAACTATACGACAGTCTAGAGAATTTCCGAACCACTTGTGGTATCCCAGGAGGTAGGCGGATTTGCATTCTTCGATGCTTGTGTTGATTTGGATATGAAGAGAAAAATCGTGGCAACGCTCAATAACGGCGAAGCTGATGGCGAATTTCAAATAAAAATAGCAAACGCGTACATGCAAAAGGCATCACAGATTTCAAATAAATTGCGAAAAAAACTGCGATTTTGTTACCTCGGCAACTAAAAGCTTCTTTCAACGTTTCAAAATAGACACAAGTTTTCTACGATCCGTTCCATCCATTTGGGACCCATGATGGAAAATATTCAGCTATCTTCCAAATTCTTTGGTATGTGTCGGTTGTAAATGATGCAGTCGAAGGGGGGCTGTGAATTTAATAACAATTTATTGCCGAGAATTGACGCATTATAAAGAGGTGAAATAATCCTGGTGAAAGAATATTATTCGAAATGTATCCATCCCACTCAAAAACGTGCCAAGTCTCGAATAACTCTTATTACTAACTTTTTGAAATAAATGTCTAAAGACTTTTACAAAATTTTTTTTTAAGAACAAAAGTCAGAGAAGACTCTTATATTTTAACTTTTTTGAATAATTGTTAAAAATGAGAAGGAACTTTTATTCTTAAAACTGAAAGTTAACTCTTAACTTTTATTTTTATACAGGTATATAAACTAATACTAAATTTTAACTTTCATAATTAAATGACAAAGTTAACAATCAGACCTAACTTAAAAAATAATTTTTTAAGAGTTATTTCCAAGCCCTGTAATAAACAAATTAATTAATATTTCACGACTTTGATTCACGTTATTGTTTCTAGCAGAAAACTGGCTTACGTAGAACTTATTTTGATAGCTCATTTTAAAGGCAATAGAATCATCTTTCTATGGATATATCAACAAACCTCACCAACTGAACCGTTACCGAGCTGTGATCGTGTGAAGATGAACTCAATCGGTTGAAATTACCAAATTTCAACTTGGAGTGCAAATTTCTCAGAATTTTGCGTAATAAATGAAATTTTTTTTGAGATCAATTTTGTAATTTATTTATTTTTCTTTTCAATGACACCAAAAACATAAACATATCTTTAAAAATAAAAAAGTTGGCAGCACTAAAAAAATTATACTTATTAGAAAATAATGATAAATAACGACATTAGGTACAATTAGTTATGCAGTAGATAAGTATAAGTATAATTTTTTTTAGTCCAGCCAACTTTTTTATTTTTTAAGATATGTTTATTTTTTTGATGTCATTGAAAAGAAAATTGAATAAATTATAAAATTGATCCTAAAAAAAAAATTTCAATAATTACGCGAAATTCTGAGAAATTTGCACCCAAAATTGAAATTTGGTTGATTTTATCTTGATTTCATCTTGATTAATAACTTGGTTAAACATATTCATTGGTCTTTAAAGCTATTAGCTTAGTCCCTTCAAAAGAAAACATATTTAAACATAAATTTACTCATTAAAAAAGCTTTGAGTTCAACGATACACTCTAAAAGCTATTTAAATTAAAAACGGAATTATTCAAACCTCAAGCGTTTGAATCAGAAAATCACGCATTCACTCAAATAACTAACTCAAAATATCTGATCTTCAAATCAATAAACAAAATCTTACCTAAAAAATGCAAAAAATTAAATATATGCAATAAATTAAATAAAATGAAATGCTATTTTCATATAAATCTTACTCAATTTATAATGCTCAAATCAAGTCCAAATAAACTTTTGAGTTTTCTTTTAAGTGACATTGAAATTCCATCTAACAATTAAAAAAAAACTCAACACTTTCTGTGTACTCACTTTCTATCCAGGGTGCTGCTATTTGAGTGCGGTCGTGCAGGACTGTGAGTGGGCAGACTGCGTGGACCCTCCATGCTGCGTGACATGATGCTGATGTGTTTATTTGTTGCTGTAGTTGTTGTGCCATTCTGTTGTGCATTCTCCTTGTTGTTGTAACCACCATTGGCGACAGCGTTGGAGGAACCAGCCACAACGACTGCAGCACCATAATTAGTTGATGTTGTTGTTGTTGAATGTGATGAAGACATCATCATGGAAGAGTCGTGTATCGCCTCTACTGCTTGCCCAGCTGCAGAGCATGTCACTAAGCCAGGTGTGCTCATGTTCGATCTTTGGTGTTTAGGTGATGAGGGTGCGCTACCCACGGTGTTGCGAGTCTGCGAAAAGAGAGAGATTTTGAGTTTTTCAAATAAAAAAAATGTCTCAATGACTCAAGTTGTGCGAATTAATATTGAATGGAGTAACATTTTAAAGTCAGTCAAAAGTTGTTTGCAGAAATATTTAAAAAAAAAAAAAAAATTAGTTAAGATTTTCCTATTTTGAGCTTCTAATGAGTGGAACTCAAAAGGTTTTTTGAGAATTTTAAAAAGTGTCAAGAAAGTAACTTTGATAGAGTCAAATTTTTCTAACTTTCAAGAAATTTTATGAGTAAATAATTTTGCTATTACTCAACTCATAAAAACATGAATGAAATGAAATAGCACCAAATGAGTAAAAATTGTACTCCTTTGAATTTAGCATACAAATTCAGTATTAATCGTTCAGTATTAATCGTTAAATGAGTGATGATTTACTATTTTGAGCGCTATTTTGAGACTTCTGAACATAAGTATTTTTATAAAAACTATTAAAATCACGCATTTAGAGAGTGCTCATATTTATCTACTCACCTTTCTCTCTGACTCGGAGCGTAAGAGTCGCTCAATCAGTGACTTGGGAAACGTCTCATCGAGTATATTGCCCGTCGATGATGAGTGCGCATGACTGGCATGATGTGATGGTGATGGCGTGCTCGAGCCAGCAGGACTTGCTAGCAACGATGGTGAAATCAGCACGAGCGGCACATTGCGAAAGTGCTCTACAGGTATGCGCATCTAAATGGGCGATAAAATAACTATGAAATAATTTGTAGAGAAAAAAAATTACAACTTCACAGCTCACCTTCGTGTAGCACTTGGAGCACACGGTGCGTTGGCATAACTTGCACTGTATGCCCCAAGGACCGAAAATAGAGAAACGCGTGCGCAGGCAGAGAAAGCAAACTTTGCGCTTTTCGACATCCTCCTTGACTCGCACGCCCACTGGTAAACCTTCCAATTCGGCTTTTGTCATAACGGAACGTATGTGCACGATCTCCTCAAGCGTAAGCGAGAGACGATCGTCACCACGTTCGTGCCAGGTTTTCTCATCGAGGAAGGATTTATTCCATGGGCCAATCGAGGATGACGAACGGCTGCTATTGCTGCCAATAACTCCACCTCCGACGCTGCCACTGCACTCTACATTGACGCTACGACTACTGCCGCTAGGACTTTGAGAGCGCTTAGTTTGTTGTTGTTGTTTTGTTTGCTGCTGCTGTTGCATGTTATAGTTATTTAGCTGCAATGAAGGCAGTATAAATGAGCGATTTTATATATAAGAAACTCAAAATGAGCTTCAGTAAATTGAGCAAATTTTTTAAATTTTTAATTTTTTCTATACCTGCGTCTTTGTTGTTGTAGTTGGTGCTCCTACGCCCTCCATGGCTACATTTGAGTTTACATCCGACTGTCTTGATTCAGGACGTGAGGGTGGCATTGAGTGAGTCTCATCAAAATTACTCTGACAACCAACAATTGTGTGACGCCGCAGCGATGCACGCCGAGATTCGCATTGAGTGGCTAGATCATAGGCTGTGTTGAAGCAAGAGAGAGAGAAACAAAGAGAGAAAAAGAGAGAAAAAGAAAAGAGAGTGATAATCATGAAGGATATTAATTGTGTACTTAACATTTATACAGAAAATGATTGTTGCAAATGAAATATTTAACAAAAGGAGCATATTTAGACGTTTAAGTAGAGTCAACAAAAAGAGAGAACTACATGCTTTTAGTAAAATAAGAGAGAGGGCAGACACAAGGTATGTAGATAGTCAAATACAAAATGCAGCCAAGATGGTTCAATTAAGCTTAAGTTAAACTTTGTTATCTCGTTTCTAAAAGATTTTCTGGTCAGCGGATTTTTTTTTTCACTCAAACCAAACTTAAGCTTTGAGTAAGGTTTTAAAATTTGTAACAAATATTTTAATTCTTAAGATAAAACTTTAGTGAATGGTTAAGCTTGAGTGAATATTGAAAATGTGCGGGAAGCTTTTGAAGAGTTATAAAAAGAAGTCATTTAAGCTCAAAGAATATTTGAGTGGTTTGCAAAAAAATAGATTTATTAAATTCGAGTGGAATTTTTAAGAATTGTCCTGGAAGTTAAGTTAAAAACATTTTGAGTGGTAAGTAATGAAATAACAATAGTAAATGAACCTGAGCTATAAATTTAAAAGTTGGAAAAAGGCATAAAAACTCAAAAACCTTTTGAGTAGAATATGTGAAAATAATTTTGGTGAGGCCTTAGAGAGTTAAAATAATTTGTTTAAATGATGGTTATTATATAATAAACCACATAGTTATATGTTATTGTGGTTATATTGTGATGTAGTAACAATGAGTTAATTTATATATTGAGTGAAATGCTCTTAAATATTTAGGCAAGCAACCGTTAAGCAAGATAATGGTTAATTCAATCCAACAAATAATAATAGCTATAGCATGAACTGGCCCGCCCACAACCATTAAGCAGCGCCTTAATAAAAATGCTTAGAACTGCAGTTATTTTGATATAATCCAATAATTAACAGTAATATTTACATTCCAAAGCGTTGTCGAAGAATCTGTGGTACTCATCCTCAGTATAAGTATCCTCTGTTGCAGTATTGCCATTGCGATGTTTTTTATTTTTAATTGTATTGAGTTGTGACGAATTTATTTATTTTTTGGTTATTTTTTTTTGTAAAGTTTAAAATGGAAAATGCAAAATTTTATGTTTTTAATAAAGTGTTTAACGTTTTATCTTTCTTTTGACTTAGCGCAAAAATAGTTGGGTTTAAAACTTAAGAAAAAGTTAACAGAAATCTTTTAACTAAATTACATGCAAACATTTTTAAATATTTATTCATATGTGTTATTTTCTAAATTATTAAGCTATTTCGAGATTTTGCTTTGGCTATTAAATTTGGCTTTCATTGCGTTGTTTTTTCAACCGATACCAATTCCATTTTTGTTTTTTTTTTTGAAAAACCGACACCGTTTTTGACACTTCTGTAATTTTGTGTGACTTTAGCAGTGTGTTTATTTTGTGTGTGTGTGTGTGTTTTTGTTTTTATGTATTTAATTAAAAAAAAAAAATACAATTAAATACCAACAATTTTGTTCTAGTGCTTCTTATTTAAAATTTAAATAAATACTACTAAGTAACCAATTAAATACCTTTGTTTTTTTTTGACAACAATTAAACCAAAAATATATTAAAATAGTGTGGGGAAAAAGAAAAATAAAAAACAAAATTAATAAACAATATATATTGTGGGCACACAACAAAAAGTAGAAAAGTACAACTTAAAAGTGGTACAAAAAAATGCATTTAAAAAGAAAATAATCAGCATTTATGCGTTATTTGGGGCAAATTGGGCCAACACTTACTTGTTCGGCGCATAACGCGCGTTGTCAAAGCCGCTGGTAGCTGAGCAGGTGGAGCGGTTGTTGCTGTTGTTGCTGGAGCATTAACCATATAGCCCTCAATGGGATAAGGGGGCATTTTGGGTTGCGAACAAACACCGATGCTGGTTGTGCTGGTAATCATGCTGTTCGAAGTGCTCGCCAGGGAATCGTCAAAGAAATTGTCATCATCCTACAAAGAGAAAAATAAATAAAATAAGTAAAAAGAAACTGATGGATTTCAACTGGTTCAATCAAGATTGATTAGTTATATTAGTTGAATGGTACTCAAAAATATATATAATAGCGTTGTGAAAATTATGTTGTCTGCATCTATACTGAACAATTTTCTTAGTTTGTGATGACCTTTTATTAAAAATTCCGAAATTATGCAGTTTTTAAGACTTGGATTATGTAACAATGAACAGATTTTATCAAAAAACTAATCTGTAATATAAGTATGAGAAAATAATCGATGTCTGGGTCAAAATGCATGAATGTTACTTCAAAAAATGGTTTTGCGATAACTATTTCATGTCTATACAGAAAGTTCATGTAAGAGTTAGTAAGAGAGTTAGCAGAACAAGACACGATTTAAGGCATTGAGTTAGAGTTATTCTCTCGAATTAGTATTAATTTTTTCTCGGAAAGTTTCTTTCTTCTTTACTCAGAAAAATAGAAATTTTCCAGCAGCAGGATCTGAAACTTTTATAAGTGTGAAATATAAAAAGTTAAAAATAGTTGCTTTTACTGAAATAAGAGCGGTTTTTATAAAAAGGAGTGGCAGCAGGATGAGGTTGCACTATTCCGGGGAAAATGTGGCAAAAGGATATACTTAGTAGGGACATAAATACTGTTACACATATTTTATGCTATGAAATGAAAAATAATGAAGGTTTCTGGACCAAATTTTGTTGCATATTTATTGATATGTGGTGGTCGTGGTGTAGTGGGTAGAGTGTGTGACTCTTACGCCAGAGAACCCAGGTTCGAATCCTCCATCCAAAAGGTTTTTCAATTGAATTAATTTTTCTGTTCGGCCGTCACCTCTCTGCAGACAATGGCAAACCTCAGAGAGTAAAAACTGCCATGAAAAGCTTCTTGAGAACATAAGCCGTTCGGAGTCGGCGTAAAACATGTAGGTCCAGTTCTCGATCATTTGTGTGCAAACATTTCACATCACACACAACACAATTGATCATAAGAAGCTCGGTCAAAGTCCTTTCAAGGGCTGAAATGGCCATTTCGTTTTTTTATTTTTTTATTTATTGATATTGTATATAAAATAGGTAAAATAGGTGAAGCGCCTCTTCACGCTCTCCTTTGGTCAGACTGGCCAAATAACAATAGCCGCACGCACCTCATTCATTGGAAAATTGGTCACGGCACGAATCAAAGCTGTCTTAAGAGAATTAACTTCGGGGTATATTTCGTCGCCAACCATGTCCTACAACTGTTCCAATTTTAATTCAGCGAGTTCAAATCTGCCAGAGGGCCATTCTTCCGAAGAAATGAATGCTGGCAATTCTTTTGTGCTATCTGACCACTCCATGGTGAAACAATTTTAAATTCGCGGCACACATTAAAGCTTTACAGGCTATATTTCATAAGCCATGCGGTAATAATGGAGTATGTTCAACTTTTCTATTGGTATGGGTGCGTTCAATGTTGTAACAGTATTAATGTCCTTACTAATTAAATATTACTCGTAAATGCTTACTTATTTAAAAAATAATTTTATTCTGATTATGTTTTAATGATCTTAAAATATTCAGAGCAAAAATGAGAAGAACCCTTGTTAAGAATTTTTCTGTACCAAAAATGGTCTCCTACAAAGTAACGAACATTTTCAAATTCCAATATAAAAATCACTCAGTATTCAGCAGGCTCACAAAGCCCATTAATAGAAAGAGCCAAAAAGCTTTTTCGAAACACAACTATAAACAACATAACTACGTCTACGAAAGGAAGAATAGAAGCATAGGAACAAGGTGGCAATGCCATTAAGCCTTCACAACAACAACAACATAGACTAAGTTGTACATGTGGCAATTCAATTTATAGTAATTGGCAAGCATATTTTTGTGCGCTGGACAGAAAATTCGTGCCATTGTGAGGTGTTAGAAACAAGGAATTTTTTTGTTTGTAAATTTATTTGTGTTGCTATTTGTATAAAATGCCTATAAATATGCTATAAGCGACAAGAAATTTATTTTAAGGTGCGTCATTTGAGGCGTTGGCAAAAATAAGTTGAAGAAAAATTTCGTAGCATATTATGTGGCGCACTTAAATTCTTTTCTTATCAGAAAAGCAACAAGCCAATGTTTGATGTTGACTAAGAAGCCGAAATTTAATGTCGACAATCTTAAATAAAGGTGTTTAAGTAACTAGATGCATGGAGAAAAAGATGCATACAAAATACTTAATTTAATTTCTAGCATAGTTTTAGCGTAAATCTGTAATTCTAGATCCGATTTTAGATTTTTCGTCAAGAATAGAGGAAATTTAATAATAATACGTGCAAATCGAAATGAATGAAACTATAAAATTTCAATAAAATTAGACAAAAATGATGAAATCATTTATCATAAAATGGTTAAAAAACTAATGATTTGTATTTTCTCAAAAATGATTCTATTATTATACGTATCATTATTGTTATTATTATTTTTTTCAGTACTATTGTTATTTTTAATATTATTTTCATTATTATTATTATTTTTTTTAATATTATTATTATCATTATCATTATCATTATCATTATCATTATCATTATCATTATCATTATCATTATCATTATCATTATCATTATCATTATCATTATCATTATCATTATCATTATCATTATCATTATCATTATCATTATCATTATCATTATCATTATCATTATCATTATCATTATCATTATCATTATCATTATCATTATCATTATCATTATCATTATCATTATCATTATCATTATCATTATCATTATCATTATCATTATCATTATCATTATCATTATCATTATCATTATCATTATCATTATCATTATCATTATCATTATCATTATCATTATCATTATCATTATCATTATCATTATCATTATCATTATCATTATCATTATCATTATCATTATCATTATCATTATCATTATCATTATCATTATCATTATCATTATCATTATCATTATCATTATCATTATCATTATCATTATCATTATCATTATCATTATCATTATCATTATCATTATCATTATCATTATCATTATCATTATCATTATCATTATCATTATCATTATCATTATCATTATCATTATCATTATCATTATCATTATCATTATCATTATCGTTATCATTATCATTATCATTATTATTACTGTAATTATCGTTATTATTATCATCATTATTATTATTATAATTATCGTTATTATTTTTATCATTATTAGAAACTAATTAATTATTATTATTATCGTTATTATAATTATATAAGGAGAAATATTTGAAAAAAGCTGGTTTGAAGCTTGCTTCTCCGACTATTGATTCTAGTTTGATTGGTAATGCATTCCATAATCTGATGGAGTTAATAAAAAATACTCGTGTTGAATTGAACAAGTAAAACTAAGGTGGAATAAACATTGGACACCTATGCGATTGACAAAATTGTAATTTTTCATAAAAATATACTGGCGTCATATTTTTTATGAGTTTGTGAAGTAATATGCAATTTCGAGCTTTAAGTACTGTAAATTACTCTGCGACTATTTCCAACCCTTGCCCTTTGCACTTTGTCCTTAAGAAAACTACTAAGCAGATACAAACTACTACAAAAATAATAGGAATATTTAAATTTTTGACGGACAGTGTCGAATGGTTTTGAAAAATCAAGAAGTAGTGTTAGATTCCATATCATCCTAAAAGCTTCTTATATCATCCAATACTTTCAGGATAGCAGCCGTACAACTATGGCCAGCACGAAAACTAAATTGAAATGGAGACTAAAGTTGATTTAATGTTAGAAATGCAGAAATTTGATCAGCCATAAGAGCTTCATAAGCCTTTGATAGAGACGACAAGATACTTATAGGTCTGAAGTCCTGGGCCAGTGGTTTTTTTCTGCAACTGGCATTACTAAGGCAATTTTCCTTGATGCAGGAATCAAAATGCAATAAAGCAGTGATTTATTATGTGAGCTAGAGAGCTAAGGCTATAAATTTTAATAATTTTTATGAATTTTCTATATACATATATAGCATTTTCACCAACGGCGCTCAATTTTATGCTTTTCTTTTTTTAGCTACATCATTTTCCATAATCGGGAAAAATTGAAATTATTATTGATGATGGTTTGTAAACTTGGAACTTTATATAAGGATCTTGGATGGTAGAGAGAAAAACATCATTAAGAATGTCAGAATCTATGTCAGGCAGACATGAGTTCAGTTTATTATAGTAAAACGTTATCTTTTCTATAATTTTCCAATTTCTCTGATCAAGGGTTCATTTTCCAAATAGTTCAAGTAATAGAAATCATTTACTTTGGCGAAAAATCTTTAAAGTGTCTTGTTTTATGAGAAAATATTGTTTTCAAATATCCCTTATAAATTGAAATCCTTGCAGATTTACCTTGACTTTAATTTTGGTGAGACATACTCAATGTAAAGCCTTATTATTTACATATGGGTAAAATTTAAAAATTCTGGAGCAAAATTTTGCATTCAACTTCTTAAAATTGTTTTAACAGAGCATGCAATTAAACAAGTCAAGCAGGTCTATACGGCATCTTTTGCTAAGAGTGCTACTATTCTCACTTATCATCCGTGCTTTTATACACATAAAGGCTGTATCGAATTATGCAATATTTACCTCTACTTTTGAAATCTTTATTGCTTATATTGATTGCTTGATATCTTGATTTTTGATCTAGATTTTCGAATATTATAGTTTTCGACTGTTGATAAATGTAAATACATTGAAATTGTAGCAAAAATTCTTGTTATTATTTCCACAAATGCAGCAGATAGTATTGTGTGCTGAGCCATTTAAAGCACAGAGCTGCCAACTGAAATAAAATTTTGTAGTTATAAAACATGGGGAAAAAAGTCACAATCATAGCAACGAGGAAAATATTTCAAATTTATGCAATAACGAAGCCTAAACCAAAAGATCCTCCACTAAAGGTAAGCACTAATTTATGCTATTTCACAAAACCGAAAAATTTCATAAAATATTTTTGATAACTACTCATGACTTGCTTACATAACCTCAATTGTTTCGAAGACTTCGTGGGCAACGAAATTAAAAAAAAAAAACTTATTAAACTACAGGTCCACTTCATTGACTTACCTGCAACAGTGAGAAATCCACTTTGATTAGACGCTGCTTGGAGCGTGGCGTCGTATGTGAATCGAATTTTTGCTGCAGCTTCAAAGAGTCAAGCGTGTGACGTGCAGCGGATGCTGTCGATGAAACTGTTGTTGCAAATGCTGTGTTTGTTGTAGTTGTTGTTGGTGGAAGCACTGCAAAGAAAAATATAACAAAAACTATAAAATTAAAAAACGTACAACAATTTTTTTGTGATCTTAAAAAAGGCAAGAATACAGGGGAAGATCTGTGAAGATATTAATTTAATGCAGCAAACATGTTGCATGCAGCAAAATGTAGCTTGTAACAATTCATTGTTCATAGAGGCGATATTGTGCATAGCATAGAAAGTTATCAATTAGCAGTTGTTGGTAGGGGGTATCCATAATAATCGACCCAAATTTGCAAATGTTGGAAAAGTTGTTGGTGTTGTTGTATTATGACATAATAACGTTTTAGGTAAATTGTTGCGAGTTAAAAAAAAAGTGCTATTTAATATGTTGAAGTTTATGTTGAAATTCTGACAAAGCGATACCTAAATTTGTCATACAGCTTAAACAAATTTTCAGTATCTTTACTATAAAAAAACGTTATAAGAAAAAATATTAAAAATTTAAATAAAGCGAATTCTATAAACTACTCTACAAAATTTAACAATCAATGAAGCCGTTTTAAGTTATTGATAAATTTTCACGGTTTTTTACAAAAGGTGATTTGACTTTTTTTTTTGACTTTATAGGCCGATTTAAATCTGTAATAACACAAACTTGGAAAAAACTTCTTTTGCGTATTATAGTATATAGTATATAGTATATACTATAGTATACAGTATATAGTATATTATAGTAAATACCAGTATTATAGTATATAATATATAAGCAAGTTGTCAACTTCAATATTGACTATTTGAACTATTGTAGGGGAGGAGCTTGCAGGTTGCCACTGTTTGCAGGTTGCCACCACTGCTGTATTTTGACATTTAAGCAGTGTCATAACCCAAACTTTGACTGATATTGACGACAAAAGAGTAGTTGTCACTTTTATTCTACTTTTGGAGCAGAAAAACGCAATAACACACTGTCTGCCTAAATAATTGTAAGATATTAGTTCTGTGCTCATAAATTGAACATTTTTATCGACAATTCAAAGTAAATATTTGTAATATGTTGCTTTTTCATAAAATTTTCACAATCTTAAAAGAATTTCAAAGATATCATGTATTGAAAACTTAATATTATACAGAGTGCTACCTCGCTTTTTCACCTTTCTTTTGTATAACGTGTGTTTACCTTAACATATTTGCAAGTGTCATTGAGTTAAAAGTAAAGTGTTATTTAATTATAGTGATATTATCTGTGATTTGAGCGCGCTGACCAAGAGAAACCGATCGCGTTAGTAAGGATTTTGATGCATTGCTCGACTCAGTTAAAGCAATCAAAGTTAACAATAAGTCGAGGAAGAGCACTTCAAAATTCATGTTAAATTTAATAAGTGGAGCTTCATGAGTAGAATTGTGAACGCGCATTTTTTTATGGTTATTAAAATATTATTCTTGCTTAAAAAAAAATGTATTAAAAAAGTAATATATGGAAAATAACATGAATAGTAAGTACTTTAATTGTAATATATGTAACATCTAAAAAAAGGTCGGGTGCAGTGATAAAATCAGTTGTTTTATGCAACCTATAAAATTAAAATTATTGTTTCTTTAATTGTTAGTTTTGTGTAGGCTTGCAAAATTTTGCCTAATTTTGTCCTGCTTAATATAAGAAAACAACAATAATTTAGGATGCAATAAGTCTGTTTTATCATGCTTTGTATTGCGGTTTTTTGCGATTTTTTTGTAAAACGTTTTTTCAAACGAGTTTGACAAAAAGAGAATTTCAAACATAAATAACAGGCCTGTGTTATGAACTATCTGCTGGAAAAAATTGATGATGATGAAAATATTCATGATGTATTTTTAGCATATTTATAAGAAAAATTACGCAAATCTGCCAAAAACTGTTTAAAAATCAGAAAATTTTGAAAGCAGTAGCAGAGAAAGAAAATTTTTTAAAAAATTTATTTATTTTTTTAAAAGGGTTGAATGGGTAAAAGTTTAGATCTAAATTTCAGCAAATATAGTCTCATTTGAAAGAAAAATGGCTTTACAAGTGTACAAAACTTGGTATAAGGGAGTCGTCGCTGATTTAAATTTTAATGCCAAATTTTGATTTCTTAAAATAGTTTATCGAATATGGTGTCAAAATACAGTGCACAACATGGAAGTCGCTATGTTAAATTTTAAAATTTTGACATCAAATTTGAAATCAGCTACCCCAAAAACCCCCATACACGACGTTTCATAGAGATACAATCACATTTTGAAATTTCGGCAGCCATATTGGATCCGCCATTTTGAAATTTTAATTTTTGACATCAAAGAGACATAAAGAGACATAAAGAGCCTTTCAGAATTTTCGGCAGCAAAAGTGGTCAGCGAACCCATTGTGATTTGTTAGAACGTAGATTTTCCGAAATATTCCCTATGAAATTTGGAGATGAGGCCTATGTTTCTATAGAGAATAAATTTCTGCATCTTGCTGTATAACAAAACGAAGCACTACATTTTATTCATACCAAATTATACTGTCGCTCATTTCTTCGTTCGTTATATATCTTCTTTTCGTTGTAGAGCAAGACGCAGTGAATCTATAGTATCAAAATATATATATACAGCAAAGTCTATTATAGAATTATAATATACATTTATAAAATGTGTAGTTTTGTTTTTTTTGGAAAAACGTCATCAGTGTCTTTTTGGTCTTAACTCTCTTTAGGTTTCGAATTTCGAAACAAACTAAATACCGTTGGAAGTTTTACAGGCTTAAGCAGAATAAAATATACTAGTAATCCTGTGTGGCGTTAAGACGTCAAAATAAAAAATATCTTTTGATACGTACTTTTGTTTTTATAATAAGGACTATTTTTATCTTTGCACCAAGGATTTCATAGAAACTTCTATGTTTCTGTTGAATTGTTAAGTAGCCCAGTTATTTCTTATCAAAGCATTATAATACAAATCCATCACATACTTTTAGGCATCACAAAGAAATTTGGCTGTTTTCATAGAAAAATGTTTCAGCTTTTTTTAAAAAATACACAATATTTAAGAAAAAATAAGATCTTATTGTAATATAGATAAGACAATAATATAGATTGTTGGGTGTTGGATTGAAAAAAATATGGCCATCCAAAGTGTTCTTCGATTTTCGGGCAAAAAGAAATATCGTCATGAGTGGGACACCTTAAAAGGTTTTGGAAAAAATGTTAAAAAATGTAGATAAAATGCCATATCGTTGTAATTCATTTACATTTCATAATTTTTAAAGGGCTCTAAATGATAAAAGTGGTTTATTCATTTTTGAATCAATTGATTTACCGAAATTGTTTGATTCCATGTACAAAACATGGACCACAATGCTGGCACAAGTGAAAAAAATTCCATTGAAAGCAACACATTATTACAATTAAGCTTGATTTAGGAATCCCGTAAGAAATATAAATATTTTACGGTAATATTTTTATCAATTATCACCGCGGTTTCATAGTTTTGAGTTTTATGCTTGGACACATTTCTTTGATTTGCATCATTTTATCTGAAAAAATAAAATTTATTTCGATTCCAAATGTAATAGAAATATAACATTGAAGACAATTTTAATTGAAACTCGAAAAAACATTGAACAGTGTACGGCAAATGAAAAAAAAAACAGTTGAGTTTATAAAATAAAATATCGATTAAAATGCCATTTACTAACATGCAATCACAAAAAATATATGCAAAACATGTTATTATTCGTTATAAAAATAACGTTTAGATAAAAAATAATTTAAAAAGTGTCCCATTCAGTACCAAAAATTGTCCCATTCATGACAAAAATACTTGCGTTTATTTTGAAAGTCATCATGCACGCCAAAAATAGAATAAATTCTAGATTTACTGCAAACAAGAACAATTTTTAGTATCTTTGGCACAAAAGCAATTTCGAAAATAAAGTAGCTATTTTTGGACAGAACATGCACAATCAATTAAAACATCCATTTTGAATTTTTTTGTTGCAACGTCTTTTTGGATTTTAGTTGACGATATATGAACCATCCGTTTATGCTGAAAATTTGACTTGTTCTACGTGTATTGTGCTAAATAATATTTTCAAACTATGCGACGAGTGCCCTAACGAACTCGTGTAAAACTGTAACTTTTTATAACTAACTAGCATTTTTTTTTTCTATTATATATAAGCTCCAGTGTCCACTGGATTTATCTGCAAACCAAAACAAACCAAAACAAAAAAATGCTATTAAAATGTATAACTCTTTGTAGCAACAACACCTTAGCCACTTTAATCAAGCGTGTAAGCTGTGTGGTAGAGTGCATCTGTCAAGGTCCACTATTTCATTACTTCTCAAAACAGCATGACACTCAATTACAAGTATACCAAAAACGGAACACACGTATTTAAGGCATAAACTATGATATTATTTTAAGCTTTTGAAGAAACCGTTAAGAGTTCTGGAAACAAAGAATAAAAGCTGTAAAGTAGCATTTAACAACTTGAGAAACAAGCTTAACATTAAGCGTTTAAGGCAAAAAGTGTTAAATGTGGACGCTTTTTTGCATAACTTCAAATTAGTTGAAAAGTTTTTGTTTTAGCACTTAATAGTTTTTATGCTTTGTCTTAAAGGGCGCCTCAAGTGAGCTGTAAAAAACCTTTGTACAACTCAGGCAAAGGTGCAGAAGAAAAGAAAAAACTAGCTAGCTTTGAACTAAATTTTCCCATAGTAAGTACAACAGAACAAAAGCGCCAACTTTAAGATATGGTTCTTATGTCACAATCATCTACAGAAGAAATTCATATTTTGCTTTTACGCTTATATACGTATAAAGTGTACTTAGTATACAAAAAACTTTAATGACGTATCTTGAAGATATGCTGAATATGCTTTATATGAATATAACGTTGCAGTATCTTTTCTATCTTGTGTTGGTCTGATGATAAAGTCATCATTTGATATAACATCTGCAGATGTTTAAATCATGCGTTTTGTGATTTAACATTTATTTTGTTGAAGTTGACGTCTACAGAACAATCTTTTCAAACTTATTCTTTAAACTGCTGTTGAATAAATTAACTGCAACAAAATGAGTATTTTTCAGACTATTTGGGTTGACACAAAATGAAGCCACTTTATTTAAGCCAGTGTCTCAGTCATGTTAGTACGTCTTTTACTTGACTGCATTCTGTTGAAGTTTTTACTATTTTTTTATTTTATATTCCCCCATTGTTGTATCACCAGTCATTAAATTCATCAAATTGAAACATGCGATGAGGTTTAAGAATTAATTTCCACAATTTAATTCTTACCATCATAAACTACACCAGACGTCAACTAACATCAAACACATTGTTGGATCTAATGAAATTAAGGCTGTTCAATGTATGACATGTTTGGGTGGTAGACTATTTTAAGGCCTAATGTTGCTGTTGTTAATTTTAAAAATAAGTAGGTCACAAATACCTGTATTCGAACTTTATAATTCTACGGGGTAGTTTATGTGCACATATAAGGTGTGAATAAAAGTCTAAAGTTAGCAACTATGATGTTCTTTTCCTTCTCTACAATGTGGAATATTACAGTGAATAAAATCAGTTTCGATCAGGAAAAACATGTCAATAACAAAAGTAGTATAACATTCAGTGACATTCAGATGAATATGTGTCAACATTTTTTGTTGTGTTTTAATAATAGTTTGAAGCTCTCATTTCTAGACTATGGAATTAATAATTGAAATTTATTTTTATTTCACAAACATGAAATTAAAAGCAAAATGCAATAGTTAATTTTTATTTGTGACCTGAATTTTTTATTTAAGTGGTTAAGAATGGAACTGAAAAATTTATATTTTTAGTCTGTGTTATTGTCAGTTTGAGCTGTTATATAAAATGTCGAAATATTGTTTTCTCGAAAAAATAATTGTTTGGGAATGCCAAAAGGTAAACATTTTTAAGAAGGACCTTATTTTTTGCAGATATGTGTTTGTTGAATACTTTTCATTCCCGTTGCTAATAAAAGAGAAAAATTTAGTTTCTATAAGTAAACTTTGAAAGTTTTTGAAATATTTTTGTTGTATGCAGTTGCCACGCCCCGTAATTCAATCTTAGCTATTTTCCAGTAATTATTTCTGATAATATTTATTCCCGTTCATTCTTTATGCAACGCATTTTAGGATTCGTAGTTATATGCGAGGTGCCATGCCCAAGTAAGAATTTCACCTAAATAAGCCTTGAGTAAAGCTTTATATAAGAAATTTGTTTAGGGAGGAGAATTTAAACTTTCTAAAATAATCCTTGAAACAAGTTTTTTATGCAAGAAGTAAAGGCGCATAAAATGAAATCCTTTATTCAAGAACTTATATAAAGTTTCATATATGCTTTATACAAGGTTTTTATTCAAGGTTTAACCAGGAACTCGGAAACTGTGACAAATAATTGGATTTAAATTGCTATTACGTCTATTTCTTCAAGAACATTTCATTTACTTTTAGAACAGAAATATTGTACATATAAAAAATGTTTGTATATGTACCATGGTCAATCTAGCGCAAATTGAACTTGGAACCTTTGCATACGCAGCCGCAAACTCTATCCACTCTTCTATATGGAAATTTACTTGAATATTGGAATTTAATTACAATTTTCTTTGAATTTCTTTAAGGAAAACTTTATAAAAGCCTCGGATTAAATCTACTTTAATGAACCTGCTGAATTTCAAAAAGTTGCTTCGGCCACAGGAGGGATAGTGGCCTTTTCTTTCAATACCGTTATAATCTTCGAAATAAATGCTACCTTGGAAGCCTCAACTGAAGTCATTTCATATAAGCATCAAATTTGACAGACATAAATTGTTTCTGTAGCCCTGAAGTCCAAGCAAACAGATTATCAGTCAAGAGATCAGTGGTTCAACTCCAGGCTCAGACAAGTTCTTTTTATACTTTTTTCTATTATTGAAATCAAAAAAAGTATGATGACAAGTTTTTTCTATGATTTACTTTAGTAAAAATCTTCTTGAACACTTCCTAAAAATGTCTCCTTAAATAAAGCTTTATGTAAGGAATTATGTGGCGGCCGTGGCGTATTGGGTAGAGTGTGTGGCCCATATGCCAGAGAACCTAGGTTCGAGTTCCCCATCTGACACAGAAAGTTTTTTCAATTGAATTAAATTTTCTGTTCGGCAGTCACCTCTCTGCAAACAATGGCAAACCTCTGAGAGTAATAAACTGCCATGAAAAGCTTCTTGAGAACATAAGCCGTTCGGAGTCGGCGTAAAACATGTAGGTCCAGTTCTCGATCATTTGTGTGCAAACATTTCACATCACACACAACACAATTGATCATAAGAAGCTCGGTCAAAGTCCTTTCAAGGGCTGAAATGGCCATTTCGTTTTTTTATTTTAGGGAATTATATTTGAGTAAAAATCCTCTTGAATACTGCCTTAAATGTATCATTGAATAATGCTTTATATAAGAAAAAGTACAAGAAAATGAAATTTTCAAGGCTTTTACAAGGCTCTTTCAAGTAAAACTTGAATAATTTCTTTAATATAAGGCCTTTTCAAGTTGAGCTGGAATAACTTCAACTATTTAGTTGAAATTGCTATCTGGGTTCCTTTTTGTCCAATCTAGATCTTAAATTTTGCATTGTGTCTGTTTGCTAAAATTCAATTCTGTGCCCAATTTGAATAGGCCTCCTTCTTTACTTACCGAACTATTACATTTTAAAACTCAAAGCTGTATGAAAGGTGCTACGCCTCTTTGTTCAATCTCAACCATATTTCTGGGAGTGATTTAATGTCAAAGTATGTTCTTTAGTTCATTTAGCCATATTGTAAAAAAGTTATTATTTATAACCAAGAACCCAACTGGATAAAACTCTACCGGATGGTGAATGCACACAAAATTGCTATTCACAGAAATTGTATTTTATGTATAGGTACATACATCGAAAAAAATGGACACGTTTTAAAATTGATTACAATGTAATCATTTTCAAAATGTATTTAAAACATGTCGATTTTTTCGGTGTTTATATAGATAGTCCAGAAATCTGAATTTTGCATTTCAGTTGGGTCTGTAAACTAAACCTTTGTGGGATTAGTAAAAAATTCTTTACTTTCTTTTGAATATCATAATTTAGCAGTTAATAATTTGTGTTTGCCTCAACTCTTATTTATATTAAAATTTTTGAGATAATAAAATAGAGTCAGATAAAATTTAATGCTATTAGAAACCCATATCTACGTAACATTGCTTCAATAACTTAATTAATGTTACTTCCGGTGCTATAACTTAACATAGTTTCCGTACACATTAAATAGAAATAAGCTTTCAAAAGAGCTTTAAATGTACCCGTTTATTAGGTTATTTAATATAAGTTGCAGATAATGAGGTTAAATGGCGTTGTGACAATGAGGAATGCTGCCATAAATATAATATTTATGTTGCATAAAGTGCATCTTGCATTTCCTTGAAAATAATGTTGCGTTACATAATATAAGTGTAGAGTAAAAATAATCTTATTGTTGGTGATAATTGTCTCTACTAATTTTAATATCTTAAAATAAGAGTTAAAACCTGAGTAAAAGATTTGCTGACAATGTGAATTTGGAAATTTTCAATAGTGCACAAAAACCTTCAAAGTGCAAGAACTATAAATAATTCAAATAATAATATAAAAATAAATATTAATTAATTTATTATATTATTTCAATCCTGTTTTAAATGCTAAAGCTACCTTTGCCATAAATCGAAATCTATTTTTGAATCTATTTTGAATTTCATGTATAATGACCTCATTATGCATACTTCACGCAACATAGGTTAATATGACAAAACGTAATACACATTGTTTTTTATAAAGTTAGCTGTTGTATAAAGCACAAACAAATTTATCCAAAAATTCATTTACAGTTAATTAACTGTTATTGTTTGCGCTAAAAAAAATCAAATATATGTAGGGGAAGATATGCTTTTAAATTGAAATTATTACATATTGAGATTGTATAAATTATCATAAAATGAAAAGAAAAGTTAAGAAATGGCACAAGTGTGAAGCTTACAACTTAAAAAACAGCTTATTTATTGAAATGTCACGCGACGTAACAGAAATTAAAATTCAAGATTTTTAATGTTACCTCAGTTTTGGTTAACCAAATATACACAAAGCATGTTCAGTTAACTTGAGACAAATCTTCTGAAGTGGGACCACTAAAAATAAACTTGTCTTTGCAGCCTTATTCAACAAATTTTCATAAACGCAACCTTGCTTAAACTGTTAATCATAAAAATGTTTTATTTATTTAAGGCTTGTGCCTGAACAATCGAAAATCTTTTACAAAAATAATTAATTCTTGTACTTTTTTCAATTTGCTACTGAAATGAGCCAAATCAGATAAAAACCATGCCCACCTCCCATACAAAGTGACTTTGTCAAAACGGTAAACCTCTTCAAATTCGCCAAAAATGAATCGAATGACTTGCAATTTTTTAGGTAAGCTTTGATCTCAAATATATACCCTGAATTTGAATCTTCTAAAAATCAAATGAAAGCCACGCCTGCCTCCAATAAATAGTTATATCATCAAAATAGCAAAACATTTATTAATTAATTAAAGAATTGTCTTGATATTTAATACACAAGCTTTGAAATTGAAAATTTACTTTAAGTTTGAAAATTTGAAAAATGGGATTATAAACACGCTATCTCACCTACAAAGTTACGTCATGACCAGTGTCTCGGAAACTTTAAATATGGGCTGAGTTCCTAGCAAAGCATTTATGCAAAGCATCAGTGTTTTTTTCTTTGAATTGGTGCTAAGTTGATTCACCAAAACTGCAACTAGGCTATTATTTTTAAGCACGCTTTAGATGCGCAGTTTTGGTGAGTCTACTAAGCACCAATTCAAAGAAAAAGTCACTGATGCTTTGTATAAACGCAACGGAAACGAAATCACAACGGATTTAATATACAAACGGTCAAATTTTGGATTTTCTGTCACCATATTGGATTCGCCATTTTGCATTTCTTTTTTTATTTTTATATCAACATAAAATTTCCTTGTATATATCGAAATCGTAACGATAATCGTATGAAGGGGTTGACACGACTTCATAACGAAATGTCGTAACGAACCTTAACGGAAATGTTACGAAAAAGTTACGACTTCGTTTAGACAGTTCAAAAGAAATGAAATTTCACTCTGTTCGCATTTAAATATGTCGTAAAAACAGACGCATAACGAAATTCTATATTAATTCGTATACAAATTGAAACCGTTTCGATATTTGCTGTAACGAAATTGTAACGATTTCTTTAAGACAGCTCGAAATAGTTACGAATCAATCGGAATATCGACAAAATCGTCAACTATGGTGTTTGCTGGGCAATAAGATTTCACTTACAATAAATACATATCTATATATATAAAAATCTGATGGTGTCCGTATGTAACTCCATCACTTCTGAACCGTTTCAAAGCTGCTGTTAAAATTTTTATGGTGTGTTTGACCAGTCATGGAACGGGTTTTAAAACTTATGTGTACGAGTACAACATCGGATGAGCGGTTCTTGAGATATTGCAAAAATAGTGGATCCCCTTTCGCCCATTCGATTTCTCATATAAAATTGCTAAAAACAGTTTTGCGTGGAAGAAAAAGCCAAGGAGAATTGAAACTCAGAATGGAGTTACCACTCAGTGATGTTTTCTAATAGAAAACTTGGGCGGGAATTGGACAAGGGGGTGTGACTCCGCTCATATAAGCCATATTTTTAGAAGTAAAGTAACCTTTAGAAGTAAAAATCACAGAACATTGAAATTCACCGGGAAACTACCGGGAAACTGGGACGGGCATTGGACAATAACCGTGGTGTCAAACAAAGGGTCAAATAAAAGTTTTGATTATATTTATTCCTTTCCAATATAGTTGCCGGTTGTAGCAACGCACACCGGGCATAAGCTAGTTCTATATATAAATAGGCGTAGGCGAAACAGAATATATTTTATTATTACTTTTATTGAAAAAGGTAAATTGAAAGGCTTTCAAGAGGTGAAATGATGTATGATGTATTTCACCCATTGTGGGTTCTTATGCACGTAGAAGATCCACACATAAAGAATATAAAGAAAAAAAGTTTGGAATTGTTTTGTCAATTTTTTCTTCTTTACACTGAGCTTAGCACGTTCGCATATGAGCGAAAAAAAGAGAGAAAAAAAAAACGAAGATATAAACAGAGACAAATAATTTTCTGTGTATATTTGTCGGCCACACGTACACACAAACAAAGTTCCATATAAACTTTGAAGATCCGCATAAAGTGAATAACAAGAAAGCTCGCCACTTGAAGCCAAAATATACTCTTTTTCTATTTTCAGTTTGCCGCTCACATTGTGCTTTCTTATGAGCGAAAGAACTGGTGGCAAATTCATTGGGAAAGTAAAAGTGAAGCCAGATTTTCATGGAAAATCAATGACATAGATTTTTTTTCAAATTTTATTTCAATGCAATTAAAATCTCAAAATTGATTTAATTAATGAAAAAATGATGGAAAGAATATGTTGTGAAGTCGAATTCTTCTGGAAACTTTATTGTTAGCAATTCAGAAGACTATGAAATCTAAACATAAACAAAAATTCACCATGCATGTATTTCGAACGAACAAAGGAACAAATTAAAATATTAAGTTCGTGCAATGCTCTGTCCTTGATTTACTTCAATAACAATTTATTGCAATTTCAATCATTATATTTCCCAATTTAATGTTTTTTAACTTTCCCAAACGTTTTTCAATAAAAATAAAAAAAAAACAAAACAAAAATCGATTTTTATATAGTCGACCACAGGCGATACTAATATAGATTACAACTTCGTGGACTGAATAATTCTACTAAACCATTCTCGTCAAAAAAACACTTCTAGCTTTTGTGCGCTTAACCAACGATTTTAAAGCTCTTTAAAAAAAAATTTCTTCGGTGAAAATAGGTTATCCAAATATGTTACAACTTTATTTTATGTTATGAGAAATGTTTACTTAAGCAGGCAGCACTTAAGGTCTCAATCGGATAGCATAACAGACAAGAACAGTAGCAGCAACATAAAAATGAAAGTTACACCCCAGACCAGGTTCCAACAGTGAGTCATGCAGTCAGTCATTCATCATTTGTTTGCAGAACCAAACTCAAACGACATCTCACTCTCCCCCCTGGCCCCTCGCATCATTAACAACAAGACTAGAAGTAGAATAAGAAAAAAAACCCAGTAAAAAGCACGCCCCGCCTTATCGGGAATGCAATCACGCACTGTAAATTGCATGAAAAGGAAATCCATTTGCATTGAAGTATGCAGCTTGTGCTCGTTAAAGTATGGGATGTAGGCGGGGTACGGGGTTGAGGTGTGCAATAAACCTAGCTGAGGTAAGCATTAAAGTAAAGTGCACTAAAGTGATAAGTAAGTATTTCAAATCAGGTCGCTCTAGTTTTAGAACAGGCCGGTTTTCGACGAGTTCATGCGAGTTCGTGGGAACACACATACCTGATCGAGGCTTTGGCGTTGGTGGATTACCGCGTGGTGCAGCGCGTGGCGGTGGTTGCGGATCTTGTGGACAATAATTGGCATCTCTGGCGGCATCGACTACTGTATTCTGAGCATCACGAGAGGTGGACGCTGTTGTTGATGATGATATGTTTGATGATGTTGTAGGTTTTGTTGTTGTTGTTGTGTTTGAGGTTGTAGTTTTCGTTTTTGTTTGTGTTGTTGTTGTTGTTCCAAGCAGACCAGTGGTTGTCATTTTTTGAGAAGTTTTCAATACTTTTGCATGCATTTAGAGAAACATTTTACTGCAAACACTTTGATTCGCACTTCTTTTTCACTTATTTTTCACTTATGTATAATTCACAGTGAATTTTTTTGAAAATTTGCATATATGTTGAGTTGTGAAAATTGTTTTTTTTTTCCTTTTATTTTATGTACACATTTTGTTGATGAGTCGCCGTTTCAGTTCCAACTCATGCCATGAAAAATAATGCTAATGAATGCATTTTATATACACTGCAAATTGAACGAACAAAAAATAATGTTTGGCAGACCTAGTTTTGTGCTGCATATAATGGACATTACACACACACACACACACACACACACACACACACACATACTTTTCGTTTGACCCCCTTTTAATGTTCACACTTAATTTAATATAATGTCCTTTTTCATTTCCATGGTATTCCTAGCTATTCATCACATGTTTCCTATTTTGTTACATTGCCATTGTGTTCCGCATACATATTGTTTTCGTTTTCGCAGACGTTTTTATGGCAAACACGGCGCTGCATGTGCCTCTTCTATCGATCCACCGTAGCTGATGCATGCGGTAAGGACAAGTTTTATGCTTTTGGGGTTGGTTGTCTTAGATTGACTCAACTCGCGGGCTTAAAATCTTTTTGACAATGTGTGAAGATTCTGTTCAAATGATAAATGACACACAACAGTGTCATAACTCAAGTTGAGAAATTTTAGAAGTGACAGTAAATGTTGTTCAGACTGTCGAGTTAGAGGTTAAACGCAGCAGCTGTTAAAAACCTTTTATTAAACAATTTACAGAAATTTTGGATTTAGTGAAATCCGCATTTCAGCGAACTTTGCTTCAAATGGTCAGTTTTGTTAATTTTCTTTAAGCTTTGCATTTAGTCCCAATATCTAGCAAGATTAAAATTTTCCATCTGCATTTTCTTCTTTAAACACGCCCTTCCGCCCTTCCACCATCCCTCTTTTAATCAATTTCTATCTCCCTTTCTTAACCCTCGCAACCTAGTTTGTTGCCCATGAATTTGTTTTTGTTTTTTGATTTTGAACCTTCGGCCCACCTCACAATTTGTGACGCTAACAAATTTGCACACGTTATGGTCACGTTATAGCTTAAATTTGAACTTCGTTTATTTTTACCGTTTGGCAAACCGTTACTCGCGAGTTTTCGAACACAACTGAATCAAAGTCTTTCCACCCAGTTGTAACGACTGCGAGTTGTATTCCGTTTTCACGCTGTTCACCGCTGTTTGTTGTTATGTGGGGAGCATAAATAGTGCGCTTGCGCAGATACCAGTTTTCACGTTGTTTGTCTTTGGTTGCAAGTTTGGCTGGGAAGAGCAAAATTAGTAGAGTTTAGCCAGCAAGCTTTTTACTGACGTCATTGTTAGACCATCATAAGAGTTGGTGGTCAGCCAGGGGGAAGCAAAGCTATCATAATTTCTGTTTAAATATGCAATAAAATTGTGACTATTTGAGCATAGAAAAAATGGTCAAAATAATTTAAGCCAAAAAAATCTACAGCTGTGGGGAGTTAATTACTAGGTTAAAGCAGGTAACTTAATATATGTATATTTATTTGTGTAGTTTTATATCCTTAACCTTTCCTTAAATATAAGTTCTTGATGCGTTTTACTTTGCAATGACGAAGGATTTTGCTAAAGTTTGAAGGATGTCTACATCGTTGGAATGCTAATTGACACTTTTGTTGCCAACTACACGTGCGTACGTACATCACACATAAGTGCGTTGGTTGTAAAGAGCTGTTTATAAAAGCGTTATTAATTACATTGTTACAGCAAGTAAAAAAAGATATTTCAAGGACGAAGGATAGAGATAGCAAACAGAGCATGTCGAAAGAAGATTGACGTATGTCAATATATATGTTTTGAAATACGTGGGTGAATACTTATTTAATACTATTAGAAAAAAAAAAAAAGTTATTCTTGAAGTTTATCTGGCACTTAGGGATTGTATTTGCCCCAATGGTGGTAATTAGAGTTGCCAGATCCTGATAGGCTGTTGTCGGGACAAGTCAAGAAATTCCGGGTTTTCTTATAAGTCGTCGGGACAAAAAAAAAAAAATCACATTTGTGATCTAGTGTTTGTATTTGATAAGCATAAACATAAAACTAAAGCATAAGCAATATGAACATAAATTGAATCTATATAATAAGCAATATCATCATAAATGAAAACATAATAATAAAAACAAAAAAATTCACAACAATAGAACATTGATGTTTCATAAAATTAAAATAACGTATAAATTGCGGAGCAGCAGAACAAAACCGGGTAAGTTTATTTATTTAAATTTTACAGGAGATACCCAAATATTAGTTTTTGTTAGTTTTTGCATTACTTAAAGTAGTTTAAGTAATATTTTAATACGTGATTTTTGATCAGTGGATCCGGTGATGGTTGAAAATGCGGAATCGAAAAATTCACTTATGTTCAAAGTGGATTTGTTCTGCTGTTCCTCAATTAAAAAAGATATTTAATTAAAGGGAGGTCTCATGAAATTCGACCAAGAAACTCAATTATTTCTTTTCCATTTTTCGATAGTTAATGATACAAAGTATATGTACCCAAAGCGGTTGGCCGATAACGATTGCATAAAAATGTTCCATTCCATGGATTCAAAGGAATCCATCTTTTTCAAGAAAATTATGAGTATCTCATCAATGAGTGTCTCACAAAAAATAATTATCCCACATTAATCTTTTTGAAACGCACGCCTGTATTCCTAAACATACTGTGGTAAGAATAGTTATCTCAGGCACTACCAGATGTCGCTAAATGCGTTGTGGCGTGGAAAAAAAAACGGAAAGCTTATAACTCGAAAAAAACCGTTAACCAAATTTTAAAGACTGTTTTCTGAAAATCTATATTTTCTAAACTGGTCTCCTCGATATGGATTATGGAGATAGTCCACTAGTATTCACGATATGGAGAACAACTTTATGGATTGACTTGATTTATTTTGTATCTTAAAGTAAATAAAATTTATTGGATTCTTTTATCTAAGTTCAGATATATAGGCCAGTTTTATTTATTTTTTGTAAATATAAAATAAATTTAGTCTCTATTTCATCTTTCCTTATACTACGATAATTTCAAAACAGTCTGTGAAAATATCATAACTTCATTTCTTGTCGTGTCACAGCTAAAGTGAAAGCTAATTGATAGTTGCTAAGTTGTTAACGCTTGAGTACCCCTTCAAGTTGGCCAAGAACTTGTTACATATTCACAACCTAATTAGATAGCAAAAAATGTTTCTTAAAAAAATTCAAATTGCATCAAAAGAAGCCACGCAACATATAAAGCCACTCACATGCTAAGAATTCACGGTACCATGGTTAAAATTAACTGTCAGCTAGTGACCGCTAAAGATTTAAATTTATTTAACAAAAATATTATCATTTTTTTTTTTTGCTTTAAATAAAAATTTTCTATGAACTTCATTTAAAAGAATATTATGAGCATTTTTTTTCCTTAGTTATATTTTCAAAATTGATCAATAAAAATGTCAAAGTTTCGTGGGCTGAAATGGCTATGCAATTTATGTAGGAAGAAACCTGCAGGTACCTGCAACTCAATTGCCAATTAATTAAATTCTAAGATTGTCATGATCCCAGTGGAGCACCCACATAAACACAACTTTTATTATAGGTCAAGTTACAGCAGGGTTCTAAAGCGAATTTTAAGGTTATCATGATCCCAGTGGAGCAAAAACATCAATACAACGTAGGTATAACTAGAGAAATTAATCTGACTTCTTCCAATGTTAAAGGTCAAGTTACAGCAGGGTTCTAAAGCGCTGCAGGATGTTAATGAAAAAATAGAAGAAACAAAATAAATAAAACAACTGCGTGTCCACTGAGACAGCAGCAGCATAAGGTTAAAAAAATGTAGTTATTCTATAACTCTCGGTTAAGAGTTAATTGTTTATTTATCAATACTCGGAAGATATAAAATAAAATTGTTTACTTAAAAAAGCAGCTGAGTGGGTGGTGCAAAATTTTAGTTTTTCTTTTATGATAGTTATAATTATTGCATAACTCCTAGCATGTTAAAGGCTCAAAACCATTTACAAGAATATTTTTTGTTGAGTTGTCAATTTTATTGATGCTGTCTTGTTTTTATCTGCATGACTTGTTTTTCCATTTTTTGCTATCAAATGATTTAATGCTTATAATTGTTATGTCTGCGTTTGAAGTTTAACAGTATCTATGTAGTATGGTTAAGTCCGCAAATCTTTAGCTTAACGAGAATAGCAACAACATTTCAATGACAACGATACTAAAGAAACATATTTAAGATGATGCAAGTGATTTTATGTACAATAATTTGAGAAACAGCCTTCATTAAACTATTTGAAAGGCGTTCTAAGCATGCAAAAAAAAAAAAAAAGAAATGTGTACAATTAAAAGACTTTCCTCAACCACACTGAACCAAAAACGTTAAAATCAAAATTAATGTTTTGTTAATGTGTTAATGTTAATGTTAATGTTGAAAAGTTTTTTTGCTTCAATAGATACTTCATTAAAAATTGGTTCAGTGTAAGCGTTCATTGGCTCAGTGAATAGTTTAAAGTTTAAGAACAATTTTTTACACCAATGTTCCAACTGTTCATTTAAATTTAGAAATTTATCATTGAAAAAATTAAAAACATTCATTGACTTGTATGAACTTTTTCTTACAGCCAAAGAATCGTTTCTTTAAATCAAGGAAATATATTTAAAGAACAGATTCATTGAACCAATGTAAATAGTTTTTAAGCTAGATCATCAGATACTTTGGCATAAGGAATAAAGTTCATTGTCAAAAACAAAAGAAAAAGTTCTTAAATTTAAAAAACTTTTTCATTGAACGAAGGTATGCAATTCATTGTCACAAAGAACTGATACAAGTAAAAATACAAGTAAAAAGTTCTAAAAGCTTAAACTTATTTGCCGCTACACACCAACTCATCAGTAGTCTTCTGTGATTCCTGCAATCCACTAACTTTAGAAGCCACTTAACACAAAACTCGGCAAAATGAACGCCTTCATCATAGTAATTTTTCAAATAAATGAATTTTTTATTGATTTAATGAATGCATTCTTTGGATGTAAAAAAAAGCTTTCAATGGATAAGAATTGTTTATTGAAGTCAATTTATTACACATTGATATCAAGTATATTATATATTGAAATCAATCGCAGTGAACCAAAATTGCCGTTTCCGAATTCATTTATGAACCTTTTCAGACAAAAAAGTTAATTTAAGGCACTCAAAAATGAACCCTTTTTTGTATCATTCGTGGGACTAAAATGCCTTTCAAAAGAGAACTTTATTTTGTTCGGAAAAGAGTTAAAAAATTAACTATTTTGTTATTGCCCAGTGAGCCAAAATTGCCGTTTTCGAATTTATTTGAGTTTCTTTGGATAGAAACGTTCTTTTTCGGCATTCATAAATGAACCCTTTTTCGATCATACGTCGGACTAGAATGCCTCTCAAAAATTAACCATATTTTGTTCGGAAATGAGTTAAGAAATGAACTAATTTGATATTGATATTTCAAAGGAGAAAAGTCGTGATTGTTTTCCAATTTGATTAACTGAAATAGCAAAATAGTAAAGTTGTTAATTGTGGAAGTTACTTGGTTACTTTTTTGCAAGGAATGTTGTAGTTTTCTTTCTCTTTGAGCTTTAACATAATTTTTGAATCTTGAAATGCTTTGATAGACTTGTGTATAGATGAAAAGGGAAATAGTTTTTCATAAGTGTATGACGTTTGTATGAAAGTCGTTTAATTTACAATTTAATTTACTATTATAGAAATATCAACAAAGGTTAAAATTCGCCATTTTTTTTAACTCATTTTAGAATTTTAAAAAATTAATATTTATGATTCATTTCTGAACTCATTTATGAACGAAGACTGGTTCGTACATGAAAAATAAATTGTGGCATTTTTTAATTTATATTTAGTTTTTAGCAATTCTTAAAAAAATTAATTTTTAAGAATTACATTTAGAGCTTTATGCCAAGTAATTTCATAAAGCAACAGGTTGCCACAACAACAATGTTCTTTACAGAACAACCACCAGCAGACTAGACAGCTGTTTCTTTGGTCGCTACACCAACTCATCAGTAATCTTCTGTGGTTCATGCAGTCCATTAACTTTGAAAAACTTTTTATAAGCACACCTTCTGCTAAAACCAAAGCGGAATTGCAGTTGTGTGCTTTCCAATTTAAAAAGCAATGTTTTTCTACTTCTTAGCACAAAGCAAAAGTTCAAAAAATTGACTACATTAACTCTGCAAAGACTTGTTGTTGCGCTCTTTGTTTACTTCTTTTCACGATTCCATTCTTTGGCACCAACAATTCGTTGATATTAAACCATAGAAGGTTTAATTTTATTTTCTGAGGTCGGGCTCGTACCAGTTTATTGATTATAAGAAATTTACCTATTGATATGATAAAAAAATTATTCTCTTTTCAACTTATTTAAGACTGCAAAAAAGAAACATTTATGATTCATCTCTGAACTTATTTATGAACACATAATGGTTAATTTACGAAAAATTTTACCTACTAAAATGATAAAAAAGTGATTCTTTTTCGACTCAAAATACGTTTTTTATGAATTTTACTAAAGAAGTACAGTTTTTATTCATAGAAAATGTTTTCATGAATTTAATCTTCTATAGCAAGCAATTTTAAGCAACAAGATAAACAATCAAACATTAAAAAAAAATTGTACCTAAAAACTTTCGCAAAACTCTCACCTTCAGCACAATCTTAGCTTATGGTTCAGTGGGTAGTTTTGAAGCAAGAACCAAAATAATAATGATAAATTTGATAAATGATAATGATATATATAATGATAAATTTCATAATGATAAATTTTTTATTTGAGTAGTTGTGCTGGTATTTTGTGTTATATTATTTTTTCCTTAAAAAAAAAAAAAAATATGAAATTTTTTATTAATCTGCACGGGCTGAAAAGTCCCGGGTTTTTTACAAAAAACAAGCGTTTTTTGGGCAAAGTTATATTTATTCCTAACCACAATTGCCTTCGAGGGCGATGCATTTGGCATAGCGATTTTTTAACGGGTTTAATACGCCTCGGTTTCCAGGATAACTTCCCTATTCGATCGAAATCTCTTTACTTGAAGCCACCGCTTGGGGTTTGGTCGCAGATAATGATCTCTGGGTCAAACCTGGAGAGTACGGTGGGTGAGCAACCAATTCTAATCGTAATTGGTCCAATTTGGCCATCACTTTCAAGAACGTTTGTGATATCAGTGCTATATTGGGATGGCGCAGAACTTTTTTCTTCGCCGTATGGTGCCGTTTTTTCTTTATTTCGTCGTTCAGTTTGTCTAATGCAGGTAATCGATGAAGACTTTCCAGCCACTCTGCAGACTGCCTATTGGACTCAGGCGAATGGTAATGGACCCATGTTTGGTCCATCGCCACAAAAAGCTGAATCAAGTCGACTTGATTACGCTGCAACAACTCCAAAAAGGACACTGAATCATCAACGCACTGCTGTTCGACGGTCGACGGTCAGCTAAAACGCGGCACCCATCGTTCTGATAGCTTTTTTCTGATTTCCAAAAGATCGTGAAAAATGTATACCACCTGTTTTTTGAGATGACCACGTCCTCAGCTAACTCGCGCAACTTAACTTTACGAGAATTCAAAACGATGCACTTGCTTTACAATTTTCGCATTCGCAGGCTCTTTGGCCTTCCAAAGCGTTGTGCGACCCATTTTAAATTCACTAAGCCCCCGATAAGCTGTTGTTCTCGAAGGAGAAGATGTAAGACAACATTTTTACAACTATTGCAATGATTGTTCAGAAGTTTTCCGATCAAAAAATAATTTTGACTTTTGATCCAGATGCGTAATATCGCAAAAAAGTCTTCATTCGATTTGCATAAAAATGGTATATGAGCAATTTTTTTCGATTATGGTGCGTGCTTTGGTTTTACTACTTTGCTGTATCTCGAAAACTAGAGGACGCTTAGTACATATACCTCGAAAAACCGTGATGCATAAAAAACGAACACACAGATAGAAAATAATAGCCGAAAAAAATTGCTACAAAGGTGTAGCAAAGTGCACCGGGTAATAGTTAGTTAAATATAACTTAGGTGTTAATGCTTAAAACCGCCTAAGCACGTGTATTTTTTTACGTCACTTCTACTAGAATCCGTTGATACAAGTCTGTTACTTTTTTATATGTGTTGTACTGTGTAATCGATGCACAGTGTTAATTTTACGACTGGCATTAATTTATGTAAATATTCTATTGATTTCAAAAAGATTCTACTTGGAACATTCAACACCCAAATATATGTACTATATTTCATTAAGGAAAAACTTACCATTTGGTGCGTAATTTTGACTCATGCTGTTACTGCATTAATTTTCAAGTAACTTCTTAGCATTAAGAGCACTAAAATAATTTATAAAATCACATGTTTTCATTTTTCGAAATAATTCAAGCTCTAAAGCTTTACATGATATAAATCAGAAACATCAACATAGTTCTGATAAATTTGATGTCTTTTGTACTTAACTACAAGTTTCGAAAAATAAAAGCAATGCTATATTATGTAAATCTAAATAATAATAATATTAACCACATATCTTGATTTCTGCAAGTTGACAAAATAACACAAAATTGTTAAAGATATTTATTTTAATGGTGTTGTAACGAGTTTGATACGTTAAAACAGGCAATAGATATTATTTTCGCTGTTTACACATGTCGATATTTTTAAACAAAAGTGACTTCCGCTCAACACAACTAAACGCTACCAACTTCCGCTCTGAAATAACGTAGACAGTTTGGGTTTCTTTGTAACAACAGCGAGATGCACAAAAACGTAAAACTTACTGCTAGACTCTCAGAGAGAAAGTTGAGCTTTTGTGCAAGAGTTGTGGTTTTTGTGAGAGCTGCGTTTCTTTAAATTAATAAAGCTTTTATTAGCTGCAGCTTTTATAACAGCTGAGTTAAATTTGCTCTCGTTGCTTGAAAGACGACATTGCTGCTTTTTATTTGAGTGCCTGAAAGTAGGCAATATTTCTTGCTTTGTTTTGAGATTTTATGCAAGACGGGCTTTAATTTTGGGTTTTATGTAAGTTGTTGTCTTTAATGCACAAATCTTTTATGACTTTTTTATGTATCCAGCCTTTAGGCAAATAAATTTGGAAAAATTTTACATAATCCTTAAAAGACAATTGTTGTTCTTGACTGTGAAGTGTAGATATATTAAAATGTTTGTAATAAATTTAAATTCAAAGAAGGTTTCATGTGAAAAGCTTTAAATTTATTTCAAACACAGCTGCTGGCTTGGACTAAATAAATGTTTTATATTTGCGCTACTTATGAATTCGTGTGTGCTTTGGGCAAAAAAAAAAAAAAAGGTCGTTATTATTAACTACAACTATAACAAACATTTACCGATCAAGACAAGACGGTGAAACAACAGCTCAAATGCTAAAGTCGTGAGCAGTTTTGACCAAATAGTCGCAACTTTCAGCTCTTTGAAATTGCAAATGGAAGTATAAGAGAGAGATAGGCAAGAAAATTGTAATGAAAATGAAGAAAAAGTTGATAAGTTTTAGAAAGAAGTGGAAAAATATGTGTAAATATGTTTACTTAGCTGTATTTGCTTGTATAATATTTTGGATTACTTTGCTTATAATAGAAGCTTTTAAGCTTCTTTGGATAACTAGCTGTAATAAAATCAATCTGAAAGGAGACCTTACTTTAAGGAGACCTTACTAAAGGAGACCTTACTAAAGGAGACCTTACTTTAAGGTCAGCAACATAACATAGCAACAATATTTTGCAACAACAAAGCATGCAAATGAATGTTGATACATTCATTTCAATGGAATAAAGCAACATGTTGCAAAAAGATATTTGGAGAAATTAGTAAGAATTAAAGCTTTTTCTTGGTTTAGTAAAATTTAAAAAAAAAATTTCAAAAATAAAAAAAAAATGCTCAAATTTCCATTCTCCTTGATACCAAAATATGCCTACTTCTACCATAAGACATATCTACATCGCTACTATTTACCTGTTAAAGCCGTCTTGAAGCATAAATCCTTCTTTTTTTGAGAACAACATCGGCTGTGTACTGCGTGCACATTGGCGACAAACAATAAATGCATAAATCAAAAATTGCATGCATCTACATAATTTCTATAAAAGCAAATAAGGAGCGTGACGATCAAAGCGTGCGATTGCGCAGCTATACGTTTGTGCATCCTTTTGATGTAACAGCGATAACAAAAAAAAAAAAAAAGAAATCCAAACCAAATTGAATGCTATAACTGTGACAATCTAGACAAAGCGACAGATATTTATGTCGCTATATTATACAAACAGATACAACACAAGACACAAGTTGCCACAATTTCGCAGCAATTGCTGCTAGCTAGTTGTCAACAACAGCGGCAGCAGCAGCAGCAGCAATAACAACAGCAAGCTTCAAGCAATGAATTTTTGATCGATGATGTCTGCGGCAAACGTTTAAATAAACGAGGCGGTTGCATTTTATTACAGAAACAAGCAGGCCACAGCTATACTGCCGACAATAACAACAACAAAAACAACAACGTCACTTAATAGGATATTCAAACGTGTTGCCGCTCTTCATTGCTGCATGTAAATGTTAAATGTTGCCGAGTGAAATTTTCCATAACAAGTGAATTGTTTTTTTTTTTGTTTTAAACAACATTGAAAATCGAAAGCTATGCAACCGCAAGCTGGGGACAACTTGGTTTGGATTACAAAGTCGGCTTGTTGAGGCTTGCCTAAATTGGACGTTTCTAAAGGAAGAGCTTTAAGCACTTACATGATTGTTTGTTTGTATGCATAATTTTTGCTTAAGCAAATCCATTATATTGAATATTTTTAGATGTTATGTAAAAAATTTCAGAGTAATAACTGTTTTTGGAATATCAGTTTACCATAAAGTAATTTGAACAATAAGCTGAACCCAAGGGGGAAGATTTTGTTTTTGCTTAAATTAATTCTAGACCTTTGAGAGTCTGAGTGCTCTCTTGCTACGAGTATTTGTTACCATAACTTTATAATAACTTTTATAATTTTATAATTACTCTTCCACCCTTGGTTTCGAGTTTGTAATCAATAAATTTTACACTAAGGTACTTCGCTTTATACAGTAAATAATTGGGTAATCCAGAAAAGGCTCTGCTGTTTGTGTACCACAAAACATAATTACAACGTAACTACTATAATAAAAAAATGACCAGTACGTAAAAATCATGAAACCTAAATTCTCATACAGCAGCTTTCTTCAATTTTTTGCCTGAACAAAGAAAGTTGAGTTCAATAATCTGCCAACTTTCTTACAAATGATATTTTGAACAAACTGTATCAAAAATATGGAAATTATTCCAAAATTCGATTAAATTTGCTCCTTCACAAAAGTATTCTTTGACAACACGATTACTTCTTCCCTCTTTGACGATAGTTGTCATATTAAACTACACCGAGAAAAAAAGCTTATGCAAAATTAACAAAAAACCTTGTTTAGTTTATAAGATGGCTTTGGCAGTTTTTAGCCCCCTTAGTTTTTTATCAAAACAACTAAGTTTTAAATGCTAACTTACCGATATCGATTTGGGCGATAAATTAACAAAGTATTTTGTAATTTATACATTATGGCTTCGACTGCTTATGCTTGAATAATCTGCCGAACATAATGTTCAAGTTTTCAACAAAAATCTTTGTTAAGCGACCGAATTAAATAGATAAAAAAATATGCATGGAGAAGTATAAAATTGCTTTTGTACAAAATTATTCAAAGATAAGTATGAATATACATATACTCTCATAAAATTGTGTAAATTTATTTGTGCAAAATTACCCAAGTACTTAGATAGTATTTCTATATAAAAATGGACTAGAAATTTTAACTAGGTTTTTAAGGAAAAAATGTTTTTTTTATGTTAATCGAAATTTTGTTGATACAACATAAATTTACATAGAAAAAAAAAATTATGGACAAAGATCGCTAATAAATGTGTCAATGGTTGGATATTGCTGCTATTATTTAATACCAAAACAAAAAATATTCTTGCACAAATGTCCATATTATATTATATTACATTCTGGATGTTTTTTAAATTAAGTATGTAAAAAAGTGTAAAATAAAATTCAAGAGCAGCTGTCCAACTGTCTTTTATACTCAAATTGATCATGATATCCAAGTAAGTGATATAGTACAGGGAATAAAAAGCAGAGAACGAAAATAAACGAAACGATATCCGAGCGGATCTCTCAGAGAGTGATACAAAGTCGATATTTTTCATTCGGATCGTTAGTGAGGGCGAACGAAACACGAAACCTTTCAGTGGAAGTGAGAGCTAACGTAATTTTTATAATTTTTGCTAGTGTGTCAGTATAATAAACGAAACGTTTCAATTATAATAACTGTTATGCATAAGACATTAGGGGGTTCAGATGATAAAATGTTGGTTCGTTCGAACGCTCGATACAGTAGATTGACAACATGTTAACTTGCAATCAAAATATTTTGATTTCAAGGTCATCACGAAATGTTTGACAGCATGCTGTATCATCTGAACTCCCCTACTGAACGATAACGCAAGACTTGTTTGCACACAGCCTGAGCGTGGCTTTTGTTTTTGTTGTTTTACAGCAAATTATGATATTAAAGAACAAAGGAAGGAGAGAATTTTGCTGAGAGTTTGCTAAAGAAACAAAGCATGGTAGAATAAAAGAAGGTAGATGCATTTCGAACAGCGCTCTCTTTCTCATAGCCAAAATTGTCAAAATCAATACAAATCCCTTTTTTGTTTAACCGTAGATCGAGCCTTAAAAAAACTTCATAATCCTAGCTATGTATCATATTTGATACATACTACCATTAATAGTAGAAAATTATGTGTGGCAACATTTTTTTCTTTAAATTTTTAATACATTTATTTTTATTGATCCATTTCAAGTAAATTTAAATGAATATATATAAAAATTGTATTTCATATTATTGCATTTTTAACCATTTATCGAGCTCTAACCGTAGACGGGCCTTAAAAAAAACTTAATAATCCTAGCTATGTATCATATTTGATACATAAGAGAAAATGATGAATAGCAACATTTTTTTTACAAGTTTTATCAAATTTTAATTTTAATTTACTAATTTCATGCTATCATATCAAGTTATTACATTTTTAAGTGTTATTAATACAATACTGCATGAGGAAACTACCAAATGTATCAAATATGATACATAGCTCAAATTATGAAGTTTTTTAATTTCTCATTACCTACTTATAATTTTTTTGTAAAATATTAATAATATTAATATTAATAGAAAAATAAACAAAGTCACAAAAAATTAGGTATCAAACTTTTTTGGTAAAAATGTTATGATAACATAAAAAACGAAATGTATCATATATGATACAAAGCTCGATTAACGGTTAAATTTTTCCAATTCAAGCTTTTTTCCAAATCGCTTTTAGATTTTCTATGAGCTGCCAAATTCGTTTTGACAGTTACGGCAGTCTGCCTCTCCGAAATGCATCTACCTAGACTTATTCTACCATGAAACAAAGCAAAAATACGAAGTGCGCAAAAGAATGCGAAGTAGAAAATTGATTTTGTTGTTATTCGACTATCGTTTAACGAATCGTTGTTTCGGTTTCATTTGTGTATCTTGGTTACACAATTTTTTTGTTTATAGTTTATAGTTTATAGTTTTGCTAGTAACTGCAAACGAAAAACAAAAAAGACGCTCAATCGTTCTTTAATTATTTCAATCGTTTTTATTTCGTAAGCTTGAAAGATTGTTTATTTTGGTTATCTGATTAAAAGGTCGTAGTCGGTAATGTAAATCATTTTTCGAATCTCGCTGTGTATGTTTACTACTCAGTGTAGTGTATGAGATATATATTATATATATCACGTGGTACAATAGGTACCCATTAAACCAAAATAATTGACAAGACGAGTTCATTGCCGTCTTTTAAACATTTAAAAACTTCAAATTGGAATCCTATTCACTTCTATTGATATTGAAACAATGTTGACCTCTACCTACATTTCGATAAAGTGTCGAAGTTTCCTGCGGTTTTTCTACAATATTGGTTAAAATCTTATATACCGGGTATCGAAGTATTGGCAGGGTATCGAAGTATGTGCATCAACGCAATGTATTAAACAATATATTACTTGGGTGAATAAGCATTAGTTTCCAATTTCTATACAATTGTTTTCAACCCAAGCCGGCTTAGATAATTTTACTATTGTTTTTCTTTCGGTGTATTTAAAACTGACAACGTTCATACGGTTATGAATGCTGTAATTCTACAACTGATAAAACAATTTTTGTAATAGAGTTATGGTTTCGAATGAAATTTTTTTTGTTAAAATAAATTGAAATTTTTCATTTAAATTTTGAATACATATTTTTTGAATTTATTGCAAAATGACAATATAATTTTTTTTGTTTTTTTTTTATTTTTGACAACATAGTACAATTTTGCCAAAAACTGTGAAATTTCGAAATAATTAAAAACACCAAAATCAACAAAATTTAGAACTGCACACCGGCTACAATTTCAGATGCACCACCAACGCTTTCGCTGCTTCTTGATGGTTACTTCAATAGGTAAAAACGAGTCAAGTGGCCCAAAGCATAGAAGTTGGCATGAAATAGAGAACATTCACATTACACAATCATGCGGAAAAACATACAATATTAACAACAACAGCAACACAAATAACAGCAATAACAACAACAAGAACAAAGAGCATCAAAGACAATCAATAGCCAACAACAAAGGAACTCACTAAAAAAAAAAAAACCAGTAACTGAAAACTTCGCATTCATTTTTTATGAACTACTTCAGTCGGACGGACTTATGTTGCTTCGGCTAGCCGCAAAGTAACAATTTGGTAACTTTTTGTTCAATATTTTTTTTTTTTTTTTTTTTTTTTATATTCAAAGTACTTACATCGATCTTTGAGTCTCGGCTGTGGCGGTGGCTGAATATGTTTTAACGTTCGTCCCTGGCGTATTGAGTCCATGAGTTGCTCGCGTGGAGATGGTGTTCGTTTGATTGGTGGTGGAAGCTCACGTTCGGAGGCCTAAAATATTTAAAATTGAGCAACAAATTAGGTCAAAATTCAAATTCGTATAAAAGACAAATAAAAACAAAACAGAGAGAGAAAAAAAAAATCAGAATTGAATTGAAAAAACGTTAAACAACAAAGAAATACAGGCAATTGAAAAAGTAGGCAACACTGGCCAATAGTTAAGGATTGAAGAAAATTAAGAGCGAACATTAATATTTAATTTTCTTTTCTTTAAGCTGCAACGCCGCTAATAAGCAGCGTTTAATGCAAGCCTAATCCCGGCCAGTTGACCTACCTTCTTCAATGGCGGCCGTGACCTGATGAACTCCAGTATCAAAGCGTGGGCATCTTTTTTCACTCGTGGCGGTATATCTCCGTTAACCATCACTTTGCGAAGTTGATATTTTCTATAGAAATAGAAAACAAAAAAAGGAATTCAAAGACATTAATAAAGCATAAAGAAAAGCACAATAAATGAGCATTAAAAACTGTGGACAGCGCAATTTTCTTTTAATTTATAACTTACTTGGAACGTATGTCCTCCATGAGTATCTCATACGGCGTTAGCTCATATTCGATGGGCGCTCTCGAGAATTCCTTCTTCTTCAGACGCACACCGCGACGCAACTCTTCAATGACTTGCACCCAGAAACGCGCCTGTATAGGGTATAGAAAAATTGAGCGCATTATATAATGTGTTAATGTCAACATATTTGTGATAATGAAAATTTATGAAATTTTTATATTAAACCAGCAATCAATGGCATGCAGCATGCAGCAAATAATTGAAAAGTTTTTGTGTCAAACATAAAGGCTGTCAATGTACCAACAATTTCTTAAACTTAATTATTAAAAACACAACTAGAATGATATTGATAGAAATTTCTAGAACTTGGCAACTCTGTCACCTACTTGTAAGGCTCTCCAAATTTCCAGTTCGTGCTTTTATAGAAAATATTTCCAAAAAAAAAAAAAGACACAAGATGTATTTCAGAATAAATAACAAAAATATCGATAATTTTATGATTTCTAAAATTGATATAAAAATGGAAAGATTTCGAAGTGTGGGTAAATGGGCTTTTTTAAGCTCAAGCCAAAGATTCTAAACTATTTTTCAGACAACAAAAACTGTCTGCAATTGCAATGCAATGCAATGCAAAGCCAAAGATTCTAAACTATTTTTCAGACAACAAAAACTGTCTGCAATTGGTTCAACATTTAAGCTGTCGGAAAATCAATCAAGTGGCTCAATAAAACCTATAAACTCAGCCAGTGAACTAAAATAAACGCTAAAGTGGCTTAAATTTAAGAGAACAATACATTAAAGTTGTGTGTCTTCACTCATTACTCTGTAGCTTTAAAGTTTGTGTACTGAAACACAAACATAAACAATACACTACAATGGTTAAAAAATGAGCACAAACTTTCCGTAGCGTAAATTACACTGAAATAAATGTGTGTGAAGCGACTCTTAAGAGACGAAAAGGAAGCTAAAACTTTTATCGATCTTTAATTATCGAGAACGATAATTTTCATTTTGTGAGTTGCGAAATATGTCGTTATGAAATGAAATTGGGATTTATTTAATTTTTTTCTTTTGGGAGTTATTTCACCTTTTGTAAAATTTGTAGTAATATAATTTCTGTTGGAACTTAGTTCATTGGGAGTATTTTATTCTATGGTTCTGACTTCTTTCATATGGCAGTTATTTCACTCTACCGAATTGTAGTCTTATATTTGGTTAATTTTGTCATATAACTACTTCGTTATATCTATATTTTATCTAGATTTTTTTTACGCTCCACTTTTATCATGTCAAATCGTCACAATAATCGATTAAAGGTTATAAGCAACATTCTGCTGACAGCTTGACGGCTCTATTTTGACGTTTCACTGACAACTTGCTTTGGCGCATCGCTTTGATGCGCTTCGTTTGATGCAGGTTTTGTTGTTGTTGTTGTTGTTATCGCTTAAAATGTTGTTATTGCTGCCACTGTTTGTTGCTGCTGCTGGTTGTTGCTATAGCTATTTCTTCATTTGTTTCTTGCTGCTGCTGCTGTCGCAGCTAACTGGTTGCGGATGCTGCTGCTTGTTGTCGTTCTCGTTGGCTGCTTCTGGTTGTTCAGCCAAATGTTGCAATTTTCCAGATGCTACCTAAAACGCATCTATTAGTAGCGCTGCTCCAACCAAATGTTTTCCGCGTTGGCTTGATTGTGGGCGCAGATTTTGGCATCATTCTGTGTTTTATTATTTTATTTAGTATTTTGTTTCTTTTTATTTTTTTTTTGCATTGTGTTTGTATGGCAAACGTTCTGCTTTGTTGACTTTGTTGTTGATCGCATCGTTTCGCTCACCAGCGCAATCGTTTTAGTCTCGAGTTGATCGTTTTTTCAACGCTTTGATTTTGACTCGGATTTTGGGTGGTTCCGCAACATGTGTCGCTGTTGTTGTTGCTGCAAACTTCATCTGGCACTTATTGCGGAGCGTTGGTGCGTGTTGTCTGTTGTTGTTGTTGATATAGGTTTCCTCCACTGTTGTTGCTGTTGCATTATTTATAACCACCTTTTTATTTTGCATTGATTTGCGTTTTTCCTGCTACTGCATTTTATGCCGCATGCGTTGCTCACTTTTGCATCTGTAGCTTTGATTTTGCGGAAATATTTTCTCATGTTGCATATTTATTTATTCCCAGTGATTTATTCGCTTGCTTGTTGATCGTTGATTACACCATCAAAACACTATCGTATTTCATCATTCAAACTGGTAAATTTTTCAGCCACATTAAAGATTTTCACCATATTTTGTCTTTTTATCAATTTTTTCCGCTCTTTTAATTTGCTTAATAAACATGAATCGTTTAAATCGTCGACCGCCTAACATCATTCCATTAGATGCGCCCCTGAGCTCTGCTGCGTTATATGTTTCCGTAACTGCCTGCAATAATATTTTATTTATTGATTCCGAAATTATTTTCAACGCAACGTTGGCAGAGTTGTTGAATTACTTTGTTGCAGTATTACAGTATTTGTGCAGTTAGATACAATTTATGTTGGCATGGCTGCTGGCTGGCGGTAGCAGCGTTGGTAGTCTTGAGGCGGGCACTTTTAGTGAAAATTTTCA
Organism: Coremacera marginata; assembly: GCA_914767935.1. Lineage (NCBI taxonomy): Eukaryota > Metazoa > Arthropoda > Insecta > Diptera > Sciomyzidae > Coremacera > Coremacera marginata. The sequence continues at coordinate 1,711,670 of OU612045.1, read as the reverse complement.
TAAATTCATATGTTAATATTGTGCAGCGTGTAATCATTACAAATAAATCGTTTTCAATAAATTTCGCTACAGAATTGAATGCAATGAAATCTATAGTTATGATTTCTAATTTTTTAGATATAATTTTTTCATCATTTAAAAATTTTAAAAATTGAATATTATGATTAATTGATAAATAAAAATTATTTATCATTTACAAGCCGTTATGTTTCCATTTGACCAGAAATTAATTTATTTTTGATGTTGAGGCATGTGCGAAAAACAATTTGACAATTTCTTTGGCACGACTTTAATATTACTAATTTTATCATTTTAATATTACAGTATAATGTTCGATTTAACTTCAGATGCTGTGCATGAAAAACAAATTGTTAGATTAATCGTGGTTAACAGAATTCAATCAACATTCATCCTTAATATTTTTTCGAAAGTGAAATCACTAGAAGGAATCTCTAAAATTATGAAGTAGAAACTAGAGGAAAATGGTTAGAGTCTCAAAGATTGAAAAGGTCAATCATATGATCATACAGTAATTACGGCTGGTATTCACACAGTGGTTAGGCAGAGAATTCTCGACTAAAACCAAAGTAGGTATAATATGGGCATTCTGGCACAAGGAGCCAAAGGAGCGCTTGCTTATCTCGTTTTTGCGGTTTTGGTGTGTGCTTGCGGTTGTGGTTTTGGTGTGTTCTTGCGGTTGCGGTTTTGTCCGTCTATGGTTTAGTTTATCTACGCCTCTGCCCCATCCCTCAGTCCCCCACCCCTCAGTACCCCAGTCGCCATCCCTCAGTCACCCGTCCCTCAGTACCCCATCCCTCAGTCCCCCCCTCCCTCTGGCCCTATCCCTCTGCCCCTGTCCTCCCGACCGTCCGTTTGCGGTTTTTGATAAGCAGTTGTATTAAATTTAAAATGTTTGTTTTTCAATGCTTGCCTTCTGCGGTTTTTTGATAAGCAGTTGGATAGCAGTTGTATTAAATTTAAAATGTTTGTTTTTCAATGCTTGCCTTCTGCGGTTTTTTGATAAGCAGTTGGATGTAATATACAAATTCTTGTCCGTTTGCGGTTTTTGATAAGCAGTTGTATTAAATTTAAAATGTTTGTTTTTCAATGCTTGCCTTCTGCGGTTTTTTGATAAGCAGTTGGATGTAATATACAAATTCTTGTCCGTTTGCGGTTTTTTGGATAAACAGTTGGATGTAATATACAAATTCTTGTTTGTCAACGCGTGGGAAAATAATGATATGACTTCTGCGGTTTTTTAGATAAGCATTTGTATAAAATATAAAAAACAGTTATAAAATATTTTTTGAATAATTTTTATTAAACATTTAGAATACATGTTACAATACAATCTTAATGTCTTATCACTAATAGGAAGTCCATCGTGGTTCTTTGAAGATAGCTGCATATAAATTATAGACTTTTCTTGTAGTTTGATATCGTGACCACAAAGTTACACAATTACAAATGTCATACATTTCCTTATCTGAATTTTCAGCATAACAACAGTCTACCCTATGTAAACCATGAATCGAATATTTAAAATGAAGAGATGATCTCATTTCTGTAATCATGTCCTGAAAAGCTTTGACATGATCGGGATCTATGAATTTTTCATATTTAATTAAGAAATTTTCTAATTCCAATGAAGAAACCATAGTTGTTTGTTTCAAGTGAGAGGTATACTATAAACTAATTTTATTTTTTAAACTCTTCTTTATTAAAACCACAAACCGCGATAATGTTAATGATTTAGAAATGATTTTTAAAAGTCGCGCTCTAATGGAAAAAACACTATAAAAAGTCAGAAAACTTATAAACATATCACACTCAGTTTTTGAAGTTTTTTGATGTTGAAGCAAACGTTAATAAAGTCGTGAAAAGAAAAATTATAAACACTTAAAATGAGTGAAATATTAAAGGACCTGAACAACATTAAATTGAAGCAAAAAACAGGATTCGCAAAGCATTGTTTAAGGCTGTCTGATGTCCCTCTAAATGAACAAATACGAATTCTGAAAGCGGAACGGAAAAACACCATCTTTGGAACGAAAATCATGTTGGAACTGGAAAAAAATGTAATCTTTCTACCACAATGCTACAATGAATTAAAGGATAAAACTCTAGAGGTGATGAACAAAGGATCGTTTACATTTAAAAAATTGATGGTTGGAAACAACAACAAAATTGATTTTGAGTTTTATAACGCTGATGAAAAACAATAAATTTAAAATGTTGTAAATAAAAAAACAAATTAAATATTTTAATGTTTTTATTTTAAATGTAAAATATTACTACGCTTAAAAATATGAAATTTATTATCAATAAATTGAACAAATCCATATAATGATTTTTTATTACATATAATATTCTTTAGCGTGTCCACTTTTTCATATTTATAAATAATTCCCATCAGTTGCTTTAGGAATTTATCTTCAAAAAACCATTCGATATCGCTTCCAATATCCATTTTAGAGGTAGCTTCATGCATCAAGTCAACAGTTTCATCATTTAACACTTCGTCATTACACCATTGTTGAATTATGTCTTTTAGTCTAGTCACTTCTTCATTAATTTTGAAATTTATTTCAAAAATTGACTGTTTCTGATAACTTTGTCCAGTTATTGTATATACATCACTTCTAAAGAAATTCATAATATTTAAGTCTTCATTTTTAATCCGTTTACTGCAACTAGCGGGTTCAACTTCTTGCTGATTATATTCTTCAACGCTTTTCTGGGCGTCTTTATGCTGTTCTTGTTGTTGTTGTTTTTTAAGGCTTTTTTTACGTTTTATTGATTTTTTTAGTTTTTTTAATGCAGGTTCTTTAATATCATCAATTGGTATTTCTTCATAACATTTTAAAAAATCACTCTCAAAATCGTGGTTTTGTTGGTCTTCTTCATTCTTATTAACATCATCATTATTAGTTTCCTCCAACACTTTATCCAAATTTTCATAATATGTTTGAAGATCACTCAAAAAATCCACATCCTTGTCAGCACCCCAAAATGCATCCTTATTCATTTTTAGTTAGTTTTTAGTTGTAAGTAAGGTGACTTTTGATTTTAAACTAATAGGTTCTTTCATTATGATGTAACTATTTATAACGAAAATACTTTTCAGTTCATGTTGTTATTATTTTGCGGTTAATTTTATTTTTATATATGAAACGAACAATTTTTACAACGACTTAAATTATATATATTTGTATAAAGTTGAATAATTTTGTTCGCTTCATCTTCCATGCGAGCAAATGATGAACATCCACAAGTGTCTGGTCCAGATCTACAATTATTATCTGACCACGGGCAGTCTTCAAAATGTTCGCCAAATCGCGAATTTATTTTTTTCAAATTGTTTTTATATTCTATTTTCGTTTGAATGTTAATAAGCCTATCCTTTTCATCCTCCGGTATGATATGTGAAAATTTTTTTAAAAAACTATAGATATCCTTGATAATAGACATTTTTATTTTAAAACTACTGTATATTCATATGAAGAGTTTGATAATAAGCGTTAACATCAATGATTGTTGGTTTTATAGCATAATTTGAACGTTGATATAATTCTTGTCTAGTTTCATTATCATTTTGATTTATTTCATCATTATATTCAAAGCAATATATATTAAGTGTGAGTAATTCATATTTGCTATAGTAGGAACATTTAATACGTATTTCAAATGTTTCATATTTCAAATTAAAGTGACGATGAAAAACTCCTGAACTCTCATAAATGCCACCAATTTGCATTTCTTTCTCTATAAGATTTCTCCTGAAAGCCTCAATTGCATCTTCAACAGAAAATTTCCTAGTAGGAGTTGGAGTATTTCTATGATAACGATCTACATTCTTTTGATAGTCTGAATCATCATCATAAGTAGGTACTCTGTATGGATCTCTCAATGTTGTGGTCGGTGATGGAGTGATCGTATTAATATTATCATATTTAACATTTTCCAATTGAAGGGTTATGTTTACTTTTATCTGAAGAGAAGTATTCGGGATCTGTATGACAAAACTAACTTGTTTTCCATATTCAATATTGTAAAAAGTTGTAGTATTTTCACGTCGTTCATGTAAATAATTTCCAATTTGATAGCATGTAATGTGACGTATTTGTAATATTACGTAAGCAATAAATATAATGAATAAAAATTTTCTTGAGCTCATGTTTCTATGTTGAATCTTTCCCTAACCACAACTATTTAAGTAATAATCATGTTTAAAGTCTGTATATAGTCTTTTACATCAATGATTCCTACATTTAATGGTTCATAATTTGGATCTTGAATTCGAATTCTTTCAATTTCACCATTGCTTAGAATCATTTCAGTTTCTGTTTCCCGATATTCAAGGCATTTAATGCTCAATCTTCTCTCTTCAAATCTACTATCATAAGTACAACGAATTGGAATATCTACATTTTCATATTCAAGGTTAAAATGTCGATAAAATACTGCCTTAGAATCAATAATTCCACCAATTTCATTTTCTTTAGTAATTAAATCCTTACGAAAGGCTTCTATGGCTTCATCCACACTAAAAAGTCTAGAGGATATTCCTTGAGTTGTACTCTCAAATTTAACAGTTGTTGTTGTTGTTGTTGTTGTTGTTGGTGTTGTTGTTGTAGACAATTCTCTTTCTATCTCAGTACTTGATAGTTCATTAAAATATATTGGTTCCGTTTCTTTCAACAACAATAATGATATATTAATTTTCAAGACATTATTATCAGGTAGAGTTAAATTAAATTCAATACTTTTAGAGTTTTCATTTATAATAGGGATGGAAGTGTTTTCCAATTTCCAAAATGGTACACTGTACACATTTCTTAAAAAGAATATTAATGTTAAAAATATAATAAATTTCATTTTATGTTTTGTTCTTAGAGATATACACGTTCCTAAATTTCAGTATAAAATGATGATAATATCTAATCTGGTTGGTTTTATATATCAAGTTTTTATTTATTTATCATACAGATTATTATATAACATGTATTCATTTAAAAGTAATGCTGATTTTAAAGCACATCGTATTTGACGTTGTTTCCTTGTTTTGTTGTTGTTGTTGTTGAAGTGGTATTGACATTGACATGTTCTTGGATACATATTATACAACATTGATAAGTTAATTTCATCACATTGTGGAATATCTTCGATATTGAAAACATGCTGTTTTAAAAATTCTTCAATCCACTTTTGTTTCTCTGTCCCCTTTACGTATACTTTTTTATTTTTCAATAGAGGTTTTAAATATCTTTGGGTGTTTTTAAATGAGTCGCTTCCATAGTCCCATAATAGATTATGATGATTTAATTTTAACCAATTGGATTGACGTTGATCATCTTCACATAAATCCTTGAATTCGAATGGAGCTTTTATGTGGAAACAGTGGAATTCATCTTCACTTAATACAACTGCTATCTCCTTAAAAACAAAACGATTATCGTAGATTTTAAAACCTTGAACATCAACAGTTGCAGACATTGTGTTAAATAAATGGAAATAGTCTTCAGATCACTTATATATAGACCACATGTATGTATTTTTTATTAAATTATTTTTTTAATAGCATTTGTGAGTGGTGTATATTCAAAGACTTTATCGTGAATGAGCATACAATAAGCTGATGTACTTGGAGGGACATTTGTTCGAAATTTTAATTCAATTCTAATATCTATTGGTCCTCCTTTTACACTCTCATTTTGATGAGAGACATCTAGAACAATTATTGGTGCAATGCTAGCAAAATTTTCTGGTGATAAAAGTGGTTGTGGAGAACGTCCATAGTATCCTTGTTGAAATTTTTGATACATATCATAGAGTAAAGCGTAACGATTATGATCAAATCTAATGTTGAGGTCGTCATAGGGATATACATCAGAGTTAAGATGAACTTTTACATCTGATAAGTTACAATGTATGAACTTATTGTTGTTTTTAAATCCTAAAAGTATAAATCGAGGTCTTTCATTTTCACCTGCCAGTTTCACATTCCATAAAATATTTGTACTTTCAACAAGAGAAGGATTATAATAAACATCCCAACTTCTAAACGATATATTAAGTGGTAGTTTACTATTTATTGTTTTTAACATTTTTAATCGGTAATCATCTGAAAGATGAATGTGTGGTACTTTCCATGTGATATTCAAGAGCTTTAATATAAGATTGTCTGTTTTAGTAGTTGAACTCATAATGTTCTTGTCATCTTTAGATCGTATCAAAATCAATTCATGTTTACAATTCACAATTAATTTGTCAAAATCTTCTGCAAATCCAAGTAAATTCTTTAACGGAACACAAAAATTAAAATGTCCCGTTTTAAGTAGAATATTATCTTTTTCAAATGGACACCATCCAGCGTTTTGAAGATTTATACTTTCAAATGCATTAAGTGATACATAATTTTTCATATCTGATGCAATTCCCAATTGTCTTGTACGATCAATTTCTACCCCATTCATCTCATATCGAATTTCATCAAATAAATATGCTATACAGTTGTTCAAGAGTTTAACAGTTTTTGATATAGAATTATCGCTGTTGGATACAAATCCCTCAATATACAAAAGACTCTCACTTGGTAATACATACAAGTCCTGGTTTTGTATTGGTATACGTATTTCATCATCATTTTTAAATGATTGTAAATATGATGTATAGCTGTGATATTCTTTTTTCACTATACTCTCGTCGAAAAATGGTTTGTATAGAACATTTATTACGTCACTCATATTGGTTTTTTAATTGTAATCCAATGCTTTCTAAAAATTCTTTATTCGATTTAGTTAAATAAATTCTATGTCTTGACCTTTTAATAATTGGTTTTTTATTTAGATTTGATTCTTCTTTTGTTGTTTTTGTTGTTGTTGTTGTTGTTGTTAGTGGACTAGTGAAGTGGTTGTTATGTAATTGCTTTTTATTAAAAACTATCATTCTTTATATAGGCTTTAAATGTAATCTTATTGATATTTTTTCACCGCGAAAATTAATTAGGTTACCACCTTGATCTACAACTTTAAGAACAAGAGTGCTGATTTGTTTTGTGTTAACTGGTAAATATATAACATTAACTGGTATTTCTGTAATTTTGTATCCTGGACTAACTCGAAGGGAGAACTGATGAATTGTATGCACATTTATTCCATTTATATATGATCCATTGATAATATTACACTCAATTGATATTGTATTTATTTTAGAAATATCTACCGGATTATCAGAATAATTTTTAACATCAGGTTTCAATATTCTGTTACTGAATCCTAGTAATGATCCAATTGAACAACTTCTATTGAAGAAAATTGGATCCTTGGAACTATAAATTTCTGTTTGCAATGTGTTATAGTTTGCTTTTATATCTAATAATCCAGAGTTATATGATTCATATTCATCAACAATTTTCTCAGATAAATCTGTGAATTCATACGTTCCTATTGGTATCACAATAGTCTTGTCACCAATATGAAACAAATTGTTTTCTTCATCCACATTTGGAATAGAATGATAAGAGTCGAAGCTAATCAAACCACAAACATAATCTTGCTTAAGTTCTATAGGTGGAAAATAATTTGCAACAAGTTGTGATGAATTTCCATTTATTGTTAAAGTAAACGACATGTTGTTGAACAATCATTAAGTAGTTAACTAAAATATTTTTCTTATACATTATTACATTTATATTAAATCATTTGCATCAATCCAAGAATTATGATCTGAAGAGAAACCTAACCATTTAACAAAAGCTCTATTATTACGTTTTCTTAAAATTTTTTCAACTAAATATGTTTGTGGAAATTTGGTTTTTATTAATTCATATTCATAGAAACCTCCTTTGATTTCATTTCCTTGATAATCTTCAAGTATGTATGTAGTAGGGTTTGTATTTTGAATAGTTTTGATTTTAAATATTTCAGTTGTCCAATTTGGTGTATAACCTTTTTCAAATGTATGTTTATATTTACTTATTCTAACATTATCATTTAACTTAAATTTTGGTTTATGAAAAATTTTAGGATTATTATAAACAGTTTTCAGTATAAATTTTTCATTTGAAGAATTTACTTCATTGGGCGTCATCTTAATAGTTCTATGAAATGTATTATTATATTGGTTAACTAGATTTTTATAGTTATCAATCCATTTGTATGTCCCATTAAAGCTAAACTCCTTCCACATCATTCCCTTTAAAGTTCTATTGAAGCGTTCCACTATCGATGCTTTTAAAGTTGAAAATGTTGAATAATGATTGATACCTTTCAATGCCATTAATCTCTTAAAATGTGCATTGTAAAATTCTTTTCCATCATCCGTTTGGAGATTTTTTGGTATACGGTTACTTCTGTTGAAAATATTTTTCATTGCGGTTGTAACGTTTTCTCCAGTTTTATTTTTAATAGACTCCGCCCATGCCTTCTTTGAAAATGTGTCAATAACAGTTAGAAGATAACGATAATTCCTATTAACATCACTATATGGAATCATTTCCACTAAATCTGCTTGCCATAAATCATCAATTCCTTTTATAATTACATGTCTTCTTTTAAAATTTTTCCGTGCTTGTTTATGCAGTTCTTCAACTATATCTCGTTTATTATTCATTATCATATATAGTATGTTATGTATCTCGTTATTGTAAACCTTTTATTTTTGGATATTTTATTTTTAATTTTTTAACCTCATCTGCATCAGGCTGATTTTTTCCGACTACATATTTAAATAAGAAGTCTTCAATAGTCTTTAAATAATCATTAAGTTCTTCAAAGTTTTCCTTATATACAGATTTTATTCTATTATCAATTGCCGCCTCAATTAAATCTACATCATTTCTTATGTCATCCTTCAGTGCAATGTTTAAATCTCTTATTTTATTTTCTAATCTATTTGTTATATTGTTAAGATTCTCCATGGTAGTGTTTATATCTATAATTTTCTTTTCATAGATGCTTGTTATCTTATTTAGATTCTCAAAGAAAAATATACGTGAAATGGCATCATTATCATCATTTGGTAAACCTAAGTTGATAACTCTTTTCATCTGTAAATTTAGGTTTTTATTTCCATCTAAACTCCAACCGATTGTATTTTGTAAAATTGCTTTGATATTGGCTTTGATATTTGCTTTACTATTGTTATCTCTCGATGAAGAATGACCAAATTTATCAATATTTGAATACATTTTTTAGCTATATAATTATATTAGCTTCTTTCAACTCTTCAATGATGGATATTATTTCGTTGTTATGGTTATTATGTCCAGCAGTTGATGATGATATAAGTAATCGTAATCTTTCAACTAATTCATTGGGATCATCCCAATACACATAATTCGATTTTTTGTCAATAGATTTTAAGACTTTAAGACCTTGTCCACGTATAAGTGCGTTTGGTAAATTAAATATCTTTCTTATTATACGTTGATATTTATAAGATTTAGTACCTTTAATTTGATCAGTTGAGTTATAATTACGCTTGTGAGCATTTGTAGATAAAAGAATATCTTTATAATTTTGTAAATCCCGTTTAGTGAAATGAATGGGATTTGTGTGAAAAACTAATTCAAATAGACCAGGTGTCATCTGCCATTTATATTTTCCAACAGAAATTTTATTTTCATTAGGGATTTTTAAAAGTTCTTTTCCATATCTCCATCTCCCCAATGAATCTATATTAAATCCATAGACTTTATCCAATTTTTTACTATCTTTAAGTATTTGAATGTTATGTTGCAGAGAATTTTTTTTTCGAGTATTTTGTAATTGCTTAAGGTGTTTGTAATCTATATTTATTTGATCATTAGCCTTACGCTTAAAATGTTTATGCTTTGTCCATAGTTCTCGATCATTATCAATATTTTCTTTAATTATATTTTCTCGTTCTATTTCGATATCCGTATCACTATTATTTTGTAATTGCTTAAGGTGTTTGTAATCTGTGTTTAATTGATCCTTAGCTTTACGTTTAAAATGTTTATATTTTGACCATAGTTCTCCATCATTTTCAATGTCTCTTCTTACTTTGTTTTCTTTTTGTACTTCATTTTCAATCAAATTGTTAATTTTCTCATTATTACTATTATTGTTATTACTATTTTTTGAGTTGAGAATTTCGTTTGATATAACAGGACGATAAATTTTTTTAATTTTATTTTTTAATTGTTTTTTAAATTTTACATCTTTTTTTATTTTTAATTTCTTATCTCTTGCTTCTCTTTTGTTAGAGCTAACAATATTTTTTGTTTTTTCATACCTAACAGGTACTAAGTCATTATCAATATCATGAATGTTGACTTTAGTACTCAACTTGGAGATTTTATTACCATATTTCTCTTGTTTCAACGAACGTTTCTTATTATTGTGAAGATTTCTTAATCGCTGTTTAAAATTTTGTTGTAATCCTTTGTTTTTTCGTTTTGTAATAATTTGTTTTTTAACCCTTTGTTTTGTTTCATTTTCAAAGTCAGATTCAGACTCTGTTTTATCGAAGTCAGATTCTGACTTCACATTGTAATTAACATAGCCTTTGTTTTCTACATCAGCATAATTCTCATTTTTTAAGTCTTTATCAATTTGTACTGTTTGAATGTCAGGCTGCTTGGTGTTCGAACGTTGATAATATTTTAAAGACTTTGCTAATTCATTTTCAATGTTGGGTTTTATCTTGTTTGTATGCAAATATGGCTTGTTATGCCTTAGTTTATTTTTGTTCAATGAACTACGCTTTTTTAAAATGTTCTTATCATTCATTGTTGTGTCAAGTGTTGATAGATATTGTGGATCAACATTCAAGTGTACATTTTGAGTGGATTGTTGTGGTAGGTCATCATCAATAGCATTCCAAAGCATTTCATCAATATTCTCTTTTTTGGGTTTAGCAAGAACGTTAGTGTGTTTTTTTTCTTTGTTATATTCATTGTGTTCATCTTTATTAAGCTTTCCAATTATTTCATTCAATGGTTTTGAAATGGGTTGAAATGTATTTTCAAGCAACTCAACTCGATCTTTTTCACCTAATTTTATTTCCTTTAGTTTTTCCTTTAAGATTTTCCGAGTGTTGGCAAGGTTTGTTAAAACATTGAGGTTTGTATTTTTCATGATTATTGTTTCTGTGTGCTGTCTAAAATCAGATCTGGTGTATATCTGATACCGATCTGGTATATATCTGATACTGATCTGAGGTGTAACAGGTGGTGATGTGATTTTTATATATGTATGAAATTATCAAAACCTTTTCGATATCGACCCTTGTTTATAGTATCATCTTTATTTATCACAACAAAACCATACTTTTCTTTCCAACATTCATTACAAATCCTTATAAACATTTTGAAATCCATGTCTCCAATAACATGATCATTAAAAATATGCTTTAAATTCATTTCATCTTGTTTGAATATAATAATCATGTTTGCATTATCACGTATTAAATGCTTAGGAATTTTTGTATAGGTTTGACACAAATAAAAACAATCAATTTGCTTATGACGACCCATACAAAAATATTTTCGTATAGTGCTTTGTTTGTCGCAAATAACATCATCAAAAATGAAAATTGAATTTGGTTGAGCTTTATCCGGACTTATAACATCTTCGTTTTCTGAGAAAGTGTAGAGATTTATTCCTTTTATCGGTGCAATCAGTTTCTTCAAATATTCATATTTTGGTTGATATAAAGATTTTGAATATATGTATATGTTTTTAAACTTTAAACCATTTGGATTTACAATTAGACTAATCATAACGTTAGTTTTACCACAATTTGATGGTCCAACCAATAAAGCACGTATTGAATTTGGTAAAAGAGGACTGTGAACAATTTTGTTTTTTTTATCATTACTTAAAAAGTCAGCATTATTAACATTAAGCTGAATACGTTGTTTAATTAATCGCATTTTGATTACTATATTAATTGGTATATAAATCAATCATATATAATACAATCATCATTCTCCTTTTACAAACACAACCAAAATGTTAATTTTATTTTGAAAATGGGTATAATATACAAGGATAGTGCACATCAGAAACAGTTGAAAAGAGGATATGGTTTCATAAACAACTTAATAAATTCATTACCAGTTGAACTTCATTTACCAGGATATCAATTTTGTGGACCAGGAACAAAACTTCAAAAACGTTTGGAAAGAGGTGATAAAGGCATTAATCCATTAGATGCTGCTTGTAGAGAACACGATATTGCATATTCACAATCAAAAGATATAAACACACGACATCAGGCTGATAAAATTTTATCTGAAAAAGCTTGGCAAAGAGTTACATCCAAAGATAGTAATTTGAAGGAACGTGCCAACGCTTGGCTCGTTACAAATGCAATGAAAGCAAAAGTGAAATTTGGAATGGGTATTAAGAGAAATAAGGAAAAAAGTAAATCGAAAAGAAGGCAATCTAAGCGCAAAAAGTATAAAAAACCTAGAGTGAATGGAAAGAAGCTCTTTTCGTTAGCAGTTAAAAAGGGTGTTAAAATGTTAATAAAGAAGAAACCAAATTCATTCAATGATGCATATAGAATAGCCCATAAAGCTATACAATCAAGTTTTAAACGGAAAAAATCACAAGTTAACATACCACGAGTAAACCCAGTTCCAAAAATTGGTGGAGTCTTACCATTAATACCCATTTTAACAGCACTAGGTGCTCTTGGTGGTATAGCTTCTGGAGGATCAGCTGTTGCAAAAGTCTTAAATGATATAAAAAATGGGAAGGAACAATTATCTGAAGCTACTCGCCACAATAGATATATGGAGTCGATAGCTATGGGTAAAGGTCTATTTCTCAAACCATATAAACAAGGTTATGGTTTGTTTTTACGTCCTCATCCAAAAAATTTTTGAAAAAGCTACCCAAAAGACCATTAACCGATGTCGATTTAATAAAATATTGTAAATGTCTTGAACATTTTAGAGGGATTTTTATGAGAGATTCTTTACCGAAAAAACCTTACGCTCAAGAATGTGGTATACTTAACTTAGATGATGTTAACGGTCCCGGTACTCATTGGGTAGCTTACTATAAAAATAAAAAATATAAGGAATATTTTGACAGCTTTGGAGACTTGCAACCACCCAAAGAGGTCATCAATTACTTAAAACCGCCTATATATTACAACTATAAACAAAAACAAAAATACAATACAGTTATTTGTGGTCAATTATGTTTAAAATTTTTATTTCAAAAATATAATTTTACATAGTATGTTCACTTTATGCTAATACAAAAAATAAAAGATTTATCTTAATTTTATATATAACATTTTTTATTTCAATAAATTGTTATTAAATAACATATAAAAATTTTTAAGGAAAATAATGCTTGGGAAAATAATGAACTGTGCTCTGCGGTTTTTGATAAGCAGTTGTATAAACATTTTTATTTTATCAATGCTTAGCAAACTAACAAATTGTCTTCTGCGGTTTTAAATTTTTTAAGGAAAAAAATGCTTGGGAAAATAATGAATAAAAATTTTTGTTTTATTAATGTTTGGGAAAATAATGAACTGTGCTCTGCGGTTTTTGATAAGCAGTTGTATAAACATTTTTATTTTATTAATGCTTAGTAAACTAACAAATTGTCTTCTGCGGTTTTTGTTGATAGAATTTTGTTAAAATTTTTACTATATAAAGCAGTCTAATCTTTAAAAACAACACAGTTTCAACCTAGTTAACATACAAAAAACAAAAAAAAAAAAAAAAAACATGGAAATTAACAATATGGAATTGGATGAGGAATTTGATTGTAATCCTGAGAACTACATGATCATCACCCCGGAACCTTCTTTTCGGTTGGCAACGACGGACTCTCATATCGATAACTATTGTCATTTTAAATATCTATGGGAACATCCCCGATTTGCAGATGTGTTTAGATTGGCTCTTCAACCAAATATTGAAGAGCTTTGTGAAGAAAATGTGAGGATTATGGACGATGGAAATGGCGTCCAGAGAGACACAATGTCGGAAACAAAAATTTTATTCATTGATCAGTATAAAAAACTAATCGTTACTAAAGTAGATGTAGTAACCATAGATAATGAATGTAATGTAATTGATTCTAATATATTTTTTTGTGAACTATCTTTCAGAAGATTGCGAATTTATTCTGAAGATATAACCTTTTAATTAATAAACAATTATTTTAAATATATGAAATTCGTTTGTTTATATTTTTTTTTTTTGCTATTTATTTTTAGTTTTCAGCCTCTTAATACATTTTTATTTAATAATCGATGGTGTCCCCATGCAAGGGTATTAACACCATTTTCTAATATATAACGTTTATCATCAAAATAACTTAAAACAATTTTTTCAATTTCTTGTGTATAAATCTTATGAATCTTAGATCTAAAAGTTAACATTTTATCATAATAAATTTTCTTATCAAATAAACATTTTCTATAGTCATCAATGCTGAGAGACATCAAAGCTGATTTTTTTACCCCTTTAGCTTTTTTGATATCATTATCGCCCTCAACACTAATAGAATACATTTTTGACCTTAAACCAATGAATTCCCTCATTATTTTTCCATTATTTTCATCTTTCATGAAACCTAACACCTTTTTATTTTGTCGTTCTATCCCAAAAGGATTGTTGGGCTTGTAGTCGGATGTGTCAAATTTTAAATTAATGTCTGGTTTAATATCATTATAGAAGTCTTCAGTCTTAATTGAATAGATGAAAGAGTCAGTATCCATATAGCATAAACTTAAGTTCTCTCTAAATTTTGGAAGCATGTAATCATAATGAAAATCATACATTTTCCATTTAGAGAGTTCAAGAACTACAAATCCTATATAAATTGGTTTATCATATAGGGTATGTATTCTATTAAGTTGTATTGCTACCATATTTTCAGTAAATCTTGTAGAGCTATGAAAATTTGGTTTAGCAATTAAGCTTCTAGCTCCCAATCTTTTTCCTCTACTTTCCCACTCGCAAACAATTTTAACATCTTTCCTCTTATCTACATTCTCCATGGTCTTACCATAGACAGCATTATTTAATAACTTGAAAAAGTTCTTTTCAAAATCATTTTTAGCTTGCGTTCTATGTAAAGTATTTAAATCTATATATTTTTTTAACCATGGTGATTGTTTAAATTTTAATATTCTATGAATTTTTTTAAGTTTTATTCCATTTTGTAAGCATTGTTGTAAGTTTACATAATGAATGATATAATTTGATTTATTATTCAAATCGACTATAAGTTTTTGATGTTTACCGATCGGACTTTTTTTATTTTCTGAACAAAACGGTAAGTCATTATATTTGTCATGCTTTGCAGAAGGAATCTCTAAATCAACTTCTAAAATATATCCTTCATCAGAATCATTAGCATGCTCATGTAACTGAAATGTTGATACGTCATCAAGCCATTCAAATTTTCCTTCAGGTAAATATTGAGACATTGCCCAACCATACAAATTATTGGCATCTAAATACATGAGATAACTTGAGGGTTTTGTAACATCAAAATCATCTATATATTTATTATTTACCTTAACATGTCTATTGGAACATTGTACAATACCTCCCCTTATTCCTTTTTGAATGAATTTAATCATATCTATGTCTGTTAGAAGGTCTAATTCAATTTTAGTGTACTTTAACATTGCTCCCCAAGATAGTCCGGGAGCTGTATAATATTGACAAGGATCAAGATTGTAAATTGATTTACATACTTTTCTAAAATTTTCGAAAACATCAGTAAGCAGTAGAACATCTGTTTTTAGGTAAAGTTCTAAGTAATCATGTAGTGTTGTACAATTAAAAGTTGTCCATACTTTTTGTGCATGTTCATAGTCAGCAACACTACATTCTTCATTGATTAATTTATTAAAAAACTTTTCCCTCGGAGGTAAACATTCCTCTTGAAGTTTTTCCTTTGAATCAAAATAATCATAAGGAAATATACCTTTTTGCTTCAAGAGATTGAATTCGACATCATCGTTAAACGTAGACCGTAAAATATAAAAATCTCTGTTTGATAAATTATTGACTAAGTTTGATAGACTGGAAGCCATAAATCTAAAGGAATCTAAAAACCTTAGTTCAACGCTATCACCATCATCGAAATGTATATGTTTAGAAATGGAAACATATATTTCCTTATTTATTGGTACTACGTTTATTCTACCAGGAATCGTTGAAAGTTCTTTAACAAATAAGTGACAATCATATGAAGAAAGATTGTGGAACAAGATTGGGATGAATTTAGGAATTTTAAAATTTAAATTACAATCATTATGAGCCGGTCCGCGATATTTTCCAGTTAAATGACAATGATCTGCTACTCTATACTCATCGTCTTCAAAAGGTTTTTCACAAATATGGCAATCAGTACTATTATTTTGAATATCTAACTCTAATGGTGTGAGAAAATTCATTGGTTTAACTTTACTTAAGTAATTATTATAAATTTCCTTAGCATCGGAAACTAAAGTTGTAATAAAATTAATAGGTGCATCTTCACCTGTATACATTCTAAACTTATCTAAAGAATTATTAAAACTACACTTTATATAATAACTATATGCGTGTGGAATGTGACTCTGAACCGTTCTTATTGAACCTGAGTTTTGAATGTTTTCTGGTGTTAGAAAACATTCAAAATCTGCATATACTACAAAAGGAATGTCTAACTTATGTTTAAAATTTTTAAATGCAACCTTACTATTTTCTTCATCCGGAACTTTTGTGACGATTCTGCTACACTCTTGTCGATGACGCTGCAACTTGTAGCTGGATTCTAAATGCTGCAGACAAATATTACATAAAAACAATGCAGCATGATGTTCAGTCACTTGGTTTCTTATTAGTCTGAAAATAAAAACAAAGAAAATTATTAAAAATGCTCTCAATATTATATACATGATATTAATAAAATATTTACCTTGAAATGTTCTTGATCCAAACATAATGAAATTTATCAATTTCTTGGAGCAGAAGTAGATTTATATGAGTACTCTTCTCCTGGTTTGTAAAATAGTAGGGACCAACTATACTCTTGAGCTCTTCATCATATCCAAAGACATTGATGCTTATTTCCGGATTATTTTCCTCGAAAATTTTAATATCATTGACTCTCAACGGAAAGATAAGCCCTTCAAAGTTAAGAGTTTTACC
This sequence comes from Coremacera marginata, assembly GCA_914767935.1. Lineage (NCBI taxonomy): Eukaryota > Metazoa > Arthropoda > Insecta > Diptera > Sciomyzidae > Coremacera > Coremacera marginata. The sequence continues at coordinate 1,694,518 of OU612045.1, read as the reverse complement.
ATTCTCCAAATGTATTATAGACGATTTTATATCTTCTACATTATAAGTCAAACATCTTTGTGGATTAGTAATGAAAGGATACAAGGCTGATATCATTGCCCATTTAAAGCAATACTCATCATTATTTTGAACATTTATACAAGCCTTTTTATCTAATAACATTTTTGGTAATTTAATATATTGCGAACCTTTTATTGGTTTATATTGATTAATATTAATCTCCAAGTGCAAAATTCTGATGAGAGTCCAACCGCTGTCACGTTCTTGAAACTCTGACATTTTTGTTATTAAATTGTTACGATTTTCATCAAAAATTGAGTTTAAGTCTGTTGATTGTTGAATCATCACCATTTTTGTTTGATGAGATTTGATATCAATTGTCATCTCCTTATCACACATTTTCACATATTCACAAAACAATTCTATATTAAATTTAATGCTGGTGTGTTTCTGCAACATATCTTGAAGAGCTTGTATAACTATTTTTTTAGCGTTATCTAGAAACACTTCGGGAATCAATAAACCTTCATTGGTATTTTTGTATATAAATGATTCTATACGTTCATTAAATACAGATGAAATTCTAGTTAAATGCTCGTTTACTATTTCACCGCTATTCTTTTTATGAGCGTTAGTCCTGATGTGGTAAGACCAATTCTTTAAAATTATATCTTTTTTGCATGCGCTGCAATAGACATTTGGAATAGTATTTGCTGCAATCGTCTGAAGATTTGGAACATTATTTGATGTTGTTGTAGATGTAGTTGATGTTGATGTTGATGGTGCTGTTGATGTTGAGATAGTTGATGTTGCATTTGGTGTTGAAGAAGATGATTTATGTTTTTGCCTTATATGGTTCACTAAATTATCATTACGATTAAAGAACTTCATGCAAATATCGCATTTGAAATGTTGTGATTGTTGACTTTGATGTTTAACTCTCACATGACGGTTTAGATTAAACTTTTTATTAAAGCTTAACTCACACTGGTCGCATTTAAATGAGTCCATTTTATTAGTTGATTATCCTGTGTTTGTCTGTTTATTGATTTAGTGAGCAATGATTGCACTTGACTAAATCCTCTCCCTTTTTATACGAAATTGTTTAAAATTATATATTATATACAACTGCTTATCAAAAACCGCAAACGGACAAGAATTTGTATATTACATCCAACTGCTTATCAAAAAACCGCAGAAGGCAAGCATTGAAAAACAAACATTTTAAATTTAATACAACTGCTATCCAACTGCTTATCAAAAAACCGCAGAAGGCAAGCATTGAAAAACAAACATTTTAAATTTAATACAACTGCTTATCAAAAACCGCAAACGGACGGTCGGGAGGACAGGGGCAGAGGGATAGGGCCAGAGGGAGGGGGGGACTGAGGGATGGGGTACTGAGGGACGGGTGACTGAGGGATGGCGACTGGGGTACTGAGGGGTGGGGGACTGAGGGATGGGGCAGAGGCGTAGATAAACTAAACCATAGACGGACAAAACCGCAACCGCAAGAACACACCAAAACCACAACCGCAAGCACACACCAAAACCGCAAAAACGAGATAAGCAAGCGCTCCTTTGGCTCCTTGTGCCAGAATGCCCATATCATACCTACTAACCAACAAGCTGTATTCCTTTTTTGTGATAATGTGGCTGGAGAGCGTGCAGCTTAGGTTAATTCTCAAGCCATCAGGTTTTTAGAACGTTATTAAGATTACACTTTTACACTTTTACCATTTACACTTTTCCATCTTCAACTCATAGATGGGATGTTCTCAAAAAATTTAAAAAAAATGTTCCCTCAACTGTCAAAAAGTTATTGTGAGTCTTAGTGGAGCTCAGAAGAAGCTGAAGCTGTAAAACCTATTTCTACGCAGCTGGACGAAATCATATCTGCACTGGAAGATTTAAAAGATATTGCCACCAAAAATTGTGAGACAATAGGATATGCGTTTTCTTCTACTTTTGCCTTTATGGTGGAAGTTCCCATATCATTTCATAAGGTTCAGAAATGTTTATATAAAATAGGGATCAATTTCACTTTACCCATCCGCCGTATTTACCAGACTAGAACTTTTTTCGATCGATGACTCATGGCCAAAAAATTAGGTCGATTCTTTGATCGCCGTATCCGTATGCTGCCTGAAATATGGAGAAAATCGGGCAATACTTTCATTAAATTACATTGTACCAAGTTTTCTAAATAAAGCTTCAATGTTACAAAAAAAAACATCTCAAAACTAAGTAGTACACACATTATATATCTGTGCATTTGAAATAGCTTGTTATATATCCAAAAATGTGACAACGGTAAAAATTCACTAATAAAAAGCAATTTTCGTTAACGATGCAACGCATAATATACTAAATTTCTAGCAACAATGTTGACAAACATATTAAAGCAATCATGGAAACAGTTGCTTTAATAATTGTCATTATGCATTGCTTCCAATCGCAATAGAAAAACTCACAAAACCAAAACAAATGATGAAATTTGAAAAATTAAAAAATTTTTCATTTAAGCTTTCATCATGACAGTAATGTGCCACGATCGACAAAAATAACCGTCACAACCGAGTCTTATTTAAGCATGCTTAAAGTCTCACATTTAAATTGCTTCCACGTTGCATTGTATTGCAAGTTGTGTTACAAGCTGCTTCCAGCTGATCAGCAGCAATAATGTTGTTATGATCATCGTTGTCATGATCGTCGCATAATTTCTTCAATTGTTGTCAATCAATTGTTGTTTTGTTGCTATTGCTGTTGCTGATACCTGATGCTGCTGTAAGGCTTAGCTAACATTAGAGCATTGTTGTTTTTGTAGTAGGCATATATATCTTCATTGTATGTTATGTTTCGATTGCAATTCCTACGCCTTGTTTTAATCCAAAAGTCAAACAGCAGCTGATGAGATTGTATAACCCAGAGCCTGTCAGCATCTAAACGGAGGCGCCTATGTTAGCTTTATAGCGTAGATTATTGAATTGTTTGTCGTTATTGTTATTATTATTTTTGTGTTTGATGCTACGATTGCATCAAATCGCTAGTCAGCTAGATAGATAAACTTTGTCAGTTTTCATTTTCGATAACAATTTTTACGTTATAACTGTTTTTGGTGTGTTTTTTCAACTTTATATCCATTTATGAAATCAAACATATTTGGTTTCATTGCTTTTTTCAAAAGTTGTTGTTGGAAATTTGCATAATTTTTACATAATTATAGGAAAAAATTTCATAAGAGCCTAAAGTGTAGGCGTTGAAAATATCTCTATTTTGAGGTTGACACAATTTGAAAATTACAATTTTTGGTTTTAGTAGTTTTTGATGCTATGAAGTAACTACCATTAATTCAATAAATGTTACACATTACAAATGCATTTTATGATTTTTTTTTTATATATCAATCGATAAATTTAGCACCTGTCTATTGACAAAATAATTATCACGTTTAAAAGTAGTTTTAAATAAACACCTTTCTATTGTTTTAGTGTTGAAACTTTATTGCAAGTGCTGTCAACTTTTTATTTTTCAACGCTTAACTTTTAGCTAACAAACTTAAAATGTGTTAAAGCAGGCGGCAAGCGAGTTAATGGAAAGTCACGCCTTAAGGAAATTTGTAAAAATATACTTCAGCAGCCTCTTGATCAAGGTCAGACAGTTTTCACCACAGCTTAAAATTGCAGCAACATATAAAATTCAATAAATCAAATTAAAGCCAACCATTGATTATTGATTGCTATTGCAGGCTGCAGTGCTGCAGATGAATTGTATCAAAACAAAAAACAAAAAAAACGACCGGTGTTGCCTACAAGCAGCATTAAATTAACATAAATCACGTGACGTGTGCGCTGCCGTTAAAGAAGCCATTCATTTTATTGATGAGCGACGACTAAGACGATGATGTAGCAACAATGTTGCAATATTGTCTACAACAAGAAAACAACCAACAACTATCTTGTGATGAGAAACAGGCACAAATTTAGGATAATTGCAAGAATTGTCGAGAATAGAATGCGTGCTAAACGTGTGCATGCAGCAATAAAATGTAACTTACAGTTGCACCAGCAACATGTTGATTGGCTGCTGTTGGTTAACTACAATTATTGAATACTTTGCGCCTGACTGCTGCAGCATAAACCGCTTTATTAGTTTTATTTTTAATTTTTTATTTTGCATTTCATATCGTAGCGAAAGGATCAGACTAAAAATATTTCATGGAAAATACGATGCATAAATTAGGTGTACGTGGCGGCATTTGTTTTGCAAGTGAAAGTAAAGTCAGGTTAAGGCACAGACAGCAACATGTTGATTGTCGACAGAGACGTGCTTAACGCATAACGAAAGACCTTGATTAAAGCCGAACTAAGTGCGGGTGTTTACAGCTTAAGTGGAGGAGTAGTGCCAGAAATTGCATCAGAAAGGCAGACGCGCAACAAAATGCATCACAAATGAAGCGTGAATATATATGCAATTTATTACAATAACAAATCATTTTTGCATATAATTTTGAATGCTTCCAAGCTTCGAACAACATTCCCAGTTGTACGTTCGTCTGGTAATACGTCATAAAATTGTTGCTGGCATCTGCTACGCTAACCAATGTTGCCATTGTGCAGTATTGTGTGCATCATTAAATTGGAAGCAATTGATATATTTTTCTTTATTTATAATCGATTTATTTTTAATTTATCGCATATTTAAGAATGCTTTATTTTGCTGAACTTGCTGTTGCTTTGTTGTTGCTGTTGTTGTAGTTTTTGTTGTATTAATTGATTACATTATGTTAAATTATTATGTTAAGGCCGAACAAAGAGAAACTGTAAACAATTGTGAGAAAATTGCACTGAATCAAGAAAATTATGCAATTAAAAGCTTGACAATGCATCGAAGAAAGCCATCGAAAGCTTTAATGTGTGGGAAATACAAGATTTACACACATAAGCTTTTATTGCAAAATTAACTTAAAAAATATAAAAAAAATTTGCACAAAACCTAGCGGCGTAGCTAGAAGCTTTGACGACTCTCTTTTGTAAAATTTTTATTGCAAAAAATTCAATATGTTTACAAACATTTTCTTCTTTTGAGTTCATGATATCTTCAAATTTTATTTTTCCAAGTTTTTATTGCCAAAAAATCTGAATTACATCTATATGGAAGGATTACATAAGCACAATTTACTAAGTGTTTATCTCAGATACCTTTTTATGAGTTTTAATTTAGAAAAAGTTCCTTTCGAAACTAGCAACACTTACGGCAATAGTAATAAAATACGCTATATAATTACAATTCATGAACTGTAGGCTGTGCTTGACAATAAATTATAATAGTATACCTAGTAAACCTTTCTTATATTAGGGGAGACCCTAGAGGCAGACGAAGCAGACCCATTAGGATCGGGCCGCCAAATTTGTTGAACCTAATAAAAAAGTTTTTACTTTTAAAGTGAAGTTGGAACTTTTAACTGTACTGCAATAACTAACAGCTGCAATTATAATTCATATTCATATTTATATTTATATTTATATTCATATTTATATTCATATTCATATTCATATTCATATTCATATTCATATACATATTCATATTCATATTCATATTCATATTCATATTCATATTCATATTCATATTCATATTCATATTCATATTCATATTCATATTCATATTCATATTCATATTCATATTCATATTCATATTCATATTCATATTCATATTCACATTCATATTCATATTCATATTCATATTCATATTCATATTCATATTCATATTCATATTCATATTCATATTCATATTCATATTCATATTCATATTCATATTCATATTCATATTCATATTCATATTCATATTCATATTCATATTCATATTCATATTCATATTCATATTCATATTCATATTCATATTCATATTCATATTCATATTCATATTCATATTCATATTCATATTCATATTCATATTCATATTCATATTCATATTCATATTCATATTCATATTCAAATTCATATTCATATTCATATTCATATTCATATTCATATTCATATTCATATTCATATTCATATTCATATTCATATTCATATTCATATTCATATTCATATTCATATTCATATTCATATTCATATTCATATTCATATTCATATTCATATTGAATATTTAAAGTTTAAGACAAGGTAAAAAATTTTTCACAGAAAATTTACAAACTATTGTATAATACAGGAGTTTTATGGGTTCTATGAAATCCTTGGTCAAAAATAGATTCTTTGGCGAATTAAATGAATTGGGACTATTTCAGCTTCTAAACTTTATTTTCTGATTGAAACTTTAAAGGTTTCAGTGGTACCTTGCACATAAATAAATAGTTCTAATCGTACATGTGGGTGAGTCCTTGTGCTCACCATCTATTTACCACCCTTCTGGGGTTTACCCACATCACATGAAAAATGAAGAAAAATTGTCGATTCAAAAAAAAAAAATATCAAATGTATGAACTGATTCTATTATTCTCCTGACTCCCAAAATTTCTTCAATGAAAACGTAACGTAAAAAGTTTTTAAATTGACAATGAAGGTTGTACATAAAAAAAATTATATTTATTTTAATTACATAGCTAGTTAGAGTAAATATAAATAAGATCTTTTAAAAACCAGACTACGAAAAACCACACAAGCTGCAACTAGTTATTCATATCTTACTTTGGCTTCTTCGATATGAAGTCATTCGATGTATTTAATGCGTCATTTTAAACACGCGGCCAACTTAGCCGGCCAGTTAATAGAAGAACATTATTTTGCAACGGCCTTGCCAATGTCACGAGCAATAAAAACAAAAATGAAAACAAAAATTAAATAAAACAAACAATTTAAAAAGCTTTTAAGCGACACAGGCAGTGATAGCTCAAGTTAGACAAACTGCTAGAGAAGAGAAAATGAGATATTATATTTGAATTAAAGTTGCTCTAGCTGGAGGCTGCAAAATAACAGCTGCTAATTAAAATGTTTTAAGCAGTAAAAAAGACTAAAGCTGTTAATTAAGAAAACTTTTTGTTTTGAATAAAGTTTTTATAAACACAATATGTAGGAAATGTTGAAAAAAAGTGTTTTTTTATCAAGAATGTTGACGAAATTGCGACTGATTATTGATAATTTTTTAAAAAAAAAAAACAACGTATTCAAGCAAAAAGTTTAAATTGATTCATTAGGTGGTCTTTAAGAAAAACTCCGAAAGTCTGCAGACAAGTTTAAAGCATAATTTTTTTTTAAATGAGAACTTTTGGCATTTTGGTTATACAATTGCATAAATTATTTCGGAATTTGTACTGTTTAATAAAACTACGCAATAGACAAGACCACAACAACAAACAACTGTATACAATCTTATCATTTAAGCACCTTTATGAAAAAAACTTTTAATTGACAATAAAAACTAGTCAATAAACCTATTTAAAGGGCTTGAACGAGTGCGTCTTAAAAGACAATTCAAAGAAATACAGTTGTTGCTGACCACAGCAGAAGCAGAGGAAGGAAGAAACAGAAGTGAGTTTATTAGATAACCAGCTCATAAAAATAACAGCAATTTTGCAGTTGTCGCACACACCCTGCTCTTAGGCAAAATGATACAAGTGTCACTGACTGTGTCACTTGAAAAACTTGTATTATTAGCTTAAACTGCCAAGCTATTGTCTTGTAACTCTTTTTTTTTTCTATAACAGCCTGTAATTGAGATGTTTTTAATTTTTTTCTTTATAAACTGCTTGTGGTCAACATGCACACACACACACAGCTTTCGTGGCTTTCAAGAGTACTGTTTTAACACCTTTTTTTGGCTAGCTTTGTGTAAGTTTTGATTGATAGCGTTTGCTGGCTGCTTGCAATAAAAGCATTCCTTATCGTGAAGCAGAGCAAAAGCTGGGCCAGATACCGACCTAGAGTGAATAAGAGTGAGAGTGACATTTGTGTGCGGTTTCTAGGTAATGTTTTTTTTTTGCAATTGTTTTAGGAATTATGTAATTTTATTAAAGAAGTTGTAGCAAATTTTTTGGTTATAAAAAAAACGGCAAACACTTAATGCGGAATGCATAGCGTATACGTAACATTTGTTCAATTAACTATTGAGACCAACTTTGACATTTTAAATAGCTGGTTTCAAAAACATAATAAAAGTTTTTTGCTAGGTTTATGAGAGTCTGATGACGTTTTTTGTTGTGCTACGCAATTGTTAAATTGTGACTTTGTTATAAATAAAAGTCAATCAATTCAGTACATAAAGGTTATAAAAACAGAACCTTAACATTTAACGCGCTAGTTTTTGACACACACTTTGACCTTTGCTTGGGTGTGCTCATTTTTTTAACTCTTGATTTATCTTATTTGACATTAGTTAACACTAATAAATAAAGGTAGTGTATGTGCGACATTTATAACAAGCCCCGCAGACACGCACGTCACAAGCTGAATGAAGCGCATTAATTAGCTAAGAAAAAAAAAATAATGCTGATAATAGCACGCGTGATTATATTACAAAAACCAATTTTGAGATAACAACACTGACTATTTTAACAAACTCGCGCGCCCAAAAAGAGGGCTTAATTAGGAGGCAATAAACTAATTAGATTCATGCCAATGTCGTGCACATCAAGAGTGTTTTCTGCAATTTATGAACACTTAAAGTATGTCACAATTTGAACAATATTCCAAATATTTTTTGATTTGACGGCGGAGTTCTTAATTTTTTTACATATTTTTAACATTTAGAAAATATTTTTGTGTTTTTTTTTATTTCTATATTTTTTTTAAGCTTACTATTTTGCTCCACAAGAAAATTAATTTCATTGTTTTATATTTAAACAAAACTAAAATGCATTATGCAATCTTTTCTTATCTCACAACTTAATCAACTGACTGCCAACGTATCACTGCTCATCGTCTAATTTATTTATGATAATTTTTTCTAGCTAATACTGAGGTTCTAGTTCATTGATCATCTTATCGTCTTTAAAGTTCTACTTTGTTTCGGTTGATTGATTTTTCAAAAGCTACTCCATTTCTTACACATTAACTATTACACACTATTACGCAAGATCGTTCTTTTATAGAGTTAAAAACTTATTGCAGAGTTGTCAACTCACCCAATCGTTGAAACCCAGCTTTGCCAGTTCCTGCTTTGATGTTTGTGAGTCAGCTTTTAAGCGTAAATTTTCAGTATCTGAAAAGAGAAAAGCAGTGAAGGAAAATGTTAAAGTTGGTAGGATAGTTTTGAGAATATGAAAATATTTTAAGTTATAGTAAAAAAAATGTATTTGAAAATAAAGATTGGTGTCAATACAGAACAGATAAGGAAAAATGTAAAGCTTTTTCCGTAAAAACGTACAACAATTTATGTTACGTATTAAAAAAATACAGCTGTTGAAATTTTCCACCCACAATGAGTGAGTGTACGAATGCTATTCGATGCGTTTTTTAATTACTTAGTTACATAAATATATAATTGCTCAATTACTTTATTACTCAATTAAATCATAATGGAAAAAAATGTCACGTACAAAATGTCACGTACTGATTTAGATTATGATTAAACAAAAAAATGTACAGAAGATATTTGAATCAAACAAAACACATTATAAAGTAACATTATTCCATAAGATTCTAAAATGAACGCACTAAAAAATTGTGGCATATTTCGCTGAATTCTGACTTGCTATGTATTGACGTTCACATTGTTATTTCCTGCGTTTTTTTTTGGAGTCAGGATTATGTCTACTATAAACTTTGGCACTAATTAACGTGTTACCTAAGAGCTTAAATGTAAATTAATAAAGAAATTCAAATATGCTTTACTTTGCCTCTTTTTTTAATTTAATGTATACTTAAGTCACGTTCGACATATGGAAGTGCCCATACACATCCACCGGGAAAACACAGGTGCGTCGTTGGACACACGAGAGAAGCGAAGCTTTTTCGCAGCTACATAGATTTGATAGCTTAATAATTTTTTTCTTTTTAATAAATTAACTTTTAAATTCAAAAATTTTAAATAACGTAAAATTTATTACATAAATACAGAAAACATATTTACTGCTTATTTTTTATTGTTGAATGTCAAATTTCCACGCCAATTACATAAACGGGCATATAATGCCAGCGACTCTCCATTTCAACTCTCCACACATGGTTGTGAACTTGGCTGCACTGAACAAATTTTTTCCTTCAACAGCTTACTGCTATAACAGCTTAGCGAAAAATGTGTCGAAAATTTTTCAGATTTCACACCAAGCAAATCACAGAACGAGGATTAAAAAGCTTCGCTTCAAAAATATATATTAAAGAACGCACACGAAACAAAATTTAACAAACATTTTAGATACCATGCCGATGTCATGCGTGCGTTTTTTAATTCCATATTTATTGATATCATCTATTTTTTTGACGCTTAAAACATAGAGTGTAATTTATTATCTAGAGATTGCATCAACTCTGCTAACAGTGTTAACAGAGTTATTTCACTTAAAAACATGAATAAAAAAAACTCTGTTAACCTCTGTTAACACATGTCAGAGATTTAGCAGAGTTGATGCAATCTCTACATAATAATTTATAGTCTATGCCAACAACACATGCTGGAGACACCTTGTGGCAAATAAAAGCAAATTTTTGTAGCATAGCAAATACACAATCCTCTATCTATTGATAGATGGTGACAATCTACTGCAGCATAGCTTCTGTTATAACTAAGGTTAAATTAACAACATCTTTCCCGGAGGTCTTTGTGGCCTAGTGGGTAGTGTGCTGGGTTATCATTAAAAAGGGCACGGGTTCGATCCCCACGGGAACCGAAACATATTTTTAGTTTTAATTAAAGTATTAAATTTTCTTGTTGTAAGTAGCGCTAGCAACATAGAAACCATCAAAATTCCAAGAAAAAATCTGTCGAAAATTTTTCAGATTTCACTCTAAGCAAATCACAGAACGAGGAGTAAAAATAAATAAAAGTTCAAAAATAATCAATAGTGTATAAAAAAAGGATCTATTCTCTCCCCCATTAATAGATTCCAGAATTGATCCTACGAAAAGTAGTACATTCTTTTTCACTTCTACTAGAATCGCTTCTGAAATCGATTCTATTTTTTGCTTAATAAATGGATTCTTTTAAATGTTGAAAGTATTGATTTTTTGTAATTGAAAAAAATATTCGTCTTAAAAAAAGTAATTTTTTTCAAGTCAGATATTTTTGAATGATTTGCAGAAGTGAATGCGGTTTATATGGAAGAATTGAAACTCTTTTATTCTGTTTTGGTGCTACATTGGTGCCATGAAAACATTATTTTCTGCTTGCATCATTCTAACCAAAAGTGAATTGCCTTTAAACAAATAATTATATTTGAATTGTTATTTTTGTCAATTGACACAATTTTCAACGAGAATTTATTGCGGACAAAGTCTAGAAAGAAAAACAAAAGATACATAAATCACAAAAGATTGACTCTTTTCTTACTTATAGCTGAATTTGTTTCAGAATCAATTCGTTTTTCACTTACTATAAAAACGATCAAGGAATCTTAAAACATAAACTTTAATAGAAATTTCTATAAACTTAATAATCGATTCCTGCAACCATAAAAACGAATCAGTAGATTTTTAGTTGATACATTCCAATTCACATGTTTTGCTTTAAATTTATATATTCTTTTGAATACATTCTAAAATGGAAGCAATATAATCCATTCTTTTTAACATTTTTATTAATGATATGAGAGTTCAAAATGATAGAGTTTTAAATCTCGAGAGTTTAAATAGTAATTATTTTGTATTTACGAAAATAGATTCATCCCATATTTTGCTCTGATATTGAAGAAAAAAAAATGTATCTTGTGCTTCTTTATAACAATATGACAAGTTGTTAATTGACTCTAAAACATGCAAATCTAGTTGAGGACTTTAACTCAGATCAGGCTATACTAAAGCTTTAAATATTTTGCTTTTAGGGCAACTCAGGCTGACTGTCGGCAAGGCAGTGCTGTTTTCCAAAAGTTGTGAAAACGAAATAAACTAAAGTCTGGTTTTCACTATGTCAGTTTTATAATAACATAAAAATTAATCATTTGCAATATCACCTTAGTAAAATTATTCTATTTTAGATAATTTAAAGAGGTTTTTGGCCAATGCTTTCATATTGCAAAAATTCAGTTTTATCTCCCAACGTTACGTCAATTTTTTGTTGACAACTTCAGGGAAATTTTTTAATTAATTCTATGAAACACAATAATTCTTGATTTTGTGTTGTGAAATGTTTAAACACAAATGATCGAGAACTGGACCTACATGTTTTATGCCGACGTTGTGCCGACATGGAAGTTTTTACTCTCTGAGGTTTGCCATTGTCTGCAGAGAGCTGACGGCCGAAGAGAAAAATTATTTCAATTGAAAAACTTTCTGTGTCAGATGGGATTCGAACTAGGGTTCTCTGGCATATGAACCACACACTCTACCAACTGCGCCACGGCCGCCAAGCATAAATAATATCTATTATTAAATATATTTATAAATACATCAAACAAAAACTACAAATAAATGCCCAGTCTTTTTTTTTTCACATCAACTCCCTCTTTAAATTCCTACTTACCATCATTTAAAACTTGTTGCAGAAATATTCGCAATTCTATTGTTTCTGTCACTAGCGCGCGACACACGGCTTTATAATGATCATCAGGTACGGTTGGCTTCACATGAGCTTTGCAGGCCTAAAAAAAAGAAGCAATGAAAAAAAGTACATTTATTAAAAATATATCATTGCACAAAATAGATACAACAATAAAAAACAATAAGAAAATGCATTGTGTGAACAGCGTGCAAAAATACTCAGATCAAGTTGCACGGTTGCAACGTGATCGTTTGTTTGAACATCGTGTCTGCTACGAAATAGCAAATAAACAATAATTGTTATTTATTGCAGTCGGTCGGTTGGCCGTTTGGTCGATAGTGCAGTTTAACGAGTCGTAAGCGTGAAAAAGCGCAGCAGAGCGTTAAAAATTGCACTAATTTTGTTGTTATTTAAGAATTTTTCCAATTCTAACAAAATTCGCAACATTTGAATGCGCTCGAATGACTGCTCAATGTTGCATTACTTTGTCAGTATATCAATAACTGACACATCGTATCGACTGACACTGACAGCGCGAGCGATCGTTATACATATCAATGCAGATCAATTCGCATATAAGTGAGAATTGTGTTTTTCCCTGGTGTTTTTTTTGTTTGTTTTTTTTTCATTTTATTGCGCCCGAGTGCGATCTGTTAAAATTTTTAGATTATTGCATCTGAGCTATTTTGTTATTGTTATGATGTAACCTTGATTATGGTTATTAGATAACTGGTGCAAAAATAATTTTTTGTTTTTGTTGTTGCTGTGATTACTGTTAACTAGCTGGTACGTTTGTTGCGAGTTTGTGGTAAGAAGAAGCATTTCTACATACATATATTATAACAAGAATCGCGTGAGTTTTTCCAATCTTGTTGCGTTTGGAAAACTTTATTTTATATTTTATAAACTTTATAATTGAAACAAAAAATTTTAATTTTTATTTGATAAATTTTCTTAGAAATTTTCCAGATAATAAAAATGAAAAAAAATAGAATAAAAATGAAAAATATTAACGTTACTATATAAAAATGAAGGGAAAACTATGATTAAACTAGCTGCAACCGCATTGTTACTCCTCTCATCTATACACTATTATTAGGTTGGCAACTGATTGCGGATTTTTTTTTAGAAAATAAAAGATAATTTTTTCATAGAACGAAATAACTTTATTCTGTAAAGTATTGCCCATTTTGAGCAATGACCTTTTGCCATCTTTCAGGCAGCATCATTATTCCACGTTCATAAAACGTCTGGTTTTTATCAGCAATAAACTGAACCAGGTACGATTTGACATCGTCATTGTTATTGAAATTTTTACCATTCAAGGAGTTTTGCAAAGATCGAAATAAAAAGTAATCAGATGGTGCAAGGTCAGGACTATATGGTTAGTGTGGTAAAACATCCCAACCAAGCTCCAATAATTTTTGCCGAGTGACCAAAGATGTGTGTGGCCTTGCATTGTCATGGTGGAATACAATCGGGTCGGGTCAATTCGGGCCGCTTTTCTTCAACTGCATTGTTAAATTTTGTTAGTTGTTCAATGTAGACATCTGAATTGATCGTTCGGTTGGGTGGTAAAAAATCAAAGTAGACAATTCCTTTTGATGAATATCAGCACTTGATGTTGTTTGAGCTGGTTCACCTGGCTTGCTCCACGATCTTTCCCGATTGACATTGTTGTAAACAACCCATTTTTCATCACCAGTTATCAATCGTTTTAAAAATGAATCATTTTCTTACGTTTCTTTAACAAATCGCAGATGTTAATACGTTGTGTTAAATGATTTTCTTTCAGTTCATGAGGAACCCATATAGCGGTTTTCGTACATAGCAAAGTTGTTTTAAGCGAGTGTTTGACATTTCGATTACGTCAGCAAACCTAAAAATTCAACTAAAGCCATCTATGAGTGAAATCCGCAATCACTTAGTTGCCAACCCAATATATGAAAATGAACTGCAAATTATTGTTTTCAGGTAAACTCTAGAAGTACTTGGCCGGTTTTTTGAAATAAGTTTAAAAATGTCGTATTTACGCTGTAGCCAGTATTGGCGTATTTTCATTTAAAATTTAAATAAGTATATTTAATTAGAGCACAAATTTTCGCAGAAATCATCCCTACTGCCACGCATTGCTTGATCGTTTTCCTTTCACGCGTTTGTGTTGCGAGAGTTTCAATAAATACCATGTTGTTCTATACTCTTCTCTTTTTGTGCTCAACTAGTACATGACAACAAACAAACAGATTGAGCAATGTGAAAAGTGGAATTTATGTACATTAGGGTGGTCCTTATTTTTCGATTTTTGAATTATCATCGCGGCAAGTCATTATACGATTATATATACATATATAAATATGAAAGAGTTTTTTTTGTTTTAATTTTTTGATACGATTTAGAGGTAGCTACCAGCTGTCAAAGTTTAGCCCTCTCACAAGAAAACGTCCCTTGGTGTCATTCGCCGATTTGAATGAGCTTCCGATATGTGCTAGAGGACAAAAATATGTGCTATTTTTTAAAGGTGCGGGAACTCAGGTTTAAAGGTTCAAAATGACGTCCGAAAATTTCACATAAGTACGTTTTTCACATTTCAATTTTTGATTCCAGATTCGTGTTTATCATTATGTACCCTATGTTTATTGTTTATTCATTTTATTCAGTCATTGGAACAATTTCCTTACAGACTAGAGACTATTTAAAATAACAATTAGGCTAAAGTAAGAATAAACTATTAATATACTTTTTAAAAACTTCTTTAGAAACAGCAAATTCAAAAAAATTATTTAATGATAAATCATTATATAAAGACAAAGCCCTTGTAATAGGCTCATTTTTAGCATAATTAGTTCTAAATTGTTTAATAAAAAATATTTTAAAACGTCGCAGCTGCCTTGAAGGTACATTAAACATAATTTGTTCAAGCAGGGATGAACAATCAATATTTCCGACTAAAATATCGTATATGAAGACTAAAGAACTAATCTTCCTTCTTGTTTCTAGAGTTTTAAGACCCAAAAGCAAGCATCTTGCATTATACGAGGGCATAAAGTCAACAAATAAAGGTCGCAGTGCAATTTTAGAAAAAGATTTTTGAATCCTTTCCAATCGAAAAGAGTGCGTGGCATAAAACGGGTTCCAAATTATTGCTGCATATTCTAACCTACATCTTACAAACGAATTGTAAAGACATTTGAAAGTGTGTGGATCCTCAAACTCAGAACTATTTCTTCGTATAAACGCAAGCAAAGAGTACGCTTTAGGAATTATAAAATTTAGATGGTCAATGAATGTTAGCTTTGAGTCAAAGATAACTCCCAAGTCCCGAATAGTATTTACTGACTGTAATAGTGACTCACCCAGAGAATAACTGGAAGTAATAACATTAGAGAATAAGAATAACTATGTACATACAGTACTGCACTGTAAAACAAAACAAAATAAAAGAGGAAATGTATTTTATTTCGTTTGACTTGCATTTTCTTAAGGTGATTAATTGACCACTTTCAGCGTGTTTAGGATTTTTTTTTATGAAGGTTTTGCGCTGTATCTCTCTCCACACTCATTCAATGAGCAACAAAAACTTGTTAGCGCTCTTTGTTGATAATGAGAAAACGTCCGTGGCGAAGGCGCGGATCTCTGTGGTCTGCTAGTAGCAATATATAATATGCACGGCAATGAGAAAAATAGCCGTGATTCGGAACTAATCAATATGAACTTTTGAGTTTCTAATTTTCATTCGGAAGTAGCGAATTGAAGCAATTTTTCTCGGTTTCTTGAAGGATTTGTACTATAGTGCCCTCTGTTGTTGAAGATATAGCCAAAGATTCACCGTGTTCCTCTTTAATTGTTTTCTATTTCCTAATTAAGTCCAAAATAAAAATGCTCATGCCAATCGGATGAGCGGCTTAGTAGTTTTACCTCGGTTTTTTAAAAGATTTTTAACACAGTGCTTTCTGGTGTTTGAGTTCGAGCAAAATAGTTATGGCACAAACACTCGTCGTATCCAAAAATTGTTATATAAAAATGCTCATTGGATGAGCAGCTTGGAGTTCTATTGTATATTTATACACAGATATTCTTTTTTACATATAGGCTCATTCCAAGAGATATCATACAAAAAGTAAAATGAAAAGTCGCATCACCATCAAGAAAAAAAACAAAAATGGCAAAAATATATATGCATCCTTCATCAGTAGAGACCACTGAGATCCATTTCTAAATTTTTTTCTTTTATCGTTCACCAGAGGTCAAAACCCTCGTTTTTTTATTTCTTTATTTTTGAGATAGATTAACATATATTTTTGTATATTTTTTCCTACACTTGGATGCGAATTTTTTTTTCTATGATATTTCATGAAATGAGCCTATATAAATTAACAATTTTCAAAATCATTGCTTATTTAAGAACCTTTATTGTCTTCAAAACAAAATACACATTGGAGAAAAATGCAACAAATGAAAATGTTCATTATACAAAATGATTTCATGATTTCGAAAACTTGTTTCCCAAAAAGATATTTTTCGTAATACTTTGAGAAACTTTCGTGATTAACAAAGATTTCCCAACCTTCTCCAATTCTTAATTAAACTTTTTGCCCATTATTAATGATCAACTTTAACCGCCTTTGACGCAGTCTTAACAAGTTTGACAGCCACGTTGAAGCGTTGAAATTTAATTTCTCGCTTGGAAGACACATTCTGTGACGCTTGGAGGTACACCTGGAGCTGAGCTAGACATGTTGCAACAGGCTGGCAGCCATTTAAGTGCATTATTAACAACTATTCACTATTAAACATTGACAAGCATGCCTGCAACAATTTGGTGCAGCACTCATTTTGTTAGATGCACTATTTTGTTTTGCTTTATTTTGCTCAATATAAAATTCAACAGATTGACCTAATTTAAGTTGAACTTTAATGCATGTTCGCAAGACTTGCCAGATTCGTAAGACTCGCGTTGATTTGCATTTAATTTATTGTAACTTGAGTGGTGAGAAAAGCTTGAGAATTGAGTGAAGCAATAGAGGAGAACTTTAAATGCACTGCATTAAGTTTTGTGGGCTTACATTATTTTTTTGGGTAAGTCAGTGTTCGGTGGAACTCGTATTTTCAGTTATTTGATATTTTAACCTTAAGTTTAGCAGTATTTATTTTACTCGCAAAACAAACTTAATGCAGATTTTATGTTAAAAAAAAACTATTACTAATGATTAATGATTCTAACTCATGTTAAATCTGTGTATTAAATGCTGTGAACTTTTGAGCTGTTTGCAAATGTATCGTATTACCAACATTTAATTTTTTTCACATAACTTCTATGTTAACAACAAAGCCAGTCTGCCAGCCACTTTTCAGAACCACCCGTCTTTAGACGGCTCCGACTTGTTGTGCTCTAATTTTAATGTTTTCAGCGCGTGGTTTTAATGCTTGAAATGTGTTTAAGACAGCTTGTCATGGCATGCTTCGTGTTTTTTTATCCATCATGTTGATGTCTCTTTTTTTATTTTTAAACTATTTTTATTTATAAAGAAATCAATAATTTTTCTGCACTTTTGTAGCTCATTCTTTACGTGTTGCTTCACTTGGCTCACGCACGTTTTCTAAGCTGCTAGACGAACATGTGCTCGTCGTCATCATCGTTGTCACCGGGCTCGAACTCATGTTGATACATTCTAGTTTCAAGCGGTTAAAGCTTTGGTGTTCGATGTAAGAGCGTCCTTCCATTCGTCCCATTGTCTGCCTATTGTTGAATCTATTGATCTTTGCTTGGCTGTGACTTAGTCTAGAAAACGTAAAAACTATGTCGACGACGATAGCCTATTTTTCTTTATTGACCAATTGTTGTGTTTTGTTTATGTTGTTGTTGTTCTGTTGGAAGTTTTATTGTTATTGTTTTGCTCTGAGTTGATGGTCGTTCATGCAAATTTATGCAAATGTGATTATTTTTAAGATTATTGTGAGAATAAGCATTTTGCGGACTTGCAAAAAAAAAAAATTTCAAGAATCTTAAGAAAATTGATATTTGTGTGAAAGACAGCAACTTCTACGACACAAAAAAAATTAACTTTCGTGGTGACAGACTTTTGTAGGGATGTAAACAATAAGATTTTTTTGGAAAAAAACTTCCAAAAGTTGCAAAACACCTCCTTTATAGCGATGGAGCGATGATTTCTGTGTTCTATCAGGTATTTTTCTTAAACGTTAAAATTTCAGAATTTGTAAAAGAAACTCTAAACTTAACTCTTACTTCAAACTCAAACTCAACCACTATTTCTACCTCTACCCTAAACTCAACCTCTAATTCTACCTCCAACTCTATCTGTTTCTATATCTCTAGATATATATATCTCTCTGTCTCTATGTCTCTATGTCTCCATGTCTCCATGTCTCTATGCCTCTATGTCTCTATGTCTCCATGTCTCTATGTCGCTATGTCTCTATGTTTCTTTGTCTCTATGTCTCTATGTCTCTATGCCTCTATGTCTCTATGTCTCTATGTCTCTATGTCTCTATGTCTCTATGTCTCTATGTCTCTATGTCTCTATGTCTCTATGTCTCTATGTCTCTATGTCTCTATGTCTCTATGTCTCTATGTCTCTATGTCTCTATGTCTCTATGTCTCTATGTCTCTATGTCTCTATGTCTCTATGTCTCTATGTCTCTATGTCTCTATGTCTCTATGTCTCTATGTCTCTATGTCTCTATGTCTCTTTGTCTCTATGTCTCTATGTCTCTATGTCTCTATATCTCTATATCTCTATATCTCTATATCTCAATATCTCTATATCTCTATATCTATATTTCTCTATATTTATATATCTCTAAGTCTCTATATCTCTATATCTGTATATCTATATTTCTCTATATTTATATATCTCTAAGTCTCTATATCTCTATATCTCTATATCTAATATACTCTAACTCTAACTCTAACTCTAACTCTAACTCTAACTCTAACTCTAACTCTAACTCTAACTCTAACTCTAACTCTAACTCTAACTCTAACTCTAACTCTAACTCTAACTCTAACTCTAACTCTAACTCTAACTCTAACTCTAACTCTAACTCTAACTCTAACTCTAACTCTAACTCTAACTCTAACTCTAATTCTAACTCTAACTCTAACTCTAACTCTAACTCTAACTCTAACTCTAACTCTAACTCTAACTCTAACTCTAACTCTAACTCTTACTCTTACTCTAACTCTAACTCTAACTCTAACTCTAACTCTAACTCTAACTCTAACTCTAACTCTAACTCTAACTCTAACTCTAACTCTAACTCTAACTCTAACTCTAACTCTAACTCTAACTCTAACTCTAACTCTAACTCTAACTCTAACTCTAACTCTAACTCTAACTCTAACTCTAACTCTAACTCTAACTCTAACTCTAACTCTAACTCTAACTCTAACTCTAACTCTAACTCTAACTCTAACTCTAACTCTAACTCTAACTCTAACTCTAACTCTAACTCTAACTCTAACTCTAACTCTAACTCTAACTCTAACTCTAACTCTAACTCTAACTCTAACTCTAACTCTAACTCTAACTCTAACTCTAACTCTAACTCTAACTCTAACTCTAACTCTAACTCTAACTCTAACTCTAACTCTAACTCTAACTCTAACTCTAACTCTAACTCTAACTCTAACTCTAACTCTAACTCTAACTCTAACTCTAACTCTAACTCTAACTCTAACTCTAATTCTAACTCTAACTCTAACTTTAACCTTATTTAAAGTAGAAAAGGTATTTAAAATAGGCACTAAAATTAAATTAAGAAATAACTTGAGAACATGGATCGCAATATATGCCAAAAAAAAAACGCTCATAGCCGCTTAACATTTCGTTTAACTTT
The DNA here is from genome assembly GCA_914767935.1 of Coremacera marginata. Classification (NCBI taxonomy): domain Eukaryota; kingdom Metazoa; phylum Arthropoda; class Insecta; order Diptera; family Sciomyzidae; genus Coremacera; species Coremacera marginata. The sequence continues at coordinate 1,674,034 of OU612045.1, read as the reverse complement.
TTTCGTCAAAACTTGGCAGCATTGCGTGTCACTTGCCACTTTCCTTCTTAGACAGGTGCATTCAACCTGATATACAGAGGCAACATTTTTTGCTGTTGCCGCGGGTAAAAGAAAAATCCTGTAATTTTAGGGAGCTTTTCTTTCATCGAGAAACTTCCAGGCAACCGAAAAATTTTTCTTCCGGTTTGAAGCTGTAAATAATTTGAACAAAAGGTAGAAAACAGGATTTGAATCGAAAAAAATGTTACCTACAAGCTTACCATACAGAAAGTTAAGTGTAGCATGCCATGGACAAGACAATGAAGAACAGACGAAACTGCGAAACTGCCAAAATTCGACAGACAAGTGCCCGTAAAGTTGCATATAGCATAGCATCTACTTTTTTCGTAATGTGACATAAACATGGTTGTTTTCCAAAAACTGCTCCCAATAAATTTCGTAGACTAATTTTTTTTTGGATCTGGCAAAAGTGTTTCTATTTGCAGCTACAAGCTAAGCGGACATAATTATTTTGTTGTAGCTAAGCAATATTTTGTATGAACAATATTGTTAAGCGGACATAGCGATGTCAAAAAAAAAAACACGTATACCATAGTATTGTTAAAACATTTTAAACAGCTGCAATTTTAAAATATGTAACACATTTGTCTGGTAAAAATATGCTCATTGAAAACTATAACTATACAGATTTTGACCTTCAAATTCAAGTTTTTTCACTTCACAATCAACCTTACCTAGTCAAAGAAACGTTTTTCAGATCAAACTTCAAATTTGTAAAAAATATTTCTCCTCTCCTGGCTGATATCCTGGCTAATTTCCTGCTTGAATATTTTTTTTCGTGCCCAATAGATTTACTTAAACGGTCACATTCACCATTGGATTATGATTGCGATTTTAGTTAAGACATTTAATTCGTCAAAAATTGAGTTTTTTTTTGTTTTTGTTTTAAAAATTTGTATAAAATATAAAAATATTTTCACTTCGATTTTTTTATTTTAACATATCGTACCGTACCCAGCTTTTTTTTCTCAGCTTATAACACTCAATGTGCATTTACAATATTTTGGTATAAATTAAAATTTTTTTATTTAAAGTTACCTCCAGAACATAGTCCAATTCTTTGGTTTGATTGAATTTGTCATCATCATTGTCATCGTCCCAGCGTTTATAGCCTTCATCTATGCCTTCATCAATGCAGTCGTCGTCGGATTCTGTAAGAATTAAAATTAAAAAAAAAAAATACATGAAATTATTATGCATTAATTTTCATAAAAATTTAATGAATAAAATATTAAGAAACATAACAATATAGCGTAGTTTAGAATTCTTATTTATCAAAATTTTCTAACAGGCTAAAGGCTGGTTATCATAAATCTTAAATTATTTCTTTTACATGTAAGCTTCATACTCAGGTTTTACGCATTTCTTCAGAAAATGGGAATCTTAAAGTTTTACTGGAGCAAATTTTTACTTTATCAGCCAGCTTTAAAAAGATTTTTAAGCATAAGCTTAGCAGAGGCTACAGCTGATACTAAATTAAAAAGCTGACGCTAAAATTTAATATCAGTTTTTTAGTAAGGCTGTATGAGTATCAGATATAAGATAAAAACTTTTATGTATTGTCATCCCTCGATTTTGCTTAAGCCTTCCCAAAAATAAGTTCCTATAACCGAAAATTTTTATACTTCTTTTCAAAAATACCTCATAGGGAATAACCGTTCTAAGAATTGCAAAACTGGTTTTTATTTCTTTAATAAAAATATCACTTCCCTTCCACACCTAAGCCAAGTCAAATATCTGGGTATATGAGCACGGTTGGAGGACATTATTTCAAATTATCTGCAACGTTAAAAGAAAAACATGTTTGTATAATCCAAGTAAGTTTTTATTGAGCCGCCACTCTACTTTAAAAACCACTTGAGTAATTTTTTTCCAAAATTGCTACCCTGCATAAAAATTCTCATTCCAAGTTTAATTTGATCTAGGAATTTGAAATTTATAGTAATATCTAAGTCGTCACAGATCTGATATGCTGTATAAAAAAAAAAAATTACTCAATCAAGCGATCAAAATGAATTGGTACCCTTAATCAATTCACTTGTGTGAATAACTGTTAACATTTCATTAACATTTAACATTAACTTTGATTAACATTTTAACGTCGGTATACCTCGCCCTGCTCATTTTGCCAGCTCATTTGAGCACTACTATAACAATACAGCGTTCGGCCCACATTGAAGACAGTATCGCGAACGAATTAAAAAAAACAATCAGTCATTCCCACAGTTTGCACTACTTCAATCGATGATCGAATAAATGGACTTTGTTGTGAGATGCTGTCCTTGAGATTAGCTACACTTGGTAATGCAAAAATATCAGTTACAATAATAATAGGCTCATAAAATGGTAGCTTAAATCGGTGGTTATTTGCAAAATTACCGGATAAGTAAAGTTCAATGGTATTAAAAAGAAAAATAAAAATAAACATAAATTTTTATGACCAAAAATAAATAAAATTCGTTATGGAACAAAATATGACCGGCACAAAAATAATGGCAAATATAAACAAAGCCTTAAGGCGGAGAAAAAAAAAAAACAACAAAATAAACGAACTATTTAAAGAACAAATTCGTTATAGAACGAATGCAGTACCGCGCAGCGTAACAAATAATCGTTAAGCAATAGAAAATGTCAAGATTGTGTTGGCAATAAAAAACCAAAAAAAAAAAAAAAAGTAACCATAACAACAAGTACGGCGAAATGATGCAATCTGTTGAATGCCGGAATAGACGCCAAAAATTGGAGGAACGAATTTCCTCCGAAAAAATAATGTGCAGTAATAAAAAATTAAAGCCATTGTGTGGCTAGCCCCTTTGATGTCTTCATTCAACTGACATTAAATCACAAGATAATTATTTAAGCTTCACTTAATTTGCTTTCTTTTATTTTCAGTAACTTTTCTTGGGTTTGTTTTTTGCATCTGTGTTAAAATAGTAATAATTATGAGAGGCCATGTTTTAACTTGATGGCAAAAAAATGCCAAGACATGGCTATAAATAACTGTCTATAGACGCTATGCTGACTGCATTTTAATGGCACTATTAAAATATTTTAATTCAGGCAAAAATCCAAGAATAATGACTGACTACTAGTTTTGATGAAGCATGGATCAAGTCTCTTGGAGCACATATAATATTATTTAAGATATATTTGTAAAATATGCAGATATTCTTAAATACTGCTTATTTGAGTTAAAGTTTTTTAAGTGATATACGGTAAGAGTTAAAGAAAATTTTTAGCGATTTTTTATTTATTATTCTTTCTATGTTCACCGTTTTCGTCCTCAAACAGCTTAAAAGTAATACGGAACAAATAATTATAGTTGAGTAACATTAATTTTATTAACTTCATTATTTTAATTAATGTCATTACTTCCATTAATTCCATTAAATCCGTTTATTTCAATAATTTTATACACTTAATTCATTTCATTCATTTCATTCATTTCGTTCATTTCATTCATTTCATTCATTTCATTCATTTCATTCATTTCATTCATTTCATTCATTTCATTCATTTCATTCATTTCATTCATTTCATTCATTTCATTCATTTCATTCATTTCATTCATTTCATTCATTTCATTCATTTCATTCATTTCATTCATTTCATTCATTTCATTCATTTCATTCATTTCATTCATTTCATTCATTTCATTCATTTCATTCATTTCATTCATTTCATTCATTTCATTCATTTCATTCATTTCATTCATTTCATTCATTTCATTCATTTCATTCATTTCATTCATTTCATTCATTTCATTCATTTCATTCATTTCATTCATTTCATTCATTTCATTCATTTCATTCATTTCATTCATTTCATTCATTTCATTCATTTCATTCATTTCATTCATTTCATTCATTTCATTCATTTCATTCATTTCATTCATTTCATTCATTTCATTCATTAAATTTTTTTTCAAGTGTAGTAACATTGTCAAAAAGTATACACTTACCGTCGGCTGTCATGTAGGTAATCAGTTCTTCCAGCTCCTGCGACATTTGGCATTGTTCATCCGCTTGTAGGTTATAATCGAGGGCGGTGTAAATAATAACGCCCAGTTTACGTAAAATCTGCAAGGAGCAAAAGGAAAACACCGTAAATAAAACAATAATGTTTACTTATCAAGCAATAATGCACTTAAAAACAAAGACTCAAATAAATCAAATCGCCTACCTCAAAATAGCCTTCAAATGAATGCTACGTAAAAAAAAGAAACACTAACTGATGGCAAAAATAAACAATATCAAAATAATAGGCGAAAATTAATAGACGAATGAAACAATTGTTGATTAACCAACATGAAGAAAAATATCCCCCCCTCCAGCAATAAAAGCCAGAGTAAAACTTTCGCTTTCATGACTTTGAGAGGTTAAAATATTTCGGGGTGAAAAAAAAAATCAACAAGCAACACGAAATAACAAGTTAGTATAGTGGCAACACAGTCTGAGCTACGAACTAAACTTGGCGCCTGACAGTCAAATAGTTGTTATTAATACAATTAAATTTGCTGTCGTTATTATTTGTTGTTGTATCGTTTCACGCCTACACCTAGCTAGTTGTTTTTGGTTGTGCCTGGCTCATGCTGCCTATTCGTTTGTATTCGCTCTGGCAACACTGTCATTAAATGAAATATAAAAATTATGACACTTGTTGACTGACTTGATTAGACTTGCGGCAACAACAACAACCACCTCAACAGCCACGGTAACAGCAATATTGCTGCTGCATGCCAACTGCTGCTGCTGCTTTGTTTTATTATTGTTGCTTCAAGTAGTGTCGTTCAACCTGTTGCCACCAACAACTATTACAATAATTTTAAACAAAAACTAAAGAGCTACAAAAAGTATTATATTTATTTTAACCGTAAAAAAGTAAGAGTCAGACAGATATTAAGTTGATGGCTTGTGTAGGTTGCAGGCCAAAAGTCAAAGAACAAATGTTGCGAATATTAATTTTAAACATTAAGGAGTTAGACAAAATACAAAAAAAAAAAAAATGCTGAAAGTCAAGCACCGAAACTAACAGATTTTATGTTAACATTAATTTTTTAATGATCCGTAAAAGGTTTACTTGCATTTAAATTTTAAAGTTACGATTGTTTGTAAACATTTGAAAGCAATTAACTTCAATTATGGAAAAAATTAATCAAATATTTAAGAGTATTTCATAATGCACCGAATATCAACAAGGCTTAGGTTTCAGTTAATTAGTGTTATTTATCATTATAAATAAATATTGAATAGTAAAATGTTATATTACTAAATTCAATTTGATTCAATGAATTATTTTAATTTTTGTGCCGATCAAACTGATAAAATCTCAATTTTTCCTACCGTACTTCTATGTTCATTGCACGATGGAAAGAACGTACTGAGGCATAGGATAGTGTAGGTCAGATGATTAGAGTGTTCAGCCTGTGCATCATCTTAGAACTAAGACCACAATTCTTAAAAGGAAAAAAGGCTGAAAGAAGTATTAAGAATATGGTTGCTTTTAAAACATATTTTGGCTAATATTATTTAGACAAAAACTATGATTTGAACCATAAAAATGACACAATTCCTAATGTACCTCCCGTACAATATCCTATATTATCACAACCAAACAAAATATTTTTGGGTATAGTTAAACCTCGTTTATCCGTCATTCGATCAACCAAGCATTCGCGTTATCCAAAGCAACGGACTTCTCCGAGCACTTCACATTAATGCTAGCACAGCGGTTCGCGGCTTCGCAACGGGAATTTTTTTATCAATAAAGAGCGTTAGCACGTTTTTCTTCCTCTAACAACCATGTGACATCAGCCTTTAAGACAATGCATGTCAAACGAAATAAAAAACATTTTTTGCTTTTGTTTTGTTTTGTTTTGCAGCTCAGCACAAGGTTGATTAATATAGGTTAAGTCACTTGAGAGAAGCTCGGTCGAAATGTCAGAATGGATGAAAGGAAATCAGGAAAAAAAAATCTGAATCTGTACAATTTTTAGCTAACAGCTACTTTGACAGTTCGAGCAAAGGCGAAAAAAGAGTGATTTTCTCTCAAGTGACTTAACCTGTATTAGTGAACCTTGGCTCATCACTGCATTTATATGTATCTCTCTTTGAGCGTTGCGCGTGGCTGATTTGTTCACGTGTTTTAAGCACGTGGAAAGAAAACGATCAAGCAATTCGTGGCATCGGGGAGGATTTCTTTAAAAACTTAACAATTAAATTAAACTTACTTTTTATTAAAATTTCGAAATAAAAGTACTCCTATGCTGTGCTGTAGCACAAATATGACATTTTAAAACTTATTTCATAAAAATCTACCCAACACTTTTGGAGTTTACCTTATGTCTTTATGTTTTTTTACCATTTTAAATACATTAATTAAAAACAATTCAAATTTTCGAAGTTTTTATTTCTTTCGTGTTATCCGAGTTTTCCTTTAGCCGAGGTACCTTCTCCCTACATCAGGGGCGGACCTAGCGAAATATTGCTCGTGGAACTAACAATTTTTTTTTTCAAAATTAGGAATCACTTAAATTATAATAAAAATAAAAGCTTTGAGGGCGAGGGCTTGGAACTAAATTGTTTTCTAAAATAATTTATGTGATCATTAAACAAATAATGAAACCTATTAAATTCATCGTAAAAAAAAATTTTTTTTTCGACGTTCGGAAAAGCCTTTTTGTCGATAGTACGAGGAGTGCCTTTTATATTTCGGGATTAGAGAACAAAAACAAATATTAATCATCGAAAATCACTTTATTGTTTTTCAAAATATTCTCCATTAAGATCTATACACTTTTGCATGCGTTTGAACCAATTGTCGAAGCACTTTTGTCACTCTGATTGAGGTATCTCCAAAACATGCATTCTGAATGCCGCAACCGCTTCTTCGGGCGTCGAAAATCGTTGTCCACGCAGTTTATTCTTCACGGTTGGGAATAAAAAGAAGTCATTCGGTGCCAAGTCAGGACTATACGGCGGATGACCCATCAAATCGATGTTTTGGGTGCTCAAAAATGCAGTTGTTTGAGCCGATGTGTGAGAGCTCGCATTGTCGTGGTGAAGAGTGATCCGTCTTCGGCGGTTGGTTTTCCTGATTTCTTGGAAGACAACTGGCAAACAAATGGTTGTGTACCACTCAGAGTTGACTGTTCTGCGTTGTTCTAGTGGTACGGTTGCGACATGTCCATATTTTCCGAAAAAACAGGCGACCATTTGCTTGGAAGTGCTTCGTGCGCGAACAACTTTTGTTGGATTTGGCTCATCTTGAAACACCCATACAGTCGACTGCTGTTTACTTTCGGGCTCATACGCGTAAATCCACGATTCATCACCTGTCACGATGTCATAGACGTGTTTCGAAGCACCGCGATCGTATTTTTTGAGCATTTCCTTCGACCAATCGACACGAGCCTTTTTTTGAGCGATTGACAAATTGTGTGGGATCCAACGCGAACAAATTTTTTTGACAGTCAAATGTTTATGCAATATTGAATGTATGCTGGTCCCACTTATGCCTAAGGTTGCCTCAATCTCACGATAGGTAACATGACGATCTTGCAATATCAGTTCGCGCACAGCATCATTAGTTTTCGGAACAACAGCTGATTTCGGACGACCTTCACGAAATTCGTCTTGGAGTGAACTACGACCACGATTGAATTCACCATACCATCGATAAACACTGGTCCTTGATGGAGCTTCATCGCCAAAAATTGAATTAAGTTCATCCATGCACTGTTGCTGTGTTAATTCACGTCGAAAGTTGTAAAAAATAATCGCACGAAAATGTTCACGATTTAATTCCATTTTTAGACCGAGATGAATCTTTTAAGTTACTATAAACAACACAAATAGCGCTCGTATGTCAAAACGTTCTGAGTACGTATAAGCCAACAAATGTCAAACTTTGCGATAGAGCTTTCAGTTGACAGATTGCAACACCAGGGTTGCCAAATCCCGAAATATAAAAGGCACCCTACGTATGTCTATTTGATGTAAGAAGTATGGTCGAAATTATTTAAAAAACATAAAAATTTTTTGATATTTTTAAAATTACCCAATTTCACCAATCCAATTTTAATTCCAAACCACCCCGTCGTCCCCCTTAAATTTTTAGTTTTTATTACAAATTTGGAGTTTTTATAATTTTGAAAAAATTTGTTATTTCTGCGAGGAATATTTCGTTAGGTCCGCCCCTGCTCCCTAATGTCTCAGATAAGCGATGCATTATTTTTAATTCATTTTTGTAAATTATATCAGTAGTAACAAGTTGCAATTTTTTTCGCATATTAACAACTTTTAAAATTCTGCATTTTAACTTAAATTTAACTGTTTAGCTACGTTAAAACTTTGAAACATTGCCCGGAAAAATTGTTATTTTCAGTTCTAGTTACAACTGTTGCATTCAAGTTGTTGGTATTGTTTATCTTTTGCATTGTTTTTGTGTTGTTTTTAAAGTTTTATTTCTTTGTCGAATTGCTGTGGAATTCCATGAATATGCTTAACATGATTGTATCTGAAAGATTTTTACAAGATTTTTACAGCGGATAGCAAATTCATGATGGTGCATACAGATAATAAAATTGCGCAAGTTTGTATGTGCTGCACCTGAGCAGCAGCACACACGAATCTCAGAAATGCAGAGATTTAGAGATACACAAATGCATGTTTGGGAATGTTTGCATGCTGAAGCTGTTAACATTTTTTTATTAAAACTATAACGAGCTGCAATTCGGTATGTTTTGCAGTCAAAAATAATGCCATGTTGCTGCTGGCTGTCAGCAACATGTTTGACTTTCAAACCGTTTTACTTGAGAAACAAGAAATTGCATTTTGTTTTTATATTCAAACATACTCTACAAAAACACTAAAATGCGCGCTCGTCTTGCAGCAAAACAAAAAAAAAAAATACAAAAAAATGTGTCGCCAAAATGTTTGTACCAATCAAGCCCAACTCGACTGACACCCTCCCTCAGCAGGAGCATACCAACGATTATGACGTTCGTTCGAAATCATGTTTGACCCAAATTTATTGCGACAATTGCAAGCGTGTGTGTATATGTGTTTGTATGTTTGTTGTCAACCATGTTGTCATTATGTATGCATAAATACTAGTTATGCTGCACATTATCTGGTTTTTTATCACAACCCTGTGCGACAGTTGCAACTATTTGAGGCGAGCTTACTTTGTCCGCATGTTGTATGCAACAAAATTTTGCCCACTTGTCGCCATCATTGCCTTTGTATTGCGGTGGCGAAAGTGTGCACATATTATTTATTCATTTTAATTTTCTATTTATTTTCACTTCCACATATTTTCAAGTAAATAATGCACAAAATTATGCGCATTCACAAGTTATGTTGTTGCCTATCAGCAAAAGTGTCGTTTGCAAATACAACGCACAGCATTTGTAGCACAGTGTTGCCTGCAGTGTCGTTAATGTCTTGTGAACATTTTTAATTTGAGTGTTTTGTAAATTTTGCCAAATACTATTTATATGTTTGGTAGTTTATGAGCTGGGGTGTGAGATTGGTGGAGAAGTGATCGTGCAAGTTGCCATGTGAACTAGGCCAATTTTGTGCAAAAGAAGGCAGTGTAAACCTTGACTTTTTTATAGATGCTAACATTTACTTTGCGCATAATTTTGCAAAAATTTGAAAAAAAATAAAATGAAAATATGTTGTTATTTTAGACTTTTTGCCATGATATATATATCTGTATAAGATTGATCTTTGGCCAGTCTCCTGGGTAAATTTCAAAAAATAAGGATATGACAGAAAAATTTTGAAATTTTTCAAATTTCGTTTACTTTAAACATGTTGTGAAAATCAATGTAGAATCCAAAATCACTGTTACGTTCTTTTAAAAATGCTGTTAAATTAATTTTTTAAAGATATTGCAGAAGTGAATACGATTTTTCTCTTGAGTGTTATGTTTTTTTTTAAATAGTTTTTTATTTTATTATATATTTTATTATATTAAAAATTTTTGGATTTTAGCATTTGATAATTTAGTTGCATTAAGCTAAAAATTATTAAAAAAAAATAAAAAAAATGTTTAGTATTTCGTTGGCATAGACGTTTGTGTTGAACCCACACTCCGGGCTGTAAAACGATTTTTAAATATTTTTGTTGAAAAAAATTCTGAACTAAAAACTCAAAATATAGGAAAAAAAATTAAAAACTATGCAATCAAATACACACAGAGAAAAAAGCAATAGTTAAATAACCTAAGTCGACTTGGGGAAAGAGAATTATTTGGAAATTATAAACTTATGCTATATAAACTTATGCTATATAAACTTATGAAAGCACATACTTCAATACCTAGCAAAAAAAAAATATTTGATTCACATAAGCCCAAAATACAAAAATACAAATTAAAAAAAAACTAGCATGGATGGCTTAAGCATAGTTTTGAGCTATTTTCTGCAAAAATAGCACAATAGCAAATATAAAAAACACGGGTCGTCGTTAGACATACGAGAGAAGGATAGATTTGATAATTTAATTTTTTTTTGTGTAATAAAATAACTTTTAAGTTCTTAAATAACAAAGTAAATTAAAAAACACACGTTAATATTCACACCAGTTATTACGGCTCCTATTATATATTACAACTCAACTAAGTTGACAAGATTCAACTAAATTTTTTTCGTGTAACGTATTACATACATTTCAGTTCAATCACGTAGTTTGAAAATTCTTAAAAGATCAAGGCAAGCTAAATGGTTTAACTTGAATTTATGTAATACGTTATACTAAAAAAATCAAGTTGAATCTAGCCAACTTAGTTGAGTTGTAATACAAAATAGGGGCCTACATTTCATCAACGAAAAGAAAAAATTTCCATTCCCGCCGTGCGGAATTGAACTTGGAAATTTTGGTGTCAGTCCATCGCTCTATCCACTGATCCAAAAAGCCTTGCTACTGGTTGCTGACATAACTGCAGCTATGTTAACAGATGTAGTGTGTCACAGTATTCTGTTGATAGCCATACAACAAAAATCTATTAGTAGATTATTGTGCTATGCTGCAGCATAGCTTCAGTTGTAATTAATATTGAATCAATCATTCTGCGTAACGAAGGAGTTTGGCTCGATGAGTAGTGTAGTGACTTCTTAATCGGTGGTATCGGTGGGTGTGGGTTCAAACCTCTACGGCAGGCGAAGGTAAAATTTTTTATATTTGATATTTAATTTAATTTAATGGTATTGTTATAATAAACGCAAGCAGCGAAGAGAAGCCATAAATTTGTAAGAAAAACGTTGTTGATAAAAGAGAAATTTGTGTAGTTGCCGATTTCAGTCAAGGAAAGCAAATCACAGAACGAGAGGCGGCTTTAAAAAAGGAAAAGAAAAAAAAACCAAACTCGGAGAAAAGTTATATTTTTTAAATTAATTTATTTTTTTAAATAATACCAAATACTTGGTTAATTTATCACCCAAATTAAAATTGGTAAGTTAACATGTAAAACTTAGGCATTTTGATGAAGTACTTGGGAGGCTGAAAACTGCAAAAGCCATCTTAAAAATATTCTAGATTTTTTTGAATTTAACATAAGCTTTTTTCTAGGTGCAAGGCCCTTTTTTTTAATATCTATTTTTTCTTTAATATCTACGGTAGTCTGCTGATTAAATTTTAATAAACGTTTTAAAATGCGACTTATTTAGTAAAACTGAATTCGATAAATCGTGTGTTTTCTTGGAGTTATGCCCTTGACGGCATATCAGTAACAAAAATAAAGATTGCAGCAAACAAAGTAAAACATAACACTTCTGACACGATGCGGTGATTGCAAATTCTGACACACAAATTCTGCAAAAATAAAAAATATCGTTATGCAAGTTTAACAAATTAAAAACACCAAAAACTACTTTAAATTTATGCTGGCTTTGCAAATCAATGCATATTATTTTTATGCTTCTTTCTTCTCGTGTTCTTTTTCTATATTGAACAACTGCAGGTAAAGGTGGGGAAAATAGCTTTTTGGGACAATTGAGACAATTGAGGAGAAAATAGTCGCTTGTAAATATCAAGCTATGAAATTTGCCTTATTTCTTATATACTGTTTTTATTTAACAACACTATTTTTTTCAGTTTATTTTTATGCTAAATTTTTGAGAAAGAAGACTGGAAAAAGCATGGACAGAGAAAAGCCGTTTATTTTGAAATCTACTCATGTATATGGAAGGTTAAATAGATAGAGAGATTTGTTGACTAGAAGCTTAGATGGGTGACAGAACTAAACAAGTTAATGTTCAATTTTAATGTATAGTAGCAGAGATAAGGCTTTGTACCGCTCACATCCATAAGAAAGACTTGTGAACCACTCCTTGCATGTGAACAGTAAAAAAGTGAGTAAACCGACCACCGAGTGAAGATCTTTCTCCTTTTAGCAGCGATATATTTTAATTTTCTTATTTGACCCCGAGAAAAAATTAAGAGAAAAGAACAATAAAATTATGCTAGTCTATTTATGGTGAATTTTTCTTTTTAGTTTTCGTTTCATTTGCCATGTAACTGATATTGTGACAGAAATTTTATCTTTGTACGGTAAATATTAAAGGCTGTGGTATACCTCAAAAAGTGAACAAAACGTTGCATGTGCTTGAAAAAATTTGCGAAAGAGACCAACATACAAAATGCGCTGTAATATGTAATTTTGCACAAAAAAAAAAAAAAAAATAAGAAATAATGCTTAACCTTTCTCCGGCGGAAGAGGTACAATTGTAACTTTTCTGTTTTTAAATTGCAATAACTTTTAATTTTGTTAATATTAGATATCTGAAATTTTCTGACTTTATCGCTTTCTGACTTTTCTGAAAATTGTTTGCTTTCTTTAGCCATATACCTATTATTTATTTTGTTTATTGATTAAGGAGAGAATAATTTAAATATATTCATAGAAAAAGCCAAACTTATCGTAATAAGTCTAAAAGGGTAGAATTGTACCCATGCCACATTTTGACGTTGTAAAATTCTTCCGCTGGACAAAGGTTGAATTGTAAAAGGCGAAAATTTCATTATTTCACAAATTATTGTATAAGGCATACAAAGTCTTAGGTAACAATTTCTAGTTTTTAACTATTTTATTTGATTGTTTGCTTGAACGCTTTTACTGTTTTGTTTTATTATCAAGTTTATAAACTGAGGAAATTAAACATCTGCAGTGGTGCAATGAATGGCACGCTCTACTTGAAATCCCGAGGGAGTGATTCGAGTACTGCCTTTGACAAGTTTCTAAGTGAAGATTTCTTTACATTTGAGAAATGAAATGAAAAATATTCAATTTTGAAATAAACAAAAGTATCTCATATAAACAAAAATGAATCCTTTTCTAAATTTTTACTCGAAAAAATTATACAAGTTACTTGTATGAATCTGGAGATGATAATTTATTATCGACATTAAATGCGATAGAATAGTAGTTAGATTTGTGTTGTCTCGACCAAGAACTAATAGGTTAAAAACGATCGAAGCTAGTGTATAGATTTGTTTAAGTTTATTGTTAATTTTCCTATAGATTTTTTAATCGATGTACAGAGTTACTACATGAATGCAATTTCATGCAACAAAGGGCTATACAAATGACTTGGCAGACATTTTTTCCCACATTTAACATACTTTACTTTACATTCTGAACCTTTTTATTTTTTTGGTTCAATACGTGCACTAAGAATTCTAATTCTCCCAGCAAATATAAAAAACATGTAATACACCATGCTACCATGCAACAATCCATCATTTATTACCAGCTCGCATCCGTGGGGGCTGTCTAGGTAAGAAACCTTCTGGCAATAAAATCCCACAAATTAATGCATACCGCGGCTCTGCACTTGCAAGATGCAACAAACAGGCCGATTAGGCGCATCAACCGGAGGCAAGCGCTTCATCCATCCAATACAACCAACGGCAGCATCGAGATGTTGAAGTTTCAGATGTAAACGCTTCGGTTTGGCGGACGTTTCTTTGTTTGACGTTTGTGCGCTGATTACATCACTTCACACGGCGTGTTATATTGTTGTTGTTGTAACATATCGCAACCTAACTACAAAAAGTGCACAACTCAAGATTTTAAAATTTTCAAAAGAAGAGAGAAAACAATTTTGTTTTTCAAGGAACTAAATACAAAATCAAAGAAAAGGATTTTTTCTTGAATGTAAGAGTAAGAAAAAGAGCACAAAGTTTACTTATATGATGAAGATCGATGCTACGAATAGTTTTACATTATAAAGTTAACATTTTTTCATTTTCAATTCTGCGCTTTTGTAGTTAAGGTGCGATATGCTAGCTTACAGCTTATGATTGCATGCAAAAATGTTTTATTACTGCTTGTTGCCATTCCTGTTTGAGGATATATGAAGTTTTTATTGACTAGTTAGTTGGCTTAAGAATTCTTAAAGCCGCGTTTTTATTGCGATGATGTATTAATTCACATTGAAGTTGGCAGTGCTAGAGAGAGAGAGAGAGAGAGGTAAGCAAAAACTAGTTAGCAAAAACTGCATTAAAATTGTTTCACATGGTTGCGTTCCTGCTTCAGCGTGCTGAAGAAATGTCAGAAATTGTTAATAAAAAAACTCTGCTTTAAGGGGGTGCAAAGCGGAAGCATTAAAAATGGACAAACTGAAAATTAATTGCAAATCTTGCCGCTACAAATTTTCAGATTTAGCGCTGATAGCCAAAGATAAACATAGCGGCAGCGAAGCGTTTGAAGCATTCTTGGCAACATGTTGAAAACGTTTCTTCGTTTGTGGGAACAAACCGGGCAGCATCTATCATAGTGCTTCTGGTGGCGTTGGCGGCCAGACAGTTGGCTGAATAATCGCCGCATTCGTTGCACGTTTGATTTTTCCGCTCTAATTCGTGGCAAAACATCACATCCCGTTGGTTGTAGTTTTTTTGGACATTTACTGCTTATTTTGTTGACCAAAAAATAACATTGCGAAAATCTTGTTGGTTACACAAAATAAATTGACTATGAAATAATATTTCCTTGCGGAAAAAATTCCAAGCAAATTTCCCATCAGCAGCAGCTGTGCTGCGATGTTTTGACCCCGTCGTCTGGCTTGAGCCACATTTGCTTAATATTTCGTTATGCTTATTTTGTATGTGTGTGTGTGTGTGTGTGTGTGTGTTGTCGCTTTCAATTTGGCTAAAAAAGGGAGCGCTCAGTCGAAATCAACTCTTCGAAGGGACAAACCCCCTTCTAACTAGACTAGACGACTCTAGTGGAACGAGACGGCAGTATTGTGCTTGTTGTTATTGTTGTTTTGAGTTTGCTTGCGCATATTTATGATAACGTGTCACGCGAGTACTATTAAAGCAATAATTTTTCCCAAATGCATTTCTTCATTGTCTAAAAAAACTGTAAAGAATGAAAATTGAATTAAGCTTAAGTGGTGGAAAAACTTGCGAAATGCACGACTTTAAGGGTTTGGTTACTCATTAGCTATGAGTTGTCCTGAGGGTTAAGCAAACGTTATTTTTTTGATTTTGTCTGACTTATTTCGCAGCGCAACTTTTATTGAAATCATTACTGTTTATCGTGTGAAAAGGTTAATGAACTCTACCCGGCTGAGTATGCGAGTTAGCGCCGGCCATTAGCTCATTTTAGAAATACATTTTTCACACATACAGTTATAACCAAGTACACTAAAAAAAAAAGAATTTGGATAAAAATACGAAAAAAATCTTTGTAGTTTGAAGAAATCCTCACGGTAAAATTAGAAGCTTCCATTTGGAAGTGATGGAGAAACATTCCTCATCATATCTCTTCGATGTTGAGGCAGGGAGTTTGCATGTGGAAATCATTGATTCCAAACCGCTCCTTTAAGACTGCATGTGGAAAATTTTGCTTGTTTTGAGACAATGACAAATCCAGCGGAGAGAGATGTTTTTACATTAATTTTTAATACAGTGGAGAGGAATGTTCCCTGCACTGACATAGTGTGTAAGATAAGTGATTGCTTCCAACATTCCATGGAATGTTTCCTGTTTATATCCGGGAATGTTTCCATTTCCTAGAGGGAATACTATCAAACTTTTTTGAAGAATCTTTGAGAAAAGTTCGTTAGCGATAACATTTTTGCAAATGGCGAAAAACTTGCTCATTAGTGAAAAATTGTAATGTCGATGGAGAAATGGGAAAGAAAGAGCGGATGAAAAGATAGCATATATAACAGACTACAGATACTACGTTTCTAAATATAAAGTATCAAATTTTATACAAATTTATACAAAACACGGGAGGTCCCACAATGAAAAAATTAGAGAAAAGCAATAAAGTTTTCTAAGCATGAAGGTGGTAGTTTTTCTTTTTGAAGCGTTTGTTTATCAAGCGAACATATTCATATTATGCGGAAGTAAAATGAAAAGCTTACAAAGCGTCAGATAGAATCTACTTCAAACCATTTCCATTCATTCCTTTGCCTTGCTGTAAAAGCTTTTTTTGAAGCGTTAGCTTTTTAAGCGAAGTTATTTATGTACACGCTTAGTGTAAAATATCATATCTTAATATAATAATATTTTATCCACTACTTTGCCGATTAGATGGCGCACTTCTCAACAATCGTTTTTTAGCGAATTCTCAAACCAGGTGCTGACACAGACTATGTTTTAGGGCAAATGATCCAAAAAGAAATTTGTAAACAAAAGTGATATCAGTAAGTAAAAGAGGGTCTTAATTAGCCTAATTTTATTTTTTTTCAACTGAAAATGTCCAATTAATTTAATAATTGTATTTGACAAACTAATTGTAATGAATTTTTTAAGGAGAAAGAAATATGGTGCATTTGAAATCGTGACTATTATGGTTGAGTTATTCCCCACAAGTTTGCACAAGTGAAATACAAAACTTCACTTTTCTGGCAATGGATATGACAAACATAACTTGTTGGCCGCAATACAGCTTCATACAGAAAACAACAGCAACAACAACACCGGCTGCTTAAATGGCATTCATTGAAGGCAGCATTAATCCACATATACAAATCAATATTTACCGCAATCGTAGTGAACAACGAATGAAGTGAAAAAGTGGCAAAAGTGTTGCAGCAGCAGCGTTGCATGCGTCGACATTCGGCATGTGGCTTAACCCTTTAACAGGCAAGGTTGAAAGAACTTTTAAAAAGACAGCAACATATTTATTTCTGTTAAATGTAGGTGTTATGTCGATAGTCAGGCTAGACGCTAGGTGAAAGAAGTTCGAAAACTCACTTTACAAAATGCAAAATAGTTTCCCGTAAGTATTAAGTTTCATTCAAAAAGTGCAGATAATAAAAATATATAATTCACCCAAAAAATGTTTTAAAAAAAATAAATATTGGATAGTTCAAAATGCAAGGTGTTCCCTATCAAAAGCGCAATCCTGCGGCAGTTGATTTCTTGGGTCGAAGCAAAGGCAAAAATTGTGTGGCAGAGGACGGGGTCCATCGATCCTCTGTTTTCAGTTAAAAGGTGATTTTTATTAAAACTCACTTAAAAAGGTGTAATCAGCTCTACGCTTATAACTTCAAAATTAATGCAACTGAAAAAAATAAAAGACAATTCTGGAAAAGTAATTAATAAGTGAACCAAGATTTGTAAATTTTGTAAATTTCATTAAATTCTTTTAAAAAATATTTCTTGGTCGATTTGCACAAATATTCGGTTAAGATTTAATTTTTTCTAATAATGCACTTTAAGCCTTCTATAAACTGTCTTCAAGTCTTTCGTAAATTTATTTAAAAAATCATTGAAAAATAAAGGTAGGTTCAGGTCAACGAAAAGCTAGTTCTATCAAATCCATTTATTCTTTTGTGTGAGCCTATTTAATTGTGCAACTATAAAAAAAATATGAGATTCACTTTCTCCATTTTAAGTGAATATAAATAAACTTTCCCTTATAACTTTGAACATGGGGGAGCTGGATCTCCTGCCATTCGATAGTAACTTTGCCTTGACCCAACGAATCAACTACCGCAAGATTGTTCTTTTGTTACGGAACACCGTGTATATCTGCTTCTTATTTTTTTATGTTGATGATGTGCATGTAATAATTTATTTGTAAAAAAAAAAACAAATAAAATAAAAAATACAAAAAATGCAAAATATAAACTAACGAACGGTTGAACTGACACATAAAACTGATACTTTGTTGTAGTTTGGCTAATTTTTATGAGCTGTCAACAAATTTTAAGCTTGAAAAAATTAAAATGTTAAAATTGCACTGAAAAAAGTGATGGCTGCCTCAGGGTAGCCTAGCTGGTTAGAGGGTTAAATAACCACAATTGTACTTTTTTTTTGTGTTTTCTATCGACCAACAAACAGCTGCTGCTGTAATTCATGCTTATTGTCAGCTATAAAAGTCAAGTTGGAAAAGTGTGCGAAAGCGTAAAGAATTTTCTATAGATTCTCTTTGGAAAAACTAAAAAAAAACTAAATAAATTGCTTAGATGATACGAATACAACAAAACAATAGCTTGCATAAAATATGCAACTGCAGCGCAACTCATGCATATGAACCAAAAAGTATCGCATTCCACAGGTAGCTGCATCTCTCAGTCATGCCACAAACACGAGCTCCTCGTTCTTAGCTTTTTTTTTATTATATTGCATATTCTGACTTTTGAATCGTGTTTGTATCGTGTTTATAAATAATATAATTTTTTTTTTTAGTATTGTTGTTGCTTTTATGATTTTTCTTGCATTTTGACTGAAAACAAAAGAATTGCATGGTAGACAAACAAGCGAATCCGCAGCATTTTCTAGTAAGCTTGCATCTAATAGATACATTATTAGTATGTAACTCAAGCATGTCGCGCGTCGTCTTCGTTGTGCACCCTACAGCGACGTATTTTTAATTGGCAATTGGATGGAGTTTATTCCATCAATTTCTGCTGCTGGAGCTGCCTGCTTTAACGTCTTGGATTTTCCTCATTTTCTGTAGGCTTTGATGTGAAATTTGCTGCGGTGCTACTTTTCACTGTTGTTGCTTGTTTGTCTGTCGTCGTTGTTGCCATTTATAATGATGCTCATGTTGTTGCTGTTGTAATTTACGCTGTTGCTGTTCTTGTTGTTGTTGTTGTTATTGTTTGAGCTAGCTGCTTTTGTTTCCTAACACCTCCATCTCAAACTAGATGGCTTCAGTTGAACTTATCTCTTTTTTGCGACTCATTGTTTGCTGATTGTTTTTTCCACTACTTGTTGTTGTTTTAATTTTCCAGCGCCCTTCTTTTTCGACACTTTCACACATTTTTCACTGTTCTGTTTTTTTATATCTTTTTTTCTTCCCACTTCTTCACAACTTCACAAACTTTAACTCATTAAGTTTGGCATAATTTTTGCATTTTCCGCGCAATCTTTAATGTTTGTTTGCATTTTTTTTTTTGCATATCAAAGTGTGAGAATTACTTGATAGCTATGTAGATGCAGTTAATTTAGATGGTCGATAAAGCAGTACCATGGAAAAATTAAATTGTTTAGGTAAATAAAGTGTTAGTTTAACAATTCATGCTTGATTTTTGTTGATGTTTTTTTTTCAAAATTCCCATGCATTAAATAAATGTCAATAATACAGCGTTACCTTGTGACTTTTATGTACCATTACTGGTCGGTGATATATTTTATTTTATGCTTATATTACCGGGTTATTCGGAGCTGATGTTGCAATTTAGGCGTGTGCTTTGTGTAGATTGTTGCACGTTCCAAGGTTTGCTAGTATTTGCTCTTGTTCTCAATTTTTAAAACTATAAAACTTTCAAACAGAGCTTGGATACTATGTTCGTTAGTTAGTTAGTTAGTTAATTAAGTGAGGAGGGAGCAAGACACCTAGTTACTACGGCCTCAAAGGCCTATTGTAACAAACCTCTATAAGTTATAGTTCATCCTTAATCGTTAAGTGCGTTAGGAACCGAGCGATGTCCTTGGGTGAACTATCCGCTATTAGATGCGGTTCTAGGTACTATGCACCTAAGTAACGAAGACGGGTTCTGATTAGCCCGTTATAGTGACACAAGATGTGCTCTGCTGTTTCTTCACCTTCATTACATATTCTACACAGATCTTCCTGGACTATACCCATGGTTGATAAGTGTTTATTTACCTTACAATGTCCAATTAGGAAACCTGTCATAAGTCTGATAAATCTTCCACTTAGAGTCGGGAATTGTTTCGTTCTTTGGAGCGAAGTGGTTGGAATGAATGTTTTCGCCTGTCTGTTACCTTCAGTTTCCCTCCAGCAATGAAGTGCCTCTCTGTTTAGCCACATTTTAATGTTATGGCGCATAGAGCCCCATGGTATCCCGCAGAATGGTTCTGGGTCTATGAAGGACCTTGCATCCCCTTTCCTGGCTAGTTCGTCCGCAATCTCGTTACCTAAATAGCCGCTAGGACCTGGTACCCAAATGAGATGTGTACCGGCGCTTGTAGCCACATAAGTTGTTTCCTGTATTTTAAATGTTTTTATTTTTCAAACCAAATCAGCTCCATCTAGTTGTCGAAATCAAATTCACCTCACTAAAATGAAGACTTTTCGTTTCCTTTTGGCTACAAAAACTAAAAAAATTTTTATTGGAAATTTTACGCTATTACGGGATTTATTTCTTTGAGATGCTGTTAGCGAAAAAATCGTGGTCTGATCGAACAATTTAAGCGTTCTTTTCTGATCAGCAGTCGCCAAAGAAGGTCAACTAAAATTCAATTAAAAGTTAAACTAGTGGAAAAAGTACAGTGATTTTTATTTTACAATTTAAATAAATTAAATTAAATTAAATAAATTAAATTAAAGTTGTATACATAGAACATTAAAGTTTTTGATCATAAAGCAAGAAAGAAAAGTAAGTAAGATTATTTTTAGTACGTTTTTTATGATATTAATTGTTGGTTTTTTTAAATAGTTAAGTTAAGAGGAATTCTTAATTGCTTTCATAGAAGCTGTAAAGTTGGCTTAGAAATCGAACAAAGTTTAATTACTGGTGCCATCTCCTAAAAGGGTAAATTTAAATTTTATCAAAAACAAAAAAAAAAAAAAAAAAAATTCTAATTTTGTTATAAAAATTAGTTAATTATCTATGCAAATAAATATATATATTTATAAATCTCTCCAGACTTGGCACCATAGGGAAGTTAGTGCGAAAACAGAAAAAGCAAAAACTTTAAAGCTTTCACCATGCACATAAGCAGATTCTTGCATTAAAAAGGTAACGGGGACAAAAAGCATATAGGCAAGAAGTTAGTCTATGTCGATCGTCATGTCAAGCAGCAGCATCTCAACAAGCGGTAAAATAGCCGAGTGATTAAAGTGCGGTGTTAAAGTTAAAGTTAAAATTAAAGTTAAAGTTAAAGAAAAAAAATTTAATTGCATTTCAGGACGGAAAAATTGGTTAAAATAAGTTAAAAAATAATTAAAATAGCATAAATGTTAGTTTGAACTGAAAAGTTAAAAAGTAAAAGTTAAATCATATATAGTGGTATATACATGTAAGTGTACATGCATATATATCGTGATCGTGCAAAACTCACCACTTAATGCACTTGTAAGCTAATCTAAGAATAACCTTAAAATCTAAAATTAAATGATAAGCTAGCAAAATGTAGAATATAACTTTAAAATTAAATAAACGTAACAAAACTCTGAGCTAAACATGAAAAAAAAAACATTAGAGTGAAAGAAAGAAGAAAAAAAAAAACTTATACATATCTAAGAACTCTAAGCAACATTTCTAAATAAAACTAAAATAATCTTAACTAAAATCTAAGCTAATATAGGTGCGCGATAAATGTTTAAAAGTTAGTAAAATTCTTAAAAATCTACTTAAATCTATGTTTAAAAGTTATTGTTAAATTATTGCTTGTTGTTGTAATCAATGGAGTTAGTTTAAACATACAAACATACATAAAAAAAAAAAAACATATTCAACTAATCTGCTGAAAACAGAAAAAAAACAATGTTGCTAACGTATAAACTCACCACGCTTAGCTTATCACTAAGCCACTGCTAGCCAAAATTGGTAACATGTTTTATGTTAAAACGCTGTTAAACTCTGAACATGCATGTTAACGCGACCTTTCTTTGTGTCTTAGAAAAAAAAAAATAATTTTACCATAAAAAAAAAAAGCTTTCTCTCCTTTTAACAAAAACTTAGCTCAACGCAAATAAAAATAGCAACAATGCAGCTTGCCTTGCTCACCAACATGAAAGATCTTTCATCGCGGGAACAGTGGAGTTAAACAAAGTAAGTTTTTTTATTCTCTTCTTTTTATTATTTGCAAAGCTTTTCTCTTAAAATTTTTTTTTTAAATGAATGAACGAAAAAGAAAAACAACAACAACAAACATTTATAACTTAAAAAAACACATATCAGCTGTAACGTCATCTAATTGAAAAAAAAAAAAAAAACAAAAGAACAAATATCTCTTGATGAGTTTTGTCATATAGTTTTTTTACTAGTTTTTAAATATTTTTCGACAATGTAAACTTATAAAATGTAATGAAAATGAAAAAGAAATTATTATAAAATTTAATTAATTGAATTTTTTATTATTTTTCACTTATATTAAAATATTATATTTTTTTAATATTAACATTATTTCATATCATGTTTATATTTTTTTCCCATAACTCTAGCCACATAAACCATTGTGTATTTAATATTTTTTTTTGTATTGACTTTCGTTAGTGTTTAAAAAGAGTTATACATAAATTTTTCTTAAATAAAAACAACGGATTGTTTTGAATTATGTATTTGTAAAGTTAAAGTTTGATTTCATGCGGGCATTGTGAGTAAGTTGTGAGATACCTTTTTTTGGGATCATCTTATAGATAAATAGGGATTTTGTTTTATGATGATCATGGATGGGAGGGCAAATGTTGAGGCCAGGTCACCAATTCTCAACAATAACATAATTTTGAGCGCAGATTTTCTTTTCATCCTCTTAATTGTTCTTTTTCTAAATTTCTTATCTTTCTATCTTTTTCTTATTCTATGCATTACTACCTTTAACCCATTCCTTGCACGCAACTTAAAATTTGCATTACTGTAGTTGTGTTTTTATCAGTGATAAGCTACAAGAACTTTCACTCCCACTAGCCGACGAGCCAGAGCCGGAAATCAAAGCGTGCATCCGTCGCTTATCATCTGCTCAAAAATAACTATAAATATTCAGATCGTTACATGCTACAGATGGACTCTGTTATGGGTAGATACCTTGATAAGTAGCTGTAAGCAATCCCATAAGAGTTTGGACGTGATTTTATATGCTCAAAGTGCAAGTAGAGCTGCTTTACTATCAGAGTGAATGTAAATGTTTTTGTTCCTAGTGGGACTGTTTACATACTCTCTTAGGCAGATCTCAATGGCGTGGACTTCAGCTTGGAAGACTGAATTACCTGTGCCCATGCTGGCATATATAGATTTTCCCTGCCTTAAGTCTAAAACTCCAGCTCCCACCCCTTCCTCTGTCTTTGAGCTATCAGTATACCAGGCTTGAAAGTCACCAGTGAACCGTGGCCTCTCTTTTTCCCATGTGGTTCTGTTTGGGAAGGATACTTGGAAGTTTTTGTAGAAGTTGAATTTTGGAAAGCAGAGATCGCAGGGTAATAACCTTAGATTTTCGTCCTTGGCTATTTCGTCTAACAGCGCTGAGTGAGTATTACTTGGTATAATCAAATTGTTGTCAATGATGAGCCTGACTGTGAAGAGCAGAGCTTCTTGCTTAGCAAAAAGATGTAATGGTGGTATACCAACCAAAATCTCCAAAGCAGCTACATACACAAGCTAGTCGTTACAATTTGCTGAGCTTGGCTTGAGCTGTTTTTTGGATCGTTTTACTCCACCATACTGGTGCAGTATATAAGACGATAGGTCCCGTGATGGAAGTATACATCCACATGGCTAGTTTGGGACTTAGGCCCCAGTTTTTACCTACAAAACTTCTGCTGACCCATGATGAGGCCCTTGCTTTGTTTACGGTGTTGTTTAGGTGTGGGTTCTATGTGAGTTTATCATCAAGCGTCACAACTAAGTATTTGATTTCTTTGGAGAAGTTTATAGTTTCACCGAGAAGTGTAGGTTCAGTTAGATTTTTCCTGACTCTTTTCTTGGTGAAGACTATGATGCTGGTTTTCTTAGGGTTGACGTTGAGCCCTGTTTCCCTGCACCATTTAGATACTATGTTGAGTGCTCTGTGGAGGAGATACGATAAGGTATCCTCGTATTTTCCTCTGATACGGATCACGATGTCATCAGCGTAACCCTGCACATCGAAGCCATTTGAGCAAAGAAGCTCTAAGAGTTCATCAAGCACAATGGACCACAGTATTGGAGAGAGAACTCCTCCTTGTGGACAACCTTTTGCGACGAGTACTCTTAGTACTACCGTGCCCAAAGTTGATTTCATATTCCTGACTTTCAGCACGTGAATACTATGTTATAATAATGATTAATGTCAGTTCACAAAAAAAAAAATATTAAGTCGAAAATAATAAAAACAGGGACTCAACTAATACTGCACAAAAGGCATAAGACTGTTCTATGAATCTTAGTGGTTAATGCAAAATGAACAAAAAATTGGATTGAAAATTCAACATATTATTCGGATATTCGAAAAAGTTTGGTTACAAATTGTCGCTAGATGGCTCTAAAGTGTAATATCACTGGTAATATTAATTGCATCTGGCAATGCTATAGCTTGTTTGAAAGGTGACATTTTAAGAACGCATTGTTCTGTGAACAGTTTTCTAAGTACAAAAATGAGTGAAAATTCGAAACATTATCGTCATATTTTGCTTTTCTATTATAAAAAAGATAAGAATGTAAGAATAAGAACTAGAAAAATAGCAGCGAAGTGGTTTGCTCATTGTCGATCTAATAATTTTGATGTAAAAGATGCTCCTAGCTCTGTAGCAGGATTCCCAAAAGGTTAACGATAATTCAAGTTGTTATTATCGGCCATTGTGCATGCACAGTTTCATAGTAAATGACATATTTCGATAGTTAACTACAGCGGCAATTGAATCACTGCTAAAACGGAACGAAATCGAACCATTTCTGAAGAAAATGATTACGGGCGATAAAAAGTGGATCACATATGACAATAATGGGAGAAAAATATCGTAGACGAAGCAAGGTAAAGCTTCACAAATGGTGGCAAAGCCAGGATTGACACCAAGGACGGGAATGCTGGACTTCTGGTGGGATTGGAAGGTAATTGTTCATTATGAGCTTCTACAACCTGATCTGATCTGATCTACAAAAGATTCGTTCTGTTCTCTACTGTCAACAATTAGCGAGATTGAAGCAAGCAATATAATTAAAACGGCCAGAATTAATGAACAGAAAAGGTGTTGTATTCCATCATTACAACGCCAGACCACACTCGTCTCTGATGACCCGGCAGAAACTGAAGGAGGTTGGTTGGGAAGTTTTGATGCATCTACCATACAGCCCAGACCTTGCACCTTCAGCTTATTATTTGCTTCGATGTCTGTAGAACTCTCTAAAAATGTAAATTTGAATTCTGTGAAGGCCTGCGAAACGCACTTGGGGATCAGTTTTTCACTCAGAAGACCTAGAAGTTCTACACAGATGGAATAATGGCTTTAGCCCAAAAATGACAAAAAAGGTTATCGATCAAAACGGCACATAATTTGTTTGATAAAGCTCGTTTCAAATATAAGAAAAAAGTGTTTTATTTTGGTCAAATTTGCCAAACCGAAACTTTTCTAATACCCAGTATTTTATCTTTACAGCAAGTTTCATAAACTTGTCTGAAATTCGTCGTGAAATTATCAACTATTTCTTTGAAGATAATTATAAATAACAAAAAAATGACTGATTAGTGACGAGGACGGAGAATGGAAATGAAATTGAAGGTGTTACCTGTGTGGATTTTACATAAAAATAATCCAGTGAGCCATGAGAGGTTATTTTTCTCGCTAAGTATCTAAATTATTTCGACTAACAACTCGACCACCCAACAAAGTAACTGTCTCAGTGACAGATTGTATATAAATCGATTTACATAAAATCAAAAGAAAACTAGTAACGGTGGAGCCTCGGCAGGGTACCAAAGCTAAAATACCCCCCCCCCCCCGCGGCCACATTGAAGTATATTCGAAGTCTTTAGCCACGACATACACGATGACATTCAGTTTTATATATTAACGAAAGTTTTCCTATTTTGATGACGTCACTTTGTATGGGAAGTAGGCGTGGTTTTAATCCGATTTTGGCATATATATAGAGATGGTTCATATTATGTATCAAAGCTAAAGTGCAAAATTTCAAGACATTTCATTAATTTTTGTGAACTTTTAAGAGATTTAACGTTTAAAATAAATTCAATTTGTATGGGAGGTAGGCGTGGTTTTCATTCGATTTTGCCAAATATCATAGTATAGTGGTGGTCTACGTTATATATATATGCAAAACTTCAAGACATTTCATTAATTTGAGCAGATTTTTAAGAGATTTTACTTTTAAAATAAAGCCACTTTGTATGGGAGGTAAGCGTGGTTTTCATCCGATTTTTTCAAATTTCATAGCGAGGATTAAAACTGAAGAGCAAAGCTCACATGCGAAATTTCAATGCATTTCTTTAATTTTTGTGGATTTTAAAGACATTTTGCGGTTAATATAAAGTCACTTTGTATGGGAGGTAGGCGTGGGTTTCATTCGATTTCGCCCATTTTCGAACTTGATCTTTCTTTTTTAAAAATAAACTTATATTTTCAATGATGCTGATCAAAAATATATATATTTTTCTATAGCTGCCACGCCTCCTTCTTGGCGTTACAAACGGAATGACAAAGTTAAATTACCCCTTAGTACACGTTGGAGTATAAAAATCTAAAGCATTTTAAACCTTTTTATTTTTTTTTTAAGGTCATAAAGACAATGCAAATCACAAAAATCCAATATAATTTCCATTAAATCACACAGATCTTTCAAGTCACACAGACATTCGGTAAAACATATATAATTTATGATGATCACACAGATCCTCTAAGTCACACAGACCTCTGGTATCACACAGATCTTCATGGCATACAGGTCTCTGGTATCACACAGATCTTCATGGCATACAGACCTCTGGTATCACACATATACAATTACTGTAACATATAAAATTAAAATATCGTCACGATATCTAATCACTATTCATAAATTTAGTATCTTTAATGTATCGAAATTTAAAAAGTTCGATATTGCTATGAATTGAAAAATTATAAAATATCGAAAAAATATCGATAAATTTAACACTCGAGAACTTGTTTGCTGAGCTTTTTTTTTGGCTTCGTTTGAATAGGAAAATACTTATTTGAGGCATTAATCTCAGACCATTTCTAATTTGATTTTTTGAAATTTTATAAGTTAAAAAATTTTAATAGTTAATTTTTAAAGGAAAATAAATGTTAAAATGATGTAAAAAATACTAAGTTACTGAAACGTAAATGGAAATTTTTCCTAGAAGTAGATACAATATAGCGATTCTGGCTCAGGTGGAGCGGTGGAGCAAGCTGATGACGTCACTCTGGCCCAGCGCCATCTTGTGGGGGCTTTTTGCTAAAATGTGTAAAGGTGCATGTCTTTGCTAAAAGCTATTATGGTGTATGTCTTTGCTAAAAGCTATTATGGTGTATGTCTTTGCTAAAATGTATTAAAAGTAGGCAAGTTTGGTGTATGTCTTTGCTGTAAGCTTTTAAATTAACAAGTTTGGTGTATGTCTTTGCTAAAAAGCTATTATGGTGTATGTCTTTGCTAAAAGCTATTATGGTGTATGTCTTTGCTTTTAAGCGTTAGTCATAATTTCATACACTACATTATAGGTAGTGGTAGTCAAGCGAGTTCTTATCAGTGTTTGCATGTTTTGTTTTTCTTAACCCTCGAATACCTAATAGCAATGACTCAAATCCTGAGTGACGAGCTTAGCTGAAATGATATGACTTGCTATATGAAAATATATATATTAATATGGATTGAAGCAATTTAGGTACGGCGAAGGTTGAAGGGTTAAAGAATTGTTTATAAATTTATCATAATGGTGCTAAGTATTAGGTGCGAGTATTAGATTTGTATAAGTAGTTTAAGAATTGGATGACAACCATTTGAAACATAGGCGTATATAAATATCCATTCGTCAGCTGGGGGACATCGGGGTAACAAGCCCCCGCGTAATAACCACCGGCCAAGTCACTTACACCCAGCAACTTCTCCGCCGCTGTATTTTATTTTAAGTAAACGAAATACATAGCAACCAGGAAGAATCAAGAAGTTTCTAGAAGCTTCGAGATGCAGAAACGTCGAGAACATTTTAGAAGCTGACTTATGTCATTGTATGCCGAAGCGAATGGCGTGAGAGAGAAAGGGAGGGAGAGAATTTGATAGTAAGAGAGAGAAAGGGAGATAGCAAATAGCGCGATCCTATACAAATAATACTTCAGAATCAACCTAACCTAAACCAATGCCAAGAAGAGACAGGAAGTTTCTAGAAGCTTCGAGATGCAGAAACGTCGAGAACATTTTAGAAGTCGACTTATGTTATTGTATGCCGATGACGTCACCCATACCCATCCTGGTACGGATTTTAATTTTATTTAATTTCAATTTCAATACTAATTTCAAGGTTAAAGTGATAAGAGCCAAGCTTCATAGTAAGCACACTCATAACCCGCAAGTTCAAGATAAGGCAGCAATGGACAAGTTCAAACATGTTTTTTTTTTTTTTGTGTTACTTCTAAAATAAATAAACAATTTTTGCGGTCAAGTGCAAGGGCAAAAAAAGAAGATAAGAATTTAAAGTTGATATGTCAAAAACTAAGCTAAGCTAACCTAAGCTAATATAAGCTAAGGCTGCGTTCATAGTGAACGCCCATAATCGGCTGCTTTTTTATAATGGTTCTTGTTGTTGTTGTTCTTACTGTTGCTATTGTTGTTCTTACTGATGTTGGTGTTGTTGTTGTTGTTCTTGTTGTTGTTCTTACTGTTGTTGTTGTTGTTCTTACTCTTGTTGTTGTGGTTGTTGTTGTTGTTGATGAGGCTGTTTTACTAATAATAAAAATAGGCAATCTAAAGTTACTAAATAAATAGCTAAACTTCTTTATTAAAATATTATTTATATTAATTACACTACATTTTGAGCCCAATTTGGTCACATCTGTTGATAACCAAGATAAGCTATGGAAGCTAGTACAATTACGGACCATCTCAAGTCAAATATGTTGAAGAACTATCACCCAACACAACATTTATCTTACTATGACAATGGACGACACGGTTGCAAGCAGTTTTTAAAGGTAAACCAATCGGCCAAACGGTTACATGGTAAATTTTGACATATATCAAGGCAAGAACCCACGTTGTACCAATCCATATGATGAACGATTCGGAAAATGTGCAGTACCACTTATAACTATGATCGATGACTTTCAGATAATTTGAAAGGCCTTATTGAATATTTCATTCATATTGAATTATTGTTTGATTGATTATCGATATTGTGATTGATTGATTGATTATCGATCAGTTTAAGCAGGTAGCTGTTGAACAGTACAGATCATTTTAGCCGGTAGCTGTTGAACAGTACAGACCAGTTTTAGCAGGTAGCTGTTGAACAGTACAGACCAGTTTTAGCCGGTAGCTGTAGAACAGTACAGACCAGTTTTAGCAGTTGCTGTTGATCAGTACAGACCAGTTTAGCAGATAACTGCTAAAACTGATCTGTACTATTCAACAGCTACCGGCTAAAACTGGTCTGTACTATTCAACAGCTAACTGCTAAAACTGGTCTGTACTGTTCAACAGCTACCTGCTAAAACTGGTCTGTACTGTTCTACATCTACCAGCTAAAATGGTCTGTACTGTTCAACAGCTACCTGCTTAAACTGATCGATAATCAATCAATCAATCACAATATCGATAATCAATCAAACAATAATTCAATATGAATGAAATATTCAATAAGGCCTTTCAAATTATCTGAAAGTCATCGATCATAGTTATAAGTGGTACTGCACATTTTCCGAATCGTTCATCATATGGATTGGTACAACGTGGGTTCTTGCCTTGATATATGTCAAAATTTACCATGTAACCGTTTGGCCGATTGGTTTACCTTTAAAAACTGCTTGCAACCGTGTCGTCCATTGTCATAGTAAGATAAATGTTGTGTTGGGTGATAGTTCTTCAACATATTTGACTTGAGATGGTCCGTAATTGTACTAGCTTCCATAGCTTATCTTGGTTATCAACAGATGTGACCAAATTGGGCTCAAAATGTAGTGTAATTAATATAAATAATATTTTAATAAAGAAGTTTAGCTATTTATTTAGTAACTTTAGATTGCCTATTTTTATTATTAGTAAAACAGCCTCATCAACAACAACAACAACCACAACAACAAGAGTAAGAACAACAACAACAACAACAACAGTAAGAACAACAACAAGAACAACAACAACAACACCAACATCAGTAAGAACAACAATAGCAACAGTAAGAACAACAACAACAAGAACCATTATAAAAAAGCAGCCGATTATGGGCGTTCACTATGAACGCAGCCTTAGCTTATATTAGCTTAGGTTAGCTTAGCTTAGTTTTTGACATATCAACTTTAAATTCTTATCTTCTTTTTTTGCCCTTGCACTTGACCGCAAAAATTGTTTATTTATTTTAGAAGTAACACAAAAAAAAAAAAAACATGTTTGAACTTGTCCATTGCTGCCTTATCTTGAACTTGCGGGTTATGAGTGTGCTTACTATGAAGCTTGGCTCTTATCACTTTAACCTTGAAATTAGTATTGAAATTGAAATTAAATAAAATTAAAATCCGTACCAGGATGGGTATGGGTGACGTCATCGGCATACAATAACATAAGTCGACTTCTAAAATGTTCTCGACGTTTCTGCATCTCGAAGCTTCTAGAAACTTCCTGTCTCTTCTTGGCATTGGTTTAGGTTAGGTTGATTCTGAAGTATTATTTGTATAGGATCGCGCTATTTGCTATCTCCCTTTCTCTCTCTTACTATCAAATTCTCTCCCTCCCTTTCTCTCTCACGCCATTCGCTTCGGCATACAATGACATAAGTCAGCTTCTAAAATGTTCTCGACGTTTCTGCATCTCGAAGCTTCTAGAAACTTCTTGATTCTTCCTGGTTGCTATGTATTTCGTTTACTTAAAATAAAATACAGCGGCGGAGAAGTTGCTGGGTGTAAGTGACTTGGCCGGTGGTTATTACGCGGGGGCTTGTTACCCCGATGTCCCCCAGCTGACGAATGGATATTTATATACGCCTATGTTTCAAATGGTTGTCATCCAATTCTTAAACTACTTATACAAATCTAATACTCGCACCTAATACTTAGCACCATTATGATAAATTTATAAACAATTCTTTAACCCTTCAACCTTCGCCGTACCTAAATTGCTTCAATCCATATTAATATATATATTTTCATATAGCAAGTCATATCATTTCAGCTAAGCTCGTCACTCAGGATTTGAGTCATTGCTATTAGGTATTCGAGGGTTAAGAAAAACAAAACATGCAAACACTGATAAGAACTCGCTTGACTACCACTACCTATAATGTAGTGTATGAAATTATGACTAACGCTTAAAAGCAAAGACATACACCATAATAGCTTTTAGCAAAGACATACACCATAATAGCTTTTTAGCAAAGACATACACCAAACTTGTTAATTTAAAAGCTTACAGCAAAGACATACACCAAACTTGCCTACTTTTAATACATTTTAGCAAAGACATACACCATAATAGCTTTTAGCAAAGACATACACCATAATAGCTTTTAGCAAAGACATGCACCTTTACACATTTTAGCAAAAAGCCCCCACAAGATGGCGCTGGGCCAGAGTGACGTCATCAGCTTGCTCCACCGCTCCACCTGAGCCAGAATCGCTATATTGTATCTACTCCTAGATTTGTTTTATTCCCTTCCAATGCGATTTGTTTCCACAAACAGAAAAGAAATATATTAATATTTTTCATGAATTTTAGCATTAAATATTTTTCTAAGGACCACAATCATAAAAAATATTTAATATCAAAATTCTTATAGTTTTGACATCGTTACAATATCGATTAATTTAGTATGTATCGGAAATTTTAACAATTTCGTTATAGTTACGATATAGTAGAAAAACTTTGATGAATTTAGTATCGGAAATTTTAGGAAATTTTTAAAATTTCGATAAAGTTATGATATAGAAAAACTATTGATAAATTTAGTATCTAAAAAGTATAGAAATATTTTAAATTTTAATATCGTTACGACATCTTTTTGATATCGTTCCGCTTGCCTGTCACTCAAGAGTCCTGAATTCGAGTTCCACGTCTTAGTTTTTTTTTAGTTTCAACAAAAATCGTTTAAAAATCTTAAATGGGTAAATATTTTTCAAGCGATAAATATGCTGTTTCAATTTCTAAGAAAAGCTTTTTATATCTGCAAGCAAAACTCCGACTAGAAATCATGAAAAAACAAAATTTCGCCTCAAACATCGGCTTTAAATTATAAAAATATTAAACTGCTGCAAGATCAAAGATAAAATTTTGATTTGATTAATAACAGGTGATCATAGCGAAAAAAGTGAAAATCAAAAATAATTACAAGGTAAATATGGCGAATAAGAAAGAGACTGCTACATCAACTTAACAACAAACACCAGCAGCAGCAATTGAACTAAATTGCAATAAAAGTCAACTTAAAAACTTTGATTGGAACAACAAAAAAAAAAAAAATGAATGAGAATAATGCCAGAGGAGCTTGCACAAAGATTGGCAGGCAGTATCGCGCACAGCTGTTCAAAACGCCATGACCCAATTAAGTAGACTATATTTTTCCAAACTTATATCTACATTATGGATATCTCAGTGCTAACCATACAATGTTTATTTATGTTAATGTTTGCAGCTGACAAATATTCAATGTCAGCGTGGAGACATAAAATCTTACTTTAATGTGTTTATCTCAAGTGAGTGGACATATTTTTGTTGCAGCTCTTAATTTTGATTAAAAATAATGCTTCTTAAAAATTTAGAGTGGCGGAAAAGGAGCTTTTAGTCGTGTTGACACCATTTTATTTTGATTTATTTTTTTTTTCAAAATTCAATATATAATGTTTGGTTTACGTTTAACGTATAACACATCACTCAGAAAGATAAATATTTTGATACTTTGCTGATACTTTGCTACGTTTAAATAAACATTGTTAATATAACTTAACTTTTGTTTTTGTTTTTAATGGATTTTCATTTGATGGAAACAGCACAAAACTTTTCGCACCATTTTTTTTAAGAATCTTTGTAAATTTCGTAATTTTAAATATAAGTAAAGTACGTAAATGGCAGCTGGTAACTATGAGTAATTTTCAAGTACATAAATATTTGTCTTTGCTTACCAAATCGTTGTTAGTTGAAACTGTTGTTGTTGTTTTTCCTGTTGTAAGTGTTACTTTGTTATCTTCTACTTTTTTGTCTTTTTGACAACTACTATTAAAAGTGGCTTAGGTAGTCAAATAAAGATAAGATTTTTGTTTGTGTTTCTATTCCATTCATTTGATTTCACGCCTTTTGTTTATGGCTGACTAGACTTTGATCGGTTTATTTGTCAAAAATAAAAGATAAATACAACTCAAAAATTTAAATATTATTTTATGCAACTAGTGGGTGGTGTTTACTTAAAGAAGCATACATAGATAAACTTTACGAAAAATTTTAAGCTTTGATAAGTTCCTATCGCTAAAAAACATATATAAAACATTTAAATGTGGCATCAAGACTAGTTTTGACACTATAACAATTTTTTTTAATAGCATAAGTTAATTCAATATTTAAAGATATTTTAAGATTTTCAATATAATCAGGTTTTTTTTTCAATTTATAACTTTCAATATTACTGATTATAATTTCCTTGAAGTTGACATGATTTCAAATGCTTTTTGTATTGTTTCAATTTTTTAAGAGTTCTATAATTGTTATACATTCTACATTCCGAGCTTAAAGTTTGTTAAATAAGATCTATAGAAGACATCTTTGAATAACCTGTTTTGTATACAAATTTTATAGTACGTTAATGTTATAGCTAAACATTCTTGACAGCTTTAATACTCTGATACTAAATTTATCGATAATTGTTCGATATCACTACGATAGAATTTTATTTCGAAGAAGAAATAAAATCATTTCGATATTTTTTCGCAACCAAATAATTGTTATGTCACCAAGCCTTTACGTAACGTAATATTTCACGATGCATTTTTTAGATGTTATCTATGCAAACAATTGCAGCAAGCTCAACTTCTTTCATAAAATGCGAATCTTAAACTGTTCTTTGCTCTTTGAAGCTGTATGATCTATTTTTCGTTGCAAAACGCACGGCATCCTTTGGGTCCTATCCTATTGAATATCTAATGTCAAATGAGTGACTCAATTTATCCACGGAACGCTTCAAATATAGTTCCAATATACACTTATACACGTGTCTGTCCATTATACTATCAATAACGGCTAAATGTGCCACACCAGCTACTCCAATTGCTCCTCAAACCATCACACTTCCGCCACCATGCTTGTCGGTTGGCAT
Source organism: Coremacera marginata (assembly GCA_914767935.1). NCBI lineage: Eukaryota > Metazoa > Arthropoda > Insecta > Diptera > Sciomyzidae > Coremacera > Coremacera marginata. The sequence goes on along the minus strand of OU612045.1, from coordinate 1,639,382 downwards.
TAACTTGTTGGTTTGAATGGCTGTAGCAGGCTTGTGCTAAATTTTTGCGGGACCATCTCTTCTAAAAATATTATATTTAGATTTATCTGTACATAGCACTCTCCAAAAGCTCTCCTGCATATCCTTGTACTTGTTTGCAAAATCCATACGGGGCTATCAATTTTTTTCTGAAATTAGAGATTTCTTATATGGAACTCTGCATCGATAGCCCTTGTCCCATAAAGCTTTTTGCACAGTTTTTACGTGGGGAAACTTTAAACCCCCCTAAAATAAAATCCTGACGTAAGCTTTCAAAATGCAGAAACTCTATTTTTTTTTGGTCTCCTCCATTGTCGGAACCTGGTTATTTTGGAAGAAGTTTGATTATGTTGCAGAGTATAATTCGTAAAAACAAACAAACTCTTTACACCTCACTTATTTACAACTTTACATCATAAGAACATTACATTAAGAGCGTTCTCAGTACCTTGGAAAGCAAAATAGAACTGATTTTTTATCTGGAAGCCATGGACCAAACAAAAGATTCGCAATATAGGTGTGACGCTCAAGACAGTCATTAAGACCCATGAAAACATTAACTGACCAAGAGAGAGAGAGAGAGAGAGAGAGCTAAAAGGCACGATCAGTTAGTTAAGCATCAAAACCAGACAAGACAGTCCAAGACCGCCTGCACGAGGAGACTCTGACAAACAAACGATGATATCACAGAAAATCTTAATTGGGTAATTGGCCCAAGTACCGTAGTAAAGAGAAAGACATAAGACTAAAACAACACTAACAACAACAACAACAACAATAGCAACAGAAACCAGGAAGAAAAGTATATAAGACAAAATGCAACATGTTTCAAACACCAAAAAACAACAACAACAACAACAGTAACTTAGGGCTATAAACGGCTTTCAGGCAACCACTTCTTGGTGAGCATTAAAACCATGATGTTGGCAGAAAATAGAAATACAAGAAAAGAGTAAAACATGTACTGCCCGACTGACTGACTGGACTGCATGATCCATTCATACATTTATTTACTCTAAACGGAGACTATAGAGGAGAACAAAATCAAAAAAAAAAAAAAGGTTAAGAGGAAAAGGAGCTTTAAGAACAAAACAAAAACAACACTCAAAGAAATATTCTTGGTAAAATTGATAAATAACTTTTGTTACACCGTGACAAAACCAAGTTTTGCTATCGATTCACTTTTATCATAAATGCTTAATTTTTTATCAACTCGAAAGAAACTTTAACCATTTGATTAAAAATATTGTAAAACAGTAACAAATTGAATGTGTTGATTTGAGAAAAAAATGTATTTTATTTGTTTGAAAAACACTTTTCTCAGCTTGATATAAACTTATTTACGCTAACAAAATCGTCAATCAGTCGAAATAAAATTTTATCATTTTTATAAATAGAACTAATAAAATTACTTTGTTGGCTTGATAAATAGATTTGTTATATTGAAGAAATCTTTTGTGGAATTGATAATCATTTGAGTCAACTGAACAAAATTTCAATTTCTTAGTGATGAAATACATTCTCAATTTTAAAAACATTTAGTCATTACAACAAAAACAGAGGCTTAGTAAAAAATTTTGATTGCGTGAATAATGCAAGCGGTGCGAATTAAATTTTATCGAGAAAAAATTAGATTAAATAATAGAAATGTTATTAGCGGATGGTTAAAAATGGATGAAGTTTAACTTTAAGTGGAGCTATCAAGGTTAATTAAACTGATTGAATCACTATAATCCATTCTGTGGCTATTCTGTTACACGCATTTCGGGTAATTAAAAGCGGTCAATGAAACTTTTGTGTTAGAGTTCAAGCCCTTTAAATTCTGCAATTGGGCAAAAGCCTTAAACAATAAAATATGCTACACGGTCAACAGTGTCTCGAGAAATGGAAACGTATTCTGACAGATATAAATATCTTAATAACACAGACACCAAACACACCGCCTGTATGACATGATAATCTGTTATTCAAGTGAACGTGCGTTCAGAACTATTGACAATGGTGCAGAAGCGAATCAAGCCCATACATCATGTAATCGGTCATATGCATGAAGGATATGGCTTCATTTTCAATGGACCAGCCATCTACCAATTGCTTTCGATGTAGCTTTACCGCTATTTCATTTGTCATTTCATTTACTATAATATAATTTTGTAAAACTGCAAAATATCTACAAAAAAATGTTTAAAGCAATAATACTTTTTGTAAAACCTTTTTGTAAAAAGAACAACAAAACATTTTTATATGATTAATAAAAAAGAAAATATTATAGAAAAATACTTTTCTGTTCAACAAATCATTTCTTCATTCTGAAATAGTCTTTATTCATACTGACAAATTTTTTTATCAAATTTACAATGCAATTTACGTGACATTCTTGATAAAGGCTTTTATCAACTCGAAAAATCCATTTATCAAATGAGCAAAATAAAATTTTGTCAATATGGTTACAACTTTCCATCTTAAATCAAATTGACACAAGCTCTTGTTGACTCTATTTTGACAAAAAATTTATTAACTCAACCTAGGAATTTATCAATGTGAACATATATTTCTTTGAGTGAATATAGAATAAGAAAAACAAAAAAAAAAAAACAAAAACAAAGGCACGATTTTTTAACAACCAGTTTCTAAGAACATGTTTGCTCCTTGAGTCTAGAAGAACAAGCTGCCAAGATCATTTGGTCAATAAACATAAACGGGAAATGCATATTGTTGTACTCCCTGTTACTCTTGTTGTTGTTGTTTACCTAATAGCACAAACTAGCAAGAACTAAGAAGAAGCACGAATACTGGAAACAGCGGATAAACGGTTACACAAACAAGGAACAAGTTTGGAGCCTTCAATGGCTGAAACACAACAGTTGTGTAGCAGCAGCAGAGCGTATAGAACAAAACAGTGGGGGGAAAAATAACAACAGCTAGTGTGCAGATTCAATTTGCATTTGAGCGCTTTTTCCCAGTGAAGCTGCGAATATACATAGATAATAATGATAATCATAATAATGATGAAGATCATAGTAATCATCATGATGATGAAGTATAGCAAAACTGGTAGTAGGTATCCATTGGTCTGTTAGTCGATCGGTTGTATAGCTCAAACGCACCGTTCGTTCTTTTCCCTCATTTTTTGGGGAACAGCTGGCTGACTGGCATGGATGCATGCTGCAGCTGTTGTTGTTGTTGTTGTTTCTGCACCCATGATCATCATGATTGTTGCTGTATTATTGCACGCTTCGCTGACTAGCCTGCAACGAACAAAGTGAATGTTTGGTGAAAGACTTTTTAACGGCGTAACAGTTTGTTGGAGGAACGCCCAGAATTATTAGGCATGAGTTTTGTGTTTTTTTTTTTCCTTAAACTTATTTTAAAACCAACCAGCTAAACTTCTAAGTCTTTCTCACAGTCTTATAAAAGCCTTCCAGGCTTCTATTAGACAACCAACCACCCCCTGCCAACCCAATCTGCCATTATATAATCGTATCTTTAATGAGCCACACAATTATTGTTTCAATTGTGAGTGGCGGGAACTTTCTAGCAGTTGGGCGCTTGTTGGGAATCTTGTTGTTACTATTTTTTTGTTGTTGTTGCGATAGTTGTGCTTAAAGGCTTTTAGAACCTGGTTTTGTTTAAGTTTGTTTATATTCTAGCTGTTTGAATGGTTTAGCGACTTCACTTGTTTGGTTTAATCGCTGGTTATTCGGCCATCAAGTTGGTCTATGTTTTTGTTGTATTTGTATTTTTTTGCCATATATTGCTTCATCTTTTCCACATAATCTTAGCCTTAATCTTACCATTGGTTTCCATGGTGGCAATGTCGATAAAGTACCGTTGCGGAAAAAATAAATCCATGCAGCTTATATTTTTCTATTTGGTTAACAGGTTTATCTTCGCATGCATGCAGTATATTTTTGTTGGATTTTACCATGATAAGTTGAAGCTTTTAAAGTTGCATATGAAGGTGATAAATAGCATGTTTGCTGAGTTGGTTTCTTTCTTGTTTTCTTCTAAGAGTAAACAAACCATGGAGTAGGTTAGATGGCGTAATATTGCAGCACGTTGCTGGGATGAAAATTCTTTTTAACAGTCGAAGAAAGATTGAGTTGACTGGAATGGCCTTTTTTTTTTTTTTTTTGGTTGAGCTTTGCGGTTTCTGGCTATAAAGAGCGTATGTTTATTTTGTTTTATTCAAAATGTGTGTCATATTGTAATATTTTTAATAAATATTTTAAGCACAGGAGTGCAGGAAGCGGGAATCAGGGGGAGGCAGTCGCCCACTGGTAAAATATAAAGTGGTTATGAAAAACTGGATTTTACAAGAACAAAATTAAATTTTTGTACATTTCAATTAATTTACTGAATACCTCGAAAAATGTATCCCAAAATGATTCACTATTCATTTGAATTACGGTAACAAGCAACAACAAACAAAGGATTAAAAATTGACGATGCAATTCGCCTTACGAAATATATTATGATACGAGTTTAAAAGAGAGCATGTAGCTTAGAGAAAAATTACAGAAATGCTTGCAAAAATTCGTGTTCGGTATGATTTTTAAGGAATTTTTCAAAAATGTCCAATCTATCGAATGGACAAACACACACCAATCACGATATTCTCATAATCTTCAGATGCTGAAGCTACAATTTAGCTCATTCCGTCGAAGTTACCTGTTTGAAAGATGCACAAAACATTCCTTATAAAGTTTGAGAAAAATTTTTTTCAAATCGACGAATGAGTTCAAAAATTATTTATATGAACTCCCGAGAAACGCCGGGTATTCAGTTAGTTTTTAATATAATAAAAAGTATTTTAATAAGTACATATATTTTTATTGCTTAAAAAATGTTCTGCCCCCCGCCAGTTGCGATGAGCTTAATGTTTAAGCAGCTGTATTTGATGGGAATTTTAGTGCTGTTTTGTATTTTATTATAAAGTATTTTTTTTTTAGATATATAGAATTTTTTTTTTTAAAATAAAACAGAAAAATTACAGAAATGATGAATATTTCGGCTTTATTAGCTTGCAAATTTTATAGCATTTAGAGTTCGAAAAGATTTTTAAGTATATGGCCACCGAAACTGCGTCTTATGAAGGCGATACTATGGTCCAATTTGCGCCACTTTTTCCAGCTGACCTTATTTTTCCATAATATCTTGGTTTTTAAGTCGTCAACAGTAGCCTGCTTAACAGCATAAATGTGTGACTTGATGTACCGCTACAAAAATTAGTCCAAAGAAGTCAAAACAATGGGTTCATTTCTTGAGATACTTTGCTCACTAAATGTTTGTTCACAAAAAATGGTGGTTTGATCCGTGGTATGACATGTTGCACGGTCCTGCTGAAAACATTTATCTTTTAGATGATCGGTTTTAACGTAGGGAACCGACAAAATGCGAATCATTTGCCTGTATTGCTCACTATTGACGGTTATAATGGCTTCGTCTTCTGGTTTAAAAATCCGTCTTGCGGCATTCAAATCTCATTGAACAGTGACTTTTTCGGAATATAATGGGGTCTCGAGATTATCGTAGGAAACTCCGCCCGTTCGATATACGCCGGCCTGTTCAAAGCCAGGTAAAGTAGGATAGTTGCGGTATAAGATACTTTAAAACGAGTCATTGGTCAAAACGTCAAACGGACAGAAATCCCATGTTTGTGTTTATAGAAGACCCCAGCTTGAAGACCCTATTCTTCTTGGACCCATGACCACGGAGTCAATAGTTCATGGAACCAACAACCAGCTAGAGAGAAAAAAAAATAACAGTGATACACAGACCTGTTCAGTAATACAAGTTCGTACAAACAAGTATTTTATTCACTACACCTAGAAAAGAAAACGTACTGTAGCCACTTTCACAAACACAAAGCGAGACCTGCGCCCTATTATGTGAAAACAATATGCAATAAAAATTCCATATTATTCCCAATAGTATCAATTCGGTTACCAATAGTAGGCGTACCCTCATTTACCATCTACTGGTGGAGACGCGACCTATCCAATCTCATGTATATTAAGGCATATAACAGCCCGGTCGTACTAAGCGCAACTGCCGCCGGCCAATCTAGAGCTGTGTAAGCGATTTTACAGAAACCACAACCAGCACGAGACTCCCCAAAGGTTTGCCCATAATTGTCACCCTGGCCAAGGGTCCCTCCAGATGAGGCTCTTCAACATCAACCACAAAAGAGACAAAATGTTCAAATATGTAATTTTATACAGTTCCATGTACAGTTTATACACTAAATCGTGCGTGACTGGTTATTAGGTTATTTTATCTACCCAAATAACAATTTCAACTAAATATTTTTAAGTTATTCATTCATTCAACTCGATATATACTTGTATAAAAGAAACTATTTATGCTTTTCTTGAAAGAGCCTTGTGAAAGCCTTAAAAATTCCATTTTCACTTTTAAATTCTTATATAAAGCTTTATAAAATGATACATTTTAAGAAATATTCAAGAAGATTTTTACTCAAGTAAAGTTTTTCTTTAGATAAAAAAGGTTTCAGTTTGTGAAAACAATAACATTAGAAATTCCTGAATTAAATCAAAAAAACATTTTCTGTCCCTGAACCGAACCGCGAGAACTGTTTTCTTAGACTGCAGGGCTACTGAGGCAATTTATAGTTTAAAAACTAAGTGCGTATATCAAATGATAGCGCTTGATGCTTTTATAAAGTCTTATTTAACGAAATTCTAATATTACGAAAGAAAATAGTAATTAATTTTCAACGTCACGTGAGTAAATGAACTGATAGTAAATGAACTCGATACGAGGAACCAAGTTCAATTCGCGCTGGGTATACAAAAATTTACTTAATAAAATATAACAATTAAAATTTTTTCCAGTTTTCGAGTTCTTGAATAAGTCTTGAATAAAAACCTCATGTCAACCTTTATATAAGCTCTTGTGTAAAAGAAATTAATTTCATACGCCTTTTTTTTCATGCATAGACCTTGTATAAAACTTGTTTCAAGGATTCTTCAAGGAAGTTTAAATTCTCCTTCCTACACAAGTTCCTTATACAAAGCTTTACTCGAGACTTATTTAAGTGAAATTGTTAACTGGATAGTTAAAAGTCTATCCATCCATCATCGAAAACTGGGAGTGTCTAAAATCAGCTAACTTCATTAAGAGAATTTTGGGTTAAGGAATAATGTCTTTTAACTTTACATAAAACCCTTTATTTTGGTCTTGATGTTGCAGATAGATAAGGTCTCCTCATCTTCGTGGGCTATACTATACCCGTGCTAACAAGTTCAACTGGACAATTGCTATTCCGTTCACGTGTTAAAGTTATATACCAACTTTTCATACCTTCTGCAAGGAAGGCCCTCTTTTACATGGATAAGACAAGACTAGCACAAGCTAGAAAACATTTTTTGTCTCTATGCAACTTATCCATAAGCATCCTTCTTTATTCTGGCTTTGGACTGGCTCCCATTTATGATGCTAATCTGGCGCAGTTCGTCAAAACATACAATATGCTTAGGGAGTGAATTAATTCGTAGCGTTTTTTTTCAAAAACTTAAAATTGTATTGTGAAAAACTGGTTATGCCTTCACTAGTCATTTCCTTTTTCAATCTTTATTAAGCATATGGAATCCGCGGCAAAAAAAAAAAAACTCGACCTTTATTTTTACACTGGTCGTATGAAGTGAAGTGCTGCTTAGTCAGGCCATGCTTCATCGATTGAAAGAGATGGTAGTCATACGGAGCAATGTCTGAGCTATACGGCGGTAAGGTATAATTTCCCAGTTGAGTGTTTTCAAGTAGGTTTTCATAAGCTAATCAACATTAGGCCAAGCTACAGGATTGTTATGTCTTTCGATATATTGCGGCTGTTTGTCTTTTAGTGTGCGTCTCAAACGCATTAATTGTGTATAGACCTTGTTTCAAGGATTACTTAAGGAATTTTTAATTATCCTCCCTACATAAATTTCTTATATAAAGCTTTACTCAAAGCTTATTTGGATGAAATTCATACCTGGGCGTCTACTACTACTACTGGGGAAAATAAATTTGTTAAAAACGATGTGTTCAATCAGTACATACGCAGTTCGAAACTCCCCATGAATTTGGTGATATTTGACGTGTCCGGTTTGGCTCCATGTACGATTTAGACCTAGTCTCCCCTATAAGGAAAAAATTAAGTTTTAAATCAAACAAGTTGAGTAACGAAGCTTAAGCCTTAAAGCTTTATATCTAAAAAAGTTCTAAAAGATTTTATGTCATGCATTAATTGTTGATTTATTTCACACAAATTTTGTCCCCTTCAAAAAGACTTAACCAATATATCAATAACGAAGTGTCTTCGTTAAGTGTGTCCGTTTCAGTACAACCAAAAAGCTCTCAAGTGATCAAGTATATCTTGATGGTTAGCATCAAATTTGAAGTTGTTCTCACATATAAAATAGTGATTTCCTTCACTTTAAATGATTGATCCGTGTGTGTTAAATTGATTAAGTGTGTCCGTTTCAGTACAACCAAAAAGCTCTCAAGTGATCAAGTATATCTTGATGGTTAGCATCAAATTTGAAGTTGTTCTCACATATAAAATAGTGATTTCCTTCACTTTAAATGATTGATCACTTCATGTGAGGATAGGTGTAACGTTTAATAAAACTGTCGATCATCTCAAAAGTTGAGAGCTAAGAATAAACTTTGACCAAGTGATCTTTGAGCACACAACAATTGATCTCGAGATATTTGAAATAATATTGACAAATATACCGTTAAGTGCTCATAATCAATATTCACTATTTATTTATGGGGCTCAAAAAAAAAAAAAAAAATGACATCAACTGGCTGCTGAAGTGAAGTTGAAGTGATCATCTACTACCCGGTACAAAACCTCCATAACAACAAGAGCTGTAAATGTGGCATGGAAAATATTTCTAAGATCATTCCTAAATAACTATCGATTGCATGATGGATTCTAATGATGGACACGTTTTGTTATTTCTCCATCCATCCACCACTCGTTTGTATTGTACATTTTCAACTATTCAGTTCTGTTGATTGATTTCGTAGAACTAAAGCGATGTTTTTTACCTCATTTATGCTAAAGAATGTTATTTTAATCGCACGCTTGAGTTGCAAAGCGAGTAAATGTTCAACACGAGCGAGTGAGGCGCGTTGCGCATGCGCAGTTGCGGTAGTGTGCACAGCATCATATAAGGCCCAAGCAGCAGGGCCGGCAGTTAAAAGCATGAAGTTAAGTAGTGGTTCGCAGAAGTTTCTGGAGGAATTTATGTGCAACGTGCCACTTGAGCGTGTTCTAGAATGCTGTCTAACAATGGCTTGGCAACGTTTTCCAAACTTTATTTTTGCTTTGAGTTTAGATTATGCATTGCTTGGCAGGAAAAGCGCTCATGTGTGAAGTGAAAAAATAAATTTGAAATATTAAAATGAGTTTTCTATTGTTTGAAGGTTGCTGGAATTTGAAATTTTATAACTAAACTTTAGAGTTCACATAAAGAATTTTTCTTTATTGCAGGAATTATATTAGTTTAAAATTTTGGGCTAATTTATTTGCTTAAAAATGCAAACTTTCTAATATTTTTTTCCACGAAAGAAAACATCATCTATTAATACCCAGTTTTTCTTGGCTCCACAGCAAAGCGTCAAAGTTCATCAACTCTCAGTGTAAACAGGTTACAAAATTGTGGAATTTCTTGCTTAACAAAACACACAGTTTTTCGTCATTAATTAAATTAATTAATTGCTGCAGTTAAATTGTAGACATTACAGCAACAATGTTTGTATGTATGACTTTGTAGAACGATCTCAATTATATTGCAGCAGAACAAACACTAACAATAGCTATAAAAATAACTCGCCCACTCAAATCGCAGCAGCAGCTATTGTGACAAAAAAATCGCACGACACAAAAAATTGCTGTCACGCAATTTGATTATAATAAAGAAGTGAGCAACGCAGAGAGCCAACGTTACCGAAAAAAACTTCATATTAGGAATGCGATAATAAAGTAGAGTTTCATAAATATGTATGTACATATATCAGTGATCGACATGATCATTCAATAGAATGTGCACATGTATGCTGGCTTTCCTTATAGCTACCCTGTAGGAAAATCAACTAATTTAAAAGTAGTTGATAAAGTAGTTTTTTGTCAACCACAACTAGTTGAAATTCTGACTTTTTTCCATAGAACGAACTAACATATTTTGTATGGTGATGTCCGCTAAATAAGTCAATTGACTTCGTCTGCATATATTTTCAACTACTTGTTAAATTAGTTATATTTAAATTATTTTTTTAATTACTTTAAAATAACCAATTGAAAACTATTACTGATGGCCTAAAGTTAATAATATTTGATGAAATAACATGGTTAAATATATATAAACTAGTAATCTAATCAAAATTTGCAATTAAAACATGTCAAAATCAGAGTAGTTGCCGCCTTAATATAATTCAAAGTAGTTCATATACTGGTTTATTTTAAACTAGTTTTTTAATTAGTTTTTTTTAAAAACAAGTTGGTTTGTTGCTATAGGGTAAGTTTTGTTATAGATAAATTTTTGTTCATTTCAGCTAACAGCAGATTTTATCATAATTTTAATTAAATTTCTAAATAACGTTGATATTGTTTAAAGAATTTATTGTAGGTGTTGTGTAAGGCTTCACGTTACATGTTTGTGATCATTTGTCGATAGTGACAAATACGCGCACATCAAGTACATCTAGTTTGGATAGAGAATTTTTTAATATATAATTTTCAAAACCACACAATTCAAACAATTAGTTATTTCGACCTCGATGTTCTTGAAATTGAGGAAGCGTTGATGATCTTGAATGTTATTTTGATAAGTGAAGGATGGGAACTATTATTATTCTGATAATATTACAGTGAAAATATTATAGTGTCACTCGTTTGCCTGCTTAATTTTGCATCCTCTTACACACCATCTCCAGAAAATATAACATTAAAAAATAAGAAAAAATTTAAATTTAAAAGTTTTTTTACCTTTTCAGAGCCGTAATGATTGATATGTTCTTCGCATTTCATAATCGCATGCGGATCTTGGGTGCAACAAGATAGTGGTCGGAGTCAATGTTGACCCCCCGATTGATATGTAATGATTGATATGTTCTTCGCATTGCATAATCGCATGCGGATCTTGGGTGCAACAAGATAGTGGTCGGAGTCAATGTTGACCCCCCGAAATATACGTACATCTAGAACACTATAGGCATGCCTTCCGTCGATTACAACATGATCAATTTGGTTTCGCGTTTTTTGATCCGGGGACAGCCAGGTGGCCTTGTGGATGTCAAGGTACTTAAATCTGGTACTACCAACTACCATGTTTCGCGCCGCAGCGAAGTCGATTAGTCTTAAGCCGTTGTTCGTGGAGGTCTCATGAAGAAAGAACTGACCGACAGTGGGGCCAAAGATGCCTTCCCTTCCGACTTTCGCATTAAAATCGCCGATGACTATTTTCACGTCATGGACCGGAAGGTGGTCGTATACGTTCTCAATACTAGCGTAGAAAGCGTCCTTAACGGCTTCGTCCTTTTCCTCCGTCGGGGCGTACGCGCAAATAAGGCTGATGGAATTTTGTATTGAGTCGGATCGTGGCCAATTTTTCGTTCACAGGTGTGAGCCGGGAACAAGGTGGCGTAGTTTCCGGCTAACGACGAATCTACATCCGAATTTAGGCTTCTCCGCATGGCAGCTGTAGTAGATAACACAGTGTGCTTGTTTAGAGCAGCCTTGCCCTTTCCATTGCATTTCCTGAATGGCGGTGGTAACAGCTTTTATTGTTTGGATAATGGCACTTTCCCTATAAAGGGTCCAGACATTCCAGGTGCATATCCGTAAATTATTGTCCATTTTTCGTTTGCGGTGGTCGTCAACGTAATGGGGGTTCTTATCAGAGTGCGAATATTATGTATTAAATAATATGGGAGCGGGTTCTATTTTTACACCATTGGGAGTCACAAGGTTTAGTAGTTCACGACTTTGATTCATATTATTGTTTTTAGCAAAGAAACTAAACCCCTTTTGTAATTAATTTAATTTTCTTTCCAATGCCATCAAAATTTTAAAGATATCTTTAAAATTAAAAAAGTTAGTGGTGCTTTAAAAATTTAACTCTAGAATTTAGCTCTAGAATAAACAAGCAATATCTTCATAAAAAATATTAGCTCAATGTGTTTTGAATTTAGTTTACTTTTTAAGGTGCTATCAACTTTATTATTTTTGGTATCATTAAAAAGAAAATTGAATAAATTACTAATCTGATTTGTTAAGCGAAATTCTAAGAAAAGTGCGCTCTACTTTGAAATTTAGTAGTCTCAACCGATTGACTTCATTTTCACTCGATCACTGCTCGGGAACATTTAAGCCCAGTGGCTTCGTTGATATATCGTTAAAAAGGTTATTTTTTCGTTACGAGTACCTTCGTCGTTGTTTCGTCGTTACCTTTCAAGGGCTAGTTTTTCTGCTAGAAATAATAATGTGAGTCAAAGTCGTAAAATAATAATTAACTCTCTAATTCCTAAGGTTGTGAAAATAAACCCCCTGCCATACAATATTTTGGTCAATCTCCCCTTTGGTTGGGTCGAAATATATACGACAAAAAATTCAAACCAAAATTTCCAAGCCAAAATATCCAAAGCTAAAAGCTCCAAAGCACAAAATATCAAAATTGAAAATGTCAAAAACTTAATCGCCAAACCTAAAATAACCGAAGAAAAAAATCTTTAAAAAATATACAAAATGTTGAGATTTGAATAAAAAAAATAAATAATATATTAAAAAAAATAATAGTGATTTTGTGATTTTGGATATAGGATATTTTGGATATTTTGACTTTGGAGATTTTATAATTGGATATTTTGACTTTGTATACTTTGTTGGAAATTTTGTCTATGGTGATTTTTTATTTTGAGATTACGTACCGCTCTCTCTCCCCTTTCACCTCCGTACCTCACTTCCGGATACACTCTGTATATTCTGAAATCATAACATTTTGAAGAGTTTTGACGAAATATTGGATCATCGGAATCAAGTCACAAATCAAACTGCGTCGATAAGGATCAGACGACGTATGCAGTCTTTTCAATCATTTGCCACTGATACTTCATTTGAGGAAAAATAAAAAAATTATTACTTGTTTGCTGAGGGCTTTGACGACAGAATAAAGCAAAACTTGAGTCGAAATAATTATATTATGCAGAACAATTTTTATCTTTTCTGAGAGCGAGAGCGCTACTAACATTAGCACAAAATTCAAAAATTGTAGTAGTAAGTATGTGCACACCACTGTTTTAAAACAATACTGGTATAAAGATCAACCTGTGGTCTTATTCGGGATATCCTTTTTCAAAGATATGAGGTGAGGGTCCAAGATATACCTAAGAGTTTTTTTAAAGCTTACCCAAGGCTTACTTTGTTTTTTTTTTTAATAAAAATAATAAAATAAGTAAAATGTTTAAATTTCTTAGAGATATGTGCTCATATTTTGGTATTAAAATAATTGCATGTAATATTGAATACATAACGAATTTTTAAAGAAATATATTTTTATCTCTTTGCATGGGTACACTTTATAAAACAAAAACTCTATTAAATAGTTGAAATGGTTTTATGTAATCTGTTGCTTAAAACAAAAATATCCTCTCCCCTTAATTTATGCTCTCGACATCCAAAACATAAGCATAAAATAAATTCAAGTTCAATGACACGCTCCGCTGGCTTAGAAAAGAGTGTTTTATTATAATTCGCTCCAATTCCTAAAAAATATAAAAATAAAAACTACCATGTATCAGTTTCAAAAACTTTTTTCACTTAAAATTTTGACACACTTGGTTGCAGCAGCCTACAATCAAGGGATTGGTGGCAGCTAGCAAAAAAAAAGTTTCGAACATATGGCAGGGCTATCACAATACTATGAAAGGTTGCATTAGTAATCAGCATAAAAAATGTAGTTGAATTTGAAACAATAAAAATAAAAGCATTGATGAAACATTTAATGAAGGTGTGCCAAAAACTATGCTATAAAAATAAGATTTCGATGAAAAAACTGGAATTCCTAACTAAGGCACTTACAATTAATAGTGAACTACACTAAATTTAACCGCTACTGACATAAAGTAGAGCGTAGCTCAAGTTAATGATGCATAAAAAGGTTTAAACTCTTATGTAGCTTTAATTGCTTGAACTGAGTTTTTATTGTACTTTTTTTTGGGTCTCCCCCTATTTAAGCGTAAATAAAAATAGCTCATTGACCTTGCCATGCAACAGTGCCTAGGGCTGGCACAAGCGAGATTAAGAAAGTGTTGCTAAATTTTTAGTTTCAGTAGCTTCTTTGTTAAATATTTAATACTCTGATAAGAATTATTAAAAAAAAAAAATTATGTTAGGAGTCTGCTTAAAATTCTTGAACTAGATTTCTCTGTAGCTTGCGTGTTTCATTTTTTTTTATCTCTTACACAATATTTGTTTTCTTCTCAATCCATTGCAATTGCTTTGAGTTGTTTTTTTTGCTCTCTGTTAAGCTGCAAGCCAGAGTTTTGAATCTTCAGTTTATTAACATTGTGTACGAGTATATTAAGTAATTACCAGTAAGTATTAAATCGAATATATTTCTTTTTTATTGTCATTTAGCGTCATGTGCGTAGCCAGAATTTCAACCGGGGGGGACAAATTTTTTGTTAGATGGGTAGATAAATAAATACCTAAAATTTTTGAATACGCATTAATAACTTCAATAAATGAACTCTTTAATTATATAAGAATTAGTTAATTAGTTGGACTAACTTAACTCTAGTCGGCTCAAATCTGCAGCAAGAAGGTTGAGATCTTTAACTTAGAATACATAACCCTAAAAAAAAGTAACTTTTTAAACATTATGAGAATACAACTTGTGTATTTTACAATTTAACCGACTCTCTGTCATAGTCGAACGGAATCTGGTCTTCACTCTTCTCAGTGTGCTAAAAGAGTCAAGAAGACTCTTTTTTCGCCGTAGCACAGTGTAACGCAAGTGGACAAAATTAGGTGTGGAAAAAAGTCATAAATTTGTTAATGTAAGTATGCTAATTTATTGTCAAGAGTTTTAATTATGTGGGTCTTAAAGGATTTTGTGATACCATTTTATTTAAAGAAGTTATTCTCTTTATGTTTCCTTGAAAATTTAACGAAATTCTGTTATTATACTTTTGTTCAGAATATTTTCCAAAAACGCAAACATAATATAATTTTATATACTATAATAATTTAAAAATAATATAGAAAATATATAAATAAAAATATTTAAATATACTATATTCATATACTAAAATTTGAACGTTTACTTTAGAAAAACATACAATAGTATTATTAAAAATATTGTCCATCGTTAGCCACTACTTTTTCTCATCTTTCTGTTAAAATATGGATTCCGCGCCAAAAGAACTGCTCTGGCTTTTTTGAGGCTAAAAATGAATCAATCCAATTTCTGATACCCTGTTCTGAAGTGAAGCGTATCCGGGTGAGAGCGTTTTGCGTAGACCGAAATAAATGATAGTCGGATAGGGCAAGGTCCGGGCTATAGGGCGGGTGAGCCAAAACTTGCCATCCAACATTTTCCAAATAGTTTTTAACCGGTCATCCAACATGTGGCCGAGCGTTGTCATGTTGAAAAATTATGGCTTTGTGTCTGGTCGCATATTCCGGTCGTTTCTCGGCTATGGTTATCTTTAAATGGATCAATTGTGTTCGATAGAGGTCACCTCTGTCTGACCCGATTTTAACAGCTCATAATAGAGCACGTCCTTGTGATCCCACCAAATACAGAGCATTACCTTGGCACCATGGATATTTGCCTTTGGCTGGGAAGGTTCTGGTTGTCCGGGCTTCACATATGAATGTTTGCGTTTCGGGTTGTCGTCCAGTCACAAGCCGATGCAAAAATTATTTCTTTTTGTAGCGTTCAAGCAGTATATCGGACATGCAAAATCGTCTTTCCACTTCTCTTGGTTTCAAATCATATATCACCCAATTTACTTGCTTTTTAATGTAACCGCCTGCTTTTAAACGTTTTGAAATGGCTGCTTGAGTGACTCCCAGCTATTTCGCAAGTTCTTCTTGTGTTTTTGCAACAATCTTCATGGAGTAATGCTTCTAATTCTTCGTCTTCAAACTTTTTTGGTTGACCAGAACGTTCTTCGTCTTCTAAGCCAAATTCACCACTTTTAAATCGTGCAAACCACTTTTGGCACGTTCGCTTAGCTAGAGCATGTTCACCATAAACTTCCGCCAAAATACGATGACTTTCGGTAGCAGTTTTCTTTATATTAAAGTAATGAAGAACTCCCCCTAAAAACACTTTTCAGGCACAAAGTTTGACATATTTGAGTGAAAAAATATTGTTGTTTACGTTTCAAACGAATGACATATACTGAAAAAAACGCACAATGACAGTAGCTTTCCAACGCATGTTCGAAATATTGGAACGATGGATTTCTTAGCAAACCTCACGAATTAAGTTGTTGACCCAATAAAATAAAGGTCCTAGGAATTCAAAAATACAAAAAATTTAATATTCAATTAAAAAAACCCATTGTTGTTTTTTTATATTTTAAGTATGACATTGCTAAAAGTTGAGCTTCAGAAAGTTGTAACAATTGTAGCGTTTTCGGTGTTAATTTGTCCAAAGGTAGATCCAAAGAACTCAAAAGTAGATTAAAAACGGTTGTGTAATTAGATCTATGTTTACGCATTGTTAGTTGTTACGTCTTGTGTTGTCCCTGAGCCCAACCCGTTCAACGGTGGGTAAATTTTTCCCGCATTAACTTGAAAAGTCGTGGCCTTGAAATGATTAATGCCAAGGAAGTGCGAAAAAGCTGATGTAGCTGAACTCTATTGTTAGTGCATGTCTTTCCTAAAGCATGTTTTGACGAAAATGAGCAAAAATTTATATGAAAAAATAACCAGTTTTTTTTAAAGTTTCAAACGCAATAAAAAAAGGCCACTTTTATATTTTTTTCCTTTTTTTAAGTATAACTTATAAGAACTCTTTCTCAACACATTCCTTATAGTTGAGCTTAAGAAAATTTAAATTAAGGATTTTATCACTACTTTACTGAAGTATGTTTTGGCTATAATGCAAAACAAATTTATAGTAAAAAATAAAGGCTTTTTTCAAATCCGTCAAACTGATGGTTATATAAATTTTTTTCGTATATGAAACTATATGTTGATATAATATAACTATAGGAATAAAATTTTATTGATCTGGTATAATTTTTTGGGGAAATATACTATACCGATTTCGCTTACATGGGAAGTCTATTTGATATATTTTTTCATCAGCTGTTGCCTGTTATAAAATAAATATAGTTATGAACAAATTTAATTGATGTGCGATAATTTTTTTGGTAAATATACCAGATTATCGATTGCGGCAATATGGGAGGTAGTTGTATAAATTATTGTATAATTGTTGTATAAATTATTAACTTTTATTTCTCTGGGATAATTTTTTGAGGAAATAAACCATATTATCGATTTTGATTGAAGGAAGGCCATTAGTAGGTCGATTTGTATTATTTTTACACCAACTATATGTTGCTATAAAATAATTATGGTTATAAAATTTAATTGATCCGGGACAATTTCTTGGGGAAAAATAACAGATTACCCAATGCTGGCAATAATTATATGGGAGGTAGGCGTATTAGTTGACCAATTTTGTTTATTCTTACACCAACTATCTTTTGCTATAAAATATTTACCTAATACCTAATTTTATTGATCTGGGATAATTTTTTTGGGGAAATATATCAGATTACCGATTTTGGTTGTATGGGAGGTGAGGGTGTCACCGATTTGGTTAACTTTTACATCAACTATTTTTTGTGATAAAGTAATTGTGCACAGCAAATTTAAGTGATCTGAGATAATTTTTTGGGAAAATATATCAGATTACCGATTTCGATTATATAAGAGGTGGAGTTTTCATTCATCCCATTTCAACGTAATTTTTTGTGAATAGTTTTTTCGTCGCAAAATTTTTTTCCACGAAATTTCATGATCCTACGGCAACTCCTTCTAACTTTGTCCGTGGCTTATATGGAGCCGCGACACTGTGCGTCATGCCAGAGTGGGCGAAAAATATAGCAGGAGAGTTTTTCATTGTTGAACAAAAAATGCCAGCTTCTCTAGCAACCTAGCAAAGGTGCATGCTGACTGGTGTACAGACAAAATTTGCTGTTGGTTTCGTAGGTAAAAAAAAAAACAAGAATTTGAGAGAGCTTCTCTTTCATCCAAACACGTCCAGGCAACTGGCAAACTATGTTTATGGTCCGAACCTGAAAACAATTTCAAAAACAGG
The DNA here is from genome assembly GCA_914767935.1 of Coremacera marginata. NCBI lineage: Eukaryota > Metazoa > Arthropoda > Insecta > Diptera > Sciomyzidae > Coremacera > Coremacera marginata. The sequence goes on along the minus strand of OU612045.1, from coordinate 1,621,005 downwards.
CAAAAAAAACAGTTTTTCAACAGAAAACAGAAACAAAAATGTTGCCTACAGCCTTACCAAAAAAAGTGTAGCATATCATGTAAAAGACAATAGCAAAAAGATTACGAAACTGCGAAAATTTCACAGACAAGTGTACGTAATGTAGCATGCGGCTAAGTTTTAACTTCGTCGACTTTTGTTTGTTAATTTCTCTTTCATTCCACAATTTACACCAAAGCTTAACTTCACCCTTGAAACCGTTTGGCGAATAAAATTTGCAAAATGATCTAGCTTCTGATAAAAGTTTATATTTGACTACTTCATAGAGAGCAATATGTATGTTATATTTATCAGAGTGACCAAACGATATAGCTATAGTTTTTAACGAAAATTTTTTAACAGAGAAATATATTGTTATGCAAACGAAGCAATGCAAGATTTTCTTACTAAAATATTTAATTGTTATATATTTCATATCTTGGGGACAGCTGCCCCTCAGCTCCTCACTAAGCACATGTTTAGCATTAATATTATTTTCTGTATTGGATGCTTTTCACAGCAGATTACAACAACTTCATCAACTTCACCAACTTATTTATAGCTTAGCGCTAAGCAGGAAATGCAGAAACATATCAGCTGCTGTTGTTGTTGTTATTGTGTAATTGGGCCAGTTAGGTGGTTTTAACTACCTGAAGAATTCAATCGACTGAAAATAGTTTGTATGACACTTATGAGGTACCTTCTTTTAAAATAACATATAAAGCATAACAAAGTGGTTACATATTTTTAGCTTTGACTTTGATGTGCATGATAATCAACATCAACACCATCATCATCATCCATATCATCATCACCAACGGTTAGTTACAGCTTGTTAAGCTGTGCCTCGTGCATTTAAACGTTTCTCTGTTTTTTATTTGTTAAATTAAATTCATATTAAATTTCAATCCTAAATCAACTATTTTTTTGCTTAAATTTTAACCGCAGACTTTTATCTTGTTTCATTGACTAAACTCAGGCAGCTTGCCAGCATATCTGACTGTACGTCTGTCTGTATGTTTGACAGTAAAGGTCAAATCTATTCTCCAAATTTGGTTGATTGCACAAGTTCAATTGTTTCTTGTTGTTTTTGTTGTGTTGTGTTGTGTTGTGCTGTTTGTGAATTTGCAAATTATTGCAATTTAACGAATGAAAACATTTGCTTAAGTTTTTGTATGTATTGTTTTATTGTTTTTAATTTCATTTGACTTCTACGCCTCGATTTTGAACCTTATCAAAGTACGATACATAACAGTTGTTATGACTGTTTGACCTTAACAATGAAAAATTACGACTGCCGGCTGACATTTGAAATTTGTTTTATTGCTAGACTTTTGTGGCAATGCTTATATTATTTTATTACGTTATAAAATAGCATAGAATACTAAACTTTCAAGTTTGATGATGATTTGTCTTTTTAATTCAATCAGTATTGTATACAAAAAAATTATAGGTAAAAAATACAAATCAAAATTTTTAAAATGGTTTTGGATTATATTAGGTTAATTATACTTATTTAAGATGAATAATTAAAAACTCCTTAAAGACAAAACAAAAAATTCTACCCGTATATGTATGAAACTTTTAAGTATAAATTTCTTTTAGTATTAAAGTATTAAACTTAACTTCAGTTTCTCAAGAAAATGTTTTCCTATTTTCTTTAAAATTAAGGGGTTACATGTCATTGCCAGTTTTTTGAAATCGACTTTTTTTTTTAATAATTTTGTATTTTAGTAAATATTTTTAAGATTCTTAATATTCTTAAGAAATTTCATGGAAAAATTCCTACGGGTTCAAAAGCTACAGCCGGATTAGTGAGAGCGTATTTTTAATTTTTGCGCTACCTACGTACGGCAGCTGGTATATACTTGTTTTACTTGCTACCTGCCTTTTGGTGGTTGTTATTTCGTACCTATTTGAAGGGTTTGCTAAACGATTGCAAAAAACTATAAGAAACAGCACAACACAAGATAACGAAGGCATACAGTACGAAGCAGGCATGGCAGATTGAAGGTAACCTTTTTTTCCTTTGTTCACAAACTTTGAACGCGTTTATCTCGAAACCATGTTTTTCGTACTGGTTGCGGCACTAGTGGGCTCATTTTTTGACGAAATTTTTTTTTATTTTTTTAAACTTGATTCGCTATCGTATGACACGAGCTCTTTTTTTTCAATTTTTTTATGAATTTTTAAAGTCAATATTTTATTCGAAAAAACACTTTCAAATTTGGAACATCACCAAAAATTTAAAAAAAAAATTTAAAAAAAAGCTCGTGTCATACGATAACCAATTTTGTTAAGATTTAAAAAAGTCATTTTTTTTCCAGATCGGACAATTTTTGCAACTCCCAGCGCTGCAACCACGAGGCCCCGTTTTTTTCTCTGCCGCCAGTTTGGAGCTCTATAAAACCATGTTGCAGTGAAAAATATATTTTTTTGAATTTTTTTCTTGTAATTTGTTCACTTCTCTACAATAATAAAAAAAAAATTTTGAAAAAATGTGTGTTTGTTTTCGACTGAGTTATGAATTTTTAAAACAAGGTCTGTTTTCTCTGCCGCGAATGTCATGTCCCGCCTTAAAGTTTAGAGAAAAATCCGATGTCAGATATAATTTTTTTTGAAATCATTACATTTAAAAGAATTTTTGGCAAAATATCGTAATATAACCGTTATAAAGGTCCATTTGGCTAAACTTTACTCAAATAAAAAAATTTTTTCATCCAAAAACTAAAGATCTACAGACAAATGCTTTATTTATTATAAGAAAAAGAATGCCAGGACTTACCTTTTTTTGGGATGTTATGACCAGAGTATGATTGTCATCACCTAGAAATAAGAAAAAAAATGATTCAAGTTAGTAATTTATATGATAAATTGTTACAATGAGAAAGAAAATCATGAAATGAGTCTTAAAAAAAAAATGAATAAGCAAAAAGATAAATTCTTCAAATATGACTTGTAAATTTGAATAAAATTTTTATACGAGTTTTTCAAGTCGACATTTACGAGTTTTTCATGCAGCGCCGCAGTTCAAGCTTCGCATTGTTTTTGCACAACAACAAACGATTACATCAAGTCATGATTGATTAATTTGCAGCAAATGACATTTGGCCAAAATACAGCAGCATTACTTTTGATATTTTCTAACAAACTTTGCAAGCTACGATAATGAAGTGACAATGAAAAATTAAAAATATAAAAAAATATACGTGTGCGCATTCAATAAGCGCGGCAAGCTTGCAAATATATGTATATTAAATAAAGTTCAGCGAACTTAAGACGAATATCAGAGATAAAGTCACGCGTCACATATAGCAGCAACATCAACAACAGCAGAAAAACCAACAAAAACCAATACAAATTTATATATGTTAATAGCTTGTAAGCCGACGATGACAAACATAGTTAAATATACAAACAATGCTAATTTTATGGTTATGCAGAGCAGAAATTCAATTAAGAACAACGGAAAATAAAGCAGAACTAAAATAAATAAATTGGTTTATTTTTGTCAGAAGATAGCAAAATATGCGAGTGCATTTTGTCAACTGGAACCGAAAAGTAAATAAACACTTAATTTAAAACCACTTGACAGAAATCTTTGCCGAAAAAAAGACGTATATTTACCCTGTAGGAAAATCAACTAATTAAAAAGTAGTTGATAAAGTAGTTTTTTGTCAACCACAACTAGTTGAAATTCTGACTTTTTTCCATAGAACGAACTAACATATTTTGTATGGTGATGTCCGCTAAATAAGTCAATTGACTTTCGTCTGCATATATTTTCAACTACTTGTTAAATTAGTTAAATTTAAATTACTTTTTTAATTACTTTAAAATAACCAATTGAAAACTATTACTGATGGTCTAAAGTTAATAAAATTTGATGAAATAACATGATTAAATATATATAAACTTGTAATCTAATAAAAATTTGCAATTGAAATATGTCAAAATCAGAGTAGTTGCCGCCTTAATATAATTCGAAGTAGCTTATCAGTCACTTGTTTTTAAGTAGTATTTCAATTACTTCATATATAATGCAATAAAAACTATTTAGAATTGAAGTGGATGCCGCCTTAATATAATTCAAAATAGTTCATATACTGGTTTATTTTAAATTAGTTTTTCAATTAGTTGTTTTTAAAAACAAGTTAGTTTGTTCCTATAGGGTATTTTTAAATAAAATTTGTAGTATTCGAATGAAATCCATGTGGATTTTTTTCGATAACTATACGATGTGAATAAAGATTGTTGGAACTCAAGTGCAGAGTGATAAATCTTAATCTATATAGAGCGTTGATCAGAGCTGTGATAATGAGCTGTGGGAAATATTAAAATTTTAAGTTTATCTATGACAGAAAAAGGAGGGGCTTTTATACAATGGAAAAATAATTCCCAGAAAATTCATAGAAAATTAGGCAAAGAAGTAACGTCATTGTAGAAATTGTTGTGTTTACTTTGAACAAAACGTTTTTCTAAGGAACTTAATACGCAGCATTTTTTTTTTTTTAAATTAAAAAGTTGCTTGAGTGTTCGTCATGAGCTCTCAAGAGCTCAGCCTGCTTTTATACATTAACCACTTAACCAATTAAGTTTAAATTTATTAAATGTCACAACTTAGCTGTTCATTCGTTAAATTTTTTTTATTGAATTCTAAGACATTCTTAATTATTAATTCAATTCAAATTGCGACACATGTTGTTGCAGTAGGGGGTGAGAGATACGCCAACAACTTCACGCCAAATCAAAAAAAGCACCAAATTGATTTCTTGGAATTGTCAAAGCTGTCCAACTTCACTCAAGCTCTGTTGCTTGTTTTGAATTTTTTTCAAGCCGATTACGTTGACCCAGCGCAAACAAGTTTGGTTCTGGTTTTTTTATTGCTTCAGTTTTAATGGTCTTCAGCTTGCTGGTGGGCCGCTGAAAATGAGAGTTTTTTGTCTTATTCTGGCTCTTTTTTTTGTTATTTGTGGCTTTTGTACGTAAATGTGTGGAAGACTGCAAAAAACCGTGACATGACATCATATTTTGTTCAATATTATATTTAAATTGGCAACCGCGTAATATTTTTGTTGTTCCTGTCTTCAGCATATATTATAAACTTAATTTTTTTTGACATCCAAAAAAAAAAAAGTCGCCCGGTTTTGCTTTTAAGAAATGACTTCACTGTTTGTCGCACTTGTTAGTTAGCGACAAAAAAATTTAATGTTATTCATGTGCTGGGCGTTTGATATTTATTGACATTCTTTGCTCTTTCTGACTATTTTCACGATACACATCCCTCAATAGAGAAAAAAAAAAGAATTCAAACTATAAGTGATCTCCATAAATTAGAAGCTGATTTTGCAACAAATGATTCAATTGCTTACGCATCTAAAAATATTTGCTTATCCGAACTATAGATATTTCCATTAATGCAACATTTTATTTGCCAATTACGTAAAGTTATTGACTTTAATTTTGATTCAATCGTCATAGAAAGCTTTCCACTACCTTTCCAATGCACCCCGTACAATAATAATACACCTGAAAAATAAAATAAAGAAATCGCTTAATTTTTAATTCATTTTAATTTTTGTCTCTAAAGAAATCGATTTATGCATTGTCTGTTAAATTTGTTTTACTACTTTTCAATTAAAAATTTATTTTAATTAAGAAATATATTTTTGTACTTCACTTCTTAACCCTGGATGGTTATGCTTCGTCGAATCGACGGCCCCCAGAAGGGAGGCACATAGTGGATAGATGTGGTAAAAGAAATAATGGGACCAGCTGATATATTAGACTTCTCTAGGGTCAATTCGGGAGAGATATACGGAATAATGGAAGGTTTTTGTGTTTTTTGCATGGACATTCCCAGAGGGTGGCTGATATATGGGTGGTAGGTGGTATAAGGGTGGTAGATAGCTGGTATTTTAAGGTAGGTGTGTTCAAAAGAAATGCGAAAGGATAAAAAATTATAGGACCAGCTGATATAACATATTTTCCTACTCTAGGGGTAAATAGAACAAAGTGGGAAAAGGCGTTTGTTTTCCTCTGCTGCATGTAATTTTCGACTAATTTAGTTGATTTTTTTTAAAAATGTAGATATTTATGATGCTAGGTTGTAGGCTAAAAGAAAAATAGGGGTGCCACCAATATTTTTTATTTTTACGAATTCAATGGGCGGACACTAGGTAAAAATGGGTCGCTGAATCCGAACCTGTTTTCAGAATTTCAAAAATTATGTAATTTTTTACCATAGGCTTGTCACCTAAATTTTAAAATTTTAACGAATTCAAAATTACGTATCTTTCCATAGGGCTACCAGCTAAAATTTTTTTAATTTTACGAATTGGGTGCTGGGGCGATTCCAAATCCGTTGTCAGATTTTGTTACAATAGGGTTGCCATCTAAATTTTCAAATTTGTACGAATTCGGTGCTGGGCGAACATATGCTAAAAATAGGTCGCTGAATCCGAATCCGTCGTCAGAATCAAAAATTAACGTAATTTTTTTCCTTAGAGTTGTCATCTTTAATTGTTTTCTTGTTAGGAATTCGGTGCTAGGACAAACTGTAGGTAAAAATGAGTCACTGGATCCGAATCCGTTATCAGAATTTCAAAACTATGCAATTTTCTTACCATAGGGTGGCCACTTACATTTTTTTATATTTACTAATTTGGTGCTGGCGAAGACTAGGTGAAAATAAGTCGCTGAGTCGAAACCCGTTCTTTGCATTTAAAAATGATTATGTCTCTTACCATACGGATGCCAGCTTAACTTTTTTCCTTTTACGAATTCGGTGCTGGGTCGAACACTAGGTAAAAATGGGTCACTGAAACCGCACCCGTTGCCAGAATTTAAAAATGCTGTAATTTTTTTTCATAGAGTTGCCACCTCATTTTTTTATTTTTTACAAAACATGAAAATTCTCTACAATTTTTAAAAAAGCACTACCGTTATAGTTCTTATAGAAAGGCTCAAACGAGCTTTTCTGAATACAAAAACTTCACAGACACTTTCAACTACATACCACCTTGTTCAAAAAGAAAGGTTCATTCACTTTGTGAAGCGGACGTAACCGTCCGATTCGAAAAATTTTTTTTAGTAGGTTGCCACATGTGTCTGACACACTCGTTGCTCAATTTTTTCTTCCATCGTTAAAATCGAAGACACGAAAAAATTTGTTGTAAACAAAACACTGTCACTTTACCAAATGTCAACGAGAGACGCTGATATTTGGCAACCTTGTCATAGACACATGTGGCAACCTAAAAAAAAATACAGTATGAATAAACCTTTCTTTTTAAACAAGGTGGTACACATAGGTTTATAAATGCAAGCCTGTTAAAAAAGTGCCTGGCGAAGTGGGCGGGGTTCTGCTAGTTAACTTAGTTAAACGACATTTTTTGTATGGGGACCCCCAGAAGGTTGGCAGATAGGGGTTAGGTGTGTTTAGAACAAATGTTGAAGGGGGAAAAATATGACACCAGCCTATTTGTATACAAAAAATTGGAAATAAACCATGAACATTTTTGTGCAATGCCTTTTGTTACAATTTTTGACGTGGATTGACAAGAAAGGAATGCATTCAACTTTTGTTGAGGAAGCACAACACTAAGCGTATGTATAACATACTGGTTCAATGCGTTCGAGCGTGATTGTCGTCGTTCTTTTTAAAACTAATTTAGCGAAGGTCGTCCAAGAACGACTGTTGTGCCAGAAGACATCGATGCTGCGCGTGAACTGTTGGAAACAGAACGGCATGTGACATATCGTGAAACAGAGTCATCCTTGAGTATTAGAAGGCCTAGCATACATTAAATTTTACATGAGCATTTAGGCACGGAGGGGAGGGGAGTTTCCCGCTGAATTCACCATAATTTGACGGTTGCTCAAAAAAAAAAAGACTCGTGACGATTTGTGCAAGGAAATGCTGAACAAATAAATCGGGGGTGGTTCGAAATACGTGTACGACACTTAACAGATGAAATTATGAATCTATGCTTATGGGTCCGAAACAAAGGAGCAATCCACTGTTTGGGTCTATAAAAATAAACAAATCCAGACAAAAGTTGTCAGACATAATACGGGTACAAATGTACCACTTAAACGACGCAGAGCTGTTAATATTGAATGGTACACAAGCCTTTGTTTTTCGGAAGACTTCGGAGAATTGAGGACAAACAAAAGTATTTTTAAGCACTCAAAACGTGATATTGACGAATCATCATCCTTACAGTCCCAATTTGTCAGTCGCAAGTGAGCGTTTTTCTACGCCCGAACAGGACGTTGAGACCATCAAGAAACCGGTTCCGTAGGTACCAACTTCAGAGTGCCAAGATCATGTTTGAGAATGATTTGAAAAACAATACAAAACCATTTCCACAGATTAACCACTATTTTTTCATTGTTCGGCGTAAGACTTAAAAGACAGCCCAAAGTAGTCCACAAGATGTTTCACTCTTACACAAAAATGAATTTTTACCTCTTTCTATCTAAACTATCCCTTTTATTTGTTTCCTAAACATGTTCTTGTTTTTTTTTTTTAACTAGTCAAGCTTTAAAAATAATTTATGTGAAAAAAAGTTCCCCATATCTCTTTACTAACTGAATGTTATTACCAAGAATATATTTTCATACCATTTGACTATCTATATATATTGATAATATTTTTTTTTTATAAGTCTCCACACTTTGTGCCCCGTCCCCGCCTACTCAAATCCCACATTGTAAAAATCTTTGTTTCTGTATATTATTTCGACTATGGCAAGTTTTGATTTAATCTTAAGAAATACCTGGGTAGTTTGTTTTTGCTTACATAATTTTTACAAAAAAGTATCCTTGAATTATATATGTTGTAAGGGCTTAAAAGCAAATCACAAAGCTTGCATCAATAATAACACAAGAAATTGTAATAGCCTGAACACATTGAACGCTACAGCAACATAACGACACTAGACCCACAAAGAGCTTTAATATTTGAGAAAATTCACATAAATGATTACGAAAATTAATTTTTTGTCTGATATTTAAGAAATCTTTTTTCAAAATAAGTGCATCGATATAAACTATCGGCCAGTATACATAAAACTCGATTTTCTTTTAACTTGTTCTCAAAACTTCAGTTATTGAAACGACAATTTTGCTCATTCCGCCGAAGTTACCAATGTGATTTTAATTGTATGTATGAGGAAATGATGCACATAACCTTCTTTGTAAAGTTTTTCTAATTCTTCGAATTAGGTCAAAATCTACAGCTGCACAGGTGAGATAACTTTTCCTAAAGTGTTTCGAAATTCAGCTCTGGAGTTAATGCTTAGCAGCGCTTCTGACAAAATTGAGAAGCAACATTTTTTTTGCATAGATCGCCGCTATATTGATCATTAAATAAATTCGCTTCTTTTCAAATGCTTATTTTCCTAATAAAATTTGTTTACTTTGTTTTCTCATGACTTTGAACATTTTTAAACAGCAGAAAATTATCTAAAATGATATTTAAAGCTATTTTTGGAGTTGTAACTCAAGTATACGTGGAGTTTTTTTTATTATTCTGGTTTACTAAATACATGAAAATAAGGCGTAAATGGCAAAAATTATTTATATGAACTTCCGTGTAACACTGGGATTTTCAGTTAGTAATATTATAATTAATTATATAAAAAATATTTTCCTTAAATTTACCATAAATAAATGGAATTATTTCTGGAATATTGAGAGCTGATGATTGACATTCAGTCAGAATTTGAATGTCGTTGACCTGCGTGGATTAAAGTAAACAAAAACTTTATGAATCTTGACTCTTTGATACTTTTATTCGTCTATTTATACATTCTGATTTGAGCTATCAATATCATCTAAATAAAAACATCAACGACAGAAGTTAACATTTTGGTATTTCAAGATTATAACTTTTATCATGGCATGTATCTGCATGTATTAAACCTCTTAAAAGATACAAATTTTCAAATTAATATATATATTTATTTAACAGATAGTGACGTAATTTAGATTAGCTGGACATTCGTTTGAATGCTTACACATATTTTGTCAACTTTTAATCTGAAGTTTGAAGCAATCTTATCGCAAAAACTGCAGGCATTCGTCATTCGGCTTTGTGTAGAACGTGTTGTTGACAGAATAGAAAAAAAGCTAAGATTATTCTAGGTAAATATGGATTTATAAGCAGTATAAGGGCAAAAAATAAACTCTAAGCAGATTTAAGTGTGAGAAAATTTAAGCAGGTCAAGGTTCTTAGAGACGATTTAGATTTGAGTTGATAATTAAAATATGAATAAACTGATTTTTTTAAAATATACTATACAGCTGAACTTTTGAGAGCTATATAGAATAAATTTATTTCACTAGCTGAGAGCTGTTGTAGAGTGTGTAACGTGCTAACTGCGTGTTTTCTGACTCATTAGCTGTGGTTTCATTTCCAATAATTTTTCCCTTATTTTTGCATTATTTGCTTGAAACTGATAAGCAGCAATGTGACTGAAATTAATTGGAGCGTCATTGAAAAATAGGCAGTGCAAGCAAGAGTAGATCGTTATAGTACAACAATAAAAAGCAAGAAATGTTCAATAATAAAATCGATACAATAAAACCGATTTACTCATTCCGTATGATAGCAAAAATCCATTCATCTTGTTTTATAGGAAAATCTTAATTATCATAAAAAAGCTTTTCCTCATTTCGAGAGCAAAATTTTTCCGGAAGCTAGACTTTCTTAGCCAATGTCTCTTTTATAGCAGTGTAAAAGTATAGAAAAAAAACGAACCCATTTTAAGTTATTCAATTAACTGCAATTTATTGTATTGCATTTTCCGCCAATTAACAAATTGAAAGCAAACATTTTTTTTTTTTTAATTTACTTTATTTACTTATTGAGTATTTGTAGAGAAACGTTCATTAATAATAAATAATCTCAAAAACTATGCGCAGAAATGCTGCAAAAGAAACGCTGCGTTGAAAGTCGCAGTCGCAAACCGAAATCGATTTGCAAATATAAACATTTTGCTTAATGACCAAGTAAAGTGTGCGCTGGCGCGCATGCTCATACGGCCAACAGGCATGCAAACAGTCAATCCATCAAGTTATCAATAGCTTAACTCACGACTGGCAAATACAGCAGCACTAGCGACAGGTTGGTAAATAAGCGCCAATGAGTCGCAACTTAACTCAGTCAATGAAAGCTCAGTCTGTGGCGATTGAATGTCAGCGATTTATTGAATGCCAAACGCGCCTGTCTGGTATGCCGCTGCAAGTAACCAAATGGCACTTGATGTTGTTGGTGCGCCCCATCAACTACCCAATATTAAGTGTTGAATAGAGAAACCCAAAGCCGGCCGGTACTTTTAGCTTAAATAATGTTGCTTTATCTTGAAGTGTTTTTAAAGTCATTTGTTGTTGTTATTTTGGGTACTTAAGCTGCAGCTTTTATCGTCTTGTGAAATCGACTGTTTTTATTTACCTAAAATTAATAACAAAAACAGCAATAATTAACCTTATTACATCCCTATTAAGGCCAAAAGTAGAATAAAAGCAGAAGTTATAAATTTGTTTAATTACATAATTTAGAGCTAAAGAGCTAAAAAGAATTAAATAATTTTATTGCACTGAAGCTAAGCTTTGTTGAACTTTGGATTTAGTAAATCTTAATACAGGGCTTGTTGCGGACTTAATTATTATATTTTTTATTAGTTTTATAAAAGCAGTGATTTTCTTGTTGGATAAAAGAATAAACTCTGCAGTTATAAGCTTTTTTCAAACTATTAAGCTTCCGCACCGGCTATTAACCTGTTTTTACTTCTTACATGCTGGCATAATTAACCGAAATGACATGCAGCTTCCTCAGCTTTTCCCCTTCACTCAAGACTGCAATTAAATTCAAATTAATTTTGAGAAAAACAAATAAATAAAAAAACAAAACAGCACTCGACCTTAAAGTTAAAAAGCAAGAAAAAGTTGACTTCAAGATGTTCCACTTTCTGCTTCCTAACTGTCACTATCTTTTGGCTAAGATATAAAATTTGACATCTTACGTGAGTTGGTAAGTTTTGTGGTTTTTTTAATAGGTATACACATAATAAACATGAGAAAAGCTTTGTTAAATATGGAGAATCTATTATTTAAGAAAATGTTTTAAGTATTAAAGGCAAAATATTAGTATGCAGTCTAAAGACTTAAGTCTTAAGAATTGAGTTAGAGGCATTAAGTACCTAAGTACTCAATACTAAGAAGTATTAAGTACTAAGTGCTAAGTACTAAGAGTATTTGGTATTAAGTACTAAGAGTATTTGGTATTAAGTACTAAGAGTATTTGGTATTAAGTATTAAGTATTAAGTATTAAGTATTAAGTATTAAGTATTAAGTATTAAGTATTAAGTATTAAGTATTAAGTATTAAGTATTAAGTATTAAGTATTAAGTATTAAGTATTAAGTATTAAGTATTAAGTATTAAGTATTAAGTATTAAGTATTAAGTATTAAGTATTAAGTATTAAGTATTAAGTATTAAGTATTAAGTATTAAGTATTAAGTATTAAGTATTAAGTATTAAGTATTAAGTATTAAGTATTAAGTATTAAGTATTAAGTATTAAGTATTAAGTATTAAGTATTAAGTATTAAGTATTAAGTATTAAGTATTAAGTATTAAGTATTAAGTATTAAGTATTAAGTATTAAGTATTAAGTATTAAGTATTAAGTATTAAGTATTAAGTATTAAGTATTAAGTATTAAGTATTAAGTATTAAGTATTAAGTATTAAGTATTAAGTATTAAGTATTAAGTATTAAGTATTAAGTATTAAGTATTAAGTATTAAGTATTAAGTATTAAGTATTAAGTATTAAGTATTAAGTATTAAGTTTTAAGCATTAAGTATTTAGTTCCAAGTATGAATTAGTTTGTTTTATTCTCTTTCTCTTCTAAGAAATATATTAAAATGTGAAATATTTTGATGCAAAAAATGGATAAAATTCGGCTCATTTATTTATTTTGATGGACACGACAGTTTAAAGTTTGGTTTGTTTTGTTTTTGTAAACAAATTACTTTATGTTATTATGTAATTACAAATATTACTTTATGTAATCAATTACAAATTACATAAAGCTTTAATTTTAGCAAAAAGGTCTTTCTATAAGTCAAAATGGATATTCACGATGTTTTGAATTAATTTAGTTCGGTCTCCATACAAGATAAAAAGTGTTTGATAAACTAGGACTAAAATATTCCTTGGCTCATAACAGTATCCTCCACAAGGCGACTTTGCGTTATGCATTTGAAAGGATTAATTCAAAAATTGTGAAAAAAGCTGTTGACTACTAAATGTATGCCAATTATTTTATATTCACAAAAATCTGTCTGCATAGAGTTTTACCTATCAGCCTTGCATATACAAGCAAATGCAAAAATATGTATATAAAAACATCAATACTCAAACATCTAACAGATAAGATAGGGTGAAAAAACGACAAATGTTCGATAGTGCTGCCTACAGACAGACTCGCTTATATAAATAATAATTTTTGCGATAATTTTTACAAAAACCAGCTGATAGTATTGGCTGCTAGTTTTAAGATTACGAACTAAAAAAGTGAATTTAACACAAAAACTCAGCATGGACAGCATGTGAATAAAACTAATTTTACAAAAAAGTGGTGTTGTTAGGCTTTTTTAATCGCCATCAGTGTTTAAATGTTTGATTTTAATTAAAGTTGATAACCATATCAGCGAGTTTTTAAATGAGCAAAGTTATAAAAAAATAATCATATCGCAGCTAAAACTTAATCGATTTCTTATATAAAAGTCAAAGTTTATTTGAGTTGAATAAGATTTATTTTGGTTTGCCAAAAAGGCAAACAAGTTCAATTAAAAGAAACATTTATTTGTAGGTCATACAATGATTTGACAAGCTTGGATTTAATATTTTATTTAATGCGGCAAATAAAAAATTCGAATAAAAAAAAAATAAAAAAAAATGTGGGTCACGTGTTTTGCATGAAAATAAAAACACAGCTGAATTGCAATTTACTGGAGTTAAAAAAAATACACATTTGCGGAAATAATTTGAATAATTTCTAGGTGTAGTACACGAAATTCTAGAAGGTCAAAAGTTAGGTTTAAAGCTTTTTAAGCAACTTTGAAATACCGTAAAGATTAATAGATGTAAATTTAAGATGGGAAAGCTTACGATAAAAATCACTAAAGAGAATTGTTAAAAAAAAAATAATTTATTAAGACAGAACCCGAAACTGCCATCTTTGGATGGGCTTCACAAATAGGACACTACCAGTAGGCATGAACTTTTCAACTATTTCAATACTTTATATTTTCATATAAAGTACTTTAATAATTTAATCCAAGGTCATTAGATGATTGGTAAAAAGTTAAAAACAACCATAATTTTATAAATGTTGAAAAGTACGAAGATAAACTGCAGAAAATTCTGAAAAGAACAGTAAAAAGTTGACGAGTAAGAAATACGAGGAAGAAGCGAATTTTTGTTGATGACAGTAATAGTGCTATTATTAATATAGTGTCTCAAATTAAAAATTTAGCTCCAGGTAATTGCCAGCAATTCCTAAATACAACAAGGCGAGCAATGGCTCTGTGGAAGTGAGTTTGACTGGCATGGAAGATTTGGCAAGGTCACGGTCCGTATCTGGGCTTGGGTAAAGTGTCAAAAATGGCTCATTCCACCGAATGCACCAAAGCATTTAGAGTGAAAAATATGACTAGACATTAATTGGACTTATAGCTCCACACCTAATATAGCTCAAATTGTAATTAATACTGTGGGCAAAACATATCGGGAAATTTGAATTAACATTTTTTGCAGATTCAGATAGAGATGTTTTTATTTTCGAGGTGCCACTACTGTCACTGATATTTGTGCCAAATTGCAAGTCAAAATATTTATTAGTGTTTGAATTACGAGTGCTTTGTAATTAACTAAAAGTGAATTTTTCGTTTTTTATAAAGTCTGAAACTATTCAACAACGCAGTTCCATTAAATTTTGTGTGCGAAATAAAATTTCTACTGCCGAACTATTGAAAGTGTTGCAGAAGGCCTTCGGTGAGCAAGCTCTATCGAAAACAAGAGTTTATGAGTGGTGCAAAATGTTCAGAGAGGGTTGAGAAAGCGTTGAAGACGAGGCACCGCCAGGACGACCAGCGACATAAACTGATGGTGTAGCTACACGTCAACAAAATCAAGGAATTGGTGCTCCAAAATAGTCGATTGACTGTCGGAGCCCTTGCTGACCTTATTGGAATGTCTAACTACTTTGAGTGACCGTTTGGGCATCAAAAAAGTGAAATCTCGATTGGTGCCAAAATCTCGTAATTTCATTGAATAACAGCACCGCGTTGATGTGTGTAAGACAATGCTTTCCGACTATCAGGACAAAATCAAGGTTGATTTATAAGGTTGTCGCAAGGGAGAGAGCGAGTACCCATAATTGTCAAATCGAAGTTGACAGCTCATAGAAAATCTGCAAGTGCTCTCTATTATCATCAGTTGTTCTATCGTAGTCA
The DNA here is from genome assembly GCA_914767935.1 of Coremacera marginata. Classification (NCBI taxonomy): domain Eukaryota; kingdom Metazoa; phylum Arthropoda; class Insecta; order Diptera; family Sciomyzidae; genus Coremacera; species Coremacera marginata. Next base: position 1,605,455 of record OU612045.1, on the reverse strand, counting down.
TTCGCAAAATTGGCTGGTTTTGACAATTATGGGTACTGAGAAGAGAGTACGATCAGCCCTGCGACAACCTTATAAATCAACCTTGGACAAAATGAAACGCATCTTAACTGAAGATGATATTTGAGTGAACGCTTTCGACCCAGAAACAGCCGATCAATCTGGTGAATACCGAGCCAAAGATGAGCCGAGACCGAAAAACCACGTCAAAGCAAGTCAAAAATCAAGGTTATGTTGACAGTTTTTTTTGATTATCGTGGTGTAGTACATTACGAATTCCTTCCAACCGGCCAAACTATCAACAAAGAATACTACTTGGGTTTTATGCCTCGTTCGCGTATGGTGTGCGTCAAAAAAGGCCGGATTTGTGGAGAGACAATTGTTGGTTTTTGCATCACGATAATTCACCATCTCACACTGCACTCGAAATTCGTGATCACTTTGCCAAAAACTCGACCCAGAGCGTTCCGCAACCACCGCACTGGTCTGACTTAACACCATGTAACTTCTGGCTATTCGCTTAGCTCAAGAGATCGCTCCGTGGACACCGTTTTGTATCGATAGAAGAGATAGAAACCGAAACGAAGAAGGAATTGAACGCTATACTGGAAGAGAACTGTGCAGCATGTTTTGAAAATTGGGAAATACGTTGGCACAGGTGTATTGCATCCGGGGGGGACTATTTTGAGGGAGATGAAATGAATTTAGAAGAATAAATTAAGATTTTTTGATTTATAAACAAAGGCCCGATATTTTTTACCTAGAGTAGTAACTGTCCTGAAAAATGTGCAGTATGCGCATACATAAAGGGCAAGCATGCTGCTATGTCACTGATAAGTATCAAATGGATTTTTTGTTGCTGAAAAATTTGAAAACTTTGGCTGAAAACTTCTCAGGACAGTATATGTTGGAAAAGTACTGCAATAATGGCAAAAGATAATTACAGTTTGAGTTTGAAATAAATATATTTGTTAAGTCTTTAAGAATAAACAGTTTGTATTAAGCTTACCTAAACAAATAAAAACAGCAGAATGTGCCACATAAGACAACAATGTAAATAATTGATTTTAATGTTTGGAAAACTTATTTCTGTATGAAAAAAGGCCATTTACATAGAAACTTGGACGACTGTGTCAGCTACTTATTGGCAAATCGGCGCAATATTCTCAAAAGGTGCTGGTATTGCATTCAGTAGGAGAAAGAATCCAAACAACTAATTTTTGAAATCATGTTTTTGCATTAAGACTAGGGTCATAGCTGTTATACAACTTTTTTGGAATTGGTTAAAATTAATGATTAAAATTGTTTAAAATGCATTTTAGTATAAATAACTGTTATTTTTAAGAAGTATTTTTTTGGTTGCCGCATAACTTTTATTTTTGACGAATAAATTTTTAGTTTGACTAATAGCAGTTATTTTCTGAAATTAAATTTTTTCGGTTACGAGTGTGAAATATCAATAAAAAGTTTCGCTTTTAGCTTTTTTATGATTTTTTTAACGTGTTTATGTTTCAATTCAATTTTGCAAATATTATTTGCTTCAAAGACACTTTAGTCTTTTTATTAGTTTCATAGTTCCCGTAAAATGGATAATATATTTTTTTACTCACTATAATATTCGAGAAGGTTAGCATCAATGTCAATGCGTGTCAGCTTAAAATTATAAATTTCAGTTTACTTGTATCGTCATCCACTTCTTCATCCGAAGACCCTTCCATTTTCAATTCTCTTAAAGACTCTCTTAGCAAAGAGGTGTGTGTCCATACCAAAACGAAATATCTACTTTTTAATAATTTTCTACACTAATTACCGAAAAAATTTCATTTTTGGAAATGACTGCTATATTAGTCACCCTAAAAATTTTTTACTCAAAAATAAAAGTTATGTGGCAACCAAAAAAAATTTCTCTTAAAAATAAAAGTTATTCATAACAAATATCCCTGATTATGACCCTTAATTTTTACATCTAATCCAATTTCATGCATTTTTGTGGTCAGTTCAACCCACTGTGTGTTGATTAATGTGTTATACTTTATTCATCATATAGCATTTTTAAGCTTTTCAATTAACGGTGCTTAATTCAGTTTAATTTCAGTGCAACGTTGACTTTATGTTTTTAATAAGCATGTCATATTTTTCCGCTTAATATTTACTTTCTAATGACATTCATAGTTGTTGTTGTTGTTGAGCAGAAGAGTTGCCTTTAATTTACATAGCAAGTTTTTTTTTTACTCGCAAAAGCGCGCCAAAAGAAACTTAAACCAAAAAAGAAATAAATAAATCGCAAAAATATCATTTTCATTACAACAACAAAAACCATAACAGCAACTACAACAAAAAAAAAACCTAAAAATAAACCATTGTTTTAATTAATTAGATTTTGCGGCTATAAAACGTGTTTAACTTGCATGCAATTTATTTTTAATTAATTAAAACAACAACAAAAACGAAAAGTCACCGATGAAAGCTTAGCGTTTTATTTTTGCAAAAAGCTTTGCTAGGCCTATAAATCAATATTCGAGGTGGATGTAATCGCTGAGCTGACAGTACTAATTAATTTAGCATTAAGCGCAAAGCTTGTCATTAAATAAAGTTAACCGGACTCATTCACATGCCGCTGCTAAAAAAAGTTGCAAATTTTTATAGCTGTTGTGCGATTGTTGTTGTTGTGATTGTATGTCTTTTTTTGGCCCAAAATTCCCACATTTGCTGTAGTTTGTTTTTCAGCGTTCGTAGTAGCTTTTTGCATGTTTGAACTTTTGTAATGTTTTCACCTGCTCTTAGCGGCTTCTTTTGTTTTTTTTTCTCTTTGACTGCTTTTATTTGTGTTGGTTTCACCTTAATTTGTTTATAGACGCCCCTCTATACACGCACCTCGCCTAAGCTGTCAGCATTTTTGTTCATGATTTTATTTTATTTTTTCTTTTTTTTTTTTTTTTTTGATAACTTGATTAATTAGCAAAAATAACAAACGTTCTTTGCAGGGTATCATAAAAAAAAAAAAATAGCTAGTAAACAACTTTTTGAACAGGTTGTTATTGTGCGCTGTTTATTGTTTGCTATATTAATGGTTGTTATTCTTTTGTAAATTAACAAAAATATGGTCTAGTTTCTTACAATATTAATGTTGTCAATATTTTAGCAAATTTTTTTTTTGCGAAGTGAATTAAAATTAATTATTTATGATAATAATGAGCTTTCTCTTAAAAATCTTTTTGAATTATTTGCAAGACACATATTTTTTTTTTGTAGTTTTTGAGTACTTGCTTGATTTTTATTATAACGCTCGCTTATATGAAAGAGTGTCCAAGCATTTCACTCTAACTGTAAGCAAATATTTGTCTTAATATTGTACTTAATTTATTAATACTAAAGCTCTTATTTACACTCTTTTTCTCGATTTTCTTAAATATTTAGCATCTTTTTTGCAGGTAGTATTCAATATAAGCTCAACTGCTTTCTTTGCCAATATTTGTTTGGTCTAGTAAAGATATTTTTTTTCCACCATATTTAACCACAAAGCTTTCAATATCAAGCTTTTATTTAATCAAAATGAAATTTTGAATTAATTTCTTATTACATCATATTTTCTTTACTTAAATAAATCCACTAAATTATTATTGAGCATCTTTACTAAAACAAACATTTTTTTGTAACTTTTAACAAAAGCTTAGAAGCTTTTTGTAAACATTTTTTTTTTATAATTATTGTAGCAAAAACAATACTTTCTTTAATAAAATATTTATTTAATTTTTAATTGGTGAAATTTAAGCCGATGCCATTTAGTGCCAGTATTTATATCAAGCTGTAACTCTTTCACTTTCTGAGCTTTTACGGTCTATTTTGTTTGCAAAGCATAATTTTCAAATTTGAATTATTGCTTATTGCTTATTTCTATTTCGTTGACTTCAAACATGCCATCATCACACATGTCAGTTACTTCAGCTATAATTCCTGCTTCTCACGCTATTTATAAAATATAATTCAAGGAACACACAAATCATTTTCAATTAAGTTGAAAATCTTAAATTATATTTTTAACAATAACACAATTATGTAGAAAATGAACTATTTACCGAGCTACTTCATAAATTTGTTGTAGTCTGGACTAATTTGTGTCCAAAGCTTAATTTTTCAATTTAGTGGCAATCACTTGAAAAGCAACAAGTTGTCACAATTACAGCCACTTTTTGATTGTCCGGTGAGTAACAAACCAGCTGAATGAACAGTAACGAGTACGTTAAACGTACTCACGTAACATTACGTAACTCACTTAAAGGTATTTTAAGCAACTTAAAATTTATTAAAAAAAAAATCTTGTTTTATAATTTTTCTAAAGTTTGCGATTCAAGTTGTGTTTATATATTAACCCGTTTAGGACTAAAGTTGTTTATAAGCTACTTCTGACTATGTGGTTCTTATGATATATTGAAATGTTTTAAATAAGAGGAGAAAATTGCAAATGCAGAACTGGATTGTTGTTGCACCAAATAATGCAAAATGCAAAAAAAAGACAGTCGACAGAAGACTCTTACGCCAGAAAACCCAAGTTCGAATCCTTCATCTAACACAGAAAATTTTTTCAATTGAAATCATTTTTCTGTTCGGCCGTCACCTCTCTGTAGAAAATGGCAAACCTCAGAGAGTAAAAACTGTCATGAAAAGCTTCTTGAGAACATAAGCCGTTCGGAATCGGTGTAAAACATGTAGGCCCAGTTCTCGGTCATTTGTGTGCAGACATTTGACATCACACACAACACAATTTATTGATCATAAGAAGCTAGATGTACAACTTTTTGTGTGATATATTTGGTGATGAGCTTGTTTTTATTGTTATATTTATTTATATTTTTATTGTTCAATGTTATATTTATTAAATAGAAATAAATATTTCAACAAAATATGCATTCATTATTCTTCCCGCATTTGGGAAAACAAAAAAATTTGGAATTCTTGTCACCACCCGGCTAATAGTTGTCCTGAAAGGTTTAAAAACATGCTAAATTGAGTAAATTATCCAGTTGAATTTGTTTGTATGTTACGTCCTGATACCCAAAACTAAAACATATATTTTTATTAAATGTGGTAATTATGAAATACTTAATGGTGCTGTTAACTTAAAAAGAAAAAAAAGTAGGTAGTGATGCGACTGTCGGCTGAAGTGAAAACTTTAAGCTATGAAATAACACAGCTATTATGAATTTCCGAAGTAGCTAGAGTCGGCAAATCACATGCGTTCTACTTTTTTAACTCTTTATCAATTTGTGCGTTATGGAATGCATAAACTACTATTTTTTAATGTTAATATATAATATATTTTTTAACACAATTACTTTGGTTGCGAAATATGTAATTGGCTCGGTAATCGGTTGGTAATCGCATCGGTAATTGGTAATCTAGTAGTAATAGCTGCGGTGAGCGGATGGTAATCGCTTCCGTAATCGGTAATCAGTTGATTATCCCTTAGGTAATCGGTTGGTAATTGGAGGGTAATCACTTCGGTAATTGGTAATCGTTGGTAATTGCTTCGGTGAACGGTTATGGGTTGGTAATCGCTTCAGTAATAGCTTCAGTAAACGGTAATCTGTTGGTAATCTCTTCCTTTATCGGTAATTGGTTCGGTAATCAGTTGATAATCGCTTCGAATATCGGTAATTGGTTCGGTAATCGGTTGGTTATCGCTTCGTTAATTGGTAATCGGTTAGTAATCGCTTCGGTAATCAGTAATTAGTTTCGTAATCGATTGGTAATCGCCTCGGTAATTGATTCGGTATTTGGCTGGTAATCGTTTCGGTAATCGGCCTGGTAATCGGTAATCTGTTCGGTAATCGCTTCGGCCTTCGATTTGGTCGATGCTAGGTAGTGCCTTAAAAGGAATGCTGTACAGCAATAATTTCTGTTAGTCTAACAGCGTGATGATATCGCTAACAGCGTTATGATATCGCGAGTCCATAGTTTTGCTCTCTACCAAAAAGTTTTCGCCTAAAGGAGTTTCACTTCAAAAAATTAAATGCACTCAGTTTTCATTCCAAAAACTTATCTAAGAGTTGTTTTTTTTAGTATCATATCCACTAATATCGTTGTTAAAATTTGAGCTATAATTTTTATTTGCTTCTTCATAGCTTTTTCATAAGCTGCTGTTAGTGAAAACTGACTCCTAATTAAACATAAAGTATGTATATCGTAAACATTTTCTTTATCTTTAAAAGTATTCCATTTTGCCGTAATAAAAATTCCATACACATTAAAATAAAGTTTGTTTTATGCAGCGGAACACAATTTCTGCAGGCCGGGTGAAAGAAATATGGGTAAAAAACTAAAAAATTGCAAAAAAATATGTTTTTTGAGGATATATCGAAAATTATTCTTAAGAAAAAAAAAATACCATTTTCAAAATCTCCTCCCCAAATTCAGATGTCATTTTCGAGATAAGATAAACATTTGTAAACTTGTGTACCGGTCTTCTTCTTTAAAAAAATGCCTCAGCTTGTATCTATATTGTTGCCAAAAGATGTGAAAAATCATACCAAAATGACCCAGGACTCAGTTTGACCCACATCCGTAATAATATTCTCTGCGAAATTTTCTTGAACAAATGTATGAAGTGAACCAAAAACCAAAAAAAAAAAAAATCTGTACGCCAATATCTTCGAACCTTAAGAATTTAGCGGAATGAAATAAAAAGTATTCTTACCTACTCATTCATATCAAAACAAGCACTTCAGTGAAGAAAGGTTTTGATATACAAACAAAACACTGCACGAAGAAAAAGTAGAACATTCAAGCAATTGAACAATAGTACAAAACTTAAGTAGAACCTACTGCACTATCACTGAAGAACTTACAGGTAAAGCTAATAGTTTTTTGTTTTGTTTTTTCCATATTATAATCTGTTGAGTACAATTTGAGTACATTAATGCGTTTCTTCGGTAAAAGTTTGGTTTTTATTACGTTTCATTCATAGATTTCTACCAAAAAAGTTTTAAAATATTTTAACACAAGCAAAATGATTACAAATAGACAAAGTTTAAAAGATCAACACTGAAGCAAGCTCTCGCTATACTTGCTATGATTTATTGCTACTTCACTGTAGCTTTATGTTTTGATACTCTGCTCTGCGAACGCATTTCACCTGATGAAGTGCTTGTTTCGTTGCTGAGCTATAACATAGAACTTGTGTATGCGATGCCAACGCTACAGTGAAATGCAGTGCACTGAAGTACTGCACATTAGTGAAGAGTGGCAAATAGAATGTTTTGTGCAGCTCTTTAGTCTCTATATAAAATTATTTTATGAAATTGTATTAATTTGTATTAAATATTAAATTTATAAAAATAAGTAAAACCCAAAAAAAAAAAAATAAAAAACTGATGCATTTGCAAATCTGCAGTACAGTTTTTAATTAATGTATCGCATTAGGTGGTGTAATTGGATTGCTTGCAATCTGAAATTAATTTGAATTTGTGAAATTATCGTGTGGTGTATCTTTTTTTTTATTCTCGAGCTATTTAAGATCCGAAAATGGATAAATAGCAAATTTCAAAAGAATGAAGGATCTTGTAGTGAAATACTACAAAGAAAGCATGGCTATTAGTGCAATTCCAAAAGTAGTGAAGAAACCTCAGTCCACAGTGTTCCATATAATTAAGGCATTTAAAAGAAGTGATTCTAAAAGTCATCCAAATGACAGCGAAAGACCATTGACAATTTCGTCGTTAAAGAAATTTCTAAAGTATGTGCAGTTTAAACTGCAAGAGAATTGCGAAATGGTTGACGTTCATCTACAAACAATATGAAATTTTCTGAAAATGAAGGAAAAAAAGGCCGGTTCGTTGCATTTTATTGAGAGAGAAATTAACAAAATGGATTATCTTAACATCCTTTTACAGAATCCTACCCAAACTACAAGAAAATTAGATTTGCAAGCTTGTAGCCCCAAACATACCACCTTGATTGTCAAAGAATGTTTGCTATATAACACAAAATCGGTGCTTCCACACCCTCCTCAAAGTCTAGACTGAAACCCGATAGAGCGTTTGTGGGCATAACTCTATACTAGTAAAAGTACTGCAAATTTGGTCGCTTCCATGAATAGACAATTAGACAATTAGACAATTACACAAAATATTAAATTGAATTTAATGCAAAAGAAGAAATTGCAAATAAATTTTCAGAAATGTCACACTTTATTTTTATTTTTTTTAGCGCTCAACTCAAATTTTGTTAATTTTATTTTTTTGTGCATAGAAATACATTTTCAAAAAAAAAAAAAGAAGATTTGAAAGGAAATCATAAGACTTTGACCTTTTATATGCTTTTTGCTTCATTCCGCTAACTCCTTTAGGTTCGAAGACATTGGCGTGCAAAGAAAAAATGAGTGAGCCTTCAGTTTTTTTTTTTTGCCTCACTGTATATGACACCGTAAGTAAAAGGATGTGAAAAACAGCTTCAATGCTTTTGGTTTAATTTATGCACTATAATTTTTTTCGCGTGCTTTTTTAAGCTCAAAAAATTCAAAAATAATCTGCATAACAAATGAATAAAAAAGAATCCAATACATAACAATAAATAAACTAGAAATCTTTAATTTCTCTTATGCAATATTATAAAAATATTGCTATTTTCGCTAAAGATTTACAATGCATAAAAAAACCATGGCTTACATAACTTTTTAACAAAAGCTCAGTAGCAACAAATTCTCAACTCAATGTAGGAGGCTCTTCTTTAAAATAATAATTAACATTTATATAGATGTTCCCCGCAACAGAAAGCCCAGCAAACTCATTGATAAACATTTAAATACGACAACGTTTTCGTTTAAGCACTAAATTTACATAAATATTAATAAAAAAAAACAAAAAACTAACAACAAAGTTAGCCACAAAAGAAGAAATTGAAAGTTATTTTGGATAAAAAAGAAAGATTTTATTTAATTATTGCGGTATGTGCGTGTGTGTTTTTCTGTTAGTTTTTTGATGTAATAAAATATAAAATAAAAAATAATAACTATGCAGAAGCTGTTGAAAGAGAGAGAGAGAGATACAGAGAGAGAAAAAATAAGCTTCGGTAACTTAGAAGAAGACAAGTCATTAAATTGGAGAAAGATGCGTGGTAACTTTTACTTTTTTTTCGGTTGTGGCTGTGTGGCTATAGTTGCTGCTGTTGTTGGCATTAAATTGCACCTGCCGACACCAACAAGCAGAGGAGTCAGCAGCCGTAGCAAAGGGGTGATAAAGAAGACAAAAAAGTTGAAGAGACATTTGCGTCAAATTTAATGCCTCAACGATGGACGCGACCCAATAAGTTTCGCTTTAAGCTCGCGGCTGTGGCAAGTTTTTCTGCAAATTGTTTGTTTTTTTTTTATGCTGTGGCATAAAAAAATGTGTGTGGCTACTGCGCATGCGCACGCATTCTGCTAATGTGCAATGCGCACGCCTGCTGCTCCCACCGTATTTCGTTTCGTTGCTCTGGTGAATTGTCGCGGCCTCTGCATCAAGTGCCACAACCAACAATAAATGTGCCCCAATTCATGGCTATTTAATCCGCTTGTGCGTTTTTTAAGCTCTTTGTAGCAATAGAGCCGTAGCTGAGTTCGAGTTTTTCTTTAGGTTTTATTAGCGGCTGCGCTTTTGTTTTGTTTTTTAAATCTTTTACTTGAGTGACTGACTTTGATTGGATTACAAAAAAAAAAAAACGTTTTTTTATTTTTTTGCTCTGATGAAAGGCAGCAGCTTTTATCTTGAAATCCGGCACTCACATGTAAGCAACAATTTAAATTCTTGGCATACCTTAAAGTTGCATTCCTTTTTTTCTAGCGCTTAATTTAAATTTTTTTTTTTTTTGTTATCTTGCTGTAAAAGTTAAGTGGAAAGGAAAAGTGTTTTCATATAACTTGTGGTTTTTAGTGTTGTTGTTTTACTTGGGTTTGATTAAAGTGTAAACTGTACGGCGCCCCAGTTCACCTGTTGTTGTTTGGTGCGCAACATGTTTCTAAAATTTACAACATTTTGAAAAAGCAAAAGTTTAAATTTATAGGTGAGGTTTTGCCCTATATGCATACATTATAAAATATCTAAGGTTTTTTTCTTAATTTTCAGAAGTATTTAAAGCTTCTCTCATCATTGTGTAAGAATTGAAATATTTAATACAGAAATGTCATTTCAACCACAGCGACATTTTGGATTAGGTAAAATAATTTCCTAAATATGTTCAAAACTTCAAATGATTCGATTGAAAAAAATACTTTTGTTTAAACACTACCTTTAGGGTATTTTTTACACCTACTTTTGGTCTGTGGAAATGTTTTTAAATTAAGGCAATACATATCTTTGAAATAAAGCTATAAAAGAAAATGTAATTCTTTAAAACATGCTTTTTGGGCCGATCCCAAAGGGTTTCGAGTAGTACCAATGTCAAACAGTTAAAAAAATATAACTTAAAAAATGTTTTTTGTGGTCTCTGATAATGGCGAACTCACATTCAATTTCGTCAATTTTTTCCACATGGTGATGTGACTTTTTTTTAAATGAAACCCTAATGCAAAAGTCTAATCCAAAATGAATATATATATATTTTGTTCTATCAGCATTTGGATAAATTTTAAACACTAGACTTAACTAGACTCGACTTTATAAAATTAAGTGATATGATTCAAAAATTGAGTCAAAAAAAAAATAAAATCGAGACATTTTGAGAACAATTTTTTTCGGCATTTTCTACATGCATACACATTTTTGGGCGGGATAAAAAATATTTTGTATTTGCCCTTAATGGGATTAACTTTTTTCAACCGATTAAGTTAGAAAATTATTAAGTTTCAAAAGTGTCGAGGTGGCGAATTCCACTGTGACTTAGTTTTAAGATAAGCCATTTTATTATTGTTTGGTAAAAAAATAAAATCAGGAAACTCTTAAAATTGTAAAGTTTTTCATTAATTTTTGTACCCGTTTTAATTTTTTTATTTTTATTAATAATATAATTTTATGAATTTGAATACCCGGCGTAACTAGGGAGTTGGTATAAGTATTTTTGAACTTATTTGTCGATTTCAAAATATTTTTCATAAAGTTTAGAAGGAATAAAACATCTTTTAAGCCGGTACTTTAGTGGAATAAGGAAAATTGTAGCTCAACATATGAGGATTATGAGAAAAAGTTAAAAATATCGTGATTAATGGGTGCGTGGCGAGAGCTTCCAAAAGATTATTTTCAAAGTTTATGTTTTATTAAAGAATGGACATTTTGAAAAAAAATTTCGTATAAATCAGACTTCAAAAATTTTTGGCAAATTTTCTCATACATTAATTCACAATTCTTACTACGTGTCGTAATGTTGCTGTAACGTCCAATGTGTTCAGGCTACGAAGCTTGTGCATAGGAGTTTATGTGTTATTATTGTTGACGTAAGCTTTGTGTGTTATGAAAAATCATAATTTCTTGATAATTGCCCACAAATCAATAAAATGCCACAACCCCTTTTACCGCCCACAAATCAATAAAATTATATATTTCAGATGGGCTTGGTCGTTTTAGACTTTAGGTTGATATTTGAGTTCGTATGGTTATTATCGGCAAATGTTTCAAAAATGGGCGTGGTCAAAATATAGCTACGCCAACTTTTTTTAAAAAAAAGGCGTATGGCAATTGTATTCTAAGCTATACTGTACTCGAATAAAATGTTCGGCCAAAATTTCAGGACAATCGGCCTTGAAGTCAATTTAATGATTTTTGAAAAAGTAGGTGCATCTATAGTTTTACCACGTCCATTTTTAGAACAGTCTCCGACAATAACCATACGAACTAAATTACAAAATCATAGTCCAATACGACAAAAATCGTTTGAAATATAGCATTTTTATTAATATTTGTGTGCGGTAAAAGGGGGCGTAGAAACCAATTTTTAGTACTGTTGGTAACAGTAAGCATACAGACTAAATTATCTAATTTTAGTTTTATACGACCAAAACTGTCTGAAATACATAATTTTTGTTTATTTCTGGGCAGTGTAAGGGGGTGTGGCAAAATTTATCAAGCGTATGTAGAATGGGATACGCAGACGCTTCGTTTTTGAGTTATGGAATTAGTAACACATTTCACGACCTTGTTTTACATGTATATAGATAGCAAAAATGTCATAAATTTTTATATATATGTTATCTGAATTTTTATATCCATAAAATTTTTTGTTTTGAGTCCGAATTATATCAGTTCATGTGAAATTAGTTTCTTTCCCTAGAGCAGTATTGCCTACAAAAAATATTTGAAAAGTCAGACAATTATTATAAAAAAAATCAACAACAAGAAGCGTTGAACATGTGACACAAGTATATACAGTGAATCAAAAAAGTTTAGGCACAGTCAATTTTTCTGAGAAGAACTTTGCTTTAATATTTAAAAGCAACTCATTTGGCCAACTTTTTGATGCAGTTAGTATAATTAGATGAATTTTAATTGAAATACACAAAAAAATTCCTTTACTTTATACACTACTCGAAATATAATCAGAAGAAGAAAAAATGCATGTGAATAAAGTTTAGGTACAGGCTGTATGTGTACTTTGTTTTTGCAAATATAACGCTAATCTATAAGTTCTCTTTGATCTATTCCGTTTCCTGCACATAATTATTGCGCAGCCATTCAATTGTCAATTAATTAAAGTTAGTGTTGATCTTGATGTCGTGATTGAATTAGCAAAATGAGCAGTCGTACAGAAATTTCGGTAGATGTTCGAAAAGTTATTATAAACCTTCATGTGCAGCAAAAATCTTATCGCGAAATTGGTGATATAGTGCAGAGGCCCTATACAAGTGTGCGAAACATTATAAAACATTACATAAATACGGAAAAATTAGAGCGAGAAAGCAGATCTGGACGCCGAAAAATAGTAATACCACGCCAGGAGCGCACTGTAGTAGCTGCAGTGGCCCAAAATCCTAAGATTTCGGCTGTAAAATTATGCAATGAAATGCAGCAAAGTTTCAATAAAAACTTCGATCCCCAAACAATACGCAATACTCTACATAGAGCTGGTTTTCATGGAAAAGTTCCTGGGCATAAACCATTTATTTCGGCTATTAATAAGAAAAAGAAGCTGTAGTTTGCAAAACTTCATGTACATCAATCGGAATTATTCTGGAACAGTGTTATATTTAATGATGAATCGAAGTTCAACCTTTTTGTATCAGATGGTGCACAAACATTTTGGCGGAAACCAAACAATGAGCTCTAAGAAAAAACGTAATTGGTCATGGTGTGAAGGCGGCTTCCGGAGTGGAAAATCTTGTCTTTATAGATGAAAAATGAATAAGTGCTCTTATTTGAATATTTGGAAAGACAATTTGTTTCTTATTTTTGTTTCAGCAAGATAACGACCCGAAACATGCGTCGTACTTTGTGCATAAATGGCTTATCTACCATTGCTAACAGCTTAAAACACCTCCACAGTCGCCAGATATGAATGCTATTGAATATATTTGGCAATAATTGTAGAAAAAAATTTGGAACCATCGCATATCATCAAAAGATTCCCTTCGCCAAGAATGGGAAAATATAACACCCGAACAGACATCAAACCTAGTTGGGAGTATGCAAAGGCGCTTACAGGCATTAATTCAAGCCAAAGGAGGCCTAACAAAATATTAAATGTATGAAAGCCAAAAATAAATTAAAATTTTTTAACACATGTGCCTAAACTTTTTTTATGTAAAATTGTGACTATTTTGTTTTTTAATAACATAATACATGAAACAAAAATGAAAAATGAAATATTTTTGCAGTGAATAATAAAAAAACTTTCAATTTTCAAATGATGCCATCATTTTTTTTTTTTCGTTAGGTGGAAAAAGTGATTTAGATACAAACTTTGAGAATAGCTCTGTGCCTAAACATGTTTTGATTCGCTATATATTTCATTTCAAAATTATTAAATATTATTAAATTTCAAGTATTGATAAAGTATTTAGGTTTAAGAATTTGTTTTGTTTTAATATTGAAGTTCAACTTAGAGCCTTTAATATTATTACTTTTAATAATAATTTATTCAAATTCACAAATTTTAAAGTTCATTTGTTATGGTTCAAAAATGATTAAGTCCATCTACTTTAGTTTCAAAAGTGGCCAAGTCCGTGTGTTGAGTTTCAAAACTGGTAAAATTTAGCAATTTTTTTACAATAACTCCTTTAGTTGTTGTTTTTGGAAATATTCAATACTATACGTATGTATAACAATCATCCCTATATTGTTTGATATGAATTTTAATGCACCTGTCCTTGTGTATCAGTTTTTCGCATTTTTCTCAAAATTGCAAAAACTGGACTTGGCCATTTTCGGATTTAGACCCTTTAAATATAGATAAATAAAATGTTCCCCTTTTTCACTATTCGTAACTCTTGCACATTCATAAAAGTTTACCAAAATTTTGATTTATTTTGTTCCTATGTTTGTTGCTATATCCATTACTAATGCCTCTATGTGAATTGGGTACCAAAGTGTATGTGTTTTCATTAATTCCCTGATTATGAGGGCACTTTTGATAATTCTGTTTTTCTACCACGACCTATACTTTCTTTATTATTTCTTTACTTTTATTTCTAATTTTGATAAATGTATTTCACTATGAAACCCGACGTGATGGCACATAAATAAACCTTAACTGACTGACTTTAAAAAAAACTGATGTGGCTTTGAAGTTAATCTATCAAATCAATCATTAGCATAATCGTAATTTGCAAAATTATAAAATTGTTGTAAAAAAGAACTGTTGAGTTTATAATTTTAGAAATTTGCCATGCACTTAAGAATAATTAATGGAAAATTCCCGAAGCTATACTAATGATGACATTCATCAATATAGTTTTTAAAATTATCAGATTATGTAAAAATATATATAATTGCTAACTATAAAAACTTTCGCTATAAGAGCCATGTGTTTTTATTTGATATCAATAACATATTTGAAAAATTAGCTAAAAAAAAAACAATTCTTAGTTTGGAAAGCAATCTGCAGTTGTGGTAAGAGGAAGCAATCTTTAATAATATCTGGCTCATTCAACGGTCAGATTTATGTAAAAGAATAAACCAAGTAAGAATTTTCTGATCTCATAAAACAATTTCGAGGCATAAGGAATCAACCATAGTTAAAAGCACTTTGTAGCCACGAAATAGTGGAAAGTAGTATGTTTTATGTAAGCGTGGAAGATAATTATGGCAACACGAAAACGCAGCCAAAAAAATGGCTCCAAAAATAAATGAAAAACCCCAATTTTATGAAATAAGACCCTACAATGAATAAGAAATTACTCCGGAAAAAAATGAAACAACAAAATAAATACACATGAATGAATTATTATCGTTAACAATTCATTAATCAAATCAAGAGCTGTACAGAAACCTCGAAAAAAGGGCCACACAAGCAGTGAATCGCAGATGGAGAGGTGCGACAACATGCAAGATCTCAAAAATCATGCGCAGTACACGATGCGAAAAACGGACTCTATTCATACTAGCACAACTGAGCAGACTGTAGGACACTTGTGGAAATCCTCATGGGTTATTATATGGCAAGAAGTGCAATCGCACTACTTAGATCGGGACTTTAATACCTAGGTTCATCGAACTTTCCAACACTTAAAGATGTAGTCAAAACCCCTTCGGAAACCCTCCTAAGATTTGCGAATCTTTACAGGCTTTTACTAACTCCATACACGGATAAAAAAGCTTACGTCAAAACAAAAAGCCTGTTATAATTTATAAGCTGGCTTTGGCAGTTTTCAGCCTCCCAAGTTCTTCATTAAAACACCTAAGTTTTGCATGTTGACTTGCCAATTTTTATTTGGGTAATATTTTTTATTTTAATTACTTAAAAAAAAAGGTAAGTTTTAACAAACAGTTATAATTTTTTTCCCCAGTTTTTTTGGATTTTTTTATTTTTTTTTTCTTTTTTTTTTAAGCAAAGCTATTTACGTCTTGTTTTGTGATTTGCTTGAGTGACATTTCAAAACGAATGAATTTATTTTTTCGGCACCGTTTTTCTTAGATATTTATGGCTTCTTTGTTGCTTGCGTTTATTACAACAATAACATATAAATCAAATATAAAAAAATTCCTTCACCCGCAGTGGGGTTCGAACCCACTACCCACCGATTAAGGGTTCACTACTCTACCCATCGATCCAAACTCTTTCGTTACGCAGAGTTATTGATTCAATAATAATTACAGCTGAAGCTATCTTGCGGCACAACACAATAATCTATTAATAGATTTTTGTTGCATAGAAATGAACAGGTTATTGTGATATGTTGCATCTGTTAATATAACATCTGTTAACATAGCTGCAGTTACAGTAGGTGGAAAAAATTATTTGCCAGACCTTTTCATTATTTTCAATGCTTTTTAAAACTCGTAAAAAAATTAATTTCTAATTTTTCTGACTTTACTGTAGGAGTACCGTTGCAAGAGACTTAAAGTGTAAATTCTGAGAAGGAATGCTTGTTTTTTCTATACACGTGGTAAAAAGTATTAATCTAGACTGAAGTGTCATAGTTGAAAAAATAAGTTTCATTGTGATTTTCTTTAGATATTTATATAAAAAGTGCAAACAAAATAGCGAATTTGTGATTAATTAAATTAAAAACTAAATTCTGTGACGTATCCCACTATTATTTTAAAGAAATGTATTGGTAATTTCTTTATTTATTCATTTTCCAGAGTATGCAAATTCAAGCCATCAACTAGTTGATGAAGAACGTAAGACAATCATTAATTTACTTAAAAATGGACACACCAACAGGTACATTGCGAGAATATTTAAAAAACCGCAAACTTCGATTGGTAAGGTGATTGCTGCCTACAAGTCGGAGAAACGGGTGTCTCGAAAGGAAAGGCCAGGGCAGCCAAAAGTTACAACGTTCAGACTTGATCGCCGAATTTTAGAGATTTCCGAAGCCGATCCAATAAAATCGGTGCCAAAAATCAGAGCACAGGGCAAGGTACCTAAGTCGATTCACACCATTCGTAACAGATTACGCAAAGGCAAACACGGTCGGGTTGCTCGTAAAGTTCCCTTCGTAAGCAAAGTAAATAGTAAGCAAAGTAAATAGTACGAAAAGAATGCATTTTTATGAAGAACATGTTTTAAAACCTCGAGAATTTCGGCATAACATACTCTGGACGGATGAGTCAATGATTAGACTGAAATACTCACATGGCCTGATTTATGTTTGGCGAAAACTTAATGAGAGCCTTTCTTACAGATGCACCCTTCCAACTGTTCAGGCTGTAGAGAAAATTCTATAGGTTTGGGGATGCCTTTCAGCACATGGAGCTGGAAAAATGGTTATATTAGAGGTTAGAGTAAGTGCTTCGGTGTATCTTAAAATTTTTGGAAGACAATGCTATTCCTGAAGGCAGATGCTTAATAGATGCGAATTTCATACTCCAGCAGGATAAGGCGCCTATCCACACTGCGAAAAAAGTATCTGAACACCTTTCTTCATATAATGTTAACCTCTTAAAATGGCCACCACAAAGTCCAGACCTTTCTCTTATAGAGAATGCGTGGGCAATGCTCAAAATTCGAGTGGCAGAGGAAAAGCCACAAACCTTGAGCAAATTGAAAGACAGCTTGATAAAAAAAAACTGGAACAATTTCACGTCTGAACATTGTTTCAAGCTGGTTAATACCATGCAGAATCGATTGGAACAAATGAGCATGAGAAATGGTGGCCATTGTGGCTATTGAACGTCTTGAAAACTTACTTTTATGCACATTCAAATTTGTTTATTTGTTTACATCTACTGGGCTTAGCCCTTACAGATAACACATCATTCTATGACTATTGACTTAACATAAAACTATAAATAACTCCCTTAAAACTATCTCTTGTCGTGCAAAAGTCCACATGGTCTGCTGCTATGTTACAATTAGATAAGCATTTAGAGATTGGCTCATTATTGCCATAATTAGTTCTGTGAAATCTTATGAAGAATAAGTTTCTTTCCCTAAGAGTCCTTGATGGAGCATAGAGTGGAATAAGTTCAAGAAGCTCAGGTGAGTCTATCTTGTTGTCCACTATATCTTTTATAAAAATAACGCTCTGTGCTTTCCACCTCTGAGATAAGCTTTCCATGTTTAACAAATGACATCGCACAGTGTACGTTGGCATATTTTCTGTATCAAATAAACGCCTTAGAGAAAATCTAGTAAATCTCTATTGGATTCTTTCAATGCGAATACTGTCACAGTCATAAATGGGATCCCATATGATACTTAAGTACTCCAAAAGAGACTTTACCAGACTAACAAATAACGTTTTTAGCGTAAAAGCATCTACAAAGTCTATCGAGTTGCGTTTTAAGAACCCGAATAATGAGTTTGCTTTTGATATAATGTATTCTCTGTGTATATTAAAAGAAAGTTTAACATCAAAGTAAATGCCTAAATCTTTAATAACTTCAACTCTAGAAAATACATTATTAACAAAGAAGTAATCATAAGAAATTTTTAAAGTTTCGAGAATACGTTAACACGTTGCTTTTATTAAAATTCAGCCTTAGACCATTTATGCTGCACCAATGAATTAAGGCATCAATATCTGATTGTAGGATAGCATAGTAAAATAAACTTTTAACTGACATGAACAACTTTAAGTCATCCGCATACAATAAGAAGTTACAAGATTTTAAATTTAGCGATATATCATTTATAAAAATAATAAAAAGCAAAGGTCCTAAATGACTCCCTTGAGGAACTCCTGACATCACATCGATAGCTTTAGAAAAACAGCCGTCAACTCTTACAAAAAGTTTTCGATTTGACAAGTACAAAGCTATCCATTTTAAGAAGTTAGAGTGAATCCCCAACTTTTCGAGTTT
Organism: Coremacera marginata; assembly: GCA_914767935.1. NCBI lineage: Eukaryota > Metazoa > Arthropoda > Insecta > Diptera > Sciomyzidae > Coremacera > Coremacera marginata. The sequence goes on along the minus strand of OU612045.1, from coordinate 1,586,589 downwards.
TAATAACAAAGTCTCGTGAATTATATAATCAAAAGATTTAGTGAAATCAGTGTATAAGACATCCACTTGTAAGCCTTTTTCTAGAGTTTCAATGCAAAAGTTTGAGAAAATGGCTAAATTCGTGCAAGCCGACCTTCCAGCGAAAAAGCCTTGTTGTTGGGTCAAAATGTAATTTTTTACCTCAAAAAATAAACGCTTGTTAACAATTTTATCTAAAACTTTTGGTATAACCAACAGTTTAACAATTGGTCTATAATTTTCGACACCGTTCTTTCGACCTGCTTTAAAAATTGGAGTAATATAAGCTATTTTCCATTCATCTAGGAAAGTACCCGTACAGAGGGACCTATTAAAAATATGAGTTAAAGCCATGTGAATCGAATGTGCACAATTTTTTAAAAATAGCGGTGGAAGTATGTCAAATCCTGCGCCTTTATTAGAATCCAAATCTAACAGTGATTCCAGAACTTCTTTCCCAGAAAGGTGTATCTCTCCTAGGTTGACAGCTTGACTTACTTTGAAAGTATCAGACCGGCTAACCACTGGATTAAAATAACTAAAAACTGATCCGAAAAATTTGGCAAATAACTCACAAATCTCCTGCGTGTTGTTCGCACACACCCCCGCGAATTCCATTGATTTAGGAAAACCGCAACTTATTCGCTTAGAGTTATAAAATACCCAAAATGATTTCGGATTAGTTTTGATTTTGCTTTCAATAGTATTTAAATATTTCTTATATAGAAAATTGGACAAAAAATCTAATTCTTTTCTTCGCTGAATAAATAATGCTTTATCTTCGGGTAGATTAGTTGATTTAAATTTTTTGTGACTTATTTCTTAAATTTTTTAATTTCAATAAGCCTCGATATACCACGGCAAATGAGAGTTCTTTTTTATGTATTTTACTGGCACATATAAGGCGAGACCTTCATCAACGATACTTTTAAATTTTTCATACATGATGCTAACATCAGAAGAACCTAGAACCATACCCCAGTTTATAGAATTAAAGAAGCTATTCAACGCAACATAATTTGCCCTATTAAAGTTATATTGTAGTTCTGACACTGGCAGAGGAGCCCTGTTAAATTCATAAAATGAAAAGTGAAGGGTAAAAGCTTTATGGTGTATGGACTCACTTGTGACTGGTACAGCGTTCTTGAAAATATAAAATTTCAGATCGATATTAATGAAAATAAGATCAAGAATTCTATCAAGATCGTTTTTAAAATGGTTGATTTGAAATAAATTAAGCGAATATTGAATTTCTTATTGTTTGAGTTAAAAAACAAATATTGAATAAAATACTTTGCTTATGTTTTTATCTTCTTTTTAGCTTTGAGCTTATAAATTTTATAAATAATAAAATTAAATCATAAAAATATTAACAAACAAAAACTACAGGCTTTTTGATTAACATGCTGCGTTGGAAACTTATTTTTTCCACATGCTGTATATTAAATATTGAATCAATGACTCTTTGTAACAGAGGTGTTTGGATCGGTGGGAAGAGTGATACAATCCTCTCCACCCAAGCCGACATAGGTGATTTAAGTATTGGTTTTTTCTCGGTGTACAGGCTCCCTGCACCCGGTACCACTAATGACTAAAATGGTTTATGTAAGTCTCTGCCAGGAGGCAGCCGAATTTACCCAATTATCAAATAAAGAACTGAAAAAAAATTAAATTCCTTTGTTTGAAACAGTTTTTAAAATTTTTAATAGAAATTCATTAAACTCAATGGTTCTTCAATTCTTATAATCATTATAGTGTTAATTTTGTGCAAGGGCAATATATCCCAGATATAAGCTTTTTGTAGCCTGATGCAATTTCTGATTTGACTGACTTTTTGGGTATTTATTTCATTATGAAAAATTACCCCACAGAAAAAGGAAATATGACCCCAAAAGATGAAATAACACCCCGAATTGTCTTGATGTTAATTTCTGTATACTTTTTTGGGACCATTTTTCATTGGGATGTAGATTCATAGCGCCGATTATTACAACATAACTTTTGAGTATGTTTTAACAATTTTAACAATTCCTTAAAGTTTGAAAATATTAACATTTTTCTTCTATTGCACTCGATCATTTATATTTCAATTAAGTTATTTATAAAACCGCCTCATTTTGTATGTTGACAAAATACTTCCTTGATTTAGCAACCAAAATTTTACGTTATAATTTACACCACTTAACAAAAATATCAACCAACCTGCGCTTATTTTCAGACTGTTTTTGGGTAAATATTTACATTATTACGTGATATTGCAAACTGCATTCCTCACGATCCGTTATTGTTATTTTATATCATTTGTCTGCTTCTTTAACAAGATTATTTATTTATTTTATTACAACACAGTCATCATGATCTAGAGCGCCCATTTATTAACACCTTGGTTTATGATGCGGCGGTAGCGTTGGCGCCAATGCATGTTTTACGCCGATTTTTAACGGTTACCTAATCTGATGCACCTTAACTGTGTTACAACAAAATGTTGAGATAGGCGAAAAACAAGTTAAGTTGACTTATATGTTGGCAATAACAGCAATAAAAACAACAATTCAAGTGCAAGACTAAACAACTTATTAAGCAATAAAAATATTTTTAGTCAATAAAAATGCAAGTGTTGACCATAACAACAACAACAACAGCTAACTGTGGTACAAAAGCATACAACATTTGGTTTATTGCTGTCGTCATTTTGTGTCTTTGTTTTTTTATTTTAAAATTTTTTATGTTTATTACGTTAAGCTTGTAATGGTTTTTTAACGCTACTGTTTTGGCCAAAAGCAAATTGCGGGCATTTGAACGCAATGCGGTCAAGAAGAAGCTCCATATGTTGGTCTGAATATAAGCGTTATTTTCACACGCAAGTTAATCACGTGCTTAACGCTCATTGTCGCTCTCTTTCTTTCTTAATAATGCTCTCCTTCTCTCAAGTTTATTTTGCGCATGCGCAGCCGTTTTGCTCAGCTGTTTTTAATTTTTTTTTTTTTAATATTACTTGAATTGTTTGTTTATAAAGCACCAGTTTTGCCAACCAGACGTTGTACATTGTAACCATTCGCCAAGCTGACCGTAACATGGACAAGGCCGATCGTGCGGCAGCTTAACAAAAAAATAAGATAGAGGCTTCCGAGCGACTTGCACGATCAGTGAGCTTCGCTTTAAAACGTTTTAATTTTTTTTTTGCTAGGGCTTTGAGTTCCGTTCAATGTATAAAAGCGCGCATAATTATTTTAACATGAAATGAACTACCATAAAAAAAAAATGTTAGCTGGTTTCGCTTTTGTGGAAGATATGATTAAAATTGTACGCAGGTATTGTTATATAAGGAAATCAAGAGCATCAAAAAAAAAAAATAAACATTACTTCCGTTGTGTTAATCATGCTAACAATAGAGGCTATAATTATGCCCAGCATGATTGGACGACAAACACAATGAGCGAGTTTTGGAAAAAGCCGTTAAAAGATAGAAAAATAACTAGAGTATCATTGATGAGCCAAAAAACCATCAGATATTCAATCAGCTGATGATCGTTTGAGTTTTAATACTTTCGATATTGGCTTAAAAAATAATTAAAAATTATTTTTAATGGAAATTAAGAGCTCTTCGTTGTCAACATTTTTTTTTTGCAATTAATTAAAAAGTCGTTGAACGTCTTCGTCACTACTCTACCGTTTTTACCTCTTTTAACCAGTTAATTTAAATCGGCACCAAAATATGTTGATAAAATTTCAACAATATCAACTGTGAAAAAACGACCCAAATTTTGATGTGCGCTTAGTTTTTGTGTTTTTTCTGTTTATCTATAGTTATCATTAAACTAATTTTATCATTATTTAAAACCACATTTCAAAGAGAGAAAAAAAAGTGAAAACTTTTGTAAACTTTTGCTCGCTTGCTGGCTCATTATAAATAAAAAATTCCAAGATTTTTTAAACATCAACCATCACATTTATATAAACACGAGTTGTTATTTGTTTTTAGTTTCACAGGGTGCCAACATAACTAATGCTGTTGATAGCGAAAACGAAAAATGTAGTTCAGTTTTTTGGTAACAGAAATATAGTAGGTATCATCAATCATGACAAAAAAAGAGTACAAAAACAATATAGCGGAAAAAGCAGATAAAAAAAATTGTATGTATAAGAAATGTTACAACATAGTTTTTTATGCTCGTATGCATAGAATATGCTCTAGAATTTACGGGTACAAAAATAACTTAAGATAGGGTTAAAAAAAAAATAAAAAATATAGTAGATGGTATTGTCTTATAATGGCTTAGAATCTATGGGCTAAGTGGAATGAACTTGGATTATTATACTTCAAAACGTATTGAGAAACACTTTATAGTTTTAGCTCTGAAAGTTAAATTTGAAGAGATCTTAATAATGCATAGGAAATAAATAGTTTGCCTACAAAAGGGATACATAAAAAAATTATATTATAATAAAATGGTAGAAATTTAGTTACCAGATATTGTATTTTCATATTTTTCTATTGGTTTTTAGGGCCTCTTTACCTTTCCTTGAATGTTCATTTATTTGATTCTCAGGAAATAAAAGTAAAGCTTGACATCAAAGTTGATATCAGAACTAAGCAAATCTTCACCTAACATCTAAGAAGCAGCAACAACTCTTTTAATATTTTTACAGCAAAAGCCAAAAAAAATGATAAAAAATTCTTATAGTGAATTAATATGTTATTCAATTAAATATTGTTCAGTCTGATCTAATACCCTTTGCCATATTTCTGACAGTAGCATGATTCCAAGTTCATAAAATTTTTGTTGTTTGCAGGCAAAAAACTGATTCAAGTGATTTTTGACCTCCCCATTTGAATTAAATGTTTTACCATCTAAAACATTTTGTAGACACCTGAACGAATAATAATCGGAAGGTGCTAGGTCTGTAGAGTATGGCGGGTGTGGCAGTATATTCCATTCAAGCTCTAAAAGCTTTTACCGAGGAGTCAAACTTCTATGTGGTCTCGCATTTTCTTGTTGGAATACTATATCTTTCTTATTGACCAATTCTAGCCTTTTTTCTTTAGGTGAATCATTCAATTTGTCCAACTGATGACATAGCATTGCTCGTTAGAAGCTCAAAATAAATGATTCCTTTGAAATCATAAAGGGTGTTTTTTTTAGAGGTATAGAACTTCGCATTGAAATAAAACACAAGAAAATCGTTTTAATGTCCATCAATTTGGCTTTATTGGAAGGATAATTTTATGCCATTAATGTTTAAATATGATTTCGGGCATGTGGCCTCCGCGGCTGGATCCAATAAATCTAATTCTACAGGTCCAATTTTCAACCACTTTTTCGAGCATATGGGGCCGTATGTCGGCAATAACTCTACGAATGTTGGCTTCCAAGTCCCCTAACGTTTCTGGTTTGCTGGCGTAGACGAGCGTCTTCATCCCCAAACAAAATAATCCAATGGTGTCAAATCACACGATCTTGGTGGCCAATTGACAGGTCCATTCCGCGAAATTATGCGCTCATCGAATGTTTCCTTCAATAAATCGATTGTGACGTGCGCTGTGTGGCATGTAGCGCCGTCTTGTTGGAACCACAACTCATCCATATTCATGCCATCCAATTCGGGAACAAAATAGTCGGTTATCATGGCTCTATACCGGTCTCCATTAACGGTAACTGACTCTCCAGCATTATTTGGGAAGAAGAATGGCCCAATGACTCCACCAGCCCATAGAGCACACCAAACAGTCAATTTTTGTGGATATAATGGCGTCTCAGGGGTCTCATGTGCATTCTCTTCACTCCAAATGCGGCAATTTTGCTTGTTGACGTAGCCATTCAACCAAAAATGAGCCTCATCACTGAACAAAATTTTGCGATGAAAATCAGCATCGAGATCAATCTCATTTTCGGCCCATACACCAAAATCACGACGCATTGCATGGTCTCGCGGCTTTAATTCTTGCACAAGCTGGATCTTGTAAGGTCGCAAGCCAAGATCTTTGCGCAAAATCTTCCATAAAGTTGATGGACAAAGCTCCAATTGCTGTGCACGGTGGCGAATCGATTCATTCGGGTCCTCTTCAACATTTTGCTCTACAGCGGCAATTGTTTCTTCGGTGCGCACTGTTCGACGTCTCTTCGGATGCGTATTATCACATAGAGTAAACGTAGTGCGAAAACGATCCATGGTTAACCGAGTTAATTAATTAACACGCAAAACCGACGGAGCTTGCGGTAAACTTCGCGAACTGAACCATTATTTTCGAAATAAATTTGCACGATTTGCAAGCGTTGTTCTTTTGTCAACCTGTTCATGATGAAATGGCAAACCAAACTGAACATAAATGACATTAGGGTTGCCAGATTTGACCACAAAATGCCAGTTTTATCTCTATTCGAAAAACAAACCTCTAAAAAAAACACCCTTTACTAAAGAGATAGCGTAATCTTTTTTTTTAATGAGTATTGGCTTTCGAAGTGCTTTGAGCCGGTTAATTTTTTCTACTCCAGCGCTTAACATTGCGCTTAATATTGTTGTAGACAACCCTTTTCTCGTCCCCAGTAATGATGCACTTCAAAAATGGAGAATTTTCTTGGCGTTTAAAAAGAAATCATAAACGTCAATGCGGCGGCACAAATTTTGAGGCGTGAGAAAATGAGGAACGCATATGTCGAACTTAGAGATTAAATGGTCCAATTCAATAAATTTAATCTTTCAGTGATCTCACGTGTTATTATTCACCGGTCTTCATCAGCTTTAACTGGCCTTCCGGGTGCATCTTGGAGACCTAAATTGCCGGATCGAATCTTTGTAAACTAGTTTTGGCACTGGCGCTCACTTAACTCATACATATTCTCCATACACATCGGATAATCTTTTCTCGCTTGAACATTTTTTTATCTTTTCTTTAGTAAAAAAGTAAAATATGTCAAAAATGCTGTTTTTCATTTTCCACATTTAAAAGGTTATCTATCAACAAAAAGTACTGTGCAGAATCAAACGAATTTTTTTACAAGCAAGTCTTGCTATATATGATTTTGAATTTTATTGTTACTATGTCCCTTTGAATTTTAGGTGACGAAATAAATGTTATGTTATAAGGACTGTGCCGAATAAAATTGTTCATCACAAAAATTCCAACATCTTTTGAAGAATTATTACGACCTTTTTCATAAGTTTTATTTTATGTGTTTTATAACTCTTATAGTTTGCAATGATTATAATGTAACAATAATTAAGAGTTATATTTTTCTAAAATTTTAAAATTAGTAGAGTTATAAAACAACATTAACATTTTATTTCAAGCATTATTTTCAGACTAATACAGAAGTATTATATACAAATTTTAAGTTTTTATGGAATCCTTTCCATTAGAATTCTTATAGTTCTGTCTGCCACCTTCCCAGCTGCAAAAGTCCATTTTGTCTGAAAATACTTAAGGTCCTTGGCCACCTTTCTCGATTCCTTCATTTTCTGTTTAACTAAAGCCCAGTATCTCTCGATTGGCCTTAGCTATGGGAAGATCGGCGGATTCACCAAATTTTTCTGTGAATTCTCTGGGTATCAAAACAAAATTAGTCTTCTTATACCAAGCCAAGGTCACTTTGCAATAGTGGTGACATAAGGCAAGAGAGGCCAGCAAAACGTTAAAATCGCAATCGCCTCTGAAGGCATTCTTTAACATCAATCTTACCGTTGACTGAGCCAAATGTAACAATAGATTGGCTCCTCTTACCACAACTGCGAATTGCCACCCAAACTAAAAATATTTTCGGAAAGTTTAGCAACTTTTTGCACTCTTAAATTCTCAGCAACACTCCCACGAGAAACGGCAACATAAAATTCCTGTCTGAGAAGCTGCGAGGAGTCCACTAGACTCCGTACGAGGAGTACCATACGCCTCGTCGTCCATTATGCAGCACAGGAATTTTACGAAATATTTTTTTTCAGGATATTTTACCCGTAATTTCGCTGTTTAATTTTTAGCAGTTTTCCTATCTGGGACTTTTTGAACCTTGTATTACTTCAATCCTTCTTCTTTTTATGCCGATTTCGAGCGGCTTTATATTCTCAAGAAGCTTTTAATGGCAGTTTTTACTCTCTGAGGCTTGCCATTGTCTGCAGAGAGGTGACGGCCGAACAGACAAATTATTTCAATTGCAAAAACTTTCTGAACTCGGGGTGGCGCCCATCTTGGTAGCAGGGTCACTATATAAATCATTGTGGAAAAAGCCTGCGATGGCTTAGCAATGGTCCATATAACTTGTTAGCACGGATATAGTCAAACCCGTCGAATGAGGTGACCTTATCTATCCACGGCAAGGAGACATGGTCTATATGGCCAATAAAAGGGTATTTTGTGTCTTTAAGACACGGCGTCTTATTTAAGACTTTGTGTGGACCTTCTTGCGAGTCAGCTGGTCAAAAAATCGTAGGCATTTCGTTTAAGGTATGGTAGGGGATCCATGCCTTTAATTGAAGTGTCAGCTAAATACGAAATAGTGCTATGTGCACAGTCAAAAACAAAAATTGTATATATATAAATATATGAATTTTTTGTCTCATTTGCCGGGATGTTGTAGACCCCCATTCGGCGGGACCGAGTTGCCCAGGTGACTATTATGGGTTGGCCCTTCGGGGAGACTCGTGCTGGCTGTGGTTTGTGTACATCGCTTACACAGGTCTAGATTGACCGGCGGGGTCGCGCAGTAGTACGACCGGGCTGTCATACCTGCTTAGTATGCAAGAGATTGGATAGGTCTCGTCTTGACCAGTAGATGGCAATGAAGGTACGCCATCTACCGGTAGCCAAACTGGTACTATTAAGGGCAGTATGGAATTCTTATTGCATACTGCTTTTACAGAATAGGGCGCAGGGTAATGCTATTGTGTTTATGAATGTGACATCTAGTATGTGGTTGCTTTTCTAGGTGTCACTTGTATAGTATTTCAGTATTTCAGTTCCACATCCTTTTTTGGATGTGCATTTTTTAATACTATATGTTCATTCATGAACTATAACTCCAACGTCTATGGACCCAGAGGAATTAAGCCTTAATGGCAGGGGTCCTCTATAAACACCTAGCGGATTTCTACCCACTGCGCCACGGCCGCCAAATGTGTTACCAGTCCGAATTTGTGTGTGTAAAATTTAGCACATTCAAGTAAAACATCTACTAAAATTAAATTGAATTTGAACATTTGCAATTAAATGGCCCACTGAAGGCATCCGGCTGCTGGCACATTTAGCCGTAGTCAATAGAAATACCAACAGCTACAACAGATGCCACTTAAAGTAACCTAACACAAATTCATTTACAGTAACTCATCCTCCAGGGATGAAAACAAAACTAAACAAAAAAAACTAAAGTAAAAATTTTCAAAACTTTTAAGGCGCATGTCACATGACCTTCAAAGCTCAAGCTCTTAACACCCACGTGTGCAACCAACACAGTGTGCAGAGGAGGAAAGAATTCAACACACATACACACACACGCACACATGCACACAAAATCCAACTCATGCTGCTGGCAAGAGCTGTGAGCCTGTTCGAAACTTTAATGGAGAGTGTGTGCAAAACGGAAAAATTTTCCGGGATTATTATGCGAGACAAACATTTAAAAACTCGGCCTACTAGTAGTGGAGGAGCCTAACGTAGGGAAGCCACCAGCTGTGAGCTCCTGGAAGCCTGTTGGAGGCGCCACTGCGAAAAGAGTTTGCTGTCGAAAGAGAGCTTGTGATAGCGAGCAGTAGTTGAAAAAGTAAAAGATAAGAGCAACAGCTCAAGGACAAGTTGCAGAAATATTGGCAGGAATATCTTCACCAAAAGGAAAAAAGAAGAAAGTCTTGAAAAGTAGTGAGTTTCTGGAAAACCGGGCGACAGTTGCTGCTTTGTAGCAAAGAGAATTGGCCAATAGGAAGTTTTCAGTTGTGAAGACAACGTGATAGCGTTAAGAGTGAAAGAAAGAATCAATAGATTTCATTGTGGTTAAGATTGGCCAACATGAATTGGTAGCAAGTGAAGCTGCAACTAAAACCGACAACGACGTAGTTATAAAACATTTTAAGTAAAGTGCGTAGATTGCTAAGAGTATTAAAGAGTGGGCAGGAGAAAAGGGTGTGAGTGAGTAAAAAAGTCAGAGAGATGAAGTTGCAGTAAAAATGGAGGATGCTTTGGAAAAAAAAAAAAAAAAAAAATAAGTAGCTGAAAAGATTTGACAAAACCGAAAGAAAGTGAAACCTTGAAATTTTGTCAGAAGTTTGGGCAACTGGTTGGGTGAATGAAAATTTATTCGAGACTCAATCTGAGTTGATTAGATTTTTAAGAGATATGTAGGACTTTGAAGATTTTAGTTGAGTTGAAATTCTATCTCAGACAAACTGTTCAAATGTTTACAAGTGAGGTAATATTTAAGGCCGACAATACATTTAGAGGCATCCCAGAATTGATTTTATAAAGATATCTTGAATGTTAAGAAAGTTATAAGCGCGTGAATTCGATATAATATAAAAATCAAGTTACTATAGCTGCTGTTTTATATCATTTATTTAACATTTTTAAAGAATGCTAACAATAATTATTTTGTGTGTATATATAGTGATTTGATTAAGTTTTGAACACTAACGTCTTCGTATTATTTGTTTCTTATAACTTTAAAGTCGTTTTTTTTAAACAACGTTTTTTGGAACTGGGGGAGACCTAGCTCAAAAACTACTCGACCGATCCTTGCAATATTTGGAAGGACATTTTTTAATAACATTTTGACCAATCTGAATGAAACTGATTCTGAAAATAGCCTTTGAAAATCGTTTTATTCAAATTTAAAACAAAAAATAAGTATGAACTGCAATTTTTTTCCAAGTTTGTATACATTTTTATAAAAATACTTGTTTTAAAATTCTGTTTCATTCAGATAAGAGATATTTTCATAAGGTTTCAAAATTTAAACATTTATTTTTTCGGGTCAACCTTGGAGCCAGCAGAATTCAGTGGAGCTTGAATTTCTGAAACTAATCAGGCCTCCAATTTTCAGTCGTGTTCTTAGGGCTGTAATTAATGTACAGTTCTGAGTTCTAACCTGATCTGAATTCTAATTTTAAACTAAACAAAAAATTAGGCCTATATATTTCATGACCGATTTCATAGCTGACTTTGGAGTACGCGTACAATTCAAACTTCTGCCTGAATTCTAATCTTAAATTTAATAGAAAAAAATGTAGGTTCCAATTTTTCAGGACAGAATCGATGCTGACGTTCATTGAGGAAATATATGGTAAATTTGTATCAAAAGTAATACTAAATTTCCGGGATGAGGAGGGGGACACTTATATGAAAAATTCGGTGCTTTGTTCAGGGGTGGGTAATGTATTCCAATGCTATGATTTTTATGAGGTAGTGCTTTTTTAAATTGAAGTAAGCTTCATCACTTATTTTTTTGAGGTATTCTAAAATTGTGCTGTTATGTGCTCAAGTTGTGCTATAATGTGCTGCGGAGAGATTCGATTTTTTTTATACATAAGAATTTGAAGAGCCTCAATACATATTTTGGAAGTGCGTTTCAAGTCAAAAATTAAATATATTCGTTTCATTCGCCATGTAACTGATATTATGGCATATATTTTATATTTTTACGATGAAAAGTGAACAAAACGTTGCATGTACTTGAAAATTTTTTTCGAAAAAGAGCCCAATACAAACTGCGCTGTAAGGAGTAATTCTACGTCAAAAAAATATGTGGTGTAATGTGCTCGATGTGTGCTATCATATACTTTATTTATGAAATGTATTCTAATGGTATGATTTTATGAGGAATTTGTTTTTTAATATAAAGTTAGAATTAATTTTTACAGATATTCTAAAATTGTGCTGTTATGTGCTCAAGTTCTGCTACGTATAATATGCTAAGGAGAAATTACATTTTTCTTATATTTAAGAATATGTAATTATATTTCAAAACATATCTTTGAAATGCTAGTCTAACTCTTCTTGGTTCAAAACATGGGTTGTGCTGTAGTTTACTAAGCTCTGCTCATGATATAAACTCTGCTCATGCCATAAAAATCAGATCAAAAACTTCATTAGAATATTATGAAATGTGAAGTTTTATAACTGTTTTTAAAGACGTTTAGAGAATTAATCCTTATAAAAGCCATAAGCTATTGATTTAGCTTCTTCCAACTGCACGAGTATGAAACAATTTTTTTTTTTTAAACCAAGAGTGAAAGACGAAGAATTCGAGACCCTCCTCAGAGTCGTGTCAAACACAAGATGAGCTTGCAAAACATTAGGCGTGACACCGGCAATCATTTCCATGCGTTTGAAAGCGTTAGGGCTCATCACGAACTGAAGCCAAGAGATGTCGAAAGGCGATTTTGCATGTCTGAAATGCACCTCGAATGAACGCTACAAAAGAAAATAGTTTTTGTTTCGAATTATTACTGGCGATGAAAAATGGATACATTATTATAACCTGAAGCGCAATAAATCGTATGTAAATTCCGGCCAACCAGGAACATCGATGTCAAAGCCGAATATACACGGCTATAAGGTAATGCTCAGTATTTGGTGGGATCACAAGAGACCGATCCACTACGAGTTACTGAAATCAGGTCAAACCATTACGGCACAGCTTTACCGGCAACAATTAATTCGTTTGAAGCGAGCATTGACATAAAAACGACCGGAATATGCGACCAGGCATGAGTCTGTCCAATAAAGTTTGGTTTTATATACCCAATATATATGGCACATTGTAGCACAATTCAAGCACATCAAAGCAAAAAAAAAAAAAAAATAGGAAAAATCGGAATTTCCAGAATTTCCCGATTAGAAATCAGAAAAAAAATTCAGCACATGGTAGCACACACCCAGCACATTACAGCACATTACAGCAGAGGTTTCTGGAAAATTTTTCAATGCCTTGCTGACTAAAATTTTAAACTCAATTCATTCCTAGTCTTATGTCTTTAAATGTTTAAACCTATTTTTGAGCTTTTTACTATTTGTTCTTAAATATCTGTTTTTCTCTTTCAACTTACCTTACATTTACTTAACTATTTTTTCCCTTCTTAAATTTATGACTACTTCCTGTTGTTTCATATTTGCAGCTCTTTGACTTAAGGCCTTAAAAGTTTAAAATATACTATTAAGATCTGCCACCAAAGTTCCCAAAAGATAATGGTAAATAAAAGAATTCCCTTTAATATTTTTTGCTGCCTGAAAAAACCACTCGCTCGTCAACTGTTTAACACTCATTTTAAGTAAAGATATTTTCACACTAGCCTTAGAAAATTTCTTCAAACTCATCGGAATTAATCAATAAAATTTATTTTATGCATAGGCCGGCAGAAGTTCAAAACATAATGCTACAAAATGCCAAACAAGCATGACGGAAGCTAATGGCTGCCAAAGCAAAAAAATACTTAAAGGTGCTAAAATCGAGTTTTTAAAAACTACGTTAAAAGCAATAATAATAAATCATAATTAAAGATAGAAAAAAAAAAAATTAAGAATGCCGTAAAAAGGAAAGAAGGGAGAAAAAAAAAGTTATAAATATTAAACAAGCAGAACAAAACCTTGACATCAACTGTCTTAGAGCATAACTAAATGGCAACAAAGTTGATTACTTAGCGGTTACAAGGTAATACATCAAAAGAGTGAACCAACGAAATGCAGGCGTTGTGTGAGCCAAACTTTCTCAATATAAATAAAATAAAAAATTACTAAAATATTTTGAAGAAACTTAAGCTCAGGTGCGAACAAACATGACTGCAACAACAACTAGAAAGAAAAAAAAAATGGCAGCATCTACTTGTTACTCAGAGCTGCGGGGGAGCATTACTTCACATCACAACTTATTGCTGACCTATAGCGTTGAGTTTCGGCTTTAAGACAGAAAAAGTCTAAATTAATGACTGGGAAGAGAGTAAAAATAAAAATAAATCGATAAAATTACCAAAAATGGCAGCGAAGAATGCAGGTCAATCAAGAATTGATGATGGTTATAAACAAAAAAGTCAAGAAAAAAGGTTTCTAAGCAAAAGCTAAAAAAAGATATAAATTACAAGTTATGACTAAGAAACTTTGGAGTAACAACACTTCAAAAAAAAAAAAAAAATGCAAGAACTCATGTTGAGAAAATATATTGGATAATTGATGAATGTGGCACGCAATGATGATAATGTTAAAAGTTTTTCTTTATCTTAAACGAAAAAGAGAGAGTTTTTCTAACTGTATCTACAATAACGAAATGACAAGAATAAAAGTTTAAATTTGTTTTCTTGTGAACTTTAATGCGGGTTTAATTGAGTAGATGGTAAAAAAACAACAATTACAACAATGCAAGTCATTTACAACTGACCCCGAACAACACTGAAACACGCAGATCTACCAATGTTTCTTGCGTTCTTCTCGCTTAAACAAATAGGTGCGTTCAACAGCAGCAACTGGTTGTACCATTGAATCCACTCCATAGTGAACCCGAATCTTAAAGTTCAATTTGATGAGTAAGCGGTTTGTTTGGCACCAGAGCAGCTAGTCGCATGCGTGTCTTCCGAAGATTTCATCTGCATCATTAAGTAAACGAAAATGAAAGCATAGGTTTTGCTTTGTTTTGGGTTTATAGGTTTTTTGGCTTTTCAGTTTTACTGTTTATCAGTTTTAGTTTTTCTATAAAATGTGGCTCTTGTGTGAAAATATTTTCACAAAAAACGCTACAAATCCGAAATGCAGTTTTTATATCAATAAAATCTATAAATACGCGCCTTTCTTATTTGCATAAAAATAGTATAGTTTACAATTGACATAGTCAATAAAAAAGTTACTTTCGATTTCGGTTTTGTATCTGTTGTTGTATCCGTTTTTTTTTTTTATATTTCTAGCTTGAATTTGCATATGAAAGCCGAGGTTTTTTTTCGAATTAATCGGTTGAGTGGCTTTAGTCAATCTTTTTGGTATGCAACAGTTAACAAGTTTTTCTAATTAGTTGCAGTTGTTGCAGGGCGTTTTCATACTCATGTGGATTTATTTGAGGCGTTTTTGTTCGAGGCGGATTATAACGCATTTAAAAGTTTGTGAAAACTACAAGTGAAAACTTGTCTGTTTTGTTTAGAAAATGAAAAAAAAAAAATATTATTTTGAGCGATAACAGGGAATTCAGTTATGAACTTTGATCAGTGAATGAAGATGTTAACTGGTAAAGATCAATTTTGATAAGATATTAAAATACTGTAAACTTAAAATTAAGCGTTAATTTTTTAGACAACTGAATTTTATTAATTGTATGAAGTTTTCTTTTCCTACCAAACAATCAATTCTGTTTCTGCAACAGATTTTACAGCTTCTAACCGAATTATACCATGGTTCGAAAATGGGGTGATATTTAAGTAGTAAGAAGAAAAAAATTAAGTTAGTTTTAAACAAAGACCAGGGATCGAAGTAAAGCAGCCATAATAAGTGCACTGAGAAAAAAAAATACTCTTTAAAATTAAATAAAAAATTTTAAAATATAAATTTAACGCGTTTGCGTTTCTACAAAACAAAACTAAAAACAAGCGTGTTTAGTTTTCAACTATTAACTCATATCTTTTTTTGTGCATAATTTTCTCTTATTATTTGTTTACTTTAACAAAAAATTCGTCGCTATCTGAGATTGAATTAAAAAATTATTTTCAGTAGAGTCATTGGCCAGGCAATTGAGATTAGAGCCCTGCATGAATATATTCATCAAGTGAATATACCCTGATTCTCTGCTGTAGCAGTCACTGCAAGCAAAGCTGCAAGCGAATAAATGTAAACAACAGATCGTGTAGCAACAGGTCGTGTAGCGCAAGAGAATAACTTTTTATTTGTACTCTGTTCTCTTTTCATACACTTTTACACTGAGGTGAGCTTACGATCTACGCGTTGTTTCAATTATTTCTCTAAGTACTTAATAAACTACACGAATACTCAGGAATCTGCTGCAGTGACTTGAATAAAAATCAGGTATGTTGGTTTTTCCCCGCAATAAGCTTTATGTTATTCTTAATGCATAGTCAGTTTGATGTTGGATAGAGGTGCAGTCAAACGCATTTATTTAAGATAAAAATACATTTATATTAATAAAAAATATTTCATTCTAAATGGATATTGATATAGTGAGTAACATTAAAAACTGTTTAAGAAGTTATAAAATTTTAAATCCTTTATTATTTAAAAAACTTTAGCCTTTAAATGAACCAACTGGAACTGACATTGAATTAGGCAACAATTTAGTGGCTGCAAAATTGTCCAAGAGCGAGTTCGTATCAAAAGACGTTAAAAAAAAGAAAATTTTAAAATATAGTAATAAGTCAACGTCTAACTTGTGTATAGTTTATATCGGCCGAAGCTGGACTCCTAGAGGGGTCAAATATACGAGTTGGTCCTATTATTTTTTGCTCCTCAACATTTCTCCCGAACACACCTACCCTCTATCAACCACCCTTCTTTGGGTCCCAATACAAAAAACATTCTTTTCGTTCTACGAACGAATGAATAAGAAAATATTCGCTAAATATTCAGGGTATGAACACTGATATTTTTGTTATTTTTTATTGCTTTATTTGCTACCTGCTGTTGTTAGTAAAGCATCGTGCTCTTATTCTCTTCGTTTCTTATATCTGAATAAAACAAAGAGTGTAAGATCAGGTATGAGCAAAGCAGAAAAGGTTTAAAGGAAATTGTTTATTCCATAGCAAGAGAATATATTCAGGGAGGTAAAAAAACATACTCATGCACGGCTCTAATTGAGATCAAGCTGAGAAAAAAACCCGATTGTACATTTGATTGTTTGAGCATTAGATGAAATAATAACTTATTAATTATTGTGATATATAAAATATTTCAATATTTTAAACCGCAATATTTTAAGGTCGCTGATAAAAAATCCGACGTCGAAGACTCGAAACGAAAAACGTTTTGAAATAATACCTTCAGTATTTCAAGCGAGCATCTAGTATGCTCGAATTGTCAATCGATCGGATTTTGAAAGACGATTGAGCAAAATTTGTAAGTTAGATTTTATTTTTATTATTAGTACTATTTTACTTTTTAAAAATGTGGTGTCCAATTCTTTATAACACTTTGGGATTGTAAAATAGTTGGAGTGCAAGGACAACATTTTTGTTTAAATTCCAAGTAATTAACCGTCATAGTCATTACTCAAGCATTGCGATGATCTTTATTTCCTTTTTTTTTAACACTAATAAATGGTAGTAAATATCTCAAGCGTGTAATAGATGGTCATGTTACTTAGGGAGCGTTTATGGTGCCGGCCCTTAGGTTAAGAAAAGTGCAGAAATTTGGGAAAAAGGAATGCGTAACCATTAATTTAAGAAAACATTTGACTTTAATTTCTTATATCAAACATTTTCGCTTCAAACGTCAAACATTGTCCATCTATGGTTATTACGTTTATAACGTTTTCACAAACCTAAACTATTCATTTGAGCTACTTTTTGTGACCTCAACTTCCTAGATCCACCCATATAAACACCAAAATATTTCAGAAAGTATGCAATCTAGTTCAAATCGATCTCATATGAAAATGTGAATTTTCTTCTTCGATTTTGTGAATTTATTAAAGAAGTGACAAAATACAAAATTAGATATTAGTCTCATCAGTCATGTACCTGATATTTTGGCAATTATTTTATCTTTGTACAATGAATACTAAAGGCTGTAAGTATAACTCAAAAAGTACCCAAAACGTTGCATGTGCTTGAAAAAATTTGCAAAAAAGATGACTTCACAAATCGTGCCGTAAAATGTAATTCTACTTCTAAAAGGAATGCGTTCCGAAATCAAAATTTTGAGATAATAAAATCTGGTGCAAATGGGTATCGAAATGAGCATTTTTACGATACCCACTCGGTACTTGGTTACAAAGTATCTATATCAAAAGTATTTGGTATTAAAAAAAAAGTTTCAAATAAGTATTTGTATTTACACTATTCGTTTCATGCCTAATAACGTTTTTTAAAGCCGGATCACACAAAAGGCTGGCTTCAAACTCAGAAACTTTGAAATGGTAGTAAAGACAGATTATTATTATAGAAAATTATTAATTTTAAATATTTTCTAAGTTTGGGATACTGATTTCAACTAAGCTTTTTTGCTTTTATCCAAGGAATTTAGGAATCTCCTATTCAGCCTGACTTGGTTCTAAACTTGCACGGATTAGTGAATTTGGATTGGATTCGTGGAAAAGAAAGAAATATCCGTAATGAACGTTTCGTGTTGGATGTTTTACGTGTAATGAAAAACTGTAGAAAATGTGAATTTGTATCCGAGGCATGAGTATTACCATGGTTGGTATCATCTCAACAAGAGTGCTACCACTTTCACAAATGAAGCCGTCAAATATCTGTAATGATTTTTAGAGCTGTATTTATCGTATAAAGAAAGACTAAATATTCAATGGGAAGTGCCTAAAGAGTTTATTCTTTACCTACAAAATAAGTGCTTCTTTTCATAAATGCCTAGTTTCTCTAAATATTTTTTTCGACTTAAAGTTTCCATTAAAAATTCTAATCATATCTCATAAAACAAAATCAAATTAAAGATAGAAACTATTGATAACAATGTTCTTATAGTTTTCATCATTTTTTTTCTTAATCATTTAATACACTTCGGTAAAAAATTTTTAGTAAGATAGTCCCCCTTTTATCAACAGTTTCGAGAACTAACTCGTTGTGAACAATGTGCAATTGTTCTTGTAAGTTACCGAACACCCTATCACTGAGGAGCAGAGCTGTGAAAGATTGCAATAATTTGGAGTTGCATTCTTTGAAGTCGCAGTCAATGAGTAACATTTTTGATTGCAGTATTTATTCAATTTCGTGAATACCACTTAAAAAAAAAATATCAGGTTACTAATCATTTTAAAAGATTTAGATTTATTAATTATTTTATGCAATCATGACTTGATATCATTGTCACCATTTCCAATCAATTGTGATTTGACTTTGAATGCATTCCAGAAAACTCAAATTGACAAGTTTTTACAGAATATACTCAAGTAAAATTTTGTGCCGAATCCGTTTGGTTCCACCACGCTCAGTTTTTCAGATATTCACTTGAACATGGAAGTGAGGAAGAACTTTGCAAAACTTTGTTAAGTTGTTCAACAAAGGTTGTTTTTATACTTAATCCAAATGATTTCTATATTTAAGAAGCATGTAAATATATATAAAAAATTTATATTATTATATATTTATATAAATAATATTAATCAATAATCACTAAATAAAATTTAATTTTCTCTTTATGTGAAATATGGATTTATAAAAAAAAACAACAAGCTCAAAACATTATGAACAATGAATAAAAAAAAAAAATATTTCAATCAAGGGATTTGAAGTCCCAGCTGACTACAAGTGACTTCAATGCAATCAGTTGCCACATAAATGAATGCGAGACTGTAATCAGATTATGACAAATTATTGCTTATTTCAAATGTTGAAAAAGCATTATGTATTGCAATCAATTTCAAAAGAACAAAAATCAAAATCAAAAGACTTGAAACGTGAAATGATTGCAATCTTTCATAGCTCTGCTGAGGAGTATGTCAGAGTAGTTTTGATCTTTATATTGCACAGCCAATTTATTATTTACGAACTAAAACTAAAATTTTTCGCACATATTCTTTCAATCTTTATTCTTCAATTGATATTTTATTGTCTCGAACGACTTCAAAGTAACAGGCAAATTGTTAGAATTCTATTATTTCCCAATAAAAGTTTTTCCTAGTAACCTTGCGCTGTTTTGTATAAATCAGATTTAAAACTGTCTGAGGTCCAACAAATACCTTTAAGGATATTAAGCAAGCTTTCACAAGAATAGAAGTGGTAACAAAAAAAAAAAAAATGGTAATTTATGAATTACATGACGATGTCCATGCATGGTATGATTTGTTATGGAATGGTTTGGTTTAGGTTGTAGTGTGATAAAATAGTTGGTATACCATGGAATGGCTTATTTAAAATTGGTTTGGACTCGTTTGGTCAAGCATTGCATGGTATGGAATATTATGTTATGCTGGATGGATCGTTTGGAATGGTGTGCATACAAAAGTCAAGAATGACATGGTATGGTCTAGTCTGGTTTCGATGGGCCTGATTTGGTAAGTCATGGCATGTTATATTACTGCAACTGATAAAAAAAAATTGTTTGAGATGTAAATTATTCGAGAATTTATACATCATGAGAGTAAAGCTTTTAGGGAACTTTCTTAAAACATTTGTTAAACACTTTTTTCGAAAAATATAAGGTTTGTAATTCAAATAAAGATTGTTGTCATCTAGAATACGTCCTTATAATGCGCTCACATAAAAAAAAAAGATCCTTTTTAGACTGCGCATCGCACTAGAGCAGGGAATAGCATAACAAGAGTAGCCTCGATGAAGTTGTTCTGATGGTTCTTATGGAGAAACAAGCTATTAAGAGCTCATGTCTCTTGTTGCTTGATTGTCAAGTCAGATATTGGCCCTAACTGCCATGTGCAATTTGATATTTAATAGAGTTTAAGCAATTTAAAAATGTTCTACCAAGGTTCACATTTTTTAAAGAATCACCTTTTTAAATTTGAAGAACTTTTGATTTTAAAGATTTTTTTAGATTGTTCAATTTTTAGAACTTTGATCACTCGAACAAAGCAAAGCGAAGACAAAACGATGAATTTGAATTAATAATTCTTATATTTAAGTTAGTAAATACAATTTTGGGTTGATTTTCAAAAATTTGATAGGCGCAACCTTTATATTTTAATAAGAGCTTGTGACTTACCCCTTTCATCCAGATCCTCATCAAGGTCATCAGCATGTTCCTGGCGCCGCAACTCCTGCTCCTCCTGCAACTTTTGTTCCTTCTCCTTTAGCTCAGCCTCAGTCCATGAGCAGTGTACCGTGCCATCGCGATGAATACTCAAATTTGTCAAAGAATCAGGTATTTCTAGATCAGAGAATATGCGATACTTGCTAGTCGCCACACCCTCCTCCTGAGGCAGGGTAGTATCAGCAGCAGCACGATACAATTTTACCGATTGAAAGATCAAAGCCCATGCCTGCTCCTCCGATAGTGGTGCTTTGAAAGAATCCAAGATATTTTTCAAGGTCACGCAGTTTGACGGACTCGTGCAGTGACAAATGGGCGGCGCTGGCTTAGGCGTGTCAGTTGTCATTGTGGCTGTTGTTGCTGCTTCACCATTAGCGCTGTCAGGTGAAGTGGAAAGGAAACCTTCTTCCGAATCGGAGTTGGACTTGAGTGCAGTTGTGCTGAGTTTGCTAATCGTTGTATTTGTTATATTTTTGCACTGCAATTCAGCGTCAGAGTGTTTTTTGTTCAAGTTGATGTAGCTGTTGTTGTTGTTGTTGTTGATGTTGATGTTGCTGCCTCTTTTGCTTGGTATAGGTAATGCGATGGTGGGCGTGGCATGCTCACCGCCTCCACCGCTATCCTCGTGTTGAGCGCACTGTGTGGTGCGCGTAGCAGCGGTCGGCTTAAGATTGTTGTCACCGCCGCTTATGATGGCAACTTCTTCAGCCATCTAGTTGTTTTTGATGTTTTGTTGAATTTCAGTGGAATCACTTAAATTTCTGATAGAAAGCGTTTAAGTTAGGTTTTTGATTTACAGATGCACAGATTATTTGGCGTACACATACAAATATTGTTACGTTGTCACATTTAATTTTGTTGTTTTTTTTTTGTAGTTGTTGTTGTTGAATAATTTCTTAACTTTTTGTTAGTCGGTTTAATTATTTAGAATTTATTAACTAATTTTTAGGCAGATTTAAATTTTTGACTATTGTTAATCGAGATCAAAAAATTAACAAATGAGGAAAAAACACACACACAAAAAAGACGACGAACAAAAAACGAACTATATTTTTTGAAAGGTTATCAGATTTTTTTGATTGATTTTGTTTTACTTGATTACTTTTAATTTTTTCACATTTTTAAAGAATTTTTTTTTTAGCACTTTTGCAGTTGTTGTTGCTGTTGAGTGTTTTTGTTATAATTGTTGGTGTTATTGTTGTTGTGTTTTGTAGTAACAATGTGACACTTGCTAGTAAGCCGTTAGACTTGGATCAGCTTAGTACAAACTCACCAGTGGACAGTGGTGGCGAGTGCATTATGCGGACTTCTTTTGTATTTTTATTAAGACTTAAAAATCGCTCCGTTAGTAGCACAAGCACGCATCTCTTCTGATTTTTATGTTTTTTTTTTTTAAATGTTCAAAATCTAGATGCGTTTTTGTGTTACTAAGAGGACGGATTGAAATGTTCTCGTATAAATTATTGATGTGAAAATATAAAAATAATTTTCGGGTGATAATATACAGAATTGTAGTGAAATGGTTTTCTTTTAAAAGTGGGAGAACCTTCAAATGATTATTGTTCAAGGAAATACGTATATGATTTGAGAATCCTTTTAAAGCGTTTTTTAAAGAAAAACCTAAATCAAATAACAACTTAATGGCAAAAATAAAATATTTTTTAATTGTAATTAAAATTACAATTACAAAGCAGGCAAATTCTTAAAATAATTGATTAATTTATTATAGAGGGGTTGAAATGGAAACAAGGACTGAAAATTTGGAAAACGTTTTAAAAAAATAAGAAGGTTTTATATGTAAAGAAGTCCTAAAATTAGAGCACCAAGAAATTAAAGGAAAACTAAGAAACCAAGTTGAAAAAAACAAAAAGACAAAATAACAGGTGAAAGGAAATATAGAAATAAAAGTTTAAAATTTGAAAAGAATTTCAGAAAAATATATTTTACTGACATTAAATTTAAAGGCAAAGCTTTTAAAAAATGAAGTAAAAGAAAATAAATATTATTCATTTTAAAATATTGTTCTTCACAGTCAAAAGTCTTGGACTAATTTTTAAACAATCATTGGAATCATTTATTTTTTAAAATTATTTTTATTATCATACAATTCAAACTATTCAAGAGATTAAAATTTTTTCACTAAAACGTGGAATAAAATTGAATATATGTGGGAATACTCTAAGAATGCAGCTTTCGGGTCGTATGCATGTTAATCATTCCTATTTACACGTGACTGAATCTGATCAGAATCTGATCTTGCGGGCTATGTTATATTTAATTTTTGTTGAAAATGTTCTATTACAGCCATTTAGTTCAATTTAATACAGTGAGGGAATAAAACTTATTTTTAATATTTGATTAAATTGTAATACGGTCATATACACATTACAGTATTTACTGGAGTTTAGTCAAGATTTCTAAGGTTTAAGATTTTTGATCGTATATATATGAAAAGTTTAATAATAAAATTTTTACTAAGCTGAGACTAGGAAAATTTTAAATTCAAACTAAATGCATTTACACGATGATTATAATTAAAAAGTGATCTTTACACTGCAATAAAAATTACAATGATGATTTTTAAATTTCTTCTGAGGAGAAGGAAGTGATTATTATCCAATTAAATGAAAAAAAAAACAATGTATCGAAAGCGCTAGTTATTGCCTTTAACTTTTCTAACGAAAAAAAAAAAAACACAAAAAAAAAAGAAATGTATCGATCTTACCAAATTTAAAATGGACTCTTTGAGGTACGGAAATTTCATTATAAAAAATACCCTTGAGGTACAAAAAAAAAAAATTCAAAAATATTTTTCCTTTTTTAATATTATTTATTTTATATCATTTTTATTTATCATTATCATTATTATAACAATGTTTTTATTATATCGAATCAGAGTGGGTTGAATTTTATCCCAACATACCACAAAGGTTTATTTTTTAGTGGTTCAAATTTTGTCCCATGTTACTTTCAAGAGTTAAGAAAAAAAAAAAAATATGTTTATACCATGGTTACTAAATAAGGAAAAAATTGAATAAGGAATATTTATGATAAGTCTGTTTTTGGCTTAAAATAGAGTTTTTCTGCTTTAGTTTGGCAAAATGTAATATTTAAAGCAGATGAAAGGAAAAAAATAAAAAATCAAAATTGGACTAGAAACTTTTTCATATATAAATGGCTAATCTTTTTTTATAAAGTAATTTTTTTATGATTTTATGAGAATATCAGTCATAATCATATCAGTCTGCGATTATATATATTATCAGTCTGCGATTTCTTATTTTAATATATCATAAAAAATTTTTATACATAAAAAGGATAAATTATAGGGTAACGTAGCCATGAGTAGAACATCGCCATGAATGGGACAAGATGTGTTTAGTTAAACATGGACACCTATCGTGTAGGTTTAATTCTACGCTGTTCCTTAACATTGGTTCCCTTTGAGGGATTCAAAGGTACGAAATTAGCTTCACGTTGTGATGAATGGGACAGTGAGAAGAATATGTATTTATCATACTGACAGCACTTATATTTCGACTGCCATCGAACAGCCTCGTTGCTAGCTTATTGTAAAAGCACTTAAAACGTACTTATTCTTACAATGCCAAGCATACTAAAAAAATTTCGATTTTTTTCGCGCTTAATTAAAGTGGATTTGAGGTTATAAAAAGTCGGAAATTAAACTGTAATAAATAATTAAAGCATATAGAATAATTTTTAAAATAAAAGCGAATGAACAAAAATGTCAACCGGGAAATGGCATCCTTTTGTTATGAATGGGACAATTTTTCGTCATGAATGGGACACTTTTAAAAATTATTGTATGTGAACGTAGTGTTTATTGTTGAGTTACATGTTTTGTGTATATATTTTTTGTTTCCATATAATACTCGTAGTTGGCATTTAACCGATATTTTTTTAAAAACCAGAATTGTCGTACACGGCTAATATTTTTCGTGCTTTCGCTGGAAATTGCCTTTTATGTTAATTTTCAATTAGATTAAGTAAAAAATATAAATTTTTTATGTTCTTTTTTCATATAAAGTTCCAGTTTTCAGATAAGTCAAAAATTATGACACACCGTTTGATGCAATTAATGCGATTATTATTGATAAAAAAACTACCGAGTAAAACGGCCCTTCATTACGGAATTCCTAAATCGACCTTAATTGTGATGATGTGGTGATTTTTCCATTTGTACCAACATTGTTGTCCATTTTTAGGGCATTAATAGTGAATTAAATGATGTACATGAATAAACTAACTTTTATTGGTCAGCAAATCTTTAAAATTAAAATAGTATTAATGAAGTTTAATGAAAATGGCATTTCAACTACATTTTCGGCATTTTTGAGCGGATTTTTGCATTTTTACATTTTTTTTTTCTTTTGTAATGTCCTTTAGATTTTTCACACCGAATCAGTATGTTTTATTCTGCAAAGCTTTTGTAGCTTAAGACTATAGCTCTCCAACGGTATATAGTTTATATCGAAATTCGCGAGCTAAAGGGAATAATAAACCAAAAGGCTAAGGTGTCCCACTCAGGATGACTTTCCCCCAATAATAAAAATAAATCGCTCGTTTTCTTCAATAATGTTCTCTTTTAAGTAGTAATGATTTTTTATATAAGTAAGCTACATAGAACTACTTTGCGAAGAGGAAATTTAACTCTGACGAAGAAATTAAAGCAATATTTTCTGTATGATAAATGTTGCTGAATTAATATTCTAAATATCTAAATTTATACGATTTTTTAATTATGACGTTATTAAAGAAAACGAGCAATATTATGTAACAGTCCATATATAATGCAAAAAAAGCAAATCTTAAAGTTTTTTTGGCGTCGCACTTCTATAAAAATTAATTTATTCATTGCTTTATTCATAACTCCAATTAGTTAAACATACGTTTATTTGTTTATTTAAATGAATGAAAAGATAACAAAAGAATAAGATTTCTCTCAATACAAGCGACTAGAAACTGGTTTTATATGAATGGGACTAAATACGCATTTTTAAAGCAAGTAATCATGATTATATGTCGCAGCATAGCCAGATATTATGTCATCACTAAATATGGTAAAATCGGCGTTCTCTTCAGATCATGCAAATATTGCGTTGTTCAAAAAGTCAGTACGGTTTTTTATTCACAGTTTAGGCTTAATTATTTGAAGATGAAATCAAGCTTTATCAATTATATATTCGCCGTTTTGTTCGATCACCTTCTCCCATCTTTGTGGTAATTTCCATTATTTTCTCCAAGGAACCTTTCAAGGTGCTTTTTGATAAGGTCCTCATTATCAAAGGTGTGTTAACCATTCAGTGAGATTTGCAGAAAGCAAAACATATGGAAATCCACGGGTGCAAGGTTCTGACTGTAGGGTGGATGGGGCAAAACATCCAATCCGAACTCGAGCAATTTCCGGGGAGTCACCAAACTTGTTTGAGGCCTGGCGTTATCGTAATGGAAGACCATGCACATCCAATTGAATAGCTCAGGTCGTTTCTGTTCGATGGCAATGCTCAATTTTTGTTATTGCGCACAATAGAGTTCAGAATTTATGGTTCTATTTTGTGGGAGTAGTTCGTAGGCAGATCCCTTCCAATCCTACAGATTGAGAAATTCACCTTCTTCTGGTGAATGCCAGCTTTGGCTTGCCTCATCGGGTCTTCATCTTTCTTGGACCAGCTTCTTTGTCTGTTGGCATTGTTATAGACAATCCACTTTTTGTCACCTATAATTATACGCTTGAGAAATGGCTCGCTTTTTCCACATTTCTTAGCCGACCGCAAATATCAACTCGATTGACTTTGTGAATTTCTTTCAATTCGTTCGGGACCCAGACCTACAATTTTCTGATGAAACCAGCAGACTTAAATTACCATGAACGGGCAAATTTAGAGCATTTGCTATTTCTCTGACAGCCGAATGCTTATTTGTCTCCACTAGCGTCTTGATTTAATCGCCGTCAACCTCCAAGGGCCTTCCAGGACGAGGAGCATCCATGTATGATTGAAAAATTTCCAACACGGAAACTGACAAAAAATCTTCTGATATTGTCTTTCTTTAATCACATCTGCGCCATAATCTTCCACTATTTTTGCCTGGCTGCAGTTGCGTTTTCGCCTTTTTAGAAGTAAAAGAGATGCGTAAAATGAATGCTCAATATAGCGTTAATGCTCATTAAAGTTCTTTATTTTGAAAATACTGCTCAGTTAAGAAAAAAACTGAATTCATTTATTTGTTTTTATTGTAAATCATGGTGAAATTATAAAAGGCGAACGTGACGCTTACAAATTTTGTTACGCTTGTCAAAAAATTTTGATAGAGAGAGAGACGCACAGTATAAAATAAAATGGTGACAAGCATAAAGCATTTAACATGGTGGTAGCGACAGTTCTTTTGGCGATCATAGGTTGTCAAAAATGGTACAAAGTGGATAATAAAAAAATACAATAAAGTAAAATATGAAGGCCTGCTGTCCCTACCACCTGTTAGTTCTATCATGGGAGACAAACATGGTTGCATTCAAAGGTTGTCGCAAGGCGGGCCGTACTCTCTTATCAGTACCCATATGTGTCAAAATCAACACAAATCACTTTTATGTTTACGTGTTGACAATTAAAGCCGTCTCAACGCTTCCAGATTTTGTATGAGCTGCCAACTTCGGTTCGGCAATTATGGGTACCCTTGCGACAACCTTATAATTCAACCATGGTGACAAGGGTAGCGAACATTTTTTTGAGAGGTGAAAAAATCGCGCACACCTTATTTAAATTCACCATGATGTACATAAACATCTGATTACATAAAAAGACATATACGTCAACATTTACAGATCTTTGACCATAACAGTGATATCTACAAAAAAACGCACTTTCTTTTTGAACAACCAATATATTATCAGCAAAGAGTTTTATGTGAAATACTCAATAATTTTTAATAGTTCCAATAGAACCTAAGAGCTTTTTTATTTTAACAATAAAATAGCTGGCTTTAGAGTTGTATTTAATAACCAAAATTCTTCATATAAAAAACTATTCAAAAAAAATTTTTTTTTTTAAACCTTATGAAAATTGTCTCTTTTTCCCTCAAAACTCAATTGTTCTGGTTTCATCAAATTCCTGTTTAAAGCTATTTTTAATGTTATGAACTCAATTTAGCACTTACTTTAATAACATTTTTTTCTAAAAAAAAAAAAATCCACTGTACGTAAACTATCCTTGACATAACCTAATAAATACACTCATTCCCACATTACTACATTTTAAAGTTAAATGACAGCATTTTTAAGTTCCAAAGGATTTTTTGCTACAAGGATACACTTAAGAGCACGTTTTATGCATAGCATATTGAAAATGTTCTGACTTCTTTATACTCCGCTTAAAGCTGCAACAGCTGAGAAATAATAAAATCCAATACTGCATAATTCACGCCGACTTAAATATATTTATGTAGCTTGATTTCTCTTTTACGTGTTATTTTTTACACATATTGATTTTTCGCGTCAGGATTTAGTTGCAAACACAAATCTTAAGTGATGTGACAAGCATAAAAAAAAGTTTTAGTATATATTTTAAAGTTGTGTGCTTTTTATCACTTCCGCAGGACATGAACAAGTGCCACAAGGATACAACAATAGCCGGAAATAACAACAACTAAAACAAGAGCCAATCGCATTTTGAGCGTGTAACCTTGATTTTGCATTTGAGCCGCATAAAAACAAGGACGAAAGAATTACACTGGGTAAAAAAAAAACAATGAAGAACCTTTTAATACATGCGTCGATTTGTTTTTAATAAATCTTGTTAGTTTTAGCACTCTTTCGAATTAAATAATTTTTATTTTGTCACTCTTTATTCTTTTTTATATTGAAATAAAACTTCTTTATTCTTTTATCACTTTTATTTTTTTTCAATTATTTTTTTTAAAATGTACACTTAGTTGGTTTTATTTATGTAAAACCACTTTTTTCACTTTTTAATTGTTTGAAATTTTATTATAATTTTTTATTGATAAAATTTTTTTAAAAATTTAAGTTTACAATTTTTTTAAATAAATAATGTAATTTTTCATCTTGTTTTTCCATGTTTTTATAACACTTTTTTGTAATAATTATGCACAATAAACATTTATCCGCTGTTAAATTTAACACGTTCCATGCTCAACGTTTGCCGATTTCTGACTGAAGTCGCTCCTATGCTGTAGTTTGTGGTGCTGCACTTGCTTGCCTCACTGCCTTTGTTTTTGATTCATGAACAAAAGCAAACGATTTTTGCTTCACTGTATGTGTTAAGAGAGAGAGAGAGAGAAAGAACGAGTACCGGCGATAGAGAGCGCAGGCCACAGAGCGCTCCCCATTTGAGCTCAAAAACTTAACGAAGAAGCGGCAAATAAAACAGGTAAACAACTTTTTTTTCTGATTTGTTTTGATTCCAGCTCTTCGTGGCTTAAATGTGAACGATTTTTAAAGGCAGTGCTAAAGCTTGGGGGACTTGCCACCTGGTAATAATTTTTTTCGGATTGATATTATTCGGATATACGTATTAATTTTCATATGACTTAATTATATGTATTTAAATATATATTTGTTTTATTTAATACTTACAAGGAAAGGTCCGCAGGTAATGTCCGTATGATGCTTGATTTTTTTTTGTCCAATTTTAAAATCTGAAAACAAGTGGCTCGTGAGCAGGACAGACATATTTTGTAAGAAAAGGATAAACGTTGTTACTTTTTTATATCTGGTGTTTTTAAGAGCAGCTGCATTAAATAAATTAATATTAGCTACACACATCACTTCCAATTCAGCATACATTTATATTAAATAGTTTTGTTTACTCTAAAAATGTCAAATTAATTATTAACAGCACAGTAAATATTTGATCGAAACTTAACGAAGAACGAATTGAAAAAAACGGCAAAAAAAAAGCAAAGAAAATACAGTCCGTCCTACAAATTTTTCTCCAATTCGTACCATATGCATACTCACTCACACCAATTGAATCCATGCATTAGTGCTATTTGAACTGCTCTAGTTATAATTTTCAATGATCAATTTAATTAAGTATCATACAGGCTTAACGCTCGCCGATTTGTAATATCTCCGATTTATATTAATAACTTTTGATTAGAAAGAAAAATTGGAATACATTTTTAAATATATATTTTTAAAGCTTGATTTTATTATAAAAAGTACAAAAACAACATTTAAAAAAAATTGATAAAACACGGCTATGACAGAAATTGCTAGTTAATTTTTGTGTTTAACTGAAAGAACTTTTGCTAATAAATGTAATATTGTATAAGATAT
The DNA here is from genome assembly GCA_914767935.1 of Coremacera marginata. Taxonomy (NCBI): domain Eukaryota; kingdom Metazoa; phylum Arthropoda; class Insecta; order Diptera; family Sciomyzidae; genus Coremacera; species Coremacera marginata. The sequence goes on along the minus strand of OU612045.1, from coordinate 1,556,416 downwards.
CCAAAAATGCAATTCTGAATTTAAATTATTATAACACTACATTATAATTATTACAACAAAAACTACTTTTGTGCCAATTTTAGAGAAAAAATTCGACATTTTGAACCTTTAAAAAAAGATTAAAAATATAAATGCTCAGCTAACGGTTATCTTGAAATCATTTTCATCAAGAAGGTTTCTTGAACTTTTAGACAAAAAAAGAATTGAATGAAATATATTAAGGCAAAGCTTCGAGATTCTGAGGGTTTCGAGATTCGAAGGCAAAGCTTCGAGATTCTGAGGGTTTTTTCTCATTCTTTCAGCAAACATGTTAAAAGCACGCAGTTTGTATTGAAGCACTATATTTACTTTTCCAGTCAAATATCTATACATGTGAAAATGTCGAGAAAAAACAAGATTTTTGACAAATATTTGTTTCATAGAACTTTAAAGTCTTTTTTCTCAAAACTACTTTTTTTAAAAGTACGGGCAATCGAACTTAAAAACTACTTCACCGATCCTTGTGATATTTGGAAGGATATTTTTTAATAACATTTTAACCAGGGTGAGTGAAACTGATTTTTAAAACAGTCTTTCGTTTTATTAAAAATTAGGTCTGTTCGCATACCCAAAAGATTTAAACAATTTGTACAAATTTTACAAATTGTTAAAAGAAATCCGTTCGTTTACCCAAAAATCTTGGGTATTTCGGAGTCCGATTTTTCTCTTCAGTTCAGTTTTGAAAAGTTTTTGCTGGCTGATAAAACTTTAAAAAAAAAATAAATAAAAAATGGGTAAGCAAATAAAATTAATATGTTTTTAAAATATTTTTAACATATGTACCATGAACCATACCATATGTTGAATTTGTCATGTTCAGGATGTTCCTTTCGCTGGAAATGTCCATATATTAATTCATTTTATTTTTTACTGCACGGGTTTTTCGAGGACTTTTTAATGCTTTCAAGGCATGTATTCATTTTTTAAAGTAATTTTTTTTTTGATATTTTAAGAGGGCATCAAAATACGAGCCTTGGTGCTAACATATAATTTTTTTTTTTCACTGAGATGAGGTACTGTTAGATTGTGTTCGTTTTCAACAGATATAACTTAACTCAAGTGAGTTTTTGAAATAAAAATAAAGGAATACGTACAGCTTTGTAATAAGAATCTAGCAATATATTAAAAACTCGGCATGAATTAAAGAATCGTGTTATAAAAATTTTAACGTGGTATCAAAGATACATTAATGTTCACTCTGGAATTGTAATTTTACAAATAATGATCGATATTGTTTCCTTTTTCGATTCTAATTGAAAAAAAAAAAACAAAATTATAACACTCAGCGATGGCGTAATTCTAACTAAGCACATTGATTTATTTCGTCAGTTTGAATATTATTATAATATACCAATCATATAATGTGTCACCTTGCAAATGTGAAGTACTTTAAATATCTGATTCATTAAATCAACCCATGCTTGAAATTTCTGAGCAGTAGCACAAAAGCACAAGCTTAAAGACTGAAAAAAAATCCCTGGACATTGACTGTAAAAACAACAACGGGCTTCACCCGGCAAGTGTATTCAATGCAATCTTAATGATTGCATGCTATGGCTGGTATTCTTAAAATAGTAACTATTTCATATTTAAACCTGAAATTTATCAAATTTATGCTTACAGCACACATTATTATATTTATCTCTATTATTTCTCTTTAATTATGACAGCATATCGACTATTTGTTTTTTTTATGAAGATTCTTGTGACAGCTCAATTACACTGCAATGAAAACTTAACATAAAACTGACTTCCGTTTTGTTTTGAAATATGTCGTTCAAATTTTATAGCGAAAATGTGATAATAAAGAACATTTTTGCACAAACACAAGGTCGCAAATGGGCAAATCCCAAAAATGGTCAACCACAGGGGAAAAATTAAAAGTAATTAAAAACTTATAATTTTAGGATATTATCTTGGAGAAACATTTAAATTGTATTTATTTATGCAATTTATACATTAATTCATTTACCATGATGATCAAATCGCCCGCAGTGTTTCACAAATGTAGTTTTTTTATTTTGGTAACTATTTAGGAAGTGTTTCGTAAATGTTTTTGTTTTATTAAAAATGATAGGTATTGGCTAAAGATAATAATACAATGATTGAGGCAAGGATAGAATAACACATTCAATTTGTTTCTTAATTACTTAATTACTTACTTACTTAATTATTTAATTACTTAATTACTAAGTTACTTAATTATTTAATTACTGAATTTCCTAATTACTGAATTACTTAATTACTTAGTTACTTAATTACTTAATTATCCAATATATTTAAATGGAAAAAATCTAAAACGTCCGACACGAAACGTCCGAACAAATAAAATAATTTACTGTGACCTCACTATGCTCTTAATAAATACGTCGCATGACTTTTCTGAAAGCTTGTTAAATTTTTAAAAAATATTATCTTCTGACTTTTTTTATACGGCTGATAAATTCGCAGATCTAGGCATAGTTCTAGGCATCCAAAAGGGCTTCCGTTTCGTGAAACGTTCGAACGCATTTTCAAAATAAAAATTTGGCTATAAAATTAAGTTGGAAAATAATTGTTTTATTTTTTTTTTTACTATACCAATAGATAGCTTTTCGATAATATACACACATTCCAAATATATTTCAGCATCGTATGAAAAATTTTTAAACGAAGCCGAATGAAACGTCCGACACGCTGGGATTTGCCCAAATGCGTTAATGTATTTTTTGGTAGGCAAAACATTTGTTGACGGGTTCATCTTCTTTGTTAAAACATGTGTTTGTAGCATCTGAGTTTTTAAGAAAAATATTCGAATAGGTCGAAAATTTCATATAAACTGTTCATATAAGGCAAATATTTTTAAAGTTGCAAAAAATTGAGCTACATTTTTGTATGTTCTATCTACTGGATCCAAAATTTATTAGAAAATGTAATCTGCCCAGTTGCAAAAATAGCCTTCGAAGAACTTGTCTTTGATGACGTCGTTGACGACAACGAAGTAACAATCCTGATGTTTTACTGGATATGTCGCTATTAATTCAGTAATAACACAAAACGTAGGAAATTTGTAGGAGAGAACACGAACGAGAAAAATCGTACAAAAAAAGCAGCAACTTGACACGAATGCGGACACTTAGCAAGACGTGTATTTGAGCCGTCTGTCTAAAAATTCAATTCGTCAGAAAATTCTACTTATAAAAATAGTTCAACTAAATGATTCATTCAGACTAGTTTTTTTTTTTTTTATAATCCTTAAGTAAAGGCTTGAAACAATAGAGTAGTTCTGTTATGAATAGTTTAAATCTGTTATTTGATTGTAATATTATTATATTGAAAATGAAAGAATACGATTAATGTTTAACACAGAGAAATTAATTCTTAACAATACTTTTGCAACAATAACAATAACAATAACAATAACAATAACAATATTTCTATTTTTAAATCCAGTTTATACGTTTACTTAATATGCATTAATATATTCCTATAAAATATAGGTCAATGGCTTCATACTTTTTTATAATTGCGCTACATATTACACGTAAAAAAAGAGAATATAAATTTATCTATTTTTCTTTTTTTTTTTGACTGAATCAATTCTAAGTTCTAAAATTTTTATAATGATAATGTTGGCTGATAATGATAATGGGGGCACAACTGCCCTGCCTTTTCCCCAGCGAACGCCCTTGATAACATGTGCATACATGCATAGAGAAATGTGATTTCACAAAAAAATCGTTCTGGCCTAACTAAGGTTTCTATCAAATATATCAGTTTAATAAAATAAGGCAGTTTTTTGAGTATTGATTTTGTTGTTTCAAGAATTTTAATAAAATATCGCAGAAATGGATGAGTTTATTGGCATTATTTATCTACCCGCTCTCACGGCGGATATGCATTTCCGGTCAAATGCAAAAGTTTATTGTAAACATAACACACACATGTTTAACATTGACTCTTGCACCGCTCCCTTTCAGCAACAACAGAAACATTACACAAAAACTCTCAGTTTGGGCAGAACCCAGAGTTTTCAAAACAAAAGTACCTCAGCGAGTACCTCAGCAATGCTATGATGCGTGCATGAGTCAAATGAGGTTACCACCAACCGAACCCACCCTGCCGTCAACAGGGAACATCCAACCAAACTCTTGTCATTACATCTACATACATCAAATTGGTTTGTTACGCTTCGATGGCTGCTTTGGTCGGTTTCTAGAATAAGCTGCGCCCACACAATACTTTTCATTAATGAAGTTAGAGTTACAAACTCTCGCTTCCAAACCAAGTCGAGAGTTTGCATGCATCAAAAAATTTAAGTATTGACATCAAAAATTTTTGTCAAACTAACACAGAATATGAAGCACATAGAACAGTGAAAATGCATTTTTATTTTTTTATAAAAAACATTAGCAACAACTTTTAATCTTTGGCTCTAAAGTTCAATTTTTAATTTATAAATATTTTATGATCGTAACCTTTAACAGAATTCTAGCCCAAGGTTGCATTCCGCTGTTTTTTTATGCATTAATCATAAAATTAACTAGTTTCTTCGCAGCTTTATTCCACTTAAAAATTGGAGTATGTTAATTATTGGTTCCCATGGGAATATTTTGTCTTAACTATAGTGTAGGTTTTTGATTTTCTTTTTATTTCACCCTACAAAATTACATTTTTTCTCAAGAGTCTCTCAATTATCTGGCAGCATGAGATGCTTTGATAAGAGCTGGTTCAGAATTTTGTTGGAAAATGTTAACTTTCTTATGCGTTGTGAAGTAGCGTCGTTAAATGAGAAGCAAATATTGACGATTTAATGAGAGAATGGAGAATTAAAGTTTTTATGAAAAATGTAGAAGAATATATCTCAGTTACACTTAAAAACACAACTAAGTTAGTTGTACTTTCTTGCAATTATTTTCAGCTTACCATAAAACATGGTTTATCACAGCGACCATCGCATTTAATGATTGAAATGATCAAGTGTATTCATAATAATAGCAACGACAACTACAACAAAGCCGGTATTAATATTAGAAACTAATAACAGATCGAGTTAAAATGTTCAGCCGCACAGTGTGCCGTAAAACACGCGAGCGCCAGTTGGGCCACGATCAGACCTGATAGCTGAACATTAATTTATGCCCCTTCGGAATTCTTTGGCAGATGCGCCAGCGCAAACTACGCGCTGGCTACATTTTTTGAACCAAACCAATAGTTAACAAAAATAAGCACGTAGCGTGCAGACCGTGAGGCACGTGACGTGCATTACACAATGCTAGAGTAAAAGAGTTAGAAAAAAAAATCAGAGTGAAAAAGAAATAAGTACCTACTATGCTGTGTGATTGCGCTCAAGATCAGCGGAAATTAAGTACTAGCGCGTTGCACAAGATCATTACGCCGCAGGAAGAGGGCTTCGTTTGAAAGTTAGCTGGTTTATTCAATTATCTGTTTTATTTCTATCAATGGTGATGGGCTTGTTTTTAGGAAGTTACAGTAACATAATCTTTTCTTTTTAAGCTATTTAATAAATCGGTAAAAATATTTGAAAAATTTAAAATTAATAGAAAGTTTTGCTGCATCTTTTTGATTTTTTTTTTGTTTTTGTTTTTATTTCCTCTCACAAATACTTAACAATTCGCCTGGTGGTTCAAATGACAAGCGAACAGCTTTTAATTTTACGAACCATTGTTTCGATTGACATTTAATCCGCAGGAATGTTGCAACGTGGCAGCATGGCTTTGGTGTTGGAATACCAAACGGCTCAGCAGGTGAGCAGCAGGCAGCATGTTGCAAGTGGAAATCAGCGAATATCAGAAACTTGTTTGCTTGATTTTCGGCAAAGACATTTTAGCTGATTTGAGATCACGTCAAGCTGCATTTAAAAACAAAATAAGGTAAAATATATTATCCTGGGTAATGAACTCAGATCAGAGGAGTCTGATCTGCGAATGTGATATAGCTCCAAGTTCATGACAACTAGCCACGTAATTTTTAGATATTCATTAAATTTTTCAAAACAATGTTTTAATGCAGCTATGTGGCAGCTCTTGACGAAATATTGCAACAAAGCAAAGAAATATTAATGAGGAATTTAATGAAGTATTAATAATTTATGGAGTGGTATAAAAATGAAAAAGAAATGTAACATGGGTGAAATTCGAATTAAACGGATTCTTTCTGTACTTGCTTTTTCCAATGATTGCAATCATTTTTTCAATTCTTTGATTGTGACTTGAAAAATCAAATTCAATTTTTTGAAAATTTTTTAAATCTTTGATTGGGAGTTGAAATTTCAAATCACAATCAAAGATTTGAAAAATTTATTGCATTCATTTTTTCAAATCATTGATTGTGATTTGAAATTTTAAGTCCAAATCAATAGTTTGAAAAATTATTGCATAATCAATTTTTCAAATCATTGATTGTGATTTGAAATTTCAAGTCCAATCAATGGTTTGAAAAAAATGAATGCAATAAATTTTTTTGAAATTTCAATCACAATCAATGATTTGAAAAAACAAATGCAATACTATTTTCAAATCATTCATTGTGATTTGAAATTTCAAGTCCCATTTAATAATTTGAAGAAATGAATGCATTCATTTTGAATATAAATCACATGACTTAAAATCACAAATGATTGCATTCTTTTACAGCTCTGGTATAAGCTAGTAAATATATATTTTTCCGAACTATTTGTTTCCATTTTTTTAAAATTACATTGAATAACATGTATTTTTAAACAATATAAAAATTACCAAGAACAACAAATTTATTTATAACGAGCCTATATTTTTTTTTTTTACGCGAGGATAATTGTTATCAAAATAGAAAAGTCTGACGATGACAGTAAGTAACCAAAACTCCGCCGGGCTAGTATTAAGAAGATGCTGATTGCCTGCCCAAGGACAGAAAAAAAGGAGGATGGTTTGCAAGCACACCTAACCCCTATTTTCCACTCTTCGAGGGGACCCCGTACAAAAAACACAAAAACTATCGACTATATGTTTTTATATTTCTCCACAATTGACCCCTAGAGGAATCAAACGAACTGGTCCTATTTTTTTTTTGAGTTTTAACCTTGCTTTTATTTCTTCTAAATACACCTACTATCTACCACCCCATAAAAGAAAATGTAACATATGAGTCCCCATACAAAAAACAAGAAATATCCAATGAAATATCTGGTCCTATTACACTAGTTTACAAAATTTTACCTTTTCTCGAGACCTGGTTTCTGACACATTTTTTTAACGTATTTTGGAGCGCAGATTCCAAAATTGTAAACCATTTTTTTTCTTAAGAATAGTTTTCGAGATATCCCAAAAAATCCCGTTTTCTGGCCCGTTTTTTGGTTTTCAGCCCATATCTCCACCAAACTATGTTTAGTGGACCAATATTATGCATGGTATTTAAGGATAATAAAATTATCTTTCCAATGGTATTATTTTTTAACAGATCCAATCATATTTAATGAAGCTATATGCGATCAAAGTATAAAAAAAAGTGATTTTTCGGCATTTTTTGAAAATCACTAAATTTCAATTGCTCCGTTTAAAAAAAGTTGAAAGCAAAAATGGTAAAAATACCTTTCCGCATACATTTTTGAATAACTTTTACATTTTTGGTCCGAATACCACAAAATTATACTCAAAATATTCACAAAAGAATAATATTTCATTTTAAATCTTAAAAATAATTTTTCCTTGTCAATTTTTTTTAAATGGAGCAATTGAAATTTAGTGATTTTCAAAAAATGCCGAAAAATCACTTTTTTTTATACTTTGATCGCATATAGCTTCATTAAATATGATTGGATCTGTTAAAAGAGTATACCGTTAGAAAGATAATTTTATTATCCTTAAATACCATGCATAATATTGGACCAATAAATGCAGTTTGGTGGAGATATGGGCTGAAAACCAAAAAACGGGCCAGAAAACGGGTTTTTTTGGGATATCTCGAAAACTATTCTTAAGAAAAAAAAATGGCTTACATTTTTGGAATCTGCGCCCCAAAATACGTTAAAAAAAATGTATGAGAAACCAGGTCTTTTTTCGTGTAAACTAGTGTTATAGCTGGTCCTATTTTTTTGTTCTTCCACATTTCTTCTCAGCACACCTGACCCCTATCTGCTACCTTTCTGGTTGTCTCCATACAAAAACCCAAAAGCTGTTGACTATACTTCATGTCTTTCCCTAATTGACCGTAGAGTGATCAACAATCTGAGCTGTTCTATTATTTTTTAACCTTCAACATTTCTTCTGAACACACATAACTGATCTGCCTTCCTTCTGTGGGTCCCCATACAAAAAACACAAAAAGTTGCTATGTTTTCTGATTTCTTGGTATCTGAATCAGAAATGCAGGCATTTACAGTGCAGGCCTAAACAGTGCTAACAATAACAGTGGTGACATTAGCTTTGCTGACGTTAACATTGCTTATGTTACAGTGAAATATTTTTAAAATGTTTAACAATTTATTGTATTTTAAAAAGCTTAAAGCTTTAACTGTATATAATAAATTTTTTAAAATTAAAAATAATACGGGCACATGTGACGTAGATATGTGCTAGGTTTCATTTGCAGTGCATACGATGACGTTAATAAAAATTTTTATTTCATACTTCAGCATAAGTAATATAATAATGCCAGATACTGAATGACTAAAATTTTGAAAAATCAATTAGCGATATCTCCTCAGGTAAAAATTTTAATACGTTCAGTTTAATGTGGCTTTTATGGGTTTTCCAAGCAACAGGGTGCCTTTTTATCTAATAAAAGTTAGAGATTTTATCACTCGCATAAATAGCCACCTATTGAGCTGCAACTGATCTACACGTAATGCACCATGAAATCATTCACCAATTGAATTTGATAGCAACAACAACATTAACGCATTCAGCTGCAGCTTGACGCAATTAGCGGTTATCAGTGGCAACATCATCGACGAGCTGCAATTTAATGCAATTAATTAATTTATTAACTTTGCAACAATTGCTGTCAATTTTATATTGTAATAAGCATGAAGTAACAACAGCTGCTGCTGATAAAATTGATGATGATACTCGTTTGAAAAGATGCTGCTGATTATTTGATAATCAACGGTTTTTTGCTGACAATCGTGTAAAGACAATCATATTGTTGGCACAAGCGAACGAGGAGCAACAATCGCAACAACTACAATGACGGCCAATGACTTTATATGTACACGTATGTTGTTAATGCGTTAACGATAATCATGAGCAGGATTAGCTGAGGATGCTTTTGGCTACATATATACATACAACACGTTGTTGTTGCAGGTATTGCTGATTTGTAATTAAGTAGCAATACGAATATTAATGAATTTATTTATTGCAAAATACTTTCAGTCGTTAATAAATACGAAAAAAAATCAATGAAAGTGCTGGCTGTCTGGGTTGGCAGCAACATGAATTGGCAACATTTAGAGGCTGGCAACATTGGCGACATGTCTAGCGTCTGCTGATTTAATTAAACAATAAAGGTTTTTTTTTTCTTTTGCCATTTCAAAGGAATAACAGTAACGACAGAGTTGAAAGAAATATAGCACCCAACTTGGAGGATGCAACTTTGACATTTGCAGCAAGAGCATCCAAGCAATTTATGCAACACTGAGCAAGAAGGTATCGTATTGCAGCCAGCAACATGGCATCCAGTCGTGTTGCCAATTAATAGCTGCACATTAAGTTGCTGGTGCTGCCACCTAGTGTTGGCAATGCGTTAATTTTTCATTCATTTAGAGTTTTTTTTTTTTTTGTTTTGTTTTTTTTTTGGTAACTAATACTTCTTGGCTATACTTTCTCTCGCAGTGGGTCAAAAGTGGGTATCGATCGTTGGTAGAGGAGCCTGATTTATGCTTTCTTTGTGCTCCTCGGTGCAATACTCTGCGCGTGTGTGTGTGTGTGTTTGTGTGAAAATTAGTAACATTTGTTAGTTATTTGCTTATTTCGAGTTGCCTAGGTTTTTAAGCTCCAAGCGTCTTGCTCATTGATCTGTGCACGATCGTGAATTTGGGTGTTCGTTTAGACTTTATTAATGTTATTGTCGTAGTTTTGTTGTTGTTGTTGTTGTTGTTGTTGTTGTTGTTGTTGTTGTTGACGCATGCAAATCTGGCATCCCAATGCTGAGTGCTGCGTTTGTATCTGCGTGAGAAACTTAAACTTTCCATTTCATTTACGATCACTTGGAAAAGTACGGACGAGTAGGCATTATTTTATTTTTTTAAGAAAAATATTTGTTAGCACTGTCGCTTTGGCCAGCATGCAGCAGTTAAGTCACAATCACAGTATTGTATTGAAAATATTTCTGCTGATTTATGTGAAGTTTTTCCTAAGCTTTATGGAAATCATTAATTTTTTAAAGGTTCAAAAACCTTCGTGATCTTTAGATTTTTTTTTTTTTCAACTCACTCATCATGAGTTATTGTTTTCGCTCAAAATGCTTTTCATCTTCATGCTCTGCTTATCTGCTCAGGTTAATTTGTAGAGCCAAAGTTTTATGTTATCTCGAGGTGGTAACGGTAAACCTTGTAAAGTCATTTATGTAGAGCTATTTTAAGCGTTTAATTACAGCTTCGCACATGGGTGCATTTAACTTTTGTTGTTATTATTGTTTAAATATTTTTTAGGCTTTTTATCTAGTCAACAAGCATAACATGTCAATGAATGTGAGCTTAACTTTTTTTGGGGTTAAAACGCCTTAACGGGCGATTTTTAATTTTGAAATCTTTGCCAGCTATGATTTTTGTATGATGCAATTTTTTTGTAGAAGAATGGATAAATAACATCAGCCTAAAAAATTAAAACAAAAAAAAAAAAAAAATAGCAGAAAACGTTTAGAGAAACAAAAAAAAAAACCATCGAGCTCATTCTCAAGATATTGAGTGACTTACTCATGTATTGTGCAGTATTCCTTACAAATCACGGGGTTTACAAATTCGAAAAGCATTAATTTTACATCAGAGTGGAACGAACGGTATGTAGCAAAATTAAAAAAATCTTCACGGGCTTCATATATTTCTGGAAAGTCCTTATCGAAAAAATATTTTTTACATCTTTGGTTTTTTTCTGCCACATAACTTTCGGGTCTGCCCGATGGCTTATTTATTTCAGCGTCATTATATATAGATTCGAGCTAAGACGATATTTTGAAAGAGATGAATTTTAAACTTAAAATACTTTTTCTGAAACTAAAATGGTTGTTTTGAGCAGAAACTCTTTTGAAGAAAATGAGTGATATACTACAATCCATTTTGTCAGTTTTTGCATTTTTACTCATTTAATCGTGGCTCTATAAAAAACGCTGAGAGTATATATATATATATATATATATATATATATTTAATGAAGAGCGCTCACGTACGTTTCTCGTACTCAAGTGATATTCAGAGGTTAACTTACATTTTTTCCTAATCAAGCCACAAAAAACAAAGCTACTCGTTAGAGAAAAGCTTATTTTCTAATGAAGAAATGTATTTTGATGACTTCTGCTTAAGAAAAAGTTAGAAAAATTGTTAGAATGATTTTTAAAAAAACTTTCAAAAACGCGTTCTTAACGTTTTACAGTTTTTAATTATTATTTTTTTTAATTTGATGTACCACCATTGAAGTAATGCTTAATGTAAATACAGCATTTTCTATATTAAAAAACTTTTTGTATGTATTTTATGAGTTTAATCTGCATTACTACGAACACCGAGATGACAGAGAGGTATAAAAAACCCTATTGAAATGAGACATTTTCAAACTTATCTGATTGTAAAAAAATTAGTAAAATCGGAACAAAATTTGCGACCACCATCCACACATAATGGTTCACTGAAAATGTAATAATTTTTTTCAAAAAGTAGGAACTTTCCATAAATCCATCAAAATGAAACTAAAACCTCCTATCACCACCTACCACAGGGAACATAAAAACAGTTTTTAATTAAATCTTGAGAATCAATAAAAAAAAAAAACTTTAGAGTGAAGCGAAGTTTCTTGCAGTTTCATATATTTCATAATTTAATGGTTTGTTTTTAATTGAAAAATTTTAAATAAAATAAAGTAAATTAAAAACACACGTGATATTCCCACCAGTAAATTTTGTTGCATTTCATTATTATTTTATTTATTTTATTACGTGCTATTTTCATTGTTATTTCAACGCACTTGTGGGAAATTATTAATTTTTGCTGATGCTGATGACATCTTGTATGTAACAAGTAGAAGCAACATTTTTGTTATATTTGGATAGCTGCTAAATATGTATGTTGGATATGTAGAATAGCCAATATGCAATCCTTTTAATATATAGATTTTTCAATCTGCTGCAACAAAGCTTCAGTTGTACTTTACTAAAACACCGATGCTGGGGACATCTTATAGCAAGTAGAAGGACATTTTATGTGTAATGTATTTATGTGTAGAATAGCCAATACACAATCCCTTTATCTATTCAGAGATTATTGTGTTCTTCCGCAACATAGCTTTGTATTGAACTCTGTGTATTGAACTCCTAATCGCAACAGTGCTAGTTCAATTCCCGGCGGAGGATCAAAGAAATATTTTCAATATATTTAAATTACATTTTCTTGTTATAATAGACGCAAAGAACAAAGAAACGTCAATTTCTAAGAAAAACGCTGTCGAAAAAAAGTGTCGTTTTTGAGATTTCACTCATGTGAAAATGTTTACTTGTTATGCCATATCATGTGAGAATGTTACTTTTAAAAAGTTTTATTCAAATCGGCGTTCAAGAATACGAGAAAATTAACTTTTACCTTTTTCTTTGTCACATACGTTTCATCGATGAATGTTTTTTTTCTTTTCAGTGTACTTCTTTGATGTTGAACTTTACTTTGCTTTTCTTTTCTAAATGATTGCATTTAATTTTGCATTAGTCAAAGTTTCTTATCCATAAGTTTTTTATGTTTAAGTCAGATTATCATATATTGATGATTTTTAAGTACTTGTTAATTTCGTTCACATAGACTCATTGAATAACATTGACTTTGAGTTGAAATATAAGTATTTTTAGATTTTATTAATTAATTTTGACAATGGAGCATTAAGCTTACTTACCGTTACATTTAATTTTTTTGAATACACCTTGATATCGCTTTTTCTGGAATATGCTATATATTTTCCATCAGATTTTGACTCAAACGTAGTCTGACTAGCCGTTTCAAAAAATCCAAATCATTCCGAAATTCAAAGGCAAGTTACCGTATTTCAAAGCTTTGTGCTCTATTCCGAAACTTTTCATTTTATTTCGAAATATTCCGAAATGTTCCTTAGAGCAATTAAAAATGGAAATTAAGTCAGAAATAAAATCATGGAAATCGTCAAGCCCGACCATCATGAAAGCACTGTTTCGATTGCATAGAAACAAAAAATTGAGCAAAAAACTGTTTGAATCCTCATGGACGAATTTCTATCTGCGAATCGCAGCTGAATCGCAATAAAATTGACCCACTTCTGAAGCGGATGGTGACTGGTAATGAAAAGTGAATCACTTAGGACAACGTCAACTAAAACGGTCGTGGTCGAATTGTGGTATGTCAGCGCAAGCTGTGGCCAAGCCAAGATTGATGGTCAGGAAGGTTTTGCTGTGTATTTGGTAAGATTGCCACGGAATCATCTCCTACAAGCTGCACCCCTACGGCCAAACTTTTAATTTGGACCTGTATTGTTAACAATTTGGATGTCTGAAGGAAAAAATTGGCCAGAAGCGGCCACCTTTGATCAATAGGAGAGGAATTGTGTGTTCCATTAGTATAACGCCAGGCCACATACATCGATAGTAACTCGTCAGAAGCTCCGGGAGCTTTGTTGGGAGGTTCCTATGCGTCCACCTTATAGTCCGTACACATGCCACCAAGTGATTACCATCTGTTCTTGTATAAGGCGAATAATATTGCTGGTAATTTACTAAATTGGATTGTTCAAACTTTGCCGAACAAAGCCATCCAATTTCTTGCAAAAATTATGGATTTATTTTTAAACGTTGAGACGTTTAATTCTAAAAAACTTTTGAAGAAATTTTTAGAAAAGTAATTAAGAGTCATGTTTTAACTCAGAATTTTAGTAAATACAATAAGAATAGCAGAAATTTTCTTGGCTCAATCAAGATTTTAAAAAATATCTTAAACCTATCTGTGGATAACACTTGCAATCAAGGTTTTATTGACCCTTTAACAGCAAATTTCATTAATTCGATATAAATTATTATTATTGCTCACCTGCGGAACTCAATCAAGCTTAATCCTACTAGAGCTTAAGCATTGGCATAAAAAAAATAAAGCACGTGGTCAAAAACCCAGAAGATGCAACAACTTTACCAAGAAGCTTAACTTGCTGCATCAAGGCATAGAACACTTTAAAACAAATGTTAAAAAAATATCAAGTGAATATCGTTGAATAAAACGCATACATAAAATGTGCATAAATTGCTTTTCAGCTAATTTTAAATTTTTCACAATTTTTTGCTTCGACTAAATTAAGCTGATCAATGGCAGGTGTTGAGGCTTTATTGCTTCGTATGAAGTTACATATGCAACAGGCAATGGCAAATTATTTTTTATGATCAAGCAATAGTCTTTTGATGCACCCTGTGCAAAGTGTGCCACTGTATTACCCTTTACAACGATCTTCGTTCAAGAGCTTAAATCAAAGGGAAACGTTTTATAGTCTACAGCAAATAGAAAAAAAAAAAACTACAAAACTAAATTGGATCACGCTTCGTATTGCAATTTGCTGACTTGAGTACTTCAGCGTGCTCAACTGAGCCCTCCATGTTAGAAGCATGATGATCATAACCGGCACTATGATGATGATGAGGATCAGCAAAATAATCTCTAAACTGATGGCTTTTTATGCAAGCTACTCATAAAGTTAATTGCAAAAACACGAAGTTAATACATTTTTGAGTTTTTCATTTTTATTCCTCTGTCTGTCATCGTTAGTACGCACGAAATGCTGATGTCTTTGTTAGTTGTTGACCATCAGCGAAATTATTGCTTAACTAAGCTTGTTATACTGGCTGCTGTTAGCTGTATTTGGCATACACCCGCGCCAAACCAAAGCATGTTCCTATAACAGACGGAAGAGCATTTCTTGGTATTACATTTAATTTTTTATTTTTTTAATTTTTTATTTTTTATGATTATATTTTATGGCATGTTAGCCATAGATTTAAGAAAAATGTAAGAAAATTTTAATGTCCGTTTGTTATTTTATTGTGCGATTAACTTTTTTGCACAGATGAATTAATTAATTGTGGCTGCTAATGTTGAACAGTGAATTGGAGTTCCGTTTTTTTGTTTTTTAAGCGTTCGTTTATGAAACCAACCAATTTTATGGGAGTTTATAATAACGCTTTTCTTGTTTGGCAGTGTATTTCATTGAGTGCGTGTCTTCAAGCCAAATTTGCATGTTTTAAGTTATGTAATTTTATGTTTGAAAACGGATGTTAGATATCCGGAACAAAACATTTCCTCAGACTACTTTGATATAAGTATACAGTTAGAAATCCTGGAATAATTTTTAATACAAGCGACTACTATTCAATAGCTAGATTACAAAATTGTTAAATAAATTTTGTATTACATCTTAGAACAATTCAAACATTACAATAATATTTTGAAGTGTTTGGAATCAATTTAATTAATGACATAATTTATTATATTTCACTTATATTTTATTATATTTTTATTATATTTAAAAAACTAAAATATTATTACATATAATTTTTCGGAAAGCAAAAGAGTATCAAATACAATTTTTCTGGGTATTTTTTATTTGATTATGACGCAGAAGCAACATTTCCTACTTAAATTCAAATGATGGCGAGCTTAACCAAAATCAATATTAAGAAAAAAAAAACTAGTAAGGATGAAGCTTCGGGAGGGTACCAAGTTTCAGTTCTATATATCAACTCAGTTTTATATATTAATGAAACTTTTCTTAATTTGATGACGTCACTTTGCATGGGAGGTAGGCGTGGCTTTGCTCCGATTTTGCCAAATATCATAAAGATGGTTCATATTATATATCAAAGCTAATGATCAAAATTCCAAGACATTTCTTTAATTTTTTGTGGATTTTTAAGATATTTTACGTTTAAAATAAAGCCACTTTGTATGGGAAGTGGACGTAGTTTTCATCCGACTTTGCCATATATCATAGAGATGTTTTATATTATATATCAAAGCTTATGTGCTAAATTTTAAAACATTTCTTTAATGTTTGCAGATTTTTAAGAGATTTTACGTTTTAAATAAAGCCAATTTGTATGGAAAGTGGAAGTAGTTTTCATCCGATTTTGCCATACACGCTGAAAAATAATAGGCCTTTCCAAACATAATTTGCAGGAAGTATAATATGTTTCTGCATGTTTTTTGGAAACAAGTAATCATAATTGGTTCCACATATAATATGAGTAATTAATGCAATTTTTTTTATATATATATATTTGCATCTCAACATTATTTAATTGTACCTTAGCACTTGTTGTTTGAATTTAAAATTAATATAATTTGTTTTAATGAAAATATGTTTTCATATAAATATATTGTAATTATAAATGGGCTGAGAACACTTTTAGTCTATTACTATTTGTTTGCTTGGAAATATAATTTAGTCAAGAATAACATTAAATATTCATGGACAAATATATATTAATTGGAGAATACATAATTTAATTGCAGTCAAGCAATTATTTTCAAAACGATAATTAAGAATAACATAATATGTTTACCGATGATTACACTATATTTACTTGGAAACATATTTTAGCAAAAGAAATGCCAAAAGTTTTTCACTGTGATTACAAAATATTTGCTTAGAAGTAATTGTTGGTTTGAAGCAAACAAAATATGTTTAGAAAACAGTAAAAACGTTTTTCTCGTATTTAATTTTGTTGAGAAGTAACCATATTATGTTTATCCGACACTACAATAATTTTTATAAGAACACATTTTCCGCTTTATCACAAAGTTGCTTCAAAACTCACCTATTTTTACTGCTGAACCGCCTTATTTTTCTTGAATTTTGTTTTTTATTTTATTAATTTGAAAACACAAACACTTTTAATTTAAACAAACATTTTCAGAAACACTTTTCACAAGAGCTAAACTTTTCAACACGTTTGGCGTGGCCGCTTGAAACTTAAAATGGCGCCAAGACTTGGCAACTGTTAAAAGCAAGTGCATAAAGCAATACGGTTTCCACTATTTTTCGTGCAAGTGCAAAAGAAACAGATATATGTACATATGTCTAGGCGAAACACATAAAAGAAAGGAGTTCTGTTCTTTTTGAGTTTAACAGTGATGCAAATATATTTTTATTGGGTAGAAACACACAATTCTATTTTGTCACAAGCATATTAATGTAAACGTTAGTTTTTTAGCTAAGGCAATTATATGAATGTTGGACACAACTAATATCTTCTTTTATCGAAAAATAATGCTATTGAAGGAAAGTTCTTAATCCCTCTGAATATTTTGTTTTTGAAACCAAACATATATAAACATATTTTTTCTCTGTGTGTAGAGATGTTTTATATCAAATATCAAAGCCTATGTGCAAAATTTCAAGACATTCCTTTAATTTGAGCAGATTTTTAAGAGACTGAGACTGACGAGGTACCCGGGTACCTTTTGCAATTTAAAACAAAGAATTTGATCATTAATAACTACTTTAACGGGCCAAGCTAAATTGTTTTAAATTGTAGAATTAACGAAACATCGATCTAGCTGAACATTAAAGCATTTACACGCTATTTTTCTAAATAAATTATATGAAAATTCCCGGATACTCCGTTAGTCTGATAAAGATGTTTTTTTCGTCATTCACATAACGGTTAATATACCCCTTACGCAGTACGCGTTGGGGTATTAATATAATGCAAGCTGAGAGTTTTATTTGAATAAAAAGTTTTTTTAACAACTTACTTTAGTATTTAGCAGTATTAAGACAAACACAAAAATTATTTCAACATATCTAACCGCGTAGTTAAGTTTTTCTTAATTGTATCATTGGAATATTTTCAATAATACTTTCGCAGCTTCGGTCTGCAAATCTCAGGAGTAGAATTCTTCGTGCCTTCATTGAATTAAACAAATATACCAACAAACCACACGATAATATCAAAATTATGAACAGAGAAGTTTTAACTCAAGGTAATATCAACTGAAAATATAAAAAAAAAATGCTTGCTTAATTGTGTTGCTACAAATCTCATGAGATACTTATCTTTCTGATTCTAGATTACTGTTCTGTGATTGATATATTTTGTTTGACAAACAAAAATAGAACCAAGTCATATAAAATCATTAAGAGTTAATTCGAAATATTTTCTTAACTTGGTCCAAAAAGCATTAAATTTAATATTTTTTTTTTTTTTGTGTCAAGGTAGAGTAATAGAGAAAAGAACATAACAAAAGTGACTGATTACACTAATGACAGTATAAAGTATTGTTGCTGTGTGTGTGTGTGTTTTTTTTTTAACATGTTCTTAAGCAGATTTAATTTGATGAAGTCATGGTTTTTTGAGCAAATATGTCAACACTTTTCTAATGTTTGTTCTCATTTTTTTAGGATTTCATTTGAGTTTCACTGTTAAATTAATTTCAGTTATTGTAGAGTAATGTTTTTGGCTGCTTTTAATTTAGTTTTTTTTTGTTGTTGTGCTTAAGTCAAGAAAAGCAAGCTTATTTATGATATTCGGGAAGTAACTTTACCCTTCAACGCTCAAAATATAGGCAATTTTTAGTCGAATTAAGACGTATGTTACGGTGCACAATGGTACAAATGACACGATAAAGTGGTCAAACGAAAAAGTGGTGGTATTAACATGGAAGCCAATATTGTAAGGTTTTTGAGGATGTTTAAACAGAATTAAAGGTCAAAATAGTGAAATTCGAAAAAGGCGCATCCAAATGGCATCCAAAAAGTTCGTACTTCTATATATTAGTATAATTAAGTGAAAATTTTTTTCCCAGGGGTCAGTTATCACGAATTCGCCGTCTGGAAATAAAATCTTTTGCCTCATTTATTCAATCATAACAAAAAGTTTATATTTTCGTTTCTATGCTTCAATTGCTTTAAATGCATTCTTCTCAATTTTTTTTATTTGTGTCTTTTGTAAATTTTAAAACAAGCGTCTTTATATCGTCCCATTTGTGCCAAAAACGAAAATGTGAAAATAAATCAATTATTTGGTTTTGGTCACAAATATTATCTTCTTTTGCTATCACCTTTATCGCTTTTCATCGGAACTCACTTTTTTTCTCGCTTTTCTGTAGCACATTCCAATTTTTTCGTGGAATCTTTCTACTGTTTCTAGAGTTTCCAATAACTGACTGTGAATAAGCCTTATTCAATGCTTTTCAGAACCATGATTAAAAAATTTTTAAATTTGTTAATTTTTGATACGTTACCAACAAAAAAAAAAAAATTACAAATTAAACTCATAACTAACAATTTAATTACAAAAAATAAAAATTTAAAGGTACTTAGCGGCTAACATACCTTGAAATTAGCTTAAACTAATGCCGCTGTGAAAGGTTCCAACTTGTGGGAAGTTAGATGATATTGTTAAGGTTTTTATTACCTTCAATTATGATGAAGCTCAATAATAACAGACAGCTTGTTATGACAGCAGCGAATATTTAGGCTAGGCTTAAAGGTACCCAGAAAAAAATGATAAAAAAAAATAAGAATTAAAATAATGCACCTACCTACCCTTCATCAGCGATTATCTCACGCCCACGTTGCTTTCAGACGCGTTCCATTTCCAGACTCTCTAGTGTTTGTTGTTGGCCACCGTTTGGAGCCAATTTAGTTTATTAGATCATTTTTAGTTTTTGGTGGCCTTTATTTGAGCTCTAAAATTGTTGGAGCTGCTGAGCTAAGCTGTAGCATGTTTACACAATACTCGTATCAGCACCTCATAACAAGTTGTTGCTCAGACAGTGGAGCAGTTTTGAACTTAGTTTGTGAGGGCTTTTAGCCTGATTTGAGTTATATTGAGTCTATGAATTAAACTGAACTGGACTGCTCTTCAAGAACGACAACCATAAAGGTAAAAATGGCGTAAAAACTAGATTTGGACACAGTTCAAGTCTCGCGTTTAAAATTACAGCTCACACTCTATTAAGCGAATTTATATTTCAAGACCGTAGACTGTAGAATACTTGACCTGGCTTTGCATAAATAAGTAGAAAGTTTAATAAAGATTACACAAACATTATGTTTCTGCTCACACCCAAAAACTACAGTTTGATTATGAATTTGACTGTAATATACAGTATATAATAATATGACCTATATGAAGGTGATATCCTGTAAGAACCGCTTAAGATATATTGAAATTTTAACTTTCTACAAAGATCTGTTCATAGTCAGCTATAGTAAAGAACCTCCTTATCTCGACCACCCGGAATAATTTATTTTTTTAAGTTGTTTTTTATTTTAAACTTTGCGTGTGAGTTTGCAGCGTAAATTTTTCTAATATGCACGCGTACTCTGGCACATAAGGTCTGTCCTTATATTTGAGTTTTGCGCATAGCATGCACCATACATATATTATTATTAAAATTTATTGCTTTTGATACACTTACGTGTACATATATATACTTAAGTTATTAAAATTTTTATTAAACGATATCAATAATGCTGAATAATGCTTCCACTGCCTAGCTTCCGGCGCCTTCCACGCTTCAGTTTTCATTTTAGTAACAGCTACGGGGAGACATTCGGTTAGACATACTGGCGCATGTATCGACAGACAGCTGTTTGTATATCCGTCCATGCATTATTATTAAAATGTCTAAAATGTTTAGCTGAAAGCATTTATTAAGAGCGAAAATGTTATCGCTTTCATTTCATGGTTGTTTTTGTTGTTTGCTTAAGCGTCTAGTTTAGCATAAACAAAAGTGTACAGCCGGTTCTCTGTCCGTCGTAAAGTGATCTAAAAATAAAAACAGTAGTAGTCGCATTTTACCACTGTCGAAGTTATTCGAGCTAAGCTAGACTCAATACAGCTCTACACATAAACTTCACTACCAATGAAGCACTTAACTAAATCTAAGCCGTCCTCCACACTGGCAAGTGCAAAACTAACGAAAAGGAAGTCTTCAATGGCAGACAGGGTGTCAACTAAGTTAGCAAATAATAAAATAAAGAAAATTATGGGCACTCTACGTCTTATGATCCTATGAATATGAATATGAATATGAATATGAATATGAATATGAATATGAAAATTAATATGAATGTGAATCTGAATATAGATATCAATATCGATATTAATATGAATGAATGAATATGAGTGTAAAGTTGTCTGATGATTCATACACATATGATTCATATACATTAGAATCTTATCTCGAAATGAAAGGTTGAAAAAATCTAGAATAGAGGATGTTGTATGTTGTCATAACATCAATAATCTTTATATAATCTTAATCCTCTTAATAAATGATCAAAGAACTTAAGAGTTCTTCTGATGCAAAAAGTGATATAGTCCATCTTAATCCATCAATTCCATATTTTCACAAAGCGTTTATTTTACTTTGATTTTAACTCTGTCGTTATCAAACCCTGTGACTTGGTATTTGTTTACGTGTACTGTTTATATATCATTGATCGATGTTTCTACCTAGGCATCAATACAGGTTCCTTTTCTAAAAATACTTAAACATAAAAGGATAAAACCAACTTAACTCAGACTTGAACAAATATCTTGATTTTAATCCCAAAAACTAGAAACAAGCAATATTTATGCGGGTATAATAAATTCCAAGCAAAAACAACATAAACAACTTCAACGGCAGTTTTAAAGTAGACCACTAGGTGTGCATAAATAACACTAACACTGGCCAGTTAGACAGACAACTTGGCAGACAGACAGACAGACAAACAGATAGGAGTCAGTTTCTGACAAAACCGCATGTGTGCGTTCGGTCTCTCCTTCAGTAAAGTTTGTGTGTGTGTGTGTTTGTCTAGCATGGATTTCCTCTGATCAGTCAGCATTATTAAAAAAAAACATGCTTAAAGAAAAAAGGAAATAAATTCCGCTCACATGTGCTCAGAGCAGGTGGGAGTCATAATGTTGTTTTTCCAATGCAATGCTACATTGAGTGCAAAAAATTTCCTTACAAGATTTGAGTCTGTGTAAATGTATCTGAAATGTTATGTAATATAATTCAAGCATATGTATATGATAGTATCATATTTTGATTTGTTATTTCTTTTTTGTCAATTTATTGAAATTAAGTTGCGCGTTTTGGTATTATTTGTTATTTCAACGACAGGCGCCCAGCTGGAACACTTCCGTTGACGACTTGAAGCGCAAACAAACTCAAAGTTAACAAGGATTAACAGTTGCCAATGAAGGCGATTCTTTTAACTTAAACTTAAACTAACATGGCCAAGTTTTATGCAAATTTTATTTAGTTTATAATTTTGTTATGTTATGTTATGTTATGTTATGTTATGTTATGTTATGTTATGTTATGTTATGTTATGTTATGTTATGTTATGTTATGTTATGTTATGTTATGTTATGTTATGTTATGTTATGTTATGTTATGTTATGTTATGTTATGTTATGTTATGTTATGTTATGTTATGTTATGTTATGTTATGTTATGTTATGTTATGTTATGTTATGTTATGTTATGTTATGTTATGTTATGTTATGTTATGTTATGTTATGTTATGTTATGTTATGTTATGTTATGTTATGTTATGTTATGTTATGTTATGTTATGTTATGTTATGTTATGTTATGTTATGTTATGTTATGTTATGTTATGTTATGTTATGTTATGTTATGTTATGTTATGTTATGTTATGTTATGTTATGTTATGTTATGTTATGTTATGTTATGTTATGTTATGTTATGTTATGTTATGTTATGTTATGTTATGTTATGTTATGTTATGTTATGTTATGTTATGTTATGTTATGTTATGTTATGTTATGTTATGTTATGCTATGTTGATATTCTCACTTCTGTAATATGCTTCTAAGCCCCTTTATAGAAACCTCTTTCACTTAAATCTATATTACAAAAAAATGAAACCGTTCAAGCCCACGCAATCAGGTCAAGCGAACAACTTTCTTCGAAGGCCGTCCTGTACGCACGAAAAAAAAGACCTCAAATTATTTCAGCTTCGACTGTAACAAGTGCACTTTCGATAGCAATCACGTTACCCTCTTAACACCCTTCACTGCCGTTCGCACACAGTTGCCAACAATTGGCAGTAAAACCAAAAGAGTCCAAATGGAGCAAGCGCAGGAAAAACAGGTACATACGTACTTAAGTTCCGTCATAACAGAGACGCTAACAATGAACCATACGTTCTTAAATCAAGTTGTAAGCAGCTTCATCAAGCAATCATAATAAAAACAATAACAAAAAATCCTCTAAAAAGCATGGCAGACATGATCAATCTTTGCCAAATATGGGTTTTGGTTTATAGAGTCAGTGCAACTTGCTGCGAGCTGAGCCACCAAAGACTAAAGAATCCCAAAAGAAAAGTGAAGAGAGCACAAAGGAAAAAAAACAACCATTTTGAAAATAAAAAATCGCTACTCTTGAACAAGTGATCTTGGCGCAGCTTTCTTTCGATCAACAAAAGATTCCTTAGCATCTATAAAATAATAATAATATAATAAAAAAAAACATAAAACCGACAGTAAAGTGCACGTAATTGCCAATAAAAGGCAACTTTTTGACTTTATGCCAAAATAATTGCATTGCCAAAGGAACTGAGAAGTTGAGAGGAAAGGCATTGTAGCTGCAAAGAAGCAGAAGAAAATTTAAGGAGGTCACTGAAAAAAGTGGTGCCTCAAAAGAGTGCGAAGATCAATGACAAGTTCAGCTCCAAGTCAGGCTGCTTGCTGCGCATGCGCACAAACCACATGATTTGCCAGAATTGTGGGTCATCAGCGATAAAGTCGCGACGAGTAGGCATCATGTCTGTGCAACTGAGTTAAAGTGATTTTTTGTTTTTGTTGTTGTGGTTGGTTATATTGATGCGGGGCTGCACCTTAAGTTCACACGATCGCTTTGATCAGCACTAACTGCAGCTTGCCGCATAGATGCTTATAGCTACATGTGTAGAATTGTTTGAAATTGGAAAACTTAGACTGTAGAAGCAGTTCATTGTTCACTGATGGCTGCCTTCGTTAGTAGATTCAATGAAATTCTTTGCTTTTCTTTGGAACTAACTGGTTTTATTGCACAAATTTCACCGAAACTCTGTCATTTCGTATTTTGTTGATTTATTTAAATATAAAAGAAATGCACAAGCCTGATGTTGTTGTTATTGTTGTTGTTGGCACTGTTGTTGTCTTGGTTCGTTGGCAATGCATCACAGAAGAAGGTCAGTTCGTACTTCGAAGGAGCACGATCAGGCTTCATATATTGCTGCTTGATTTCGCTTTCTTTTGGCCAAGTTGTTAGTGGCTTCATCCAAATAGTTGCAATGAAAGTGGATGCTAGTGGTGTGCAAGATCACCGGCAGCTGATTATAGCACTTTTGATGTATTGTTTTTGTTTTAGACATTATTCGTTGTTGTTAATGAACTCTAAATTTCAATTCGTTACGGATAACCAGCAGGTAGTTAAAAATATTAAGTGTTCAATACTAGTAAAAAAAAACAGTTTTAATTATTGTATTTTAATGCACTAAAAACAGCACATCACATACAACGATTGCAGTGTCATTATGGAATTTTTATAGCGCAATTTCCTTATTCCATTTTATAGTCAAAATGCCAATTACTGACAAATTTTTAACCAAGGAAAGCCAGAAAGAAAAATAATTACAAGACAATGCTACAAACTTTTTATTGATTCGATTGTAATGCAGAAATGTAATTTGGATTTGACATGCCTATTTTGTGTTATTCTATGATTGTCTGTAGTTGCATTCATTGAGTACTCGTATGTGAAAAGTATTAATTTTTATTTTATAACTTAAAGAAATATAAAATTTTAGAAAATAAATATATGACTAATAAACACATACTTTGCAAGAGTGACTCAAAGAAAGCGAAAAAAGACATACCATCTACTATTTTTTAGAAATTATTGTGAATGTAATTGTGGCGTCATTTGTTTTCGTTTGTTTCTCTTTTATTTTCATTGTGTTTTTGGCACAGAGTGAAATTTCGTTTGATTCTGTGTGTTTTCTTCTTTCTTGTTAAAGGCATATATCATAGGTGTTTGGGTGGTTATGTCCGAAAAATGTAATATTGGCGGTTGCGTCATGTGTTCGTTTACTACAAGGTTTCTTCTAATTATGGCCTGTAATTAATGGTTTTCAGCGTTCCATTGATTGAAAAATTGTCCCGCTGATGAAATTTTATCAGTGCTCAGATTCTATGTTTTAACCAATTGATTTCGAATATTTTAACATTCATCCTAATGCAGAACTGTAAACGGAATCTGATACAAGTTTTGTGCTGTTAACGAATAGTTTGATGGTACTCATTGTTTATGGGACATTTTTTAAGAACAAGTGAATTTTGTGAAAATAGAATTTTTGTTTTCTTCAATTTCTAGTTAATTTTTATGTTGTTTAAAAATTAATATAAGGCAATCTTATATTTAATAAATTGAAATAAATATTTTGGAATATAAATTTATTATTTTTCCTGCAGTAAAGAACTTATATATATTTTAAACTAAATTATAAATTTAAATTTGAACAAACAATATGCTTAATATGTATGCAATATATATATAAAATTGGTTCAATAAATAATGCGAATTTATTATATTTTAAAAATAAATGAAGTTTATAATATTATAACTACCATGTGCAGTAGCGCTGCGTTTTTGAAATATCAAATATAAACTAATATAATGAACCATCGCGGACAAAGCAACGCTACCCTAATTGATTGGAGTCTGCCAGCTGACTGAAAGCTTCTTAGCAGCGCAACAATTAATATATGTAAACATTGCTTTTAAAGCTATGAGAAATTCGTAAAACGATTCTTTTTAACAAACAACACGATGTTGTGGTCGAGATTTCGGCACGAATTAAAGCAACAAGCATAAGAACGTCAGCAACAACTGAATGATCATGCAGATTTTCTCATACAAAAATGTAAATTTTTCTTTTCTTTTGCTTTATTAAAAAAGTGACAAAATCCAAAGTTAAATATTCCTTTTACTAACAATATTACTGATATTTTGGCATACATTTTATATATGTACGATGAATATTAAAGGCTGTATGTGTACCCTAAAGTGTCTCCCAAAAAAATTAGCATGACCTTTTTAAAATTTGTGAAAATACTCCCATACAAACCGCGCTGTAAGAAGTTATTCTGTAAGAAGTATTCCTGGTTGGAAGGCTGTTTTTGAACCCTTTTTGAAAAACTTCTCATTTGAAAACGGAAAGAGTTATTAAGTTCTGTTTTTTTTATTGTATTAACATATTAAATTAAATAAAAAATGTTTTTTCCTTTGTCTGAGGGCTGTTCAAAAAGTTGTCGGCCTTCAAAGTTGGGCGTCGAAGAAAAAGGTATGCTGCTTGCGGCCCGGATAAGTCGATTTCAATTAATCTGAAATGGAAAAAGTAAACGGCGTTAGATTCAGTACAGATGTAAGTCCCTATCTCAATCATAATTTGCGATTATTTTTTACAAAATGACGGTCATTGAAAAAGGAAAAACAAATTTTGGGTCTTTTTTTGTAGTTTATTGTAAAAAAAGTAGTACAAAATTGTTTCAAACTGTGATTGAGGTAGGGATCAGAATGGTGACAATGCTGCGTCGATTGCATTTTGTTTCATCAAAATCGGTTCAGAACTACGGGCGCAATCTGGGCCGCAAGCTCGAAAAACGTGGTTTCGAGATAAACGTGTTTAAGTTTGAAGTTATTTTTTTGCATCAAAAAAAAAATTTAAATGAAAAATTTGAGCATGCAGTTTTAGAAATTTGAAATACAATTCTGCATCGATTGCACTTGGTTTCATCAAAGTAGAACCGGAGAAAAGTGACTTCGAAGTTGAAAAAAGTGGTTTTGAAAAACTCAAGGAAAATTTTAGGCATTAAAATTTTTTTTTTGTGAAATACTTACCTATATCAAACTGCAATGCTAGCCCCATAAAGAACTCCTTCCTCTTCTTCAAAAAAAGAGGACTCAGCGTCTCTTTGTGCTCTTCGGGCAGTTCTATCTTTTTAAACGTTCTTCGTTCCGAGACATGGCGAAATCATATGTGACGTTGCCAATCGGGATGCCCATTAGGTTCATTATTTGAAGTATTGGCAAAAACCCTTCGTTAAATATGACAGTTGAAATATAATTGGCAATCTCAATAGCGCGTGCGCCGATATGCATATGCTTCGGTGCGAATGACCACAGCACTGTGTTGAAAGATTCATTGCTGTTTTGAGTTTCGGAGCCAAGGCATCTGTTCAACAAATCATCGGCTGACAGTGATTTGTAAATAGGTTTCATTGCTTACTGGACTCTCTGATTTAGTGGTGCATACGTATGCTTGAAGCGCGCTCCCCTGGTTTATAACTCAATTCAAAGTGAACTAAACGCTGCCAACATTCCAATACCTAAGCTTTAAAATGTGTATTCGTTTATTTTTAAAATGCGTATACAAACAAGTTATTACCTACTAAAGAACGCGTTCAGCGAAATTCGGTGGTTGCTTCAAACCGTTGCATTCAAAAAGTAGCCAAATTAAGCAAATCGCATTTTGGCGAAAACATTGCTGGACAAAAAAAAACCATATCTCCTAAAAAACCCTATTCTACAATCCCCAAGCTATAAAAATATGAAAAAAAAAAAAAATTGAAAAAAAATTTTTGCCAACCAGGAATTCTCCCTTTATCGCAAATAATTTTTCGCAAATAATTTTTTTGCG
This sequence comes from Coremacera marginata, assembly GCA_914767935.1. Taxonomy (NCBI): domain Eukaryota; kingdom Metazoa; phylum Arthropoda; class Insecta; order Diptera; family Sciomyzidae; genus Coremacera; species Coremacera marginata. Next base: position 1,528,484 of record OU612045.1, on the reverse strand, counting down.
TCTCTCTCGTTTTTGTTGGAATGGAATAGAAAGAAATTTCGTTAAATTTTTGTGTTCTTTTTGCCTTGAGCATCATATGCAGCAAACCTACTCTGTTGCCCGCTTACTATGTCATAAGTGTTTTGGGGACCATGCCCGAACAGATTTTAAAGAAAATTTTAAACAGGCGCTGAAGGCCGCTACATCGTATTTATGAAATAGCCGGTTTTATAATACACCACTGGAATACTTCAACACTGTGGTAAGAAATTATCTACAGTATCGTTACTAAAGCGTTATCGGCTCTTTACCAAAAAGATCACTTCTTCCAATGAACCGAAATAACAATAATAAAAAATAACCCGTATTCGGGTTAAGCCCAGATACATTCGGCCCAGTACAGATTCGGTATATGGTGGATTTGCTGGTGGTGGTAATCCACACTGACATGATCAAGCCCGGGTTCTTGTAATCGGTTTTAAACATTCACACAGTACGCTTGAGAGAACTTTATATTCGACTAGCTGAACCCGGTGTGCTTCGCTACCCCTATAGTGATAAAATAAAAAGTATTTAGATATTAATAAATATTTATTTGTTTAATTTTGAATTAATTATTGCAATGCTATAGGATATACAATAAATTTAGTCGGTGTAGAGGTGTAGCTTCTAGAGCAAATAAAGGGGCGTGGCCCGCCCACTATTTACATGGCATATACTCCTTTTTAAGAAAACATGATATGTAGCAAATATCATCCTTCTATGCCAATTATTGACTGAGATATGAGGATTTTAAGGTTTCGGTTGTCTAGGCGTGGCACCACCCCTTCGTCTGATCAAAATATTATGTAGCCAAGGACTTATTATTTCGTAAAAATGTCCTATTGTGAAAATTTCATGTCGACCGGTCCAGTAGTTTAGAAGATATTACAGTTTTTAATTTGTCCAAAAATGGGCGTGGTCCCGCCCACTTTTTTGTGATACGTATTTCTATTCATGCCAATACTATATGTACCAAATATCATTTCCGTGGGTCCAAAAATGCCGAAGATATGACGATTTTAAGTTTTGGGTTATATGGGCGGGACCACGCCCCTTTGTCCAAGCACAACTTTATATAGCCTTATATTCCTTCCAGAGTCATATTAAGACGCTGTGAAAATTTCAGGAAAATCGGTCCAGTGGCTTGGCCTCCTATAAAGCACAAACAGACATACAGACATACATTTTGCTATTGCGGTTTAGGAGAGTTTAGAAGCTTAAAAGGGACCTTCTGGCATGTTGTCAAGTGCATAAATTAAGCTCCTGAACTTTAGGCCTGACAGTTCTAGTGTTGATTTCAAAACGACCACTTTCAATACACTCTCTTCCTATTTCGTCAGAAGTTTTGAATCGACCGTTGCTCGGTCGAAATGCCCTGCAAGCCAATTGTTCGGACGTTGCTCGGCTCAGTAGGCTTTCTGGGTTCTTTTTATCCATATGTGACCTTTTTTCGGCCCTGTAGCCTTTTTTTGAAAAAGCTGATTTGCTGCTGATTTGGTTACTCGAGCAGGTTTATCTTAAAGATTTAAAAATCTTATGGATTTTTAAATAACCATACAGTTTAATAAAGTAGTAAAGTATTCCTTCAATTCAAAACTGATAACCGGTAGTGGCAGCTTACGCCGATGACTTAGCAATTGCAGTCAGAGGCAAATTTCCCACTACTTTATGCAAAGAGCTCTTCGTAAACTTGAAGAATGGGCCAAGCCCAGTGGTTTTGAATTAAATCCAGCCAAAAGTGAAGTTGGTTCTTTTCACCTTGAAATCCGTCTTTAATGCCAATCATACTAAATCGGTCTGTACTGTAGCTTGTGGGTAACGCAATACGGGACGCATACACGATAGGAAGCTCAGCTGGAAATTAAACAATGCAGTGCGCATTAAGAAAGTCATAATGGCACTGTATACCTGCAAAAAAGCCATATGTACAAGATGGAGCTCTCGTCCGGTATCGTTCACTGGCTGTATACTGGGGTCATTATACCTATTCTTCTATATGAAGTTGAAACAGGTCTAAAATGTACAGAGAATGGCATTTTTATGCATCACCGGTGATCTTAGAACCCACACCGATTGCCATCATAGAGACCAGACTTCATATTCTACTACTGGACGTGATTGCCAAAGATACATCAGCTTTTTCGGAGTCAGACTAAGAGAATTTGGGGTCAGGGGTATGAGCTTGTTTTCTTTAGCTGGAAGCTATGGTACCGCTAATTTTAGGCTAAGCCATAGGGTCAATGGTGCGCCATGAAACCGAGGGTGTCTATACTTCTATACAGATGTGTCAAAATTGAATGATAAGGTCGGGTACGGGATCTACTCAAAACAGCTGGGGGTATCACTGGCTCGTAGACTTCCTGACAACTCTAGTGTTTTCAGACTTTTACCAAATAGGGGAGGTAGCATCATGGATTTGAAATGATATTGTCTTAAACGGGAAATTTATATCTTCTCAGATAAGCAGGCTGCAATTAAATCGTTGGAGCAAGTAGCTATTCAACTCCAAGGTAACCAAAGAATTTTGTGCTTCATTGGGTTAAATGTCAAATTAAATCAGCGTCAACCTAATATGGGTGCCAGGGCATAAAGGCATAAAAGGAAATGAAAAGGCAGAGGAGCTCGCTAGAAATGGGACGTAGTGTTCAACCGCGGCTGAATAGCGACTGATCATTTACAACATTACATCGGAAGCCAACACTTGGTGGGCTGAACTCTTTACATTAAGGCTTATCTGACCCCGACTCTAGATTCCGGGCGATCGAGAGCCCTTCCCTCGCTGAGAAGACCAGATACAGGCACGCTAGTGGCCGTCACCACAGGGCACCTATAAACCATGCCATTTTCTGGCTTGCACCAGATATTTACACTTCTTATTCTTCCATGAGCTTGAAGACCTGATAACGACTTACGTCAGGCGTCTAATATGGTTTTTTAAGTGTTCAATATGGTTATATTAGCAATGAAGATTTCACAACAATGGACCCATTTGGTCTATTAGTAAGCTAGTATATTGCCGTTTGCCGCCTCTACCTAACCTAACCTCCTTTTTGATTTAACGGGAAATCGGTATTACCGTTAAGAATCCTGATTTTTTCTGAACAATCTTTAAATGATATATTTTTGTTCTGTACATCATTTTCTTAAAAATGTATCTTCATAGATTTAAGCTTATTCTTCCAAATTGTCGAGAATCCTAGTTAGTGAATTAGGTTCCCAGTTTTTTAATGGTTGAGCCCGTTACATTTATTTCCGAATTGTTAATAAATATCACTGTGCATGAAAATCACTTTTCCTATAAAATAAAAATTGTCTTTCAAAATTAAAAGCACAACATAGTAGTTTTGAAATCGAAAAGCTATAAAAATATACATAGTTTCAAAAAAATTTATATTGAACAAAACAGTCTAGAATTTTTCGACAAGACGTGTGCATCAAATAACTAATCGCATTAATTAGTAACTTATTCCAAAGAAAATATCTAAAAAGCATCTCTAAACTCTGAAAACCACTCGAATATGTTTCGTGCTTGCATTCAAAAAGCTATTAAGCCGATATTGCGCAATACTGCTTTGCAGTCTCGTCGCACTTATTACAGCGTAGTAGAAGGACCGGCAAGAATTAAGCTGAGCAATTTCGATATCGCATTTCTTGGTTTTGGCCACTGTATCGTTATGATGATTGTACCAATTTGGGGACTCTACAGCGTGCCAAAATGGAGGAAGGCGGCAGGCCATTAAAAATTGAGAAATTGTTTTGGAATTTTGACTCAGATCAGATAATAAAGAAAATTTAGCAATTTATAATAGTGTATTTTTGTTTTATTTGGTAAAATTGAGTGCAGTTTTGAAGGTAAGTCACAGGTTTTTTTTTTTTTTGAAGACCACTAAGCAAGAATACAAAAATTAGCCATTGAATACATCATCATTTTGTACTTTTTATAAGCGTCGGATGTGCAGATCTCAAGCGTCACAATTAAATGCAATAACTGTCAGTTCAAATCAGTTAAGCTATCAAAAGCTGTGTTCCAGCGCAGTTTTGACTACATAAAGAAAAATTGGCAAAGATTGGAAGACAGTCGGACAGTATTAAGTTTAAATTTATTATTTTCGTGGTTAAAAGAATGAAGTTAAGATCCCGAGTTAATGATGATATTCAACTCAAGACACTGACCGCGACGGCGGCTTAAAATCGAAAGTGTGACTAAATAAGAGTGCGTAAAGTGTGAGAACTTTATTTTAAGCTTTATGATGATTGAGGTGGAAGTGGTTTCAATGATTTCGTAGAAAAGGACCTACCATCTCGCATAGTGTGAGTCACTTGAAGGTTACTGAAAGAATGTTAAAGAAAAGATACATAAATATGATTTTTTAATTGTTCTAGAATTGATATGAAGGTGTTGATGACAATATAGTCAAAGAAGCTTTACTGCGCAACCGGAAATAACATGATAGTCTAAATTGTTTAATGTAGTTGCGCACACAGGGGGATTTTGGAGGGTCAAGCTCCTAAACGGTTTGGCCGATAACGATTGCATAAAAAAGTTATCGCATAGTAAAGGAACCCATATTTTTCACAAAAATTATAAGTATCTCATCGAGATACTCCTACGTTTTTGTAATTATAAACTGTTTCTTGATATAAAATTTTTGGTTTTTTTATTTTTGATGACATGATCGTGCTCTGCGATGGATACCATTTGGGTACCTTACCAAAAAAACTACCAAAGAACTCAAGTTGCTCAAGTAACTTGCTTCTATGAAAAAAAATATCAGTTGCATGTTTCGACCTCTAGATGAGAACCTGCCCTTAATTAAAAAGGATAATTTTATAATATATAAAAATAAGGCATTGACAATAGTACGAAAACCTTATCGCAACAAAAGTTTGCTACGGAACATTTCTATAAATTTGAAATTTTTTTGCCTTACATAAAATTTGGAATTTTTAACCTTAGCCCATTTTAGCCCACTATTCGATTTTTCCACCACTAACTTTTATGTTAATTCCTGGAAAAAATATCCAAGATTTTTTAAACTTTTTCAGAACATACACGATTTGGTTAAATGTTTATTCAGAAGAAGAAAAATCAATTTTTCGAATTTCCTATTTTTACCTATTTACGCTAGCACTACAAGAAAACACCTTTTTTGAACCATTTTTAAAAAAAATCGAAAAAATTTATGTAAAATATGATAAAATTATTTACGTAAGCATGCAGAAAGTATGCATATATATTGTCGGTTTTGGACGACTCAGGTAAATTAAATTTTATGTTACCAGCATACTCAAATTGGTGGTTGATTTTTGGACCAATGGCCCGATTTTGCTGGTCGATTTTTCAAATATCCAATAAAAATTAAAACAATTCATTTAGAATTTTCGAATTTTTGTATACACATTGGTCCATTGGTAGATTTTTCGAGAAAGCGCCTCGGATAGCCAAAAAAATATTCTTGAAGATATTTAGGCATTTTATAAAAAAATTTAACCAAAGTCTGGAAATCAATGCTGTAAAAGTAGCCAATCATATCGGTATACTTTCTTGTTGGTGATTGAACATATATTCTTGATCCGCATCAACAGCCACGTAGATTTCGCCATGTTCGTCTGTATATTTGTGTGTAATGACAATAACAGCCGTAATTTCAGGACTATCGTTATGAATTTCTATATATAAGCTTATGTATAAAATATAAATATCTAGTTCGAAAATTAGCCAAATTGTTAGAATCAGACAAATCGACAAAAAAAATTTATCGAACCACTTAGTTTAATGGTTTAATGAAATAGTCACCTTATAAAAAAGACTATATTTCTGAATTTTTTTTGTATTTTTTGTTGCAAATAACAATTTTGATATTATATATCAAACTCAAAATTATTTGGCGAAAATTAAATTTTGTTTTAAAAATTATTTAAAATTTCTTGTCAATAAAATTAAAATTCAAACAATTTTAGACAAAGTTCTCCGCTACCTCCAACGTCAAGCACTTTAGGGAATTCTCAAATAATGCCACGGTATTTCTTGTAAGAAATTAAAAAAAAAAAATCTGCTTTTACTGGTTTTGCCTAAACAGATCGTTAAATTGCCTTATCTTAATATATGCAGATAATTAGTTTAATGTGTGAACTAATTTGAAAACCCTTTCAATACCTCTTCTTTTCACTGCGCTATACCTCAAAAAAGTCTATAAAAGGCAACCTCATAAAAACCTTCTTAACTGCCTTTCATTATAACATTAGACACGTTTTGCTCATTTCAACGTCACTCAGTTGATCATCATGGAAAACATTGTCGATGACGACGACAGACGACACGTTGAAGATCATTCACCCAGCCAAAGGTATATTACAACAACGTTGACAATAAAAATGTCGCTTTGACTTGAAGTCTGATCATTTGATGACTGATCTAAACGATCAACAAATCGCATTTATTGAGCACGTTTAGTGGCGGTTTTTTTTTTTCTTTTGACTGAAGATCCATGCATAGATCACTTCGTGTTGGCGTCTTCTAGGTATAAAAAAAGAGTTACTAGAACTAAAATAAAAATGCAAAAAACGTTTGTTTGAAAATAAACGCATTTAAGCAGTGCCTTAAAAATGTGGAGTGTGAATGTTGGTATATCATACCATATGATGAAGATCGGGCCTAAAGAATGGCGCTATAAATACTCAATAACAAAGAAATAAATAAAATATTTATCGTGTTTGTGACATGAAATTTGAAAAGAAAAGCAAAACTATTTTGTGTTGGAACAAAAACTGGATTCAAGGTGGTCTGTAGCTGGCTAATGATAAAGTTTAGTGAATGGTTTTAAAAAAAATAGGCATTAAATTTGTTTCATTTCTTTGAAGAATAGTTTTTGAAATTCTTAATTTTGAGTAGAGTGTGCAACTGCAAATTTATTTAAAAAATCCTTTTTATAGTCATTCAGTTGCGATAAATGATCGGCTCTATATAATAAGGAATAATTTTTTCTATAAAAATATTTAATAGTTAAATTTGTAAGATATTAAACAGAAAAAACGTTAAAACCAATGAGTGGGGAAAAATTATGACGGTGTCTTGCAAAAAGTGGGACAAAAAATTAATTTTTAATACAGTTGCTTATGTAGGTACAAAAATATATGTAAAAATCCTACCTTTGAGCTGGTACACTCCAGCCGTCATCTTCAATAAAAGGTGCAAAAATTTAGTGTTTACAGAATTACTCTGTAATGGTACGAAATATTATGAATAAAAATTCGAACAGCCCTTTTAGACTTACAAGAAAACCAAATATCAAAAAAAAATTACTAAATTTGGTCCATAAGAACTTTTATTATAATATTTTTGTCATATTTCGCACCAGTCAATTCAAAATTTTTTCGAATTCTTGAAAAAGTTGGCTGATAGGATCGTATTAAAACTTAGCATATATTTCCCAAGCGACTATTTTGGCACTTATGTGTTTACATAATTTTCTCTCGTTTCACTTGTAATCAGATGAAAAGTTGTTAAAAATATCGAAAATAGGCGCCCAAAGAGGATTTTCAGTTTTAAAAAACTGACACTATAAATTTTTAAATTTGATTCAATAAGATGGAATCTTAAAAGCCAACAATAGCACCATTTTTCAGATCTTAGTCAACCAAGTTGTTGTGTTACACTTTTTGTCTTAATTTTAATTCTGAGAAAGAGGCCCAAAAGAAAGTGATTTAAATTTGAAACAAATTTTTTCTGAACATAAACTCAAACGAACCGGTTTTATGAACCACAGCTTCATTCGAACACATTAATACAGACATAATTTTTGACTAAGCCCACATTAGTTTCGAAAACTCCATTTTTTCACAGCATATACTTCAAATTTGATTAACCTCTGTTAATGTTTGATTATAAAGTATAAAACATTCGTACAAGAGAGAGAGATGAATTTCGTTTGAGGTAAGAATAAAGTGTTTTTGTTATTTCTTATCACTATTTTTTTAAATCTTGAAAGTTGTTTTGATGGGCTTATTTATAAAAAATTTGGTTAATTTTAAAACGGTAACAAATTTTGACATACGCAATTAATTAAATTGGTCATTGTAGTTTAAATGTATATGTTTGACATTTTTAAATTCAGCCCACGAAGGGTTAGAATAGAGGAATATTTTAGGTATAAAAATCTAAATCTCTGCAAAAATAAAAATCTAAGTCTCTACAGCTTATGTTTAAGTTCTGATTAATTATTTTGAATATCTTCCATAAGCTGAACTTTTATTTTTGTATACCACGCCCATAGCACCCACAATTTAATTTCCATAACGATTTTTTTATAATTTTTTATTGTTTTCTAAATTTCCAGATATTAGGAATTATTATGAATACTATATTACGCCAGTGGTCGAAATTTGAGCTTTCCACCATATCACCGTCAGCTAGCATTCTTCTTTAAAAACCATTCGGTGGACTCCTCTCTAGTCTGATTCATTTAAAAAATGTTTTGTGTTGGAGGTGTGTGTCTGTGTGTGTTTTTTTTTAACTTATATTGATGAAATTTAGTGTGAGGATTATTCTTATCGAAATTTGTATATTCACTTAACAACATTCCAATGTGCACAAAAAAGGATGCGAATCTGTTTCGAACCCGTTGCGATTCCGTCAGTACGCATTCACTTTTTTATGTATCGACGGACCCGTTTCGGCCCGTTACGAATCCGTAAAAAAATGCTTCAGCGTTTACAAAAAAGGCAGTCTTAAATTTGTTATCAAATTTTTTATTTTATTTTTAGTGAATTATGGATACGAAATACAATTATGTACTTATTTTTATTTTAGCATTAAGCATGATCGCATAGCTATAAAAAATGAGTCCGTCACAAATTCGCATTATTTAGAAAAACGAGTCCGTCTCGAATTCGCGTTGCTTTGAAAAAAGAATTCCTTCTTGATTTCGTAAATGAAGATCGTTCTGAGTTACATACGGATCCGAAGAAATTAAGAAAGCGATTCACGTTTTTGAGAGGAATTTCATACGAAAACGGGTCGGTGACGTATCCGAAACGCAATCCGCAATGTACAAAGTGAAATGTGAGTCCGTCTCGAACTTGAAACGAATCCGTTTGACACACTGGGATATCATTTTTTTTTATGCATAGTATGATACATGGCAGAATTATACGCTCAAGTTGGAGTAAAAGGAAGCTATATGTCAAAATCGGCTGGTCGAATTTTAGCTTTCTTATTGTTGTTGTTGCCTTCATAATTTGACGTTTAGCGTTCTCACAGCTTTGTTGTTGCAAAACTTCTTGTTTGAACAGCCATTTAAATGTGAGATTACCTTATAATTGTATCATAGTATTATACAGTAAAAATTTGACAAGATTATCTGTTTGCAGTCTTTTTTATGCCGTTATAACTTTTATACGCTACACTTTGTACTTTCGATTAAATAAAGTGTTAAATATGTTATAATTGGCGCAAAATGCCAACCCTAAAAATGCAGCTTCTGTGCTTTTTCGTTAACTTGCTCTCAACTTAACGAAAGATTTCATTTTAGTACCGAAGAGTACGAAGAAAATTTATTATACTCTCATCGATTTTGTTTTGATTTTGCTTTTCGTTAGCTAAATAAAAATCAAGTGTTTTTTTTTGCTGTTGTTGTTGCTATCAGAGACGTGCTTAGAAGAGCTTTAAAAAGCTTCAAAGTAAAAAACGAACTCATTTTTATATTGTTGGTAACAGTATTGCCATTTAGGAAAATTTCGTCCTACCCAAATTTTTCAAAAGCCTACTAAAATTAATCTCAACCTACGATAACATTTTAATTATTAATATACTATTACAACTATTAATATTACTATTACAACGGGGCAAGTATATACACCATATATTTAATAGTTTTAAAAATCTACACATAAAAAGAGAAACCCCATTGACTAATGTTAACTGTAAAAACATATTAATTCAACTCGAATTTGCATATTTTTTATTCAGAATGCCATTTTTTATAAAGTTAAACAAAACATATTTAATACATAAGCATTTCTCATTAAGGGGTACATCCACTATAGAACTTTGAAATGCCCGATTATACTTAATATCATCGTCTTGGAAATAAGAGGAGGTGGCGAGCATCAATGTGGATTTGTTACCCCACTTGGTCCTTCTAACGGAGATTCGGTCATGCTTTTCAGCTTTGACCGCCGCTGAATACTGAATCGAATATTTCCTTCGCTGGAGCGTCATATTCAACCCGCTCAACACGAACTAGCCAGCGAAGCAGCTTGTTTTGTTCTATCGTATTCGGTATGGCAACGCAGATATGACCGTAGATTTTTCTTCTCAATTGTTTTCTGAGTCCAAAGTAACACCTGTTGACAAGAGTTATTCATCGTTTGATCTCAATACTGATATCGTTGGAGGAGTTTATGCTGGATTCCAGGTAAACGAAGTATTTCACAACTTCAAAATAGGTGTTGTTAACAGTGATGTTGGTTCCAAGATTGTTGACACGAGATATATTGTTTTATTTGCGTTCATTACAAGACCCATGCGACTTGACTCATGCGGTTTTCTAATCGACAAAAAGATGGTGGGTGTCGATTTTTTTTTTTTTCTAGGGTTCTTTAAAAGATTTATCGTAGCTTAAATATCTGGTCGGTGGTAGATTTTTCAGGTCTAAAACCACACTTATAAGGTCTAATCAGTTGGCTTACGACAGGACCTTAGTCCTTCACATAATACGCTCGATAGGATCTTATATGCGATATTAAGAAGAAATCCGTTTTTGAATAGCTCAGCGGGTACATTATCGGCCCCATCGGCTTTGTTATTCTTAAGCCGAGCTATGGCTGTAAAGACTCCGTTTTAGTCGGGCAGCGAAACCTCAACGCTGTCATCCGTTTCCAGGATATCATATTTATTTGCAGGATTGTTGTCAGCATCGCCATTCAGAAAACTTGAGAAGTTTTCCATCTATAACAACGGTGCGCTCTGGATGGCTTCATTTCTGTCGCCATACATATAAATCTTCTCGCACTCGCTCTTTCCTGCCTCCCTTTTTTTCCGCCTGAAAAGGCATTTAACATCCCTCTTATTCTCTCTGTATCACTCCTTAACAGCACGCGTTACAACCGACTGCAGCAATCGCGACACTCCTGGTCATGTCAGGTACGATGGTAGCCAATAACCTCCTGTGTGTGTTCACTGTGCGCATATATCGTCGATCGGAATGCTTTCTTTGAGCAGGAGTGAGAATCGAGTGGCAAAGGCATTGGCTGTCCGTTTTTATTGCAGCTTGTCAACGTCTAGCTTTCTTTGTTCTCTGTCAGCAAGATAATGATGCATGTCCATGTTAGCATTGGAAGAGTGCCTTCCTTCTATCAAAATGTGATAACTTTGGTTGTGTATTTTTTGGTCAGAAGACAGCCAGTTGACCTTAGGAATATTGAGATGCTTGAATCTAGTGCTACTTAAAACCATGTTTCGTGGAAGTTATCGGAAGTGATGTCGTAGAGGTTGAACTTTCCGACTGTTGGACCAAAGATGTTTTCCTTACCCACCTTTAAGGCGCTCGTAGAAAGCTTCTTTGTTCTCATCGTCTTTCCCTTGTCGGAGCGTGCACACATTTTAGACTTAGTGAGAAATGTAGCCTTGATGCGGATTATGGCAGGATGTGATGCCGTCCCTTCCATTGCATTTCTTACATTGCAGTGTTATAAGCTTAATATGTTTACGTATGATATAAATCAGTTTGATAGAGGCACCGTAAATCATCAGTTTTTCGTTTGCGGTAGTCATCATTAGATTTGGAGATAATTTGTATCTTCATTCTCTTTCGTTTAATTGGTAAAAAACAAAGTCCACATCTAGCTCAACAACAAAAAATACTAGCCTGTAGCAAAAAGTACTTAGTTCAAACAATTTATAACTTAACTAGTTTAGATATATTGAAAAAGTAGGCACAATTTTTCCTACTACCACAACCATTTTTTATAGGAACAATTGTCTTTTGCTATGACATCAACACTTCTCAGATCGGTCAATGTAAAAAGGTATTCAGGAGGGATCAGTACTGGCCCTTTTTGGGACTAGCTTAGAACTGTTTGAAATTTGGTCCATTTTTCTGTAAGGGTTCTTCAATACTTTTAGGGAAATATGCTTAGAACGTTTGTATATAAAAAATGTATTTTTATGCAGTTACTATAGAAATCTCCCGAAACTAAATCTTCTAAATAGTATATATATTAAGAAACTCAATCCCGACTTAGAACTTCAGATTCTTCGTATGACTAGTTTTTTTTATTTTTAATTTTTTATATTTCATTTACCTTGTTCAAAAAGAAAGGTCATTCACACTGTGAACCGGACTTAATTGTCCGATTCCAAAAAGAATTTTTGGAACTAGAAAATTAAAAAAAAAACTATTTCTTGTAGTAGGTTGCCACATGTGTCTATGACAAGGCTGCCAAATATCAGCGTCTCTCGTTGTCTTTTGGTAAAGTGACAGTGTTTTGTTTACAACAACTTTTTTCGTGTCTTCGATTTTTACGATGGAAGAAAAAAATTGAGCAACGAGTTTGTATTAAATTTTGTGTGACAAATGGTTCCAAATGCGCCGATACGCGTAAAATGATGGTGAAATGTTACGGCGACTCTGTTCTATCGTATCAGAAGGCAACCAAGTGGTTTAACCGATTTGTGAGTGGCCAAGAAGAAGTAGAAGACGCCCCTTGTACAGGGCGGCCATCGTGTTCGACTATCGAAGAAAACGTTGAAAAAATCAAAAAATCAAAGAAATTTTCGAATCGGGCAGTTAAGTCCGGTTCACAGTGTGAATGAACCTTTCTTTTTAAACAAGAATGTTAATGTTAAAATAAATCAAAAATGTTTTTCACATAATATCTAGTGCAATTTCTTGACATTGGCCGTGACTCCTATTACAACATGTAAACAAAGCCAAGTCATGACAACGAAAGAAAAAACTTCGTTGTAGAATTTTATAATTCAACATACATCAACAAAGAATCACGTTACGCTTGCGCAAGTGAAACAATGCAAGCTTCCTGTGCGAATCAAAGTTTAACATATAAAGTGAACTCAACCAACCATTAATTCAAACAAACCGTTGAAATCTAAACCCAAAGCGTTTCCTTAAAATAACATCGCCCTATCAGCCTGTCTGGCTGCAGTAGAGCAAACAATTGGGTTAATGACTCCGCCGCAAGATCGGTTGAGATCAACTTAATCACTAAGCTAGATACTTAGTGAAGAACACACAACAAATCAATTAATAACAAAAACGGATGCAAAATGCCAATAAAGTAAGTACAAATAATTGCGCACAAACAGCGATAGAGGCAATCAAGCGGAAGTAAATACACAAGCACACCCAGTGTAATGATCATGTGGCTTGTAGAGCGATCAAACATCTTATTAATGAATTAAAATCAAAGCCTTTCTTCATGCTCATACAGCCTGGGAAGAACTGAGTTGTGTTGGCAATCAATAGAAGGGTAACAGCAGGAATTGCAGTGAAGTTTCAAGAATAACAAGTAAAGAACAAAATCGTTGGCTGTAGAGGAAGTAACAAGTGGATACACTCAAAAAAGGGAATGTTTGCCATAAGTAATAAATGACGGAAACATTTAAAGTTTTTGAAATAATATTTCCTTCAAGCTACCATCAGTGTTAACGACAAGAAGTAAAAGTGTTCTATGTTGCTTACTTCAACTGAAATCATTTCATATAAAAACTGAATTCGCCATCCAAAAACTACTTCTGTAGTTTTCTGGTTCTACTCCGAGTTTTTTTAAGTATTTATTTATAAGTTATTATTTATAAGGAGTTTTTTTAATACATTTTTGAAACTTCGCCCAAGCTGAGCCTCGAATCCGGGCTACGAAAACTTCAGCCGGACGTTCTTCGACAGAGCTATTGTTCGCGTTAATAATATGAAGCAAAACATATTTATGAACTGCGTATGGTTTTGTTGTTGTTTAAAAGCGTTGATCAATTTACTTGAAGTCATGAGCTTTTTTGTTAAGTTATACAATTATTTACCTAAAACATTGAATTTTTTAATCAAATTAATTTTTTTCAACTGTTTTATTTGCTATTGAAAATTAGATATATCAATTAAATGATTAAAATTTAATCAATCAAATTTTGTCAAATTTTATTTTACTTCGGCCCATTTCAGATAAATTCGAGTTTCAAGGTCAAGTGTTTGTTAATGCAGTTTTTGTGGGGATAACTTTTTTTTATTAGTTTTAGCGGCTTCATGTCTTCAGGTGAAACATTACCAATTACCTGGGATATAATTTCTTACAACAGCTTAACCCTCAAAACCAAAATAGTAGGGTCCAAATGACTCCATAATTTAAAAAACCCGGTGTTTCATATAAAAGCTTTAAGCAATAATAATATATTCCTTAAATAATAACTATAAATAAAAGAACATATTAAATCAAAGCAACCAATTTTATGTGTCCCCAAAATTACCCCAAAAATATTGAAAACAAATTTTTTCATGTTTGTTTGTTTTTTTTTGGTTCCAACAAATGTCTCCTAACAGAGCATCAGGTCTTTTACCACTATACCAGTGATCGAGTCTCGTCGTCGCTGATGGAAACGTTCGTCATGCTCATCAGATTCGGTTGTTGATTGTTGACCGAATTTGTCTGCGCGGCAATGCAGTTGCAATTTCAGCTCTAGTTGCCAGGTGTCAGGTGTCAGGTCAGGTTGTCAGGTGACGTTTGTTGAATCTTACTTACAAGAAGAAACATATAGAAAAATTCTTGATTTTATTACTTTTAGGGCCATTGTAAGGACCCATAAAATTGGTTTAATTTGGGTACATTTGTATTATTACTTAAAAGAGCTTAATTTTTTTGTTGAAACAAAGCAACAAAATATACGTATAATATATTATATTATACGAAACACAGACTTTTTTGAATTATGGGGCCAATTTGGATCCAAAGAGCTTGATTTTGAAGGTTAAACTGTTCTATGAAACTATTTCCAAAGTAATTGTCAATGTTTCACCTGAATTCATGACGCCACTTAAGCTAATAAAAAAAGTTTTTCTAACAAAAGCTGCATTAACATGTACTTGACCTTGAAACTTGAATTTTTCGAAAATGGTAAGAAGGATTAAAAAACAGAAAACGCCATTAAACTCAGTGTCCCTGAATTGTGCCGAATTATTATGTCGCAAGATTGCTTGCAAAAAAAGTGCGCCATTCATTCACAGTGTAATTAGCATATGTATAGTGTTTGAATCAAAGTGGAACTATTTCATATACACAATTACGGACCTATTCTTGAAAATTTACAAAAGTAAACCAGTATTTTTCATATTTCTATGTGTTTGTTGTAAGTTTTTGATCTCAAAACAAAATTTGAAGCTCAAAAAACAAAATTATCAATGAAATTGTCAATATATGAAAAGCAGCTGACAGTTTTTATCAAAATTTATTATTTTTAAGCTTCAAATCAAAAAATTACAATAAACACAAAGAAATATAAAAAAATACTGGTTTACTATAATACATTTTCAAAAATAGGTCCATAAGTATTAATCAAGCATTTATTTTAAATATTTTTTATTTCTCACAAATTGAAATCAAACAAACAGTTTTTTAAGTGTATTTAATGGTATTAATAAAATTAATAAAATATTTTAATATTGCAATTTATTTAATAGCTTCTTAAGAAAAAGTAAAAGAAAAATTTAAAAATATAAAATAAATCATTTGTAACTCATCATATGTTAAATTTTAACAAGTTCATTACATGGGTCAAAAGCTAAAATGAAAATTTACACTTTTTAACCTTCAATCAACTTGCGGATTACGTTTATTATGGCTGTGAATTTGATTTACATAATAATTTTCACAATGTATGTATTGCAATGAAATAATATTTGCTAAAATGATGGGAATAACTTTTATACTTTATGATTGCGTGCCATATAGTAGGTAAACGAAAAGTGCCAGCTTTCATTGTTTGATGTTTCAAAGTTTGCTGCGAAAGATCGTTGAAAGCCATAAACTTATTTATAAAGAGCTGAGTAAAATACCTTTCATTAGACAAGTTATAACGCACTTATTTGTGCTATTTAGCTATGATTTCAGCTATATAGCTATCATGTTTGCGTTGAGTTCGTCAATGGTCTGAGGTTTGCTGGCGTACACATTGGTTTTCAAAAAATCCCACTAAAAGAAGTTCGGAGGGGTCATCACTGCAGAACTCGGTAGCCCGTCAATGCCGCCATTTTTTGACATCACACGTCTAGAGAATTTTCATTGCAGAAACTGCATTGATCATTTTGCAGTGTAACATTGTGCACCGTTTTGTTGAAACCATTTACCGGTAGCCAACATCTACCGATATCGATTCCAATCGACTGTTCCGCCTTCTCTGAATAAAAATGGCCAAATGATGATTTTGGTGCAAATGCCGGCCCAAGCAGTCACTTTTTGGTCATGCAATGGTATTTCGTGTGGATTTTTCGTTCCCTAAAACTGACAATTTTGGTTTGGTAAAGACGTCAGAGAGTTTGGAATAGGACTCGTCGATTATCAAAACTATCAGGTTCAGTGTTAACCATTCGAGCGAATATTTCACCGTATTCCAAGCAACATAGATGGTCTTTTGGCAATATTCTTTGAGCCAATTGCACTTTATACTGAGAAAAATGCAAATCATCCCTCAAAATGAGCCGCAAAATGGTTCCACTCATGGTGGAATTAAACAAGGTGAACATGAGGTTTACACATTTTGCTACACTTGTCAAAAAAATTTGATAGAGGCGCACTGTAGAAAAGTAAATGGTGTCAAGCTGAGCGAAGATTATTATTATTAAATTGAAATATTTAATTTCACCATGGTTTCACTGATGCTAAAATGCTGAGCGCGGTGACAATACGACACATGCGGCAACACTCGTTCTTACCGTTTCAACCAAGGCAGAATTAAAATGTAGGGCCGACTCGGAGAGGAATGAAGTAGAAAGCAAAATAAAGCGGACTAGATGTCAAAATGTTCATGTTTCGCAGTCGATTTTAGGTTAAAATTTGTATAGGTTTTTTTTGCCAATTTAAGACTTCCCTCACATTTTATAATTGTTATTACACTATTTTTATAATATTTCACTCAAATTACATTACTTGGAAATAACTTGGAAACAAAATATTTTCTTCATTTGCAATTCCTAGTAAATTCGTCGTTTTGACAACTAAACAACCTTTTCATTATCCACTATTAGTTGACGCGTGAGGACACTCAGCCAACCGGCCCTACCTTAAAATTCTGCCATGGTTTCAACCAGTTAATTGGATCGTCTTGGATGTTGAAGAGCGGCATGTGAATAATCTGACACTGTCCCGTGTTCAAACTCCGCCAGGTCTAGCTTGCGCCTGCCTGTCCCACGCCAGGATAAAGGAGGAGGGTTGTTTGTAGGATACGTCCTGCAAACGTAAAAACTGATATGGCCAACCTCGGGGTGGCGCCCATCTTGGTAGCAGGTCATATTCGGCATATCGATATGAAACAAGCCTGCGAAGGTATAGCAATTGACCTTAAAACTTGTTAGTACGTGGACAGTCTTTACCCGTCAGATGGGGTAGACCCTATCTATCCACCGCATGGAGACCTTAATTCGGGCTTATTAAAACAGTTGTGAAGTGTCGGCATGCGTGCATAAAAGTGTCGGCTCTTCGGCTTCCCGAAGTGGATTGCTAGTCAAGAGTTTGACTCGCACCCTCAAACTGGCACGGCAGTCTCTGAGGGAAGTGTTGAAATGGTTGTGATAACTAAGGGTTCTCATACTGAGCACGGTAGTCCCTGAGAACAAATGACAATACTCTATGTCTGGATGTTGAAATCCGAACGGCCAGAGTAAGAGTGGCAATTGCAAAGGTCCTCCAGAGTAGGTACCAGTCATGTGCAATAATTTCCAGCTGAGTCGGCAACTGCAAATTGTTAGACTAGCCCTTAAGTGCTCATTGAGCACGGTCATGTGTGAGAATGCACTTTTTCGTAATTGCATTTGTGTGTTCTTGGTCTTTTTGCGTTGTGGATCCTCATTTGACGGGATCGAGTTGCGCAGATGACTGTCGTGGGCTGGCCCTTCGGGGAGTCTCGTACTGGCTGGGGTTGTGTGAATGCTACACAGTTCTAGATTGACCGGCGGGGTCGCGCAATGGTACGACCGGGCTGGCATATCTGTCTTAATATGCAATAGATTGGGTAGGTCTCGTCTCCACCATTAGATGGATGGTAAGTAATCAGCAGGGCACTGGGTAATGCATTGTGTTTGTGAAACAGCTTCCATGTTCGTGTTGCCACACCGGATGCCCCGTATGTTTTACTTGTCTAAAACATAATCGGGCCCATGTTGTGGTACAACACAAAGTTCGGGTTGTCTGTTTCATGAACTATTACCCTAGGTTTTTGATGACCGAAGTTGATTAAGCCTTACGGCAGGAGCAACTTGTTAATCAAATACTCGTCTGTCCCGTGTTCAGCAAAATTCTTATTGGCCACGTTATTTTCAACGATATGCACGTTCAGTATATACAACTGAACGACTAATTTCAATGTACAGCGTCACTAATTCGCTGCGCTGTTCTTTGTGAAGCGATTCATTGTTACAATTGTGCCGCTGTCTTAAAAAATTGTCTACTCAAGTCAATCAGCTTATAACAGTCAAAATTATTCAATGTTTATATACCGACATAAAATATGGCGCTCCCTGTACTAAAAACTGTACCTACGATTTTCATGTATTAATATGTGAATACGTTTGTATACTCTTTTGTTTTATTTTATTATCTGCATATATCTTAACTGATATATCGACCTTTGCAACTCATATCTTTAGCAACCGCACAGACAATTTCCCTTATCAGGTGCTCACACATCAGCTAAATGATTGAATCAATCAAAATTTGCTTCTCTGAGAGCGAGAATGAACTTCAAACACATGATATAATGAATAAGGTAGAGACAGGACTGCTTTTGCTCTCTTTTTGCCAGCCATTACTGTCAAAACCCTTCAAAATTTTTTTCAGTTTGCTTACATTTCGTTTTCTCGTTTTCTATGAGCTTTGAGAGTTTTGAGTTTACGCTCTCTACCTTGCGGATACCTGCGTAATTTTATCATGTCCAAAAACTTCATCGAATCGGTCATAATTTTTATTGACCTCCAGACCTGCATTAATCAAAGATTTGCATTTTTTTATTTGCCTGTTCTTTAAGTAGTAGCAAATTATTTCTATAAAAGTAGTTAATTGAACACAAAAGAAGTTTTGTGAAGAGAAAAAGCACAAGGTATGAAATCTTGCAAATAAAGTAAAATGTAACACAACATTTCTGTTAAAAAATTTTAACTCTGTGCTCGTTTATTGTCTCGTGACTGTTTATCAAAATATTTTAAATATAAAATGGGAGTATTTTAAATCGTGGAAAAAGGAGCTTACAGAAGTTTTTATGAATGAGTTTCAAATCCAACCAATTCTGTGAGACATTCGAGATTCTTTCTATAAGAATAAGATAATAAAGAAATCCGCCCTCAATGATATTCAGATATCAATGCTGCAGCATTGCCCTGATCAAAGTTTTCAGAGAGAGTTAAATAGAGTAAAAAATCGCGATATACTTCAATCATCGGATTGACGTGGGAACCAGACATGCCAGGTAGCGCAATTTTCCCCGTTTATCGAGATTTTTCGACAAAATCAGGATGGCGGGGAAAATATTGTTCCGAAAAGCGGAAAATATTGATCGAAACTGGGAAAATATAGAGCTTGTAAAAAGCCATCTGCTAAATTTTTAACCACCTTATCAAAGTAAAAGACATCATATCTTTGGTTAAATTTATTTAACCTTCCGTTAGACGCAGTATTTTTTCAACGAGACTAGGCGTGGTGTATCAAATTGATATAAAGATGCAGTAATGTAAAAAAAAGTAAATCAGTACTTTATTTTTTTAATATAAAATAATACTCAATTCAAAATATATTAAAAAATTTTACAAATATATATAAGAACTGAAGAAGGATTAAGGATTGATACAATATATTACAAAATAATATCTTTAAATACTAAAATAAATAAAATAATATCTTAAAATTCGCTTGTGTCAACTGCGCCTAAAGTATTTTTAAATCAGTTTGACTTCCTAGTTGATATAAAATCTTTAAACTTTTTTATTTTTATAGAACTAATCTGCTTGAAAAAATAAAATTATGATTGTTTCCGTAGGCATATTTTTTTGCATGATATTTCCCCATCCAAGTGAATTGCGCTTGATATAGAATATAGATCTCTAAGAAATATTTTTATTTCCTCGAATTCTTCTATGAATTTTACGTTTAGTTTTAGTTTTTACGACGTTTAGTAAGAAAAAAAAAAAATACTAACGAGGAAAAGCGGGAATATTAAAACTTAAAAATGGGGGAACAAATTTTTTTGTATGCAAAAAAGAGGTATTTATTTCATCGACACCTGGCAACTCTGCTGTGAACACCTACTTAACAAGTTCGGGCAACTATGGATATGGGTTAAAGTTGATGCGAAAAATAGTCAACCTGTTCTACGTTTGTTGCAAAGTGTTGGTGAGAAATTCAATTGTGATATCGATTTGTCTGTGATCAGTTAATGTTTATACCAAGCTGAAAAGATCAGTTGTTGAAACAGCGTGATTGCCTTTAGTACGTTTACATCTCTGATATTTTTAACTTTGCTCTGTAAACGAAAATCAAACCAAAGTAAGTAAATTCTCAGTGCTTAAAGCCAAAGATAGAAATGTGATCAATTGGTGCTGATTAACAAAAGCCGGTAATCCGGCAATTTTGCTCAACGGTATTCATTTGTGGATAAAAAAAGACGAAAACAACGAAAGACGGAGGTTTTTTTCACTTTGAACTCCCTTCCACACGAACAGAAAATCTGTATGAAAAATTGGTGCAATATGAGCATTTGTAAATCACCACTTATGCTTAAACTGAGGTCGCAACAACAGAGATGTTGAACCGATTTAAATTTTTAATTAAAATTAAACTTTGAAAATAGTTAATGAAATTTAGTATAAATTTTTAAATAACACTAAACAAAATAGTCAAGATGTCGGCAGTTAAGGAAACAGTTATAGCTATAACTATAGCTCAAATGAAAGACGTGAATCCTTATACAGTAAAGAAATTATTTCGTTAATAAATTTTTCAAAATATAAGTGCTTTAAAATACGGCGAACATAATTTTGTTCAACAAAAATAAACCATAGTTACTCTGCTGCAAAAATGCTGTTAGACTGTGAATTGTTCACTTGTTGATGCAACTTGAACCAAAGCATGTGACTAATATTTGTTTTCAAGTTTGTAAATATAGCGCATTTATTGCGATTTTTGTGAAACTTACACAAACATTTTTTTTTTTCCCCCATTCTAATAATCCTTCTATCCAAAACTTTGGGTCTTCGGAGACCTTAATAGGTATCATAGTTTCGGGTAGGTATTTCGTCTCGATAAAATGTTACGCCAAAAAACCGATGATTTTCAACGAAAAATTGATTTTTTTCAAATCAAAAACTCTGGCAGACGAACGGACCAGTTTCGAAATCTTTTTGGATTAACGATCTTCTTAATTACAGCTTTCATAATATGAGTTTAGAGAATTTTTTTTTTCGTTTGAACAAAACGAGCTACCTAAATATATATAAAGTTGATTGTTTCGATTTGCCAGAAAAAATTCTAATGTAATTCTAAAAACTTGTTTGAATGCAATTATTAATTCAATAATTAATTACTGTTGAACTTGAATACATACTCGTAAGCTATTTATTATGATATGATCACTTCAATCGCTACGAGTAAATGTTCAAAATCTTGTATGACCTAAGGCAGTATTCTAGTCTAGAGGGAAAAATTATGGGTGTTTTTTAAAATATAATGAAAAAAAAAAACTAAAAATATTCTTAGTATCCATTTTTGTATTAAACGAAAAAAACGAAAATGGCCACTTCAGCCCTTCTTATGATCAATTGTGTTGTGTGTGTTGTGAAATGTTTGAACACAAATGATCGAGATTTGAACCTACCAGCTTTATGCCGACTCCGAGTGGCTTATGTTCTCAAGAAGCTTCTGAGGTTTGCCATTGTCTACAGAGAGGTGACGGCCGAACAGAAAAATTAATTTAATTGAAAAACTTTCTGTGTAAGCTGGAGATTCGAACCTAGCTTCTCTGGCTTATGAGCCACACACTCTTTCACGGCCGCCACTTATTATATTTTTATATATTTTATATTTTTATATTTTTGTATTGTTTGTTAATATTTCAATGCACAAAAAAATTTAAAAAATAAAAAATTAAAATTTGAATTGGTGGAGTGGGGGTTTCCTTCATCTTGACACGACTTCAACCCTTCTAGTCATTTGAAAAAAAAAGAATCTCAATTAGTAAAAATGTCACTTAGTTATGAATTTTTGAATTTTTGAAAAATATTAAAGAACAAAATTTTTACATAATTTTAGTTCGGGTCTTAGAGGGATATATAGAAAAGGCCCACACCAAATTTTAAGTTAATTAGTTTATTGAGTCCACTTGAGATATCATGTTAAACGTGTTGGAAAAAATAGTTTCGAGATAAACGCGTGTAAAGATTTGAGGGACGTTACAGGCACTCAAAGTCATATAAAAATATAAAAATTCCTTTATAGGAAATATTCTTGAAAGTCTTGACTTCGAACACATGCAAAAAAAAAATAAAACATTTTTTCGAAATTCTACACTAGTTTACTGCCTTAAACAACTTCAATTCATCCCAATTCGTTTTGGGAGTTTTTTTTTAAAACATTTAATACACTTAAGAAGATATTAAAGGGTTTCAAGTCACTGCGTAGGTTGGCGTATTGCGTACTTTGCGTATATTGAATTGTCATGAGCACGCCATCAATTTTTGCGTAAAATTACCTGCGTAGCTTAAAAATTCTTGAACATAATAGGTGTCATTTTTTTATTAAATTCATTGTTCTCAGTCTTAAAATAAATCACATTTGTCAATTAATAAATGCCAAAAAGCAGCCAAAAGTTCAAGTTGAAAGAAATTTTGGTTCAAAAAGCTTTTTGAAAAGCAAAAAAAAAAGAAAAGAAGGGCTGTTTTTACGCAGTCTTATTTTACGGAATACGCATCAAATTTGGTGCGTAAAGATTAACGCAAATCGTTTCGTAAATTTCATAAACTTACGAAATACGCTGTTACGCAATCCATACGCAGTGACTTGAAGCCACTTATTGTTTATATTTCTTTTATTTTCCGTCATTGAATTTAAATTGTTTTCAGCTTTTACTTCCACATTCCTGTACACATTAAGGAGAGTTTAGAACCATTGGTCCTTAAGGATTATTTCTTGGGTATGTTTTGAGTTTTTAAAGCGAGGAAAATTATTATTCGTTTTGAATGACAAGATATCAATAACGTAGTACCACCACACGTCGAAAATTTCAGTTTCATAAATATTTTTTAAATTTTGTAACTTTTGTTACAACCTTTTTGTTAATGTCTTATTTTTTAAGCTACAAAGTCACTTTTTAAAACATCTCAAAGTTTAGTTTTGGCTTAAAAAAGCAAACCCGAATCTTTTATAAATGTATGTATTATGAGGATAAAGTCCGAAAAGTTTTTATATAGACGACTACTAACTTTATTATTTTTTTTTAATAATTGAAAAATGTTGCTGAATTGTGTGATAGTAATTGTTGCTGTTTGAAAAGTTTTCGCTTGCTACTACGATTTTATCTCAATATACATAGCATACACCATGGCATACACTATAAAAAAAAATATATATAACTTAACATTTTATTATTTAAATAATGGTATATTTTTATTTGTATTCGTAGATTTAGGGGGAAGGGGGTTCGCTTTCACATCACGCTCTGTGCATGCCTTTGATTGTTGGCAATGCTTTACAAGTCTAAAAACTTGATTTATTAAATCTTTCAAGATATTTATTTAAATAGTGAATCATTAATTAAGAGGCAAATAATTTATAAGCAATTTCTATAAACAACAAATGTAC
Organism: Coremacera marginata; assembly: GCA_914767935.1. Lineage (NCBI taxonomy): Eukaryota > Metazoa > Arthropoda > Insecta > Diptera > Sciomyzidae > Coremacera > Coremacera marginata. The sequence goes on along the minus strand of OU612045.1, from coordinate 1,504,403 downwards.
CGATAAGAAGAAAACAAAATAAAGTGGAACTGTAAAGCTTTAAAGCTCGTTTTTAACGAGAACTGTTATTATATCCAGAACAATGATTATAAAAGTAGCCATAACAATAATTATAACCATAACAATAATAATGCCCTTATTCATAACCACAGACAGATACTCAATCTGTCCCCATACTTTGTAACCGTCCGAAAATTCCAAGAAATGTTTAGAATCGGTTGAAACTTGTTTGAGAAAATCTAGAATTAACAAGCAAAGCAAAAAAGCTATTTCTATATTTTTATATAAGCATAGCATAGATTGAAGAATTTGCAATACTATCAAATTAATTCACCATTTAAAAAAAAAAAACATTTTTTTTAATCAACTGATTGTCTTTATATATAAAAACTCTTGTAGACAATTTGCACTGCATCGGCAAAATGTTACTGAACTTTGGAAGCAACGCAAATAACTGGCACTGTTTTCTTGGTCTTATCTGCTTTGCTGCTCTCCTTAGTTATAGTGCAGATGCTAAAGGTAAGTAAAAGTACTGTGAAGCTTTGAGAATCACTACCTTAGGCTAGCCCTGAGTAGTTTCCTTGATTATTTAACTAGTATACCGATAAGTCATCTATTTTCCACTTGTTAGAAAATGATGCCTGCATGATGGACGATAATTCAACAGGTATCTGTCGGCTCCCTCAAGAATGCCAGACACTGACTAAATCATGGAAAGAAGGCGAAATCAGATTAAACAATTTTTTAATTTGTGGATTTGAGGGAAACCAAGAGCTCATTTGCTGTCCCAGTCTTTTACAAACTGCTTCCTCACAAAAAATGTGAGTGCTCAGCATTAAATTTACTTTTTCATTGGTATATAATTGCAATTGTAAGTTACTTTACTTTCCATAGCAAGTCCAAGAGAGATACAGATACAGCCGAAATGCGAGCACTACGACCCGCTGATGAAGGTATTTAAAATGCACGTATTATGATTTTTTTCCTAACTTGATTGTTTAAAAATACTTTTATCTTAGCTTGCATCGAACTTGAGAATGATCCTAATCTCGATATATCACCTCCCGTTCACTTCCCATTTATGGCAGCCCTTGGTTATTCGCAAGGTGTAGGTGAACCATATGATTACCTTTGTGGTGGCACATTGATACACGACAGATTCGTTGTAACTGCAGTAGGTTGCGTCTATCGTTTTAAACTGAATATTGTACGCCTTGGTGTGTCCAATATAAATGATGACTCGGATGAAAAGAAAACTCGGATGGATGTCCCAATTAAGGTAAAGTAATGCAAAACTTTAAAAGCAAGTGCATCACATGTTTTTCATGCTATAGCTGCCAAAAAAAAAAAGTATATCAGAAAATAAGAATTTAATTTCAATGGAACATTTTTAAAGATCTGCTATGCACTTCTTCATATAGGTGATAAACATTTGACCCTAGATTTTTAAATATGCCTCTAAAATTAAATTTGATATACAAATTCTAGAATACATAAAGTGACATTTTTTTTAAAGTAACATTTTTGGACAAATTATATGCTGTTCAATAAGTCTTTGATCTGATAAATAGACGGCAGAGCTAGACGCAAACTGATATTACCGGTTTCGTAAAAAGAAATGTATTATTTTCCCCAATAGATAGCTTTACCAATCTGCATCTCGCTTTGTATAATTGCGTTCGGGTTACGCTGGATGGCGTTAGAATAAGATTTCGTACTAAAAAAACTTCTCAGACGGTTTTTGTGATTGCGTGACTCAGTTTTGTTTGAGGCGAAAAGACAAGCCAGGCGACTGAAAATGTGAATAGTGTTTATGGTCCTGGATTTTGGATTTTATTTTGTTTTCGTCGATTCTGTTCCGGTAATTTTGATGTCAAAGATGCACCAAGCTCTGGAAGTTCAATTTATCGAAAATGTCACTTAAATCATGCACGAGGTGTGGCTATTGAATAACGAGACTGACGGTGTTACAGAAGAAGTGCGCATGCGCCGAACGATAGCAATTGACATCTCATGTTAGGATAAGAGAAGGTATAGCATTTCGGAGAGGCAGACTGTCGTAACTGTCAAAACGAATTTGACAGCTCATAGAAATCTGAAAGCGATGAGAAAGCTTTAATTGGAAAAATCTAAATAAAAAGGTGATTGTATTGATTTTGACAATTTTGGCTATGAGTAAGAGAGGGCAGTGCCACTCGCTTATGTAAACAAATCAGTATAGCAGTAGCCTTTGTTCGCATTAGAGTTGTTTTTATGTTTCGCCAAAAAAATGTTAAGTGTAAAAGTAGAATTGTTGTGAAAATTCATGGGGCTGTGTACCTTCACTGCGTTTCTGAAAGTCTAACTATTAATCAACATTACTACCTTCGCGTTCTTACTGAGCTCCGTGAAAGAATAAGGAGAAAACGACCCGAATTGTGGTCAAGTCATGGGTTCTCCACCAAGACAATACGCCGGCTCATTTCGCATTGTCTGTGTTAGTGTTAGACATTCGCCTTACTCGCCGGATCTTGCGCCATTCAACTTCTGTTTTCTAACGTGAAATCTGCATTAAAAGGAACAAGATTTGAGTCCGTTGAAGCTGTGAAAAAGAAAGCGGCGCGCGTCCTGAATGAGCTGACAGAAGAAGACTTCCAGCACTGTTCCACACAATGGAAGATTCGCATGAAACGTTTAAAGTAAAGAAGGGTACATATTGAAGGTAATGATAAGAAAAAAATGTATGAATTCAAAATTTTACAGCGTCAGTCTCATTTTGGAAGCACTTGAATAAGGCTGAATACAAAAACAAGCTCGATGCATGGGTGCCACACGAGGTAACTAAAATAAAACCTGATGGACCGAATTTCCATCTGCGAATCGCCGCTAAATTAAACCCATTTCTGAAGATTAGTGACAAATCTTGTGACGACAACTGGCCAAGGCAGGATTGACGGTTAGGAAGGTTTAATTGTATGTTTATTGGGATTGCCACGGAATCATCTACTATGAGCTGGACCCCTACGGCCAAACTATGAATTTGGGCCTATTGCTTCTCGTACCGCCCAGAAGCAGCCATCTTTGGCCAATAGGAGAAGAACTGTATTGCATCAGGACAACGCCAGGCCATACACATCGATAGTGACTCGCCAGAAGCTCCTGGATGTTCTTGTAAGTCCATCTTATGGTTCGGATCTGGCACCAAATTCCTGCCTATGGCGAATTATTTTGCTGGCAAAATCAGAAAGGTTTTGGTCAGTGTTTTTTGTGATTCTCACGACAATAGCAATGGTTGAATATTATGCAGCAGCATTATTGGACCGTTTGAACGGCAAGTTTGGATTCACTACCTCATGCTCAATGGCAAAATTCAACGGATTACACTTACACTTGCTTCCTTACCCACCGTATTCTCAAGATGCTGCCAGTCATATTTTTTGTTTTTATCTAAACCTCAAAAAATAACACACGGGCAAAAGATTTACATATATCAAAGTTGAATTAGAAACCAATACATATCTTAAAGAGTTGATACTATACAAAAGGTATCGAATTGTTGAAAGATCGCTGGACCAAATGTATCGATCTAAAAGAAGAGCATGTTAAATAATAAACATGACTTTTGCCAAAAAAATCGAGTTTTCTCAAGTAGACCAGACTTGTTGAACAGCCTATATTTATAATAGTTATAATAAATAAAAATTTTGCACATTCAAATACATATAATTAAGAGTATCTAAGTGTTTTCACAGCCTCCCGTACCCTTCTCCAATCGTTTTGAAACATAAATATTTAATCGGTTCTAATGATTTCACAGCTTATAAAAAAGATATGGAAAAAATATATAGCGTTTGAAAGTTTGACATATAAATTGAAAGATAGAACACTTTTTGCTGGGCTAATATTTTTGGACCTCATATTTTTTTTTTTTTTTTATTCACCAAAATTTAATTTTCGGTGTTTATGTCACTTCTTACAGAGAATCCACATTCATCCTGAGTACACACCACGTGACAATACCAACAACATTGCTCTAATAGAACTTGAACATGCAGTACCAAAATCTGAGCATATACGACCAATGTGCTTGTACACCTCTGCTGATATTCCAGAAAACTCTACGGTCATTGCTGCCGGTTGGGATGTAACAGATTATAATAGTAAGCTTAAAATCTTAACTAACTTAATGGACAAGAAATGCATTAAGTAAAATTTAAAATCATTCTAGACAAAAATACATCCAATATAATGTTTAAAAGATTAATGAAAATTGAACCGTTTAGCACCTGCAAGCGTCGATCAGTTAATCTTGAGTTCAAGCAGGATTATGTATGTATTATTGATGATATCTACGATTTGTGTATGCGTGGCCATGGAGGACCATTAATTTTGGTTAATAATACACTTAATAACTATCGTCAGGTGGGCATTATTGGATCGGGTTTTGGTTGTACTTTATTCTATAAACTATTCATAAATTTGGATTATATCGAAAGTGTAGTATGGCCTTAAAACTTACCAAATAATGTGTGAATTGATTATTTTTAAGGTTATGTAAGCAAAACAAAAAACAATTTGTTTTGTTTTTAAAAAAATTAAAAATTTTTTTTATAAAAATGTTTCAAATATAAACCTACATAATAATAATTTTTTAAAACTATATATTAATTATTTCTACAAGCAAGAAAACAAGCAAAATAAAATTTCGTTAATATTATTACAACTTGTATTCTTAAATCAATTTGACAAAAGCGTTTGTTTTATACTGATAAAAAGTTTATCCTAGGAATTTGTCAATATGAATAAATATTTCATTGACTGTATATGGTATAGTGAATAAGCATCAGTATCAGTATCAGTGTCAGTATGAGTATGAGTAAAAGTATGAGTATGAGAATGAGTTTGAATATGAGTATGAGCATAAGCATGAGTATGAGTGTGAGTATTAGTACCAGTTTTAGTATAAGTATCAGTATCAGTATCAGTATCAGTATCAGTATCAGTATCAGTATCAGTATCAGTATCAGTATCAGTATCAGTATCAGTATCAGTATCAGTATCAGTATCAGTATCAGTATCAGTATCAGTATCAGTATCAGTATCAGTATCAGTATCAGTATCAGTATCAGTATCAGTATCAGTATCAGTATCAGTATCAGTATCAGTATCAGTATCAGTATCAGTATCAGTATCAGTATCAGTATCAGTATCAGTATCAGTATCAGTATCAGTATCAGTATCAGTATCAGTATCAGTATCAGTATCAGTATCAGTATCAGTATCAGTATCAGTATCAGTATCAGTATCAGTATCAGTATCAGTATCAGTATCAGTATCAGTATAAGTATGAGTATGAATATGAGTATTAGTATGAGTATGAGTATGAGTATGAGTATGAGTACTGATATCAGTATCAGTATCGGTGTTAGTATCAGTATTAGCATCAGTATCGATATCAGTAGATCTGTTTCGCCCTTCAAGTAACTTTATACTGCTTAAAAGAGTTTCTATACACATTTTTTGAGCTCGATAGAAAATAAAAACAAGATAAATGTTACTCTCTCGAGCTCGAAACTAGCTTGAACTTTACTTCAAAAATATCTTCGAGCACGTATTGAATAGCTTTATCAATGGTTGAATTATGTGGTTGACGCAAGGGAGAGAGCGAGTACCCATAATTGTCAAATCGAAGTGGACAGCTCATAGAAAATCTGCAAAAGCTGTTTTTAAACCTGTTCTTCTTTCGTATTCATTCCCAAAATTTGCTGATTTTGACAATTATGGGAACTTAAAATAGTACGATCAGCGCTGCGACAACCTTATAAATCGACCATGGCTTTATCTATTACAAAATTGTGTGAAAAGCGATTGTGCTTGAAACTTGCTTTAAATCGTCATCGAGCTTTTCAAAAAAGTCCCGTTTTGACGGATATTAATTAAATTATTCTCTTAGTTTGAACTTGACTCGGACTTTATTTGAAGTAAGTACGCAAACAAGCCTAGTATCAGTATAAGTGCCATAAGTATCGGTATCAGTAAATTTTATTCTTAAGAAACTACTTGTCCGATTGTTAAAGTCATTTTATTTCTTTCGTTTCACACGCTTTATTACAAATAGTTATCTTTTAGAAAAATTCATCGCTTCGAAGAAGAGACACCATATTTTAAACGTCTTTAAAATATATGTAGAAAAAAAGTTATGTACATTCACAAATAAATATATGCATTCCGTCAAAACAACGGACAAACTCTACTATACACAATTGATGCTAGACATTAAAACTAAACTAAAAAATATATTTATACATATATATTATCGCAGGACATGCAGAAGCAACACGGGTTGAGACACAAACAATAGACCATATGGACAATCACTAACATAGGTCCTGCGCTGATCTAGAGCGTGATAAACGCAGATCTGGTGAGTCATCATGTGTTCGCAGTGAACTACTTTGGTTGGAAACACGCTGTGAGGTGCGGCGTATGAGCTCCATACGTTGTCCGATCTAGCAAACAAAGAAACAAAGTATTATATAGCGAAAATGAGTGAAAGCGCAAACTTACCGAGTTCTCCGAATTATTTATGAGAGCTGTAGTGCTAAAACAAAATAATTTAAGTTGTTGTTGGTAAAGTCAATGAAGCAGTAAAATTACCTGTAAGATCGCAGACGATCCACCTCACCCTGCATTAGACAGAAATCTCGATTAAGCTCTCGATATTTCTCCAAAAACTTTTGTTTCTCCTCGAGCAGCAGTCTAAAGGGGGTAGACAAAATATTTTAAAAGAGAGGAGTTTTCATTAATATGCTCATTGGGGAAGGCGTATAACTGCACCTTATATGCTCCTCGTATTGCTTGAAACTGGCACGCGTCGCTTCATCGGACTGCAGTTGCGCCTCCTTCCATTTGCGGAATGACTCGATCACTTTTTCATTTTGCCTTCGCAACTCATTTTGTTTTCTATACATTATAGGAAGTAACTCACTTGATGTTTTGGTTAAACCATTGATTTCATGACCAACTTACTCGTATTCTTCCTGCAAACAGTTATAGTCCTCGACGACCATGTTGAAGTGCCGCTTTGTTTCGTTTCCTTGTTCCTGAAGACGTTTAACAACTTCCTCGTGTGCCACTTCGTTGCGTTGCAGTATGCATTGTTGCTCCTTAATTACTTCGTGCGCTGTATATAGTTCCTTTTCTAATTTCATCAATTGATCCTGTATACTTCTCTGTTTGCCGATCATTATGGCTTCCTTTTCCTTCAGTGCAAGTACCTCTTCACGAAGTAGATTGCGCTAGAATGGATAAAATTAGTTTATCCATATGAAATAGTTTAAAAAATAGGATATTGAGAAGTGAAATGAATAGTTTAAAAAAGCAAAATTCTCAGGAAATGACATTGGACGGAGATGTTTTGAGATGGTTTTCAGGTAAAAAAAACTGCCGACCAAAGTGAAAATTCATATTACATTAATTTCTTAATATTCTTAACAGAATCCAAAAGGCTTATGTAAACTAAGGTAAGAAAATGCGAAATGTTTGATTGGAATTGTAAATAATTTTAATAGTGTCGTGTAAAAACCACAACGATTGTCGTTTTATATTTATTAGTACTGAGTTTTCGATCATTGGGCATAGTAAAACACATTCTGACACACCTACCGCTATCTTCCACCCTTCTGAGGGTCTCCATACAAAAAATACAAAAACTGTCGATAACAGATCACATCTCTCTCGAATCGAACTTTGAGAGATCAAATTTATGAGCTGCTGCTATTTGTTTTTCACCCTTCAACATTTCTCACCCATTCTTCTGGAGACCCCAATACAAAAACACAAAAACTGTCGATTATAGTTTATATCTCTTCCGATTTGGCTCATAGAGGGGTACCTCCACCAAAAAGTGCTCAACGCGACTAAAGAAGTTTCCACTTGAAAAAAAGTTTGTAGATAAGGACAGTAGGACAAAGTAATAAGTAGGATGAAGTGGGGTGATGTGTAACACGTTATTATTTGCTCCAATAAAAGTGTTAAGCAATTGGATTTTTAATTGGTTTAAGGTCCTATCCCTTGCAGAAGAAGCTGTTTGAAGTGAGTATTTTCATGGCTGTTGAATATTTTGAGAAATGGATGAAGTAGAAGAAAAATTTCAAATATTGTTTTTTTTGGTCTTTTTCAAATCGGTGGGGTGATGTGTAACACCAACAAAATGTTGGTTTAAAGAGTAAGTAGTAAAAATATTATGATAAGAACTTAATGAAATTATTACAATATCTCGTAAATTAAATCATACACACACATATCTTGAAATTAAAAAACTGATCGTTAACTTCAATGGCAATGGCATGAATGGTTTTATAAATTGAAAAAAAAAACATTTAAAATGCAAAACGATTATTCGGTGGAAATATCCATATGAAAAAGGCTCTTGCATTTGTTGCATTCAAGTGAATTTTCGTGATTTAAATGTTTTAGCAAAAAATCGCAACAAATTTCGATCTTATTCGGATGACGATAAAGATGACGCGTTGTAAGAACCACGATCTAGGCTGAATAGTATGAACTGGGCCGATCTCTTTTAATGCCGTTGATGCTATTACATTTTAGAGTCTGACGTTGTTGACTCTGGCAATGGAAATTATAATGTGTAAGATGTGTTACACATCATCCCACCGTGAGTGTTACGCATCACCCCAATGTAAGTCACTTTTTTTCATTGATGGTATTTTACCACGACGTGAAAAAATGTAAAATCTGTAATGTGAAAAAAAAGAAAAAAAACTTTTGTTATATTTAAAGATATAAATAGATAAAGATATAAATATATTCGATAAAGATAACGAAATTTTATCTTAAACGCTACTTTTTTAAAAATTAAAAAAAAACTTTATAGCAAAAATTTTTCACGCTTTTTAAGAACTCTAATCAAATGTATGTCTGCCTACTTCAAACACTTAGGAGAAACTAGATCTTGTCAAAAGAAGCTTATCACAGTTGTTTATTCACTCATACATTAACATTTTGTACGAAAAATCGCCGTGTTACACATCACCCCATGTTACATATTACCCTACCTCAACCTACTACTTAAAAAAAGGTATCATCTCTACAGGTTCATAATTATAAGCAGGCTAGGGACTAAGTAGTCCTGACTAGATAAAAACTTTTATCTAAAGAATTATAGAAAACTGGGCAACCTCTGCATATGAAACAAGTACCGAAATCTTAGCAAGATATTTTTAAATTCTGAAATTGATTTACTACAAATATTTTAAAATTAAAGGTATACCAATAGCTAGCTTAAAGATGATGTAAAGTAGGTTTTATAGCTTCATTAGGATGATTTATTTTAGTTCTAGTCCACAAAACTCGCCTTAGCGAAAGGTTCCATTAAAGTTAACCTCAAATAACACTAAAACCAGTCCTAACTGACTCTGGTTCTTGTCAAAAATGACTAGGAAAACAAGTTATCCAAAGCCATAGACTATGAGAAAATTTCCTAAAAATTAGTAAACTTTGAGAAGTTTTGATGACTGATTTTAAAGAATCAATTTTTACCAGATATTTATGGATGGAAGATAAGCACTATTTCAATTTGAAATAGAGTAAGAATCTACTTAATATAGGGTTTGTTGAAACAGGAAAAAATTTAAGAAAATTTAAATTGATTGAATAATCAGTAGTTTTCCTCATGTTTTGCAACAGAATAATATGGAAAACCCTTATTGAGGGTTTATGAAAGGAAAAAATTTCCTGAAACTGTCACCTACCTCCATGTTGTGTTCATTTTGTCGCTGTTCCATCATACAAAAACGTTCCTGTAGCTGATGGACCTGCATATTGGCAGCGCGGAGTTTCTTCGCTTGGTCTTCGTAGTTCTTCTCAATCATCTCGTATTTCTTGGTAACTTCCATGCGGTCGCATTCCTGTGATTTCAGCAAATTAGCCAAGCGACGAGTCTGCATATTGAGGTCATCTGCGAGGTAAATAAATGTAGTAAGTTTAACATCAAACAAAACTCAACAAGTATTTCCAGAAACTTACTGTTTCTACGTTTAGTATCCAACAACTCATCGTTTAGCTTACGTGTCTCTGAATGCAGGAAACGTTCTTGCTTCTGACTATTTTCCAGATCTTGATACAATGTCTTATTTTTACACTTTAACTGCTCAATTTTTTCTCGCAGCAGCTGAAGCTCACACTGCTGTTTCGTTTGGAGATCATTCTGTTGCTGTTGGACGGTTTGTGAAGATGGTGCTTCTAGACGTATGTGCGAGAGGCGTGTCAGCATGGAATTCAGCTGTTTGATGCGATTCTCCTTCTCATAAATGGTGCACTGTAATTGTTCGATTTGGCACTTGAAGGCATCAGTCTGCAAAGATGAGAGATTGATTAGAAATGGTGGGGGAGGGGGGAGGGGGGAAAGGAAAGAATAACATTAGGTAATTAGTGAGCTTAGTATTAAGGCAGTAAGAGGAATTAAAGGAGTGCTTTGTGGGTAGGGAGTTTATAAAGAAGCAAAACTCTCGCCAACATTTTGCTCCAATGTAGTGTTTGACTCGGAATCCTGCTGCTCCATCAGCTTTAACGTATTCTGCAGCAATTCAGTCTGTGTCCCCAGGTCAATATGCGAACTTTTGCTCTGCGTCCCCACAAACATGTCATCAGCATCACCAGCACCGATGCAATAGTTTGCTTGGCTTTTATGCAGTAGGTAATCCTGGCTCGTGCTTTCCTCGGCCTCACTGACGAACTGCTGCTGTACTAACTCCACTTGGCACGAAAGATCATCGAGATCGGACTTCAGATCATCGATAAATTGCAGGTAGTTGTCGTGGGTGGCTGCGATCAGCGCCGTCTGTTCATGGCACTGCTGGAGTGTGCTTTTAAATTGATAGTGATGCGGACAATCGCCTGCCTTGTAATGGAGTAGAGAGAATTACAATTGAAAATGGCAGCGTTCTGAGGTTTTTATCTTGAAATGCTCACCATGCTTTTTTATACAAGTTTGTCTGTTGCTGTTTGTTAATTTTTTCTTAAATTATCGCGTTATATTTCTAAACAAAATTAATTCCATATTTTAAATAATTCGTAGCTTCTTAACTTTGGCAATTTTTTCGCGTTGTTTTTTGTTGTTTCTGATGGTTTTTTTCTCACTATTTTAAATGTTTTTTTTTTTGCGTTATAAAAATTTTGTTTTTATTGACATTTATTACTTCAAATTTGGTTTGATGTGTTTCTCAAAAAACTTTGTCAGTCAGTTTGACATTGTTTACAAATTGCATTTAGTTTTTTATTTTTTGGTATTTTTGCATATTTTTATAGCACGTTATTTTCGATAAAAGTTGGCCATCGTCACGAACGTTTTTTTCTTTTGCTTTTATTCTTTTTAGTTACCCAAGTTTTTGATTGGTTTAAATAACACCATTAAAAGTCATCAAACAATCATAAGTTTTAAAGTTATTCAAGATTGTTAGTAGAAACAATGTGGGTGGATTGTGTTAATATTTCCTGAATTGCAAGGAAGGTGCGAATATTGATAAAATCTATATCTATAAATTTTGTAGTTCATTGTAACTTTTTTATTGGATTATGTATTTATTAAGGCTTTATTAATTTATTTAAGCCCTATAAATGATGTGGGTGCATGAGTGCATCGATGGGAAATTATGATGTAGCGCATTTTACTGTTTTTAAATGTTGATTTTTAATCGAATCCAATCAACCGTTTTCAAAAAATTCTAATATATAAAAGGCAAGCACATTGCTCTGCGCCCAATATCGCTCAAACTGTAATTATTTTTTGCGATCAGCCTGAAAGTATGCACAGAATTTTTTTTTGATACTTATCAGTGACATGCTAGCCTTTTATGTGTGTAGATGCTTTCAGGCTGAACATTTTTCAGAACAGTTGTAAAAGCACTAGAAATAATGGCAAAAAATAATTACAGTTTAGCGTTAATGCTTCCAACCCATCGTCGGACGGGCTTTTATACTAGTGTGTACATAAAACTATTAAATTGTTTTTATAGATTGGTAGCTTAAGCATTTAAATATCAGCAGAAAGTTTGTGTATCGCAACATAAAATGATATAACGAGATCGGGAGCATAAATAAACGAAACAATGGTGGCAGAAAAAAAAGCACAACCTCGCCTGAAATGGTAAAAAGTCAAGCAGTGGTTGGCTCGGAACCCACGCCGCAGTTGCAATAAAATGGTCGCTACAATGAAAGTGTCACGCCAGAGAATGGCAAACATATTAAGAAATGAGCTGAAACTTAAATTCAGACAAAATTCAGAAGTTGTGAAACTTTCCGATAAGCAAAAAAAAAAAACAGTAAGACTGGAAAGAGGTAAGGAGTTGATGCACTTGCACGCAGCTGGTGAGTTGCCAAACTTAATTTTGTGTGTTTGGTCAAAATTTATATCTCCCGAGAACTTCAAGGAAATAGCAGCACGAGAAATAAATCACCTGCCTATGCCTTGGTTTGGGCTGTGGTAAGCGCCGATTTTCGCTCTACATCTGTTTTTATTGAGAAAAAAATCGAAAGTAAATAGTCAAGTGTATTGGAAAAAGGTTTTGCTAGGTATATTGAAGTCATGTGCTGATAACATATATACAAATTTACCGTACACATTCCAACAAGATTCATTACCATCACACAAGGCGAATGTTAATAAGAAGTGGCTAAGAGACAATACTCTACGGTTTATCACAGCCAAACAATGGCCGCCAAATTTTTCAAACGCCAATCCTTTGAACTTCTCAATATGGAGCATCTTGCAGAGTAATCTAATGTAATTTCGTTTAATACAAATGAAATTGTTCAAGCTTCAGTGAATTAAAATTAGAAACTATCTAAATATAATATGCTCCTAAAACATATTAATTTCTTCCAAACTTGTGCAACGTGGCCTCCGAATGAGACCCTTTCAGCTTAATAAATTAATATTTAAATTTTTCTAAAATAATCTAAGTTTATATAAACTTTTTTCAAAACTGACTCAGTTACTAAGCTACTTATCAAAATCACCTAAGTTCAAACTTAATCTGATTTATTATAATTCTACGATAGTTTTCTATTATTAATCTTTTACATGTTGTTATGCTACAAACATACATGTTGGAACAAATTGAATAATTTTTCAATAAAAATTGAATTGGAATTCTTTCTTTTTTTTTGGGCTCTCAAAAGACGCATTAATTGTTATTTGCCAACTTCTCGTCTTTAAAAAAAAAACTAGTAAGGGTGGATCTTCGGCAGGATACCGAAGCTAAAATACCCCCCGCGGCCGTATTGATGTATATTCGAAGTCTTTAGCCACGACATACACGATGACATTCAGTTTTATATATTAACGAAAGTTTTCCTATTTTGATGACGGCACTTTGTATGGGAAGTAGGCGTGGTTTTGATCCGATTTTGACATATATCATAGAGATGGTTCACATTGTATATCAAAGCTAAAGTGCAAAATTTCAAGACATTTCATTAATTTTTGTGGATTTTTAAGAGATTTAACGTTTAAAATAAAGCCCATTTGTATGGGAGGTAGGCGTGGTTTTCATCCGATTTTTCCAAAATTCATAGTCAGAATTAAGGCTAAAGAGCAAAGCTCAACTTTCTTTAAGTTTTGTGGATTTTAAAGACATTTTACGGTTAATATAAAGTCACTTTGTATGGGAGGTAGGCGTGGTTTTCATCCGATATGGCCCATTTTCGAACTTGGTCTTTCTTTTTTAAAGAACAACTTATATTTTGAATTTCATCGCGATAGCATTAAAATTGCGGCTGTAATCGTGTCGACAGACGGACAGACAGACGGACACACGGAAATCGACTCAGGAGATGATGCTGATCAAAAATATATATATTTTTCTATACCTGCCACGCCTCCTTCTTGGCGTTACAAACAGATTGACAAAGTTAATATACCCCTTACGCAGTACGCGTTGGGGTATAAAAATTGATATTACAATTATAATAGAACAAAGGAAATTAGATTCAAAACTTTTCAAACAGCAACATGTTATCAGTCGCCCAAAAATCAAGCTTAAAAGCTTTCAGGGGGTTTTCCGTTCGGAGGCTTGTTTTTAAAGGCGATTTTTAAAGGCTGATAAAAAAAAACTACGGCAGATATTAATAAAAGCTTTAAATATTTAGGAATAGAAAGAAAAAAACATTTTTTTTTTAAACAGGTGGCATTGCAAATTGGCGTAAAAAAAAGTAACTTTTCCGGTGGGGCAAATAAATCCATATGTATAATAAATCGGGGATTGGCCGAAGCGGACCACATTGGGTCCCTTTTCGTCCCCTATTGGACAAAGGATGCTACTGCTTGGATCACTCATACGTGAGCATGCTCCTTATATAAGCATTCTTTGTCACCTCAAGCATATCCTTGTGAGTCAGTTGACTAGCTCGGCTTTGAAATTAAATGGACGTCCTGGAATGGTCAATCTTATGCTTGCCAACGCCGGACACTGACACAGAATGTGCGCTGCCGTTTCCAGCTCCTCTAGGCATAACCTACACGCATCGTCCTCGGTCAGAGTCATCTTCCTGAGATGGTACATGTAGGGACCGTGTCCTGTGGCCAGTGCAGTAAGCCAGATTAAGTCATTCGAATGTATCGGATAACTTTTGCTGCCTCACTACAAGACCACTTCACGGCCGCCTTCGATTGCCTGCAAGCTTCTTCCCACCTTGTACGGTGTTTCGAGTCCAACCATTGCTTAATAAGGCCTGCCACCATGTTGTCGCCTATGGCGATACGTGGTTCTGGTCCGCAGAATTCTTCTGCTGATCCTTCTCTTGCTAAAGAGTCAGCAATTTCATTCTGTTCTATGCCAGAATGTTCTCTCAGCCACATAAGTGTGAGCTCATTTGTCTGAGCGCACCTATTGAGTTTGGTAAGACATTCTATGGCCAACCTGGAAGTGGTGTTTGTACGTTGCATGCACCTAATCACCGACTGATTGTCAAGGGCAATGACAACTTTTTTGCCATACACCAAGCATTTCCGCCAGGTATACAGACACAAACCTCCCTAACCTCAGTACACAGGATAGGCTCAACTCTTCTAAGTAAACACCTGACTTGGCTCTGCCATTCGTCTGAGAGCCGTCTGTGAATATACTGATATCATTACCAGCGATTTCTTCACAAACGACTTCATCTGTTATAAGAGTTTTATAACATTTTTCTGTTATTTTTAATCTCTGCCTTCCTTCCATAGGCATACCAGACATACCTGACATCTCTCTATACAATATCAAGGATGCGCATATGACCATGTAGGGCCGTTGCTTCATGCCACGTAGCATTTCCCAACATCCTGAGGGCTGTTAGCGTCTCCATTTTCTTTATTTCTAAGTCCAACGACAGCATTCCTAACAGAACCTCCAAATTGAAGCAAAGTTTCGCTGATTCTGTGAATGTTAATAATACATGTCTACTGGAATTTTAATTTTTATTGGTTTTTTGCCTTTTCTGCACAACCGCAGCTTTCAGTGTAGCAAGCTGAGTGCGTCACATATACATTGACATAATTTCGTTGCATGGTGTGCCCATCTTTGATCTAGAAAATTCCATCTAAGAGGAATTAATTCAGTTCTGCTCTATAAAGATTCCTCAACTCGAAAATATGAGTATTTGTAAATTTAAAGTAGAAGAATGTCAAAAATTGAAAAATTACTTATTAATTTGGCATTTTATCATTATCATTCTAGTTAAGCTTTCTTAACCCTGGATGGTTATACTTCGTCGAATCGACGAAGCAATAGTATTATATTTTTTTGTATTGTTGTTGTATCTAATCGTCGCAAGTTTCCGTTTTTTCTTACAGTGTTAGTTATTTCTAAGCTGTTAATTAAAACGCATCGTTGTCGCAAAAAAAAACATCTATAAATAGGAGATTTTCGGATTTGTTTGAAAGTATGTAAAATAAGTATAACCATCCAGGGTTAATAAAATCTATCTTGAGGTTATTACCGTTTAGGTTTTTCATCGTTTCACACATTTTGATTTTAAGGTATTTTTATTATTTTGTCCATAGCAAATTCACATTTCCTTGCAATGTACACGAAAATAGTTAGACTTTTACAAAAACCTACAAACCCACATTAGTGCCAATGTTAAAAATATTGCCATGGCATGAATTATAAATTAAGATACAAAGGATAAATATCCTTGAGTATTGGCAGTCGCATATAATATGATTTGATAACAACAAAATCAGTTTATTATCGAACATATACTAGGTGTTCGTTATGCGTTTACTTTGCGTGATTAGCGCCAGCGATATGTGTGGAGTTGCGTGCTCAAATCGAATATTAATTAAGCGATTTATTGACTGAAGACGCCAAAATTGGCGCCCTAAGTAAGAAAAACTATGTTAATTTTAAGGGTTATATGGGTTCAATGTTGACACTTTCTAGACTAATTCTGGTGTCTGTCTTTACATTTATAAGAATATCCAATGCAGTGTCGTGGTTCAAGTTCGTGAGCCTCATTTGGCCTAAATGATATGAGCCAAATATTTGTTTGGCAACACTTGAGCGCAATTGTTTTGCTATATATTTGCTTTTATTCTTTTATTTTACATGTGCCAGAAAAAGTTTATTTACATTTTCATCGATTTTGATTGTTGAATTATTTACTTGCAGATAAACAAATCAATATATATTTGACTTTCGGCACGTTCGAATGAATGCACAAATTAATTTTTTATTATTTGTTGTTGAAATATTATTTAAATTGATTTCACACATTTTTTTATATATCCATTTATACTTGTATTGTTGCACTTTGAACACTTATTAGTAGAACACATTTAATTAAATGGTATAAATGATCAATTTACGTTTCGGAACATTACTTTATCAAATTCACATGAATTAATTTCGCCATTTTGTTTTTTAATTTAAGTTAAAAATCACTCTCTCTGAATCTGTTAAAGACATTTTTTTTTTTAATTCCAACCGCCTTCTCTGATCCTTACTTTCACGTTCGCGTCACCGTTACGAATGTTCACGGGCACAGATTCGCTTTCCAATGTTGGCCAACAAATAAGTCCTCGTGTCAAAGTTCGCTTGTGTCTTATTTCTGTTGTAAGTGCATTTCATGTGTTTTATTTGTTTGTGTTATTATTTTTGCTACCTGTAGTAAACAACACGAAAGGATAACAAAAGCTATCGACATCGACTACAACTTCGACAGTCACATTCAAATCGTCAGCGTTTTATTTTAATTCATTGTCTGAGGAGTTTGTTTGCGTTTTTTACAATGTGCAAAATGTAACTGATTGTATGTGGAGTAAATTTTAATGGTACTCGCATGGGCGAAGAAGAAGCTTTTGTGGGGGAGGCCTTTATTGCAGAGTTGAACTTAAGAAATATTATTACCTTTAAGAAGATGATTTTTAGAAAAATTATTTTGGAATGTATTGCTGAGTTCCGCTTAACTAAAAAAATAAAAAAAAAAATAGAAGGAGATGTAAAATTACCGAGTCATTTTCGGTCAGATTCGGTCAGATTGGTTTTTTATCGTATTTGACTGTAAATGATCGGTCAAATTCAATCAGATTCACTCATTTTCAGTCACTTTCAAAATAAAATTAAAACAAAATTGTAAAACTATTTCATTACTTTTAATTAGTACAAAACAACAAAAACTAAGAAAAAGAAACAAAAATTAATAAAAAGTTATTCTTAAATGATACTAACCTTTCAAGTTAGCAGGTTCGTTTGTTTGAGCAGAATCATTTAGGAAAAGTTATTTATACTTCTTTATAAAGTTTTCGCATTAATATTGTAAGTGATGTAATACACATAAAAGCCTAATTTATTGTCTAGGTGACATGTTAACTAAATTTCGAAACAGCTGTTTTGATAAATCGTACAATTGAAGAGAAATTCATTTCTTACGTAGTGCAAGTTTCAGCGTCGTACACGTAATATTATTGTAAAACATGTTCGTTATCTGAACTAATGTTTATTGCTTAAAGCTAACTTTTAGTTATGAGTAAATTTGTGCAAAAATTGTGTTAAAAACACATGTCTTCTAATTGATACACAGCCGTTAAAAATTGTCTGTGCGTGACGCCAAAAAATTATATATTGAATGCATTGATTTTTTATTTCTATGTCAATTGAAAAAGAAATATTTATTTTTTATTTTATTTTATAGAAGAATATCCATGTCTTACGCAGCAAAGTTAACCAGTGATAGCCGTATGCGGAAGCTTTGAGAAAAGAGAAAGACAGATGATCCATACTTTACTATAAGTGAGACAAAAAGAATTAGTGAACAACGAAAGAAAAAAAAGGGAGCAAGCTTCAAAAAGCGAGTTAGCAGCCTTAAGACATAGGCAACGAGACCAAAAGAGGAAAGAAAGGGCTAAAAAGCGGGTTCAGGTTCCAAATGTTTATGAACCCTCGTCAGTGAATATGGAATCTCCGTACAAAGAAGAAAAAAGTGGTAGTCACAGAACTCGCACGTAAAATGAACATAGCTCTATGAAAATCCACTCGATTCCAGATAGCATTCCAGATATATACAGTGACTCTCAAAATTGTTCACACTTTTTAGCAAGTGAGAGCAAGATGTAAATGAAATTTTCTAGACAGCTTTAACCCTCCGTCTGACAAACGGGTCTGGCCAAACATATTTCTTTTTCGACGTCTATTAAATATATTTGTATTTTAGATAGAGACTTGTGCTTGCAACTACCCTCCTAAAATTGAATTGACTATCGATTTATCACCATGATAATTTGAAAAAAGTCCTTTAAAAGGACAAAAAAAGGATTTACAAAAAGTTATCTTCGAACCGACAGATGGTGCCTGGCTAGACCCTATGTATTTGTATGGAAACATGGGACATATACAACATTTTTCTTAATTTTTCCGCGTTTATTGCGACTTTTCATTGTATTTATTTATTTCGCACTTACTGTTGCAAAGCATACGATTTATCACACACATGCGTGTGTATTTTCACTGACGCGATGTTGGAGATGAAGGAGAAGAGCGTGAAGTGAACCAAGGTGAAAATGTATTTTTACAACTTGCAAACCGGTACAATAACAGCGGATGAACAATTGTGGCTGACAGTTTTTTTACAACACCAGAAAGGTGCCAAGCGCCTATCACAAATTGGTTTCGCATACGTTGGCACCATTCGGGCGAACAAAAGATGTTTACCTGAAGAAATGAAGAAGAATCATACACGCCCTGTGCTTTCATCTCTTTTTGGCTTTCAAAAAAACCTCGTTTCACTTTGCAGCTATGTGCCGAAAAAGAACAAAGCTGTGAATTTACTTTCAACGGTGTATTATTCGAAATATTCTGAAGATGAAGCACGAACACCAGAAGCAATTTTGTTTTATTATGCGAATAAGGCAGGCGTTGATTGCATGGACCAAATGGTCACACATTTTTCAACAAAACGGCTAACCAGACGACGGACGTTGGCTTTCTTCTATAATTTATTAGATGTCATGGGACTAGCTGTTTTTGTCATTTGCAAGGAAGTCGATCGTCTCGATGAAAACGATGCCAGACGAAATTTTTTGTATACTCTTGTCAAAACATTGGTTCTACCAAACGTCGGAAATCGGATGAATAATCCCAACATCATCAAGATTTCAGCTTGTCGTTTGGCTTTTGAATCGTTTTTTGGTGCTGCAATAACTATTCTAGAAAATGCTTTCAATGCAACTACCAGCGGTGCCGATACACGCAAAGGAAAGAGAGACTGCAAACTTTGTTTTCAAAGCAGGTGATAAGCTTACGACTCAGCTTACTTGATTTTTTTTGTTCAAAATGCACAAATCCAGTATGCCAACAATATTCAAAATTTGAGTATAGGTGTTTTGCTTGCATTTCTCAGAACGATTAAAGAAATTCGTATTATAACAATTTTTATATGATTCATATACAGAACAAAAACACACGATACAAAAACATGTTTTTCTTCGATTTAGAATAATTTTTGGATTTATTTTTCTCACACAGGTAGTTCATTATATGTCAAAACGAATGAGAAAGGTAAGGAATGAATAAAAAATATACCTGCTTTGTTAAAAAGGTGCCTGTAAGTAGCATTTATTCACGTTTAAATATATGTAAATGTATAAGGGTCTGGCCAGGCACCATTCGTCGGTGCGAAGGTAATCTGTATATTTGTCAGACGGAGGGTTAAAATAAAAAAAAATTTGTTTTTTTGTTGTAAAGCGTAAAATAAAATTTAACGGTTTCAGAAAGCTTTTTGTTGTTGCACGTGATTTAAGTTATTTTTTTACTTCATAAGTTACTCTTGCTGCTTGGACAATTTAGTGACTTCTCCTCTACAGAGCACGCGTGTTCATCTAAAGGGTTTTTTTTGTGTTAACATTTTTTAATACAATTTGAAAGTCATTTAAGGTAATTTTTTAACTCTGTAGATGTTTTAATGATAAAAATAATTTTCTTTTTTTGTTAGATAATTGGCTTAAACAATAAACCTATAGATGCAGTCAACATTAAACAAATTGAAGAGTATTTAAAAAATGGTATAACTTATCGTCAAATTTCAATGCGTTTGAAAGTTTCACTTGGTGCCGTAACCAAAATTTGCAAAACTTTGGAAAATTTACCAACTCAAAACAAATCGGGACGAAAAAAGCTCCTTTCTAAAAACCCTAGAATGGAAGATTGTAGGAGATCTACGCATTCAGAAATTTGAAAATGCAGTTGAAATTAAACGGGTTTTTAACGACCATGAAAATGTAAAGGTGCAAAAATTAAAAAGCAACTGCTCACGAAGAGGCACCAAAACCTCAGGCTAAATTTTGCAAAAAAATAAGCAAATTGAGCAAGTGAGGAATGGGCAAGAGTAATCCGGTCATATGAGTCCAAAATTAACTCTTTGGGCTCTGAGGATAGGGAATGGGTGTGGAAAACGAAGGGTGAAAAGATACAGATAGTTACATATAGCTATTTCTCAATAGTGGAAAAATGGCTTGCTGCAAGTTTTATAGATAACGGTATATTTTGAGAGCAGCGGACAAGCAAATTCTTAGTACACCTATCATGAGCGTAGCCGAAGTTTTGTTCAGTAGAGAACAGAATTATTTATTTCATGTGACTGATAAATGAATAAAAAATGTGTCAGCTGTTAGTTTTTCATAAAAAATTAATTAAGCTTTAGTAAAAATTAATAAATTTTATGCTTTTTAATTATAAGAAAAAATGTTTTGAATTACTAAATTTAATACTAAAATTTTCATTTTTTTAATGTTCAGGGAGGAAACAATCCCCCTTACAACTTTTATCCCTACCAAAAAAAGCTTTTAGACGCGTTAAGCCAAAAAATTTTTTATTTCAAAAATGTGATCACTTTTTTTACAATGTTTTAACTGGCAAGTAAATGTTGATTTTGTCCCGCCAGTATTTGTTGCCATGATTTTATTTTATATTTTTTTTTTTGCAGTTAAATTTAAATCAAGTAATTATTTGCCCTCGATATGCACGCCAACTCAAAGCGATTGTCTGCAAAAAACACACAAATTCATTTTCATTTATGTGTTTGTGTGTGAATGAGTATGTATGAGTGTTTGATCCGACGAATGCAGAATGCAACGATTTAGTCCTTTATCATTGTAGAAATGTAGGTTAATAAATCATTGACAGAGTTTGATGGATGCCAGGAATGTAGAGGAAGGTAATAGTAAAAAAATATCACAAACATACGTATACTTGTGCGTTTGTAAGTATGTCAACTTAAAGAGGCTCTGGTGTTGAATAATTTTTCGACTTTGGGATAGGCTGGAGCACAGCACATACATTGAAAGAAAACATATCAACTTCCGGTTGCAAAATTTTTTGGCGGGAATATATTTTTTTTTTTTGTTTTAAATAAATTTAAGTTTAAGTTGTTGTTAAGTATAAGTTCACCGAAGCGTATTTTAAACAAAATATAATATATAAGTAAATCCTATCATAATATGCTTTTACAGTTTTTGGCTACCACATTTATTTAACTCTTATAGACATTTTATTCTTAAATTTGAAAAAAAAAATATGTTTAACGCTTAATATTTTTAAGGAAATAAATTCTTAACGTCCTTAACTATTTTGCTGTTAGTTATTTAAATAATATTCAAAGAGCTTTTATGATCTCAAAGAAGTTAGTTAAAATTGGCAAGCTTTGCAACTTCTACCAATTCCAAGCAGTATCCTCAAAACAACTACTGTAGGTGTGCACGCTGGAGGTGTCAGAGGTCGTTAAATTGTTGTTGTCGTTGGTTTCTAAGCTCTTAACGCGGCGTTTGTTATCACTGTTAGTGTCGCTGTCACGGCTACGACTGTCAACTGGTTGTTGCTGCTGCTGTTGTTGTTGACACCTTAGTGATTCCTGCAACTGAGGGCGTTGAGTGTTGTCCTTTGAGAAAGTTTTGGAATCTTTTGTTTTGGTGTTGACAGTGTTACGTTTGACCTACATAATGTAATTGTGTATTAAAATATTATTAATAATTGCTTTATCAAACTTATTTTATTTATAATGATGATGATGATGTTGATTGATGTTAATAATTGTTTAAGGTTGTTTTTTTATTATTATTCATAAGAAAAAGTGTTATAAGTAGTACCAAAACATATTTTTTAAAGCTATCGGAATTTTTAACTTTAATTCAACTTAAAGGACTTTATGTCAAAAAAAAAAAAAAAAAAACTATGCGGAAACTCAGCTTGCCAAGTGACAGAAAATGATCTACATTGATTTTGACAATCATGATAGCTACCCTCTTTTCTTCTACCATGCAACAAAGTAAACAAGTTTTTATATTCAAATTCAAACTTTTACATTCCAAATTAAGTTTCAAATTCAACTTTTTTCCCCCTAAATTTAACTTTTGAACTAGTGTTTGAACTTGTAAATATGAAGTTGAATTTGATGTGTAAAAAGTTGAATTTGAAGTTTAAAAATATGAATTAGATTTGTATATATTTATGATTTCTATATCAGGTTTTATGACTTCTAGATCAGATTTCTGTCTTTTTACTTCCACTTACAAAAGTATGCAGCAAATTAACAAGACGTTGATTTTATGACAATTTATGATGAAAAATGCTATTGGGTGGAACATTAGTCTGGGCCGATATTTTTTTGTAATTTTAATGCCCAATAGGTTTAAAAAATTGCGTATTTTTGCGCTGGTTTAAAATACGCTTACTATTTTTGAAATAAATATAACTTTTGGCCCTCTACAAGAGCTTTTCTGACTGAAATTTTAGGCTAGGCCGATATTTTTTTTTTTTTACTTTTATTGCGGTTTAAAAAATTTAAAAATTACGCATTTTTGAGCTGATTTAAAATACTCTTAGAATTTGTTAAGTGAATATAACATTTAGGCGTGAATATAAATTTTTAAAAAAAATTTCGCCTATATTTTTAGTCAACCAACTAATTTGAGTCACTAACTTCAATAATCGACATAAAAGCACAGTTTTTGCGGAATTCGATATGTTTTGTTTTCGAGGCGTATGAGTGATTATTTTCATATCGTGGTTTATTTTGTATAATTATTTTGATTATTGTGTTAGAAAAAAAATTTATAAGTAAATACCAGTTAAAAATTAAAATTAATTATTCCAAGCAAACCCGTTTTTTTTTAAGATTATGATAGATATGAGATATGACAAGAGTATATTGAATTTTTTTATCAAATTAATTTAAAGTACTAAGTTTTTGATTTTTGCCTATAAGTTTTTGAGAAATGCTCCAAATTAAGAATTCTTAATTATCTTTTAAAAAGTATAATTGCGAAAATTAGCACAATAACAAAACTATCACAAAATTTCACTAATACAACAATATTGGTTTGAAAGATAACATAAAAAAATTTTTTGAAGTTTATTAGAATCAAAATTAAAATGAACTTTAAAAAATTAACACTTTTTCAAATAAGTTCAACGCTTGAAGCCTGATTTAGAAATTGTATGGGTAATTTAACGTAAACAGAACAATCATCTCTAGCCAGTGTACAAGTATTTGTACCTGTTTGATGCCTACTTCGAGTTATCGTAAATAGCCAAAAGATTACTTTTCTTGAAAGTGATTTTGACAATTTAAATTATATTAAAAAGCACATATTTTAAATTATTTAAAAATTAAATTTTTGAAGTTTTGACATTTTTTAAATTTTTCGAGATGATAAAAAAATAGTTTCAAAAATGCTGAAGTTTAAACATTGACTGCTGCATTTTCTTATAATAATTTGATGCAATGACTGGAAAAATCATCCAATTCTCAAAAAAAAAAAAAAAAAATCGCTGTATAATTCTCTTTTATACAATTTTATGAGCAGAGAAATCGTCTCCGATAACAGTCATATATAAATTTTAGATGATTTTACAAAAACCGTAATTTAGGAACTAGTGTTTGCATAAAACCAATATTTTATACACAAGTTTGTTAGTTATAACATCAAAATATGGCTGATTTTGAAAACCATTACTAGAGTGGAATATGGAGCCAAAAAATTTTTTAAGGGTTTCACGGATTTTTGGACAGTCCTCATCAAAACAATATTTTCTGCATCTTTAGTTTTTTCTGCGACATAACTTTTGACTGTGCCCGAGCACTTATATGTTTCAACTACTAATCAAAAATTTAAAAATTATGCCTCCTTTTTTTTGATGTAAGCCTGTTAATTGAGGCATAACTAAGAACCTATCAAGAGTTTACTATGGTACTATGTAAAGGATACCAACTACAAAAGGGTTCAAAGATCACCAAAAATGGTAATTCCCCAATATCTCCGCTCCTCTTTGCATTTTTGGCAATTAATTTGATGATGAAGTGGCTGTTAGAAAGCTGGGATATGGATGAGAAGTGTGAAATAGTTCGCGAATACGTTAATCCTCGAATTTTGTTCGACAAAGAACCGTGTTACAAGATTATTGACTGGACTACGGCATACACTGACTCACACGAGCTATGGCGTATAAGTTCATTAAAAGGCTTTCTGAAACTGGAGATAAAATAGAAGACATTATAGAGAAAGTTCCATGCCATAACCAAGCTACGGAGCGACATATTAAAGTTGTATCGGAGGCGTCTAAGGCCACAGCAAGTCAAAAATGTCGAGAAGGTCAAATTGCTGTTACGTTGTCCGCCGGGAAAAATCGACCGAAATTCGATACAAAACGTGAATTTCGATAAACATTAATAAAACTTTATCATTGGATAGAGAAAAAAATTACCTTTCAAAAAAATATGTGTTTTTTTAAGTATGATATATTTAATGTTAAAACCTCTGCTTAAGCCTGTATGATACTTAATTAAATTGATCATTGAAAATTATAACTAGAGCAGTTCAAATAGCACGAATGCATGGATTCAATTGGTGTGAGTGAGTACGCATATGGTACGAATTGGAGAAAAATTTGTAGGACGGACTGTATTTTCTTTGCATTTTTTTTTTGCCGTTTCTTTCAATTCGTTCTTCGTTAAGTTTCGATCAAATATGTACTGTGTTGTTAATAATTAATTTGAGATTTTTAGAGTAAGCAAAACTATTTAATATAAATGAATGCTGAATTGGAAGTGATGTGTGTAGCTAATTTTAATTTATTCAATGCAGCTGCTCTTAAAAACATCAGAAATGAAAAAGTTACTACTATTCCTTTATTCCTTTTCTTACAAAATATGTCTGTCCTGCCCACGCACCACTTGTTTTCAGATTTTAAAATTGGACAAAAAAAATTAAGTATCATACGGTCATTATAGTATAATATTTCTACTTTGCGCAGTTTAGACATATGTATATAGTCTTATAGCGTGGACATAACTGCTATAACGTTAAAACTTCATAGCGCATTTTTGGCGATAATTATATGATCTACAATTTTGTTCTAAGCATATTTTTTATCTGACAAAGAGGAGCGGAGATATTGGCGAATAACGATTGTTGGTGATCTTTGAACCCTTTTATCTTGTAGCGCGTACATGGTACCATAGTAAACACTTGATAGGTTCTTAGTAATGCCTCAATTAACAGGTTTGCATCAAAAAAAATGTAGACATACTTTTTTAAATTTTTGATTAAAAAAAAAAACACTTTAGTAGTTGAAACATATAAGTGCTCGGGCACAGTCAAAAGTTATGTCGCAGAAAAAAACTAAAGATGCAGAAAATATTGTTTTGATGAGGACTATCCAAAAATGCGTGAAACCCTTGGGGTTAAAAATTCGTTCCACTCTAACCATTACTCAGCTGGATAAATTATTATAAAAAGAATAAAAAGAATAAATTATTAGAAAAAGAAAGATTTTTTTTTGGATATTTAAGAATTCGTTCAGTCGTGGGTTTGAATTTAAATTATTTGCAAAAAAAAAAAAAAAAAAATTTAAAAAAAAAACAAAAAAATTAAAAACATTTTTTTGTACTTCGAAATTTTTTCAATTTTTTAACATAACTAAAAATAATTTTAAAAATACTGAAGTTTAAAAAAATCCAATTGGTAATTTTCCTTATGAAAATCTTGTAATACGATTAAAAAAATCATCAAATCCGCCATAGAATTGGACAGTATAAAATGATTTAAAACTATTTTTTTTTATTGTGAAATTGTTTTTAAAAAAAAACATATTTAGACTCTAGGTGATTTTACAAAGCTTGTAATTTAGAAAGGACTTCGCACAAACAAAATAGAATAGACAAAAGTTTTAGTTATTCGATTACGTAAAATACCCCATAATGTGTTAAATTCCGTAGTTCGCGTATTTTTTGCATTCTACAGTCTTACAAAATTAAAAAAAAAATCCATTTAGACTAATGGTTTTTTTTTTGAGAATCGAAATACAAAATTTTTGTAGTTAAATTCAAATATAATGATTGCTACTTCTATAAGCAAAGTTAATTTTCATTTGGCAAAAGAAAATTTTCATTGTTTCTTTCGAATTTATGTTGAAAATATTATTATTCTTAAAAATAACAACACATTTAGATTTTAATAGCCTCATTTGTATAATTTTTTATACTATCTGAATCCTATGGGGGAGAGATTTAACACCCCCAAAACCCTCCCTTGGCTATGGGCCTGAAAATACCAAATATAACACACCGTGAATACCCTTAAAAATTCATCACAGTTTACCAAAAGCGATCTTTAAATCATTTTTTTTTTTTTTTTTGTTAAATGTCGACGGCTTTTATTTGATATTCTAAATTTTTTGTAGATAACTTATGACAAAATGCGCAAACACAAAATTTTGTGATCCCTTTTTATCTGTGTTAACTTCAGCATATTCACATAAAACTTATATCGATGGAAAGGTATTTTCGAGTAGATGTGCACAATATAATTTGTATTCGAATATATTTTCATTAAGATAGGTAAAACTAAGCGTGCGTTCAGCAAAAAAGTAAAAGAAAACCTGATTTTGATATGGCCGAATTTTGGCCACAAGCGATACTAGTTTCAATTATTGAACTAGTAAAACTAAAAATTCGATCAACTGTTTTTTTGCGTTCTCTTACAATTTAAAAAAAAAATTTAATGTTTTAAATTGCATATAAGTTGAATAAAAAATAAGATATCATTTTGAAAAACTACACATATATTTTGAGTTAAAAAATTACACAAAACAATTTTTTTTTAGATGTTTTTGATTAAGGAATTTAATTTTTATAGATTTTTATCTACAAAATTAAAAAAAAAAATATTTTTCTCTTGCTTATAATAAAAAAAAACTTGTTTGAACATAGCTAAAATATAACATCTCAAAACAAGTTAATTAAATATTGCAAAAACTTACCCCATCTGTAGTTGAAATACGCTGCTCAAGATCGATTATTTCCTGTTCATTATTGTAGAGACATTCTTGCAAGTTTTCAATCTGTGTGTAAACAAAAGAAATCAGTTTTTTAAATATTAAAAGTTCGCTGCAAACCTTCTGACATAGCTGCTCCTCGCGTTGCTGTCGTGTACGTTCTAACTGCAGAATGGCATCGCAGAAAGGATTTCCTTTGCACTGCACATTATAGATGTCGTTGTAGGAAAACTGCTCACCAGTCTGAAAATAGAGTGTCTTGGTTGGTTCATTTTTCTATCACGTTCTAAGCATAAACTCACCATGTTACACAATAGGTCAGCCACTTGTTTCAAAGTTTCGCTATTGCGGCCTACAAAAGATTTTTCCGTTTGTAGTTTTGACACCAATTCTAAAAATTGCTTTACTTTAGTATTTAGTTTTAATTAAAAGTCTATCACAGAAGCTACTACCGTTGTTTTCTATCTCCAATTGTTGCACTCTTTTCTTCAGCTCAAATGAGCAATCATTGAGCTTTTGTATTCTTTTGCGCACACCATCCAACATTTTTGCATCCTTATCGTTTTCACTTTTGGAACTGAAACCTGAATCATATTCATTCCAAGTGCCACTAGAAGGTTCGCCTTGTTTTGCCTCAAGTTCTGTTAATTGGCGACGTATAAAGTCTAGCTTACGGTACGCTTCGATTTTTTCCGACTCCTTTCGAAACAAAGGCATGTATAACTTAAAGCTTAGTTGTGCTTTTCTTTGTTTAATAATTATTTTGCCAACTTACTGATTTTTGAAAAATATCCGAAAGACGTTTTTTATGAAACTCATAGTTTTGCTTCTTCATATCCTTTGTCATTTCGAAAAGCTCATTCAGCTCACATTCGAGCACCTTGAGCTTTTGCTGTTCCAACTGCTCCGTCTGGCTAAGCGACTCAAACTGTGATATATCATCATTCATACCAAACTACACAACAAATTGCATGAAAAAAAGGAACATTTTACTCTATTGCATGCTATAAAGCAGCTTTAAAGCTCAAGCATTACCAGTTGATGCTGCGCACCGAGGCCATCGGAGATTTGAGTACAAGTGCTGCGCGGTGTATTGATAGGTGGCATTGCGACGATAGTGACAGTGGATGAAGAGTTTTGTGGTGATGATGCAAGCTTTTCGTTTTAACAACAAACAAATAAACACAAAATAAAAAGCTCGATTTAAGAAGTGGAGGAATTTTGAAGATAAGAAATATAATTTTGTTTTGAAGTTTGTGAAATCGTTTTTTGTTTGTTGCTATATTTTTTTCTCTGTCGACAACTTTCACTGACAACAATTTCAAAAGCTCACTGAGCCAACAACAACAAGACACATTCAAGCGTTGATCAATACAAACCTTGGAGTTGGCGCACTTTAGATCGTTGCGCAGCTCCTTAATGACATTATCCTTGAGCTGTATCTTCATTTGAGCATTTTGTATCTCATCCTCCATGCAGAATATCTGCCGTCTTAAATCGAGTATCTCGTCGTGTCTTTCCGCCACCTCAATGGCTAAAGCTTTCATATTGGCAATAAGCTGTTGGTTGGTTGGTTGGTGTGTGTGCGTGCATGCGTGCGTGCGTGTGTGTGGAACAGGCCAGAGTGAGTAGCAGAAACCATTGGAAGAAAAGACAAGAAATGCAGAAATTTTAGTAAATTTATTAAAGTACAAATAATTTACAATAACAAAACGCAAGAACGTAACAAAATTTTGCAAAATTAACATAGAAATTTTATTAACAACAATAATTTATATGTATGCGTGATTAGTTGCGTTAGTGCGTGAGTGAGAGTTTCAAAAATTATTGCGTCTACGCACCTTGTTCTTCTGCGCGGCCTCTTGATCTATGCTGTTCTGAAAATGGAAATTGAATCAAGTTTTATGCGTTATCAATGAATAACGGTGTTTGTAAGCCTCACCCGTACATAACTGCCCTCCGCTGGAGTGTTCTGGAAGAAGTTTGAAAAGAGATAGAGAGAAAATGAGAAAGAGAGAGAGAGAGAGAGAGAGAGAGAATAAGAAATAGAAAAATTATATAATTAGTAAAATATAAGTTTTGGTTGAAGAATTAAAGCTCACCTGATTACTTAGGCCCAATATCTGATCAGGCCTCAGTGTCTCGAACTGCAAGCCCTGTAGATCCCAGCAATCGTTGTGGTAGCCATTTTGTATGACCTTAAGCAGCGTGCAGATGTCTTTTCTATACTTGACCGCATCGTTGTCTTGGCTATGACGCATGGAAGCTTTGCGCTGTACACACTCTAAGCGATCGGTAACCTCACATTCAAGGTCTTCCATGTTATTGATGATGGCATCGTTGATTTTGAGCAGCATATCTATCCATTCTTGATAGGTCACCAATTTAAGCTGAAGTGAAGAGATTTTTGAATATAATTAAGTACTTTTATCGTTGAAATTTTGTTAAATTTTTTTGAAAAATATCATTTTTCACTATTTTAAGTTTATACAGTTTTACTCGGATTTATTTTTTATTTACGTATGAAATCTATATTTCATACGGAAATGAGTTGATAATTTGAAACAAGTTTAAAGTTGTATTTGCAGTGAAAGCTCTATTTCAGGATAGTTCCAGAAAACGTATAATTCTCCGTTAAATTATTCCTGTAAGTATCTTTCTCGTTGGAAAAGCAGTTTTTTTTGAAATTTTTTGAAGAATTTTATCTATACTAATAATTACGTATGTTCGGGACCGCAGAGCTTGAGAACGGCAGGAGCTATTTCAATAAATCTTTTTCTATTGGATAACAATGATATCCAGTTGGAACATAAGTTTCATATTATACTTGCCACTCCCATTTTTGAAGCCCAATAAATGTGAAGAACATAAAGCAGCAGGAAATGCTTTGAAAGAGATTTGGACGGCAGCAAATACCAATCGGTGTTATTTCATTAAAAAAAATAGTTACACGAAATTGAGCACGCCTACCTGCCACGCCCCCTTTTTTGAGAAAACATAAAAACATGAGAACGGTTCATTCAGCAGATTTGAGCAAAAAAGGTGTCAAATTGTTCTGTATTAGATTTACATAAATAAAAATAAAATTTTCAATGCCTACAGGCCACGCGTAGTGTACTGAAAAAAAAAAAAAAATTAAAAAAGTGAACGACTCAATCGATTTGAACAAAATACGAATAAAACAATTCTGATTGCATTTAGATGACTATGAACTAAAAGATATTTAAAATTGCATTGCTACGCCCGCCTGCAACGCACACAATATTGAAGAATATAACAGGATAAGAACGCCTGAATCGATTTAAACAAAGAAAGGTATCAACTATTTCTGTATTTCCTTTGAATTAATAATCACATCGCACAGTTTGCCAAGGTCTGCCTTCCTCGCTCACTTTATTTAAAAAAAAACCCTAATAAGACGAGAACAGCTGAGCCGATTTCAGCAAAAACGATATCAATTATGTCTGTGTTTTATTGCGGTCAACAACCCAGCAAAAAGGTGCTTCCAAAAGAAGGTAATGTGGAAGAAAAAGAATTGAACTCCACCCCTTCCACTTTCATACCCAGAAGGCATTCTTTTAACATATGCATGGCATTGGGTGGAATGCTTGCTTTGGTCTTTTCCAGAAGTACTTCCAGAATTTTTTCAATGGCAGACTTCTTTAAGACATTCAATGAAAGGAGGGATCGTTGCTACTTATCAACCGACCGAAGACTTTTCTTGAGTATTATCCCTCTATATAGACTCCGAAACCACTAAACCAATTTTTATGAAAATTCCAAAAAACTGCATCAAAATCTTGAGAGTGGTCCTGGGAAGTTTGGTGCCGAACGAGCAAATGGGACGGGCATTGGACAAGGGACATTGGACACCTCCCATATAAATGAAATTTGCCGTATCGAATAGCTTTGTTGTTTACGTCGCACAGCCTCGGAATTCATTATTCGACCTCGATTCTGAAGTGCTGTTCCACTACTAACATTTTATGTGTGTTGAACCTGAACAGCCCTAATTTTCTTTATAACTTTCAAACTATAAGCCACACATCAATGAAACTCGATATGCGCTTGCTTTGGAGTCGTTTGCTTCCATTGAGCAGATTCAGTGATCATTTAACAAGTGGGCGTGTCATCGTCCATATAATACAAATTTTGGACAGCGAATAGCTTTGGAACTAAATGGCTACTAATTGGCCAGGTCTTTCTACTGGAAAGCTGGCACGGGCATTGCAAAATGGGGAGTGGCTCCTGCCATACAAGCCAAATTTTCGATAAAGAATAGCTATGGAAGCAAAATTCACAGAAGATTAAAACTCAAAATAGAGTTAGTATTTGATGATGTCCTGTTACTGGAAAACTGGAAGGGGCATTGGACAATGATCGTGGCATAAAACAAAGGGTCTAATAAAACTTTTGAATATATGTATTTATTATTTTTTAATATAGTTGCCGGGTGTAGCAACGCACACCGGGTACTGCTAGTTTATTATAATAAAAAACTTTTTTACATTAAAATATGTACTTTGAAGAGTATTCAAATTTTATTATTTTATTTTTAACTTTTGAACCCTTTTACTCCTTCAAGTACCATACGGGCACGCATTGTAAATTGCATTAGCAATTTTCGTATTTCGTTAAATGCGCATTTAGCTCTCAGTGTGAACTGACTGATTCAGTGTGAATTGACTTTATTTTTTTTCGTGTTGAATTTGAAAAAAAATACAAAAATGGCGTTTTGTGGTACATTAGGACGCTGTAGCAAACCGAATATTTGATTTTAATGACTGAAAGTGGTCATTCTTCTTAAGAAACACTTTAATAAAATTCCATAATTAAAAATTCTTCAGATTGTCAGAGATTTCAATCGGATATTAACGCTCTTCTGTTATGGTGCGACGCTTATGGTTTCAAATTAAATTTTTCTACATGTCAAATCTTTACTTATTGCCGAAAAAATGTCTGCATTACGCACCAATACTCATTTAGTACCAACAGTTTTTTTGAGAGATCAACCACCGTCAGAGACCTGTGCAGTTATTTTGATTCCTATCTATCATTTAAGACTCATAGAGACTATGTCATTTCGAGAGCAAACTCGCGACTAGGTTTTGTTAAAAGAAACTCCAAGAAATTCTCTGACCCACATATAGTTAAATCTATTTTTATGAGCGTGCCCAGATCCATTCTGGAATATTTCTATGTTATTTGGAGTCCTTCATATGCTGTGGATGTCAACAGAGTCGGAAAGGTTCAAAAAAGGTTTACTCGCTTTGCTTTGCGTAATCTGTACACGTATAAGGATATGTCTTTATATATTGTTTGCTGCAAACTTCTCGGAATCCAATCTCTGGAGCAAGAAAGAAATTAATTTTCAATATTATTCATAAAAGACATTCTAGGTGACAAGCTGCTATGTCCTGATTTGCTAGAACTCATCAATTTGTATGCGCCAACAAGAGGCCTTAGGGGAAAACCGTTATTTTATATTTTCCCCATAGAACTAATTTTACCCAAAATGAGGTTATCTCTGTAATTCCATTGCTAGTCATGTTGATTTCAGTATGAATAGAGAAATATTTAAGAATAAATTAGTTGAACTGTTATCTCTAGTTTAAGATTTTTGTTTAAGTATTATGTTATATTTGTGAGGGCATTAGTCCTGTAGATGAATAAATAAATAATTAAATAAAAGAGAACTAAGAAAGCTTTATTTCAATCGAACTTCTACGCTTTCTCTACGCTGGTCAGTTTTTAAAAATGCTGTTTTGAGAAAAACGCATTTAACCCTCTAAGCTGCAAGGTTGAAATAATGGGAAGAAGACAACAGAATACTTGTTTCTGGTAAATGTAGAAATATTGGTGCCATGAATTCAAATCTGCTGACTGATTGTCAATTCGATTGACATAGATGTAAGGTGAAAAAATTTCTATTACTTAACTCGCAAAATTCAAAATAATCCTACTTAAACTATTAAGTTTCTGTCAAAAGGACAGATAATAAAAAATATGCCTCTATCCACTATCCACTTAAGAAATTCTTATTCCATGATACAATGAACCAGGTAGTTGCAAGGGAGAGAGAGAGAGAGCGTAGACTCAAAACTGTCAAAGCTCATAAGAAGCTATAAGAAAAGATAATGTAAAAAATTTTCAACTATTTTGACAGTAATGTTTAAGAAGAAAAAGAGAGCACAAGCAGCCTTGCAGCTACGTTGTTTAATATATCATGGCTGCTACCTGGTTAGTTTTATCATGTTCAGTTCAAATAGTTTCGAGCTCAAAAGAGTGAAATTGTGCTAATTTCTGCTTCTCTCTCGAGCTTAAAAGATATATAAAAAAACTCTTTAAAGTAACTTGTTAGCTACTTGGAGCGATTATTGAAACACATACATTATTTTCACAAAAACTAGACTTAAACGACAATTTTGAAGCTCTATTTGTCTTGAAATAAACCAAATAAAAAACTTTAATTCTTTAAACATTTTTAAAATAATTTTGAATTTTTTGATAAAAGGTCGCAAAACGAAATAAATGAAATGAAGGTATAAGCGTCAAAGAATTTAAAAAAAATTGAAAGTCATTTTCAAATAATTCGTAGACATAGTTATTCGTATTATCAAGTTATTTCATCAAATCTTCAGATAGTAACATAATGCCAGTTTACAAAACTCAAAGAATGCTTGGCTTAGGGGGAGGTTCTCATTAAACTCGACCAAAAAACTCAATTCTTTGTTTTTCCATTTTTTGATAGTTTATAATACGTATATGTAGCATAAGTTCCCAAAACTGTTTTCTAGATAAGAACCTTCTCTTAAGAAAAATGCAAAGTCCATCAAAATGAGAAGAACAAATAATGTTATCTCCCGTGCAATGCCGGGTACTTTCTTCTAGCCAGTTAAAATTTGTATATTTATACGTTTTATTGCAGAAATATACCGTCTACCAGCCATTATTTTGCTGTATGTATATGCCTTATGTCGTACTTTGATATACGGCATAATAATTGCGGGATGACAATATTTTAAAATTGTTGAGTTAAAGAGTTAAAATTTGAGTTAAGAGTTGAGATATTTTAAAAGCTTCATTTGAAGTCTTCTGCATTTTTGCAAACAATTTCGGCATAATTGAAGAATGATAATACGAATTTATACCTTTTCCTAGATTACATCGCACCCTATCTTCAAAAGAGACACAACTCAAAATTTTAAAAATTTCAGGAGAAGCAAAAACCTTCTGTTTTTTTAAGGCCTCCAGACAAAACAATGAGACAAAATGATTTTTTTTTTTTAATTAAAGAGTAAGAAGATGAGTGAACAATTTTGATAGTTGATGAAGGTAATCACTATAAATAGTTTAACATTAAAAATTAAAAATTTGTAAATTTTGAGTTGTGCTTGTTTTGTAGATAAAGTGCGATCGATATGCATTAAAACCTTCTAAATCCAATTCTGAAAAATTTCAGGCCGATCTCAAATTGTTTAGAAATAATAAGGGTCCAGAGTTGGAAAAATGGGCAAAAACTTAAGATAGATATGCTATTACCTATTCAACGAGCTATTAACCATAAAAATCCATGCAAAACTTTAACACATTATGTTTCCAGTTATTTTCCCTGCAGCCCTTATTTTCTTAAGGTATCATTACAGTTTCGGATAGGGAAAAAGTAAGCAATTTTCTAAAGTTAATAAAGTTAATAAGCCCTTTATTGGTTATAAACATACATTTTTTTAAAAAAAATTTGAACATCCTTAAAGATTGGAAAAAAATAAGAAAATGTTCATATGGCGGACAGTTAATCTCTGGAATGAGGCGTCTAACAAAAAAACAGAAAAAAGATCCTTAAAGAGGGATGCCTTCCGCCGGCAATCTACCATTATATTTGAAAAATTGAAGAAAGTAAAATATTGTGCACTATTAAACAAAAACTGGACCACATTTTTGGAACAATTACCTCTGTTAATTCATTTTTTTCTAAATTTTTTTAAATTTTTTCATAGATAGTATAAGAGAATATGTTACTACAGCAAATAAAAAAAGATTTTTCAAAATCGGCGAAGCCAATCCTGAGATTAACTGTCCGCCAAATGGACACCGGATTTTTGAGCACTTCACTTTGGTGCCATCTACCATATATGTAACTCATAAAAATTATTATTTTCCATCTTCAAGTATGGACAAATTAAAAAAAGGGCCCAAGTTACGTTTAGAAAATTGCTTACATTTCCCTAACCGAAACTGTAATGATACCTTAATCACAACTTTTTATATGGGTACAACCACCTTGAAAAATCGCACAATTTTTATAAGAATTATTCGCCCGTGGCGCTTTTTTAATCACAACATTATACACATAGGTATACACACACACACCTTGGAAAATCGAGCGATTTTTATAACAATTTTTTGTCTGCGGCACTCATTTTCTTTATCAAATTATTTAAACACACCTTCTATGAATACATTTCTTTTTTTTAAATGTCAAAGACAACAAATACCAAAGGGACCCAAAAAATGCTCATACGTAAAATGTCGGAATAAAAAAAGAGTTAAATCTTCAAAAGTTGTGCATGTATTTTAATAGTTACCCAGTCGGCAATGGCAGTAGTTGGGAGCGCCTGACCAGACCTTAAAGAGGCCTGCTATAAGCACTCCGTTAGAATGGCTTCTAGAAAAGGTTAACCAATATTTTACATATTTTTGTCAGATAAGAATATTTCTACGTCATGACGTTGATATATATATTTTAACTTTTAACGAAAAAGTAAGGCTGAAATATAAGCAGAACCAGTTTTTGTTAGAAAAATTTATATTTTTCTTAATTTTACAATTGTTGTACTGCCCTGGGTAGCGAAAAATTAGGCATTATAGAAGCGATAGCAGAAGCAGCGAGGAAGTCATGTGTCTTACCGCCAAAAGTAGCAGTAAATGCACGCCTTCGTTAGAAGAGGCCTAGCTTCATTGCCTATTGGGTAATAACTCGTAAAATACGTATTAACATAACCTTCTTTTTGATACCCATAATGCTTAGTAAGAAAATTAAAAAAAGGACAAGTTTATAGCTCCAAAAACACATTTTGAAAACAAAAGAGGCCATTGTCGATATTAGTAATTGTTTCGTATTGTTTCGTATTATCGTATTATTTCGTACTATCGTATTTTTTCGTAACAAAAATACTGCTCTTCCAAGTCATATTTAATATCGAAAATATTCAAACTGTTCTTTTTTCCCTCTACCCGCAACGAATATGCCGTTGCAAAGGAGAATAACTTCCAATATAAATCTTAAAATTTTACTCACATCCGCATCCCCCTCCGCTTTGCAGTCGATTTCCTGCAGTCTCTTTATGAAAATCTCATTCAACTTGCTATTGATCTTTGCAGAGTCACCGCTACAGCACGGTTCATCAGTGAGCTGCTGAACCTGTTGCTGCTGCTCTTGCTGAGAACGATCTTGTTGCGACAAATGTGCTGATGAGGTTACTGTCGTGATTTCATTGCGTGAGAAAATCGATGAACATCTTGAGCCAGTGCTAGGTGCGGCACGCGTTGCAGCGGCTATACTGCTTCTACCTCCCGCACAAGCACCCAACGAACTTCTGCTGCATAGCTCAGACTTTATCGGTGGAGGAGTGGGAATAGCGGATGCTGCGCTTTGCTGCTGTTGTTGTTGTTGATAGGAGCTAAATGATGTTGGGCTTGCAGCTCCACTGCGTTGTTGCGCCATCTGTTCTTGTTTCAACAGTTGTTGATGTACTGCTAGCCGTTGTTGTTGAGCTTGTTGCGCTCTTTGTTGCCGCACATGCTGTTGTTGTGCCAATTGCGCTAGTAGCTGTTGATGTTGCTGCTGCTGTTGTTGTTGCTGCTGCTGTTGTTGCTGCTGCTGCTGTTGCTGCTGACAAAGCTGCTGTTGCAACAAAATCTGTTGTTGTCTTTGCTGCATTTGTTGCTCATGCGGAATGATGCAGAACTTACGCGGTTGATTTGTATTTCCACTCATGTTGACAGTTTTTTTTTTAACTCACTTTGTTGACTGATGGATATGTTGGACGGTTGATGGTTTACCTTTGCTTGATTTGCAAAGTTTCGAGAATTTTAGCAACACAAAATAGTGTAAAAAATAAACATGTGTATGTATGTGTTTATAAAATGTTGTTGTTGTTAAAAAAGCAAATTTGAAATTGTGGAGCGCCGTGACGTATGAGTGATGTTTATCTCAGTGCCAGCGTGTTTTTTGCTATATTACTAAAAACATTTTAGATGTTGTTGTTGTTGCTGTTGTGTTTTTTTTTTATTGCTTATTTGTTTTAATTGATTTTGGCACAGCTCAATGGCAATATTAATATGCATTACGCATATTTTAAATATTTGCACACACACAAACACAAAAGAACTGCTTCTGAAACACATGGGTTTCAGAGACCAAACAAAACATCTGCTGCTGTGTTTTAAAAACTTGTTGCTGGATTTTTTATTGCTTTTTTTGGCTGTAAAGCTTTAACGTTATTTTAACGTGGCGTCACGTATGCACGTCACAGTATGTTTTGGCTACTGTTGTTGGGGTATCATTAAAATTTTTTTTTCTCCTAAACAATCACGATCACAGCACGCACGGAACTTTAAAAGCAAACTGAAGAAAAGCTCAGCAAAGCATCAGGTATGAACTGAGTTCAAGATGCAAGATACTGAGCGGTGCTGAGCGCAACCTATAACAGTGAGAGAACAAGTTGAGGCAGAATAAATTGAGCGAAAATAATATCAAGCGATAAGCTGCAGCTACACCTGGCAGCTTAATTTTGATGCTGTTTTGTAGTTCATTCAAAATATGCACGGCTTAATATTTTTATCGCATGAAATTTTTCGAGTGCTACAAGTTTTACTGTGCTTAAGTTATTCATGGGACATTCAGAAAATTGCGAAGAAATTCTAATAAGATTGGATAATTCCAATAAACCAAATAGCACTAAATACTTTAGTTTTTTAATATGATTGTTTCAAAATTTTTCCTACTTTAATAATTTCTTGCATGCTATAAATTTGTTCAATTGATATATTGTAATTGTACTCTCTTCAATGTATCTGTTAATTCAAACATTAACTATTTTTTCGAGCACTTAAGAAAAAATTCCATTACGTAATTATTTATTTGTAACGTTAAATACGTTTCAAAAAATATAATATTGTTTTTTCCCGTTATTATTAAGTTTACAAGAATTTCGCATGATAGAAACATACAATTTATGTTATGAACTATATCGCACACTAAGTTGTACTGCGATATATGTTTTAAAATTCACCTCGAAAGTGGCTCGGAATCGGATATCATTTCCGATTCCAATATTAAAAGGTTGTACCTACATCTGTTTAAATACAATTTACGAACACATCAAGAAAACGACAGCGAATCTAACGTTTTTAAAATTAATTTACATATCGCACACTAAAAACAATACAATCACAACTCAACATTTACAAATTTTTACTTTTTAATGTAAAACTATTAGTAGTGATCATTTACTTCGACTGTAACACATCAAATACATTTTGTACACATCTTCTATCTCTATAGTTAAAAAAAAATTGCTTTGTATGGAGTTCACCCAGAAATTTAAAAATTTTGAGTTGTGACTGTTTTGTATTTAGTGTGCGATATGATAATGCAATTGAAAATTATAATATTTTTGTATTAAACATAAGCATTGCGTTAATTGCTGCACTTTTGTTATAAATTGAAAAATAAATTAAGTGAAAAAATTAGCTTTTTTCCAAAATTTCACAAAAGAAATTTTTAAACATTGAAAAATACAAAGAAAAAACATCATATGATCAAAAAAAATTTTATTGAATATAGGAAAATTTACTAAAATTTAAAGAAAATTTTACTTGTTTTAGCGCCAAAGTAAATAATTAAGAAGATTTTGAGACTTAAAATTTTTACACATAGACTAGCTGAATACCCGGCGTTACTAGGAAGTTGGTATAAGCATTTTGGAACTCATTCGTCTATTTGAAAAAACATTTTCCAAACTTTGAAAGAAATTAAACATCTTTCAAACCGTTAATTTCGGTGGAATAAGCAAAATTGTAGCTTCAACATCTGAGGTTTACGAGAAAAAGTTAAAAAAATATCGTGATTAATGAGTGCGTGGCGATAGATCCCAAACGAATATTTTCATAGTTTATATTTTATTCAATAGATTGGACATTTTGGAAAAAATTTCGTAAAAATCAGACCAAAACCAAAAAATGTTTGGCAAGTATTTATGTAAATTTTCCCATACATACCACGTGTCGTAATGTTGCTGTAACGTCCAATGTGTTCGGGGCTACTTAACTTGTGCACAGGAGTTAATTTGTTATTATTGTTGTCGTAAGCTTTGTGTGTTACCAAAAATTATAATTTCTTGATAATTGCCCACAAATCAATAAAATGCCACAACCCCTTCCACC
Source organism: Coremacera marginata (assembly GCA_914767935.1). Lineage (NCBI taxonomy): Eukaryota > Metazoa > Arthropoda > Insecta > Diptera > Sciomyzidae > Coremacera > Coremacera marginata. The sequence continues at coordinate 1,464,150 of OU612045.1, read as the reverse complement.
ACCCATGGTTTTGATTGTTTTAGACTTTAATTTGATGATTCAGTTCGCATTGTTACTGTTGGCAACTGTTCTAAAAGTGGGCGTGGTCAAACTATAGCAACGTTTACTTTTTTAGAAAAAGGTGTGTGGCTATTTTGTTTGTAGCAATTCTTAAAAAAATTAATTTTTAAGAATTATATATGTGAGCTTTATGCCAAGTAATTCTATGAAGCAACAGGTTGCCACAACAACAATGTTCTTTACAGAACAACCACCAGCAGATTAGACAGCTGTTTCGTTGGTCGAACACCAACTCATCAGTAATCTTCTGTGGCTCATGCATGCAGTCCATTAACTTACAAAATCTTATAAGCACACCTTCTGCTAAAACCAAAAAATGACTATTTTTTCTAAGTTATGCCGTTCTCAAATAAAATGTTCGGCCAACATTTCAGAACAATTGGCCCAGCAGCCAATTTAATGATTTTTGAAAAAGTGGGTGTATCTATACTCGCAGTTTGACCATGCCCATTTTTAGTACAGTTTCCGACAATATCCATACGAACTAAATTACAAAATCAAAGTATAATACGGCAAAACTCGTTTGATATATAGCATTTTCATTGATATTTGTGGGAGGTAAAAGGAGACGTCGAAACCCATTTTTAGTACAGTTACCGACAGTAACCATACAAACTTAATAACCTAATTCTAGTCTTATACGACCAAAACTGTCTGAAATATTTAATTTTTATTGGTTTGTGGTTGGTAAAAGGGGGTGTGACAAAATTTATCAAGCGTATGTAGAATGGGATAGCCAAGAAGAACACAACAAAAAAATCCCCAAGCAAATCAGACGCTACGTTCTTGAGTTATGGAATTAGTAACACATTTCACGACTTTGTTTTATATAAGTATATAGATTTCTTACACGAAAGAAAGTGGAAATTCTTTTTATATCAAAGTGAAATTATTCTTTAAATGAAAAAGCCAAATTTTTTTGAAATAAAAAAGAGAATTTTTGAATCAAAACAAAATTTTCTTAAAAATTTAATATGTATATCATAAAATTTCATTCAAACTAGTGGTATTCATGCTGATTGTGGAATTCGGCGGATCAGTTGCGGTGGGAAAATTACTCGAACTCATTGGTTTATCGATTGTAGAAGCCGGCGAGTAAGTTCGGTGTGGATGGATAACAAAGTTCGCGGATTCGGAGTTAAAAAAGCGATTGTGGAAAACGCAATAGATCCACACTCTATACGAAATCACTCACATTTCATCCGCAACAAGTTTGGTGCGGTTTGAAAAAAAAAATTTTAAGTAGAATATGATATAACATATTAATTTAAGGAAGTTTAATGTCGCTGAACTCGAATCTATGGTAAACATTTTTTTTTGGACAATTTTTCTTTTAAATTATATATAAAAATAAATGAATAAAAAAAAAAACACAGGTGCGTTGTTGGACACACGAGAGAAGCGAAGCTTTTTCGCAGTTACATAGATTTGATAGCTTAATAATTTTTTCTTTTTAATAAATTAACTTATAAATTCAAAAATTTTAAATAACATAAAAAAAATAACATATATACAGAAAACATATTTACTGCTTATTTTTTTATTGTTGATTGTCAAATGACATATTCGGCCACGCCAACTACATATACGGGCATATAATGCCAGCGATTCTCCATTTTAACTCTCCACACATGGTTGTGAACTTGGCTGCACTGAACAAATTTTTTCCTTCAACAGCGTACTGCCTAGCGAAAAAATCTCTAAATTTTTTCAGATTTCACTCCAAGCAAATCACAGAACGAGGAGTAACAAGTTTCGCTTCAAAAATATATTTTAAAGAACGCACACGAAACAAAATTTAACAAACATTTTAGATACCTTGCCGATGTCTTGCGTGCGTTTGTTTATTCCATATTTATTGATATCATCTATTTTTTTGACACTTAAAAACGCACTTGTGGGCATTGATAATTTTCTTCGTATCAACAACACCACAAACGCATTCACAATACAAACACAACGATGCTGGAGACACCTTGTGGCAAATAGAAGCAAATTGTGTAGCATAGCAAATACACAATCCTCTATCTATTGATAGACGGTGCCGATCTACTGCAGCATAGCTTCTGTTATAATTAATATTGAATTAACAACTAATTCTGAGAAGCCTTTGTGGCCTGGTGGATAGTGTATTTGACTCTCATTTAAGGGGACGCGGGTTCGATCCCCACGGGCGGGCCAAAAATATTTTTAGTATTTATATTAAAGTATTAAATTTTGTTGTTGTAATAAGCACTAGCAACAAAGAAGACATCAAATTTCCAAGAAAAAATCTGTCGAAAATTTTTCTGATTTCACTCTAAGCAAATCACAGTACGAGGAGTAAAAAGCTTCGCTTCAAAAACACAGGTGCGTTGTTGGACACACGAGAGAAGCGAAGCTTTTTCGCAGTTACATAGATTTGATAGCTTAATAATTTATTCTTTTTAATAAATCAACTTTTAAATTCTTAAAAAGAATTATTGTTATTGTTGAATGTCAAATTTCCACGCCAATTACATATACGGGCATATAACGCCAGCGACTCTGCATTTTAACTCTCCACACATGGTTGTGAACTTGGCTGCACTGACTCATGCCTGCGTTTGTTAATTCCATATTTATTGATATCATCTATTTTTTTGACACTTAAAAACGCACTTGTCAACGCAATTGTGGGCATTGCTAATTTTCTTCGTACCAACATAGAGTATAAATTATTATCTAGAGATTGCATCAACTCTGCTAAATCTCTGGTATGTGTTAACAGAGGTTAACAGAGTTTTTCCTTCACGGTTTTAAGTAAAGTAACTCTGTTAACACATAGCAGAGATTTAGCATAGTTGAGGCAATCTCTAGATAATAATTTACACTCTATGCCAACAGCACCACAAACGCATTCAAAATACAAGCAAACCGATGCTGGAGACACCTTATGGCAAATAAAAGCAAATTTTTGATAGTTGTAGCATAGCAAATACACAATCCTCTATCTATGGATAGATGGTGACGATCTACTGCAGCATAGCTTCTGTTATAATTAGGATTGAATTAACAACTACTTCCAACAAGCCTTCGTGGCATAGTAGATAGTGTATTGGGCTCACATTTAAGAGGACGTGGGTTCGATCCCCACGGGGCAGGCCGAGAAATATTTTTAGTATTAATATTAAAGTATTAAATTTTCTTGTTGTAATAAGCGCTAGCAACAGAGAAGCTATCAAATTTCCAAGAAAAAATCTGTCGAAAATTTTTCAGATTTCACTCCAAGCAAATCACAGAACGAGGAGTAAAAAAAAAAGCTTCGCTTCAATATAAAAAGCATTAAACAATTCATGAGAAAAAATATTTAATTTTCCAATTTTTTCATGCCAAAATTTCAGTTTTTCATAAAAAATTTTTTGCACATTTGAACAAATGTTTCATTGAAATTTTTTTTTCGATTTCTACCCGTTACAACAAAGTTCTTTTCAATAGTGTAGGCTTTGTACATATACACAAATTTGCTCTCTGGCGCTGTAGAAAACTTTTGTTGATTTCTAACGCTTCAAACCTCTCCAACTAGAGCTGTTACTTGTTTTATGCACTAAATAGTAAAATATTTTTGACCATTCTCACACATTGCCAACAATCTATGGAGAACACACGTGTAAGATACGCCCGCCATGAAGCATTCGCTCCTTCATGACGCATGTACAGCACTTTTAACGGCGACTTTCAGATTTTAGCTTTCTAAACGTTCGTGCTAACGCTAGACAGTTAAGCGTTTTGTTTTTGCCACCTTAACATTAGATCGATGCCCAATGCATAGATTCGATTATATGAACTTGCAAGTCTACACAAACTACGTAGACGATTGCATTCGTCTATCCAAATTCACTGGTTGTTGTGGCTCAGCTAAATAAGTTTGTTTATAAGCTAATCTTATTGCAGCTTGTTTCGGCGGCTTATCTTATCATTTCGAGAAATGTAAATAGCTATTTGTCAACAACCTGTGTGTTTGGCGTAGAACTGAAATTTAATTAAAAAAATTTATAATTTTTCTTCGTACCATTTCGTTTTCAAGCTTTACACTTCTGGGTTTATGTTTACTTCTGTGCCTTGAAGGCACGTTTGCGACTTTGAATGTTTGCTGTTTATTAATTTATCTTGGTTCTCGAAATACGTTCAACTTGAACTTGACAGCAAGTACAGAACGGAATTTTTATGCAAAACGAGAGATTGTTGTTTGAAAACTTGATTTTTTTCTGTTTTATTGCTATGGAAAGAAAATGTTTATTAACTTTTATTTTTCAAGATACGATATTTGGCTTGATACTAAAAATATTTCATTCATATTCCATCGAAAACATAATAGAACTTAATGTCACTGCGGAGTAACATTCCTAAATTTCTGATCTTGATAACGTCTTAAGATGTTATATTTGAGTCCTGTGAGGTTAACAGCAGGATTTTGAGGAAATATTAATCGTTTTGAAAAATTTATATTTTCGTTGACTAATATAATGCTTCTAGTGCCATTTCTACCAGTTCTTGTTGCCAATACACTTGACAAAGTTTTATAACCGTTATTAAAATTCAATTTTGGGATAGAGACAATTTTCGCAAGATATTTTTTGCTGTAAAAGTTCCGGAGTATTTGTAGATTATTTTTTCACTATCATTTTTTGCAGTTCATACTGCCATAAAATTATTCCAACGCTTCTGTAACTTTACGATGTCGCCACTGAAGAACGAATTTTCCTTGACGTCAGTTTCGGCAATGATCTCCTCATTCGAAACAAATCTTTTAACGTGGAAAATTTTTCAAGTCAGCAAAGAGGTGGTAAGCGCTGGGGGCGAGATTAGATGTGGACTGTATTTTGGAAGAAGTAGATGATACGTTGTCTTGGTGAACAAAACTTTGTTTAGCCAAATGGGGTCTTTTCTCCATAACTTCCGACTTTAAATGCTCCAATAAGCATCCAATAACCGTCCATGTTTCAAGTAAAAAAAAAACGAAATGGCCATTTCAGCCCTTGAAAGGATTTTGACCGAGCTTCTTATGATCAATTGTGTTGTGAAATGTATGAACACAAATGATCGAGAACTGGACGCTTCTCGGTCGCTTTAGGTGGTTTTTGTCGTTTGCACGACAGTCAGCTCAAAGCCGATTCAACTCCGAAGTGAAACTATGCATCCATGTCTCTTCCATATTAATGTATCGACGTAAAAACTCCGACTTATTTCGCTGAAACATTGCCAAACAGCTCTTCGAATCTTCAATTTATTGTTGTTTTTGCTCTGGTGTTTGGAAAAGAGCTTTCGTATACCCAAATTTTCGTGTGGGTATAACTTTTGGCACACTGACTTTTGATACCTTCAGGATGTCAGCAATTTCTCTCAACTTTACTTTGTGGTCGCCCGTGATGATTTTCACTTTTTTTCGATGTTTTCTTCAACAACTGCCTCATTTTGGTAACCAAAGCGTTACGCATCATTTGTGTCTGTACGAACCCGACAAAAATCACCATACCAGCATTTGATGGTTGTTTTTGATGGGGCAGAGTCGGGATAGCATTTTCGTAGTCATTGCTCGGCTTAAACGGTATTTTTCCCTTAAAATAGCAATGGTAAATCAAAACACGAAATTGCTACAAGAATAGCGTTACTATAACCACTTTAACTCGAGTCAATAACAAAACCAAATTCAGGCCCGGGATTTATTGAGGAATGTGGTATTTTTAAAACGTTATTCCGGCGAGCCCAGTTTCAATTATAAAACGTATATATTTTAAAATTATTTATTTAAACCATACCCTGTCGAAACCAATGAGCAATATTTATCGCCCTGGTTTTTGGAGGGATTTTATTGTACCTTAAATAATATTCAAAGATAAACTATTGCATTAGTCCGGCATAAATATAGTAACTCCTCTGCTCAATTGTCTACTAAGCCCAAAGTAACACCGGTTGGCAAAAGTTATCTCTCGTTTGATCTGAATACTGATATCGTTAGTTAAGTTTTTAATAAATCACAGTTAGACAAAGTCCTTAACAACATCGAAGAAGGTGTTGTCAACAGCGACGTGGGTTCCGAAACTCTGCTAGTATTTGTTTGTTGATACCAGGTATTTCGTCTTCACTGCTTTCATAGCAAGATCCATGCAACTTGACTGCTTTTCTAATTTGGATATCAATATCATAACCGATATCATAAAAGTCGAACAATAAGGACTCACCTTGTTTGAAACCGCATTCGATAACAAATGGGGGATAGGTCCTTACCGATTTTTTTGATGCAATTCTGTAATATGTGTCAAGGGGACCATAGCAGTTGATAGAAAAAATAAAAAACTTTCGAAAAATAGATATAGGTTTTTTTACTTCCATAGAACACACCTTATCCTATCTGGAAAAGGTACAAGTTTTCCGTTTTTTCCATTTTCCTATTTTTGGCAGCACTTTTCCTGAGCAATTTTTGAAACAAAAAAAATCCGATTTTCACCAGTCAAACTAAATAAAGGTAAACCGTGGAAAATTAGACTGTTTAATTTTTTTTTTTTTTTGTTCAGACAATAAAAAAAAATAGCACATCTCTCATCTAGCCCGTGCTAGAATTTTTTACGTGTCAACACTTTCTTGGGTATTTAAATACCCAGTAGGCTGTAATGAGTTAAATCAGAGAACGTTTTTCTTTGAACCAATTCGAATCAATGACTCGTACATTGGACCAATTCTTTGAGTTTTTGATGCAAAGAAGTATATGAGACTCGTTATTGCACTGCAGAAGCCGGTTTTGTTTGTAATCAACAAAAATATGGTGGGTGTCGATTTTTTTTCTAGGGTTTTTCCAAGATTTGTCGTAGATCCAAATAGTAGGTTCATTGGGCATCAGTCTTTCACATAATACGCTCGAAATTACCTTTTATGGGATATTAAGAAGGTTTATCCCACGGTAGTTGGCGCATATTGTGTGAGCGCCTTTCTTGTGGATTGGACAGAGTACACTGACGTTCCAATCGTTTGGTATATTCTGACCATATTCTGCATAGAAGCCTATGAATGCATAAAAACAGAGATTTGCCTCTGTTTTTAAACAGCTTGGCAAGAAGGCCATGGGCTCCCACGGTTTTGTTGTTCTTAAGCCGAGCTATGTCTTTCGAGTTTATTATGGCCAATACGATATCGATACATCAGTATACGCCAGCAGTAAAATGTTCTTATGGAATATCGCCAGTGTTCGGCTATAGAAATTTTTGCCATCCCTTTTCTTTAGAATATACTTCCGCACGTACAATTACATACTTTTTGTGATTGTTGTGTAGTCATAAAACCTAGAAGGTGATGATAGTTATAATTTTAACAGAATATCGATTGCAGTTGGTAGTTGCGGCGCATAATTTGAGCAAAACTTAAGCAATTTCTTCCGTGATTACAACCATGAGTCGTTTTGATCTCGTTGATTTCTTCACCAAAATAACACTTGTTGGGAAAACATGACAATATCGATGTCGGCAAAGAGATCATACAGTTTATGTGATCTTCAAATTCGGAACTCACCATTGCAGATCGGACCGGAGATCTTTCGAAGGATAAGTCCAGGTTTTTACTGCATGTAACGAAAATGATGAACGATTTATTGATCGTTAGTTTTATTCACCGAGAGAGGATCTGTTTTTGTTTAATTGCCTACTGAGCCAAAAGTACCACTTGTTGGCAAGAGTTATTTTGTCCTTTGATTTCAATGCTGATATCGGTTGTAGACAAAGTTCTTAACAACCTTGAAAGACGCTGGAACTATTTGTGTGCTGACTCCGGAGTTTTCATCCGATCTGGGATAATTGCAAGACCCATTCGATTTATTTTTTTTTCCAACCTGGAGAAGCCCTCAGTCGCGCGACTAAAGAACCAGGGTTCTCATTAAGAAGAGTTCCAAAAATTAAGGTACATTTAATAAAGCTGAAACACAACGTTTCCGTTTTATACTAATTTCTCAAAGATCTTGAACTCGTCGCTTGTGATAAGCACTGCATTGAATTTTTAACTTGAAGATTTCCTCTGCTCGCTAGAAACTTGAAAGTAGTTCTTTAAATACGCGTTGAAATGGGAATATTTTGAAAATTCCTAAAAAAGTTAAATTTTGAGGTTTAATAGAAAATAAAGTAATATAAATGAAATTATAAAAATAATTTTTTACCTTCAACTGGTTGTAGGTTGGACCCACCATAATTTAATAAAATAACTTCACTACATTTGATTGATGTCGGTTTTGTTTTCTTTGAGTTTTTATTTTTGCCATTTTAATTTATGTTAATTTCATATAATTTAACTTAATTGTTAAAAACTTCACATTTATTTTCAAACAACTCATCAATTCCTAATGTGTTGTTTGATTTTGTTTTATTTAGCTTTAAGGTTTTTTTTTTGTTTTCATTAATATTTATATATATTTATATATTTAATAATAATTTCATAAAATATTTTGCATACTTCAAGTTTTATTAAAAATTAGAAAAAATAATTCGCATAAAAATGGTAATTTTTTGCAATTTCATTAAAAACATTTTTTTTTTGCTGCTGGTTACATAATTTTTTTTTTTTTTATTACTTTTGTTTACAAGTTATCAGCAATGCTTGCTGGCTGTTTGCTGCGCGCTTTCGTTAAATGTTACTCATTAAATACACAATGAAAATATATATTTATATATGTGTGTATATATATATTTTATGCAATTTCGTTAGTTATACATATTTACTTTTGTTGCTGCATGTCTTGAGTTCGTTTGTGGGTGTGTGAGTGTATGTTTATGAATTATAAAAAGCGTTTGCATAATTTAACAAAAAAATAAAAAATGGATATTACTTTATATTTTCATATATATATTTTTTTTGTTTTAATTTTATTTTTTAAAATAGTTTTATATTCTTTTTGTTGCTTGTTTTTGCAGTTTTATTTTATTTTTAATTTGATTTCTTCAGTTGGTCTACAGTTTAAATTGTTAAGTTTTACGCTAAACAACAATTTTAATTTCACATTTTCAATTTCTCGCAACTCAGCATGTTTCACAAAAACAAAAAAAAAAGTTTTATTGGTTGAAAACGTAGAGTTGGTTGTTTGATGTCCTTTCATATTCAGCTTTGACGTTATCGAGCGATTGTTTATTTCAGAGCGATGTGTGTGTGGTTGTATTTTTTTGGGAAGGATTAAGCGGGAAATTTTTATCAAAAGCATGTGTGTGTGTGGGTGTGAATTGTATAAACATAAATGAAAAAGAAGAGACAGAGAGAGAGAGAGAGAGAGAGTTTGGTGTAGGGCTGGAAGAGAAAAGTAGATAAATCAAGTAGAGAAAAATAACTGAGATTTTTTAGCTGATGTTAAGAGTGGAGCTTAAAAGAATGACTTGATGTTGTGGTCCTGGCGCTACAACTGCGCACTTGATGTTTTTTGTATATTTTTTTTTTTCAATTGGATGGAAGTAGTTGTTAATATTGTTGTTGTGGCTTTGTTGTGGTGGTGATGTTGGTTACTATATTTGTTTGTTTGTAACTATTTCTTGCTTATTTTGAAATGTTAGTTTTTGTTGTTTTTGTTGTTGTGTTTTCGCCCTTTCTGCCTTTTCTTTTAAAAGTATAAATTAAACAATTTAAGCCAAATAAATATAAACTTTGCGGTCTTCCGGCGTTCGCGCCAAGTACTCTCTTTCGATAAGGCCTTCTATTCGCTTCTTAATGAATACGGGCGATGGTAAGAATCTTGATTTCAGCTGTGTCGTCACATCAGACACTAGCAAGATGTGCTAAAAAACAATTATAAAGATTTAAATTAAATCTTGCCTTCAAGCGGAATAACAGTTAAGCTTTAACTTACCGTCATTCGTTTTCTGGCCTTCATTATTCGCACGATGGCCGCTTCGATTTCATGCTTGCGATCCTCATCAACTTTTCCACGCGTTTCCTTGCGTTCTGGCTCTGACTCGCCCTTGGCGGCGACTGTTTGAATTTTTACTCTGAAAGGATAAACATTTTCGGTTTTAGCTAAAAGTTACTTACACTAACGTTTCGCTTTCTTTACCTATGAAATTTGGAGATAAAAGCATCATTTACATGAAATTCGTCCGTTGGATCGATTTCTTTTGTCTTCGTTTTAGAGTTGCGCACCAGCAAACGTTGCGCTGGTTTACCCATCGATAACGATTGCAGCGCACGCACCAATTCTCGCTCAGGGATATCGGTTTCTTGTTGAATATCCTCATAGGTAAGCAAATCGCGATTATTGAAGAGCATTAAAACGCACATCTTAAAAATAGAGGTCAGCAAATCAATAAACAATACTTAAGAAATATTGTGTCCCACCTGATACGTTGACACTTGAAGTATGTGCTTGCGTGTTGTTGTTGGCACTACACAACCTACTGTGGAGCTAGACATACTCGAGCTGGGGCCATCTTTATCCTTGTCAACATCAGCTTTGCGCCCATAGAAGACAGCATTAATGTAGGCGGTACCTAAAGAGATGAGTTTAAGTTAAAAATTAAGATTTCAGATAAGTTATAAAATTAATAAGTAAAAAATAGGAAGGTGATATGGAAGAAAGGAAGGACGGAAGGAAGGAAGGAAGGAAGGAAGGAAGGAAGGAAGGAAGGAAGGAAGGAAGGAAGGAAGGAAGGAAGGAAGGAAGGAAGGAAGGAGTGAGGTAAGAAAGGAAGGAGTGAGGTAAGAAAGGAAGGAAAGAAGGAAGGAAGGAAGGAAGGAAGGAAGGAAGGAAGGAAGGAAGGCAGGAAGGAAGGAAGGCAGGAAGGAAGGAAGGATAGAAGGAAGGAAGGAAGGTCAATAAGTCTTTACAAAAAGTAGTAGCAAACATGCTGGCCCAAATTTAACAAAATTCTTGGGTAAATTATAAAGGGCTGCACGAATGCATTCAAAAGCCGTTTCAACACATTCTCAAAAAAATAGAATGGAATGGAATGATCATTCTCAGCGCTGAGAATGGAATGGAATATGCATTCGAAGCGCTTAGAATGGAATGGAATGTGCGCTTGTGCGTTGAGAATGTTTAGAATAGAATACTCAACATTCTCAAGTGTTGATTTGAGAGTACTACCAAATGGTTGATGAAAAAAGGTTTTACGTAAAGGGATTTCAAAGGGGGGTTGCTGATGTCGAATATGATGTCAGATTTTCAATTTTCAAGATGGCGGATAGGGTTGCCACCTTAAAATATCTTATTTTAGATTAGAATTTTAAAATTCCAAAATTTTTTTGAAAATAGGGTTGCCACCTAAAAAGTTGTTATTTTGCAATTTTTTTAAATGAGCATTTAGTAAAAGGGAGTCGCTGATTTCAAATCTGATGTCAGATTTTGAATTTTCAAAATGGCGGATAGGGTTGCCACCTTAAAATATCTTATTTTCGCGAATTCGAGGCTGGGGCAAACACAAGGTAAAAATGGGTCGCTGATTCCGAATCCGTTGTCAGAATTTTAAAATTCCAAAATTTTTTTGAAAATAGGGTTGCCACCTAAAAATTTGTTATTTTGCAACTTTTTTATATAAGCATTTAGAAAAAGGGAGTCGCTGATTTCAAATCTGATGTCAGATTTTGAATTTTCAAAATGGCGGATAGGGTTGCCACCTTAAAATATCTTATTTTCGCGAATTCAAGGCTGGGGCAAACACTAGGTAAAAATGGGTCGCTGATTCCGAATCCGTTATCAGAATTTTAAAATTCCAAAATTTTGTTGAAAATAGGTTTGCCACCTAAAAATTTGTTATTTTGCAACTTTTTTATATAAGCATTTAGTAAAAGGGAGTCGCTGATTTCAAATCTGATGTCAGATTTTGAATTTTCAAAATGGCGGATAGGGTTGCCACCTTAAAATATCTTATTTTCGCGAATTCGAGGCTGGGGCAAACACTAGGTAAAAATGGGTCGCTGATTCCGAATCCGTTGTCAGAATTTTAAAATTCCAAAATTTTTTTGAAAATAGGTTTGCCACCTAAAAATGTGTTATTTTGCAATTTTTTTAAATGAGCATTTAGTAAAAGGGAGTCGCTGATTTCAAATCTGATGTCAGATTTTGAATTTTCAAAATGGCGGATAGGGTTGCCACCTTAAAATATCTTATTTTCGCGAATTCGAGGCTGGGGCAAACACTAGGTAAAAATGGGTCGCTGATTCCGAATCCGTTGTCAGAATTTTAAAATTCCAAAATTTTTTTGAAAATAGGGTTGCCACCTAAAAATTTGTTATTTTGCAACTTTTTTATATAAGCATTTAGTAAAAGGTAGTCGCTGATTTCAAATCTGATGTCAGATTTTGAATTTTCAAAATGGCGGATAGGGTTGCCACCTTAAAAGATCTTATTTTCGCGAATTCGAGGCTGGGGCAAACACTAGGTAAAAATGGGTTGCTGATTCCGAATCCGTTGTCAGAATTTTAAAATTCCAAAATTTTTTTGAAAATAGGGTTGCCACCTAAAAATGTGTTATTTTGCAAAGATATTTTAAGGTGGCAACCCTATCCGCCATTTTGAAAATTCAAAATCTGACATCAGATTTGAAATCAGCGACTCCCTTTTACTAAATGCTCATTTAAAAAAATTGCAAAATAACACATTTTTAGGTGGCATCCCTATTTTCAAAAAAATTTTGGAATATTAAAATTCTGACAACGGATTCGGAATCAGCGACCCATTTTTACCTAGTGTTTGCCCCAGCCTCGAATTCGCGAAAATGAGATATTTTAAGGTGGCAACCTATCCGCCATTTTGAAAATTCAAAATCTGACATCAGATTTGAAATCAGCGACTCCCTTTTACTAAATGCTCATTTAAAAAAATTGCAAAATAACACATTTTTAGGTGGCAGCCCTATTTTCAAAAAAATTTTGGAATTTTAAAATTCTGACAACGGATTCGGAATCAGCGACCCATTTTTACCTAGTGTTTGCCCCAGCCTCGAATTCGCGAAAATAAGATATTTTAAGGTGGCAACCCTATCCGCCATTTTGAAAATTCAAAATCTGACATCAGATTTGAAATCAGCGACTCCCTTTTACTAAATGCTCATTTAAAAAAATTGCAAAATAACACATTTTTAGGTGGCAACCCTATTTTCAAAACACATTTTTAGGTGGCAACCCTATTTTCAAAAAAATTTTGGAATTTTAAAATTCTGACAACGGATTCGGAATCAGCGACCCATTTTTACCTAGTGTTTGCCCCAGCCTCGAATTCGCGAAAATAAGATATTTTAAGGTGGCAACCCTATCCGCCATTTTGAAAATTCAAAATCTGACATCAGATTTGAAATCAGCGACCCCCCTTTGCAACTACCATAAAACTCTAAGAAACATGACTGGAGCAAAAGTCAAAATTCATGGTAACCATTTGAGAGTACTCTCAACGCAACGAATACATTCTAGAAATTTCCATATTCGTTAGAACTCTCTCAAATGGAATAGAATGTTCATTCCATTCGAAAAATTTATGTCTCTCATTCATTCGTTTCGCTTTGCAAATGATTTGCAAATATGGAATACTCGCATGGAATGCGTAGAATGGATTCCAAATGGAATGTATTCGTGCAGCTCTTTAGTAAATTATTATTTTCATTCAATTCTATTTATTATGGTTTCGCTGACAAAAAATTTTCCTGCAAAGTTATAACCTTTGATCCATGCGATAGCGTTTCAATCGAAATAAGACGACGTTTCAGCTTATTCAAATTTCTTCAATTAACTTCTTTGCTCTTCATTATTGACAAAATCATAGCAAAATTTGATTCGTTTTTTTTCAATATTGAATATTTTTGCCTATGTAGGTAACAATTTATAATCAGTGGCGGCCGTGCGATACTGATTAAGTGTGTGGCTCGTAAGCCATAAGAACCCATACGCAATCTCATCTGACGACGAATATTTTCTCAATGAAAATAATATTTCTGTTGGTGTCACCTCTCTCCTGACAATAGCAAAAATGATAGAGTAAAAACTGTCTTGTAAAGCTTCTTGAAAACATAAGCTGGGAATGGGCATAAAGCTTGTAGGTCCAGTTATCGACATGTTTGAGCCAACAATTTATACAATTATATTAGACATTAGGAACATTAGACATCCTCCATCCTCTTCTTCATGGAGGAAATTTTAAAGGGAGCGGTACCAAATCTCAAGAGACAAAATCTCCACCATGGACAAAATCTGCAAGTTGCCAAATATACAAAGTCAAAATATCAAATTAGAAAATCTCCAAAGACAAAATATGGGCATTTCCAAACTGGCGTTAAGTACGATTTGTACGAAAAAAATTAATGGAAAAGTCAAATTTTTAAAAAGGTTTTTTTTATGTTTGCATAGTAATTAAAACTATATTAAGTAAAAGAATTACAACAGTCGATCCTAAGAATATAAAGATATAAGCAAACTATGCTCTGGCGTGACGTTACAAAAAACAGAAGTAGTTTTCGACTTGGATTACAAAATTTGCAAACTCTGCGAATTGGGCAAGACTATTTGCATAAAACCTTTTTCAGAACGTTTTGAAAAAATATAAGTTTCTTTTCCAAGTAATTAAGTTTAAAAATCGTTTTCCGTTTATTTGTTATTAGGCTTAGTCATCTGATTTGACGTTACTGGCGTTACGTTACTTAAATTTCCATTGTAGATTAATTGGGTAATTATGTAAGTAAGTAATTATATGATTTAGTAATTAAAAAACAAATTTAATATATTCTGCATCTCCTTGCCTCAACCATTTTTCATTCTGTTTAGCCAATGCCTTCCATTTTTACTAAAACAAAAACGTTTACGAAACATTTACAAAACATTAACTCAAAAGAAAAATTACATTTGTGAAACAGTGCAGACGACTTGAATAGCACGGTAAATGAATTTATGTCTAAATTGCTTAAATCAATAAAATAAAAATGGTTATATAAGATAATATCATTAAATAATAAGTTTTAAATAACTTTAAGTTTTCGTGTCACGGTGGACTTTTTTCTGGAAATGCCCAAATCCAAAATCATAATATCCAAGCTAATATCACCAAATTTTTTTTCTTTTCTTACTTTTAATTAAAATCTTACACTTAGCAAGTTTTTTTGTAATTTGTAATTCAATCAAAAACGCTTCAACTTTATAAACGAATACAAAATTGTATGGATCAAACAAACTACGACTAAAGCAGACAATCTTAGGAACATTGCTGTTAAGTTAGATTTAGATTAATTTAACTTTTATTATATTATCAATACATACTACAATTTTAAACTTTAATAACCTTTTTACTTGGAAAAAATAAACTTAATCTATAAAAAAAAAAACAAAACAACCGACTACAAAATCACTACAAAGTAAAAAATAATTTTAAAAATACTTTTCCTTTTAATTTCTTGGTCATATTTGATAATTTATTTAAACATATTGTTATATATGAAATCTTATTATCTTAATTTTTTTCTTATTTGTTTTATTATCATAAATATATTAATTTCTTGATGAACACAAAAGCTTTTAAGGTTGGCGCTAATATAATCAGAATTTTAATCAGAAGCGCCAACTTCAAAGCCATTCGTATTCATCAAGAAATTAATATATTTATGATAATAAAACAAATAAGAAAAAAATTAAGATAATAAGATTTCATATATAACAATATGTTTAAATAAATTATCAAATATGACCAAGAAATTAAAAGGAAAAGTATTTTTAAAATTATTTTTTACTTTGGAGTGATTTTGTAGTCAGTTGTTTTTTAAAAAAAATTTTATTTCTTCCTTTTTAGAGAATATGATAAATTTTCGAAAAAAGTGTATAAACAACATAAATAAAATTGTTCCGAAAAAATTTGTTCTATTAAAATCTGAAAGTTTGTTGGTTATTTCAAATATCTGCCTCTTAAATTTAAATTAGATGTCACATGTTTTGGAATTATTATACCCATTCTTGTAACGAGTTTTATTACCCTAGTGTCAATATTATTCGAGATAGTGTTTTTCAAGTATTGCCACGCCCCTTTGTTAAATAAGCGCCCACTTTCTGGAGCGTTATTTCCAATAATTGTGCCTGCCCCTGTACTTTATTTCAGTACCCCAGCGTCAATATTAACTGCGATAGTGTTTATCTAGTATTGGCACGCCCATTTATCGCATAAAGCCTACTTTATTGACCATAATTTTTAATAATTCTGCCTACCCCTGTACTACAATAAATTTCAGTGCCATAGTATCAATATAATTCGAGATATACTCTTTTTATAAAATTGCCACGCCCATTTGTCAAAAAACGCCCATTTTGTTGACGGCAATTTGTAATAATTCTGCCTACCACTACACTAAATTTCAGTACCCTAGTGTCCATATTATTCGAGATGGTGTTTTTATAATATTGCCACGCCCATTTGTCGAATAACGCCCATTTTCTTGACCGTAATTTGTATTAACAGTGTCTACCCCTACACTAAATTTCAGTACCCTAGTGCCCATTTTATTCGAGATACAGTGTTTTTATAATACTGCCACGCCCATGTGTCGAATAACGCCCACTTTATTGACGATAATTTGTAATAATAATGCATACCCCTATACTAAATTGCCTCAAAATTATTCAAGATACACTGTTTTTCTAATATTGCCCCGCCCATTTGTCGAATTACGCCCATTTTCTTTCCCGTAATTTTTAATAATTGTGCCTACCCCTACACTAAATTGCAGTACCCTAGTGTCAATATTATTCGAGATACAGTAGTATCTAGTATTGCGAAATCTATTATTGCCACGCCCAGTTCTCGAATACCGCTCACTTTTGTACTGGCAGCTCCATGCTTATGATATCTATCTGTTCCCCAAAAATTATGGCAATCAGGCATATGGTTTAGGAGTTATCGATGTACGTACATTTAAAAAAAAAAAAAAAACAGAGAAACCGACGAACTTGAGAACCTCCTCCTTTTTGAAGTCGGTTAATAACTCATTGACCAATCCTTCCTGCAAAACTAATAACTAATTAATAGAAATTCACCCATTTGCG
Organism: Coremacera marginata; assembly: GCA_914767935.1. Classification (NCBI taxonomy): domain Eukaryota; kingdom Metazoa; phylum Arthropoda; class Insecta; order Diptera; family Sciomyzidae; genus Coremacera; species Coremacera marginata. The sequence goes on along the minus strand of OU612045.1, from coordinate 1,447,104 downwards.
GTTGTAACGTGAGTTGGCGTCCAGAATGTTTATCCAGATAGAATTTTTTAAATGTTTCAAATGCATCGCGTGGCGCTGCGGGTATATTGCAATTAGGTGTTGCAGTCTGGAATGTAAGGAAAATAAGATAAACACTCTTCAATGTTAGGTCTTAAAAATGTCTACTTGTGTGGGCCAGAAGCCTGTCGTTAATATCCGCACTGTCAATTCCACACCGGACAGTGACATGTTGTTATTATTTACATAGTTTTTAAATTCTTCCATGATGGTATTTGACACGGACATGTCCTTAAACATGCCTTCTAATTTGGAGGTAAATTGACAACCACATTCAGTCTGCAGCAAAGGAACAAATACAATAAGTAAACACAGTGTATTGCTACAATAATCTTGTCTACCTTTAATTTTGATATCATGTTCTTCTCGAAATCATCAGAGACTGATTTGTTAAGCAACAAACGCTTCGCTAGATGTGTCTTATAGTAACGTTCGAAAACATCTTTCTCCAGCAGGAAACGGAAAAGTACCATGGTTTTGTCCAGTATAGTTTCAATCTCCTGCTCGCTCATCTATTAAGCAAGCAACAATTTAAGAAATATAAGCAAAAAAATATATAAGCAAAAAACTTACGCCTTTGCCGCCCTTCTTAAGCTTGTCATCGATAAACAGCGATAGGTATTCCGGCGATTTAGTATTCAAATTAAGGAAATGCTCAAAGTCCGATGAGATGACGTTCTTGAAGATTCGATCGTTGTTAAACGAATGATGTAGAAATTGATCGAAACGATCTTTTAGATCTAGTAAATTCTGTACAAATGTAATGGGATTCGTGGTGCCATTTTCCTCCTCCTTTACCAGCATGCGACCTTGTTCGCGCAAATAGGCAGACATGGTGTCCGCTATTACCTTGAGACCCTCATCCTTGAGGCGTGAGAATAGTTTGTAGGTGCACGCTAAGTCATCTGTTTTTGAGTTTTTAATCATGTATACTACTCCCGAGTTTTCCATTTCAACAATTGTGCGCATGTGTTTTTTAATCAGTTCATCTTCGACAACTTTAACGATGCGCGGTTCGGTGTCTTTGTCGAGATAGAGCGCAGCACGCGCAGATTCTTCCTGTATGCGAGCCTAAAATAAAAAGAAACAAGTATGAAAATGCTGTCATATTTGCACCAACACATTTCAATCACCTCTACTTTCTTTATATAAACGCCAGCGTTGTTTTCCGCAAGAAACTTTTGCGATTCGAATTTATAGAAAGAGGCCGACTGCGATAGGAATGGTTTCTCAAAATCATCCTCATAGACTGAGCGCGTATTTATGCCCAAAGACATAAGCATTTGGCAGGCATTTTTAATGGCCAGATGGTTGATGGCTTCACCGCTACGTTCGTCCATCACCATACCGAGCAGTGTTTCTCGGAGAGCCTTTTGTATTTCTGAGTAACGCACAATCTAAGGACAAAAGTTATAAATGAAGAAGATTTGTTGAGATTATTTGAGGCACCCACCTGATCTCTAAACAATATCAGGCCCAAATTGTAGACATTGTCTACCTCGCGCTGCTGCACAAACACACGATCCATGTACATAAGTATATCACGTATCATCACCATCGAGGTCTGATGATCATTCCAAGCCTGATTCAGTTTGGGTAGAAAATTATTGTGCAGATTTTCGAGTACATCTAGCCGCACCTTGTGCTCCAAATGGTCGGAGACAACTTCGCGCAGCCCAAAGTATAGCCGATTGCCATGCTTGTGTAGCACCATTGTGTATGCATTGCGATAGAGTTCCTCAAACGAGAGACCCGAATTGTTCTTCTTTTGTATTTCTTGTATAGCGTTTTTTAGACTTGCCCAAATTGTTTCCACATACTTCTCATCCATAGAGGTCTGCAAGTTAGAGAGAGGGGAAAATTGAAAATGATCCTATGTTAAATAGAAACTTAATTAAAAATCTAAAGAAAACAAAAGCAATCGGCTTAGAGGCTAACATTAAATCCGTTCGTGCGGTATTCGGGCAACCAGAGTGGAAACTTGCGTTGTATATCAGTTAATTTGGTGTATTTGTGAGCATTAACGCTGTGAGGCACCAAGCGTTGTGTTGTTGTTGCTGCTGATGAACCTGTAGCCGCACCCATGGCACCTGGCAGGCCCATTGCGCGTCCGCGTATAAAAAACTTCCGATATCGGCTGCCATTTGTGCTGCTGTTTGTGAATAATAAACTTTTTTGTCGCTCCGTAGATCCTGGTAGTTTGTCTTCCTTGGGCATTTCTTGTCTGCAATCGACGCACACACACACACGAGAGCCGCGAGACAGACGCTCTGTTGCTGCTGTTCGTTTAGCTGTTAAGCCGCTGTTGATTGCTGATGTTAATGCTAGATCTTGGTTGTTAGTGCTTCAAATCTGTTAAAATTCTCCCCTCTATTCGACGTCGTTTTCTTTTGTAAAATATTTGTTCACTCATTGGTTTGATTTTAGAATTTAAACATTTTCTCTTCTACCCAAATTTTTTTTTCTATTTTCAAATCGAATATTTTTAATACTGATGTATGGTAGATATATTTGAAATATTTTGTTTATTCTTAGCGCTGTTGTTGTTGGGTATTCTTCGTCTTCTTCTGCGTGTCCTTACTTCCTTTTGTCTTCACACTCGCTGGTTCTCTCAGCCTCTTCTCTTCTTTGTTAAATTTAACAAATTAAAAAAAAAAATGAAATGAAGTCGCTTTTTTCACAAATAATAATTTTTTCTTTCTTAACTTCTTGAAAATTCAATTTTTTTCAGAAACAAATAATTTTGTTTTGACGCAAAAAACTCAACAAGGAATCAGAATGTTTCTCTAGAATTGAGGTGTGTGCGGCGGGAAGATTGAGGAAGTTAAACGGCAATGGTTTGGTTGCGTTTTGAAAAAACAAATGTGTAGGTGTTGGAGAGAAAAAAAGACAACACCTTGACGCTTGAAATTAATTTTGATACTTTTTCAAATTTTCAAATCGGATTTGATTGATTTAATGGAGTGGAAAAATTTGAGAACTTTTTAAATATGCGGCAAAGTGATGAGTTTATGGAAAAATGAAGGTCTTTTGAGGAGTTGTGGGGCAGGGAGCTCAGTGCATAAAAATAGTTACGAAATGTATTCGTAGACAAAATATTTTCAGTTTTATATTACGAAGGCTTTGAAATTTCAACGATTTTATGTTCAACGTTCAACGATTTTAGATTCGAATATTGAAGGAGATATGACTGTGAATTCAATTTTTTTTCGGTACCTATAAGAAATAAGTCAATTACGGAAGGTATTTGTATTACAAAAAAAAAAAAAAAATATGAATTTTTATAGCCAGTTTTGAATACATATTTTTTGTGGAAATGAAAAACCCTTTCGTCCTGGTCGGTAGTTTTTTAGTACCAATCAGAGATCTGCAAGCGGTGGCAGTATGTACGGACGCCGCTTAAAATATTCAACGCCACCGCTTTCACTCAGAACACAAATTGATGTTGCGTGTAGATCATATGAATATCAAACACTGCAGTGTTTGAACTTCGGATAAGCGATGGCACTTAGGATGTTTGCACGAATATCGAAATCAACAAAAACCCCGTAAGCAACGCCTCAAATATTCATCTCCACCGCAAACACCGCCTCAAATATTCATAGGCACCGCATTGATTCAGAACACAAATTGATGTTGTTGTGAGTATGAGTATGAGTAGTACTCTGATCCTCTCTGCTACTGCGCAACACCTGTGTTCATATTTTTGCTCTGTTCTCTGTGTTTTAAACTTAAAAAACGATTGCATAAATTATAAAATTCATTATAAAAAAAAGGTTATTTATATTTACTAAGCGAAATTCTGAGAAATTTTCACTCAATGTTTAAATTTAGTAGTTTCAGCCGACTGAATTCATCTGCCCACGAGCACAGCTCGGAAACAGTTTAGTCCGTGGAGTTTGTTGGTATACCGTTAAGATGATGATTTCATTGGCTTTGCAATGAGCACTCAAAATAAGTTTTTTTGTGAGTTCTTTTTTCTGTTGGAAACAATAATTTTAATCAAAATCGTGATATATTAACTGACCCTGTAGCTCCCAAGAGTGTGAGAATAGACCTCCTCTTCCCAAACGATTTTTTTATTGTCTTGACCCAAGGAATCAGCAGCTTTCGGATTGACTTCGCTATCCGATTCACCCTGTATATATGTAAATTTTACATACATGCATCAATAATAACAACCCATGCAATTACTGATAAATATTCGTAAAACGATTCGTTTCAACAACCGACGATGTTACGTTCGTGATTTTGGCACGAACCAAACCAACAACCATAACTACAACATAAGCAACTACTAAAGCATTTTATGCACGATTGTTCTCATACGAAAATTTGAATTTTTCTTAGACTTTGCTATTTTGTAATTTTATTAAAGAAATTACAAAATCCAAAGTAGGATATTCACTTCATTAGCCATGTAACTGATATATTTTCGGATAGATTTTATCTTTGTACGATGAATATTAAAGGCCATAGATATACCGCCAAAAGTGACCAAAAACGTCCAAAAGGATTAAACACTTTTAAAGTGACAACAAAACCGATTTATTAAGGGGCTCGGTAGTCAAAAAAACTTAACAAACAAACTTTGTTGTGATAAATAACTCACTTTAAATTATTTACCGATGGGCGAACCAATTCTTCCAGGTCAAAAAGTTAGTTGGTTGGATAGTTGGTTTGGTTCCAGCCGTTTGTGATCATTCAGAACCAATGGATATTTAAGCAACATTTAAGACTAAACATATACAGTGCTGGACAATAAAAAAATCAAGAATCAAATGTTTTTGTAGGAAATCTATCAACAAAGTTGGGCATTATGACCCTTATAACAGGTCATTCAATATGTCCGTAGGATAAGTAAGAAAAAAACAAAATTTTGATAAAACTCGATTATATTATTCAACATAGTTGCCTTCGAGAGCGATACAACGAGTATAGCGATTTTCTAACTTTTCGATACCACTTTTATAGTACGACTTCTCTTTCTTTTCAAAATAGGCCTCAGTTTCAGCGATTACTTCATCATTGGACTTGAATTTCTTTCCAGCAAGCATTCTCTTAGGATCTTAAAACAGGAAAAAGTCGCTGGGGGCTAAATCTGGAGAATATGGTGGGTGGGTAGGCAATTCGAAGCCGAATTCAAACGAGCATAAAATATAATTTACTGTGTTGTGATTTTTGCTCGCCATCGTAAGCCAAAACCGTACCAAGTTCCAGTTCGTTTCTAAAATCATAGTTGTTCGTTGTTCGTTTAGGAATGATATTGCTATTGTTACTGGCGCTACCTTATTGCTTGCTCTGAATGCTTAGCTTTGATGTGACGTTCCAAATTAGATCTATGCCCTTGCAAAATTTTTCCACCACAATTTCCATTTTTGCATATTATTTGATTTAGGTTATTTTTTTCAAAAAAACTGTAGTTATGTATTTGATGGACGTGGCATGTTTCAACGTTATCAATCAAATCACTGAACAAGTAATTTGTTTTGCAAAAGAATCGCAACAACCTGCAAAAAGATTGCAGAAACAAACGCTGAAACGAACGATATATTTGGTACGGTTTGGTTTTTACGACGGCGAGCAAAAAGCACAACAAAGCAAATAATGTTTTGTGCTTCTATAACACAAATCATCCATTCTGCTCCGCTCTCTCTTTACTGTGTGTTAGGAGTAACGTTTGTGATTGAGTCGAAGAGCGATATATGAATGAAGAAGAATAAAAGTAGCGCTCTTTAAAAAATGCAGAAAAGATCAAAAACGAACCGATCGTTAAGGTTTTTTCCCATTCTCTGATCCAGAATATAGTTCTAACTTCAAGTCACGAGCAGCGTTTTTTTTTATGTTGTTTCGTACCGATTTATATAGTATTCTGTAGTCGTCGAATCCATATTATTTTGCCAACAGTACTAGCTCCACTTCAGTACTCATTTATATTGCTTGAACTTGCGCTTTTCACTTGATGTCTTAGGAGATGCAATTATTCTCTTAGGATATTCTAATTTACCTATTTCTGAAATAGTTCTGTTATGAGCAGTTCGAAACTAGTCTAATGGATAGTCTAAAATTGGATCAATAGTACTGAAAGGTGAATGTTTCAAAATCGTATTCAAAAACTTAACATAAAAGAAACACATAAACAAGAAAACACATAAAGCGAAGTAAAATCTTTTTAGCGCTGTATGTTTTTTCGAAAATAACTACGATTGCCCTAGTAATCAGGGTGAAATTAACAAGATTGTAGTGACAGCTGCCTATTTTCTCACGAAAGGTGAACATAGCTTGTCATTTATTTGCCTGCATATTTCACTTTTTATTTTATTTTATTATTTCGTTTTCTACTTCATACTATTTTTAACAAGCTATGATCGCCAAAAGAACTGTCACTACTACCTTGTTTCATTTATCATGCTATTAATAAACCAGATATTTTTCTTCCAATGACTCTAAAAGAACTGCTGTAAATTGTCACGTTAAATGTCTCTTTTTTACTTTGTACTAGACAGTGGCGTAGCCAGAGGGCTAGGGATCGTCGCCCCGGGCGAAAAGGCTTAGGGGCGGTAAAATAGTCTTAGGTTAGTCATTGAGATATGCAAATAATGTACAAAATTTATATTGATCAGTACTCCAAAATTTCACTGAAAAATTTCACAGTTTATGTGTTAATTAAACATTAGCAGTCGGTTTGTATGTTTCTGTATGCTACCTTATAATTATATCATTGTTCAACCACGAAAAAGTCACCAATGTCATAGGACATCCAATCTCATTTACACAATTTGAGGGTTGAAAAAGGTGAAAACTAAAATAACCTTGAAAAACATAAAGTTTCCTATCTCTTTATCTGTAATGCTATCCACACCGAGCTAAATAGCTCTATCTGCGATATAGGTAGTAAGCCAAAGCACCAATGAAAACTCCTTAAAGGGCCAGTCCATTCCTGTCAGCTTGGTACAAGCCAGAGGACGCTGATTGTCCGTGGTACCAGTTTTAAAGTCCTTGGTCAGACCTCGTAGCACTAATTTCTGGCTACTCCCAGTTTTAGCCCATCACAGTTCTGGATAGTTCGCCAAACAAGAAAAGGCAAAAAGATTGATCTCAAGTACGACTTTATTTATTTCAGCTTGCAGGATGCAACTGAAATATGTATGGTTAGTATTCGCAGAACTTTCGGTCACATGTACAAAGAAATGTCAAAAATTATGCCCAGGCAATAATTCTGTTTCCTTTCCTTTTATCTTTAACGTCGCTACTGGTTGCCTGTTAGCTAGATCCCAAATTGGTATAATTTTCAACAAGTACGTAATTATATAATTATTAATTATCAAAAAGATATATAGCTTCTAACGCGCGTACATGAGACAGACATTCACATTTTTTTTAAGAGAGGGCGGCAGTGTTCGGGCGCAGAACTAAATTGTCGTTTCTGGTTACCTGTTTTGTTAGATCTTAAATTGGTATAATTTTCAAAAAGTATAAAAATATTAATTATCAAACAGATATACAACTTCTAACGCGTGCATGAGACATGAGGCGAAAAATGCTCAAGCTACTCCAGTTTCTAGACAAGGAATCGTTTCATATCAGTAAATTATTGCTTGTTCAACCTCTTCCTTATATATTTATACAACTTTTTAGTCCAAAATATTTAATTATATATTATAGAATAAATTCACTTTCCAAAAAATGCTTTAAATTCCTTCAAGACCAATTTCAATAAATTGTTTTCTGTGAAGTGATTCTTGTAGTGGCCGTGGCACACTGGTTTATGTGCGTGGCTTGTATGCGATAGAACCCAGGTTCGATGAGCATCTGAAACAGAATGTTTTTGAATTGAAATAATTTTTCTGTTGGCGTCACCTCTCTGTTAACAATAGTAAAACTCAGAGTAAAAAAAAAGCTTCTTGAGAACATAAGCCATTCGGAGTCGGCATAAAACTCGTAGGTCCAGTTATCGATCATATATGTGCGAACATTTAATATTGGGGGTTGGAATTAATTTTAAAGGTTTTTTTTTCGGTTTTTGAGCATTTATTTAGAAACAACGGTACAATGTATATTATTCAAAGTATTGTCCATCGTTAGCTACAACATTTTCCCATCTTTCTGGCAGCATATGGATTCCGCGCCGGAAGAACGACTCGTCTTTTGAGGCAATCCACGAATCGACCCTTTTTTTGGTATCCTCGTAAGAAGTGAAGCGCTGCTCAGCCAAGCCATGCGTCATCGATCTGAATAGGTGGTAGTCGGAAGAGGCTATGTCTGGGCTATAAGGCGGGTGGGGTAGCACATCCCAATTCAGCGCCTCCAACGTTTCCTTGACGGTTCTTGCAACATGTGGCCGTTCGTTGTCATGTTGAAAAACCACTTTGTCGTGTCTTTTGCCATATTCCGGCCGTTTAACCTTTAATGCTCGGCTCAATTGCATCAATTGTTGTTGGTAGCGTTCCCCAGTGATGGTTTCGTTAGGTTTTAGCAGCTCATAGTACACGACACCCTTCTGATCCCACCAAATACACAACATAAGCTTGGCGCCATGAATATTCGGCTTGGCCGTCGATGTTGATGCATGGCCGGGTGGTCCCCACGATTTTTTTCGCTTAGGATTATCGTAATGGACCCACTTTTCATCGCCAGTGACAATACGATGCAAAAAACTCTTCCTTTTATGCCGTTGAAGCAGTTGTTCGCACATGCAAAATCGCCGTTCAACGTCTCTCGGCTTCAACTCGTACGGCACCCAATTTCCTTGCTTTTGAATCATTCCCATGGCCTTCAGGCGTTTGCCGACCGTTGATAAGTCGACTCCCAATGATTCTGACAATTCTTGAAGGGTTTGACACGGGTCTTCATCGAGCAAAGCCTCCAATTCCTCATCTTCAAACTTTTTCGGCTGGCCCGGACTCTCTTTGTCTTCCGTATCAAAATCACCACTTTTAAACCGACGGAACCAGTACTCACAAGTAGAAATCGATGGAGCATAGTCCCCGTAAGCCTCAGTAAGCGTGCGTTGTGCTTCAACCGCTTTTTTCTTCAAATGGTAGCACAAAAGTAAACCTTCCCGCAAATTGCGTTTTGTTGGAACGAAAGTCGACATGTTCACAGAGAAAAAAATATATGTTGTTTTCACTTCAGTGGAATGACACATACTGAAAAATGAAGCTTAGACAATGTGCTTTGAAATGAATATAGTCACAGGTGTGCCCGATGCGATCTATTGATAGTTACGCCATCTCTTAGAAAACCTTTAAAACTAATTCCAACCCCCAATAACATGCCCTTTCAAGGGCTGAAATGGCCAATTCGTTCTTTTCATTGCATTCTTGTTTTGTGTGTAAGCGGAATTGGTTGTGAATATTACACACAACAAACATAGCCACAAATACATATTCCTGACAAGAGTTGTGTAGATTTTTCTAAGGTAATACCTATTAAATATATTGAATTTTATAACTTTTGTTAAGTGTGATTCTACTTTATTGTTCGGCACTGTATAGAGTACATTTAAACCAAAAATGAAACAAGCTCATAATTTAGAAAGTTTTTATAATTTGCTTTAAAACAATAAATGGTAAAAATTTCGACCAACTGTAAATACATTTTTGTATAAATCTTTCTTCAAATATACAATAAAAATAGAAAATAAAAAATCTTATGCATCTCCTAAAAATCTTTGCGTCCATTTTGTAGACAGGAAGAGATGCGATAAAGAATAAAGAAAATATGTTGGAGATTTTGTGATTAACGACAAGAAAATCAATTACAATTTGGATAACAGAAACTGAACTTTGAGACATACTTATGAGTTGAATCAAAATATACACAATTAGGTTTTTATCAATTTTGATGTCACAAAAAAATTACTTTTTTTTAGTAATGAAAAATATGCAACATAATGCAGCACAAATATAAGAGAAAAAAATACAAGCCATAAACGCTTTGCTTTTTTAATTACAAAATAAAATAATAGCTGCAACGAATAAATAACAAATAGAATTAAATAAACAATAGAATTTAAATATTAATAAAGAGATTTATATAAAAATAGCTGACCTCAAATTCCAAAAAAAAAAAAAATATATAAACACACTTTAACAAGCTAAAACAGAAGGCGATTCCAAGTGCATAACAAAGAATAGCCGCTTATATTAAGGAAATAAAACAGCTGAGACATGAGCATTGTTTCCATGTTAAAGCATCGCACGGCACAGATGCCTTGTTTAAACTTACCGGAAAAGCACGAATACGCATCTTCCCCTCCTTCTTTGGAGCGGTGCCCCTTAGATTCATGGTCTGGAGACGACGACAGTTCTCCTCCACTTTATCCACTTAATAATGCCGACAACGGGAAGAGCAACACACGCTGGCCGGCAATGTGGAAGTGCAACAAATGAGTTGTGAAGACTATGAACTAGTAGTTGCTAGGGGCCACAATGTTGCAGGCTGCTGCTGCCGTTGCTGTTGATTTTTTATTGAATATTTGTATATTCCGAGTGCTGCACCTGGTTGTGCGCTGTCTATCGTTACTGTTATCTTCATGCACTACAAGAAACAACTTCAATAAGCAAATAATTAAAATAATGTTTAATTTTATTAAATCTTAACAAAGTCATAGTTTGTTTTAAGCCACCCAAGTTTTTCTTTGTATCTATAGTCCTAAAATTTAAGGCAAATCTTTGTGATATCTTAAAACTAATATTAGTTCTTCATTTTTTGTTTTTCTTTTTAAATAAATTTTTTTGTTACATTTTACAGTCTGGGCGATTCTCCTCAATATCGTTGCTTACCTGGTTTTCACTGTATTTTTCCTATTTTTTTCTTGTCTATTTGTTTTATTGGTTCTTTTCTGTTCACCTTTTATTTTGCTATCAAATTATATTCAACCTATGAACTATTTTAACACTTGCAACTCATACTTAAATAGTTTGTATGGCTTATTTATTTTATAAAAATTATTGTGCAAAGTATTCAACTTATTTCACATAAACTATTTTCAGAAAAATTTTACCCTTTTTCTTTGCCGACGATGATGATGGAAAACTTGAATATAGATGAATAGAAAATGAAGCAGCGTAGATGGAAGAAAACAATAAAAGTTCACCACGATAAATGAGGTCTGTTCATCCAGCCAAGCAGGGTGTTTAAAATATATTTTAATTCAAAATTCACAAAAAAAAAAAGGTTCGACAAATTGAATACAAAAAATTATATAAATTTCAGGTTTGAAAAAACTCGATGCAATCTCATACATTTCCTATCTTGTATTAGTATGGTTAAAATACAAGCTATTAAATAAAAATTAATGGCGTTTCGATTTGAAAATATTTTTTGTTAAAACGAAAAAATTAATTTGTAAAAAATAAAAAATAGCCATATGCATTATTCAACCCCATCCAACGTTTTATTGACAGTTTGATTTATATTAGAGTATTTATAATGAACTATTTTCTCCTTAAGGACTTATTTCAAAGCAGCACATGTTAAAAGCGGCATATGGGACAATATACAGTGATATAAGCAGTTATGTATATGACGTTTTATGAAGACCTAAGAGCTTTTATACGTTTTTTAATTTTTAGACATTGAATTATTTGTACTTTTAAAATAAACTTAAAGTTAAATTAAGTTCAGACCCAAAATCAGACCAGTTATCTGTTAACAACTGAAAAATTTAGGACGATGTATTTTGTATCCTTTTTCATCTGAATTAATTTTTCTGATGGGTCGTCACTTTTTTGCAGAAAATGACAAACCTCAGATATTAAAAAATGCCTTGTAAAGCTTTTTGAGACCATAAAAATCTGCCTTTCGAAATAAGAATACAACTTGAAGGTGCAGTTCCCGATCAATTGGGTTCATATATCTCATAACATGCACAATACAATTGATCATTAGGAGTTCGATCAAAGTTCTATTACGGGCTGAAATGGCACATTTTTCTTTCGTTTTTATCAAAGTGTCAACTAAATTAATTATATATAATAATTATATATATATAATAATTATATATAAATAAATTAGGCTAGAAAAAATCTTTAATTTTTGTGAAAAGTTGTAGCAAAATTCTGTCGATACCTGTTTTGCCTGATCTGTGGGGCAGTGGCGCAGTGGGTAGAGTGCCTGGCACAGAAAGTTTTTTCAATTAATTTTTCTGTTCGGCCGTCACCTCTCTGCAGACAATGGCAAACCTCAGAGAGTAAAAACTGCCATGAAAAGCTTCTTGAGAACATAAGCCGTTTGGAGCTGGCATAAAACTTGTAGGTTCACTTCTCTACCATTTGTGTTCAAACACACACAACACAATTAATCACAAGAAGCTCGGTCAAAGTCCTTTCAAGGGCTGACATGGCCAGTTCTTTCTTTTTTTCTGATCTGGAAGAATGTATCAACTAAATATTAACTTGTTCGTTTGTTTACACCTTGAAAGGAAATACGCAGCCTAATTTAAATTCTTAGTTTAAAATAGAAGGGTTTGCGACTTCACTATTCAATTTTATTCTAAAGAAATATAAAATGCGTTTAACATATGCAAATTCGCAAATCTGCCACAGTTCGGCAATTTCATGGATCATATCTATATAAATATGAAAAACATAACTTTTTCCAAAAAGACTGACAAAAATTGTTTTTATAAGCAACCCTTCAACGTAAAATGATTCTTTAACGTTAACGTTTTAAATTGCTTAATTTTTCATGAATGTTTCGTTGCTTAAAGTCTCGCTTCTTTTAAGTTTCCCAGCCACTTGGGCATAAGACGACTGGACATAATTGAATATAAATGGAAACTCAAATTTTACTTTTTTTTTGTGGATTTGATGCCTATATCTTCTAAACTACTTGAGAGCTGTCTGAAATTTTTTCAACATTGAATTTTTTATAAGTTTCTACTCATCTTCAATTGTGTCGACTACTGTTTGTTAATTAATAATTTAAAACGATAGGTTATCACTATTTTTGAGGCTTCATTAGCTGCATTCCCGTGGTCGTTGGTCGTGGTCAAAAACAAAAATTAGAACCTGCTCTTTCCTAGCTCTATGTCTGATCTAAAAATGCTGCCAAGTTCAAAGCGAACATAGTTGGCAAATCTGAATTATTCTTCGATGAGTTTTCGTCTCACTGCTCGCACTCGTATTTTAACACTTTATCGCCTATAGTGCCAAATCATAATAAACTTGAACTAAAATTGTTTCACTGAGATTTGATCTGATCCAGTGCCACGGGAATGCAGCTATTATTTGCTATTTCACTATATATTCAAGTAAATTCATTAAAAACCATCTGCTTCTAATTCTTCACTTTTTATATTTTTCAAAGCGTGAATTATTAGACGGCGATATTTTTTGTATATAATTCACAAAAATATATATATCTTGTAATTTTAACGCAGAATAACCGCGTGAAACGAAACTAAACAAGATAGATTAAAATTAGCTGCAATCCCGTAGTCGTGGATCGCATTCACAATGCAAAAACAAAAATTATAACCAGTTCTTCTTCTGGCTCTATTACTGATCTTAAAATGCTGCCAAGTTTAAAGCATTTTTTCAAAACAACATAGTTGGCAAATCTGAATTACTCTGACGAATTTTCTCCCCATTGCTCGCACTTGTATTTTGACACTTCATCGCCTTAGATTTGATCTGATACAGTGCCACGGCAGTGTCAGAGCAGCTATTGAAATTAATAAAAATTTGGACCACCCTATACAGATAATTGACTGGTAATAATTAAACGACAATTCACCTCTCATCGCTTATTGACCACAAAACAAAAATCAGCCGAAGATGAAAAAGAAAGAGAACCACGAATAATTTACCAATAATAAAAACTTAAGACTTCCTTTACCTGTAAAGAATTATCATTTAGTGCAAACCTATGATGAACGCTGACTTAATCACCAAAACAAAAAAAAAATTAACAGTGCAAATTATTCTATTCACTCGTTTTTTGTAGTTTTTCAACTACAGTACGTCGATTTATGAAATTCACGCACACAGCCTCACAAACACTGCACCAACGAATCAAAATGACAGCAAAAATTAAATTTTTCACATGTGAACGAAGAAGCACTAAAATGGTGGTTAAAATTTATAGCTTCACACAAGCTTCTGTAGATATCTTTAATACGACGCTGCACATGAAACAATTACGCACACATTAGTAGTATTTATTAAACTTTTTCACGTTTTCTATTGTAGAATATTTTAAATTAAAAATCGACGCGATGAAAATAATGCAACGAAATCAGCTCACAAAATCCTACAATTCAACATGAAAGGATGTGTTCGCAAAGGTTTGTCATTGAGCTAGCGTGGTGAGTTACTTTTTTAGCTGTGTTGCGAAATTCGTATGTTCTGTTTTGGTGATAAATTTCTCAATTTATTATTGATATATATATATTGATATTGATATTGATATATATATATTGATATATATATATATATGTATCTTCGCATCGCAATTATACCACCGTATATCACAGTACCAGGCACTGAGTGCTCAGCAAAATAATTGTAGGGAACTTAATTCTATTGTCCCCATATATCCTGAGGGTAAAAACCATTTTGTAATAACTTTTTTATGTTAATATTTCACAGTTTATTCATCACTTGAATCAACCTGTTGTTGCTCTGCAGCGTCAAGAACTATTACAAAACTAGTGAATTCACTAGTACTCAGAAGACAGGTCTAGTACCTCACCTATCTCCAAGCAATACTTTTAATTGTCGCATTTAACAGGGACTTGTCCTACGAAAAGGGCCAATTATCACCCGCTGTATTACCTCGTATTAGTGCAAGAACTGGTTATTTGCAAGAGAAGGAGATTATGATTACCGTGGCGCCGCGATTTGACGATGGATTCGAAGAGCACTCTCAATAAAAATAAGAATAACCAAAGGAAAAGTCGATTTATCGATTTGTTTTCGAGTTATCGATATAAAAAATATTTTTTTGTTATACGGTCTACGAAGAAAATTAGTTATATTATTCTATATTATCGGCTATATTAATGCCTAAAACCGATATTAATGATTAAGGTCTTATTTAAAAGTAGTATATAAGGCTTTCAGAAAAATTTTAAATGAACGAAATCTTTTGAGTACTTTGTATTTTATAGGTATTTTTATGGACTAGAAAAATATTTTCTTACACAAAACCGTTATTTTCTTAAAAATTAACCGTTATTACAAGAATTCTATAGAGTAAATTATTAAAGCTTGAAAATTTATCTTTCATTTGGTATATAATATATGTGATTTATTTGATTTTTTATGGTATTTTTTTAAGATACAATGATTTGCCCTTGTACGGAAAGTTGTTTATTTCACTCATATTTACCTTAGATGTTTAGCTTTCTTACTCCATATTTTCGAATATTGCCGGGATTTTCGAGCTAGTGATAAAAATTTGTAATTTTTAGTCGATCAGTTTCGGACATTGGTTTTCATTTTATTAAATTGAATAATTGATATATGCTTATGCTATTAACGAATGCAAATGTTGTCACAGTCAATTGGAATTTATATGCCCAGTTGCCAAAAAATGCTTTAATGATATATGGAGGAGTATTATTAAATCACTCTTATTTAATTTAGATCACTCTTATTTAAGATATAGAAAATTTTTTTAACAGATTTTTTAATAAACAAAAAGATTGGAAAATTTTAATTTTATGTAAAAAAAAAAAACAAATGGCCACTTCAGCCCTTGAAAGGAATCTGACCGAGCTTCGTATGATCAATTGTATTGTGTGTGTTGTAAAATGTTTGAACACAAATGATCGAGAACTGGACCAACATGCTTTATGCCGACTCCGAAAGGCTTATGTTCTCAAGAAGCTTTTCATGGCAATTTTTACTCTCTGAGGTTTGCTATTGCTTGCTATATTATCTGCTGCATAACTAATTGTAATGTCATTATTTATCATTCTTTTCAAATAAGTATAATTTTTTTAGTACAGCTAACTTTTTAATTTTATCAGATATGTTAATGTTTTTTGTGTCATTGAAAAGAAAATTGAATTAATTACAAAATTGATCTAAAAAAAATTTCAATTATTACGCGAAATTATGAGAAATTGGCACTCAAAGTTGAAATTTGGTAGTTTCAACCGATTGATTTCATCTTCACACGATCAAAGCTCGGTTAAGTTGGTTGGGTGTGTTGATATACCGTTGAAAAGGTGATTGTATTAAATAAGCTATCAAAATAAGTTTTATGTAAGTTAGTTTTTCTGCTAGAAACAATAACGTGAATCAAAGTCGTGAAATATTAATAAACCCTGTAGCTCCTAAGAATGTGAAAATTGACCACCCCTCCCATACGATTTTTTGCTCAGCTTGACATAACCTTTCAGCTCCGTAAACAGTTGCACTCAATTGCGGGACACCCTGTATATATCTTGCTCGCTTTCGATTTTTGGAATTTTGTTGTTGAAATAGAAATTGAAACGGACGGAGTACAAATTCAAAACAGAATCTTAAAGCAATGTCTTTTTTTCATTAATAATCAATGAAAATACTCTCTTCTTTGGACACCAACAAGCTACTTTAAGTTGTACAATGAGCGTCCACTATGAACACAACAAGCTCAAAAAAGCTACTTTAATCCTAAACGCGAATAAGCTTCGGAATAAGCGTTTACTATAAATGCACCTTTAAGGACTATTGCCGCTGACATTAAATGGCGGACAAAGATTATTTTCGTTTAATTTTTGGGAATGTCGATCGCCATATAAACTTTGTCAACCAATAACTTGCCACAGTAGTTGTCTACCTTGAGCTTGTGGTTCCACCACAAGTGCGCTACATAAATTCTCATTAAGCGCAGCAACTAAAGATTAGAGACAGCGAAAAATCTAAACCTGATGGTGTAGCGCGAAAGACAACAAAGGGTTCGGAAGACTGCCTTTGGCCTCTGATATATTCTTGTTGTGAGCTCTGGACAGACTAAAGATTTTCTGAGGTAATAAATTAAACGAACGATAAATAGTGTGCAAAGATTCCGAGCTGAGAAGCGTCTTCATATGTATTAAAATCAAATACTTAGTTTTCTATTTTCGCTGTTTGGCTTATTACTGATCTTGGCTTATTACTGATCTTGAAAAAAACAAAAAAATTAAAAAGTTGAAGTATATCAGCTGCATGGTCCGCGGCGAATGAGAAACCCCGCGATGAAGGCGACAACATCCTGAGAGCAAGAATGCGGGCGTTATGGTGTGTATTAAAATATTTTTGAGTTGACTTTATAAGTACAGATTCTCAAAACTATTCTTTAATATTTATTTTAAATGTTTTATATAAATGATATATAGATTATCAAACAAACGTTTCCTTTAAAAATCGATCATATACCTATAAGAACATGGATATAAAAATTAAAAAACAATTTTTAAATAAGAATATCGTTAAAGCAAAAATAAAAGAATTACGATATAAAATCGATATAAAATTTGTTAATATACTGAAGGATTTATCGTTTATTTATCAAGAAGATAATCGAAACAAAAAACAATATATTAATATACGTTTAACAACCAAATAAAAGCAGATTTTTTCAAAATTTTTTTATAGATATAAGGAGTTATTTTTTTATTTTAAAATTTGTACATCTTATTGAACATAAAAACCTCGTTTGGTTTTTCTTTTAATAAATATTTGAGGTTAGGAGTAGTAGAGCTAGGACTTAACCTAAAATAATAAAAAAAGGAACATGATGTGCATTTTTTGTGCACATAAGTTGCAATCGAATTGCCCCTAAGCAATGTTAAACAAAAAACCAGATACACGATTCTTAATTCTATCTAAGCTATCTTCTTAATTCATGTGGAAGCCTAGTAATTGTAATGCCGAGTATCTTTAAGACTTGGCATAATAATTTCAAACATTTCGCAACGCCTTCGTTTTAATTAACCCTTCAAATCCTTTTTTATTTCTTACACACCAGCACACCTCAAGTTTTTTTATGCTTTTGACTACCAAGTAAACCAGCGATCTTGCTGTCAAATCTTTAAGTCTGATCTACAGGCAGGCAATACTTGAATTATAATAAATACATTTTCAAACATTGCTTCAAATGTTTCTTTTACGCCTGTTGCCACGTTTAGGAGCAGATTTCCGCGCAGCGCCTTAGATCGTTCCTACGTTCAGCAACGCACAAAAGAGTTTTGAAGCCAGAAAAATAATGTAAAAAAAAATAAAACCAAAAAAATTCTAGATAGAGGGGCAAATGTTAAATGGTCAGTCGGTAAGAATTTGAAGGGCCTTTTTTATAGCCTGTGTGCTGTTGTGCTTGTTGTTGTTGTGTTGTTTGTGTTTTGTTGTTGCTTGTGAATATCTGCACTTTAAGATCATCATTCTTTGCCACTTGTTGCTGAGACACGCGTTGCGATAACTTTGCCTGCAATATGTTGTTTTTTGCAGTGGCAATGTTGTTGATCGAAATGTTGTTGCACTAAGAACAAGCATTAAGACCATCATTATTGCATTTGGATTACATTGTGCAAAAAATAAATTGTTAAGAATATCCAAGATATTTAAATATATCTGCTTGAATAAACCTTGTAGAGGTTAAACTTGAAAAAAAGAGAAAAACAGTGTTGAACATGAAAGCTTATTCAGGACAATTTTAAGAATGTCTTTGTTCAGCCCCAGGCTGAAATAAAATCGAAATAAATAAATCTGTTACGACGGTGCATAGTGAGTTGATCCATACACAAAAGTAGTTCAGAAGTTATGACGTTTTTTAATTTTTGAGTTGTATGTGAGGTGCCACGCCCAACACCACCCATAAATTTTTTGGAGCTTAGCTAAAGACACCCACACACATCTATACCAAAAAAAAAAAAAAAAAAACAATAGCAAAAGCTTAGCGTCAAAGTCACCAAGCACAATGTTCAAATCGTGACGGGGGCGGCGCTCGTAAGCTTCTTCAAGGCGCTCGTTCAAATTTTCGGAGCATGTGCACATATTGGGCTTATATGGCAAAATTTAGCCTTGATGCGAATTATGGCAAGTCGTTCGTTCACAGGTGTGGATCGCAGAACGTGATGCCGTAGTCTCATGTTCACTGCAATGATCGTATAGCTGTCGGAGGTGTATCTGTGGTCACAAGCAATAATAACTTAACTCAAAATATCGTAAAACAGTAATTTTTGGGCCAAAGCGTCCGATTTGACATGGAATCACCGATATATAAAATCGTTGGTGCGGGTTGGTGTCCGTAAAGATCTCAGGAACGGTAACTTCTAAGGGTACCAAATTTTCAATATCTGTTATCAATATTGATATCTCGGATAAAAAAAGGAGTTGCCACATCCGTATTACTGCCCACAAATTAATGAAAATTCTATATTTCAGACGAATTTGGTTGCATTGGAATAAAATTTTATAATTTAGTTCAATGGCTACTCTTGGTAGCCGCTCTAAAAATGGGCGTGCTCGAACTATAACCGCGCCCACTTTTCAGAAATCATTATAACTCCTAAGTAGTACAAGTTTTTACAATGAAACTATATGAGACGAAGTGGCAGTCACTATATGGCATATGGGAATAATAAGGTGACGTAAGACCACACCACATAGGTATGGGCGTATACAGGGCAAAAAGTGGGGCAGCTGCCCAAACCCTAGAAGTTAAATGGCATATCGCTCGTTTTCTTCAATAACGTCATAGTCAAAAAAACGTCAAAATTCAGTTAACCATGCAGAAAACTTTGTCAAGCCAGGGGGTCAATTCCTGTTCTGCGTTATCGTCATGTGAAATATGTTTTCACCTTTACACGGAAAATGCGATTCCCGTTGTGTGCTAAAACGGCAACAGCTGTTAATTTTTTGCTGAAATGGAAAGAAAGTTAACGCCGGTAGCAAACGCACGTTATGGACAGAAAATGACTTTAAATTAAATATAAATAATGTAAAAAGAAAAGCAGCTTAGGGAAAAAGGACAAGCGGTACGCAGAAACAGTATCTTATCAACTATTTAGAGGAAAATGTTGATATTGCCAATAACAAGTAAATACTATTTGCTTTACTACTTTTGGCTGTTTTATGCTGTCGCAAAACTTATCTTGTTCATATTTATTTATTTCCAATATCTTCTGCGTAAATGAAATGAAATTAATGATGAAGTCATTTTTGCAAAAGTTTCCTTCATTCTTATACATTGTTTACATTTTTTCATAAAAGCTTTGTTTAATAGGCATTCAGCAACTCTTATATGCTATTCAGCAACTACTTTTCATTAGACGAACAAGAATCGCGTTTTTGTGCGTAGTGAAGTGAAAAAGTGAAGACGTCCAATGAAAACGATTGTGAAAACTTTTTTTTCACTTCACTTTAACGCAAAACGGGAATTGATCCCCAGGATCTATATTTAATGCCGTAAATAAATCATAAGCGACGAAAGGCTTGGAGAACACTTGCGCTGTACCGTCAATTTTTCTGTGTTTTTTGTGTTCCCTTTGTATTTTTGTATTAAATAATGTTTCTGAAATACGCATCTGTGTTGGCACAGTAAAAGCTATTATTAACTTTTTCAGAGAATCTACTCTGCGCCAAAATTATTCTCCAAATATACCTTTATTGTGTGAAACTAGATGGTCACAAAAATACAAGATCATAGCAGTGTCATAGCACGAAGGAAATGCGGGCACAAGAAAAGCTGCTTTCCAATTGCTTTCTGCTGCTAGACAGACCATATTTATTCTGGCGTTATGCTTTATTGCCAAATACTGTCAGATTTTGGAGCCGGTGACTAATATACTGCTGTCAAAACACTTGAATGTAATTAAGTGTGCTGAGCATATCATAAGAATTAAGCCAACTGTTAAAGAAAAACTGTTTAGGAATAAAAATAGCTGAAGCTTTAAATGTTGATTTACGCCTTGAGCGTATTGTTGGTCGCCAACAACATAGAGCGAATCATCCAGCTGCGTCGCTAAGGGAATACTTCATGCGTTCTTTGTATGTGCCGTATCTAGATTCATTAATATCACCATTTGAAACAAGATTCAGCGAAGATAGCTCACCTGCTTTTTATTTAACGTTGTTGCATCCCCCAAATCTACTCAACACTGATCCAGACGTTTTGAATATGCATTTGGCAAAGCGGATTACAGCGGAAGCGGAAAAACAGCTTATTGTGGTCAAACATACCAACCTTAGAAGTTGATTTGATAGATTAATATAAAGAATCTACTATGTTTTATATACAAGTAAACAAAGGCATCCAAATTATTTAAGCATTGCCATACAACACTGCATCTATAAAAAGGACTTTCAGTACATTCAGGCGTGTCAAAACTTGACTGCGATCAACAATGGTAGAAGGCCGCTTGAAGGCCTGTGTATACTCAGCGTGCATCGCAAACAGGTTGAGACAATGTTTATAGACAATGTTTTTTAGAGATTTTCTGAAGTTCCCAGACAGATTTTATTTGCTTAAAACTAAATTATAAGTAATTTAAATTTAATTGTACCTTTGGCCGTCCCCTCTCTCCCTAGGTCAAAGATTGGCTACGCCCTTGCTCATAGGTATAGGACAAATTACAAAATAAGCTGATTTTATCTGTCCCTGCTTTCTTCTCAAAAACTTCTTTCTCAAAAAATAAGCATAAAAACAAGCTAAAAAAAAAAAATGCTGTTGTAAAACAAAAATATTATATTGTATAAGAAATATAGTAATTGCAGTTAAAGCGTGGAACAGAATGCGATGTAGTTGTAGCGATTCCAGGTGTAACCTCATCAGCTGTTCAGTGTGTAGCACGCTACGCCAAAAAATATGTCCACAATGGCATGAGCGCATCAGAGAACACTTATTTATAAATTTTTCCGATTTTACAAATATTGAACACTTTCAACACTTATTTCGGCACCGACAACGTTTGCAGTATCGATTTGATATACTCAATCCCAAAAAAAGCATAATTAATACAATTTTTAGAGCAGCGTAGTACTCAAAAGTTAAAGCTACCTTAACTTGCGCTACAACAACAACTACTACGAGCCTCAGACGTACTACACATTCTGTGCGATTCCGTGCATTTAGTATATTTTAACTTTTGACAGGTAATACTACGTGCTACAAGCTACACCATTCTGGTTTCCACTTAAGGCAAGTTTCATTTATATATATATTGACAAGCGATTATTTTCTCTCCTCTCTTAATTGTTTCACAGAAAAGAATTTGTCCCCACTCTTACCTGCAGTTATTCAATATAGAAAACGAAAGCGAAACTAAGAAAAATAAGAAGAATATGCATTGATTTGTAATACCAGTATAAATTCCAAGGTTTTTTGGTATTTTTTATTGTAAAGTTTACATAACAGTTTGTCAACAGCATCATGTCAGGAGTGTTATGTTTAACTTTATTTGCTCTAATCTTTATTTTAGTTACTGATAATAACACGATTTATCGATTTCAGTTTTGCTAAATAAGTGGCGTTTTAAAGTGTTTATTAAAATTCAATCAGCAGATTATGTTAAGTATAAATTGATATGTCAAGAGTGTTATTTGTGAGTGTATTTTGCGGTTTAAAGCATTGAAAATATTAAAACATGTTTGTACTTGATTGCTTACCTTTAACTGCTTCCTATATTTTGAGATTTTAGTGCAGAATTTTTTCAAAAAAAATCTTTTAAAGTCTTGAGTGTTGTTTCAACACCAACGTCTATGCTGCCGAATCACAAAATATTTTTTTTTTTTTTATTTTTAAAAAAATTTTTAGCTTTTAACATTTTTCGTAGACTTAAACTCTTGTTAGAGATATAACACTCAAGACAAAAATTGCATCCACTTCTGCCAGAACTTAAAAAAATAAATTAAATAGAATTTTTAAAGAGCACACATCAGCGGCCATTTTTAAAGATGAACGTTACTAAAGCTGAAAAAATTTAAACATTTTTCTGACATATCCATATATTTTTTAAATTTATCCATATAATTGAAATCTTGGACAATTTGGCCCGAGAACTTCGTGAAATTGACTTTGTGAATTTGAGTGACAAAAAAATTGTTATTTCCTAATTTGAACTGGATTCAGAGCAACTTTTTTATAAGGACTTAATCTTTTGTCCTAAAATTTTAAAATTTATAATCATTGTAAAAATTGTAAAATTTTATAATTGTAAAATTTATAACCTAAAAATATGTGGTTGAGATTGAACCATTCGTTATATAAACCCTAAATGCTACATCCTCCGAGTATCGCCGTGAATTCCAGCTAGTTAATAAATAAAATCAAATTGACATTCAATGCTGAGCGAAAATGTGTTGCACTAAAGTTTGATTTTTAAATCAAACATACCAACGAAAATCCTTTTTTCAAAAATAGTAGGTACTAAAAAGTGTACTAGTGATTAGGGATCAAATGGCCACCAGCATAACATACTTTGAGCACGACATTCATCAAACGGAAAAAGATACTCATGGTGAAAATTCGTGATCGTGCCGTGTCCGTGACCGCCTACATAACATCGCCCTAATGCCTTTTCCACACTTAGTCAACGCAACTCCAACTCAAGTTGCTAGCCTGTGTATTTATTCACAGAACCTTCAGATTAAGCAACTTGCATGCAACTTCTCGACACGTTCTCAACTTGTTCAACGCAACGCGGCTTTCCGCAATTTTCATCGGCGACTGGTTGGATCAGTTTGTTTGTTTTGTGAATTCAATTATTTGTAGTGCAGTATGCTATATATTAATCAACACGAATAAGTTAATTAATTAGTTTTTTTCATTAATAGAATCTAGAAGAAGAAGAAATAGTTTGCAGTATAAATGAGCAAGGTTAAAATATTATATTATTGTAAGAAGCACGACTTTTGAAGCAATTCTCAAAGCATTCGGTTTATAATTGCATTGCTTTACAACTTTTTCGCTGTTGTGTTGAAGTTGCGTTGGAATTGCATTGACAAAGTGTGGAGAAGGCCTAAAAGAGAGCTAAGTCATAAAAATTAGAAATTTGTTCGTTTTTAAATAGTTTTTTCTTTAAAACATTTCAATATTTAGTAAAATTATAACGTTAAGGGAGTCTTCTCATTGAGCAAGTTTTTTTTTCGACTTTTTTTTGCATTTATTTATAGCTTAGATAGTTGTGAATATGCCCCTAAAAGGATTTTTAGAAATTCGAAATACTTTAGAAGATACAGCCTTTTTTGTGAAGCAAGGTCTTCGTCAAAATGAGCTATTTTTTTCGACTCATTTTCGAACGAAGCGGCATAAAGTAACCACCGAATTCCGTTGAAAATGTTTATTGTTAGGTAAAAACGTGTTTGCACACATATTCATACAAACATACGAATACACATTTCTGCTTATTTTAGGGGTTGAAGCATTTTTTGAGTCCAGGTGTTCAACTGAAAGCATCATTTAGTTCAGTTTGTATCGAGTTGAGCAACAGACGCGTGCGCTTCAGTGAACGGAAAAGTAAATTTTTCATAAATTTATTGTGATTTTTGTAAAATGGATCGGAAAAGAAATAAAAAAAAAAAAACGCCCAAGTGAGCGTCAGAATCGTGCTAAAAAACGCGGGTTTAGTGGAAATCAGCATCTTAGACCAGAGGATTCTGAATATACCAGTACATCGGCCAAGAAATTCAAGAATAACGAAGACGACGAAGTATCAATCAAAAACAATTTGAAGTATTGCATTCTCGAGTTCTGTTCTGTGTTTACCACGTTGTCAGCGTTGGTAATTTGTGCCTCATGCAAGCAAAAAATTGAGTTTTCAGAAGCCTCACCAAATGGAGTTGGATTTAAAATCGCTTTGAACTGCGCCTGCCCACGCACAACATATATTCCTTCGTCACCTATGATCACCGGAAAATCATATGAAATTAATCGACGCTTG
The DNA here is from genome assembly GCA_914767935.1 of Coremacera marginata. Classification (NCBI taxonomy): domain Eukaryota; kingdom Metazoa; phylum Arthropoda; class Insecta; order Diptera; family Sciomyzidae; genus Coremacera; species Coremacera marginata. Next base: position 1,422,194 of record OU612045.1, on the reverse strand, counting down.
GTTGTTGCCATGCGGCTTTTAGGGATTGGCCCAAAAGGTATAACCATGTTTTGTGGCCTCATGGACCTCGGACAAAGTTTGTCCAACAATCTGTACTATACTATCCTACAAAATTTGTACGTTGCTGGAAAAGCCATGTACGAACATGTCATTTCAAAAGCTATTGGAGAAGAAAAAGAGGCTATGATCGAAGCGAATCCAGAGTGCGATCCCACTTTATTTACTGAGGCTTACCAAATTTGGCTTGATACTCATGATGAAGAATGCACCATAAACCATGAAGGAAGCTCTGGGAAAATGGAGGTGGACGCTGTAATAGAGATGTTCTCCAGGTCGTTTGAAACACACGGCATAAAATATGTAAAGTATATCGGCGATGGTGATTCGCAGACCTTCAAAGGAGTATTAGATGTCGACCCCTATGACGGTGACCCTATAGTGGAAAAGAAAGAATGCATTGGGCATGTGCAGAAGCGAATGGGCACGCGACTTCGAAAAATAAAAAAAGAAAATAAGGGCATTGGAGGCAAAGGTGCGGGCAAGCTCACCGACAAATTAATATCCGAGTTGACCACATATTATGGCCTTGCGATCCGCCGTCATCCTGACTCCGTGGAGGATATGAAAAAGGAAATTTTGGCCACTTTTTACCATAAGTGCTCCACCGATGATAAGCCGCAACACCAAAATTGCCCCACCGGTGCGTCAAGCTGGTGCGCATGGCAGAAAGCAGCTGCTGAAGGTACGTTAGATAGCTTTCACCACACGTATGCACCTCTCGACAAGAAGGTGATGGAGGTAATAAAACCAGCTTACGAAGCGCTGTCGGCAGATAATTTGCTTGAAAGATGCCTTGGATCTGAAACTCAGAATTCCAATGAGTCCTACAATTCTGTTCTTTGGTCACTTTCGCCCAAACACATCAACTCAGGCGCACGCACCTTCGAAGTGGCCAATTTCATTGCAACGTGCCTCTTCAACGACGGTTTTATACCCATTCTTAAAATTATGGGTTTGATGGGTATTGCGATTGGCAAAAACGCATACGAATACGCACTATCTCGCAATGAAGACAGATTGAACCGATCAGAGACTCGAGCTGCGGCATCATCAAATGCTGGCAGAACGGCTCGCAGAGCAGAGAGGGCAGCAGAAAGCAGTTTCTACGAAAAAGAGGAAGGTGGCCTGTATGGAGCTGGCATCGCCGACTAATATTTGTAAGTAAAAATTGTCAGCTCTTTAAAACTGCATTTAAACATTTTTGATTTTTTTTTTTTTCCCAAAAAAATTACTTCAAACTTTAAACGCGTTTATCTCGAACCCACGTTTTTCGAACTGGCGGCCATGATATCTCCAGTTCAACTGAACCGATTTTCATGAAACAAAGTGGAATCGACGCAGAATTGTCACCATTCTCGGGTGAACCTCGACCATAATTTTAAAAAATTTTTACTATTTTTTTTTTATACTAAACTACAAAAAAAAACCCGAAATTGAAATTTTTTTTTTGAATGGCCGCCATTTTGTCAAAAAAAATCACAAAATTAAGCTTGAGGTTCACCCGAGAATTACATCTATACTGATTATAACCCCGTTTTTTTTCATTTCAGCCGCTCCGGAGACCCGGAATCGTGGCCGCCGTGACGACACCTTTTTTTTCACCACCAACTTTGAAGTCTCATTACTTTTTGAACAGCCCACGTATCGAGGCAAAAAAATTTTTTTATTTACTTTGAACCTTTTGTAATGCAATAAATAAAAAAAGTTTTCAATTATTCTTTGCGTTTTCAAATAAGAATTTTTTTAAAAAGGGTCAAAAAAACGGGTTTTGAATGAGAAGACCGCCTTAATTAGTACTGAAAACTCCAAATCAAAAAATATTAAAAGAGATGCATCAAAAGAATTTATAAAATTCTAAGTTATTTTATTTGAAATAGTTAGTGCAATTCTTTAAAATACCAAAATTCTCTATTAAGTTTTTTTTGAGCTCAACAATACTTAATGAGTTAATCTATTAAATTTCCTTGATATCGATTAACTTTTTCCATATTTTTCTATCGCTTATAGAGAGACAATTCACTGTGCGATGTGTATTTCTTCAAGGACACTACAGAATATTAACTCGGTGCAGTTGTTTTAGCGTTTGTTGCTACTGTGAGTGTTTTGACGACAGTTTTTGTGTGTATTTTAAATGTTTTATATATTAATTTAATTTGGCTTTTTACTAATTTAAAAAACTTTTTCTTTTTAAAATTCTATTCTAATCAAATTTTGCTCTGTACCAACTAAATGATTTCGGCTATTTGTTCCACCGTATTGATTTTAACTACACTTTCAATTGATCAATCATAGCTTGTTGTAAAATTGCATTCTTTTGAACTGCCATATCGGGCATTACAAACAATATAAGACCCACTAAAATTGTTCAGCTATAAAAGTGTGCGTCAATAAAAATGAAACACTTGAAAGAAATTGCATAATAAAGTACAAATACAAGCTGCTTCGAAATTTATTTATCAAAAATTTTCGCCATCATCTCATCAATCAATTTTGCTACCTCTAGCTTCGACTAAAGGTGGTTTAATTGCATTGAGAACGTGCAGGAAACGCTGAGGCTTAGCTTCCAAACAGCCGCATCCTCCATCACCAACTCGTAAATTAACGCATTTGATCTCTGATGGAGGGGAGGGCAGGGCGGGGGTTGATACCGTCATATGAGAAGTCATAAAAAAAGATTTGATTTGTGGCGTTAGGAGAAAAGCGTGAAAAAAGTCTTCAACGTCGTATCAGCAGGCAGAAGTTTAAAGTCAACAGCCAGGTCTGGGAACCTTCTCTGCAGTGCTTTAGAGACTTGTGTCACAGCTTTATCGACGGCGTTGAAATTTCAAAGGACATCCTTTTGTTGCTAATGTTTGAGTTTTATCGTAGCAGGATGTTGTAGCTTCGCGTGTGTATGCTTGTTTAAACCACACCTTTGCATACTTTTGTCATTAATAAAAATTTTGAACTCATTACAAAATAGCTGAAATATTATTCAGCTCAGAGATTGGCAAGTAATTTATGAATATTTTAAATAGTTGATAAATAAAAAGTTTCTTTCCCTGCCGCAAGCTCTAGAAACGTTTGTGACATATGTATGCATGGAATTTTTAAGTTGGCTCACGTGTTTGCTATCAAGTTGATAATGAGTTTGTTGTAATGTTTGCTTTCCGAGCCTGTTCTAATTTAAGCTGCTGCGGGTTGTCTTAAGAGATTGCCTTAAAATTTCTAGGCAAATGTTTGTCCATCAACGGCAAATTAAATAAATTAAAAGTCATCTAAAAAGTCACAAAAAGCCGCTACATAACTTTGTTATCCTTGAAAATGCCTGATATTTTGCTCAACTTTTATCATAAAAAAAGTGTTAACTGCCACTTTTTATGAGCTTTTTGACAAATAAAATTAAAAACTCATTTTGCTTTCTATACTTTTTTTATTACTTTTTAAACAAAACATAATCTTATCATGGGAACAAGCAATTTTCAGACCTTGCAGGCTTTTCAACTCATACATTAATTCTCTACTTTATTGTCATTAGCCACATTTCATTACATAACATTGTCTGCCTACCAGCCTGCCTGCCTGTCTGTCTGCAACAACATGTTCTGCTTAACCTTTTTTTCACTCACACTTGACCTTACTTTACCTTACATAGATGTTTAAATAATTTCCAACCCTAATATTCCCACCTTTATTCTATTCTATAATTTTCTATACCCATCTATACCTTCAATCATTGCTTTGCAACCTTTTCCCTATATTCTATATTATTATTTTAAAGTTATCCTTTTTAAAGCCTTTGCTTTGTCCTTGCTATCATCTTTTCTGCCAACAAACTAAAATTGCCACATCCTGCAGACTATAAAATGCGTCCGCCTATTGCTCCAGAGCATGTTTGTTTTACCCTTAACCTTTTTTTTTTTAGCCTAAACTTTTATGTTGAAAACTTTTTACCGTCAGCTTAAAAATACACAAAAGAAAAGCGAAAAAACATACAAACAAACAATTGTCACGTGACTTTTGCCGAGCCTGAAATTAATACATTTTAATGTTTTATTTTGCCTACAGACGGTACGGCAAACATCTCTAGCTTAACTTTTACAACAAAACAATTTAAGTGTCATTATTTTTGAAATTATCCTTCCTTATTGCAGTCGTTGTTAAACAAGCACGTGTTTTTGAATGAGTTCTCTTAATGCAAAATGCTTTGCCTCTCGCGCTCTTAACTTATTTTGCACTTTAATGCTCTTCTCTGTTGTTTTGTGTATGACGAACAGGACATGCGTCCTGAACATTGGAAAATGCTTTTCTTATCAGTTTGTAGAATAGCTGCAGTCATAAAAGGTTGACTCCTCTATTGTAGCTTGCTTTGGGCTAACCACCCAACCCGCTCTTTATGGTTCTAAAATAAATGTCGATTGCATAACTGATAAGCATTTTCGAATCGAATAAATATATGCATAAATTTGGTAACCTCATACAGGGTATTTTAAACGCGTTTTGATTGGAATGCCTGTTCTTTCTGAAAACCATTTCTGAAACTCAAACCTATATCTTCACTTTCTGTCAATTCGTACAGTTTGCACTATAGCACCCTCTATTGCCGCAGCCAAAAACCACAGTACACAAATTTTCATATTAATCTGATGAGCTGTTTAGGACCACGGCCACTGCGTAAGAGGTATATTATTTTACTAAAAATTTGTAAGGCCCAAAAGAGGGCTCGGAAAGTATAGAAAAGTATGTATGTATATTCTTGAACACCATCATCTCCTGACTCGTTTAACCCAATCCGTTTGTCTATCCGTCTATCTGTGCCGCTATAAAAGTTGGGCTGCCACTATAGTGCCTCTGTGCATCTTAAATATCATCCTCGAGATATTTGTTATAATCTTATTTGAAGGGCTTCCAAAATTTGACCTTGAAATAAAAAGATATCTCAAACGTGAAAGTCGAGCTACTCTTGATGATTTTAGGATTTTTCAAAAGTTAGAGAATTTCGCTTTTTCATCCATTTTAACCAAATTTGAATGGTTCGAAAAACATTTAAAAGTTTTTGGTAAGATAAATTCTGAAAATTCAAGCAAAATCGCATGTGATCCCGAAATAAACATTTTAAATTCTAAAACGTAATGAAAATATCTCTTATTTGGATGAGACAGAATTTTAAAGAAATTATTTTTTAAAAATTTATACGTGTTTGGAAAAAAAAAATTGCATTTTGAATTTACGCCTTGTTCTGTGATTTGCTTGAGTAAAATCTCAAAACCAAAACTGTTTTTCGAGAGATTTTTTCTTAGAATTTATGTTTCTTTTTGCTTCGTTCATTATAACAAAGAAAATGTAACATTAAAAATATTTAAAATTTTTCTTGACCCTTCCCCGGTGGGGATCGAACACATCGCTTCGTAGTTCAATATACTACCAACTGATCCAAACACATTTGTTACGTAGACTCAGTGATTCAATATTAAGTAGTTGCTATAATCCTATGTTACAGTAGATCACAATAATCTTTCAATAAATAGAGGATTGCGTATTGGCAAAAAATAAACACTTTGCCGCTACTTGCTTCAAGATGTCACCAGTATCGGTGTGTTGGCGTTGTGAATGCGTTTGTGGTGTTGTTGGTTTAAGGAAAAATTAGCAATGCCCACAAGTGCATTTTGTAAGTGTCAAAAAAAATAGATTATATCAGTTAATATGGAATTAACTAACGCATGCATGACATCGGCAAGGTATCTAAAATGATTTTTAAATTTTGTTTCGTATGTGTTCTTTAATATACATTTTAATTTATTTATAAAAAAAAAACAAAATTAGCATTTCAGCCCTTGAAAGGACTTTGACAGAGCTTCTTAAGCTCAATTGTGTTGTGTGTGTTGTAAAATATTTGAACACAAATGATCGAGAAACATGTAGGTCCAGATATTTTATGCCAAGAGCTTTTCATGGCAGTTTTTACTCTCTGTGGCTTTCCATTGTCTGCAGAGAGGTGAGCTTTTAATTTATTTTGTTAAATTCAAATCTTTGAATTAAAAATTTATCAAATTGTCGAAACTGGCAAAAAGCTTCGCATCTCTCGTGTGTCTAACGGCGCACCTGTGTTTTTGAAGCGAAGATTTTTACGCCTCGTTCTGTGATTTGCCTGAGTGAAATCTCAAAAGACTTTTTTTCGACAGCGTTTTTCTTAGAAATTGATGTTTCTTTGTTCCTTGCGTCTATTATAAGAAGAAAATGTATTTTCAATATATTAAAAATATTTCTTCAGTCCTCCGAGGGGATTTGAACTCGTGATTAGGAGTTCAATACACTATGCACTGATCCAAAAGCTTCTGTTGATTCCACAGGGGATTCGAACTAGCATCGTTGTGATTAGGAGTTCAATACACTATGCACTGATGATCCAGAAGCCTCTGTTGATTGCACAGGGGAATCGAATTCGCATCGTTGTGATTAGGAGTTCAATACACTATGCACTGATCTAAAAGACTCTGTTGAAGCCACAGTTGTTGATTCAGTAGATCGCAATAATCTCTTAATAGATAGAAGATTGTGTATTGGCTATTCTACGCATAAATACATTCCACATAAAATGTTCCACTCGCTACTACTTGCTACAAGACTTCACCAGCATCGGTGTCTTAATAAAGCACAACTGAGCTATGTTGCAGCAGATTGAAAATTCTAAATATTAAAATTATTGCGTATTGCTTTTCTACATATCCAGCATATTTAGCAGCTATCCAAATATAACAAAAACTAGTAAGAAATGGGGCTTCGGCAGGGCACACACAAATGCCGCCTCAGTTTTCTAGTATAAAGACTCCACATTTTACCGAAGAATATATGTATGGGTTGGATAAACGACGTGAGCGAAACTTGGGTACATACAGACACGATGTCATTCAGCTTTATATATTTACGAAAGTTTTTCAATTTTGAGGACGTCACTTTTTATTGAAGGTAGGCGTGCTATTCATCCGATTTTGCCAAATGTCAAAGAGTGGCTTATGTTAAATATCAAAGTTTGTATGCAAAACTTGAAGACATTTCTGTAATTTGTGCAGATTTTTAAGGGATTTTTCGGTTAATATAATGCTACTTTGTATTGGAGGTAGGAGTGATTTTTATCCGATTTTTCAAAATTTCATTGTCAAGATTTATATTGACGACCAAAGCTTATTTTTCCAAATTTCATTGCTATTATTTATATTGAAGATCAAACCTTACAAGCAAAATTTCAAGGCATTTCATTAATGTTTGTGGATTTTTAAGAGATTTTACTGTTAAAATAAAGTCACTTTGTATGAGAGGTAGTGTGGTTTTGATCCGATTTTGTCAAATATCATAGAGATGGTTCATATTATATATCAAAGCTAAAGTGCAATATTTCAAGACAATTCTTTAATTTTTGTGGATTTTTAAGAGATTTTACGTGTAAAATATAAAAGCCACTTCGTATGGGAAGTGGGCGTGGTTTTCTTCCAATTTTGCCATATATCATAGAGATGGTTTAAATTAAATATCAAAGTTTATGTGCAAAATTTTAAGACATTTCTTTAATTTTTGTGGATTTTTAAGAGATTTTACATTTAAAATAAAGACACTTTGTATGGGAGGTAGGCGTGGTTTTCATCCGACTTTTCCAAATTTCATAGTCAGGGTTAAAATTGAAGAGCAAAGCTTACGTGCCAAAATTCAAGGCATTTCTTTAATTTTTATGGATTTTAAAAACATTTTACTGGTAAAATAAAGTCTCTTTGTATGGGAGGTAGGCGTGGTTTTCATTCGATTTTGCCCATTTTTGAACTTGATCTTCCCTATTTAAAAATAAACTTATATTTTGAATTTCATCGCGAGATTTGAGCAGATAAAATAAATGATATAATAACTCATATCGAACTCATGTTCGGGTCTCTTTTCAAGCTTATAAATTTCTTAATATTCAAGATATCTTTATAATATTTTTTTTTACATATTTTTGAGATGGTTTTAAGTCACTTAAAATGATAAATAATAATAATTTCGATTTTGGGATGCCTCTAGATGTATTGCCGGCCTTAAAAGCCTTAAATTGTCGGTTTTTTACTCACAAAAAAAAATGTCTCTGGTTCGCAATGTAAGTAACGCTCAAAATAACTATTACCAAAGATTTTATAAGAAATAAAAAAATAATGAAGAATGCGTTTTTGGATTTTCTTCCTTTTTTTTTACACTCTACTGAAAGTCTAATCCAAGCACTTGCACCCAAAATCACCCTAAATCTCTCTCAATTATATTTAAATGCATTTTATTCTTCTATGTTAACTCAAAATCTGTTAACTAAAGTTAGCATTGAATGATAGCTAACTTAACATTCTGGCACACTCACTTTTGTACTCCATTTCACGCTCTTTGTTGTAGACTGGAATATTTTGCTAGTATGTTAAAAATCAGTTAACTGTTAAGTCACTGTTATTAACTTTATTGGCCAAATTTGCAATGTTAGCTCTAAGCAGCTAACTGCTTGTTCTTTTCGACCAACAAAATTAATTCAAAAACAAAGATAATTTTCTATGCGCATTGTTTTTGTGTTTAACGTTTCTTTTGTTTTTTACTTTGTTTAATTTTATTTTCTTTATTTTTATGATGTTAAATAGCAGAAAAATACTCCGTTTCGGGTTTTGTCTTTCTATTTTAGTTTTGGTTTTGGTTCCTGGCTGCGGGCTACATACAATCTTCATAGTCTTCATGGTCACTGTGACCATTAAACCTAATGACTTGTTTTTAACTTGGCTAATGAGCAGTAGCTTAACAAGATGCAGAAGAAATGCTACAGAAGATATGCTTGAGTAGCTGCAGTTAATATTTGTGTTTTATATGTTTTGGGTAGAATATAAAAATAGCTTTAAAATAGTTCTCACAACTGCATATATGATATTTTGTTAGCTAGTTGTTGGCATGCTTTTTGTTATGGCTTAAATATGTATGTATAACAATTTCTATTTTACACAAGTTTTTACTAAGAAATTGTAAGAAATACCCAGTAGTTGCATGTGTGCGTATATGTGTGTGTGTGTGTTGGAAACTACACTTCGAATCTTGGCTAGATTCAACTCCAATTAGTATCTAGTATCTAGCTAGTTTTGCTTGGCTGAATTCTAGACCAATTCACTTCATTGCAGTTCGATTCGTTTTCTTAGCACGCGGCGCATGAGTTACGTTACCACCAACGACGATGGTAACATTAGCACCACCTAAGCCATTGAGACTACAATAACAACAACAAGAGCTACAATAGCCTACCGACGCTACAACAACAAACAATTAAGTACGACGCATACAGCAGAACCTATCCCACTGAGTTCCACTTGAACCATCGAAGCTACAACAACAACAATAACTAAAACGCACAACTAGCGATAATTGCATATTTTTTAAGTATTTCAATAAATCAGTTGATTTGTTTATTTAGGTTATTCTACATTTCTTTTGTATGTCACATAAATTATTTTTGTTATTTAAGTTATTTCAAGTATCTCTTTTCCGCTATTCAATACTTTGTTGCACTTATTAAAATTTGGGTGACACTTAAATATCGAACTGCATTTTTTGAATGTATGTCATAAACATACATATGGTATTTAAATATATGTATTTCAGCATTTCTTTGGAATGTATGTCATAAGCATACATTCATTACATTGTGGAAAAATATATTTACTTGTATTTATGTATTACACGAAGAAATCGTAAATGGAAAGTTGTAGACGGAAAAGAAGATTTTAATAAAGTTAGATAAGATTTCACACTCAAGAAGAGAAGTTGTTTTAATTTAAACCTCCCACACCATAACTGGCGCAGTCGAAAGTTCTTGCGAACGGTTTTGTGTTAAGTGTTAGGAAATAAAATCGGCGGTTTCCCGAGTTTAAAAGAAAATAACATTGAGATCATCGAAGGATCATCGATCATCAAGCACCAAGGGTACATTGGAGCAGCACAAACCGGAGGATTTCAGTCCTGAATCGCAGAGAGAACCTACTTATACAGAAGATAATATGGCAATAGAACAACTCATACTATTAGGATTAATGTAAGTCAAATATTGAATTTTATTTCATTGTTATAAATGCATAGGAAAATAAAAGAGTTCTTTCCATATTCGAAACCAAGAAGATCTATAAGCTTAGACGCAATACCTGAAAATCTAGAAGTGGTAGATTTTCATAAAATAAAATTGAGTGAAAGTGTGTCAAGTATTTTTCAAAAACCAAATCAAAGTTTAAGTGTTGATATGGCGAGTCCGCCTGCATCTGATATTCTTAACTCGTTAAGGATTCCTGATGTAATCAAGGATCTGCCTCGCTATGATGGCAATCCAAGATTGCTTCATGAGTTCATTACGAACGTAGAGGAGATCTTGCGGCATATTTTGCAATTAGATGGGTCCCCCCAATCAACAATTTTGTTAAGAGCAATTCGCAACAAAATTGAAGGCCCAGCCAACGAAGTACTCAATATGTATGGCACGGCTCTGAATTGGGAGGAAATAAAAAATAACTTAATTTTACACTATTCTGATAAAAGAACAGAAACAACATTAATTCGAGACTTACACTCGTTAAAACAAAGAAATCAAGCTGTAGAAGAATTTTATAGCAGTATCATCGAAATACAAGCTACACTCATAAACAATATTCTTATCCATGAATGTAATAATAACGTTATAGCTGCAAAGAAAACACTTTACGGAGAAATGTGCCTTAATACTTACCTTACGGGCTTAAGAGAACCATTGGGGTCGGTTATAAGAGCTATGAGGCCAGAATCACTCCCAATAGCATTAGATTATAGCATTAAAGAACAAAATATTTACTATAATAAATTTACCTTTAATACCAATTATAAGCCAAATTTTAAACCTCCTTTCCACCAAAACAGGTCTATAAGACACGACAATTTTTCACGACCACAGTACAATACTCAAAATCAACCTAGAAATACACCACAACCAAGCTATCAAAATCAGTTATATAATAGGAATTTTGGGCAGCACCAAAACCAAAATAGAAATCTCTTTTCAAATACTCCAAATCAATATACTTCCAATAACAGGCATTTTGGTCAGCACCAAAGCCAAAACAGCAATTTCACACAAAATTTCAATGCCCACAACCAACACGTACAGAGACAACCTCCACCAGAGCCTATGGACACTAGCTCTGGAAACTCACGTTTTACACAGAGGACAAACAGGACTAACTTTCCTAATACAAGAGAAATGCATAATATAAACTCAACAGAGGAGAACAAACGACAACCCACAATGCAAAAGAATGCAACCTGTCAGCAAAATATGAATGAACGGTACGAAGGCTACGGATTTTATAAAGACGCAAACGAAGACTGTGACGATGACGAAAATTTTCAATATTGCGCCTCGAGCAAGCAACCGGATACTTAGATATAAACAAACACGGTTTCACCCTTCCATACATTAACATTTCTTCACCTTTCGGACGACCTTTAAAATTTCTAATTGACACTGGAGCGTCTTCTTCATTTATAAATCCCGAATTTATAAATAATGCCGACACTGAAATTCGCGAACCAGTCACAATAACAACTGTTTTAAATAAACATAAGATAAACAAACAAACTACATTGCCTACCTTTATTGAATTCAAAGAGACAGGACAGTTAACATTTTTGTTATTTAAATTCCACGGATACTTTGATGGACTGATAGGACTAGACATTTTGACAAAATTAGGAGCTAAGATTGACTTAAGCACAAACAAACTGATTACGAACAATTCTGTTATTAATTTAAAATTCAAACCAAACTTTTCTTCAGGAAAATACCTTATTCCACCCAATTCTAAACAAGTTATTAAAATACCTACAGACATAAAGGACGGCGACGTATATATCAAAACAATACAAATCGAACCAGAACTATTCATCTCCGAAGGCATTTACAAGACTAAAAACTGGTTTAGTGTAGTTGAAATTGTTAACAACAGTAATTCACATAAAACTCTTTTGCTAGAACAACCACTTAAAGTAGAACACTACAATACTGAACATTTTGTTGAAGTAAATAACCTTAGCATAGAATGTAACAGACAAGGAATTGAAGGTGATATAACTGAACTTATTCGATCCTCACATCTTAACACAGAAGAAAAGAAATCACTTTTTAAATTTTGCAAAACGTACGATGACGTATTTTTTAAGGAGGGACAAGACCTGAGCTTTTCAAACACAATTAAACACACAATTGATACTACGGACGACGTACCAATCTACACAAAATCGTATAGGTACCCATACATTCACAAAGGAGAGGTAAAAAATCAAATATCAAGTTTACTAGAACAAAAGATCATACGCCCTAGCTATTCACCCTGGAGTTCACCGGTGTGGGTAGTACCCAAAAAATTGGATGCAATTGGAAAACAAAAATGGCGGTTAGTTATTGATTTTAGAAAACTTAATGAAAAAACCATTTCCGATCGTTATCCCATTCCAAACATCACCGAAATTCTCGACAAATTAGGCAAATGTTTATATTTTTCGACATTAGATTTGGCAAGCGGATTCCACCAAATTGAAATGAACCCTAGAGATATACAGAAAACAGCTTTTACAGTGGAAGAAGGCCACTACGAATTTCTAAGGATGCCATTCGGGCTAAAGAATGCTCCTTCAACCTTCCAAAGAGTTATGGATAACGTACTCAGAGATCTACAAGGGAAAATATGTTTAGTTTATCTAGATGACATTATAGTATTTTCGACATCACTCCAAGAACATTTAGAAAACCTAAAGAAAGTTTTTGACAGACTCCGGGAATCCAACCTAAAAGTTCAACTTAATAAGTCGGAATTTCTACATAAAGAAATTGCGTTTTTAGGTCATATCGTTACAACAGACGGAGTAAAACCGAACCCGGACAAGATTTCAGCAATAAAAAAGTTTCCTTTACCACGCACACAAAAAGAAATAAAATCGTTTTTAGGACTACTAGGTTACTACCGTAAATTCATTAAAGATTTTGCAAGGGTAGTAAAACCACTAACAGAATGCCTAAAAAAAGGTAGAACCATCGTCGCTAACGAAAAATATGTAAAAACCTTTGAAACTTGTAAAAACCTTCTCGTAAATGACCCTATACTCCAATATCCTGACTTTTCGAAGACATTCACATTAACGACAGACGCTAGCAACTTTGCACTAGGAGCCGTCTTATCGCAGGGGCACTTAGGAAGCGACAAACCTATATGCTACGCTAGCAGGACACTAACGGACACGGAAATAAACTACTCGACAATCGAAAAAGAATTACTGGCCATAGTATGGGCCACAAAATACTTCAGACCATACTTGTTTGGACAAAAATTTAGAATTGTTACGGATCATAGACCATTAACTTGGATTATGAACTTAAAAGAACCAAATTCAAAGTTAATTAGGTGGAAACTTAAATTAGAAGAGTTCGATTACGAGATAGTTTACAAAAAAGGGACACTAAACTCAAACGCAGATGCCTTGAGTCGGATAAAAATTGATAATCCAGATACAAAACAACTCGAAATAAATATCAACGATGCCACTACTTCTATTCAAGGTACTTCAGGTTCAACAGTACACTCAGCACAAGAAAACCTTAACGACGGAATACCAATCTCAGAAAAACCTTTAAACGAATTCAATCTTCAAATTATTCTAGACAAATCATGCCAAAAACCATTCTTAACAGTAGAAGTCCCTTTCAAAAATAAACAGAGGAAAAGTATAAGGACACCAGACTTTACAGAAGAAAAACTAATAGACATATTTAAAAAATATTTCGCACCCAATAAGCTAACAGCAGTCTACACAGACGACTTAACCTTTTCCTTAGTACAATCCGTTTACTCCAAATATTTCTCAGCAAATAGAACCTTCAGACTTATAAGATGCAAAGAAATTCTAATAGACATAACCGAAAACGACGAACAAGATAAAATAATTAGCATTTATCACGAAAGCAGTAACCATAGAGGTATTAATGAAACTTTAGCACATCTGAAAAGAGAATACTACTTCCCCTATATGAAATCGAAAATAACACAAACCATAAACAATTGTAATATATGCCAAGAACAGAAATACGACAGACAACCTCAAAAAATCAAATATAGTAAGCCAGAAATTCCCGAAAAACCTCTAGATATCCTGCACATAGACATTTATAGTATAAATCACCAATATGTTCTTACTATGATCGACAAATTCTCAAAATTTGCTTCAGGGTATACACTCCCTAATAGGAATAGTATTTCAATAGTAAAAGCAACAAGACAATTTTTCAGCACCTATGGCATACCCAAGAAAATAGTTTGCGATCAAGGTTCTGAATTTACAGCAAATATTTTCAAAGATTTCTGCAAACAATTCAAAATAGAACTGCATTTCACTTCTTTTCAACAAACTTCCAGTAACTCTCCAGTTGAACGGTTACATTCGACAATGACAGAAATCTACAGAATTATAATTGCAACAAAGAAAGAAAACAAACAAGACGTAGACCATGACGAAACTCTCGCGGAAACTTTTATTACATATAACAACGCCATTCACTCATCCACGAAACACACACCTTTTGAACTTTTCCATGGAAGAACTTTTAAATTCAATAACGAAATATGTTTCAATAACGAACATGAATATTTAAAAAAATTAAATGAATTTCAAGCAGTTTTATACCCAAAGATAAAAAGTAGACTAGAAATTATCACAAATGAAAATATCGATAAATTAAATCAGGTAAGGGAAGATCCAAAAAGTAACGAAATCAACGAAACGGTTTTTAGAAAAGAGTGTCGCAGAAATAAAATGACACCAAGATTCTCAAAGCTTAAAGTTAAGGAAAACAATAGAGTAACAATTATATCTAACAGAAACCAAAAAATCCACAAATCTAGAAAAAGAAGAGAAAAAGAAAACAATTTAACAAAACTAATAAAAACCTTTAAAAATTAAATTAGGATAGTAAGCTAGTAATAGTTGTGTACTTACAGGGTTATGACAGGATCTGGACAGAAAATGGAAATTCAAGAACTTAACGAACAACAATCATTACTAACTATCCAAAAAGGCACTGCGAGAACAATAAGAAATTACAACAACCTTATACACATTGTTAACTTAGATCTGTACAAGGACAACGTCAACAGAATAAGCAGTTCAATTACAACACTAGAAAAATTATATAACGATAAAGACATGACGTTAATAACAAAACTTAAATTAAAAGAAGTCCAAAATAAATTAGATTCACTCAGTCCACATTCAAGAAACCGTAGAGGAATAATTAATGGATTAGGCACAGTAGTTAAGTTTATCACTGGCAACATGGACGCAAATGATGCAAAAATATTAAACAAACAAATTGAAGACTTAAGATCCGAACAAACAAATCTTCGACAAGACACTAACAGCCAAATAAAATTAAACTCTATTATGATACAAAGGTTTGAAAATATTACTAATCATATAAACAATCAGCAACTAAAAATAGAAAATTTTGTCAACAAAATTCAAGATCAGAACACAAACAGAATTCGAGTTAATGAAGAAATTCTACTTCAGACTCAACATCTCGCACAAATTAATTACAACATTGACTTATTAAACAATCATTTAGCTAACATTGCAGAAGCAATAGTACTAGCAAGACTTAATATAATATCAAAATTTTTTCTTAATCATGAAGAATTGGATGAAATATATAACACACTTTCAGCTCAATCAATAAATATACAATCTACCAACAATATCTATGAATTACTAGGATTACAAGCTTATTACAACAACACAAATATAATATTTAATGTCCGCATTCCTATCCTATCATATAACAATTATTCCCTAATTCATATTATACCACTCCCCATTAACAAAACAAAAGAAATAGAAATATTACCTTATGCATTATATAACTCTGAGAGCATTCAGTATTTGTCTGAAATTTGTCCGAAAGTAGAAGGAATTTACTATTGTCAAGAAGCAAAACAACAAGAAAATATCACAAAATCAACCTGCCTAGGACGGATTATTCTGCCACAAGAAGGAAAACCAGCTCATTGCGTCACCAACGACATTGGCCAAATATCGAACATTTTACAACCAGAACACAACTACATATTAATGCTGAACACCCAACCAACATTAGTTAACTCGACTTGCAACTTCGCTCCACATCCAGTATCGGGAAATATTTTGCTACACTTCGAAAACTGTCAAGTAGAGATAAACAACATAACATACCAGAGTAACCCAAACATCTACTGGGACGAAATACATCTAATTCCAACTGCACACATACCAATACACACCAATTTCACAGTCGGAAAATTAAACCTCCACAAAATCAACAACTTCAACATCGAGAATAGAATCGCTATAAACAACTTGAAATCTAAAACAAAACGAGAGCTCAATATAACTATCGGAGGAATACTACTCATGGGAACAATAATTTTGTTATTCATCCTATATAGTTCCAGAAGATTTAAACGAAACATTGTTTTTGATCATCCCGCTCCAACCACAAACCAAAGGTTATGGCCGTCGCTTCACACCGGGGGGGGAGGAGTTACGTTACCACCAACGACGATGGTAACATTAGCACCACCTAAGCCATTGAGACTACAATAACAACAACAAGAGCTACAATAGCCTACCGACGCTACAACAACAAACAATTAAGTACGACGCATACAGCAGAACCTATCCCACTGAGTTCCACTTGAACCATCGAAGCTACAACAACAACAATAACTAAAACGCACAACTAGCGATAATTGCATATTTTTTAAGTATTTCAATAAATCAGTTGATTTGTTTATTTAGGTTATTCTACATTTCTTTTGTATGTCACATAAATTATTTTTGTTATTTAAGTTATTTCAAGTATCTCTTTTCCGCTATTCAATACTTTGTTGCACTTATTAAAATTTGGGTGACACTTAAATATCGAACTGCATTTTTTGAATGTATGTCATAAACATACATATGGTATTTAAATATATGTATTTCAGCATTTCTTTGGAATGTATGTCATAAGCATACATTCATTACATTGTGGAAAAATATATTTACTTGTATTTATGTATTACACGAAGAAATCGTAAATGGAAAGTTGTAGACGGAAAAGAAGATTTTAATAAAGTTAGATAAGATTTCACACTCAAGAAGAGAAGTTGTTTTAATTTAAACCTCCCACACCATAACTCATGCGCAAGGCATTTTGTATATAGTTTTCTTTCATCGCTTTAGAATGCCTATTTTTTTTCTTTACTTTGAGTTCACTTAATTTATCTGTTAACGGTAGGTTTTAGCTGACTATCAGCAAAGACGTCTACATTCTCGCCTGCTTGTTTTTCTATTTGCAATTTTATTTTCAAATAAGCAACCACAATAAAAACTACAATTACAACAACAAACGTTGATGGCATTTAACAATTTTGTTCTATCGTCTGCTAGCATAAATGCTTTGCTGATTTTTTTTCTCTCTCTTTCAACATTTTCTGTTACCAGTTTTGAATTAAAACCAATAAACTTGTAATTCATTCAAATTTTTCTTGTTCTCTGTCGAATCTTTAAATGGTCAACATTCGCTTGCCATACAATTTAATCGAATAGCTTTTTGCAGCGAAAACCGTTTTAATAATATTATCTGTTTTGTTGCTCGAAGCGCTTTGTTGTTTTTTTTTTTTTCAAAGAAGCTGGTTGTCAGACTTGAATAGCTTCTTTCCAATTCATAAAAGTTTGATTTGTAGTGCCCTTGTCTATTAAAAATGTGCTGCAAGTTTGGAAGATCTCTGATGTTTAAGCTAACCTTATTAACACAATCGTGGGTAGAATGAGACTATTTCAGGTATCTTTAGAGTCTTAAAATAACTATGCCTTGGTTACTATGCTGAATTATTTTCTAGTCGGTCAAGGCGCACTATGGAATACTCTACAATTCAGGATAATTATATGTATATATTTCTTCTTAACAAAATGAAAGAGAATTAAATGAAGCGAAACATAAGAGGAGAATAGTATATTTTTTAAGGATTTAAAATTTCTTATTGATAGCAAAAATAATTTTTTTATTCCTAAAATTTTTTTGTTGTTTTTAATATTTCATAAAAAAAATTCATTTATAATAGAAACAACATTTTATGAACAATTAAATTAAAAAAAATAATTAAAATAATATATAGAAAAGAATAAAAAGGGTGTTTCTACGATTTTGACAACATCCATAAGTTTAAGATATTTCAAGTACCATAAAAATTAAAAACTTGTCAGGAATGAATCTTTGACAGGGTCGAAGTTAAAATAATCCTCCGTGACCGTATTGAAGTATATCCAAAGTCTTTAGTCGTCTATAAAAGATTTATGTATAATCTGCAAAAATATTTATGTCATACATACAGAGAAAAAAAGGGTAAAATTATAAAATTTTCGGGTATAATTTGCCTAAGACGATATGGCTGAATGGGTTATCTAAATACTTGTATAATACAACAAAGGACATTTAGGCCACCTTCTGCTAAAATGTGTTGCCGTAGGCAATTTTAGGCAATATTAAAAAATGAGCTTGGGTATCATAACCTTAGGTATGTTATACTTATACTAGTGAAGATTTCTTAAGGCTTTTGCAACAAGCGCTTACGTTGCTCTCTTAAGATTTGTTTGTTTTTTTTTCATCTTTTCAGTTACGTTTCACTTTTCACTTTTTTGTTTTTCTATTTTTAATTAACTCAATTTTTATTTCATAATGTCAACTCATCAGTCGTCTTGCGTGACTTTCGCTGTGATCCAGTAAGCTGTTTTATGTTCTATTTGTTTCATCAATGTCACGAATAAATTACTGCGAAATACATGCACTTTAGGACAAATGCTAAGAAAATGAAAGAAAATAATGACCGCTTATGACAGAAAGAGTAGTAATGCGAGAAAAGATTGTAAAAACCCCAATTTGCTTTTGCTCAAGTATCTTCGGCATTTTATATAATTTAGGCATGCCTAAGTTGACACAAATTTCTTTGGCTTCATACAAAAATACTTACCCAAGCAATTTTAGACAATATGCCGTAAGTATTTTTCTGTGTGCACGCCTTATTAAATTTAACATTTAGTGCAATACGGAGTCGTTCGCTACCCCATGCTTTTTTTGTGAATTAAACATTTTTAATTTTTTAGGCTTGGTTTTATTTTAAATAAATATATAATGTTACAATTAATGGACCATCAGAACTTTGAAGCATATAACAAACAAAGTTCGTATATTTTCGTTAGTAAAAAAATTCAATCACAAGTTTTGAAAGCGATGCTTTGTCGTTGGGGTAGCGAGTTACCCTAGTGTGGGATAAATGTTACTGTTTTTAATTGCTTACATCTCCAAACTGTAGCATTAAGTTCTTACATACAATCACGTATAGTTTTATCTATGACTAGGAAAGTTTAATAAACCAAACTTTTCAGCTGTAATAGCATAGTGAAATTATGAATTTTAAGCCTTAGATAAAGCATTTCTACTCCCTTTTTCTAGTCACTCCCATGTTTTCATGTTGCTTTGAACAGATCCTACCAACTCATATGCCAAATAATAATACCATGGTACAGATATTTACTGAGATAAAGTATTAAAATGGAACGCCTCCTTTTCTAATCCCGTCCACTTTTCTAGACTACGGACTAAAAAAAAAATGAAATGGCCATATCAGCCCTTGAAAGGACTTAGACCGAGCTTCTTATGATCAATTGTGTTGTGTGTGATGTGAAATGCTTGCACACAAATGATCGAGAACTGGACCTACATGTTTTAGGTCGGAGCCGACTCCGAACGGCTTATGTTCTCAAGAAGCTTTTCATGGCAGTTTTTACTCTCTGAGGTTTGCCATTGTCTGCAGAGAGGTGACGGCCGAACAGAAAAATTAATTCAATTGAAAAAATTTTCTGTCAGATGGAGGATTCGAACCTGGGTTCTCTGGCGTAAGAGTCACACACTCTACCCACTACGCCACGGCCGCCACTACGGACTGCTCATTATTAAAAAAAAAAAATATATGTGGAAAATTTGGTTCAAGTCGCAAAATCGATGTAGGTGTTATATTAACATTATAATGCCACGCCCCCCTGTCTAAGCCCGACTACGTTTTTTTAACTCATGATGACTGTTCATAATACTAAATAATATATGAGCAAACTTAAGTTTGAATTCAAACGGTCAATGGTGTAAAATGAATTCAATAGTGTAAAATGATTTCGTTTATGGACTGCTCATCATTCTAAAGAATATGTGTGGAAATTTTGGTTGAAGTTGGACAAAGAGTCACGCCCGCCGTCTGTCCAATGGCGCCCAACTTTTTCACTGCTCATTATTCCAGAGAATATATGTTAAACATTTGGTTGAAGTTGGACAAACGCAGGAAAAGAATTTAGTTTTAAATTAAAGTGCCATGCCCCCTATTTAATTCCGCTAATTTTTAGAAACTACGGACTGCTTCTTATGCCAAAGAATATATCTGTAAAATTTGGTCTAAATCGGGCAAACGGTGTAAAGGGAGTTAAATCAAAAATTAAGTGCTACGCCCAATCTCTAGTACCGCCAAATTTTATAAAATTAGGACTGGTCAAATTACCAAAGATTATATGTGAAAAATTTGGTTGAAGTCTGACTCACGGTGTAGAAGAAGTTTGATTAAAAGTGAAATAAAAAGTAAATTAAAATTCTTCATATTTCTTCATATTCTTCACATTTTACTGAAGAATACCACCTTGTTCAAAAAGAAAGGTTCATTCACAATGTGAACCGGACTTAACTGTTCGATTCGAAAATTTATCAGCGACTCTCGTTGACATTTGGTAAAGTGACAGTGTTTTGTAAAGTGACACGATGGAAGAAAAAATTAAGCAGCGAGCTTGTATCAAATTTTGTGTGAAAAATGGTTTCAACTGCGCCGATACGCGTTAGTGTTAGTGTTAAATGTTAGTGAAATGTTACAGTGACTCTGCTCTATCGTATCAGAAGGCAAACAAGTGGTTTAACCGATTTGTGAGTGGCCAAGACGAAGGAGAAGACGACCCTCGTACTGAGCGGCCATCGTGTTCGACTACCGAAGAAAACGTTGAAAAAAATCAAAGAAATGTTGGTCGCAGATTGACGATTAGAGAGATAGCAGAGGACGTTGGCATTTCAATTGGATCCGTTCAGAACATTTTGAAGAATGAATAGGGCTTGAGACGTATCGCTGCGAAGTTGGTACTGAAAGAGCTCATCTTCTTCGTGACTTTTTGGCCAAAACCAACACGATAACCATCCAGCAGCCGTTTCACCAGCAAAGAAGAGGTCATGGAAAAATCGGTGAACGCTTTGAGGGCCATACATACAAAACACTGTCACGTTACCAAATGTCAACGAGAGACACTGATATTTGGCAGCCTTGTCATAGACACGTGTAGCAACCTGCTAAAAGAAAATTTTCGAATCGGACAGTTTAGGCCGGTTCACAGTGTGAATGAACCTTTCTTTTTGAACAAGGTGGTATATCGTCGTTAGGCGTGCAATACCGCGTATCAGCCACTTGCAATACCGCGTATATTGCAAAGCGGCCAAAATTGAAATTTGGATTTGAATTCAATTTGATTTAATTAATAAAGGGCGTATTATCCATTCAATGCTGATTTCAGAACAAAGCAAGTATCTAATTTCAGTAAAAGTTTTTAGTTTGGTTGAAAATCCATTCAATAGTTAAAAAAAGCAGTTTTTCTGCACTCCTGTAGAATTTTACTATCACCGTGTGTGTGTATGTGTGCAAGTGGTGGATACGCGATATTGCACGCCCAACGACGATATGTGCAAAATTTGGTATATGTCGGACAAACCCATTCAATGGATGGAATTTGGGACATACAGACACGATGACATTCAGTTTATATATTATATATTCACAAAGGTTTTTCTATATTGTTGACGTCACTTCGTAAAGAAGGTCATTAGATTTCACCAAATTTAAAAGTGGTTGCTTATATTAAAAATTAATGTTTAATTTTTGTGTTTTTTAGAGATTTTACGGTTAAAATAAAGTCACTTTTTGTAAGGGAGGTAGTCGTGGTTCTCATTCGATTTGGCTCATTTTAGAACTTGATCTTTATCTTTTAGAAACAAGCTTATGTTTTGCATTCCGGCTGTAATCGTGTCCATAGACGGACAGACGGACATGGCTAAATCGACTCAAGTAGTGATGTTGATCAAAAATATCTAAACTTTTCTATACCTGTCACGCCTCCTTATTGACGTTACAAAAGGGATTGACAAAGTAAGTATACCCATTACGAATCGCGCGTTAGGGTATAAAAATGGAATACTTTAAATTTACAGAACTAGTTCAAATTGTTCCAATTTTTTTTTTTTTCGATCAACGTAAATAACGTCAAAATAGTAGCTCTTGACTATAATAGCAAATGTTTTGAGTTTCAATTCACAAATGTAATGATTCGTTTTTATTCCTCATTAAATTGGATTAGTAGGGTTCTTTTTGATTTTTGACATCAGAGTTTTTGGTAGTAATAGGAAAATATACAGATAAAATCAGATGAAAGAAAATTCATTCTTGATTTTATTCCAACATATTTTGCTGTTGGTTATCTTAAATTCTTGGCTTAAATTGCAAAGACCATCAGGATTTTACCCATTTCGTTTTTATTTTATTCAGCAAATTTATTTTTATTTTCCGCTACGTTCTGAAATTAAACCACAGTCGAGGCATCAACTCAGACAGAAATATTTTGTTTTTTTTTGTTATATTAAAGCTTGCTGCAGCGATTGCTGCTTAACTTGCATCCGTCCATTCATCCATCTAGATATTTGCGTGTTGCAATCTCGACCGTAGCTGCATATTTTTGGTTGCAACTTAATTTTTAAGTGGCCACCAGCCAGTGGTGCCAACTGCTGCTCTTTTGGGTAATCGTGCCTCGCACCACTCTACCTCGCAGCAGAATAGTTTGCTGCCAACAAACAGTGTGAGCATTGTGCCGAGTCCAAATGCAGCTACTATCTATAGCTGCAAAATGCAAGTGTTCAAAATGCGTGATCAGCGACAACAACACGTTTAACACCAAGAGGCATAAAACGACAAAATAGAAAAAAAACAACAAAAATAAGCAAGTACTAAAATGCAAGATAAAAAAAAAATGGAGATACTCTGAGTGCTACCATTAGAAGAGGAAGCAGCAGTATACAAGTCTTCATGCGAAAAATAGAAGATGTGAAGCAAAAATACCAAAAAAAAAACACAGAATTTTTGGTATGTAGCACAAGTTAACATTAAAATGTGGCCAAAATAGAAAAAAAAAAATTAACACAAGAAGACCAGAATTCCAACTGTTAACAGCGCCTCAACAAACTCTTCCAGCAAATCTACATAATGCTGCTGCTCCAACAAAGCTCAGCTTTGGCTCCATTTGTTGTTAGCATGCTGTTAAGCTCATGTTAAGCCAATGCTGCGTGACTGTTAACTATTTGTTGGCCATTCGCTGTGGGTTTTCTGCCAAGACCAAATTGCTTGAAACAAGTTTTCTTTGATTTCAGTCACCTGTAAAGGTTCCAGCGTGCCACAACGTGTTCGCGGTTGGCCACTTGTAATAAAACGCATACGACGACGATTTTCTTTTAAGTTTCTTAAGTTATTTAGTTCTTGGACTATGAAACGGTCTTATAAATAATAAACAAAAAATAAAAATATTAAGTGGTTTGTGTGTTTTTTTTTTCTGTAATAACATTTAAAAAATTTTGGCATTAAAAGAAATACTCGAAAAGAACTTGACTTAAAATAACAAGTGCGAATAATGGCTTGCTTGACCAAAGCAACAGTTTAAACGTTTTTGTGTGCTTTACGTTTTTAGTTTTGTATTAATGTACAATTTTTTTTTTGCTGAGTTTATTGAAACGTTTTGTTTGAGTCCGGTTTTTTTTTTGTGTTGTAGCCTAAGCATACCGTTAGCGTATTGGTTGGTGCGCGAGTCAAGTTTTAATGGCTTAAAGCGAACGTTAACAGTTTAATGAATGGCTTAAAAGTCAAACTTATTTAATTTAGAAAAAGGCGCCATATATTATTAACGGTTTTATATGATAAGTTGCTACCAAAATAAAAATAAAACAAAAGCTTATAAGCACTTCAATAGCTCAAGTCTTAATTTAAGCTTTCAATTAAAACTTTAGCTTTTCTCTTATCGTACTAGCCAAATCACTAAAATGCTGTCAACTATTAAAACCGTTCATAATTAAAATTAACTTTAGCAATATGGCGCTATAAATTTTCACAAGATCTAATCGGACAAATTTTCTTTCCTTTTTTCTTTTTTTGTTTTTTTTTTTTTTGCTCTTTCAGCTTCAAATTTGAATTTTCTTTGCTTAACTTATCTACATTAATGCATCTCTGCTTCTTTTAGTTGTTCTGCTTCTACCGACTTCTTGTTCATCATCATCATCAGAATTCTTGAATCTTTTGTTCTCGTTGTTGTGTCTTGGGTCTTGTGTATCATATCGGTGTGTGTCTGTCTGTGTGTGTGTGTGTGTGGGTGTATCTTTCTGTGTGTGTCATAAGCGACAAGTTGTAAAAGAATACGAAAAGTTAAAGAAAACGTTTAAAACGTTGATGATTTAACGTGTGTCGTGTCATCGAGTCGTCTTCGTATACCGGTTGGCATCCCTTAAGTTCAAATTCAACAAATAAACAAAGCGAACATAACAAAAAACAAAAAAAAAAAACAAAAAAAAACGAACAAAACAAACAAACAGACAACAACAATAAACGACATCAACACTGTCAAGCGCAATTTAGCTAACGCTGCCACCACCCGAGGGCGCTGCATGGAAAGTGGTTCTTTCCCTAAGCTAGTTAAAGAGCTAACAACAACAACAACAACCAGAACAACAGCAACAATAAAAAAACGAGGTATGTTAAACACAGGTTCATCGAAATTCAAAAAAACAGAAAAAAAAATTTAAAACAAATCTACTTGCGGCATCAACAGCAAAGTAAATCGAATTTTTAACTATATTTAAGTTCAACTTGAGTCTTAGACAGGATTTGAACCTCAGAGATGCCACCAATATTAGCAGCTTATTGCTGCAGTACCAAGCCAATCACCATAGCATGCGGCTTTAATACTTTGCATTATAATAAATTCTCAAATTCTTAAGGATTTAACTTTGCTTATGTATCCTGTATAGCTCCTACAGGGATGATTATTCAAATCAATAGCTTGCAATAACAGAATAAAATTTACATTTAAACTTTTTTCTATGCATTAGAATTGGTATTGTTTCTATTGCTGCTTGTCTTGAAGTTATTTTTTTAAGTTCGTTGGAGCAATAAGATCTGTTCAATTACTGGAACTGATGTTACTTTAAGTACTGGCTTAAGTAAGAACAATTTTTGTTGTTTAACGTAGGACCTGTTAAAAAAAAAAATCATTTGACGAAATTTCACTTTGATAATATTGAAAAATGAAAAAAAAAAATTATATATCTCTCTAGGATGGTCCTTATTTTTCGACTTTTGAATTATCATCGCGGCATCATATTGTTCGATTATATACATCTAAATATGAAAGAGATTTGTTTTGTATTAATTTTTTATATGATTTAGAGAACGCTACCAGCTGTCAAAGTTTAGCCCTATAACAAGAAACGTCCCTTGGTGTCATTCGTCGATTTTGTGTTTTTTTTTTGCCATAAGTTGAAAATTTTCTATGAAAACCTATACATATTGGGTATCAAATGAAAGGTATTTAAAATTTGCGTTTAATGGTGCTGCTTATTTTTTTAATTGTTGTTGTTGTCTCTTGATGAAAGCATTTCTTCGGAAGCAATTCTGAACGAAAACAAAAGTTGTGAGCAGCTCTAGTGTTGAGTCACTCATAATGTATGATGAGGCAGTCGACTCTGTGAGCAAGAGTTTTGCTTTATGAGTCTTGCTCATGAGTGAGTTTTCCCCATGGTGAAATTATATAAGGTGGCTTCGTCCGAGAGAGGTTTGACTGAAAATGCTAGTGAGAGTTTGAAAAACTATTAAGCATTTAAGACACAACAACAACGTTGATTTGTATGAGTTCCACAGGTATGGGCCCCACCACGAGAGCAATTTTAACCTAACACTCCCACCTTATGTAATTCCTCTATGGATTTCCCTACCACCATATATAAATGATACAAATTTTATGTTTGCTTTAATATGTAATAATAACAATCATTTTTTATTTCTTAT
Organism: Coremacera marginata; assembly: GCA_914767935.1. Lineage (NCBI taxonomy): Eukaryota > Metazoa > Arthropoda > Insecta > Diptera > Sciomyzidae > Coremacera > Coremacera marginata. Next base: position 1,395,855 of record OU612045.1, on the reverse strand, counting down.
GTCCTGACTAATGAATAAAAGAAGGAATTCACCAAATGAAGAGATTTTGATTTTTCCTATAAAATGCAACCCTTGCACATACAGTGCATCAAAAAAGTTTAGGCACAGAGCTATTCTCAAAGTTTGTATCTAAATAACTTTTTCCACCTAACGAAAAAAAAAAAAAAATACTATGGCATCATTTGAAAATTTAAAGTTTTTTACTGCAAATAAATTTCATTTTTAATTTTTGTTTTATGTATTATGTTATTAAAAACAAAAAAGTCACAATTTTACATAAAAATCGTTTAGGCACATGTGTAAAAAATTTTAATTTATTTTTGGTTTTCATACATTTCCTTTTCATACATGCCTTTGCATACTCCCAACTAGGTTTGATGTCTGTTCGGGTGTTATGTTTTCCCATTCTTGGCGAAGGGCATGATATCCGATGGCTTCGAATTTTTTTCTTCATTACTTGCCAAATATGTTTAAAAGCATTCATATCTGTTGACTGTGGAGGTATTTTGAGCTGTTGGCAATGGTAAATAAGCCATTCATGCACAAGGTACAACGCATGTTGGAGTCGTTATCCTGCTGGAACAAAAATGGCTTCCCATTCATGCCCAACTTTTCAAAACTAGGAAACAAATTGTCTTTCTAAATATTCAAATTAAAGCATTTATTCATTTTTTTATCTATAAAGACATTATTTTCCACTCCAGAAGCCGCCATACACCCCCACACCATGACTTTACCACCGCCGTGTTTGACTGTTTTAATTACTTTTTTTATTGGAGCTCATTGTTTAGTTTCCGCCAAAATTTTTGTGTACCATCTGATCAAAAAAGGTTGAACTTCATTCATCATTTTCAGATTCATCACTAAATATTCACTGTTTCAGAATGATTCCAATTGATGTGCATGAAGTTTTACAAACTCCAGCCTTGTTTTCTTATTAATAGCAGAAATAAATGGTTTGCGTCGAGGAACTCTTCCATGAAAACCAGCTCTATGTAGAGTATTACGTATTGTTTGGGGATCAAAGTTTTTATTGGAACTTTGCTGCATTGCATTGCATAATTTTACAGCCGAAGTCTTAGGATTTACCTAGGACTGCAGCTACTACAGTGCACATGAACAGCTGCACATGAAGGTTTATAATAACATTTCGGACATCTACCGAAAATTCTATACGACTGCTCATTTTGCTTATTCAATCACGACATCAAGATCAACACTAACTTAAATCAATTGACAATTGGATGGACTCAATAATTATGTGCAGAAAACGGAATAGATCAAAGAGAACTTATAGAATACCGTTATATTTGCAAAAACAAGGTACACATACAGCCTGTGCCTAATATTTTTTCACATACATTATTTTCTTCTTCTGCTTATATTTCGAGTAGTGTATAAAGCAAAGGAATTTGTTTGTGTTGGCCAAACTAGTTGCTTTTAAATATTAAAGCAAAGTTCTTCTCAGAAAAATTGGCTGTACCTAAGCTTTTTTGATTCACTGTAGGTGCAAATGAGCACTTTATTTGGCCAAAACTAAAAAAAGTTGCAAGAAATTGTTTCTTTTTTATTCTTTTTTTTTACTGTGTATCCCGCAAAATTTCGTTTAATCATCAAAGATTAGTACCGTCTTGAAGTGGTTCCAATTTGTGGCACTGGATTTGTGATTATCGATCGATTATTTTGAGTTTTAAATTCGTGAAAACTTTTCCCATAAATAAAAATTGTACATCTTTTGCGAAATTCATAAAAAACTTATTCGAGTCGAAAAAGTACAATTTTTTTATCATTTTAGTAGCTTAAAGTTCCTCGTAAATGAACCATTTTTTTCATAAATGAGTTCAGAAATAAATTCACAAATGTTTACTTTTAGCATTCTTAAATGAGTTAAAAATATAATAATTTTTTTATGATATCAGTAGGAAATAATTTCTCATAAGCGAATCATTTTTTGTTCATAAATTATTTCGAAAATGAATCATAAATGTAACTTTTTTATATTCTAAGGAGAAATAAAAAAGGAAGGAAGTTCATGGTTCTTTTTTTAACTCATTTGCGAATTTAGTCCGACGAATGATACAAAATGGGTTCATTTATGAGAGCCGAAAATGAACATTTCTACCTGTTAACAAATAAATTCAAAACCGGCAGTTTTGGTTCACTCGATCACTTTAATTTTTGCTGTTTATTTTTATATACACATCGCTTAATCTTTTCGACCCCAACTTTTTTCCTGTGGAACAAACATTCTTCTATACTGGTTGTATAAGAACGAAAAAATGCCTATTTAATAATTTTTCCTATTGTTGCTTTCGCCGAGGATTGAACACACGCCGCTTGGTTCAATAGGCGGCTGTTCTACCAACTGGGCCGCGACGACATATTTATTTGTGTAGCTCATACTTATGTTACATTTTGCAATCAGTAGATTTTTCCTTTCATTTATGATTGAATTGAGTCTTTCGTTTTCTGAATGTACATTACGGTCTAAAAATTTGAATCTGAACGTAGGTTTTTTTCAGAATATTAGCATACTTTTAGGCATTTCCCAAATTGAGTTTTGATAAATTCAGAAAGCAATTTTCGAAGTAGGCGTTGCATTGATCGAGTTGGAAACAGCACATGCTGCAATATTAACGAATGCAACTTTGAATCTAAAATTTGTTTTAATCTAGATCTGCAAATTTTCACATAAATACCATATCTTTCATATAATTCAAATGCAGGATTTATATCGAAATTAAAAAAAATCGCATGCTGTGGTCTTTGAACACACAACCTAATGGTTATAAGTTCTTCCATTATCAACTGAGTTTCCGGACTACCTACTCTGGTTTTAAATAAATTAAAGAAACTTGCTGCATAAGCCAGACTTGCAGAATGTTCTTTAACCCGTCGCTTGTATTTGTCAATAACGGACTTGCAGAATATTCTTTAACTCATCTGCATTGGTTTTGTCAACATTAAAAAAAAAAAAAAACAAACAGAACAAGGAAATAACGAATACACGCGATAACCGATAACTCTTATCTCTTGTATTTCTTGTCGAAAATTCTTTTACGCGTCCGGCTTGTGTTTGTTCATTAAAAAATTTGTCGAAAATTCTTCAACCATTCTGCTCATGTTCGTTCATGTTCTCCCTTCAAAGGCTTATATTTCGTGGTAATTTTTTCGTTAAAATTTACAATTAATATCATTGCAAAAACGTGGTGTATTAATGGGCTGCATGACTGATATATCAAAAATTACAAATCGGAAATAATCTGATCCAAAAAAACATGTAAAATAAATTCAAAGAATATATAAAGATGGAAACCGATTTTTTTTTATATATCTGTCGTGTTTGTTGACGAAACTTCTGCAACGATTCAGTAATATATTCATGCACGAAAAATCTCAACCTTTCTGTATTGCGTTCGTGGGAATTTAATATGGGATTTTCGTCAATGAAATGTATGGCCGAATCAGCATGTTTCGTCAAAGATGAAGAAAAATCGTTCATAATTCGTTTATCTTTAAGACTTGGACTACTGGGAAATATCGTCGCAAATGCAACATAAAATACCAAGTCAGTCTTGTACCGAAAAATGCATCATAAGCAAATATGCGCCATAGAATATGGTCAGTGCTTCTGACCATGAAGCAAAGATTTAGTGGTCATTTCTGCAGATGAAATTTTGTGCTTTTTTTAATTAAAAATATTCACAATTACACTGGCAATTTTTGCTTTTTTTTTAAGGAAAATTAATAAAGCCCAAGTTATAATCGATTAAGGATTATTTTGGATAAACAATAATTGTTTTTTGTCATCAATGATGTAATGGCAATGATGTAATGGTAGCACATTCACTTGCAGCCGAAATGTACGCAGTTGGATGCGAGTACGGAAAGTGAAAAATACATTATTGCTGCCACAGGTTTTTCGACAAATTTTTTCTTTTAAATATTTATAAATAAGAATCTAATTAACAAAAAAATAGAAGAGCAAGATCTGTCGTGTGTGCTATGAGAATCTAGCCTGGGTACTACTTAAGTCATCAAATTAAAATAATAAATCCTTTTGATAACCAACTGTGTCACGAAAGTAAAAAAAAAAACTGTGATCGAATTCTATACGTGAATATTGAAGTTTTCAGTTATTGTCAATAAACAAAAGATACACTTGATATTTCCATTATATTGCCACGTTGAAAATACTAGTTGGCTTTATGAAAAAAAAAGCAGTTCTTGAACTACTATTGGTATAAAGGCAGACTGCTTTTTAACCATTTGGTTGCACTGAAGGAGAGAATGTTAATAAAATAAATTGGAAATCTTCCCAGAAATTCCATTTTTGGGGAAAACTTTCACTTCTACAGTACGTGGCGGCCACACTCATCTTTTTTTTTTTTGAAGCGAAGCTTTTTACGCCTCGTTCTGTGATTTGCCCAAGTGAAATCGATACGACACTTTTCTTTTTTCGACACCGTTGTTCTTAGAAATGTATGGCTCTTTGTTGTTTCCGTTTATTACAACAAGAACATTTAATATCATATATAAAAATCATTCCTTCGTTCGCCGTGGGAATTGAACCCACACCCACCGATTAAGAGTTCACTACACAATCCAAGTCTCGTACTTAAATATTTAGAGTAAACAGTATAGATGGGAAAGTTGAAAAGTTGCAAAATTAAAAATTTAAATTTTGATACTTCAAAAATATATTCGATTGAATAGAAAGAAATCATCAGGTATGCACCATAAATTTAAAATTCGAATATAAATTATTACAAATATGGAATATGATACTAAACATTTGTACCATATAATACTGCAATATATGCTTGCCACTTTATAAATTTGGTGTTTTTGACCAAAATGAGAATTCGGTAAAAACGCATACATAAGATAAAGCGAATCAATCCAAAATTTGCTTGATTTGATTGATGTCCCTATTAATAGATTTCTTAAATACTCCTAAGGTTCCTTAAGATGACAAAATAGTTTATTTTGTGTGTGGTCTCTACAATATAGAGTATTTAGAAGAGTCAGCTTTTAATCTGCCCAAAACTGTTTTGTGAACAAATTAATGCAATTATTTATTCAAAATCAAATAATTTGCAAACTGTTTTTGACTTGCCTTCAACTTAATCCATTTCAATGCTTAATCAAATCGACTTAAGAGTCGACCACCTTCAGCAAACTAGAACTGTCATAATTTACTGCTCGAATTTTTATATTTTAATTAATATAAAATCAGCAAATATGTGCTTTATAAAAAATTAACTGTAACTGAAATGTCACAAGCATGATGAAGTTCAATGAAGTTTATAAAATGTAGGTAATAATATTATTCAACCCAATGTCTAATGCAGCCAGCAGTTTTTTTAATCTCTTGATTGCTGAATTTCAACAACATATTTTTGTAGATTTTGTATTTTTTTTTTTGTTTTTTTTTTTCATTTCGTAACTGAATTGATTAATTTTTTATTTTGACATTTACGGTTTTGGAATTTGTGGCCATTTATATTTGCCAACATTTTAACATGAATTTGTTTCCTCTTCTTTATTTATGGCTACGTATTCCTTCTTTTGTTATTTTTTTTTTTTTTTTTTTTTATTGGAATTCATTCATTCTTTGCTGCACAAACCATTTGATTTAATTGCATTGCAATATTTGAAACAATCGAACATTTCCACACAATTTTCATTTATTTCTCAATTTTACCTCTTGTCCACGCTTCATGCTGCTTCTGCTTCTACTACTTCTTCTTATTTTGCTTTTATTGCATTCACACACAATTTCAATGAATTTTAACTGGCATTCAATGGGTTTGTTTGGGATTTTTTACCCTTGTTTCCTGTTTCCTATTTTGTTTTTGTTTTTTAATGCTACTGTTTTTGTTGAGTGTTTTGTGTTGGGGTCATTTTGCTTGCTGGGACGCACGTATTTTTATTTATGTTTATTTTTAGTTTTTGTTTTAGGCGTTGCTGTCTTTGTTTTCAGTACTACAGCAAAAGATCAGGAGTAACCGGTTGTTGGAAAATCCAGGTTCAAAATAAAAATGTCAATGCCAGTGTTTTTGGCGCCACTTCACATCGATTGAGCTGTCAGGTGTTTGGGCCATGCCTTTTTTAACGCCTTTAAATTTTTCATTTAATCTTAGGTTTTTTATTCTACTTAACATTTTTGTGTTTGTTTTTGTTTCTTTTTTTAATCTGAAAATTGATCTGTAAATAATTCCATTGCTATGAATTGAACACGCTTGCTTTTGATTAATGAGCTTGCTTGTTGGCATTCACTTTTTATGCCTTGGCTAACAAAAGCTACTTCAGTTAATGAATATACAGGGAATATCGTACGAAAGTGAAAAACAAAAAAAAAAAAAAAAAAAATACAAAACAGCAGAAGGCTGAGCTTGGAAAATTGTGCTGCGTTAATGATGAATGATGATAATAATGTGTGACAAGAGTTGAGCAGTCCATAGTTGAAAAGGTTTGCATCGATGAATTGGTTATCTGTTTTTTTGGATTTTTCATATATTTGTATTTAAAGCTAATGAATTTTCATCAAGTCATTGTTTTGAAAGGCTTTTTAAAGATGACGCATCGTTCTGAGTTTTATTTTTCAAGGACTACAAAAATAAATTATTTATTGCTCTCTTTTTTATGCTCACAATTTTTTGCTTAATTTAGATTGCGTGAAATAAGAGCTATTTTTAGACTTTTTTGTAAGTTCAGCGAAAAAGTTTACAGTGGTGGATGTAGAAAATCCTTGTGCGGAGGACTAAATTACACTATGACGCAAAAAAACACTTTTGGCAAAATAACAGGATTCCACGGTATAGGTTCGATACTATGATCAAAGGTGAGTAAGGCTCTAGTTGGGTTTCGCGAGTTTGGCGCCCGTTTCTTTTTTATGGCCCATTTAATATTCTGAGTCTGTGATTTTGTCAAAAAATTGGTATCATCAGGTTTTGTTCAAAAGCTCCGTTAGAAATAGAGATATCGGTTTACTGTCTTTAGAGCCTCCGGGAGTTTTTATTAAAAATACACTTTCTTAAACTTTTTGTTGAAAATGTATTTTTTTTAGCAAAAATTTTTTTTACACTATTAAAGTATAATTATTCAAGATTCATTCCTGATATTTTGGTCCAAAAATATTCGTCGATAAGGTAGAAAAGTGCGATGCCGCGAAAGAATTTAAATTTGCGGTGGTCAATAACTGGAGACTGGTACTTCTGAAAATCAAAAAAAAAAAATTTATATTTCGGTTTATTAAACACTTCTTGGTGGCCGTAACGTAGTGGGTAGTGTCTTTGACTCTTACGCCAGAGAACCCAGGTTCGAATCCTCCATCCCACACAGAAAGCTTTTCAATTGAATTCATTTTTCTGTTCGGCCGTCACCTCTCTGCAAACAATGGCAAATCTCTGAGAGTAAAAACTGCCATGAAAAGCTTCTTGAGAACATAAGCCGTTCGGAGTCGGCGTAAAACATGTAGGTCCAGTCGATCATTTGTGTGCAAACATTTCACATCACACACAACACAATGATCATAAGAAGCTCGGTCAAAGTCCTTTCAAAGGCTGAAATGGCGATTTCGTTTTTTTTCAAAAAAAAAAAAAAGCTGTCAAAAGTTATGTCTTGATTTCTTATTAAAATGGACGGAAAAAGAAACATTTATGCCTAAAAGTCTTTGGCGAACAATTTAAATTTATTTAAATAGAATTAAATATTTTAAAAAACTCGAATTCACACAGTTTTTTTTGGCTTAAAAAAGCTGTCAAGTCGTTCGATGAGCTGTTAATTTTCAAATTTCTACTAGTTTTCTGTTCACGTACTTTTTCTACCATTTTTCTCTTTATGACATTTCTTGTCTCAATTCTTCTTTTACACTCTCCCTGCAAGTAAAGTACGTGAACAAACCTTTTATTGATATGTAGCGGCAGTGGCGCAGTGGGTAGAGTATGCGGCCCATACTCCAGAGAACCCTGGTTCGAATCCAACCTGACACAGAAAGTTTTTTTTCAATTGAATTAATTTTTCTGTTTGGCCGTCACCTCTCTGCAAACAATGGCAAACCTCTGAGAGTAAAAACTGCCATGAAAGCTTCTTGAGAACATAAGCCGTTCGGAGTCGGCATAAAACATGTGGTCCAGTTCTCGATCATTTGTGTTCAAACATTTCACAATACACACAACACAATTGATCATAAGAAGCTCGGTAAAAGCCCCGTCAAGGGCTGAAATGGCCATTTCGTTTTTTTTTTTGTTCATGATAATGACAGTTTTAATATAATAAAAAATGTTTTAAGTTAGGTTGAAGTGGCTAAGTCGATAAACGACTCGACACCTAGGCCAGTGCAGGCTCGATGTGATACCACATGATCTCCTTTGAACCCTAGAGATTTCCCTCCTAAAACCAGTTCCTAAAACCAGTTCGGGTAATGAATTTTAGGATATATGCCTAATTTCCAGGCATGAGACTTCTGCAAGTCTGTTTGGAAAGGGACGACCCAGAGTTCCCATCCTCCTTTTAGCAAAGGCCGGACATTCGCAGAGGAGGTGCTGAAAATTTGCTACTTCCTCCTCATATTTGCAACTTCTGCAAAAATCATTTGCTATGAGTCCTAAACGAAGAGCATACGTTCCTATTAGGCAGTGACCCGTGAGGATTCCTACTATTTCTGACAGGTTTACTTTGCTTAATTCAAGCGTTGACTTGGTGCGTTTTAAATCGTAGGAAGGCCACGTCAGCTTAGCAGTCCTACATGTATCAAGGTGTTCCCAGCGTTCTTGTGCAAAACTTAAGGATTTGTTATGGGTATACAAATAAAGTCCTCATTTAAGAGGGTGTTTGACATCGTACCCTTTCTTGCCAATTCGTCTGCCAAGTTATTGTCCTCGATATCCCTGTGTCCAGGTACCCATATGAGGTGGATCCTGAATAGCCTTGCCATCTCGTTAAGAGATCTGCGGCACTCAGCGAGAGTCTTAGAGTTGTCAGTATGTAAGATCCGCGCCTTGAGCGCTGCTTGGCTATCTGAGAAGATAAAAATACTTTTTCCTTCAATGGCTTTTTGACCTAGAATCTTAGCGGTTTCGTGAATTGCCATTATCTCCGCTTGGTAGACACAACAATAATTTGGGAATCTAAAGGATACTTTGCTTTCAAGGTCCAGGGAGTAAATACCTCCCCCTACTTGTTCTCGAAGTTTTGATCCATCTGTAAAGATTTCTATGCCGTTTATTTTAAGATGGGTTTTGTTAGCCCAGGCTAGCCGCGAAGAGATGAGATCTTCGTAGTTCTTTTCAAGATTTAAGCAAGGCACACAGTCGTCTGTTTTATCGGGGACAGAGGAGTTCAGAATAATTGTGTGAACACAACCATCCCCTATCCAATTTCCTGATTCTTTTAGTCTGAGAGCTGCTGTATTAGCTCATTCCCTGGCAAAAATATCAAGAGGAGGAAGGTGAAGCATGCCATTCATTCAAAGCGTTAGTTGGTGTTGTGAACAATGCCCCAGTAATACATAGACTAGCACTTCTTTGCACCTTTGAAAATTTCTGAAGTACAGTTGTCTTATCAAGGGCCCTCCACTACACCAGTGAGCCATAAATAAGTATGGGGCGGACAATTGCTGTATAAATCCAGTGTACTATTTTGGGGGAGAAAACCCATTTTTTACCTATCGATTTTTGGCACGCAAAAAGAGCTATGTTTGCCTTACTAACACGTTCCTTTATATTATCATTCCAGATAAGTTTCGTATCGAGATTAACTGCTAGGTATTTCGTGCTGTCACTAAAGAGCAACCTCGTCGAGCAACCCTGTCACTCGAGCAACTTATATTTCCAAGAGAAAAGAATGAGATCCGTTTTCTCCGGGTTAACACTTATATCACAAGAGGATGCCCATCTCGAAAGGATTGAGAGTGCTCTCCCTATGAGTTGACAGAGAGCCTGAGAAGATATTTTCCGTTAAATACGATTGCGATATCGTCAGCATAAGCAAAAACCTTGTAGCCTTCTCCCTGTATGATGCGCAACAGCTGGTTAAACATCATGGACCAAAGAAACGGAGGCAAGACTTCCCCCTGCAGAGTACCCCTTCTCACGAACCTGCGAGTAAACGAAAGCTCACGACAGAATCCTCCACCCCCAGTTCCGACAAGGCAGAGGTGACCGCACATGGAAGGACGTTGTTGAATACTCCTGCTATGTCTAGAAAAGCAGCACGCGCATATTCTTTGTTCACAAGTGATTTTTCGATTGTAGATACTAGAGAGTGAAGAGCTGCCTCTGTAGATCTGCCTTTAATATAGGCATGTTGGGATTTCAGAAGCCAAAATGTTTTAATAAATACAAATTTTTTATTGTGAAAACAATGTACTGTCCCTCCAGTTGTACTGCCTCCTCAGTTGAGATGAGCTTGTGGCGCCTATATAAACAAACACAAAAAAAAACATACTCGTAAAATCACTTCTTGCAATATCCCAATAAACATTGTGGCAAGGGGTGATTCGTTAGCGAATCGCTTCTGAATCGTTATTTTTAAAGTTTTCGAATAGTTTCATACCGACTTCATCAGAGGATGGCTTGATGCTTAAAAAAGCATCGATTGAAATCATGACATTCCTAAACTCCATTTAAGATGTTTTGAAATAAAAAACAGTTTTTTCCGACTTTTCAATACACACATTTTTTTAAAAAAAGTATTCTTTATTAACTTTCTATTGTTAATACGTCATTTAAGCTTTTAAATTTTATGTTTTTTTTTGTAATTTTAAGTGATAAAAAAACTTATATATAAATTTTAATGAATTTTTATGTGAAAAATTTTGTAAAATATTTTTTCTTCTGTTATGTTATTTCGTGCTTATTCTTTATATAAATAATTTCCACTTATAATTTTTAAGTTCTCGTTAACAAATTGCTTTTTGTTGTTTTGGCTCGTTAACGAATTGCTTTTTTATAGTTTTGGCGACTCGTTAATGAATGGCTTTTTTCGGTTTTGACGAATGTATAACGAAGCCGAAAAAAAGTTGGTCAAAAAATGATAAAAAAATTATTTCGAACTTTTGAAAAGCCAAATCTTTAAAAAAATACCTAAATAACAAACAAAAAACAGAAAAAAAAATTTTTTTGTACCAAGTTTGGGTTCGAACCCATGTCCGCGAATGCTGGCTTTTATTATCAAGCCAATGGTGCCGGACTAGCATTCGGATGAAGTGATTTCAATTTTTGACGTAGTAAGACTGAAATTAGTTTTTATTTTTTTTTTTATTTTTTTATATGATTTATATGATTCGTTATCGAATTACTTTTTTTAGTTTTGGAAACTCGTTAAAGAATTGCTTTTTATAGTTTTGGCGACTAGTTAACGAATTGCTTTTAATAATTGCTTTTTTTGGTTTTGACGATTCATTAACGAATGAGAAATTTCTCCCGCTCGCGATATTATAAATGAATCGCCACTAATAATTGCTAATGAATGAAATGTACGAGAATGCGATTCGTAAACGATAACACTACTGAATCATTTTGTTTGTTGGGATTTTACTTAATTAAATGAAAAAAAAAATGTTTTTTTTTTTTTTTCTTTTTTCGGCATAACTTGCAATGAATCCAAATTTTTATTCCTTACTATCTTTTACAAAATTGTAGCCGAAAAAAAACCCAAAAAATTTTTGTCAACGAAATTCGATTCTCAAAATGAAAACAAAATAAAATTAAAAAATTTAAAGTTCTTTAATTTAACTTTAACTTTAAAATTAAATTTAAAGTTCAAATGTTTAAAGTTGAACGATATTAAAGTAGAAAAAATTTAAAAATTTTTCTGTCATATCCACATTTTTTGAAATTCATCCATACGTTATATATTTTATAAATATATATATTTTAATAAAATATACATAAATTGTTTAAATAATTTGATTTGATTTTTTAATAATCAATTTTAAAGATTTCCCAAGTAACCATAGAAACCTCTTTTATTACGAATAAAAAAAAATTAGTATCGCTGTAGAACTCTCAAACAGTACTCAGAATTCTTATCAAATCGAATAAGAAAATACAATAAAAATTTAATTTCGTTGCAAATCATAACAGAATTCATGCAACATTGAATTGAAATAAAAAAAAAAAAAAAAAAAATTGAACCTGGTGCATGCTACTAGCTTGCATAGAAAAACAACAACGAACATCTAGTAAAAGCAGGGAAAAAAACGAAAACTTGCTGCAACGTGAGCCGGTGGAATGACCTCTAAAACGATGATAGTTATATTAAAGGAATATGGCAGTGCTTAATATTAGTACTGGTTGGGAGCTGTATGCATGTTGCTGTTATACATCTTGTTATTGTTGTTGTTGTTGGTTTATGACTCATATGCTTGGTTAATCAGCTAGTTCGGGCTGGTATGCACAGAAAAAGCGCCAAGTGAATAAATACAACAACAACAATAAAGAAACATGTTACCTGCGCGCATGCCTTTCAAAGGTGGCTTAGTTGTTATTATTATTGTTGCAGTTGTTGTTGTTGTTGTTGTTCATGTTGCTGTTGTTATGGCGTTTGTTGTTATTGCTTTCATTGCCTCAGACCCACTCGCGTTGGAGTGTTAATTATCATGCTTCACTTATATGTAGTTCGAATTTAACATTAGCGCTGTTGAGATTTCATCTCTACTTAGCACCCAGCTAAGCATGCCTCTTTTTTAGTATCTTTTCTTGAATTTTTTTTTTACTTTTCTTTCTATTTTATTTACTTTTGCTATTCATTCTTTATCACTACATTTATTCACTTTTCGTATACCCTGCATTCAAATGTAAAAATAACAATTTATAGAAGTTTCATTAGCATATTTCTTTGATTTGTTTTGTTCTAATTTTTTTTTTTCTTTCTTGTCCTCCCTGACTGTTTTTGTTTTATTATCCGGTATTTTTCTTATGTATTCGACCCATGTCGATGTTCAAGTGGACTAGTATTTTTTTTTGTTGTTGTTACTATCATTGTTATAAAGTGTTTTTCTCTGCTGTTTTCTCTCACTTTTCTTTTCTCTACAGTTTGGTTTCGTGCTTTATTTCTAAAAATATTGTTGTATTTACAAGGTTTTCTTTATTATGGACTTACAGATCAGTACAATTTCTATATTGTGGTTATGTTAACTGCGAGAATCTATTTATATATTCGTCTTTTTTAACAAAAAATTTGGTTTTTTTAGGCGAAGACTTTTCTTTTTTTTTATATTTTAATTTTATGTGAGAAACGACGGTAAAAAGGTTGTCGGCAGGAAGTGAATATTGTTTTGAATTTTTTTTTTGAATAGGGTGACTGTGAGTTATTTAGCAATTTCACACTTTGAATAGAGGTGGGGGATTGTGTTCAAGGCTTGACTATACTTTAGTGCAGATTAATTTTTTTTTCGTCCGGGAATCATTGTTATTCGCATTTTATGTTAAATTCTAAGAAAATAACTCTTCGGGACCATTAGATTACGATGAATTTATTTTCAACAAAATTTAGTCTGAAAAATTTGATTTTATATAAAAGTGCACCGTGATGAATGAATGTGATTTAAATAAACTACATGTAAATTAATTCAACAGTTCCTTCAAAGCTGGAATATGCTTCGTTTTGTAATTTTTATGATGTTCATATATTACGCCTTAAATGTGTCCAAAATTTATTTATTCGTTTTTCACTAAGAACTCTAAATTTTGAGAATACTATTCCCTCATATAATGCACGATGCATTCTTATTCATTTGAAATCTCTCCAAAACAGACAAACAATTACGTAAGTCTTTTTATATTTTTATTTACTTATTTATTTATTTAACCAAACAAAGTAAGTTACAATTAAGGCTGAGTCTTTTTTAAGACTAATCTTAAATAATTTACTTAATATACTATTATTTAGTGAAATATGGGAGAAAGAGATGTTGAACGTCTTTTAAGCCAGGGTTAGTTATGATTAGTAAAGGGTTTTGATAAAGTTCGCTTGCAAGAGGTTTTGGACATGGAAAGTGTATTGTTGACGGAGATATTATCAAAATATCTATAGCAACACCAATTGAAGGGCTCATTACAGCCTAGGTAAAATGGCAATTCCGGGATTTCAGGATCCCGTACTTTTTTAAGACCTAGAAATCCCAGAATTAGTCGATGAGAGTTCCTTGATTAATTAGCAATTTTCGTTTTTTCAAAGTTAAAATAACCCCTATTATACCCCTTTTTACACAAATGATTAAGAACTGGACCTACCAGCTTTATGCCGACTCTAAACGGCTTATGTTCCCAAGAAGCTTTTCATGGTAGTTTTTACTCTCTCAGGTTTGCCATTGTCTGCAGAGAGGTGACGGCCGAACAGAAAAATCAATTCAATTAAAAAAAAACTTTCCATGTCAGATGGGACTCGAACCTGGGTTCTCTGGCATATGAGCCACATACTCTACCCACTACGCCATGGCCGCCACACAACACAAAGTCGGTCAAAGTCCTTTTAAGGGCTGAAATAGCCATTTCGTTTTTTTCTTCCCCTTTTTAAGCCAGTATTCTAGTGAAGAATTTTGAATAAAATCGAAAATTTTGCATATTTTCGAAGCTTATACATTCAAGAATATACCATTGAAAGGATTTTTAAAAATTCTGATTATTTAGTGAGTTATAGCCATGTTAGTGTGCAGCGTCTAATCTAGTACGATCGGAACTCAAATTTTTAAGCGAGTTTTTCTCGAAATTACTTTTTCCCCTACACGTTTGATATGATATCTCAAGTTCTAAAGGACCCAGTTCCGGATTAGCCCATAAGCAAATTAAGCAATTGCTTAGGGCATCATGTCTCGGGGGGCACCATAAACAGCACCGAAAAAATGATTGCTGCTATTACTTCATTACTGGTTTAAAGATTCCTTATTCTAATAACGATAATTTACTCTCATACCTATTATCAAATACTTTTTTTCTACAAAAGCAAAGATCCGGTAATTTCCCCAAAAATATTTACATAGAATTATTTACTCTTTGAGATTATCGATTGTCTACAGAAAAATGGAGGCCGCACAGAAAATTGCATTTTATTGTAATTTGCCAGATAAACTACAGGAATTAGAGTTCGTACTTATGTTGGTCATGTGGGACGAAATTTTGCAAAGCTTCCAAAAAGTCAGCCAGGTATTACAAGACCCTGAAGTCACTCTAGATCACGTGCGCCAATCCAAGGCGACTTTGATAATTTAGAAGACATCGCAAAAGAAAAGCTGACAGATGTGGATTTTAAAGATATCCGTCAAAGACCAAGGGGGGAAAAAAATACCCACATACCCAAGTAAGTCTCAGCCCAAGACTCATGTTTCTCACTTATGCCGTTAAGAACGGCCATTTTGAGTGTTCAGTTAATTTTTGACAGCTGCTTTGCTTGTACGTGTTTTGGCTCGTCTTCGATTTTTGCCTATTCCAAAAAATTGATTAAACAATCTTTATCAACTTCTATGTGAAAGACAAAATTAAGTGCGCCCAGATTAGTCACCAGTTATGACCATCTGGAGCAAATTTGGGCCGTAGCGGACAGAGTCCTTAGCAATGTTAATGCGAAGCTGTTTTTGGTCGCAACTGAGCAATTTTGGTACGAATTTTGTGGCGACCCATATCATGCCCAAACCATTAATAAAAATGAAATGCCACGAGCCAATCGATATGTTAAGGTCCTCAGCAACTCTAACGTAGATTCGATGACATGCTCGGGCGTGCGACATGCTCTTTGTCGTTCACATCTTCTCGGCCCTCTGAGAATATTTTGTACCACCGATAAACGTTGCTTCGGTCCAAGGTAGCATCACCATATGCCACAGTCAACATTCGGAATGCGTTCGCGCATTTAATTTTGTTTTCCACAGAGATTTTGATACAGAATCTTAATTTTCTTAGCTTAGATTTTGATAAGCTAAGCAATTTTAAAGGCCTATACCAGTTTACTAGTGGATAGGGGGCCCACAGGCTTGGAATGTTTTGGGCATCAATTAGTCTTAATCCAGCACTGAATGAACCGATTAATTTAATATTTGTTGTGGGCTTTATTTATATTTTTAAAAAATTCAGGACTTTGAAAAAAGGTCAAAAATAACTTTTTTTCAAACAGTCGGCATTTGGCGAAAAAAATATTATTTTTCCCTCCCTAGTCCAGATATTCTTACATTCTTACTAATTAAGAAACTTTTTTACAGATGACTAGACTAGTTGAAATCATACCAAGATTTTGAAGCGCCCTTTTTTTAAGCACCCCCACTCTACCAGACTGTAATTTTTTAAATTTTTAATTTTTTTGTCTAGAATTTTTTCAGTTTAGCATTGAAGTATTTACGAACGTATAATAAAATAATGAATACTAAAAATATTTTTAATTTTTTTTTTATTGAATTTTGAACATGCCCCAAATTTTTCTCTATGGACTAAAAAACTGCCTTAAGTAATGAGTGAAATTGATGCATAAGTGTTAAAAAATAAGAGAATTTTTCGGCTTTTGGGGACTTCTTCGTTAAAATACCTAAACCCAACCTAAAAAAAAAACACGAAATGAAAAAAATGGTATGTTGGAAAATGAAAATCAGAAAGATTTTTCTACAATTATTAAAGTTACTCCGAGTGAGAAATATTTGTTTTTCGATTTTTTATTATTTTTTTTTTTGTGATCAAAATGCTAGGGGCACTCAAGAATTTTTAAATAAAGACAAGTTTCAACAGTGATAAATTTTTTCCGAATTTCGGTACTTTTATTTTTTTTTGCAGAAAATAGCTCAAGATTATGCTTAAACCAATCATGCTAGGGTTTTTTAAAATTTTTTATTTTTGGATTTTTGGGGATTCTTTTCGTAAAAATGCTCAAGCTTGAAATTTTTAAATAGGTACACTTCTTGCAAAAAAAATTCATAACGACCAGGTTGTTCAACATAATTACACAACATTTCATTAAAATTTTTTTAAATTTGTTTTTTTTCGACTTTTTTTAATACAACAAGAACAAAAAGGAGTTTTTTTTTTCGAAAAGTAAAAAATCACAACTCCGGTAGTTTTCATCCATTTTTCATGTTTGATAGCTTATTTTAAAAATAGAAAACGAGCTGCGAACTAAAAAAACACAAAATGGTCATTTCAGCCCTTGAAAGGACTTTGACCGAGCTTCTTATGGTCAATTGTGTTGTGTGTATTGTGAAATGTTTGAACATAATTGATCGAGAACTGGACCTACAAGCTTATGCCGACTCTGAACGGCTTATGTTCTCAAGAAGCTTTTCATGGCAGTTTTTACTCTCTGAGGTTTGCCATTGTCTGCAGAGAGGTGACGTCGGAACAGAAAAATTAATTCAATTGAAAAAATTGTTTGTGTCAGGTGGGAATTGAATCAGGGTTCTCTGGAGTATGGGCCACGCACTCTACTCACGGCGGCATGGCCGCCACGGAGGTTCATGGAGCTGTGAACTAGCTTTTTGAAAGTTTACACTGATTCGAAAGTTATTTGGGCTTATTTTTGAATTTATATATTGGGATGCCGTGATCAACGCGATCGAAAGCTTCACTGAAATCAGTACAAATTGCATCTATTTGATGTTCTCTTTCCATTTTGACTAAAATATCAGATATAAGATTGGAGGTAGTAGACAGTTTTTACGAAACCCGTGTTGATGATCATTTAGTCGTGGGTTGATGAAAGTGTAAGCATATTTTAATGAATTTTTTTTAAATAGTTTTGGAATGACTTACAAAATTGCTACGCAATTAAAAAGTTTTCATTAAAATTTTCATAACAGCTAAATTCTTCTCAATTTTTTGGTTAGTATTTCTTTATAGCCGGTGAAAAATTTTGTGTAACAATTGATTAAAATCGAGTTTTCAGAACATTACAGTTGGTGGCAAAAGCAAATATTTAAAGATTTATGAAGTATGTTTTGAAATTGATATAAATACGGAATGTTAAAGTATCCATAATAATAAAAAAGAGTAAAAAAATAATATAGTTTTATGTTTCTTTGCACCGAATGCTAACTTGATTTACACTGATCAAGACTTGATGTCAATTCTCTGATATTCCCATTTAAGCTTACCGGTTCTCACGTTGATGACGTTCCGCGTCTCCCTCCTATCCACAACTGCAAAACTTGATCGTCAATTATTGAATAATATAAAGCGGTACTATGATTATTATAATATAAAGCGGTACTATGATTATTGAGTTGATCATAGATATTTTGTTCGAAAATTAATATAAAGTTGACTGATATTTAATTTTTCTTGGTATTGTTCGTAAAGATACGAACGCATATGCTCTCTATGTATTGTTTTTTATATAGTAAAATAAAAGCAGTAAATTTGTTTTTATTTGTAAAAGCTTTTATTTATAATTTCAAAACGGGAGAAAAAGTGGGGAAACTTGGGCTGAAAAATGGGGAAACTTGAATTTTTTAGGAATATAGTGACATTATTTACCGGCACCTGGCAACACTGCATACGTATGTTAAAAAGACCATTAGAAATAATTTTGCATGTGCTCGTTTCACTTTTTCGTATGGTTTAGTTTACACAACAAAATCAGGTTAATCGATTTAGGAAAAGAAAAGATTGACTTAAAAAGCCAATTAAATTAAACTCTTAACTACTATATATTGGACTATTTCAAAATTAGCATAATTTAAAAAAAAATATCCAAAAAAGAGAGAGTATGGCAGAGAATGTTAAGAAAGTGTAAAAAAAAACCAGATTTCAAGCAGAAACTAAAAGTGAGTCGAAATACGACTGGAAATAGCCTGAAAACATTTACTTATACTAAAGATAAAAAGCAAAAAACCAATTTGAAGAAGTCATAAAAGAGTAACAGTAAGAATAACTTAGAATATTAAAACATATAATGCTTATGAGATGAGCATTAAAAGTTTATGAATAGGTAGTAAAACATGTTATTCAAAAAAATCTTTATTTATAAATAAGGTACAGAACCAGAATTGAGAACACAGAAAATCTTTCAAAATAGTGAAAGGAAAATGAAGAGATGAACAAGTTTGATTCTATCGTTAAATCGATGTGATTAATAAGCTTTTTGTTCAGTTATTGATGACATGAAAAAGCTTATAAAAATTTAAAGAATAAACCGAAAAAATGATAGATAATATGGATTTGCTTTTTCTTATATTTAGAAGCTTCAAAGGACAGTTGCTAAAACTAGGAAAGAAGAAAAAAGTTTTTGAAAATAAAGGTTTAAGTTCCATGATGAATCTATAAAAGAGAGTATTAATAAAGTCTCTGATGATTTTTGTAGTTTTTATATATTTTTAAGAAAATTAATAAGATACAATTTTTTATTAAGAGTTCTCTAAAAATTTGCAAAAATATAGAAAATAAGAACGAGCTCACAACAAATCGTGAACAAATTAAATAAGGTCGTACGTTACATTTAGTGGGTTTTGGGAGATCGATATAGTTGCGAATTGAGTGGCTCAATAATTTGACGGTCATTTTTTTTTATAAATACCCTGTAAAAATTTCATAGAAATTTGTAATGCCTTCCTGCGATATAAAGTTCTATAACACATTACCTAAGTAGACACGATAGAGATAATTTTTTCTTCTTCTTTGTTTCTATATCGATAGAAAGAGTATTTTATTATTAATGACATGTCTATGTTAAAGTAATGCGTTCCGTAAGCTAGAAGGTAGTAGGAAGGAAATACAGATTTCTAGATTATTTTTCGATTACATGTAAGCGAAGTTTTTGATGGGTATTTCACTTGATATTTGATGTTTTGTCGTATGTTACATACAATTATAGCTTTTAAAAGAGATATTAAAAAAGGGACGACGCCATTCAAAAGATTTCCTTTTAAAATATAGGATGGCATTATTAACTCAAAACGCCCCAAATCACACACACAACCTAATTAACCTGCTGTGACTATATGAGGCATTTTTTTATCATGATAGTAATGGTGATATTTTTTTAGATATTGCTGGTGATAGGGACAGTGACAGTGATAGAGATGGTGATAGTGATATTGATAGTGCTATTGATAATGTTAGTGATAGTGATAGTAATAGTAATATCATTAGCAATAGTCATAGAGATAGTGATAGAGATAGTGATAGTAATAGTGATAGTGATAATGATAGTGATAGTGATAGTGATAGTGATAGTGATAGTGATAGTGATAGTGATAGTGATAGTGATAGTGATAGTGATAGTGATAGTGATAGTGATAGTGATAGTGATAGTGATAGTGATAGTGATAGTGATAGTGATGTGATAGTGATAGTGATAGTGATAGTGATAGTGATAGTGATAGTGATAGTGATAGTGATAGTGATAGTGATAGTGATAGTGATAGTGATAGTGATAGTGATAGTGATAGTGATAGTGATAGTGATAGTGATAGTGATAGTGATAGTGATAGTGATAGTGATAGTGATAGTGATAGTGATAGTGATAGTGATAGTGATAGTGATAGTGATAGTGATAGTGATAGTGATAGTGATAGTGATAGTGATAGTGATAGTGATAGTGATAGTGATAGTGATAGTGATAGTGATAGTGATAGTGATAGTGATAGTGATAGTGATAGTGATAGTGATAGTGATAGTGATAGTGATAGTGATAGTGATAGTGATAGTGATAGTGATAGTGATAGTGATAGTGATAGTGATAGTGATAGTGATAGTGATAGTGATAGTGATAGTGATAGTGATAGTGATAGTGATAGTGATAGTGATAGTGATAGTGATAGTGATAGTGATAGTGATAGTGATAGTGATAGTGATAGTGATAGTGATAGTGATAGTGATAGTGATAGTGATAGTGATAGTGATAGTGATAGTGATAGTGATAGTGATAGTGATAGTGATAGTGATAGTGATAGTGATAGTGATAGTGATAGTGATAGTGATAGTGATAGTGATAGTGATAGTGATAGTGATAGTGATAGTGATAGTGATAGTGATAGTGATAGTGATAGTGATAGTGATAGTGATAGTGATAGTGATAGTGATAGTGATAGTGATAGTGATAGTGATAGTGATAGTGATAGTGATAGTGATAGTGATGGTGATAGTGATAGTGATATTTCTAGTGATAATAATGTTTGTCTTAGTGATAGTCTTATAGTAACCGTTATGGAAAATACTATCCCATATTAATGAAATTATATCACATACTAGTGTAGATAGAAAGAATTTATAGACTAGAATAATAGAACACGAATCACATATGACCATGAAAACAATCGACTTTAAAGTTAAAAAAATTTAATCAAATTTATTTGATTCTAAACCAAACAAAAAAAAAATAAATAAAAAAAATTCGAAATTCACGGTACTCTTGGGCAAGCTTGTCGGGCTGTGAAGGTTTTTGTGAGTAGATTTCTATGAAGAAAATAGCCAGTATCTAAAATAAATTTTTTTTTCTGAAATACATGCCACCAACAACGATGGACGTTTGAACGAAACTGCGTAACGGACGTTAAGACGCTTCTTTATCCTGTCTCATCCTTGTCAGTCTAAGTTATGAAGAGAAATTGTTGGCAAAAGCTTGCCAAGATGATGAAAAATAATACTTCACGCAAGCATACAAAAGGACGAACGCGTTCGGATGCAGAAAACATTCCAAGGATATACTATTAAAGAAAATAAAAACCCAATAAACGGCAAACAAACACAAGAAAAGGGTGCCGGAAATCAGCCAAGTTATGAACTAAAAGAACTGTAAAGGTTGAAAAAAACGCAAATAAACGAACCAAGTTTTAGAAAAAAAAGGAAAAATCAAAACTTCAAAAGTAATAATTGCGAAGTTTTACAAAGCTTGACTATAATAATTTCACGACTTTTCATACTTTTGAATAGCTGCAGAACACACAATTTGTGTAACTTTTCAACTGCTGTCAGAGAGCAAATAAAACAGCAGAACATTGCTGTAAAAAACTCAAATTCTTAGACTACATTAAAAAAAATAAACAAAGTTAGCAAACTAAATCTGCAGCAGGACACTTTAAGGACATCAACGAGCTTGCATGCAGATGATTTGCATTGACTTCAAAGCGTCTGAGCAGATTTCTACAACTAAATTGAAACTTTTATTCAACTTTAAGCAACAGAATTAAAAAAAAAAAAATAAAACAATTGAAAAACGTAAAAAAAAATGTAAAACTTTAGAGAGCGACAAAAATAGATTAAAGTGAAAAAGTATGCAAGTTTTTTAACGCATACCTGCAAAGACGATAAAAAAGCAATAAAACAAAATGCCACAACACTACAGCACACTTCCGCTTCAACCTAAGATGCCCAATTTCCGTTTCCAGCTTGTGGCATGACAAGGCATGGCACGCTTTATAGCCAGACACATTCTCAGGCATAGACAACGTTGTAGTCTGGCAGCAAATTAACACTTTTTAATTATTAATGAAACAATTTCAGCATTTTACGCAAAGTGCAAATTGAAATAAAAGTGGTTGGCAACGCTATGCAAAGGCATTGCAACACATTGAATGCCGGCACATTCTTTGGGGATCAGCAGAAGTTTTGCAAAGTGGTCTCAATTTATTAAGAGAACCAATGACTTTAACCAATGATAATACGAAAGCGAATTATGGGCGAGCTTTTATAGGTAGCACATGGGACTGGATTTCATAGTATTAGAGTAATATGACTTTTAAAGATTTAACAAGTTCAGTATAAGTTTTGTAAACGGCCAATTTTTGTATTTCTATAGTTGAATATTTCTATAAAAATTGCTATAAAGTTGCTATTTCTATTAAAATAAAACTATTCTTTATAAAAATATCATTTATAAAAAAAAATTGAGGACTTGTGCTTGAGGTACTGAGGTTCTGTTGAGCAGATAGGTTTTTGTGAACAGTCCACACTTGTGATTGATAAATTTATTGAAGTATTTTTTATTTGTCAAACTCAGTTTTTTTGTTATTGTTGTCGGCTAGTAAAAGAAAAGATTTCATAAACCAAACATAAAGATGTTGTCAAATTTTTAAATGTATACAAAATGAATCGAAATCTCTCGGGAATTTAGGTACTCTAGCTGTGATAATCGTGGCGGCCATGGGGTAGTGGGTAGAGTGTGTGGCCCATGAACCAGCGAACCCTGGTTCGAATCCCACCTGACACAAAAAGATTTTTCAATTGAATTAATTTTTCTATTCGGCCGTCACCTCTCTGCAGACAATGGCAAGCCTCAGAGAGTAAAAACTGCCATGAAAAGCTTCAGTTCTTAATCATTCAAACATTTCAAAACACACACAACACAATTGATCATAAGAAGCTTGGTCAAAGTCCTTTCAAGTGCTGAAATGGCCATTTCGTTAGTTGTGATAATCAATTATCTGTTATGCTAAGCGAATAGAAGTATTTGATTTGGTTACAATTACCGATAGTTATTTTTAACAACATCCAATTCTGTCACGGCAATGGAAAAGTATGTTCAAGCAACAAATTTAAGGTTGCTGCAACTTCTAAAATGTGAATGTGTTTTTTTTTTTTTTTTGTTTCCGTAACCAATTTATTTACTCAGTGTACATTATTAGTTTTCCATCAAAATTAAACTTTATGTATTATAACGATGGTGATCTACGCGTATAAAATCGAAATTTTTTTACAGCTTATCGAAGCTTTTTTTGTTGTGTGTTTGGGAATAGTTGGACAAAATTCCCAATGAGTAGATAGTAGACAAAAGCATGCTGTATCTTTTGGAAAACTTTTCTCTTTGAATGCATTCAATTTGCAAAATTGGGCTTTTATAAATATCATGGTCTTTATTATCTTGAATTTTTCACAACTCTCTGCACTACAATCCGAAATTTAAGCTAACAAATTAATACAAGGCTTTTAATGAAATCTACGCTTGAGGAAATATTTTTTATGGAGGAGAAACTCAAATGCAAAGAATTCAGAAATATTTTACTAATTAAAATTTCTGCTTGGGAAATAGTAGAAAAAGGTAGGAATGCGATTTGTTGGGTGAAAAAAAACAAGGAATTCTTCCTTTGGCATTAGCAAATCTATGCATAAAAACAAAGAAATTATGTATAAAATTCTTTCATTTGTTCAAAGAACATGCTCAACACTCACTCACTCACATACAGACAGACAGAAAAACAGACATACGACATACACACATATTTCGATTAGTCGAAGTGTGTGTAGAATTAACAAAGGATTCCATAAAACATGCACAATATTTAATAATAGTTTTTTGTGTTTAAATAGAGCAGTGGGAATAGTAAGAAAGAAAAAAAAAATAAAACTGAATCACAAAAGCATGGCTTCAATGTACCTACTACTATATGTGTTTGGAATTTGTGCCGAGTTCCTATTTCACTACATGTCTACGAAATGTGCGCCCATTAATACCTGGGAAGTTGTCGGGGAACGGATGAGATCAGGGATTGGCAGAGGCCTTATTGCACCAATTTACACTTTAACGACAGCTTTGCGTCAACGACTACGATGACGACGACAACCGGCTTTCATTAACTGCTTAATTATTTTACCATATTAAAGTGTCCTTAACAAAGCAGCAACCATAATTAGCAAAAGGTATGTGTGTGTGTGTGAGTTTATTAAATGGTAAGCAGCATGTTCAGAGCTGATGGTTTGAATGGTGTTAGAGAGCATTTTCAGCAATGACATCATTTGACCCTTGTCAAGCGCTTAAGTTGACTGGAAATGTGACCGCGCGTTGAACCGCATCGTATGTGCAGCGCTACGAAGTGGTGGCAGGAGTCATGGATGCCGTGTCAGTTAGTTAATATTGCATTATATTCAGAATCAAGCGGATTATTGTTCGGCTTTTTTTACTATGATTTGGCTTGGTTAAATAATAGCTAAAGGTAGCAGTAGCAGCAGCTATACGATAGACACATTTACACGAAGTCACAGCTCCTAACACACACCCCCTCACAAAGACAAAACAAACACAAAGGCACACACGTTGCAATGTTGTTGCGATTTTTTTAAAAAAAAGACAAAAAAAAAAGAATTAAAAAGGCAACAACAATGCTTAGTTATTGTAATGCCAGCATGCATTTTTCATTCTTAAACCGCAGAGTCCTTTGCTGGTCATAGTCCTTGTTGGCTTGTCTGCTTGGTATGTGTGTTTGTGTGTGTGAGTTTGTATAATTTTCGTAGCACATTTATAATGGCAAAAAAAAAAAATAATAAAAAAAAGGGTCAGTGTAACTTGCAAGTGGCTGTGTTTGTGTTCTTTGTCTATGTGAATGGGTGTTAACGAAAACGGGGTTAAAAGCCAACAACAATAACATTTCTAATCTTTAACTCTCACTGCTTTTTTATTGTTTCTTTCTATGTGTTCTCAGTTTTTGTTTTGTTTAATTGTTGTTTTTATTTTATTGTTGGTTTTGTTTATTTTTATTTTTGTTTATTTTTCGTGTTTTTTATTTTGATGTTGCTCTTAATTTGCATCACAGCTTGTGTTGCTGCTGTTTTAGCGGTTTTCACACATTTCAGCTTTTGTTATTTTGTATGCTACGTGCGAAAATTGCTTCATATACTGAGCATTTTTTAACACATTCAAACACACACACACACACACATACACACACTCATACTCACAAGCTTCATGCCAAATAAGTCGGCACCCTTCGCTGCTTATTAGTCTGTGTGTCATTTTGTTTTCATAGGATGACAGTAAATTTGTCCTTCATCATGACATAATCGCATAATGATGCTAAAGCGCTTAATATAGCACATCACCATCACCATTACCATCAACATCATGAACTACAGCGTCATCATCATCAGTGGTGATGGGAGAGCGTTGGTGGTAGGAATACCAGCTTAGTTTCGCTCGTTCTTTAAACGTCTGTCATCCTCCATGTTTGCCTTCTAAATCATAGAATCACGATTTCTTTCCCCTAGTGAAAAATTTGACGCTCTTTTTTTTGCCGTTATTTAATGTGTGTTTAAATGCGCTACAGTGGGCAATATTTTGATTTTCTTGTTTAAATATTTTTTTATTTTCTTAAAACTAGTAAGTGACTATTACTAGTAAGTGACTATTAATAAATTAATTTTAAAAATCTAGGCATTTTTTAATAAGTTTGATTATCGGAATGAAAGGTTTGATGAATACACAACTATTGATATATTGATAACATACTCTGCAAATTTGAAGATAGTGTTTTTTCGTTTTGGAAATATTATTTTTTTAAAATAGTTCCATTAAAAAATTTCTTAGCAAATTTTAGCATTTTAGTCCCCATCTATTACAAAAAATGTCTGTACAAAAAAAATGTAGAAAAAAAAATTTTATTGGGTGTAATTCTCAATATCGTGAATGCACTACATTAATTTGTTGGGTGGTTTCAATTTTTTTTTTATTTTGACCTGGCTGGCTTCAAATCCTATGAAAAAAATACAAACTTGCTCTTTAAATTAATGGAGTGCATTCACGGTATTAAAAACTATATTTAAATATTTTTTTTTAATTTTTCGAGATGCTTTATGCAATAGATCAGGATAAAAATGCATAAATTTTCTAAAAATTTCTGTAATACCTCTTTTTTAAAAAGCCATATATTTCCAAAACGAATAAAATCACTCTTAAAATTTATCCTACCTATCATTTACCTAGCACTGTTTTGTAGTACATCAATAAAAGGAGTCGGTTTCGACTCGTCTTGATGATTTTAAACTGATAAGAAAAGGCTTGAATATTAGTGATAAAAAAAGGCTCGAATATTAGTCACTTTTATGTTTAAAAAGTGGGTTATATAAAATAAATAAAAAAAAAACGAAATTAACAACAAACATTTTTAGATCTTTTTACCAGTAAGGACTAATAGCCTTATTCTGGCGATTGACAGCAGTAAATTCATTGACAATATAGTTTTTATGTGCTATTTTTTGGCCCAAGAAGTGGAAAATTTTCAAAATGTTTCATAAAATGATTTGTTATGAATATTTTTTTATGGTGTTGACAGTTTTGTTGTGTTTTGAGCTCTTGATTACATTTTAAAATACGAAATTTTTGCAGTTATCAATAAATTTACAAATGTCAATCATCAGAATAGGGCTATAATAAATTCTAAAACATAATTAAAGGTTTTTTTTTTTGACGTAGAATTACTACTTATAGAGCAGTCTGTAGGGGCGGTCTTTCCGCAAATTTTTCAAGCACATGCAACGCTTTTGTTAACTATTTGAGGTATACCTACAGCCTTTAATATTCATCGTATAAAGATAAAAAACATGCCAAAATATATGTTACATGGCGGATGAAACAAAATTTGACTTTGGATTTTGTCACTTATATAATAAATCACGAAATCACGCACGTAAATCGTGCCGTCTGTTGAAACGAATCCTCTTACGAATATTTCTCAGTAACTGCTTGTGTAGTTGTTGTTGTAATTAATATGTATGCAATAATCACATATATATACATATAGGGGAGATTGCCCACTTACTGGCACCGTAAGGTCTTGACGCCATAATTCTCGTTTGAAACACAATTTTGCGGTGCTCTTGGTTTCCTTTGAAAGCTGAGTTCAATAGCTAACAAAAATTTTAAACGTAGCTTAAAAATTTAGAAAAATTCGATTTTGGCAGTCGATGTAACAAAAGTCTCGAAAATCGACCCTCCAAAAAAGGTGCCCCGCTACTGGCACGCATTTACACTTCGCTGTTAAAAATCGAAAATGAAGCATAAACAACAATCATAAACATAAACATAAACATAAACATAAACATAAACATAAACATAAACATAAACATAAACATAAACATAAACATAAACATAAACATAAACATAAACATAAACATAAACATAAACATAAACATAAACATAAACATAAACATAAACATAAACATAAACATAAACATAAACATAAACATAAACATAAACATAAACATAAACATAAACATAAACATAAACATAAACATAAACATAAACATAAACATAAACATAAACATAAACATAAACATAAACATAAACATAAACATAAACATAAACATAAACATAAACATAAACATAAACATAAACATAAACATAAACATAAACATAAACATAAACATAAACATAAACATAAACATAAACATAAACATAAACATAAACATAAACATAAACATAAACATAAACATAAACATAAACATAAACATAAACATAAACATAAACATAAACATAAACATAAACATAAACATAAACATAAACATAAACATAAACATAAACATAAACATAAACATAAACATAAACATAAACATAAACATAAACATAAACATAAACATAAACATAAACATAAACATAAACATAAACATAAACATAAACATAAACATAAACATAAACATAAACATAAACATAAACATAAACATAAACATAAACATAAACATAAACATAAACATAAACATAAACATAAACATAAACATAAACATAAACATAAACATAAACATAAACATAAACATAAACATAAACATAAACATAAACATAAACATAAACATAAACATAAACATAAACATAAACATAAACATAAACATAAACATAAACATAAACATAAACATAAACATAAACATAAACATAAACATAAACATAAACATAAACATAAACATAAACATAAACATAAACATAAACATAAACATAAACATAAACATAAACATAAACATAAACATAAACATAAACATAAACATAAACATAAACATAAACATAAACATAAACATAAACATAAACATAAACATAAACATAAACATAAACATAAACATAAACATAAACATAAACATAAACATAAACATAAACATAAACATAAACATAAACATAAACATAAACATAAACATAAACATAAACATAAACATAAACATAAACATAAACATAAACATAAACATAAACATAAACATAAACATAAACATAAACATAAACATAAACATAAACATAAACATAAACATAAACATAAACATAAACATAAACATAAACATAAACATAAACATAAACATAAACATAAACATAAACATAAACATAAACATAAACATAAACATAAACATACACATACACATACACATAAACATAAACATAAACATAAACATAAACATAAACATAAACATAAACATAAACATAAACATAAACATAAACATAAACATAAACATAAACATAAACATAAACATACACATAAACATACACATAAACATAAACATAAACATAAACATAAACATAAACATAAACATAAACATAAACATAAACATAAACATAAACATAAACATAAACATAAACATAAACATAAACATAAACATAAACATAAACATAAACATAAACATAAACATAAACATAAACATAAACATAAACATAAAAATAAACATAAACATAAACATAAACATAAACATAAACATAAGCATAAACATAAACATAAACATAAACATAAACATAAACATAAACATAAACATAAACATAAACATAAGCATAAACATAAACATAAACATAAACATAAACATAAACATAAGCATAAACATAAACATAAACATAAACATAAACATAAACATAAACATAAACATAAACATAAACATAAACATAAACATAAACATAAACAACATTCTTTAATTTTTAAGTGTTGTTTATTCTTTCAGTGGCTTACACTGCTCATTTGAATTGAAAAAAATATTTGTGAGATTTTATTACCAAAATAAATGGAAATAAGTGGAAAAAATTAAGTGAAAATGGGTGAAAATTATGATTTGCTGTATTGAGGGTCTTCCTCATATTCAGAATCACAAAAATCACAGTGTTAAATGACAAAAAAGGAATTTGAAATCATTTCAAACACCATTTACAATCGTAACAATGACAATCGTATGCTTGTGTGATGTTCCGTCAAGGGTGCCAGTAGGTGGGTACGGACGCTATTCTGACATGACGCGAAATATTTTTTTTTCCATTTCACAATAATGTTGGATTGCTCGTCGAATTGTGAAGAATAAGGAACAAACTCACTTACTCATATTTACCTTTTCATATTGATGAAAAATACTTGCAAATTCACTTTACAAAGATGAACGATATTAGATCAGCCTTGATTTTTTTCGTATTTCTTGTTTTTCGACGACCGTGCGACTACAGCAATATGTGCATGCAAATCAATGATTTATGAAAAGTGAACACTTAATGAGATGATACTTTAACACTAAGCACATTGCCGCTGTCATCGCTACGAACGTCAGAACTAATGTGTGCCAGTAGCTGGGCAGTG
Source organism: Coremacera marginata (assembly GCA_914767935.1). NCBI lineage: Eukaryota > Metazoa > Arthropoda > Insecta > Diptera > Sciomyzidae > Coremacera > Coremacera marginata. The sequence continues at coordinate 1,365,650 of OU612045.1, read as the reverse complement.
CTATTAGAAGGACACTCTCGCCTACTATTTCTCGGGCTCTCGATTTTCGCGTACCCGGGCTACCAGGGTAGTTCGAATTTTCCGGCCCATACCCGGGTATCCAGGAAGTTTCTGATTTTTCAGGTTCCCGAGTATTTCGAGCTTATATTTTACAATTTAATATTCTTAAGCATATATTTTGAAAGTGAAGCTGCTTAAGGCGCGTTTATGTACCCGATTACTGCTTTTGACTGGTTTTTGTTTCAAATAAAAACTTAAAATATTCTAAACTGCTCGGGTAACTCGAAAGTAGAGATTTTCACATTACTCGGGTTTTTCAAACAACCTGGGCTTTTTTTTTGGTATCGAGTACCCGGGTGCCCTGCTACTTGAACTAAGCTCAAAAAAAAAAAATCTAGAACCCTAATATATACATATAAGGTTGCTTTCGTTTTTGTTGTTTGCAATTGTTTTTATTAATCTTTAGCAAGATTAATACAATAAATAATATAGCTGTATGTAGCTACAGAGCCAGTTCGAAAATTTCATGAAATACAGTTGTGCGTACATTAGAGCACCAACGAGATATATGGAATGTGCTGTTTTCTGATTTTCTTCGCTCCCCGCCCATTTTCCGTTAGATTAAGTCTTAAAAATTAGATTTGAAAAAAAACTGAACTTCAGTTGTGGAAAAATCCAAGCCCTGGGGTACCTGGGATGAATTCAGTCAACAGACTCGTAATCAGCGGTCCTAAAATCCCCTTCATGTAAATTTTCATGAAATTTCGTAGACAACAAAAATGTTAAAATTTACTTTTTAAGCCGACTGGCTAACAGTAAAAGAATAAAAATAGAAAATAATATATTTGTGGTCTCTAATAATGGGATTCATGGTGTTGCTTTTTTTTATGTAATATTATGGAATGAATATAATACTTATTTTAAAATTTCATTAATTAAGCAGCTATGTTTATTCGTGGCACTATTTGTTCTTTAATCTTAAATGAATTTTTACTCTATATTTAACCATGAAATATTAACTTACTAACAAAGAACTTACCAGAACCTTTATAAAATATTTAAAATTTTACTCTAGCATTATAACTTATCTGCCCACCGTGCATTTGAAACAAAAGAGCAAACAGTGTAACAAAAATGATTGCAAGTTTTTCACAATCTTTTCTCCCATCTCTGTCGCACGCACTATTATTATATTTAAGTAAGTAATTTTTGATTATATTTTTTTTATTTACATACTTTCATCTTTGTCACCCATCTAAATGCTGTTCAGCATATAAAATATTTTTTTTTTCTTTTGGATGCACCAAAGGGATGGGGAATCTTCATAGATTCCATATATTAATGTGTGTTTGTGTGAGTGTATGTGTGTGTAAACAAAAGCAAAACATTATTAAAACAATGTTATTTACAGTAACACGTGACAGAATTTTGTGCGCACTATAACTGTTACTTTGTGGCTTGTATGTTCTGCTGCTTCAACATGCGCTGCACGAGTTAAAACAACAAAAAGTATTTTTCAACAATTGAGTATAAAATTATTTATAATTCCTGAGCAAATGTGTGGGAAAATGGAACAAAACAAAAAGCCAAAAAAAAAAACAGAGTGTTGAATTGAAAGGAAGCAATGAAATACAGAGCAATAACAAATAAAAGCAGCAAATAAATAACATAAAACATGATGGCTCAACATGAAAAGTGCAAACAAAAGTATTAAATCAAAAGCAAACTTATATTTGCAGAGCCACACCAACACACACATACATAGAGATACCAGCACGCGTGAGCCATAAACAAATTACAACGAGGATTCTGTGTTAAGAGATCATTTCGCGTTCTTGCTATAGAACAGCAGCCTGGGTACCAAAAATTAAAACAACAGCAAACAAAAACAGTAGCAACAACAAAAAACCAACCGTATCTGCACACAAACTAGCAGCAGCGGAAATGAACGCGCATGCACACTAACACGCATACATGCATAAATACTATTTGTGCTACACACTTCCGGTGTAAAGTTTCATTTTTAACATGGACGAAATAAAAACAAAACTAAAAACACATTAAAATGTCCTGTTAGCTGTTAGATTGCGTGTGCGTGCGTGTGTGTGTGTGTGCTAGAGAGTGTGAAATTATGCTGGTTTTCATGCGCTGGTTTGAGTGTGTTTGTGTGTTGTTTTGTGTGTTGGCGCGCTGTTGTGGAAAATGTTTGGCGCTTTGATTTTTGGAGTTTCACGCTGTCACGCGGGTAAAATTTTAATTTTTTTTTTATTTTGGGCTGTTGCTTTAGTTTTGTTTTTTTTTTTGCTGCTGTTGTTTTAATTTTGTATTTTATTGCTGTTATGTGCCGCGTTATGGGACACACTATATTGTTTTATATTTTTTTTTTTTTTTGTTCGTTAAGTTGTTGTTATCTTTTTATGAGCGGATTTATTGCAGCTCTTGCTTAGGTTAGCCGTTGGTTTTTTTTTTTTAAAGACATCGAAAAACCATGTAATAGTTGTTAGTTTTAAGTTTGAGTTTTAAAAAAGTTTTACTCTAGTGTGCTTAAATTGTTGTAAAATTCAAAGAAAAGCAGCTAGTATCTAATGAACTTCGAGCTTTGGTAACGATTTTGGTAGCCACACCCACAATACCCTCGACAATATGTGCAGATGTTATGAAGTTTTCGACTAGGGTCAATACTTAAGTTTATTTCATATAATCCCAAAATAAAAAGTTAGTTTAATTACACAAATATTACTTACATCTAAACTACTTCTTGAAAGCTTTTTGACTTGAAACTTACTTATAATTATTATATAAAAATGTTAATATTCAATATATTTTTGAAACTCCCTCGGTCACGGAAAAAATATATAACACTAGCTTACATCAAAAATAAACTGGTTTCTCATAGACGTTTTTCTATGTAGATTAGGGCGCAGATTTCAAAAATGGTAATCATTTTCTAAAGAGCAGTTTTCGAGAAATCCTCAAAAAAAAATATGTTTTTTTTTTACTTCTTCTAGTTATTTACTCATAACTTCATCAATTAAGAAATCTTAAGAAATTGCATATTAAATTGCAAGATAATTGTCTGTGGTCTTCCCAACGGTGGAGTTTGAAACAAGGGTTTAAAGTGAAAAAAGTGATTTTTCCAGCGTTTCTTTAAAATTATTCAGTCTATTTTAATGAACCCGCTGAATTTCAAGGGGTTGCTTGGGCTATAGGAGGGATAGTGGTGGAATTTTTTTTTTAATCTACTGCCATTATAATCTACAAAAAAAAAATGCTACCTTATACGTATGATACAATTATAATTCTGCCATGCCTTGCTTCAAATAACTTTCTGAAATTTAAGCGGATTCATTAAACTAGACTTGTTCCAAATGATTAAATTCGCTTATATAAAAAAAATCATATTCGATACAAAAAATGTAAAAGTAAAAGTAATATTTAGGTATACATTTAAGCATTTCTGATTCTAGTCATATACGAGTGTACGTATTTTTGCTTAAGCTTTTTCATTTATGTACCGTAGAATTTTCATGAATTTGCATCCAGCAATATTCAGTCACCATGCCTTGATGATAAGGCCAATATTTGTAAACTAGTGTAATCAACAGAAACATTTTTCTAAAAGAATCTGATATAAAATTTAAAAAATATTTTCAAGAATTCAAATCAATTTTTTTCTTAATTTAAACGTTAAATCGAATTACTAAAATTTATATTTTCGTATTTTTTTTTTTTTATGAAAAGTCCAAAATTTTAGAAACTTCCTTATATTCTACCCGAAACGGCGAAGTTTTTGACAAAAATTATGGTAACAGTTCGATGATTATTACAATTATTTTTTGAAACTTAATGCAAATGTTTCAGATGTAATGCAAATGTCAAAACTTAATAAATACATTGGTATTTCCTTATTCCTCATACAACGCCTTATTCTGAAAGAGAATAATAAAAAAAACCGAATAGTTAATATAAGCAAAAACCTTCAATAAATTTTAAAAGGCTTCTTATGACTATAACAACATTCGATATGTATTTGGAACAGCCAAAAGCTTATGTATGGGAACTATTTTAAATCTTGTATTTCTCACAGTATCTTACTGTAATAAAAGTCGTTAAATACTTGACGAACATTTTTTGAGGCCTGATTTGTGAACTTAACTCTTTTTTAAACTCTCCGGGAAACTAACTCAGTTTTTCCTCGTACATCCGACAATCTTAAATATTTTTTTTTATGATCTCAAATAAATCTTCGCATTTTGTACCAACTTTTTTTCATTGGAGTCCTTTTCAATTTATTGCTATTTTGCTCTCATTGTTCTCTGTATGATGAGAACTTTAAAAGTTTACTACATTTATTTTATATGCAATCGATGCAAAAGCATTTTAAGCTTTTAGTACAACAAAGTTGCCAGCACTGGTGGTTGCATGCTTCACATGATAGCTTAATTGAAAAGCGCCACTGTTGCATGTTTGCTGCTTACCCAATTGAGTCCTTTGTCGCACTTCAGCTGAGTTCATCTGCCTTCAATACTCTCAAGGGGCATAACTCTGACCAACCAAAAAACACATAATATCAGCGCCAACTACAATATAAGTCTAAGTTGTTGTTGATAGATGGTGTTTTTAAACAAAAGTTTGTTTATTTCTAAGCTTTTGTTTTCAAGAATTTTATAGCTGATTATGGTGGTTTGGAAATCTCCTGGTTACGAACCTTGATTCCATTTTTCATTACATCACATCAGTATTATGAGGTATTTGATATTATATACCCCAAATATAACTTTACTTTTGGGCTACTTTTGAGTTTATACATAAAAGGAACTGTAACGACCACATGGTCGATACATATTCATCTTTCATCTTTACTGATTGAGTTGACCTCCGAATCAAGCGTGACTAAATCTACGATTGATAAATATTTTGGTTTTTTTTTTTTGGACAAAACTGGTTTTGTCCAGGGGTTGCGAGATCCCTTGGACGGACCTTGGAGTGGAGCAATAATCCTAATAAATTTTTTTTTAATTTTTCCGTAGAGAACCAAATATCTCACTGAACTCATGTATTTAATATTTGGTACAGATATTTCTATGGCCAATGATTGTTATGGTTGCTTTGAAAATCCTCCTTGTAATTTAATTTTTTTTTTCAATTTTAAACGGAGCTTGCAGTAGATTTTCTATCTGTATAGTTTAAAAGTAATTAATCTCATCCAGTGGCGTAGATAGCTTTTGTCTCTGGGGGGCCTCGTAAAAAATAATTTCTTTTGAATACTTGACTTTCACAGCCTAACTTTAATTAAATGTCGAAAAACTATGAAAGAAGACGCTATAGCATGTCAAATATGTATTTATTTTACAAACATATATATACATTTATTTCGGGTGTAGTTGAGAAAAAGCAACAATTTTCTTCAATATGTCATATGCTATGTTATGTATGTTAAGTTAAGTATTTATACAACGCCCGCTTTCCGCTTTGTTATTATTTTGTTAGCTTTAAAACAAGAGAGGCAATGGTGCGATGGTAGCATGTTGAACTTGCAGCCGTATGGTTCACGGTTCAATGCGAGCACGCAGCGGGAAAATGCAATTGATTCCTAACCGGTTTTTTAACAATTTTTTCTTTTAAATATTTGTAAATAAAAAAATATAAATAACAAAGGGTCGAACCCGGGTACTGTGAAGATCGAACTTGGGTACTAGTCAAATCACCAAATGAAAATAATAAAGCTAGTTCTGTACTGCCATGTTAAAAATACCAGTTGGCTACATGAAAAAAAGACAGATCATGAACTAGTACTGGTATGAAAACAGACTGCTTTTAAACCAATTTTTTGGATTGCAGAATGAAATGTTAATAAAATAAACTAGCAATCCTTTCCAAAATTCGATTTTTGAGTATAAAATTTACTACTACAGTGCGTTGTGGCCCCACACATCATTTTTTTAAATCAACCTCTTTGTTAAAACTGCTGATTAGAGAGGAGCGACGAAATTTTCTAAAAAAAAAACACTGTGCACCATTTTTTTCCAGACTTAACCAACATTCAGAGACTGCCCCTTACAAATACAAGAGCATTATGTTGATTCTGAAGTCGGGTGTCAGTTAGTCGTAGGGTGGAGTGATGGACAAGTGTTAGTAAATGACTTTCGATATTATTATACAAAATTTTCTAATCATAAAGATATGTCAATACTTGGAATACACAATTGTTTATGCATAGGTTTTAAAAAATTTGAGTGAAATTTTTTTTTTGATACAGAGCTATACATTAGGTGGGCTATATTCCGAAAGTGTTTCTGATCCATGCGAACTGTAGAAATTATGAAAGGTGATGGTAAGTGAATGAAGAAACCCCAAATTTCAGTTTAATATCTCAAAAACTGAGACAACTCAAGGATCAGAAACACTTTTGGATTCTAGTACAAAACTTAACGTATCTACTATACATGTCACTATATCTCAAGTTAATTTTGACTAATTTAGTAAAAAAAAACACTGAACTAAATAACATTTGGAGAACTTTCTTGAGAAATAGAAGAATTTTTTGAGATATTTGGTCATTTTTTCACGGCTCTGCGGGGAAAAGTCCGTAGCCGCGGTCCCCCCATATCCACGCCACTGATCTCATCAAATGTCACGCTTTCGCCGCTGTGCATCCTCCCCAATATATGTTTCACATTGTTTTCAACAGCATTTAATCACTGTCGCTCATTTAAGAGCTCTTACTATTTTAAATTCAATAACAAATTTATGGCCAAAAACTTTCTAACCATGTTTATGTATGCAAACTGCATCGCATAATAGAGTTTATGAGACTTCAAACCCACATAGTTTTTTATAGATCAATCACAAAGGATTTTATAACTTTATGCATCATTATTATTATATGCTGACAGCGTTGCCACTGAAAGTCAATCTTAAGTGGTGTACCAAAAACCGGTCGAAACAGGATTATTTCAAAATCTGTGTCAGCTTGTAGCTAAATAATTAATTTAAATTCAAAAACCAGAGCATCAAAGTAGTACAAATTTAATTTAATTTTAAGTCACGAGAGAAATTTACAACTTTTTCAATTCAAAATACTTGATGCGTTAACTATTGCTGAGTATGAGTTGTTATGAAACTTTTTCAATAAAAATATATGTACAACAACAAAGTCAACAGCATTAAAACAAAATCAAGCACAAGCAAGGAGTGAGATACCATTTTACATATGTTAATATATAAAGACAAAATTGGTAAATCATGACTGTCCCACGAAAATATTGCGTCTCAAAAATACAATGAAAAATTTTAGAAAAAAAAAAAACAACAAAATTATGATCCTTTTTTTCTACAACGCACAAACATTAATCATTCGAAACTTCAAAAAAATGTCTCACACATAATTAACCCAAAAATCAAATAGATTGCCATCAATGCCTCGTACAAAAGGACATAAATACCAATTATTGTTTACTCAAATGGAACATGTAAACAATAAAAAACAAAAACAAAGCAAAAATATACGCAAGCAGTATAGTCTGCTTTGTTCTATTTCAGCGTATTAGCGTCATCGCCCTCCATGGATATGATAAGCGACGACTGTCAAGTGGACAAACAATTGATAGATTGCCAGAAAATAAAAAATAAAAAACTCACTATTTTTATATTAAGGCAAAGACTTGTGAAAAGAGGAAGAAAAAAATGAGGATAAAAAATAAAAGTAAAGAATAAAAAATCATCTTCATCAAAATCAAAAGAAAAAAAAAGTCCAAGTCTAGAGAAATAAATAGAAAAAAAATACAAAAAACCAATGAGACGCACGTAGCTGCTTGACACACAGAAGAATCAAAGTAAAAGCAACTGGGATGATTTTCTATGGTGAACAATCTTGACAAGATTTGAAAAAAATCAAAATATTTCACAACAATTTTAAATTGCTTTGAAATGTTGTGGAAAAGCGACGTCAAAAGGCAAACAAGTGCCGTTAAATAACATTATTTACAATAAACAACAAACAATATACAAAATTATAGCTGCGTTCTAGCTTCCGTTTCCGTGCCTGATGCTCGTCATGCATATTTTTATAAACATTTATTTTAAGGTTATCATAAATCAAGCTTAACAACTAAAAATTTGCATAATGATTTCAATCATTATTACTTTTATTATTATTGCCATGATCTCGAAAAAAAATATATGAAAAAAAATACACAAATAAGTGTTTGTTGTTGTTTTTTACCAAGCATTAAAAGTTCTATTTATAGCTTTATAATTAGACGCTTGCGCTTTTGAAGAGTCTTAAAAAGAGGAAAATAAAAGCTGCTCAAGTGGGTAGTCAGCGTTAATAAAGCCAGCAGCATAAACCATAAACCACAACTTTGGACGACAAACAGGACACAAAGAAAACAAAAAATGTCCTTTGAGTGTTGATAAATAAATAAATGCTCTATCTTGAATGGTTTGTTTATTGTCTGCTTGTTTTTTTTTATGGTGTTTTTATAAATGCTTTATATTTTTAAAAATGTTTTGTTAATTGGATAAAAAACTTGAGAGGGTTATTAAATAAAGCGGAACCACAAAATATTTTTTTAACTTTGTTATTAAGAGTTCAAAGGGAACATAGGGAAACCCAAAAACGAATTAAACTTGTAGGTAACGGAAGTTATCCCCACACATTTTGGAGCATTTAATAATTTCACCTTACATCAAAAAGCCAAATAAAAATAATATTATTAAAATTAAAACATAAAAATAACTTGAATAACTAGCTACCCATTTGTGTGACCCTTTTGTATTTTATTGCTTTATTAAGTAAAATTTTTTATGAAACTGTACAGCAAGATTCCGACTTTTGTACAGAAAATTCCGTTATTCGGAATTTCAATATAATGACTTGCGTTTCCTATATAATTTGGGGATCATGAATCTGAAGTTCATTTCTCCTCCTCACATCTATTTCTGACACAGTCTTCAAGAACTGAATAAATTAATTCTAATATGAAGAGATACGATTCAGAGCCTTCAACAAAGTTGTTTAGTGTAAAAGATGAATAATTTTTGCATTGACAAACATTTGCCTTTAACTGTGATCCGATCCCTTCCTTCAAAAAATGCATTAAGATCAGTAATTTTTCAAAAAGTAGAGTGAATGGGGTCAGATATGTAGGTTTTTTTTTTTAAGAGCAAGTGCGACGGTGTTTTGGTTTGATTTCAAGAAATAAGCATTGGAAATGTTATTTATCTGGCAAAATTTTTGTCATACTTTATGTCTAGCATAAATATTTTGAAAGCTACATTCTATAAGATGAAGGCAATTTTTTCGACATTTTAAAAATTTGGGGACACGATAGGTCACGATATTCGAGGCAAAATAAAACAATATACATATTTAGAAAAACAGCCCTATCGCTTTCATTTGTAGAGTATGAATAATACAAAGTTTATAAAGGGTTTCCATTGTCGACCATGAGATAAAAAAAAAAATGTTTAAGTATTAAAGAAAACTGTTGAAAAAAAGCGTTTGTTTCAGCGGCTACGTCTGGTTGTGTACTTGCGAATGACTTCTACGGTGTACTCGTCGTCGTCGCAATATTCTCTACCGACCATACATAGTTACGCATCATTTTCCTGAAAATACAATTTAAAATCACTTCCGTGAGGGTTCAAAATAGTGACCTATGGTGTCCTCAAGCAATGCATTGTCGCAAAAAAACTTGCGAAAAAATAAACGACACCGTAACTAAACTGACGCATGCATGATGACAGCCAAAATTACTGCCATGAACGTTGTTTGCAACAATGTATATAATTCGAGAAACACGAGCGGCCTATGTAATAACATGGCGACGCCAATGCCATCTACCGGTGTGGCCCTACTCTACTCTACTTATTGAAATTAAACTTCTTTAGCCACGTTTATAACAACACAGCGAATTAGATGGGGGTAAAACCGATGAAACGAAAAGAGGTTCCTTAACGAACAACAACATCTATTCGCCGAACCTGGTTGTATAAAAACGTAACAAAAAAATTGTTATTTTAAAAAATATTCATATTCCTGGTTATAGCGCGATTCAAACCCAATGTCTCTCTGCAGATGGATGCTCTACCCACTGCTTCACGTTACCGTATTAAATAGTGTTGCTTATACTCACGTTAAATTAAGTACTTGTTCATCTTTTCTTCCCTATATGAGAGCATTGGATTGTGTCTTGGCTATATTAAAAGTAATGCACAAACCACAAAGCTTACATAAAATTCCCTAAAAAGTACTACAACTTATTGTCATTAAAAAAAAAAATGCGCCAGATTATCATCATTGATGCGCTTGCCTGTCCAAAGCCAGGAAAAAAGAGGATGGTTACGGATAAGATGCATAGGTACGAAACATGTTTGCCAGCATGTACTAGACTTGTCTTATCTGTGTAAAAGAGGGCCTACTTTGGAGTACAACGTTGGGAGAAATCCTTGGAGCAGGTATGGAAAGTTCGTATATAACTTTAACACGCCCCTGTAAATGGAATATCAATTGTCCAGTTGGATTTGTTAGCACGAGAATAGTCTATCACACGACGAGACCTGGGGGAGACCTGATCTAACTCCAACATTAAGACTATAAAAAATGGCAATGAAAAGCTTAAGAGCCATATTATCCTTAATCAAAACTTCTAATAATGGAGTTTTGATATTTAACCCTTTCAGACCGTGATGTACCGATTGTTCGGATAAGTTTCAGTCTCAATATTCTCACTTCTTTTTGACGAATGTTTAAAAGATCGACATGTATCGGTTGTGCTGTTTGTTGCTGATGTTCGCTTCCCACAATGTTGCTCTATTCGCTTTACAGTAACTTAAATATTCGCGGAATTCTTGCTTCACATTTTAATTTTGTCAAAATGAGCCGTAGAAGTAGTTGTGCTTTAATTACTAAAGTACTAATAGCGAAAAATTAGTAAAGTGGGCAAATTTAAACTTAAAACATACATACTAAATTTTTATAAATCAAAAAAAAAATCATGCAAAGACCATATATTCCAAAAATCATAAAAAATTATGTGTAGTTTGGCGTCAGGTCTGAAAGGGTTAAGCAATCCGAGTTCTCAGGTATGGATTTATTTATCCTGCCATGAAAGCGTGTTAAAATTCTAGTTATGCACGATTTAGTATATAAACTGTGCACGGACAGTTATAAAATTTCATATTTGAACTTTTGGTCATATATGAAAAGCCTCATCTGGTGGAACCCTTTTCCGGGTGACTATCATGGGTGGCCCTTCGGGGACTCTCGTGCTGGTTCAGTGAACTGCAATGAGTATCCAACAGAAATCGGATAGTCAAATCATACTCGAGTTTCTAGCTGTTCTCTACCATATTCATACTCAATGAAATATCTAAAATACTTACATATATGCATTCGGCTCATTAACATATCCTCGGATTCTATTTAAATTTTTTTAAAAATTGAAATGTGATAATAATCAACAAGTTTTTTAATTTTATACAATTTTACCCCATTTGTATTAAAATGTATTTCAAAATGTCTAACCGTGAAGGAATCCCCTCATAATTGTGCTATTTAAAATAATTTTTGTGTTTTTTTTTTTTTGTATCAAGTTTCGAAACCCAAATATTTTGCAATTTTGCTAAATTTTCATTTAGTTGGTTGAGCTGCAATATACCAAAATAAACTCTAATTTGCTGTATTTACCATTGACAATAATAAACCATTGACTATTTCAATGTGCTAATCATATAAATCATACATACATTAATACTATATATACGTTTCCAGACCGTTAGTTTTTAAAAATTAATAGCATATCAGGTGTTAACAATTTTCAAATAAATTTCGCACATATTCATGTCTATTTATGACTCATCAATATCCATAAAAATATTTGTTCAGCACTAGAAATTTTGGAAAATTTAAATGAGAATTCTAAATAAATAACCAAAATATAATGAAAACAAACACACATACGTAAATATACGTGAATTTGTTTAGAAAAGTAAAAACATATTTGCAAAATTGTTGAAAACTTTCTGCTATACAGACACGGTGTGCTAAAGTGGTGTGATTCACACTCAGCGCTTATGACCAACAAATGGGATTAATTCTCATGCAAAAATCATTAACACATCGTCACTAACGAGTTTCTGTTAGTTTTTATATTGAATGGCAAACCACGCTTTGTGGTTTTGGCCGAAAAAACAATGAAATGTTCTCAAATCCTCAGCAGCAACATCTGCATTTTGCTTGTGTTTATTTGTTCAATACTATCACATGAAATATGGCGGTTCAATAGGCATTGATGTCAGCGCTACGTTGAGAGTCAATGATTTGCTTATGTATTAGTATGCATTTATGTATAGCAGCATGAGTGTGTGTTTTGCTGTTTCACTGGTGTCCTTCATATAGAATATATTGTGTGCTCTATGTGTTCGTCTAGTTGGCGCGCACTTCCTGTGTGTGTGTGTGTGTGTGTGCCATTTTGGAGTATCCTGTGTGGAGTATCTCCTTGCAAATGGATCACAGCGGAAATGTGCAAAATATACAACAACAGTTTGTCATAAATTATTGTTGTTGTAATTTTTATTTCATAATGATTATCCTGTTGTTATATAATCGTTATTTTATTTGATTATTATTTGAAAATCATAAAAGTTTGAAAGCTCAGCGGATGTGCGCCACAGGAAGTGCTCATCGTATACCACTTAGAGCCTTATGATTGTTATTATTATTATTTTATTTAACTAATAACAATATTAAGTATAATGTGAATGTGTGCCGCAAAAGCTGTATAAGTTTGTTTTTACTTTTTTTTTGCGTTCTTTTTATGATGAGCTTTATTTTGCTCTTTGTTAAGCTTAGCGTATCAAAAAGCAGGAGTGTTGAGGAAATTTCATATACAACTCTGACAGCTTTTTCGTTGTTGTCACACAAAGACATCACAAGTCACAAAAGTTGGTGACACGACGGAAATTGACTCTGTTGTTGGTTATTGACAAAGTTCTTTAGTTTGATTTATAAGCTCACAGCTTGTTTGCGCTGACAACACCAGAACTCACAAAATATTCACTTAATTTGTCATGAATATAAAATTGCATGAATATGTATGTAAAAAGTTAATCCTTTAGATAATTACAACACAACATAAAATGGTCATAACGCGTAGTGTTTGAGGCGTGCTTTATCATATTTTATTTTACAAATGTCATCAGCGCCTAATTAATAAACACTTACGTTGCAGCCATAAATAATAAGCATGTCAACAAAAATACTGGCGTGCTTTTTTTTAGAATGTTTTTTTTTTTTTTTTATTATTTCCATGCTATTTCCACATAATTTCATAGCTGACTTTTAACTTTCAAAGTTCAGTGCTTTAACTGCCAAATTAAAACGAAATAAAATTTAATTAGCTGCCTGTAGCGAGCATAGCAATTCTTTATATTTAAACTAAATAACAAATTATATCCCACTGCTCGTGTATAAGACAGTGACAACAACAACAATTACATTGGCTCAAAAACATTGCAACAGTGAGTGCAAAGTATAAATGTTGCTAAATACTGCTCCCCGTTTCTTCTTGCCTTTGCTACAATTGTTTATTACATTTAACATTGCTTTTATTGTTTTGCTTTTTGTTGTTTTTGCGCGCCGGAACTGTCACATTTAAATTAATGATTTATTGCATCCTTAAATTTATTGTAGGCGCCACCGCTATCAAACACAGTGCCAACAAATGCCAACAACGACGACACGTTCAACACGCTGCACAGCAATGGAATTCCCCAGGAATGTCTGCTACTACTGCCATTCGTTGTTGCTCTTTACATTTCCTCTGCTACACTCGCTCCTTGTCAGGCTAATAATTTAGTTTACTTGCTGTAGCGTGCCGCACTTAATAAGCTTCTAAGTAGTCGTACGCAGCTTGTTAAGCATCCTTGTTTTATGGTGGATCAGTTGCTACTCCCAATGCCTTGTTGCTAGTCCTTCGGTATGTCCTTCCAACCTTCTTTGTTTGTTAATTTGTACCTTGTCAGCAATTCTTTTGACCGAGCGGTTGGCATTTTGCACCACTTGGAGTTTCTTTGTTGCCTCAGAGTTCACTCAGTTCGCAGCAGTCTACGGAAGCGTAGCAGCACTCATTTATCCTTACGTTGTTTTTTCAGTTCTTGTTTATCTATAAATTTTACTTCTGTTACTCATTCTTACGAATGTCAACTAAATTAAAAATAATGGCAAAACTTATTTGAAAATGTGTTTAATTAGCGCTCTTTGTACAAGTGAGGAGTACAGGCGAGGCATAGCATGCAGAAGAAAATTTAAGAGGGTTAGTTATTGTTTGCAAAACAAAGTAGTTAAAACAAAAGTAGTGTTTAATATAATATGGATTTTTTTTTTGTTTTTGGGCAAAAATATTATTCGACAATTTCGGTTATTGCAAACTTTAGTGAGAACGTTTTTAAAAGTAGGGTTTTTGGAAAATGGAATGTTTTTAATTTTTGAAGAGAACACTTCTTTAGGAGCGTTGAGCACTTTTTGGTAGAGAGCAAAACGATTGATTCGCGATATCATCACGCTGTTAGCGATATCATCACGCTTTTAGCTGTTCATTTCTGCTGCATTATATAGCATTATTTAAGTCGTGGGTATGCTAGGCAAACATGTTTGGTGAACTTTTTTTTCCTTATTACCCAGGCGATTACCAACCGATTACCGAACCAATTACCGATTACCGAAACGATTACCAACTAATTACTGATTACCGAAGCAATTCCCAACCGAATATCGAACCAATTACCAATTACCGAAGCGATTACCAACAGGCTACCGAACCAATCACCAATAACCGATTATCGGAGCGATTATCAACCGATTATCAATCAGCGAAACGATTAAAAACCGATTACCGAAGTGATAACCAACCAATTACCGAAACGATTACCAACCGATTACCGAAGTGATTACCAACCGATTACCGAAGAGAGTACCAACCGATTACCGAAGTGATAACCAACCGATTTCCGGAGCGATTACCAACTGATTACCGATTACCAAAGCAATTACCAAGTACCGAAGCGATTACAAACCGACTACCGAAGCTATTACCAACCGATTACCAATTACCGAAGCGATTACCAACCGATTATTGGCCACCAAAGCGATTACCAACCGGTTACCGAGTCGATTGCCAATTACCCAAAACAATTAATTGAGTTACAAATTTATTGAGGGCATTCACAAGGTGTCCTTAAGTTGTATGTTGTATGTTGCAAGTGAAAAGTTTTTCTCATTTTCTCCTTTATTAGTATAGGGGTTTTTTTTTAAATTTTGCTTGTAAGTTTTGTTTATAGTTCTTGTATGATGTATATAAAATGGGCCTGATAAGACCAAAACCACGCCCACCTCGAATACAATGTGATGTTAAAAAAAATTTTGTATGGCAGGTGGGGGTTGTTCTGCTCCGATCACGCCCATTTTATACACATCATACAAAAATTATAAAGAAAACATACAAGTAAAATTTAAAAAAAAAATCGCTTTACTAATAAAGGCAAAAATGAGAAAAACCTTTCAATTACAACATACTTAATACTTAAGAATAATTAATTCGCACATTTGGGCACGGGCTTTAAAATCATATTGGGAACTTCTGAACCGGATTCAACGACGTGCGATAAATTTGATAGGGGATGAAAATATTTCATCTTCTCCAGGCGCGGATCCACGGGGGGAAAAGGGGGAAATTTACCCCCCCAAATCTCATAAATTTCAACAAAAAACTGAAATATGCATGTGTAACCAAGATAAAGCAAAATCAAATGGTACGTTTAAGGCTTAATCTACCCGTGCGCAATAGCCTTTAGAATTGCTAAATAATTAGTGTAGATGCTGGTCAATTGAAACAATTAATAGAAGATATTATTGGAAGATTTGCTAACTTGCTCGGAGAAAAAAGAGAAATGCTGGATAGGGACATTTATCCAACAATACAGAAGCTCCTCCAAATTTTCTGCACATTACCAGTGACCAATTCAAGTGCTGAACGTTCTTTTTCATCATTACTATGCATCAAAACCTGGCTCCGAACTACAATGTTTGAAAAAAGATTAGTTGGTTTAGCGTTGCTTCATATTCACTACGACATAGTTTTAAATCCAAAGGATGTAGTCGAAAGATTTTCCAAAATTGGTAAACATAGAATTTTACTATAAATTTTTACAAATAATTAATAAGTTATAATTATTTTTAAATATGAATTAAATGATATCTAAATTGATGTTAAAAATAATAGAAAATATGCATTATTTTACTTCAAATAAAAGTTTTAAAAAAATATATCTATGTGAAAATTATTAAAAAATTTCCCCCCCCAAAATTCTTCTCTGGATCCGCCCCTGTCTTCTCACAACTCTCTTGGGCATCGACGCAATGTCGGTAGCCTAAGCTTTCTATACAGGTATTACCATGGGAAGTGTTCAAGGGAGATATATGGCCTGTGTGCTTCCTAGGTCCACTCAGGCAGCTCTTCAAGCCCATCGCTTTACCATTGCTTCTTTGTCCGATAGAATAACGCATTACCGAGATAATTCGTTCTTCGGTCGAACGGTAAAATTGTGGAACAATCTCCCTGCGAGCGTGTTTCCCGACGGTGTCGAGCTGTGTAGATTTAAAACAAATCGTCACCGACACTACTTTATCTTTCCAACCTCCAACTAACTATCAACCGTCTTCGAATCAATACAATGCTTTCGCATTTATAGGGGGCATCCACTGAGCGCTTGTGAAGTCTAAAAGAAAAATACAACATACAGCTTTAGAACACCTTGTGAATACCCTCATTATATATAAACATTAAAAAATACCAGTTTATTCATTTAATAACTCATAAACTCATGAAAAGAGTTAAAATATCTAGAACGCGTCTGATTTGCCGACTTTAGCTACTTCGGAAATTCATAACAGCTATTTTATTTCATAGCTTTAAGTTTTCATTTCGATCAGCAGTCCTCCCACTGCATACTTTTTTTATCTATGTACAGGGTAGTCTGAAAGCTTCTGTACACCACATAATTGTCTGTATAACTGAAACACGTTGAAATTTTATCAAAATTTGTTTGTATTATTATATATTTAACTATATTTTATGTTGGAACCACAATCGTTCAATAATTTGTATGAAGCCCACCGCTTGCGTGGCATTGAATTATTCTGCTCCTGAAGCTTTCACACAAAATACATACATCCTCGTCGGTGATCGAGTTCCACTCCTGTTTGACTCTGGAAACTAATTGTTCTCTATTTTTTGGTTTTGAGTCTCATAGCACAGTTTATGGTATCCTAGCCCAAATATGTTCAACTTGGTTCAGGTTGGGGGAGTTTACCGGGAATATCAGTCCAAAACTTTTTAAAAAGGCATTTTGCGACTTATACATTCTCTTTGACAGTGTGGTACCTTGCTCCATCTTTTATTAAAATGGGAGTCAGCCGCCCCGGAAATTGTTTTCTTATATATGCAATATCGTCCATAAACAGACATCATTTCTTTATTTCTATCTTATTACTGACTGATAGAATCGACAATTTTCAATAAAATTATAGTAATATCTCGAGCTTACGCGATGGGTGGGACTGAGTGACAATCGCGTAAGTCAAATTCACGCAAGTCGGTGTATAATTTCTCATATATTTTTTACAAAATTTACTCGTGGTGTACTAATAATTGTAATACCTTCTTTTGTAGAAAAAATGCACTCTGGGCCGATTGCATATTATTTTCGAGAACGAGATGGCTTATTAGAAATATTATGCACGTCCTTGTATGTTTTAAACACAAAATCTTCATTAAAAATCTCTGGGTTTTTAGTCAAAAATGGTTTTTTCGATTTTCCACAAGCATTCCATTTTTTTGCTATTTTGCGCTACCAGCTGTCGATATCAACTGAGCAGCAATTATAATTGCCTCTCAACTTTCAATGCCTATCAACTGACTTACATAAATCAAAAACAATTGGTGATTTCCCGAATTTGAGAATATTTATTGTAAAATATTGTTATTTTCATTCAAAGAGAAATTAAATTTTGTCCAGCTAGCTTGTTCTAGACGCAACATTGTGGCTCAGTGCGTAATGGTTAAAGTACGTGGCCCGTATGCCAAAGAGCCACGATAGAAACGGGTTCGAATCTCATCTGACACAGAAAATTTTTTCAATAGAAATAATTTTTCTGATCGACCACCACCCCTGGAAGAGTAAAAAATGCCATGTAAATCTTCTCGAAAGCATTTGCTATTCAGAGTCGGCATAAAACTTGCTGGTCCTGTTCTCGATCATTTCTTTAGAAATTAAATGGCTAATACGTTTTACTTTGATTTCTGTTGCATGTTAAAAGAAATCTTACATCTGGCAAGATTTCAAACACCATCAACTCAGATTTCTTGCCATAAAAACAAATTTCCTGTTTGCCCCATAAAGTTTTCTTTTGTGCAATAATTTCAGTCGCACTTTGCAGCGCTAAAATTTGCCTCTTTCCCCTTTCCTCCTTATTGACCAGTTTGAACACATAACACTCACACACACACACACACACACACAATGCATTCATAATAATGTTAATCATGTTTACAGCTTCTCTCATTTATGCGCCCAAGCGAACATTTATTACCTAATTTTGTCGGCAGCATTCAAGCAGTCAGCCAGCCAACCAGCTAACCAGTAGAAGAAAACTTTTGCTAGCAACGCAAGATGTCCTCTACAGCAAATAGCAATCAGCAAATAGCGCTCAGGATACGCACAAACACAACCACACCCACGCATACATATACAAAACTGTCGTGTCATTAAGAAGCACAGCAGCTAAACTTTTCTTATTTAAGCTCAACTCATATTTAATCCTATATTTGCAACGCTTCGCCAAGTAATGCAGCTGTGGACGTCATGGCGATGGCGTAACGTCTGGCTACTGTCCGCAGGATATGTTCGCTGCTGCTTCGTGCAATTTTAGAAATCCATTCAAAACTCGTGTTCATGAACACATTCATTTCTTGTGATTTTCAAAATGGTTTTTTATGCTTTTGAAAAATGTTGCAGCGGAGTTAAAGTACCTCCTGTTTCGTAATCGTACTTCATACTTGCCTTTTTGTTGTAGTAATGGGCATTACCAGGATTAACCCCACATCGTTGCAAAGGCTATCAAATGCTCGGAATGATGGACAAAAACTACAGCTAGCACTCAGTTGAGTAGCTCTAAATTTCGTTGCATGATTTGCAGTGGTAAGCAAACTTTTTCTTCAAATTTTTTTTGAATTGTTTGAAGATTCACTTGATTAGTTTTATTTATCGTGAGCATCAATCTATCTATTATTTTGATTCATTTTGAAAATTTTTAATGCTTTTCTATAGCTTAAAAATGTCTTCAAAGCTCTTAAGTTTATTGAAGAATTTATAAGATTTTCAGATTTCAACTGCTGGGCGAAGTTTTTGCATGGTTAATAATATCTCTCTTGATAATCTAGGTTTCGGGTTCATTGAACTCGTAAACCGCTGCAATTCTTAAGAACTTTTGTTAACTTTTCTAAACGCTGGGTTTCTGCATGAATTGCGCCGAAACTAGTTAGCCCTGGTGTTACGCTCTTTCTTCACTCTCATAGCTGATAACGCATTCTATGTTGCTGAAATGAAGATAAATGTTGCCAAGTTTTGTGCATTTATTCATTAATAGTTGCATGTGTGTGTGTGTATGCTTGTCATCACTTAAAACTCGGCATACGCTGATATAAACATCCGACTTCAGCAGCAGCAGAAACTCAAAATACTGACACAGACAACAGAATTGCCAGATTTATATATTATATATGTATAACAGAAAATTATTTTATATCAACTATGTAAAAAGATAAAAGATTAAACTTGATTCCATTTTTAAGAACTTGAAAAGATTGTGGACTTAAATAAATCTACAAAGCTAAGTAAAAAGGACATTTCAGCTATTAAAGAATTACAGATCATGTGCTTACGTCAGCAAATCTTTTGAAATTTTTGTGAAGATGCATTTCTATAAATTTTAGGGTGTATTTCTCATATACCTTAATACACGTAATAAGGGGCTAGTTTTGAAATAATGAATTGTTTTTTATTTTTAAAAAAGTTTTTTCAAATGTACAGGTTTAAGAAAAATTATGTGTGTTAGAAGATTTTGCTCGTTCGTTCTCTAGCCGATAAACGGTTAATTTTATAAAAATCTTGGAACTTAATCAGCTTCTGGTCGTCTTCGATATTTTTCTTACCTCTTCCTAAAAACTCAAGGTAACAATATTAAAACTTATTGATTTTAAAAGTTTAGATGATAAAACGCAAGGATTTTAAAATTAAAATAATAGTTTCATTACATTTTTTGAAAATATTCCAAATCTTCGAAGTCATTTCGTTTTTACCAACATTTTTTTTAAATTTTTTAACTATGGTATTAACAAAATTAAGATATTTGACTTTTCATAAACTCCATATGCTTTATTTTATAAGACTTCATTTTCAAAAATTTAATCATTTCTTTGCAATAAGAAGCTCTTTGAATTTACACTCCAATGGAATATGGTCGATTTCCCGCGATTTCGCTTTCAGATTTGAAAAATATTGAGCCAATTATGGCACCGGCAAACCACACCAAACAGGAACTTTTTCGAGACATAATGAGATCTCGAGAGTCTAGTAGGGATTCTACTCACTCAAAAAAAAAAAAAAAATATCCTTTATTTTAGATAATTTTTAAAACTTATCAGTAAAATCCGATGTCAGATTAATATTTTTTGAAAAGATATCATGTTGAAAAATTTTGACAAAATATCGAATTGCCACAACAAATCCAATGTATAGAACCATTTGGCAATACTGTACCAGGTACAATTTGTTTTCTTTTTCATTCTCTCTCCAATTTCCTTTCTCTGATATATCTAGCTTATTCCTGTTTTTGCAAGTTTGCTTGTTAACATACCCAGTAAGCCTCATAGCTCATGAGGTTTGAGCTTCATCGCTGGAGATTGCTGTATGAGTTGGATCTTAAGATGTTTCCCGGTGGCCGAGTTCCTGAGGATGGCTTCAAATCGATAGATTCGGGTCCTCGATCACAATCATCTTTACAAAGGCGATGGTACGCACAGTATGAGCTTGCGTTAGATGAATAATACCCATAAGAGTAAGCGTAGATATAAATCGATCTATAGTGTTGCGTATAAGGTTAGATTGAGGGTTATGCACACATAAATCGTGATTTGAACACAATTTTCCACAATCTTTAAACGTTGTTCACTTATAAGTTTTCCCATGATGAATTTGCCAAAATATACTGAACATAAATGTCACAGACAAGTTTTCAGTCTGACAGCTGCTTTGATTTATATCCGCGTCGCAAAGTCTATTCTTCAACAAAACACCCTTCATTAATGGTAGTTTTTATAAATACGATATACGATTTGTATATTCTATAATCGTAACATTTTAAAGCATTTTGACAAGATATCATATTATACAATTCAAGTTAGAAAATCGTTAAAAACATTATATATTGGTCTATATGAGAGTACTATACCATGTAGAATTTGTTCTCTCTTCTTTTTATCTTTCATTTTCCAATTTCCAATGAAATTTCTAATTTCCTTTCTTTGATATACAATCTCTCTTATTCTGTCATCTAATACTTGCACATTTTCAATAAAAAAAGTTGAACAGAAACCTAAACTTGAGTTAAACTTAAAGCTTAAACGATTTAATCTTGCTTCTAGTGAGCTTCTATAACACAACTCTTATTTATTAAATGTTATAAGAAGGTCATCTCATCAAAGTTTTGCATTCAAGTTTGACAAAAATCCTTGCCATATGTATACAATACAAGATAAATCCATTCAAAAAGTTGAAAAAGTGTTTTTCCAAAAATAAATACAAAATTGTCCATAAATAAAAAAGACAATCCAGAGGATATAACTAGTGTACGCTCGAAACTGAATATTTTGACCGAAATCGAAATTGGGTCCTTTTTGTAATATTGGACCGAAAGTGAAACTAAGTATTTGTATGAAAATTTAAATTTTTATAAAATTTTCATTAAAATTAAGCAGAAAACATAACATTTTATTAAAATCAAAATAAAAAAGTAGGCAGTTGGGGGGACTGCTGACCGAAGTGAAAAGCAAATCAGACACGTTCTACTTTTTTAACTCTTTTTATCAATTTATGCGTTACTGAATGTATAAACTGCAATCTTTTTATGTTTATGTATAATATATTTGTAAAACAAATGTTAGGTAATCGGTAATTGGCTCGATAATCGGTTGGTAATCACTTCGGTAATCGGCAATCGGTTGGTAATCGGTTGATAATCGCTTCAGTACACGGTTGGTAATCGCTTCGGTAATCGGTTAGTAATCGCTTCGGTAATCGGTTAGTAATCGCTTCGGTAATCGGTAATCGGTTGGCAATCGTTTCTGTAATCGGTATTCGGATAGTTATCGCTTCAGTAATCGGTTGGTAATCGCTTTGGTAATTGGTTCGGTAATCGCTTCGGTAATCAGTAATTGGTTCGGTAATTGGTTCGGTAATTGGTTCGGTAATCGGTTGGTAATTGGTTCAGTAATTGGTTTTTAGTCGCTTCGGTAATCGGTTGGTAATCGCCTCGGTAATCGATAATTGGTTCGCTAATCTTGGTAGTCGCTTCGGTAATCGGCCTGGTAATCAATTCGGTAATCGCTTCAGTCTTCAGCTTGGTCGATGCTAGGTAATTCCTAAAAAGGAATGCTATACAGCTTTAATTTCTGTTGCGCTAACAGCGTGATAATATCGCTAACGACGTTAAGATATCGTGAATCTATAGTTTTGCTCTCTACCTAAAAGTGCTCAACACGCCTAAAGAAGTTTTCACTTAAATGGAATTTTTAACAATTTCAATTGAATTTTTCCAATAATTTTTTGACGTACATAACATATGCCATACAAAATATGATATCTGCAGGAGATTTTTACTGTATCGCTTCGGCCAATTTAAGTCAAACAACCGTAACTGCCAAATAGGGCTGAAACCGAATATTCGGTCGCACACTACATATAACAATGTCAACATAAGTAGAAGAAAAAGCAAAAATGCCAAAACTGTCAAAACAAAAAAAAAAAAAACTAAAAGAAAGACAAACAATTTAAGCAATGCTAATAATAAACAACGTCAAATATTTCAACAACTTCAAAGCTTAAAATAAATGCAAGCCATCATGGCGAAATAGTTTACATAATTTGTTTGAGTTGATATTTCGCAATAAAAAAGGACTTCAATATCCTCAATGACAATGGAATTGAAAAAAAAAGAAAGGAAAGGATAGATGATTGTTGCATTTAGACAAAGCTTAATTTTAATAGAGGGTGATGACGGAAATATTTACTGAACAAATAAATCAAGCAAAAGACAAATACTGGAGACAGACAACTTTTGTGTCTCGCTGTATTTAAGACAAAAATAAATAAAAAAGTAGAAAAAAGTACAAAATTAAACTTACGCATACACGCACGTTTGCCACTCGTCTTCACCCACTGCGCTGAAAGTTTCCAACTTTTGAGCTTTTCTTTCAAAAGTATGCAAAAAAAAAAAAAAAAATAAAACAGTAAAAAAAATGTCCCAAATCATTTATTGCTTAGAGTCAACGACCAGCAAGTTGTGTTGTTGCAACAAAACTTACAACAGCAACACCAAAGCTATTGTAGCTAGTTGCTAGTATTCAAGCAGCAGCAGCAAAATATTTGAAATATTTCGTAGATACATTGTACGTAAAGCGTATAATAACGAAATGAAGTGATGAAAAACTTTTAACGCAACTGAGCAAAAAATTATAAAACTTTAACATAGCTTTGGAAGCAGCAGCATGGCAAGTGTTAAAATGTGTGATGGCCTTGATGGGGCGGAGGAAGTTATTGAGGAAGCAGTGCTTGTTGCTTGACTCCAGCTAACTATAAATAATATGCTATAAGAAGAAGACGCAAGGCAAACGACAAAATGTTGCTGAGCACGACGAAGACAACGACAGGACGTTGGAAACTAGATAGCAGTAGTAGCGTCGCACACAACACTCACAGAACTACAACTTGAACACAAAAGCTTATTAAACTTAAATTGTTCTGTAAAATGAAAGTTCTACACAACAACAGCAGCAACAACAACAACAAAAACACTCAATAAACACTTCTATTGCTGCTAGTCTGCGCTTCAGTTGCAGTTTTCGACTAATGTCGACTAGAAATTAGAATTCAAGAGAATATGGTGCCTCTTAATTTAACAACAACACGAATACTTTTGCTTTTGAATAGTTAAAATAATATATTTTTTTTAAAATTTTAAAAATCTTTTAAAGTCTTTGTAAAATGTCGACTATTTTAGAAAATTCTCTTTAAATTGTGATACAATCCATTATTTTTGCATAAAATTTAAGGCTTTATTTAGCATATTTAGAATGATCACATTTAGTTCAAATAAGCACCGTTTTGTTCGATAACTTTTTGCTATTTTAAAGATTATTTCATTTTGCCTCCCGCATAGAAACTTTCATCCTTATGGGCAAAAAACTGGGACAGTCGATTTTCTCAAGCTTCTCTTAAGTCAAATGTTTTATCAGTAAAATCATTCGCCATAGTCAGGAACTTGAAGCACGATCTGAACTATAAGGTGGATGCATAAGAACCTCCCAACCAAGCTCGCGGAACTTCTAGCGAATCACTATCGATGTGTGTGAACTGTCGTTGTCCTGATGGAACACAATTCCTTCCTCTTGACCAAGGCTGGTCGCTTCTGGACGATTGCTTCCTTTAAACGGTACAATTTTTGACAGTTCAGATTCGAATTAACAGTTTGGCCGTAAAGGAGCGCAGCTCATGGTAGATGAGTTCGTGGCAATCCCACCAACCACACAGCAAAGTCTGCCTGACCGTCAATCTTGGCTTGGCCACCATTTGCGCCGGTTAACCGAAATTTGATCACATTTCATTTTCATATGATTCAGTAACGATTCACTCCTTTAACTCGTGAGGCACCCATACATTGAGCTTTTTCCTGTATCCAATCTTATTCAAGTTTTTTGGGCAATGTTTAGCTCTCAGTTGGACTTGGCGAATTCCATGATTTTATCGACATTTTCAACAATTGGCCTCGCGGATGAAGGCCAGTGATGCATGATTCCAATGATCGAATTAAAACTTAATCCAAGATTTTTGACTGTGCAGCGATATTTTACGATATTGCAGCTGGTTTTAGTTAATTAAGATTGCGCACGAACAAATTGTCCACCATAAAAATATACTGTACGTACCGAAGAAGCGATCTCCATTGTAGAGGTGAGTGGTGAACCTTAATTTATTGGTTTGACGCCATTCTCAACAACTCGGACCTTACGGACGTCTACTACGTGGAAGATTTTAAGGAAAGATCTTGGCCTAACCCTATATCAAAGCCATCAGATATCGTTTGCGTTGTACGTTTGGTGATTGGACTGGAAATCAATTAGAAGTTTAACCGCATTTTTATCGTGAAATCATCTTCAGCTATGAGGCACATTTCTGGCTCAACGGGCACATAAATATGCAAAATTATCATATTTGAAGTGAGAACAATACTGAAGAGACTCTCCAGGCTCTCTTATATCCAGAAAAGGTACTATGTGGTGTGGCTTAGATGTGGCTTGCATAGTTTTCAAAACTGAAAATGGAGGCAACGTTTCCGTCAATGGTGAGCGCTACAGGCAAATGATTTGCGACTTGTTGGTTCCCCTCGTCAATATCAATTTTCTAAATGCTAAATTTGAGTCCAATAAGAAGACGCAATAAGCCATATAGCGCGTGAAACCAACATTTTATTTGAACGAAATTTTAGTGACCGAATCATATCAAGAAATGGGCTTGTCAATTGATGTAATTTGACTCCGATCGACTTTTTGTTGTGGGGATACGTCAAGTCACTGATCTATGCTGATAAACCAGTTACGAGTGATCAGTTGGAAACGAATATTCGGTGCGTTAATGGCGAGATAATATGCTGGCTATGCTGGAAAAAGCCATGCAAAATTGGCCCGACAGGATGATCTTCATAAGGCGCAGTCGTGGCGGCCATATGCCCAAAATTATGTTTAAATACTAAATGTCAAAAAATTTGCGAACTAATGAAGGCAGCTAATAATGTCATTAATTTTTCTGTGTTTTATTTGAAAAAAAGTTCTAAGTATACCTCTAAAAAACACTTAAATAATTGTATTAAATCTTTTGGCAGCAATTATTTTAGTCAATTCTCGTCACTTTTTGTTAGAATGTATTTATATGAGAAAAGTAAGACAGCAACCTCCTATACAACTCCAAAACTTGACAGTTTTATGGAAAAATTCAAAAAATCAAATTGGAAAATTTTTTAAATTAATCACCATACAACATCCCATACAATTTCAAGAGCAACATGTTACCAACTATGCAGTCTTAAGTTATAAAATTGTATGTAAATGTAATTTTTATCAAAACCCTATAGGAACAAACTAACTTGTTTTTAAAAAAAACAAATTTAAAATAAACCAGTATATCAACTACTTTTTATTATATTAAGGCGGCAACTACTCTGATGTTGACATGTTTTAATTGCAAATTTTTATTAGATTACAAGTTTATATATATTTAACCATGTTATTTCATCAAATATTATAACCTTTAGGCCATCAGTAATAGTTTTCAATTGGTTATTTAAAAGCAATTAAAAAATAATTTAAATGTAAATAATTTAACAAGTAGTTGAAAATATATGCAGACGAAAGTCAATTGACTTATTTAGCGGACATCACCATACAAAATAAGTTAGTTCGTTCTATGGAAAAAAGTCAGAATTTCAACTAGTTGTGGTTGACAAAAAACTACTTTATCAACTACTTTTAAATTAGTTGATTTTCCTACAGGGAACATATTACTCAAAAAAATAAAGGTGTTATTCGGCAACAGGGTGAAGTAACTTCCATAGAATTTCGAAACCGAAAAATTTATATTTGACACTTATGAAAGCTTGAAGTCTAAAAATATTGAGAAAAGAAATTATTATTACCAAAACTTATGACTAAGAAAGATATATAATCTAGATAGTAAAATAAGACGTGGCACGTCTCATATGTCTTACACACATATATGTACATATATAAATAGGCGAAGGCAAAACAGTTCAGTTTTCTACTGTCTTTCTCAACCGATTTTGATGATTTTTTTTTTAAATGAATCAGAGTAAGGAGAAGCACAGACGAATTTGTAAAGAAAAATGCAAGCTAGAATACCCGGCGTTGCTCGGGGTGGTATGGCATCCAGGGTGTTTTTCAACCGATTTGGATGTTTTTTTTAAAATGGATCAGAGTAGGAAGAAGAAGTGCACCGAAGAGTTTTTAAAGAAACATGCTAGCAGGAATACGCGGCATCACTCGGAGTGATGGCATGGCGTAAGGGTCGAATTTCGACCACTGGCTTACTCTAGTAAAATGAAATTTTTGCAAATTTTACCATCCAAGTATATCTGCTTGACATTACTATATTCCGCAGTAAAGAAATTTGTATTTAATTGTTTTTTTCTGTTAAATAACATTTTGTGAAAATAATACGTTCAACACCTCTATAAAAACGTACCATTCATTATTTAAACAAAGCATTAATTTCTCTTATCTTTGCAGGTTAGTTGCAAGCAATATAAAAAGAACACCAACTATAAAACTTTTCCTACTGCAGGTTAGTGGTAGAAATAAAATGGCGCCAACGTAGTTTAAATAAAGTGCTTTTTAATAATTTAAACTACACGTAAAAAAAAAATGAAAAAAAAACGCGTTCAATTGGTAAAAGCGTCAGAGGAAAGGGAGTGGGGGTTGATGGTAGGAGCAATACTGTGAGTGTCGTCACATTCATTAACTGTCGACCAAAGTAGCGACATTCATTAGCTGACGACCAACAACAAAAATATTGCGTGCACCCTTTTTCTGCACTAAGATATTTTTTTTTTTTTAAAATGCACAAATGTGCAAGTGTATAAATTATGTTCAAACACACATACAATGAGTGCTGCAAAAAACTTCTGTTTCAATATAATTTATTTCAATTTAAATGAAACAGTTTCGTGTAAATAAACTTCAAAGGTGCAGCGCAAAAAAAAAAAAAAAAAATTAAAAAAAAATGTTTGTAAAATTAAAAGTTTTTCAAGCAACAACATGTTTGGCAACGTTATTTTATATTTTCCAAAATTTTTTCATTATATTTTTTTTTTCTCTGCGCTTTATTGCAACCACTTCACGAGGAGCTAAAAAAAAGAACTTTGCATTTATGTTGCAACAACATGTTGAATGTTAAATGAATGCCAGGCACTAAAATATACACACAAATACATGAAAACAACAAGCGAACAGACATCACGGAAACAGGCTCGTACTGGCGTACATACTTCGACATTGGTGACTGAGTTAAGAGCTCCCATGGCTGCTTGGCGGTTGCGGAACGTCATGTGTGTGTGTATGTGCGAATTAGTGGGAGTTGATGCTGGTTGAGGTAGTGTTGTGAGTTATGGTTAAACGAGTGTTGGTTACAGTAGCTGCTTGATGAGGTTACTACTGCCAGTTGTTGTTTTGGTAACTGTATTTTTCCACATTTTTTAATTTAAGCCCATAGTTATAAATGTTGTTAAAAATTTAAACAGATCTTTATTTTTTATCCTTTCCCATTTTTTTACATCTTGCTACTGCATTTAACATAAGCCGCTTTGCCATTTATACGAGCATTTATATGCGTAACTAAACATTAATTTTATTTTTTTTTTTTTTTGATGTAAGTTAAAAAAATTCCTAATTAATGAATTAACATTAACATTTAACTTAATGTTGATTGTGGGGGCGGGGGTGGCTTGAATCAACGCTGCGAAAGCGCTACAAAATTTAATTACAAATTCCTGTTCTTGTAGATGCAAGGTTGTTAGAGTTCTCGACTGGAACTGCGTTGCCACCAAAGTTAAGTGCCGTTTTAATTAGTTTTTTTTTGCACAATATATGTATATTGTGGGCATGTTTGTGGCTTGGTTGGGGAAAAATATTTTGAGGAAGTAAAATCATTTACTAAAAGTTAAAATGCACATCCTTGTGCCGTAAGGATATACATATATATAGAATATTTATATTACTTTCAATTCTTTTTGAGCTGTTTTAAAATGTTAAAACAATTTTGATTAAATCAATTATCGATTATCTTAAAGTAGATTAATTTTTGCATTTATAAAATTAATGATAATTTTATAAAACTTGGAAAAACTTTGTTGAACCAAAAGAAAATTTCGATACTCTTCTCAAAGTACAATACAAAGAATACAAAGAATTTAATCGAATGACAAATTAAGAATAACATTGAAGCTTCGTAACAAAATTGGTGTATGTTTTAAACATACTAAAAAAAGTAACAAATTTTTCATTCATATCATATTTCACTGAAACAACATATTTATTTAAAAACTTGGTACAGGACCGTAGCTAGCGAAATATTGCTCGCAGAAATAACTTTTTTCAAAATTAGAAAACAGTAAAATTATATTAAAAATTTTATAGGGGGTTTTGAACTAAATATTTTTCAAAATTTTGTTTTAGGCGTGAAAGTGGGGAATTTTTAAAATTTAATAAATGTTCTTTTTCTTAAATAATTTCGACGATAGGTTTTCTTCATATAAACAAATTACACTGCTTTACAAATTTCGCAAAGTCTTTGGTACCTCCATTGAATGCCTTTATCCATTTCCAATGTAAAATTGGTCCATAAATCCGAAAATTTCATAATTTTTTTTTTTGTTACACCGTTTCGAGACATTGCCCACTGTAGTTTTTATCTAAAAAAAAAATTTGTTTAAAAAAAAAAAAAGTTGGTTCCACTTAATTTCATATACCTCCAGAACGAACAACAATAATCAAACAAGGAACACGTCAAGTTACAGCTAATGAAATTCCATACAAACAATGCGTGTGTTATTTTTTGGATTGAGCTATTCATTTCAACGGAATCAATTCAATTTTCGGATTTTAGGATTTTTAGTGTTTTTGAGATTTCGTGTTTTTCAAACTATGTTATTGCAAATTTTACTAAGAAATCAAAATATTTTGCTAATTTTGATATATTTTTGCTAACATCCTGTGTTTTTTCGAAAAAACTACGCTATTGTTGATGAATATCTATTGGGAAATGGAAAAGTTGTGTTTAATTGAACGAATGGACCCATATAGTGTGATTGACTTTTTATGGATCTTCATCCTTATCATTTCCCCTTCATCTGCTGGTGAAACCTTTCTCCATGTTCATCACTATTTTCGAGATTCGAGATTCGGAAAAAAATTGAAATGGAAGTGCAGAAATTCATTTCATTCTCGAGAACAATAAAAGTGAATCTTAAGAGAAAATAGTCAATGAATTGCTCAATAACTGTAAAAAATGGATGTAAATATGTCTTTAAAAATGCATTTTTTGCACTCCTATTTGAATTTTTTCCGAAGAATCTCGGCGACGATAAGAAGAACTTACTTTTTTGCTTTGTAGAAAAAACTACATTAGTAATATCTTTGTGAGTGAGACTTTCGGAATTAGCGACAGATTTCACATAAGAAATGGATATTGGCATTCATTGTACATTTTGGCTGTAAGTCAGTGTTATTCATAAATAGGCTTTTTCGAACACCGACAATTTTTTTTTACAATTTTATGAATTTAATAGATATCATTTTTGTTAAATGATCACAAAAATAATTTTAGAAAAAAATTTAGCTAAAAATCGCACCCGCACCGCGTTTTTTGCTGTTTCCTAATGTTGTTTTCTTAATTAAAATCTTTTGAAAAAATCTCGTTGAAAAAATTTGTTAGTTTTGCTAGCGATATTTCGCTAGCTACGGCCCTGGTTGGAATATTTATTTAACCTTACAAAAAGCGGTAGAAATATTTACAATAAATAGTGATGACAAAAAAAAAAATAATTTTATTTAAATCGGTGAATCAAAATCAAAACGAAATTCCCGAGCGGAAATTTTTCCACAGATACAGTCAGAAAATTATCAGGAAATCTTTGTTTCGATAAGGAACTGATTTCGAACATGACGCACTTTTTGATAGCTAACACACTGATCAGGTCACCTGATCCGGGTATTAACCGGATCAGAATTTTATAAAGACTCCTTAAGTAAGGATTGCCTCAGGAACATCTTATATTCACCTGATTAGATATCGATAAGGTTTTCTTAAAAGGGCTATATATATCATATTCTGATCATATCAGTACATAAATAATGTTTTTCGAAAATAAAAGTGCCACGACTATCGTTCAAATCGCTCTTGTAGTCTGAAAACGTGCATTGTACACAAGAGTGACCGCAATAAAGATTTTTTGTTAATTTTTAATGAAAGTTATCGGAAGTTATTATTTTTAGAAACGGCTTCCGGAAAATTTTATTGAAAAATATTAACATTAAATGGTCGCGCCAACTCTTTTTTTTATATTTTTCAGAATAGTTATTTATGACATTTTTAAGATCAGAATTTTAAGGAATTATTTCAAGCAAATAAATTATGATTTAAACTGTCATTTCTATGACTTGTTCGACTGGCTTTCGTACTGTCAATGGTTTTGAAATATAGCCAAATTAAAGAAAGAAAAAAAATCCAATTGAAAATTCCGAAATTTTATAGCTTAAGAAACATATCAAAAAAGAGAATTGGTCAAAGAGTCAAAATCTTTAAATGCTATAATAATATTCTGACTAAAATATTATACCTCGTGTTGTTGTTGTTGCAGATTTTCTCTCCAAAAAGTACTAAGAATTAAACAATAGCACACAAAATCTATATATTAATACGTGACGACAAAAATTTTATTCCGTTTTTACCCACTTTAAAGGCATAAAATTCGAATGAATCTTACTAATATCATTTGAATGCTCTGTTTCTTACAAAGAGCACAATATAATTTTTATTCAAATGTTTTGTCATTCAGATAGGTAAAAATACTCAATTAAAAACACATATTTCTCCATACAAAAGAAACAACAACAAAATACATAGCAATACAAATCTGTCGAACATTGTTGCTGTAACATACACACGAGGAAGAGTAGTATGCGAGACATTTCAACAGAGCTGTATGTCATTGCTGTTTATTTTTTTTTTTATTTCTCTCTATTCGAAGACACTGATAACGTAAACAGAAAGAACTTGCGCAGCGCCAGCTTTAAAACAACTGTTAACCAAGGTTGATTTATAAGGTTGTCGCAGGGCTGATCGCACTCTCTTCTCAGTACCCATAAATGTCAAAACCAGCCAATTTTGCGAATGACTACGAAAGAAAAACGGATGATAATAGAGAGCACTTGCAGATTTTCTATGAGCTGTCAACTTCGATTTGACAATTATGGGTACTCGCTCTCTCCACTGCGACAACCTTATAAATCAACCTTGGTTAACACCGTATGGAATAGAGCACTGCATGAGTATGCTTTTCCGCGTCCCTGAATATATTCTCTTGCTATAGAATAAACAATTTCCTTTAAACCTTTTCTGCTTTGCTCATACCTGATCTTACACTCTCTTTGTTTTATTCAGGTATAAGAAACAAAGAGAATAAGAGCACGATGCTTTACTAACAACATCAGGTAGCAAATAAAGCAAAAAAAATAACAAAAATATCAGTGCTCATACCCTGAATATTTAGGGAATATTTTTTATTCGTTCGTTCGTAGAACGAAAAGTATTTTTTTTTGTATTGTTACCCAATAAAGGGTGGTAGATAGGGGGTAGGTGTGTTCGGGAGAAATGTTGGGGGGAAAAAAATAATAGGACCATTTCATATATTTCACCCCTCTAGGAGTTCAGCTGCGGCCGATATAAACTATTTTCGACAGCTTATTGTTTATTGTATGGGGAGCCAAAAAAGGGTGGTAGATAGGGGGTAGGTGTGTTCAGGAGAAATGTAGAGAAGCAAAAAATAATAGGACCAGCTCATATATTTGGCCCCCCTAGGAGTTCAGCTACGGCCGTTATAAACTATTTTCGACAGTTTCAGTGTTTTTTGTATCGAAGGTAGCGAATATAGAAACAAAGAGTAACACAAATATGTTACTCACTATATCAATATCCATTCAGAATGAAATAGTTTTTATTAATATGAATGTATTTTATCTTAAATAAATGCTTTTGATTGCACCTCTATCCAACATCAAACTGAGTATGCATTAAGAATAACATAAAGCTTATTGCGGGCATGGCTGTATTATAAGGTAGGCTCAAGTTGAAGTAAAAAAGAAGTTGTATGTCAAAATCAGCTGGTCGAATTTTAGTTTTCTTATAGTTGTTGCTGCCTTTATCATTTGACGTTTAGCGTTCTCACAGCTTTGTTATTGCAAAACTTGTTGTTTGAGTATCTATTTAAATGTGAGCTTACCTTATAATTGTATAATGATTGCGGGGAAAAACAAACCTACCTGATTCTTATTCATGTCACTGCAGCAAATTCCTGAGTATTCATATAGTTTATTAAGCACTCAGAGAAATAACTGAAGCAACGCGTAGATCGCAAGCTCACCTCAGTGCAAAAGTATATGAAAAGAGAACAAATAAAAAGTTATTCTCTTGCGCTACACGACCTGTTGCTACACGACCTATTGTTTACATTTATTCGCTTGCAGCCTTGTTTGACGTGACTGCTACAGCAGAGAATCAGGGTATATTCAGTTGATGAATATATTCATGCAGGGCTCTAGTATGGAATCATACCCAACCGCTCGCCACTTGCTGCTTGATACCAAAATATCATTTGATTCATATAACATATACAAAGACATTTAGCGACAGAGAACGCCGCTGACGCCATTCGTTCTGTTCAGGCTCTGAGTTGGTGTGTTCAGCGAAAAAACAAAAGAAAATCGATTTGAATATTGTCGAATTTCGGCCACAGTCGATACTAGTAATTCTTATTCGTTCTAATTTATTGTATCGTCATCGAAGTAAGTCCCTTCCGAAATAATACACTTATGCCAACGAATAATTCAATCATCAAAACATTATTCAAAAATATATTCCAAAATCGATTTCAGTTTTTGGCGTGAATTCTCTTTTGCGTCTTCTTTCGACATACGAAAATGCATTTTTTTTGTTTGCCTCAAAAATTGCTATTTATTAAAATGAAAGGCCAAATGATTTTTCCATATAAAACATTTTCGATAAAATGCGATAAGTAAACAGAAACACTTGTTTCACTTCATTAGTAAAACTTTGAATCCTGAAACAACACAATTTGAACGTGTTGCTCTACAAACAACACTTACTTGTGGAGGAATCCAAACAACTACAGTAATGACAGCAAAATAAAATAAATATTTAACCAGGGCATACAGCAGATAACAAATACAACAACAACTACAATAATAATAACAACAACAACAATTATCAACGCAGCAAATCAGTTTTAAAACTTTACGACAAGAACAAAGAAAATTGCCGGTAGGAACGTGTGACAAGTGAAAATGAAAGCAACAACAACAACAACAACAATAGCAACAAACAATAAGCCATTAAAACAAAAACAATCAAGCGATAATCAAGTTGTTTTGCCAAGAGCACAGCAACAATAAAAATAGCAATGTCAACAATAAAACTCAAACAAAAGTCGGCAACTTGTAAGGATTCAACAACAACAACAACAAAAAAAAATTCGGATTCCTGCAGGTTGCAGCAATTTTACATTTACAAGAAATTAACAACAAAAATGACGATGTTGCTGTTGCTGTTATTGATGTTGTGATTGCTGTAACTTGGTCACATTAATGCTGCCAGCACTAGGCAGACAACAGGCAGTAGCAGGCAGCTGCTCAAAGACAATCAAGTTAGCAGCTAACAAAAAGAAAATCATTGCAATGGCAACAGTTGTTTGTTGTTGTTGTTGTTGTTGTTGTTGTTGTTGTTGTTGTCTCTCTGTTTAATGGCAATTGCAGACGCTCGTGTGCCGCCACTGTTGCTAAAACACTCCAAAGCAATTCATTGCAATGACATTGAATGCCTTCCTTACCTTGCCACAAATAGTTCTTGGCAGATTGTTGTGAAGGCAGGGCAAAAAATAAAAAAAAAATTAAATTAGGGCGGTGCAAATCAAAGGATCAACTTGCTTAGCTGCGGCTTTGCCACCGTTTGGTAAGCGCACAAGCTCAATAACTAATGAAGTTGGCTGTCATGCTATTAAAACAGCTTCTCGTACATGGATCTAAGGCTGGCTCAAGTGCTGCCGGGTTTGCATTGTTATAGCTACGCAGGCTATGAGTTTGCATTGTTCTACATTGAGTGCGGCATGATTTAGTGGCATAACAATGCTAATGTTGAGGTATGCAATATTATTTATAAATATCCTGACAATAGCAATAACAACATAATAAATGTTTAATTATTAGAAAATTTGAATGAGTTCATAGTGCTAATTGCTGGTGGAGCATTGAAATTGAAGCAGCAGAAAAAGCTGGATTTTGCAGATAAATCACGAAACGTGATTTTCAGGCGAAACAGAATTTGCATGGTAATAATTTTATTTTATTTGCTGTACTCATATTAAACATTGATGGTTTATTTGAATTTAACAAAACAACAAAAAAAAAAAAATAAAAAACATTTAAATACTACAACTGTTAAACAATAGTTTAATAAAAAAGTAGTGAAATTTCCCAAGAAATAATTTAACTTAAAAAGTATTTCAATCGTTTGTATTTGAATTAGCTAAAAGAGCTGAATAATATGCAAGACACGGTATTATATTCAAAAATAAGAAAGTTTATTTTATTGATTTTCATATAATATTATCTGCTATTATAGGGGAAAAGATTGTCGACATCCTTTTATTTTTAGATCAAAATTTTTGACAAAGTGCATATTATTCGGACTACTAATTACAACACAATTCGGAATACAACACAAAAAGATCTAGCTAATATAGATTACGTGAACTAAGTGTGCTGGAGAGCATAAGCCAGAACAATGTTTTTACTTCACAAGGGGGTTACCCTTGGTACCTAGTTTTTGTGAGGTTAAATTTGTTGTGACATACTTGTTAAAGTTCCATTTTGGCTGCATCAATATGTATGCATGTATGTATACTAGAGCGGGTCAAATTTTTTCTAGATGTTGGCCCCACCCTAGTAGAGTTTTATGGTTTATTTAATGAAACTTTGGCCAAGAAAGTATAGTTCTAACTTGAAATCGAAGCATCCTACTTTTTCATAATAGGTATTTTTCAAAATATTTATGTGTATTTAAATAAATATTTATTTTTATGTGTACATATATAGGGGGCCTTAGAAATCAACACAGGTCGTGTATGAGGACCTACCCTAATCTTGAATGCTGAATATTTTGGGCTGTTTGAAATTTGGGATTGCAATATGGGAAAGTCAGTCATTCGTCAAATTTCCCAACATCTTCGGCGATTTCTCCCAAAAACAAGTGATTAAATGCAAAAATATTAGCGAAGCGTACTCTGGTGCCTTTTATAAAAATTGATTCCCTGAAAAAAAAGTATTCCTTGACCCCAAAAATCCCCATATATACACATACGAAAATGTTTTTTGTCTCTTTAATGCAATTTATAAGTCAAATCTTGAGTATTTTGTAAAAATACCTATTTTGAAAAAGTGGGAGGCTCCGATTTCAAGATAGAACTATACTGTCTTTACTAAAGTTTCATAAAATGACCCATAGAACACCGCTTGGGTGGGGCCAACATCGACTTTTTTTGCTCCATACAATGCTTATGTATACATAGCTAGAGCTTTTTACGTATTTGAGAGCATGAGCCAGAACTAGATTAGTGGCTTCACAGAAGAGTTATTTTCCACAGTTCCTAATTTCTGAACCAAAGAAAGTGAAGTCAACTTTCATGGTGGATATTTGCTAGTCCCGTTTTGGTTACATCGCCAAGGACAGCAAAGACAGCTAAAAACCTGTCGGAGCGTATGTTTCCAAACTCTTAATATGAATGAAGGCCGATGCAAGTTGTAGATTACATATTAGCTTAGTTATTATGCGTATTAGAGAGCATAAACCAGAACTAGTTTAATGTCTTCACAGGATCGTTCTTCACCAAAAATACTTTCTAATTTAAAAACACTGTTTTGAGATATTAAAATCAATTTATGCTAGTAATTTGTGTTCCAATAATCGGTAAGATGGAGCGTGTCAAGAAAAATGGGGTGTTTAAGAAACTTTTATGTATATGTATCCTTCAAGTTATGCAATGATATAAAAAAAGCAATAAATGTGTTTTAACGTCCATATAAAAAAATGAAAACCATTCCCATTTTGTCAATATTTTTATAGATTAGCTGAGAGTTTAATGTAAAACTCTTAAGCCGCTCATCTGATTAGAATATATATTTGTAAATAGAGGTTTTCGGGTATGATGAGTCTTTTGGCGCTAAAAACATCAGTAGGCACAAATCACTTGAGAATCCGTAAAAAATTCCTAAGCAGATTAGCATGAAAATGTTTATATAGTACACTCAAAAAACTCTGCTTCTTTTAAATTAAGAAGCCATAGATAGCTTCAACTCATAGGCATGTATTTTTTAATTTTATAGAGGTTTCTCCTAAAAAGAAGGAGTTTTTACATGTTTTAATGAAGTAAGGTCTTGATTTCGAGAAGCGTTATCAAAACAACTACTTTGTTTTGAAGACAAATTTTAAAGACAAGCAATACTTAGATATTTCTTTAGTTTTTAATTTTTTTGTAAACCACAAGTGATTTATATTTCTAGAAAAATACTTTCATCAACGCTTTTAAATAAAAACAAAAGTATGCTTAATTCATAAAGACGTTTTGACTAATAATTCTTAACGCGATTATTAGGTCAGTAGGAAATCGTTTGACTGCAATTTTCGATGCCATGGTTCGAGTCTCAGCTTGGGCGAAGGTTGAATAAAACTCATAACAAAATTTTCAATTCATTATAACGATAACATTAGAAATTCCTGAATTAAAAAATAAAAAAAAAATACTTTCTAACATAAAAAAAAAACTTGTGTCACATATTTTTTATTTCAAAAATAGAAAAGAACTAGTAAGGAATTGAGCTTCGGCAGGGTACTGAAGCTAAAATACCCCCCCGCGGCCGTAGTAAAGTAGACTCAAAGTCTTTAGCCGTCTTTAAAATGTTTATGCATAATCTGCAAAAATATTTGTGTCATAGCTTAATTTTATGTTACCCTTAGCTGCCACATAGAGTAATTTGTAAACTGCTCATTATGTTAAAAAATATATGAGCAAAATTTGATTGGTAGTATGTGCATATTCATAACAACAGTGTAATATAATTTCGCTTAATATTAAAGTGCCAAGCCCCCTGTTCAATTTCGCCCAAATTTCTTGACTACTGACTGTTCATTATGCCAAAGCATATAGAAAATTTAGAAGAAGTCGGACAATGGGTATAGAAGGAGTTCGATTTAAATTAAAGTGGCACGCCATTGCCTAATTCCGCTCAATTCTTTAGACAAAAAAACTATATTTCCGAAATTTGGTTGAAGTCATAAAAACGGTGTAGAAGGAGTTCGATTACAATTAAATTGAGACGCCCCTTGTCCAATCCCACCAACTCCAACTTCTCATTGTACTAAAGAATATGTGCGAAATTTGGTTAAAATCGAAGAAACGATGTAGATGGAAATTTATTAAAAATAAAGTGCCACTTCCCTGTCTAATACGCCCACTTTTATAAACTACAGACTGATTCGTATGACAAATAATATTTGAGAAAAATTTGGTTTAAGTCGGACAAACGGTGTAAAGGGGATTCCATTATAATTAAATTGACAAGCCCCTTGTCCAATTCCACCCACTCCAACTTCTCTTTATACTAAAGAATATATGCAAGAAATTTGGTTGAAATCGGTCAAACGGAGAAGATAGAGCTAGTCTAAAAATAATGTACCACGCCCCCTGTCTATTACCGACCAATTTTATAAACTTAAGATTGCTCAAACTACCAAGGATTATGTGTGAAAAATATGGTTGAAGTCAGACAGACGGTGTAACAGAAGTTCGATCAAAAGTAAAATGCCACACCCACTTCTCTAATGTGAAGACTCCATATTATACCGAAGAATATATGTATGGTTTGGATAAACGATGTGGGCCTAATTTGGGTACATACAGACTCCATGTCATTGGTTTTATACATTTACGAAAGGTTTCCTCTTTTGATGACGTCATTTTGTATGGGAGGTAGGCGTGGTTTTCATCCGATCTTGCTAAATAGCATAGAGATGGTTTATATTACATATCAAAGCATATGTGCAAAATTTCAAGGCATTTCATTAGTTTTTGTGGATTTTTAAGAGATTCTACGGATAAAATAAAGTCTCTTTGTATGGGAGATAGGCGTGGCTTTCATCTGATTTGGTTCAATCTCGAACTTGATCTCCATTTTTTAAAAAGAGGGATATATTTTGAATTTCATCGCGATGACTTTAAAAATACGGCTGTAATCGTGATCACGCGTACGCGTTGGGGTATAAAAATAAAAAATGTCTGAGTCCGGACTTGAACCGTGAACCTCTTAACTAGTAACCGGTTCGCCTAGACCGCAGGGCTACCGAAGCAATTTTTGAACCGCAAATTAAGTGCTTATATGATTTCATGATGATTGATTTTTATTCATACCTCGAAAGTTTATCTTTATTCCAGATTTTTCCTGCGATTCTATAAAAATTTCTTATTTTCAGAGAAATATTTTTGTTAGTTTTAGCCGATTATTTAAAAACGATAGAATAATAAACTCAAGTTGAATAAGAAATTTCAACACAATTACACTTTGTTCCTTCAATTTAGCGAAATAATTCGTAAATTATTGGATAATTTTCTTGAAACTATTTCTTGAAACCATTACACCAGAAGGATGTTAATTTGACGAACAATATGTACTTCATTTTTAGAAAATTGGCCATGACGCTAAATGAAGACGATTTTGTAACCATTGAGTGCTATTTTTCTAGATATTATGGAAATTTTTTTCTGAGTGTAGTTTATTCCACCTGACACAGGAAGTATTTTTGACACAGGAAGAGATTGAATTAATTTTTCTATTCGGCCGTCAACTCTCTAAAGACAATGGCAAGCCCCAGAGAGTAACAAACTGCCATGAAAAGCTTCTTGAGAACATAAGCCGTTCGGAGTCGGCATAAAACTTGTAGGTCCAGTACTCGATCATTTATGTTCAAACATTTCACAACACGCACAACACAATTGATTATAAGAAGCTCGGTTAAAGTTCTTTCAAGGGCTGAAATGCCCATTTCGTTTTTTGTTTTTTGTAGTTTATTCATTGAGAGTGGTAGCAACGCAGGTCGGGTACAGCTAATTAACAAAATGTACAAGTTAGAAAAAATGTACGAGTACATCAAATTATTGAGTAGTTAATTTTAAAATTTTAATAACGATTCCACAAAATCAGCGAAATGTAACATACGACCTTATTTTACTATTCTTCTTTATTGAAGAAGATTTCCCATCAGATATTGTCTCTTATTGTAAATGTTAATTTTATATCCATTACATTTATATTCAAATCATCTAAGCACTTCAAATAAGAAATACAAATAAGGCTATTTCACTTTACTACTTCAGTTAAGCAGCACTTATTGCACAAATCTGCTTGTAATGAAACAATTTTTATGCCTTAGTTTCGCTCTTACTCAGTTATATTATCCTCTCAGCTTTGTTATGAAAACTAATCAATTACTTTCCTGTCAATCATACAACTTATACATAAAATCGTAATCTCCAGCTGGAAACCATCTGAACAGCTATCCAGTCATCGGCAGCTGCATAAAAAATGCAGTTTCCTCATCATAACTCATCCAGGTAGTAAATATTTTTTTATATGCAGTTAAATTATGCTCCCACCAAGCTGTAAAAAAAAAAAATAAGTTCAGTTAAAAATTTGCAAACCTAATTCAGACAGCTATACGCCCCGCACTCATAAAATGTCATAAAATTTTAAATGACTTCGTTGGACCAATACCAGAACCAAAACTCAAACGGACGCAAGGTAAGAAAACAGATTAACTGCAGCCGTCAAGTCGCTGATGGAACACGATAAAGTCGTGCAGGTTGTAAGTAGATGATGACAGCTGCCACCCTTTAAAAGGTGTCTATACGGATTTCATACTTCGCAATATTCCGTCCAATATATACCTGCACTGATACTTAAAGGCACGTGCAAATTTTAAAGCATTTCCTCATTATGCTGAGCTACTTCAACGGCGGTGAGTGCGATATGTGTTGGGTGACAGATGCATTTACCTGTCACAACGATGTAAGGTAACGTTATGTATATATTTGCCAACTACTTCACCTCACTCTAACCTCTAACTTGGCAAAATTATTGAAGCATTATATTTAGTAAAGCGAAGGGGGTAAAAATCTTGAAATTTCACCTCAATTGAGTGTCGAAACAGCTTGGCGCGCTTTTGCTTTATTGCAACAAACAAGCAAACTGTGTCAACACATGGTTCATCACTTTGAGCACACACACATACCAGGTACAACCTTCATAGCAGCCTGAATTGCTGCCGCCACTGCAGGCGCATTTCTGCCTATCTTTGGATTCTTTGATGTACTCATACTACGTAGTATGTAAACATCTGGAAAATGTTTCTCTGAAAAATGCAAAAACGATTTGAAGAGTGTGCAGCAGGAGTAGAGCGACGGGTTACTTATATCAAGAAAACTTCCTTTACTATACACTAGGAATGTCAAAGCTTTGCCGGCACTAACTGACAAGAGCATTATTTGGTGAAAGTTTAGTGGGTGGTGGTTGTAAGAGTGCGTGTACAGTGTGTAAAAGGCATAGGTAAGTCTTGAGTTGCCTCAAGAATTTGATGATTCGCGACTTTTGTAAACATCATTCCAGCGCATAGCAGGCAAGTAGAATTCCTTGACATCTTTCAGAGCGAAGACGCTCAGCTTACTTGGTTGAAGCTGCTGTTTGCGTGGTTCTTTCTTATGCAGCAGCAGCGGCAGCAACTTCTTTTTTCAGTATTCCTTTTTCTGTTTTTCTCTCAATTTCTGTCACATTTTTATGCAGTTTTTCTTTATTTTTTTTTTTACTAGTACTAGTGCTACCCAGCTAAGGAGTTTGCCTTCTTTTTTTTTTATTTATCTCAAACCACAAGCTTAGAACCTCTAACGTCAGGTGATGTGATGGTGGTTTGCAGCAAGTCTGTTGGGATGCATTCTGCCAACTAAGTTCTTGGGAATTCTTGAATTAAGCTAAGTAGATTTGTCGTTCACTGCTTGAGCTTGTGCAAATGACAGTTTAGAGGGTCATTAAATAGCTAAATTTTAAGTTTTCACAAAGTTTTAATTAGATTATTGGATGAGGTTCTTATTAAAAGCCAGCTTAAAAGGAATGGCACAATTTTTTGATGAAATATGTTATAATAATCTTGACTCTATGAAATGTCAAGTGTGAACTTTGTAATTGGATTGCAATAAATAAAAACAATGTCAAATGTATAAGGCTCAAAGAGCAAAGCGAGTAATTGAGTGGTTAAAGAAAATTTTAAGAAATTTATTACACTTTTAAAATTACTAAAAGTAAAAATCTAATAAAACAAAACCTATTTATATAGTTATCAGACCATGCCCAAAGTTAGACTTGAATAAAAATTCGATTTGGAAAATGTTTCCGAGACTTAAAATTTATTCCCTTAAAACAAAGGTTAAAAATAA
Source organism: Coremacera marginata (assembly GCA_914767935.1). Lineage (NCBI taxonomy): Eukaryota > Metazoa > Arthropoda > Insecta > Diptera > Sciomyzidae > Coremacera > Coremacera marginata. The sequence continues at coordinate 1,322,860 of OU612045.1, read as the reverse complement.
AATTTTGAATAAAAAATTATTATCGAGACGTGTTATAATATTCACAGGCGTCATCAGTTTTTAATTCTTTAACTTATACATATCAATAAACATTTGATGTTCATTCAAAGTGAAAAAAAGACTTTTTTCAAAATTCTGAATTTTTTAAAAATTTATTAATTTGCCATAACAATTAAATTGCAAATTTTTAAATTAAATAAACATCACTCTTTATTATCAAAAAAGTCTCTTAAATAATATAATAGAGAAAAAAATTTCAAAAAATCTGAAGTCTGCACCCGGAGTCGAACCATCAAACTAGCGATTAATAATTCAACTATTTATTGGACTATCAATATTCAATTAATTCTCCAATTTGTGTTCGGTGTATTAGTTGCTTATATGAAATGATTTCAATTGAAGTAATAAGCAACATTGAAAACTTTTACTGTTTTTCATACGCACTGATAGATTAACGGAAATATTATTCCAAACACTTTAAATATTTCCGTAAGTTAGCAACATAGAGCATTTTCACTGTTTGTCATAAGCGCTGATGATAGATTAACACAAATAGCATTTCAAACACTTTTAACATTTCCGTTATTTATTGGTTATGACAAAAATTCTCTTTTTTTTTTAGAGAAATTATCTAAAATTTCTGAATAAAGAGATTGGCTTACTTTTTATAGAGATAATTGTTTACCTGAAGCAGGTGAAAGAAGCTCACCGTCAAGTTTTACGAAGGATTATGATTCATGTAATGCCTTAAATTCTTAAATTGTTCGTTATATTTTTGTTATAAATTTGCTATAACTCAGTTCAGTGGCGTAGATAGCTTTTGGTTCTGGGGGGATCCGTAAAAAAATCAATTACCTTCAAAACATTTTCTTTTGAATACATGAACCTGGGTGTTTTGTGATGCCGAATGTCATGTTTCACAGCTCAACTTCGTTTAGACGTCGAAAAATTATGAAAGAAGACGCTATGGCACATCAAATATGTATATTTAAATATATATGTATGGTTAAGCGCATAAAACTGATAAGTTCTCTTTTGATGAAAATGGGTTAACTGCATTTTTCAACTCGTCCAGTTACAATATATATTGTGTGAAAGTATATTAAGTGATCTCTTGTTGGAAGCTTATTAGTACAAGAATAAAATAATTATTTGGTACTTAAATGTTTGAAACTCAAAATCAAAATCAGCGATGCTGAACTGAAGTGATTTTCACTAATCACTTTGGTGAGCCGAACCATCGAAATATATTTATTTAGGGTGTTGCGGAAAAAAAACACAAATTTTCTTCAGTATGTCATATACTAAGCTGAGTATGTTAAGTTAAGTATGTATACAACGGCTTCTTTTGACTTTGTTCATATTTTGTTCGCTTTAAGACAAGAGCGGCAATGGAGCGATGGTAGCATGTTGAACTTGTAGCCATATAGTTCACGGTTCAATGCGAGCACGGAACAGAAAAAAGCAATTGATTCCTAACAGGTTTTTTGACAATTTCTTATTTTAAATATTTGTAAATACAAAATATAAACAACAAAAAATAAAACAGCACGGTCTGCCATCTGTGCTGTGAGGATCGAACCTGACCAGCAGAAAATGTCATGCCTGACCTTTCCTTGAAAACCCCCCTGATTTTTTTTCATACAAATGTTCGCCTCTTCAGGCCTGAAATTTTGTTTTACTTTTTTTAAATTTTTATTTATGATTTCTAGTCTGAATATCAATTTTAATTTTAAATTCAGATTTGAAATCCGTCCTGACATAAAAGAGGATTGATTTTTTGTTTAATTTCATTTTGGAATACGGTTCTGTAAAAAGGAAGCCTGAATTATATTTAAATCGCAGCCTTGAAATCTGAACTGAATAATAGAGGCATGATTATGTTTAGAAATTCAATTCTAAATTCCAGTCTGACTATTAGAGGTCTGAGCGGGTTTTCTGCTGGGTGGGTGCTAGAATCACGAAATTTCAGTTTCATATTTAAAAAACTGAGACAGCTCAAAAGGAAAAACTGTCATTTTGTAGGAATTTTCTTATAGTCTCATGTTTGATTATTTAAAGGATATTGCAATTAGTTTTTAATCAACTTGGTCAACCATTTCATATGTAAAATTGACCGATGATATAGTAAATATGATATAGTATATAATTAAATTAGGGCTTAGTAAATTTTATGTAGACAATTAACAAAAAATAGTTTACAATCGGATGAGTTTTGGATAAAGAAATCCAAATTAAACCAGTAGAAAATATTAATTATTGGTATTGGTATAAATATTGTTGTTTTTTTTTTTGTTGTTGGATGGTAGGGGAAAATTTTTTTTCTAAAAAAAGAGTAACATAAAATAAAGGGTTTTGCTTTACGCTGTCTCAGTTTATGAAATATTAAACTAAAATTCCGTGATTCTTTATTCTCTTACCACCACCTTTCATAATTTTACCTGCGTGCTTGGTTCAGAAACACTTTTGGATTTTAGTTGAAAATTTAACTTATCTACTATACATGTAACTATATATCCTGTTGTTGTTGACCAATTTAGAAAAATTAAACACTGAACTAAATCAAATTTTGAGAACTTTCTTGAGAAGAAGAAGAATTTTTTTGCAATACATATACATGTGGATTCGTGACTTGAGATATTTGGTAATGGTTTTCATGGCTCTGGGGAGTCTGGACCCGTGGATTCTCCCATATCTACGCCACTGACTCAGTTACTGCCTGAGATCGACCGGGCATATCAAATACAACGGGTTCAGAAAATAAAGACTTTATGTACAGTTTTGGAACTTTTTTGTCTAGAATACACATGAGTAGCACAGCGAAAAATTCTGCGCTGACACACTAACTCAAACATAGTTTAGTGTATCAGCGACATGTGCGTTAACTCAATTACGCCATGGCGCAATTTTAATACTAATAACCTTATTCCGGTGATTGACCGGTGATATTTTAAAATGTTATCAAAAGCTCATAACATGACAAAACTGTCATGTAACCATAAAAAAATATTCAGAAAAAAAAATAACTTGCGAAACATTTTGAAAATTTTCTACTCTTTGAACCAAAAAATAACACTTAAAAGACTAGCTTTTCAATGAATTTACAGTTCTCAATCACCAGAATATAGCTATAAGTTTCCTGAAAACTTGAAAATTTTCATTAATTTAAATATTGAAATGTTTGATGATTTTCTTTGAAATGTTGAATAAATAGTTTTGAAAAATAAATACATATATATCAGTGTTATTAAGTAAAATGTTTGTAAATTGATTTCGTTTTAACTAGAAAATGAAGACAAAACTCAAAAATAAAATTAATTCATATTCTTTGCCTTCAAAATAAATATACGTAAAAATTTTTCATAGAGCATAATTCTAAAAGCATTAATATTTTTGAAGTAAACTTAAAAATTAACCAAAAGCAAAGTATCAATATTTAATCAATATCATATATAAAAATCAATATTTAAAATAAAACTATGTGTATTACAGACCAGAACAACTTTTGTACTTTTTGATTTAAAGAAATGTTTAAATCATACAAATATCAAATGTACAAATCGAAAATGTTTATTAAAAAATTTTAAAAATAGAAAATCGCACAATTTTTTAAAATTCTGAATTATTTGGGGTGTTATTTATTTGCGATGCGGTAGTATGCTGAATAAAATATAATTTTTTTTTCAAACTGACGATGATAAGTGATGAAAACATAAAAAATTAAAAGCTTCAAATAGATAATTTTATGCCCATTAAAAACAGTGTTTAAAAAATTTGAGCTTTTAATTTCACAATTTAATTTTAAGCCCGCTTTAAATATGCATTTAGTGAACATAGCAAATAAATTTATTCAGCCCTATTATGAATAAAATTTCCCCCGGAATTGAAAAAGGGAGCCCCATTCTTTAGAGAGGGGATAATGCTTTTAAAGATTTTTTTTTTCTGTGATCTTAAAAATTTACGATGAATGCAAATATTTGTGTTCAAATTTTTCGAAAACTCCGTGAACATTGTTCCGGGAGAAATTTTATTCACAATAGGACTGATTATTTCACTTTCTCACTATTTTCTTAATTTTATGATTGTTCACTATATTTATGTTTGATTAACATAATGTTTTAGACAGCACAATTTGCTTCAGCTTCATATAACTATCACCCTGTAATTTTAACTTAACTCCTGCCACAGCCTCATCTTTTTATTCCACTCTCTCCGAATAATTTCAAAGTCAATGCAAGCTGCATCCAAGTTTTGAAGAGCTTTTGCAATTTTGCAATGAAATAAAGCGTAAAGGTGACAGTTTTATTTGCTCAATTGAGGCAGCAGCTTTGCCAGCATACCACTTAGAAAGATGAGAAATGGATTTATATACATATAGATACTTGAAATTTAAAACTGGTATAGGATGGAATGGCAAAAGAAATCATCATTGATATAACCAACACAACAAGCTATACTAATTAAAGTGATATTTTGCTTAAATAAATTTTAATACTTTATGCTGCACAAACGATATTGTAAAGAACTACAGGATAAGAGTTGCACACGCACACTCACAGACTTGTTTGCATTATGACAAAAAGCATAAATAAATTGCACAAAAGCCAAATAGTTGAGCAAAGGCTGCGTTGTTGCAACTATAGCAACAATTAAAAACATACATAAAAAATAGGCAGGCAGCAATAAGCCCAGCATAGAGCAGCAGACTGCGAATGTATCTACGAATTATGTTTATGGCCAGGTTAATAAATCGCTCAAAATAACAGCAACAGCAGCTATAAAAGAGCACCGAACTAAGTAAAGCGCAGTACAAAGCCTTTAGGCCATGCAGACTGATATCGAGATGCAGCTATATTCGATAAATGCCAAAAAAGAGGCGGTTTGTTGCTAAAATTGTGTTGGGTTAAAAGGCAGCCCTATGCTAGGCAACAATTAATGTGTGTGCCTGACTAGCTGGCTAGCGAGAAGATAGAAAAAAAAAATAAATACATTTTTAATTGAACCGAGCAACCTTGGCATTCCATGGCAATAGCAACAGCAAACAAGCCAAAGTCAGAATGTTGCAGCTAGCTAAACGAACTCCCTCCATAGCTAGAATATGAGCTCCTACGGCACAAGTTTAGCGAACAAATGGTTCATCTGTGTAATATAATGGCACACACACTCGAAATTGAAACCAAAACCAAATAAATTACTATGGATTCGTATATACGGCGAAATGTATCTCATGCACATCCTCCGCATGATGGCCTCTGGAATGCAATCAACTTGAGTGTGTGGCCTGCACTCGAGGGAAAACTGTTAATCTTAAATCTGCACTCGTTGACTGACGACTCCTTAACTCATGCTTATGCATTGGGAACAACGGCCAAAAGCGAGTCATTTTGGAAATATTGCTATAGCTTCTCAAGCTGCAATAAATGCTTGCTCGGTTTTTTGCTAGCCTTGCTGTTACTATTCTTTTGATGTTGCCGCTGAAGCGCACCCAGCCATTAGTTTCTAGTTTTCGCGCTCAATTGAAGTTCCAGCTACAACAACAACAACAACAACGTGTAGAGCTATAATAATAATAATAGCTACAACTAACAACATTGGGAGCATCATTAATTGTTGCCACTTGCCTTGGCTTGTGTCCGTATTTATAGCTGCATCCTGCATCCCACAGGACCTTGTTTTGCAGGCGTGCTATTTAAAATTGTCTGTAATGTCAGCTCGTACGAACTGCTAAACTAAGCTAGTGTATCGCTAGCTCAGTCGTAAAGTTGCTCTATACAGTCACTATACACTGTAGTGGTTGTTGTTGTTTTATGTTTTCATTTTCGGTTTATTGTACAAAAGACATTTTTATAAATTGTCATTAGTGCAAATTGTGCAATTGGCAATATAATCCCGTGTTACCTTGAACCTTGTTTGCAGTTTATTTTCATTCTCCATTCGTTCACTCTGTCAGTTTCTTTTTATGTCTGTCTCCCTCTTGGTCTTGGTCTTGGTCTCTGTCCCTGTCCCTGTCAGCTTGTTGTTAACTTGAGCTTTTATTTTATTCATTTGAGTTTGCTTTCTCCTTGTTGTTTTTGCAATTTTGTTTCTATCCTGCAGCTGTGTTATCCATATTATCCTTGGTTTAAACATTTGCAAATCGTCGAATTGTCGATTTTCCATTTTCACAAATTGTTTTTATTATTTTAATCTTTTATTTAAGTTGTGTGTTTTTATTCGTTTCTATTCGATTTGAATTGCTTTCTCGTTTCGATTTTAATTGCTTGTTTTTTATGGTCGGTCAAATCGTCAATGGGTGACAACGATTATATTGCGCTTTGTATTCGAACACCACTAAAGATAAATGTATTGAACATTACAGATTAGATTGATTGAGTGATTATCAACAAGATTTCAAATCATTTGTTTATTGTTTTCTGCAAAATTAAGTATCTGTCGTTGAGCTGGTTAAGTTGAGTAAAATTGAATATTTGGTCGAGTGATTTATTTATTCAAGGGATATTCAAGAGATAAAGATGTAGAATTAAGGGGTAAAATCGGCTAAGGTGAAAGTTGACAGCCGCTGTTTTGATTGTCGTTTTTGAAAACGACACCTAAATACCTATCGCATGAAATCAATAGGAAAAAAGTGATTGTCAATTTGATAATCACCTTACATGGAGCAAAAACGACGATTTTGATAGTCAACTATTAATTATCACTTTAGCCGATACCACCCCAGGTTTAGCTTAAATTGCGACCTAATTTGAAAATTTGCCACAAGAACATTTTTGTACGTAATAACGGTAACCTATTTCCCTAACTCAAAAACAAAAGTTGGGCTAGAACGGACCAGTCGCCAAGCGTAGTTTTAAGGCTAAAACCTCCGGTAGCGTCAAAAACTATTTAGAAAAAATATAGCTAAACTGTTAAAAATAGAAGTTCATATATGTTATATGTTAAACGAAAAAGAAACATTTGAACATTATTTGAAGAAAGAACTTTCAGTGTCTTTTTATATCTACCTATTTTTAGTAGCAAAAGCTTACAACTTTCACAATATAGTTTAAAATAATCAAAATAAAATCGGTTGAGCAATGAAAAGTTCATGGAAATAAAAGGTCAACTTTTTTTCATAAAATTCCTAACTATTCTTTTACAATAAACTGTTACAAATTTATATATAAATGCTACATTTGCAAATCTCAACTCTTTCCTGAAAATTTCCTGATAAAAACTAGCTGAGAATCTTTAAATTGAATACACAGTGGCGCAGAAAGTGGTCGGGTATCAAAATTTTAATTATTGTATTTTGTTATATGTGCTACATTAAAAAAAAGCAATTTATGTGAGTTTTAAAAATAATTCATGCTTTAATAAAATTATGTAATGAAAATAACATAATAATTATGGTATTATGAAATAAAAAAGTTGTTACGTTAGAAAAAAATTCCAAATTGTTGCGTATTATATACACGATCCTTAGGTCATTTTACATAAGTTTTTTTCTCAGTACATTGACACCCTTGCAATCACTGAAAAATATACTCCCCGAAGCTTACAGGAAAAAGTAACTCGCAAAAATAGTTTAAAATCAAAGTTTTGTTCATACACAGAATTTTTTGATATAAGCGACCTCAACGCTCAACATAAAGGCCCTCTCTCCACCACTCTTGTAACTTTGCATTTTCATAACTTTGCATTGCACATTTTTGAAGTATAACTATCTGCAAATACGTCCCTAATATTTCAAACAAAATTCACTGAGATATTAGCTTTGGAAGCGAAGAATCCGTTGAGTAGACGACTGAAGTTGAAACTTTAAACGCGATTTTTCGAAATTACATTTTTGAAATCGGTAACAAGAATTACTCTAAGTAACTGAATCGTTTTTTTTATATCTCGCAGGCTTAATCAATAAATAAAAATGTAGTTCTGAATCGTTCAATTTTTTTCCAAAATAAATGGCCGTTTCATAACAAGGTCAAAAAATGCAAATATTTGAAATCCATCGATTAAACACTAGTTCCTATTGTTATTTAACTAAATCTATTGACAGTTTTTTATTCAGGTGATCCAGATCGCCACAATGTTAGTCACCGCAAAGTTTAAAAATTATAACGCAATTTTTTTTACTGCCGTTTGCAACAAAACAATACAATATTCTTTAATAATAAAATTATTGAAATTTACAAATTTTTTTGCACTGCAAGTGGGGATAGCTCCCAAAGGTGCGTTAGCATTACACCATAGCCAAATTTCAAGTTTTCACAAAATTATTGATCTATTAAAAAAAATTCGGATAAAAAAAAAATTTAGAAGAAAAAAGACTGGCTTAGAATTTTTATTTTGAAGCAATTTATTTTATGCAAAATTTTTTTTCTGTTTTTTTTTGGATTAACCTCATTATTCGATTTTCACAATGTCTATAAACATATTTTTTTTAAAATATAGGTAAGCAAATATTCTTTTACGTATTCATAATGTGAATCTAATTGATATTAACGCCTGTAATATTGAGATTTTTAGAAAAAAAAAATAAATTTAAGTAACCCATTATGAAATATCAAATAATAGTGGTTTCACTGAAATGTGAAGAAGCTAACAGAAAATAAACCTGTTTTCTATCCTATTCGTATTAGAACTTCATATTCATATAAATATTCATAATCATATTTATATTCATATTCATATTCATATTCATATTCATATTCATATTCATATTCATAGTCATATTCATATTCATATTCATATTCATATTCATATTCATATTCATATTCATATTCATATTCATATTCATATTCATATTCATATTCATATTCATATTCATATTCATATTCATATTCATATTCATATTCATATTCATATTCATATTCATATTCATATTCATATTCATATTCATATTCATATTCATATTCATATTCATATTCATATTCATATTCATATTCATATTCATATTCATATTCATATTCATATTCATATTCATATTCATATTCATATTCATATTCATATTCATATTCATATTCATATTCATATTCATATTCATATTCATATTCATATTCATATTCATATTAATTTTTTGAATAACAGTAATAAGTTTTTTTATATTTTTAATTTGAGTTCAGGCAAAATTGAATGAAACCTCCCCCTATCGCAAAACAAAGTGACCTCATAGAAATAATAACACATTCATAACTTCTAATATACAAGATAATGGGAGGTACTTAAACTTCGGTCAAGTCGAAGATAATTCCTTTCTAGTTTTTTTATAACTCTTTACATTTTTGCAAAATTTTAATGTTGTTTATTTCGATTTGAGATTTTCATGGCATGTCATTACATTGCAAAAAACCTGTAAATAAATTTAATTTTATTATGTAATACATAAACACATAAAATTTAACTAATAATTTTGCAATTTCTTTCGCATAAACACATGAACACATACATAGATTACTTCAAGTAGATCTGCGGGTTATTTTCTTCTAATATTGATTTGTAGCCCCCAAAATAATATTATGATACCCAAGCACGCACACTCTACCCCTCCTCTATCTTTATCTATCTCTCTCTATGCAGTGCATAGCTAGCAAAAGCATTTTAATAAAATTTGTCATTACAAATGTCAAATAAATAGAAGGTCATAAAATATACATTACGTTATGTTGAGTTGTTGCCATGCGTTTAGAGTTGTCTTGCGTTGATGTTGTGAGCAGAAGATTTCAACGGAATCGATGTGTTTGGCTCTCGAAGGACTCGTTAAATAAACAAATAAATGTAACTGCATGAAGTAATGATTAAATGATTGCATAAGAAAGTCACAATTAATGTCAGAATAAAATGCCTACAACAACAACAAGAGTTAAATCAACAACAAAAACGACAGCTAGAAAAAGCAATAATTGTTAAGCACTGAGGAAGTTGAATGCCGTGTCACAATGAGACAAATTAAAGATGTCAACTCGGCACAAAAGCAAACAAACAATTGGGCGGCCATCCTTTCCACTGTACTGTAAGACTCAAAGTAATAATAAAGACTATTTAATAAAGGAGCGAGCAGGAAGCAGGAAGCAACATTTGTCGGTATGGGAACATGTGTTAAAATAAACACAACTTATCCATTATCTCGACAGTGTCACACAATTTACATCAGTTGCGTGCCCGGAGTTGGCGTTATCAATCAGATCCTCGTATCAGGGTTTTTGTATATGAGATGATGATGATGATGATTATGATGATAATGATAACAAAATGCAGTCCAGGGAACTGCTCCTAGTAAACGCAATGTTATCTTAGGATGTTAAAAAATCGAATATAGGCCTGCCTGCAGGCAGTTCTTGAATGGTTTATTTAATGGTCGAAAGACAAAGTCAATATTCGTTATTCATGAAAAGTGGAAAGGAGGAGGGGAGAGGGGGATCTTTGTCTTCAAGCCAAAATTGTTTGAATGGATTTGCAAGTGATATTAAGTGGATATATTGAAAGGTTTTGATTGCTCTCTACATTTTACTACAAGATATTTTATTGTTATTGTTTTAGCACTAATGGCAAGAAGAAAATACATTAAATCCCAATTTTAGGTTTTATTAAAATGTTTCAGAAGATTTATTGAAGAACAGCAAGCTTTTTGTGTAAAAACTAAAGTAAAACTTAAAACGCGATATTGATATGAACTTTCCACATAATGAACATTTTCACCAAAAAAATTGGTTGCGCTGGCGATGTATGATATATACATGTTGTTTTTTTTTCTGCCAACAAAGTTCTTGTCAACTATATGTAAATTAGATAAAAATCAATTTATTAAGTTTTAAAAAACTTTAACCGCCACGTTAACCTCCATCCACGTTTTCTGCCCAAAAGTGAAAGTTCAAGTTCGAAGTTGCCACGAAAACATTTCGAAAATAATCCTCCATAAACTTTTTTATCCTCTTTTAAAGTAGTTAAAAATAGTTTAGTTGCATTTATGGCCAGTTGTGCATTCGTAATGTATGCTCTTGAAATATCTTGCATTTCTGTCGTTCGGTAGCTAAAAATAGCAGCAAATTTTCAAGTGCAAAGTTTTAGTCAAATGTCTGCTATGGAGCTAACTAGCTTTCTGTGATTTATACTGTGGCACTGTGTGACCTTTTGTGAAAGAGTAATAATATTTATAGAACGGATATTATTTTCAGCCTCAGGTTGGTAATAAGCAGCTTAAAGTTATGCAAACTAAAGTTATGCAAACTTAAGTGATAAAACTTTAATAATGTTCATCATTATACGGTACGGTAAAAATAAATCAGCTCTAGCTTAAAGGCAATTGGATACAATCGTATTTTAATATGGCTTCAAGTTAAGGTGCATTAAATTTTTCATTTGCTTAGAAATTTTTCCCTCTAAAAAGTCAGATATATTTAAAGACAGTTAAAGTTCCTACCAGCAAACACTCACTATTGTTATGAATTTGTTTGGTTATGGGAGATTTTTGGTTATAAAAAAGTTTTATAAGTTATATTACATTTTCCATGATACACTCAGAAAAAAGCATTCCTTAAATCTAATGAAATAAGACATGATTATCGTAGCGCTGCGTTGCGTTATTGAGTTGAAATACTTCACAGTGCTTTGATATACTTTTGTTAAAATAATATACTTAAAAATAAATAAAAATAATTTCTTGATCGACCTTTGTTAATTCAATGTGCTTAATTTCAATACTGCAAGCAAACTAGAATTTATCTTTTGATTTGTTTTGTAGACTGTAGAACGTGTATGTATCTGTCGGATTGCTGTTTTAATTTTGAACAAAGTATAGTCTGGCTACATGCCTAAAATAGCGGTTTGTTAATTTTTAATTACGCTGAGTTCTGCGCTTCGGTCAGACTTACTTCGTATTGATTTCTTATTGATTCCTCCTATTAAAGAATTTTTGGCCAATATTCTTTTATTATAATAATCTTCTTTAGACAAAACATATTGCTAAGCTGTATTTTTATACCCCAACGCGTACTGCGTAAGGGGTATATTAACTTTGCCATTCCGTTTGTAACGCCAAGAAGGAGGCGTGGCAGGTATAGAAAAATATATATATATATACATATATATATATTTTTGATCAGCATCATCTCCTGAGTCGATTTCCGTGTGTCCGTCTGTCTATCCGTCTGTCCGCCTGCCGACACGATTACAGCCGTAATTTTAAAGCTAACGCGATGAAATTCAAAATATAAGTTTATTTTTAAAAAAGGCAGATCAAGTTCTAAAATGGGCCAAATCGAATGAAAACCACGCCTACCTTCCATACAAAGTGTCTTTATTTTAAAAGTAAAATCTCTTAAAAATCCACAAAAATAATGAAATGTTTTGAAATTTTGCTCATAAGCTTTGATATGTACTCGTAATATAAACCATCTCTAGATATTTGGCAAAATCGAATGAACGCCTACCTCACGTACAAAGTGACGTCATCAAAATAGGACAACTTTCGTTAATGTATAAAACTGAATGTCATCGTGTATGTCGTAGATAAGGGCTTCGAATATACTTCAATATGGCCGGGGGGGGGGGGGGCCGGTATGTTAGCTTCAGTACCCTGGCGAGGCTCCATGCTTCTAGTTTTTAAATAAGACTAACTTCTCCAAATAATTCAATGCGTTATCGAACTAACAACGCTCAAAAGTTGTTCGAATTGTACAACACTCAAATGCTCCGTTCTTTAACATGAGAACGAAAAATGAATCAATTTCGTCTTCGATTTGAATTGCATTAAATTAATCCTTAAATGCGCATGAACGCCGATTTTGAAAAAAAATTTAATATATAGAGGTAAAAGTTGAGAAAATATCAACTTCGTAACAAGTTTTTCTGGACAACTTTATTTGGAAGTTACTTAAAATTGGTTGTATCTTTAAAGATACAGTGAGCACTCACCAGCATCCTACTTTCGAAGAGAAAGCATATACAAAAAAGGTAAATGACATAGCTGTAGTTTAGTTTTAAAACGTTTCTAATTTATTTAAAACTTTGCAAATAATAATACAAAAAATTAAATACAAAAACATACAAATACATCGATAATTCAATTCAGTTTTACTACATAAAATAAGGAAAGAACACAAAATTAAAAGTCTATATGTGATGATAATCATAAAAACCAATTTTTCAGAGGATTACACAAATTTTGCTAACAATTTGATCATATCAAGTCTGATGTCCCTGGTTAATGCTGGGTGTACATTAGGCTTACGACGTTTTTTTTTTCGATTTGCACCTTTTGTATTGCATAGAAACAATACGTCAGCTGCCTCCAACTTAAAATCCAGAAATGTCATATTCAATTTTTTTCGATCTTTGTTGATTCTCCTAAGTAATAGCCAGGCATTTTCAAAAATCATATCAGGAAAATGATAAAAATGATAAATTTTTCAATAATATTTTGTGGCAGCCCATTGAGCTGTCTATTTAATAGGTTTGTTAAACAGAAGTTGATGAAGTCAAATCAAGCAAATCCAATTGACTACAATCTATCTCTGTTGACAATCCTTTATCATTATCATCTAAGATTATCGTATAATCATTGACAATCAAAGATATGCTAGCTGCCCCTTGGAAACTATTCATCATTTCACATTTATTTTTTCCATTCGATTAGCTACCTGGAATTCATCAATATCAGAATCGCTATCATCGGTGCTATTACAAGTAATATCTTGGCTATTGCACAATAATTCGCGCACATCTTCATTAGTCATCTTGACTCTACCAACTCTTGTAAGACCTGTCAAAATTACAAGCAAGTTTTTAAAAATTTGTTAAAATATAAAACAGGAATAATTATTATGTTTCAATCAATGCTTATTATTTTCTCAAAAATAGTGATCCTGTATGTCAAAGCATAAAATACAAAAGAAATTTAACACAAATGAAATTGAAATCGCAAAATTCAAATAAATTTAAAATTTGAGAAGAAATGCTGATTGTATCTTTAAAGATGCAACCATTAAATGCCGACTTTTGGCCAGATTTCGAATGAAATTTTTTTAAAACTATATTTAATCACTACTAGATACATTTCTACACTGTCCAATATTTTTGGAATGAAGTTCTTTAACGCGGCTTGCGGGTGGAATGACTTGGTAGAAATCATCACGTAACTATGTGAGGTATGCTGTGTGTGCATGTGTGCGTGAGATTATCAAGTACACTACAAATGAGCAGGCTCTCTCTTTCTCTCCGTGTTTCTTTTTGATAACCTCAATATTGAAGTATAATAATACGTAAAAATTTCGTTAAAACTCATTTGTTGCTCTTATTTGTGCTTTGTTTTAAATCATACATAGTTTTTAAGAAATGGAAACTGCAGCAAATATGTGTAATACAGATTTAGAAAAATAAGTTAATAACTGAATAATAATAACTAAATTGTTGAACTTTATACAACTATTTACTGTTTATATTCATTTATTGTTGTTGTAATTTATTTACTACTGCAGAATCTCGATTATGCGAACATCGAGTATCCGAAAATTCGGTTATCCGGACTTATTCTTCGCAACTCTAATTAACGATTTAGAAATGATTTGACGGAGCAACAAGACATGTTACGACGAGTTAATTCCCGCCTCCGACGTGTAGGTACTGCCGCATTCATTTTTTTGCGCGATAGTGTTTGTTATTGTTTCATTTTATTTGATAGCATTCAAGCGATAGGTTGCCTTTTATTTTTGCTTACGTTTTGCGTTGGAAATTGATTATCCAGATTTTCGAATACCCCTGGTTTTATTTGATTGAGATAATCTAGATTCTACTGTATTTACTATTATTTACATTATGGAGAGATAAAGACAATCAAAACAAAATTGAAACACATCAGAGTACTTTCAATTCTTTTTCAATGAAATTTTCAATAAATAAATATTTTTTTTCTAAAATTTAAATGAAACCTTTTGATTTTTTGATTTGATTCGTTCATTCATTCAAATAAAAATAAATAAAAAGAAAAGCACAAAAAAAATTATACAACTTCAATTTCGAATTACATTCGGAGTTGAAGAAAAATCTTAAAGAACTTTGTTCCTGACCGGGATTCCCCGAACGCAATACTTTTTTTTAAGCTCTATACTAATCCGTTCTGAGGTTTTACACGGTAAAAAATTGATTTTATTTAATTTTGCTCCATATATATTTTTAAACTTCTATCATCAATTTAACTAACAATTTGACAAATTTTTACAAAAATTCATTTTTTACAATAGATTTGGATTTTCTAAACGCGTTTGTGCAGTTTTTCCATTATACTTTAAGACCGGCGATACATTTAGAGGAGAGTAAAAAAGAGTGATATTGAGGTGATGGTTTTTATTTGAAGAAATTCGTTTAGAATTTTAAAATTTTCAAGTATGGTAAAATACACGTTTATGTTAAAAAAACAATTTTTTCAAAAACAAAGATGGTGCTGGCTACAGCAATTGCTGTAAAACACCTCTCTTCGCACTGCGGGTATTCTGCTAATTCTTAGCTTGACCCGAAAAAACAAAATTTTTAATGATTTTTAATATCCGAATGAGACAGAATTTTAAAAAAAGACTTGCATTTTTTAGTTATTTTTTGTTTTAAATTTTGAATAAAACGATTTTAAAAGGCTGTATTAAAAATCAGTTTCATTCAGATAGAAGATATTTTCATTAAGTTTTTAAATTTAAAAATTTTTTTCGAGTCAACCTAGGAGCCAGCAAATTGTCCGCAGTGCAAAAAGAGGTCTTTTACAGCCATCGCTGTAGCCAGCGCCATCTTTGTTTTTAAAAAATAACATTTTTTAACTTAAATGTATATTTTTCGAGATTTGAAAATTTTAAAACTCTAAACAAATTTCTTCTAATAAAAACCATCACCTCAATATCACTCTTTTTTACTCTCCTCTAAATATCGCCGGCCTCAACTCAAAATAAAGGCCTAGGAGTTTCTTCAATAGTTGTTTCTCTAAAGATACAGTGAGCATTTAAGGATTAAATACTTCTACTTTTTTAATGAAAATTTAAGCTACAAAGTATTTTTTTAATGTACTGACTTTTTCTATTAATAAAATCGTTATTAATACTTAATCCTTGAAAATTTTTATTGTAGTTGTGTTCCGATAACTTTTAAAGTTTATATATTCGTTGAAATTTTTTTTTATTTCGCCTTATTTTCTAGCATCACCCAACTCAATCATGTCAAGCCGTAATATTCCTTGACTTTCGGCCACTTAATCTTTTTCAATTTATTATTTTTTTTTTCTTATCTTTTTCCCTAATTTTCTATCTAAGCAGTTTGTCTCATTTTCATCAATAGCTGCACATTGTAAAATTTTCGTTCACCCATTCATCCAATGGTTGATTTTTTTTTTTTTTTTGTTTTGCAGTTTTGTTAAATTTTGTTTTCCCTACATGGCTGATTCTAAGCTAACTCAAAGTTTTTTTTTTCGCTTGCCACCCACAAATGAAGCCCTTCAAGACTGACCTATATATATAAAGAGTTATTGTGCGTGCTTTTGAGTTTGTGAGTGGCTGTGTGTGTGTGTGTTAGTGGCAGTGTGGGTGTATTTGTGGTTATATTTTTATTTGAACGTAATCGAACGACACACACAAGCACACTCACATATAGCCTAGATGTTTTCCCCCATTTTATTTGCTATTGTTCCTTATCTATGTCTTTCTTTCTATCTTCCTTTCTTTATATGTATTTTTCTTTTGTTTGGAGTTTATTTTTCGTTAGAATTGTTCTTTCTTTTGTTTTTTCCCCCTTATTCATTGGGGCTATCAATGCTTTATATTTTCTTACTGCCTATATAAGTTCTACTTGTTTTGCTTACTTACATTTATCTCTTTGCCATCTATGGCTATGTCTTCATCAGTTTCAGCATCATCAGTTTCATATGTTGCCAGCATCGTTTACAAACGTTTTCGTCGCACTCTTTCTGTCAATAACTGCTTATTTTCAATTTCATTTCGATTACAGTGTTAATAATTTTTTGGGTATAAGTATGGGTTTTATTTTGCCAACACCAGCTGATGGCGTTTCTCTAACTTGAGAGTGTTTTGTCTGAATGCTTGTAATGTTGTATGTGTGTGTGTGTGCGTGAGCGTATAAGTTATGCGATATGTCTTTGCTCTGACTTTGTAAGGTCAAATTGATTCGAAAGGGTGCTCATTTTCTATTTTTTCTAATAGAGCTTTTATCGATACTGTGCAATCAATAATTTAACTGTTGTTACCACGAATATGATATGAGGAATTTATTCTTGAATTCTTGATGTACACATATGCATAGATACATTTGAGAAGAGGAATAAAATAACAAGAAAAAGAAAAACTCAATAAATTCATCTACATAAAATTTTTTTGAAATGAAATAAAATGGAAATGAATAAATGTATTGAAAAAAAGAGCCATTACAACAACTAAAGCCCAAAAAATTTCTAGAGAGATTTTTATTAAATATTAACACTATACACCTTTTCCAAGTTCTTGGAAGGCCTAATGAATATTTTTATATACACACAGATACACAGACACACAAATATCATATATCTCTTATTACATATATATATTTGCAATTAACTAAGTATATGTATCTTCTTCTCATTTATATTGATCATTATCAAAGCTCAAGATACTTGAATTAAATTGAAAAATCTGTTTAAAAGTTAAAATAACTAATAGTGATGCGATTTTGAGATTTTTTTTTTAAGCTTTTAGTATCTACATAATCGTGATATGTCATGCCACAACAAAAACAACAACAACAACTGACGACAGCAACGACAACATTTACATTATAAATCCGCAATTACGGTAGCAAACTCACATATAAATGTCAAACTATTTTTGTTTTGTTTTGGCCTGACGTTTAAATGTCAAATGTTTGTTATTGTTGTTGTTGTTATTGCAATACGCCACTCTCTCAAGTCATTCTGGCATTCTTGCCAGACTTCTTCATCCATTTCGTTCAGCAAATGTATCTTAAGCATCTGCATATTTTAAAGATGTGCTGCTCGCTATTGCTGTCATACTTACTCACCTTGTTACTATCTCACTTGCACCTTCACTCAAGCATAGCTGCTGACATTAACTGTAATTGTGCCGAAGTTGCATTGTAAAGTGCAATTTGAAGCAGCAACAGCAACAGCAACAATAAAGAACACACAGCAGCAACAATAAAAGTCGCAAACAAAGTAACAACAAAAAAAAAACAGCAGGAACAGCATCAATTCAAAGTAGTTGTGTATTAAAATAAGTCATCCTGGCTGTAAGAAGTATTATAGCAGAAATAATGTGAATGTCATGTGATATTTGAAGAGTCGCGCAGCGGTTGAAGTTATAAGAAGTTTTTAGCTAACGACAATGTCAACCCCGAGGACGATGTTGAATACATGTTGACAACACGATGAATTGCAGCTTATCAATCCGTACTTTATTGGTGACATCAGAGTCTTAAAAAATGTAGCTTGAACAGCTCAAATGTTGTTGATCATTGTTAGCATTATTTGCTACTTGATATGTCAACAAAGTAGCGCACCTCATCATGATTTACTTTATTTGCTTATTTTTAAGCTCTTTAAGCATTAATACTCTTTTTAATGACTTATTTAAATATCAAAAGCTGAAGCACTTCAAACAACTTTATTTCTATTCTTTTCTTTTCATTGCAGGTCTTCAATTGGAGCAGCTGATTAAATAAGGTAAGCTAACATTTTAAAGTATGAGATAAAAGACAGTTAGTAGTAGTCTGCAGTAGAATTAACTAAAATTGATATACTATAGTTGTGAACTAGTTCCAAAAAGGAACCAGTACTGGTCCTATACTAATAATCTTTTATATTGTTCGAGTCCCATAAACATCTCTTTCTGCCCATATTTGAACTAGACCTAAAATTTCAAACTTTTTTTTTTTTTTTTTTAAACATAAAAATGGTTCTTTTTGAGCAACTTTTGTAAGTTGAACCTCGGCTTTTCAAACAAAATTCTTTGGCTGGTGGTATCCCTTTAGATATTAAAATATTTTTACAATTATTTATGCAATTATAATTCAATTAGTTATCTTTTCACAACTTAGGTGTTCGCTTTGCGGAAGCCAAATAAAATCAACGGAATACAATACGTTTAGATAATTTTTTTTTTCTTGTATTTGTAACGTAGAATTACGTCTGCCAGTGCGGTTTGTATGGGAATCTTTTGCGAAAATTTTTCTAAGCACATGCAACTTTTTGAATCACTTTTTGGAGTAAATCTACAACCTTTAATATTCATTGCACAAAGATAAAATATACGCCAAAATGTCACTTATGTGGCGAATGAAAATCTTACTTTGGATTTTGTCACTTCTTTAATAAAGTCTCAAAATAGCAATATCTAAGAATAAAAATTCAAATTTTCGTTTAAGAAAAATTATACGTAAAAGCTTCAATAGCTGCTTATTATTGTGTGACGGTATGATTTTATAACTGCTAGCGTTGTTGTTGTGGTTTTTAATATCTCAGATAACAATACCACCTAAATACTTAAAATTATTCGAACTCAACTTAAAAAGGACTTGTGGAAAAGAAATTATTCAAGCTTTTCCTGAAAAAACTTTTAAAAAACTTGAAAATTCCATTTTCTTGTATAATTTCTTATATAAAGCTTTATTCAATGATTCATATTAGGAAGTATTCCAGAAATTTTTACTTAAGTATAATTCCTTATAAAAAGCTTTATTCAAGGAGACATTTTTAGGAAGTATTCAAGAAAATTTTCACTAAGGCTTACATTTATTTATATATAAAAAGTTTCAATTTGTGATAACAACAAGATTAGGAATTCCTGAATTTAATAAAAAACAACATTCTCTATTTTAAGAAAAACTTGTCATTTCACTTTTTTTTATTTCAATAATAGAAAAAAAAAACTTGTCTGAGCCCGTAGTCGAACAGCGGAACACTCGACCGATTATCTAATATGATTTGATAATCATCTAAGAAATATAATCATCGTAAAAATTTTTGAACTAAATAAAAAACTACTGTCTGTTATAAAAAAACTTGTCATCACACTATTTTTATATCAATAATAGAAAAAGGTTAAAAAAATCTTCTCTGAGCCAGGAGTCGAAATGCAACTCTTGGCTGATAATCTGTTGCCTTGGACCGCAAGGCTACCGAAGCAATTAATAGCTAATAAATTAAGTGTTTATATGAAATAATTGCAGTTGAGGCTTTTATCAAGTATTACTAAAGGATTTTCAAAGAAAATAGTAATAAGGTTTCAACGTTATTGAAGCAAATTTCTGAGTAGACGAGTAGGTGAGGCTGCCGATACAAAGGTTCCGAGCTCAATCCGGCTGGTGACTATGCTAAATATACAAATGCTAAATATAAATGTACAAACATTTTTAAAATGTACAAAATTTCTGTACTGAAATGAAATGAAAATGTACAGAAATATACGAAATAGCAATTGAACTAAAATCCCATTTTTTCACAGTTTCCGAGTTCCTGGATTAGCCTTGAATGAAAACATTATATAAAATATATATGAAACTTGATATAAGTACTTGAATAAAAGAATTCATCTCATACGCCTTTTCTCCTTTCATAAACTTTGTATAAAATTTGTTTCAAGGATTATTCAAGAAAGTTTAAATTATTCTCACTACATAAATTCCTTATATAAAGCTTTAATCAAGGCTTTTTTAGTTGAAATTGTGCTTGGGTAGTGTATGAAAGCGTTATTTTTTTAACAAATAAAACTTCCTTTTTTTCCATATAAAAAGTAATACCGAAAAATTTGTTGCTAACATATATTTTGGTCATTAGGGGTATGATAAAGTTGCAAATATTTTTCAAGCTACTCTAATAGCCCTATTCTGTTGATTGACAATTGTAAATTTATTGACAACTGTAAAAATGTCTTATTCTTAAATATAAACAAAAGCTCATAACATTACAAAACTTTTAGCAACATAAAAAAAATATGCAGAACAAATAAATAAGCGAAACATTTTGAATGTTTTCAACCCATTGGACCAAAAAATAGCACATAAAAGACTAGCTTGTCAATGAATTTACAGTTGTCAATCAACAGAATAAGGCTATAAGTCTGCATTCACACTGTATTCCAGCGAAGTATTAAAATTTAAATTTTGTCATAGAAGTACGTCTTACAGCGTGGTTTTTATGGAGGCTTTTTTTAGAAATTTTTTTAAGTACATGCAACGGTTTGGATCACTTTTTGGGGCATACCTACATTCTTTAATATTCATCGAACAAAGATAAAATATATGTCAAAAAATCAATTACATGGCTGATGAAACGAACATCTAAACTTGGATTTTGTCACTTCCTTAAAAAATTTAATAAAGTCACATAAATGTAAAATCTGTGAAAGAAAAAACATGCATAAAATGCTCCAGTAGCTTATACTGTTGTTATGGTTGTTGCTTTGTTTAGTGCCAAAATTCAAACAAAACATCGTGTCGTTTGTTCAAACGAATCGTTTTACAAATATTTCTTAGTACCTGCTTGTGTTGTTTTTGTTTAATTTTACATACATGTCAATTGCTTTCGATTTTGTCGCATGTTATTGTTTTTGTTAATCTTAAAAAATATAGATGTATGTAGTTACAGAGCCAGTATAAAAAAAATTTTGTATAACTACTACGCAGGTTAACATATGAAAACTTCAGGTTAGTTGTGCTATGAAAACTCAATTTATTTTTTGATTAACAGAACAAAATGGAAATATTTATTATGTAATTATTATATTTGTTCCATTTTAAAACTATATGTTGTTTGCTAATATTTAAATATTCAATTGAATACTCGTATTAAATATATAAAAGATCTTTACTGCAGGAAAAATAATGAATTCATATTTTTCTCAAATATCTATATCCATTTCTTACATAACATTGAATTGCATTAAAAACATAACAACAAATTTATAATGAAATGTATCAAACAAAAAAAAATCTACGTCTACACTTACGCTACTATCGAAATTATGTGTGTGTGTGTGTGTTTTCTATTATCTTATCTATTGAAATTAAGTTCTTCGTTGAAAAAATCAGATAATCAAAGACCAAGCGCGCAGAGCAATGACAATCAAATAGCATAATTTAAAGCATTAAAATAAAAATACCAGCTAAAAATGCATTCTTTTGATATCGATCCAGAATACATTAATTCTAAAAATAAATAAAAATTGTTATAATTATAAAAACTATATATGTGTGTTAGATAAATGTATTTAGCTAGAATTTTATCATTGCTAAATTATTCATGAGTGGCTTTATTTGAACGATATAATACGATGCGGTAAAAATAATTCATGGTGCAGCAGAACAAAGCCACAATAGCACAAACAAAAAAATCTAGCTTAATGTACTTTAAGTAACGGGTTTGAACTTCAAACAACTAATTTTTTTAAATTTTTATTAAAAATAATTCAAAAATATTTAAGTTGATGGACTTAAAACTCATGTTTGTTGGTTTTGCTTTATTTTGCAAGAATTCATGACAAAAAAATTATGAAAAATTTATGCATTTGATGTGCAAGGTTTTCATTTGTGACCTAATTTTAACATAAGAAAATAAAAACAATTAAAAAAAATAAGAACATAGAGGGATTAGTACATTTTTACATTTGGTGTTTTCTTTTTTTACAATTTAAGTTATTCTGTGTTGGCTGCCAGGCAGTTAATTAAATGTTGCTTGTGCATCAAGGCGTATGAGCAACATTTAATTACAATTAAATTCTTTTTTTCCAGCCATGGCTCTATGTCTAGCATGAAAATTCATAAAGCTCACGTGCTGCCTACTTGTAATACATGCGCTTTTTTGCAACAACAATCACAACAACAACAACTCAACCCAAATATTCCAAATTAAGTCAGAAAGAAAAAAAAAACTGAACTGAAGTTTATTAAGTGCAAAAAATTGGTTGAATTACAGCGTTTCACAATTAGTTGCTTAGCTTGCTGCTACTTGTTGTAATTTTTGCTGTGTTTGTTCTCGTTGTTGTTTTATAAATTTATGCTGCTATCCGTTTATTGCTAATTTTGCCAGCTTAATTTAACAGCCTGCAAGTGCGTAACGTTATAATTACAAAATGTTGCGGCAACAAAAACAACAGAAATGCAGCTAAATAAATCTGCACGCAATGCAATGAATGAAATACAATTGGCAATGCGATTTGCAGGCAGCAGGTTATAATTTGTAGTTATTGCTTAAAATAGATGCCAGTGAGCAAAATAAGCAAAAAAAAAAAAAAACAAAACAAACGAGTTACTGACAGCTCAAGGACTACAGCTAAAGCTGTTGAAATGTTGCCGAGTTAATGCTTAAAAAAATGTTAGCACAAATATTGGTACTTAGCAACAACAACAACAGTTTTGCTACTTCTTGTTTTTTTTTTATTGTACCCCTTGCTTAACAGCTAACCGTTTTTTTTTTTTTTTGGTTTTTGTTTTTAATTAAATTTATGCTTAAACATTAAATCCTATCTGCTTGGCCTCATCTTAGCTGGTAGTAAGCTAATTTTTGTTGTTACTATTGTTGTGTATCTTTAATCTTTTTGTTTTCTTCTTCAATTTTGCAGTGCTTAACAACTTTTTTCGCCTAATTGCGATTTTCTTTAAAACAGGTGAAAGTCGCCGCAGCCGCCAACAGTCATCATTTACTTTAGCTCAATAGTAATCATTAAGCTAAGCTGCAAATAACAAAAGAAAAATAAAAACAACAAATGTGCACTCAAGAGTCTTAAAACACAAAAATACACAACAAAAGAGCTTGGAAAATAATTGTTTATTGCTAAGCATGCGTGCAAGCATTTGCAGCATTGAATGTGCAACAGCAACAACAAAAGCAACATAAGAATTGCGACGTTGATAAAGTAATGTTGTTGCTATTTTTGCAGTTCTCTTTCGACGTTGCTGCTACATTTTGCAACGTTCTATATATTGCTGACTGCGCAAGTGAATTTGCTCTACTTTGGCGCGACTCTTCATCGCTTAGCTGGTTGCGCATGCGCAGCGTGTTTTGTTTTTAAAAATCAGTCTCAGGCAATTTAAATGCTGCCACTTGTATTGCAGTCAAATCTTCTTGTGTCACTTTTCATTTCCAAATGCGGGTTAATATGAATTTGTGTCATTTTTTTCTACCTCAAGTGTTCTAGATACATTTTTTTTTTTATTGACAGCTGCTGATCGTGTAACCTCAATTTTTTTTTGTCTTAGTTTAATTTTAATAGAACATTAGCATAAATTGATACAAAAGAGGCCACCAAAGCTAAGATTATAAAAAAAGGTTTGAAAATTTATTCAAATGCGTTCAAAATATTTTTTTTTTTTTAAAGAGAGTATTTGTATATAACCATTTGACAGTTATGGTTGACAAAAAGGGAGCACAAGCAGCCCTGCAGTTATCTTGTTCGTTATATCATAGTTTGAAATGGTTCTTTAATTTTTTCTTTTTATGTTGGACAAAATTTTTCCATTCACACTTGAATTTCTTTTTTTTTTATTAAATCAATCAATTAATTAACAAGATATTTTCGCTTTAATTAGACTAAACAAAATTTGTCAAATTAAAAATTCTAATAAATTCACTAAAATTATTTAAAATAATGATTTATGATAAACTAACACAATTAGCTAGATAAAATCAATTAAAGAACAGCAATTTATCAACTACCACAAATGCAGCAAATTTCATTTTGTCTTATGTCAAAAAAAGCACAACAATATTTATATGCTTACACATATTTTGTAATTAGCTGCCAAATAGTTGCGGGTTAATGTTATGTGTATCATTTCAGCTAATTATGTGGATTGACAAATAAAGCGGATACACGCACACTCAAACACACATAAACGCATATTAATGCAAACCACACGAATACGAACATTAAAATTATCGCAAAACCATTAAAACCATTTTCTGATAGGGGGCAGAAAAACATACATTACAACAGTTTACAAACAAGAACACAAACAAACAAAAACAAAAAATTGAAAAAACCAAAACTTTGGCAAATTGAATTGGAGCTTAATGCATTAAACTAAAATAAATGCTCAAAATTAATGTAGTGAGTAAAAGGCAACAACAACAAAAACAACTAAAAACAACATTTTAACAAGAGCCATAACAGTAACATACATATATCCAAACATTACTAATGCACAGTCATTGGCAGTTAATGTCAATTTTGTCACATGTGTAGCTCATATAATTGGCTATGAGAAACATGGCTATTTTAATTACCTTTTGTTGCTGCTTTCTTAAGATTGTTGTTGTTGTTGTTGTTGGTTTTTACTGCTCCAACATGTGCTGTTAATTGCATTTATGTACTAGCTACATCATGTTAAGACATTTTAAGGCAATCAAGCCATTTTTATGCATTGTAAGCCAAACTAAGAATATTAAGCAAATTATAACAAGTCGTTTATAAGAATAGCGTGGGACCTTGTTTAGGTTCACGCAGTGAGCTATTTAAAAGTTATTTTATTTTTATTTGCACAAATTTCTTGATGTGAAAATATTCTTTCTAATAATATACGTACTTCTATAATAAAATCAACATTTAAATCAACATGTCAATGTTCAAATAATAATGTTTTGTTCTTTACTACAACTGAAAAAATTACAAAAATTTACAAAAACTTTTCAATACTGACCTTTAAATTAATCATATTTTTATTATATGTGAAACTTTTAATTCCAATACTTGACTGAAAATCTGATTACTATTACAGTTTTTTATAAGTAAAAGTTTGTAGGCAGAAGATGTTTATTTAAAAATTTCTTTTTATTTAATAATGAATTCTTAAAGGTATTCATTCAGTCAGTTTCACAAATTAAAATTTAAATCAAAACATAATTAAGTAATTATTAATTACTTTCTTTTTTTTAAGGAATTTTTCATTAATTCTGAGGTATTATTTCATAAAATTCTGTTTTTTCTATTGAAACTATACCCCAAATGGTGTGACCTTTTTTTCATTTAAACATTCGGTTTAAAGGTCATCTGAATTTTTAACAATAGTTATTTAAGTGCAACGTAATACATTAAATCAAAATAGTTATTTATTTTAAAGCACTACATCACGTTGAATTAACGCTGCTTTTATGCTGTTTAATTTAATCTGTGAAATATTGTTTGACATATTTTAACTTGTTATGAATAGCTGTCAAAATGACAGCTTTTATGAGGCTCTTTTTGTTTTGCTGACAAACGATTTGACCATGAAAATGCTTGTAAATAAATAAATAAAATTAAAAAGTACCTATTTTCAGCATATGCTTGATGCATGAGTTTTTTAATTAAAAAATGTTAAAGCTAATTGATTTGCACTGCGCGCAACTGTACAGTCGGCATTGAAGGCAAGACAATACAAAAGCTCGCAGGAAATGTTTAAAATATATTATTTTAAATAAAAGACATCAGCTGTTGGGAATAAAAAAAAGTATGAGGAAATGCGTTAAATAGATAAGTTCAAACATAATTTTCTTTCGAACATTTTTGTCAAAATTAAAACATATAAAATTTTTTTTTTTATTTTCCCCAGACAATTTGTTAGAAATGGGTATTTGTGAGAGTTACTTAGAAAGATAAAATCATTTAAATTTATTAATTATTGCAGAAAAATAGATGTCCAAACATTTTATGTATGTTTGTATAAACTTTATTTTCTGCCTGAATTTGTAATATTAAAATTTTTATTTTTTATTATGTCCAGGTTACTTCAGCGTATTTTTTAATTTAAATTAAAATACTCATATAGTAGCAAATTTATGCTGCTTTATATGACAAGCTATTGAAAAATTATATTAACTGCAAATGAATATATAAATATATTGGATACTGCGGCTAACATGCC
Organism: Coremacera marginata; assembly: GCA_914767935.1. Classification (NCBI taxonomy): domain Eukaryota; kingdom Metazoa; phylum Arthropoda; class Insecta; order Diptera; family Sciomyzidae; genus Coremacera; species Coremacera marginata. Next base: position 1,296,010 of record OU612045.1, on the reverse strand, counting down.
AACAAACAAATTTAAGCTGGTCAGTTATTTTATTTAAAATATTTGAAGCAATTAAAAGTTAATTTTATGGAATGCACACTAATACCATTACAAGCACGCACACATATTTGTAACTGTTAATATAATGTTAATATAATATAATATAATCATATAATAATAATTTGTAAATTGCCATCATCAGTTCTCCTGGCTCCCTTTACGCCTCTATAATGATTTAGTAACAACATTGTTCGGTGTATTTTTGCTTCCTCTCCTATATGCCATATTTTGCAAAATTTGTATTTTTTGCTTGACTGGCCACATTTGCTTTTTTGTTCCGTTATTTGTGGTATGCGTTATATTATATCGCATTTGTGGTACCTTTTTTAATTTAAACTTAAACAGCTATTTAATTTTTTTGGGACAATTCAACATTATTTTGTCGCACCTCGCTTCCTACTCTAACGTTTATTGCCAAAACAGCTTTGAATGAAAAATTTGCGGTTGTTTAGCGAACAATCAATAACAGTCAATGTTATTACAATGCTTGTTGTTGTTGTTTTAAGCAGCAGCTTATTTTTGCTGTTTTTGTTAAAAAGCTCTTCATAGAACTGTAATTGAATTGAACAATGTTTGTACTGTGCTTACATTTTCTGCAGCAAATTCGATTTATAAAAATGTTTGTTTTGTTTGTAAGAGAATTGAACTTGTTTTTTATTTTCATTTTTTTTTTTTTTTTGCTTGCTCTTTTCTGAATGGCATTCATAAATTTATATCATGAATAATGTTTATTTGATTGCCAGCAATGAATGGAAAATTAATTCTATTCAATTGGCACAACGCGGCGTATGAGTGATCATTAATTCAATGAGTTCCCAAAATTAATTCCAAAAATGGCACAATTTAGGCATAATATTTTTTAGTGTTTGAAATATTTTGTTGCTACTCTAAGCTTATAAATAACAGAATAATCTGAGTTGCTAAAAACTTGTTGTTGTGGCAAAAAAATCAATCAATGGCGAGCCTTCAAACTTTGATTGATGTAGCAACGCCTAAAGCTTAGAAAGTATTTAGTTGAAGTGTATTTCTTAGCATTCCTGCTAGCAATTATAACAGCAATTATTTGCTGCTCTGGACATTTCAGTTTTTTTTTTTTTTGTTCCTACATAAAACGGTTAATTTTTTCTTATACTTTGTCACGTTGTTTGTTCGTTCGTTTTTATTGTTCCAACAACGGGAATCTAAGCTGTATCAATAGCAACCAATAACCAGGCAAGAAACAGGATTTTTTCAACGGCAACTTGCATTGCTTTGAAATGCTACAAGTTATGTCTGTCTCAGGATTTTTGCTGTTAGCCGCATTGATTAGTAAAGCCGCGCGCAGCTTCATGGCCTGCCATGCTATGGCAACAGCGTGGATGACGACGTGCTTGAAATTGGGTCAACTTTGCCATCAATTGTGTGGACACTTGTTTGGCAACTACAATGAAGGTGATGATGATGATGATGATGATCATGTTGTTGTACCTGTTATAGACGGCTTTAAGAACAACAACAACAACAGCAACAGCAACTTGTGATTGAGCAGGATAATCAAGATTTGTTCGCTTTTTTGTTCGTTTGTTGTTTCTAGCTATTGTTGTTAGTTGTTCTTTATTGTTGCTCTATGTTGTGCAGCAACTTTTTTGGCTTTTATTGTTGTTGTAGATATTGCATCAATTCTTCGACATCTTAACTGCTATTCTCATGACTACCTCGAAGCGTGCGCATTTTTTTTTTTTCTATTCCTGTTGTTGCTGCTGTATTCAGTGAATTAAAATTGCTTGGCCAAGTGCAAAAATGTGTATTTCTCTGTATTGAAACATCGCTCATTGCGAACGCAGTCAGCTATCAGTGAAATGTTGGCCGAATAACTGGTGTTCCTTCACAAAAAAACCATTGCTTGGCATTGCAGTTATTTGTACTCGATTTTATGCAGCGTCGCTATTTTTATGATTTATTGACGTGACCATTTTAGATGCAACAACTTTTTATGCTGTTTAGCAAGTTTTTTTTTACGCTTAAATATGGATAATCATGAATAATGATGGATAATAAACCGAAAGCTGTAATAAAGCATAAATATTCAAGCTTGTAGAAATTGAGAAAAAAACTGATCTTCATATTTAAAAACATTGTAAAAAAAAAACATAAAGAATAATTATGCAGAGCTTTAATGAGTGAGTTTGATGAATCGTTGCAGAAGAAGCAGAAAAGCAACAAAATTAATTTTGTTTTTTAATCTATATTCATACAAAAAAGGAATATACGGAATGCTGTTGAAACATTTGAAATTAGTTTTAGAAACAAGCAAGCAACCATTAAAACTTTCAAAACAAATTATTTAGAAAAATGAATCAAAATATAAAATTTAGAACTTAAATTTCAAATGATTTTTAAACGAAACTTTGTTTCGAAATTAAAAAAAAACAAATTATAATAAAAACTAAAACTCAAAAAAAAAAAAAATAGTCAAAGCTTTAATAGTATCGTAAGTGTTTGGTGATGAATTTGTTATTTTCGGGTATTTTAATGTTGGTTAAAAATATAAATAATTAAATTTTTCTTGCAGTAGTGAACTTTTATACATATTTTATATTTTATAAATAAAAAAATATATTTTTAATATGGAATATATATAATAATTATGCAATAAATATTTTAAATCTATTATGATATTTAAAAAATATGCATATGTTAACTGCATCGTAGTATTAATATTGCTGAATATTAACAAAGACAATAACAAACGTCAGAAACAAAAGCAACTGATATGCATGTAGGTAAGCAAATTTTACTTATATTTTAGTAACAACCACGACACAAACAGTTGCTAAGAAATATTCGTAAATCGATTCGTTTCAACAAACGACACGAAGTTGCGTTCGTGATTTGAGCACGTATCAAACTAACAACCATAAGACAACATAAAGCTGCTACTGAAGGATTTTATTATGATATGAGCATAATTTTTCTCATACGGAAATGAAAATTTCTCTTCTTAGATTTTGCTATTTTGTGACTTTATTAAAAAAGTGATAAGACTCAAAGCTAAATAATCGTTTCATTTGCCACATGACTGATATTTTGGCATATTTTTTATCTTTGTACGATGAACATTAAAGGCTGTAGTTATACCCCGAATAGTGACCAAAAAATTTACATGAAAAATTTACAAACCGCCCTAAAAAAGTAATTCGCACATTTGGGCAGGGGCTTTAATATCACATTTGGAGCTTCTGGACCGGATTCAACAACGTACACTGGGGCCTGTCTATACAAAGTTATGCTCAAAAGTAAATTTTCAAAACTTTCGATTATTATTCTAGTTTACACCAAAGTAATCCTGATAAAGTATAGCTTTACTAAAGTAAATATTGCATCCCTAGCTGCTATCCCTACATGCGATATATTTGATAGGGGATGCAAAGATTTCACCTTCCCTCTTGGACTTCATAGCAATGTTGGTTGCCTAAGCTTTCTGTACAGATACTACTATGGGAAGTTTTGAAGAGTGATACATGTCCTGACGTGTGTTTCCCTGGTGCACTCAGGCAGCTATACAAGCTCATCCCTAAGCCATTGCCTCTTTGCCCAAATAAACATTGCATTACCGAGATAATTCGTTCTTCAGTCGCTCAGTAAAGTTGTGAAACAATCTCCCTGCGAGCGTGTTTCTCGGCAGTTTCAATCTGTGTAGATTTAATTCAAATCTTCACCGACACTACTTCATCTTTTCACCCTCCAACCAACTACCAACCAACTCGTCTTCCAAATAAACACAATGAGTATTGGTTGAGTATATGAGAGAGTATTGGTTGAATCTAGAAAAAAAAATTCAACGTCAAATTCAACGTCGAAAAATGTGTTTATTTTTCTAAAATATGTAATATTATAATTTATTTTTAGTTTTAAAAAGGACATTTATTTATTCCAAAATCAGTTCCAAAATAATATTTTTAGCAAAAAATTGTATTTTTTAATTAAAAAATTAATTTTAATAATTTAAAAAAAAAATAATTTTAGTTTAATTAAAAAAAATTTTAAATAAATTATAAAATGTAATTAAATTAAAATTATTCTATATTATTATATAATTAAAATTATTTTAATATTAATAATTTAATTAAAAGTATTTTAATAAAAATTTTGTTTTAACAATTTAATCAATCTGTCATCACACTCATAAAAAAATAAAAATCTGTTGCATGCTTAAAGGCTGCTCAACTTTGTTCAATGTGCCAACTCTTCAAAAGCTTTGCTTCCCTTTGTACTTTAAGCCAGATCCAATATTTTTCTCTTTTATGTCATTTAATATAGCCCGCTGCAAACATTGATTTTTCCTGCGCTTTTGAGTAAACAAGTCCATTGAACTTGGCCATAGTTGGCAGTTGTTTACTTCATTTATTGTTGATGTTGTTGTTGTTGTTGGCTGACTGGCTAGCGTTGCCGCCTAGTTGCTTGACAGCCTTGCCATTTCAGCTTTCTGTTATACAAACGCTGAAATATACAAAGCGGTGAGTAGTTGGGAAAAAAAATACACTTCACAGACATGCAACTGAATCAAAAATGCATGAATGCACAACGAGTCAAAATCGTTGCAAATGGTGTTTGTGACGTAAGCATAAAGGACAACAAGCCGGTGCATACCTGACATATACTCGCACATTCTTTGAAGCATGAGTTGTTACATCAATTCTTCCACACACAGCAGGTTTTTATAACATTAGCAAAAAAAAAAAACTTGAACCCTAAGCGGCTATACCGGTTAATATATAAGTTAAATTAAAAAATTAAAGGGCAGTGAGTTGAGACAACATCAATTATTTACTGATCAACCTGGTTTTGTTTATGATGTAAAGTGCTTTAGTAATTGCTTGACTTTCAACTAATTTTAATGCATTATTTACATTTTGTTTGAAAAAGGAAAATATCAAGTGTAAAATGTCTATTTGTATTAATTTTTGCATAATTTCTAAAACCTATGGGGAGGTTTGAACGCCAAAAACTCTCTCCCCTCGTGGCTATGAGGCTACTGTGATGTCATTCTTTGGACCATTTCTCTTGATGCACATCCTTCAGAAAATATTAAGGCGTTCTGCTATTTGCTCATATTTTTTTTTTTATAAATTAATTTAATATAAAGTATGTATTACAATTATTGTACTTAAAAAACCTTAGTATAGGCTAGGAAGCAACTAATTTATTTAACAATAAATAAAGCTTTTATGCATTTAGTTTAGACAGATTTTATATAGAAAAGAAAAAATAAATTATAACATAATATTTTAGTTTATTCAAAATGTATGAATGCATATTACTAATGCCCGTATGATACTTAATTTTTTTATTCAATTTTAAAATCTGAAAGCAAGTGGCGCGTGGGCAGGACCGACATATTTTGCAAGAAAAAGATAAACGTTGTTTTTTCAGTTTTGGTGTTTTTAAGAGCAGCTGCATTTAATAAATTAATATTACCTACACACATCACTTTCAATTCAGCATCCATTCTTCTTAAATAGTTTTGTTTACTAAAAATGTCAAAATAATTATTAACAGCAAAATATTTTACAGTAAATATTTGATCGAAACTTAACGACGAACGTATTGAAAGAAATGCCAAAAACAATGCATTAAAAATGCAGTTCGTCCTACATTTTTTTCTCCAATTCGTACTATGTGCGTACTCACTAGGGATGGCAAAATTAGGACTTTTCCAATCCCGGGATTTTCGCGACTTAAAAATTTTTAATCCCGAGATTGTGATTTTCTTCAATTAGCAGAAATGCAATGTATAAATTTGACATCATGCACTATTAAATATTAAATATGTACACCAATTATTAATAAATCAAACAAAGTTCCAGAAATAAAATTTTTTAAGACTTTATTTTAAAGAAAAATTGATAAAAAAACAATAGGAAACTAAATATTTTGAAGTGAACACTTTTGGTTCTTAAAGAACATTGTATTTGATGGAATAAAATTAAAAATACAATTGAAATATGTGTTTTGTTTATTTTTCTTAGATAAAAAATTTTTTACCTTAAGGTTTATTTTCATTTTTATATTAATTCTATATTACTTTCATAAGATATGTTATATATTTTTTTTTTCTAGTACATTTTATAAATAAAGCAATTAATTTATATAAGAAAACAATTCACAACAATTTGTATCAATTTTAAATATTTAGTTCACAACCATTTTGTTTGAACTTATTTTGCTTTAAATACATTGCTCTTATATCCACACTTGCTGTACTATATATCAAATTAATTAAATCCTAAAAATTAAATCCTAAAAACTGCAACCAAACTGAGTTTAAATCTCCGAATTTTGTTTTATACTGTTTGAAACAAAACAGTTTTATACTCCGGATTTAAAACAAATACTGTTAATAGTATAAATATGTACATATTAAAATATATATTTTACAAATTATTTGATTATTTCTTGAATTGCACAAACTTTTGCTCATATTTTGTGCTGATTATTTCCGCCGCTGCAAAAATTTGTTATTTCAATGCAAGATTCAATCTTCTGTTTCCGATAAGCAAACCTTCAAATTACTTGTTGAGTTGCATATTCAGACAGTGTTGCCGTTGAACAAAAATACCTTTTGCAAAAGGGTAATAAAAGTGTTTATTATATTATAAGCAACCTTCCATTCCACATGTTTTGGAAAAAACATTATTAATCTTTTTTTAAACATTTCTCCTCGACTAATCCCGGGATTTTCGGGACTTTGTCCAGGATCCCGGGATTGCCATCCCTAGTACTCACTCACACCAATTTAATCTATGCCTTCGTACTATTTGAACTGCTCTAGTTTCATTTTCAATGATAAATTATTATTTGTTGCATGCGGGATATCTCAGAACGCAAGAAGTAAATCAATATTTTGAAATATATAATTTTTTAAATTTAATTTGAAGCCATATAAAGATTGAATGCTCTTCAGATATAAGGTTGCTTGGTATACTCGTCTGATCCAGCAAAACTGACACTTTGTTTAGTTAATTCCAAACAAATCTGACCACCTGTAGATGCAACCCTTGTCTTGTTTTGCTGAAAATTAAACGTATGGGTTCCTATACCACGTAAGGTTTTAAAAACGTGTAATAAGAGTTGTTATAGAGTTTATATATATATTGCTTATATATAAAGCTGTGTAGAAAAGTATCCATTACAATTCAATTCCAATTTCTTGGAACTAGGAATAGGCAATTGGCCATTTCAATTTCTCTGGAATGAAATTGGAAAAAATGGTCAATTCCATTAAAGAAATTGTAATTGGTAATTGAACGTTTCAATTCCTCGGAATTGGAATTGGAAAAAATGGTCAATTCCATTACAGGGATCAAAAAATACCAACAATGCCCTTGTAGCCTTCATCAAAGCCACAGCAAATATATTCGACGACATCAACTACTGCTTCTTCAGTTCCAGTACCATTCCTTAAACATTATCTTTTAAAAAATTTGATCGATGATAGAAAAAGTTCAAATTGGGCGAAATTTTGTATTTTATTGTACTGAACACCCTTAGGAATAGGAGTCACTTTGTGAATCTTCAGCATGTCAGGATATGTTGACTCTTCGATCATCCGTTTGAAAATATTTGCAATTATATCAGAGCCAAGAGCTTTCAAAGCCAAGAGCTTTCCTTGAGAGCAACATCTTCAATGTAGCTTTCAAGAGCTTTCAAAGCCAAGAGCTTTCCTTGAGAGCAACATCTTCGGTGTAATTTTATCAAAACCAGGGGCCAAATCGCCGCTTCCGTGAACGTACAACTCGTCACGTAAAGTTGTTTTAATTGAATGCAACGCAATGACGAGTTCAAACTAAAGTGTGATAAAAATTGTAGTCAATTGATATTATTTTATTAATTGTTATTATAATTTGGCTTTAATTTATTTAATAAATTTAATAAACGAAACGAACGAAAAGTTAAGCAATATTTAAAGTTTGAAAGTTGCAAATTTATTTTTATGAAACTGAAGGATAACAAGCGTTTATAACTGTTCTATTTCAAGAAAATCATATAAAGCAATAAATATTTTTATTATAACTAAATATAAACGCATGTTATCCTTCAGTTTTATATAAATAAATTTTCAACTTTCAAACTTTTAATATTGCTCAACTTTTCGTTACCGTTATATTCCCAAATATTTTACTATTGTCATTATTTCAAAAATAATTATGCCCAAGTGTTATGCTTCTTACGAGCAGTACACAATTTTGTAATTCTTTAATTACTTCATTTAATGCTCTAAATTATATAACAGCTAATTATGCAGCTACAAAATGTGGCTAACACGTAATCATAAAAGCAACCCAAAGAACATATTTTGGCCCAACACTGAATTAAATTTAAATAATTTCCCAATTAATTGCCAAGCTAAATTCTTGCCAAAAAACTGCGAATAACAAATAAATTTCAACTAAAAAGTTTCAACGAACACAAACCTAATAGGAACTACATGAATACGGGCTAATGGAGTGGGTGTGGTGAAGTGAAGGTGGAGAAGGACATAAGTAAGTTTAGATGAATGGACCAGCAAACAATAATAACAATGAGTCAACGAGGTGTAAGCGGAATTGTTTCAAATGAGTTTGGAAATAAGTTTCATGCTGCTAGAGTGTGTCCTTTTTAAGTCCTTTTATTCGAACAAGCGAACACGAGCTAGTTAGTAACAAGCAGATAGAGCAGATAGAGCGACAAGCTGACCGAAAGACAAACATGAAACTGGACAGACATAGCATAATAATAATTAGGTAATTTAATTGCAGAATGTGTCCGTGTGCACAGCAACAACAACAACAACAACAACAACAACGGCAACACCAACAACAGCAACAAAGAGTGTTCAGCTTTGAATGTTAAGCAACTAATTTCGTTGCTGATGCAGAGTTTAATTGTGATTGTGAGAGTTTTATAGAGTTCACCTCGTGTCATGCTGCTGTTCCTGCTGCTGCTTCTACTGGTGATAGAGCATAACTACATTTTATATGTGTGTGTGTGTGTGTGTGCCTGTTGAAAAATATATGTTGCCTGCCCGACAAACAATTCACGCTATTCGAACTGCTATGCTGGACATAGTACAGCTCCACAAATATAGTTAAAATACAGCTCATTCCAGAGATGGGCAAATATATGGAATACGTTGGCCATAAAGCTAGATTTATAGAATATGTGTACGCAAGAAATGCGCAAATCTAAGCTGGTAGCAAATTCCAATTCAATTCATGACACACTCACTCATCCATAAACTTACTCACTCACTCACTACTTAATTTTTTTTTACAAGTGCAACGAAATTAAATTTCGAAACTTCAGTCAGTTGGTGGAATGTCTGTGAATCACAATCTCAACACGCTATAGAAATAAAAAAAAAAATTCGAAGAGTGCAATTTAAGTGCCTGATTTTTTTACCACCCAAAATGATGGTGGGTGTTAGGAGCAGACTTAAGCATGCTGCACTGTCCACTGCCTGTGCAATCGCTCGCATAAGCTAAACACGTAATTTTTGCAAGATTTCAAATTTCCAGCATTTCATTGGGTTGTTGATGATAACCAGTCTGTTTTGCACGCACACAAGCATGCCACAAACTCTTGGCTATTTTTCACCCATTGGCATCGCTTTCACTGGCTGCAGCTTGTTAACTGATTTCTGGCACTTCTAGATTGTTTTTTGACCATCCTCCCACGCTGAAAGAGCGTAAGTTTTTCCGCATGCTGCTTCTTGCTCAAGCTAGCTAGCGACATTTTTCTTTCTCACACAAATCAACTTAATGTCAACTGTGTGCATTTTGTTTTTTGTGCAAATGTGAAAATTATAGCATTTACATATCTTTGCCGTATTTTCATTTTCATTGCAATTTATTTATAATTCTAAAGTCGTGCCTAAAATATAATTCGATAGGGTTGGGTGGAAAAGTGAGTTTTATATGGTAAATTAACAAAATGTTTTCACTGATATAGTATTTGTATGTGCGCAATTAAATTTAAAATAAAGAAATTCTAAGAGTAGTAGAGCCAATAACTTTTTTGAAATCAATTAATTGAAGTGTCTTAATTCAAAAATGGCCAAGACCAAAAAAAAAAAAAAATTGGAAAAATATAGAAATAATTTTTTTTGACATTTTCTACATACCCAGCAGGGAAGCGAGCGCTCCATTAGCACATCTGAAGCGCTACAAAAAAAAAACAGTAGAGCGCTTCATTTTCCTTGTGTATATCGCATTTTTTAGAAAATATATTCTGTAGAAAATATGAAATTGTAGTGAGAGCCGAGCGCTTTGTTCTCCTTGTATTTGATATAAAAACGTAGCAAGAACCGAACGCTTTGTTTCCTTTAAAGTTCATATCGTAACTTGTAACTCTATTGTTTTAATTTTTTATTCACACTCAAAATATTACACTGAGGGAAAAAATATTAAGTTTATGCAAAAACGATTTTAATTCATCGAAAAACTAGGTTGTTTTTTAACCATTGATGCATTTGCATAAATCAAATACGCAAATATTTAAAATTGGTAAAACAAAACCAAAAACAATTACCCAGCCAAGGATTTGAACCCGGGCATCTCGCTTACAAAGCAAGCACAGCAACCAGGCTTATAGTAACAGAATAATAAACTTGCCTTCAGGGGCGAGTAGTTGGAAGCGGGAGGGGATTAATCAACTCCCTTTTTTTACAGTCGGCCTCATTGTTATTTCTTGCTGAAATTTTTTTAAAATATTGATTTTTATTTGCATTATTTATGAATGCGTCAAAGTCAGTCGTATCATTTTTTGCCATTTTCACCATCAGCCACATCAAAAACCAGCTTTAGACGGCCTTTAAGTCTAACCAAAACCAACTTCAGCCGGTCAATTTTCTTTCCAAATTTGTGTTTAGCCGTGCTTAAAACCAACAGCATTCATTTCCAAAACCCAAGGACAGTAACGTTTTCATTTGTAGTCGATTATTTCTTTATCCATACGGATTTATTTCTGTCGTATTTTTCATTCAGTCTCATTTTAAGTTGCTTATTTATGATAGATGCGAATGCTGTCCCCTTTATTCTTTAAACAATCACTAAGACTGCAAGATTGGCTACTAAAATTCCCACAGAAAATTTCTTTTTCACCCAGCTAAAATTAATAAATCTCACGTTTACATTATTTTTAATTATATATTAGTTGCATTATTATTAATTTAAATATTTTACATAAAAGAGTCAATAAAATAGTGAAGCCCTGTTTATATTTTGCTCATATATAATTAGAAATTATTAAAAAAAAAAGACGGAAATACATTTTCAAATGCTGATTCAATATTAAATAAATACTATTATATTCTTTTCATTTAAGGTTCATTTTTCAAAAATTTTTTTTGGCTTAATGTGTTCTATATAGTTTCTAGAATATACATTCATGTTTTTAAAACGATATCTGGCATTGCAGATTATATAACAGTAAGTTTATCAACCTATAACTTTAAAAATACATTCAAAATTTCGAAAAACAAAAGCTTTAAACGCGATTTCCTCGAAACTAGTTCTTTTAAAACGATTTGATAGATAACTCGAAATCTATTGGTTCAGTTTTAATGAATCTCTTTGCATTTTGTTCGTAATTTTGTCCTTTCCCTTCTTAATTCCCCTCAAAATTCAAGTACCTAGTATTTTGTGCTTTTTTTATAGGCAAAAAGCGCACGAAAATCTATATCTTTTTTTAACTTTTTACTCTAACTTTCGTCATAATTAAAAAAAAAAACCCCGGGGGTTGTGCATAGGGGGGATGCTGAATTAGTAGTCTCTACTTTAAAATGACATTTGATTTTTTTGTTTCAGATACATGGGAAAGGCGATATCCATTGAACCGTTTTGGATGTCTTTTTTAATAACATTTTCAGCGCCCTCTATCTAGAAGCTTAAAAATTATTTAAAACAAAAAAAAATTTTTTGTAAAGTACTTTTTATGTACAATAAGCTGTATAAATTTGAAAAAAATAATAACTCCTTGTATCTAACAAAAATTTTTGAAAAAAGCTACTTTTTCTGGACGTTATGGACCTTAAATATGGAACGATATGGCAACTGCACTATAGGAACAAACTAACTTCTTTTTAAAAACAACTAATTAAAAAACTAGTTTAAAATAAACCAGTATATGAACTACTTTGAATTATATTAAGGCGGCATCCACTTCAATTCTAAATAGTTTTTATTACATTATATATGAAGTAATTGAAATACTACTCAAAAACAAGTGATTGATAAACTACTTTAAATCATATTAAGGCGGCAAATACTCTGATTTTGACATGTTTTAATTGAAAATTTTTATTAGATTACAAGTTTATATATATTTAACCATGTTATTTCATCAAATATTATTAACTTCAGGCCATCAGTAATAGTTGTCAAGTGATTTATTTTAAAGTAGTTAAAAAAAAAATTTAAATTTAACTAATTTAACAGGTAGTTGAAAATATATGCAGACGAAAGTCAACTGACTTATTTAGCGGACATCACCATACAAAATATGTTAGTTCGTTCTATGGAAAAAAGTCAAAATTTCAACTTGTTGTGGTTGAAAAAAAAACTACTTTATCAACTACTTTTAAATTAGTTGATTTTCCTACAGGGTGCCTTTAAGATTGATATTGGTAGAACGACTGAGTAACTTTTATTAATTCGACTATTTAGTATTAAAAAAAAAAAATCAGGACTTTCAGTCGGCCAAAATACCTAACTGGTCCTCTATCAACATGATCTAAGTACGCCCCTGCTTGCCTTGTATGAATTAAGCTGAATTTTCTAGGTCCTTCTTTTTAATTTCTTTCTTTTTTTTTAGGCCGATTTTAATTCGATAAAGCATGCTTAAATATCTATAAAAACATTACGTGGAAGGAAGGTAAAATATGAAGAACTACCCAATTTTTCCCAAAATATTTGGGTCATTTTTTATGATTTCTTTTTAGCAAAAAACGTAGTTTCACCCATCAAAAATGTAAAACCATCGTTCAATTCTGAATAGTATGGAAAAGTATGGAGTGATTTGTTTTTTTTGTTTTTGCTATTTTTCTTTCTGACGATATTTTATAGCGCCTAAATAGTAATGCACCTGTTTCTGCGTATCAATTTATCGTTCTTTTCGCAAAATCAAAAAAGAGAACTTAGACATTTCTGTGCCTAGAGAAATCAATTGGTATGAACGATCGCTGCATTTAATATTATATTAAAGTAATTTCAGCAAACGAGTGGAACTGCCTAAAATGTTTAAACATTAAAAAAAATTTAGACAAATTTTCGTTTAAAAAATCCTTCTCAAAAAAATATAAAATGCTGCAACTGACAGTGTCGCCCATTATCTGTCATGAAAAATCATGAGCTAAATTTAATGCTTCAGCAACTATTTAGTTTGTTTGCTACTCCACAACTAACCAGAACTTTTTTTTTTTAAGATATTTTTTCCTTGACTGTCTGTCTTTGTGCTTATCTTTTGCTCTTGCTGCGTCTTATTATAGCACCTTTAGAACTCACTAAGCTCATTACCAACACGTCAAGTCAGATTTTGCTGCCAAAGGATTTACTTTTGAAAGACTAGATTTATAATTCTGCTTCATTTCGGTTGCTATCGCTTTATTTCTGTTTTGTGTGCATGAAGCAAGTAGCCAGAAGAAAATAGGTTGGCAACACATGATTTATACAGCCGCGACATTGTTAAAAGTCGCTGTAGAAGGAATTGATTGAAATGCATTTTTAGTTGATTTTCCCTTTTTAAAATTAGATTTGAAAGGAAAAAAACTAAAAAACAACAGCAGCGGCAACAGCTGCAATGACTCTGTTAACTTTGTCAGTATAAATATCATAAAGTCTGTGTGAGTGTGTTGCTTGGCCTGTGCTTAATGTCTTTTGACATTTAAAGCGTAAAAAAATGATGCTATTTCTTTTAGCAGCCAGTTTTCAATTTCGTTCAAACGTTTGTCATTTTTGACATATTTTCTGCTCAGACACACACAAACGTGTGTCGATGAATTCAAATTCATTTTTGTCACTGAATATATTTTCTATAGCATTTAAATTATTTTTGAATTTAAAATATGCGTCATTTTTGACCTTGAGTCACATAGCTTATGGCATATAAATTACTTTAAAAAAAAATTTTAAATAAACCACTATCGAAAACTGGTATAAACTTAGCCCGCACCATGTGAAGATAACACGTTATTATTATTAATATTAATTTTTTTTCCTTGCTTAAAAATTTGCGCTATACAACAACATGAAATCAAAACAATGGCTATCAATTTATAACAGCAAAAAATCCATCGCGAAAAAATTGCAACATGAAAACGTTTTTGAAAAAAAACCAGTTTTTGTTTTTTGCTTGCTTTTATAATTATTAATAGTTTGTGCTATTCATGCTTTAATCTTTAACTAATCAATTAATTATCCATGAAAATATCGGCAAGCATTGTTTGCCTACAGTAGCGGTCAGAAATATCGTCATAAATAAATAGATTAAATTCTTCATAACTCAAAGAAAATTAATAAATTTTATCGCCACCACTGTGATTTTCATAAAAAAGCTGAGTGAATATTTCACACTATAGCGTACAATACATCAAAAAAACATATAAAAGAAAGATCTGCAAAATATTAACTAAATAGAACGAAGAGTGAACATTCTTCATTCTTAAGCATGGAACGAGTAGCGAAGAATGTTTCACTTATCTTTAACTGTAAATCATCAGGTTTGACAATAAATGAGGGTAAAGCAAAGTATATACTGTCTACGAACAAGGGAGCGCGGCGCATAGACTCCCACGTTTCATCCGGCAGCTATAACTGTGAAGTAGTCAAGGAGTTAGTATACCTTAGCACCGCCAACAACTTAGTATTCGACAACAACGAAGTCAGCCTCGAGATAAAGCGAAGAACAATAATTGCTAATAGGTGCTACTACGGGCTCAGTAAGCAACTAAGTCCCAGAGCCCTCTCTCGATCGACAAAACTAACACTCTACAAGACGCTCGTTCTACCTGTGCTTTTTTATGGCGCTGAGGCATGGGTAGTTTGGCAAACTGACGCAGCTGCTTTGGGGGTGTTCGAGAGAAAATTTCTTCGCAAAATCTTCGGTCCTGTTCGAGTCGGCGATGACTAGCGCATCCGAATGAACCACGAGCTGTATGAGCTCTACGAAGACATTGACGTAGTTCGGCGTATAACTGTGCAGCGACTACGCTGGCTGGGTCATGTCCATCGTATGGACGACAAAGTTCCAGCGAAAAAGGTGCTCGAGGCGAGGGTCGCTGGTCAACGACGACGAGGGAGACCATACCTCCGATGGATGGACCAGACCGAGGAAGCCCTAACCGCACTTGGTGTATCCGATTGGAGAAGACGCTCGCAAAGCAGAGGCGCCTGGCGAGAGCTGATGAGGTCGGCCGAAACCCGAACGCGGGTTGTTATGGACACCTTTGTTAGTAAGTAATCTTTGACTCGCTACCTCAGTTCGTGATCTTCTGTTATTAACATTTTGGCGGCCTACTCTTTTTAAGCTTTTACAATACACGGCGGTGTTTTGAGAATAACAGCAGTGGCGTTAACAAAAACAGAAGCTATAAGTTGGTTCCATCTTTTTTGGTTTATAATAACAAAAAAGAAATATGCTGCGATGTATTCCATATCTGCTACTCAGGGCGTCGTCAGCCGTTGGCCCAGGGGGAACAAGTTGGTATGTGGAGGATGGGAAAAGTATGAATAGTAGGTACAGTCAAGGGCACGTGAAGCTTTTTACTTACTTGTTGTGCGAGTCTTATTACCTCTGCCTACGGCGATTGTAATAAAAATGGTACAAAGTCCAATGTGTAAAGTTTCACGTGCTCTTGGCTGTACAGTATATAATATATACGACTTCTTAACAAAATTATTAATTATATTTCTAAAAAAAAAATAAATTAAAACCAAAAAATAAATTGGGACCAAATTGACTTAACTGATCTATTCATGATGAATGAGTGTGCACAGATTATTTTTTAACAAATAATAAAGCGACCGAGACCCTTTTTTGCTTAAGTTAATTAAAACATTATTTTCGAGGGTTTTTTGTAAATTTCTCGACCACTTTATTAGGTAAATCTTGTAAGTTTTCAGAAATAACTTCTTATATGCACACTCATCATGGCCAGACCTGATGAAGCTGCTAAGCGAACGCTCAACCGTACATGTTGTACATGGTAGGTACCCTCAAGATAGAGACACCCTTTACTTAGCACCCGCACTTTATCAGCCAGTAATTTCTAAATTTTTTTTTTTTTCAAATTTATTGTGTATTATTGAAACATTAATAATTACATTACCACATAATTAAGGGTGGTAAAAATATTTTTACTTTTTTTTTTATTGAATTTTAAGAAACGCTGAATATTTTTCCCTCTTGACTTGAACACTGCCCTAAATAATAATTCACGTTGTCTTAATCTGACATGCCAATACTTTTATATGTCAGCCAACAAGTTGAGAACTACATAAATGATTTTAACAAGCAAGTCCAAGTATTTAGTTTTTTTGCTTAGCGCCCAATATTTGCGCCTGCACTATAAAGTACTAGCAGCAGGTGTGACCCAGTCAAAATATGCTTGTGCTCATTTATGAAGTTCAAAGACTTCCACACAAATAATGTAGGTTATTTTTTATAGCTGTAGTTGTTGTTTTTGTATTCATTAACACTATCATGCCAACTTTGATAATCTTTGATTTGTAATAATTTTGACATAAATGAATGAATAATTTATTTATTTCTTTTTTTTTTCTCTTTCTTTGCAGATCCAAGTCCATAAAAACTTTAAGGTGAGTGTGTCAATAGTTCTTATATTTTTTTTTTTTTTTTTTTTAGGTATGTTAAGACGTGAAGCGAAGTAAATTAAAGATTATTATTAATAATGTTAAATTCTTAATTATTATTAGATTATTTTTATTAATTGAGCTGTTGTTTTTATAGCTGCGCTTTATGTAACTATTTCAAATCCAAATACTAATTTTTAGCGTCAGCAAAATTTCATCTTACCCAAACTTTGTTGCGTCATTATTATAAAAAGTGTGCTTTTTAAGCTGTGGTATTTTTTCATCAGCAGTGGTTTAGACACTCCAAGTTTAATAAATTGTAAAACTTCTTCAATTCTTTGGCTCTGCTAAAGTTTTGAAATTAATATTTCAATAATTTTTATTCCATGCTTTTTTGCTGGCGATAAGTTGCTGCACAAATGACCACAACAGCAGCTGCATTGTCAACTATTTGCCAAATAATTTAGTGTTCAGACCAAAGAGACGTCATTTGAATGGTATTCATGGTCAGCATTGTGTAAGCATTGTTGTACTATTGGGAAATAGCTGTCTTTTTACTGGTGTTCTTTTGACCAACAGTGCTGTTGACAAGTTTTTATTTGTGGTATTTTTTTTATGCAAAATTGAAATAGCTGTGAACTAGTTTAGATGATTTTGTAAGTAAGTTTTAATGATATTTAATTAAATGTGAAATCATCAACCATAACAACTAATAGAAAATATTATTAGATAATTAAGTCAAATAGTAAGAGGTGTGACAGACACTACAAGATATACTTTCTTATATAAAAAATCAAACTGAAGAATATATACAATATATAAAATAAATTAAGAAAATAAGACTTTTGCTTTGAAAAGCACTTTAAAAGGAAGTTAACGCTCCCACGGCCCTTAAATCAATATTTTGTAAAAAAAAAATCTTCATTTCACACTCTTTGTCATGATCAGCTATTGGCACGGAGCAAGGACCCCTTTTACATTGATCAAGACTTCAAGTCAAGTTTTTTGACGTTCTCTTTTGAACTTGACGCATGCTTTCACATTGGTCAAGACCAAGGCAGAATTATAAGGTAGGCTCAAGTTGGAGTAAAAAGGAAGCTGTATATCAAAATCGGCTAATCGAATTTTAGTTTTCTTATTGTTGTTGTTGCATTTATAATTTGACGCTTAGCGTTCTCACAGCTTTGTTGTTGCAAAACTTGTTGTTTGAGCAGCCATTTAAATGTGAGCCTACCTTATAATTGACCCCTTTCACATTGGTCAAGAATTGAATTCAATTTTCAGAGTTTGTAGGCAATTCGCCGCAAATCGGAAGCGACGAAGGGGAGAATGCCCCCTTTTACATTGATCTAGACTTGACGAAAGCTTTCACATTGGTCAAGACTTGAATTCAATTTGTCTTCTTTAATTGTTTTCTTAAAAAATAAAGCGAGATAGGTAGCAAGCAAACTGAAGAAAACTGAATTTTAATAAATTTGCATTAGCTCCTTGTTCCACATAAACGACATTTTTGGCTATAAAAATATATTATTATTAAAAATATCTACAAAAACCTAATTAAATAACTCACACACAAATTTTACTGCAACTGAAGTCTAACAAACACGCATTGATATGCGAAAAATAAAATAAAAAGTACTGTCAACAACGCGAAAATAACAAAAGGAACACGAAAAAATTGGCGGTACAGCTTCAAGTTTTTTTTCCCCTTCCGTCGCTTCCGATGTGCGGCGAATTGCCTACAAACTCTGAAACTTGACTTCAAGTCTTGATCAATGTAAAAGGGCTCAATGTAAAAGGGGTCAAGCTACGGAGCATTGAGAGTTAACGATTACGTAACAACACAAGATGCAACAGAAACGAAAATCAGTTCAGTGTCGAAAAAGACTGAGAGCTACACCCCTTTCACATTGGTCAAGAATTGAATTAAATTTTCAGAGTTTGTGGGCAATTCGCCGCAAATCGGAAGCGACGAAAGGGAGAAAAATTTATGGTACCAATGACCCCTTTCACATTGGTCAAAAATTGAAAGCAATGAAAGTGAGAACAAAAGGGAACACGAAAAAATTTACGGTACAGAGTTTGGTACCGTCAATTTTAGTCCCTTTCGTCGCTTCCGATTTGCGGCGAATTGCCAACAAACTCTGAAAATTGAATTCAATTCTTGACCAATGTGACAGGGGTGAATGTCTCTGTACCGTAAATTTTTTCGTGTTCCCTTTTGTTCTCACTTTCATTGCTTTCAATTCTTGACCAATGTGAAAGGGGTCCTAGTAAAATCTATGTCGGACGATGACAAGAGAGAACAGCGAAATAATTAAAAAGCTACTCTTTAAAAACAAATAAGCGAACAAATGTTAATGCCTGCATGCATGGTATAATCAAAGAAGGTATATGCATTTTGAACTACGCTCTCTTTCTCATAGCCAAAGTTGTCAAAATCAATACAAATCACATTTTTGTTTGCATTTTTCCGATTAAAGCTTTCTCATCGCTTTCATATTTTCTATGAGCTATCAAATTCGTTTTGACAGTTGTGGCAGTCTGCCTCTCCGAAATGCATCTACCTTCTCTTATTCTACCATGCCTGCATGCTTTGCATGTTATTGTGAAAACAATTTAAAAAGATTTATAACGAGTTCTGCAAAGGGAGCAGTGCGCATATTTTGCATTAAAATAAAAATAAATATTTAAACTTATCTTGTTGTTAGTATGTAAAATTTTAGAAGCTTAATTAAAATAATCTAATTTTATTTGGATTTATTATAAAAAAATTAAGAACCTTAGCTCCAGTTCAATTTTCTAATTAATTTCTTTCTCTCAACTCCATATCTAAACATATATTAATCGTTCATTTCTTCTGTCATATTATACTTTTTATTTTCCTATTTGCTGGCTCATGAAACATATGTTTATAATTTATCGCAATTTTTTGCCAATTGTGGTAAATTTTTATCAATTAAACCAAAAATAGTTCAGTTTTCTTTTTTTTTTTATTTTTAATATGCATACAAATTTTTCTCAGTGCAAAGAGCACAAAACAACACGAATCTTTAATTGTAGTGGTGCCCATACCTGGTCATGATGTTAATTGTTCAGAAATATCTCGCTCTAAAAATGTACCAGTTCAAATTGTTTATATTGTGTAAAAGCAAAGTTAATCTTTCCTTTGGACAAAACAAAAAAAAAAATCCCATTGGTCAAGCGAACTGTTTTAAATTTGTATTTAAAATGAGAACTTTTGCTTCTTCAAGTAAATTTACATCTACTCTATACTATTCTATAAAATTGAAGTGCAAGTTTTTGTTGCCATGCAAGTCCCAAATATACTACGTTGATCTTTATGAAATATGTTAAAATGTCATATTTGTGCTAGAGCACAACATAGGGGTATTTTTATTTCAATTTTAAATAATAAGTTTGTTTAGTTAAAATGTTAAGTTTTTTAAGAAATCATCTCCGATGCCACGAATTGCTTGATCCTTTTCTTTTTACGTGTTTGTGTTGAGAGAATTTCAATAAACTCCATGTTGTTCTTTACTCTTCTCTTTTTCTACTCAGCTAGCACAGCACAACATAAAAAACAGATGAGCGTCGCGCAAGGCGAAAAAAGTGATACATATAAATGCAGTGCTGAGCTGCAAAACAAAACAAAAGAAAATGTTTTTTATTTCGTTTGGCATGCATTGTCTTAGGGGCTGATGTCACAAGGTGATCGTTTGAACGCCGTTCAACAGTATTTGTTGGAGTAACAAAAACGTGTTGAAGCTCTTTATTGATAAGATAATAATATATAAATTTTTCATAAAAAGGAAAATATCAAGTTCTGATTTTAAGACTCTCTTAAATTATGCTAAAACTCTTTGGACTAACCCTAAACACCTCCCCCAACTTAAGTCTTAAGATCCCTCCCCCTTTTTAAACCCTTAAATCCCCCTTCCGTGACTACAAGTCTAACTTATGTCACCGTTTATTTTTTGGGAGATTTTTTTGGAAATATTTAAACAAGCAAAAGCTATGAACACAAAAACAATACAATAATAGCCAGATTTTGACTGAGAAGATAAATACTGAAATATGAACTATAAACTCGTAAATAAGGATTCTAACAACAAAACTGAGATTCCATTCCAATGGCTTTTCCCAAACATAAGCTGTAACGCGTGCTTGTATAGCGTGAAGTTTTTGACATCGAAGTAGATATATAGCAGTAGATAAGCGTAATGGCAGCAGGTGTGTAGAATCGGAATAACACCCGAAAGGCAATTGACTGCGGCTGACAGTAGTAAAAGAGACAAACAAAACACACAAAAAATTTAACTGCTGCTTACTTCAGCTCAAGATAGTGGCAATAAAAAATGGCATAAATCTCTACATTTGTTTTGTTATTTTTTTCCCCAGTTTTTTGCGATATTTCCATGTGTGTTGTGTTATGACTGTTTGTGCTTATGACTGATAAGGATTCCTTTTTTTAATTTTATTATATTGTACATTTTTTAGAAAACAAATTATATGTTAGCATAGTTTCAGGCGCATACAGCAGAAGGCAGCAATACACAGCAGTATGGTGTGACATGTGCTGCCCTATTGATGAAAACAGAAAAACTGCTTTATCATTGTGCTCAATTACTTGATTGCAAGTGTTTTCTAGTGATTGCCTGACAAAAGATTCCCCAGGCAATAAATCAAAATCACGCAGCCAAAAATAGTCACTTGGATTTTTTCTATGTTGTCGTGATGCAAACATTTATCAAATCCCTTTTTTTCGTTTCTTTACATTTTGTGTTGTGTTTTGTATCTTTTGTATATTTTGCACACCGCAATGACAGCTTAGTTCATGATATTTTTGGTGATTTTAGTCACGTGTTTGCTGGATGGCTCACTAGCTTGCTCGATGGCTCGCCTGTTATGCGACATACAGTAATGTGTCTTTGTTGAAAACGCAAAAAAAACGACCATCTAACTGAAGATGATGTTGTTCAATTTCGAGAATAAGCTTCGTTATGATGCTTTTGCGAAAAAGTAATTTTCTACTTAATGATGATTTTATACAGTTTTGTGTAGAAAATAAATTAGGCTAATAAGAGCGTGCAGCAGGAGTAGGAGCAGCAGCAAAAACGTAAGCTTAATAAATCATTTTGGCATATTTTTGGAGTAAAATGTAGGCAAGTAGGTTTGTTTATAGCTGTAAGATTGTAAATGAAATAATTGTATGGTGTATGGGTGCGTTGCTTTGTTTTCTCAAGAGCTATTTGGACTGCTGCATGTGTCAACGATTTTCAGCAGAAAAGTCATCTAATCAGAGATCAAAAAAATTTAGGTTTGATGAAAAAAAAATAAATAAAAAAAAAATGATATTGATAAATGACATAGACATTGACGATTTTTTTTTTATTTATTACCAAATAATACGCCCAAAAGCGTGGTACTCAAAAACATCATTAATCTTTGTACAAGATTCCGCTTTCAAAGAATCAATCACGTAAATATGACGCTTTGCAAGCAATAACAAATAACTTTATTTATAAGGTTTCAGTATTTTAAGAATTATTGATTGTTTTTAAAGTGAGAGAGTTTTATAAAGTGTAAAGGATGCATCACAGCTTATCCTAATTGTCGTTAGTTTGACTGGTTACCAGTATTTATAAATACCAGTTATTTAATAAAAACCTATTATAACAAGATTAGTAATAGCATTTGGTAGTTCATATAAATAGACACGAATGTAATAAAAATAAATCCCTAAGTTGTATTAAAAGGTTGTAGTGCCTGAATTTAGCTAAGTAAATCTTCTATATATTCATTTAAAACAAAGTCGTGTCATATGTTTATAATTCCATAACTCCAATTATGCGTCCAATTTGCTTGGGTATTACTTGTTGTGTTCGTATTAGCCATCCTATTTTACGTATCTTAAACTCAGCCCGAAAATTTGACACAACCCTTTTTACCGCTCACAAAAAAAAAAGTCAATATTTCAGATGGTTTTGGTTGTTGTAGGCTAAAATTGTTTACTTTAGTTCGAATAATTATATCGGCAATTGCACTAAAAATTAACATGATCGCACTATAAATACGGCCACTTTTCATTAAGCCTTATAGATAATTCCTGTGTTGTATGCTTCAATAGTGAAACTTGATGTGTAGATGCTATGAGTCCAAGTGACGGTCACTACACACCCGACACAAAATCTGACTTCTAACGTAACGACGTAACTGCTAATTTGTAAGCGAAGGTTCGCTCCTGTCTGAAAAATTATTTGCTTAGGATTCTTGACCGAATAATACTTCAAAATAAACGCGAAGAAAATTATATTTTTTTACTGTTTTTATCCGATTTATAAAACAGAAACAGAAAAATATCCGATTTTTTGGCACTTTCCGACTTACTTTTGCTATAACTGAAGTGGCATCGATGGTATCAAATAACTCCCAGTTTTTGATTGCCATTTAGGAAAAAATTGGATATTTGTCTTCTTTAAAATTTCGTTAATTACTATTATATAAAATAGTATATGCTACAGCACAGCATAGGGGTATTTTTATTTCGAAATATTATAAAAAGTATGATTAATTAAAGTGTCAAGTTTTTAAAGAAATCATCCCCGATGCCAAGAATTGCTTAATAATTTTCTTTTCACGTGTTTGTGTTGCAAGAATTTCAATAAACTCCATGCTTTTTTCTACTCTTCTCTTTTTCTGCTCATCTAGCACAGCACAACATAAAAAACAGATGAGCCTCGCGCAAGGCGAAAAGAGAGATACTTATAAATGCAGTGCTGAGTTGCAAAACAATTTTTTTATTTCGCATGACATGCCTTGTCTTAAGGGCTGATGTGACACGGTGATCGTTTAACGGTGCTCAAAAGTTTTTGTTGTTGCTTTCAAAAAAAACTGCAAAAAAAAAACCGTGAGCGTGGAAGCGGATTTCCACATTGTAGAGCGATCGAAATTTGTTGATTTCTGAACGCAAGGCGGTTGAATGAACACCTTTAGCGTGTTTAGGATTTTTTATATAAAGTCTTAGCGCTTCATATCTCTCCACATTCATTTTAAGAGCAACAAAAACGTGTAAACGCTCTTTATTGACAAAAAAAAACGTCCGTGGGGAAGCCGCGAAAGCAACCCGAAAGCAACAATCGCTCCAATGAGATGAATATTTGGTCCTCTTTAAGGTTGATTTATAAGGTTGTCGCAAGAGAGAGAGAGAGCGAGTAACCATAATTATCAAATCGAAGTTGACAGCTCATAGAAAATCTGCAAGTGCTTTCTTTTATCATCCGTTTTCCTTTCGCAGTCATTCGCAAAATTGGCTGGTTTTGACAATTATGGGTACTGAGAAGAGAGCGCGATCAGCCCTGCGACAAACTTATAAATCAACCTTGGTCCTCTTGATGGTGGCAGCATTTGTACAGCTCTCGTACCAGCTCTTGCACGACCTCGAGTCCGACGGCAAAGAAGATCAAAGTTGGTTTCATCGATGTATACAATCTGTTTTCCGGCTTGAACTAATGCATTGAGAACACTGACGTAGTCATCGCGTTTTGATTTGTTTTCAGCGCGGTTCATAGTCGTTGGCTCCCAGTGGATACTTTTTGTGGTAAACATTTGTCCTACCAAGTAGTTTGACATTGTGGCGATACAAACGTTTTTTTGAAAGTATGCTATATTCTTAGCATTATTTCCTTGAGGGTTACAGCCGAATTGTCTTGAACCCATTTTATAACTTCAGCGATTTGCTGGTCATCAAGAACTTTTTTCTTTGATCCCCCGCTTTAAATTGACTTGCTGCGACCGAAGTTGATCCATGTGAATGCTGTTTTGTAATTTATATCCAGCGAGCTGGCTAGCAGTGACCAATCCTCACCTTTCTTTGCTGCTTCGACTATTCGGCAACTATCCTGGGTTGAATACCGGCGGTAAGCATTGCGCTCCATTGACTCAATATCTGCTTTAAAAAACGTCAATAGTAATAGCCCTGGCAGAGCTTCTTGAAAATTACCTTCTATATCTCCTGGACAAATTGGGCAAATTCTAGATTGAATAATCGACGTTGAGAATTTTTCATGCAGCAAATGTCTACAAGGCAAAATTCGATTCAAAGGATTTCTATTCATCTCAACATGGCATATGACACAGACATTTTGTGCTTGGATTTTGTATTAGTTTTTTATAAATGATTCGTTATCAAGTCAAAAAATTTATTAAATCTATTAAGCAAATAAAATTAAACAAAGCCTACTGCAATTTCTGTATATACTTATCTATATTGTAGACAAACTTTTGAAAATATGGCATACTTGGTCTTGGTCGATATGCCAGTGAGAATTTAATATTTTACCAAGTTACAGTTTTATACATTATTTCATAAATCTTTGTACTACTACTTATGTCTTAAACATGGATTATGTGTTCATTTAAATAATAAATACTAAATTGAATAAAATAATCTCTCCCTGTACTTCATAAGTACAATTGAAATAATCTGAAGTATCATAGAAATGTACTTTAGAATTCTCATTGAAATTGAAATTTCAAATGCACTTCAGAATATTTCAAACGTACTTCGCAAAATTTCAAATGTTCTTCAAAAAACTTCAGAAGGACATCAGAAAATTCCAAATGGATTTCAAAAAATTTCAATTGAATTTCATAAATTTATAAATGTACTTTAGAATTTTCAATTGTATTGTATATTCAATTCAATGGCAACATTTTCCGCTCTAATAGTTTAAGCCTATGAACTGCCTAGAAAGATCTATAACACGCATATGTGGCAAGTCCCACACAATTATTGCTTGAAATTATTCAGGGTCTCTTGATCTTTTGATTGAATTCTGTAGTAAATGATGCTTGTGTTAGGCAGAGTGCACTAGCTGGCAATACTTAAATTTTTTTACAGCGCTTTAAACGATTTTCGATCGAGCCGCGTGACTCATAAAATTTAATATGACAACATAAACGGCTTCATAAGCAGCATAGCGCACCAACCATACTTTAAATGCTGCCAACTTATGTTAAATATGTACAGCGTTTACCTTTTTTATTAGCTCTATCAACTCATTTTCAACTAAGTGCTTTTATATTGCGCAACAGTGTTGCATAAAAATACTCCAGTTAAGGCTATTGTTGTTGGGTTTCTTTAAATAGCTTTCTGTGGTGCAACAAGTAGTAGATTGACTTGTTTTTTTTTCTTCAATTTGCAGAACGTGCAGTTGCAGAATTTATTATAATGCTTGTCTGCCTGATTGATTATTCGAGTGATCGCAGTCGTAGCGTTTAACTAATAACCATTAATTGGATGTTGTTTGCTGTATTGTACAGTATTCTAAAAATTTTTTTAGTTACCCATGATGGCAACTCAGGTTTCAGGGAAATTTGGTATCTGATATCTACCCAGAATATATAAGAACATATAGATTTAATTTAAAAGGTTTTTCACTTACATAATTTTTTAATTATTTTTTTTTTTAGAATACGCATTAGCACTTCTAAGATTAATGTCTATAAGCTAATGTCTTAATTATATGTTTTGAGATATCTTGCTTCATAGTATTCAATCGACATATAAGCTCAATGGAAATTTCTGTTGTTTTTATGTCATAACTTTATGATAAATATGCTAGAAGCTTTTTTGATTTTTTGTGCATGCATGCTCGTATAATGAAAATGTTAATGTAAATTTATACTTATATAATGCAGCTACATCAACAACTCAGTTCTGATACACAGTAGACCTAAAAATTGTAACTAATTATTTTTCAGGTAACTTCGTCCTCAGATACCTGAGGAGAATCTGATTCCGATGTCTGCAGACTTTGCGAGAAGGAGGAAGAATTTTAGAGCACATTCCTTGTGAATATCCAGCAATCTGTACTTGCAGACTTTTTCACATTGGTGGGGCATTAGTGTCTCCATCCTAAATATGAGATATCAAGCCAGAAACAGTGTTCAAATTCATAAAAAGTCTGGAATACTAGTCTAGGTCATACACAATAGATTTTATGGATCGTAGTGCACATGGGTCCACATCTAACTCTAACTCTTTCTTGATTTCTTTAGAAGTTTCAATTGAGCTCTTTTTCACAAATCTCACTATATTTCGTTCAAGAATTGGAGATATTTTTGATTTTTGTTCACGCATGTCCTTCTGGGGTCTTATATTTTACTGCATTTTCTACCATTTTCCTAGAGCAATTCAGTGCTTCGGCTATTTGCCGGTATAAAAATCATTTAATGTGAAGGTTTTTTATTTGTTTACTTAGATCGACGCTTCAATGTTATCCTATCCCCATTTTAAATGATTAAATTATATGGCTATCTTCTTAATTTATCTATATATAAATCGGCGAAGGCAAAACAGTTCAGCACCATTTTCTCCTGTATTTCTCAACCGATTTTGATGATTTTTTTTAAATGAATCAGAGAAAGGAGAAGCTCTAATAACGGTCTTTATTTAATCGATATTCTAGCAATCAATTCAATTTCTAATCAATTTATGAAAATTTAAGCAGAGTTGGGTGTTGAACTATTTTGATGTAAGTGCCCCTTTACATATTTGTATATCCAAAAACAAGACAAGACTCTAATTACTACCAGAGTAGTTAGACTACCATTACTCTAAATCACTTCTTTAAAGACATCTAGTACATCTGTACCTCTTAAAATAAAAATTATTTCATTCAATGCTTAATACCTGACTTTTTTGTCTTCGAACCCATATAGTGGGTGAACTAGATGTGGTGGAGAGAAATCAGCACTTTATCTGTCTTGTATTCGCTTACAAGAGTAGTCATCACTCTGAAAAAAGTTTAAATATCAAATATCAAAAGTTTAAATATCCTTTGGTGACAATATTTTTAAGAAATATATCTATAAAAAAGCAAAAAAAAAAAAATTAGGACCAGACCGGAAACTAAACCAGCCTTATCTGTTATGTACTGTTCCTTATGCTGATCATTTGCCTTGTGCTTGCTTACAAATATATAACTCCGCGAGTTTAATTTCAAAATATTCTTTGGTGACAATATGTTAAAGACATTCATCTATAAAAATATTCCAAAAAAAAATGTAGGCTGTTATACAACAGAATGCCCCCTTTAGCAATTGTAATTTCTAGCCACAGATATAACGGCCGGAAATAATTTTTTTTAGTTTTGCATTTTATTCTTTTTATTATAATTTCATTCTAGTATGCATAGCCTTGAATTAGTACCTCGATTAGTTCAGTGTCTTAAGTGCCTCCAGGATTGTTTCGAAGAAATAAAGACATCTATTTAAATTTTTGTTTTTTTTTTTATTTTTTTAAGACATATTTTATTTTAGACCAAAAATTTTTTTACATTATCAAAGTGTAACTATTGAAGATTTATCCCCGAAATTTTGGTCCGAAAATTCGTCGATAAAGAGCAATGCCACGTAGACATTAAACATTTGCAATGAGCTATATGAAAAAAAACAAAAATTTGTTCGGTTTAGCAAAGAGTTATTGGGCGTTTAATCGTTCGATTTTTTATTTTTTTTGGATATATACTTCTTGATTTAAAACCGAAAACGACCTCAATTTTGTGCACAAAAAATTAAAATCTTCTTTTTACGCCCGCCATTTTGTCAAACATTAAAAATCATTAATCAAAAATCATCGATTAAACGCCCAGAACTATTTAATAAACCAAAAAATTTTTTTTAAGTCAACCAGTCTCCAGATATCTTGCTCACCGCAAATTTAAGGTCTTTCGCGGCATTGTACTTTTCTACTATCTCATCGACGAATATTTTTGGACCAAAATGTTAGGAATAAATCTTCAATTGTTATACTTTAATAGTGTAAAAAAAATGTTGGCTTAAAATAATATAGAGCTTAAAAAGAAACTTTTTAAAATGGTGTCTTTTTTCTTGGAGGCCGTGGCGTAGTGGGTAGAGTGTGTGACTCTTACGCCAAAGAACCCAGGTTTGAATCCTCCATCCGGCAAAGAAAGTTTTTTCAATTGAATTAATTTTTCTGTTCGGCCGTCACCTCTCTGCAGACAATGGCAAACCTCAGAGAGTAAAAATTGCTATGAAAAGCTTCTTGAGAACATAACCCGTTCGGAGTCGGCGTAAAACATGTAGGTCCAGTTCTCGATCATTTGTGTGCAAACATTTCAAATCACACACAACACAATTGATCATAAGAAGTTCGGTCAAAGTCCTTTCAAGGGCTGAAATGGCCATTTCGGTTTTTTTTTTTTTTTTTTTGTATTTTTTCTTCGAAAAACTCCCGGAGGCCCTTAAGCCGTGAATAAAAATGAATGCTAACTTAGCGTTCGTTGAGAAACTGTAGCGTAGATTTTAAAAAACAGAACATTAACTTTGTGTAGCGCAAATAACTTTACTTATTATTCTGTAGTGTTAAGGTTTGTGTACTACGAAAACACAAATTCTACTCGACAATAGGCAAAAAATGAGCACATACTTTATTATCTGTATTGGTTTTTGGGAGACAAAGAAAGCAGATAGGTAGAATTTTTATTGTTTTAATTATTCATGAATAATGTTATCGAAAAGCGATTATTTATCGATAACTTTATCGTTTTAATTAACGGGATTTATCGAGATATATCCATATCCATTATATATTTATCGAAAACTGTAATTTATCGATAATATGTCGATGATTTTTTATTTTAACTATTGAGAAATTGTCGAAAATGATAATTTATCGATAATTTTTATTGTTTTAACTATCAATAAATTATCGAGAATGATAATACAACTCCTCTAACCCATTTTCCGTATCCTGATTTTAATAGAGTGTAACCTACGCTAAGAGTTGCCGTATGCCGTTTGCGTTGAGTGCTTCTTACGCAAACATTACGAACAGTACAGTTTGTTTTTCTGTGGAACGGTAAAGAATGATGATGTTTCTTTCATTTTGTGTACACAAACCTATACAAATATCTACAGCACACTTAAATATCCTACCGTTTATTTTCATTCTTATGCTCCAAACATATTTAAGTTTCATTTATAAAAAGCTTTTAGAAAAGTCTGATAGTTCTTATTGTGTGGCTCTGGTCTTATTATAAACTTCAACCAAAATTGATATTTAACCAATAAAGCAATGAAGGGCAAAGAGTTGGTAACCCGACTTGTATAAACAATGTTGTCACAACAGCAAGTCAGCTAGTTCAAAACATGAAAAAAAAAAAATCATTCCAACGGAATTTTTTTTTTGTAGATTCTGAGCAATTTTTCAATAAATATTATTTAAAAACTTCATAAGAAATACTATAACATTTAGTTACGCAACAAAAACATATAAGTTCACTTAGTAACTTAAGAAAATCAAAAGTTTTCAGTCAGACTCAAACAATTTCTGCTTTTATTGTATCTTATTGTAACGAGACTTCTAATGAAGCAGATGAAGTTCCAGTAGTTGCTTGACTGTTGTTCAAAATTTGAAACGCTTTCTCCAAGACAAACTTTTATGAACCACCAAGAAAACTTTCGTCAGCTAGTTATATTTAGCAACATATTTCTATTTATTCTTATTGTTATTGTTGTTGTTGTTTCCATTCTATTTACATTTCACTGAAAAGCTGCTTACCGAGTCGAAGTTCGCAAGGTAAGAAAAGTTTTGATACCTGTTTACCTAACTTGGCTTTTTAGACACGCTCGACTTTTTCCACTTTAAGTGTTTCTGCCAGCTTTGCTATTTGTTGAAAAACATAACCACACCACACAACAAGCCGGAAGAAACTCAACCATCTCACCAGCAACAGCATTGAAAAATATAAAATTCTGCACTGGTAACACTGGCACAAAAGTGTACAAAGGCGAAGCTTTTTAGTGAAATCTTGTGTGTGTGTGTGTGTTCATGTGTAATTTGCTGCCCACAAAAGCAACACTTGTAAATACCAAAACAAAAAAAAATTGAGGAGTAAGAGTGAAAAAATGAGCCACAAACAGCATGTGGCAAA
This sequence comes from Coremacera marginata, assembly GCA_914767935.1. Taxonomy (NCBI): domain Eukaryota; kingdom Metazoa; phylum Arthropoda; class Insecta; order Diptera; family Sciomyzidae; genus Coremacera; species Coremacera marginata. The sequence goes on along the minus strand of OU612045.1, from coordinate 1,265,184 downwards.
GAAAAACTTCTGCCAAAATAAAGAGCAAAAAATACTTTTTTTGGCCAAAAGCAATGAAAAACGAAACAGCAAAAGTTGGTAAGCAAATAATTTATGTTGCCAAATTATTTGTGAACTTCGAAAGTGGAGTTTTTTTAAATCACATTTTATTGTTGATGCTTGACAAATGTACACAGTAGAGTTTAGTGCCCCTCTATAGACACTCACAAAAACTAACAGCTGCATTTACCATTTAAGCGTAGCACGCTTAAAAAATTTATCCTCGCATCGCACCACAATCGACAAACCACAACCAGACGAGTTGGCAACACTAATGAAATTCTACTCGGTCGTTTCGTTACGTTTGCAAATTGCGCACAACAAATTGTTAAATTGTAAAATAGTAAAATTATAAATTTGGAAAGGAAGAAGTTTTTCCTCTCAATGGCTCTGACATGACAAAAACAATGGCAATGCCAACAGCCAACAAGTGTGCGGAAATGACAGACAGAAAGTTTGCCTGTAAAACTGCATATTCGGAGTATTGAGTTTACGAATACTCGTTGTATATGCGTACTTGTAAAACTACTACTGCTATTTTGTACTTTAAATGAGACACCAGTTGTTGTTGTGTTGTTGTTGTTGTACTCAAAAGCTTTTTAAATCGAATTAACAAATTTTTAACAAAAATTTCTCTTAAAGCAGTTTGGTTGAATTTTTAAAGAGCAGTGAAGTAGAGTTGTGGTTAGAGGGCTGCCAGCGGCCTTGTTGTTTTATGTGAATTTCTTGTAGTGTTTTTATGTTGTGGCTATAAAGTCGTAAAAATTGACTATAAATAAAATGCTTAAGACAGCAGTGGCAACAACTCAAAAAAAAAAAAAAAAAATATGGATTTGAAGTTTTTATTGTGGTTGTTATAGTTGTTTATTCGTGTTTTTTATGGAGCTGCTTTGAAGAAAATTAAAAACTTTTATAGCAGGAAAATGCACTCCATTGTCACATAAAAAAAAAAAAAAAAAAATATGCAATCACAAACTCTTAATTCACTACTTTGAGTTTTCTCAGGATGGTCTAAAATTCATAAAGGCAGAAAATTATTTCTTTCATTATGAATAAGATTATAAAAAATTCATGTTTTTTAACCACTTTGGAGAAAATTTCTTTTGTTTTCAAAAAGTATTAAGTACAAAACATTTTTCATAATTTAAGATAACTAAAGTGAACTGAATTAAATTTATACTGTTTAAAGTTAAAAAACAAAATTTAGCTACTTGCATTATTCTGTGGCAAATTGTTGTATAATATAATTGTTTATCTTTTTTAAAATCACAGCACGTTTTCTGCCGTCTAATTAAAACCTGACCACTCAATGTTACCATCTTGATAGCTTTTAAGGCAAGAATTAAAAGACAAGCAAAAGAAAAAAAAATAAACAAAAGACTCAGAGATAATAAAGTTAAAAAAAAAAAAATCTATTACATCTCGTCATGAACTTAAATTAATTTGAAATCCAAGCATAACACGCTCTACTCTTCAAGCACTCCCTCAACGGATGGACCGTAAAATTAAGAGCTCTGAATAAATTAGCGCAAAAGCCTTATTAAATGTTTAAAATTCAAATTAAGCACAACAACGAACGCCAACAGCATAAGTAACGCTTTGGCGTTGACAAGTAAATAACCAGCAACACCAACAGCAGCAAAACACTAACAATGACGATGACGAGCAACTAAATTCAAGTGCAACAAAATCACAAAATTAACTATAAGAAAATACGAACTTTTTGGCAGCTTCATTACCAACTTAGTGTACGTCAATTATACCCACACACACACACACACACAAAGAATATGACGCAAGCTAGCTGGTGCCAATTTTATAATAATTACGTCCGCTTGTATGCCATTGTTTGGCAAAAGTTGTAAGTTGCGCGTGGTTTTATTTTTTGTATTTTGCACGTCTTCAACAACGACGACAACAACAACAAAACCAGCATTTAATTAAATGACATTCGTTGCGCCAAGCTAAAACTGCAATTGACATGTGCGCGCAAGCGCACAATTATTTGCACTGCATTACCTAACAACAAAGAGAGGAGCTAGCCACAATGACGCCCAAGACGAAGACCGACCCAACTTTTCAAGGTCAATAATACTGGGTTGCATTAAGCACACCACACCGTAGCCATTCATTTCTCGCCGCCATCAATGACAACTTCCGCCGCTAGCAACACTAGCGCAAAGACCGTTGAAATTAATTTCTGTGCTTAACATCAACACCCGCGCTTGACGAGCTTTGAAGATTTTCCGGAATTCACTTTGGGAAGTTTTATTGTTTGGCTGCGTGTCGTTTATGTTGTAAAATAGAGGCGGCACAATCTACGAAGAACTGGGCACGTTCAATGTGGTAAGCGACCAAATTCATGCAGATGTTGTAGCAGTGTTTTTGAGGGTGATTAATTTTTTTCTTCTTCTTCTTCTCTTCCTCTTCCACTTATAATGTTTTTTTTTTGGAGTAGGCAGGCATGTTCAGTCGAGTGCATTACATGTAAATTAATTGAGTAGGGCCTTAAGATGTGCAAAAGCATGATGTTGGGCGCGTCTAGAACGTGGTTTGTGCTTATAGTGGGATGAACGGGGCGGTTGGGTAATAATTTAGCACAGCAAAATTGAAGATACAGATTTAGTTGAGTAATAGAAATGTTTAAGTAAGTTTGAAGGGTCTGAAAATTAATTTAATTTTGGTCTTTGGTGATAACTTTAAGATGGAATTATACAACTTTTTAAGATTTTGAAATAAAGAGCTTTAACCTTTTTTCTGCTTTTATGAAAACAAAAATATGTCATGATAAAATTCTTTTTTTGCGATGTTTGATTTTCAGCAAAAGTATGCATCAAAAATTAGAAGAACTCCAACTGCATATATATCGAAGTAATTTTGTCGAAACATTGACGAAACAAATAGAACATAAACAGCTCAGTGGATCACAGCGATAATCACGCAAGACTACTGATAAGTTGGTTTAGCGGCCAACGAAACAGCTGTCTAATCTGCTGTGTGATTGCTACTCTATACAGGATGAAGTTTGTTGGTTGTTTTCTTCAAGGAACAACGAAGACCTAGTGCTGGAAAAATATTATTCTTAATAATTGAAAAATTATTAGAGATATACAACACTTCACACCTTTCTTTTCTTTTTTTTTTTTGCTTTAATTAAAAGAAAATTGGATCTTATTAGCTTAAATTATCCCTTTTAAGCTAATAAGGCCTTTTAAGCTTTTGTATGCTTTCAAAAGGAAAAAAATTTTTCAAAAGCTTTTATAAGTATTTTTAAAAACTTTATTAAAGCTTCTTAAAAAATCTTATTAAATATCTTCTTATTAAAAGTTTTAATAAGCTATTTCATAAACTTCAGAAAGCTTCTTCAAAAGATTAAATAGGCTTTCCCAAAATCTTTAATAGGCCCGGTGGCGTGCAAAGCAGGAGGCTTACGAAGCAAATGTCTGGAGTGACATTGCCTAGAGAGGTTCATTTTGAAGAGCGGCAAATAGCCGCAATGAGCTCCAAGTTTCTTTAAAGTATTACCTTTCAGTTATCTTCAAATAGATGTGCATAACAATACTTTCAAATAACAATTAAGTAGCCGCTTGCTCTTTGAACACTGTGAACACAAAAATTGTATTCTTTATTTAACTATTTAAAAAAACTAAATTAGAGTAAATAATTAATTAATGACAATTCTTGTAAGACATATTTTAAACAAAAATTATAGCTTGCCTCAGACGGCATATGGGCTTTGCACGCTACCGTAAAGACACCGGAAACTTTCAGAAGCTTTTTAAGCGGTTGAGTAAGGTTTTCCAAAAACTTTCATAAGTTGTCAAGAGCATTATTTTTTTGAAAAGCTTCAATTACCTTTTAAAATGCTTAAATAGCTCTCTAAAAAGACTTCTTGTTTTTTTAGAGCTTTTTAGACACTTTTAAAGAGTAATGATAAACAGTAATACAAGCTTAAAAGCTCTTCTTTAAGCTTAAATGCTTTTATAAAATTAAAAACTCAATTTAAGATGCTTTGAATAATTTAAAACTAAATATCTTGATAAATCTTTCTAAGAAATGTTCATCAAAAAAATTTTTAAATTTTTAATATTTTTTTAAGGTTTGTCTTTAAAGATTTTACATTTTTAAAAGTTTTTTAAAGTTTTATGGAAAGTAAAAATAATTTGTAGACTCTTTAAAAGCATTTTGAACGCCTTTAAGCTTTTTGAAGCTGTAAAATAGGTGTAAAAGCTTTTTAATAAGCTTAAAAGCTCATAAGTAAGATTTAATATATATAAATAAGAAGCTTTAAAAAGCTTTTGGAAAGTTAGGAAAAAAGCTTTTTTTAAAACATTAAAAATATTTAAGATGTTTGCAATTAATTTAAAAGAAAAGTCCTAGCTAGATACCTGATTTTTTTAAAAATTTTCAAGAAACAAATTTTTAAGTTTTTAGGTATTTACAGAAGCTTTTTTGCTGTTATATTTTTGATAACCTTAAAGAGAATTTTTTTAAGGATTTTTAAAACTTGTTTGAATGATCTCTCCGACTAGTTTTTCCATAAGCTTTTTAAAAGCTCGTTTATATTCATTGAAACTGTTTTTGTTTAGTTGCTTTAATTTGTTTATAACTGTTTTAAGATTTGTATATACTTTTTAGTGAAATTATTTATTTTTTAAGTTTTTGTAAAGCTTAAAAAGTTTTTTTAGACACTTTAAAAGAGTTCTCATTGACCATTTCTAAAAGCTGTAAGACAAATATTTTTTAAGCTTTTCGATAAGCTTAAAAGCGCTTTAGTAAGATTCACTATATTTTTAAGAATAAGATTTATTAAATTTTTTTCAAAAGCCCGAGAACGCTTTTAAGAAAGCTTTTAATGAAATAATGAATAAAGTTTAAAATGCTTTGAATAATTAAAAAAAATACTACTTAGTTTTTTAAAATATTCATGAAAAGAATTCTTTAACTTTTACAAATATTTTACCTACGAAAAGCTTTTTAATTTGGATTTTCTTATTTTTTTAATAATATTAAAAATAACTTCTTCATAATATTTTGAAAACTTGTTTGAGTAATCTTTGCAGCTAGCTTTTTTAAGGTCTTTTACTGCTCTTTTACACTTTTAATTTTAACTGTTTTTGTTTATTTGCTTATGCTTATAATTGTCTTAGCACAATCTTTTGGAAAAGCCTTTTTGTAACTTTTGGAAAATTTGTACTTTAATTTGTTTTAACAATTCGAAAGTATTTTTGAAATGATTAAGCAAATTTTCAAATTTTAATTTGAAAATCATATATAAAAAATCTTGTTTTACTCTTAACTCTTTGAATTACTTGTTGAATCATTTCCAAAGATTTATAAAAATTGCTTAATAATATTTTTGTAAAAATTTTATAAATGTTTTTGAGAAGTTTTTACAACCTTTATGATCTTATAATATTTGTAAGCTTCTTGAAATATTTTTGAAAACTTTTAACTTTCCCACTTTTGGAAATGCATTTTTTGTGAGCTTTTTAAGAGCTTTTAAGTAGCTTTTTTAATGTTTAAAATAATCGTAGTTTTTTGTAACATTATACCTAATATGTACGAAAGTTTTTTCAAAGGTTTCAAAAGCTTTCATTGGCTTCTAAAAGTGTAAATATTGTTTTTAAAGATTTTTCCAAAACCAACAAAAATATTGTCTATTTTTTAAAATATGGTTCTGCTAAGAAGCCTTTTTAAATTTCACATATATTTTGTTAGTTTTTTAAAAAAAAAAAATATTAATTAAAATATTTAAAATTTTTTTTAAATTTAAAATAAAATTAAATTAAAACAAAATTAAAATTTAAAATTGAAAACATCAAAATACTGAAATAAGCCTTAACCCATATTTGTCCAGAGTTGCGTTAACGCAACGGTTTACTTTTCTTAACCTGGAGGTCATACAGTGATAAATTTTCATGATCCCCGAAAAGAATATAAAATTTTAAAAATTTATCTAATCGACTGGGTTTTGCTCAAGGCTGAACAATTACGTTTACTTACATTTCTAAGCGCGGGGGAAAAAAATAAAGTAAAATAATATTATTAATAATCAAGCCTCTATCTTACGCTTTATATTTATCTTATGTGAATTTTTATAAAGTTTGACTGACATACGTAGCTCCCGCGGGTTGGCACAATGCTGGCCTTTTACTAAATTTTTTTTGTATATTTTTTGTTGTATTGTGGAAATTCTTGTCCAATTTTGGACCATATTGGTCCAAAACGCTCGATTTAGCTTGTAGAATATCGTTCAATATATTTCCATTGAAAATGAATTTTTTTTTTTTAAATTTTTGATTTTATTTTCTAAGTTACACCAAACTAAACATTTTTGCAAAGTTTCCAAAAATGGTCCGATGGATTAAATAAGCTTTCTAAGCTGAATTGAAAAATCAATAAAAGCATTTTCTGAAGTCAAGGTGCTTGGTGGTTGTGAAAGTTTCAAAATGTAGATTTTTTTTTGTCTTATTAAATAATAAACCTCTATTTTTTTAGTCGGTTTTAATGATTTCTCAAAAAGTTATGAACCGATCTCGTTCAAATTTAGCATGCTTCTTCAAAGCAACTTTATCTAGTTCTTGAACAAGGGACTTTTTTCATTACAATTAACTTACCAATGCTATACGTGGTGCAAATTTTACCAATAAATTGGATTTTTTTGTTAACGGATGCGCCAAAATTCTAATTTTAATTTAACGCACCTAACCCCTTAACAAACTGAAAAATTCTCCTATGGGCTATTTTGAAAATATTATAAAAAAATACTTTTACTTGTTTTTTTGAAAATTCTTTTACAAAATTTCTTTTTTACATGATTTATAATACAATTACACGGTTTTTAAAATAGTTTTGAAAATTATATTGAAAAGTTTTCTTTAAATGTTGCTTCACTTCAAAACATTTACTAGAAATATTTTGAATTTTTGCTAAATTTTGATGTTAAAACATATTTGATAAAAAGTCTTGTAAATTAAAATTTGATAAATATTGATTTTTTTTTTATAATTTTTTATTGAAATTTTGAAAAATACTTAGAATAAGTGTTTTTATTATTTTGTTTTTTTTTTTCAATTTTATATAATAAGCCTGAGAAAATCAAAAAAGTTGAATATTTTTTAAGTACTTTTAACGTTATTTTTGACAATATTGAAACTAGGAGTTCCTTATATGTTTTATTTTTAATTCTCTTAAATTTGTTCTTAAACTTTTTGAAAAGTTTTGAAAACTTTTCAAAAAGCTTTTGTGTATTTTAACTGTTATCTTACAAAGAATTTTTGTGGCAACACATTCAAATTATTTTTAAGCTGTATAAGAATTTTGAGCTTTTCTTGAATTCAGATTATTACAGATTTTCTTCTATTGCTGGACTTTCACTTTGTATATCATACAAAAAGGTTTTACATACAATGACGTCAATAAGAACATCATCGCATCGTTATATCGTTCATCGTTAATAAATTTGCATAGACAACAACAACAACAACAATAGCAATCAACATTAAGCCGTTAAGTTCATAATCGTTGTTATGAATTCATTAACATTTTTCCCAGGCTTTGCTAGAGCAAAGGAACTTTAGAGAATAATAATATTAGAACTAAGTTGTATATTTTGTCCTTTTTATTAATTATTTTTCTTAACTTAATTATTTCAACAACTTTGTAACAAAGTTTTCGAGCACAATCCGCTTGCTTAAAGGCAAGAAGAAAAAAATTTGAATAATCTGTCACGATTTTGGCCATATTAATCAACATCAAATTTGAAAGCGTAGTCTTGGTTTACAGCCTGTTTCGTCTTTGTTATCGTGCTGTCATCAGTAATGCGCTGCTTCAATAAAAAAAAATTTTAATTTTTTACTGTCAACACTCCTTTCCAGCCGCCTGCCTCATTAGCATTCACACCTTTATCACCAACGCATCTTACTTTTTTGTTGTTGAGTCAACATTGAGTTTCTAGCAATTGCAATTTTACGATATTGTTGGCGTTTACAATGACTGCATCTTCAGCTACCACAGCTTCTTCTTTAATTTTTTGTAGCTTGTAATTTGTTCGTGAAGGTCTTGTAATTACTTAGGCGCAGCTTTGATTGCATTCAATGGTAATTTTTAAATTCTTTTCAGCATTATCTTGCACATCTTGAAGCTGTTAAGTTTTAATAACATTTAAAAATGTATTTTCTGTTTTTCTTTGGCTTAGAAAATAATCTCAAAAACTCAGAAAATGTACGAACATTTATTTTTAACGCATATTGTACAATAACAAGTATCTGTGTGTATATAAAATAAATAAAATTTAAATTTTTTGATCCAATTCGATTTATGAGCCTTATAAGCGTTATTTACATCAAAGTTTTATTGTATTTGCTCTAAAACAATAGCATTTTTTCATAAATTTTTTTAGGCACAATTTAATTTATCTACAATTTTCAGCATCTAGATATGATACACAGCTTTTCCACAGCAATAACAACAGCAGCAGTCTGCGTTTGGAAAAGCCTGCAATTTATTTGTGGTTTCTGCTGCTTCGTTATACTTTTTGGTGTTGTTGTTGCTTGTGTTGTTCAAACATCTAAAACAACCAAAACCACAAATTGTCAGGACATTACTTTTTAACCAAGCATTATTATAATTTTTTCCTTTTTTTCAATGGCATTGCAACAATGTTGCCAATTAAGGCTTAAATATTTGTTGCAAGTTCGGTTTCGAATAAATTTTTATGTAAATTATTGTTGCTGTTGTTCTTTTTTGATTTACACGTTTTAAGAATTTTTTGCACAATAAATTTGGCAAAAATAAAATTTAATTGGCTAGATAGAAAACTAACGCTGTTGGCTGTTTAAATTTTTGATGAGCATGTTAAAATGTTAAATCATTGCTAAATAGTCTGTGTTTTATTAACTTGAAATTTTTGCATAAATAAAAGAAAAACATCATAAAAATATTGCCACTCTAAATAAGTATAAAATACAGCATAAATATTTGAATTTAATTTATTTTAATCTTATTTACACTCGATAAACTCGACTATCCAAGTAGTCTAAAGTAATGTTGTTTTTGAATATTTGTCAGCAGAAATCACCCCAAAAATGTCTAACAACCACCCCAAGCTCATCATGCCTTAAAAAATCATCAAAATTATTCGTCCTTCAACCAACTCCACCAGTGCTGCTTATTTCTAGCAAAGCCACAACACTTAATTCTGTTCATAAAATATAATTATTCGTTTGTGCTACTTTCAATGTGGCTTTAATTCATACAAAAACTGTCCGACTGCAGGATCTGCTGCTGCTGTCAATGCAACAAAACAATGCAACAAAAAGCAGTCAGTAACGAAATTTTGTTCAAACTATGCAGATCCATGTAAAATGGCCAAAAGCAATATGAACGTTGTTGATAACTCCCTATTGTATAAATGCCAAGCATGTATGTGATTCCTATGTCAGTATGTATGTGTGTCTAACTTTGTGTATGTACATATGTGCGCCTAATGATGACAATAAGTTTTAATAGAACTCTACAGAGAATTTACTTAGTTTTTTTTTTTTTTTGCTTGCATACAGTCTGTTGACAACATGACTAAACAACAACAACAATGTTGTCTAAAAAAGCCACTCTAACCATCTACTATGTATTTTGTTTTGCTTCTCTATTTTCACTCATCTTTCATTTTTTTCACTACATTCGCTAGTACATCAGCTGCTTTTTATTCTGCTCCAACGTTTTCTAACCGGAACCGGATGTGTTTATTGAGTTCGTCTTTGACTGCCGCCGCCAACAACTTGTACAGTAACTTTATTTATTTCTATATAATTTGTATTATGTTTTTTTTCTCTTATTTTAGCATTATTTATTGCTTTTTTGTAAAGCTGTAACTTTGTGTTTCATTTTTTTTTTTCATCCTTATATTGTCATTGTTAAAAGTTCTAACTTATTGTTTAAATTAAATTTTAAATAAATCAACATATTTAAGAAGCATCCCAAGGATCAGTGTTTTGGCAAGTGATGTGTGTTGTTGCTGGCAGCGCTGCTATTGTAAGCATACATTAAATATTTATTTTTAGACATTTTTAGCTTTCTTCGTTGAGATGGTGACAAAAAAAAAACCACAAATCCAAGAAATAACAAAAAATCCATTATTGAGAATGTATTTAGTTAGGAGTGTAGCTATTTTTGTCCATCATACCGTTGTTCTTGCTTAGAAAAATGTTGAGATCAAATATAAAGAACATTTCTTGGCTGTGTATGTATGGTGACAGGGAAGTTTTAAAAATATATGGAAACATTTTTTAAGAAACAACAAGTGAAAATGCTTTTTTCTCTGACAGAAAGCTTTTTTTTCTCATAAAACGCTTTTTTCGCTAAAATCTTTTAAAAGCTGTTTTTAAGATTTTTTGACGTAGAATTCTTTTTCACAAATTCTTTTGTCTTTGTTCACTTTTTATGGTGCACCTACAGCCTTAAATATTCATCGTACAAATATAAAATATATACCAAAAAGCAGTCACATGGCAAATGAAACGAATATTTTCTTCAAATTTGCCACTTCTTAAGCAAAAATACAAAATCGAAAAGAATAACATTTTTGTATGGGAAAAGTCATGCATGTTTGTTGTTATGGTTATTGTATTGGTTCGTGCAGAAATCACGAACACAGTATCGTGTCGTTTGCTGAATTGAATTGTCTTACGAATATTTCTCAGTAACTGCTTGTGTTGTTGTTGTTGTTGTTGTTGTTGTTGTTGTTGGTGTTGTTGTTGCTGCTGCTGCTGCTGCTGTTGTTGTTGTTGTTGTTGTTGTTGTTGTTGTTGTTGTTGTTGTTGTTGCTGTTGGTGGTGGTGTTGTTGTTGTTGTTGTTGTTGTTGTTGTTGTTGTTGTTGTTGTTGTTGTTGTTGTTGTTGTTGTTGTTGTTGTTGTTGTTGTTGTTGTTGTTGTTGTTGTTGTTGTTGTTGTTGTTGTTGTTGTTGTTGTTGTTGTTGTTGTTGTTGTTGTTGTTGTTGTTGTTGTTGTTGTTGTTGTTGTTGTTGTTGTTGTTGTTGATGTTGTTGTTGATGTTGTTGTTGTTGTTGTTGTTGTTAATATGTTTTCAAAATTTTCATTTGTATATACATACCAGTTGCTTCAGTTTTTGTCGTTTGTTATGTTTTTTGTTAATCTTCAGCAAAACTAATACAATAAATAATGCAGATGTATGTATGTAGTTTCATAGCCAGTACGTACACTGTAGGAAAATCAACTAATTTAAAAGTTGTTGAAAAAGTAGTTTTTTGTCATCCACAACTAGTTGAAATTCTAACTTTTTTCCATACAGTGAACTAGCATATTTTGTATGGTGATGTCCGCTAAATAAGTCAATTGACTTTCGTCTGCATATATTTTCAACTACTTTTTAAATAAGTTAAATTTTAGATATTTTTTAACTACTTTAAGATAAATAAATCGAAAAATAGTTAATATTCCACTTAATGAAGATGAACATAAAGCATAAAAACTTTAAATTTCTATACAACAAAGAGATAATTTATTTGGCTGTGTATATATATGTATAAAAAATATATACATAAATTCATTATGTGAATGCAGTTACGGAAGCAGTTGCCAAAAACGGGCACGCCACCACCTGGGTACATGAGCGAAGGTGCCGATCCAATTGATCGGAATTGTGTGGATACTGCGCCTGTTATTTAACACAAGCCAGCTTTTTGATGCCTTATTTCCAAAAATGAGGTAAACAAGCGTGTCGGCGGGATTTTCCACGCCTTGCAACCATCAATCATGATCGATGGACACACCGATATTTTGCTTAGTGCCTATTTTAAGTGTCAATCGCAATGAAGTGATGGAGCAGACTCGGCGCTACGTAGGGAAAGGCGTGCGTCTTTACTACTGAAGTGATGAGGTGTTTGCTGAATGGTTAAGCAATGCATCAATTTCAGTATAGAGTCTAAATTTTCTAATGTTTGCTAAACACTACTAGTTTGTAATTTGATTATATCAAATAATAAAGAATTTTTAATCGTTTCACAGGGTTTTGAAGCAGTCTATCAGTTTTAAAGTGTGTTTACCAGGTCTCTCTTGCGGATCAATGTCGTAAATAAAAAAATATGTCTTTTTGAAACAAAATGGTGGTGAAGCCTATAGTTAATAATATTTGATGAAATTACATGGTTAAATATATATATATATAAACTTGTAATCTAATACAAATTTGCAATTAACATATGTCAAAATCAGAGTAGTTGCCGCCTTAATATAATTCAAAGTAGTTCATATACTAGTTTATTTTCAATTAGTTTTTTAATTAGTTGTTTTTAAAAACAAGTTAGTTTGTTCCTATAGGGTAGCTATAAAAAATTGTATTACTACTATTCAGATTTACATATTAATAACATAAGCAGAGGCTGCGCATGGTCTTGTGATATGAATACTCCACTTATTATGTAAATATCATAATAAATTCGGATTATAATCGGATATAATCGGATTCGGATATAATAATATTTTATTATATTTATGCCTACCATATTAAAATATATATATATTTATTTTTTGCTAAAATATACATTTTCAATTAAATTTAAAATATGGACATTTCCATGGTGGCGCACGTAAAGTACGAACTTTACCTGGCCTTTCATGGTACTTCGAACGAAGCTTGTCGTAACTCATTCGACAAGCTTGACTTTCTTATGTACACTCAAACTGTTATACACAAGCAGTTGTCAAATGGGCGCTGCCATATCAAACACTAGGATTGTGTATTCAATAAATATACTTTGAGCAGTTAAGTGGTTTGTGGAATTGCATACATTATTATTGTTTTTAGTGATTGAGTTGCTTTAAGTGTTAAAAATAAAATGTGTGCAGTTATTGCAGTTTTTACTTTTATTTTATGTATTTCAAGTGCTTCACAGCCTTCAGACACTGTATATATTTATATATTTCATAATTTATTAATCTTTAGGTTCAGAATTTTCCATTTTTTAACCATTCTTTTAACGACTGCAACCACAACGATAGCATAAAGTGTTCGTTTGATTTTGACGTTCGGATTTGTGGTTTCAGTGATCGTTAGAAATACATATTGCAAATATGTAACTGTATGTACTACGACATCGCTCGCTGGCTGATCAGCTGTTATCGTTGTTTGATTCTGTTCAAATTGCAAATTTCAAAAACACGAACGAACACTGCTTTGAACGAAACGATTGACTTGGATAGGAATACAAAATGAAGCCACTAAAATTAAGAAAAGCAAAGACAAATTAACTGCTTTATTTTGTAAATCAAAAACGCAAACCAACGACAAGTAAGACACGAGAAGTAATACTTTTTTATATACAAAATTCTATATGACCATAAAAATAACTACTTTTGCATTTATTTTTCTTAGGCACATTATATTATCTTTTCTTAAATTAATGTTAAAGATAGCAATTAATTTATTTATTACGTAATAATAAAAACTTATATAAAAAAAATTTTACGTATTAAAAAGAAATCTACGTCTACAACTACGATACTCGTACTATCGAAACTCTCTTTTTTCTACATATGAAGTTTTTTCATGTCAATTAATAATTAATTAATATTAATAGCCAATTTTTAATTTTAATAGTTAATTATAAATTTATTAATATAAATCATTATAATTATATTTTTCTTTTTTAACATTAGTTTTTTTATTTATCTAACAATTTACTTTTTGTTATGCAGCAACAAAAATTTTATATTAATTTTTTATTCTCCGTCCCATTTTTGCATAATTAAACGCAAAGGAATTGAATTTAAAAAATAGATAAGAATGTCTGCTCCACTTATAGCATTTAATGCCAACATTTTTTATTATGAATGCCGGATACCAACTACAACTCCTACCACAAGTTGTCATAGACAACATCGTAGACGCTTTCAACAACATTTACACCTCTGCTTGTGAGAACACACACACACACACAAACAAACGTAGATTTTACAACAAGTAGTATAAAATTGACAAATTTTGCTACATTTTTGTGCTCAAGGATAACTTACGTTGGTGCCTATTTGCCCAACATGTTGTCATTGCCACGTCGCACAATGGGGCAGAATACTAAAATTTTGTCGCTTAATGCAAAAATTTAATTAAAGTAATCCAGAGATTTTTAGTACGTGTTAAAAAATGTTACATCGCTAGTAGAAGCAAAAAATAATTTCAGCCGTTTGGTGGGGAACCGTCCGTCTCAAGTTGACTACATTTTTTTTAAAATTTTAAGTTCATGTTTTCAGCAATCATTTTTTTTGCGGTTTCTTTTTTGACTTCGACTTTTTTCGTCATATGAGACGCGATAATAGAAAGCTAAATATATTTTTATAAATTATTATTTTCCCGACGTTTCGCAGGTTTCTTTCCTGTTTCTTTAGCGGAATAAAATAAGTTTTTTAAACAAGAGTTTTTACATTTAAATCATTTGGTTAATGCAAGTTTTTATCATTTAAATAATATTTAAAATAAATATATAAGCAAATTAACCATTTTTTTTAACCACAAAAACGTAGTTAACTTCAACTTTAGGCTATTTTACGGATATCTTGCGAAAAGTTTGAGAAAATATTTCAAACGTTTTCATTTAAAAATTTCTTAAAAGTGAGTGTTTTTCTCGTTTCAGTAATTCACCTGATACGTATATAAATAATTTTTTTAATACACCTGATATAAAATCGGTTGAAAAAAATGGCTCCATCTCCAAAAAAGTTCGTTGTATAAAGGAAATAGTGATGAGAATAATGATGATAATGGTTATGATCAAAGCGATGAGTATTTTATGATTATTTTTTAAAAATTTGGGACATTAACAATACTTATTGATTTCTCGTTTTTTTCTCATTTAAAATCGCTACTTACTTTTTTAATGGGAGCGTGAACGTAAAACGTCCAGTTGGAGGAGAGGAAACACAACTTTTTTTAATATTAGGAAAAGTTTCGCGGTGAAATTGATATTTTTAAGCTCACTAAGTTTCGCCTGTAAAATACAGGTACCTTTAATGTAAAATATCGGCCACGTTCTTCATCCAATTATCTTAAAAATTAACAGATATTTTCAATTTTATCTCTACAAATCTTATTTCCTAGCCAAATGCATGTTTTCTATATTATTTTGTTCTTGAGATACCAAGCTTATAAGAAATGAAAAATATGTATGAAAAATAATATTGTTTTCCACTTATAAATGTTCAAAAAAAGTTTTTTACTCACCTATGTTTAAACTACTTAAAAAAAAAAATGCAAACGAACAAATTGCTGGCCTGTGTAAATTGAGCGACAAATTCAGTGTACCTTGTTCCACTGTGCGTCGTTGTTGTTCTTGTTGCTGCTGTTGCCAAACAACATGTGAGGCTTGCAAAAATTTCGGACATTTTGTGCTGTCATTTTTTTGGAGCAAACATATGCAAGCAAGTGACAGCTGTTGATGTGCATATCAACGGAAAATATAGGGTGCAGCGGTTGGTGGTGCGAGCAGCAAACTGTAGGATATTTTTAGACATTCACATTGGCACAGAGTGTAGTAACCAACCCAAAATAGTGTGTGTGTGTGTGTATGTGTGTGTCTCTGACATCAGGTAAAAAGCTTATTTAAATGCAAAAATAGAAAAATCATCAGCAGCATGCGTCAAAGAGTGATAATGGAAAAAAAAATCGAAATATCTGAAAGTGTCAACACCGCAACTCAACTTCTTAAAGCGCTCAGTCATTGCTAATAAACATGATTTGACATTTGTGCAAATATTTGTTTCGAATGCTCTGTAGATTAACAGAAATTCGAATAGACAAAACTCAATAGAACAGATACGTTACCGCATAGTTGAGGTTAGGTTTGGAGCACAGATCAATTTTAATCTAACTTGACATTTTCACAAATGAATATGAAAATGCAAATGTCAATAGTATCAAAAATCAAAGCAATAAAATTAGGTTTTATAAAAATTTGAAATTTTTAAAATATAGAGGATTATGTTTTATGACTGCTGGAAAGTGCACTTTTATACCTTTTTTTTATTTCTAAGCATGAATGAATTCGTTTTGAGCAAATTTGTAGGCACTATTTAGGTGAGATATACACAATATTTCGCTTTGCAAAAACATCGTTGTTGCTGTTATTTTTGTGTTTTTATTGTTATTGTGGATTAATTAATAAATTTGCAAATGTATGCAATTTATTTGCTATCTGTAGCAAATTCTGATGTTCAGCATACTAAAGCAGTGACCCAAGGTCCAAGCATACAAACATGCATGCACACACACACACTCATCAGTCACTCACTCACACATTGAGTAAGTTTAATTTTGCAAATGCATTTTAATCCCCTGCTCAACAGTCGGCCACCGTAATGCTTACCGTTTATATTGAGTTTATTTCAAAATTTACATATGTGTGTAGTATATATACCACCCTATAGGAACAAACTTGTTTTTAAAAACAACTAATTAAAAAATTAACTTAAAATGAACCAGTATATGAACTACTTTGAATTATATTAAGGCGGCATCCACTTCAATTCTAAATAGTTTTTATTGCATTATAAATGATGTAATTGATATACTACTTAAAAACAAGTGATTCGTAAACTACTTTGAATTATATTAAGGCGGCAACTACTCTGATTTGACATTTTTTAATTGCACATTTTTATTAGATTACAATAGTATATATATTTCATATAATCATGTTTTTTCATCAAATATTATTAACTTTAGGCCATCAGTAATAGTTTTCA
This sequence comes from Coremacera marginata, assembly GCA_914767935.1. NCBI lineage: Eukaryota > Metazoa > Arthropoda > Insecta > Diptera > Sciomyzidae > Coremacera > Coremacera marginata. Next base: position 1,248,390 of record OU612045.1, on the reverse strand, counting down.
ATTGGTTATTTTAAAGTAATTAAAAAAATAATTTAAATTTAACTAGTTTAACAAGTAGTTGAAAATATGCAGACGAAAGTCAATTGACTTATTTAGCGGACATCACCATACAAAATATGTTAGTTCGTTCTATGGGAAAAAGTCAGAATTTCAACTAGTTGTGGTTGACAAAAAACTACTTTATCAACTACTTTTTAATTAGTTGATTTTCCTAAAGGGCATATATGCCCCTATAGGAACAAACTAACTTGTTTTTAAAAACAACTAGTTAAAAAACTAGTTTAAAATAAACCAGTATATGAACTACTTTGAATTATATTAAGGCGGCAACTACTCTGATGTTGGCATGTTTTAATTAAAAATTTTTATTAGATTACAAGCTTATATATATTTAACCATGTTATTTCATCAAATATTATTAACTTTTGGCCATCAGTAATAGTTTTTAATTGGTTATTTTAAAGCAATTAAAAAAATAATTTAAATGTAACTAATTTAACAAGTAGTTGAAAATATATGCAGACGACAGTCAATTGACTTATTTAGCGGACATCACCATACAAAATAAGTTAGTTCGTTCTATAGAAAAAAGTCAGAATTTCAACTAGTTGTGGTTGACAAAAAACTACTTTATCAACTACTTTTAAATTAGTTGATTTTCCTACAGGGCATAACTGCAAATGGAATTGTGTAAGTGGGAGCGTGCGTACAGCTATGCGTGTACATTTGTATTTTTGTCAACAAAATCTGCAACAGCATGCATAGCTTGCAAGTCCGGCTCTTAAATTTTTGAGATTTATTTATATATGCCGGAAACGGAAGCTTAAAATTCATTTACATGTGTCCGCATCGAGAGTGTATCTGAATGCATCTGTATCTATCTCATCGTCTAGCAGTAGTTTTGTTTTATTTAAAATGTGCATAAATCAAAAATGTTGACTTTATTTAATTATTCAATTGATAAATTGTTTTTCCAAAAATATCTGTGCTGGAAAAACGTAAAACGGAAGTGAGAAATTTGTTGCCATACTAATGCTCTATGTGAACAACAGTTTGAATATTTAGTTTGAAATGTTTAAAAACATTAAAAGCTTTAAAGCTTACAGTATTGTTTATATAAAGATGTAGTCAAGTGAGTGTTGATTTTGATTAAAACCTTGACACCTTGGCACAGGCGTTGAAAAAGAAAATGAAAGGGGAACAGAAAAAGAGTGTGAGAGAGAGAGAGAGAGGTCGAATGAGGGAGTGAGGTGTAAGTTGCTGTAAAACCTAAATCATGTTAGTGTCGTCCGGACAAGCAAAGTGCTGATTTTAAGCTGTATCCGAATTTTCGACCAGCAAGCCAAGTAAAAATGCAAAAAAAACCTAATATTACTTTTTGTGGGTTCTCAAAATTCAAGCTTGCAACCTTGTAAGTAATTTAACTTTTAGTATTTGCATTGTTAAAGCTCGCCTTGATAAATTGTATTTTTAAGCTCAATTCATTAAAAGATATTTGTAACTTAAATGAAAAAATTGCTTACAAAATGAAAGAAAAATTTTTTTAAAATAAAAGCATAAAGCTTTAAAGTTTTATTACAAAGCCTAAAGCTTTCTGGAACTAAAATATGCAAGAAACTATAAAAAACAAATTATAAAAGTTTAGTAATAAAGCTTTCTAGACTCTAGACTCCATTTATTGAACTAAAAAAAGCTTCAAATTCCGGAAACGAAAAATGTATATCTAATACTGGCTCTGTAGCTCATGCATCTGTATTTTTTGTTGAACTAAACTTGCAAAGGAATAACCTTATGTAATAATATGGATGTAAATCTTACATGCGTATTAAAAATACCTTCAACACAAGCAGTTACTGATGCGTAAAACTATTCGCTTCAACAATTGACACGATATTTTGTTCGTGATTTTGGTACAAACAAACCATAACAAAAAAAAAAAAAAAACGAAATCGCCATTTCAGCCCCTGAAAGGACTTTAACCGAGCTTCTTATGATCAATTGTGTTTTGCGTGTTGTGAAATGTTTGAACACAAATGATCGAGAACTGGGCCTACAAGTCTTATGCCGCCTCCGACCGGCTTATGTTCTCAACAAGCTTTTCATGGCAGTTTTTACTCTCTGCCATTGTCTGCAGAGAGGTAACGGCCGAACAGAAAAATTAATTCAATTAAAAAAACTTTCTGTGTCAGTTGGGAATCGAAATCTGGCGTATGGGTCACGCAGTCTACCCACTGCGCCACCTCTCTCTGAACAACAGTTAAAACATTTTATGCGTGATTTTTCCCATACAAAAATCTGAATTTTTCTTCTTTGATTTTGCTATTTTGTGACTTTATTAAAAACTTTTTAGTTTTATTTATTCTTTTCATTTGCCATGTAACTGATATTTTAACATATATTTTATCTTTTTACGATGAATATTTAAGTCTGCAGGTATACCCCGAAAAGTGAATAAAGCATTGTATATACTTGAACAAATTAAAAAGCTGTTTTGAAAAAATTTATAACCGACAATTTTTTTTTGACAGACTCAAAAATACTTTCGAGTACCAAAATCGAACTTATGTATTCGAGTCAAAAATGTCCCTCCTACATGAATTCAAAAAATATAATTTTGGTCCACTAGGTTACTTTGATAGCTGCTTACGACTTTCACGAAATTTAACTCACTTTGAATATGTTTCAAACACCTATCTATTGATTAGTGCAAAGTTTACCAACATATCCTGCAAACTTCCTATAATTTTACATATAAAAAAAAAATATTCACCTCCTGGCAATTTTATGCAATTTATACAAATATCTCGAACGATACACAAGTTGTACTCTGAGCTAAAAAGTAAATGTGGCAAAAATGTAGAAAGCAAGAATACAAAAACAAACAAATATATATTTATACTATACATAAATACAAGTGCCTATATAAATAGTAGAAAAGCTTAGAACTTATTTGCTGAAGCAAAAATTGCTGCTGACCTTGTTGGTTGCTGCTGGCTGTTTTATTAAACACAGCTCGTTTGCATATGTTCTTGTTTTTCTTGTCCTTGTTGTTGCTGCTGTATTTATGCATATAAAATATAATAATTTAGAGTTTTTCAAAAAGCAACACTAGCGGGCTCAACACAACACACCACAACATAACACAGACCAAGCTGTGCTCGAAGGCTTCGCACCAAAACAACTCAACTGAACTCGAGTAAAATTTTGCGAGTTTTTTTTTTTTGTTTTTGGTGCAATAAAACCAGTGCAATATGGTTTTCCATGCATTGATGTTAAGGGTGCAAAAAACATAATTAAGCAGCTTTACTAATGTTTACACACAAAATAAGAGGAAATAATATAACTGCAGCTTGTATTTGTATGTGAATGTATTTCCATGTGATAAATAACAGTCTTAAAGCTTCATATGTACTCCCTCACTAGCACTCAAATACATTCAAAAATATAAAAAATATAAATTTTTTTTCTAATGTCAATTTTATGCAAACGTTAAAAGAATCAGGGTCGACGAGTTTTCGCCTTTTTCAAAACTTATTCGTACCAACTCATCGCACTACCACCACCTCCATCACAAACTTAATCTGTACATTAAATACAACTAGCGCTTAGTTGTTTTGCAAAGTCTTTTAAGCCGTATTTAGTAGACCAAAACTGCACAGCTTATGTGTGTGTGAGCGGAGCATTCCGTTGCGTTGCGTTGTTGGTGTTTCTAGATATTGTGTCAAAATCTGTGCTGATTATTTGTAGATTTGAAGAGCACAAAAAAATAGGCTCTTTTTGAGCCCCAACTTTGGCCTATACACTCATACAACACCAACAACAAAAAAAAACTGTCAATTATTTCAACGAAAGCTTTGGCCCATATTCGGCGTAAGTTCCATTATACTTGTTTTTTCCCGTCTCTTTAGTTTTTGTTTTGCTCCTTCTTCAAAATAAAGCAAATCCTCTTTTCAGCAAACATTATGTTGTTCTTAACTATACTAAAAATTAGCTTAATTTGCGAAAAATATTTATGCAAAGTATAGAAAAAAAACCAAGAAAAATTGAAGCTATCCTTTCTGCCCCACCAACAAGCTGCAGCATCGCCAACAGGCAGACCCATTCACTGTACTTTATTTGATACGCTTAAGTAATGCTTACTTTCAATACAAACTTAAGTACTTTTTGTCTGTGGCTGAGAATAAAAAATATATAAAAAAATGGGAACTTTTTTGTCTTCTACTACACAGTTAGAAATTCTGAACAAAAACGTAATACAAGTGAACTATCACAAAGATTATAAATGCAAATAATATTAAATTTAATACTTATCCATAGATTTGTAATTTTAATACACTTCAACAATTTTTATATTTCAGTACTTTCCTTTTTTCCATATTAATTCACATGAATATAATTCAGAGTTACTTTTTCCGTAAACTAAACTTTATAAAACAATTTGAGTAAAACCTTCTTTTATTTGAAAATGGCACGAGTGAGTGAGTGAGTGAGTTTGAAACCAACGAGAAAATTTATAAATTATAGTAATAGTAATAGTAATAGTAATAGTAATAGTAATAGTAATAGTAGTAGTAATAGTAATAGTAATAGTAATAGTAATAGTAATAGTAATAGTAATAGTAATAGTAATAGTAATAGTAATAGTAATAGTAATAGTAATAGTAATAGTAATAGTAATAGTAATAGTAATAGTAATAGTAATAGTAATAGTAATAGTAATAGTAATAGTAATAGTAATAGTAATAGTAATAGTAATAGTAATAGTAATAGTAATAGTAATAGTAATAGTAATAGTAATAGTAATAGTAATAGTAATAGTAATAGTAATAGTAATAGTAATAGTAATAGTAATAGTAATAGTAATAGTAATAGTAATAGTAATAGTAATAGTAATAGTAATAGTAATAGTAATAGTAATAGTAATAGGAATAGTAATAGTAATAGTAATAGTAATAGTAATAGTAATAGTAATAGTAATAGTAATAGTAATAGTAATAGTAATGGTAATGGTAATAGTAATAGTAATAGTAATAGAAATAGTAATAGTAATAGTAATAGTAATAGTAATAGTAATAGTAATAGTAATAGTAATAGTAATAGTAATAGTAATAGTAATAGTAATAGTAATAGTAATAGTAATAGTAATAGTAATAGTAATAGTAATAGTAATAGTAATAGTAATAGTAATAGTAATAGTAATAGTAATAGTAATAGTAATAGTAATAGTAATAGTAATAGTAATAGTAATAGTAATAGTAATAGTAATAGTAATAGTAATAGTAATAGTAATAGTAATAGTAATAGTAATAGTAATAGTAATAGTAATAGTAATAGTAATAGTAATAGTAATAGTAATAGTAATAGTAATAGTAATAGTAATAGTAATAGTAATAGTAATAGTAATAGTAATAGTAATAGTAATAGTAATAGTAATAGTAATAGTAATAGTAATAGTAATAGCAATAGTAATAGTAATAGTAATAGTAATAGTAATAGTAATAGTAATAGTAATAGTAATAGTAATAGTAATAGTAATAGTAATAGTAATAGTAATAGTAATAGTAATAGTAATAGTAATGGTAATGGTAATAGTAATAGTAATAGTAATAGTAATAGTAATAGTAATAGTAATAGTAATAGTAATAGTAATAGTAATAGTAATAGTAATAGTAATAGTAATAGTAATAGTATAGTTTAGTTTATAACAAAAAAGTATGATATAGAATAGTAAAGTGTAGTATAAGGATAACAATAAATAAATTATTAATAAGTAATAAATTGTATTACACTGTAATTTTGGCCAAATATTATAATTAGTTTTTAATAAAAATTAGTTTTAAATTTTATTACGAACTAAGCACTGCATTTCAATAAAACTTTTTATTAAAAATTAAATATAATAAACGGCAAGTATTAAAATTTTCAATTAAAATTTCTCACCGTGTAGGTACGAGTGGATTCAGTGAAAGTTCAAGTTATGTTTCATGCCTCGTCTGCTCTATTTAAGCCCACCACCGCCCAGCATCAAGCAAATACACAACAGCTTCCAAGACACACACACACACACACACACCGTCATAAACAGCACAGAATATAACTTGGTGGTCACCTCTTCAGCTTTAATGCTACGCTTTGCTACGCAGCAGCAGCAGCTAAACCTAGGCCGCATCCCTCATTATGTGCTGGATTTTTCGGTGCTTTGCATTTTGTTGAGTGCACTTGATTTGTTGAATGTTGCTTTAAGCTCATTTATGGGTGACTTAAGTCCATTTTTAGCTTTGTGTAGCTCGATGCGGGAATTCAAAAAATAAAAGCATTTAAGCCACATTTAAGTCGCTTGTAAGCTTAGTTATCGCTTTTGTATGAGCTTACATACCATAGTGATGGAAGGCTGGTGAATGGGGGTGAGGTGAAGTGAAGATTTCAACCATTTAAGAAGTGTTGCCAAATTTGTCGGTTTTTAAATTTATGAAGTTAGCGAAGTGGTTGTTGGTCTACTTAAGTGTAGGAAGAACATTTTCCATGTTTTTCTTGGTTAAAGTTCTTGAAAGTTGATGAAGTGCTTAAGTAAAGCATGCCGCAGATAATTTGTTTATTACTAAATGACCTGCATGAAAAGTTTAGACAAAACCACGCCACACATTATAATGAGATGTACAGAGAGAACTTTTAATTGCGTGCAAAACTTCAACTTCTGCATTTTATGTTTGAAAACAAAACAAAACATTAACTAGGCCACGGGCAGAGAAATTGAGTGAATGTTAAAAGATAACATGTGCAAGGTACCTGATGGAGCTAAGTTAGTTTAGAAAAAAAGACTAAACTTTTTCCAAACTGCAATAAGTGCATTTTTTTGGCATCGCTATATCTATAAAAAAATCACTTAGCTGAGACAGCATAATTATATCCGCTTAGCTCATAGTTGCCGATAGGAACAGTATTGCCATATCAAAACTAGTAAGGAATGCCATGCCAGTATTGCCATATCAAAACTAAAATACCCCCTGCGACCGTATTGAAGTATATTCGAAATCGAAAGTATATTTTCGAAAGTTTTCCTATTTTGATGACGACAATTTGCATGGGAGGTAGGCGTGGTTTACATACGATTTTTCCAAATATCATAGAGATGGTTTATATTAAATATAAAAGCTTATGTGTAAAATTTCAAGGCATATTTTTAATTTTTGCAGATTTTGAACACAATTTTTAAAATAAAGCCACTTTGTATGGGAGGTAGGCGTGATTTTCATCCACGTGGTTTTCTACATTTCTTAGCCAGGATTTATATTACTTGCAAAATTTCAGGGCATTTCTTTAATTTTTGTGGATTTTCAAGAGATTTCACGGTTAAAATAAAGTCACTCTCTATGGGAGGTAGGCGGGATTTCCAACCAATTTGGCTCATTTCAGAACTTAATTTTTATTTTTTAGAGAAAGCTTATATATTGAATTTCATCCCGATAGCTTCAAAATTACGACTGTAATCGTGATCACAGGTGTAAAGACGGACAGACAGACAGACGGACACACGGAAATCGACTCAGGAGGTGATTTTCTATTAGGGGGTAAAAAAATAATAGCTTACCACATTATCGGGAGTACTTTTTGCTGCAATTTCGAACCATAAACAAAATTTGTCGGTTGCCTGGAAGTGTTCGGATGAAAAAGAAGCTTCCAAATTCCAGTTTTTTATCTTTCACCCGTGGAAACAACTGCAAATTTTGTATGTGTCAATCGTATAGCATGCACCTATTTGGTAAAAAAAGTGACTTGCTGTGCGGCCAAATTTGGACGAAAATTGTTAAGCAAAATTTTAAGCGGCTATGAACGCTTTTTTTGGTTAAGCTTATATAGCGATGCCAAAAAAAATCACATAATATTTTAAAATCATGCATACATATTTAACTTTCAAAATAATACTTCTAATCCAAATATTTTCTTTGGTAAAAAAAAATCCGAACAGTTGTATCCAAGAAAAATTCCGGAAATTATCTCAAAACCATCTGCGCTTAATGAGCAATTTCGCAACTGTCCTCCAATCAACAGCGGTTACTGATGTGAACCTGTTGAAGCAATATCTGAGCCGCAAAGACGTGCTAGCAAAAATGCTTTAGATGCGTTGAATATGGGTCCCAAGGACATTTTTCCATATATATAGTAAATGACATACTTGAGCACTTTGAGTAGGCAGGTAGGTTGTAGGTTGTTCACACAATAGCTTCTCTTAAACTGCTTGAAAAAAATTTCAAGAAATTAAAAACAATTCATCCTACTTTAACGCCAGGCCATGAATTCCAAATCAGTTTTCACAAAAAAAAAAGTTATTTCAAAAAAATCCCCTAAAAAAACAATTTGTCTTTACATAAGTAACAATTTCGAAAAAAGTTGTCTTGTCAAAAATCCAAAGAATCATATATGTATACATTTATTTTTTTTAACTAGTAATAACAAAAATTAACCTATTTATACTTTATATAGTTATAGGCTTGATATAGTGCCTTAAAAAATACCCGAAATTATCGATTCAAACAAACCGTGGTTGAGATATTGTACAAAGCTTTTTTTTGGGTTGATACATCTATCATCTGGCGCTCAAATATCTGTTTGAGCGCCATTTCTCGGCAGTTTGTGCGTTATAGCTTTGTAAACTAGTTAGTGTTTTTTGTGTTCTGCGAATTTCACAATGTCGAATTTAGGTGAGCGCATAGTTTGTCTGAAATTTTGTGTTTCTAACAAAATATCATATGTGAAAGCTTTGAATATGTTAATGGTAGCCTACGGGAACTCAAAAATGTCGTTTGAGTGGTACAAAGAGTTTAAGCCGGAAGAGTACCGGACGTCCATTCACCAGTTTGACTGACTCACAGTGAAAATTGTGCTCGCAGATCTTTGTGTCTCGTTGGGATCGGTGCAGAGTGTTATGCACGATGTTTTGGGCATAAGACGAGTTGAAGCGCGGCTTGTGCCGAGAGTGCCAAATATTTTGCTCACACATCTCATCTTGTATGCGACTATTTGACCAAAAACAACGTTTATATTGTTCCGCATGGTCCGCTTTCAGCCAACATAGCTCCTTGTGATGTTTTTCTATTCTCACGACTTACATGACTATTTCCTGGAAGCGTTTTGAGACTATTGAGGCGATAATGGAAAGTGTTTTCAAGATAAAAGGAAGCATTGAACTTTGAAGGAAATAAAATTAATATCGATGAATAATTGAACCGTTTTCATTTTATTGAAGAATCCCTGATATTTTTGAATCAGAAGATATAGTGCAACATACACTTACTTTAATTGCTATAATAAGCTATTTATTTCTTAAATTTTTTTTTATTAAAGTATACTCTAAAACACAACTATAATTTTTGGAACGAAGTTCTTTAACGCAGCTTCCGGGTGGAGTGACTTGGTAGAAATCGTCACTGACACAATGTTCATTAATATAGGTTAAGTCACTTGAGAGAAAAGCACTCTTTTTCTGCCTTTGCTCGAACTGTCAAAGTAGCTGTTAGCTAAAAATTGTACAGATTCAGGTTTTTTTTTCCTTGATTTCCTTTTATCCATTCTGACAGTTCGACCGAGCTTCTCTCAAGTGACTTAACTTATATAAATGAACCTTGTACTGACACGTAGAAATTTCTATAAAACTCATTTGCTATTTGCAGCAAATACAGATTTAGAAGAGTAAGTTAATAAGTTAATAATAATTATAAAATTGTATAGTTTGATACAACTATTTACTATTAACATTCGTTTATTGGTGTTTTTACTATTATTAACATTATAGAGAGATAAAAGGGAAATCACATGTTCAGCGTCCAATAGAGTTTCAAAAGCGAAAAAGAATTTAAGCACATTAGAATGAAAATATAATAAAACAAAAAATATATGCAACTTTTATTTCGAATTACATTCGGATTTGCAAGTAAAGCATAAGAAAAAACTTCGTTCCGCAACACTTTTTTCATTTTTCTTCTCCCTTTTCCAAATTGTATGTACGCCATTGGTAGAAATCCGTTAAATTAAAAGATACATTAAAAAATCCATAGATGTTTTTTTTTAATTTCGTTAGAAGTATTTTGTGGTCAACGGTATCAAAAGCCTTGGATTGAAATAGTAATGTGAAAAAAATTATTTTAATGTTTTCTTAAGCTGAACGAACTTTTGCAGTGACCTCTAACAGAGCAATCACACTGTCTTTGATTGCCTATTGGCAAAAAGTGAAAGCTCCATAAGAAACTTATGTATCTTGCTATATATAAACCCTTACATAATCTTTAAAAATAATGATAAATGCTATTGGACGAAATTTATTAATTGTCCTTACAGTTACAGTTATAACTTTTGCCTTTTTTCAGCTGGTGCTGATTTTAGTTTCTGAGAAAAGTAAATTACTGTAAACTACTTCGAAACTGAATCATCACATAAATTATGACCACTTGAACAATTAAGTTTCTTGTTTTTTTTCTCAGTTTTGAAAAATTCCAAAAACTGCTAAACTTATTCTGGGCCAGCTCTGTTAATCTGATTTGTCAAAGTTTTCACTAAATGATGAGCAAAACACCAACTTAAATAATTTCAAGTTAGCACTTAAAAGTTCCCAAAAAACTTTAGTCAACTGAGTGCAAGTTTTATCCATCTTTTAATAAAAATGCATCAAAGAATTAAGCATATTTTTTTCCATTTTGTCATAGTTTTTTTGCAAGATTTACATATTTTAAAACTTAATTAATGTGAGAGTTAAGGCAAAAATGCAAAAAACTTCAATGGTAAAAAGAACAAAGGAAAATATTTTGCATTTATTATTTGTGAGGCAAAAAATATTAAAGAAAAAAACAACTAAAATGTGGAGAAGCGGGGGCGCAAAAAACAAAAAAACAAAATACAACAAAAGTAAAGACAAAAATTATGAAATCATAATTGTACAGTAGAGACGAAAGATACAATAAAATATAATTGGTGGTGGCCAAACAAAGCCAGCTGTAAAGATGAAAGAATTTTTATGGCTCTCAACAAAAATGCAACAAAAAAATGTTTACAAAAAATGCCAGGGAATGCTAAAAACAGAAAATATTTCAAGCGATAGAAAACAATTAAGAATTTAAACATTTAAAGAGATTCAAACTCTTCCATGCTAAGCGGAACGCAATCAAAGCTTGTCGTAAATTAAGATCCAGTTGTTGATGTCAAAGTTAAAGTGAGCTGCTTAATACCACAAAGTTGCTGCCAAAAAAACATTGACAACTGATTATACGAACTATGCTCCGTAGCTGCTCTATCAAAGCAATCAAACTAAGCATCTTAACAGATGAACTGATTCTGCCTACTGACAAAAAACAACAACATAAAAGTGCTTATCAATCTTCTAAACTGAGTCACGCCCATCACAGACAATTGTGTGTGTGTGTGTGTGTGTGTGTGTGTGTGAGTCCTGCTGCAGAACTATTTGCCAATATAAATGATAGGAAGACAGCAGCCAGGGGGGGGCGGGTTAAAACAAGGAACAAATAGTATGCAAAACATGCTTTTTGGAGTATCGAGTACGAAGCAGCCACAATCTGTGCAAGTGTGATAAGAAGAGGAAGAAAACAAAAGCATGGAAATTCAAAATTCCAGCAAAAATGTTGTCCGATAAACTGATTACTGAGCAGCTACAATCAGTCTGTTTTCCGAAAGCAAGCCTTTGTCAGCCGGCTACTCATGTTGAAGTTCTCAAAACTGCTTTGCAAAATTGAGAGGATCGAAATTTTTCCGGCAGCAATTTTTAGCCGAAATTCTAGTTGAAGCAGCTCAAAGAATACTCAATTAATTTTGCGTTTAGATGGCCAAGCTTTGCCATGCCAAAAGCTGCACACAACGCTTTTTTGTGTGTTTTAAGGAGAGAAATTTTAAGGCCAACACTCAAAGCCAAGCTTAAAGCAGTTATTTTGGTTGAAAATTTGTAGTTTTAACAATTGAAGTGAAGAGTCTAAAAACACACACGCACAGGCAAACAAACACGCACACACAGCATTTGTCACTTATTGACTTAATGAAGTTTGGTAGACGCCAAGAGTTGACAGCAAACGGAATCTATTAATCTAAGCCAATCATGCACACTCAAACTCACACTCAAAGCGGCCAACACTCAACTAACCAGACAGTGCCTCCTATTTTCCCACTTCGACCCCTCTTTAGCGACAACACTACTGGCTTACTTGGCACGCTTTCCATGTGTCACGTAATCCATTCAAGAACTGTCAAAATTTACTTGTAAGTTCTTTCCGTGCGTGTGTGCGTGAGTGTTTGCGCATTAAGCTCAACATCCGCTCGGGCTGAAATGGCAATGCTCATTTCCGTTATATTTCATTCCATTCCTTGCGATTATTTAACAAAACGTCTGCGTTTTGCGCGTCATCCATTGAATTATATGAATGCGTTGACATGTAAAAACATGTGACTGTGCAGTGCGAAAAAAAAAAATCTAGTTGAGGAAAAAACATGTTTCTTCAGTAGCTAAACATTTATGTAAGTAAAAAGGAAAAATGAAATTAGAAAAAATGCTTAGCAGTTGCGCTGAACTGAGCCAAGATTAGCTGCTCTTGCGTTGATGACTTCTACACTTCTCAGACTCATTCAAACGCACTCAGCCCCTGAACTAACACATTAGCACACATACACATACTCACTCACACACGCCTGCACATTTTTATTTCCTTCCTTTTTTGTGAGCTGCTTAGCGGATGTATTTTATGCTTTTAGGATTTTGTCACCGTTTCCGTTTTGATACCCTGATGGCAGTTTTTTGCTGCAGCTTAAAAAAAACAAATTCTTTTTGCTGATTTTTGTCACATTTTTATGAGCACAATCATACAAACATACTTGGTAAAAGATATGATTGCAGAGCTAACACGTATGTGAACTGGCCTAGAAAATTAGCAATTCTCACATTTCATAATGGATTCAAAATAAGACAGTATTACGCAATCTTTTTTTTCGATTTTATTTTGTAATTTATAAAGGCCTTTATTAGAAAGATTTTTTAAAGTGAAAGTGACATAAAGTGTCATCATCTACATTCAGCACAGTTGGCGCGATGTAAAAGTTTAAACCGTTCATATTACTTAATAATTATTTGCGTTAGTAGTACACTATAACTATATTTTTTCATAAAGTCGACTAGGATATTAAACATTGTGATATCTTGGCAAATATCAATTGTCCCTTTTGCTTATGGACAGTTACTGAAAAGTTCAATATTCACATACAGAATTAGATCACAGTTTTTTTTACATTCGTGACACAGAGGATTTTTTTTTATTTTAATTTGATGACTTATGTCATCCCAGGCTCGATCCTCATAGCACAGACGACAGATCTTGCTGTTTAATTTTTTGTTAATTATATTTTTATTTATAAATTTGAAAAAAAAAAATTGCCGAAAAACCTGTGTCGGGAATAATGCACTTTTCCCTTTCTGTACTCGCTTCGAACCGCGTACAATTCGACTGCAAGTTGAACGTCCTACCAACACACTATTGCCTCCCTTGCATCAAAGTGAGCAAAACACGAACAAACCTGAAAGCAAGCATAGTATAGATCTTCCAATTTATTCCATAGGATTGATGCCAAAAAGAATTCATTGTGTATCCAAAATAATTATTAATCGATTATTTAATTTGGGCTTTATTTATATAATTTATTTTTAATTATTCTTAAAAAAAAAAAAACTGCCTGTATGATTGTAAATATTTTCAATTTAAAAAAAACACAAAATTCCACTGCAGTTAGGACCACTAAACCTTTGCTTCGTGGTCAGAAGTCTGACCTTATGCTACCGCGCATACTTGTTTGGGTTTATTTTACCGTGTCTACACAGTTAAAAATGTTGATGCATTTTTCGTTACAAAATTGGCATCCTATTTTATGTTGCATTTGCGACGATATTTAATGCTAAATGATGCAGAAACTCCAACATTATTACAAAAAATTCTGCAATTTCCCACACGGCACAAAATCCAACTTCGATTTGAAAAAGATACGTTTTGAGGACGTAACGGTTACTTCGCAAACGAAAGTTCGCTTATGCTTCGAAAAATTATTCGTTTACAATTCCAAAACGATTAATTCTTCAACGCAAAGAAGATTCAACGAAGATAATACTATTTACTACTTTTTTACTGTAAGGTGGATGCTTTCGGATAACTTTTTTTGCACTTTCAGACTTACTTTTATTTATACTGACGCGATAACAGTTGTATGAAATAACTTTAAATTTTTGATCGCCAATTAGGAAAAAATACGAAATTTTTCTTCGATAAAAGTTCGTTGCAATCGAATTTTCGCTGTAAAAGAAATATGTGCCGGGTGGGTTACATATGCATTGACAAGTGTTAATTTTCAGCACAATATTTTAGTAACATATCCTTCTTATATTTTTTCTTATGTACTATGTTTTCTTATGTTTTAGTTTCGACCAACATATCGTAGGTAATCTGACAGCTCAGTTGGTAATGGAAGAACTTGTAACCAGTATTTTGTTTGTTAAAATACCTCAGAATGCGAATATTTTTTTATTTCGATATAAATATGAACTACCTTTGAATTATATGAAAGATACGATATTTATATTGAAATTCGCAGATCTAAGAATAAAACGTATTTTAGATCCAAAGTTGCATTCGTTAATATTGCAGCATGTGCTGTTTTCAAATCAATCAAAAGTATCAAAAGTATGCTAATGTTCTGAAAAAACATTAAATTCAGGTTCAAATTTTTAGACCGTACTGTACTTTCAGAGTATTGAACGAAAGCCTCAATTTAATCATAAAAGATAGAGAGAAATACTGAATATTGATTTAAGATTAGCATGAGCTACTCCAATAAATATGTCTACGTGGCCAAGTGGTGAGAACAGCCGGCTATGGAAACAAACGAACTGTGTTCAATCCTCAGTGGAAGCAAATATATAAAAAAATTTTAAATAGCAATTTTTTTCGTTTTTATACAACTAGTGCGGCGAATTGCTGTGTTGATGTTTTCATAAGAACTATTTCGTTACATTGGTTTTACCCCCCATCTAGCTCACCATATTGTTGTATACGCGGCTATACAATTTTCACTTCAATAATTTTGTTCGGTGTAAATAATGCTGATATTTTTTTTTACGAAAAAATTCTTTAAAAACTTCAAACTTCAATTTTTTTATATAAAGATATTATTTGACTTATAAGTTAAAATCATATATTTCGAACCTTAACTCTTATCCCCAATATTTCAACAACCCATGTTTTTGATTTGCCCTTCTTTTGTACTTTTGTTGAATTTGATGTACTGACCGAGGACATAGGTTAGTACAACAACGTTACCGAGTTTCACCGAAATCAGAGCGACGAAGGTTTTTATGTGGGCACACTTGACGTGTTTTGCTCCATATATTGCTTAAATTTAACTGGTATAAACTAGATTCGAATTTACTTATCAGAAACCAACAAATATCTGAATATAAAATTTCAGGTAAATTTACTTAAGGGCAAAATTAATACTTAAAAATGTTGTAACCATTAAAAAGTGAAAAAAAAAGTTAAATTCGTAAATAAAATTAAGATATAAAATAAAAAAACTCGTATACCTTTTTTTCAATTCAAACTATTGTAATTATTCAAGAAGTAAATTATGAAAATAATTTTGTTCAAAATTGAACACGAATCAACTTTTAAAAAATATATCTTGAATCAGATCTATAAAACGAATAAAGATAAATCCTATTTAGAAGAAATTGTTTGAACATTCTCTATAAGAAATAAAAAACCTGAAAAATGATTGTAAGATTTTGATTAAAAAAAATTTTAAGATCATAAAACAAAATTTGTCAATTGTCATTTTTAAATTGTCAATATATGAAAAGCAGCTGCCATTTTTTATCAAAATTTATTATATTTGAACATAAAATTATGTTTTGAAATGAAAAACTTACAACAAACACATAGAAATATGAAAAATACTAGTTTTTTTTTGCTAATTCGCAAGGTCTGTTATTCTTTTTTAAGGTAATTTATCATACACAGAGAGAAAAAAAAATATGCCGTGTATATTCAGGCGCCTAGTAGTAGTCCGGCTCACCCCCTCAAAATAAACTTTGGTTTATGTGGCGGCAGTGGCGCAGTGGGTAGAGTGTGTGGCCTATACGCCAGAGAACCCTGGTTCGAATCCCAACTGGTACAGAAAGTTTTTTCAACTGAATTAATTTTTCTGTTCAGCCGTCCCCTCTCTGCAGACAATGGCAAACCTCAGAGAGTAAAAACTGCCATTAGAAGTTTCTTGAGAACACGTTCGGAGCCGGCATAAAACATGAAGGTGCAACATTTCACACACACACAACACAATTGATCATAAGAAGCTCAGTCAAAGTCCTTTCAAGGACTGAACAGGGCATTTCGTTCTTTTTTTTTTATGTTATGATGATTCCCCAAATATTTTGACTCTAACGATAGCCTCGAATCCGAATCGAACGAATGCTCTTAAATTTGCGTTTTGTATGGATAATTTTTTTGCCATGATATTTTTAGTATAAGAAATTGTCACAAATAGTGTAAATCGCAAAATTACAAAGTTCTGCATCAAAAATTTTGGAAAATTTGCCCTAATGATTTGCCCAATGATTTTTTATATATAATTTTTTTTGGAATTTTTATTCAAATATGTATAACTCCTCCATCTTTTGTCTGATTTTCAAATCCGAGGTATCATAAGAAAGGCTTTTTATTCCTGCTTTTTATTCCTGTCAATAATTTACTAATTTTAGCACAGTTTTTAAAAGTTGTCACTCATGACTTTTTCGTGACTTTTGAGTTTGACATAGAGTAATATTATATTATTTAACTGTAAGCTTTTGAATAGAATAGTTTATTTTAAAAAACGTTATTAAAGAAGAAAATGCAATTCGTTCTATACTCAAAACTATTTGCTGAAACTTCGTGACTCCGATAAAATTATTAATATTCCAGATAAATACTAAAAAATATTTAGATATATAAAGTTTTTTTTTTTTCTCTTAGTCATAAAAACAGATTTATTCTACTATTGTATATATGCATAGAATTTTCTTGTATTTAGCTCAGAAAAATATTAAATTTTTATAGAATAGCAAAAAAAATAACACGAAAAATTGTCATAATAATTTTGCAATAATTTAGAATAGAAAATAAGATTTAGCCAATAAAAGCTTAAACCAATAAATTATACCAATAAAAACCAATAAAATGTTAAGTCAAATTTTCATTTTTACAGTTGCGAATAAGAAAAGATAGCCATTGAGATAGATATTAAATCCCAGCAAAGCATTTTCAATCCCCGTATTTATTGGAAATTATTCATCACACGAATTCATATCTAGAATGCGCTCCAGACACACTTCAATGACGACGCAAACGTGCTGTAGCTGTAAGAGACAAGACATTCCACAACTCACACACGCTTCGATTGCAATATCATCATCACTCATATCTCAAATCTGAGAACAACTTCATCATCAACATTATCGACATGCGCACCCAACTGGGCTAGCTTTTAATGCATCGTAAACATCATCAGTCACATATTTAATGTGATTACCAAGCAACACACTTACACACACACACACATGCGTGGGACTATTGTAAGTGTGGTTGGTGTCTTGACACACTTGCATGCTGCTTTGCGGCGCATCTTTCATTTCAATTCGAATATTAACAACTCGAAAAATTTTATTTTTTGCGTTAGGGACTTATTTGAACAAAGAATATAGAAGAAAAAATATATATCTATCTTTTCAATTTCTTTCAATTTTCATCTATCTTACTCGCATAATTTGTTTTCTTATTTGCTGCTTTCATCATCGACTTCCTCATATTTATGACGTTGTAAATAGGTTTCATTTAATATTTGTTCCATGTATTTGCATGCACATTTTTCATTTCTTTTCGAGCTGCACCTTATTTAGCAAGGTGTCTACGTAATGCCGATGAACATGCTATCATTTTTTTCCACAAGGTTTTTTTTTTAAGCCAAAAGCTTAGCTCAAACTGCATTAATGCAGTTAGTTTCCTGCTGTTGATTTAGTTTAATCATCATAAATCTTATTACAATTATTAAAATTTTATAAAATTATGTGGACTAATTTTATGTTAATTTCTTCAAAAACTATACAATTGAATTTAAAAAAAGCCTTTATCTTAATTATGAACAGATTAGTAACGCTTCTTTGCAGATAAAACGCAGATGCTAATAAAAAGCTTTAATGAAATTCCATTAATGTCAAGATCGTGTTTTTATTGTTGATGATCGTTATTGAGCGTATTCGAGCCTAAACATTCATTAGCGCGGGGTTTTAAATAAACTTCAAACGCCTTTATTAATTGTTTGCTGAGTGTAGCATGTGTGAAAAATTAAAAACAACCACATCATAAATACTCGTACAACTAGAAAATATTGCGGTGCTCTAAAAAATCTGGTCTAAAATCGTATGATGTACCCTAAAGATACTAGATTCAAGACACGTAAGAATATCAGAAACAATATGTTTAATAAATAATAGACGATTAGGGGCGCACCCAGGAAGAAATTTGGGTAAAAAGGGATTAAGTGTTTTATTTATAGACTTATTCAAATTTACCTTAAGTATTTTTAATATTTATAATAAACTTGTCATTTGTTGGAAGCACCAGGCACTGATAAAAGTGCACCACACTGCCGAAAATTTCAGTTTTATTACATTCTTATAATTCTATAATTTTTATACCGATTTTTGGGTTAAGACCTTGGCGACCCAAAATTGAATGATACGCTACAAATTAAATAAGACAGGAATTATAAGAGACATCGACAAGCTTTTGTTTTTATTGAACAGATAAGTGTCAAAGTTGATTAAAATATTGGCAATAACAGCCATTGTTATTCAAAAAAATTGCAAAAGTAAATCGCAAACATGTTTAAAATGAATGCCTTCATCGTCGATACTTGAATTAAGTTGGAGGGGGAGTGGTAAGGGTTTGCACTTTTGAAAAATCGATATTTGCTTAGCTATAAGTCTTTTCTTATAGCT
This sequence comes from Coremacera marginata, assembly GCA_914767935.1. Lineage (NCBI taxonomy): Eukaryota > Metazoa > Arthropoda > Insecta > Diptera > Sciomyzidae > Coremacera > Coremacera marginata. The sequence goes on along the minus strand of OU612045.1, from coordinate 1,229,327 downwards.
AAGCATCTCAAGAATATAGTGCCAAAATTTAAAGTAAATCAGAGCCAAACTCTAGAAGTTATTGACTAATAAGTCCCCTCTCCTCTAACACTGTACCTCTCACAATGAAATTTTAAACGAGTTTTTCTCAAAGCCACTTTTTAAAAGTTCATTCATTCACTGGCATTTAGCAACAACATAATTTATTCATTTCAAACTTGGTACACACCATCTACATATAAAATATTTCCTGCCCTCAACAAAAGGCTTAAGAATTTTTTAAAAATTAAGTGAGTTTCTACTTACAAAATGGCGGAATTTTTCATGATAGATAGCAATTTTCACTTCAAATGACCACCAAAAATTTAAAAATGAAGGAAATAATAATCCGAGAATGGTGGGGACAGGATTCGATGATACTTCGACTAAAATTTAATGTTCTTTGATTTCAGATAATTTCCAGCTGATATACAATCATCACCGCAAATCGTCTTCGCCAAAGACGTTCTTGGAAAAGCTTTGCCACCGGGTTGTTTGTAGATAATTTTTTGCATAAAATAATTTCAGAATTTAATTAAACTGATGCCTTATAATGTACAAAATGCTTCGCTAAAAGTGTTTTTTTCACGCGAAAGCCTTTTCTCCCTGCTTAAAAGGGTCAAAACTTAAAAAAACGTATTACTTAGGATTTAAAACAAGTTTAGCGCCGTAGTTTTTGAAGCTACCTTCGAGATTCTAGTATCGTGATTGTAGTATTTAGTGCAAAAATTTAAAATATTTAGTGCAAAAATTATTTAAATCGGATAATATTATTCGATAAGTTTTTATCACAACCAATAGCGAAAAAGTGTTTTCGACGACAACGGTGCCATTGGTTGCCATACCATAGCTTTTTTGATAGTAGCTCGTCATGAAACTAACGCATTGTTAATTTGCTTCATACGTTGGCAAGAGAAAGTAAAAAGGCACAATCATAAGCTAGAAATCATTTGAACTCTATAAAAATAAAAAATCCGTAGTACATTTTCAAAAGAATCAAAAATCAACACTTTGAAACTTTGGCTTGCAAGTTGCCACCCCATGAAAAACTTGCTAAAAATGTGGAAAAACTCAAGTTAAAATACCCGATTTAGAAATTTAGGAAAATGTATTGAACTTAACATGAATTTGGCAGTGCTCTTTCTCGATTTATGGTTTACTTTCATTGCTTTAATAACGTCAGACAATGCATTCAAATCCTTAATACTGCGATCGGTTTTTCATGGTCTGCGCGCTAACATACTAAAACTGTAACAAAAATTAAAAAAAAATGACCGACAATATAACTGAACTTTAATAAAATTTTACTTTTGACTCAATGACACTTGTAAACTTGTAAAGGTAAGTAAGCACACGTAATGAAAAGCAAAAGCGAAAAATAGTGGCAGCAACCTGCAAGCCAAAAAAAAAGACACAGCTTCGATAGTATCGTAAGTGTGGACGTGGAATTTTTGACTGATATATTTGTTGTTCTTGTTCATTTTTATGTTGGTTTAAAGTAAATATAATGTAATCTTTTGTTTAATAAATCGAAATAAATATTTCGGAATAATATGAATTTTTTTTTTTTGAAAATTTAAATTTTAACAAACAAACTATATTTTTAATATGTAATATACGTAAACTTAGTTCAATAAATAATTCGAATTTATTATATTTTAAAAAGAAATTATGTTTTTAATAGCATAACTTCCATGCCAGTCTCCAGTCTCCGTATATGTAAGCCTCCATAGTAGTAATCTTGCTGAAGATTAACAGAAATACACTACAAAAACGTAAGAAATATATGTATAAACTAATATAATTGAACTAATAAAATGAACTATGTATGCATCGCTTCTTCATATAGCAACGTCTTATTTTCTCAGGCATCAGGCGGACAAAGCGACGCCACCCTAACTGCCAGCAGACCCGTATGCATTGCTTGTAAAGCTCTGAGAAATTCATAAAACGATTCTATTCAATAAACAACACGATGTTGCGTTCGAGATTTCGGCACGACCTAAAGCACCAAGCGTATCAACGTCAGCAGCAACTGAATAATCAATGCATTTTTTTCTCATACGAAAATGTGAATTTTTCTTCATTTCTTTTACTATCGTGCGGCTTTATTAAAGAAGTGACAAGATCCAAAGTCACATAAAAGATATTCCTTTTATGCACAAAATAACTGCTATTTTGGCATTAATTTTATCTCTGTACGATGGATATTAAAGGCTGTATAAGGCCCTAAAGTATCCGCCAAAAAACGTTAGCATGGCCTTGAAAAAAATTGTGAAAATACCCCATACAAACCGCGCTGTAAAACGTTATTCTACGTCAAAAATTGTTTAAAAATACATTATTTCAACCATTGGTTAAAAAATTACTCCAAGATTTTTAGCAGAGTGGTATCACAAGCAAATATGATATTTTTTTTTTAATCATATTTCTGGAGAAGTAACAAATATTTTATTTATTTCTTTTATTTTTTCGTAAAAATTAATAATAATGATAATTTCAAATAAGGGTTGATCTTCAAATATGTGCATATGACGTGGTTTTGTGTCTGACTTATCTACACAAAACAAAGTTTGGCAAAAAAACTACTCTATAGATTTGCTTCAAATTTTAACAGTCTGAACCCAAGGCTATATAAGTTGATATAGGCAAAGAAAAATGTTCAAATGTTAAGCCTGTATGATACTTCATTTTTTTTTTTTGTTCAATTTTTGTCATTGAAAATTAAAACTGAAGCAGTTCAAATAGCCCGTATGATACTTCTTTTTTTTTGTCCAATTTTAAAATCTGAAAACAAGTGGCGCATGGGCAGGACAGACATATCTTGTAAGAAAAGGATAAACGTTGTTACTTTTCTTATTTTTGGTGTTTTTAAGAGCATTTAATTTGTTTGTATTTAATAAATTAATTTTAGCTACACACATCACTTCCAATTCAGCGTCCAATTTTCTTAAACAGTTTTGCTTACTCTAAAAATGTCAAAATAATTATTAACAGCAAAATATTTCACAGTAAATATTTGATCGAAACATAACGACGAACGAATTGAAAGAAACGGCAAAAACAATGTAATGAAAATACAGTCCGTCCCACATTTTTTTTCTCCAATTCGTACTATATGCGTACTCACTCACACCAATTGAATCTATGCATTCGTACTATTTGAACTGCTCTAGTTATCATTTTCAATGAGCAATTTAATGAAGTATCATACAGGCTTAAAGGCAGCATTAATGTCTGAATTTCTTAAAAGCACCTCAAAGTATACATTCAGCTGATTTAAATATTTCAATTTTTCGTTTTAAAAAACAAACCAAAAATTAAATAATGTATGTATTGTAAGAATAAGTCCCGAAAAGTTTAATACTATATAGTTGAAAAAATAAAACCAGAAAGTATAAAAATATATGTTTAATGACATTAAAACCCGAAAAGTTTCTAATTCAAATTAATCAAATTTATTTATTAAAATCTTTGAAAACTGTAGGGTAGAAAAAGTAAATCAAGGTAGTTTAAAAATTAACATATAAATTTAAGTATTCACATCGGTACTCATATCGTTTTATGTACTCATATCGTCCCTATGACTGTTTTATTAATGTTTTTAGAAATAACTTTAATAATGTTGACTACAATCTGTGTGATATCCAGTTCAAAGTTATTCAAACGAAATCTAAATAAAATACAAAAAACCAGCACTGAGAATATTTTTCAAAATTTGCTGTTTTTTCTGTTAACATCTAATAACTTTATTCAGAGATATGCATAACATATGGAACACATGTGGAATAAAAAGTAATTCCAGTGAATGAAAATACAGAAACAGTATTAGAAAAGAATAAATATAATAAATATCTGCAACAAAGAATAGTTCTCCAAACACATTAATAGAATTTTAATTATGTTTAACAAACGTTTCATTTTTCTATGAAATAAAAACATTTATTTTTGCATGTTCTTCAGCTTAAGTTAAAATACACAAAGCAACATAAAGAGACTTATTTGCTAAATTTAAACTTTAAAATCAAATGTTGAAATGAGTTTTCGAAAGTCTGGAGTCCAAAGTTTAAACAGAGCAAAATTCAAGATATGTGACCTATAAAAATGTGTGTTGGTGTGAATATAATTTAGCAAAAAATTAAGTGCAAAAAATAACTTTTAAGTACTTTTTAGCTGTTAATGTTGCTATAAATAAACCTGATGATTTTTAAGTGTCAATTAATTGATTTCAACACGCGTCAAGGCGAGCTTACATAACTTTGGACTAAGATATTTTTTCTTAAAAACAATAAAATAAACACTCAAGAAAAAATTTAAAATAACTGATGCTATAAAAATTTGCCATGATCCAAAACCAAGTGACACGCTTTGTGTTAATTTATATTTTGTAAGTTTTTTTCCTTTTTATAGCCAAAAAGACGCACCTTAATAAACCGCATTCCAAGGTAATGACGTTGATTAAGTCAGAGAGTTTTTAATAAGTGTCTGCAAGAAAAATGAGCCCAGCATGAAGTGTGCTGAAGTATGTACAACAACAACAACAACAAAAATCACTATAGCAACAACGATAATTAAAACAACAAATATGTGTAGATTTATCTCTATGTCAGTAAGATCAAATATAAATCCGTTGTTAAGGCTGGTCAAGTCAGGTGTTAGGCGAGAAAGCAAAATAAAAAGACACTTCATCTTTATCTTACGTAAGGTTTAATGAACAAAAAAAAAAAAAAAACAGGTAACGAAAAAAGGTTAAATGTAAGTAAGCAGTAAGGCAAGATTCTGCACACATCACATAAAATTGAGTTTTACTGTCACAACAACAACAGTATACAGAAGAAAAAAAAGGCATTTATCTGGCTGACAATAAGCCAACAACACGCACAATTGTGGCCACAATTAACAACTACAGCGGCGATGGTAACTCTGCGGAAGACTTGAGTCATTGGCTTAATATATGCAAAGAATATTTAATTAAGCAGAGAACATTCAGGTAGAAAGTGGCGGACAGCAACACCCGACACATATTTTTCGTTCTTCGATATGGTTTTACTCACACTCTTACATTTTTTATCGTTTAAGTAACGAATTTTTATGCTAAATATCATTGACGGACACTCAACGCGTACTCAGCTCAGCAATATGCTGCTGAAATAATATTAACAACATTACGTCAGTGCAGCAGCAGTTTGTGCAGACCATATTTGTAGGACAACAACAACAATATCAGCATCAAAAGTACCCATATAGCGCATGCCATTTGCAACGGAAGTAGGCCAAGAGACCTGAAAGCATGACGTTTAAAGTAATGAGGTGAAAAACCTTAACGGCATTTTATTTGTTGCTGTTGCTGTTCCACGCAATAAAAGCTGGTTGTCGTTTCTGTTCTTGCTGCCATACAAGCCACATGTAAACATGTCGCAGCCCAAGCCAATTGATTGCCTTTATTGAGCGCAACCAGCCGTAACCATGGCGCACTGTAGTACCCCGCATCGCGATATATGTGCCAACTTGGTCAATAGAAATGTTGTGACACAAGAAGTAGAAGAAGCAGCTTGAGAATTTTGCCGCTAGCTTGAATGTAAGCTAGAGTTTCAACACCAGCATTTGCTTAAGGGGAGAAATTCGTCGAAACGCCCGTAAATGAGTAATTTTTTTTTTTTAATTTTTTTTTTTTAAGGTGATAAAATAATCACACAATTTTAAAATGTTGACATAATTTTATTAAACGAGTGTAGTACAGTCATTTGGTAGTTTTACCTGGAAAGTTTTCCGGGAATTTTGAAAATTGTTGCATTTTATAGATTTCGATGTGCTCTTTCCGAATTTAAACTTTGCCACATCGTATTGTTGCCGCTCGCGCCACCATATTGGCAAAATGGCGCCTAAAAACAGTTTTTTGCTTATATCTTCTTTCCAACTTATTTCACGAAAAAACATATATGTACAAGATTAAACTGGAGAAATTTCCTACAATTCATGCTATAACCTGTTTTTTTCGTAAAATCATTCGTTTTGGCTTACCGCCAAACTGGAGACAGCAGTGTATTTCAAATAAAATAAAAATTTTTTATATTAAAAATATATACATTGTATTAGACTGCGTTAGATTTATATTTAAAATGCTTAAATATTTGGGGCCCTACGTGCCCTCCGGAATTGTAAACGATGGTTGCAAATGAAGTAATTTAAAAGTTAAAGAAAATCCATTTTATTTTGGGATTTTTTATATGATATTTTTATATTATTATGATATTAAAATAAAATTTTATGCATTTCAAATTCGCGGAAGCCATCTATTTTGATGTTCAATTTGGTGAAGAACCTGATTCTGAACTTGGAATCACCAAATAATTTAGTCCGGTGCTACCAAACTCACTGCAAAATTGAGATTATCGATTATTTTAATACTATTTTTCATGCTGACCTATTAGGTCGATCCTGATAAATTTTCAAAAACTTTTTATGCAATATGAAAGGCCATTTTGTGTATACAGTAACTAAAGTAAAAAGTTTTTGAAATCTATAAAAAGTGCCCATTTTCACTACACCCGGCAAACATTCCAGGTAACCACGTTTTTTTCCCCCCAAATGACTATACTAATAGTTAAGCTCAATAGCTGAAGTTGCCCACAAAAGATTTCAGAATTTCTGGTTCTATTCTGTGGGAGTACCACCAGATTGAGAGCATAACTTTTTTCTGGCATTATTGTGGACAATCCACTTTTCCTCGCCGTACTTATACGGTTGAGAAATGGGTCGCTTTTTCACATTTCATCAGCATAATTGCAAATGTCAACTCGAAACAGCTGAGACACAGTACGAGAAGTCTTTGAAAATGCAGTTTCGATATAATCGTATTTAAAATTCCAATATGATAACCTTATAGTAATTTTAAATCAGCAATTCTAGGAAAAAAGTACTGGGAATTGGCCAATAAAACGTAAAATATTTATTATTTATTCAAAATTATTTCATCTCCTTCCAACCCAAATAATTTACTTATACCAGCGAATATCCATTCATCAAAAGATTTTTCAAGCCCATTTTTCGGAATCGACTTCAGTTCTTTTTTCAGTTCAATTTTCTATCGACTAAAAACGGGTGCCTCAAAGTGTTAGGTTGAGTTTTGGAAAGAGTAAAAAGTTAGCCGGAGCCATATCAGGTCAGTACAGTGGTTGTTCGATGATATTTATTAATTTTTTGGTGAGAAATTTGTTCATAATACAACCCTTGTGAAATGGTGCCTTGTCGTGGTGCAAAATCCATGAGTTTTCTTTCTACAAACCTTGCCTCTTTTGATGTATTTGCTCTCTCGAACAACAAATCACGCCCAGATAATATTTTGTATTTACCGCTTGACCTTCAGACAAGAATTCCATGTGCACAACATAAGTTTTTGAACTAGTCGAGCGGCCAAGTGCAAGGGTTGGAATTAATTTGTGAGACACAGAAAGTTCAGCGGCTATCTCTCTCAAACTATAATGACGTTTTTCCGTCACTATTAAGCATTCTGTAAAATGTGCAGCGATTCGACACACGAAATTTCATTACAAAATTTGAGACAAATTCTTTGTCCAATATTACTTGGAATGCACTGACAAAGTCGGGCACTGTAAAAAACTAAATGACAGATCACGCTCAATTTCACTTGAAGATAGAGGACAGTTGAGCCAACTTAGCATCAAAAACAATTTTTATAAGCCCTTCATCGGAGTTTTAAATTATCATGTTCCGGTACATTTTTGACAAAATGGAAAATAAGCCTTCAGCCTCTTTGAAAAGCTGGTTATCTCCGATCTACTGCTGTTTTCAGGCTGTTTTCAGGCTGCTTTTATCTCAGCGAGACTCACCCGATTATGTCTTGTTACTCCCGCGGCTCGGTGTTTTCTTCGAAAACTGTGTAGTAGGTGCCAACAATTATATATAACTTCTTCATAATTTTGACAATACAAGTGTAGCTTTCACTAAATATCCCAGCAGCAATGTAGGCTATGATTTTAATAATATTGATTCCAGAATGCAGGTACTTTGGAAGCATTATATGTATGGTCACCCAAGAACCTTTCAAGTAAATCATCTCAAGGAAATCTTTATAAATTGGTAGAAGACGCAGTTCAATCTCGCCGCTAAGTAATGGAGTAGGACCTCTAAGTTTCGGATATACTTACCGATAACAGTCTTTAGTTTTTTTTTCAGTCGCACTTGCACCGTCGCTTGTACTTGGCCCGAAACTTTCCTCACTATTAACATTGATAATGTAGTTTTTTAGAAATTTTTCGAGCGTTATTACCTCGCGTGTGCCACTTTAGTTTAAAAACTCAACTGCACAAGAAAAACTAGCTAAACTGGATGTAATACTCGGACAACGATACCTGCAGTTAAACGAAGTATTGTAAAAGAAAAGTTGTTTCACCTGAATCGCTACGGCTATCTAACTCTCTAGTTTACGATATGCGGACCCCAACGCTTTCAACTATCTGTAATAGCTCCTCAAATATTTAATATTTTGAAATTTCTTCTTTCCAGTAAACTGTCATATTATTATACTTTCGAAGTATGAGAAAAAACAATCGATTTTTTTCGAAATTGTAAAGGGTTTCTCCCCTTAATACAAGTCACACACACACTCGACACTGCAAATGCTTACCTTTATTTTACCGCCTTCCGTCCCAAATGCTACTGACTAGTTTTTGCTATATAGTGCATTGACAATATTCAGCATTTGACACACATGCGGCTTTTTATAACACTTGCGTGTTGGCAAAAAGAAAAACAAGTACTGGAAAAAAGCGAAGTATGAAGGCAGTTGAGAAAAAATGTTGCTAATTAGCTTAGCACCTTTATTTACGGCATGGCTGCTAAAAGGTTTATTTATTATTTAATACAAAAAATTTCATTGAATAAGAAATGGGTTATTTTATAAATGAATTGCCAAGACCAGACAGATAGGCTAGTTTTTGGAAATTTAGTTTATTTTTTTCCTATACAGTGTTGATATAGTTCAGTGAACTCTTAGCCTAATTGCTGAGCCCAGCCGAAAAACACTTTGGAGCAAAAGAGATGCATGACTTGGTTTTCTTATTGCTCTAATGTGTTTTCAGCCCGGCTCAGCAATTAGCGTTCACCATGTTCACAACATGGAGTTAAGATATTTAAATTTGTTTTGGCATATTCATTTTGGAGTTATAGTCAAATGGCAATAATTCTTTTGACGCCACGTTATCCCACCATAATATTCATGTGTAATCAATAAATGAAAATTTTTATATGACTCAAATTTCTTTTTTTTTTTATGTACCTGAAAAAAGACAGTATTTGAAAAAATAAACATGGCATCTGCAAGTGGACACAGCATTTTTTACCTACATTTTGCCTAAATACGGCAGTTAAGATAAAATATTTTAACTTGAGAGCCAAGAAATAAAGATAGTGGGTGACTAACGAGAAATATACAATAATGTCAATTTTGAATTTCATGCTCGATGTCTCACTCTTCCTTATTACGGCAATATAATGGATTGCACCATAAACAAGATGCGATTAAAAAAATACTTAAGTCTTTTTTATTATTTTTCTTTCATATCATGCTTTTAATTGGCATGGTCAAAACGAAAAGCCAGAAGCTTCAATCGTTTTGACATGAAACCACCAATTTGTTAAATATAAAATTTATTATTGTATTTATTCACACTTAACATTTAAGTCTTTTGTATACAATAAGATGCTATAATGAGCAATAATTTCTTTATTTTTAAAACTTTATCATTTTGGTTCAATGAGTTGTTACATAGCAGCTTAGCACAAAATTTAACACTTATATTAATGCTCTTCTCATAAAATGTCTTAACGATCTGAAGGCGTTAAGTATTGCTGATGTTCCATAACCATCGTCATCACTGAAGATGATATTGGGCAAACTTTGAAATGAGCGAATGACTCGCAGCTTGAATACAAAATTTTCATCAAGTCTGTTTTATTCCATAGCGTTTGATTTTATCCAGTTTCCCTTTATATTAGTTGATTTTATTTAAGTTCATCATTTTTTTCTAAAATATCCATAAAACCATTTCAATTTGATTTAAAATCTTCATGTCATGTCTTTTTCAGTAATATTTTATTTTGTTGCTTATGTTTATTTTACCTTGTAACTACTTGACTAGCTTTAATTTAATGATAATAATTTTATTATATCTTATTTGAATGGTAATTAAACATAGCCCTGAGGATAGAAATTTCCCTATTTTAAATGCAGTGAATTATAGTTGCTTTCTTGTTGTAGCTATTATATGGGGACCAAGAATATTTCCAAGAAAAAACATGTATCTACAAATTTGGGGTTTGTGGGTTAAATATTGTGATTACTATTACAGCATATTTATTGGAAGTGGCCACACAAAGTATAAAAAGAGACAACAATTGTTTTAAAGCAATAAAAAAAATTTAAATAAATAAAATTATCACTAATGATTGTAAATTAATACAATAAAAGAAAGGTCATCAATAAAAGAAAGGTCATCTGTACTGCTATTAAGCATGTATTCGAAAGTAACCAGCAGTAAATATGTGTGTATCCGTCACGGAAATTTTAAGAGAAACTTATACATAGAAAAGACAATATTAAGATGGTTAAAAGGGCAAATGTGGTAAGTGAAAATATGAAAATATTCAGGAAAAGTGACAATTTTAAAGTTTCAATACATATCAGTAACAAGCACTTGTTTTAACTTTGTACTTATCAGCTTAGAATAGATTTTCAATTACAACAATTTTACCGTAGCCATAACCATATCCACATGGTTATTTCTTACCATAATCAAAATTATGACCATAAACACAAACACAAACACAAACACAAACACAAACACAAACACAAACACAAACACAAACACAAACACAAACACAAACACAAACACAAACACAAACACAAACACAAACACAAACACAAACACAAACACAAACACAAACACAAACACAAACACAAACACAAACACAAACACAAACACAAACACAAACAGAAACAGAAACATAAACATAAACATAAACATAAACATAAACATAAACATAAACATAAACATAAACATAAACATAAACATAAACATAAACATAAACATAAACATAAACATAAACATAAACATAAACATAAACATAAACATAAACATAAACATAAACATAAACATAAACATAAACATAAACATAAACATAAACATAAACATAAACATAAACATAAACATAAACATAAACATAAACATAAACATAAACATAAACATAAACATAAACATAAACATAAACATAAACATAAACATAAACATAAACATAAACATAAACATAAACATAAACATAAACATAAACATAAACATAAACATAAACATAAACATAAACATAAACATAAACATAAACATAAACATAAACATAAACATAAACATAAACATAAACATAAACATAAACATAAACATAAACATAAACATAAACATAAACATAAACATAAACATAAACATAAACATAAACATAAACATAAACATAAACATAAACATAAACATAAACATAAACATAAACATAAACATAAACATAAACATAAACATAAACATAAACATAAACATAAACATAAACATAAGCATAAACATAAACATAAACATAAACATAAACATAAACATAAACATAGACATAAACATAAACATAAACATAAACATAAACAGAAACAGAAACAGAAACATTTGTAGTTGCAAAACTGTGGCGAACAGAAGAAAATGTAATTTTTAAATACTCCGCCACTTGAGCCACTTGCTGGGCACTAATGATATATGTTATGTGATTTAACTTATGTGTTTGTCATTTGCAACCTATTGCAAATAAGTTTCTATGATGATGCACATAACAGCACAAGAATTAAAATTTAATTTCATTAAAATTGAACTACAAAAAGCATTCCTTTAATATCTCCTTTACTTCAAGTATAAGATATCTCTTAAATTAGTCTTTTCTTCCCTCCACTTTTAAATTATTTTAACTATGACTTTGCTTTAAACAATATCTCATTATCTAAATGGTCATCATTATGGAGCACCCCAATCAGAGCCACAGCATGATATTGAAATATTTCTCTTATGTAATTTATTTTTCTTTCTAACCTAACACAGAATGACAAAGCAGTGCAATGTTTTCCTTTGCCCAAGCAACAAAACTGGATTTATATGCATTAAAAAATAAGAAAAACTTTATGAAAAATTTCTTTTAATTTTCTTCGTATTTTTTCTTCCTGCAAAGGACTCATGACCCATGGATTCATCTGTATTTCTATAAAAATACTGTTGAAATTTAGAGAAAATGTAGAAAAAATCTTGTATGACAAGCACAGAATAAGTAAAAAAAAAAAAAGAAAAATACAAACAAGTTACAAAAAAAAAGTAAACGTTATCGTTATACGTTGCACTGTTTACAGTGTGTGCGGAATATTATACAGCACCCTACCATTCTGTATGGCATTCAGCACTCTACAATCGCCATTCAAGTCAATTCAATTCAATTAAATTCAAGCCATTGGATTTTGTTAAAGCAAACTTCAGAGATGCCATCCTTTCATGTTGATATCGTTAATCCTTGGAATTCTTGCAGCTACTTCTACTTATTGCTATTTGCAATGAGTTGCAACTCTAATTATTTTCGAGCACATATTGGAGAAATTTTCTACGTTTTTTTTTTTTCGAAAATATTTGAAGAAAATCTAGCTGCAGTACTTGCACTGGATAAGACACTTCAGTCTATTGCGGAATGTGAATGTGTGTATTTTTTTCGCCTCTTGTTACTGCTCCTTTTTTTTTTCTTTTTTGTTTGGTTTATTGAATTTATAGAATTTTTACTTTCTGAAGTTATATGTGCCAATACGGTGCAATTTATTTCCTTCGATTGACTTTAGTTTATTTGAGAGTGCCCCACTTGAGTGGGCGTTTGTTGGGTGTTGGATGTGTTTTGAGTAGCACACGATATGCCAACCTTTGCTTATATTCATGTTCTAATTTAATTCATTTATTATGCAAAAAGTAGGATACGCAAACTTATTCGTATTGAACATTCTTCTGACGTCATCTACATGTACCTTAACCAACCAATTCCCAAATGTATGCTTTAGTTGCTGTTCTAATTTTCGCCACGGCTTTTGAAGATGTGTTTTTTTTTTTCTATATATTCTCTTCCTTTACTGCTACTGGAGCGTTCGTTAAATGAATTTTCAATTTATTTTTTTCTCTCTTTTTAATTCGCTTCTAATTCGTAATTCTGAGATTTTTTCTGATTTTACGATTTTTCCAATTTTGTTTTATCTAGTTTTTTTTTTACCTTTCCTACAGTTCTTTTGAAGTATCAAATTTGTAGATGATTTTTTTAACTTTGTTGCTTTTTTCTCCTTTTTGCTGCTTTTGCACTTTTTCCTTTACTACTTTTATTAAATTTTTCCCACTTTGATTGATGTATTGCTGTCAATATATACACTACTGTTCCTGCCAGAAACTGATATTTATGTCTTCATAAACTTTAGCTATGTGAGTGTGTAAAAATTTCACATTAATTATGTTGCGGTTGAACAGGTTGGACGTTAACTTCAACTCGGTTCAGTTCAGTTCAGCTGATTGTATTTTTAGAGACTTTGTGGTTTTCATCCACAAACTTTATTCACTCTATTTATAAGTCATGAATTCGGGGTTGCTTTCTAGTTCTGTCCTGTGCTGTCCTGTATTAATGAATTAAGTTTGTTATGGTTGAAAGTTAGCCACTACAAAATAATAATATAAATAGAACAAAAATCTGACCAGTCACGTCATTACCGTCTGAGTGTATGAGAATGAAAAAAGGACAGACCAATATTTGTGTAGGAAATAGGATAGCAGAAAAAAGCTACAACTCTGAGTAGATATTGAAACTTTATCCCATTGCTATTAATTTTATAGATGTGTTGGCATGAATAGCTAGCTAAAATTAAGTTAAGTAAAATGTCGAAACATCAAAAAAGTGCCTAGTGAAACATAAAACCACATTAATAATGAAATCTGACCCCAATCATCGTATTTTATTGGTATAGCATTTGTTAATACAAAAAATATGAGCCTTCCTAATATGGAAACAGTAAGCATTGCCATAATGTAGTCCAAAAATATTTGTTTGCAGAGCAATAAATATTTTTTTGAGGCCAAATGCTAACCGGAAACCAGCTTCACTTTCATTTTCACACCAATCAGAGCAGAAATCAGAATTGATTTCAAGATACATACATAATTTATTAATTGATAGCTCTATTGAGCTATGATTCTGCCATTTCGTGCACTGAATACAAAATTTAGGTCAAAATTGTGGAATATCGTTGTAACAGAATGTATTTATTTATTAATTTATTTATGAGTCTATGCTTTTGAACCTCTCTTCGACATATGTATCTGATGTGTCAGAAAACTTACTTTATTATTTATATTCTATGACAGCAGTTGTTGAAGAATAATTTTGAAATAATCATTGTTGACGTTCATTTTTTTTTATCAAAAATTGGCCTATCAATTTATCAAAAGTTTATTTAGCCACAATACAGTAGTTGTATTTCTTAATTACTTAAAAGATTTTCATGTCATAGGCCAGTGATCGGCAAACTTATTCGTTCGCCAAAGAGCCAAATATGTACATTAGAACTATTAAAAAAAACATGTTGAAGTCCAAATCTGTTATCATTATATAATCATATCCATAATTCCATTGAATACAAATGTTTATTTATGGACTCCAGCTTCATGTCTTATTTTTATTCTCCTTACTATTTTCAACTTAAGGAATGTTAGTACTCTGGAGGCCTATAAACAATGCTGATTTCTGGAGTTTTTTTTTAATACATAATTTCAGCTCTTTGAATGAATTTCGTTTATTTTGACAGTTTAGCGTAGTTTTCTGTGCCACACTAAATCCAAAGCTACAAAATGAAGAATGTTCAAAACAACGTATAGATTACTTGTCCTAGTTTCGTACAGTACGAGAAGCAATACTATTTTCCATACAAAACTTTATTGCTTCGTCTATCTTGAAGGGATAAATTTTGTATTTTCATTTCGATCAATGGAATTTGGCCAAGCACTTCAGTATCTAGGAACATTGTTTTAAAAAATTAATTATGGCATTATCGATAAAAATAGATCAAGCTTCTTACCTCGTTATACTTTGAAAATTTCACAAGCTTCTTTAAAAAAGATTGTACATACTCGTACCCAAAGCTGGGCATTTTACGATTACAATTACTTTCCAATTACAATTACAGTAATCGAAATCTATATAAATTACCGATTATGATTACTGTAACTCTAATGTAAAGAAGTATTATTGCAGTTACTGTAAACGGTATACACTTAAAGTCGATCGATTTTCTTGTAACAAAATTACAATTACATTTATTGAAAAATCTATTGATTATAATTACGGTAATTGTTATTAATAAAAAATTACAGTAAAGATTATTGTTATCGTTATTATTTTTTTTTAATTTAAGTACATACTGAATAAATGCTGGCCTGCCAAAAAAAAATTTGCTTATTTTTCCCCATTATTTGTGGACAAAACCTTATTGTGGCTTATATCAATAAAATACGCGTCAATATTAATCATAAATATTATCCAGTATAATGCAATTTATAAATGCTGTGGTGAATGATAGTGCAATAATAACCTTTAACAATTCCAACACTAGAAATGTGTGCGGGTCAGCACACATATATTTGTTTTTGATATATTTAAATTTATTGTGTAAAAATGCTGAAAAACAACATAATATTTGTTTACAAATTAAACGCATAATTTGATAAATCTTTTATATAATTTTTATTTAAATGTGCCTAAAGGCAATGATTAAAAATTTAAAAGTTACAATACATCAATCCTTAGTGTATTGATGGGGGGGAGGGGGGGCTGAACGTATGCTTATCACTTTGCTCAATAATTACAAATAACATTACGCACATTTAAGCCATTATATATATGAATAATAAATATTTATGTATGTCTGCACATTAGTAATAATTATTAATTTATAAATATTTATGTTTGAAATTGGCGCCCTGTAGCTATTTAAGTATTTAAATGCTTGGCTATCAAAGTGAATTGATGTAAGCCAAACGTCAGGACCCTGTAACGATTGTAAGTCAGTCACATACTCAGGCAGAGTATTGATGCGATTGAACGTGTGTGTGTATGTGCATGTCTATATATATGTTCAAAATACTTTTGAAGAACCACAATAAAGACAAGCCACAGCCACAACATCCTGGCCTCTAGCCAGCCTCTAATTTTGACATAACTTAGAATTTCAAATGCTCCAGACATGAAATCATAATTAAGCAAATTGTTGTTGTTGTTGTTATTAATATTTAAAGTGCTTGTTTTTGTGTGTTTGTGTCTATGTTAATGTCTGTTTTGTGCTTATGTCGTTTTAAGCTCTTGAGTATAATCAATAATATTAGCCACAAGTGTTTCTTCATTAAGCCCAAAAGCTTTATCTTTGCTCTTCCGCCGGTATATTTACGTACATTAGTGTTTCTTAGGTTTCTGTAAGTGCTTTTTATAGAATGCGCCATATTAAGAAAATGTAAGCAAAATACCATTTCCTTCCGCTTCAGTGGTTGCTAAACCACAAAACAAGTTGAATAACTTGAAATTACTAATTTTCATTTTTCTGCTCATTGCGTTTCTTTTAAAATAGATTTAATTTATTTTTTAATAAAACTCAAATTTTGTGCGCTATGTTCCGCATCACAGTCATACCAGTGAAACCTTTTAACAAAACTGTAGTTTTTGCAAATTAATATTTGTGTCAAGTGCTTCAATTTAAAAAATATGAATATTTATTTAGTTGATGGTAGACAGACACGCAGTCATTGAACCAAATCGAAGATTTTGTGTAAATGTTTGTGATTGTATTTCTAGTGATAAATTTAATTAATATACAAAAAAAAAATATGTAGGTCTATTCCGATTTTTCCAATTTTAAATTAAAAATGGTTATATATTGTTTTTAATTATGAATTCAAACACATAAAACACACAAGATAATTAAAAAAGCTTGTTTTTTAAAATAGAATAAAAGAGTTTTTATTTCAAACAGTTGTTTAGTGATCTTTTTTTTTGAGAGTGATTCAATATTATCAGCGCTATGAAAAATCGCCCAAAAGAAAAATTGCCCAAAAGAAAAATCATAAAAAAAAAAAATTAAAAATCACCCAAAAATTAATAAAAAATAGCTCAATGAAATTTCACCCAACAAAAATGCGAAAAAAAAAAATGCAAAATCGCCCAATTTTTTGCATTATTCCCCGAAGAACAAGATTGCCTTGTACGTAAATGAGCTGAGTTTTCAAGGCCAATTTAATTTTTTCAAGGCCAGTTTCAACTCCATGAATCATGTTCAAAAAACTATAAAAACATTTCGTATGAGCAATTTACTTTTAGCTAAAAAATTTCATGTCTTGGCTGTTTTGTAAAAGGGTGAGCCGTCAAAAAAGCAGCACCGTATGTTTTGGTTATTTTGTAAAAAAAAACGCCGCAGACGAAATGTTCTGGTTATTTTGTAAAAGGATGAACCGTAAAAAAAACGCCGCAGGCTAAAAATTTTTATAAAAAATCGCTCGACAAAAAAAAAGAAAAACAAAACCGCTTCTTCTACTTCTCTATCTATCCACTATCTCTAAGAACTGATTCACGTTTTGATATTGAAAACGAAAAAGTCACCCGAAAAAATGGAAAATCCCCAAAAACAAAAACGAAATTTCACCCAACAAAAATGCAAAATCGGCGATGTTCATAGCGCCCCGTCACGGAGGTACTGCCTAAGGATATGCAATGGCTTTTAGGTTGATCAGTTACAACAGCGATGGCCATAAAAATATTTATATCAGGATAGGGACAATAAATACCAAAAACACCTAAAACAACAACAACACCCTAACAATACCAACAACACCAACTACATTAACACGACCAACAACACCAAAAACACCATATGATCTGTTACAAATGATTTACATCACAAACGTCCAAAATCACAAAAACACCAAAAGCACAAACAAAACACCAAATGCAACAACAGCATCACCAACAACACCAATAAGAATCAAAAACTGCATTTTTTATGCAATTTTGTATTGTATATCTTTTGAGATGCTTTCTCTCTTTCTCTCTGTCCCTTATACTAAATCTCTCTTATTCAAGAAAATAAAGATTGTTTACAGATAAGAAGTTTCACTTTTTGAATTCAGAAATTTCCCCTTCAGTACGGGTCTGGCGCCTCACATCAACGTGAAAGAGGGTGAAATTAAAAAAAAATTGGCGGCAATTCTTGATCAGAGTAAATCAGATCCATGATACAATATTTACAAGGTAGGAGTGACAGATCATTTGTCGACCGCCATCTGTCAAAAACGAAGAGAGAAAATAAAGAAGCAGAAAAAAAGCTTTAATAAAATAATTATCAGCAAGCCAGCAAGATCTTGAATGTGGTGCGAAACAAAAACGCGTAATGTATGTAGAAAAATGTTATTGCATCATTTTTTTTGCTGCTGTTGTCTGATTATAGCAATGTGGAAACTTCCAAGGACATAACAGTACAAGTATGCGGCTGTCGTGGAACGTGGTTGCGGTGCAAATGCTGGACAAGGCAGCCGAGGTGCGACTACCAACACAGCGTTCGTACAGACCACTGATGCGTTTTCGGAGGAAGCTGGCGCCATCAATATATGCAAAGCTAGTAGCAGCAACGGGCTTAACAGCCACAATGTTTATTATATATGTTTTCCAAAACATAAATTTGCACTTCGTTTTCACTTTTTGTTCTTTCGTCGCATACACAGCTGATTTTGACACACGGTGGTCGACGCTCGTGACGAAATAGATAGTTGTCAAGGCTAACTTGTAGTGATTGTATCATGATCAGATCTATGTGACATTGTGTACTATTTTTGAGAAAAGAGCAAAGAGAAAAAATAAAGCAGACACAGTTCAATAGTATCGTAAATGAAGACGTAGAATTTTTTGTTTGATATATTTGGTGATAAATTTGTTATTCTGCTTCATTTTTGTGTTGGTTAAAAAATAAATGTAGTTCAATGTTAAGTTAATAAATAAAAAATTAAAATAAATATTTCGAAAAAATATGAATTTATGTTTTTGCTGCAGTAAAAAACTTATATCTATAAACTAGGGTGTCCCAAAAAAGTTGAAGTTGTTTTTTTTTAAGACATACCTCTTCATTTTTTCGTATGATGTTGAAATTAGATTGGATTTAGGTATTTTTACGAAAAAGTTCCCAAAAGTCGAAGAGTGCTCTTGTTGTTTTACACTTTGGCTCTAATTTCTTTCATTTTTGGCTATCACCAAGTACTGACATGTGTCGATGCAAGTCAGCACGGCTTCCCATGGTCCTAGGTACACGAAATTTTATTTACACTTATTTCAACCTCAAACAAAAAACTTAAAAGAGTATGTCATAAAAAAAAAAAAAAACTTCAACATTTTTGGGACAACTTAATATAAATGTATTATTCATTGTATTAATCTTGCTGAAGATTAACAAAAACAATAACAAGTGAAAAAAACGAAAGCAAATGATATGTATGTATGTAAATTGTATATACCCTGTAGGAAAATCAACTAATTTAAAAGTAGTTGATAAAATAGTTTTTTGTCAACCACAACTAGTTAAAATTCTGACTTTTTTCCATAGAACGAACTAACATATTTTGTATGGTGATGTCAGCTAAATAAGTCAATTGACTTTCGTCTGCATATATTTACAACTACTTGTTAAATTAGTTAAATTTAAATTATTTTTTAACTACTTTAAAATAAATCACTTGAAAACCGCATATATTTTCAGCTACTTGTTAAATTAGTTATATTTAAATTATTATTTTAATTACTTTAAAATAACCAATTGAAACTATTATAATATTTGATGAAATAACATGGTTAAATATATATAAACTTGTAATCTAATAAAAATTTGCAATTAAAACATGTCAAAATCAGAGTAGTTGCCACCTTAATATAATTCAAAGTAGTTTAACAATCACTTGTTTTTAAGTAGTATTTCAATTACTTCATATATAATGCAATAAGAACTATTCAGAATTGAAGTGGATGCTGCCTTAATATTATTCAAAGTAGTTCAAACTGTTTTATTTTAAATTAGTTTTTTAATTAGTTGTTTTTAATAACAAGTTAGTTTGTTCCTATAGGGTACATACATATTAATAACAACAACAACACAAGCAGTTGCTGAGAAAAATTCTGAAAACGATACGTTTCAACAAACGACAATGTTGCTTTCGTGATTTTGGCACACGCCAAACCAACAACCATAACATCAACATAAGCAGCTACTAAAGCAGTTTATGCATGATTTTTCTCATATGAAAATGTAAAAGTTTCGTTTTGGATTTTGCTTTTTGTGACTTTATTAGAGAATCGACAAAATCTACAATAAGATATTCCTTTCATTCGCCATGTAACTGATATTTGGCATATATTTTATCTATATATGATGGTGGCGGCCGTGGCGTAGTGGGTAGAGTGTGTGACTCTTACGCCCGAGAACCCAGGTTCGAATCCTCCATCCGACACAGAAAGTTTTTTCAATTGAATTAATTTTTCTGTTCGGCCGTCACCTCTCTGCAGATAATGGCAATCCTCAGAGAGTACAAACTGCCATGAAAAGCTTCTTGAGAACTTAAGCCGTTCGGAGTCGGCGTAAAACATGTAGGTCCAGTTCTCGATCATTTGTGTGGAAACATTTCACATCACACACAACACAATTGATCATAAGAAGCTCGGTCAAAGTCCTTTCAAGGGCTGAAATGGCCATTTTCGTTCGTTCGTCGTCGTGCGTTCGTTTATGATAGATATTTAAGGTTGTAGGTTAGACCCGTAGACAAAGGGGGGCTTTTAGGTGATCAAACCCCCTCCCCCCTTAGGGTCCAGAAAGTATAAAGAAATAACACAAATGAGACTTCAAATTCAAAATGTGATTTTTTTTTTTAGATAAACTGTAATAATGATGTTAATTTTCTTAAAAACTTCACTTAACTGTTGAAAAATTTTTTTGCCCAAGTGAAAGATTAACTATGCTAATAAAAGCCATATTCATTATATTGGAATTCATCTCCAAGGAATATGTATTTTAAAAAATCAGTTTCAATGCTCAAAATGTCCCTGATATCCAGTAAAATATATTTTTGAAATTATACCTAGAACGAATATAATTTTGTAAATTGAATTAAATTAGCTTGACATTTCTTTTGCCATATCTATCCAGCAAACCATAGTTGACGACTATGTCGAAATTCCGACTAATTCGTAACTATTTCGAGCTGTCTTAAAGAAATCGCTACAATTTCGTTACGCAAATATCGGAACAGTTTCACTTTTTATACGAATTTATATAAAATTTCGCTATGCGACTGTTTGCACGACATATTAAAATGCTAACAGAGTAAAATTTCCTTTCTTTCGAACTGTCTGAACGAAATCGTAACATTTTCGTAACATTTTCGTTAAGACTCGTTACGAAATCGTTACGATATTTTGTTACAAAGTCTTGTCAATTCCTTCATACGATTTTCGTTATGATTTCGCAACGAAATCGGATTTCGAAATCGGAAAGATTTCGAAAGATTTCGATTTAAATAAACTCTTCTCATCTCTCTTATGGTCTTTTAAAAACAGGCATATTCAGTCTTAAAAGAAAACAGATTTGCTTAAAAATTTTGATAAATTTTTTTCAGTTATTACTGGTATCTTTTTAAAAATTTTTTTCAGTTATTACTGGTATCTACTTATAGATTTTTATTGGTTTATTTGTTGTAATAGATTTTAAGCTTTATCGAAAATAAAATAAAGCAAAGCAATATATATAAATTACAACTAACCAATTTCAGTTATATCAATTGTAATTTGAACTAATATCAAAGTTATTTAAACAAGATTTTCAAAGTCATCAGTACCTTGCTGGTAGTCATAGTGAATACTTCAGAAATATGAACTGCATAAAATAGTCGTATTGCATTAACTGCATTCATATTAAATATTAGCTGTTGTACTCGTAGTCGACAAACTAATAATTCTGCAACAATATTAATATGTATTTCATATTTCATTAGTTGCAACAAAATCAGATCAGACGATAATTTGGCCATCGATTATGGCTTATTTAATTTAGAACTAACTGTGAATAGCTAGTAATTATTTGTTGCGTGCAGCATTATGCAATTGCTACAGAAGCAGAGGAAGATAACGTTTGTAGCAAATGTTTAACTAAAGCTTTGTGACCACACAATAAGGAGACAGGCAGACAAACAAGAAGATTACACACACATAGACCAAGGAAAGACCTAAAACATGCACATGTATAATAAATGCATGCATCTCATTTAACGCAAAGTCTGTAATTATGTTGTTGCTGAGAGAGCAGAAGTAAATGTTTGTAGTTGGCAAAAGGCAAAGGTCAACGACAGCGCACTAAAATTTCATTTGATTTGCTGCAAAATCAGCAGATGAGATTCTAACCATTAAATTGTGGAGGGTAGAAACTGTGTTGGAGTGTAGAAACTTGATATTTTTTTAATTTTATTAAATTAAACATGTTGCTAAACTAAACTGCTATAAGATTAATATTGAAACACAAGCAGTCAAAATAACTTCAAAATAATTCAATTTAATAAAGCAACTTCGAATATATGTGTGATTGTGTGTGTGTGTGTGTGTGTGTGTGTGTGTTAGGGAGTGGCGCTAGCATGCAATATAAGCAACATGCTGAGAACACTTGAGAAAATTGTAAACATCCTGTCTTAAGTCGGTACACAACACAAACAAGATACAATTACAAGCATGAGCAACACACACACACTCACACACTCCACCCTCTTCGCAGCCCACTTTTAGAAACTTGCAATATAAATACTTTAGCCGAAATATTTTCTTAAGCCTCGAAACCTTAAAATCTAAAACTCAGCATTAAAACAGCGTAACGTAACGTAACGTAACGTAACGTAACGTAAGCCAGCATTCCACAAGCTGAAAACTGTAAATCTCTGCGAAAATTACCTACGGGAAATTTAAGCAATTTACATGAAATTATCGACAAAATGTAGTAAAAGCGGGGAAAAAAACAAACTAAATTGAAATAAAATAAAAGCCAAAGCAGAGTGGTAAGGAAGGAAGCCAGGAAGGAAACAACGTAACGACAAAAGGAAACGACAAAAGTTTTGCCTTCAGCTTGGTTTGGGTTGGCTAGCACACTGCACTGCACACAAATGACAGTGTATAAGTAAGGTGTTTTAACGGAAGCGGAAATAACAGCGCAAAGGAATAACGGAGTGCAGTTAATGCAGTAAAACTACGCTTGAAGCTAGCCTTCAATAGGGGCGGGGATAAGCGAGACAGAGAATGCCACATTAAATCCTTAAGGATTTGAAAGTTTGAAGCATACTAAGGGCATGTAAAGCATAGACAGTATTTCAAATCAACTTAATGTGATGAAAGGAAAAAGAAGAAGAAGAAAAAACGCTTCATTAGTGAAGTTTTGTTAAAATTTCAAAATTTCTCCATTTGGGAAATTTTAATAACTTTAGAGGTAATTATTTAAAAATAAGCCAAAATAATTTTATGTAGCATTATAATCTTCAAGATTTTAAGAACTCTGGCACTTAGTTATAATAATTTGTAAATTTTCGAAATATTTATAAAACACTCTTAAAAACTGCTCAGTTTTGTTCTTGTCTAAGTTACTCCAACTTTAATACAAATACCAAAGAAATTAAATGCAAAAAGCTCTAGACCACAGGATATAGTCCACCACACATGGGAGCTACAGACAAATTAATGCATAAAGTGCGCCATTGGCATATTTTGCTTTGTGGCCAATTAAGTCAAAGAACGTTACTGCAGCCATAACGATAACTGTCTGTATGTGTGCATGTGTGTGTGTGTGTGAATACAACCTGTTCCTTTAAAGTGCACTCATTGAAAATCCTTAAATTTAAAATAATTGCACACAATGAATTATTCAGGCATACAACAACATTGTAGTCAACCTTTGTGAAACAAATTTAAGAGAAGCAGCAACAAAAATAAAACAAATCGAATTTTTTCAAACTTGCAACAAAAATAGCACGCATGGCTAGCTAATGATGATGCTGATGATTTTTGTCTTTTTTTTTTTCTTTTCTTTTTGCAAAAGCAACTTCATATTGAATAAGCAAACATATCAATCACACAATCAAGGAGTGAGCAGCTTTTGAAAATAGCACACAAAAAAAAAATCCCTTCATCCATATGTCGTGGACTATTTTCAGCTGTCTTTCAAATAGAGCCCAACTTGGCTCAGAAACTCCTTCATCTTGATTAGGAATGCTGAGTGTGCTAAACACACTTACACACATGCAAGCACACACTTACTGCGCGCTGTCACAGGCTCAACATCATCAGCGTCATATATGCTGCTGATTCATTATCTGCAACATAATGACAGCAGCAATGATCGACGATGACAATTGAGAAACCAAAACAAAAAATTAAGCAACACTAAACAGCAACTTGCACTAAAGAGCTGAACAAACCCAGCAAAAACTATGCGTTGGTCAGCACTACGCGCTACTTTTATCGCATGCTAGTATTATTAGCTTTTTTCATGCTACACTAGTTGTTGTGCCTGTGCGGCTCGTGACATAATTGAACTGCGAGGACCCACAATCGACAGCGCACAGTGTTGCGATTCATACAAGTTAGACGGAGAAAATTATTTGTTGATTTATTTTTTTAGTTTTCCATGTTTCCTTAAACATTAAAAAAGGAAAGTTAAAAAAAAAAGTATTTCAGAAATTTTGGACAAGTGGGCGTGGCAGCCCCCATACAAATTAAACACATTTTGCGCTATATCCTCGAAATGAAAAAAAAAACCACAACAACGAAATCAAAGGTAGACGCCAATTAACAGTACGTTCAAAAAGTCCATAGGTTGACACATAGATGGCGTTACTACATTTTTTTCCATATGATTTTTATTTAGTACCAACCTTCAAACGTATAAAAATTTGACAACAAGCTGGCAATTGATTCGTAAGTGCAATAGCATTTTGTGTGCAACTATTGTTATTGAAAAAAAAATGGAAAAAAATTAATTTCGAGTTTTGATAAAGCATTGCTTTTTTATGAAAAAAAAATACAGTGGAAACGAAACAATGGCTAGATAAACATTATCCAGACTCTGCTCCATCGAGACAAATTTAAACTGAATTTAAACGTGGTCGTACCAGCACAAATGATGCAGAGCGCAGTGGACGCCCAAATCAGACTGTTATTCCACAAAACATCAAAAAAAATTCACAAATTGGTTATAACGATCGCAAATTGAAGGTGCACGAGCTAGCTGACATTGTAAATATATCAGATGGTAGTGTTTTTACCATTTTACGCGAACATTTGAGTATGCGAAAGCTCTGTGCAAAGTGGGTGCCGCGTGAGCTCACAGTCGATCAAAAACAACAACGAATTGATGCTTCAGAGGAGTGTTTGGCGCTGTTAAACCGCAATAAAATCGAATTCTATCGTCGATATGTGACAATGGATGAAACATGACTTCACTATTACACACCAGAATCCAAAAGACAGTCAGCTGAGTGGACAGCAGTCGACGAACCGAATCCAAAGCAAGCAAAGACCCAACAATCGGCTTGAAAGGTGATGAAGTCTGTATTTTAGCATGCGAAAGGAATAATATTCATCGACTATCTCCAAAAAGGAACCACCATCAACAGCGACTATTACTGTGCACTTTTGAATCGATTGAAGGCTGAAATCGCCAAGAAACGGCCACATTTGCAAAAAAAAAAAAGTGTTGTTTAACCAAGACAATGCATTGTGTCACAAATCGATGAAAACGATGGCAAAATTTAATGAATTGGGCTTCGAATTGCTTACCCACCCACCGTATTCTCTAGATTTAGCCCCCAGCGACTTTTCCCTGTTTTCAGATCTCAAGAGAATGCTTGCTGGAAAGAAATTCAAGTCCAATGATGAAGTAATCGCTGAAACTAAGGCCTATTTTGGCGAGAAAGAGAAATCGTACTATAAAAGTGGTATCGAAAAGTTGGAAAATCACTATACTCGTTGTATCGCTCTCGAAGGCCACTATGTTGAATAAAATAATCAAGTTTTATCAAAATTTTGTTTTTTTCTTACTTATCCCACAAACTTATTGAATGACCTGTTATATGACTACTAAACAGTTTCCAAAATTTAGACGCAATCAGATGGGCGAGGCAGCCCCCATACAATTTAAACACATATTACGCTATATCTTCAAAATGAAAACAGCTTCAACAACGAAATCAAAGGTAGACGCCAATTATATGAGTACATTCTCCAAAACTTAAACGCATTCGGGCAAGTGGGCTTGGCAGCCCCCATGCAACTTAAACACATTTTACGCTATATCTTCGAAATGAAAAAAGAACTACAACAACAAAAACAAAGGTAGACGCCAATTATGTGACTACTAAAGAATTTCCAAAATTTAGACGCAATCGGACAAGTGGGCGTGGCAGCCCCAATACAACAAACACACAGTCAATAATTGATTTTTATACAAGCCATTTATACCATTTTTCCCTTTCAATAGTTCGGTTAACAATGCAAAATATTTTTGTAAATACAAAATTCATTGTAGCTCATTATCGTAAATTGCATAACAGACGCTTGTCATGCAGAACAAAACATTTAATATGCGATTTCCATGGAGATTGCAATTTAGTTCCGTCCGAAAAAGATCAAAATAAATATGATGTGAAATCACGAGAAGTTATTCCTTTTTATTAAAAAAAAGACATTATAACCTTATGAATATAAAAATTTGATGGCAGAGACAAAGCTAGTTTTTTTTTTAATATTAAAAAATAGAATAGAATAATAATAATAATAGAATAATAATAGAACAAAATAAATTTTTTTAAATATAAACAGAAAACATATAACTATTAGATTGAATATTTTCTGATGTACAATAAAACTAAAACACATACTATCATGTTTGCAACAAGTGGTCTACGCTTTCTGTCCAACTCTTAGTTCAGGAGTTATATCATTTTAAAAAAGTCACGAGAAGCCTATACTTTTTTTATTATAAAAGTTGACATCAGAACCTTATAAATATAAAAATTTGAAGGCAGAGACAAAGCTAGTTTTCGATTTAGTGCCTCAAACCCCGAGTTACAGATTTATCTCCGTCTAACTAGGCCATTCGAAACACTGTGCAGCGCAGACATTGTTGCTGCTATCATAAGTACAGTACTTGGATTGTTTGCTGTTAAGACCGAAGCCAACTGCTGTAACATTAGCTCCTTGAATAGCTTAGTTGTTGGTCAAACCATCATCATCTACATAGTTAACCAGTTTGAGAGATATTAGCAACAATAAAAACAGAGCAATGGAGCCATGCCATGCATCTCAAATATTAACAGGGTCTTTGAATACTTAACCCTCTAACACCAGAGTACAAAAATCGATTTAAAAAAAATTTCAAAAAGTTAATTGTATGCAAATTTATAACTCAAGTATAATAAAACTACATACTCAGTTTATGTCAAGAAAGTTCGGAAAAATAATCTCAAGTTTTGGATACTTAATTATTTCCTAAAATATTTTTAATGCAAAAAAAAACCTTGTCAGGAAAACTCTTTCGTTTTTGCATGCCAAGAAAGCGTTGCAAAAATAGTGTTAAATATTACGTTTCTTATCCTTCCAGTTGAAAAATTCTTATCTAATCTATGCTTTTTCTTTTCTTTTATTTGCAGATTTTCACCCTTTCAAAGCCATCAAAGTTTCTATGTTGGTAAGTTGCTGCACACAATGTGCCCTGATTTTAAGAAAAAACAAAGGGAATAAAAAACAAAAATTAATTTAAAGGTATGGGTGACAAGTGGGAAGATTGTTAAAATGCTGTTTCTTTAGCTGCCAAAGCCATGCAGCATAAAATTGCAGTAAATTGTTTTGAGTGTGTGTAAAAAGGATTTGACAATCCTGTCGATCAGTGCCTGACAGTTTATGTATTTTATTTTCTTGCTTCTTGTTTGCTGTAGCTTGCGAAGGTTTTTGCGCTTCGTACCTCTTATTTAAGCTTGCATAAGCAAGCTTAACAAGCGCGATATATAGCCATGCAAAATGGCAAGAAACAACAAAATCAACAACAACAATAAAACCAACAACATACAAAGATGGCGCCCGTATGCATGTCAATTGTGATGCATGCAAATTTTTTGCCCACATCCTGTGCAGAAATGCATAAAAGAGGCAAAAGATAAAAACTCAAAAATCTCATCAACAGAGTCAAGACAATGAAAGAAGATGTTGCACGGAAAATGGAAAATGAAAAATAGTGAAGGCAGATAAAACAACAAAAAACATGAATAATAAAATTGGCAGTACAACGTTGCCATATCGATGAAATATTGCATAAGTGCATTTCAAATGAAGTTGGCTAGCTTTTTTATATTTTTCCTTTTATAAAGCAGGATAGAAGGCAGTTAAAATAATTTACACAGTTTTTGAAGTTTATGTCGTTGGTGTATGAAGGATGTGTATATGTGTGGATGTACAGTACTGTACAAAATCAAAGCAGCTTTTTCTTCCCGTTTGAATTAAGTTTCGAATTTTTTTTTTTTTATTGAAAATTAAATTAAATTATAACAGGTTAAGACTTTAAAAGTCTTTTAAAGTATTCATGTATAACATTTATTTAAAAATTAAATCATTTTTCCTTCAGTAATGGCTTATCAAAAACATAAGTAAACTAGTAGGGAATGGAGCTTCGGCAGGGAACCAAAGCTAAAATAATCCTACCTCGCCTTCCCGAAGTCGTATTGAAGTATATTTGAAGTATTTAGCCAAGAGAGACACGATAATATTCAGCTTAATATATTTATGAAAGTTTTCCTATTTTGATGACGTCACTTTGTATGGGAAGTAGGCGTGGTTTTCATCCGATTTTGCCAAATATCATAGAGATGGTTCATATCATATTAGATTATGTGCAAAATTTTATTTTGTGGATTTTTAAAAAAATTGTTTGTACGGGAGGTAGGCGTGGTTTTCATCAAAGTTTGTCAAATATCATAGTGATGCTTAGATATTAAATATCAAAGCGTTTTTGCAACAACACCCTATTGTTGGTTATTTTTCCTTCAGTTGTTTTCTTCGGAAAGCAACATTGACCTTGAGCTCGATAAAATATAACCTTTAATAATTGAAAAATTATTGGAGTTATATAAACACATAACTTAAAACTTATGAAAGAAGGTCGTAATAAATTTACAAATAAATTTCTTTAATTTGAGATTTTTAAGACATTTTACGGTTAATATAAAGCCACTTTGTACGGGAGGTAGGCGTGGTTTTCATCCTATTTTTCCAGATTTCATAGTCAAGATTTATATTCAAGATCATAGCAATCATGCAATTTTAAGGCATTTCTTTCATTTTTGTGGATTTTTAAGAGATTTTACTGTAAAAATAAATTCACTCAGTATGGGAGGTAGGCGTGGGTTTCATCTGATTTGGCTCATTTTCAAACTTGATCTTCAGTTTTTAAAAATAAGCTTATATTTTAAATTTCATCACGATAGCTTTAAAATTACGGCTGTAATCGTGTCGACAGACAGACAGACGGACACATGGAAATCGACTCAGGAGGTGATGCTGATTAAAAATATATACTTGTCTATACCTGCCACGCCTCCTTATTGGAGTTACAAACGGAATGACAAAGTTAATATACCCTTTACGCAGTACGTACGTACCCTAAGCAACTTTTACTTGAGGGGAAATATTGAGGATTTGATTCTCACCGATTTTCACACACTTGTTCTTATGCTGCCATGGTTTTGTTATTATTAAAAAAAAAAAAACAAAGTACATATTTATTATCCTGGCCATAGTTAATATGTGATTAAAGTCGATCAAAAACGGTTAGTTGTAACCAGTGGCGGACTGGTCATACTGGAGGATCTGGATAGTTTCACAAAGGCCGGTGCCATTTGGGGGATCGGTTGCTTCATAACATATTACTTCAAAACACATCTTTTAACAGTATAAATGGTCAAAATTAAATCTATGTTCCACATTTGCATTTACATTTGCTTTATATATCTGTGGTCACAAACCATAACAGCGTAACTCAAAATATCGTAAATACGGGATGTTTTATTTTCTTGCATTGTCTGTTTTCCGGAAGTTAACGGAACAATCGAACATAGAACTTGTAGATACGGAGATATTTAATGGAACAATCGAACATGGAAATTGTAGATATATGAATGTCCCTTCATTTTGCACGAATACCAGATCGTTATTTTACGATATTTTGAGTTGGGTTATTATGGTTTTTGGCCACAGATATATTATATAATATAGTTTAAAGCTCATTTATTAATATGCATAACATATCACAAGAGTATTCTCTTTAGCAATTTATGGATAAGTGGGACATAGAGCTCTTAGAAAATATGCAATGTCAATTTTTTAGAAATTTCTTTACAAAGAAAAATAAAAAGAGAGAAAATGCATCTAAAAAAGCAAATTGAGCATCAAGAAACAGCCAAAAGGTGTTCATAATTTAAGATAGTTTTCGAGTTCTTTTATTTTGACAGAAGATGAAATTGTTTGACTGTATCAAATTTAGAATCTCTTATTATTTCTTATTAGGGAATTAGAAAACCCTCTTGTGGAAGAAAATGGAAAAACCTTTTTACTTTCAAACTCTTCAAACACTTAAGAGAAGCTTAAGTCACTTCAATCAAATATTTTTTAACGCAAGCCAATATCAAATAGAAGTGATATTATAAATAAATAACTATTTATATCATAAAAATAATAAGCGATAAAGGACTTAGCTTCAGATGAAAAGAACTACAGACAGCTAATACATTACGAAATTCATTGATCATGGACATTGTTTTAAGTTAGTTCTTTTATTTTGTGTCTCTTTTATCTCAAAGAACATGTTAAAAGCTCAAAAAAGTCAAGTAGTAATAGAGTAGTAGAGTCAAGGAAATAGATACATATTGTCTTAACACAGTATATAACGTTTCAAACACTATTGAAGATAATTCGCTTTTTATCAGATCGTATTCATGAGTAAATATTAGCCATAATTGATTTGAAGTCAACCGAAGGGGAAAATATTTTTAAAATTACATATTTATACTAATTTACTTCCATACTGAAAAGACAAACTTCATGAATAACTTTTATAAAAATATTTTGACGAAATTCCTCTTGTTCAAAAGTTGCACACTCAACTCTCTTTTTACATGGTTTTGTTTTTTTTGCACGATTTTGAAATAACGCGGTCCATCAACACTTTTTTACAACGAATTTTTTTTTTTTTTTTGGCACGCCAGAAAAATATTTTTCAGCAACAATTTTTATGCTGTATTCAAATCTGATCGGTTTATGCCCACACATGTGCGTATGTTTTTACACGAATTTTTTTTACACGTTTTATTTAGGAACGTATCTACTGTGTAAAAAGAAAGTTGAGTGTATACGATGTTAATACGATACGATTTAATACATAAAACAAACTTTAAACTCTTTTCTTAAAATGAACCAGTTTCCAAAAGCAAATAATGTTTGGATTTTTTATAAAAATATCTTTTTGACAATATAAGGTTTAAAGAAAAATCCTTTTATTTTTTATTTTCTGCACAGTAGAGCAAATTCGGAATATAATTCAAATAGATAAGAAAAGTTGCTGAGTTTTGCACAATACTGTATATGTGTAATGGTTTATGTCTTTGCTTTTTTAATGTTTTTCAATCAACATAAAGCAAAGCAGGCAGCAAGAAAGGACAATTCATGGCTCTGATAGTAAAATACCTGACCGCTTCACAGCAGAAACAACAAAAACGCAGATATATCTCAGCAACTAACATGCACTCAAATGAAATCATTCAATACGAAAGGATGTTGAAAATATTAACTTTTTTTAAATTATTAAAAAACTTGTTAAGAATTAGGAATATTCAGATGGGGCGAAGTTAAAATACCCACCCAGCCGCTAATATCCGCATAAGTATATTCGAAGTTTCGAAGGTTTTATAATTTTAATGAAGTCACTCACGATTCCAAATTTCAAACTCATAGAATGTCTTAATAACCAAAATTTATGTGTAAAATATCATGTCAATGTATAAATTTTTGTGGATTGATAACGTCAACTTTATTTAGGTAGGTGAGTTTTCATTTGATTGTGTGAAATTTCAAACTCAAAGTGCATATGCCAATGCTGCAAAATTTTGCGTCATTAAATTAATTTTTCTGGAATTTTAAGAAATTTTATCGATTTGATGCATCCTTTTCTATTGGAGGTAAGCATGATTTTCATTTGATTTTGACAAATTTCACATTTGAAACATCAAAACTTTTGCAAAAATGGTGCAAAATTTTAAGATCATTAGATTAAATTTGTGGAATTTCAAGAGATTTACCATTTTGATGAAGTGACTTTGTATATACCACGCCTAGTTTTCATTCGATTTTGCTCATTTTCGAACTTAAATATAGAAATTCATTATAGTTTCAAAATTACGGCTGTAATCATTATCACATGCAGACAGATAGACAAACGGACATGGCGTAATCAAATCACCTAGTGATGCTATATACACTAAGAAAAAAACGTAAGGCAAATTAACAATACACTAACATTAATTTATTCAATGGCTTCGGCAATTTAGTGCTTTCCAAGTTCTTGGATAAAACAAACAAGTTTAATTTGTTGATCTACCGAATTATATTTGAATGACAAATTGTCGATATTTTTTAAAATTGAACATATATTCTTTCTATCCAAGTCTTTTTATATAATTTTACATAAGCTTAAGTGATGTTTAAATCAAATTTTAAAAATATCCCTTGTGTACTTTAACAAGAATTTTCTCAATTTTACAAACTTGAACTTTAACAATTCAAACAATTTATTTTTGTAGAAATTATTGAAGTTTTCATTTTTAACCCGTGTTTGCACAAAATACTTTTGTCATTACACATTACTTTTGCCACTCAGTACATTTTTCTTTCACAAAAGCCAACTTGTACGTTCTAACTATGGTTTTTCTCTCGGTGTAGAATATATACACTTTTCTATGTCTGCCACGCCTCTTTACGGGAGTTACAAACGAGGTAGCAAAATTAATATACCCCTTACGCGACCGTTGGGGTTTTTTTTATTTAATTTCTGCAACATTTTAAGGCCCTTTAACTACTAAAATGACGAAACGACTTGTTACCACACCGTGTTACCACCTGCCAACTACAATAAAAATTAATTAAAATACTCATGAAAATCTTAATAATAAAGTGCAGTAAAATATCACACAAATAGTAGTTAGTAGCTCTGTTGTAGCAGTTAAAATAGTCAGCATTAATGTAGCAATTTATGGTATTGTTGCCTATGTTGCCAGCACATTAGGCAGTAGCAGCTATTTGTGAGCGCGCAACACACAAAAATACAATAAATTTACTACCATTTTAAGTAGTTTCCTCAATTTATTGCATTTCTACTGCTCTACTACTTTTTGTGCAATAAATTGCAAAATTTTTGTTCTAAGTTTTTTTGTTGTTGGTTTCTTGTTTTTTTTTTCTTTTATTTATTTTTTCGTTTTAAACTCTTGGTATTTATTTACAGCGGCGTTTTATTTTCCAATTTTTCGCCATGGTTTTAACAACACCTACAGAGAGAGCGGAGCACAAGCACACAGACGCACAAACTACCAGAAATATGCACTCACATGAGCACGCAGCGCATGCCGCATCCTTGTTGTTACTTTAGTCTTAATTAAATGCGATGTTGTATGTAGTGCTTTCGTCAATGCACAGTAGAGCATATTTAAGAAATTTAAAAAAAGTCAATTTATATATGATTGGGTTGTTCAAAAAGTCAGTACAGTTTTTTTAATTAGTCAGTTTGATTTATTATTTTATAAATTAAATACACAGTCTTTTGATTCTTTCAGCATTCCATTCTGTGGTTTGGATAGTATTGTTCGATAACTATAGATGTCCTCAATAGACTTCGGAATTTTTGGTTCTATTCTGTGGGAGTAGCTCATTATAATCAGGTCCCTTCCAATCCCTCCACTTCGAGAGTGATGAATGTCTGCTTTCGCATGCCTCTCCGGCTTTTCATCTTTCTTGAACCAGGCTCTTTAACTGTTGGCATTGTTATATACAATTCACTTTTCGTCACCCGTAATCATACGCTTGAGAAATTTGTCGCATTTTTCACGTTTTATGAGTCCATCGCAAATATCACCTCGATTGGCTTTGGGAATTTTTTCAATCCGCGTGGCACCCAGACATCCAATTTTTTTATGAAACCAGCGGAATTTAAATGACCGTGACGTTTCCAACGCACAAATTTAAAGCACTCCCAACTTCTCTGATTGTCGAATGCTTGTTTATCTCCACTAGCATCTTGATTTCGTCGTCGTAAGTCTCCGATAGACTACCAAAACGAGGAGCATCGATGATTGAACAATTTCCATCACGGAAACGGAAACATCACCACTTTTCATATTGTCCTTCTTTAATCACATCTTCGCCATGCACTTCAGAAATTTTTGTTTGACTTCAGTTAGTTTTTTGCATTATTTTAAGTAAAACAGCAATATATGGCTTATATGCTCATTAAAGTTCTCCATTTTTAAAACACTCTTAAAACACGACTTTCGAAGAAAATCAGGAAAACTGAATTAATTTATTTGTTTTCAATATACAAAAGCAAACAGCTGAGTACAAAAAATGCCATATACGCCAATATATGGCTGATCTTTGACGAAAAAAATTGATGCCTACCAGAAAATTGCACTTTCTTTTAGAGCCTAATAGCAATTTTTCCATTTTCAAATAGAAGTGTAAGCAATAATTGAAGCAATTGACTATTAATTTATATTAATAACCATCATGAGTGTGTTCTGATTTATGTTTCGGAATATTTCTATTTCATTATTTATCGATTGCGCATATTAACTTAATATTAACAAACAAATAGCTTGATTGATCATTTCCAAATTCAACAAGGCTTAAATTATAGGGATCAACTGAAATTTATCGAATAGTTGTTGTAATTTTTCTTCAAAAATTCATTTCGGGTTCAATAAAATGTATAAATACCATTTCATACTTGGAGTCTCAAAACCACCTTAAATATCTGCATTTTGGGTCAAAGAAAATTTTTTTGGTATAGGTAACATAATTTTTTTTATACTCGTATTTCTTATATAAGATACTTATTTCATTTCCAAAACACATTTTTCTGGTTACTTTTACCCTTTGAGTGCCAAGGAGCGCGATCTCAGTGTAATGCTACTTTTTAAGTACTATTCACTTTTTCAATTGTCTGGTAAATGTTTTTCAAATCCCGTCTTTTTGAAAAAATTTTGTTCCGTTGTGCTGAAATAAAAATCTGGCAAGACTAGTACAAGTATCTAATGCATACACAACACAAATTGATCAATAGAAGCTCGATCAAAGTCCTTTCGAGGGAGGGCTCAAATTGTCAATTCATTATTTTTTTTTTTTTAAATTTAATTCGAGTAGTGAAATTATTTCAAACTAATATTTTTATTTCAGCAGAAGTTTTTTGTTCTATGTAAATACGAGTTATATGACTCAAATCAAAAGGCTTACATTTTTTTTTCAAATAATTTTCTGGAAAATTAAAATTTTCTTTCTGAGGACGTATTCGAATCTCGGCTTAATACGAGTCTGCTTAAAATATGTTATCTCGAAAAGTTTACATTTTTTTTTTTTGTAAGTTTAAGTAAATTTTCTGCAAAATTTAAACATTTCTGGAACAAGTATTCGATTTCCCACTAAATATGAGTAAATTTACATAGTTTTTTTAAACTATCGTTAACATTGTTTGATTTTACATATATTTAAACCTTAGAAGCCAGAGTTATTTACATTTTTCTTTTTTAGTTTTATTATTTCAAAAACAAAAACTTCTTTTACTCAATCGGAGTATTCTCTATGTCTAGCATTACATGATGCAAGAATATGAAAGGCCAAGTTGTGGCCAAAGTTGTGACAGATTGCGCGTTTCCTATTCTTGCACCATGCAACGACATATACTAGACATAGAGAATACGCCTATTATGTTTTACTTATAAATAGTTTTGTGATTTTGTTCCACAGTACAGCTGCAGCTAGCTTTGAGTACCCATCGTTGTCGTCATCGTTGTAGCTCAGTAAATTTACATTGATTTATTTATTTAAGCAATTTGCATAAATAAATTTTGTATTTTCGCAAAATACAGGATATTCTAAAAGGAATTCATTTTATTGTTTGCCTGTCGCTAAAGCGCTCAGCACGAACAGGCACAAAAGGCCGTCAACATTAACTGGAGCGACTTAATTAAGCGCTGAATTCATTTAAATTTAAAGAAAACATATTAAAGGCTCTTAAATGGTTTTCAACAAAATGTTAAATATGTAAATATATTTTATTTTTTTGCGTATTAATTTTTATCCAGTTACAGAGTCAAGATGCAGGACGGTTTAACATATGACGGCATGTTGAAGCATGTTAATTCAAGCACTGTGCAAGCCCATTTTTGCTCCCAACCCACACGCATACACACACACACACGCTCTACGCATTGCATTCATTGACTTTCTTGTGCTGTCTGCAGTTATTTATGAGAGTCTCAACTCACCTGCATAACTTATACCTCCCACTTTTCTCCTTTATAATTACCCACCAGCCTTAAGTTGTCGTAGGGCGTGCAACGCATTAATTGCGAAAAATAAAAATATGTGGCCGCAGCTGGACACCCCTGCCTGACACAAACCTCTCACGTTTATTTCTATTTGTGGTAACATCATGCAAGCTTGCCACCCTCTTTTTCATCACTCCGCAATATTGTTGCACAATGAAAAGCAATGTGAACGCGTTTTCCGCAGTCGCCGTCGACGACTTCGTCTTGCATTTGTTTTCCTTTTATTTTTTATTTTTAATTTTTTTTTATTATTCTTTGTTTACAGCGGTTGGATGTTTGTAGCCAAATCATTGTAGCTGTTGTATTTGTTGTTTGGGTTTTTGTTGTTGGTGTTTCATACACATGTTCTCAGCCGCATGCAAATCATTATTCATGACGTTCAACCAGCTTAAAGGCAATCCTATGATAAAACTGAAGTGTATGGTGTGCACTGAGAGAAAATTATTTAAGTCGTAACAATAATTTTAAAACTTTTAAGTTTTACAACCAAGTGTTACC
Source organism: Coremacera marginata (assembly GCA_914767935.1). Taxonomy (NCBI): domain Eukaryota; kingdom Metazoa; phylum Arthropoda; class Insecta; order Diptera; family Sciomyzidae; genus Coremacera; species Coremacera marginata. The sequence continues at coordinate 1,191,969 of OU612045.1, read as the reverse complement.
GGTGAATATTGTTACCATCTTTTATTTATATATTCCTTGATACCGGACTGAACAACTTTTTTTTCCTAAGGAGCGTAGGTATATGTGTATATCACGTAAAGACTCCGAAACCGCTAAGCCAATTTGTATACCAAAGCCTTGAGAGGCTTCGCGTGAAGTCTGGTGCAGATCGTAAAAGGCGCCTTAAATACACTTAAAATTTTCGATATCGAACATTTTGGAATTATAGGTCGCACAGACTCGGAATTCAGTATTCGAACTCAATTTACATGCCGTTCCACTGCTAAGGAGGAAAGGCGTGGTACTTTTTCAGCACCCAAAATTTTCGGTATAGCTTTCAAAATAAGTTACACATAAACGAAACTGGGTACGAACTTACTATAAAAGCATGGCTTCACTAAATCTACGCCCTCTATTAGGGTATAAGCTAGTTCCTTGATAAAAACAATAAAAATAATTTTGATGACTAAATATCGCCCTTAATCAGAGCATAGGGCGGACTCCGTTCTTGGGTAAGGGTTATTTTATGGTGAGGTTTCCAATCTCACGCAGCCCTCCACAGTTTAACATCCGGGCTTGAGACCGGCTACAGCAATATTAACTAGCATCTTAGGTGTTAACAAGCAAAACAGCCACATTCAAGAAAAAACTTTTTTTTTTCTTAAACTAGCTAAAGGCGTTTGACAGCGTTACCGAGTGCACAGAATACCGATTACTAAGGCCGGTAACTCACAGAGTCGGTCTGTAAGAGGTTGATTTTGATATCAAAGTTGTTTCCGGAAAATTTACTTTAAGACTATATTAAAAAAAAATTATAAATCCACTCCATTCTTGTGTCGCGGAACATGGCGCGAACAATAAAGAAACGAGTAATACTTTCTTCCAAAATACAAAATTTTTGGCTTTTACGTAATTCAGCTCAAATTTTAATTTTTTTTCTCTCGATAAATAAGAGTTTTATGTGCAAGTTAACAGCGTGCTTCACCAAAGGATGTTGACGTTACTATTTTTTTTCAAACCTGCAGTCAACAAATGTCCTGCACGGCATTAGAAAGCCCCAAGTTTTTTTAATAATTCGACTTATGGACTTTTGCATGGCATTCATGTCTTGGGTTATGATTTTTTTGTTTTCGGAGCGGATTGCAATGAATTCTTGATTAGACCGTTTCAAACTGGAGAAGCATTCGAACTGTGCCTAAACGGCCCGGCCGGTGGCGGTCTTTAACATCTCCAGTCGCCTCAATTAGTTTTATGCACCGGTAGACGAACATTCCACCAAAACTGAGCGTCGAAACGTTTTGAAAATATCACCATATTCATTTCACACATTAAAAGCGCTATAACAGCAATACGGCTCGCTCTATCCGACCACTCTATGGTGAAAAATTAAACTATTTTGAATTCCCGGCACAGACTAACGCTTTACAGGTAATATTTCATAAGTCATGTGGCAATAACGGGGTTAACGTTTCTATGTGTAACAGAATTTATGTCCCTACTAAGCATATAGTAGAAAAATCTTTTAGTGTCGAAGCAAGCCTCTCAGAACTGGAGGAAAACGAGAAGAAACTTATCTTAATTTTTTCATGGTTTTACTTTACGAATCTTTTTCACCGTTTTTACAGTAAATTTCCACTATTTCAATGCGCTTTGCAAGTGAGTATCGATCCCAATCTGGAATTCCCCTAGTTTTTCTTTGCCAAACGTCATCGAATGACAGTTGTGTGTTGCCACCTGAAAAAAAGGTAGAAAATTTAAAATGGCACCTCTTGTCAAAATACCCCTTACAATCTTTGTTGTAGACTACGTCACAGAAGAGGTCCTTGGCAAAAAGGTCGCCTTGAATGCACTGATTAGTTGATGTTAATTTTATTTTGCGATAACTTATTATTTTTAGTGTTTTAGGCATTGATTGATGGGCATTCTGCCGCTAATTAGCAAATAGCATTCGTGCTACCATAAGCAACACATTATAGCAAAAAAAAGCTATCTGCTCGCAGGCGGCAAAATGCCCATCAATGGTTTTAGGTTTCTTTTACAAATCTTATTGGTGGTTTACTGTACTGATTACCTCGACTTGACGCTTTGCCTCATTCTGCAAGCATTAACTTTGTTTTTTCAGTGTGCTTGCACCTAAAGGAAAAACACTTAAAGAAATTTTCATTAAATGTTTAAAATTGCCGGCAGTTGCTGGTTGGTATGCTTGACGTCTTTGTTTTTTGTTGTCATTCTGAAGGCTTTCAACGGTTTTGGTTAAATAGTGTGGTTTTGTTTTTTCCCCCCTCTCTCGTTCTAATGAAAAAGACGATTTTGATGAAGACAGTTTTCAAAAGAAGGTTGGCTGCCATTATTGTTGTGCTTAGAAACAGCGCAGTATAGTTATGAGGAAAATAGTTGAGCTGAGAATTCTTTTGTTGCAATAGTTTGTTTTTTCTTACCTTTTGTGTGTTTTCTAGCATTTATAGCAACGTGTCGCCAACGCATGGAATTAACTGCTAAAGCATTTGTATGCCAGTGGTATAGAATAGTTGAGGTATGCATGTGGTAAGAGGCTAGCCACTTAAGTTTAACATGCAACTTGAAGCAGCTTTTCAGCTGTTGAATGAAAAACACACTAATGCATTTATATGTACGTTAGAATGTGTGTATTAAATACATCTTATTTGTTTTTATTCACTTAATTCTTAAATTTCTAAAGATACATTTAATTGCCCCGCCCATCAAGTAGTGCTGCTTAAAAAGTGCTTCATACAAATGTGGTACTCTCGGAAAATGCGCCACACAGCCGCAGCTTCTCGCCCGTTATAATGGCGCGCAAAAACTGCGGTCCACCCTGTCCTTTGGACGTGGTTGTTGTCTCGCCATCTACACGTATAACGTATTCCTTGCTAACTAAATGTTCACGCCACTCCTTCTCGTGCATTTCCGTTGTGGCTAGGCCACCCTCACCTCCGAAACCCCATTCACCACCTGTGAACGCGCTGCCACTAGCGCCAAGACCACCTACGCCATCACCACCATCACTAGCATGGCGGGGCAGTATGGCGCTGCTGCTGCTGCCATTTTGGAGCACTTGACGAAAATACTGCTGCAGCTTGGACAAATCCTGGTCATATGCATTACCGAACAAACGCTTGAAGCAGTTGTACTGATAGAAGTTCAGTTCGAGTGACATGATTTTCTCCAGCACGGGTGTTGAATTGGGGCTGCTGCTAATGGAGCTGATTTCGTTCTGTCCAATGATATCAATGTCGCGTGACAGACGACAGATGTCGGCGAGTATTTCATCAAGTTGCGGCTTGAATAGTGCCATAGCATGGAATTTATTAATGACATCCTGGATGAAAGACAGGAAGAAAGGACGAAGCAAAAAGGTATGAAAAGTGATGCTAAGCAGCTGGTTTGTGGTTTAGCTTACCCTAAGTTTTAGCACAGCAGAGTGCAGCATGGGAATCAATGTCAGCTCATAAATCTCACCAATGTTGCGTGTCTCTAGGTAGTGTAGCACTTTAAGCGCCTCGTGGGTGTCGTCGAAGAGACGTTTCTGCGAAATTTTAATGAAAAAATTAACTTAATTTATATAACCAAAAGGGCGGCAGGGTACGATAAACTACAAACCTGTCGTGAAGCTGGCACGGGATGCGCTTGCTGCCACACCGTCTGCCAAGTGTTGCCGGGTGCCAACATGCGCGCACTTAGCTGACCCACAGTTTTGCCTTCATCTAAGAGATTTTTAAGAATTTTTAAGTTGATATTGAATATTGAATATAAGTTGAAAAAAAAAAATTGTGCTGCAATGTGCCCGTTGTGTGCTATCATGTGCCGTATTGGCAAAAAAAAAAAATGTATACTAATGAGTTCAATTTTAAGAGGCGTTTAGCTTAAGCAGTATTTTGTTCATAACTTCCGTTATTGTGCTGTGATTTGCTCTGATTGTGCTACAATGTGCCGTAAAGAAATCTAAAAAATTTGCATATTTGTTCATATTTTAAGATAAAATTTATAAGAAAATGTGTGCACTTTGTGAACTCAAAAATTGTTCACATTTAAATTATGCATATAAATTTTATATTTTATAAAAAATTCTTTATTTCGTCAAAGATATTTTATAGATATATAATATATGAGAAAGATGAAATATTGAATATATTGTGAATTTTTTTACTTTTGATTTTCTTTAAATTTACTTTTGGTATTTTTACAGTAACGGATTATTCCTAATAACATATGTAAATACAAATGAATCTGGGTTTGATCAGAATCAGAATTGAAACCGACAAATATTTCGCTTGTCAGTGGATAACATATGTTTTTGTGGCGCCTAAAAGAGACATCGAAACCGATTTGAACATATAGCCGATAAATCAGAATCCATCACACCTAAGCGAAATATTTGTCAGTTTCAATTCTGATTGCAACATCACTTACTTGGTTTCTACAACAACCTCGATTATATCTATAATAGACAAATTTGCAATTTTTTTTTTATTTCTCTCTACGGCACATTGCAGCACTACCTGAGCACATTGCAGCACAATTTTCTAGCTTCTGAAAAAATTAATGGCGGAACTATAAAAAAGTACCAACTAATATTAAATTTTAACCCAAATATGCCTAATGTACTGCATAAAGTATGCCTCAAAAAATCTTGTTATTTCGGACTTTATTTCGTTTTATTATGCGTAAAAAAAAAGAAATGGCCATTTCAGAATGGGCTTGGAGAGTTGACCAAGTGAACTCAGAAAACTAGCGAGCTGGTGGCGTCAGGCCAAGAGGTATTTTCCTTGAACACTTCCCATACAAGAAACTATACAGAAGACTTAGGTCTTAGATCATGTGTCTTAAGAGAAGATGAAATATTTTCATCTTCTATCAAATATATCACACGACGTTGAATTCGATCCAGAAGCTCCAAATCTGATCTTTTCGGCCTAATACATGAGATATAGATCACGTGAAGATCCGAAGGATTGAAGTAGTTCTTTACCACTTTACCACTTTTTTCAACACTTCGAAAATATGATCATTCGAACGAAAACTGATCGTATCGATATGCCAAGAACGTCATATTGACCGTTCATATTGAGGGGAGCTAAGAAGCAATTCACTCTATTATGGTTTAGCATGCAACTGGGTAAATTTTTACAAATCATAAATAAGTGTGTTATTCACATTCTGCCTCTTTCTCTTAATCTCCAAGCACGAGCGTTTTTTTTTTTTTTTTTTTTTTTGAAAGAATATGAATAGCAAATTCTGCTGTCGTCCGCAAACAAATGAATTGGGTTGTAAATCCAGGACAGAAGGTCGTTGATAAAAACCAAAAATGGCTATAGGACTGAACCCTGCGATACTCTTGAAATTACGTCGACAACGACATGGATAATTCTGACCTTAAGAAAACCCATGATCCAGCGAGGAAAGTTACCACCTACACTAGATGCAATTAGTTTTGACACTCAGTCAACTACTCTCACCCAGTAAGTGAACGCATTGGTTTAATTTTTTGGTTACGGACCAATTCATTGTGCTCCAGATAGATAGATCATTAGAATAAAGTTGCATACGCTCTCCATAACTTTGGCGAACGTTGAGTATACCGCTATGGGTCGGTAGTTTACAGGGTTCGTGACGTCTCAAGAACATTTGACATTTTTGCTACAGGCTGGGAATTTGTGACCTTCCAACAAGAAGAAAATACTCATGTATAAGAAGGCTGCGCAAAGGTCGAGCCAGTGTAGATTAGTGTAATGCCATCAGGACCAGAAGCTTCGTTTATGTTAAGATTTGCGAGAAAACGTTTTACTGCGCTCCATTTTCAACAAATTTTGCAGTGGCTGATTGCTATCTGAAATTGTAGAATTTTGTGCCAACGATTTCGCCAATAGGTTAGCTTTATCAACAAGGTCAGTGAAGATTTTATCACCTTTTATAAGAGTTTGAATCGATGAAGACGTCTGATATCTTACTTTATTTTAGGGAATGTCCAAAAGTATTGGCTCTCTTTGGGGCAAAGAAACCCCTGTTTTCTGACGCGAAATTCGTGAAGAAACTTTTCGGACTTTAAAATTGCATTACAGCAAATCCTAGCCTCAATGCGAAGCCTTTTAGTAACATCGTTTATATCAGAGCGCCAATTCTGAAAGGCTTCTTCCTTAGACGTGATTGCAATGCTGCAAGTCTCATCTTATTCGGGGTGAAAGTCCACATTCCCATTAAAAAATTTCTTGTATCATAACAGCCGCGGTATTCATATTTCTGTCAGTAAAACATAATTTCCTGCTGGAGTTGCGATGAAAATTATTTAAAGCAGTCCAATATGCTTTATCCTAAAACCATGCAGTCCGCTTCGGGGCTTTAGATGTAGAGGTGCAAAGGCTAAAATATGAAACAGCAGTGGAGATGGTACAATGGTCCGAATTGCCAAAAGCTGCATTGATACTCATATTATATTTTTCATAATGCGAAGTCAGAAAAAGGTCTTTGGTGTAATGGTTTTGCAAATTACTTCATGAAAAAGCACCTTGACTAGTTAAATTAATTGGTTCGATTCAGCAAAAAGCTTAACATATGTATGTATGGTATATTTTAATGTAATAAATAAATAATACGTTAGTTTCATACTTGTTTTATTTTTAATCTTATTTATTATTAGGGACAAATATTCAAAATTGTCAAAAGAAAAATGGATGCAAATGGTTTTTAACTTAATTACTTACGTATACCTTCCGAAGTTAGTAATAATTTACGTCGGGAAATTTTTAGACATATCTGGATTAATGTGACACATGACAGCACACATATTTTGTTTTAATTTTAAATCAAAAATGGCACAGAAAGCTTTATGAAAATAATTATTTACAGTTGTACTTAAATACTCACCATCTGTGGTTTCCTCCCAGTCTTTGGGACTGTACCAACGTATAAAATCTTCCATGGCTGATTGTGGATTGGCAGCCTTAAAAGCTTCCATATCGGAAAGCAGCGAGGAGCACATCATTTGGGTGGTCAAACCTGCACGGGGTGTATGAGCGGGGTGTGAGAGTTAAAAAATATTAAGCTATGAAGTATTCACCTGAACCGGGACCCAACTTAAGCATGACCTCAGCGTCATCATGCAGCTGATCCTCCGTTTTTGGCACTGGATCTTGTGTAATGGGCACGTAGAGCGGCTTGCCGCTATCTAGCAGCTTCAAGTTTCCCAAACGTTTCAAACGTCCTTCCGGCTGATTAAGAGCGCGATATGAATTGGAGGATGCCACACTAGCAGCATCTTCATCGCTTTCTGTAGCAGATGCAGCATTTGCTGTCGACTCCTCTACAACATCTTCCGTTGTTCCACAGTCATAAAACTCTTCATCCTCATCGGATAGACTAAGCGTCTCAATAGCACTGCTGCTAGACTCACGCAGCTCACGACGCTGCATGCAGATGTTAAGCATCTGCAGCTTTTGATGCAGCAGACAGGTGCGTGTATCGGGAAAACCGGGAGCCACACTAAAAGAGAGAGAGAGAGGGGTGGAAAATAATTAGAAAAAAGAAGTTATACAGTATGAAGTTGAAGATGTTTTAATTGATTAAAATCACACGCTGTGAACTACTTAGATCGGTGGTGTTCACAGAAAATAAATGTTTGAGCCTAAGTTTTTTGTAAAAGGAAATAAAATGCGAAATTTTTAGCATATTGTTGGCTTATTATAAGAAAGAAATAGGAAAGGATAAGCATCATTTCTCAACTCGCAATACCCCATTGACACGTGACAAAAATTTGCTTAGCTTGTTTTTTGTAGATGTTTTTGTTGCTGCAAAAACGCATCGCTAAATTTGATGAACAGAAAATGTTTTTTTTAGATTGAGTCATTTGAGCTAAATGAGACACTAGCTGGCCACCGTTGAGTTATATAAAGACTGGTTTGCTTTACTCTTAAGTTGATGATTGCCGCTATGTTCTTGCATGTCTGGCCATAATTTTGAGTTGTTTTATTTAATAGTCTTATGCAACTTATACTTATTTAAAACGCAACACGCTGGCAACACTCTATGACATAGTTTAAATGCATGGTAATAACGGCTTAACTGGCTAGCACTGAGTAAAAATTACATTTGGCAGAATTTGTGCGCATTTAAAGCTGATTACAAAAGCCCAAACAGCGCCATGGTGCACCATATTGTTTTGTTTATTTGGTCAGGTCAGCCTCATTTTGTAGAACAACATGTCGGTAATGTTTGTTGTAAATGCGTATTTATTGCAAATATTTATATGTAAATTCAATACAAAAGTCAATAGTGCACATTTTGCATCATGGTTAACGCACACGCACGCACAAAGCCTCTAACTATACACAATTACTACAGCAAGTCAAATATTTGTAGAGTGTTGCCAGCACAGAAGCTTTATTTTTGTTCACAATCATTTTAAGTATTTATTAAATTAATTAAAAAACGACTCGGTTTTCAGTGGTTTTGTATTTAATTTAAATGCAAGTTTTTTTTTAAATCAAACCACAATTAATTAGTAATAAATACCATCTAGTATTATTTTTTATTTTTATTTTATTTTGTAGAAAATTTTTGAAATGTATTAAATTTCTTTCGATTTATTTTAACAAATACCCAAAGTTTTGTTTTTCCTCCAGTCTGTTGCCCTTAATTAGTGCTGTTGACTGTTGCCTCATTTAAAACAAAAGCACTGCAACTGAGTTGGCAACGTTCTTTGCAATTCCGTTGAGCTGGATATAAATATTTTCTTTTTTATCTCCCAGCAGTATGCGGACAACATCTCGAGTTACCAGTTTGGTTGATGAAAATTCTAACGAGCACGTGATTAAGTGCAGACTTAATGCGTTTGATATTGATAAAAAAAAAAACTTACTGATTGTCTTAAAAAATGTCTCAATTATCAATGGATTTTGATAGATGGATGCCTTCAAGGACTAGCTTTTTTTAGTTTTCTTATGAACGTCCTTGACAACGTTGTTATGGCAAGATTTTAAGGGTCTCAGAAAACGCATTAATTACAAAACAAAAGATATTTTTTGATGCCCACCATAATAAGCTTAGAATACTTGTTTCCCATAGACATACGATATGATTATGAAAACGCATAAAACGTTACGTCAAAGCTCTATAAGGTTTTTTTTTTTTTTTGTCAATATGTATTTCAAAAAAATTACAAGATAATGAATGATTCAATTAATAAATTTTTCCACAAAGAAATTGTTTGTTCGTTACTTTTATTAAACTAGATTGTGACAGTAAATTGAAGTTGTAACAATTATATAACTGGTCTGCAACAAACAGATAATCATAAAGTGGCAACCCACTAAATATCTATATATATAATCACATATAAATGATTGTTTCTAATTATAACTAAAATATGTGTTTACAAAATATTTAATCAATGCAGTGCAAAATATTGTCAGCAAAAGCATAGCTCGAGTAATTTATGGTTATCGGATATAAAGCAATATTTAATGGCTCATTAATTTCTTTGTGATAGTTTTCAAAATATGTATAATTTAATAATTTTTAACGGAAGCTATAGCATAAAACCTATGCAACAAAACATTTGATATCAATTATTTAATGATTTTTTTAACGCCTATGGCAGCAATGTTTATAGTTATCTACAATTATTACATTACTTCTTATCAAGAAGTTGAAGTGTGACATAAGAAAATCTTAAGTAACCAATTTTTTAAAATTATTTTGCTCATATTTAGCATATTAGATATATGCTTTTGTATTACAACATTATTTTTTAATCAGCAAAAACTTATCCAGCAGTAATGCAAGGAAACGCTAATTGTTGCGTGAATATGAAATGTTGATTTGACTAACAGATGACATTACTACCAAGACAGAGGCTTGCAGGTTGCCACCTTATGGCTTTTTTGATCAATACTCGTGCATATGTTGGTAACAGGAAATAAAAACCCACAGTCTTAAGCTAAAAATCATTCTATCTATCAAAGTTCGAAGCTAGAAAACTACTAAGAGAGAGGCTTGCAGGTTGCCACCCCATAGTTTTTTTTACATTTTTCCGACACCCCATAGATACACTGGTAAGAGGAAGTAAAAAATCACTATCCTAAAGTAGAAATTATTTTATCTAGCACAATCTTAAGCTAGAAAACGTTTATGGGAGAGGCTTGCAGGGTGCCACCCTATAGCTTTTTCGATCATAACACATCATTAAATCAACGTATTTTTGATTTGCTGCTTAAAAAAAAATTAAAAATTCTACAGCAAATTTTCAAAAGTATCAAAATAGATACTTTGAAATTTCGGCTTGCAGGTTGCCACCACTTAAAAACTTGCTGAAAATGTAAAAGAGCTCAAATAAAAGCACTTGATTGAGAAAATTGATAAACATTTAATGAATTTTGCAGTGCTCTTCCTTGATTTCTTATTAACTTTGAGTGCTTTAATTGCATCGAGCAATGCATAAAAATCCTTAATACCGCGGTCGTTTTTTTTTTAATCTACGAAAATATAAAAAAAAAATATCGAATATCACATTAAAATGAAATAAAATTTAACTTTTTACCCAATGACACTTGTAAACACACGTTATACAAAACAAAAGTGGAAAAGAGAGATAGCAACCTGCAAGCCAACAAAGATGCCAACCTGCATTTTGACGCCATTTTGGAATAAAAATAATATAAAATTGAAAATTCATGAGACCTTTGGAGTTCTGTTTGAATTATGAGCAGCACATTACAAATATTTACCTTGAATTGTTGATAAAAATACTAAATTTGTGAGTACAGGAGAAGTACACAATTTTAAATTTTCAATTTTTTAGAACTAAAAATGTACACTTTCTTAAGCACATACTGTATTATTAGTGCGTCTGTCTGCTCCAAAAGTAGATTAAAAATGACAACTTTTATTTTGACATCGATGTCAGTCGGAGTTTAAGTTACGACTGCAGTGGTGGCAACATGCAAACAGTCCCATACAGATGGTTTGTGTCAATGATAACAAATATGTTTTTTTGTAGGTAAAATTATGTTTCAAATTTGTTGAGATTTGTAGTACTATTCGACCTTGCATTAAGAGGAATAGGTTGTTTTGTCAAATTAACATTTTAAAATTTTGTTGTAAAATTTTTTAAAATTTTTCGAACTGTTTTAAAAAAGCTCTTCATCAAATGCAAAAAGTCGAAAAAGTTGAAAAAATTCGAAAGAAGCTAAATTGTTGATGATCTATATTTAACTAAAACTCGAAAAAATACGATAATTATGCCCAACGAAGTGTATCCAAATTGTATATATTGACGTTTTACAAGCAGAACGCACTAAATCAGAAAAGTACACTTCGAATAAACTTTAATTTAAAAATTAGATGTTGTTGAAAGTTCAATGAAATGTGTGACATGGTTTTCTCAAAGGCTGAGGTAGAGCCCAGCCGCCCCAGGATCCTGTGAAAGATCCACTTACTTTCACAAATTATTTTTGAATAAAACGAAGGTTTTTCAATAATTCAAATACTCCTTTTATTGAACAATTTATTACTAACTTAGTATCCTAATTAAGCAGCTTCAGATAGTGGTTGGCGTAGGTATTGGTGTGTCACGGTAATCAGTAATCTTCAATTATCAGTAGTCGGCTCGGTAAGCGGTTGGTAATCGCTTTGGTAATCGGTAGTTATTTCGCGAATCGGATAGTAAACGCTTTGGTAACCGATAATCGGTTGGTAATCGCTTCAGCAACCAGTAATTGCATTGGTAATTTTTTGGTAAGCGCTTCGGTGATGAGTAATTGCCTTGGTAAGCACTGCGGTAGTCGGTAGCTACTTTAGTAATCGCTTTAGTAAACGGTAACCGCTTGGTAATCGCTTAAGTTTTAACGTTAAAAAAACAGTTTCCACGCTGTGCGACTAGATATGTTTGAATAGCGCAAAGTAGAAATTTCATACTTTAATTTCATACATACATTTAAAGAATCTGCTCAAAGTTAATATGAAATTTCTACTTTGCGCTATTGAAACATATCTAGTCGCATAGCGTGGAAACTATTCGTTTTACGTTAAAATTGTCAAGGGCATTTTTGTAGAGTTTGTCCTGAGCAATTTTCTGTCCTGCAAAGGGCATTATTTCATTATGAAACAAGGCTCTCTTTTTGGGGCATTCTTTTATTTTTGTTTTGGGTTCTTATTGCCTGGGGTCTTATTTTATAGAGCCCATTGAATCCACTGCCATGTGTGAGTGAACACTTTCTCAAAATAATATTTTTGACCTGTAATACATGTAAAAGAAGAAGTCCGCAATATTAACATTTTGATTTTGGTCAGCGCATGTATCGGAAAATAGTGATAACTATTCAATTCAATATATTTTAATATACAGGTTTCTATCTTACAAACCCCCGCTTTTTCTTTTTCATTTACCTCTGACCAAGCGTAGTAGAATGCGTTATTCGGAATAGATGCTTCATAAATTGTAAATTATGTCACATCCGTTGATGGAATCTAAAGCACACTTTGCACAACCATTGAAATTGATTTAAAGTTATTTTCTGATAGCTCTTTGTTCGTCAGACTGTTTTAATGCTAATGCCTACATTTTTTTTTTTTTTTTCAAACAACAAGCATTGATCCTTTTCTTGTGGAGTCAACAATAGCATGATAACGTAATAATACTGGCAAAGTGCACTACATCATCTAAGTGCATTCTAGCTTTACTCTTATAATTTAATTAATTTCCTTTGCGCGACAGGAAAAAAGCACGAAGTCACCTTATTGTCTATTTGCAATACTAAAAAAAAAAAAATTTACTTAATACTATATAACACTGGCCAATGGCTTCAAGGGCATTAATACTGCATTAAAATTCTTAAAAGTGAAAAACCACTTTGTACGATTTACAAAAATTACAAAAATCATGAAAAATTTTATCTCGAGCATTTTTTGTTTTCTCGAATGTACATAAGATTGATTTAATACATCCATTTATAAAAACATGCTCATTTTTGAAAAGGTTATCCGTACTTTCCGTTTGAATTCCGTCCTGTTTGTATAAGAGTTTATGGGAGGTACCACACCTAATTGCCTAATCATGATTATAGATATTTTTTGGACTGAATATGTCTGACAGTATCTACTCTCATTCTGAATTTTACGACTACTGCTTCTATACGTGACAAGCCATCGCATTTTATATATAAGAATTACATGGGAGATGTACGCCCTATTAACCAAAATTGGTGATATAAAGCCATAAACTGTAGACCCTCTATACAGTTTGTTAACCCTCTATAGATACACAGAAAAATTTGTTTTAACTGAAGTTTTAACTGAACCATAAAACAGCTTTTACAATATATGTTTTAGTACAAAGATGCCAAACATTACAAATAAAATGAAAAAATGGATAGTGCGGTAATAGTTATCTCACGTTTTGTCAGTAATAAATCTCTCTTCAATTATTTTAAAAAGTTTAATGAGCTCTTTCAAAAATTAAAGTTGTGAAACAAATATTTCAAAATATGGCATCTTCGACAAAAACTCATAGAAATCTTTTTTCGACTCACAACAGCTGTTAAGTAGAAACAGCAACAGTTAAAAGCACGATATCTTCACGTCACTCCAAAAACAATGACCGCCAGCGAAGGACAAAGACCAGTGTGCTGCATAAAATCTCAAACAGACGATCTTTGACATATTTTGTCAATGCCAAAATTACAAAACTATTTGACGCGTGATTGAAGTGCAGCTAAAATTCAGATGTTATTGTTAGAGGCAACATTGACATCATCATAAATCATTTCTGTGCTGTTGATGGGTGATGCTGCTGCTGAATGGTGCGTTCGTTAGAGACTGAAGACCAAGTGTTGAAATTTGAGTGCACAAAAATGTCATATATTGCACATGTACAGCCTTAAATTTCAACAAAAACACACACACGCATACACAACGTCGTTACAAACGTTGCAACGGAAATCGATTTAAGGCCAAAAACTAAACAAAATGGTGCAAAATAAAACAGGGATATATTCCAATTGATGCAAACGAAATGTGCGGATCCCGAACAAACTGATTAGATATTCAATGACGAAAACAATATTGAAGAGGACAACAAGAACAACAACAACAACAAGAAAATTGTAAACAATTTCTGCTATGCCTACAGAGTTTGAATTGAGTGCTTTTCAAAAGGTAGAGGGGTCGAATGACCAGGCATTGAAAGCAGAAGCTATGCTTTGGTCGGAGCAAAAAAAATATTAATGCTGCGTGCGGTATAGAATTTAAATGCTTTGTGGCGTCATTTACATGAGCCTAAAATTTGCAGCGACCACTCAGTGGTCAGTGTTGGCACTGCGAAATATGTAGCGACACATTTTGTAGAGAATTTCCAACATATGCGTGGACATCATGGTTGTGACGCCTGTGCGTGCTGTCATGAATAACAATAAATGTCAGCATGTTCGGCCGAATGGTATTGGATGGTATTGAATGGCAGGCAGCGGAATAGGCTGTGGTTATTAATACCTGCAAGTCATGCGGAAAAGTTCTGCTGCCTATGTAGCGATTGTTTATTGAATTGAACAGTCAGTCGCATGCGAAGTGATGTGATGTTGAGGTTATTGAACGTTGTTAAACGATTGAGGCAGCCATAAGAAGCAAAGATTTAAAATTCAACACCATGCCTAAGTTGAAGTGGGAGTAAAAACGTGCGCTTCGAGTGCTGTTCATACAGCTATTATAGAAATATTGCTCATATATTTTTTTCTATATTTGTTGCATTAATTTTGGCGTTATATAAAATAATGCCGTAGCTACAAACAAAATATATCATAAATAAATAATTAATAAATGCTGCGCGGAAAGCATAAACTTTGCTTACATCGACGAATTTAGCTAAGATTGTGGCGCCAAAAAGCATGCAGCAAAGTTTACTTATGGCCAAAATTAGCTTGTTGTGCGCGCAATCAAGAGTTATTTATACTATAACTTGCAGTCTAATTAATGAATGTAACTGTTTGTGAAAACGGTAAAGGTCAAAATGCCAAAAACTATGCTATACATTTTAGCTTAATGCCGAATAGCTGCACAACCTTGAACTATAATTATATAATTGATTAAAATCAATCAATTTCAAATTGAATTAAAAAAGCTGACGTCAAAGCTTTTGTCGACTTTAAGAGAGCAAAAGCTTTTTAATTAAGTTTAAAGTTTTTTTTTTAAATTTACTCACTTGGCCATAGAAGTGACTTTTTTCTTTATGTGCTCAACACAGTTTTGAAACTTCATTTAACTGGATTAAGTGCGCGCACACAAATACAAATAAACAGCGCAATGCGAGGCCAAAGCTAGAAGTGGCAGCAGCATCTCACTGTTGATTAATGCTAAGTAGCAGCTTGTTAGGCGCCAGATTAATCCAATTATATGCTAAGATTTTCTCAGACTTAGCTGCCTGAGCTCGACATGGTTTTTGCATGGTTTTTATGGCCGTGGATAAAATTGTTTGAGACGCTGAATTTAGCTGCTTTGCATGCAATTAATGTCAATCGTTCTTATTCACTCACTTGCTCTGATTTTCGCCGTTATTTTTTGTGCTTGCCTAATTTAGTGCGCCTACAAAGCTGCAGCAAGTTTTGTTGAATGTGAAAATTTAATGACTTGCATTTGTCAGCAGCAGCGACAAGAACATCTTGTGACTGCGTGTTTTTTTTTTTCTAGTTTGAAAAAACTTTTTCAGTTTGAAAAGTTTCGCTTGCATTAAAGCAGCCAACTTGCAACATGTGCAACATCTGCAAAGTTTAGCTAAAAGCGCGTGTGTCGCATGCTTCTGTTCTATGGCAGATAATACGCGTGCCAACTTAAACTAAAATACAGAAACAAACTTTTAGCTGTTTGCTGTTTTTATGGTATTGTATATATTTTTTAATGATTTTTAAGTAGTTGTGTCGCCGCCGTGTCAGCGATGAGGTGGCGCATACATAAAAACTTTTAAGCTTTTACGTTAAATGGACTGAAATGCAGGTGAACTTGAGTGAACATGTGTCTGCTGGTTTGTTGTCCTAAGCTAGCACATGTTCGAACACATTAATAAAAATATAGTTTTTCTTTTTTTGCTTTTCATTTGAAAATTGTTCCCCTACCTTTTAGTAGAAGATAAACAAGTTGTTTAAAAGTGCGACGAAATAAACAAAACAAAATTGTTATAAATAATTAAACAGCTTGAGCGCAGCGCGCTTTGATGGCATAGCTTAAAATTTTTACAACGTTGAAGCACAGAACTGAAATGTTTTAGAAGGAATTTTATTCAGCTGCATGCAGTACTATTTCATGTTAAAACTTTATGTAGCACACTTTAGGGCGTATTTCACAGAATTAAGTTAATTAGCTTTATTAGCAAATTAACTAAAAAGCTTTTTACAGTCTTTTCGTGTAGTGTGTTTGGCGTGGAATAACTTTTTATGAAGTTTCACGGGAAATTCAGTTCGTTTTATCGAAAATTAATGTTGATTTCAAACGTTTTTCTTTTTACTCCAGAAATAGTTCAGTGTTTTTTAAATACGAAATAAAAATATAAATAATGAACTAATCTAAATGCTTGTATTTAAAACGTGTTACAGCGGAAATTTAAAATAAAAAATTTATTGTATGAAAAAAAATCTGAATTGAATTCGCATTTATTATTTGAAACATTTATTATGATGAACTAGATTAGGATGGCATTATATGCAATTTCTTAGCTATACCATTTTGAAATATTAAACTAAAAATATGAGAAACTATGGAAAAATTAGCACCTACAAGGAAACTTATTCAACCTTTAAGCATAATCAGTAGCTTCAGCGATTTGTACTTCGGGATTAAACAAAATGTGGACAAAAATATAACTTTTCGATATAAAAGGTAAGCAAATTTGGACTTTATTTGGTATTTAATGTTAGCAAGACTTACAAAAAAGTTCCAAAACGCAATAGTTTTCAAAAGTTTTTTATGTTGTGTTTGTTATGTTTTGTTATGTTATAGCTTTCATCATCTTGATCAAAAGACCTAATCAAATAGTCCCTATGTCGTCTTTTGGCTGGTAAAAGGCACCTTTTCAAACAGAATATCCAAAAAGATATTTTGGATTATCGGATTATAGGTATTGAATTTTAATACACATTGTAGCATTATATGGTACATACTTTTTCTTGCGAATAACATCGTTTTAAAAAGAAATGTAAAATATTCATGCCACCATTAATATTACCCGATGTGTGCCAACATTTAATATACCGCAAATACCGCCACCAGCTTTTATTGAGGTTAAAAAAAAGCACTTCATGGATGCAGGCTAGTACTCAGGAATGAAAATCAGGAATAAATAATATTTTGCTAATAAGAACAAGTTTTTTTTGGTTTCTTGTACAAGCTCTACATGACTCGTAATAAAGCTGTTGAAGTTTGGTGCCTTAAAGCGGCCAAAATACGACACACGGGGTTGTGTCTATTGGAGTTAGTGTCTAACTGAATATTCGGTTTCGGCCAGATTCAGTTATTTTCCGTAACGTCTGTTCGACCTCGTTATGTTATGTTATGTTATGTTATGTTATGTTATGTTATGTTATGTTATGTTATGTTATGTTATGCTATGTTATGTTATGTTATGTTATGTTATGTTATGTTATGTTATGTTATGTTATGTTATGTTATGTTATGTTATGTTATGTTATGTTATGTTATGTTATGTTATGTTATGTTATGTTATGTTATGTTATGTTATGTTATGTTATGTTATGTTATGTTATGTTATGTTATGTTATGTTATGTTATGTTATGTTATGTTATGTTATGTTATGTTATGTTATGTTATGTTATGTTATGTTATGTTATGTTATGTTATGTTATGTTATGTTATGTTATGTTATGTTATGTTATGTTATGTTATGTTATGTTATGTTATGTTATGTTATGTTATGTTATGTTATGTTATGTTATGTTATGTTATGTTATGTTATGTTATGTTATGTTATGTTATGTTATGTTATGTTATGTTATGTTATGTTATGTTATGTTATGTTATGTTATGTTATGTTATGTTATGTTATGTTATGTTATGTTATGTTATGTTATGTTATGTTATGTTATGTTATGTTATGTTATGTTATGTTATGTTATGTTATGTTATGTTATGTTATGTTATGTTATGTTATGTTATGTTATGTTATGTTATGTTATGTTATGTTATGTTATGTTATGTTATGTTATGTTATGTTATGTTATGTTATGTTATGTTATGTTATGTTATGTTATGTTATGTTATGTTATGTTATGTTATGTTATGTTATGTTATGTTATGTTATGTTATGTTATGTTATGTTATGTTATGTTATGTTATGTTATGTTATGTTATGTTATGTTATGTTATGTTATGTTATGTTATGTTATGTTATGTTATGTTATGTTATGTTATGTTATGTTATGTTATGTTATGTTATGTTATGTTATGTTATGTTATGTTATGTTATGTTATGTTATGTTATGTTATGTTATGTTATGTTATGTTGTGTTATGTTGTGTTATGTTGTGTTATGTTGTGTTATGTTGTGTTATGTTATGTTATGTTATGTTATGTTATGTTATGTTATGTTATGTTATGTTATGTTATGTTATGTTATGTTATGTTATGTTATGTTATGTTATGTTATGTTATGTTATGTTATGTTATGTTATGTTATGTTATGTTATGTTATGTTATGTTATGTTATGTTATGTTATGTTATGTTATGTTATGTTATGTTATGTTATGTTATGTTATGTTATGTTATGTTATGTTATGTTATGTTATGTTATGTTATGTTATGTTATGTTATGTTATGTTATGTTATGTTATGTTATGTTATGTTATGTTATGTTATGTTATGTTATGTTATGTTATGTTATGTTATGTTATGTTATGTTATGTTATGTTATGTTATGTTATGTTATGTTATGTTATGTTATGTTATGTTATGTTATGTTATGTTATGTTATGTTATGTTATGTTATGTTATGTTATGTTATGTTATGTTATGTTATGTTATGTTATGTTATGTTATGTTATGTTATGTTATGTTATGTTATGTTATGTTATGTTATGTTATGTTATGTTATGTTATGTTATGTTATGTTATGTTATGTTATGTTATGTTATGTTATGTTATGTTATGTTATGTTATGTTATGTTATGTTATGTTATGTTATGTTATGTTATGTTATGTTATGTTATGTTATGTTATGTTATGTTATGTTATGTTATGTTATGTTATGTTATGTTATGTTATGTTATGTTATGTTATGTTATGTTATGTTATGTTATGTTATGTTATGTTATGTTATGTTATGTTATGTTATGTTATGTTATGTTATGTTATGTTATGTTATGTTATGTTATGTTATGTTATGTTATGTTATGTTATGTTATGTTATGTTATGTTATGTTATGTTATGTTATGTTATGTTATGTTATGTTATGTTATGTTATGTTATGTTATGTTATGTTATGTTATGTTATGTTATGTTATGTTATGTTATGTTATGTTATGTTATGTTATGTTATGTTATGTTATGTTATGTTATGTTATGTTATGTTATGTTATGTTATGTTATGTTATGTTATGTTATGTTATGTTATGTTATGTTATGTTATGTTATGTTATGTTATGTTATAGTACTCATCTTATAGTACTCATCTTATAGTACTCAGTAGTACTCATTCTAGATCTCTGGTCTCCATACAGGATAAAAAGCGTGGTGCATTAAGTTTTAAAGATGGTCACAGAAACAGACAAAAAAATGTAATTGCCTATTAAAATATATTCAAGATTATTTTCTTAAATCTTTTATAATTTATGGACATATTTCATAATTTTAAATTAATTCAAAGATAATGCATTTATTTACAATATTTAAAAGATGTACAAATTTTAAGTTGCAATTAGTATATAGCATACTTTTAAGCATGAAAATGAAATAAAAAACTGTTTTTTTTAATGCATTTACAGCCAAAAGCAATTTCACAGTCGTGTTGATTTAAATTATCTACAATCATGTGAATTATTTAGCCTACTTTTACAATTTTAGGCCAAGTCATTTTGAAAATTGCATTAACCATCATTCGCAATATCATCTCGCTCGCTGTCTTTTGGGTCTTTTCCTATATTTCTTCCCTTTTCACAACGTTAAGATAGTAAACAATTTTCTGAAAATATCCTGTGCTGTGCATTCTAACATAAACGCAGTTTCTTTTTAATTCGCTATTACTACATCGCATCATGCTGACGTAGCTTTGCACTCGCGCCATTTTAATCTGCAATTTCAATTTGGCATTAACGGAGAAGAAAGCAGAAATGGTATTATATAATATTTGCTCGTATTAAGCGTGTCGTCGTTCAGGAGCGCAACAACATTAAAAGTATGCAATTTTGAATCAAGGAAGAGGTATTTTTTTTTTGTATTATTTTTCAAATAAATGAACAAGAAAAAAAACAGGATGACACAAAAATTACCGCAAAGTGTTGGCTCATTTCCATCGGAAATTGTACAACGCTGGGAGGATAATCAAGAATAAATAAATGCAGTTAAAAAAGAAAATACAAGCACCAAAATATAATCGTAGTGTTATAGCCAACAATGTTGCGCAGAGTTGTAGGTAACAACAACAAAGTGTTGGCAAGTTTTAAGCACAACAGCGCTTTACTTTATGACAACTTTAAATATATATCCCCATTCGCTGCGCTTACATCATCCATTAGTGGATGTGAGTGAGTCGATAAATTCGCATGAGATTGCAAGAGTATTAAATCATTCAAGTAAGTCCTTTTTCTACTTTTTTACGTACTTTTTAATGCACTCACACACACACAGGCACAAACGCGCGCTCATACTAGTCATTCGTTTTATTTGCTCACTGCAAGCGAATTAAGTTCTTAAGGTCGTGCAATATCCTTGCTTGATTCCTTTCTTGTTTGCCGCACCGCCTGCCACTCTTTCTGCCTGACTGCTGCATGTGTGCGTGCGTCTAGTGTTTGTCGCTGGCTATTGTAACCGTTGAATTTTGTCCTTAGCCAGAGCTACTTCAGCGTCTTTTCGAACGTACTCTTTCTCTATGCTTATTAAATCCTGTCGTTGAGCACCGCTGTAGTTCGTACGTAGATCCTTTCATTCGGTCGTTTATTCGTTTGTTACTTCGTTTCGTTTTCATACAATGATTTTGCAATGTCCATTAAGTTTATGCGATTTCCGGTTAGCAGAAATATTTTTCAACGGAAGGAAATTCTTTATTATAACGAGTCATTATTGTGTCAATGTGTTCGTGGTGTGTATGTGTGTGTGTCTTTTCGTATTTATGTATGATTTATAAATTTTTCTTTTATGCTCCGCATAGAATGTGAACAATATCATTGAAGCTTGTAATTTTTAAAGGTTTATGGATTTAATGGAATTTATGGTGAACATTTTATTTTTATTTAAGCATGTCAACTCTGATGGTATGCAATGAAAACAAAAAAATTTTTTGACATAAACTAATGGCTATTTCTTAAATATTGCAAAGGTTTCAGCTAGCATCGTATTTTTTAATCCGAGCTCAAAACTATACTGCAGTCAACTGTCATGAGTTTTCGAATTTATGGAATTTAGGAGTTTTTTAGGAGTGGACATTTTGACAGTTAGCAGCTATGGATTAAATTTCGAATTAATAACGAATTAATGATCAGCGACCACAAAAACATAAGAGCTTATATTATATTTCTTCCTAACATATAAAAAAAAAATGTGAGCTCGTGAACAGAAAAGTCATTAAAATAAATACGTCAGAGGGTCAAATATCATTTCATGTCTGAAGCACTTGTTTAAATGCAAATATCTAATAGCTTAATTTGTGCTACGTCCAAGTTTTGGTAACAGTTGTTTCTAGCAGCTTTCATAATATGCTTTTAATATACAAAATAATCTGAAATAAAAAATATTTTCAATACAAAAGCCTGAAATTATGCTAAGTTAAAATTAATGCGTAGTTTAATGTGCAAAGCAAATGTATATAATTGAATTTTAAATTCCATTGTGTAGATGCGTATAGCTAGAAATTTGTTTAATGTAAAAACATTTAAAATCTTCAAAGTAAGCCGCTTTTTTTGTAGAACAGTGCATTTATGGATTTTCAACTTTTTTTAAGGCATTGAAACAAATGGAGATTATTACCTTCCATATTCAGCAATTTCGATTGCACCAAAAAACTACTTATTTTCTAAGCAAACTAAATTTCTGTTGGCATTCACATGATTTGGAATTATTTTTACGATCTTAGAATGTTTAAAAAAAAAATTTGTACTGTTTAGCTTTAGCTTTAAAAAGCTTGCTAAAGCTTTAGTCAACAATTTTCAAAAGCTTTTATTATAGAAAAGTTTAACAAAATTTGTATAAAAAGTTTTGGAAAATATTTTGTTGTTTCCAACATTTTTCTTTTTTTGCTACACAAAACTTTTTATATTTCCGAAAAAAGTTATTTTTTTCTTTAATGTTATTTTCTGTTTTAGAGAATGGAAAATTAGTAGGCAAAGAGTAATTTTTCGAAAATTATTCAGTGAAATTGTATGAAGCTTGATGTCACCTAAGCTTGCCAAATTTTTCAATTGGCATCAATTTAATTAACAAATACTAAATAAAGCCGTTCTTTTTTTTCGAGGTAATATGCCTAAAAAAGAATTGAGGGGGGAGCTTAGCAGAATGAACAACAAAACAAAGAGCCTTAGTTTGTCAAAATCCATCGAGCGGTTCCTGAGAAATCGTCTCACTCATATTTAAAAAGTTTATTGTTAGACACATTTAAAGTTTCTTTAATATGTAGATATTACTCCAAAAAAATTGAGGTCATTATTGAATAAATAATAAATCGAAATATCAAAATGAGACAAAAATTTTTAAAAACGGTACTTTCATCAAAAACTTTTCTAAAACTACAAAAAAGTTGAAAAGCTCTTCTTTACAAAAAAGCTTTTATAAAGAAGTTTTCATAAAACTAGAAAGTTTTGTAAAGATATAAAAAGTTTAAAAAAGTCCAAAGCTTTTACAAATTTTGAAATAAGCCTTCAACAAATCATTTCAACAATTTAGTTGTTATTGTTCCGTATTTAATATTGAACCGAAATATAAACCGTCTTTTTATCAAAAAGTTTTCAAAAACTATTACAAAAGAGTTGAAAAGCTCTTATTAAATGTGTCAAAAAAAGCTTTGATAAAAAGTTTGCATACAACTTTTAAAAGTGTTGCAAGGACAAAAAAGTTTTTAAATCTTATGAAAAAAGTAAAAGTTTTTAGCAAGTTTTGAAAAAGCTTTAAAAAAAGTAGTATTCAAAAAATGCTTTAAAAGAGCGTGAACTTTTTAAAGGGATTTTTAAAACGTTTATAAAAATCTTTTCCAAAACTTTTTTAGAATATTTAGAAAAAACAAATTAAAAGGCTGTTTTAAAAAACATTTAAAAAGCCTAAATAACAGACTTAAAAACACTTCAGTCTTGAAAAAAATGTTATCAAAAAGTTTCCAAAAGCTATTATAAAAAATTTTGAAAACTTTTCAAAAAGCTGTTTTATGCTTTAAAGCCTGAAAAAGTTTTGCAGACTTTTAAAAAATATTTATAAGCTTTAAAAAATTTTGAAAAAGCTTTCAGGAAAGTTTTATTTAAGTTTTAAATAATTTTTAACAAATTATTTTAAAATTATTTCAAAAGTTTAAAATTTCACAAAAACTTTTCTAAATAACTCTGAAAGTTTTCCTCAGTGTTTAAAATCTGATCGGGCATTCTGACGCCCGCGGGCAAAGAACTTTCTCTGTCAACATGTGTTTTTATAACAGCATGTAAAGCTCTTTGCTTGTTAATGTTAAAATGCTTAGCAAGGGTTTCAATGCTTTCTAAGGAATTTCAAAAAGCTTTTGTTTAAGAATTTAAGGAAATTTTAAATAAATTTTTTTTTCTCATTAATTGATTGTTAGGTAATCTTTCGATATTTAACCCTGCAAAAAAGTAGTAGTAGACCAGTTCTCAGCATCTGAATACACTCTTGAATACAATCAAACCCCTATCAAGCTTTTATGCAGAACGTTTTGCAAGCAATTCCTTTATTGTTTCGCTTGATTTTGTTCTAAGCTGCCCTGAATCATAACAAAACCATGCATACTTTAAGGCGTATTGAAAACATTGTTTGAAATAAATTCTTTTGAATTTTTTCAAACAAGAAATTTACAAGAGTTACAATCAAGCAACAGATGAATTTTTAATCGAGTTTACAAAAAATTACTAGCTATGCAAGCATGCACAAATTTTTCTTACACGCCGTTACTGATGCAAAAAGCTATTTGCTTTTTGAGTTACATTTAATCTAGCATAAAGCTAAAGAACCAGAGTCCATTAAAGAAAAATGAGTACGAACAAAAGTGGCTACAAAGTGACTTCAAATAATGGCCGCAAGCGAGCAAGTCTGCCATCGTCAGCAGCAGCTGTAGCTGCACAAAAGCAACATAGAGCCCAAACCAGGAATAGCGCACAACACAGACAATGGACTGACTAGCTTTGCGCAATAAGTGCTTTGAAGCCTGAATGAGTTAAAGGGGGAAGCTGAGGAAAGTGGCACTCGAACCACAATGAACTCCGATTTAGTAGCAACAAAGTGTGTTAACAACAAATCAATTGTGAACAGCAAAAGAGCGGTAAAGCAGCGATATGAAGGAAGGAAACAAGATGAGACAGTAGCAGCAGCAGCAAAAGCAACACAGCACAAATACGACAGGCACAAAGCAGCAGACACAAAACTAGGAAAACGATGCAAACTGGTTCAAACAGAAAAGGGGCCAAACTTATGCTTGATATGACCAGGGGCAGCAAGCGGCATACGAGCTGGACGAGGAAGAAAGGCGAGCTGTCAAAGATACAGCGTCTAACAATTAACTTGCTTTTAACAGTTAAACGTTGGGACATGGATGAAGCTATTATTTGTTGTTGCTATCTGTAGCTTTTGTAGAATAAATGGAAGGGCCTTGTTTTTAATGTAGAAAAAACACAGTAAAGCTAGCTGTTTTATGTATTTTTGTGGTCAAAAAACTAGGCAAGTGCGTAAAAATTTAAAGTGCCTGGGGTGAAAAAAAACTGAATATGCGTTTTTTTTCTCCAACTTAATGTATAGTTTACAAATTTTATTACTGCCAGCGCAAGTAAAGTTTTAATTGGCTTATTGCCTACCTTAAGGCCTTAATTGAATTAAATATTCATATGGCGGCCTTTGCTTTTACTAACATTAAAATTTTAATTAACAGCAGGAGAGGAATGAGAAAAAACAGAATAAATAATAAAAAAAACTGAAAAAGACTGCAAACATGGATGTATTTGATGATTTTGGTGAAATGTTGAAGCGACTAAAAGTAGGTAACGGAATTTTTCATTTAAATTTTGTTGTACAAAGCTCTGTAAACGATGCTCTAAAGGACATTCGTCAAATCAATTTTTAAGCAATTCTTTGGACAAACTTTCTACCACAATTTGTTTGAAAAAAACAGATTGCTTTGTAAATTTTAATATTGCTTTGTACATTTTTTTTTAATTAGAAATGGGCAAATTAAGAGTGTAGAGTGATGGTCGTTACCGCTATTTGAACTTAGGACTCTTAAGTGGCAGTCTATTGGCACTTAAAATTCAGCTACTTCGAATCCTCCGTCTGACACAGACAATTTTTTCAATAGAATTAATTTTTCTGCTCGGTCGTCACCTCTCTGCAGACAGTGGCAAACCTCAGAGAGTAAAAATTGCGATGAAAAGCTTTTCGAGGCCATAAGTCGTTCGGAGTCGGCGTAAAGCATGTAGGTCCAGTTCTCGATCATTTGTTTTCAAACATTTCACAGCACGCACAACACAATTGATCATAAGAAGTTATGTCAAAGTATTTTTAAGGGCTGAAATGGCCATTTCGTTTTTTTCCACTTAATTGTAATTAAACGCATTTTACTTAAAGCATCTTAAATCAGTGAATTTTTGAACTTTGAAACTGCTAAAAGTACTTACGTTATTTTTCTCCAGGAGTTCTACCAATTATTTTGGATTTTTATGAATCTTGAAATATTTTTCGATTATAAGCCCAAAAAAATGGGTTACGAAAGTTGCATTTGCCTAAAAATATCAATTTTTGTATAACTACTAAATATTTTTTTCACGAAAAATTGAAAATATGTAATTTTTTTTTTGTGCCAGAAAAGTTATATTAAGCTTATCAAAATTCACGTCCATAAACACGATTTCGACATCGAAGCATAAATTGTCATCATGTGATGAATTCAAACAGAAAAAATACGAGAATCCTTCTTTCTACTGATAAATATCACAAAAATAAATTTAAACATGGAACTTTTTTTTGGATCAGAAATTCTTTGGAATTAATGCTTTTTGACTTTATGACTTTTATATAGTCAACTTTTTGATTACCTCGAAAACTCGAATTTATGATGAATTGCCAATAACAGCACTTTTATTGCATACTTTTTGGCATTCATTTTATATATTTCCAAAGATAAATATTTGAGCTCGTCATTCAAATGCATACATATATACACTGCAAACAGAACAACAACAAAAATAAACTTAATGAAATTCAAAATGTTTTCATTTATTCAAGCGCCTAAAAACAATCTCAATTCCCTCAATTCAACTAACAGCACGACACAAAAACTAAATAAAAACTATAGCATGCAATTTAAAAATAAGGGAACAAAAATTGTCGCTGCTATTCAGCGACTACTGTCGCCATGCACACAAACTAACTGCCAACTGTTAACTGGTGTATGCTTAGGCCAAGTTAACCATGAATGAAGCGTGTTGTTGGCATGCCTGGACAACGCAGCAGTCTAGAGACAGTAACTCGGCAATCAAAACAATTGTTCCCATTCAGCCAGCCAGTCAGGCAGTGTAAAAACTTTAAAACTATTTTGTATTTTTTATATTTTTCTCTATTTTTCAATTAAACTCGCTCACAAATTCTAAGCGCGAAAATCATTTAAGCTAGAACTCAACTGAACTGCCAACGAAGCGGCAAACCAAATAAAAACAAGAAAAAATATACAAAATACACAGAACACCAAAGCACAAAAGACCTATATATATTTTTTTATTATTTCTATTTTAATTTTTTTTTCTATGGCAACTCTAGAAACTAGTTGCCACAACTATTTCTGTTGTAGCAGCGGGAGTTGGGCTTTTTTTTTTTGCTCGTGTTTTTGCACATTTGCCTTAGTCAATTGCTCATGCATGGCATGCAATGGGCTAGTGTTGTGGTTCTGTATATGTGTGGGTTTGTGTCGATTTGTTGTGTGTCAAGCGGCTGGCGCACATAAATGTGAAATTGTTTTGGAAAAAAAAAAAACGCAACAAACATAACAACATATAACAACCAACAAACAATAAATATGTCCTTTATGTGCAACAACTACAACAAAAACAACAACATGCTATATACATGAGCACATGCAACGACTCAAACACACATACTAAAACAACCACCACTCACGTGCTTGCTCAGTTTAATATGTAAACATGGCAGTCAACATTAAGTCTTTGCTCACAAAATGTTGAAGTGCACTTTTAGGCGAAAGTGGAAATAAATATTTAGTTTTTGCCAACGTTTCTTTGTTAGAATTGAAATATTTAACGCTTTTTGAAGCAAAATTTTGGGTTTTTTACAAAAAAACGGCAGAGTTGTTTAAAGATTTTAAGCCAAAGCAAGAAAGCTGTGAAGACTCGCATGTCCAAAAGTATGCAACACATTCTTATTACTATTTTCAAATAAAACGTAATTTTGTTTAAGTTAAATGGAAATAGTAAATTTAATGAATTTTTGAAAAACAAAAATGTTTGAAAGCAAGCAATAAAAATGAAGCGTTGAATGTATGGTGATCCACATATTTAAATTTTTTTTTTAATTTTTTACGAAATTCTTTTCAAATTTTAACAGTTTGTTCATTGAAGTATGTCCCAAAATATGTTGCATTCTATAAAATGCAACAAACGCAGTTACTATTTCGTTAAAAATATTTCCAGGCTTTACATAATACAGCAGCAACTAATAATTTCAAGCATTTTTGCTCCTAAAAGTATGCAAATAAAAAATTAAAAATAAGTTCAAAGAATACAATAAAAATTAGCTTAAATTTCAACTGTTGAACAAATGGAATTTCAACTTGCAACAATTTGTAACACATTTTTCACTTGAATTTATATTTTATAGGCATTGACTTTATATCATAGCATGGGCGTAGTCAGAATATCCGCCAAGAGTGGCGAATATATTTTTTAAATATTGGTAGATTTTCCTACATCACAACTTGCTCTTCCCGCCAAAAAACTTTCTTATAGCCAGTATTTATTTTTCTTAAGAACAAATTTGTTTACAAAATTAAATAACACTGTACTTTTAAGAAATAGCTTTTAATTTAACAGCGGAATTTATTTTGTTAGTGTTGGTAAACTGTGTTGCTTGATATTCGAGTACTACTTTGATGGCAATGGCAATTTATCAGTGTAACAAGACGATAGGGGCTATATATAAATAAACTTTTTTCAAATCAAGTTCAGTCTTTAACACTTCAAATTCAAGCTTTAAATTTCATATTAAACATTTTGCAAAACAAATTCAACCTTTCAAACTTCAGAATCAACCTTAGCTGATTAGCCTTATCAAAAGCTCTCTTTTAGTTTTTTTACTATTTTTTCCACATGTAATCATAAAATCTTATATATTTTGAAGTGACATTTCTTAGGCAGCGATTCGATATTTTGGCGAAAATTGAGAGTGAAATTTCAAGAAGAAGTTTAGGCACATTTCGTTACATTAGAGAAACGAAAGATACGGATAACGTAAAAAGAAGGAGAAAGAGAGCTACATATTGTTCATCTAATACACAGTTTTTTTGACGTGAAGTTGCGTTTCATAGCGTGATTTGTTTGGGGATCTTTTTCGCATACTTTTTCAAGCATGTGTAACGTTTTTGTTCACTTTTTGGGGTATACCTACAGCCTTTAATATGCCTCGAACAAATAGAAAATAAATGCCAAAATATCAATTATGTGGCCAATGTAGCAAATAATTAACTAAGAATTTTGTCACTTCTTTAAGAAACTCATTTACATTTCCATTTTGCATGAGAAAAATCATTAATATTATGCTTCAGTAGCTGCTTATGTTATTATTATGACTCGTCAGTTTTTAAGTTATTTTACTTTTATTCAAGCAAAATTTTTTAAAGACAAGTTTTCTAAAGAATGTTTTATGTTTGCATTAAAAAGTTATAATAAAAGCATGCAAAAAGCTATTACTCGATTGAAATTAAAGTTTTAAAGTTTAAAAAGCTAAATTTGATTTGTAAAAAGTTTCTTTAATTAGAAAAGATCAATTTTAAGTGGGAAAAACTTTCATTTCAAGCAAAAAAGCAGAATAGTTGTTATAGTTTTTAAGGACTAGACAATTGTGTTATAAAATCGCAGCACTTCATAAACTTATTACAGTAATATTTTATTGTTTTCATTTTTCTGATATTGTGAGGAGAAGTTGTCCCCTTTGCACCCCCTTGCTATGCCAATGCATTATTTTTTTTTTTTTATATATGTTTGAATTTCGATAACGTTGTATGCCGAATGTGCTACATTATTCAAACTGCGCCAAACTAAATAATTGATTAAAACTATAACCAAGCTCTACGTAATTATTTAAAACATGTTTATAGCCCCTCAGTGTATGTAAAATTATGCCTAAAATTATGCAATATTCAATTCTCGAAATTGCTTGCATAATTTTAAATCTGACTACCATCAAATTTACGAAAATAGCATTTCGAAAATATATTTTTCTTCTAAAAGTATGCAAATATCTGCCATTTAACATTCACATACTTAGCATTATATCATCCAATGCATCGAATTAATGCAGCTCTTAGTTAAACTGCACAAAATGTACTTATCATAATATTATCGTCATTAAATAATCATTAAACTGCAGACACTCCGCCTTAACGCCTTCTTTCACGCTAATAAAAGTATTAAAAATGCGCAACATTTTTATTTCACGCCAGTTGAAGCTGCTTATGTGATAAATACGTGTTGTATAAACTTTTTTCGGTGGAGTTTAAGGCAAATAATAGTCTGCTTTAAAACGAGTTAGTTGTATCAAGTGCCACACTTTCATCAGACACACCCACATGCACGTCGCCATGACCTACACATACTTTATAGTCTATTCAGTACATGGTTAATGCGATGCAGTGGCAACACTTAAAAATAACATGGACTCCATTAACTTTTATGACCTCACAATGTATCCAAGCTTGCCATCAGCGCCTGATAAAGCAAGCTGCAAGTTCGAGTGCCTGCTGTTTATGTACACTTAAAACACCAAAAAAAGAACGACAGTGAGAGTTGTAAAAAAAAATTGCAAAAAATAACAACGACAACATCTGCAATTGTTCGGTTGCTTAAATTAGTTGCGAGCATCCAGAAATGGTCAGCAATGTTTGTGTGAACGATTGCAGCTGACTGACATGACTGGCGTGTCACTCGGTGACATTTGGGAGAGTTCATGCGAAGTTGACATGCAGCAGCAGAAACAACAACAACAACAAATTGCAAATAAATTACAAACTCAAGCGAAAAACGAAAACCACCAACAAGCATTGCTCTATAAAGATGACGCAGAAGAAATAGTAGTAGAAGCTGCAAGAATGCAATTACTGTTAGAACGTAAGCTAAGCAAGAAAAATGGCTGCTGACAAGCATTGGACATTGATCTGTGTGGCAGTATGTCGTGTCGTGTTGCTGGAGACAAGTTTTTTTATGTTGTTCTACTAGAGCTGGAATTGATATAGCTTTCACACTATTTTTTGAAATTTATTAAAAATATAATCTAGCCAAGTGCAGAAGATTTAAGCTTGCATAAGCTTGAAATCTTTATGCGATATGCTGACAGTTACATAAACATAAAGCGCACACAAAGAACGAAATTTCGACAGTAGACTTTAATAAAAATAAATCTACTTAAAATTCGATAAGAAACATAGCAGTGTTAAATTTTAGAAAAAGTTGTATGAAAACTTTAATCGGAAAGCTTTTTTATTCAAAATTGTTTATCATATAAGTCTTTTATAAAGCTTTTTTATCACAATTTTTAAAGTCTAGAGGCGTGCAACAACTTCTTATTACTCTCTCATTGTGATAAAGCGAAAAAACTTTATACACAAAAAAATTGTGAGCGTGCTGAATATGGTCAGTGAATCCGCCTTTAAAACCGATTATGGTAAACAATGCAAGTGTAATTCACATTGAAAGACTATTTGCAACATATAGTTCTCATGTTGTTCATCAAACAAACCAAACAAAGCCACCTTAGCCACCCTATTTTAAGTATTGTAAGTTCAACCGTTGTAAGAGCCTTCTGCCGTAGGTACTATGCCACCCGCCGCCTTATTTAATAAGACTTATTTACTATAATGATGATGTGAATTATATGGAATAAGATTAAGCTTATTAAGAACATTGTTAAGTGAATAATAGAGAAAAAATATTTTGTAGTAATAATATTAAAAGGAGAAAAAAAAATAATACATTGTGAATCGCTCCGAGCTAAAACCTTTTTGGTTTAGTGATTGAGTTAACCTCCGAGCCAACTGTGAAAAATTTTGCGGTTAAAGAATTTATTTGGTTTTCTTTGGCCTAATAGCTCTATATGTCGACTGGTTGCTGTGCCGAGCCGAACCGTGAAGGAAAACTTAAAAACGCTGCACTTACAATCATATGAAATAAGCTCAAATTGCGTATAGTACCAGCCGAGCAAGCAGCTTGAAGCGACTGGCCGGCACTACAAACGCGCTCTGATATAAAACTCGTTAGAAGCTTTTACGAAAACTTTTATTCCGAAAACAGCTTTTTATGATTATGAGTTATGAAAATATTTTTATCAAAAACTATTTCGAACTTTTTTTTTTAAAAATAAAGCATGAATCGAAAAATCTTTGTATCACATAAAATCTTTTCTTTAATAAGCTTTTTCCAAAAAATATATTTTGTTTTAAATCAATTTTTTTGAAAAAGTTTTATGATTAAAAGCTTTTTATGAAAATTAAAAAAACGCTTCACAAATAAATAAATTAAAGTGTTTTATAAAAAAAAATGCTTTTAAGCATTACGTCTCTTACTAAGGGTAGTTTATTACAATAAGCTTTTTATTAAATATTTATTAGTCTTTAACTAAAACGATTTTTTAGAAAGGCGCCTATATAAAGTTTAGCCAAAAACTCTTTTTATCAAAAAAAATTTACGCAAAGTTTATATTTTCAGAAAAGCTTTTAATTTGTGTATTCAAAAGGTGGTTTTTAAAATATTTACAACTTTTAGTTCTAATTAATAGTCTAAAATTTCATTTGAATTTTGAAACGAAATTTCATCAAAATTTACTGAAAATTAATATAATAAAAGCTTAAAGCAAAGCAGCAGCTGAATATTGCATATCGGCGTAAAGCTCAAAAACTCTTGCTTTAACTTTTTACTTTAATTAAGTTTCTTTATAAAATGAAATAAAAAAACATTGTTTCAAACTTTCATAAAACCGCTGTTCGGAGAAGCTTTTCGAGTGCTTAAAGTCGTAAATTTAGCAAAAACATCAAAAAGCTATAATAAATTTATTTCATCTTAATTACATTTGCAGCAAGTGCAAGCTTTCAAGCAATATCAATAAACAAAAGTTTTGAGCTTTAAATAAAATCCTCGACAAGATACGCTTTTAAAATGAAACTTAAATAGTTCTTATCTTTTTGCCATTTCTTAAATTGAAAAATTCTTGCACAAAACTTAAGACAAAAAGTATTCGTTTACGCTATCCTTTACGCTTTATGCGATTTTTCTGTTTCTTCTAAAAAAACAAAACAAAAGAAAATCAACTAAATCGCAACAATTAATTCACCATAGCGTAGAGCTTAAAAGAAAAGCTTCTTTGGCGCATACTGAAAGTTGTTCAAATTAAGGGAATGTATGTGAAAAAGCAGAGAGCAGAGCTAAACTCGAAATAGTTTAAGCTGTAAGCTGACGAAGCAGAAATAGTCACAAAACAACAGCAACGCGTAAACGATTCTGTGTAAATTTCTTGCAAGTACAGCTCAGCAGCCGTTGCCACTTTTGAGTCTGTCAAAAGGACGTCATGGCGGCAGCATTACACGACAAGCTTACAACCAAACTAAAACAACAAGAACAAGAAGAGAGCAACTTGAGCAAATGACACAAAAATATCAAAGCAAAAGATACAAGAAAAAACAGCTATGACTGCACATTAAATGCAACACTGGCAACAATCACAACAATAACAAAAACAGGCAATTGCTGTCTGTCAAAGACAAATAGTTGACTTGTTGCAATATTTTGCATACTTATTGTTATTGTTGTCGCTGCCATTGCTTTGATAGTAGCAACATTTTGTGCCCAACAACAGCACTTTGGTCGTTCAATCGTTTGAGTAGAATTTTATTTTTGTGCTATTTTTTTCTTTTCGCTTCATACAGCTCAAGCTCATCAGTGGTGTTGGGCAAAAACAAAAATCACACAAACACACACAGACTCAAACATCAGAGAATGTGCACGAATTCTTTTTATTCAGATATGCTAAGAATTCACAAATTTTCATCTCTCGAGACAATCCAATCTCAAAAAGCTCGGAAATAATATGCAACTTTGACTTTTATTGCTTATAAGTGTTGGCCAAATAGGAGCAAAGGCGCATTAGACGGGTGTGTGTGTGTGTGTATGTCGAGTGTGACTTTCTTGAAATGATTTCAACCCAGAATAGTGAATTTTAAATGCGAGTACGAGTGGCTTAAAATTACATTCTACCGAAATGTGTGCACTTTTTATTGCATAATTTTGGGCATGCTGTGTATTGAACATTTGCTCAAAAGTGTATGTGTATTTAAGTGAGTGAGTGAGTGTGTGTGTGTGTGTGTGTGTGTGTGTGGGTGTGTGTGTGTGAGCGTAAGCCAAAAGGATATGCTAGTTTCAATAACAGATTTTCTTTTTTTAAATTTTAATGTGTGCATATGTGCAAAAGCTGCTTTTTATTTTCTACCAACGGCAAGCTTTTATAGCATATCAAATTGGCGCAACCACTACAAGTAACCGGCAATTGGTAAGACAATTTTTTTTAAGTATGGAACATTTTGGAAGTTAAAGGATCATGAGGGAGCTTTTGGCTTTGAATTATAATGAAAGAGCTTTCATTTATGGCATATTCAAAAACAGATTTTCATGCAGCAAAAAAAACCATCATTATATTTTAAGTTATCAAAGGCCCTTATTTTGATGCCATAACAAAAATTAAAACTATTTTAAAAAGAAATTTGTAATAACAGAAATAAAATTACTGTAATAAGAAGGAATTTCAAAAGATTTTTGAAAATTAGCTTTTTTAACCAGGCATAAATACATAAATTGAATTACGAACTTTTACACCATTCACCATATTCTCAAGATTAAGCACACCTGCGACAACTTTCACTTTCCAAACCTAAAGTAATAGCTCAGCGGTAAGAGATTTGGGTGGAATGAAAGGGGTCTTCACTGAAACACGCGGCTATTTTGGGCATCTTGATTAAACCTATTATTTGGAAGCCATAAAAATTTGGAAAAACATTAAACTAAATGTAACGATCTAAAAGGTGACTATGTTTAAAAATGAAACGCTTTTTTGCCAAAAAAAAAAAATTTATTTTAATACAAAAAAAACCCACACTTAGTAAATAGTACCTAATAAATCAATTTAGAAAAAAAAAAAAAATTTATATGAAGATTTTTAATTTTATATGACAAAAATTTAAGAAACTTTTTTATTACAAGAAAATAAAAAACTTTTAAAAAAGATTTTTATTTTAAACTTTAAAACTTAAATTCATTTTAATAACATTATATTTTTACAAAAATAATTTTTAGATTGGTTTGCATTATAATTATAGATTGTTGTTTATTATTAACTTTTGGCGGCTGTGGCGTAATGGCTAGAGTATGGTGGTAGAGTATAGCGTATGGTGTGGCCCATACGCTAGGTTTGAATCCCACCTCAAAAAAAAATCACAAAACTTTTTCAATTAAATAAATTTTTATGGTCGGACGTCACTTCTCTCCAGACAATGGCAAACCGCAGAGAGTAAAACACTGCCATAAAAAACTGCTTGAGAACATGAGCCGTTCGGAGTTGGCATAAAACTTGTAGGCCCAGTTCTCGATCATTTTTGTTCAAACATTTCACAACACACACAACACAATTGATCATAAGCAGCTCGTTCAAAGTTCTTGCAAGGGCTGAAATGGCCATTTCATTCATCGAAAGTTTTTATGAAAATTTTTTTAAAAAATATATTTTTCAAGGAGCTTGGCAACAATATAGATTGCTGTATTACAATATAAAAAAATTTTTTTTTTGCTTTTTCGATAAAAATCATTTTAATAAAAAAGAAGCTTCTTAGAGCTTTTGTGTTTCAAATTTCATTTAAAAGCTTTTGTGCTAGATTAACTTTCTGCAGCTGACGTGGTGATCTCGTAGACGCCGAAAATCAAAATAGCATGCGTACAAACGTAAAATACGAAGCCAAATTCCAACCAATTCTTTTAAAAAAAAACGTATTTTATTATAAATTTATTTTTATTCTAGCCTAAAATGTATTTGCTGTTATTTGGAATAAGGTCAAGAAAGTTACAGTCTAAAACTTCATCATAGGAAATCAGTTTAAAAAAGCACGTGAACTGCAGAGGGATAATGATAAAAATTGCAATAAAAACTTTCGCAAACATTTTATTTTTTATATTTTTACTTACGGAAAAATTAAATTGAGCTTTATTGTAAAGCTTTTAGAAAGAATGCATTTGTTATGTTAAGTTCTCGTTTATTAATGATTTATCAATAAAAAATAACACATACCACTTCTTTCAAAAGCTTTATAAATTTAAAAAAAAAACGTTTCATTTGTTCTACAATAACTAAGTAACACTATATTAAGCCGAAAAAGTTATTTTATTATAGAAATCGTTAACAATCACTTTTAAGAAACTTTTTATTGCGCTTTTAAAGCTGCAGCTTTACTTTACTTGATTATTCTCTTAAAAAAGCTATCAATAATGCGCTAAAATTACACCATTTTCCAGGTACATTAAAACGTTTGTTTCACACATAAAAGACAAAAGCAAAAACAAACGCAATAATAAAATTCTCATACTTAAAAATAATTTCGTTTTTTGAACATCTGCAAACATAAGAATTTAAGAGCAGCTAGGGAAAAAGTTTCATCCGTTTATGTCAAAAACTGTTACAGCATAACTTTAGAGCAGCAACAACATCTTGCATAAATTTAGCACGAAAAATGAAAAAAGCATGGCAAAAAATGTCGACAACACAAAAACATGACATGTTGCAAGTAGAGGCAACCAAACAGTCAGCCAGATTGAGTTGTCAGCAACATAAACTGCAGTGCAAAGATTTCGAAGCAGCAGAAAAAAAAACCCTAACGACAAATAGTTTCAAATTTAACGGTCATTTGCCATTTTTATACAGATGGTAACAGCACATATTTTCAAATTTGTATAGCATGTGAAGGCGGCGGGTTGCCATTGTTGCACAAAAAAAAAAACACAAAAAAAACCATTGTGCAGCAAGACAATTGAAATGTGTGCGGCACCCTGCAATTCTGGCAATATTTCTCAGACCCCATTTAAATTGCTTGCGATAAATACATGTTGTGCTGGTTAATGAGATGCAGCCGGCTGTCAGACAATATAAAACGTTGATTTGTTTTTTTTTTCCTTGTTAACGGAATACGTTATTATTTAAATGTTGAATAATTTGAGGTTTAAAGTAAGTAAAATGAGATGAAAAAGAAAAAAATTAATAAAAATACGGAAGCAAGCATTGAACAAAAGAGCAGCAACATAATTATTGCTCAATTTAATTTAAAACCATTGGTGGCAGCAGCAGCTGAAGACATAAGCACACAGGCACACCAACACAATGACACATTGAATATGAGCCTGCTCCATCACATACTTAATTTCATAAAAATAAAATAAAATAAAACATAAATAAAAAAATTAACTGAACGCAACTTTTAATAAATTTTTGCGCACATTTAATTGATGTATTTATGCCAATATGAGAGCGAGTTGTTAATGCAATTAATTTTAAGCGTGCACATTTTGCGGCTTATTTGGACAAGCGTGAAAACATGCCCGGCGCACCCAGCCAGTGGCTGCAGCAGCACTTTTATTTTATTTAAGGCATGTTTTAAGGCATGTTTGTGACATTTAATAACATTGCAATAAATATGCTTTCAATTATTATGGCGCTGTTTATTTGACTGTCAAATTGAGTAGAGCTGCTGAAATTTTATTAAAATTTGTTCGTGCGTGTGATAAACGAGTAACACAAAAGAAA
Organism: Coremacera marginata; assembly: GCA_914767935.1. NCBI lineage: Eukaryota > Metazoa > Arthropoda > Insecta > Diptera > Sciomyzidae > Coremacera > Coremacera marginata. Next base: position 1,154,502 of record OU612045.1, on the reverse strand, counting down.
TTGAACCTTCCTAGATGCAGCAGCACAGCTTCCTGTGCTCATACAAAGCTTCTTTTGCTCCATGTGCTGCATTACTTTATGCAAACTGCAAAGTACCAATATATTTTGTTTTTTTTTTTTTGTGTTCTTTTTTTAGCTGCGCCCTTACTTTTAGTTTTGCATTTTTCGACACTTTTTGTCATCAGTTTTCTAAAGCAGTGCAGCAGCCGACAATGCCAACGTCAACGGATGCCAAGCAGCAGTTTGGGGCTTGCAAGCATTACTATTGTTATGCAAAATTTTATGACGCATACATTTCTTTTGTGTTGGCGCGCAAGTGCATGGCATAGAATTGCATTAAAAATTCTGCTTTTACACTATTGCACTATCTTGGGCACATTTATTGAGGCAGAATTTTTAACTACAACGGCAACACTGCGTGCTTTATGCGTGCTACACACAGGCAGAACGAGCCACAGACAATAAAGTACTTTTAATTGCATTGAGCACGAAGAAGCAGCAGAACAAGAAGCAGAAAAGACAAAATTAATGGCTATGAAATGAAATGCATTTGCAGCCGGCATGCAAACTAAAATAAAAATTAACAAAGTTTAAAAATTGTGACAGCAGAAGTTTCATACATACCTAACAATGTACGCCTAAAGGTATGCAAAGCAATTAAATTAGTTTAAGCAGCAGATTTTAATTAAATCAAAACAAGCTTAACTCAACAATAATTGAGTTGATTTATATGCAGTGCAAGGTGCGCCACACATTGATTGTTTTACTGATTGATTCATTGTTGGAAATTCTGTCTGTCTTTCTTTGTCGTTACATTAATATTCTTTTGTCTTAATATTAATATTCTTTTGCATTCTTTCGCTTGCATTAATAGAGAGCACAGCATAGAAAATGTTGTCACAATTAACACACCACAGTTGTACATCATGTTGTAACATCATCGCTCGATAATGTTGCTGCTAACTCAACCATAAAATAGTAACAACAAGCAAGGGCAACAACAACATTTTTATCATTCAATATTATTTGATTGATCGTTCCACAGCATGCTTCATTTATTATTACGAACGCAATCATTTATTGATATTTATGACAATCTCTTGGCCATAAATAATGAGAATTTTCTTATTACCGTTTGCTTGTTTTGTTGCGGTTAAGCGAAGACGTCGACGTCTGTATTAGTATTAACCAAGTTAATCGTGCGTATACTGATGCGTTAATATTTGATATTGTTGTTGGTTGTTTTAGTGGAACACGTTAGCAACAGTTTTATATGCTTGTATTGTTAACAAGCTGAATAAGTTGTATGAGCTAACCCAGTTGGAATATATGAATCCTCAAATACTAAGTCTTGGAAAAAGTCTTGAAGACCAAGTACGCATTAGACATCTGCACTAATACATCCGAACGCCTCTTCAAAACATTTCCCAGTGGGCAATTCAGTCAGGCCTCTTGAAAAAAAGGCATGCATTAACTGCTTTTTTTGGCGTCAACACACTTAACAACATCACTGCATCGGTGAGGGCTCCTAAAAGGCCTGCCTGCTAAAAGGAAGGCAAGAAGATTTCGTTATTTCTCTGTGATGTGACTGCTACACAGGGCAGTACAACAATTATATTTTTCCTACAAAAACTGGTTCTGCTTATATTTCAGGGTTACTTTTTCGTTAAAAGTTAAAATATATGTTAGTTCAAATATACTCAATAATAATCAACGTCATGACTTAGAAATATTCTTATCCGGCAAAAATATGTAAAATAAAATAAAATCACAGAATCACAGAATAAATAGGTAGGTATACATAAAAAGAAATAAAAAAAAAATATTTTTTTAATTGTTTTGGTTAACCCCTTCTTTAAGCCATTTTAAAGGAGTGCTTATAGCAGGCCTCTTTAAAGCAGGGAGTGCGGAAGTACTAACAAATTTTCTCGTTTCATACAAACAATACAAGGGAGCTTACAAGGATTGTGTAAGGCCTATCGAATGCAAATACAGGCCTTTTAAACGGCCTTCGGACTGCTGCATTTGCCCACTGGGTTGCTTGAAACACGTATACATACACTCTATCATTGTCAACAACCAACTACGAGTGAGTATACTACAAAACAAAAGTTAAACATTCAAGTATTGTACTCAAAACCGAAATCTTTTTAATACGAAATTTCCTCGCATACTTGTGCTCGTATGCCAAGTACATGTATATAAGTTATTAGATTAAATAAAAGAATGTGAAAACAATTCATACAAACCTTAAAAAGAATAAAATTGAATTTTTTGAACTTCAATACTTTTAAAAGAAAGTGAATAAAATAAACTAAAAATAAAGTTGACCTTTTTAGACATGATTTTTTTACTTGATCTTCATATCTATTTCGAACTGTACAGCAAAATCTACTTGGTGTACTTGCTATGTTTTGAAAAGACAAAGTAGTCTGCATGAAAAATAGCTAAGCAACCAACCCAAAGTTTTGTACACACTCTGTTAAGATCCAACCGGATGTTGTACACTACTCGCTTCAGCCTGTGTTAGATTTGAAAGTACTGTAACAAGTATGAAAGATACTATAATATGTGGTACAGTACGAAAGTGTGCACTTTGCTGCAGGCAAAACAAATGTATTCATGCAGATGTCCAGTACACATATTCAGAATTAACGCTGACGCTTTGCAAGACAAATCATTACGCTGTCAGCAAAGAGCCTGGGAGGTTTTCTCTAATAAAAACCTTGTCAATTAATGTTGAGAGGCCAAAGCGAACGCTCTGCAAGACTTGTATGCATATTTTCATTATGTGTCCTATAATCGAACTATTTTTATAATTTGGGATCATCGAGACAATTATTTTAATTTAGAACAGTCAGTTGTGATTTCATGCAAGACAAGTAATTATACTGTCAGCAAAGAACATAGGATGTTCTCTCATAACAAATTAATATTTTAATGCTTATAGGACAATGCGGGTGATCTGAAAGACTTGTAAGCATATGTCCATCATGTCTGTAATCGAATTGTTTTTTTAATTTGAAACCATCAAGACGATTATTGCAATTTAGAGCAGTCAGTTGTGATTTCATGATAATTGGTTTTTTTGTTGTAGCTTACATATATTGTGTTATGCTTTCTGTAAGTTTTTGTAAAATTATTAAAAAAAAAAACTAAGGAAATTTCTTCAACCCGAAAGAATATTAAAAAAAATAATAAATGTTTTCACGCATATTGAATGAGTGCTCTGTTGCTATCGATTGGCATTAGTAAAATCACGTGGTATTGAAGAAGGATGTGTAGAAGAAAGCAATAATATTACTTTTTCGTTACGAAATCGTAAAGAATATCGTATGAAGGGGTTGACACGACTTCGTAACGAAATGTCGTAACGATTTTGTAACGAGTCTTAACGAAAAAGTTACGATTTCGTTCAGACTGTTCGAAAGGAAGGGAATTTCACTCTGTTCGCATTTCAATATTTAGTACAAACAGTCGCATAACGAAATTCTATATAAATTCGTATAAAAAGTGAAACTGTGCCGATATTTTTATCACAGATTTAAAAAAAAAAAAATTTGTATCACAAAACTTTCCGTTTTTGCTTCCAGCATATGAAGAATTTTGAATCAAAGCCTTAATCAATTTAAATCAACTTTCTCCATGTGTCAAACACAATACTATAGCCCTGAGATAAGCTATTAAAATATTCAATCATTGCTTTTATCTTATGTAACGCCCTAGAATTGTGCCGGATGAAATGTCAAACAAAATGTTATCCGCATGTTATCAGCTCTAAGCTCCTCACCTCAGCTTGATATGCGTGTTAATATGTGTGTTGCTATGTGCGATGCATTAATGTTTGTGGCTTAATGAGTTTGCGAGTATTTATGTCTTCATTGCTTTCAGCCATTAAGCTACACTTAATTTATCGTATTGACAAGTAAACTAATTATCGAGCAACTTTGTTAAATAATAACTCTTCTTCCCTGCTACTCAATGACGTGCAGCAAGGAACACAGGCAGCTTTTCTTAAAACGTTTTGCGCTAAAGGCGGTGGGGGTTAAGTAGAGCTCATGTTCACATTAGAAATCAATTTCCAGAAATAAACTTTTTGCCAATTCATGTAACCAGACAATACCCACATACAAATATATACATATATATTGAAGACAGAAAAACAAACAGACGCACACACACCTCCTTTACACCACCCACATAGATTTGGCAAAAAGTGGGAAAAAGTTTTTGCAAGCTATTTTTAAAAATTGAACAAGACATTTATAAGACAGCTGCAGATTTCTGGAGGGAGGACAGTTAAAAAAAAAAGGTGTGGCAATTTGACATTTGTGGCAATTTTAACACTGAGAGAGAAGGTTGAGAGAGAGTTTGTTGTACTTAAGTGTGCTTTGCTGCTGCTGCTGATCGAGTATCAAAAGAAATAAAAGCCATAAAAATAGCACCAACAACAAAAACACGCAACAACAATACAAATACCCAGAAGGCAAAATATGAATGCTTAACACACACTAGCAGCAAGCTAAAGCGGGAATACAAGAACAACACTGATTTAAAAAAAAAATATAAGTGAAAAATAAAAAGAAAAACACGTGCATAGCCAGTCATATTTGTGTGTGTGTGGATTGGTCTGGATGTTTAATACAAATGCAAGCTGGTGCCATATCCGGCAACACCACCGACACTGTTGTCACTGATGACTGTGACAACTAGCAGCAGCACAAGAACACCGGAAAGTGCAGCAGCCGGTTCAAAGAAGGCAACAAAATCGCCATTTAAAGGAAACAGTCAAATTTTGCAACTGTCTAAACGAATTTAACAACAACTACGAATGAATAAATAAAGAATATCAAAATAAACCATCAAAAAGTAGTAAAAATAAATAAAATAAAATTTTAAAAATACAACCGCGCAAAAGTATTAAGTACAACAAAAAAAAATAGTTTTTTCTCTGCTGATCTTTGTCACATAAAACTCACATAAAACACACATTCACACATTCACACACTTGCCTCGCACTTTTGCAATCACAGCCAATGCTGCATTACTTGTGCTGCTACTATTTTTAGCTTACTTTTTGTTTCCCCCCACTTTTTCTACAACGTCAGTTCGTATTCAATTCAATTCAAAATAAAATGTGGGGAAAAAAAGGACTGTACAAAAAATATGCACATAATTCGACTCCAGGATATCATGAATCCTTGTGAATGCATGCGTGTGTGACTGTTTGTTGATGATACTTGCGACTGATTCTTTCTCGACACTCGTTTTTTCTTTGCCGCTCTTTTAACTTTTCTTCGTATTCTTCTTCTTCTTCTTCTTCTTCTTCTTCATACAATTTTTTTTGAACTTCCAGCTTAGAAATAATAAAACTTTTGCTTTTGAAATCTTCAGAGAGCGCTCTTTCGGCCCTTTTCTCTTTGACTTTTTTTTTTTTAGTTATCCTTTAGTTTTTGTTATTGTTTTAGCCACTATATGAAGCAAACTTATTTTTATTGAAGTTTATCAGTTTTTGGTAAAAGTAGCTGCTGTTTTTTTCTCCCATGTATTTTACTAGCTGATTGTTTTTTTCGGAAATACTTTAGTTTTGCAATAAAAATCAGTGGATCTACTGCAGTTGTTGTTGTTGCTGTTGTTGTAGCACCAAAACTACTTCCAGTAGCTGAAGTAGTAGCAGCGTTAGTTGTACAAAAAAAAAAAAAAAAAAACAAAAAAAGCTCAGCACTTTTGGTAATTTAATACACAGCACGACTTTGGAACAGACAGTTCTACTACAAACCAACAGTTCGACAAAAAAAAATCGCCAAGACGGACAAACAATTCTCTTGCGCGCTCGCCCTTAGCTGAGATTCTGAGATTTTAGCAATTGAATATAAAACGCTGAACTCGCAGCCATTTAGTGGAATTGAAGCTCATAAAGGATTGAAGTGGAGTGACCACTAAATTGAAATATAAAATTTTTGCAAACAACTTGGGAGCGCTTTAAGCAGCAGCGATAGCATCAGAAGCATCAGCTTCATCGTTTTCTTTTGTTACTTGCTAGCGGATGGTTTTTTGGCGCAAAATTATTATGCCGCAAAATGAAATTTTTAGAGTTTGGCATGTACTTTTTTTACCCCCATTCTGTCATTCCCTCCGAGTGCACTTTTGTTAAATTGCGCATAAATTTTAAGCGTCATTGTTATACAACAATGTAAAGGGGAAAAAAAGAAAAAAATACAATTTCTGCCATGAAATTATGTCATAAAATTACACATATATAGTTTATTGAAGCTGTTGTTTTCAATTTAATGAAGAGCACAGTTCACAATGCTGTGTTTTATATGTTGTGAAATATTACCAGTCTAACATTGACAGGATTTATGAAAATATCTTTCAAACTACAGTCACTAAAAATATGAATGATAAATTAGTTGTACAAGCAAAAAAAGTTTTACATATCAACAATCAACTTGAAAAATGCATAGCCAAAACTGAAGTTAGTATGTCAGTTCTAAAAGCGTTTTTCATATAAAAGTTCCACTTAAGAAAACATTAACGAAAACGTTAATACAAATGCAAATGCTTATGTGTGACGTTAACATCACACATAAGTCATGCAACACACAAATTAATATAATTCTTCATACAGAATATATTAATCATACCCACCTTTCATTATTTTTGGGCGTGTCCGGTTTATTTTTTGATTAACTCATTTGCTAAAGAATTGGCTCATTAGCCAATAAGTTGGTTGAGTCTTCAGTCTGAAACTTATAACAGAACATTTAGTTTGAATAATGACCAAAACCGTCGCTATCAGACGGTATTGGAAAAAAGCGTTACTTTTTCTGCGAATGAAGTTCTTTTCTTAACGTAACACTCAAGTGTTACGCAATAGGAAATGTTTTGATATAGACTTATGTCTTACAGCGTGTTTTGTTTCGCAAAATTTTTTCAAACACATGTAACATTTTTGTTCACTTTTTGGAGTTTACCTACAGCCTTTAATATTCATCGTACAAATATAAAATATATGGCAATATATCAGTTACATGGCGAATGAAATAAATATCTCACTGGATTTTGTAACTTCTTTAATAAAAACACAAAATAGCAAAATTTAAAAATTCACATTTTCTTAAGAGAAAAATCATTCATCAAGAGTTAGTAGGTACTTATGTTGTTGTTTGGTTGTTTTTTTTTTTTTTTTTTGGTTCGTCAAAACAACATCGTGTCGTTTGTTGAAACGAATCGTTTTTATTTCTCAATAAGTGCTTGTGTAGTTGTTGTAATTGGCTGGTTATATGGTTTTCGTATGAGAAAAATCATGCATAAAATGCTTCAGCAATTCGTTTTTATTTCTCAATAAGTGCTTGTGTAGTTGTTGTAATTGGCTGGTTATATGGTTTTCGTATGAGAAAAATCATGCATAAAATGCTTCAGCAGCTGCTTATATTGTTGTTTTGGTTTTTTGTTTGGTTCGTGCCAAAATCACGAACGCAAAATCGTGTCGTTTGTTAAAACGAATAGTTTTTATTTCTCAGTAACTGCTTGTGCCGTTGTTGTTGTAATTAAAATGTATGTACAATTTACATACATACATATCAGTTGCTTTCGTTTATTATTTTATTTTTAATCTTCAGCAAGATTCATACAATAAATGCTTGATAAAATACAGATGTTTGTAGCTATAGAGCCAAGTATGTTGCTACTGCGCAGGTTTATTTATGCAAATTTCAACCCTCCAAGCGTACCGTAACTCAAACCTATCGAAACTTTTTGGGCGAATTTGAAACGAAAAGTATATGGAAAAAGCTATTAAGCCAAAAGTGTGGAGTGCTCATATCCCATTCGTTTATATTTCATTCTACATCTCGTTAGACGTAGTTTTTCGTTTCGTTTCTCAGTCGGCAATTTTAATAGGCCTACCCTTTAGCAGGCATGATAGTATTGCTTCCAAGAGATTTTTTGACTCATGCAAGCACGAATTCTCATGAATCACTGATAACTGACCTGCTCTGAGCAGAGAGAATGGCAAGTACCACCCCATAGCCACGGGGAAGTTTTGGGGTTCCAACCCTTTTACCCCATAGAGTATAAAAAATTAATAAAGAAAATATTTTTAGAATCAAAACTTGATAATAACCTTTTTTAGGAAAATTAAGATAATGATATAAATTTAATTGGAGAAGCTAAAGTAAAGATTTTCAATACAAATTAAAAAAAAGTTTTGCTCGAGCAATGAAATTTGTTTGGCCAAACGAAAGTTTAACTTTGCTTTTAAAGGTTACAATCATAATATATGAATTAACGGCAAGAAGTTGGTCTTTTAAAGTATCATATTCGACTAGTGCTTTCTAAGGCTCTGATATTTGAAAAAAAGATATATATAAGAAATTGTACCTCGAACGTATATATTTTATAAATTGAAGAATATATGATTAACAATTTTTATGCAATTTCCAAACTTATACGAAACGAATTTATTGGGAAAATATACGTATTAGTTTGAATGAATTTTTTTTAAATTCTATAAGTTGTATAATCTAGAAAAGACACAATCTACAAAATTAAAAAAGTATTATTATTTTACGTAAAGCTTATTAGTTTAAATGCATTTGTATTCTACTCTAAGCTACTTATTTTACTTTAAGTGGATTTTACTCATTCGAACATACCTTTTTGGTATTAAAGACCTCTTAATTTTTTCAACTTGTACATTCAGTACTTCTGTACGAAGTACCTAGTTTCCGAATTACGGGCTTCATAAAATCATCTTAAATTTAAATATGACTTTCTTAGAAGATGCTTTCTCAGTTAAAAAAATATCTTGAAAACCACTATATACAGTTATTTCTATGGGTAATTGGATGGGTTTTTTAGTCATGGTATCATGTCAAATTATTTTGTAGAAAAATTTTAAAATGTTGCAGTTTCTTTTGAAAATATTTACAGTATCTACTGTTTAATTCTTTTCATAAAAATTTATTCAACTAAGTAATCGTTTTTAACAAAATTGAATTTTGATTGTAGGTGACTTTGCCTCAATAATTCTTGCCTATATATAAAATGTAAGTCCTGTGCAGAGCCTAGTTTCCAAATACGACTTTTGTAAAATCACCTAAAATGTAAAAGCTTTTTTCGAAACCGATTCCTCAGGTGATAAAATATTATAAAACAGTGTTATACAGATATTGTACAGTGATTATTATGGCGAATTGCATGACTTTTCCAGTAAATTTCTTGAACTTTCAGTTTAAAAAATTTCGTTTTTAATTATTTAAAATTTTTTTCTTTTGAATATTATTTAAATTCACGAAATCACTTTCGGAAAAGTAATATTTTGACTTTTGAACTTTTACGACTTTAAGCGATGACCTGATTAAAAAAAAATGTTTATTTTCATTGTTAATTTTAATTTTAACAAGCTACAGGAAAGCGTTACAAATTTTTTCTTCATTTTTTTTTGTTTTTTCTTTATTAGTTTAAAAAATTTAAATAATTATTTAGAAACAACTATACTTTGTATATCTTTCTAATTATCTTTACAATTATTATATTAGAATATTTATATTATATACCTTTATAATTAATTTTTCTTAACTTATGGGCAGAGCCTTGCACGAACATAATATTATCATTTGCAGAATTTTTTCTACGAACATCAGTTCTCTAAATTTCTGAACATAAATATAAATTTCTGAATAAATGAACATGAATTTTCTACGAACGAACATAATAAAAAAACTGTCGAAAATAGTTAATATCGGCCGTTGCTGGACTTCTGGAGGGGTTTCATATATGAGCTGGTCTTATTATTTTTTGCCCCTCAACATTTCTACCGAACACACCCACCCTCTATCAACCACCCTTTTTTGGGTCCCTATACAAAAAACCTATATTTTCTACGAACGAACGAATGAACATCTATTTTCTACAAACAAACGAACGAACATAAATTGTCCTCGAGTGAACAAACGAACATCAATTTTCTACGAACGAACATCTATTTTCTATTTTCCACGAACGAATACAATATTTTTATTTTTTTCTACGAACGAACGAACATTCGTGCGAGGCTCTGCTTAGAGGCTGTTCATAAATTACGTCACACGTTTTTGGCCAATTGTGGACGCACCTGTCCCCCCCTCCTATGTCACACTTCTTCACAAAGTTTTTACACCTCTCTCTCCTCGATATCACGTCACATTTTTACTTTTTTAACATTTTTGGAGTTTTTTTTTATAAGTTAGCAGTTTGTTATCAAAAAAGCATAGAACATGTTATATTTACTATAAGTTTTATTATTATGGAAATAACATGCAAATTCCACGTTATTCTATTGTATTTGACCAACAATTTTATGAAAAATTTGTTAAAGGTGTTTTAAATGCCTTTTATACCTTTGTTCGATTTAAACATAGTTTTAGCTGTCTTTTTCGGTTTGTGATCCGTTAGTTTTATAAGGTGCATTTTTTTTTTTATTGTTAAAAAATTAAATCAATACTTACTATAAAATTAAATTTTAATAAAAATTAAAGTTTTGCAAACTAAATTCAAAAATATTTTTGTGACGTATCGCACGACCTACCCCCTCCCCCCATGTCACACTTTATCGCAAATGTTCAACTCTCCCTCCCACCCCTCAAAAGTGTGACGTAGTTTTTGAACAGCCCCTTTTATTATTGTATTCGTGAAATTTTGTAAGAGGAAATTTTTTTATTTTGTGTAAGTGTTAGCAATTATATTTCTTCTCAAATTCTCAATTTTCATTCTTTCTTAAAAAAATACTGATAAAAATTAAAAAATTTAGTTCTCAAAATTAATTCTTTATGAAAATTCAATGAACCCTTTTTAGCTCTCTAAAGTTTGTTTAAACAAAAAGTTACAAATTAGAATAATTTTTAAACTAAACCATTTTGCTAAGAAAAATGTTCATATTCTTCTCTTTAATTTTTTACTGGTACTTACAGATTTTTTTAACCAACCCCCAACAATTAAATTAAAAAGTCGAATATTATTGATTTTCAGCAAATAATAAAATCAAGCCGAATCATTAAAATTCATCTAATTCGAGCCAACTGAGTCACTAGCTTAACTTTAAAACACGGTTTATACAATTTTTTTCGAAGCTTTATACGCAATTCATCAAAGAAGTGCTGACAATTTTTACGATTTCAATGGGCCGCTTTATTATTATAGATGTTCTGTAAAAGATGCAATGTGATTTGTTTCTTTCAATTTTCACTGGCACACAGTAGAATGAGGTAGCTATTGCAAGAAAAAAGAAAGACAAAACAAAAAAAAAATAAGCTTACACCAAAAACCTTCGCAGTTTGATTAAACATGCAGCATGTACTTGAGGAATCATGCGAAGATACACTTGAAAGATGTTAGATGAAAATATAAGAAGAATTGCCAAGAACGTCAATAAAAAGAAAATAAAAAAGAATCGCACGTTTGGAATGGCTTAAATGTGACGGTAACCTACTTTATGCTATCGTCTATTCCACCTTCTTGTGCGATGGTAGTTTTTTCATGTTTTTTTTTTCAGACAATCTCCCTCACTTTTCCGCAAATTAAATTAACTCAAACAAAGACACAAACAACGTGCCAAGGCGTTCAGCCGAGCAGCACCAAAGACAAAAAAAATAACAAACGAGCATTTACAATCAGCAGGAGCATAACGCAAACGTATCACGTCACATTATGATACGGTACAAAAACAACGAAATCGAGAAAATAAAAAAAAAATTCCGAAATAGCTTATTTTTGTCACACGCATACCAAGCACGAATTTTCCTTTTATATGACGTGCATTGAGTGGCGTCTGAAGCATTCAGTGGCCATGGAAATGAGGCGTCTAAAATCTGTCAGACGTTGGTCACTCTAGTGTAAGTGGGCCAGTCAGCTACTTAGGCAAAGCAGTTTGTCTGCTTCGCCAAACTTGACCCAAATAATGTTGCACAATTAATTGTGCGTATACAGTGAGTCAACAACAGCAGCATCAATCTCTGTTGGCAGGCAACACAGAGTTTGGGAGGATTCGACCAAGTCACCTATAGATGGAAATAAATTCTTTTTATTATAGTTGGCAGTTCAGCTCAAGCATCAGGTGAACTTTTGCTTTCGTGGAGTATGAATTGTCGTGTCAGTCTGTTTGGCAAGACAAGCCATTAATTTTAATTAGCTACACTTGAATAACTTTCATCTTTGATTGATTGAAGTCTTTAATACTCTTAATAAAACATTTCTCTTTCTTCTTCTTTCAGGTTCGTCGACGCAGGCCGCAAAGATGATTTCCTTCCGTATTTTTCCCAACTTTAAGACCAAACGAAGGACCATGTCAACTGCGTTACGGTTTGTGGTACTGCTGGTGACTCTGGCAACAACGCAAGCTCAGTGTCCTTGGCAGCGCGATATACCAGATCTGCAAACGTCCTGCATTTGTGCCTACAATTTAGGCCGTGAGCTTTCCGTGCAGTGTGATCAGGTAATTTTTTTCATTCCTTATTATTAATGCGGCTATTTAATTCTCCTCCAACCAGGTCGACTTTACTCTCCTCTTGGATGCCTTAAATAAATACGCCAAAAACAAACCCATCGATTTGCTGTACATCAACAATTCTACCATCGATGCGCTTACCGATGACATATTCGTCAATCTTAGCTTGCACAATGTTCAATTGTCCAGCTGTAAGATTAGCCAAATCAGCCCTGGTGCCTTTCATGGTCAAGAAGCTGTGCTCAAGAACCTCAATCTGCAGGACAATTTGTTGTCTGAAGTGCCCATTGCTGCTTTCAAGTCGTTAAAAATCTTGAATTTGCTCGATCTCTCCAAGAATCGCATAACGTTGATTCCCAACGAGGCTTTTGCCAATCTTACAAAGCTATCGACGCTTAAATTGAACGACAACAATGTCACCTTGGCCACCGGTGCCTTTAAAGGACTCGAGCTTAGCCTGAAGAACTTAAATCTAAAGGGTACGCGTCAGCGTCGTGTGCCCGAAAGCATACGCGGCCTGAAGAGTCTAGCTTTTCTGGATCTTTCGTTGAACGGCATTAAAGAACTGCCCGGCATCGGTGGCATACGCACCTTTGATGGGCTCGATTCGCTGACCGCGCTCAACATGGAACGCAATCTGATACAGCACGTGGCCGAGAGTTCCTTTGCCGGCGTGCGCAAGACTTTAAGTTCGCTGAGTTTGCTCAATAATCTGCTTGCTGAGTTTCCGGTGGGTGCCGTGCACTCTCTCAAGGAGCTGCGTGTGCTCGATATCGGCTTCAACTTACTGACTGCATTGCCGGAGACAGCATTCCGTGGCAGTCCAGGCATTACGTTGTTAGCCTTGGATGGGAATCCGTTACCTACGGTTCCCGAGCGTGCCTTTGCCCACCTAAATGCCACGCTGAGAGGTCTTTCGCTGGGTGGCCGTTTCCTACACTGTGACTGCAAGCTACGCTGGGTGGCCGAGTGGATACGCAGCGGTGACCTGCAGGTAAGTCTTGCTTTGTTGTTTTCAATACCCCGACTAGGTTTAAATTTCTCACTTCGATGTAGGTGACATCACGAGAACGCAATCCCCAATTCTGTGGTACTCCAAATCATTTCCGTGATCGCGGTTTCTACTCCATACAACCGGAAGAACTTACCTGTCCCGACACGGAGCTAGACTCATTGGCTGGTCCAGTTGGCATCGTCAACAACCTTTTGCCACGCCAAAAACCAACCGTCATTGGTACCGATAACATTTTGAACGATGCCACACACACTATTGCCACAAATGCGAGCGAACCGGATGTGTTAGCCCCAGCGAGCGACACAACCACGCCAACTACCAGCTCAGCATCTGCAACAGAGCCGACTGCCCCAGCTGCGGTGCCGCGGTTTACATCAACACGTCGCACTTCCTCCACCACCACCGCCAGCACTACGACAAGCACAACATCCGCCGCCCCAGCAACAATCAAAACAACTGTCACTATACGTACAACAGACGCCACGGTAAGTAGTTTATATTCCATCCCCAAAATTTCCGTCATATTTCACACTAAATTATGTAGAAAAGTGATTCATTTCCGAATCACTTCGATAAATGGACATATCAGCCAACTAAATTCTATGTTATCTCCACTATTCCTCCTTCCACCCCACAGACTAAAGCCAGCTCGTCAAGCGTCACACCCACACCTGCGGCAAGCTCTTCCACTTCCACTGGCTCCTCACAACAACAGCCAATTCAACCGACTCATCAATCGACTTCCGGTTCGGCGGCTGCTGCTACCACCGCCATCTCCAATACAGCCACAGCCAACAACAACAACAACAACAGCAACAAACAAGTGCCCGCTTGGCGTCAAGGCACAGCTGCTGGCACTGGTACACCGCACAAACAACAACGTCCCCCGCTGGTGCTCGGCTTTCCGCCACAGCGCGGCACTCGCATCGACGATAGCAATGAAGTGCAAGTGAAGAATGCCTTCCGCCAGGATAGCTCTGTCATTATTCAATGGGACTCCGACACGGCAAATATACTCGGCTTCCGCGTTGTGTATCGTCTATTTGGCGAGAAGACATTTAAACAGGGTCCACCGCTGGAGGCAAGTGAACGAGAGTTCAAAATCAAGAATGTGCCCGCTCAGGAATGCATTATTGTGTGCGTGATTTCGCTGGAGGAGCTGCACGTTACGCCTGAGACAGTACCGTATCAACAGTGTCGAGAGGTGCGCACCGTTGCTTCACAAACGTCGAACATGGACAAGATAACAATTGCGGCAAGCGCTGCTATTTGTGGCACGATTATCGTCGCCGTGATTGTGTTCATAGCGGCCAGCAGGTAATCGTTTACCACAAACGTTATATAACGGTCAGAATAATGGTGTGTGCTTGTGTGCGTGTGATTTGTGTGAAGCAATTGTGTTTTACACGAAATCATTGGAAGCACCAAACAAACAAACAAAAAAAAAATGCTCTTCTATCTTCGCTTGACTACATGTGAGAACAGCTCGTAAAGGACTGTTTTAAAGGATATCTGTCTATCGGGGCTGGTTGGCTGGATCTGGCTTAAACCAATGAATGTTTTGATTTACGACTTTGAAAGGGGGGTGTAGGGTGTAGGGCGAATTTAACGAACCAACGTGTAATTGTAGTGCAAGCAGCTTAGACAAACGACCAGTATAATGGTCAGTCGGGAATTTAACGATGATTGGTGTAGGTTCCAAAGAAATTCGTAGCAAGTAGCAAATCAGTGCAAATTATTTCCCAGCGTGGCTAGGGAAATAAAGATTTTTTTCTTTTTTTTTTTTTTTTGCTTTGATATCTCTTGTTCTATCTTACAAGGGTAGAGCAGCTTAGTATGGATAGCGCATATTGCGCTTAGGGAATAATAAAAAATGGTCGATTGTTGTGGATTGTTTTGGAATTTTTCGAAAGAATGCTTGGTGGCACAAAAAACCACAACATAAACAAGTTCCAATTGCTGTGCTATGTCAGGATAGAAATGGAGGAATCATAAAAAAAATTTGATGGATTGTTTGAGGCAAAAAAATGATTCCACGTAGTAGCAGTTTAGGAAATTTAAGTGTTATTTAAAGCGAGGTAGCAACTTAATCTGCTTTAAATTATCTTCTATGTATAAATTTTCTATAGAAATTGTGAATAAATTATGTTCAAAGGAAGTCTTGAGTCTATGATGGGTGTAACGGTACGGTAAACAGAGTAACAAATGTTACTGTAAATGTAATGTAACAATAGCTATAAAGATATTCTTGAATGTTTATATAAATAATGCAAGTTTTTTTTCATTAAGTTTTTGGCAGAGCTTGTAGGTTTCATACATGTTTCATAAAGTCTTTAAAATAAAGGCAGAACTAAGTTATGTTTAAGCAAAAACAAAAAGCAAGAAAGCAAAAGTACGTACTTGTATGGTGCCACCCAAGTTTTGCGTTAGCGTTCTTTCCATTAAGTTTCTCAATTTTCCTTTACTCTTGAAAACTGGAGTGAGAGCATTGGACTCCGTAGTTTGCTAAGCAGAATAGGGTTGCAAACTGTACTATAAATTACTTTAATTTTGATTTGGTTATTTCTAACACCGAATTATAAATTAAAATCATTGAAAGTTTTTAAAATTAATATTTAAGGCAGCCTTGACAAGACTGTGTAAATTTTTCTATGAAATTCAGGGTTTTTAAAAAAAAATCAAAACATAATTTTTATACAAAGTATTGGTAACCCTTTTCGGCAAAAACAAAATAATTTTTACTTGTCAATTTATTCGAATTGATGCATATTGAAATTTTTTTTTTTTTTTTTGGTGATCACTTTGTTTTATGGTACATTTCACATATCAGTGACCAAAATATATTTCTTCAATAGAAAATAAGCTTCTCGCTAACGAAATTTTTTTTTTGTCTTATTTATGAAAAAACGAAAGTCAACCTAAGCATTTCACTTGAGTACGGAAACGTACGTGATAGAATGGCTCAAAAGGCATATCCTCGGTCCATCAAATATACATATTTATACTCCCACTGTTTCTTGAACAGCCACGAGTAAAAATGCAAAAAACGACAAAGGCCTTTAGTTAAATATTTGGTAGTGTTTTTTTGAAAGTGTTTAAACTTTAGCATACTCATCGTTCACTCTTATACTTTTGTTTGCTTACGTATAACTTGGATGGGCCTTAAGAATTATTATATAAAAGTTGCTTTTTATTTCATAACTATTTCCAAAAAGTCTGTAAAATAAGGCTTATTATAGGTGTTATTTTATGTTATGTTATGTTATGTTATGTTATGTTATGTTATGTTATGTTATGTTATGTTATGTTATGTTATGTTATGTTATGTTATGTTATGTTATGTTATGTTATGTTATGTTATGTTATGTTATGTTATGTTATGTTATGTTATGTTATGTTATGTTATGTTATGTTATGTTATGTTATGTTATGTTATGTTATGTTATGTTATGTTATGTTATGTTATGTTATGTTATGTTATGTTATGTTATGTTATGTTATGTTATGTTATGTTATGTTATGTTATGTTATGTTATGTTATGTTATGTTATGTTATGTTATGTTATGTTATGTTATGTTATGTTATGTTATGTTATGTTATGTTATGTTATGGTATGTTATGTTATGTTATGTTATGTTATGTTATGTTATGTTATGTTATGTTATGTTATGTTATGTTATGTTATGTTATGTTATGTTATGTTATGTTATGTTATGTTATGTTATGTTATGTTATGTTATGTTATGTTATGTTATGTTATGTTATGTTATGTTATGTTATGTTATGTTATGTTATGTTATGTTATGTTATGTTATGTTATGTTATGTTATGTTATGTTATGTTATGTTATGTTATGTTATGTTATGTTATGTTATGTTATATTAAGTTGGATATACTTTGAAGGAATAGGAAAATTTGTGTGTTGAATCTAGGAAAAATATCTATAATTCTACATAAATATCAAAGACTTCATAGAATTTAAAATATTTAAAATTTTCATAGTTTAAGATATATTAAATTAAAATATAAGATAAATTATTTGTTTCATCTCAACTAAAATCGCGATTAATGCTTTAAATTATATAAACATTATAAATATTTAAAATTTCTTTACCTTGATCAAGAAACATATTTTAAGCAAACACGCAACGTATGTCAGAAACAATACTTTTATTTTCGATTTCCCGCCACTTCCTTTTATTAGCAACTTACTATTTATGTCGTTTTTTGTACGCCATTACAGCTGATAGCTGATTCTTAACAAAGCACCCAAGATTTATGAGCTACCAACAAATTTTTTGGCACTCCACCACAAATGTGATAGCATTGTTTATTTATTATGTTACTAAATAGAGTTGCTTTTTTCCATCTTTCAATCTCTCTGTCTTTCTCACACTTTTCTTTACTATACATATTCTACATTTGCAGACGTTCCCGTAAATTACAGAATTCGCAACAAAAGAGTCCACTGCCAATTGGAGGATTGCCCGTAAACTGCTGCGGTCCAGCTGGTTCGCCAGGACCACTTGGCTCAATGGCAACACTGTCGGCATTCAATAATCACAAGGTAAGCAAGGCAAAAAAAAAATAAAAACAAAATAAAAACTCAAAAAAAAAATGAGCACAAAAAAAACGCAGGAAACACCCTATA
The DNA here is from genome assembly GCA_914767935.1 of Coremacera marginata. Classification (NCBI taxonomy): domain Eukaryota; kingdom Metazoa; phylum Arthropoda; class Insecta; order Diptera; family Sciomyzidae; genus Coremacera; species Coremacera marginata. Next base: position 1,136,348 of record OU612045.1, on the reverse strand, counting down.
GGGTATGGCTTAAATAAGAATCAAAGAAAGAAGATGGAACTATAAATCTAAATGATAAATAAATAGGCTAGCATGGAATCACTTTGCTAAATTACAGCAGCGACTGAAATAATTATAGCTTTTGGCTTGCTCAGCAATGTTAAATAAGAACGAACGTAATGAGATTTTTAATTAAATATTAAGAAATAGTAAAAATTTTACACGTCAAGTGAAACTGTAATATAAACATAAATAAAACTGCAACGAAAATGAAATCTGTCCATTAAATATTTGTTTTGAAATTCTGAATGCGCGGAATTATGTGAATGATGTGGAATCCAAAAATGCAATTTTTAAAATTTCTGTCTGTCTGTTAAAGCATGACGCGAAAACCATTGAATGGATTTAAATACAACTTGACATGTAGGTTTCTTTTGTCCTTGGTCAACATTAAGGATAGTTTTCATCCAATTAAAAAGGACTCTCTTCAACATGGCGGCTTATTCGCAAAAAAAAAAATAGAGAAGAGATGTGGTGAAAAACTGGGTTAAAATTTGGAGATACATAAAAATTAATTATGAAATAATTTTTGACCATTAAAAGTTTTATGGCCTCTATCTTTACCTATTTTTTATGAGAATCTACAACATGCATTTTTCTATTCAATATATGTAAATGTATACTAACTTTACACATAATATTAAAAAATTTCTAAAGAATAAGGAAATTAATTTTAAAAAAATTTCAGTAAATTTGACACTTAAAACATTCACATATCTTGAAAACTATAGCAGTTCTTATTACAATGTTACCAGAGGTAAAAAAATAAAATCTCAAATTCAAAGTTTTTATTTTCGATGAAATTTCTGTGCTGTTTTTTTATACATTTCATTCAACACTCTTTTGCATAAAGTTCTTGAAAAAGTACTTAAAAAAAGAATACAGCAGTACGAGTACTGTAGCTTTATCTTTATTCTTTTAAAAAAGCACATAATACGAGTATTGAATGTTTTCCCAAAAAATTGACGCAAATGTTGTTTTTGTTGTAAAAATAATTTAAATTAAAAATTTGCATTTTTGACTCCTTTTCATATGAGTCATTAGAAAAAGTTGTCTTAGTTTTACACAAAAATTAGTTAATATATAGTACAAATCTTTGTGTACATATGTTTTTTCAACTATGGCAAATTTTGATTTTTTTTTTCAGAAATACTTAGAAAGTTTGGTTTTTTCTAATGTTTGTATATTTTTATTTCTTCAAGAAAGCATCTGTGAATTCAAAATATCGCGAAAATTTAAAAACAACGCACAAAGCTTACGTCAACAATAATAACACATAAAGCTCTATACATAAATTTAATGTATAAGTTTAGTTTTAATAATAAATAATTTTTGGCCTGATTTTTCATAATAATTTTTTTCATAATAATGACTGAAAATGTCCAATCTATCTAAAAAAAAAAATATTAAATTAAAAAAAATACTTTTGGAAGCTATGACGATTTTTCTTACTTTTTCTCATAATCTTTTGATGTCACTCATTCCACCGAAGTTACCAGTTTGATGGCATTGAGCCATGTATGGAAAGAATTATGCACAAAACACTCCTTTAGTTTTTAAAAAGTTTTTACAAATCGACGAATGAGGTCAAAAATTATTTATATAAACTCCTGAGTAACGCCTGGTATTTCAGCTAATATTATATAAGAGTGTATAAGTGTGAAAACCAAACAATGGCAGCCATCATTCTGTCGTCTGTCTATCTGCACTTGCATGATTTGTGGTTGTGCTCAAATCTAAATTGCTAGCGCACAAAAAAAAAACAGAGAGTTTAAAATAATTCCCTGTAATTCAAGATTCTATGACAATACAACAATTTTTGAGTGTAAACACAGGTGGTGGTTAGAAAAAGGAAGGAGTATAAAAGCCGCAATGATTTCGAATAAATCTGTTTTTTGATATTTTGTGCGTTGACTAGGTAAGCTCGGTTGGGAAATATCTGACATTTTTTCAGTGAATTTTATTTTGCACTAATTTGAGAGCGTTTTGCTGGGAAGAAGAAATAATTTTAATGTTTTTAAGCTATATATTAAGTAACATGCGGTTTGAAAAACGAAAAATATAGCAAAATCCTAAATCACTTTAAACAAAGTTCTAAATACATTATTCAGTTTCTTGTCATGCAACTTTAAATGCAAAAAAAAAAAGAAAACTTTTTTCACACGAAATATATCTCATAAATACTATTATCCAAATATCCTGTTCTATTTTTGAAAACATATTTATGTGACACGAAATTTAATTTTAACAAAATATTAACACTCTACAAAAACCAAAATAAGACATTTTGCGGCATGCATTTAAATAACAACCAGACGTGCGTCAAATACGCGTTTTCAACATTACCACAAAATAGAACGCGGCGGTGTTTTTTTTACAGGCATGAGATGAAATTCACAAAAAATACAATATAGAATAAATTACTTAAAGGTATTACAAAGACAGTCAATGGAAGTTCATTGGAGTAGAAGCAGAAGATGAGTTTTCTAGCTACTATTTACACATGTATATTGGTGTGTGTGTATAGGCAATATGCTAACATAATGTTACAATAATACATATATACATATAAATTGAATAAAATAAGTTTTAAAAAATTGATATATATATAAAGCTTGAAAATTTAAACAAAGTACTTAACAGAGTGTTGAATATTTTTTTTTTTTTCTAAACAGGAATGGGATCAGGTTTCAGCTTATAGCGGTCGTTCGATACCGCGACCGCGTATTTACCCCATGGATAATCAGGATGATATGCGTAGCCATTTTTCAGGCATGCCGGGCAAAGTGGGTAAACCAAGGTAAGTGTTATACAACATGGCGTGATAACAATACTAGAAAGAAAGAAAGCTTGGTAGAAAACATTTGCAAAACGCTTTTGATTTATTTCGAATTTTTGTTCATTGTTATTTTAAAAATTTTGTTTTGATACAAAAACGAAAAAAAAAACCAAAACAAAAAACATTAAAAACATATCAACACATAAACATCACAACAAAACAACAATTAAAACACTTTCAATTTTATCGCTCATCTCGTATCTGCCACCAAAAACATCTACAACATCAATCTCAACAACAACAACCACAACATACACCCATCCCTAACATCATCTACAGATCCATTGCCGATGGTCAATCACAGCATAGCTTTTCGAATAATTCACATCGTGGCTATCTTGGCACCGCATTCCCCACAAATTTAGTCAATTCCCGCCCGGAGTTACGTCAATCACGTCAGTCGCTGGCCGCTGCATCGGAGCGCATGTCGCGTGCCTCATACGCTGGCTCCATGCATGGTCCACAGAGCATAGCATCGAGCACACGCCGATCGCGGCCACGTTCCAGATCACGTGAGCACCTGAATGCAACGCACATACATAATCATCGACCTGGAAGTCGGTAAGTAGGTTTGTTAGCGTGGCGGCGCGGCAAGAAAATTAGTAAAAAAAAAAAAGTCTTATAACAATGATCGGCATGCAATACCCCCCAACAAAGCAACAACTCTAGAAACTGTGCAAAAAAAAACAAAGTAAACTCTAATGTCTGTCTCTACTCATTGGAACCAATACATCTTACATACTTGCTTACAGAAACACACACACTTGTTCATATTTCCCCACTAACATATAAACAAATGCACTTGACTTACCAACACACTCTACTACACACACTAACACACTTTTTTCATATCGTTTTTTTATGTTTTTAACTTGTTTTCATTTTCCTTGTTTTCTTTTGATTTTTTTTTCAATTAATTTTCTTTATAATTTTTCTGCAGATGTGCAAAACTTTTCTTTTCTTTTCAATGTTCTTTGCTTTTGTTTTACTAATAATCGCTAAATCGCTGCTTTTTTTTAGTTTTATTTACTTCTATTTCCTTTCATCTACTTTATTTTGCTAATCAGTTTTTATACAAGTAGTATACATTAGTAGTTGTGAGTGTTTTTTGTTTAATTTTATTGGTGCACTAGTTGCGCCAAAGCATAGCTGCAACTCATTAATTCTGCTAAACGATTTGAAAATGATGCGTGGATGCATGAATATTTCTCAATAGAGCGTGTAGGGAAAAGTTTTTAATTAGATAAAATAAATTTCGCAAATTGCATGCGATAAAATAAATTCAGCAAATAAATCATAGTTAAACGCATTGAGCGCGAACTGATTTATTCGTGATTTATTGCAGAAAAACAACAAACAACAGATGTTGTTGGAGTTTAAGCTGTTGGCCAAATATTTTAATATTAATTGAAGGAGAAAATTTTAAGCAAAATTTGGGGTGTGTTTTCTAGGCTAAGCAGAAAATTTTTAAAAAAATATGTAAATGTTGTTTGCATAAAATTTTTATTCTTAAAATATTCTTTAAAGTTTTTTTAAGAATACAGGAGAATTTAAGTTTTATTCTTGCAAGTGTTGATTTAAATGATAAATTGAAAATTTTCAAAGATGAAAGTAATAGAACAAAATTGTTAAAAGTTTAGTAAAAGTGTCATGACCCTTTTATCGCATGACATTTTTATATTATGACATTTTTATCGCATGCTACTTTTATTGCCTTAAAATTGTTTACATGGTTCTTTTCATTGAAAATGTTTAGTTATTTTTCTTTTTCCAAAATATAGCATGCCATAAGCTTGTAGTTGTTTTGAAATGTTTGTCAAGCGAAAACATAATTTTTTTAACATTAACTTGGCTTGGAAATGTATGTACAAATAAAATAATTTGATTGAATTTAATAACAATGTGCATGAATCGGGAACTTTTTTAATTCAAGGACGTTCAATTTAATGGCGTTCACCGTTTTTTGACCTTCGACCCATTTTCGTAAAATTTAAGTTTCAAGGTCAAGTGCTTGTTCATGCAGTTTTCCTTAGAAAAACTTTTTTACTAGCTTTAGCGGCTTTATGTGTTCAGGTGAAGCCTCGGAAATAGTTTCGTAGAACAGTTTGACCTTCAAAACCAAGCCCTTAGGGTCCAAATTGATCCTATTTTTAAAAAAAGCCGGTGTTTCGTATGAAAGCTTTGTTTAACCAAAAAAAATGAAGCTTTTTTAAGCAATAGTACCCAAGGTAGCCATTTTTGTGGGTCCCCAAAATGACCCCAAAAGTATTAAAATCATGTTTATTCATATTGTATGTTTTTTTTTTAATAAATTCTCCTGTTTCCTCTGCTTCATCTTGAAAATTCCAGGGAATGTCTCCTAACAGAGCATATAGTTTTTTACCACTATTTCAGTGCTCGAGTCTCACCTTCACCTTATTTAAACGTTCGTCATACTCATCGACTTCCGTTGGTGACTTTAGACCGAATTTTTATTTTTATTTTTCAACATTTCTTCTTAACACACTTGCCCACTATCTGCCACCCTTCTGGGATTCCCATAAAAATAAACACAAAAACAATCGATTATAGTTCACATCTTTCCCGAATGACCCTTAGAGGGGTCAAATATATGAACTGGTGCTATTATTTTCGTCCTTCAATATTTCATCCCACACCTACCCCCTATCGGTCACCCTACTGGGGGTCCCCATACAAAAAACACAAGAGCTGTCGATTATAGTTTGTCTCAAATTATATCTCTCCCGAAAAGATTATATCTCTCGCGACTTGATTACTAGAAGGGTCAAATATATGAGCTGGTCATTCAGCATTTTTCCTGAACACACCTACCCTCTATCTGCCACCTTTATTGGGGTCCCCCTACCAAGAACACAAGAATTGTCGATTATATTAATTTCTATTGAATTACATCTCTACCCAAAGGATCATATATTTATTTTTTGCCATTCAACATATCTTCTGAACACATCCACCGTCTATCTGTAAAACTGTTTGGGAATCCCCATACAAAAAAATACAAAAACTATCGATTATAGTTTATATTTCTCCCAAAATTGACACCTAGGGGACCACAGGGTTTTATATTTATTTGAGCTGCGTATTTTTTGACATCCAAAAATATTCAATAGAAATAAAATGTCGCAAGCCATCAATTTTTTATGCATTTTATATTTTAAAAGTTTATATTTTTTAGTCTTGCGAATTTTTCAATTAAATGTTAAGATATATCGGCTCGAGTAGAATATAGCGTGTGACTTTTGGTATGAAGTGAGTTTTTCTTCATTTAAATAAGTTTTTATATAATAACAAGCATCAGATATTCATAGATAATCTCCCTCAATTTTATTATCCCAAACGATATTTTTTTTTTTCATTACCTTAAAAAAAAAACGTGAGCAATCATATTATCACGAAAGCTTTATTGAGAAATGTTCTCTTGATAAATAATATTTCATGCGATATTTAAGAGTCATTTGTTTTATTTCAGCAAAATATAACCAAAAATAATCAAACAAAAAAACATATTTTGGCAAATAAAATTTATATTCCACAAACAATTCATTGCAGATACTCAACTGCTGGTTCAACACATACGCTCAACAACTATTGCGATACATCTGATAATTGGACCGATCATGACATGGACATATACATGGCTAGAAATCCAACAACACGCAACGGTTTGGTGCCATTATGAGGGCGGGTTTTACTATCCTGATATTTCGATGTTGTATTAAATTTGGATGAGATTTTCTGACAGTACGTTAAGCCTGCACGACGTGGTCGTAGAAACGACAACGTGGTGCAGGACGAACAGCAACAGCAACAACAACAACAACAGCAACAGCAGCAATTTCAAACAGAGCAACAACAGCAACATTCAACGCCATATGCAAGTGGCAACAGAACGAGACAACAAATTCAACAACAACAACAACGCAATTGTCAATATGCCACTTTACAATGCCAACAAAGACAGCAACAACATTCGCGCTTTTGCCATGCAACCACTACGCGTTGTACTTCACCACCGGATGTTGTGCCGCGCGCCGCGAATTTTAAGCTACCAGCAACAACAGCGACAACGATTTCCGTTGACAATGTTGCTGAATTTGATGGAATTGTTGTTGAAAACTATTTTAATGAATACGAACGCCAGGAAATCATTTATCATCCATTACGTGCGATAAAACTGTTGCATGCTGAAGATGATGAAATTGTTTCAACTGCTGCTGCTGCTACTACTGCTACTACTGCTACTACTGCTACTATTGATGCGCACACAATAAGCAGCGCAGCAGTAGCAACAACAGCATCATTATCTGCATCATCGTCAGCAACAACAATAAAACGCGATTCAATTAGATTTAAAATATCAACGACTAACACTAGCAATAACAATAGTTTAAGTAGTCTTAGTAAGGCAATAAGTTGTAGTTGTAATAGCAGCAACAACAACAACAACAACAACAACAGCAGCTATGGTAGCAATAATTCGAACAACACAAGCAATACGTGGTGCAGCAAGGCTAGTAATGAGACTGCGTTGCATTTTAAAACAACTGAGTCACTTCATAGCGTGGTTTCGCCAACACTCTGCAGCAGAGTGGAGTCAGGAGAAATAGCAGAAAGTGTGACAAAAATTTATATCGCTACAGATGCGGCGACAGAGTTAATTAGCAATGATAGCGATAGTCTTGCAAGTGTTGATTTGGATGATGATTTGAACGTTTTCAAAGATGATAGTTATATTTAAAATAAAATCAATGAAAATAAGGCAAACATTCAATACACTTTTATTGCATAATCAATTTTTATATCACTTGCTATTTTTGTCCTATAAAAAAATTTTCGACTGCTTCTTGTTTACAGTAAATATTAAATTTTTCTTTTTGAAAAAATATAGCATGCGATAAGCTTGTGCTTTTGTACAGTTTGTAAAATTAAAAATTGAGCTTTTTATAAAACTTTACTTTGATACAAATTTTAAAGCATGTAATTTTTATCATGTGCTATTTTTTAATAAAAATGTTTACAATTTCATTTAATGCACTAATCTGTTACACATCCGATTAAATTAAATTTCTTTGAAATTTTTCAAAACTGTAAATTAGCAGCTCTATTCTGGCGTCATAATCGCAATGAATTGATACTAAAAAAATTGTGATCATTTTGATGCGATCTCTATTGATTCGTATTATGTTAAAGTTGTCTCAAGCGAAAAGCTTTCTTAACTTAACTCTTAAGTTTTTGTCAGCTGTGCAACACTGTACCATAAAATTATATACAGAAATGCATGATGATTATACGCTGCTTAGTCAAATGTAAAGACATGCTTAGCTGTATGTCGCCACTATTTCGATCACTATTGATACAGAAAGAACTTTTTCAAAGTGCTCAGAATAGGAATTTGTATCAATTGTGACTTCTGTTAGAATACAGCTGTTATTCTTACATTTAAATTTTTTGCAATTTTAATCACATGCTATCTTTATTTTATGATCTTTTATAGCTTGATATTTTTATCGCATGCTACTTTTTTTCTTAATTAAACTTTTTCGTTTGTTCTGCCTTAAAATTCTAAAAATCTAGCTTGCATTAAACTTGAGCATCTTTGAAAACGTTTGAAAAACCACACCTTTACTTGTTCTAAATTACCAAAATAACCTAAAAAAGCGAAACTATAGCAAAAAAAAAAAAAACATATCCAAACTATTTGCGTAGAAAAACCAAATTTAGTTATCTATTAGAACTGCATTCGTAAAAGTGTTGTTTTTGTTGCTACAAAAACGTTAAAAAAATAAAAAAAAAAAACTGAGACAAACTAATTAGCTGCATAACATTAGCATTTTGTGTTACTTCACTCAATAATGCAATTTTAAATTAAGTCATTAAAGAAGAAATCAATTATTTTGTACAAACATTTTAAGCAATGCGTTGAATTTTTGGTGCAATACATACATACATATATTTTTGTACAAATGCAAATGTGCTCAAATACTTTTTATACAGTACAATATATAACACAAAATAATAAAAACAAAAAAAAAAAATTTGAATTTAATTTTAGTGAAAAAATTAAAACTACTGCTTAATACATAAAAAACGTAATAAATATTTTTCTAAACAATTTTTAGTTTTGTTTTATTTTGATTTTATTAAGTTTTATTATTATTTAAAGATGAGTAGCACAACAACTAGGAAGCAATAAACGTTTAACACATTGCAGCGTTACAAAATTAAAGAAGTTTCTTCAAGTAGGCAACGAAGGGAGAAAGTTACATGCAATAAATTATGTTTTTATAGCTTAAGTTTGCTAAAACAAACGAGCTATAACATATATATAAAAGTTCATGATTTGAGACAAGGCAGGCAAAGCAGAGAAAAGTTGGAAAGCAATAAATCCCTAATTCATGACCATTGAATATAAAACAAATTTACTTAATATAGCAAAAAATTAGTTAAAATAACAAATATAACAATTAATTTAGGTAACAAGCATACCCTGTGATCTAAAAATAGCGGTATTTAAGGATTTATTATAAATTTTAGTTAGTTTCTTTGTTATCGCCTTCAAAGTTCTCGCCATAAGAGACAATGCACATATGGAATAGAGCTTTGCATGAATATATTCACCAAGCGAATTGCTTCTCTAGTGTAGGAGTAGACTGCAAGCGCAAAATATTAACTACTTATTTGTTCTCTTCCGATACACTCTTTCACTGAGCTGAGCTTGCGAGCTTCACGTACTCGTACTTTAAATTTCTTCTCTGAGTATTTCATAAACAACACAAATATTCAGGAATGTGTTGCAGTGAACTAAATAACGGTTAATATGTTCGTTTGTGTAAGTTGATAACTTTTATTTTGGATAGGAACGCGATTAAACAAAACAAGATATTATTGCAATAAATAATAAAAATATGCGCAAAATATTCAGTGTCTGAATACTCGTATTTGCTGGTGTAAGTAAAGCAGCGTGATAAAGAGAGTGTAAGTGCAGGTATGAGCACAAGAGAGAAGCAATAGAGTACGTTTTTTTATTCTACAGCAAGCGAATAGATCTGTGGACATTTGACAAAACCACTTATCTCGAAATATAAAATTTTTCAGGAGAGAGAAAAAACTTATTTCAAGCTACACAAAACGGTTTCCTAGCGTTTTAAAATCAATGTTATAATTTTGAATTCTGAAGATATTTTTTTTTTAATTTCGGTATTATTTATTTTTTTTTTTTTAATTAATATTTTATTGAATTTTTTTATAAAAATTTAAAATAAGTGGTTTGTCAAACAGATTATTGAAACAAAATTGAACTCATATGTATATATGTGCTTTTTTCGAAATTGATTTGACTATTAAGTATTTCATTCTTTTCGCACATATGTGGACTTAAGATGTTCTGTCAAATGCAGAATTTGCTAAAAAAATTGATATTTTTTTATGTTTGCATTTGACTTATTATAACTTATTTCGAAACAAGATGTTTTTTTTTCAAAAGCAAATTTGTCGAAAGATTATACAAATTTTTCTTTTGAATTTTAACTCATTTTTTAACATAACTGAAATAAGTGGTTTTGTCAAACGCAATTTGGAAAAAAATCGAAACACGTAGAATTATCATACATGATATCTCATTAACCAAATGCCGTAGATATACACAGAAAAGACCAAAAGAAGCGCCTTGAAAATTTATCCTCATTATAAAAAACCTGGATCATTAAAAAAAAAACCTAGATAACGACTTAAGTGGTTTTCTGTAATGTCCACAGATATTTAAATAGGCGCAAAATCTAACTTGTGCAGGGCTCTAATATAGAAGCGCTTAATCCACTCGTCCATACTTTTTTTTTATAAGCCAAAGAAGGTATGGCTTTCAGCTGTGGTCTAGCGAATTTTTTTTTAATGGCCTCAATCGTGTCAAAGTGCCATCCTCGGAGTGGTATTTTCAGTTTTGGAAACAGAAAGAAGCCACACGGAGATATCAAGGAGTGATATAGCCAATTGATAGCCAATTGAGCGGTTTTCCAAAACAAAATTGTTAACGGTAGTGATTTTTTCATCTATAATTGTGGTCGAAGATCGTCCAGACCATGTCAGATCTCTGATGTCTTTGCAGCCTTCTTTAAATTCTTTGTGTCAAACGAATACACGATTTCGCCACATCGAATCCTCACCAAAGGATTTCTACGTTTCAGCTGCACTAAATCTTTTTGCAGCACAAAATTTCACACAAATACGATGTTCTAATTTCATATTCGTTTATTGTGCTATTTAAGAAATATTGCCAGACGTAATGTTAAGAAACTCAATTCTGGCAACTTCGCTCAAAAGTTCTTGTCACTCTTACATTGGCCGCATTCAGCGGAGTCAAAAAAAAAGCTTTGCACTGAAAAAAAAATACTACTTGAGTCTCAGTTCAGCTTTCATGCAAGAGGATGGTTCGCTTGTTTTATTATTCAGTGGCGCCGGAAAAAATGTTCATTTGGTGTATTACAAATCTATGGGAGATGCGTGAGGGGGAAATGTTTTTAAAAAATTTTGCGATTTACGTATGCTTACTACTGTTCATAATAACATAATTCATATTGAAGAAACATATTGACATTCACTATTTTATGCACTGTTACAAAAAAGGAGAAAACTTTAAAATAGTAAAGGTTAATTAGAATATTATTTTAATTTCAATTTTTAAAATTAAATTTTAATTTAGAAATGTCAATACTTACTATACGAAACTGTGTATTTTTTTTTTTGCTTTTTTGTTTTCTTTTTAATTCTTTAGGTTTAAACAAATATTTGCTTACTTCTCTAAGCGCTTTTATTTTTCAATTTAACCTGCAGGCATTCAAGATAGAGTTAAAATGATCTAGAATTCCCTTTGGCATTACCCAGAAATAACTACGAGGACGTAGGAATTATGTAGCCCCTTCTTTTCTTTTTTTTATATTTTTTCATTTTTATTTTTTTCAGTTTTTCTCATGTTTTGTTTTTTTTGGGTTTTTTTATTCATTTATAATTTAGAAAAAATATTTTCTGCAAAAAAGAATTGCAACTCCCATTCAAGTAGAGACATTTTGTATAGAAATAGCAAAAACTGATATTTTATGAGTGTAGCATAAGTTGCCTATGCGCAGCAAAAAAAAAAAATCTAACAAGCATGCACGTGCCGCAGGTCTGTTCTGCATGAAATTTCAATAGATACTGACGCAGTTCAGTGCTCGTCCGTAAGTTAATATGTATACAGAAAGCTTTTAAGCACAAAAGCTCAAATGCCCGCGGGCATAGGCTTAATGATCACTGGTTTAGAGTAAAAGTTTAAGCCTTAACTTTTCTTAAAAAAAAGCTTATATTCTCTCATTATTTCATAATTTATTTTCGAAAGCTCAGTAAATCAGCTAACTAAATCAGTTTTAGTTAGCGCTTCCATATAATAATTTTTCCATTCATACATTTACACAACTGTTGCCAGCTATTGATACCGCTGAATGCGGGCATTGTGTGGGGAAGAGAGATACAGCACAAAAGCTTCATATAAAAAAACTAACTCAACATGCGAAAGGTATTCAATGAATCCGCATTTCGAGCCCGGACAGAACCAAAGCGAATGTCGTTTGTCGAATTCACAGTGCAACAAAATACATGAATATGTATGCAGCCCAAGATTGCCAGTTATGTGGGAAAATCCAATTCGTGGCAATTTTTAATTGTCCTTGGGAATTTTTTGTTGAGATTTCCCATGGTATTTTTTAATTCAGCGTGGTATTTTTTAATTAGCGTGGAAATTCAGTGTGGTATTTTTTAATTGCCGTGAGAGGTTGGGAATTTTATTTCTTTCACTATAATTGCCATTATACTCTCTGTTTACACCACGATTTTATGTCGTAAGTTACGTATGTGAAATCCTTTGAATTTTTGTTATTTTTGTGGTATTTTTTGATACGTATGCGATTTTTTTTTTTGGATTTTTAAATGCATATGGGATTGTTAGTGGTATTTTTTAATTGCGGTGGGAATTTTTCCCAATTTAACTCAATTTAAATGGGTAATAATTTTGGTGGTATTTAATTTATGGTGTTGTGGGAAAAAGGTAATTTCCGTGGGAATTGTTCTAAATTTTAACTGGCAATCTTGATGCAGCCGCTAAAAACGAATCCGCTAGAAATCCGCTTCGGGAATTCATTTTATTTTTCCGACGGCTGTCGGATCTCTCTTTGAGTGACGTAAGTGTTTCCATATTTTTGCTAAGGATTGGCTGTGGTCAGTGTCATTTTCTTAGTTTTAACCATGAGCTAACATTTCGTTTTATGTGTCTGTATTGCATTCATATTAGTTTAAAACAAAATATGAAAAAATTTTCGTCAAAATTAATTTTGATGAAAAATTAATTGAGGACGTGAAAAAAATTTATTATTTTATAATTTAAAGTCATTGGACTATAAAAATGTATTAAAGAAAGAGAAAGCTTTGAAGGTTATTGGCGATACATTGCTTTCAAATGGTTACTTTTTGGAAGTTTTATTAAAGTTATTTTATTAAAAGAAAATTTTTTTGGAGAATTGAAAGAAGCGTTGAAGAAATATAAGAGATACTTATAAAAAAGTGAAGCAACGGAATAGATAAAAAATAATACGAAATAATAAAATATACAAATAATAATAAGAAACTGATAAATTATAATAAAAACTGGCACGAAACTCAATAAAATATGCAACTACTACGTATTATAACCAGCGCTTGATCTCAAAAATTAAGGCATATCACACTTCATGTAAGTAATGTAAACACAAGGAAATAACGGATTTTTCTCATTTTAAAAATTATTCCGATTTTATCTTTTTGTCAACTCTAAAAAATTTTTTATGAATGAGTTTTTAGAACACAAAATTTTTAAGATGCTTATGACATGACATAGTTTTTGCTTCAAATACTTTCAACTCATTATTAAAACGTAAAATTTATTGCATGTTACTTTTTCTTCCTTGACAATTACTTACAATGTCAAGGATATGGCGAGAATAAAAACAAAAAAATACAAATATGCAGATAGATGCTGAGGCAGCAACAAAAAACTTAGCCACTTATGTTTTCACCGACACACACACACATACAGCGAATAAATAAGCACATTTAATGGCTGCTGCTCGTTTCCATTCACTCATTGAAACAACAACTGAAGCTAGAACTGTAGAACAACAACAACAAAGAACATAGTAATTGTTTTAAAGTACCGCTATTAGTAGTCATTATTAGCCGGCTAAAAAGCTACTAAAACAAAATAGAACAAAGCACAAAGAAGCACGAATTAAAATGGCGGCAAAGCGCGTTAAAGTATTCTTTTGCTTTAAGCAGCGGCAAGGAGCAGAAATTGTGTGAATCCAAATAAATGAAACAATGAATGGATAGAAATAAATATGTACGACCAGAAGAAAAATAGCTGTGCTAAAAGAAAACTCAGATAAATAATAATTATAAAACTAGAAGTTGTTCAAGACGCACCGAAAAAAAAAAAAAAAATCGAGCACTTAAAGAGGTCAAAAGCTAAATGCTTAAAATCACTCTGGACTAAAAGCCAAAACTTCTATGTGTGTGTTGAACGTGTTATTGCTGCTTTGCTCTATAGTATACGGCTAGAGCCAAGCATAGCCAAAATGTAAAAGAAAATCGAAAAATATCAAAATACAAAAATTAAGGAAAATATTATAACGACTTTACTGCTCTGCAGCTCTCTCATCGAAAGGCAGCTTGAAGAAAGTGGCAAACAATAATTGCGGCACGAGCCTAAAAATATGCACTGTTAAAAGTATTACACTGATAATAATGTACGTGCGAAAGTTTTTGCTAACTGATTTGCTACTTTTTGTTTTTCTTTTAGCTATAATTTGTGAAAAAAAAAACAAAATAACTTTTCAGTCTATTTTGCTGTTTTTTTTTTTTTACTTTAACTTGTTAGCGTTTCTGTGGCGCTGCGTTACGTTGTGTTGTGTTATAAGTAAAAGTTTATGTAAATAGCATTTAACTTAGTGTTAAGCTTAGCAAATAGCATCAACAGCTAACGGAGCAGAAAAGTTAGAATTAGTGGTAAACAGAATAAATGGCAATAATTTGTTGCAGCCTGGCGGCAAGGGAGCGTGAAAGAGAGAGTGAGAGAGAGTGTGAAATTAATTTTATTTATTGCATTTTGTTATAATACAAAAAAGCGCGCTAGCTGCGTCAAATGTAAAATAGTGGCGCTACATGCAAAAGTTGTCATAGCAACTTTTAATGAATTCAGAGCTTTGAGCAGGTGGTTTAACTTTGACGTTGACTTAAGTTAAATGGCATTGCAATGGCAAGCAATTTAAAAAAATTTTATTTTGGTTAAATTTTGTAAGTTGATTAAAAAAGTTCATATTTGGAAGCTTACTGATGAAGCTTAATTAAATAAATGCTGGCCGTGGCGTAGTGGGTAGAGTGTGTGACTGCCATGAAAAGCTTCTTGAGAACATAAGCCGTTCGGAGTCGGCATAAAACATGTAGGTCCAGTTCTCAAACATTTCATAGCACACACAACACAACTGATCATAAGAAGCTCGGTCAAAGTCGTTTTAAGGCTGAAATGGCCATTTCGATTTTTTTTTTTTTGCATTCATTTCATATATAAGGAATGATAAAAACACAGTCGCACACAAAAAATATTACGAACTTCTATTAAATGGATTGAGACAGAAGAGTCAAAAAAAATTACTCGAGTATCGGCATTTTAAATACTTTCGCCGGAGTTATATTTAACATAGGTTTTAAATTATCACATCATTTAAAATAATTTAAAATATATGACTTTGACATAGTTTTGTGTTAACGCAGCACAAAACTGTGCGCTGATACACCAACTCAAGCGCAGTTTACTGTATGCGCTAATGCAATTGCGCTATGGCGTAGCTTGAAGTGCTACAATTCCTGTATGAACAGGAGTTTAATCAACGCAGTTTGATTTTGAATTGGGTGCTTATGATAAATTCACTACAACACCATGACACGGCGCCGTCATTACAAATTATCACACATTCAATTTGTTAAAAATTTAGTTAAGAATTTATTTATGATCCATGCATAAAGCAAACAAAATAAATAATGAGTTGACACTATTAAACAGTTGCTCTCTCTATGTCGGAGTTTTTTTGACAGGTCTGGGAAATTCGCTACCACCTGGTTTCTTACACCATGGATTGAAGTGTGCTTGCTTTTGATTGAAAAAATAACAATCACAAAATGATTTTTATATCTGATTGAAAAATAGCGATGAATGATTTCACTTTTTTTTAATTATCAAAAAATTATTTTTATTTCTGATCAAAAAATAACAATCCAAAACTAATTGTTATATTTAATAAAAAAATCGATTAAAAATAATTGCTTGAAGGTGATTTCTATCTTCCCAAAATCCCAAAAAAAAAAAAAATCATGTAAAAAACGGAATCTCTGAGCTATTATTTATGATTGTAATCTCTTACAACTTTTGATACATGATATTTTGATTTCAAAATTAAAAAATAATCATTATTTGCCATCACTGAGAAAATTGACTTTAGTTTCGTGATCTTCACACTTCAATTAATTTGTAAAAGATACAATTTTAAGTAAAAAAAAAAAAACTGAAGTTCGCTAAAAACTCGCAATTTTTTTTTTAACATAACTAAATTTTTTACAAATCTGAAAAAATGAGCCATTATCGTTATGCCCGTATGATACTTAAATTTTTTTTTTGGCCAATTTTAAAATCTGAAAACAAGTGGCGAGTGGGCAGGACAGACATATTTTGTAAGAAAAGGATAAACGTTGTTACTTTTTTATATCTGGTGTTTTTAAGAGCAGCTGCATTAAATAAATTAATTTAAGCTACACACATCACTTCCAATTCAGCATACATTTATATTAAATAGTTTTGTTTACTCTAAAAATGTCAAATTAATTATTAAAATTATTGAAGTAAATATTTGATCGAAACTTAACGAAGAACGAATTGAAAGAAACGGCAAAAAAATGCAAAGGAAATACAGTCCGTCCTACAAATGTTTCTCCAATTCGTACCATATGTGTACTCACTCACACCAATTGAATCCATGCATTCGTGCTATTTGAACTGCTCTAGTTATAATTTTCAATGATCAATTTAATTCATACAGGTATCATACAGGATTTAAGCCTGTATGAATCTTTTAAGCAGCAATCTTTTTTCTTATCAAAAGCAATCCTTTGCGTATCAAAAATTTTCAATTTGACAGATAGAACTCAGCTAAATCTAACAAGTTTCTTGGAATTTTCTTGAGTTTAACGAAACTCAACTCAACTCTCGTATTCATAACAAGATAACTTCGAGTAAATCGTGAGTTAACCCTGAGTAAACACTGAGTTAACTTGACAAAGTAACGCAAACAGAGTAGCGTAACAACTTATAGAACTTGAGCGAAACTTCAACTTTAAATGTTTCATAAATTTAGAAAATATT
The DNA here is from genome assembly GCA_914767935.1 of Coremacera marginata. Classification (NCBI taxonomy): domain Eukaryota; kingdom Metazoa; phylum Arthropoda; class Insecta; order Diptera; family Sciomyzidae; genus Coremacera; species Coremacera marginata. Next base: position 1,118,979 of record OU612045.1, on the reverse strand, counting down.
TTGATTTCTGGTAAATAGAGAGCGAAGATAAAGCTTTGATTGCATCACACTAAATGGACAAAAAATTCTCAAATACAATAAAATGCAACTTCAATATACGTAATCCAAAAAAAAAAAAAAAAATATCGAAAAATCGTTTGAAGTTTTTAGTGAGCTTAAATTTTTGTGTTCTTTTTTAATAAGAGTCAATAGGAAAACGAAATTATATAGAGCATATCATGACATAATGAACGAGATAACTGCAGGGCTGCTTGTGCTCTCTTTTTGTCAACCATTGATGTCAAAACCGTTCAAAATTTGTTCAGTTTGTTTACATCATGATACAATGATAAGGTAGGGCCGCTTCGCTGAGTGCTCTCACGCGTCAACGAAGAGTGGATAATGAGAAGGAAGATATATGTCAAAACGACGAATTTCGTAGAAATTGCAAATGAAAAAATAATTTATGTTTCCAAGTTGCAAACAGTGCGGTCGCGGGTGTTAAATTTGTGCTAATTTGAGTGAAAATATTATAAAAAAAGTGTAATAAAAACTATAAAATGTGAAAAGAGTCTTAAAATTGCAAAAAAAAAACTGTAACAGTTTTAACCTAAAAACAACTGCGAAACGTGAGCATAAAGAAATTCGCGATGAACAGCTGATTTTGACATCTATCTCGCTTTATTCTGCTTTCTACTCCATTCCTCTTCGAGTCGGCCTTACCTTATAATTCTACAATGGTTTACATTCTGTTCATGGTAGAATAAGACAAGGTAGTGTTAGAAGTAAAAATTCTCTCTTGTGCTGGGTACCGCACCTGTCAAAATCAAAAATCAGGTTTTTACGAATAAAAACAAATAACACAATTTGCAAATTATAATATTCTGTGTTTGACAGGTGCGATACCCACCGCTCCGAGACGACACTACCTTGTTAAATATACCTTGCATTCTGTTTTCTCATGGTAGAATAAGACAAGGTAGTGTTAGTAGTTAAAATTCTCTCTTGTGCTGGGTACCGCACCTGTCAAAACCAGGTTTTTACGAATAAAAGCAAAACAAGTAACAAAATTTGCAAATGATGATATACTATGTGTTTAACAGCTGCGGTACCCACTGCTCCGAGACGACACTACCTTGTTAAATATACCTTGCTGTTTTCTTATTTTTTATGAGCTAAGGTATATTTAACAAGGTAGTGTCTTTCGGAGCGGTGGATACAACAGCTGTCTATACATAGAATATTATATTTGCAAATTTTGTTATATGTTTTGCTTTTATTCATAAAAACATGATTTTGACATGTGATGTACCCACCACAAGAGAGAATTTCAGCTACTAACACTAACTTGTCTTCTTATACCATGCTTTGAGCTTTGACAGTTTTGAGTCTACGCTCTCTCCCTTGCATCTACCTGGTTCATAGTATCATGCAGCAAAGCTTTTTAAATACAGCTCCATATAAATACTCTTCAGACACATTTGTTGAATTTTTTGGAATTAGATTTAAGCTTTATCTCAAAAACAGTAGCCTGCTGAAGCATTTAAATATATAAATTAAAGCTTATTAAAACCTTTGAGATGGCAGTATAGTTAAATCAATGTGAAAAATAAACACAACTAAATAGAATTTAGCCGCTTAAAAAGTGTAGCTCAAAGAAGCTGCACAATTAGCTAGGTAAATAACAATACAATAATTAATTAATTAATTGTAATAACATTATAATACAGTACTAGATATAATATCTTATTATACGTAAAAGCATAAAAAAGTCAAATTTTTGTTAGTTAAACGCACTTTAAGTAGAATTGCGATTCCGCTCTTTCAAAAAACTTGCCGCATATCTCAACCATGTTGCAATAAATTGCTTAATATTAAGAACAAAAAAACAAGAAAAACAAATAAATTATAGCTCATTGAAAAATTCTGTTTTGTGAAAATATATATAAAACAATTAATGAAGATAAAACACAGTTGACAGTTAACAATATTTGATGCCTTCGAAAACTTGGCTTGGGCAAAGGCATTAAATGAAAACTCTTTAGAAATCGTAAGCATTTAGCTGTAATTTAGTCAATAATAAAAAGTAAAATATTATAAATAAATGATGATTAAATATTAATAAATAGTAGCATTTAAACAAAGGGAGCAATTAAAGGTAGCAAAATGCATGCAATTGTAAATAAACTTAAAATTAAAATGTTAGTCAAAAGAAATTATAGCCAAATTATAATGTAAGTAAGCCATAAAGTTTATTAAACTTAAACTGCAATTCATAACACAATATAAAAAAAAACTGCCTTAGCACCAAAAACTGTTTGGTTTTAAATTGAACTATACTGAATATGTTTAATATTAGCATAAATAAAGTAATATTGTACATTAATGAATGAGTAGTTAAGCGTAGTTAATCGATAAGCATCAAATCACAGACACACACACACACAGCAGCTTTGGTAGATTTAGTTGTTAAGGGACAAAGGTAACATGTATGTAGCCTGTAGTTAAGACAGTGTATAAAGTGAAAATGTTAATCCTTGGAAACCTCTTTAAACGAGGCAAACTAACGAACTAATGTAGCAAATTCAACTTTCACTTTGTTGTTTGATGAACGAATTCTAAATAAAGCATATTTTTGTTAAAAAGTGGAAGTGGTTTTGATTTTTTTGAATTTAAATAAAGTAAGTATGGAAGCAGTCACCGTCATCAAGATTCAATAACTAAAGCTCTTTTGTACAAAATTGAAATAATTAAAACAATTACCCTGGAATCCGAATGCAGTTGTCCACACAGGTGCGCAAATCTCTGGTGAATGTGGCCCATAATTGTGCTACACCATTTTTGCTGCCATAATGAGCATTACATGTGGCCAACAAGCAACTCAGACGACAAACCAAAGAATCTGTTGGCGCCGACTTAATGCGCAGCGGATCAACCTAGATGTGAAAGAAAATACACAAAATTAAGCAAATAACAGCAATAGATTGGTTCACAAATAGACAACCTCATCCGTAGAGCTCTGCTTAGCATAGGGATAGGATAGCTCAGTTTGTTGCATATTTGGAAACAAATAGAGCAGCATTTCATTCAACTCCTTTTCATGCAAGGGTCCATGCAACTTTTTAAGTGTGACCCTAGACTTCACTTCATAAATGCTTTTCGGACGCAATGTCGTTAGCTGCGGTTGCGTGAGCCGATCCAGTGGATTAATTTCATCAGCATTATTTGAAGTGCCAGAAAAATTACGTCCCACATAATACTCAAGAGATTCTCTGGCTCCGTCCAGTTTTTTAAAGTCGCTTAAGCAGCTGGATAGATAGGCATTAGCGTGTACCACTTGACAAATGCTATCGTGCACTTCCAGACTGCTATTGGACGGTTCAAAATCAGTGCGCAGCTCCGAGTCCATAACCATATTCTCAGAAATTTCAGGCCATGTATAAACTTTATAGGCTTCAGTACAGGAATCGGGAAAATAGCCATACGGCAGAGCAGTGAGGGGAATGCTTGTCAAGGGATCTTTGCAACCATCGGCAGGTGTCAATTTGTTAAATGGCAGATGCAACGGAATACGCACCTTAACAGTGTCCATGTATTTTGTATGACGCACGGACACTAAAGCTGGCGTCTTATAAGCAACGAATAGTTTTTCTTTAAACAAAGGCAGCAAACCAGACAGATACTTGCATGCCGCTGGCGCCACTTCAAGTGCGACCAGATCAAAATTTATGCGCATCGAGGGCGCCACCTGCACTCCTACAAAATAGTTCCACTTGGGATCGAATATTTGCAAAAATATAGGCACAGTGGAGCACACTTCGCTAGCAACTACATTAGCAGAGCTCTGGAAAAAGCTAAACTCAGATGGATTTGTAAGAAAATGCGTAGGTTTAGTTGGGTGCATGACAACAAAGCGACGTAAGCCGTAGAGACGCGCCAGTGTGTGCAATTCTGCATTGTTTGATGCTGTTACAGGAGCTCCACCGAAGGTGTTATTCCGTGACATCAAATCCAGATGTACTTGAGAGTTGCTGACGAGCAGCTCCTCCTTCATTTCAGGCAGTTCGGCAGCATAATAGCAAACAGTTATTTCTTTATTGAGCAATTCGAGCGTCTCCGTTTTAATCAGCCAATTACAGTGGAACAACTCATTTTTGGCCAGCGGTCGACCCCAATCATTATTGGATAGATCCCAATTTTGAAGGATTTCACCTAACTGTGCATTAAACACCTCCCAGTCAGACTCGGTGCTAAAGTCTTCGCGATAAAAACCACTTTCATCGATTTCCTCAGCCATTACTTATTATGACTTTCCTTTTGTTCTACACAAATTCCAAGCTACGCGACCTAAACAATTGTAGACGTAAATAAAAATTCTATAACACAAACAGCTGACTGGCAGTCAAATAAGAAAACATAGAATATTCGAAGATTAGATGTCACAACTTGTACAGTTCGAAAATATTTCAAGACAGAATACAAAGTACAGTACAAGACAAAACTGCATAAGAAGACTGTTGAAATCAAAATGTTTTATCAAGGTGGATGCAGTAAGTTGACGTCAATAAAATCGACACCGTAGAACTGTCAAATTTCTTTGCTGAAATGCCTATTTATTTTTTTTTTTTTAATGATAAACAAATATTACTGTGGTAGGGAGATTTGCAAGTCGGGAAAGGATTTATTTACGGTTGTTTTTTTATTTATTTCAGTCAATGAACAAAATTCTTACAGACTTTACAAAAAATACAACTGAAATTATTTAAATATATATAGTAATACTTTACATTGTACAGTACAAATTATTTACATTGAGAAGTAAACTTTAAAAATTACTATTTAATAAATGCTTCATAGCTAATTTAGGTACACATTTAACAACGAAACATCCCAAGCAGCTAAATTAAAAGGAAAGTTAAGCAATCAAAAAAAAAATTATATAAAAAACAAGCATTGGAAAAAAACCTCTTGAAAGTATCAATTTACAAATATTTCAATTGGGCCAAGTAATCATTAATCTAAGCAATGTAAATTGACAGCCATTTCTTTAATTTTTATAGATACTTGAAGTTGTTTGTACCATATTGTTTTTTGCTTCTTCTTACTGACAACATCGACTGTTATAAAATCCACTCCATCAATTCCAATTTTTTAAATCGTATTTTTGAACTTTGTAACAGATATATTTTCCTTATTCCCGGTACTATGTCACACAGCAAGACTTTTTGAACATATATTATATTTTTGTATAAAAGGAAATCACACTAGATCAATGAGAAAATCACAAAGAAAAATCGCACTAGAGGCGTATTGTTTACTTGAAGCAATTGGAACAAATAACAAAGCTTTGAATTTTTCATTGAGTTATTGATCAAAATATGGCATTACTTTATTTATATTTACAGTGCAACGATGTCGATCTAATTGACGTCACCTAGTTCTTCCAACTCTTCTAATACGCCTTATTTGAAATGGTCGTACAAAAACATACCAGCAATATGAGGTAGGCTAAGATTGACCTAAATCTTAATCTAAAAGAGCAGTATGTTAAAATCAACTTCGAATTTCTATTTATCTAATTCTTGCTCTTGCCTTCCTCATATGACATTTATGGTCGTCACAGCCTTGCAAATCTTGTCGTGTGAGCAGCAATTTTAAAGTGAACCTACCTAACCCTACTTTACTTCATTCGAAGGTAATTCAGTTTGAATTCAACAGCCAAGGCAAGAAGTTTTGCATTGAAAACTAATATAAATAATAAAGCAAGTCAAACTTAATTACGATTACTTCGTGAGAATGGGGTAATTCACAATCGTAATTCACAGACCGAATTGCTTAGTTCAGAGTGCTGCTAGAACATGGTATTCATGAAATGAAGTGAATACCCTTAATGTGCTGCTTCCGTTTCGAAAATTATGTGGCATGCTTAAGGGGCTACCCTCACTATCAGCACAAAAACATTGGTAACTTTTATGAAAATTTTTTTTACGAAAACTACGAATCTAATCGAGCAACGCGTTAAAGTTATTCAGGCTTATTATGAAAATGGGCGTTCAAATCAAAATGCATATCGTGCACTTCGTGATTTTTTCGGTCAATTTAATCGTCCTAATGTGCGTACAATCGGAAAAATCGTGCAAAAACTTGAGCAAACCGGGTCTGTAGGAGATGTGAAAACACCAGTGCATGCACGTACAGCTCGTACTGCAGAAAATATTGCTGCTGTTCGCAATAGTGCCGTCCACCTCAACTCGTCGTCGTGCACAACAATTGCACCTCTCACGCTCGTCGTTGACGAACATTATGAATAAAGACTTGCATTTACACGCTGACAAGGTGCAATTGACTCAAGAACTAAAGCCTCTTGACCATTTCAAGCGTCGTCAATGGTCAGAACGGTGGCAAGAAATGGCAACAGTGGATGATAAATTTTCGAAGATATCTTACTTACTTACTTAGATGGCCGTGACAACCCGTGTCCGGATTTCGACCGACCTCATCAGCTCTCGCCAGGGGCCTCTGCTTTGTGCGCGCCTTCTCCAATCGGATACACCAAGTGCGGTTAGGGCTTCCTCAGCCTGGTCCATCCATCGGAGGCATGGTCTCCCTCGTCGTCGTTGACCAGCGACCCTCGCCTCGAGCACCTTTTTCGCTGGAGCGTCCATACGATGAACATGACCCAGCCAGCGTAGTCGCTGCACAGTTATACGCCGAACTACGTCAATGTCTCCGTAGAGCTCATACAGCTCGTGGTTCATTCGGATGCGATAGTCATCGCCGACTCGAACAGGACCGAAGATTTTGCGAAGAACTTTTCTCTCGAACACCCCCAGAGCGGCTGCGTCAGTTTGCGAAACTATCCATGCCTCAGCGCCATAAAGCAGCACAGGTAGAACGAGCGTCTTGTAGAGTGTTAGTTTTGTCGATCGAGAGAGGGCTCTGGAACTTAGTTGCTTACTGAGCCCGTAGTAGCACCTATTAGCAATTATTGTTCTTCGCTTTATCTCCAGGCTGATTTCGTTGTTAGTGTTAATGGCGGTGCCAAGGTAAACGAAGATATCATTTGGCCGGATAATTCGGCACATTAACGGCATAGAACCTCACTTATGCCTCAGCGTCATCGAAAATTTATACCATCGGATGGAGGTGTGTCGCCGAGGTCGCGGCCGCCGCCTATATTTGGCCTATATTTAGTTCCATACATAATTGAACCATACCAATATTATCATAATGAAAAGAAATGACAATAATTTCCTAAATAATTTGTGTTTTATTCAAAATCAGCATCGGCCCTTAAAATTTAACCACCCTTTATATGCTGTAGACACGGCATACAAATACGAGACACAAAAAACTCGTCCAAGGGCTACTTTTATTTACGCGTGTTTGCGTTTGCACGCAAAACAACAACAAAGATAAATACGCTTACGTAAGTTATCGTAAAAATAACAAATCGGAAATTAAACACGCATGCCTACTTAAACTGTGAATAGCCCAATTGTTAATCATAATAATTTTTTTATTCATTGCTTAATTTTGTAAGGTTTGTGTCTAAACAATCAAAAATATTTTACAAAAATGAAGAATTCTTGTACATTAGCAAATCTTTTACTGAAAAAACTACTGCAAGAGTCGGATATGAAGCATGTCTATTGCATTGTTTATCCGACGCTTCAAGTGGGTTTGATATCAAGTCGGTAATTAAATAATTTTGAAAATTGTATTTATTTTTTTCTTAAATAACAATGGAAAACAATTATAATATCAAATTATTTCTTTCTTTATTAGTCAATTCTATTAAAACAAGAAGCATTTGCATATAAAACAGCTCTAAACTGCTTAACCATATTATTAAGACATGATTTCCCAAACGTTTTAAGAGAACAGCCTGCTTATGCGCTATTTTAAACCGTCTGGAAAAATAAGAACCGAATTGAAATGAGGTTTTATTCAATCGGCTTGAAATTTTTGAAGGGGTTTTTAATTCGATTTATGCAAAGGTTTTAACCAAAACGATTTGAGTCGAACCGATGAAAAGCGTCGGATAAACAATTTATATGATGAATTATGATGGTGAGGGTGGTGGAGGGTGATGTTTATACCCTTAATCGGAAAGACGACAAAAAATTTTAGGTTAAATTTACTCAGCCCTTAAACGCAAATTTCGTCGTTTAAGTTACGCAGATCTTAAACAAGCCGGGAAAACCCATTATGAATATCGATGTTAACGATAACTGTAAAGCTAGTTTAAAGTTACGCAGCCTCTAAAATGAGATTATGAATAAAGCTGTAGATTTTTATATATTAAATATGTCCGCAAAATTTCAAAACGACCGATACAGTACTTTTCGAATAAATTTTGTCACCGATTTCAAAAATGCCGCTAAAAAAAACAGTTTACAGATATAACTTCAATTTATACGACGAACGAACTCTCCCATTTCAACGCTCATATCTCAGTCGATTTTGTATGGAATCAACAGAGAAACTTTAAGGCCGTACTCGCAGATATGTATACTTTAAAAATATTTTAAAAAAAAAGAAATGAAAATTCAAAACTGCAAGTGGGGACAAAGGCTTAAAAAGCTGAGTAATCGGAATGCTTCAATCAGTTCCTAGAAGTAGGTTTTATAACAATTCTTCGAACGTGGTTATATCATAAATTGTTAAAAAAAAGAAACAGCTGAAATGAAATAGTACAAGTTTTTGATTTAAAATCGATTTTTTGTCGGATTGGATGACTGAAGACTCGGTTGGATATAATTGCAATAAGTTAATCTCTTACATTTTTTAACCCATCCCTAGATAAATCTTATCAAGGTTTTGCCAAAAGTGACGCCATTTTTAAACGAGCGCGTCTGACGTTTGCTGTCAGATGAACATCAAAGCAAAATTGAAGAAAGGAAGAAGAAAATTTACAGGCTGCGTTTTTCTTCTTCGTGCATTAAATTTTCCGAGTTAATTCTGTAAACTTAAAAACTGTGGAAAATCTTTGTAGAAAGACGCTGGAGGAAATGCTACGCACGCTGCAGCAGCACTAAAAGGAAGGAAGCTAACCAGACTCCATCACATCAAAGGCTGACCACATCAAGTAAGTCGTCGCAGACAGAAGCGCAACTTTTGCCAAATCTACCGAATGGTGGGTTTGTTCGTTGGAAATTCTAATTGGACGCGAATTACTAATTAAATAACTTCTTAATTAATAAACAACTAACTAATGCTTTCTCTGTCGTGTACGTTATTGTTGTTGCACTGTACTAATTGTTTTTGTATTGATTTTCATCAATTCTCAAGCTCAAAGGTGCTTTATGCTAACGTCTGCGCTGCTGCTGCGCCCACTCAAACAGCTAAAAACGCTTGTCACCCCCTCCATACGCATCCATTCAAATTGAGCTAGATTAAAATGATAAAATCTTCGACCACTACACAGGAATTGCGACTGCAGCGACCAGGACAATCGCCGACAACAATGGATTCGCTAAAGACATCGTTTCTACCCAACTTGAGCATGGATACCGGTGACGGTGTTGTCAATGCGCTCTACTGCCCCATGTGCGGTCAGCAATACTCGCGCCAACATCTGCTGGCGGAGCACATTCAAATCTGTCACCATGCTTCGGCGGGCATCATGCTGCCGACACATATTGTAGCGCCGCCTCCACCCGCCAGTCTAAAGATAGAATATCCCTGCCTCAGCTGCGATGACAAATTTCCATCCGCGCAGGATTTGGACGAGCATAGTCGCATAGCGCACCAAGCTTTTCTGGCGCGCTGCCTCTCCTGCGGCCTCTATGGCATCTCATCGACATCATTGCAGGAAGGCTCTGCGGGTGGCGAATACAAATGCATGCACTGTGGTGCGGTGTGTACTGCAGCAGCACTTGCAGGCCAGCAGGCTTACCTGGAGCAGCAGTCTTCCTACATGGAGTCGCAGTCGCAGCCAGAAGACGAATCGCACGATGACGAAGATGAGGAGGAAGAGTTGCCGACAACAGTGCAAATGCAGCAGCAGCCACAGCTAAAGGTGCCACCGTTGACGGTTAAATTGCCAAAGAACAGCGATAACGAGCATCCACACGTTATAATCAAGCAAGAACCAATGAGCAATAGCGACAACAACACGCGTACGCCACCAGCACCCGAGTCCCTACCTGTCTACACAATACAGCAGACTGGACTGGCGTCGCAGACAGGCGTCGTTGTATCTGCAGGTTCCACAATGCCCGGCGCTACAAATCAAACGGGCAGAGCCACGACAACATCCACTGCTGCCATGAACAAGGTGCGACACAAATGTCCGGAATGCCCCAAGACTTTCAAGACACCCGGCACACTGGCCATGCACAAGAAGGTGCACACCGGCGAGGCAGAGTAAACTGAGTTCCTTTTTTTATAGTATTTTTGTGTTTCTTATATTTTTTCTTTGCTGAAATTCTTGAATTCTTAATGAAAATTTTTGCTTTTTGTTACCTCTTTTCTTATGCTTTGCAATTGCAGCCAAACGCCCAAAGAACGCCCCTACACATGCTCGTACTGCGGCAAATCCTTCACCCAATCGAACACCCTCAAACAGCATACGCGCATTCATACAGGTGAGAAACCTTTTAGATGTGGATATTGTGGCAGGGCGTTCACTGTTAAGGACTACCTGAACAAACATTTAACAACTCACACGGGTGAGAGAATATTTTCAAAAATCAATTCAAAATCAACCAAAAACAATTCTCAAATCAAATGCAAATTATTTCAAAATTAATCAATCAAACAATCTCAAAACTAAACCAATTTGAAGAGCAAATAAAAACAAAATTTAGACAAATTTGCAAAAAAAAAAAAGAAAAGATCCATGTTTCACGCTCAAACCAGCTCATTCATAAAATCATTTACTATTAACTTGGCAAAATGAAGAATCATCAAAGCATAGCGGTGGCCAATCGTACTAGTGTTCATTTTGACCACCTTATTGCTTATGAATGGCTTCGCTATGCCTGTCACTAAACGTCTCATGTATCTCTCACTTCATTCTCTCTTTCATTATGTTCATGTGAATTTTGATTAATACATAAAAATAGTGTGTTAATTAACATAGATTAACACATTACTTTTGTTGGTTTATTTAAACAATTTGACCTTGAAATCCTTACAAATAGTGCTTTGCATGTTGCAGGTGAAAAACCCTTCCATTGTGGCTATTGCGAGAAATCCTTCAGCGTCAAAGATTACCTCACCAAACACATACGCACCCATACAGGTGAGAAGCCGTATTCGTGTTCCTACTGTGACAAGAAGTTTACACAACGCAGTGCACTGACAGTGCATACCACAAAACTGCATCCGCTCTAGGAAAGACCAATACCCAGCAACCAAACAACCAAACATTACTGAAGCTGCAGTCAACAAGCTGAAACATTTGCAGCACCTTCAACTTTAACTAAAGACGCACGAAATTGATAAAATAACAAAAAACAATCAAAACACTTCTTTAAGCAACTTTACGAAATTGCCGCAAAACAAAAGATTTTAGATTCTTATAGCTATTTGTTAAAATTTTAAACTTATTTAAATTCGCTCATTTTATATATATATATATATTTTTTTTACATATTGTTGTATGCATTACTTAAGCAAGGAAAAACAAAGAGAAACTCATCCTCATTTATAAAGTTAGAAAAAGTACTTGATGTCAAAATTGATGAACGTTCTGATTAAACATTAAAAAAAAATAACAAACCATAAAAAACGACAGAATTTTTGTTATCATCAACAATTTATTGTGTAGTTTAACATTTGCAACAGAGCAGGATCTCGGTTGGTTTTTATTTCGATATTGTGTTGATATTAGATATTTTTGTAAATTTAAAGCGCTTTAAGCCAATTTTAACTATTAGTTTAACAACTCATACTTTCTCTCTCATCTCTCATTAAAACATTAAAAAAGATCTTGCTTTTCTTTTGATATGGCTTTCATATTTATTTAATAACTAAAAAAAAAAAACGAAAAAAAAAACAAAGAGTTAACAGCTTTACACCTTTTTCACTAATCGCTTTTTAAACTTTAAACATTACGTTAAATAAACTAAAAATAAATAATGTTAAACAGTTTGTAATTTAGATTTAATCAAAAAAAAAAAAAAAAAAACAAAACTTGTAGCTCTGCAAATCTATACTAATTGACAAAAAATAATGATAAATATATCAACAACAACATCTGAACAATTATGTACATTTATATATATAGCACAATATATTAAAAAAAAAAACAAATACTGTAACTACATACTTCATAAGCTTAAAATAACATTTTAATCGTTTTTGTTTTTTAATTTTTTTTTTTTTTTTTTTATTTGTGAACAAACCACAGACGACAGCTGGAAAAGAACAAAACAACAAAATGTAATAAAATAAATAAACAAAACTAAAGTTAAACTTAAAAAACTATTGAGAGCAATAATTAATTTAATAAAGATTCAAAATAGATAAAACCGAAACAATCAACTTAAGCTTCAGTTTGTTTAAATAACAGCATGGAATTTGTTTACATTCAGCAAACCGCTTGCATTTCAGATGAATACTATTTTCAGATTCCGTTTAATAATAATTTCTATATCCTTTTAAATTTGTAGCAAAATCATTAAAGAACATTTCCCTTACCTCATAAAAAGTATTCCCAAGCTCATTAGATATCACAGCCTGAATACATGGAATGTATAATATTGAACTCATTTTCTTAGTAACATTATACAAAATTCTGCAATAATGCATTTAAAAATATGCATTAGAATTTACGAACATTTCTTCGTAGAACGGATATTTTGACTAGTTAAAAAAATGGTTCCAACGATTCAAACATCAAGATACAGTGTGTTCAAGAAGAGTTGCCTGAGCTATTGTATTGAAATATTTGAGTTATCAAAAAAACTGATTACATGATTATTCGTTACACTATTGTAAATTGCACACACTAAAAGTCTATTGTGAATCGCAAGCTATTAATAAAAATAAATCTTATTTAAAGTGGTGAGCCTCGCTTTCGCAAAACGTTTTGAAACGGTGTTTCTCTACAGCAATCCAAATGGATCCAAGAGTTTAGTGAAGAAGTGGAATCAATATTATAGAATTGTATATTAATATATATACAGAGTATAAAAATGTAGATAACCTACTAAAGCGTGGTGTTTCGAGAAAGTGTTCAAAAAAGGACGATTTGGAAATCAAGCGCCTTTTCGAAGCTAACCCGACTATATCGCATAGTGATGCGATTAGTACAAGTTAGACATTAAAAACTGTTTTTTGGATTTTTTTTGGGTAGTATTGTTAATTGGCAGGGCTGTTAATTTCGCTCACATTTGGAGCGCGCTCAAGTTTTTGAAAAAAGTGAGCGAAATTAACAGCCCTGCGATTAAGGTATAGGAAAGTAAAAAAAAAGTATTTCAGAAATTTTGGGCAAGTGGGCGTGGCAGCTGGCATACAACTTGAACACATTTTGCGCTATATCGGAAAAACGAGAATGCTACAATAACAAAATTAAGGAAGGATATCTAATGTGTGATTTGTAAAAAGCGTAAAAAATTTGAGCGCGATTGAAAAAAGTGGCGTAATACCTGCCATACAACTGGATCACATTTTGCGCCATATCGGAGAAATGAGAAATGTTACAATAACGAAATTAAAGGAGGTGATTTTGAAAATTGAGCGTGCTTAGACAAGTGTGCGTGGTACCTACCATACAACTGGAACACTTTTTGCGCTATATCGAAAACAATAACGAAATTAAGCGTAAACTTTTTGCGCGATTGGACAAGTGGGTGTGGTACCTACCATACAACAATATTCTTTTTTGAGCCAGAACTAATAAACGAAAAAACCTAAAAAACCGAAATCAAAGGTCGCCCTCTAATATGTGATTTCTAAAGCACAGTTTCTTTTTTCATATTTTAATAATATTAAGAATGTAGCGAGATTGTCGCACTCTTATTTCCGATGGATCAGCAGCAACAATTAAAACTAATACGTCTGGATGCAATTTTCTGATATTACTTAGAGGATTTTCTCTGTAGGAATAAATTAAAGGGTCAGAACTGATAAGCATATTTTCACTTAAATCGTATTTGTATTTACTCTGTAGTTTTTACGTGTGTTTGTCAAACAAAATCGTTTACAGACTTTGTTGCCAACCTCTTTTGCCTCTACATATAATTGCCCTATACCCGCGATTCATTGTTGCATAATATCTTTAGCATAGCAGAGACTTTTATGGACTGTTACCGGCATAAAATACCAGCCATAAAAATCTATATACCATATATGATGCTCTAGTTTAATTTATATAAATTTCAAATGCAGAAAAAAAGAAATATCGACATTGCAACTAGAAGAGATACAGCTTAGAATAATATAAAACCTTTTTATAAGCTTTTCGCCCACTCCAGTTATTGCAGAGCTTTTTTGTGGTTTTTCCAAAAAATCGTCGTGCAGTGTTTCCCTTGTTTCAAAAGCCAAAACCTGGCTTGTGCTTATCTATAACTAAACCCATTTTTTTTTTAAATCGAAGTCAACTTCAGTTTTTTTCTAGTTTCGTTAGATTTCTGGACGATTAGAATTCTGGACGAGGTTCTTTAAGGTTTTGGATAGCGCTCATCTCACTTGGCTTGGCATCACATATATAACAGGACTGTGTAGACTTGTGAGATGAAAGGTGATTAGCTATCTTACCGCCGTCTATCATGCTACAAATAAATTAAAATTTTACTTTGATTTTATATGGAAAACAACAACAGGGTGTTATAAGAAAATGAGTAATACGACGTTACAATGTCGTATTTCAAGTTTTGAAAGACCTAAATAAAAAATGTTCAACATAAACAGTATATGTACCACCTTGTTCAAAAAGAAAGGTTCATTCACATTGTGAACCGGACTTAACTGTCCGATTCAAACATTTTTTTTTTAGTAGGCTGCCACATGTGTTTATGACAAGGCTGCCAAATATTAGCGTCTCTCGTTGACATTTGGTAAAGTGACAGTGTTTTGTTTACAACAACTTTTTTTGTGTCTTCGACTTTTACGATGGCAGAAAAAATTGAGCCTGATTCACTCGCCTGATGCCTGGTTTGCGTGTCATACCCATGTCTCATCACCAGTTATGATGGATTCGATGAATGATTCGTCGTTTTCGACCATTTCCAGCATGTCTTTCGCGATAGCAACTCGGTCTCTTTTTTGCATGAAATTGAGTTCTTTCGGTACCGACTTCGTAGCGACACGTCTCAAGCCCAATTCATTCTTCAAAATGTTCTGAACGGATCCAATTGAAATGCCGACGTCCTCTGTTATCTCAATTTGCGATTGCAACTGTCAATTTGCGATTTTTGACCAACATTTCTTTGATTTTTTCAACGTTTTCTTCGGTAGTCGAACACGATGGCCGCCCGCTACGAGGGTCATCTTCTTACGTTGAACCACTTGTTTGTCTTCTGATACTATAGAGCAGCCGTAACATTTCACCGTAACATTTCAACAACATTTTACGCGTATCGGCGCAGTTGAAACCATTTTTCACACAAAATTTGATACAAACTCGTTGCTCAATTTTTTCTTCCATCGTAAAAATCGAAGACACGAAAAAAGTTGTTGTAAACAAAACACTGTTACTTTACCAAATGTCAACGAGAGACGCTGATATCCTACTAAAAATTTCGAATCGGACAGTTAAGTCCGGTTCACAGTGTGAATGAACTTTTCTTTTTGAACAAGGTGGTATTTACAAATATTAGTGGTATTCAATTAACGCAGTATTTGTGGTGTAAATAGCGTATGTGTGGTAAGTTGTATGAACTTACGGTACATCACAAATACGTCGTTCATTGAATACCACTATTAATTTTTGTATAGAGATTTTATATATTGATAAGGATAACTTACCCCTAGGGGTGCAAAATCTATTTTCCGTCCCAGGTGCTAGTAACCTTAGCTACACCATTGCTATAGATGCCAGTTAAAAAAAAATTTTACCACCCTCAGTGGTTTTGTCAATAAGCACAATTGCCGCATTTGGGCGAATGATAATCCAAGAGTGATTGTCGAAAAACCAATGCACCCACAAAGAGTGACTGTTTGGTGCGGTTTATGGGGTCATCGGGCCGTATTTTTTCCAAAATGGGGCCGGTCAGGCAGTTATTGTGAATGGTGTTCGCTATCGTGAGATGATAACGAACTTTTTATGGCCCGAATTGGAAGATATGAATGTGGACGATATTTGGTTTCAACAGGACTACGAAATCCATTAGAAGCCCTGCTAGTAGCGCTTCGAAGTCCTGCTTTTGCCCACTGGGTCTCTACTTACCTTTAGTGAAATAATATAACTTTATCGAATAAAATAAGTTCATGTTGTAGAAATCATTACTTCTTCCCCACCAAGATATTAAGTTCCAAATTTCCATCTGGTTCAATCAAGCAATCAGATGTATTCATGATTAAAAATGAAAGAAAAATGTTTATTACTGAAAAACAAAAAGTTTTAAGACAAAAAGCTTTTGAAAACACATATTTTTTACCAGTTATACTTTATTATGATTTATTTATATCTCATTTATTTCATTTCTATTTTGTTGCACATGTTGTGTGAATTTTAAATTTTATTTATAGCTACAGATGAATTACTCTGAACAACACTTTCGATATATATATATATATGAGTGTGTGTGTGTGTATACATATTTAAGTATATACCTTTTGTACATTATCTAATATATATGCATATATGTATATTATACATAATTATTAATATTATTACATAATTAATATATTTATAGGTATTTAAACATTTTCTATCACACTTTTGCACAAAAAAATGTTTTCGTAAAGTTTTCTTTGCTTGATTTATATGCTATATTTATACGTGTATATGCAATATATGTATGTAAGTATGTATATCTATAAATGTTTGCATGTATACTATGAAATACATAGATGAATTAATTATGTATATAATTTATATATATTTTGTAGGTATATGCTGCTTGTTGTCATAATTAAAATTTTCCAAACATGTGTACGTTAAAAACACATTTTTGAAATGTGCGCCTAAGTTAGTACACGTAACATGTGCTCTAGTATTATTTTTTTTTTAAACAAAATGTTTTTTATATGAGTGTGTATGCGTATGTTTGTATATAAATTGTGTGTTGAGTTATGTAATTTTTGAATGCATGTATGTTTATATATCTATATATATTTTACATTAACACACATTTATGCACATTTTTGGACATTAATGCACATTGATATTGTACACTAAATGTTCTATAGTACCCGTGTTCTCTGTTTGTGTTTTTGTTTTTTGTGTGTATGTATAAATAGTTTTGTGAACTTATATTTATATCAAGCATGCCTATTTCTTTCCCTGCAAATTATGACCTAATTAGTCCAATGAGCTAGTCTTTAAACTAGTCTGATTATTTGCAGCCCATGTACTGGAGACAGACTAATAGCCCTTTTCTGGTGATTGACAATTGTAAGTTTATTGACAACTGTAAAAATTTATTATTCTTAAATGTAATCAAAAGCTCATAATATGACAAAAATGTTAACACCATAAAAATAAAATTCAAAACAAATAAATTTGCATAACATTTTAAAAATTTAAACTCCTTAGACCAAAAACAGCACATAAAAGACTAGCTTCCCCAAAAAAGCAGTTGTCAGTCACCAGAATAAGACTATAAGACTAGTTTCATGCATATGCTGATGGAACTAGTTGAAGGACTAGTTGCAAATGTGGAAAGTCTGGTATAGTTACTAAACAAGTTCTAAAAACTAGTTTTCTTATATAGCAGAGCTGTGTAAGATTGCAAACATTTGGAGTTGCATTTTATGAAGTTGCAATCAATGAGTGAACTTTTTGATTGCAGTATTTATTCAGGTTCGTGAATAAGACTTGAAAAAAGGCACCAATTATTTTGAATGATTTTGATTTATCATGACTTGATTTGATTGTCACCATTCCCAATTAATTGTTATTCGACTTTAGAACCCATTCAAGTAACACAAATTTAAATGTTTTTACCATGATACAATGATAAGGTGGGGCCGTTTCGCTGAGTGCTCTCACGCGTCAACGAAGAGTGGATAATGAGAAGCAACATATATGTCAAAACGACGAATTTCGTAGAAATTGCAAATAAAGAAAATATTTTATGTTTCCAATTTGCAAACAGTGCGGTCGCGGATGTTCAATTTGTGCTTATTTGAGTGAAAATATTATAAAAAAAGTGTAATAAAAACTATAAAATGTGAAAGAAGTCTTAAAATTGCAAAAAAAAACCTGTAACAGTTTTACCTTAAAAACAACTGTGAACGTGAGTATAAAGAAATTCGCGATGAACAGCTGATTTTGACATCAATGTAGCTTTATTCTGCTTTCTACTCCATTCCTCTCCGAGTCGACCCTACCTTATAATTCTGCCATGGTTTTTACGAAATATACTTAAGCAAAATTTTGAGCTGATTACGAATCCGGTTTCCGTCTCGTACCACCATGAGAGTAAATATGTGAGTAAATTAGCTTTGCATATCTTGTGTGGCCAACGACGAATGTGTGTTTTTTTTTCTTTTTCGTTTTTTTGGATGGGAACTAGCAATAACAATAATTTCTATATTCACTCTGCGTTTCATAACTCTAGCTTCTTCGCATTTTTCTCAATAATTGAAATAAAGAATCAAAACAAAAAGATTTCAATCAAGGAATTAGAAGTCCCAACTGACTCGAAGTGACTTGAATGCAATCAATTGCCACATAAATGAATGATTACAAATTTCAAATGTTCAAGTCAGAAGTACCGACAAAGAATTATGCATTGCAATAAAGTTAAACAAAATCAAAAGACTTGAAACGTGAAATGATTGCAATCTTACACAGCTCTGTTATATAGTCTCGTTATTTGCAGGGATTTACTGTGGTTTCACGTGTATTTATACCTATGCATCGGTGCATATTTATTTTCTTATATTTTTGCACTTTATAGTAGCTTATTATTTGATTTAACTACGTTCATGGTAAAAACATGCAGTTTTCTTTCAATGAACTTTATGGACACTTCAGAATTTATCGCTTTATAAACTTTTGTTTTTGCATAATTTTTACAAATGCACAAAGTTTTTTATTATAATTATTTGTAATTTTATACATTTATCTTAGGTAGTTAACGTTAAATAAGTATCAGCAATTATATTTTTATATACAGTGGTTTGTCGATTTTTTTTTTTTTTTTTTTGTGTTCTAACTACTAAATTATTTATGAACTGCTATTATAGTTAAAAAGCCTTGATGTTATAATAATTTACATTATATGTATGGTTTGTATCTGTGACAATTTAGTTTGAGTTATTTATAAATATGCAACAATTTCATTTAAGCTTTCAACAAAATTAACAACTTTTTCGGTTTTAACTTTTTTTAATACTCACACCTCTGCCTCTTTTTATTGTATTTAAAGTTATTTTTATTTGAGCAAAATAATAAAGAATGTGCAACAAAATAAAGCTTTTCGTGAAAAAATCTTCTTGTTTCTTAAAAAAATTCATTTAACTCAAAAAATGAGGGGACGTTTTTTTCGTTTCGTTTTCTGAAAATTTAAATTTTTTGTTTTTTCTTAATTATCGATTTTATTAGTTGAGCCAAATAGTAGTTCCCTGGCAATATTCTTTTATGCAGCATTTTATACAACAATTTATGTATTATTCAGCTAAGTTCGTTATAGCCCTCAAGGACAAAAAGGAACAAAGTCTATAGATTGGAGCGAGTTTTACGTTGAGGTAAAATGATAGAAGTAGTATGTGATTTACAACTTCATACAACCTCAGTCCCAAGAACATCACCTATATATTCTGGTTGTGGGGCTCAGAATAGATAATAGTTAATGTTTTCGAATCGCAAAATTTTCTGATAACTTTTAATTATACATAAGAGCCTGTTCATAAATTATGTAACACATTTAGAGGGGGAGTCGAATATTTGTGACGAAATGTGACATGGGGGGGATGGGAGGTCGATCATGAATTTAGTTTTCAAATTTTTAAATTTTATTAATAACAGTGATAAAAACGCACCTAATTCAACGAACGGATCACAAACCGAAAACGACAACAGCTAAAACTATGTTTAAGTCGAGCAAAGGTATAAAAGTCATTTTAAACACCTTCAACAAGTGTAGCAGCTTGAAAAAAAAGTTTTTTTGCTGAACTGAAGTGGGAATAATAAAAGTCATAAAAAACGCACCTAATTCAACGAACGGATCACAAACCAAAAACGACAACAGCTAAAACTATGTTTAAGTCGAGCAAAGGTATAAAAGTCATTTTAAACACCTTCAACAAGTGTAGCAGCTTCAAAAAAAGTTTTTTTGCTGAACTGAAGTGGGAATTCTTACTCTAAAGCAGTCATCAAAAACAGCTGTTATAACATCACGTTGAAAGCAAACATCAAAGTGTTATAAAAAACAACAATTTTTATTTTTCACATTTGCAATTTCTATTATCACCACTGTTTGTTGTTCTTGTTAACGTCAGAAATGCTTTCATTTGTGTTTAGCTCTGTTTACATGGTGAAATTTTTTCATAAAATTGTTGGCCAAACACAATAGAACAACGGAAAATTTCCATAATAATAAAACTTAAAAATATGAATAATATAATGAATATATATTTAATACTAGTTTATAGCCGGCGTGCGTTGCTACACCCGGCAACTATATTGGAAGACAATAAAGATATTCAAAACTTTTAGTTGACCCTTTGTTGGATACCACGCTCATTGTCCAGTGCCATAACCAAATAGTTATAACCAATAGTCACCAAATAGTAATTCCATTCTGAATTTCAATGTTCTGTGATTTTTACTTCTAAAGCCATTTGATAACAAAAATTTGATTTATATGGACAGAACCACACCCCCTTGTCCAATGCCCGTCCAAGTTTTCTCTTAAAAAGACCTCACCAAGTGGTAACTCCATTCTGAGTTTCAATGTTCTGTGATTTTTACTTTCACGAAAAACTGATTTTTAGCGGTTTTATATGAGAAATCGTATGGGCGAAAGGGGATCCACTATTTCCTCAATATCTCGAGAACCGCTCATCCGATGTTGTACAGGTAAGTTTTAAAGCCCGTGCCATAGCTGGCCAAACATAGATATCAATATATATATATAATAAAAAAAATTTAAAAAAAAATAAAAGTGCTACGTTACGTCGCGGGAGAGGGGGTTGCTAGGGTCAAGACTTTGTGACAAAGTGTGACATAGTCTGAAATTGGCCAAAAACATGTTACGTAATTTATGAATAGCTTCTAAGCAGCAAGTGCAAATACATTTTTTTGTAATTAAATTATATTTGTAGGTCCTATAATCATTTTTCTGGTAAAAATTATAAAAAAGTTAAATGCGTATGAATACTTGAATATACATCATATAATTTTGCAAATAAGTAACGTAAACGATTTGATTTAGAAAATCTGAAAATGTGCGATTGTCACATGATTTCTTCATGTGCAACCCGTGGCAATCACACCAAACATATAGCAAAACTTTCCTGTCCGTCAATTCTGACTTGGCCATTATTTGCGCCGGCTAACCGCGATTCGACAACGACCGTTTTCACTTGGCTTTTGAAAGTGACCCAATTTTTATCACCAATTACCATCCGCTTCAGAAATGGATAAATTTTGTTGCAATTCAGCAGTGAATCGCATATAGAAATTCATTCCATTAGGTTTTTTGCGTCAACTCGTGTGGCACCCATACACCGATTTTTGTTACTTTATCCAACCTTATTCAAGTTGTTCTTAATGGTTTTAAATGGTGCAGTAACTAGTTTCTGGGCAAACAAAACAGTGCTTACAGGATGGTCGGATTCGACAATTTCCATGATTTTATCGACATTTTCGACAATTGGCCTTCCATAGCTTGTTGCATCTTTGACATCAAAATTACCGAAATGGATTCGATGAAACCAAAACTGCACGTGATTGGCTATTATAGTATCGGGGCCATAAACACTCACTTATACCTACACTGTGAGATACAAAAATGATCTATTAGAAAAATAATTGATTTATTTTTACTGCACATGATTTATTGCATCCAAGGACCGTAAAGATTAAAGTTTATATGCGGGTAGCTAAAAATTGTAGTTCCAAAATCGCGGTTTAAGTGTGGCAAGTTCGGTACTGTTTTCAGAACTTTTTTCTCCACATGACGATAGATTCTGATTCTAGAACGGGTATAAAAGGTTTCAAGCTTGCCCAGCCCTATTTTTAGAAAAAATACTCTTGCTTAAAATGGGTTGACATTAAATAAAATAAAAAGAAACAAACAAGTAAGACGTAAAACAGATTTAGCTTCACTTTTGTTTTGTACTTTTGGAGTCATATTTGAGTACATTCCCAAGGTTTTGTGATATTCATATATTTTAGCAGTCTGTTCCAATTGGTGTTTAGCTAATATTTTATATAATAAAAACTCATAAAAAGCGTATTTATCAAATAAAAATGATCATTTAGAAACTTTAGTATTGGCATAGGAACTCAATTGTCATAATAATATATCGTATTAAAGGTTAATATTAACTATGAATAACAAATAGTGACTTAAGCAGGAACCATAAATGTACATAAATTTAAATATTGTTGAAACATTTTTAATAAATTTATGTCAAGTAGTAAATTATTGTTCTTATAAGAATTCCGCGTTTCAAATCAGTATTTAAAAACCTAGCAAAATTATATTTTACAACACTTCTTCACAATTTTTCTTCTAATTCTATTTCAGCACTTTGAGTAGTTTTTGAACGAAAAACTTGCAAAAATTATTTCTCCATGTCTAAACTTCTTTGAATCATGCCTAAGCTTTTTGGATTGCTACCACGTAATTTTGTAGCATTCTGAATTTCAATTGATCTTTTCTGAATTTCAAATGAAATTTTTTAACTCCAGTTTATTTTTTCTGAAACACAATTGATCTCTTCTGAATTTCAAATATAATTCTGAATTTCAGTTGATCTTTCCTGAATTTCATTGATCTTTTCTGAATTTCAAGTGGAATTAGGAATTTCAATTGATATTTCTGAATTTTAAATGTAGTATCTAAATTTCGATTTATATTTTCTGAGTTAATTTATTTATTTCTTTATTTATTGGCGGCCAAACAAGTCAATTTGCTTTCAAATGGAATTTCTCAATTCCAATTGATTTTTTCTGCATTTCAAATGGAATTTCTGAATTTAGTTTGATATTTTCTGAATTACATTTGGAAATGTTGCAGAAGACGAGCAAAAGTGGCCAAAATTAAAAGACAATCTATCATAGTTATATATATATTCCTAAACAAGAACCTGGAGTCAAAAATCAAAAATTCAAAGATCCAACATAGCGGCTATTAAAATGCTACATTCTTTATTATCGCTTCAATCCAACTTCAAATTTGTATTCAAGAGTTCTTGGAGTCGCTTATCACAAATCTGTAGCTCGGTTCTGTAACTTTTCTCACCAGATTTCCTCACTTTGACGTCATTCTGACGACATTCTCACTTGCACTGTTCCTGTAATAAAATGAGATAAATCGGTGACTCGTCTCGAATGTTTCAATTCTACTTTCCTAGGGATTCGATAGCCGAAGTGTTTCTGTAAGCTTAAATATTCGACTCGAATGGAATTAATAGCCCTTTTCTGTTGATTGACAATTGTAAATTTATTGACAACTGTAAAAATTTCTTATTCTTAAATATAAACAAAAGCTCATAACATTACAAAACTGTTAGCAACATAAAAAAAATATTCAGAACAAATAAATAAGCGAAACATTTTAAATGTTTTCAACCCTTCGAACCAAAAAATAGCACATAAAAGACTAGCTTGTCAATGAATTTACAGTTGTCAATCAACAGAATAAGGCTATAAGTGTCACTATGTTTTAACTTGATGAGAAATATGTCATGTTCGTCATTTTCGATTAACTTGTTCTTTCTACCGGGTACGCATGTATAAATATGATTTTTATTCTGAATTTTTACACATTTATTATTAATGACAAATAAAGTATGAGCATAATTAAGTATAAAAACTTTAATATTTCATATATTCGATATATTAAAGAAATAATCGGATAACAATACGTAGCAAGTTTGCTTATTTAATATAAACATCAATAAGTGTCAAACATATATTAAAAGCATATATTAACATTTAAATTTCCATTATTTACTTTAATTAGCTAAATCAGCGCACATAGAATTGTAACCAAAGTGCTTTGGTATTTGTTACAATTCATATGTTCCCTTTCATTTGTGTATCTTTTTTATCACGTACCTCATTTACTCACTTATCAGTTTCAGAAACACTAGTTTTCGCAAAAGTGAGTATTTTGGAACGAAACAGTGTGACGTCAGGAAATGTGACTATTTGTCGCAAAAGTTACAGAACCGAGCTACTGAAGTTACAATTTTAAAATTCAAAATGAAGGATCCAGTATGGCTACCATTAAAGTACTTAAAAACTATTAAAGTGCTTTGAATCTAGATAGCGCTGTTTTGTAGATTTTTGACCAGGAAGTCGTCAGAAATTCTAAATCTATCTGTACTTTTTTTTATTTTTATTTCTACTTTTTCTCTACTGGCACTACTTTAGCGCCTCCAGATTTTAAGTTAACGAGGCTTTTTTTTATTAAAAATCACATAAAGGTACACGACATCGTGAATGCCCCTAAAATAAAAAGTCGAAGTAGTAGTTACATTTTACTTTCTACCAATCAAATGATATTATAACAAAATCTGTATAAGCACAAATGAGCATGACTCTTTAAAAAAAAAGAAAATAATAATAAAACTAAAGCATTTCATACAGCTACTACTATTAACGCTATAACGACTTAAGTAATAAAAATCTAAGCTAGTTTAACCAGTGCAATTATTCTGTACGTACATTCGTCGAGTCATTCCATATTTAGTGAAAATACCTGTTAATTTTGAGGTGTATTCAATTTTCAAGACCGAGGTGGGTTTTTTTTGTTTTAGTTCTTTAAATCTTGATTTATATCACTCTCCATATAATAGTATTTCTTAAGTATATTTTTTTAGTTATTCGCAAAAACATAAAAAGAGAAGACCTACAAAAACTTTACGTCAACGAGAACTGAAACATGCTTAAGTTCTTTAGCACGGAACGAGGAACGAAGCGTGTTTCACTTCAAGTTAATATAAGAAGTGGAGCATGTTTTACTTCACGTTGATCGTCACAATTGCGTTAAGTTACAATTTTGGCGATCTTCTCCTTTTATGTTTTTGGTTATTCTTTCAAAGTTATTACAAAATTTTATTGTTATGTCTTAACTTAAAAAAATCTTTTACAAAAATGTATAAAAATTCAGTGATTGGCTTTTTTGTTGATTCGTATTTTTATTTGTTTTTTTTTTATCATAAAAATTCAAAATAAAGTAAATTACATATATTTGTTTTTGTGTTGTATTTGGTATTTGTTACCGTTTTTGGTAAATTAAAGTAATTTTCAGTATTTACAGTTTTAACTTTGTTCTTCTTCTTTTTTTCTACTTAATTTATTTTTTAAATATTAGCAACTAACTATGGGAAGGTATTTTTTCATTATAGTATAATGCTTAAAACGAAGTAAACATGAAATGTAGAGCAATGTAGAGAGAGAAAGAGAGAGAGAGAGAGAGAAAGAGTGTGTGTAAAACGACACGAAAGCTTAGTTGCTGTTTCAAAAGCTTTCAACAATTTCTTAAAACTTTTCTCCTAGTGACATGAGCATGGCAAAACTTTGATTTGTTAAGGTTTGACTTAAATAAAAAATGGTTTCTTTTCCATAGCATTCCCGCCGCATTAACACGCTACTAGACCCAAGTCCGCTTACTGTGCTTTTTTCACTTTGAGTGCGATAAGACAGAATGTGAAATCGCCGAATGCGATAGCATTGATTGTGAAATTCCTGAAATTTCCGCATAGGTATCAGTCGGGCCTTCGGCGCTGCATACGGAATCTTCGGGTGTACGTGATGGTTCCGCTTCTGTGATTTCCACATCCTGATGATGCTTATTAATGCGATGTTTGGCGCTTAGAGCCTGCGAAATAGAAAAAGTTTTAAGAGTGGAAAAGAGTTTTAAAGTAATATATTCATTTTTAATTTTCTTTTTATTGTGCACTTAGACATTTACTTCAACATGTTGGATTTATTTCGAGAAAACAAATTAAAACACTTGCTACATTGACGAACATGCATTGAAGCTTAAAGCAAAAATTAAAATAATTGGTAAGTAGAAAAAAAACTCAAGACTTTACCATGGAATGTCTAAGGGAAGGTTTGTAAGTAAAGCATTAATTCGAGTTACTACATAGGTAAATTTATAGACTTTAGTTCTTTTTTTTTAAATATACTTAAAAGTATGTTGAAATATAACATTAAAACGACGCACAGTTTTTTATTACAGTTGGAAGAGTTCTAAAATTCACAATATCAAAGAGCTTTATAAAGTTCTAGAGCATAATTGACTAATTAAGTATTTTTATAAAGCTTTCGCTATTATTCTAAAGCTAAGCTACTTTTCCTCGCTTTTTATGAACAATATATTTTTTGGGTACGGAGTTTTTTCTAAAAGTCCGAAATAGTCCAGTCATACATTTTTGATTTTCGTCAGTTCGAAAAAAAGATGTGACAAATTTGTATCCTCTTCAGTTACAGATTTAATATTATAATTACTTGGCTCAATACAATCCTTCTCGTTGACAAAGGCAATTGCAAAAGAAATAGAACAGGTCAAGGTTCAGCACGAAGGATACGTTGAAGTTTTGCGATGGTTAAACTATACGAGAGCTAAGGTAACAACAATTTTTGCTAAAAAATGCATATTGAAGGTCAAGGGAAACGGATGTTTGAAGGTGGTAACATAAGCGTTTAGGGGGTTTTTTTTGGCATCGAATTAAAAGTTCTATGGACAGCTTCAAGTAAAAGGATTCAATGCAGAAAATCAACTTATCCTAGGAAGATGAGCTTTTTGATGTTTATTGAAATTTTAGCAGATACATTATTCGAAGTACTCATTAAAATTAGATACTATATATTATTAGTAACTTTACAATATAAGGTAAATATTATGAATCTTGGTTCTAAAAAATTTTTGATGAATAGGTGAATATTAATATTTCAATTGAAAACAAAACATGTTACATACATCTAGCAAGGAATAATTTTTTAATTTTTTCAAGATTGTCATGTTACTTTTGAACTATGCTTATTTTGAATACCAATGTTTCAGTCATAATGCATTTTGCCATTTAAGGGTTTTTTCGGTGCTTTTAAGGGTTAAAGGGATATATATGGAGCTATCTTGCAACCTACTATCTTTTTCTATCAAATATTTTTCTGCAGACGAACTTTGTTGACGGTATTCGATGTAAATAATCAGTCTTTATAACAAATACATAAATAAAACTTTATATATCGTTCCGATATCGGATGTATATAGATAGTAAACCGAAAAAATTTAAAAAGCTCAATTTTTCAAACTGCTTGCGCACCTCTAACGCCTAACCATTTTAGAGTTATTGCCAATTTTTCAAAGACATTTAAAGCAATAAATTAAAACCGTAAGACCTAGGGAAAAACCTAATGCCATGAAAAATATTCACGAAAAATTAAGTCCTCCATACAAAGAAAAATGAAACGGTTTTTTTAGACATTTTCGGAGCAAAATTCATTAGAATAAAAAATCAAAAAAAAATTATTGTATGCATATTTACCGTAGGGTTAATTTAAAAGCCGCATGGGTCACATAAATTTATAAGAAGAATATGTGTTGCCCTTTTACTATTTTTTTTTATATTTTTAATTTAAATGGATATTACTTTTTTCACTGACTCTGATCTAGAAAATCAAAAAATATGTTCCTTAGTGAATATTACAACCTTTTTAAAAGATTTAAGAATTTTGATCTAGAATAAGCCGTTTTGAAGTAATAATAGTTAAACTGAAGAAATCCTAGAGTGTGTTTTTAGTGACGGGTGGTTGCTATGCTAAGCCTTACCGAGAAAGAAAGCTGAAAAACGCTGCACATACAACCATATGAAATAAGCATATAGTGCCAGTCAGCCACTTTAAGCTGCCTGCTCGGCTGGCACTATACACACTTTGAGTTTATTTTCATATTGTTTTACTTTGAGCCGTGCCGAGAAGGAAAGCTTAAAAACGCTGCCCGTACAAACATATAAAATATGCTCAAAGTGCGTATAGTAGTAGCCGAGTAGGCAGCTTAAAGCGACTTGCTGCGGCTCGGCACAGCAATCTGCCGGCACTATAAGCGTGCCCTCAGACTTCTTAAGTTTAACGGTTATTACTCAAAAATGGCTTCTGCTAGACCAAAACTCTAAACAGTTTTTAAAAGGTAATAGTATTTACTAAGAAAGATGTTTTGTTTGTTTCTAGATCAGAGTCAGTGAAAAAAGTTAGAGCCATTTAAATAAAAAATTTATTTATTTATTATTTATTTTTTTTTTTTTGCGACTATTTTGGAATTATTCAACAAAGAACTTTTTTAGATAACCGAAAGAGTGTGTGGAATCAAAGAAATTTGTTTAATACGTTCCGGTTTCACCTCCCTAAAGAGGGGCGCTAGAGGCATACACAGAAAATAATTCTAGCAAGAGTAGTAAAGTACTTAAGAAGCATTCCTAGCATACCTGTACAGGTGAAACGCTTACAAATATATCGACTAGGAATAAACAACAATAATGAAGTTGAAAGGCGCCACGTAGTCGCAACGTGTCTTGTGTATGCATGGAGAAAACATCAATAATTGATGTTGTAAATATAAATCAATTTTACACCGATTCTTACTGTCCGTAAGCAATGCTGTCTATAAAAGTTATCTTAACATATCATTAGATAATGTCAATTCTTCCAGAAGTAAAATAAACCTGAAAGGTGTTTTTGTGATGGTGACGAGGAATGAAGAAATGGCAGATGAAATTTCGCTCTATTTCTTACTTCACTCACAAATCAATTTTGCAGAACATACAAACTTCGAAGGTAAGCTGAAGGGAAAGTTAAATTTTTTAAAAAGGAAATCTTTTTATGACAATCAGAAGTGGCATGCTGAAGAAAGAACAAAAACATAAAAAAAATGAAAATTGAAACCTTGAGCATAAATAGTGTGAACTGGATATAAAAGCTGACTGAATGAAAATAATGAGCAGACAAATCGAATTATTAAAGAATTTCTGAAGGAAAAATCGCAGAACGCCCACTAATTCTGAAAACTATAAAAAATGCAAGAACAAAATTTAATGCCTAAGATCATATCTATTATAAGTTGTAATAAAATTTGCAAACTTATTTATTACAAAATAGCTATTTTTGACAGCTTTCTAGTTATAGCACATTATTGTTCATCAACCTACATATACTATTATCCAACGAAAAACTTCATCAGCTTTCTTGCCGCGTGTTTGTTTAAAAAGCCTGCCACGAAAAAGGATAAAGTTTACAGAATAAGATGATAAGCTCAGTCTTGTTTTGAGTAAAAGAAAGTCTACCTTGGAGCCTGAAGTTGGGTGACAATACTCGGAGTAAATGGAAGGAGCTATTGGTATATAATAGTAAAGTAAATAAAAAATTTTTTATCACTTTTTTATCGTAGTCATCTGCCGAATGATAAAGAGACCTGATCTATCACTGACATTAGGCCTCGAGTGTCATAAAAATAGGCGTCGATGTAATTTGTCAATAGAATACCCGAACGGACACGTATGGATACGATTTCAAGCCGCGTAGCTTGGAAAAGGGAGGGGGGCACTAATTCGAGAGCGGCACCGCCCTTAGATATAACAAATTTTCTTATGATATATGAATAATACCAAAAAAAAAGCAGATCTATATTTAAATGATAATCTTTATCTTTTCATTTTATGGATAACAACTTCTCAACATAGAGAAATGGTCATGTTCTTCAATATAAAAAAAAATTATAAAAACTTGCAAGAAAATAAGTCATATGATACATTCCTATGATAAAGAACATGGAAAAGACATTAACATCTATCTATGTTATTATTACGCAAGCGCATTTCTTGGGATGACTATCAAATCTATACCAAAGACGCGATTTCCATAAATAGGGTAGCAATTGAAAGGTTTTGCTCTGTAGATGTGCAATAAGGTCTTATTTTTTCTTAAATATTGTGTATTTTGTAAAAAAAGCTAAAACAAATTTTCTATGAAAAGCAACCAAATTTCTTTGTGAGGCCTAAGAGTATGTGATAGACTTTTACTATAATGATAAGTAATAATTGGGCTACTTTACAATTCAACAGAAACATAGAAAGTTTCTATGAAATCCTTAGTTCAAAGGTAAAAATATTCCTTAATAAAAACACAAAATTACTTATGACTAGATATTTTTTAGTTTGGCGTTTTAACGCCACACGGGATTACTAGTTAACTTTAATTTATAAAAGGTCCGCCATCTAACGTTTTTTCTTTCAACTAGTGCTTATTTCGTGAATGGTAACACTTAGCACATGTCTGATTTGACAGATAATTAGTTTAACCTTCCGCTGAACGAATATGGTTGTGTATACGCTTGAACAACGCTGGGAAATATTGCGACATTACTTTGAAACAGAAGATGCTGACAGAAGGCCATAGAAAACCCGCACGCATACATTGAAAAGCCGATGCACCCAAAACGAGTCACTGTTTGGTGCGGATTTTGGTCCAGAAGCATAATTGGGCCATTTTTCTTCGAAAATGAGCAAGGAGTGTCCGTTACAGTCAATGGCCTTCGTTATCGGGCCATGTTGAACGAATTTTTGTTCACAAACATTGAAGAGAAGGATATTGGCAACATTTGGTTTCAACAGGACGGCGCTACGTGCCACACAGCCGAAGCTACACTCGTTGTTTTGCGCGGAGCTGCGATTTGACAACGTTGTACTATTATTTGTGGGGTGCCCTCAAAAATAAGCGTTACGCCGACAAGCCAGAGACAATTGACGCTTTAAAGGACAATATTCGTGAAGCCATTAGTGAAATACAGCTGCACACAATCGATAGTGTGCTTAAAAATTGGACCGATCGTGTAGGCTACTGCATGGCCAGCCGAGGCAGCCATTTGAATGAAATTATTTTCCATTATTAACCGGAAGAATCGTACATTCAAATAATAAAAGAAATTTGAGAAAATATTCAATAGTTTTTTTTTTGCATTTTCAAAAAAAAAAAAGTTATTTGGCGGACCCTTTATAAGAATTTTTGATGTGAAATCCGCAATGAATGGTTGCATTCATTGCTTGAACACCCATCTTATATTCTTTAAAAGTCTTCCATATTTAGCTTTAGTCTGCATATATTTTCTTCAAACTTATTAGATAAACTTTTTAATTCTAGTCTTTATTATTTTTTGTTTAGTTTTTGGTGATAAATCTCGCTTCCTATAATAATTATGGTTTAGTCTTGATTTTGTGAATTTTTCGAGTTACATACATTTTTAACTTACTACAATGTACATTAATATATATTTCGATACACTGGAAAAAAACGTTCGGTAAGGATATAAGGACAATAACACACATTTGGAGTGAGCTGGAGTTTGTACACATCTTATTTTTACATTGTTTTTGTTACTCTTTTCATATATTTACAGCTTTCTTTAGTTTTATATAGTATGTACAAATTACTTAAATTCTTACCTTATCTTTGCTTCCCTTTTTCTACATGTAACGTAAGTAACAAAAATGAAAAAATTTTATAGTAAAACATTCAAAAATTACACAAGTTTTTTTTTTGTTTTTCTTTTATTAATAAAAAATAATAATAATAAGCTAAATTAAATTTTAAGTAATGGATTAAGAACAGCTGGTACAAAATTAAAAAAAAAACACAGTTGGCGTTAATATTATAGCGCTTAACTAACTTTAGGAACTTTTTAAAAATATTTTTAGCTTTACAAAAATAAAAAAGCTGCAACAACTTTTAAGCAACAAACATTTTAAATTTATTTAAACCATTTAATTTAACTTTATGGAATTTTTTTTTTGATCTTAAGTTTTCTCATGTTTATGGGTTGTTGAGATATGAGGGACAACATTTCTGTTGCTGAGTCTAAAATATATATGTATAAATATATACAGCGCGTTTTTATAAACAATTCACAAAAATTTTTTAACTCAAAATGCAGAAAATCATCCATTAAACACGCACCTGCAACGAGAAGCGACGATGTCCCTGTTTACGCCCACCACGACGTTTACTTATGTGTGGATTGTCTTGACGCAGGGTCTTGTTTTTCAAAATCTCAAGTTGTGTATACAGTCTGAGGAAACAAAACAATCAAATATTTTTACAGTGTATTGTAGAGAAAAAAAATAGTGAAAAAATAAAGAATTTTCAGGTATTTACCTCTTTAATTCAGCTCGTATATCTTCGGGACTCATTTCGGATATAGTCAGTTCACCAATGTCGGGATCGCCAAGACAAAGACCCGCATAGCCGCCGCCCAAATGATGGCCAACATCGTGAGAACCCTTGAAAGCATCCACAGGTAAACGTATTGATAGATCATAGGCAAGGGAACGAACCTGCAAGCTATGAAGATGCAACGAACACCGCAAACCACA
Source organism: Coremacera marginata (assembly GCA_914767935.1). Taxonomy (NCBI): domain Eukaryota; kingdom Metazoa; phylum Arthropoda; class Insecta; order Diptera; family Sciomyzidae; genus Coremacera; species Coremacera marginata. The sequence continues at coordinate 1,086,330 of OU612045.1, read as the reverse complement.
CAGATAACACAAACGAACATAACGGTGACGTAAGGAAATCATAATGGAAATGAACTAAAGCATGAAATGCATTGGAAATGCAACAATTGTAAATGATGAAAATGAAAAATTGACTACGAAGAAAATGTAGTGGAACAGAATGGAAATGAAACAACTGTATGATTGATTTAAATTGAAGTGAAGTTTTTGTGCCGAGTACACTTTGGAGACATTTACGTGTAAATGTTTATGGTGCTTAGTGTTAATTTATGTTGTTTTTTATATTTAGACGCGTGTATTCTAGTTTTTGTTATTTATCAAGTATTACAGGGTGTTTTTTTTTGTGTGTGTTAGTGTCGTGCGAATGTCAAGTAAAAATAAAAACATTTTATTAAAAGTATGAACGAAAAACGTAATTTATGAAGTAAAAAGTAGTCTAAAGAAATGCTAAAAATGTTTTGATATAGATATAAATAATTATATATTTATCTAGATTGTACCCAAAAATCATAACTAGAACGCATGATTAAGAAAAGCTAATAGTTTTGAATACTTTTCAGCAGTTTATAGCGTTGAGAAAAGTTAAATGAAACATAACTAAATTTAGTTTAGAGTTAAGATAGTCTCGATCTAGCCAATAAAGTAGTTGATAGTTTACTATAGTATAGAGTATGCTAGTAGAACTATGATAGTTTTTTAGTTAGAAGTAAGTATTTTTTTTTTTAACAGGAAACTGATTTTTGTTAAACATATAATAAGATAAAAAGCAGTTTTACAATATTATTTCTAGCCTAGAAATTTTGCTAATAAAGATATAAGCAATTGAAGCAGAGATGCAAGCATGCGGTTCTATTTAAAGTGTTGAGAAATAGATGTAGATGTTTGTTGTATTGAGAGAGTTATTTATAAAAAGTGTTCGACAGCATTTTAGTTTCGACTATGTACTAATATGACCGGAACTGAGACCAAAACTTCAAAACTTTTCCAAAATCTTCTGTTTAGTATGGCATACGACAAAAAAATATTGAAAGTTTGGCTTCAATATGGCTGGAAGCGTAGTGCGTTTTTAAATCTTTTGAAAAATCTCATGTTTTTTATGGAAAGATTTTCAATGATGTTTGCCTTTCTGTTACTTTAGATATTTATAAAAGATACAACAAATTTTCCAAATTGTAGTAAGATTTTGGGGGCCTGGACATTACCCCCAAAATCGGTTTGGGGGTTATGAACTCAAAATTTTCGGTCATTGTACCCAAACCGATTTTGGGTACTATGATCGCCGTGCAAGTGGTCATAACATCCGTTGGGGCTTATGTCCGTTTTTCAAGAAATACCTAATAATTTCCCTTGTACGAAATGTCTCCATTTTATTTGTACCGGGCCTTACATGGGAATTATGTCATTAATTCTTTGGGTCTATGACCTATTGCAGGAATGGTAATAGTCCCAAAATCATTTTGGGTGTTGTGGCTGAATATTTTTCGGTCACAGTCCCCAAATCGTTTTTGGGCATTATGGCCGTGGGTGTTATGCCACGGCTCCAAAATCTTGTCGTTTATGCTGCAAAAAGAATGGAAAAATTAAATTTTATTCAATTGATAACTAAGGCGCTGTGCGAGTTAATCTAAATACGACCGAAACTAAATTGTGTCGATAAAACAGTGCGTTCTAAATAATTTAGGTAGACTCCGAGCTACCTAAATGCTTCCAAAAATAATGACATTTTCTAAGAGAAAATAATATGTAATGACATTTCTTAAGGGAGGTTTTAGGCAAAAGCCGTTAAATTTAAGGCAACTTTTAGATGTTTTCTAAAAAAATTTATTATATATAAAAAAAAGTCCATTTGCATGTTATTTTTACATCTTCAGTTTAAGTAAAAAAAAAATTTTTTAACATATATTTTTTATATAAAAATATGGTGCTGAAGTTCAAGTTCTTCAAAAAAGATGAAAATTGGCTCACATCATAGCGCGACTCCAGATCGACTAAAAAAAAAAAAAGAAAATGCATTCGAAAATACATCCCAGGAATGCACATATTTTACCAAAATGAAATGAAAACATTAAAAATTAAGAAAATTATGAAGAGAAGAAAAAAAAGTCGAAAAATTTACGTTATTTTTGACCATATTGTTACATGTAAAACTAGACAAATGTTTCAAAGTCGCTCATTTTTGTAAGAGATATGTAGAATTAAGTACATTACGAACACATTTAGAAAACTAAATTGAAATCAGTCGATTAGTTTGCAGTATTGTGGGCCGTTTTGAAAAAGTATGTTTCTTGGTCAAACATTTTTAGAATTGCCCGTAGATTCCTGTTTTGCTATAGTCTTTCTTGCCAAAAAAATTGACCCGGCCTAGTATATATGCATAAAAACCATTCCATACCCACATACACGTTGACATACACACACACAGTGAACATCACGCGTTTCAGCAGCTTGTTCGGTTCGATACTCTGACGCACCGGGTCTTACGCGCTGTAGAATCTGTATTATAAGCAGGATTGATTTGATTTTTTTTAACATATTCTTGGATAGTTGTACAATAAAAATCAATTAAAACTTTTTGCCTAAAATCTCCCTTAACCTGAAAATTAAATTTTTACATGGATTACAAAAATTTAGGAAGCACTGTTCTATCGACACAATTTATTTTAGGTCGTATTTAGATGAACTCGCACAGGGCCTAAGAAGTGGCACATATGTAGATAGGACAACATTTTACTTAATATCTCGAAAAATAAAAAAAAAGATATACAAAAATGCGTGTAACGCCATACGAAAGATCTCCTTTGGAAATATATGATAGCTTTATTAACTTAAAACATCCCTATTTGTGCATACAACAACATTTACATTACTCGGGCGAGAAAATGTGATACATATCTAAAGCATGCAAATTTGTTTCTTTTAACTTTAATATTCGAAGAAAAGTTATTTTATTTAAAAATTTTTTTCTTATGTATGTATGTATGTGTGTGCGAATTGTTATGCTTTCTGTTTACTTTTAATAAATAAAAAATTTATTTAAAGAAAATTTTTCATTTTCATATATAACAAAAATCGAAAACAATTTTCCATTTCGGATAAAATTTTAGTTTCAGTCGAACACTTCCTACTTGTATAACATAGTCTTTTCATATAACTTAGTTAAGCAACATTTAAATAACTGTTCAGTTCAGTTTATTTGAAATAACTATTAAATTAACAACATGTAGGAATGCATTATAAAAATGATTTTTGTTATTTTACTGTTTTATTTACAGTGTCACCAAAAAATACCAAAATGTGTTCAGAAATACACATTACTGAATATGACTTTACTATTTCATTTTTGTTGTGCGAGATTTTTTTTTTTAGTTATCAACCAAGAGATGGGAGAGGTGATCGAACAAACCGGTGAATATTATTTGATTAATTTTGATTTGATTTGTAAACTAAATTAGCTGACACCTATGGCATTATTAAAGATGACATGATTAAAATTTTCTGCCACAACCAAGGCAAAGAAAGGTACATTAAATATGTTGCCGAGGCTTCTACGGTTGTCGGTATTAAGGGACATAGAGAAGCTGTTGTTCTCTCAACAGTTGAATGACGCATAAAAAGTGTAAAATTTGAGTTAAAGCAAGATTTTATTTAAATTTTAGCTGTCTTTCCAATTTATGTCATTTCGTTTTTTTTAGTACTTAGAACATATTAATATAATTGAAAATAAAAAAAAAAAAATGAATGATTTCCAGTACAAAGTTTTGAAAAATAACAAAGATTATACTCAACGCGAAATAACAAACTCAACTCAACTTAACAAAAGTCTTCGATCGGTTGATAGCAACGGTCACTACTTGCATTGAATACCATAAAAAAATATTCGTTTGAAAAATGGAAGAACTTCTGGAGAAGACCAAACATTTCACCCAATGACATGCATATGCTAAAAAAATGCCTTCTGGTTATGAAAGTGGAAGGGTATTAAGTATAGTGTATTAAGTTCTAATACAGAACAATTTGACACATCTTTTGCTCAAATCTGCTGAATGAACCGTTCTCGTGTTATAATGTTTTCTCAAAATAGGGGGCGTAGCAGGAAGGCGTGCTCAATTTTGCGTATCTAGAAAAAGAATTATTCTAATAGCGCCTACCATTCTCAAGCTTTGCGGTCCCGAACTTACGTGATTACCTTTTTTATATAAAAGTAGAAGTATAAATGAGCCTATACTGCCTTTTTATTCAATCACCTTCTCCCATCTCTGTGGCAGCTTCATTATTCCGCGCAGGAGTATCAAGGTTCTGTTTGCTAATGCTCTTAGCCTCTGTCAGTTTTACAGACAGTGAAACGTATGGCAATGCGAAGGCGCAAGGTCAAGACTATAGGGTGCATGGGCCATAAGAACTCGAGAAATTCTTGGAGAACCACCAAATTGCTTTTTTTAATTGGTAATTGGTTCGAGAATTAAGAGTGCAATTTCAAAGACGCATCATGTTAAGGCATATTTCGTTACATAAGAGAGAGAAGAAAGATATAACGTAGAGAGAAAAAGAAAAAGAGACATTGTATACTATTACACAGTTTTTTTGCTTTGCTTTGTATTTTCGCAAAGCCAAAGCAAAAGCGGCAGCACTAAAAAAAAATTTGTATCGATGCGTAGTGCTACCAAAGCATAAACAATTTGACTCTGTCTCTTTTTAAACATGCCAATATGACGATGATTTCTCTCAACGATTTTCTGTTCGTGGACGCAGGAGCCGAGAAGAAGGCGAAAATAAAAACCGTCCAAAACATCGTACGTACCATGGCAGAATTATAAGGTAGGGCCAACTCGGAGGGGAATGAAGTAGAAAGCAGAATAAAGCGGGCTAGATGTTAAAATCAGCTGATCATCTCAAGTTCTTTTATGCTTACGTTTCGCAGTGGTTTTCAGGTTAAAATTTTTATAGATTTTTTTTGCAATTTTAAGAATTCTTCCACATTTTATAGATTTTATTACACTAAAATAATATAATATATAACATTATATATTCACTCAAATTTTCACAAATTTAGCACACGCGACCGCACTGTTTGCAACTTGGATACATAAAATACTTTCTTCATTTGCAATTTCTACGAATTTCGTCGTTTTGACAACTAACCAACCTTATCATTATCCACTCTTCGTTGTCCCAAGTAAGTCCCAATTTAGATATGCCGATATAACGACGATTTCTCTCATCGATTTTCAGTTTGTGGACGCAGTAGCCGAGAGAAGGCGAAAATAAAATCGTCCAAAAAATCGTTCGTACCAGCGATTTTGCTTTCACTCACATGAAAAAATAGTGGAACAGCAAGCAAACTCGTTCGGCAAAATCGTCGTGTCTGCAAGCAATGGACGACGAAACAGTGCAACGACGACGAAAAAATACGAAAATCGGTGAGAAAATATCGGCATGTCTACGTCCCAATTTAGACATGCCGATATGACGACGATTTCTCTCACTGATTTTCTTATTTTTTCTTTTGTTTCGCTGTTCCGTCGTCCATTGCTTTTTTAAAATAAATTGCTTTTCAAACTTTCGATAATTCAGCTTCTAATTCTTCTATTCTATTGTTCTATTGTCTATTGTTGTCTACTATTGTTGTTCTATTTTCTGATAGATTCTCAGTGATTTGATATTCTGCAAGACCTATTGGTTTGGTCATGTCTCGGAGTGCATATTCAGCAAGTACATTATCTTAAGATTTGCATAAAATTAATCCTATTGAAGGGTTATGATGAGGATTATGCTCATCATAATGTGTGCGAAGTGATCTGTAAGTTTCCCGTACAAAATGCTAATTTTGGAAATAAATTTCCACAATTTGTAAACGTTGTTCCGGTTTAAGTCCTTAAATAAAGTCGTAGTCCGTAAATTGCCAAAGTATACTGAACATAAATGCCAAACACATGTGTTTACTTTGACGACATGTTTGACAGCTAACCCTCTATGATATTCTATACCTCTAAAAAAAAAACACCCTTTAAAAGACAGTCATAGTTGATGGTAATAATTACACGTCCTAGCTCCACGTGACTATTTTTAAGCTCTTAGAACTTTGCTAATATAGCAATAATCATAAATGAAACTTTTCCTAGAAATTGAAAAAAAGTTCTTAAAATTTATTGATTAATCTATGCGTTTATTAAGCTTACGAAATTCAACGACTAGTAAAATTTCAGAAGTACGATTAATCAATCACTACGTGGCTAATAAAATCATCCAGATGTGCATATATATACCTATATATGAATTTATACATTTATAAATTTTTTAAAGTACAAAAAATATTGGTGGGCAGTGGGTAATATTTTGTACACTACAAATAAAAGATGCTAAAATGCAAAACTTTAGAACTCATGCATAAACGTGCAACTTTTTTAAGAACATACCAAAACAATACATAAAACTTTAAAGATAATATTAAATTCAGAAAAATATTCAAACAATTTTACTGAAAATTTTTAATAAAAATAAATAATCAAAATAACAAACAAACAAACCAACAACACTTGCAGCAACTTCATAGCTCGACTATTGTAAATTTTAATAATAATTATTTTCAATTCTTTGTTTTCAAAAAAATTCTTATAATAATAATGTTAAATTAAGAAAAAAAAAATCTTAAAAGCTCATTTAACTGTTTTAAACAAAAACCGTTTCCGTTATGTGGCAAAAATTTTGAATAAACTACTGCGATCTTAGCGGGGAATATCTTCTTATTTACAAGCCAATAGCGTTTAAGTACAAAAAAAAAAAAAGACACTCACAAAGAGCAAATTAATGTGGAGCATTAAGCTCTTATTTTAAATTAACTCTTTATTTTTAACGTTCGCTGAATAATATGCCAGAAAATAAAAATTTAATAAACGAAAAGTTTTCCCTCTGATAGTCGCTATAGAGCGACTCTTACCTGTTTATGTTGAAACCAAAGTTTTGGCACAAAAATCAAACCCAACGAAATGGTATTCGTCAGTTGAGAGCGCAGGAAGAGTGCCAAGAGTATGGCGCCTGGACTCAGTTCGGGCAAATAAATGAGGCGTAGTATATAATAACTACTTGACACTAAGAACTCTAGCACTAAGGATGCAACCAGAAACTGCCGATCCTGCAATTGTAAAGAAAAAGGTTTGAAGTGTTAAATTTCCGTTTGAGTAATTGGCCCGGTCAAAACCCACTCTAAACTGTGTGTTGGCATTGCGACTGGCAAAAGCGAGATGCAGCCCGAAGCACAAGATCAGCACTTCACTCACTTGCGTCACCAGCTCCCACTTGAGCGGATGACAGGTGTTTGTGCGCAACTCACGCAGACCCTCCAGATGAGCCGTTTCAATGAGGTCTAACGACGAAGCCGTAAAGGCAGCCATATAACAGATGACCGCAAACACCATTGTGCCCAGATATTTCAATAGATCCACATCGCGCAGCACCCAACGATGTGCTTTACGCGTGCGAAAATCCACAAGATGACGATACAGCTTCAGGATGACGGCGCCATAGCAGGTGATGAAGCCGAGCTCGCGCAGCCAAGGCTCTATCAGGCAGCGTTCGGTGGAGGCGGGAAAAAAATGGACGGCAACCTGCAATGAAATAAAAAATACAATTAGGTAGTAGTAAATGCTGTACATTACATCCAAAAGAATCATCAATAAATTGTTGACGATTGAATTTTAGCTCTTTTGTTCTTGTAATATTTTTTTTTACTACCCTATTTTTTTGAGCACATGGCACATGTTTCGCATAATAATTGGCTGTGTTAAAGAAGTGGTTCGCATCTATTGTGTGCCTTAAAGTATGCCTGTAATAAAATTAACTAAATTTAAAAGAGTTCTGAACTGCTTCCAAGAAGCAACAGTACTAGTTCCACAATAATACTCTTTTCCACACATAGTTCCACAATAATGCTCTTTTGCATTAATCAAACTGACGGTTTTTACGGGTTCATTTTATACGAAAAGAAAATTGTTTCCATATACAGCGACAAAGACAGGATGTCATCGAGGGGGAAGGAAAGGACATTTTTTATGTGCTTGAAGTTTGATTTTTAGAAAGTTTCTTTAACTGGAAAAAGTTGAATTTGAAGTGGAAAAAATTGAATTTGAAGTTAAAAGACTCTAATACGAGGAGCTAAATCATAGTTTTTCTGATGTAATAATTTTAGTTATATACTGAGAAAAAAAAAAAGGAATAGTTAAATCACCTAAGTCGGCTTGGGTGGAGAGAATTGTATGGGAATTACAAACTTATGCTTATTCACCCAAGCAATTTATTGTTTAATACATTGCTTTGAAAGCACATACTTCGATACCCTGCGATATAATTTGATTCACCTAAGTTAAGTATATAATATTTTAACCAATATTGTAGGTGACGAAAAAAAAAACGAAATGGCCATTTCAGACCTTGAAAGGACTTTGACCGAGCTTCTTATGATCAATTGTGTTGTGTGTGTTGTGAAATGTTTGAACACAAATGATCGAGAACTGGACCTACCAGCTTTATGCCGACTCCAAACGGCATATGTTCTCAAGAAGCTTTTCATGACAGTTTTTACTCTCTGAGATTTGAAAAATTGATTTAATTGAAAAAACTTTCTGTGTCAGATGGGGGATTCGAACCTGGGTTCTCTGGCGTATGAGCCACACAGTCTACCGACTACGCCACGGCCGCCACCCAATATTGTAGGTAATCCACCGAAAATTCGACACTTTATCAAAATGGTATGGAAATAATTTATCATCGAAGCCATTTGCGTTATTATACATAGATTTTTCATGATTTATGATACGAGATTACTGTATGAATAATTTTACAAGACAAGCCGAGAGAATATTTTTTTGGTTCTACATAAAAAAACGGTGCAAAAAATTGTGCAATTATGTTGTTATTCAGTTATATATTATTAGTTATATACTGAGAAAAAAAAAAGGAATAGTTAAATCACCTAAGTCGGCTTGGGTGGAGAGAATTGTATGGGAATTACAAACTTATGCTTATTCACCCAAGCAATTTATTGTTTAATACATTGCTTTGAAAGCACATACTTCGATACCCTGCGATATAATTTGATTCACCTAAGTTAAGTATATAATATTTTAACCAATATTGTAGGTGACGAAAAAAAAAACGAAATGGCCATTTCAGACCTTGAAAGGACTTTGACCGAGCTTCTTATGATCAATTGTGTTGTGTGTGTTGTGAAATGTTTGAACACAAATGATCGAGAACTGGACCTACCAGCTTTATGCCGACTCCAAACGGCATATGTTCTCAAGAAGCTTTTCATGACAGTTTTTACTCTCTGAGATTTGAAAAATTGATTTAATTGAAAAAACTTTCTGTGTCAGATGGGGGATTCGAACCTGGGTTCTCTGGCGTATGAGCCACACAGTCTACCGACTACGCCACGGCCGCCACCCAATATTGTAGGTAATCCACCGAAAATTCGACACTTTATCAAAATGGTATGGAAATAATTTATCATCGAAGCCATTTGCGTTATTATACATAGATTTTTCATGATTTATGATACGAGATTACTGTATGAATAATTTTACAAGACAAGCCGAGAGAATATTTTTTTGGTTCTACATAAAAAAACGGTGCAAAAAATTGTGCAATTATGTTGTTATTCAACTAATAATCTGGAGTTTGAGTATTTTACCGAAAAAATCCCCAAAAAATCCAAAATTTTAAATAACCTTTTTTTAAAATGTATAAATTACCAAATATTTAGTTAATTTATCGACCAAATAAAAATTGGCAAGTTAAAATGTAAAACTTAAGCGTTTTAATGAAGAACTTGGGAGTCAGCTTATAGATTGTACTAGGTTTTTTGTTAATTTAGCATAAGCTTTTTTTCTCGGTGTAGTAATAGATTTAAATTATATTTTTTTTTTGATCGCAAGGAGAACTGCTTCCTACCCCCTCCACTACGTCCGTGACTATAGGTATTCCTTTTTCCCTTAGTTTAACCAGGTTCATAAAGTAAATTCCAAACAAGTCCCTTTTTGTACATCCTAAATGTTTTTTAACCATATGTTTTACGTTGAGCCTCGACTTTTAAAGTGAACTCGTTTTTTCTGATGGTTCTCTTTTATTTGTGTTTTGTTAAATGATAATTTTACAATTCCCATAAAAAAGCAGATAAGGTTTCAGAACAAGATACTTACACAATATTATCCCCTTTAGGGTCTCAACAATATGACCCTAAAAGTCACTTAAAGTTGTATTTCATTTATATTCTGTAAACTTTTGAGATACTGATACGGAATGCTTTGTAAAAATTCTAAAAAAATAGTCTAAATATCCCCAAGGATATACCCTAGGATATTTTGGTACGAGAGACCCTGGATCTCCAAAATAAAAATATATTTTTAATGCATGTGTGGATATTCAAAAGATCTCAGGATACCAAATATAAAAGAACGAAATTTCTTGTGAAATGTTTGAACACAAATGGTCGAGAACTGGACCAACATGTTTTATGCCGACTCTGAGCGGCTCATGCTCTCAAGAAGCTTTTCATGGCAGTTTTTACTCTCTGATGTTTGCTATTGTCTGCAGAGAGGTGACGCAGAGTTCTCTAGCGTATGGGCCACACACTCCACCCACTGCGCCACGGCCGTCACAATACCAAGTATATGTATATGTACTTATAGTATTGCAGCGTATAGTATTGCTTTAGTATTTTAGCCCAACACCTTCCAGATTATTACACGGATTGGTATACTTTACGAAAGTAAGAATTGCCATTTTAACATAAAGCAGGTTTGGGAACACGACGCAGGAAAAAAAGATGAAAAAAATCAGTATTTCAACAGTTTACAAAATATAAGTGAAATAAAACTCAAATTGGCTTTTGCGGTCACATTACTAAGATAAGGTAGGTCTGAGGTAATTTTGGACCCTACCTGTTTTTTAAAAGGAATTTGTTTTTCCAAATATATTCAATTAAACTGAATAAAGCGATGTTTACGTCAAAAGTTTTTGAAAAACGTGAAAAGAAGAATATACAAGGAAGATGGGGGTTGAAGTATAGAAGAAGTTTTTTAGCATTTGACCAAAAATTAGTACCATCTTTAGTTAAGACGGTTGCATATTTGTGCTGAGGAAATTATTTGAAACTCAATCGCGATATTCTCCAAATCCTGACGTTATGAAAAGTTTTGGGTGACAGATTCGTGACTATGAGCCTTAAATTAATTAAAAACCATTATCGGTATCTTACTCACCTTTTAGCCATTATAATTTAAGAACTTAGTTTCTTATGGCTTAGATCTTCATGTAGAAAAACTAAATAAAAAATAACGAGCCACAATACGTTTTGAGCTTGTATATTTTGTTGAGAAAAAAAACACAGATAATAAAAACTAAAGCAATCTGCTCTACACAGAACATCTTTTGTAGCAGTCCAAAGCTAGTTCTAATTGCACTAGAAATAAACTAGTTGGTTTTTCCAATTGACTCCAAAATAACAGTTAGGATGACATATTAAATCTTTTTATTGCTGCCAGGATATAAATTTGCGCATCATCGAATATTTTAACGCTTACTACCAAATTTAATGGTTTTTATTTGATTTTTAAAAATAACGTATGCCACGTTTACAGTTCGTGCCGAGCACACCGAATACCATGAAGCGTCGTCCATCCATCAACTAATCAAGCAAAGCATTTATTGTATGGTCGTGATTGCATTGCAGCCACTTGTTGTAGATTTAATTTTTTTATTCTTTGTTTCTTCCAATCTATCTGATTGAATAGACAGATGGATGGGTGATTAAATGGGTGGTAGAATTGATGGTTTTTGTGGGCAACAGCTTTATTATTACAAAAGATATAAAATCTATCTTTGACACACGAGTAGTTGGAGTAAATTTAGGAGTCACAATGTTTACTATTTTACTTGATGACGCCAACTAATATAATGAATTATTATATAAATATCATTGTTAATGACCTGACGCCAAGATTAAATAATAATGGTTAATTGCTGGGCTTTTGCTATTCTGTCAGCCCCACAGCCAAGGAAGGAGTTTTCCCCTATAGGTTCCAAAGTGTAAGCAAAAAATAAATTTTAAGAAGATTCTAAAAGAAAAGTTAAATGTTAATTTTTTTAATAAAATAAAACATTATATTATTGAAATCGGAGAAAAAAACGGTTTACCAAAAAACTTTTTAGAGTTTATCTCGAAACATGTCTAAGATGGGGAAAGCCAATAACTGGTAAATTTGTTGGTGTGGCACTAACAGATATGTGCTCTTAAGATATTCCATGTGAATTTTAAATAAATTTTAGTTTATTTATAGTTGAAAAAATATATTTTCTTACCGATGTATAAAGTAATACAATTCCGAGTAATATTGTTTCCAGTACGGTCCACATACCCGATGCTATGGCCTGAAAGAGTAAAAAAAAAACATTAAAAACACTAAAAAAAACAAATGCGTAAAATGTTCTTGTAACATTTTGCAGAACATATTTTAATCTAATTTTTTTTTTGAATCGACTTTTTTTTTATATAAATCACTTCATATATATCTCATGAATATGTAAAAATTTAAGTTTAAATAATAAATATGAATTTTTTTCAAAATTCCTCCTCTAACTATATTTTTAAGCCTGTTTTGCGCTCGCCGTCAAGTGTGTCTTTTTCGAAAATTGAACAGATTATTTTATTATTCTCGCGCCCCTCTTTTAGCTTTTTCAAATAGTTTAAAATATATTTTGATATATTTGAACACATCTATACTATTAATAAATCTGTAGCCACTTTTTATGTTCACTCATCACGTTTAAACGGCAACTCAGATTTTTATAAAATTTTGTACACATATTTATAGGTCAGCAGAGAGTGCAATAGGATACTTTATTTTAACCCATTAACAACCAATGTTACTATATGGAAACATATGCGTCTCGAATTTTCATTAAATACTGCATAATATTTCAAAAGTTTTAGTGCCAGTTTTTTAAAAAAAGTAAAATTAGCATGCAATAATAACTTATTTCTGCTCAATGGCATACATAGTTTTCACCAAAATGTTGCTTCAAGTCTAAAAATGTCTGTTTTTTATGGTTTTCTTTCGGTCCTAATGGATTAAATTGCACTTCGGTTAAACGAGAACAAAATCAATAAACGCTTTTAAATTTCCTTCAATTTGATACCAAAATCATGTATGTAGTTTGAAAACTGTGAAAAATTTTAGTACCAGATCTTTTTAGTATTAATTATAAGCTGAGAATGAGAGAAAAACGGCTTGAAATTCACACTTTTAGCTTTGAAGGCAAATATTTCAGTCAGTTTGCAATGGATTTCAATAATTTTTTTTTAAAAATGTTGTTTGTTAAAATATCCTTCAAACATAAGTTGAAATTTTTACTAAACCAAAGTATTAATATTTTTAAAAATTTTTTTAAAAAATGTTCAAAAATTTTTAGTTTAAGCCAAAAAATTGGATAAAAGTTGTTTTTGTTGTAAAAAAAATTAAATCCAAAATTAAGGTTTTCGATTTCCTATCAGATGATATAACAATCTTAAGGTTAATAATTTGTAGTATTACTTAAACAATAAAAAATCGTTTTGGTAGCGAAAAATCAAGCCTACCCACTATCAATTTTTGAATGAAAACTTTTTGAAAACCCGGCGAAGCGGCGGGTTTAAACTAGTGGTAGAATAAAAGAAGGCATATGCATTTCAGACTTCGCTCTCTTTCTCATAGCCAAAATTGTCAAAATCAATACAAATCACTTTTTTGTTAACATTTTCCCAATTAAAGCTTTCTCATCGCTTTCAGATTTCTATGAGCTATCCTAAATGCATCTACCTTTTATTCTACCATGTTTGAACATATATCTTTGTGTATTTCTATTAAAATTTCTCTATTTTCGATAGTAGCAATTTAATATTTCTAATATTTATTATATTTCAAATAAAATTTTCTTCAATTAGAGTAAATTTTCACATAAATACTCCAAGAAATTTTTCTTCCCTTGTGGGAAATTAAAATATTTCATGTCTCGTATAATGATAAGTATTTTTCTCGCACTAAAAATTCTCATTTCTAAAAAAAAATTTATAGAAATTGAAAAGTTTTCTCTATTGTAGATAAACAATTTACTATGTGAAATATTTGCTTCAATAAAAACAAATTCTTTCTGAAAAATAAAAAAGTCTTCTTCACTAAAATCGATATATTTTTCTTATATTGAATAAGGTACGAAAAACAAGTAGAAAGCGTGAGAGCAAGTGAATGTTGTTGTGAAAAGCAAAAAAAAAAAAAAATCGAAATGGCCTTTCAGCCCTTGAAAGGACTTTGACCGAGCTTCTTATGATCAATTTTGTTGTGAGTGAAATGTTGGAACACAAATGAACGAGAACTGCACCTACATGTTTTTACATGTTTTATGCCGACTCTGAACGGCTTATGTTCTCAAGAAGCTGTTCATGGCAATTTTTACTCTCTGAGATTTGCCATTGTCTGCAGAGAGGTGACGGCCGAACAGAAAAATTAATTCGATTAACAATACTTTCTGCGTCAGATGGGGGATCCGAACTTGGGTTTTTTGGCGTATGAGTCACACACCCTACCCACTACGCCACGGCCGGCACGAAAAGCAAGTGTTGCATATTTTACATATTATGACGATTTTTCCTTGAAAGGGATTTTTATTGATGTTGTTTATAACCACTGATTCTTTGGATACATTTACAAAATCGTTTCTAACAAGAAATTTCTCGAACATTTATAAGGGCTCCTGAAAAGTAATGGAATAACAATCATTCTACCTGTACCTCTTAACATATTTTTAACTAATATTTTTACAATCGAATCACAATACAATATTAATACTTTTACTTTGCATAGAACTGAGATAAAGCAAATGTTTCACAAAAGAAAAAAAGGAGTGTAACTTCATTAAACCAGAGATTGTAAATTATAATTATTTTTTATTTTCAAACCAAACTAGCAGTGTGAAAAAAGTTGTCGTACTAATCTTTCGAAGGTATCAATAGCACCTATCTTAATATCAAATATCAGAAAAATATTGCCTTTTATAAAAAAAAAACATTTTAAATTTGAAAGTCAACAGATTCTTACTATTATTTTTTGCTTTTTATTACAAAATGCATGCTCGATACGATCTTAATAGAGATAAAATAAATTTTTAAACGTAGTTCCAGATTTGCTTATCTGTTTTAGAGGAAAAATTAACGTAATAAAGAAATATGTTGTACCAATATTAAGAACACATATCTCTCTTTTGAAGAAAGTTTTTTTTTTGTGATAAACTATAAGCGTAATTGAAAGTAAAGAAAATTAAATGAATATTTCTCTGTTTTCCGGAAAAATTGACACAATAAGAAAACGGTTGAACGTGTTATACAGAAATATTTCTCTGTTAAAGAGACGGTGTCCTTATTGATGAGAAAATATTTCTCGTTTTCATGGAAGCTTTTTGCCATTTCCAGCGAATTTTTGGAATCACATTTAGAGAAGAGCATTCTCTGGATATTTTTCTCTAAATATGATGCTTTTTTGCACGATAATAATTTTTCTTTCTTTTCCGTTTTGATTAAATTTTTTGTAACTTTTTCTTTGAAAATTAAAAATAAGAATTCAGAACTCACGGATTGATTGATATAATCAAATCTCTAGGTTTTGACTTCAACTTTAAAATTATTTTTTCTCTTAATTTTAAATAAAAAAAACTGCAATAAAAACCAGCGAGATTAAAATATTATGTGAAGTGTACTGAAATTTTGAGCTTTCTTTTTATTTTTAAGGGGAAATATGCAGTCAAAACCACTCTCCTATATTTACACTTTAATAAAGAAATAATCAAAGTTATTTACCTTGCATTTTCGCTGCTGAAAAACAATAACACCGAGCACAATGCAGCATAAGATGCAGGCACCCAAGACCGAACCCACCGATACGTGCAGCAGATTCTCCATGGAGACAAGTTCCTGTGGAGCGCCAAACAAGCACACGCCATGCTGATCACAAGACGAGCAGCCGCCAGGACAAGGTATGCAGGAGTAGTTGTCGTAACCCTCTGATAGCTCAACAATATCACCGGAATAGCCCTGCAAAGTTGAGTTTGGCAAATAAAAAGACTCGCGACAGATGCAGGTATAGGCGTCACGCGAGGCAAATGGTTTGACCTCGGTGAGTAAACAGAAGGTGGTGTTGCGATCACAGCTGCAAATAAAACATATGTGTAAGAAAGAGAAAAAGACTGTTAGTGGTAAAGTTGGCTTATTTTTAGTTATGAGCAAAAATAAACAAAAGTTTTTATGTCAAAATACGTATAAAAATTATTAATAGAAAAAAAGCACTATTTTTTACCCATGTCTGCGTCCGAAAATTTCTTCCAAGCCATCATTACACAGATCCTCATCGGCAGCTATAAATGCGGCAGCAACAATTCTGTGCAAGAGAGAGAGAGAGCACAAATTATACTAATGCTCTCGTTAAAGATGGATTTACTGACCACATTCAGCAAGTTTTTTCGAAATTTAAAATATTGTTAATCTAGTCTCTCTCACTGAGCGAAGAGGGAGATATAGCTGAAAAACTTCATATACAAAAAACCAGGCAAAACTTGCTGAAGGTGGTCAGTGAATCGACCTTAAAAGTTCACATTTCTGCTCTTCCACTCACTTGATTTTGAACTCTGTGAATGACACACGAAATGGCCATAACCAGCGTCCACGCAACAAATTACAGTCGCGAAAAGGTGCACCCCACTCCTGCGCTCCATCCGTACTATTCCAAGCGAGGCCCAATTCGCGCCAATAGGAACCAAGAAAAGAGGATTTATAATGTTTTTGATCCGGTGGTATCTGTGGGGGCATCAAAAAAGTCAACAAGGGGAATAATAAACAATTAATTAAAAAAATGTACCGTTACGTTTTCTTTAAATTTGACCACAACTGTGTCTACCGTTGGCGCTGCTATAGCAAAGGCCAGCAGGTTGTCATCTTGGGTGAGCGCATTGCTAGCAATGGCATTGGCACGTGACCTCAGCTCTTCCTTTAGCTGATCGCTAATGGAATGCGTTGGGGGTGGAGCGTTGCTGGTAAATTTTGTGGCAAGGTATTCGGTGAATTGGTGCGCCGCTTCATCGGTTAGGTCGGTGAAATCGTAAAACTGTAAGGAACAAAGAAGAAAATGTTGTGTGAATAAACTGAATAAATGAAGTTGTATGAAAAACAAAGAAATAAAATGAATGCTATGAATTTTCGCTTTTAATTAGTTTTCGCCAAAAGCTCGTCAAAAACTGTCACAAGCAGATTTTTTTTTCGATGGCAGCGCTTTAAAAACGAAAGCAAACAAAAGTTTTGAAGGAATCAACAAACGCACACACACACACATGCACATACAAAAATGTTCTAGTGGTTTAATCTGAAATTTGTCCTAAGAATTGTTTTTTTTTTTTTATAAATGCCCTCAACTCTTCTCAGCTCTGTTTTATATTCTCGCATTTTGGTTGAAACTTTTGACTAACAGCGTTTTTATGGTTTCTTATGCTTTTACCAAATATATCTTGACTTCAATCAGACATTTAGTCCATCACTCATTCATTCAATATATTCATTCTTTTGTCTAGAAGTTGAATAAAAATATGCTTTAAGAATTTTTGGCGCCATTTTTCCAAGCGACATTTACGTTGTTTCTGTAGCTTCGCAGCACAGACTGTGCTAAAGTGACATCAGCAACGACGCAGTTGATTGCATTTATTTAAATGATAGCGTAAAGTTGACACCAATTAACCAAGTTTCGTTCAAGTGGCGTTCAAAAGCTTTTGGATCTTAATTTAATGATTTTAATTTTAAGTAAGTTAAAAGTTTCAGATTTATGAAATCTGACATCAGTCGGGTTAAATAAGAAACTTTGTTAATACATACAAAGTTTTCGGAAACGTATAACGTATAAGGAACAAAAGAAACCACAAAAAAAACTCTCTAAAAGTTAATGTTAATAAAAGTTAAATATATAACCCGGTTACAAATAAAGACATGGGCGTAGTGACGGTAGGGTAGGGGCTGGTAGTTTCTCCCCCTGAGCATAAGTAAAATAAAAACTTTAGAATTTATTAATATTTATTAGAGCTTAATTAATTTTTAATTACAAACTTACAGCTGACACAGTTTTTATATGTTTATCAATCACATGAAAAAAATAATTTTCGCTCCCTGAACAAAATCCTGGCTACGCCCATGTATAAAGTACATTGAATATAGTGTGTTTGACATGGTCTCAAATTCTTTAGCTCTTTTTTTTGCGTGCAATAACAAATTCATTTAAAGTGTTTGATTTTTTAGTGATCTGATATAATGGGTCACAATACAATTAGTCACGGCTTACCGGTCACATATATTGGTGACTGCAAAATGCAGTCAGTATAGTTTTGATTTCAATTAAATACGTGTTTATTATTGATAAAGCCGTTATGTGAAAACACAACAACAGCACAAAAAAAAAATGCGCCACACTGACTGCAGTGTTGATATCTGTTCAAATAATTCATCTTGAGTCTTATAAAAAAAAACAACACCATTGAAACAATGTACAATGAAACTTTAAAAAAATATTGCACAGGAAAGTGTGAAAACCATTATGTAAACATGTAAAACTATAAGCGTTTGTATTTCATAAGGGGTGTGGCACTGCAGCTGCAATTGACACGTACAACTATAGCAGCATGAAATGCTTTTTCATGTGTGTGCATGTGCATATACCCTGTAGGAAACTCAACTAATTTAAAAGTAGTTGATAAAGTAGTTTTTTGTCAACCACAACTAGTTGAAATTCTGACTTTTTTCCATAGAACGAACTAACTTATTTTGTATGGTGATGTCCGCTAAATAAGTCAGTTGACTGTCGTCTGCATATATTTTCAACTACTTGTTAAATTAGTTACATTTAAATTATTTTTTTAATTGCTTTAAAATAACCAATTGAAAACTATTGCTGATGGCCTAAAGTTAATAATATTTGATGAAATAACATGGTTAAATATATATAAACTTGTAATCTAATAAAAATTTTCAATTAAAACATGCCAACATCAGAGTAGTTGCCGCCTTAATATAATTCGAAGTAGTTCATATACTGGTTTATTTTAAACTAGTTTTTTAATTAGTTGTTTTAAAAAACAAGTTAGTTTGTTCCTATAGGGTAGCTTTATGATTTGGTAATATTTTTGTTTTTTTGTTTGCATGTGTGTGCTTCTGACTTGTGTGCATCGCTTTATTATTAAATGTAAATTTATTTTTTTGTTAACTGGAAAAACTGCAAATATCTGCCATAAATCAGCACCATATCATTCAGCTGTATGTGTGCGTACGCTTGAATAAATAAAAACATAAGCTTGGAAACAGCCGCAATCATGACTTGTGTTTGTGTGTTTGTTTGTGCATCAGATGTATATGAATTTATGTCAATATTTATTTTTTATATGGTTGAATATTTTAACTACTTTCGATTGAGTTCAATGGATACAAAAAGAATAAAAATATTTCTAGGGTTCTGAATATGTTTTTTCTTTGTAAATTTCAAAAAAGTAATTCTACTCGTAGCAATATTATCACACCCAAGGCGTTTTATTAATGAAGCTATTTAATGTAGATTTAATAATGTGGTTCTTCTAATTGAAACTGATTTATATGACACCTCATTCGTTAGTGGCACATTACGACAAAAGTAACGATATTTCTTTACTTCTCCGTCGTACAACAATATTATTTAATCTTCTAATAGATAAAAATTAATGTTTGTTTGTTCGTCCGTTATGCGCTGCAATATCGTTCATTTGATTGCGATAAGACTTTGTCAACTTATTGCTTGCACTTGCGCGAAAGTAATAGGCTATCTATTCTGCTCTAAATCGAAAACCAGAGGGCGCTGTCGTACAAATTTCTTAAAAAATCGATAAAAACTCCTAAGACGCTTATCTAATTTGCGTGAAAATTTGTGCAAAGGGGTTTTCGTGTATGGCGAATATTTTAATGCATCAATTTTCCTTTATCTCGAAGTCCAGAGGACTCTGTAGTACACATTTTTAAAAAAATTGTGAAAAGCTCTTAAGCCGCTCATGCGATTTCCTTGAAAGTTTGTATTTAAGTATTTTTCGAGTAAGAAAGATATTTTTGAGCTATCTATTTTGCTATATCTTAAACACCAGAGTGCGCTGTAGTACAAATCTCTTAAAAAATCGCTAAAAACTCCTAAGATACTCAACCAATTTACGTGAAAATTTGGAATTTTCGGGTAGGGTGAGTGTTTTGGATTTATTTATTTCCTCCATCTCGAACTCCAGAGGACGCTGTAGTTCAAATTTCTCAAAAACTTGCGAACAACTCCTAAACCGCTCATTCGATTTCCATGCAAATTTGTATTCATTAATTTGTCGTGTGCGGAAAATGTTTGTTGTGCTATTTTGCTTTATTTCAAACACCAGAGGACGCTGTAGTACAAATACCTCAAAAAACGTTACACACGAAAAACGAACACACAGACACACAACATAGCTGAAAATAATTGCTACCAAGCGCCGGGTAAAAGCTATCTATCAGCCCTGTTTTGAAATACTATTTTGATAGGCATGGAAATCAATTTCGATTGCAGGGGTTCTGCAATCCGATATTTAAATTCAAATCGGAATTGACATGTTCTGCATTCCGATAAATCGGATTTGCAACCGGTTTCAATCCGATCAGGTATTTGCCAACCATTTTCATACGGATAAAATTTTGGTTTGCTTTAACATGTGAGGAAATAGATTAATTGTTTATTTATTTTTATGAATAATCAAACTTTTTCGCACAGAAAAACTCCGAGTTGCTTTTGTTTATGGAGGAGCATCCAGACATGGCAAAATTAATCCACTTTGGGCATAGAAGGCGTTCTACATGGTTTAACATGTTCGTGACCACTTTTGACACTGATCCGAGAAAAAAAGCAATAGTTAAATTACCTAAGTCGACTTGGGTAAAGAGAATTGTA
Organism: Coremacera marginata; assembly: GCA_914767935.1. NCBI lineage: Eukaryota > Metazoa > Arthropoda > Insecta > Diptera > Sciomyzidae > Coremacera > Coremacera marginata. The sequence continues at coordinate 1,065,313 of OU612045.1, read as the reverse complement.
TGGGAATTATAAACTTATGCTTATTCACCCAAGCAATATATTTTTGTATACATTGTTTTATACATTCTAATTTACAAAGCACATACTTCGATGCCCTGCCAAAAAAAAAAAATTCATCTAAGCCCAAAATCCAAATATACAAAATTTAAAAAAAAACCAGCGTGGATGGCTTAAGCATAGTTTTGAGCTATTTTCTGAAAAAAAACACAGGTGCGTCGTTGGACACACGAGAGAAGCGATAGATTTGATATTTTAATGGTTTTTTTGTAATAAAATAACTTTTAAAATTAAAAAATTTAAAATAACATAAAGTAAATTGAAAAAACATGCTGTAATATTCACACCAGCAAATTTTATTACATTTCATCAAGAAAATTAAAAGAAAAAAAATGTCTTTGCCCGCCGTGCGAATCCATCGTGGAAGTTTCGATGCTCAGTGCATCGCTCTATCCACTGATCCAAACAGCCTTGCTATTGGTTGCTGATATAACTGCAGCTATAACAGATGCAATTAGCAGATGCTATTTTAACAGATGCAGTATTTCACAGTTTATTGCGTTGTGCTACAACCTAGCTTCCGTTGTAATTAATATTGAATCAATGACTCTGAGCAACGAAGGAGTTTGGCTCGATGCATAGTGTAGTGAACTCTTAATCGGTGGGATCAGTGGGTGTAGGTTCAAATCCCCACGGCGGGCGAAGGACAGATTTTTATATTTGATATTTAATTTAATGTTGTTAATTATTTATTTGTTTAGTGTACACTAAGCCCAAAAGCCTTATAGCATTTGGAAATTGGCAATTCATAATAATATTAAAATTAATTTACAATTCAATTCATAAAAGAAAAACCAATTAATAGGTATATTCTAGATAGCAAATAGATCGATTGATTAGAGTAGTGCTCACATATGTAAGGCTAGACGGACGGGGTCGTGCTCCCACATATGCCAGGCAAAGACGGAAGAGGTCTTACTCTGGATAATCAATTACTATTCTATTGTATTTTGATATACTATATATAAACAAAGATTAGAGCAGAGCTCACACATGCAAGGCTAGACGGACGAGGTCAAAATCCGGCATAATTCAGGCGAGACGGACGTGGTCTCGTTCTTGACAATCGTGTTTATTTATATTCAGCTTGAAAATGTGGACAAACATGGTCAGGAAAATATAAAATATCCTTAGAAGAGAATAAAATATCCAAATCAGCGGCGGCACACACCGAATATAAATCGTTCTGGAATGGTTTATTAGATAGGCACGTTGATTAGGTTGATTGAGGAGGTCCAATAAGCTCAGGTCCATTCAGTTATTTTATATCCATCACCATGTGAAAATGCTGAATTTTTTCAAGAGCATAATCTGAATGAGTTGCGGTACTGCAGATAATCTATTATTTTATGTTTAATTAAGTACATGGATTCATTTAAATATATAACTTCTGAGACCGAATTAAAGTCCCCGCAAGCACTTCTTAGTGGTTCATTTTGCATATAATTAGTTCTGCAAAATATCATAAAAAGTAGCTCAAACGACCTACTAGAAAGACGAGAAATTGTTGTTGCATTATTGTTGTTGTAATAAACTCAAGCAGCAAAAAAGCCATAAATTTCTAAGAAAAACGGTGCCAAAAAATAAAAGTTTATAGTGTCGATTTTAGTCAAGCAAATCACAGAACGAGAGGCGTAAAAAGCTTCGGTTCGAAAAAAAAAACAAAAATCAAAACCCAGAAAAAAGTTATATTTTTGAAACTTAACTTTTTTAAATAAGGTATAAATTACCAAATACTTGGTTAATTTATCTTCAAAATAAATTAGCAAGTTAACATATAAAACTTAGGCGTTTTTATGAAGTATTTGGGAGGCTGAAAACTGCCAAAGCCAGCTTATAAATTATACAAAGTTTTTTAATTTAACATAAGTTTTTTTCTCGGTGTGTGCTTCTTCCTAAAACTATGTTTGCATCATTTCCCAGTTTGGACAGAAGTCGTAAAGTTGTGGTCAGTTGACTAATTTTGGGAATTGAAGATCGCAGGGCAAAAGGTTTACATTATTTAAAAACAAATTAAATGCCGCTTTAAAAGAAACATCATCAATTTTTAAAAAAAAACCCTTACAAGTCGCTACTTACGCTAAATCAGATAAGTCCAAAGATTACTTTGGTTTTCACACTCCAATACAACTGCTGATTTTGACATGTTCGAATCCATTTCCATTTTGTTTCGAACATCCCATTTTCGATCGGAATGCAGAAAACCTTTTTAAATCCAATCGGAATTGAATTCCGACTTTTACACAATTTCGACTTGGAATTCAGAACAGGGCAGTTATATATAAAATCGTTGGAGCGGGCTTATGTTGCTTCACGAGCGGTAACACCAAAGGCCACCATATTTAGAACATATGTTTTTAAAGATAATATCTAGGTGTATGAAATACATGTTGTCACACCCCCTTTTACCGCCAACAGATCAATAAAAAATCACAAGATTTTGACCGCATAAGACTAAAAATTTGGTAATATTGTTAATATGGTTACTCTGGGTAACTCTACAAAAATTGAGCGTACCTCACTATACTTACGCCCACTTTTCATGCGAAACCGCGGAGCGAAGCGAAGTGCGCCGGGTATAGGCTAGTAAAGTAATATAAAAGGTGTCCCAATGGCCACTGACATTTTAATTTTTGAACAAAATGTTTTGTTTTGTTGAAATATCTATGAATTTTTACTGAATTATAATTTAAAGATGTGGAGATTATTGATGAAATCTAATACTGCTCCTCCTCCTAATAATTGCCTCCTCTTACCCCGAAATTAAACACAAAATTTTTCATGATATAATTGTCCTAGACAAACTTTGAATGTAGTCATCAATAGCATTCAACAGTAGAAAACGTCAGAAATAAACTCATTATGTTTAAAGTGATATAGATTGACTATGTTATTTTATATATTAAATTACCATCAAATACTACTGATAAGTTTAAACGAACTTGCCGAGAGCAATCGTCGTTTGAACATTTTACTGGCTTGCAGCTCTCAAATAACAGAGATGTAATTCAAATAATTGTATCATCTGTAAAATTTCAATATTACATGCAAACTACAGTTCAACTAGAGCGTTATTTAAATTAAAAAAAAAAAAATCTGAAGCAGTCCAATTAAATCTTTCCCTGGCTGGCAGTTAATTTACTCTGGCTTAGAAAGATTTGTTAACAGATAATTACATGCCAGCTCTTACTTAGTTTTGCAAGCACCCACATTTTTTTCTTACTAACTATCTGCCTTGTCCCATCTCTTCCACCCTTTCGTTACTTATCTGTCGCTTATGTTATACTAGATCGAATATCCTGACAGTTGAATTAATTTGCTTGCTGCCAATACGACGATCTTCAATTGAAATTGAAATCTAGATGCATGCCAACCGGAGTCAGTGAACCAATTTCCAACCAGAACAAGACAAAAAAAAAAGACACAAATCAAAACTAAGCCATGCAAATTGCACCACGACAAACACCCTCTGGCAGTGCTTAGCCGCCACCCGCTACCAACATTTTGAAATGTAAAGGGGGAAAATATAGAAGAAACTAGCACAACTTTGAGTCTGACCGACCGAATATCCATCAAATATTGTGAGAGATGCAAGGCAAGGCAAGGCAAGACAAGGCTACTCACTGGCAACTGATATCCTCTGGCAGCTGCATTGACTGCGTTTCTGCTTTGATAAGATTTTTTGCATTTCGATTGGGTTTCGGTTTCACCAGTGGTTTTAACACAATTTTTTTCCTTTTTTTTTCCTTTTAATTTAGAGTGTCAATCGAGTTGAACTTCATTGGAATTCTTATTTCATGGTTCGAGTGTTGCAAGCATTGCAACTAGATACAATAACAACAACAATATTAGCAGCAGTTAAAACTTTAATAGACTTTTATAAGTTGTCAAGGAAATAGAGCAACTTTGAAGAAACAGAAAGCAGCAGCAAAACTTAGAAGGTAGAACGACACAACAAATCAAACTTTTGCCCATTGCTGAGTGGCTTTATTTTTTTTTTTTTATTTTTAACTTTTCTTTAACAAGCGCTGCAGCTACTATTAAAATGCAGCTACTCATCAGAAGTAGTTTTAAGTTTTTTAGTTAGAACATTTTTGTTGTAAAGCTTTTTGAGTTGCTAAAGCAGCGCACTCAAACCATGACAGCGTCGTTTGTAAGTCGCTGGTAATGGGCACTCGATGATGTATTTTAAACAATTTTAAGTCCGTTGAGTCTATTGGTGTGCGTGTCATGGTGTTGCTGCAAGGCAATACAAGTACACACACACACACACACAGAGGCACTTAAACAAAAGTAAATGCAAAGTACTACAGAGAATACTGAGTGCTGTTTAAGTGTCATTTAAGCATCTTTAAATTACTTTTGCTATAAAAGTTAATAAATTAATGTGCTGAGAAAAACGTTGATAATTGACAAACTTTTGGTTGTGAGCGTTAAGTAGCTACTAAGAAGTTTTACTACATACTACTGTTTTATTTGACACTAACAGCATTTAAGTCGGGGTAATATAGCCATGAGTGGGACATCACCAAGAATGAGAAGTGGAAAAAATTTTATTTATCATACTAAAAACACTTAAATTTCGATTGTCATCGAACAGTCTCGTTGCTAGCACACTTTTGAGTAGCGATTGTATAATTATAGTGTATATTTTTGAGGCTTACAAGCCAAAATTTTTCAACGAAAATAGAAGGCTAATGTATATGTTCACCCAAAACTAATTGTATTTGTAGCAATTTATTACCTTTTTAAAATAAACACGAGTGAAAAAATATGTAAGCCGAAAAAATTACGTTCTTTTGTTATGAATGGGACAGTTCTTTGGCATGAGTGGGACACTTTCCAAAGTTATTTTTCATGTGTACGTAATTTTTGTAGTATAATAACATGAAATCGATTTTTTTTTAATAATTTTTTTCGCTTCAAAATATTTTAAAAATGTGGAAAAAAATTTTTATAAAAATATCTTTAATAATTTGTACCTGTTTTTTCTATTATACGTTTATTCCAACTGCTGAAACCGATATTTTAGCGTACAAAAGAATATTTCTGCCATTACTTACCCATTGCCATTGTTTACCATTGCTTGTCATCAGAGATGAGAAACCAAAATGTTTTAGTTAGCATGGAAAACTAAATGGTAAGTTACAATTTTCTTCAACGTTTCATTCGTGAAAACTTTAGATGCATTTTTGGAGAAACTATGTTTTTTGAGTTCGCGTAGTTTCTAACTCAAAAAAAAGCTTATATACGTATAGCTTCCTAAAATGTTGGCTGAAGTTTTATAATATAATTCTCTTGTATATTGTTTTTATTGATTTTTAAAATAATATGCCATAGTGTTCAAAGTGTGCAAAAATGGCAATTTTTTTTTTGGAAAATTAAATAATTTTCTTAACCCATTAAGCCCGGCTCTTAAACCCGTGAGTGCAGGAGGTCAAAACTTTTCATGTGGTGAACTTGAGTCAATCACAGTGCGGTCACTCAATGCTACGCCCACAACACCCTTTTTTATTAGACAAGCGAAGGTGCCTAGATAGAATAAATCATTCTGGGAAATAAATAAGGAATTAATGTTACGAACAATACAAATTGAGAACTCACATAAGCCTAAAAGTGCGAACAAACACCACGGTGTCGTACGGAAATTTTGAAAGAATAAAGAAGACTACTATTAGTATCGATCCCCATTCCAATTTTTTATTTATTTATTTTTTTTTTATATCTATTTTAAATACTTAAATATTCAAAATGAAAATTCACAAATTTTGACTTCGGGAAAGGATAGGTAGACGACGTCTTACGACAAAACATGTCAAGAGCCTAAAAAAATTTCATCCCTCTGCTCCTCAAATCAAAAATAAGGTGGCCGATATCTTTTACTTAATCTAAGCTATGACTTTTTAAAAATAAGTCTTTTCATGGTGCGTTTTCGCACCCATAGGGCTTAAGGGATTAATTTTAATTTTTTTCTTAACTCGAAGACATCATTATGGAAAAAAAACATATAAAATATAATTCTTTTCATTTTGGCTTGTTTCAGGTGAACGCAGTGGCTGCTACCTCTCTCTACTGTATATACTGTTCTCGGCGCCATTTTGTAAAAAAAGTTAACTAACATTTTAATAAAGTACAAATTCTGATCATGACATTGCTGAAAAAATGTATCTATACTTCAACGTTAGATACATGTTATTTTGAAATGTTTACTTCAGTTACTAAGCTCCCAACCCCCCCCCCCCCCCCCCTCCCCCTCCCTCTCAAAACTTAAAAGAGACTTCTCAAAATGTCTTTCATCTGCATTATTAAGAATAAATCAATAAATTGTTGAAAAATTGTGGGTGCTTTATATTTTAAAAGGCTTCATAGAAAACAGAGTCTCTTAATGCATCGATAAATATTATATTTAATAACCATAAATATCTGAATTATCGTTAAATGTCAGCCCAAACCAAATGTCAGTTCATACAACTTTTTGACAATTTGTTGCAAAAACACAAAGCTGAAGGAAAAGCCAAGATGGCCTAGGGAATATGCGTCAGGCTGTCAATCTGTTTGGGATTGACTCAGCTTGTAGCACGTAAACTCATACATACACACTTACATACGTTGGCTTGTGTGTTTAGAATAAACAAAATTTTCTCATCGTTCTTGTGCTTGTTTGATTTAATAACCACAACAAATATTTAATGTTTTCCATATTGTTGTTGTCTTAGTTGTTTTTGTTTTTGTTGTTGTTGTATTTAAAGTTGTTGTTGTTGTTTTTGTTTGTAGTCTTATTTTGTTGTATATATGTATTGCTGCAGCAGTTAGCTTTAATTTGTGGCCTTGCCGATGTCTTAATACAGAAAAATAAAGTGCTGCACACATTGTTTCAAATCATTTTCAATGACATCATTTTAAAGCTAAGCAAACTCACAGACACGCACACAAAAGCTCACTCAAACTAAAAAGATGATTAATTAAATAGCTAACTTAGGTAATGCTAAGCTTTAGAGCGCTGAAACGCGGGAATGAAGCCAGCAGCTTGGAAGAATAACACATGAATTATTAATAGTTATATTCATGACAAACAAATACATGGCCAAGTAAGCACACACACACACACACACACTCACACAAGCAGACTTAACGACTTAACAAAAAACATTTGTGTGGCTGACTTTAAGTTTCAGCATAACTCAGAAACAGCCACAAAAGTAAGTTGATAAAACCAAATTTAAGTTAGCGGCATTGGCAACTCTGTCACAAGGGACATGCCGACATTTACAAATCTGCCTAAACCGTAAAATGTTAACACGTGGCTTTGTGTGAGGCATATGTTGTTGGTTTTTGTTTGTTGCTTATTATTTGTTGTTGTTGGCGCACATACAAGCTCACTTAAATATATACTATTTATTATTTGTTAACCAAAAGTAAGCTGCAATGAATAAAAGATGGCAACTCTTGATGACAAGTGACAAGTACAAGCATTGCGTCGTCTGAATATTTGAGTGGAATTGCAAATTATGTAATGGCAACAATAAATAGTAAATATCTTATGTGTGTGTGTTTCTGTGTGTGGGTGGTGCTTATGTATTGCTGGCTACTCATATGTAAACAATAAATCGGACGCTATAAACAATCATCAACAATAAATGTGCTGTCGTCAGCATCTTTCAGGTTACTGCTGCCGGTGATTCATGCACGCTTGTTTTTGCTGTTGTTGTTTTTTTTTTATTTTTGCTATTTATTTTTTTGCTTTGCTTATTTCTTCCTTATATGCATGAACTTCAATAAGCTTTTTGTGTGTGTTATAAATCTGTTTTTCATTTTGTTGCTGGTTATTTTTTTTCTTTGTGTTCTACACTTCAAATTATTGTCTCTACCGCCACACATATCCTTCACATTGTTTTTAATTTTTTTCCAACCACCACTTATTAAAGGGGTTACATCACTGTAGAAATCGAAATTTTTTTAATAGGAATAATAAATAAAGAATTATTATTAGACTATACTTAAAGAGAGCTCTCGGGCTACCCAGGTAGCTGGAACTACCCGGTTCAATCCCGGGCACTCGAATATTTTTGAGTATTGTTGGGTATTTTAAGCTAGCCGGACCATACCCGTGTACACAGGATTTTCGAGTATTTCGAGCTACCCGAGTATTTAAAACATTTTAGGTAGTCCAAGCATACATTTCAGGGCTCGAAAAAATTTGAAGGAAATAATTCAATGCTCCTCCGGGGTAATTCCTACAGCGGTAAGATGTATGGTCAGGTCCTAATTATTTTTTATCCCAACATACTCACACCTATCTTTTATCCTTCTGGGGGGCCCTCTACAAAAAGCACAAAAAAGGAAAATCTCGAAAATAGTTCAGGCTCCTAAATTGACCCCTAGAATGCAAATGTATGAGTCGGTCCTACTACTTTGCCTCTCTCAACATTTTTTTCTGAACACAATCATCCCCTATCTGCCGCCCTTCTGGGGGGATTCCCGTACAAAAACTCTCTCTAATAGTTTAAACCCCAAAGAAAATTGTCGACCAAAGTTCATATCTCTCCCAAATCAACCTCTTGAAATGTCTAATGAATGAGCTGATCCTATTTCTTTTCCCCCCCCTTGTACATTCCCCCACACACAAAAACACAAATTCCTTGTACATTGCGCATGAGCTCGAAGCAACCCGGTTAGCTCAATGGCTTGAAACTACTTTGGCATTGATTATCGAACTCCTGATCGGATGATCGGATGTCCGCATGGTAAAAGAATACCTTCTGGGTATGAAAGTAAAAGAGGTGTGATGCAAGACTTAGCCTTCCACTTTAAATATTTTGGAAGCACTTTTGACGTAGAGTTATGTCTTACAGGGCGGTTTGTATTCGGGTCTGTTTCGTCAATTTTTTCAAGCATCTGCAACGTTTTCGGCCACTTTTTGTGGTATACCTGCAGCCTTTAGTATTCATCGTACAAAAATAAAATATATGGCACAATATCAGTTACATGACGACTAATACGAATATTAGTCTTTGGACCTTGTCACTTCTTTAATAATTAAATTTAAGAAGAAAAATTCACATTTTCCTATGAGAAAACTCATGCATAAAATGCTTCAGTAGCTGCTTATAAGAATCGTTTTACGAACATTTCTCTGCTTGTAACTACTTGCGTTGTTCATGTTATTAATATGTATGTAAAGTAATACAGATGTAGGTACAAAAAATTGTATTCCTTCTACGCTGTTTTACATATGCAGATAATGCGCATGGTTGTTGCACTATGAAATTTATTTTTTATTTTTTAAATAAAATAATCAAATTGAAATATTCATTATTTTCCCATTATTTTCATTCCATATTTAAAATATATTTTGCACATTTCCTAATCAATAAACCAATACCAAAAAAAAAAAAATTGGGCCAAATGGGAGATGGTCAGTAAGCTGGTGCGATGCTAAATGGACATTTTTTCTAAGCACAATATGAATTAAAAGTTGCGTATTTTTACGTAGTTACATAAAAAGTTTACAATTTTTTGATTCAATATAACTTTTAGCTCTCTACAAGAGCTTTTATGACTGAAACTTCTCTTATTTGGACTATCTTTTGTGTGTACATAAAAAGCAGTTATACAGCAGTTCTATTAAAGTTCTGTCTGTTTGCGTTGATTTATGATTTACGTGACTCAAAATTAGTAAGTTGGCTGCAAATACGTGCGAAATTTTCCTAAAATATTCACCTATTGTATTTATATTTACTTTATAAAATACTTGATAAAACTAAAAAAATTTCAGTTAGAAAAGCTCTGGTAGAGGGCCAAAAGATATATTGAATTCAAAAATGGTAAGCGTATTTTAAATAAGCGCGAAATGCGCAACTTTTGATACCTATTGCGTGTTACAATTTAAAAATATCGGTACAGCCTAATGGTCAGTGCAACTCATATTACACTTCAATGTTAAATTGGCGACATAGAATTCAACTTACTTTTAACTAACATAAAAATGAACAAAAACAAAAAATTCATCACCAAATATATCAAACATCTACGATATTATAGAAACTGTTCTTTTTTTATTGTTGGATTGATGCCAAGACTTCAAAAGTCAATATATTGAAAGATCTTAGGTACTTTACTAAAAAACTATAAGTTTATTCCAATGATCAATGCAATGAGAGCTCAAATGATTTTATGGAGCTCTGAGCTTCGCAATGAGAGGCCATACAAAATAATTCTAAATTAACTACGCCGACTTCAAATTATATTAAGTAAGATTTTATATTTTTTTACTTACACTAAATAATATACTTTAAACTCAAAATATTATTTGTTGTTTTTTATTTTTGTTGTTGTAAATTTGTATCAATCTTCTCTGCTAAAATCACCAAATATTTATTTTTCGCAACAAGGTTCGTAAGTAGTGTAGGGCCTTAAGAACAACCTGCTGGCGCTGTGTTGGCATTAGTGTGTACTGATGTGCTATCTGTATATGCATAAGTGTACTTGTGTGTTTGCTTGTGCTTACGACAACAACAACAATAGCAAAATCTACTTAGCGCCAACAAGTAATACGCGCTGTTGGATACTAAGTAAGAGCTTTCCTTCTTCCGCTTAAGTTGAAGCTGCTTGTCATTGTATGCGCGTCAACGGCAGTAGCAGCGACAACTTCAACGAGCTCCTCGTATATGAGTGTGCATGCGTGTGTGCGCATTTATTGTATCTGCTTGTCCTCGTTTACTTAAGTAAATATTAATTTCCTCTTATCTTTAGCTCGTTTATTTTGTTTGCCATCCAATTTTCTACTACTCTGCTTATCTCTCACTATCTCTCTTTTTATATATCTCCCGCTGTTCTAGTCTACTTTCTTTATTTGTGCGTAAGTAGAAAATTATTTATTTTTATTTATAAGTATTTCCATGGTATTCCTTATATACGCCTCTGCAAATTTGATTGATATACTTCATAGTTTTTTTTTCCATTTAGGTGGGCGCTCAACCTTGGCGTTGATCTTAACGTTGGACAGGCTGCCTGCTTGTTGTAGCAGCATATCTGACGTAAGGTTTAATTTAAGTTTTACATAAATTGTTGGTCAATACTTTTGCTTATTGTGGTCATGGCTATTTTTGAAAAAAACTTATTGGTTATATTAATTTGATTGTACTAAATCAAAACAAAAATCATAAATTCAATAAGGAATGGTATTAAATATGAATTGATGGCAAGGAAATTAATTTTGATGAGGTTATTTTTAGACAGAGAAATTTATATTTATGTTCATGAGACTGTTTGTGGACACGATAATTAGCAAAAAAATAAAAGAACTCAATATAAGTGTCTCCAGATATATGCCAAATAGTTAGATAAACATTTCAATTTTCATATAATAACCATACATTAACCATAAAAAAGTTTTTTATTGAGTTAAGTTCGAAAATATTCGTAGTTTCTTTGCTTTTCTTAACGTGCACAATAATTATGAAATCGAAAAGATAACCTCGCAGGCTTAGCTATTTTAAAGATATGTCCCTCATGGCGTATGAGTAACTTTTAATTCAATAAGCAATGAAAACTTTGGTTTAATAATCCAAAAATACTACACTTATACTACATAATACTACAAAATACTACAAAATACTACATTTAAGATGTTGGCGTATATTTAATGTGACCAACATTTTTTAAGCTATAAGAAGTACTCGTACTGATGTCGAAATTTGAAACAAGTACAAAAAAAGTACACAGAATAAAAATTAGTAGGCTGAAGTGGGTTGATGTGTAACACGTTATTATTTGCTCCAATAAAAGTGTTAAGAAATAGAATTTTTGATAAGTTTTAAGGTCTATCCCATACAGACGAACCAATTCAAAGTGAGTGTTTTCATGGCAGTTGAAATATTTTGAAAAATGAATGAAGTAGAACAAAAATTTCAAATATAGTTTTTTTGGCCCTTTACAAATCGGTGGGGTGTTGTGTAAGACCAACAAAATATTGGTTTAAATATCCGGAACTTTATTTTTTTTATGTTTATTTTGACTTTTTATGTTTAGTAAAAGTATTATGATAAGAACTTATAGCAATGAAATGAAATAATAGCAATGCCTCGTAAATCTATCTCACATAGATTCAAGTAAAATCTCACATATTCAAGTGAATTTTTGTGATTTAAATTTTTTAACGATAACGATAACGACGAAAAGCGCCGGTTTTGCGGTCGAGCACCTGCATCTTTCTTTGTCGCTTGTTTGGTTTTCTTTTCAATATTTTTTTTTTTGTTTTTGCCACCTTCTGCAACTATAAACGTTTTTGGGGCATTGTAAGAACACAGCTTTTCATTGACTTCCTACCACGATTGGATTTTGGTCTGGGTTGAATAGTATGAACTGGGCCGATCCCTTTTAGTGCCGTTGATGTGATTGCATTTCAGAGTTTGACGTTGTTGTATCTTTACTGGCAGTTATAATGTGTAAGATGTGTGTGATCACCCCACCGTAAGTGTTACACATCACCCCAATGTTAGTCCCTTTTTTCTCATTGATGGAATTTTACCACAACCTGAAGAAATGTTAAATCTTTTGTTATTTTGTAAGATATTAAACAATACCACATTTTACATGTACTCACTTTTAAACTCTGAAGAATTCTTTACACAAAAATTTTTCATGCTTTTTAAGAACTCTAATGAAATGTATGTCTACCTACTTCCAACACTTATGAAATACTAGATGCTGTCAAAAGAAATATATCACAGTTGTTCATTCACTCATATGTTAATATTTTGTAAGAAAAGTCGCCTTGTTACACATCACCCCATGGTGCACATTACCCCACCTCTCCCTGTATCTGTAAAGAAAAACTTAATACGAAAAAAATTCATGAAACTTAAATAAAGAAACGAGAAATTCATTAAACGAAAATATTTTGATTACTAAACTTAAATGAAGAGATGTTTTATAATGATTATAATAACTTTTATTGCTCAAAAGAGTCTGAAAACCCCATAAAATATTTCTGGATATTCTAAAATTCATTCACACATGATCAGAATGTTACTAAATACTTTTTGTTCCATAAAAATCCTTAAAGTATGCCGTTTTCGAAAAAAAAATTATTAAGTTCCTGTCAATGTTTCATTACATATGCAATATTAGATCCACCATGTTAGAATCAATTTGATTAAGGTACATAAATTTAATGGTTATAGGGCAATTACAGAACTTCCAAAGGTTTTACGCAAAAAGAAAAGATCTTTCAAGGAAAATTCATCGCACAATGGAAAAAGTTACCAACACAAAATCACGTTTTTTTTATTGAAACTTAAAAATCTGAAATAATCAGTTTTTGTAGATTAATTTTAAATAAATCAATGAACATATTTATATGGATCTTGACTAATTTTATATTTCATTCCTTGTTACAAATTCTGTCTAGAGTGATGACAGAAATATGCTCACATTTTATTAATAAGCAGTCATTAATTTTGCTCAAAATCACCATTTATTTAAATATGCTTCGAATAAAACAACCTATTATTTTTGATAATAACAGTAAATAAACTCTTTCGTATCTAATACCATAACGCCGCATGCACTTAATTACAAAATATAATGAGTTTGCCTACACATTTTATGTCACAACCGTTTAACTGGGCCACCAACTAGCTCGTTCGGTGTCTTTAAGCACAGACCTCGTATGTGAAAATTATATCTATGATAAATATTTTTTCATATCAATTAATCTAGGTTAAAATGCAGTAATTAACGCCAAAGCAACAACATAATCATCGTTAATATATGTGCCGGAAGCATAATTAAAGTATTAGTCACACAGATACAAACAAGCACATACTCATAGGCACACACACAGCAGTGTTGCCACTTTGTGAGGAATTCCTCAAAACGTGAGGAACTTACAGTGGCTGTGAGTAGTTTTGAAATAATTTTATTTTGGGGAATGTGACAATTGTAACCATTTCTTTGATTTCACTAGCTAAATTCTTATTCCTACTATTTTTGAGGGTTCTTTGCATTATGGATTAGTTGGAAAATCTCAAAAATTTGATTTTAAATTTTTAATTAACAATAAAACAAAATGTCAATTTTTTCGGTGATTTTGCACAGTTGTAAACATTTTTTCTTAGTGTCGGAAACACAATTAAAAGCTGGTTAGAGTGTTTTCATTTTCCAAATCTGACTAATATTTTGACTTCGATTTTTTTCTTTCACAATGGCAGCCCAAAAAGGAAGACTTACAATTTCTAATTTTTTCCATTTTACTCTGAATGAAATATTAAACAATTAATTACCAGATGGCCAAAATATATAAATTACTATTTATTTTAAATAATATACTTCATCAAAAATGTTATTCTGCTTAGTCGACTCCATAATAAAATTTTTATCTCATATGAAAAATGTCTCCTTTTTTTTAAATTTTTCTAGGGTCACCATGGAAAAAATAAAAAATTTTAAGTCCACAGAAAAAAATCTTAGCAACAAAATTAAACCACATTTGGACAATTTAAATTCTCTTCATCGTTTATTAGGTTTCCGACTGTAAAAAAAACATTTCTTTTACACTGTAAGACTTGATTGAAAATATAAATCACCCAAAAAAACTAATTTTTTTTTTACTGTCAATTAACAATTGGAAATCAAATTTTCGAGATTTTTTTAAACTATTGCATCGTGTAGAGCACACTTGAAAATGGTAAGAAAAGCTATTTTCTAAAATATTTTCGGAAGTTGCGTTCAAATTTTTATGCTGAAAGCTTCAGCCAAAAAGTGACCTTCTGGGCGATAACGGGTTAGATAAAAAAAGTGATTGGAAGAAATATGCAGCGCTTATGCCTACAACTAAATTTTAAAAATGAATGTGTATCTTAAATTTTCATTTAATTAAAATATCGCCACAAAATTTTTTTGAGGAATTTTTGAGTAATTTGGGTTTTAAAAAGTGGCAACACTGACACACAGCCACACATGCATAAGCCAACACGTACAGCTGTAGAAACTACAACACAAGTCGCAAGCAAATTCAGCAGAATGGTTTCATCCGGCGCAGCTGAGCTTAGAGCGGAAATGACAACAACAAGTATCTGTATTAATTAATTAATATGTGAAAATAATTGAATTATGGCAGCCGTATTTTTAAGCTCACTAATATGAGTACAGTTGTTATAAGAGCACACACACACACACACACGAAGCGGAAATTGAAGTATATATTATATATATTAATTAAGAAAATTAACTTGGGCGCTAGAGATGTGTGATGGCTGACAGAGGCAAACATTTATTTGATGCTTAACTTATATAAATCAATGTTATCAGAACTTTGTTACTATACATTTTGTATTTAATGTTGAGGATTTATGACCGTTTAATTGGGTGAATAGAAAAAAAAAATAGCAAGTTATGCAACTTCGGTGCAAAGAAAAAATAAGTACGAGCAGCTTTGAAAATTAAAAAAAAAAAAATCATTGGATAAAGATTGTCACCCTTAAAAATTTTCCAAAACATTATAGATTGCAAAATTCTTAAAAACAAAGTTAAAAAATCAAGAATTTTTATAACAATATATGAATATTTTTCTCGAAAAGTTGTAGGAACTCACAAATCGTAAGGTGCGATTGAAAGGCATGTTTTAAAATCTGATTCACGTCGAAATCGGACTTTCAGCCAAAATTATTTATTTGAAAAGTTCTCCACAATACGATTCGGATCTTCGAATACAATATTAGTTTCTTCGGACGAGTAGGTGTTCTGATAATCCGATAAAATTTTTATCTGTCCCCATCACCACAAGACTTTTCGTACCGGTACTTTGCATTACTTTATTCAAAGTAATTTATTTATTTTCATTGGTTAAAATTTGAATAATGTGGGTATCCTTATTAAAACTTTATTTTAATTTTACGAAAAGTTCTCTTGATATGACAAAGGACTTCGTTCAAGAAGACGTTCGAGGTGTAGGGAAAAAAAGATACGGTTTCGATAGTATCTTATATGTAGACGTAGAATTGTTTTGTTTGATATATTTTGTGATGAATTTGTTGCTATTGTTAGTTTTTATGTTGGTTAAAAAGAATTCAATGTAATGTTTAATAAATGGATATAAATATTTCGGAAATACTCGTATTTGAATTTATTATTTTTCCTGCAGTAAAGAACTACATTTATTGGAAAATTTTAATTTTAGCAAACAAAATATATTTTAAATATGGAATAAATATAACGATAATATGTTAAATATATAGAATTAATTATGATATTTAAAAAATAAATGTAGTTTTTATAGCACAACGGCAGAGCACAGTCTCTGCATATGTAAACCTGCATAGTAGTAATAAAATATTTTGTAGTTACATACTGGCTCTGTAGCCACAGACATCAGAATTATTTATTATGATAGTCTTGTGATAAAATCTTATGTTAGATATACGTTTTGTCTGACAGGTAACTGATATTTTAGCATATATTTTATCTTAGTACGATATATGAAGATATACCCCAAAAAGTGCACAAAAACGTTTCATGTGCTTGAAAAAAATTTGGTTTTTTTTCCGTACTTATCTAAATTTTCTTTAAAGTATACTATTTTAGTGTCAGGATCCAGGTATTTATCCTTTGACCAATCTTAAACAAAAATAAATTTTTAAAAACAGATGTTCATTAGTATCTATAAAAAAAGTAAATTTGTCATTGGATTCATTATAAATTTTCCTTATCAATATCCTACAAAAAGTTAATTTTTTTCCTTTTTTGGTAAGTTATGCCTTTTTTTGGTTAGTTATAAGCTATCAAAAGCGTTGGTGCAAATTCGCATTTGTGTGTAATTAAAGGTAACTCATTTAAGGGTTAAGGTATAATTAATCTTTTTGCCTGCTCCATTAACATATTGTTAACAATTAATATCATAAACACACATTCACAAAACCAAAAGCTAAATAACCCTATAGGAACAAACTTACTTGTTTTTAAAAACAACTAATTAGTATATGAAGTGCTTTGAATTATATTAAGGCGGTATCCACTTCAATTCTAAATAGTTTTTATTGCATTATATATGAACTAACTGAAATACTATTTAAAAACATGTGGTTGATAAACTACTTTGAATTATATTAAGGCGGCAACTACTCTGATTTACATGTTTTAATTGCAAATTTTAATTACAAGTTTATAAATATTTAACCATGTTATTTCATCAAATATTATTAACTTTAGGCTTCACTAACATTTTGTTTCAAAAAGACGTATTTTTTTATTTACGACATTGAGCTGCAAGACAGACGTGGTAAACACACTTTTAAACTAATAAACTGCCTCTAAACTCTGTGAAACGATTAAAACTTCTTTATTATTTGAGATATTCAAATTACAAACTGGTACTGTTTAGCAAACATTGCACAATTTGGACTCTGTACGGAAATTGATGCATTGCTTAACCATTCAGCAAACACCTCATCACATCAATAGTAAAGACGCACGCCTTTCCCTACGTAGCGTCGAGTCTGCTCTATCACTTCATTGCGATTAGCACTTAAAAGAAGCACTAAGCAAAATATCGGTACGTCCTTCGACCATGATTGATGGTTGCAAAGCGTGGAAAATCCCGCTGACACGCTTGTTTAGCTCATATTTTGAAATGAAGCATCAAAAAGCTGGCTCGTGTTAAATAACAGGCTCGTGGTAAATAACAGGCGTACAATTCCGATCAATTGGATCGGCACCTTCGCTCATGTACCCAGGCGGTGGCGTGCCCGTTTTTGTAAGCTACTTCCGAGGTAGGCATGCTCACATATAAGCGCAGAGTTCCTCCAGCTTCTGGAACTATCACCTGTTGAAAGCAGAAATAGTCCAATGAAGAAAGGAATAATGAAACTATATCTACCATCGCAGCGTACTTCTGTTGCGCTCCTTGAATGTAATTACTAGTCCTTTTTTGAATTAACTCGCAATAAAGCTTGGCATGAATCACTTTTGAATTATTTTAAAATCTATTAAAACACCACAAAAACGGCATTTCACAATTTTCCATTAAAAAACTCTGATTTCTTTTAATTTTGTTTACATTTTGCTTTCAGATTTTATATTTCAGAATTTATTTGTGTCGACCAGGCATGATTTTTTGGCATGATTTATGTATTTATGTATTTGTCAAAACAGTCAAATAAATGATCTCTTTGATGTATAGAAATTTAAAATTTTTATGCTTTTAAATTCATCTTCAATAAGCGGAATATTAAATAGTTAAAGTAATTAAAAAAATACTTTAAATTTAACTAATTTAACAAGTAGTTGAAAATATATGCAGACGAAAGTCAATTGACTTATTTAGCGGACATCACCATACAAAATATGTTAGTTCGTTCTATGGAAAAAAGTCAGAATTTCAACTAGTTGTTGAAAAAAAACTGGTTGACAAAAAACTACTTTTTCAACTACTTTTAAATTAGTTGAGTTTCCTACAGGGAAGCTATACTTTTACACACACTCACATTAATCTTGTCAACATTATATGCACAAAGAATTTTCAATTAAATATTTTACAAACACATCGAAGAGTAGTGATTAAAAAAAATTACATCTATTGTAGCTGAAAGGTGCTAACATATCAACAAACAACAACTACAAAACACAACATAAGCAAAACTATTTGCAAAATAGAAACAACAACAACAATAACAATGACAACAACATGTTGTATATATCCGACATCATTTTACATCCTCACCAACAACAAACAAACATTAACAACAATCAAGAACGTGTCGTTTCTTCATTAGCATCTTTTAATTACCTCGTCTATGAGCAGCGTAACGTGACAGAAACACACACACACACACACACATATATACACACAAACTCAAAAATTCATTCATCTCTCACACAAGCACATTTCACGCCACGTTGACTCTGTTCAGTTAGCTGGCTGTGTTGCATATATAAATAATGAAGATATCTTAAAAGTTTGCCACTTTTTTGTTGTTTTTGGCTCAAAGTGTGAAAGAGGCAAAAAACAATCTTGCATACAGCTGGCTGGTCTTGTATGAGTTTGTAATGCTTGAGAGGCTGCAATGATTGTGAGTGTGTGTGTACTTGAGTGTGTTTAAGCGTCTCTCTAACTAAGCTGCATGTTAATATTATACAAGCAAGTTTAGTTAACTTTATGTTAAGCTTTCTTTAGTCTAACAGCAAACAACAGACGAATCTTTTTTTTTTTTTTGTGGAATCTTTTGTGGTGGAGTTAGTTTTGAGCAAAGCAAATATGTGCAGAATTAAGCCGCTGTATAATTTCGAAAAATTTTGAAATGCTTTTATTTTGATACTGCGAACAAATTTATTTTTATTGGTGCAGGCGCCAATGTGTACAAGTTAGACTTAATAAATGTTATAAATTTAAAAACAACAAAAACTAGTTTGTATATTAAAATATAATTTATTTCAAGTTGTTGATGGTTTTGACGCTGTATGTATTAAACATATGCTCATTCGTGAAATCTTTCATGAAGCTTAACGGGCTGCATAGCAAAAATCGTTGACTATAGCGAATAACTGTCGATTTGCCCATTCATGGCCAACTATTGCATTCACAAGCTTGGCGTCATCGTTGTCCTTGTTATGCGCCAACACGTTATCCTTTCAAAATTCCATGTTGCGCTACATGACGAATGCTATGCATGGAGCTGAAATCAGATAAAATACCACGAGCTGCATGCAAACTCACACAAAACAAGCATGCCAACTTGTATCTATGTCACAAACATACAAACATACAAACATACTGACAAACCGACAAAAGTCTTAATTTATAAATAAATTTCTGTTCTTTCATTTTAGTGTCCGAGAAAGTCGGCAAAACATAATGATGTGGCAGCCAATGAGTGTTTGTGTATATATTTGCTTCTCTCGCTTTATGTTTATAAGTTCAAATGTGCACATTTAAGTTGTGTCCATAAAACTCCAAAGAGAAATTTTATCCAATTTTAAAGCTAAAGCTTTAAGGGGGACAATCTACTGTAAATCAAACTAAACTTTTTTTGCATTTTTCTTTTATGCATCTGATATGTATCTAAAAATGTATAGAAGGCATTTATATCTTAAAATATAGATATATATATCTTAAAAATGCTGTCCAAAAAGTAAATTATAAATTTCAAACAACTTTCGGAGCTATATCTACATTTATAAGTAAGCACGAGGCAGGTGAATAGATCAACAGATTAAGAAGGCTGATCTAGATCTGAAACTGATTCTAAGTGTTCCCTTTTTTTTTTGCGTTTTTTATAGATATATGTCTTAAAAATACAACCACTAGAGGATGTTTTAAAATTCAAGACAGGTGAAGTGCTGATTATGAAACTTTAGTCACATTTTTCTCATATAAACGAACGAAAACGAAATGGCCATTTCAGCCCTTGAAAGGACTTTGACCGAGCTTCTTATGATCAATTGTGTTTTGTGTTATGAAATGTTTGAACAGAAATGAGTGAGAACTGGACCTACATGTTTTATGCCGACTCCGAACGGCATTCTGTTTCAGATGGGATTTGAACCTGCAATCTATCGCATACAAGTCACGCACCTCAACCAGTATACCACGACTGCCACCAGGTTGCACTACTAACTGGTGTTTAAAAAAGGATTTTCGAAACATCAATGCGAATCAATCAATCAATCAATCAGTGTGATGTGAAATGTTTGCACACAAATGATCGAGAACTGGACCTACATGTTTTATGCCGACTCCGAACGGCTTATGCTCTCAAGAAGCTTTTCATGGCAGTTTTTACTCTCTGAGGTTTGCCATTGTCTGCAGAGAGGTGACGGCCGAACAGAAAAATTAATTCAATTGAAAAAATTTTCTGTGTTTTTCTCATATACCGTTTCTAATATTTGTGTACAAGATTAAGAGATAAATAATAATCTGATTTTCATGATCATATCTTATTTTAAAGCTAATAAAATATTAATACAAGGGAACCTAAAAGTTTAAATAAAAATGAAAAATGCTATTATTTTCCGATCACTGTTTTTTGTGCCAATTTTACCATTTTTAAATTTTTTAACTTTTTAAGTGCAAGTATGGGACAATTAAATAAACAAGAAACAAATAATTTTTCTTTTGTTAGATCAAAATTACTGCTAGAATATGGTCACCAGCTGTAAAAATTTGTTCTAAAAATAATTTCCTTACGGTGTCTTATGAGTTCAAAATTACATACAAATATTTTTGTTTCATAACTATTATATTTTGAATTCCCAACTTTTGATTTATATTCTCAGAGAAAAACTATTCAAATGCATTTAATTTCTTCATTCGCTGCAGTAGCTTCCCCCTTAAGCATAAGTCTCTTATCAAATTAAAAGTAGCTTTCTTCGCTTTCATTAAAGTCATTAAAAATATTAGAAAAAAATAAGAGAATTGTTAAACAAAAACATCTTCACAGCTTTATTGAATTATAGCTACTCTTATAAACATGTGTTTTTTTCTTTAAATAAGCCAAACTTTTTCCAGAGCAGAACTCTTAAATAATCATATAGCTCAGGTACTTAAAGCTTATAATTATATTTAGTTGCTTAGCCAAAGCATAATAAAATCTTAATATAAATAAATTGTTTTATGTAAGAAAATCTGCCTCCTAACTCTTCTCAGCATAACAACAGCAATTTGGTCTGTTTATTATCTTGTCTATAAAATATTTTTAATGCCAACTGCTCACAGCTTTTATGTGTCTTTATTTTAAATTTCATATTTTTAATGTTTTTTTATTTATTAAAACAATTCCTAGAAATATTTTTATACTAGTACTAGCTCAAATACCCGCCGTAACTCGGGAGTTAAATAATTTTTGACCTCATTCGTCGATTTGAAACGACATGCATCTTTCTTTCAATACATAACAATTGACTTAACTTATCTTATCTTATCTTATATCTTATCTTATCTTATCTTATCTTATCTTATCTTATCTTATCTTATCTTATCTTATCTTATCTTATCTTATCTTATCTTATCTTATCTTATCTTATCTTATCTTATCTTATCTTATCTTATATCTTATCTTATCTTATCTTATCTTATCTTATCTTATCTTATCTTATCTTATCTTATCTTATCTTATCTTATCTTATCTTATCTTATCTTATCTTATCTTATCTTATCTTATCTTATCTTATCTTATCTTATCTTATCTTATCTTATCTTATCTTATCTTATCTTATCTTATCTTATCTTATCTTATCTTATCTTATCTTATCTTATCTTATCTTATCTTATCTTATCTTATCTTATCTTATCTTATCTTATCTTATCTTATCTTATCTTATCTTATCTTATCTTATCTTATCTTATCTTATCTTATCTTATCTTATCTTATCTTATCTTATCTTATCTTATCTTATCTTATCTTATCTTATCTTATCTTATCTTATCTTATCTTATCTTATCTTATCTTATCTTATCTTATCTTATCTTATCTTATCTTATCTTATCTTATCTTATCTTATCTTATCTTATCTTATCTTATCTTATCTTATCTTATCTTATCTTATCTTATCTTATCTTATCTTATCTTATCTTATCTTATCTTATCTTATCTTATCTTATCTTATCTTATCTTATCTTATCTTATCTTATCTTATCTTATCTTATCTTATCTTATCTTATCTTATCTTATCTTATCTTATCTTATCTTATCTTATCTTATCTTATCTTATCTTATCTTATCTTATCTTATCTTATCTTATCTTATCTTATCTTATCTTATCTTATCTTATCTTATCTTATCTTATCTTATCTTATCTTATCTTATCTTATCTTATCTTATCTTATCTTATCTTATCTTATCTTATCTTATCTTATCTTATCTTATCTTATCTTATCTTATCTTATCTTATCTTATCTTATCTTATCTTATCTTATCTTATCTTATCTTATCTTATCTTATCTTATCTTATCTTATCTTATCTTATCTTATCTTATCTTATCTTATCTTATCTTATCTTATCTTATCTTATCTTATCTTATCTTATCTTATCTTATCTTATCTTATCTTATCTTATCTTATCTTATCTTATCTTATCTTATCTTATCTTATCTTATCTTATCTTATCTTATCTTATCTTATCTTATCTTATCTTATCTTATCTTATCTTATCTTATCTTATCTTATCTTATCTTATCTTATCTTATCTTATCTTATCTTATCTTATCTTATCTTATCTTATCTTATCTTATCTTATCTTATCTTATCTTATCTTATCTTATCTTATCTTATCTTATCTTATCTTATCTTATCTTATCTTATCTTATCTTATCTTATCTTATCTTATCTTATCTTATCTTATCTTATCTTATCTTATCTTATCTTATCTTATCTTATCTTATCTTATCTTATCTTATCTTATCTTATCTTATCTTATCTTATCTTATCTTATCTTATCTTATCTTATCTTATCTTATCTTATCTTATCTTATCTTATCTTATCTTATCTTATCTTATCTTATCTTATCTTATCTTATCTTATCTTATCTTATCTTATCTTATCTTATCTTATCTTATCTTATCTTATCTTATCTTATCTTATCTTATCTTATCTTATCTTATCTTATCTTATCTTATCTTATCTTATCTTATCTTACCTGTGTCTTAAAAAGGCGTTACTTCTAATCATAGGGAATGATTGTAAGAAGAGAATTAAAAAATATATATCAGACTGTTCTCTGAAGAGTTCTTATAAAGCTATTCAAATCCAGTGTATCTAGGGTAGAATTAATATGCTAGCTCTAAAATAGGCTATGGGAGTGTTTAACCTATTTTTTCATATTGTGTGACGTCACTTTGTTTGGGAGGTAGTGGGAGCTTTCGTTCAATTAGCCAAGTAAAAACTAAGAACACATGTTAAAAATCAAAGCTTAAGTGCAAAATTTTAAACAATTCCCTTAAAATTTGTAGAATTTTCAGAGATTGTACTGTTTTAAAAAAATCACTTTGTATAGGACATAGGCTTACTTTTAATTCGATTTTGCTGAATTTTTTACTCAAAGTTTTAGTCTTATTGGAATATTCACAGTGTTATCAAACTCAGAGTGCATATCACAAAACAAAGCTTGTGTGCAAAACTTATATTAATTTTTTTTAAATTTAAGGAGATTTTACCGTTTTTATATATTCACTTTCTATGGGAGCTAAATGTTGTTTTTTGTCGATTTTGCTCTTCTTCGAACTTGAAGTTTATTTTTTGGATGAAAGCTTATATATATCGAATTTCATAACGATAGCTCCAAAAATACTACTGTAATCGTGATCACAGATAGACACACGGACGGTGACAAGGTTAGTATATCCCTTACGCAGTACACGTGGGGCTATAAAAATTTTAACAAAATACTTCATTAATATATGATATATTTTAACTTAGATCTTTTACTTCTTCTTACCTACCTAGGTATTCTCTAATTGGTGAACGGATGGCTTATTTAAAAGTTGTTTAACCTGTTTATCGGCTGATAATTTATACCTACATATTATAAATTGATTTTCTGTATCAAATAAATTGTACTAATTTAATATTGTGTTGTAGGCTTTACTGACCCCTTTCTAGATGTAATCATCTATGACCGCATAGTTCATGCTAAGATATTACATTTCAATTTCGTTAAACATAATATTATAAGCAACACTTCACATTTTCTCTTTTCAATACGAACAGTTTTCAAACCAATTCAAGGACTAACATTAATCATTTGGTAAATATTTCGGCAGCTTGGCAACCCTACCTAATTTACAACGTATATTTTTATGTAAATTTTATTTAGGTAGATACTCGTATAAACAATAAAATAATTTGTCCTTTGAATTTGTAAACATTACTAATGCAACTTACAGGATATGTGTGGCATATGTTATGCTGGTTGTAGCTATGGCAATAACACTAGCAATTTAATTTGATAAAATTACTTTAAGCAAGTGTGTGTTTGTGAGTGGCAGAATATTTGATAGCTTTTCTGTAGTCTATAGAAATTTAATGTTATGCTTTGTATAACAAAGACTGATTTTGTAATTTTATGAATACATTGTTTTTAACGAGTGTGTGAATATTTTTGTGCGTTCATGCATGCTTGTGTGAACATTTCTACTCGAATGCATAAAAACACAAGTTAACTTTTACTACCTTGTAATGAATTGAAAAGAATGCTTAATTGTTATGAAATATATCGTCAGCTTAACTCTTTAACGCCCAAATGTTCTGATTTTTACCTTGGCTTTCAATCCCGTGTAACATGAAAAAATTTTTAAAAATTGAATACAGTTTGAAAAAAATTGCAATTTACACCTGATTTTTGCAGAAATATCAAAAAAAATACAAATTTAATTTTTTTTTTTTTAATCGTGATTTTTTTCGATGATACCGGATCTTGAGTGCATTGAAATACACGCATAACGTGTTCCAGATGGTTCGACTTCAAAGATACGCAATGAGAAAATTTTTTTATTGCTCAAATTGAAAAAATGGCGTCCGAAAGCAAAATGTTTTTGAATTTCATTGTTTCTCAATTTTCCGAGTAATGATAATAATTTAACATTTAAATCACAGTCAGGAACACTTTATACGTGCATTTCAATGCACTCAAGATCCCGTATCATCGAGAATATCGCTGCTATTTGCATCAATTTCACCCCTACCAAAAGTGCTAATAAGTAAAAGTGCCTAAATAAGTATTTACATCAAAAAATTTGATGAAAGTTAATGTATCTACCTCCTTAAGTATTATGTATTTTTAAATGTATTTAAAATTAAGTATTTGAATAAACAAATACACAAAAAAACGAAATCCAATATATTCTGAAATTGCTTTAAATTAAAAATTTAAAGTATTCCCATTCCACTAACCACCAAGTAGCCTAAAAAAATTTTCAAAAGCCATTGAAGTTACCTAAATTAAACCTGAAATGAAATTCACTTTCTCTTCTGCTGCTCAGACCTGCCAACCTTTGTGGATTTTTTTTTCTCTTGATGCATTTAATTATTTCTTAATGCATCTTGTTAATGTTGCATGTCATTTATTGCAGCTCTATTAGCTTCCGTAACTGAAAACGTTTAAGCCAAATGTTTGCATGGCGGAAGAGTTTCAGGCAATCAAAAAAGCAACAACAACAATTGTACATAAATTTCCATTGCTATCCAGTATTGAACAAAATCTTGAAAGCATAAAATTACACTGAGCGTGACGTGGGTGTGCCTGATAAGCGTCAACCAATAATCGCATTTATTATGCCCAACACAAATGCAAGCAGGTGATTTTTGTACCCTGCAAGTGTGTGTGTAAGAGAGTTTTTTTCGTGCTATTTGGTGGCTTTCAAAGTAAATAAAAACGGCCACATCTCACTCAGTATAGCGAATTTGTTTAAAAAAGTTGAAAAATATCTAAAAATCAGGTTTATTAAAGATTGATTATTAAAAAAAATAATATAAAAACTGTTAAAAATAAAAAAAAAAAACAAAACCAAAAATTTTTAAAGTAAATGTATAATAAATGTATAAGTAAATAAAAGCTTTATCCAAACTGGAGGTGTATGTAAATACTCTTCAAAATGAATCTGAATAAACTTGAAATCTTTCATTCACTCTGTATTAAATTTTACAAATTCAGAAATCTTTGTTTTATCAAAAATAACATTTAATGAAATTTTGAAACTAATTAGTTGAAATTTTAACTTAGAATTAATAAAATTATAAAATTATGCAACTAAAGCTATTCGAAGTTCTACACACTAGGTTCATGTAAATACATTTAAAAAGCAAATTTTAGCCTTCAGTGTGACTTAAGACTGCTTCAGACTGCTTAATAATTATTTTCCCACAGTATATGTGTGCACAAGTGAATTTAATGTTTTTCTTATATTTTAAGAAAATATATAAGTTTTACAACACATGTAACCTCAACAAAATCTAAAAAATTCATTTTTTTAAGTGAAAACTTCTTTTTGGTGGAGAGAAAGCACTTTTTGGTGGAGAGCAAAACTATTGATTTGCTATATCATCACTCTGTTAACGATATCATCACGCTGTTAGCTGTTCATTTCGGTTGCATTGTACAGCAGTGCTTATGCCGTTGTTACGCAAACCAAAAATGTTTGGTGAGCTTTTCTGTTGTTAGTGCTTGACGCATAAAATGAGAAATAAGCTTTTCTCTCATGCTCATTATCTCGCGTAAAACAGTAACAACAAAAAAGCTCACCAAAAATGCTTGCCTTGCTTACGCCTAAGAAAACCCAAAAAATGCTCTATTTGTTGCACTCTTAAAATTATTTTCGTGGGCTTCGTTAAAAAATGTATCTCTGCTCTTGATCTACAGTGGGTGGCCAAATTAATAGGGACAAACTTAAAAATGAAAATTAATCGTTATATTAGTTACTAAAAAAATTACACAAAAATTGTTTCTGCACTAAAAATAATAAAAATTCAAAATTATATTTTAACTACCTTCTAGATGACATAAGTTGTTCCAGTTTAATGAACAAATTTTAAGATTTTAATTTTTAAGGTTATCCCTATTAACTTGGCAAAGCATAAATTAGTGCTGTGAATTGCATAAAAGCAAAATTTAAAGTGTGCATTGCTTAAATTGTGCTTTGGTTCTTTTTTTTAATTCATTTTTATTTCAATTATTAAATTGATAAAAAGAGTTGAAAAAGGTAAAAAAAAAACGTCTGATTTGCCGACTCCAGCCAGTTACTTCTGAAATCATAACAGCTATGTTATTTCATAGCTTTCAGTTTTCACTTCAGTGGTCCCCTACTGCCTACTTTTTTTTTATTTTTGTAGAAAATTTAGTTCAAATTTTCAAAACCAAACACATTTGGTTTAGCCGTAATTTAAGATATGAAAAAGTGGAATTCGAAAAAAAAAATTCAAAATTTTTAGTGTAAGTTTTCCACACTCAGAAAAAAAAATTAATTTTAAAATCAAACCCCACCAGTTTTTGCTTAGAAGAGATAACATTTCCTTAGGTATAAGTAAATTTATATTTAAAACATAAATAATAACATTTGCCTTAAGAAACTAGGAAGTTTTTCTTTATTTTAAAATAAAATTTTCTTTAAAAAATATGTTTTTCGAGTAAGAGGGAGAACAAGCTAGTTTGACTTATTGATTCTTTGCTTGCTTGTTGACAATACTTCTATACCCTACAGCCACTCATCATTGTGGGTCGTGACTTCGAACCTCGTGAAGGCGGAACTTTTTTTATTTTTTTCTGAGCACGATCGCAAAATAATTAATTTTGCATGTATATTCGCATGCTATTGAATGTTAGAACACACACTCTGTCGACGTACTTTATTTAAGAGTAAATAACGACACTGTTCGATAACAACTGAACTTGTGAGAAGAAAAATCGACAAACTGGCACGCGAGAGGCGAATAATATTAATGTTAACATCAATTAACTTAATATCAACAAATATGTCAAATTTACAGGAACACATACCACTAGCTTGAACGAAATTTTTTGATGTATTCAATTTATAAGAATATTTTTTTAATTCTAAATTTCTCATTTATGTTTAAAAAATAATTCTCTTTTTTCTTTCGGAGCAAAATTTAACTTTTATATAAAAAAAAAATGCTTTGGTGCAAGCCAATCATACACACAAAGAAAGTTCCATATAAACGTTGAAGATCCGCACAAAGTTAAGAGAACGAAAGCTCGCCACTTGACGCCAAAATAGATTTTCTTCTATTTTCAGTTTGCCGCTCACATTGAGCTCTTTTCTAAACGAGAGAACTGGTGACGAATTCATTAGGAAACTAAAAGTTGTGCAAAATTTTTATGGAAAACATATGTTTTTGACATTAATTTTGTATGGAATTTTATTTCAATGCAATAAAAATTTAATTTGAATCAAAATTTCAAAATTGATTTGAATATGCATTTCACCATAGTTCATCATACATTAGTGCAAATTAATATTTTCAATAATGTTTTACGAAATAAATCAAACTAACCATTGATACACTTCAATAACAATTCATCTTAATTTCATTCATTCTATAACCCACAAGTATTTCTTGTTTTAATGTTTTTTAACTTTGCCAAACGTTTTTCAATAAAAAAATAAAAATAACAAAAATCGGTTTTACATGGTCGAATTTCGATCACAGGCAATACTAGTTTACACTAGAGCCTCGAGTTGCGTTGTTTTCGAGTTGCGTTGATACAATATTTTGAATTCGAATTCAACATTTTATCGACGCAACTCAAAAAAAAAAACATT
The DNA here is from genome assembly GCA_914767935.1 of Coremacera marginata. Taxonomy (NCBI): domain Eukaryota; kingdom Metazoa; phylum Arthropoda; class Insecta; order Diptera; family Sciomyzidae; genus Coremacera; species Coremacera marginata. The sequence continues at coordinate 1,035,989 of OU612045.1, read as the reverse complement.
CTTCCACCAAAACTCCGGGGTATTTCATCAATACTTTTCTTGATGGGCCAAAAATACACTGCAGTCTGCGTGAGCAGTCAGTTATTCAAAAACACACTGTAGTGGTCAGTCTGCGTGAAACCACTTCTTGCTTTTTTTTATGAAATTTAAAGAATATTAAAGTTTGTTATTTTTTGTTTTTATTTTATTATATTTTAAAAATCCTTATAGTTTTTATAACTCATAATAAGCTGAGATCTTTTCATTCACTTTTATTTAAAAAAGGTATGTTGTATATAAAACGTCATTTCAAGTTGGGTCCTTTTCGAGTTGCGTCACGTTTTTTGTAACGCATTAACGATGCAACTCGAGGATCTAGTGTACATTAATGTTTTATTCTGAACCATGTTGCAATTACCAAGGAATTTTGAAACAGTGTTTTTTGACACATGAAACAAATAAAATGCATAGCCACAAGTTCTATTTTCTTTTTCAATTTTAAGGCAGATGTAGCCGCTTAAAAAATAGTAGCAAGTTCCACTTTACAATTTACACTTGGTTCATAGTATTTGTTAAATACAAGAAATTTATTTTAAATTTTATAATTTTCATTTTCACTTTTTTTTTCTTCATCTTTTTTCCCACGCCTTTTAACTTGTTTTCTCTGTCATTTTTAATGTGAATGAGCTTGTTTGTCACAGTGTCGCACGAATCGCACTTTACGAGCATCATGAAATAAAGAGAATTATTTTAATAATTTAACAACTCACCGGTTCTGTTGGTATTTCGTCCAACACCTTTGGTTCGCATGGAATGGCTTCAGTCGTTGTTGTTGTTGTTGAAGTTGTAGTCGCTAGTTTTAGTGCCAACGACGATGCCATCAACAATGATAATGATGGTGATGAATCGACTGTAACGGTGGGCAGAATGTCATCGTCGGAGTCACGTGCCACGGTATCACGTTGACGATGACGATGATGTTGTTGTTGCTGTTGCTGCTGCTGATGATGATGATGTTGTGCTTGCTTATAAAATTCCAACAGCTGCTGCTCATTACTGCTTGGCACATTGTTATTATTTTTATTATTATTGTCGTCCTCAACCACCTCCTTCATCGCCTGTCTATTCTCCTCATTCAATTCATCCGCCATAATGCCTACATCATCAATATTCGCAACAGCTACAGCTGCTCGATCAATTTCGAATACAAACGGTGGTTCAAGTGTTGCTAGTATTGTTGTTGTTGCCTCTGCTGTTGCTGGTGCTGGTGCTGCGACTACATTAACGCTGTCAAATGTACTGGTACTGGTTACTGGGATGGCCGCTACTGCTGCACCAGATGTTGTTGCTGCTACAAGTGTCGTCGTTGTGGTTGTTGTTGTTGTTGTTGTTGTTGCTGCTGTTAGTGTGGGCTGTATGCAGATAATGGTTAATAGAAATGTGGCTAAGAGCCAAGGAAATGTAGTTGAAGCTGTTGCGACTAGTTTGTTCGTTTTTGTTGTTCCTGATGTTGCTGTTGTTGTTGCGTTTTCACGTTGTAGTAAGAGCAATATTTTACAAGTGTCGTTTAGCAGCGTTCGATGTGCTCGCTTAGATATTGATGTTGCATGACTCACTTTTGTTGTTGCCGTTCTGGTTGCTGTTGCTGCTAATGCTGCTGCGGTATTTAGCACAAAAATGCTGTCACTGCAGCTGGCTTGCGTGCTTGTTGGTGCTGTTGTTGTTGTTGTCGTTTTTGCTGATTTTGATAAACAGCTGTGTTCATGTTTTTGGCCACGTTGGTGTTTCGGTGAATTAAACTGGTGTTGCAGTAGTTGTTTTTGTAGTGGTTGTTGCTGGTGGTGCTGTTTTTTACGGTGTTGCTGATGTTGTTTCTCTGGTTTCTGCTGCTGCTGCTGACATTTTCGTCGTTTTGATTGCTGTCTGTTTTTTAAGTAGAAAAACTCACTGAGGCCCATATCAGCGTTTTTGTTGCTGCTACTATTGTTGTAGCTATAGTTGTAGTATAGCTAGTGTATCCTATTGTGCTGCTAGAATTGCTGCTTTTTGTTGCTGTTTTTTATTGTGCGTTATTATCAGAAGTTCAAAGGATAAAACCTGCAATGAAAGTAAAAAAAGAAATTTTTTATAAAAAGATCTTATATTATTTATATTTCGAATATATAATATTTCGTTTAATTTTTCCAATTTTTTCTTAATTATAGCTGTGTAAATTTGGAATACATATATAGAACAACAGGGAATACATATAAAATTGAAATTCTTTATAATCTTCGTATTTTAAGGATTTTAAGGTAAGAAGATATAGATCGACAATTCATATGAAATTTAAATGCGCTTCGTTTGATATAATCCGCGCACTTTTAAGATTTTTAGCTGAGAAGATATATGTAGATCAACAAATCAGCTTCTACCGACTTTTTTACAAATCTGTATTTGACAAAACGGCTCCTCTTAAACAATTTCAAAAATTTTAAAAACTTCATAGAAAATGTGGAAAAACTATTTTAACATAACAACCTGTATTACTTTCACGCTAAACAATGCACTCCAAATCCCTTTTCACAAAAAACTTGTCAAACCCATCTTAACTCAAAAAAACAACTTATCTCGACTTAAGCTATTCGCTTATTAATTGTATAATAAGCTTAACCCTCCGATGAGTGACAGTTCTGAACTTCACGGCCGTGTGAAAAGGTCCCTACGGACCTTTTTTGTAAATCATGTTTTTTTCATATAAAAAATTTTTTTTTTAATTTTTTTTTGTTTTTATTGTTTATAACTAAATTCTACATACAAAAATAATTTTTTAAATTTTTTTAATTTTTTTTTTTTTTTTTGCTTGAATTTTCTGAAGACTATTATAAAAAAGTTTAAAAATTATTGTTGTTGAGCGTGTACTTCTTGTCCCCCGCCCTGTGCGCAAGTGTTGCAGCGATGTAAAAGTGTGCTATGTTCTCCGCAAACAGCGTTGCCGCAGCCGAAGCAGTGTGCCCGCGTTTTCCGCTGCCGCCCGTACTCAGAACGGCAAAGGCGACATGACGGTCTACTTGACCTAGCCGCAAACGACGGTGCATTGCCTTCCATCCGTCTTGGTAATACCTGAAATGAAAAGAAAAATAAAAAACAAATAAATATATATTCTATTCTTGAATTTGAAGATGTTTTTCTTACCCTGACATCGAATGCTTCCATCGCATTGCGTATCCTTGGATATGAGGTTATATGGTTGTTCAGGGCACGTTCTTCGATATTTGGTGTGGCCAATTGTTTCGTTAGCAGTAACAAGAACGACCGCCGTCTGTCACTCCTTTTTATAGGCTTCATTTCGTTGTACATCGTAAAAGCAGCAAATGCAGCAAAGTCCAGCATATTATAAAACATGGCCAACGGCCATCGTTGTGTTGCTCTTTTGCAGCTGTAAGTGCCTAGCATTTGATCCATGGTATCAACGCCGCATTTGTTGGCGTTGTAATCTAATATGGCATAGGGCTTCCGCTTCTCGGTTTGCTCGTCAACGAGGCAGGTGTAGTGCATTGTGGAGAGCACGTTCACCACTTTATTTTTTTTCGGCACGTATGAGCATAACGCTATATTCCCTTCGTTGAACCCAAATAATGTACTATTGATGGTGCACTTCGGGTTCTTCTTGAACTCCTGTGGAATGAATGTTTTGTTGTAGCGCACTGTACCAACATATGCGGTTTTCCTCCTCAACAAAATACGCGCCAAGTCAAGAGTGGTAAAGAAATTATCCGCGTATATAGTACGGCCAGCATCTAAATATTTTTCCACAAGATCCAGCACTACGTTCTGCCCTTGGCTTATCTCCCGTTGTTGGTTTGGCAGTTTTCCAGAATATACCATTCCCTTCACAGGATAATAACTCTGTGAGTCGCATAACCACCATACTTTCAAACCATACTTAGCTGGCTTTGACGGAATATATTGTGTGAAGCGGGTGCGGCCTCTGTAAGGGAACAACTGCTCATCAACTGTTAGTGCTTCATGAGGAGTGTAAGCTGCTGCCAAGTTATGTTGCAGCATTTGCCAAATATCGTCAATAGCCGCAGTTTTGCTGTTGATGAGTCGCTGTTGTCGAGTATTTCCATTGTCGAATCGAATAAATTGCTTTATACACATGAAGCGATCGTACGACAACGCAGCTTTGTATATTGGGCAACGCGTCGCGCCCCATAATTCCATAGCTGGTTCATGGTTTGATCTTGTGAGTCCAGCATACAAAAGAATAGCTACAAAGGCGTCAAACTCTTTCACTGCCACTGGCTTCCACTCCTTTTTCTTCGTGGGATTCGCCAAATTCCATGCAGCTGTAACCTCCCTGCCTTTACGATTTGTTTCACGTAGCACTAAGTGTACGAGTATTATTTCCTCTGTCATGATTGAACGCATTATTGTATAGGGGTCGTGTATATTTCCTGTTGGTCCTGGTTTCTTTCTTGTGAAGTCGACCACGTTATGATTACGAGTGCGTGATGTTGGTGGTGCTTTTTTACTCCATTGGGTGCCATCTTTACCAATATAGTAACTTTCATTCGTTTCCTGTCCATCATTTTCTTCCTCTTCATCATCGTCGTCATCAGTATCTTCATTTAGCTCGACGTATCCTTCAGTTTCGGCATCTGACTCTTCAGCAGGTTGGTATGTGCGATCTTCATCATCCTCAACTTCATAATTATCAATTGCAGCAATATCAATTTCTTCATCCATGTCTTCGTCCATAAAATCAGCAAATCTACTATCAGCTGCACTCCTTTCATCCGCAGTCATTTGCTGGTAACGTGTACTACGGCGTACAAAATTACTTGCATCTGCCATATTTATATTTTTGTTTCTATCACACACGATTTTACTCTTCGCTGTCTAAACTTTGACTGATTTGGTTTACGAAACTACAACATCTTTTATACTCTTTCGTACGTCTACCTAAACTCAAAGACATTAGGGATGATGATAAAAACAAAAAATTCTAAGAAAAAATTCTAAGAACAAAAATACTAAGAACAAAAAATACTAAGAACAAAATACTAAGAACAAAAAATTCTAAGAACTGGTTTATTGCTAGTAGTATAAAATTAGAATATTGTGCCATTCCTTGAAAGCAATAAAGTTCATGTCTTCGAATTTTTCTTAGAATTTTTTGTTTTTACCATCATCTCTAATGTCTTTGAGTTTAGGTCTTTGTGTTCAGAACAAGTAAATTATGTGTTGAAACAATAAAAAAATTATAATGATGCCCAAAAACATGCATTTATTAGTGAAATTCAGTACAAGGTCCATACGGACCTATTCACACGTCCGCGTACTATTCTCACTAAAACCTCAATAACTCCTAAAGTAATGATCCCATCGGCTTGATTTTTTTTCCAAAAGATGCGCAACAAAATACTCTTGGAATACAGAGTAACTTTGGGGGGGTTGTAGTGGCCGAAGTAGGTGTAATTTCAGTTTGAAAAGGCAAAAAGGTCCCTAGGGACCTTCTCACTCATCGGAGGGTTAAATTGTTTAATATAAGCTGAATTGCTTTCCAAAACATACAGCCGACCAAAGTTCTTATTTTTCATTCAAAATTTAAAAAGACAGCATCATTACTCTTTGATGCAAACTAGTAATTAGCAAATGCTTGCTTGATATTTGTGCTCTACACCCAACTATAACATTTCATTCAATATCTACACAAAACATTTTGCGAAGCAGTTTAAGTTTTTTTTTTTTTTTTTTGCTCTCCAAAACAATAAGCAATCTACAAAGAACTTGTTTTATCAAATATCCACAGAAATATATTTTTTTTTATCTGCTGATGAATTAATTGCAGCTCATTTACTGATTTATTGTTCGTCATTATGTTGGCAACACGCGCTGTTTGTTTGTTTGTTTTATACCCTAAGTAATGCAAAAACATTTAGCCAATTATGCAAGGATATGTTGCGGCTAAAGCCGCTTTAAAAGATATTAAAAAAAAACGCTTGGAAACAAAAAGGTTTTGTACTTGTTGTTGTTATTGCGGCTAACTTGGTCATAATAGCAGCAAGCGTTAATTATGCGTCCAAAATAACGTTCTGTTCTGTTTTGTTTTCGTTTGTTTTTGTCACCAACAAACAAAGCAACAACAATGTATATAAAACATTTAGCTGCGTGCCTAAAGGTATGCAGCAAAAATTCATGCTAAGAGTTCTCATTCCAGTGACATACTGAAAATCTTCATTTGGGGGTGTTGGGAGAACGCGTGTTGGTTAGCTTTTCCATTCATGTATGGGTGGCTTATCGGCACCTAAAATCCACTCTTACACCAGCATAGCTTGCAGCTATTTGGCGCTCATTATACAACAAATAGGCACAACAAAATTTTGTTTGTTTTATTTTGTTTTTAAACATATTTTTTTCTCTTTTTTAATTAATTTGTCCCTGCTTGAACATTTGTTTTTGCATCGCGCGCGCGCCAGCTAACGAATGCTTGATTTATTAAATTCATTAATTTTTGGGTTGTGTTGAGCAAATGTGCATGTCAAGCAAATATATTTAAAATTTGTATGTTTTCCTATTTGTATAGCAGAAAAAAAGAAGCGATTTAAATTAAATATCAATGAAGTCAAATAATGTTCAAAACAAACAAAACAAAAACATATTGAGTCTCAGTCACTTTAATGTTAAAGTCTTATAAAAGAAATAAAGTTTTAAGAGACAAAATAAAGATACTATTGTGTTGTCACCAAAAAATTTATTGTTCTGAATAAAAGTTTTAAACTAAGTCATATTTAGATCATTTCGTAATTTAGTAAAATGTGAAGTGTTAGTTAAAATTATAATAAAAATTAACTTTAGTCAGTTAGTAAAAATTACAAATTTCTCAAATATTATATAAATGAAATATTATATTATATAAATGAAAAATCACTCAAATATTTTGGGCGAAATTGCATTTTTGTTTTTGGGTGATTTTTCATTTCTGGTGGATGATTTTTTATTTCTTGCATGAAATGTTTTTATTGATTTTTAAGCATAATTCATTGAATTAAATTCGTACAAAGCAAGATTATCTCCTGGCAACAATGCAAAAAGTTGGGCGATTTTGCATTTATTTTTTTCCCCCCCGTTTTTTGAGTTCGGGCTTGTTTTCTAAACATTTTTTGGGCTTTTCCCGTTGTATTGTGTAAAATTGTGTTTGGTCATTTTTCATTAATTTTTGGGCCTTTTTTTTATTTGGGTGATTTTTAATTTTATTTCTTTTTTGTGCGATTTCTCATACAGACTTAAAATATATATACTGTGTAAAAGCAGAGAGAGAGAGAGAGGAGTCGCATCATCCTTCGAAAAGTCTCGGGACGACCTCGAAAGCAAGGTTCTGAACTATTGTGTTCAAATGCAACGAAAACAAAACCCCAAAGCCTTTTATTAACGATAATATTAATGAAAACTATCATTTAATGCATTATTTTTTATTATGGTAAGCTAGTGTAAACAAATCTTTTTGATAACAACCTCTTTTGTTGTGTAACTGATGCTTAAATGCCGAACAGGGCTTACCACCCCCTCATTCTCTCCTCTCTAACTACGCGGCTGGCAACATCAGCAACAAATCAAATTATTAAACATAAGTAAGAACTTAACTTTTATGTTGAAACATATTTTCGGATAAATATGATAAAGAATCACTTTAATATGAGTTCTAGTGAATATATGTGAATAAATCGAAATTTTAAAATTAGTGACATGCTACTCGTATGATTTGACTATTTCAAGTATATCTTGTGTCAAAAACGGCTTATCTACTTGCAAGTGGTATTAAATTAAAAATTATTACATTTACAATATATTCAATATAAAGTACACGTATTTTCCCTAAAACAGGTATTTTTTGCAAAAAAAAAAAATGAAATAAAAATACTTTTTGTTGCGTAAATCAGTTAAATAAAATAAAACCAAATAATCTCAATTAATACGTAATCAACCGCTATGCAGAGCACAAGTCTAACACGCACTAATTATTGCCACACGAAACCGAAGCCGTAGCATGCATGCATTTATTGGAAGCTCATAAGAGTCACTGCCAAAAATTGCGGCTTCCACATGGAAGCTCTTTAAATTCGGTGGTAATCAGTGAAAAGCAGCCACAAACTATGTCAGCTAAAACGGAAAACGAGGCGCAACACTGTGGAACACTTTCATGCAGCATGCAGTCATTGGTCGTAAACGTTATCGTAGTGAAATAAAATTTGATAATACAGTGAGGGACAAAATATCGTAGAGAAACACAATTAATATTTTGTTCATTTATTATTTCGTACAAAGTAGACGTTCGTTAGTTCATTCGTAGAAAATACATGTTCGTTCATTCGTTCGTAGAAAATAAATGTTCAAGAAGTAGAATCACAAATAATTTCTAAATCCATGAACAGTTGATTTGCGCATTAAGTCGGAATGATTTTCCGCTATCTCTTTATCTCTTTTGTAGGGTACAAAATAAATATTTTGTTCGTTTGTAAATAGAAAATAGTTGTTCGTTCGTTCGTTCGTTCGTTCGTAGAAAACAGAAATTAATGCCCTAATTGCTAAATTAAATAAGATGGTTTTTCACTCTACCTTTCTGAGATGGATAAATATCATATCTTTTGAAATATCGATTCCAATACCAAATACTTCTTCTATTTATTAATGATATTGGAAGTTGCTTTAATTATTGCAACTACCTGCTTTTTGCTTAAACTACCTACGATTTAAAAATATTTAGGTCAATACGTTTTATTATGGATATTAACAGTCTTCGGGCTAATCTATCAAATCTTGTTTTTTGGTGTGAAAAAAACCAATATGCACTAAAATTTAAAAAATGTTCACATGCTACTTTTTACAAACGATTCAATAACATTGCTTCTCCTATTCATAATAACTCCTTAAAGTTTAATGATCAAATCTGTGATTTAGGCGTCTTATTTGACTCTTAAATCCTTTCTACAAAGCACTTGGATTATATTATTCCTAAAGCTCTTTCGAGGTTAGCTTTTATAAAACGTAATAGTTCTGATTTTAATGATCCGCATACGCGTTTATATTTGTTCTTCGCCTTTGAAAGGTCTAGGCTTGAATATTGCTCATTCATTTGAAGTCCTTTCTATGATGTTCACATTAATAGACTTGAGTCTATTCAGAAAAGATTTTTGGAATTTGCACTTAGACCTTTCAATTTTACTGAGCCTCTATCATATAGTATACGCTGTAAATTACTTCATTTAAACTCCCTGAAAGATAGAAGAACCATTCAGGCCTTAGAGTTTTTTGGTGGCTTAATAAGTGGTAATATTGATTGCACATCGCTTCTCGAACGTATAAATTTTAATATTCCTTCAAGAACCTTGCGTTGTTATGTACCATTTTATCTCAGAGCTTAGAAGTCCAACTATGCTGGATGCGAACCCATTACTAAAGCACTTAAAACGTACAATGACTTGTTTTCAATGACTCTATTGGATTTCTCCATGCCCAGGGATTTATTTAAGCAATCATTGCAAGATTTTTTTGTAAACTTAAGTTAAGACTTACCTTTGTAATATTATTACCTTGTATCTATACTAAGTTCTGACTTATATGAATCTCTATCATCTGTCAGTTAATTAAATATATATGTAAATAAAATTTTGTTCGGTCGCAGAATTTTTTCTAAGAACGAAGAAATGAAAATAATATGTTCGTGCAATGCTCTGCTTGTCGGTAGACTGAAAAACAAACTAATGGGTAAAGTAAAACATTATAAATCCTACCGATATAAGGGCAAAGCTAAGAATCTGTCGGCTAAAAGTATATAAAACTAGTAAGGATGGAGCTTCGGCAGGGTACCGAAGTTAAAATACCCCTCAGCTGCCTTTTTGAAGTATATTCAAAGTCTTTAGCCACGACACACACGATGACATTCAGTTTTATATATTAACGAAAGTTTTCCTATTTTAATTACGTCACTTTGCATGTGAGGTAGGCGTGGTTTTCATCCGAATTTGCCATATATCATAGAGATGGTTTATATTAAATAGCAAAGCTTATGTGCAAAATTTTCAGACATTCTATAATTTTTGAAGATTTTGAAAAGATTTTACGTTTAAAATAAAGCCAATTCGTGTGGGAGGTAGGAGTGGTTTTCAGCCGATTTGGCCCATTTTCGAACTTGATCTTCCTGTTTTAAAAATAAACATATATTTTGAATTTCATCTCGATAGCTTTAAAATTACGGCTGTAATCGTGTCCTCAGACGGACAGACGGAAAGACGGACACACGGAAATCGACTCAGGGGGTGATGCTGATCAAAAATGTATATATTTTTCTATACCTGCAACGCCTCCTTCTTAGCGTTACAAACGGAATGACAAAGTTATACACCCCTTACACAGTACGCGTTGGGGCATAAATATAATACTTACAAAAGAGCGGAAAGTAGGTCCAGAACTGAGCGCCCAAAAAAACTTTCTCGCCAAAATGTTAGCCTTATCCTAAAGGAAATGGACAGAAATACAAAAATAAATGCACCAAGTCAGCTGATAGCATTTCTGTGATAGCAGGCATACATGTTCACCCAAATACTGTACAAATATCTTTACGGGACAAAGGCTATCGAAGCGGAGACATGGAACTCAGAATCCTCTAATTCATTTCTGGCATTGTATTTAAACGACTTCAAAGTCCTCAAACGACTTCAAAATTCCCAGTCCTGTGGAGACCAAACTGCACGCTGAAAAATAATAGGCCTTCCCAAACATAAATTGCAGGAAGTATGTTTCATGCAATAATATGTATATAATATGTTTCTGCATGTTTCTTGGAAACAAGTAATCATAACTGGTTCCACATATAATATGATTAATTAATGCAAGTTTTCTTTATATATATTTTTGTTAAATTGTACCTTAGCACATGTTTGAATTTAAAAACAATATAATTTGTTTTAAAGTAAATATGTTTTCATACAAATATATTGTAGTCATAAATGGACTGAGAACACTTTTAGTCTATACTATTTGTTTGCTTGGAATTATAATTTAGTCAAGAATAACATTAAATATTCGCGGACAAATATATATTAATTGGAGAATACATAATTTAATTGCAGTCAACCAACTATTTTCAAAACGATAATTAAGAGCAACATAATATATTTACCGATGATTACACTATATTTACTTGGAAACATATTTTAGCAAAAGAAATGCCCAGAGTTTTTCACTGTGATTACAAAATATTTGCTTAGAAGTAATTGTGGGTTTGAAGCAAACAAAATATGTTTACAAAACAGTAAATAAGTTTTTCTCGGATTTAATTTTGCTGAGAAGTAACCATATTCTGTTTATCCGACATTACAATAATTTTTATAAGCACACATTTTCTAGTTGGAGAAAACATAATATGGTTGGAGCACCCACTTTGCCAGCGAATCACCCGCTTTATCAGCAAAGTTGCTTCAAAACTCACGTATTTTGTTTTTTATTTTATTAATTTGAAAACACAAACACTTTTAATCTCAAACATTTTCAGAAACACTTTTCACAAGAGCTAAACTTTTCAACACGTTTGGAGCGCCGGCTTGAAACTTAAAATGACAGCAAGACTTGGCAACTGTTAAAAGCAAGCGCATAAAGCAACAAGGTTTCCGCTATTTTTCGTGCAAGTGCAAAAGAAACATATATATGTATGTCTAGGCGAAATACATAGAAGAAAGGAGTTCTGTTTGTTTAAATTTGCAGAGTTCTGTTCTTTTTTAGTTTAACAGTGATGCAAGTATATTTTTATTGGGTAGAAACACACAATTCTATTTTGTCACAAGTATATCAATGTAGACGTTAGTTTTTTAGCTAAGGCAATTATATTAATGTTAGACACAACTAATATCTTCTTATATCGAAAAATAATGCTATTGAAGGAAAGTTCTTAATCATTAGGTGGTTCCCTCTGAATATTTTGTTTTTGAAACCAAACATATATAAACATATTTTTTCTATATTGTCTTACGTACACAAAAATATACGTATAAAAAGATACGCGGGGTTTTTCTCTTGTTATACAGTGTTATTTTTCATTTTACAGCAAGAAAGGTTTTGAGTAATTCTAAATTTTTTTTTTTTTTATCTTTTATGTACATACAAAAAGCTTAAATTTCAGCAAAAAACTAATTTAAACAATGTACAAATAGGTTGAAACTAAACAGATTTGCAGTATTTTAAAAGTAGTACTCCTGAAATAGTCAAAAAAATATATATGTAAAATCTCAATATTTATATCAGCCTGTGGCAGTACTACAAAAGTTTAAATATTGTTTTTCACTTTGCATCACAGCTAATTCAGTTATTGCATTCAAATTGTTTGTTTTTCGGTCAATTTTCTAAATGTCCGCCCCGTTCCACTGTGCGCGAAGGCATGTGTCAAATTGATTAAAAATATCGAAAATTACCCATAACAAGAACAACAACAACAAAAGCAAAAACAGCTACTGCTTTGTGGCTAAAATTTCAAAGTGTGGCAGCTGGGTGGCAGCTACTGGCTAATATACAGTTGTAGTACTTTGTAGGGCCAACCTAGCCACACCCATATTGCTGGACACGCCTAACTGCTGCTGCTGCTGTGTTAGTGAGTTACATTTAATTTCATTAAATACAGTTCATTGATTTTTCATTTGAAATTAAAACCATTATTAGTCTTATGCAAATTAAATTTGACATTAATATAATTATTTTAATTATGGTGCATAATCATTTTGTGCTGCATGCACACATGCTTTTAAATGTTAGTTGATAACTACAAAAAAATGTGGTGTAAAACTTAATTTGTGCATTGTTTACATGCTTGATTTATTGCTATAGTGCGAGTGGAAGCACATTTTTATAAATAACATTGATTTGACACCACAAAAATTTATTCAATTTATTTATTACAAACCCCAGCTGCTTGCAGCTAAGTAGATAACATCTGTCAGTGTTGCTAACTTATCATGATCCTTAATAAAAGGGTCTTATTTTTCTCATTCCGCAGTCGCTTATTCTTGCAGCAGCCAATGAAAATCTGACACTATACAAATTGACCGTCATACAAAAATTTATTACATCCATTTGTTACATTATCTGATGAACTAGCCTAACAAGTTTACAACAAATGTGAAATATACTAAACCTAAAATAAAATATAACTTAAGGTTTGTTAACAATGTAACTTATGACAAAAGGGTAGGGTAGACCCTTGAATTGATTTAAGATTGATTTATTGACAGCAATAAAAAAAGCTACACATACATATGAGTACGTTTCCGAAGTTTCGACACTTTTCGTATAAGCAAAAATCGATTAAAATCTATATAAAGCGTGCCTTTTCTAAGGCAGTACTGACTTTGATTTTATACCAAACAAAAATCCGGAGAATATATTCTGCAATTAGTTTTGCAATGCAACTTCGACAGCAACAATTACTGGATCTGATGAATAACAAAGTTTTCGACCTCATTTTCAAGCACTTGTAGCTATATATTCTTAATAACACAACTAAGGCAGGCAATGCATTTAGAGGAGAGTAAAAAAGAGTGATGTTGAGGTGATGGTTTTTTTAGAAGAACTTTGTTTAGAGTTTTAAATTTCTAAAATTTGGTAAAATATACTTTTATGTTTAAAAAAAAATGTTATGGTTTTTTCAAAAATAAAGATGGCGCTGGCTATAACAATTGTTGTAAAAGACGTCTTGTCGCACTGCGGGTATTCTGCTGGCTCCTAGGTTGACCCGAAAAAAAATAATTTTAATATTTTAAAACAAATAATACGAAGACGTTAGTGTTAAAAACGTAATTAAATCGCTATATATATACACAAAAGAATTATTGTTAACATTCTTTGAAATGTTCCCCTTCTCAAATATACCGGTTTGAGCAAATAAAATAAACTATATAATAAAATAGCAGCTATTGTAACTTCATTTTTATATCATATCGAACTCACTTTTTTTAATATTTTTTAAAAATGTTGTTAAATCATTTAAAATAAAAAAATGTTTACTCTGGGATGCCAATAAAAGTATTGCCGGCCATAATGTTGACTTCCAACGCGTCGATTATTATTGGTTTGCCAGTGTAGACTAGCGACTTTACGAAACCCCAAAGAAAATAATCAAGAGGGTTCAAAACACAAGATCTAAAAGGCCAATTTACATGTTCATTTCGCAAAATTATGCATTCATCCAATGTTTCCTTGAACAAATTTATTGTTTCATTTTCTGTATGACACGTAGTACCATCCTTACTTACTTACTTACTTAGATGGCGCCTACAACCGTAAGTCGGTTTCCGCCTGTTGTAAGAAATTGCGCCAGTCATTTCTGTTTTGCGCTTGCTGGCGCCAGTTGGAAGCTCCAAGTTTCGTTGTCCTCCACTTGGCCCCTCCAACGGAGATGCGGTCGTCCTCTTCTGCGTTGTCCGCCGCTGGGTACCGAATCGAATATTTTCTTCGCTGGAGCGTCGTCTTCCATCCGCTCAACATGACCTAGCCAGCCAAGCCGCTCGATTTTTATGCGCTTTACTATGTCGATGTCGGCGTATAGCTCATACAGCTCATCGTTCCAACGTATTCGTTACTCGCCATTGACGCAGATTGGTCCGTAGATTTTACGAAGGATCTGTCTCTCGAACGCTCCTAAAATCTTTTCATCAGAGCTGCTCAACGTCCAGGCTTGTGCTGCATATAACAGGACGGACATGATTAGTGGCTTATAGATCGTGACTTTTGTTCGTCGAGTAATACCATCCTGCTGGAACCATATCTCTTGTACATTCATGTCATTCAATTGGAGAAAGAAAAAAATAATAATCATGGCTATAGAGCCATGAGAGCATGATAGTATTGCTATAGGCAAATACCATTGACCATAGTAATGCGTTTGTTAACCTAATTTTTTAAAATATATGGTTCGATGACTTCATCAGCCTACACACCGCAATAAGCTGTGCATTTTTTGGGATGCAACGTAGTTTCAATAATCTCATGTGGATTATCTTCGCTCCAAATGTGATAATCTTGCTTATTGACATTACCATTGAGCCAAAAATGAGCCTCATTGCTAAACAAAATTATTCTATAAAACAGTTGTTTGAATGCCAGTTGATTTTGGGCCCACTTCCTAAAATATTGCAGCAGACGATGGTCATACAGCTTCAATTCTTGGATTTTGAATCTTGTTAGTGTTCGAACCAAAATCTTTGCATAAAATTTTCCACGAAGTGGATGGTTAAATACTCGTACCAAGCTGTTGTGAACGACGTCGAATCGATAAATTTTAATCTTTGTTAACACTCTCCTGAATATTCAGTACGATCTCTTCTTATGCTTATCGGTGCCAGTGCACCTTGCTAAATGTTGCGCAAAAACGGTCAACAATACTATGAATAGCGATCCCAGATAGTCGATTATATCAGATGTAATATGATACAAGAGCACTATGAGTTGTGACGTACCTTTTTCTCGCCGAGGTATCACTCGCCTGTGTCCAGGGTTCGATCATAAAAATTTATAACGCTGCGTTTGAGGTTCATCGTTTTATTATTATTTTTACTATTATTTTTTTGCTTTTCATTACAATAAATTATTGCTTTTGTGTAAATTTATATATTTAAAGCATAAACACTTAAAAAGATAACCTTTGGAGTTAAATGTCCTGCATGGTATGCCCTGATGTACTGGCGGAATTATGGTATGTCGGAATCTGAAATGCTTCTGGTCGTAATCAAGTCAACCCCTCAGCACAACGCGTGAATAGATTCGTAGAAAGGAATGCTAGGGTAAGACTCAGCGCATGTCAGCTCAGCAGCACAGTGTGTGAAAAGACTTAGAAAATACTTAGAAAGGAGTGATTGGTTTTACAACACATCCCGCGGAATCTAGGTCAGAAGCTTGTTACTTAGGAGTAACTTACTAAGTTCAGTGCCGCCGCAAGAAACAATTGTTATCTATGGCTGGTGGTCGAAGTCACCCCGGCTTGGCTGCAAAGCGAATGCCTGGCATGTTCATGCATCAGATGTTTTTGGCATATGACTGTATTACGTGTTTTCACCACACACAGTGTTGGTAATCGAGAAAATCATGACAGGTGGTTGCAGTTTACATGTTCACTCGGCCCAATGTTACTAATGCTTAGCTTAGTACTATAAATTTATTTCAGATTTCTTTGTTGAACTTTGTTGAAGCATATCAGGATAAAATTATAAATGAATAAAAATTGACAGCTTGCAATCTGGCAATTGGTTGAACAGAAATAACTGTCTGTAGATAGTACTGGTAAAAAACATACCTCCTCATTTGAATTAAAATTTTTACTGTATAGAAAGTTTTGTATAAACCAGAACAAATGATAATCGGGAGGTGCTAGGTCTGGAGAGTTTGTTGGGTGTGGTAGTATATCCCTTCCCATCCAAGCTCTAAAAGCTTTTGCCAAGGGTCAAACTTGTATGTAGTTTCGGATAATCCTGTTGATAATCCTTTTCCTATTCACTAATTATAGCCTTTTATATTTAAGTGCATTATTCAATTTCTCCAACTGATGACAGTACACTTAAGAATTTATCGTTGCTCGGTAGAAGCTCAAAGTATACGATTCCTTTGAAATCCCACCAAACAGATAGCATAACCTTTTTTTGCTAATATTGACTTTCGAAGTGCTTTGAGCTAGTTCATCTTTTCTACGACAACCCATTTCTCGTCCATAGTAATGATACGTTCAAAAATGGATAATTTTCTTGGCGTTTGAGAAGCAAATCACAAACGCCAATGCGACGGCACAAATTTTTTTTTTTGTAAGATGATGAGGAACCCATATATCGAGCATATATTTGAAAAGAGCATCTTTTTTAATTTAATTTAATTTATTTAATTTAATCTTTCAGTAATTTCATGAGTTGTTGTTCGTCGGTTTTCATCAATTAATGCCTTTATTGTGTCTTTATCAGCATCAACTGGGCTTCCAGAATGTTCTGCATCTTCGAGATCAAATTTGCCGGATCGAAATTTTGCACACCATTTTTGCAGTGGTGCTCTCTTAATACATTTTTTTCATACACATCGGATCATTTTTTTCTTGCTTCAACAGCATTTTTACCTTTTCTATATTAAAAAATTAAAACATGCCGAAAATGCCGTTTTTCACTTTTGATATTTAAAAGGCTATCAACAAAAATCTATCAATCGAATTTTTTCACAAGCAAGTCTTGCTATATCTGCTGTCAAAATACATATGATTATGCGACTTCAGTGTGAAGTTGGTCATGGAAAAATGCAATTAAGACCTCTGTTGGGAAAAAACGAAATTACTTTCCGAACAACTGTTCGGAACTAAAAAAATGTTTTCAAATTTAAAACTCAGAATACGTTTTAAATATAGCGTGTGTGTAAAATATCCAGTCTATACATTCCTTAACTGTTTTGAATTGCTAAATTTTGTTCTAAGACCCATACTAAATATTACTTAGACGTTATTTTTTAAATCGCCAAAAACACCGAAGGTATTTAAAACGCCAAGTACAATATTTATTTTCTTGTCTTTTCTACCAGAAGCACTTGGATAGAAGTCTATAATTTTTTATGTGTTGTAATTAATAAACCTAAGTAGATATCTCCCCTACTTAGCTAATCATAAAGTAATCATATTAATGAATGTAGGTTCAACACGTAATATTTTATATATGGCACAACAGAACAAATAAAAATAATAAGAATAAAAGCAAAAGAAAAATATGAAAAACAAATATAGGAGCAACAAACAGAGGACGTAAGACGTTCTTTCACATTAGCAGAAACAAAGCAAACTAATAAAAGAAAACAATAAATATGAGTATTTTTTCCGTTTTTTTTTTCTTTCTTTTGTTTCTCTTTAAATCATTGTTTAAGTAACAATTGTATTTCCTCTTGTTTTTAGGTACTTAAAATACAAACACAAAGTATACCACCAGCTCGACAAAAAGACTGTTAGACAAACAAACAAACAAGCAAACTAAGGACAACAACTGCAAGACAAATAAATGAACAGCGCGAATCACAAGAAATCTACTCCATATTTAATCTCTTACAATGCCACAAACACGAGTGCAACAACAGTTAAGACTAAGCCAACAACGGTTGTCATTACACAAAAATAAGATGGCGTCTTGCTTTAACTATTTTCAAAGAAATCCAACTAAAATAACATAAGTAAAAAATTTAAACTAAAAAGCACTCCAACAGATTGCAAAAGCTTGTCTCAAGAAGCTGGAAATGATAAGCTAGAGAGCAGGATGAAGAGTTAAGTTTAAGAAAAACAAAAAATGGGGCAGCTCAAAGATACAACTTGGATTGTGGGAATTATGTGGAAAGCGGCGTGTGGTGCAAAAGGTGTGCAAGTAATGGAAATTCCGACTAAAAAATTGAAACAGCAGAGTTTAAAGAAATTTTGTAAGTTCTTATGAGGTGATAAAAGTGTTAAACTTTAGTAATATCGGTGTTTTTAAAAAATTTTTATAAAATAACGTAATTCAATGAGTAAATTGAAATTAAATTAAAGTATAATAGCTGTTAAAATTGGGACAAAAATAGCATTTCAAAATTACGAAATGAGTTTTGATGCGATGCACAGTGATTGAGACCCATACAAAAGTAATCAGTAAATAGAAGAATTCATCGTAGACCTATAAAATTTGGTTCGAATTGGCTATATTAAATCACAGACAAAAATATTTTGAAATACGCCCACAAAAATGATTCAGAATTTCTTTTAATTACACATACCCCCTATCTTCCATCCTTTTGGGGGTTCCCTGGCCCTATTAATTTTTGTCATTCAACATTTCTTCTGAACATACAGCTGCGCTCAAAAAAATAGCAGCGCCATAATGTGAAGTATTTCAACTGAGGAAAAACAAGTTTTCTTTTTTAAATCTAGTAATGTTTTCTTTTCAGTTTAAAGATATTATTACAGTACCATTTATTATCCAACTTCCAATAAAGCTAAAAAGTTTTGTATTTTTAAGATATTGTTTTGAAAAACGTTTATATTCCTTATTTCTGTGGCACTAAGGGATTTCTGGTGCTAACATTTTTTATCATCCGCTTTGTTGTTTGTGACATTGCACACATTCTAACTCTTGTTTCTACTTCAGTTTGGTATATTAAAGTGTTTCTGGCCATTTTTGCAGAACAACTCAACAAATTCTGTACGTCTTTGTAAGTATTCCCTTCAGATATTAACTTTTTTATCAGACGCCGGGTTTCTTCACTACAATGCTTTCCTCGACCCACTTAAAATAAAATTAATAACAATAATATCAAAAAAACACCATACATTAATATTCTCTTACTTTTAATGCCTAAAAGTTAGAAAATTTTGAGATTTAAACGATTATATCAGATTTTTATTGGTTCCTGCTATTATTTTGACCGCATCAATTTGTCGACTGTTTTAAACTATGCATTATAACTTCAACACGTGCAACAACTATACCAAAATTATTAATCATTTTGTTTTGTACTCACACACCATAACGGTTAATACAGAAGTTGAAATACAAGCAACGATCATTGAAAGTAGGGCGCGCTGCTATTATTTTGACTGCAACTGTACATAACTCCTTCTAGGGGGTCTCTTCATAAAAAATACAAAAACTGTTGCAGCTTATACCTCTCCAGAATTGGCCCCTAGAAGTGTCGAATATTTGATCCGATGCCATTATTTTGCATCCTTATCCCCCTATCTCACATCCTTCTGGGGGCCCCCATACAAAAAACACAAAAACCTTGCTTGAGTTAACAGTGCAAGCATTTACATTGCTAGCATTTACATTGCTAGCATTAACAGTGCTGGCATTAACAGTGCTGACATTAACAGTGCTGGTATTAACAGTGCTAACGTTTGCATTGATGACATTATCAGTGGTGACGATATAACATTGCTAACGTTAACAATAGATTTCCTACCACTTTTGTAGTCACAGCACAAAAATAAAAATATTTCAAGCTAGAAATGTATGAAAACTTTCTCTCTTATAATCATTTATATCGTGCTCTTTTGAGTTGAGAGCATAGAAAAAAACTGTTACAATTGCGTTTATTTCTATTGTTCTTAGAACGCGAAGGAAATAATTTGAGGAGAGAATTAAGCTAGTTTTATTTTTGTTAATTAATTAATACCTCAAGAAAATTTTTTAAAAGAAACATAGTTTTGAAATGGAGTCACAAGACCATTGATGCTATTCCATGTCCAAAATAAGCTGACAAATGCTGTGTATCTTTTAAAAAATACGCTCAATAGCATCACTGTAAGCTGATTAGCAAAAACCAGCTGAAAAGGCGCAATACTTACAGCGCTACAAAAGCGCTTTATGGATTCTCTGATGAATTTTGTTTTTGTTGTTCATTTTTGGTTAAAAATTTGTTTATGAAACTAAATATTTATTTAAAAATAAACAAAATATTTATTAAACATCGTTCCTGTAGTATACACGAGTAAGAGTAGAATACGAGAGAGTCACAGACACTTCAAAAGAGCTGCACATAGTGTTGCCAAATAGTCCGATATATCGGAATTGTTACGATTTTCAGACTTAAATCCGATGAGCCAATATTTGGCCAAAATTCTTCAAAATGTTACGATTTGAGAAAAAAAATCTGATAAAAAAGCTCAGTACCACATTTTTGATTATATAAAAATTAATCTTATTGCTAATAATTTAATTTAATAAAGGCAATTAAAAATATGTCATAACAAATAAATTGAACATGATTGAATTATATATAATTTTAATGCAAAATTATTTCAATAATACTAAAATACAAAACAAATATAAAAACGAATATTCTTTGTCATGTTTATTAACAAACAGGATTAAACTGACAAGCTGACAAGCAGACAAACGAGGTTAAAGTAGAAAAACTGACAAACAGCATTAAAGTTGATAAACAAAAAAAAAAAAATAAAATTAATACAAATGCCACAAATATCAAAGTTATATTAAAGCTTATTGTTGGAATTCCAACTCATGACCTACCATAGAAAAGTGCGATGGGAAAATATTGTAGAGTGTGAATTTTCCCAGCAGCAGCAATAAAAACAGCAACAACAACAAGAGCAATAATAATAATGATGGTGCTCATTATGCAAAAATAACTGCTGCAAAAATGGCGGAAATTGAATTAATTTAAACTGACACATTTACAAATGTACGCTGGGACACAAACACATGCCAGCAAATACACACGCATACACATACATACAGCTGCTGTTAGTGTAGGGAACATTTAACATTTTCTGCAACTGTGCACGTTTTAATTTGCGCTTAAATGAAGTCCAAATTGTGGGCAACCGTTGCATACATTATAAACAATAATGGGGGGAAAAAAAAATAAACAGAAACGTAGTGATACAGCAAAAAAGGTAGCAATAGAGCTCAGGGAATGCCGGTTTAAATGAGCAGACTGTCTGTGCAGTCAGTCTTCTAATTGCGCTTCACTTAGTCACACACACACACACACATTTACATTTACGCATTTTTGTTTTAAAAAAAAAAAAGAAAAAAATGGCAATAATAATATACAAACGGAATTGAAATTATTGTGGAAATATACTGAAGTAGCCACCGGAAGAACAAGTTATGCCATTACTAAAGCGTGGGCACAATAACTCTGTATCTTGCTACCCTCTCTTTCTCCGCCCCCCCCCCCCCCTCGCTTGTTGGCTCTGCTGTGATAGTTATTTTTATTTTATTTTACGCTAATGGCTGACATCGTCCTTTCAATGCAATAGAGTGATTTTTACACACAAAAACTACAATGCAACAATTTGTAGCAATTTATGTACGATTTGTGTTTAGTGCAAAAATAAACACAAACACAAGCAAACAAAACATGTATACACTGCGAAAAATAAAATCTACTGAATAACGCGCTGTTTGGCTTGCAGTTGATAGAGTTTGTTTTGAGCACGATACTTGTTGTTGCTGCATGTTTCGTGCTTATTTTAAGTTCTACAAGCGTGTTTGTGTATGTATGTGTGTCAATGTTTGGCAGTCACTTTCGTGTCGTGTTTTATGGCCGTACAATTGTCAAAAACTGTTCAGTTCTAAAATCTACTGAGCTGATGCATAGATTTTTGGGCATGTTCTTATAATATTTTAAGCCATAACATGAGGTACTCGTAAGAGTGCTTAAAAAATTGTTAATGTTTGATGTCACTAACTTGATTCATGGTAATGCGGAAAAATATAAGGCTACAACATTTTTGTTTATGTCTTTTTACATACTCTTAATGTTACTTAAAACGTGTAATTTTCAGTGCGATTTCTTTATATTTTTTGTTCACTTTTTGGGGTATACCTACAGCCTTTACTATTCGTCGTATAAGGACAAAATATATGCCAAATTATCAGTTACATGGCGATTGAAACGAATATTGAACTTTAGATTTTGTCGCTCTTTGATAAAATCACAAAATAGCAAAAGGAAGAAAAATTCACGTTTTCGTTTGGGAAAAATTATGCTTCAGTAGTTGCTTAAGATGTTGTTATGGATGTTGGTGAGGATCGTGCAAAAATCACGAACGCAATATCGTGTCGTTTGTTAAAACGAATCATTCTACAAATATTTCTAAGTAACTGCTTGTGTTGTTGTTATTAAATTGTATTTAAAAGTACATTTATATATATGAATAAATATATGCAGTTGCTTTCGTTTTTGTTGTTTGTTATTATTTTTGTTAATTTTCATACACACAGCAACAAACTAAATTAATACTACATTAATTAATACAACAAATAATACAGACGTATGTAGCTGCAGAGCCAGTATGTAGCTAATAAAAATTGTCTTACTACAGCACAGATTTACATATGCAGAGAGTGTGTATGGTCGTTGTGCTATGAAAACTTCATTTATTTTTTAAATATCATAATAGTAAATTATTCTTAAATTATTATATTTATTCCATATAAAAAAAATATTTTGTTTGCTAAAGCTTAAATGCTTAAGTGGAATCACTTAAGTTAAAATGTACCAAATGTGAGAAACTGAAAATTTAGGTTTTTTTTTATTTTGCTGCATAATTCTTTTTAATTCTGTCAATTAAAAAAGGTTTAACTTATGCGAACAAGAGCCTGGTGAACTTAATCAAAAAATGCCTAAAATTGGCTTAGTGAATTTCATTTGTAAGCCGACGATATATAAATTCTTTACTTTTCCTGAAATATTTATTGCTATTTACTAAGCATAAAATTGAATAACATTTATTTTTAACCAACATTAAATGAACAAGAACAACAAATTTATCACCAAATATATCAAACAAAAATTTCGAAGTCTACGATACTATCAAAACTTTGTATTTTAAATTTTATTTAAGCTCTTAAGGCGGTCTTCTCATTCAAAACCCGTTTTTTGGACCCTTTTTAAAAAAATTCTTATTTGAAAACGCAAAGACTAATTGAAAACTTTAATTATTTATTGTATTACAAAAGGTTCAAAGTAAATAAAAAAATTTTTTTTTGCCTCGATACGTGGGCTGTTCAAAAAGTAATGAGACTTCAAAGTTGGTGGTGAAAAAAAAGGTGTCGTCACGGCGGCCACGATTCCGGGTCTCCGGAGCGTCTGAAATGAAAAAAAAACGGGGTTATAATCAGTATAGATGTAATTCTCGGGTGAACCTCAAGCTTAATTTTGTGATTTTTTTTGACAAAATGGCGGCCATTAAAAAAAAAAATTTCAATTTCGGGTTTTTTTTTGTAGTTTAGTGTAAAAAAAAAATAGTAAAAAATTTTTTAAAATTATGGTCGAGGTTCACCCGAGAATGGTGACAATTCTGCGTCGATTCCACTTTGTTTCATGAAAATCGGTTTAGTTGAACTGGAGATATCATGGCCGCCAGTTCGAAAAACGTGGGTTCGAGATAAACGCGTTTAAAGTTTGAAGTAATTTTTTTGGGAAAAAAAAAAAAAAAATCAAAAATGTTTAAATGCAGTTTTAAAGAGCTGACAATTTTTACTTACAAATATTAGTCGGCGATGCCAGCTCCATACAGGCTCCATTTTCCCAGAGCTTCCTTCATGGTTTATGGTGCATTCTTCGTCATGAGTATCAAGCCAAATTTGGTAAGCCTCTGGCTCTTCTTCCTTCTTGGCTTCCCAATACTTGCAGCTGTTACACAGACGAGATTTTACGACAGTGTCAACAATTTTTTTGGTATGCTTGGCAATCAAAGTTGTGACACCATAAAGGGAAGCAAAGCCACGCTTCTTCCAAGTCCCATCCCCCGACACAGTAAATAAAGTGGGATCGCACTCTGGATTCGCTTCGATCATAGCCTCTTTTTCTTCTCCAATAGCTTTTGAAATGACATGTTCGTACATGGCTTTTCCAGCAACGTACAAATTTTGTAGGATAGTATAGTACAGATTGTTGGACAAACTTTGTCCGAGGTCCATGAGGCCACAAAACATGGTTATACCTTTTGGCCCAATCCCTAAAAGCCGCATGGCAACAACCAAGCGTCGATTAATTTCATATGATTTTCCGATCATAGGTGACGAAGGAATATATGTTGTGCGTGGGCAGGCGCAGTTCAAAGCGATTTTAAATCCAACTCCATTTGGTGAGGCTTCTGAGAACTCAATTTTTTGCTTGCATGAGGCACAAATTACCAACGCTGACAACGTGGTAAACACAGAACAGAACTCGAGAATGCAATACTTCAAATTGTTTTTGATTGATACTTCGTCGTCTTCGTTATTCTTGAATTTCTTGGCCGATGTACTGGTATATTCAGAATCCTCTGGTCTAAGATGCTGATTTCCACTAAACCCGCGTTTTTTAGCACGATTCTGACGCTCACTTGGGCGTTTTTTTTTTTTTTTATTACTTTTCCGATCCATTTTACAAAAATCACAATAAATTTATGAAAATTTACTTTTCCGTTCACTGAAGCGCACGCGTCTGTTGCTCAACTCGATACAAACTGAACTAAATGATGCTTTCAGTTGAACACCTGGACTCAAAAAATGCTTCAACCCCTAAAATAAGCAGAAATGTGTATTCGTATGTTTGTATGAATATGTGTGCAAACACGTTTTTACCTAACAATAAACATTTTCAACGGAATTCGGTGGTTACTTTATGCCGCTTCGTTCGAAAATGAGTCGAAAAAAATAGCTCATTTTGACGAAGACCTTGCTTCACAAAAAAAACTGTATCTTCTAAAGTATTTCGAATTTCTAAAAATCCTTTTAGGGGCATATTCACAACTACCCAAGCTATAAATAAATGCAAAAAAAAAAGTAAAAAAAAAAGTTGCTCAATGAGAGACCCCCCTTAAAAGAATTCTTAACTAAAGCTCTATAAATGAAGTGGTCCTCTCTTGCTGTTGGTTTTAGCGCTTTGTGCCATTGTTTTATATTTTTAATGCTCCCATTCTACCTTACATCTTGAAATGCATTATTAATAATGTGACCTTTGGTGACTTTTGGTGAAATTCCGGAATAGATTCCGGAATCTGGATGGAATTTTGAAATGATATACAAGTACAAGTATTTATACAAGTATTTTTACATATACTGGGATATACAAGTATTATTTTTTTTTTTGTGGCGGCCGTGGCGTGGTGGGTAGAGTGTGTGGCCCATACGTCAGAGAACCCTGGTTCAATTTCCACCTGACACAGAAAGCTTTTTCAATTGAATTAATTTTTCTGTTCGGCTGTCACCTCTCTGCAGACACTGGCAAATCACAGAGAGTAAAAACTGCCATGAGAAGCTTCTTGAGAACATAAGCCGATCGGAGTCTGAAATGACCATTTATATATTATTTATTTTTTTGAACAGAAAACAGAAATCAAGTCAAATATAGGAAATACAGCGCCCAGCTTTTGATACATCACCTAATCTGACAAGAGTGGCAATCGCATACTTTTGGATCGCAAACATTACTTTTTGTTTTCTTTACCACATTTAAAAAAAAAAAAGAAAGATATAGTAAAGTTCGGGAGAAAGAGATAGTCTTCTGTCCTTCTTATGACGAATTCAAGTCCCTATTATTAAAAAAGTCGCACACTGAGAAAAAAAACATACTTTAAAATTAAACAAAAAATTTTAAAATATAATTTTAACGCGTTTGTGTTTCTACAGAATAAAATTTAAAATAAGCGTGTTTAGTTTTTTTTTTATAATTCACATTTCATATTCTCAATTTTTTTACAATTTTCTCTTATTAATTCTTTTTTATAACAAAAAATTCGTCGCTATCTGAGATGGAATTTAAAAATTATGTGTAGTAGAGTCATTGAGCAGACAATTTAGACCAAGCTGAGAAAAACCATTTGATTGTTTGAAAATATTTTTTAATTGGACTTACAAAATTTAAAGGTAAGATGAAATAAAAACTAATTAATTATTTTAATATATAACATATTTCAATATTTCAAGCTGCAATAAAACAAACGTCATCGAATGGAGTTCAGATTTAGTATTCGAGGGGTCCCAGGGGTCGCTCATCACGAATCTGACGTCAAAAACGCAAAAAACTTCAAAAAATGGCATCGAAAAAATGGAGGCTTAAAATATTTGTTTTCAATATAAAAACTTTTGTTTTAAATTTTTTTTTTAAATAAATGTTTTTAAACTAAAAATGTTTACATTAAAAGTATATTTAAAAACATTGTTTTGAATACAAAAGCTTTTGTTTTAAATTTTGTTTTACAAACATTTGTGTTTAGCTTAAATGAAATTGTTTAAAGCTCTATTTCAACAACATATTCATTTAATATGAACACAATTTCATTTAATTTTAACACATATTTCCCTCAGTGCAGGAAAACTTCCTCGGTTTCATCATTTCAACAAATATTTTGGAATATTTTGGAAGAGAGCAGAAAATTTCGGGATTCCGAAGATTTGCTTTGAAACACCGGAACTTGTCTTTAAATTTCGGAATGATCCAATTTTTCGAAACGGTTGGTCACATTAGTTATATGCCGATTTTGAGGACCATCTAAGGAGCAGAGCAATCTCTGAATCTGTCAAATGCCGCTGAGCCTCTGAACACTAACTTTTCTGCAAACCTTTCTCCATACCTTTCTGCACATTTTGAGAGAACTCAAATAGATACTTAATAAATTATATATATTTTAACGGTAAGTTTCACTCGACTAAAATAACTTTTTTAAAATTGGACGAGCAACTTTCTTCCTTTTTTTTTTTTTGTCAGTTAATTGGGACTGACTCGATGGTAAACAAAAACTTTTAGAATCGAACTTTCAAATAATCAATTTTGAACAGAAAACTCTGTCTAGAAACTGTAGTGCACTGTATCTATGTAGAAATATTTTTAAAACGGTTATGTCAGTGATATCGATGTGTTTCTATAAGGTTTTTGAAAAAGCGTTTTAATTATATAATTTTTAATGTCATAAATTTCGCGAAATTTGTATAGCGTTGCCGATTTTTTAAGAAATGTTAAAATTTATATCGTTCGCAATTAGTTCTTAAAAACTATATGTATGCTTTTCACTGTCAAGATTTTATTTCTGCTTTGCCCTTAAATTCTCTTCTTTAAAGATATTTTTTCAATACTATCTCATAAAAAGCGAAATTTGCATAACTTGCCAATAGCAACACAACCGACATGCAAGCCAAACTAAGCAGAACTATCAAATGATACCTGCAAATAGCAGATAAATTTTGCAATATTGATAAGCGTGCCTAAATCAATTTTTAAAGCTTCCGGTTAAAGTTATGTCACTGCTTTGCACTGTATCTACACTTGACTAGGAATACTCATCGTTTGCAGATTTGACAAGTATTTTTGTGAAAACCACAACCAACATCAGAGGCACATGCAGCATGCGGTAAGCATACCGCAAAAACTGGCTGCAATTTGTTTTTTCTTGGTATTTTAGGAGTGAATGTGTGGTAAGAAATGTTGTTGCGGAAAATTCATTTATTTAAGAGGTTCAAACTGTCATGTGTAGAAATATATTAGGATTTAAATGTTGAAATCAATTTGATATGGAATCTTGAACAAGGAATCAATAACACAAAATTTATTGCAGCAAAAAAGTGAGCGTAACATTTGCTGATAAGCTAAAATTGTTTTACGTATTAAAAAAAACACGAAGGAGCTCTTAGCAATTAATTATAAGTAATTAAAACATGCAATAATATAAAATACTGTAAAGGCAGCCCAGGATAATTTTTCTTTCCATTCAGTCTTCTTTCTTTTTGACTATGCAAGAAAATAAAGAGTACAGTTTTGGCTATTTTTATGGTTAAGTAGCATGTTCTTCGTTAATTTTTGCACTCAACATTTGCATGTTCATTGTGCGTTTTTCTCCAGGTTAACATTTTGTCAGTATAAGATAAACATTCTCAGCTCTTAAAGAAGCTCTAACTCATAATTTGCAGGGATTTTTATAAATTCATAAAAATAATCAAGTTTCTTATTTTTCTTTCAAGAAAATTAATTTGTTTACTTTAACAAAACAAAAAAAAAGTCAATTTTGTTTCAAGCTTAAATATTTTTTTATTGCCACCCTGCAGGAAAGTGAGCTACTAGGTAAGAGAAGTGGTAATCCATAGATTGTATGGCTATGCATTACCTTCATCGATGAATTTTTACACTGGGATGTCATAGAAAATGTAATACATCCCTTACTGCATCACACAGTTATTGAAGAATTCTTATGTTATTATTATTATTATTATTATTATTATTATTATTTATTCAAAAAATTCGTACAATAAGAACAAGTTCTTTTCCTACACAAAGTGATGACTTAAGGATTAAATATTACAAAATAAATTTAACACAACTTAAAATAGCTGATATACTCGAAGAAATATAATGTCTAAGCAAAGATATAATAAAATGACCTTTTAAGAACTATAAAAATTTAATTTAGGAAATTTAAAGAAGAAAAAAGGAGAGATAAATTTAAGAAAGAGAGAGATAGAAAGAGAGAGCTGGTTACCATTTGTAAAGTAGTTAACTAAAAAATTTAAATATAGCTTGCTTAAAGTTTCCAATACCAACAATGCATTTCAAGTGATTAGGTAAAGAGTTCCATAGTCTGATGGCGTTAATGAAAAAAAGTCTTGTAGAGTTAAGGTATTTAAAGTTAGGTACAATTAGCATGTTACTTCGACTAGACTGGCTGAATTGTAGTTTTTCAAAAAGGTATAGTGGAGTTTTATAGTGAATCAGCTTATGAAGGAAAATGCAGTTTCTGGCGTTAGTGTAGTTAGTAATGTTACAACCAAGGATAGAATTCCTATACTGAGATAGACATACCTTGTTGCATGATTGAATGCTATTTGCAGTTTATGTTCAGAACACGATTCTAATTTACTATATACGTTTTCCGAGTAGGTAATTATTGGTAAAATTAGTTGTATCACAAGCTTATGTCTTATTTCAACGGGGGTAAAATCAGCAGACATTCTAAGATTTCGCAATATATAGTACATTTTGCGTATAATGCTATTTACATGATCAGTGCATGTTAGTGTTGAGTTGACGTGAAAGCCAAGACTTACAACACTAGTTACAAAATCAAGCTTTTTGTTGCCAATAAACAAGTGTGGAATATTTTCAAAATACATTTTAGACGCTGAAATCGGTAGCACAAAAGACTTCAGCGCATTTAGCTGTAGACCATTACTAAAGGCCCATAGGTTAATATTGTAGAGATCTTCATTCATTCTATAGCTTAAGTCTTCTAAGAGTCCCGTTCTACGCGAGAGATATAATTGAACATCATCCGCATAGGCATGAATGGAAGAAAACTTACATGTTGAAAAAATGTCATTTATAAAAACGGAGAACAGCAAAGGACCAAGTATGGAGCCTTGGGGCACTCCACTTCGTACTAATTTGAATTGAGAAAACTTATTTCCGACACTTACTCTCTGAAATCTGTTCGACAAGTAGCTTCCTAAAAGATTTACAGCACTATCACAAAAACCATACCAACATTTAAGTTTTTGACATAACAACAAGTGATTTACGGTATCGAATGCTTTTGAAAAGTCAAGCATGCATAGAAGAGTAACCAGACCATCATCGTATGATTTTCTAATATCATCTAATACCTTCATTGTAGCAGTTATGCAGCTATGACCAGCACGAAAGCCGGATTGTAAAGGAGAAAGCAAGCTATTACTGTTCAAAAATGTTGAGATCTGATCTGCCATAATAGATTCGCATATCTTAGACAACGAGGACAGAATACTTATAGGCCTGAAATCACAGGCTTCAGATGCTAAAGCTTTTTTGGCAACAGGTATTACTTTTGCAGTTTTCCATGAGTGAGGGAAGACAGACGTTGTAAAACAATAATTAATGATATGTGCTAGCGAACTAAGTACGTGGGGTAAAATAAGTTTTATAAATTTAACCGAAATACCATCCTCACCAGTAGCATTAGATTTAATTTTCATTATGCCCTTGCCAACATCACTCTCATTAACAGCAGAAAACTGAAAATTTTGTTCCACTATTACATCTACAATTGTTCTAACTCCCAGATTGCCATTGCTAGAGAGAAAGAAATTGTTCAGAACGTCAGGATCTACGTTACAATCATCAGCAGATTTTTTCCCAATACCAAGGGATTTTAAATTCCCCCACAGCACCTTAGCAGGAAGTGAAGTATTGAGCTTAGCAGAACAGTAGTTGATTTTAGATTGTTTCGTAACTAATACTGAAGCATTTCTGGCAACTCTGTAGTTTTCCCAGTTCTCCGTTGAAGGACTCTTTTTCCAACGATTATGCATTTTATTTCGCTTCTTAATTGAGTTTTTTACGTTACTGTTAAACCATGGGCAGGAAGCATTTTTGATAACAGTGGTACGAGTGAGAACATGCCTTACAAAAAGATTATTGAGCACATTAAAAAAAAATTCAACTTTTTCGTCAATACTAGGCAGAAACCATATATTATTCCAGGGAACTAAAAACGCATCATTATAAAGTGCAGGAAAATTAATAGCTTTAAAGTCTGGATATTATGCTGGATATGATGTTACTCGGAAATGCGTCGATGTTTTTTGAAATATCAATGTACATTTTGATGCATCGAATCAAAGAAATACATCAATTTCACAAGAATCCTCAATTAAACATGATAGTAACGCAAGAAGAGCAGAAAGAGTGGCGCACACATTACCTCTTCACTTACCTTGGTATGCATTATTTCTTCTATATTATTTTCTACAAGGAATTCTTCAAAGAAAAATAAGATGCAGTCCTCATTTTCCTTCTGGGCAGTTAAAAATCTCAGCCCAGTAAATAAGTAATTTTTTAAATTCCATTCTTGATCTGCCACTTCACTTTGCTGCATCGCACTTGAATAAGTGTCAACATATCCTGAAGATGCTCTTAGAACACACACACACACACAACCCCAACAACCCCAACAAGTACTCGTACAGAAGAAAACAAATTTAATTTGTTAGCAAACATAACAAAAACAAAAACGACGCTGATGTTTACGAAAAGCAAACATAAACTAAGAAATGCAAAAAAATAAAACGTGATAAATGAACGTGGAATAAAATTCAATCCTTTAGCAACCGGAAATGAAACTTAGCTCACAAGCTTACTCGACTCAACACGACTTTGCAATCTGCAATCGACAGACCACCAAGCAGCACTTCCGGCTCGTAGCACAAAAGCACATGGATAGAGAACGCCAAATGGAAGACACCCGAGTAACAAATGAAATTACAAATGATACGTGAACGAACAGGAAATCCAGCCATGAAATAGGATTACACAAAAAACAAAAAAAAAAACACAAAAAAACACCATTGAAGAAATGTACGAAGCAACTTCAAGCTGTCAATCGCAAAGCTGAAGGAAGAAAGAATAAAAAATTAAATTAATGTATGGGCATCAGAAAACAGCCAACAAACGCGAAAATTGTGGGGCTAATGTGAGGGGAGCAAAAAAAAGTTGACATGTAAAAAACAAGTTTGGCAAAAAAGTTTAACTCGAGAGTGTTTTGGTTTGTATTGTTTGCGCGCACCAAGTTGAGAACATCAATCAACGCAAACAATCCATCCAGCATTTGTAAAAGTGAGCAATCGAGTGAGTGAAAAGCATTCTGAAAGTTTAAATCTCATGGGAGAGAACTTTAGGTTTTTTGTTAACTTAGGAATAAAAAAAATAAAAAAAACAAGTAAAATAATGCTCCAAGCACAAAAATGCGTCAAATAGAACAAAAACTTTTTCAATAAAGGAGTTAAAGTTGAGAAAACTACCGAACTAAGCTATTTATTAAAACTCATCAAGTGCTGAGAAAAAAGCTTACAATGACATATGATATTATTTAGAAATGAAGGGGGAATTCTTAAAAAAATAAAACATCAATTACAAAAGTTTTTAGAAATTTTTCAGGAGAGAATTTAAGTGAAATGTGAAGGTGAGAGTTTGCTTTTACAAAAATTGAAAAGCATTTGATATATACAAAAAACAATAGCTTTTTTGTGCGATGAACTGTTGAAAAGAATTGAAAACTTTTGAAATATTGAAAGCTATTGGAGCTTTTAAAAAGCTTTTAACCTTAAGAAGTTATTAAAGACTTAGGTGGGAAAAACTAGAACAAAAGCTTATCATATTCCCCTACTTATTTCCAACTCTCAAGAGTTTTCTTCTAGACATTTCTGATATTGGGTCTCAGGCATAAAAGTGATAAATTGCTTCTTACTCGATTTTTTGAGCAATTACTCGTTGTCATAAGCATAAAAAACTTTTACTCGTTTTTAAGATCTAGTTCATCGAGATGAATCCTGAGAAACTTTTTAAAACGAAAACTCTTAGGGCGTATATTCTCGAAACGTTATGTATAATCCTGAGATGCAGCTCTCTTGTCTGAAAACTTTCTCGTTAAATGTTGAGTTATCTATGCAGTGAATTCACAATTTTTTAAGCAGCAAAGAATGCCGAATACTATTTAGAAAATAGTTCAATATAACCTGATAATCTCGGAAAATATTATTCACTCATATCGGTTCTAATTCAAAAAATTCTGTGCAATTTCACAGGGACCCAAATATTGCTATCCTACCAAAACTAAGTTTCTTGATTTACTAACAGCTTTTAAATTAATTTAAGATTTTTTTGTTATATTTGCATAAAAACAAAAATACTAAAAATATCATAGTATTGAAAACCATGCTCTGATATTACCTAAACTACTTGACCGATTATTTTCTTATTTCACATGATAATTTCTCATCGCATTAGCTGGTAGTTTAACAAAAAGTGAAAATAAGTTTTTTGAAAAAATTCTGAGAACGAACGAACAAACAAGATTTTAATTTCGATTTTCTACGAACGAACATCAATTTTCTACGAACAAACGAACGAACATCAATTTTCTAGGAACGAACGAACAAACAACTATTTTCTACGAACGAACATCAATTTTCTAGGAACGAGCGAACGAACATCTATTTTCTACGAACGAACATAATAAAAAAAACTGTCGAAAATATTTAATATCGGCAGTAGCTGGACTCCTAGAGCAGTTAAATATATGAGCTGGTCCTATTATTTCTTGCCTCTCAACATTTCTTCCCAACACACCTACCCCCTATCTGCCACCCTTCTTTGGGTCCCCATACAAAAAACACAAAAAAAACGGTCGAAAATAGTTTATATCGGCCGTAGCTGAACTCCTAGAGAGGTAAAATATATGAGGTAGTCCTATTATTTTTTGCCCTTCAATATTTCTTTCGTACACACTTAACCCCTATCTGCTACCCTTCTTTGGAACCCCATAAAAAAAAAACAAAAACTGTCGAAAATAGTTTATATCGGCCGTAGCTGGACTGCTAGAGGGGGTTTCCTATTTTTTGTTGCCCGTCAACATTTCCCCCGAACACACCCACCCCCTATATACCACCCTTCTTTGGGTCCCCATACAAAAAACAGCTATTTTACACGAACGAACGAACATGCATTTCTATGAACGAACGAACGAACATCAACTTTTTACAAACGAACATCAATTTTCTACGAACGAACATCTATTTTCTACGAACGAACGAACAATGATCTGCTTTCCACGAACGAACGAATATCTATTTTCTACGAACGAACGAAAGATCTAACAAAATATTTTTATTTTTTTTTACGAACGAACGAACGTTCGTGCAAGGTTCTGATTCTTCACTCCTTAATGACTTCCTTCAACTTTTCAGCGAAAGCACATTTTATAAACTTGTTGAAATTGAAGTATTCAGACGTTTATATTTTCTTATTCTAGGTAAAAAACTCAAGAGGAGCTTTGAGATCGATCTCACTTAAGTTGAGTAATTTGTCATGAGCTTGATCTATTTGTTAGGCATACAATTCTGAGTCCGAGACTGAGAAAATTTTTGTGACTCACTGCTTCAGTTTGATCTCGCTATAACTATTTAATTTTTATGCATGAGACCCATTATCTTAAGAATAACCTAAATTCCGGAATAAGTGTTTAATTTTTCTGAATTCGGTTTCGTTTTTGCGCAATATCTTGTGCTTAAATATTTTTCAATCTACCACTTTTATTTTTTTAGGTTGATATTTTTTCTGGAACGAGTGCAGGATTTGTTTTATTTTGAATTGGAATAATTAAATTTAAATTAAATGTGAGGCTTTATTAGTTTAATAGAGAAATTTTAGTCCCGTCTAGTGCATCCCAGCTATCACTAGATGCTAGAGGCTAATGTTCCTTCTGCATGCAAACAAACTGCAAACGATTGTCACTTACACAGAAAAACTATTGAGAGTTGGGAGTTTGGTTGCGAATTTCTTATGCCATCGCCATATTGTGCGAATCAGGCACCATCTGTGATTACCATATGTTCCTGCCTATGGAGAATGATTTTTCTGGTAAAATATTCGTCGCCTGGTAAAACAAGAGGAGCTTGCAAAATAGACTTTACCGGTTTTTTGCGAATATAGCCGAAAGCTTTTTTGAGAGAGTCATAATGAAATTATGTTGAAAATGGCAACAAGTTATCAAACAAAACGGTGCATATTTGAACAAAATGTAATAAGTTTAACTAAGCTAAAGAAAACCTTCAATTTCATGCAAAATAAATGAATTTATTTTTACTAAACCTGATATAAACAACTTCCTGATTGTTGAAAAGAAATACAAAAATTCTTATTTTTATTTTTTTTTTCGTCTAATTGAGTGAACTAATAAGAACTTATCTCCACTTATAAATCCAAATATTATGAAGCTTTATCCAAAAGTCATGGAGTTTTTTTTTTACCCCATAAACAAATATTTAATTAGCAAAAGCAAGAACACACAAAAGGCACCTACACCAACAGCAAAAAAAAGACTTACACAATAACAACAAAATCTATACAAATAAAACAATGCAAGCCTCTAGTACACATTTTTTCGATAACGAGAATTTTCTCTTTCTATCTGTCTTCAAAACCTGAAAAAAAAAATATTTTTACATTCAGCTGCAACAATATGACAGAAGCTTTTACAAAAAGGACAAAACACAAATAATACACAAGATAAACAACAAAAGCAAAGAAAAACTAACAGATACAAAACAAATAATAACAAGAACAACTGCAACTACATCTAGTATAACATGCACGTTCATAGAAAAACCTATTAAAACCAAAACAATATCAAGAACAACAATAAAATAAAGTTGATTTTTATAGAAGTTCTTGAATCACATGCGTGCTGCAATTTGATAAAAGAAATTTATTTTTATAAGATCCAATACAAGTTTCAGGTGAAAGCAATAATTGAAATCAATCATACAAAAAACATGAAACAAATATTTATGTTTTCACATGATGCTAAATTTCTTGCTTCATGAACAGCTTGGATGAAAATTTAAGGAACTAACTTTTGGAGATCATAGTATAAGAATGGCAGTGCATTTTTTAACGGCGTTGAAAAGTTTTTCTTGTTGCTTTCAATAGATACTGCCAAAAAATAGTGAGTGAGAGTGAGAGCGGATAAGCACAATGTAGAGCGATCAACATTTGTTCATTTCTGAATGCAAGGAATGCAAACACCTTAAGCGTGCTTAGGATTTTTCTATATAAAGTTTTTGCGCTCTATTTCCCACAACACTCATTCAAAGGGTATTGATAACAAAAAACATCCGTGGTGAAGCCGCGAACCTCTGTGGCCTGCTAGTATATTATAAAAGTATATTATAAAACAAAAATAATGAAGGTTCTTGTACCAAATTTTTTTTTAATATACTTATTGATATATATTGTTTAAAAAAAAGGAAATATTCATTCGAAATGTCCGCCATTCGCTTTCACTCATACCTTAAGTCGAACTGGCCCATCATCAATAGTTCTTTGAAAAATTGGCCGCAGCGCGAATCAAAGCTGTCTTAAGGGAATCAATGTTGGCCTGTCTATGTCCACTAAAATTGTTCACAATCTGTAATCCAGCGGGATCAAATCTGAATCGGCCAGAAGGCCGGTCTTCAGAGAAAATTAGTGCTGACAAATTGTTTTAGAGTCAGGTTTGGGTCATTTTATTTTTATGGATGTGGGCAAAAGTCTGCTTGAAAGTTCACGACTGGTTTTGGAACAGAGAATGGTTAAGTGGCCTTACAACAGCTTCCAAAACGGTTTCTTGGTAGACTTTGACCGATGTTTTGATCATTTATTCGCAGAAATGCAGGTCAGTGACCACATTATAAGAAACATCCTACCCAACTATGACTTAATATGTGTGATGACCCTTTTCGACCCATGGAATCAGTTTATATGCTTCCTTAGATGACTGTGCATACACTCTATCATTTAGTGAGTTAAATTTTTCCGGCACGGTTAAAATTTTTTCATCGGTAAACAAGAGTATTCTGCGTTAGTTATAAGAGTGCTTCACCAAAAGAAGTTGCATTTGATGTTGCTTTTTTTTCAAAGCTGCAGTCAATAAATGTTCGATACAGCGTTTGAAAGACCCAAGTTCCAAGTCGTTTTTTATTAATCAACTTATGGACTTAAGTCTGTTGTGACATTCATCTCTCGGGACATGATTATTGTTTGTGGAGGAAATATTGCTGAATTCTTGATTCGACGGCTTTGATAAATTGCACCGTTCGAACTGTACGTGGACGGCCCGACCAGTGGCATTCTTTAATATCTCCACTATTCAAAATATCACCATTTTTCATTACGCACTTAAATAGCGCTATAACAGCGATATGGCTCTCATTATCTCATTATGGTGAAAGATGAAACAATTTTAAATTCCCGCAACAGACTAACGCTTTACAGGTTATATTTCAAAAGACTTGTGGGTAATAACGGGGTATGTTCAACTTTTCCATTGGAATGAGTGCGTTTGCTGAATACACATAAAATACACTAAGGGCCGTATTATTAACCTCTGGATATCTTTGAGCAGCGGATAAGTTACTAGATTTTCAGTAGTTTCAGATACCAGAAAATATCCACTGGTATCCAGAGGTGAACAATATGGCCATAAAACTTTTTTAATTCAAAATTTTTAAGCATTTAAAATATTTCAAAAATATAAGATTAAAATCATTATTATTGTATATACTGGGGTGGTACATCTGGAGTATGGAATTTCAACTACTGGGTTTTTTGAGTGTGTCAACTCTAATGTCATTCATAATCATATTATGACAGAAAGTTAGTTTTAGATCTCCAGTTAACAAAATGGGTTGATATCCACTTGAACAGCATTGGGAAATAATAAAAGTTCACTTGCAAAATGATGAACCGAAAATGTAAAAAAATAGGTTAAAGATTCGGTAGAAATGAAGCGCCTTCACGCAATTTTTGGCCCAAAATTGGTCGATTATAGTTCATATCTCTTCCGAATTGATGCCTAGAGGAGTAAATTATATAAGCTGGTCCTATTAGTTTTTGTCCTTCAACATTTCTTTTGAACACAAAAGCCCCCTCTCTGCCACCCTTTTGGCTATTTTTTCTTAGCCTAGCAGATGAATCAGTAATGCAGACATTAACTGTGCAAACCTTAACAGTGCTAACGTTGGCAGTGATGATATTAACAGTGGGTGCGATACAACATTGCTGACGTTAACAATGCTGACGTTAACAGTGCTGATGCGAATTCAAAACTTACTTCCCTACCAAAAAGTTAGAAAAGCTCAGAAAACCTAATTCAACAGATAACGAACGAACGAAGTGGCCATTTCGGCCCTTAAAAGGACTTTGACCGAGCTTCTTATGATCAATTGTGTTGTGTGTGTTGTGAAATGTTTGAACACAAATGATCGAGATCTGGACCAACTTGTTTTATGCCGACTCCGAGCGGCTTATGTTCTCAATAAGCTTTTCATGGCACTTTTTTACTCTCTGAGGCTTGCCATTGTCTGCAAAGAGGTGACGGCCGAAAATAAAAATTAATTCATTTGAAAAAACTTTCTGTATCAAGGTGGGATTTGAACCAAGGTTCTCTGGCGTATGGGCCACACACTCTACCCACTGCGCCAACCTTTCACCCCCTTGGTCTTACACCTTTGGCGATTATTAGAATTTTTTGATTTGATTTAAAGCTTTGATTGATCTATTTATAGATAAATCATTAATCTAATATCATAATGGGGTCATTTATTACCTTATTTGTGGCAATCATAAAAAATGTTATGCTTTTAGAAACAGGATTTTTTTATGCCCAACAAAATTGTATAATGAAAATTAATTCTTTTTCATCAACCTTTTGCAGCATCCTCTCAGCAATGACCTAAATAAAAATCTTCTGACACAAGTATCCAATTCAATTGTGAGTTTGCATCACTCAAAAGCACTAAAAATAAAAACGTAAAAATCTTAAATCCTAGATTGAGAAATAAAAAATGGCATAACACTTTACACAGTTTAATGGATTAACACTTGTGTGAAAAACGAGCAGATATTTACACGACTTCAACAACGACAAATAGTAAAAGAAGCACACACACTCGCACAGAAAGCCAACATAAGCCGCCCAACCCACACATTTTGGTTGAGTTATCATAAAAAAGGACTCATGTGCTAAAAATCGTATACATGCGTTTCGTTGCAATTTGCAGAATACAGCCACCTAGACACATATAGGATCTTCCAAGCACACACATACACACAGGCAGCGAGAGCTTAAATTTTAAATATGGTGCCAAACTGCAACGGTAACTTTTATAAGACCGCCACAAAAAAAAAAGTTATTATATTTCTATCTTCAGTTTTGTTGGCGCTGCTTTTTCGCTAAAACTGCATCACATGAACTATGTAGGTATATGCTTGTATATGTGGGTGTGCGTTGCATATATGGAACACAGCAGCAAATGTTCAAATGCACTGACAACGAGTTCGTTTTTTTTTTTAGTGCTTGCCATAAAATAAATTTGGTTCGTTTGGTGGTTCTCATTGGTGAAAAAAGCTAGGATTATTACATATGTATAAGTGCAATTGTGATACATCACACAAATTTATGGTTGTGTGTGTGGGTGTGTGTTTTGATGTGAAATTTTAAGCATTTTGTAGCAGGTGAAAAACTTTATTTCTCCACATTGTTGGATCTAATTAAATGAGTTGGTGTGTTTAGTGTTACAACACTAACAACAGCAAAACTTTTAACAATGCGCTCACGCTGATTTTTTGTACAACTATTTACATTTTTTTCAAACTCCTAACAAAAAGGTTTTACAATGATATACAAGCTTTTAATTTAAAAATGTGGTAAATTTTAAATGAAAAAAATTCTTCCACAAACAATATCATTATAAATCAAATATAGTAATTAGTGATCTTTTGTGAGCGTGATAGGGTTAAATTAACAAACATATAGATAACATGATCGAAAAATTTTTTTTCACAGCCACATACAAAACATGTTGTTTTCCTGTCTGGGGCTCAGACCATGTTAACTAAGCATATGCTTTTGGGGTGGCTGAATACAAATCAGAGTTCCGTTTCACCCCAGTACTCAGGGCTTTGCCATGATCTCAAAAAACCCAATAATTTAGGCTTTTCGGCACTAATTAGCTTTTGAGGATATGTCAAACCCTGATATGATGGATTTAAACGGTCCTTGTATTCATATTTAGCGACCCCGATCCCCACATTCAAAGTAATGTTTACTTTTTGTCTGACTGCATTACTGAAGACTTCTGTAACATGATTTCATAGACAAAGCTTATGGTAAAAGCCAGAGTTTACCATAACCTCAAAACATAATAGTGCTGAAACGCCAAATTATTGGATTTTTGTGAGGCTGAAGTGAAGTTCTGACGTGATGGGGCTACACGGGCCCCATTTTCAGATTACGCGTTTCCATAAAATGAGTGTCAGACCATTTTTACGAAATATGCTATATGTTTGCAAGGTCACTTAATCCCTATTCGTGGACGAATTTAGGCTGTTCAGCACTATTTAGATTTTGAGTTAATGGTAAATCCCTGATGTTATGGGGTTAAACGGACTTCGGTATAGTAAACAAGGACTGATCTCCAGACAAGAAAAACACACATTTTTTGTGTTGCTGTATAAACGAAAGCTGAACAATTTAAGACAATACAAAAATCTACAACATCAAAAAAAACAATGCACAAAACACCATCCAAATACAACTCTCAGCCACAAAACCTCAAAGCAACAAACACATTTTTTTTTTCTCTACTTTTCTCTGAAAGCTTACTTGCCTGAGCATCCTGCCACAACATCCTACTGCAGCGCTCCTTTGTTGAAGCGTAAACCTGAAGTTTGTCGCATGTCAGCCAAGCATCTACTTTTTAGATCATAAAGTTAAATACAAAGTAAGTGAGGTTAGATAACGTTAACAAAAGCACCAAAAAAAAAAATGAGAAGCCTTTAAATTCTACTCTACTGAATACTAATATGCATATCTTAATGTTTCCCTGCAGGCATGCATTTGGAAGCTTAAGATATGAAAATTAAGTGAAACGATAAATGTATGCACAAAGATAAAAGAGAACGTGAGAGGTAAACATTTTTTTTTGCAGTGCATACACACAAAATATGAAAAGAAGATAAATTTTTTTATAAAATTTTAAGACCGTTTATTGCAAAAGAATTTAATGCAAGAATTAGACCATTGTAGCAAAAATTTTTATTTTTGTATTAATAATTCAACTCAAAAAACTATATTCTCGACATAAGAAAGAAAAAATGTCGGTACTTGAGATGTTTTTGTTAGACAAATATACATTAGTGCAAAAAACAAGTCGGACACACGTGTAATAACAGTATATGTATATAAACAGTATATAAAGAAAAATTAATTTTTCTTATTATTTTATTTTTTTTATATTTAGGTACTCAAATATATTGAAGAGGCTTGTAGGTTGCCACCTTATAGCTGTTTTGATCATAAAAATATCATAAAAGGACAAAAAAAATAATTCGAATTTTATTAGCACAATGACTATGCGCAGTTTCTGCATATGTAAGCAGGCGTAATAGTAATACAATATTTTGTAGCTACATACTGGCTCTGTAGCTAAATAAAGTACACCTGTATTATTTATTTTATTTTAATATTGTTGAAGATTAACAAAAGCAATAACAAAGGGTTAAAGTTAAAGCAAATGATATGAAAATATGTATGTAAATTTTACATACATTAATAACAACAACAGAAGCAGTTACTGATAAATATTTTTAAAACGATTAATTTCAAAAAGCGACACAATGTTGCATTTGCGATTTTGACACAAACCAAACAAACAACCTTGACGACAACATAAGCAGCTACTGAATTTTTCCTTTTTATATTGTGCTATTCTGTGACTTTATTAAACCAGTGACAAAATTTAAAGTAAAAACTTCATTGCATTTGTTATATAACTGATGATTTGGCATATTGTTTATCTTTGTACGATGAATATTAAAGACTGTATGTATACCTCAAAAAGTGATCCAAAAAGTTACATGTGCTTAAAAATTTGAGAAACAGATGCCCGTTCTTACCGCGATGTATGGTCAAAAATAGTTAGTAGAAGGATTGACTACCAAAGTGTAAACTTTAACCTATGAAAATATAACAGCTATAAAATAAGTGTTTTTATTAAAATTTTCAAATTTCATTTATTCCCTTTCATCATTTAATCATTTCCATTTAATCATTTCATTATATTGCAAAAAAAAAAACAATAGGCTTATGGCAAGTAAAGTTACAAATTAAAAAATGTTTGATATGAGTATCTGTAAGTATCGTGTAAAAAATGCATCGAATCTTCGTTTTCCCAGGTTACAATTTCACCTAAATAAACCTAAACAAGTTGACTGCCGCCATAGAAAAAAAATATCACCAAATAGTGCCAAAAGTGTTTTGTTTTTTTTTTTTGTGTTAAAGTGATGTTTATGTGTATAATTGTTAAACTATGTATTATGTACTATGCCTGAATTAAAACAACAATAAAAGTCAAACATTTTTAAATAAGTGCTTTTAGATATATTTTCTGCAAAGCAGGGACTCTTAACTAGGTGCCAAGGCAAGAAAAAAATCAACTCATCAGCAAGCCACTTGAAAAAACTTCTTTAAAAAAATACCTACACCGTGATCCACCGGTGGGTCACATGGCAGCGTGCGTGTTTAATAAAGCTTTATACAAGAAATTTATATAGGGAGGCGAATTTAAACTTCCTTGAATGATCCTTCTTACTTACTTACTTAGGTGGCCGTGACAACCCGTGTCCGGATTTCGACCGACCTCATCAGCTCTCGCCAGGCGCCTCTGCTTTGCGCGCGCCTTCTCCAATCGGATACACCAAGTGCGGTTAGGGCTTCCTCAGCCTGGTCCATCCATCGGAGGCATGGTCTCCCTCGTCGTCGTTGACCAGCGACCCTCGCTTCGAGCACCTTTTTCGCTGGAGCTTCGTCGTCCATACGATGGACATGACCCAGCCAGCGTAGTCGCTGCACAGTTATACGCCGAACTACGTCAATGTCTCCGTAGAGCTCATACAGCTCGTGGTTCATTCGGATGCGATAGTCATCGCCGACTCGAACAGG
This sequence comes from Coremacera marginata, assembly GCA_914767935.1. Taxonomy (NCBI): domain Eukaryota; kingdom Metazoa; phylum Arthropoda; class Insecta; order Diptera; family Sciomyzidae; genus Coremacera; species Coremacera marginata. The sequence continues at coordinate 992,983 of OU612045.1, read as the reverse complement.
ACCGAAGATTTTGCGAAGAACTTTTCTCTCGAACACCCCCAGAGCGGCTGCGTCAGTTTGCGAAACTACCCATGCCTCAGCGCCATAAAGCAGCACAGGTAGAACGAGCGTCTTGTAGAGTGTTAGTTTTGTCGATCGAGAGAGGGCTCTGGAACTTAGTTGCTTACTGAGCCCGTAGTAGCACCTATTAGCAATTATTGTTCTTCGCTTTATCTCCAGGCTGATTTCGTTGTTAGTATTAATGGCGGTGCCAAGGTATACAAACTCCTTGACTACTTCAAAGTTATAGCTGCCGGATGAAACGTGGGAGTCTAAACGCCGAGCTCCCTTGTTTGTAGACAGCATATACTTTGTTTTACCCTCATTTATCGTCAAACCCATTTTGGCTGATTCCTTTTCGATAGCGGCGAAAGCAGCGGTAACATCTCTCTTGGTTCTGCCAACAATATCAATATCATCAGCGTAAGCAAGGAGCTGGACACCTTTATAGAAAATGGTGCCATTACGATGCACACCGGCCTTTCGTACGATCCCCTCCATGATGATGTTGAAGAGATCGCAAGACAGTGGATCGCCTTGCCTGAAACCTCTTTCGGTATTGAAGGTTTCGGAGAAGTCATTTCCTACCTTGACGGAGCTGCGTGTGTTGCTCAACGTCATTCTGCAAAGTCTAATCAACTTTGCAGGTATACCGAACTCAGACATTGTTGCGTATAGGCAATCGCTTCTCGGGCTATCGAACGCAGCTTTAAAGTCGACAAAGAGATGGTGTGTGTCAATTTGATTTTCGTGGGTTTTCTCCAGGATTTGTCGTAGCGTGAAAATCTGGTCTATGGTGGACTTACCAGGTCGAAAGCCACACTGATAAGGTCCAATCAGTGTTTTTGTAATTGGCTTTAATCTTTCACACAGTACGCTTGAGAGAACCTTATATGCGATGGAAATAAGACTGATACCTCTATAACTTGCGCAGATTGTAGGGTCTCCTTTCTTAAGTATAGGGCACAGTACACTGAGGTTCCAATCGTCGGGCATGCTTTCTGCTAGCCATATTTTGCTGATGAGCTGATGCATGCGCCTTATCAATTCATCGCCGCCGGTTTTAAACAATCCAGCTGACAGGCCGTCAGCACCCGCTGCTTTATTGTTTTTGAGTCGTTGGATAGCAACTCGAACCTCTTCATGGCTAGGTGGTGATACTTCCACTCCGTCATCGTCGATTGGTGGCACTGCACTGTGCTCTCGATGGGCGGCATTGGTGGAATCGTCGCCATTAAGTAAATTGGAGAAGTGCTGTCTCCACAATCTAAGCACACACTGTGTATCCGTATTCAGATCTCCATTTTCGTCTCTACAAGTGGATGATCCTTCACCCATGTTTTATACAAGATATATGCAAGGAGAAAAGACGTATGAAATGAATTCCTTTTAGTTTTCCTTTATTCCTTTTGAAAGTTCCTCAATCCTTTAGAAAGTTTTAAATATATTTTATACAAGGTTTTTATTCAAGGCTTATTTAGGAACTTGGGAGCTGTAAAAAAATTTGACTTCAGTTAAATTTTTTTTACATATGTATATTTCTGTAAGTACATTTAATTCCATATTAGAACAGAAAAAATTTTCGTTTCATTTCATTTAAGCGCATAATTTGTCAGTCATTAATTGCTTCTGTAGCTCTGCGGTCAAAGGAAACAGAATATCAGTTGAGAGTTCCAAGGTTCGACTCCAGACTCAGACAAGTTTTTTTTCTTTATTGAAATAAAAAACGTTTGATTACAAGTTTTTTTATGGTAGAGGCTTGCGTGAGTAAAAATCGTCTTGAATATTTCCTAAAAGTGTATCCTTGAATAAAGCTTTATATCAGAAATTAAACGTGAGTAAGATACAAGGCTCTCAAGCAAAACTCCGATCCGCCACCCTTCTGGGGTCCCCATACAAAAAACTCAAAACTGTCGATTATTGTTCATATCTCTCCTGAATTGATTCCTAGAGGAGTCACCCTTCTAGAGGTCCTCATATAAAAAATACAAGGACATTGCTATGTTTTCCGATATCCTGATAACTGAATCAGAAACGCAGGTACTAACAGTGTAAGCCTTAACAGTATAACAGTGCAAGCGATATAATATTGCAAGCATTAATATTGCTGACGTTAATATTGATAACGATAACAAAAAAAAAAAAAAAAACGAAATGGCCCTCTCAGTCCTTGAAAGGACTTTGACCGAACTTCTTATGATCAATTGTGTTGTGTGTGTTGTGAAATGTTTGAGCACAAATGATCGAGAACTGGACCTACATGTTTTACGCCGACTCCGAAGGGCTTATGTTCTCAAGAAACTTTTCATGGCAGTTTTTACTTTCTGAGGTTTGCCATTGTCTGCAGAGAGGTGACGGCCGAGCAGAAAAATTAATTCAATTGAAAAAGTTATCTGTGTCAGATGGAGTATTCGAACCTGGGTACTCTGGCGTATGAGACATACACTCTACACACTACGCCACGACGATAACATTGTTGACGTTAATATTGATGACGATAACATTGCTGACGTTAACATTGATGACGTTAACATTGCTGACGTTAGCATTGCTGATGATAACATTGCTGACGTTAACAGTGCTGACTCGAATCCATAACTTTTACTTCTACCAAAAAGTGTTTAACGCGCCTGAGAAAGTTGTCACTTCAAAAATTTACATAAAATATAGCATCGTCTTACAAAAGCTGCATTTCTGCAGCTACTTATGTTTTTCTTATGTCTTATATTATAAAAAACGCATTGATATTCCTGTTGTTTCATAATAAAAACAAACTCAATTGAATTTGGATTGTCGAAGTAGCACATTAAAACGTCCCACAAATACTTCTCCACCCACAAGCAACACATCAGTTGCGACAACTGAAGCAATTAAAATGTTTCTGCTTATTTATACAACATAAATTTAATCAAAGGGATTTGCTTATATACAGCTGTGTCTGTGTGGTGTGTAATTGTGTGCGTGTCTACTTTGCGGCTGTAGCTTAAGAAATACGTTTACTAAACATACTATTTCAGAATGAAAATACAAACCCACACACACACACACACAGATTTTGCTGCCTTTGTATTGCTCTAGAGTACGTTTTTGTCAGGACTCATTAAAAGTAACTATTATTAAGGATGCTTTTAATGGCTGTGAATTTAAACATTTGTTGCTTTGCTACACTTCAACACTTGCGTAATTCTCTCCCCTTAGAATGTTTTTTAAACTAAAGTTACCTTTGTTGAAGGCGATTCTAAGTATAAACAACAGAGACTATATTAAGGCAATTTAAATTTTGAATAGGTTCAGCTAAAAGCTATTGATTTTTTTCACCTCTTTTGTTATTGCATTACAAATTCAAGATAAAGTGAAAATGTTTCATAAATTATTTAAAGTAAATTAGTAAGAAGCGGAGGATGGAGGCAAAGGTACAATAGAAAGGTTCACGCTCTAAACCTAGCTGCAAATACGGCTTAATAAAATTATAAAATAACGCATGAAAGTCATTTACTGACAGTCAGCAAATTATCATTATTTAACCCTTTTTTTTTGGATGCTAGCTAGCAAATAATAATAAAACTAAATAACTTTATTTGCACAAACACCAACAAACCCGCACTGCACACTTACACGCACTGGTAAATAGATGTTGGCTGGTCGTTAAGGACCTTTGCGAATACTAACAATTTGATTGCTTTGCTTTTGGGGTCATTTGATGGCTTGCTTTGTACAAATTTTGCATGTAGGAGAGCATGTGTTTGTGTATGTGAGTGAGTGAGTGAGTGTGTGTGTGTGCGTGTTGTCAAACATCGCCTATCCTTGAATAAATATTCGTTAGAACACCCGTCAGCAATATGAATATTGATCAAAGCGCTTAACGAGAACTAAAGCACGGCAGAGCATAGCTGCGCAACCTAGTGTAACAGTCAGCAATGGCAGCAACATCATCATCATTAATATCGTCAACATCAGGATGATCATTATCAACGTCATCATTAGCATTATGAACGTCCACAACGTGCTGCTGGTCATGCTTGCCAGCAATAAATAGTTGCTGTCAACTGTCTTCGCTGCTGCTGTTAAACTTAACACAAATTTCGTTGTCGTCATGAAAGAAAAGATGAAAAAATTTCGTAAAATAAAGAAAATAGTAAATGTTTAAATAAGAGGAGGGCATAAGCATGAGACCAAAGGGCACAAAGAAATAGAAAAACTGAATGAAAAAGAAAAATTGTCTGTCAGTCTCTGTGCAGCGTGTGCTTTGACGGCATAACTGACGAGTGTCATGCTCAAGTTAGCAGCGTCAAACATCAATAAAGCAGCAGCAGAAATTTAGCTACATATAAAGAGTGAATTAAAGGGGATGAAATTAAGCGGCTGCTGCTTGTTATCATTTAGAGGATAAAAGCGTTTCAGCTGATTTATGTAGCTGCTAAGAATTTATTTTTTTTAGTATAAAACGCAGTGGTATCCTGACAGCGGATATTAAATTTAGATCAATGCTTTTCTGTCGCTGAAGTTGCTTTAGTTTATTGAGTGTATTCAATTATTTTTAAAATACTTTGTCTAATTAAAGATATAACAAACTAAGAATCAACTATTTGAGGTTATTTATTTTCTTAAGAATTTTTTAAAATACATAAATCTTTAAAACTAACATATTAAAATAATACTTAAAAACATTATTTTGATGTTTCAAAAATAAATTCAATTTATAACCGGCTCACTTCGAATTACAAAATATTCGAAGTACCGAATATACTCAAAGCTCTTTGAAGTAAACATTTTAAATAATTTTTAAAAATTAGTGGCAATTTAAAAAATCAAAACTTGTTGAAGTAATATTTATTAAAAGATTTAAAGGTACACCACGTCGTATACGTAACATTTAATTCACTCTAAACCCTTTTCAAGTGACTACGAAATATATCTATTTATGAATAATTATCCATAACCTTTAAGAATAAAACACTTAAAGTTATCTGAACTAAGGCTTAGAAATTTCCCAAACGATTCTGTTATTTGAAAAATATACAAAGCCGTTGTTCAAGCCTCTACAGGCAGTAATTTTTTTTTTTCTTTTTGAAGTACTAATAATTACTTCAATTATTAAATTGGAATAATTAATTATATTAAGTAGATTAATATATTTATAAATTTTTTCAATAACTATTCATATTAAAAGCAATTCAATTTTGAACTTCTGAATACCATTAAGGGAAATTTTTGGGAAATTTTACAATTGAATCAAATATTACTAAAAAACCTTTAAGGAGTAATTTGCTCTTGATTAATTTTTTTGAAAACTAAGTATTCAAAAATTCTTTAAAAATATAAAAATATCAAAATTTCGACTTAAAAAATAATCCATCAACATTAAGGTCAAGAAGTCCTTATAGACTAATTCAAATAGCTATCAATGCATCAAAATTAGTTGCAAATTTTAATATAGTACATTTTTCAAAATTTCCCTCTAAGGATAATTTTTTCTAGAGAACTTCATTTGGCCAGATAACGTTCTTAAGTGTCTTACATAGAATGTAAAACATAATATTTGACTTTTTTCACATAATTATGCATTTAAAATTATACTATTTTTTAGAAAACACCTTGACTGAGCTCAGTTTGATGAGAAAAAGTTGTTAGATACTTTTCTTTACCAAAAAATCTTTAAAAATATCAAAAATTCGACTTTAAAAAAAAAGTCAGTCAACATGTTATGTTCAGGTAGTTCTTATAGAATAGTACTAATAGCTTTAAACGCATAAAAATCAGTTCAAAATTTAAAAACAACACATTTGTAAAAATTTCCCTCCAAGGGATATTTTTGGGTAATTTTCTAGAGAACTCTGGTTGGTCAGAAAACGGTCTTAGAAAATTTTACATAGAAAATAAAAATAATATTTTGAGTTTTTGCACATAATTACGCAATTAAAATTCTACAATTAAAATAAACAAAACAAAAATACACACAAAATGTGAGCTGTTTTAAATTATTTAACAACTAAGTTATTACAAATATAAGAATTGCTGGAAAATTCTTAAAATAATAAAAATTCCTAACTTCGAAGTTCCATTAATTTGAATACTTACATACTTTTTTATAAGACATTCTTTAAAATATCAAATTTGACTTTAAAAATAAACCAATCAACGGGTTAAGGTCAAGAAACTCCTATAGAATAGTCCAAATAGCTTTCAACGCATTAAAATAAGTTGCAAAGCTTAGTATGGCACACTTTTCAAAATTTCCCTCCAAGGGAAATATTTGGGAAATTCTCCTATAGAACTTTATTTGACCAAAAAATGTTCTTAAATTAATTTCACATAATTATTCATTTAATTTTCTACAATTAAAAGAAACAATTTTAAAAAAAACAAAAACGAAATATTAGCAGTTTTAAACTACTTGACAAATTCTTAAAAATTGTTAAAAATAATTAAAGTGACTTACTTCAAATTTCCATTAATTTGAAAGTCTGAAAGACTCAAAATGGAGAAGTAGTTATTAATAATAAATTTAAATTTTAAAAAATTTACAAAAACATGTCACGTACAGCAGCAGAAACATAACTTTTCGCTAAAGTTCAACACGTGGTATGCGCAACATATAATTCACTTTGAGAGCTTTTCAAGCGGCTCACGTTCTAATATGAAACAACATTATTTATGTAAAATTTAAGCCTCCTTTTATGTTAAAAAAATAAAACCAAATACTGCGTTGCAAAAACCACAACTCAAAAAAATCATTTTTAAATTGAAGAAACTAAAAGCTTCTCTTAAAAAAAAGTAAAACACATAGCAACAATTCAAATTTAAGCATTGAATGCAAAATAAAAGTTGCTGAAACGAATTATTCAAGTATTGACATTAGTATTCCTAACAACAGCAACAGCAATAATGACAACACAGCAACAACAACACAAAGCAAATCCGTACTTATAAATCAGCTAAAAGAACAGCAACAAACTAGAAAGTCGTACAATTCCGCAGCAGCAGCCAGCAGTCATGTTGTTGTCGTTGCTGTTGTTAAAATTCTTGCCATTATTGATGTTGCTGAAAGTTTTTCTATTGGCACAAGGACATTTACAGGCTTCTTACAAGCCGCTTATATCTGCACACGCTGTTGTTGTAAGCCACTTTGCTCTCCCACTTTATTGTCCTTGAGGCAGAGCAGGTTTTCCTTCTGCAGGCAGAAATAATATCAGGGTAAGAAATAAAAACATTTTGTAATCCTTGTTTCACTTTTGTTTTTGTTACTTTTTAGGTCATTTTTTGCAATTGTTAGAACGATGTATCGTATCAAGTGACCAACTTAGGATGTTGCAAACGGTGTGCAGGAACTTCTTGTTGTTTGAAGTTTTTTTTTCTGTATGTTAGTGTGTATAAGTATGATATTAAAAAATCGAATTTCAAAATGCGTTCAAGAACTGTGACTCTAAATTACGTCGTATTTTACTGTCAATTAAATTGGGTTGTTCACAGCTTGTAAGTTCAAGTACAAGTGGAAAAAGTTGTAAGTTAAAAAATTTTAAGCAAAAAAAAAAAACACAGGAGCGTCGTTGGACACACGAGAGAAGCGAAACTTTTTCGCAGTTACATAAATTTGATAGCTTAATAGTTTTTCTTTTTAATAAATTAACATTTAAATTCAAAAATTTTAAATAAAATAAATTAAATTACAAAACACACGTTAATATTCACACCAGTAAATTTTTCGTTAAACATTTCGTTATTCCGACACTGTTTTTTTTATATTAGAATTGATTTTTCTTTTTTGCTTGCGTCCATCACAACAAAAAAATTTGATATAAAATTATTAAAAAACACTTCTTCACCTGCTGTGGGGATCGAACCCATACCCACTGATTAAGAGCTCAGTACACTATCCACCAATCCAAAAAGGCTTTGTTACGCTCAGCTGTTGATTCAATATTAAGTAAAACAGAAGCTATATTGCTGCATAGCAGCATAATAAATGAATATATGGAAAATTGTGTATTGGCTAGCCTACAAAACTAACCCAAATGTCAAGATGCTACAAGATGTCACCAGCATCAGTGTTCTCCTTCGCGCATTCACATCAAAAAAAAAAACAAAACACGCCGATGCTAGTGACATCTTGTGGCAAGTAGAAGCAAATTTTTGTTAGTAGTTGTAGGAATCTATTGATAGAATCTATTGTGACGATCTACTGCAGCATTGCTTCTGTTAACTTAACATTGGATCAACAACGGCTTCTAACTCAAATTGGTGGCCTGGTGAATAGCTTATAGAACTCCTGATCATTTGGTACGAATTCAAATTCCCACTGGGGAATATAAAATTATAAAATTTCTAAGAAAAAATCTGTCGAAAGTTCTTCAGATTTCACTCAAGCAAAAATCACAGAACTAGGCGTAAAAAGCTTCGCTTTAAAAATAAGAAAAAGGTATAAATAAATGCAAAGACTAATCATTTGATTGTTTTTCACAAATTTGATACAATCATCTATTATTTTTTAGCTTTTGGTACCATGGCGTATGAGTACCATTTAGTTTTCTTAACTTCTCTAAAACATTCTCCGTATATGCGCAAAGCTTTTAGATATTTATTTTTATTTTTTAAAAGTTATTGCTATCCAATCATACGTATGCATTTATTTATTTAACTCTAAAACAATTCTCAGCTTTTTGTTATGATTCTTTCCAATGGAAAAACGCCCATAAATCATGCTCACAAAATAAATGTCGTGCTAATTCCTTGAACTGCTTTTATAAATCTTTTTTTCCCCCTACTTTCTATACCCAACGAGTTCACTTTGAGTACGTTTTAGTTTTTGATGACATCTATAAAAGCAACAGGCTTGAAGACAAACATTAGGGTGATGACATTAAAAGTACTGCATATTATTAACAGCTTTCTGTTGAAGGCTGTTTTATATGCTAAATATTTATTAACTTTTAGTCCATGAAGAATAAAGTACATTGTTTCACTTTGATTCATTAAGGCCTTGTGTCAATTTCAAAATAGAAAACTTTATTATTGAAAAAATATTTATTCACAAAAAAAATTATATCACATGTTATAAATATAATTAATTTTACAAAATGGCGCCATAGTGCAGCTTTTAAAAATACATACTCATATTTTTCAAGCATACGTTGTGCTGCTGGAAGAGCACTTTTTTCTTTACCAAATACGGCCATTTTCGATTTAAATCAGCGTCCTATTAGTCCAGCAGCTCTGCATATTATCAGGTTTAGTAAAATAAATGCATTATTTTTCCAATAGATGGCTTAAGTAATCTGCATCTAGCGTCGTTGACTCAGTTTTGTTTGAGCGTGCGTTAAAGATCAGCAAAGTGGAAATACTCCAGTCAAATATTAAGGAATTTGATTGAATAACGTTGAATCTTGATAACTATTTTCCTTGAATTTCCTTGAGTAAAACTTTTTAAAAGCCTCGCCTAAAAATTTTGGATATAAGCACTTAATGTTCCGGCCATAAATTGCTTGGGAGTCCTGCGGTCCAAGCAAACAGATTATCAACCAAGAGTTCCGTGATTCGACGCCGGATACAGGTAAGTTTTTCTTATTTTTTTTCTATTATTGAAATAAAAAAGTGTGATGACAAGTTTTTTTTTATGATAGAGACTTACTTGGGTAAAAGATTTCTCGAATAATTCCGAAATATATATCCTAGAATAAAGCTTTATATGAGGAATTATAAATTGAGTAAAAATCTTCTTGAATACTTCTTAAAAATTTTTAAGAAGTAAACTTGAACTAAACTAAAGTAAAAAAAACTTTACTAACTAAAGGAACTAAACTTGAGTAAAAATTTTCTAAAATACTTTCTAAAATGTATCATTGAATAAAGCTTTACATAAGAAATTATGTTTATTATAAGATCAAGACTTTTGCAAGGCTATTTCAAGCAAAGCCTGAGCAATTAAGGTGGGACATGACATTTGCAGCAGAGAAAACAGGCCTTTTTTTAAAAATTCATAACTCAGTCAAAAACAAACGTTTTTTCACAATACGAGTATTGTAGAGAATTGAACAAATTACAAGAAAAAAATTCAAAAAAATATATTTTCCGCTCCAACATGTTTTATAGAGCTCCAAACTGGCGACAGAGAAAAAAACTGGGTCTCGTGGTTGCAGCGCTGGGAGTTGCAAAAATTGCCCGATCTGGAAAAAAATGACTTTTTTAACTCTTAACAAAATTGGTTATCGTATGACACGAGCTTTTTTTTAAATTTTTGGTGATGTTCCTAATTTGAAAGTGTGTTTTTACGAAAAAAATATTGTCTTTAAAAATTCATAAAAACTCGAAAAAAAGCTCGTGTCATACGATAGCGAATCAAGATTAAAAAAATACAAAAAAAAAAATTTCGTCAAAAAATAAACCCGCTAGTGCCGCAACCAGTACGAAAAACATGGTTTCGAGATAAGCGCGTTCAAAGTTTGTGAACAAAGAAAAAAAAGGTTACCTTCAATCTGCAATGCCTGCTTCGTACTGTATGCCTTCGTTATCTTGTGTTGTGCTGTTCTTATAGTTTTTTGCAATCGTTTAGCAATTCGGGCTTCTCCCTTCACCTTCCAAGTAGGTACGAAATAACAACCACCAAAAGTCAGGTAGCAAGTAAAACAAGTATATACCAGCTGCCGTACGTAGGTAGCGCAAAAATTAAAAATGCGCTCTCACTAATCCGGCTGTAACTTTTGAACCCGTAGGAATCTTTCCATGAGAAGCTTAAGAATATTTACTAAAATACGAAATTATTAAAAAAAATATATAAAAAAATCAATTTCAAAAAACTGCCAATGTCAAAGATCTTTTCAAGTTGAGCTGGAATAACATCACTACTTCTATTGTTGTTTACTGATGATTTGAAAAATATAAGCCTCACTATACATTAATGATAGTAATAGTTAAAATATTTTCACTTAAATTCATACGATAATAGCGGAAAAAAAAAATTCTGCAGCACAAAAATTTATACTGAAAACAAAACTACCTGCACTAATAGTAGTGGAACACAGAAAGTTTTCACTTAATGGAACGAAAAGGGTCAACATTTTATTTAAGTTTATAGCTTAGAAATATTTAAAAATTTTTAAAATTATATTTTATTAAAATATAATTATTAATAAAATTAATTAATTTCTTTCTATATATTTAGTGCTAATGACATGCTAAGTGCACTCAGCATTTAGTGCAGATAAGATTTTAGATTTTAAGTAAAAAATCGCCAAAAATATTAGGTAGCATTTATTTTAACCCACCTACCTTCATTTTAAAAAAGAAATTGAGCAAAAATATTGCACCGTGAAAAACTTACAATACTCAAAAGTTGGAAAAAATATGTTAAAAAGGAAAATGCACAAGAAAATGGGAATGGACCTTCACGCCACTTAATATGTTTCCGTTCGGCAAAGAACCTAAACCTTTTCCTTATTAATGCCTGCTTAACATAACTTAATCAGTAGATTTTCAATGCAGTGAAATGTGAAAAATGTTTTTTGTAGACCGAATTTTCAAAACCGTTCTGTGATAGTTTTACCATTTTTAAGGTTATCGATATGGACGATACCGTGTATATTCCAATAAACTGTCGCCATTTTTGTTGGCCGCTAAGCGATCTTCGGATTTTTTCAGCTTCGATTTGCCAAAACAAGTTCACTATTTCAACTGTTCTTTGATCTGATTTGGTTGCTGTGATGGATCCATGTTTTGTTCACTATTATGAAATTTGTATTGAGGTACAAATATACACACACACACGAAATGGCCATCTCAGCCCTTGAAAGGACTTTGACCGAGCTTCTTATGGTCAATTGTGCTGTGTGTGATGTGAAATGTTTCCACACAAATGATCGAGAACTGGACCTACATGTTTTACGCCGGCTCCGAACGGCTTATGTTCTCAAGAAGCTTTTCATGGCAGTTTTTACTCTCTGAGGTTTGCCATTGTCTGCAGAGAGGTAACGGCTGAACAGAAAAATGAATTTAATTGAGAAAACTTTCTGTGTCAGATGGAGGATTCGAACCTGGGTTCTCTGGCGTAAGAGTCACACACTCTACCCACTACGCCACGGCCGCCACGAGGTACAAATATGGATAAATTAATATTTGCACATATACAATTACGTATATCAAAATGTATTTGGAATTACAAATTTTTTTTTCTATCTTAAAATAAATGGTCTTCTACGTGACATTAGGCCTTAAGAAAAAGTTTTATTACCACCCTGATGGTCTTGAATGCGTGTTCAATAAAGTTTAATTGTTCTTTTTATGATATGCATGATTTGCACATAAGTAAGTTAGATAAAAGCAAGGATTTTTATACATAAACTTACGTCTTTATTTGGACAAATGATTGTGCAGGTTTTTTTTCATTTACATAAGAATCTTGCAATGCTACTCATGCGTTACGATGATTCAATCAAAAACTTTTCTTGCTCATTTGCTTATTTCCTTGAAGAAATATTTTGCTCATTTGTTCTTCTTTGCATATCATTTAATGCGCATAAAAACTTTTCGAACCATTTGGCATTGAAAGAAAACAATTTGTTTTTCTTTCTTTTTTTAGATATTAAAAGATTTGTTGTTGCCAGTGTTGTGCTTCGAAAAAGTTTAATTTTAATTAAAATTTCTCTGAATGTCAATTATATAACTTGACTTTGTCTTTGGAATTGTTTTCTGTTTTAAAGTTGCTGCCTATCCAAAAATCCTACATAATTTCATTAACCTTCCGTGGGACAACCGGGTCCAACCAGACCTTTTACGTTCTTAAACGTCAATTAAATATATGTATAATTTAACTCCTTTGTGCTTGTATTTCAGGTATATACAAAACCTGTTTTTCGGACTGGCCTAGTGTGTTCCTGCACATTGGCACTGAGAGAATAAGTTTTCATGTATTTTGCTGAGTATTTATTTACGGGTTCAGTTCCGTAAGGTTAATGCATTCTCTGTATTTTAAAAAATCGTTCGTGCGGGTTGGTTTCCGTTAAGATCTCAGGAACGGTAATACCTAAGGGCACCAAATTTACAACAAAAATCTGTTATCAAGGTTTATATCTCAAATAATAAATAAATAAAAAATTGCCACACCCCCAACTACCGCCCACAAATCAATAAAATTGCTATATTGCGAATTTGATTGCAATAGAATACAATTAAGTTAAGTAATTAACTTTGTATGGTTACTCTCGGCAACTGCACTAAAAATGGGCGTGGTCGAACTAGAACTACGCTCACTTTTCAGAAATCATTATAATTCCTGAGTTGTACTTGTTTGGACAGTTATACTTGGTGTGTAGGTGCTATGTGACCAAGTGGTGGTCACTATATATGTTATATAAATGTTGCCACGCATACTTTTCCCACCCATCTGAATATAATCATGTATGTATGTACACATATATTCTTTGGTACAATGAGCAGTTTAAGGTCTAGAAAAGTGGGCTGTATTAGACAGGGAGCGGGGCACTATTTTTTTCATACATTATATACACCCCAAATGCTGCACCACCCCGGGTTTCGCCGGATATTCCATCTAGTAAATAATAAGAATGTATGTGCCCGCAATGCTTACTCTGTTTTTTTTTATAACTTTAAACAGTCTTAAAGAGCAGGAACTTATCTATAATGATTTTTCTAGTAAATCGGAAAACAAATTCTGAAATTTATAAGCACGCATGCAACTTTTTTTTATATTATTCTTGTCTATCCAATACATAAAATTTAGGACTGGATTGCAAGCATTGAACTTTTTATATAAACTCCCAAGTAAAAACGTGAATTTCAGCAAGTAACTTAATAAAAAAATCAATTTTGTTGCGCTTAAATCAGTTAAGATGGCAACAGATGCAAAAACAGCTTAATTTTGAAGATAATGCTTTTATAAAATTTGAAGCTTTTACAAGATGTTTATTTTTAGCATATTATTCCTTCGTATATTTGGCTGCTTGCGTCTAAAATTTGAACTACCTATTTCTTTTTTTTTTTCTATTCTTCTGCTTCACCAGCATCATCATTTTTAAAACGCTACTCGAGTTGGATGCCAACAAAATTTAATTCGTTCATAAACAACAACAACACAGCCAGAATAAAGCTCCCTACTGCTAAGTGCTTAAATTGTGCACTTATAAGCTTTAGTAAACTGCAGTTCAGCTGAGTTTGGCCAAATCTAAGCTAACAACTAACTAATGGCTCATGACTTAGACGCAGTTGGAACGTGACTGTCGGCGATGTGAGTGACTTATTTGGCAGAGCAGACAGTGAAAAATGGAGCGAAAATTAAATTGTTTAAAAGTTGTTATGACTGTATAGCAAGTGATTTAAGAAAGATTTAATTATTTATTTTATTTTACATAAGGATGCAAAAGTTTCATTTAATTTAATCACATTTTCACACTATTCCCAAGTGCTGATGTAATTAGAGTTGAAAGCAAGCCATAAGCAGACTGTTGTTGTCGTTTGCATTGTTTTGGTTTAATTTGGATTTCATCCAAATCCTGCAAATCTTTGGCGCTCATTATAAAACTCAACAAAATCCAGTAACCAGGCAACCGCAATGAAAATGGGTCGAAATAGTCAACAGCATAGACAGGGGAGAAAAAAAATATAAAGATGATGCTTATGAGCAAAATTAGAAGCAACAACAGCAATGAACAGACAAAAGCAAACACTACCAAGAGCATAACAACAACAACAACAACATTACTGTTTTCAATTATGGCACAAAACTGGCGCATTATGCCCAGCTAAAGGAAATACTTTGGGAGCCAAGGCGGAAACGGAAGTTGCGCGCATAGTAGCGCACAAGCAGCTAGCTGAAGCTGAAGAGATTCTGTTTAAAAGTAATTTTAATTAGTTTGTTTTTGCTCTACCTTCATACTCCCCTGCCCACTCACCACCACTCACTGTTTTACAGTTTTATAAATTAATTGGAAATTTGTGTGAACTTAAGAGATATAGCAAGTA
This sequence comes from Coremacera marginata, assembly GCA_914767935.1. Taxonomy (NCBI): domain Eukaryota; kingdom Metazoa; phylum Arthropoda; class Insecta; order Diptera; family Sciomyzidae; genus Coremacera; species Coremacera marginata. The sequence continues at coordinate 977,977 of OU612045.1, read as the reverse complement.
TTTAGATTGGCATAAAAAATATGACAACGCTCTATTGAAATATTTAAGGTTATTTTCATTCACTTAACTTCTGTTTAAAGAAGAGAAAAGAGTCGAGGTTTAAGCAAGCAGCTGAAGATTATTTTCATTTTCACCGCAAACAAGCAAAAACTTTTATATTCTGACATTATTTTAAAAAGCTTTAAAGTACACAAATATGCACGCACACAACACACATAGACAAGCACACACATGCAAAGAAGCATTTCAAATGCAAGTCAAGCCATGTTTAGCGAGTGTTTTTGAGCATATTTATTGCGAATTTTTCAATTTGACTTTTTGCATTTTTAGTGTATTTGCTGTGTTTGTCAGTTGAAATCTGGTTAGTCTTCCATTTCAATTTCGGCCACTTTTCCTGCTTTTAACATAAGCCCCATAAAAAAAACTCTCAAAATGGAATAAATATAACACAAAGTTCAACACACGAGCGCATAAAAC